>CM050933.1:53210275-56101525 GCA_027789145.1 Solanum arcanum | reverse complement strand
GAATAAATTCTGGTAGATTATAAACGGAATTTTTGAGACTATTCGTAGCTACAATTATGAAATTAATGGGGTAGTTTTAATAATTACTTTAGGTTATGGTTCAAAAATATAAAATTAAAATTAATAGTGGATCACTTTTACAACTTTTTGAATTAGATATATAATAAATAGGGTAATAAATAAATAGCAGAGGAAAAAGAAAATTGAGGAGAAGAAGTCGGAGAAAAGATTGAAACAACGGTTTAAGGTATTTCATGAATTTTTCCTTACTTTACAAATGATGCATTGTAGAAAATTTATAGTATAAAAATTACTATATTCTATTGTTTGGGTGAACAAATGATATGGTAGTATGTATGTGGTGGTTAGTATCGTTTCAAGTCGTGTCGTGTAGAGGTTTAGCCAAACCCATGGCTTGTTGTAAACTCTGTTTAATTATTATTGTTGGTTGCAAGTAATTAAACAGATGGAATAAGAAAATGTGGAAAAAGTTTAAAGGGTTGAAAGCTGTAAGTTCATGGGATCACGTTTTACTGGTAAGTTTTGGTGAAGAAAAATTTGTCTCCTGGTCCAGGTAGTTGATGATTTCTGGTTAATTACTAAAACAATATGGGGCAACTATTGATTATTGATTTTAGTGAGCGAATTGCAGGAGATACTTTTTAGATAAATTGAATAGAGTTAAGTTGCAAATTAGTTTTGCATCCACATGATTTCTTGATTTGTATGTTTGAGACAAATATTGATGAGTGGATTCATAAGTGATGCCACTGATTTCGTGACCAGTGGTCTTTGTATGAAATATTATTATTTTTTTACCTTATTCTAAAGTAAGACTTAGGCTTAGGCTTGAACTTTAGGAAATTGAATATAGATAGGGTGAGTTTTGGGTCTAGGCTAGACATAAAAAATTGTGGGAGTTTATATACTCGTTAATTTACAAATTATATACTTGATAGATTCGAACGGTTCGTAGGTATTGAGGGAAGGAAAATAATTCAAAAAGTAGTTTGGTTGACTTCCGCTCTTCGGTGGAGGTAGGTTATGATTTATTTTATTTGACAGAGAAACTCGTAATAGTGATTGATATGCATTGTTTATGAAATATTCTATGCCTTAATTGTGTGATTGTGTATCTATGTTGTGTGGTTTGCGATTGGTCTGAAATTCTGAGACCCTGAAATTTATAAGTTGAACTCTCTATCGAAGTGATGCCTTGAATAAAGAAGGGTTGATGAAATATAGTTAATGAAGTGAAAATGGTGATAAATTAATGATATATTGTATTAGATGCCACGAGCCAGCATGGTATTATATGATCGGGGTGTTACGTTCCAACACAATATTATTGGATCGAGGTTTCACGTTTTAACACATTAACATCAAAGAAAAATATATTCAATTGACTAAATGTACTCAATCTCAAACAACCCATTTCACAAATGAGTGTGGTGTGGAGTCATGAGTCCTCATATGTGTGCTTGATATTCTTAATTGATTGCGTAGTTGATTTTTTTATACTTATTCATGTTGTTTGTTGCTTGTCACATGCTAATTTCATACTTTATTTTATATTATTATTCATCCCATATTAGTTTCTATTTTGGATTGACAAATGATACCTACGCAATACGTGTTCCTTGTACTAAATCATACTTGTTTTTTCTTTGTTTACTTTTCTAGAGTGCAGCAAGTGTAGCATCGACTTTGTCTCGATCATATCTAGAAAGTCTCCAACAAATCTTATTTTAAGGAAAGCTATTCCTTCTAGCTCGTGCTGGATTCTCGCAGTCATGGCACTATGTCCTTAATTTTCGAACATAAACCATCTTATTTACTTATTTTGGTGTCTTAAATTTTGTTAGACTTGGCAGTTTGAGAACAGATATCCTTGACGTGATGACTTTCAGGTTGTGGAATATTATTTAAGAGACTTTACGTGTTTATCTAGTAGGTTGTGAGATTCCACATTATTGAGGTTGTTCATTGTCAGGACCGGGGAGCACCCCCTAGATCTAATCGGCGTCGGCGTCCTTAAAGATGACTAAGACTAGCCACTTAGCATTCATCATTACATTTCATAGGTCAAAAAGTGCAGAAAATTTTTAAAAAAAAATATATATTGAGGTTTACAGTACCTCTCACATACAACATCTGGAGTTTACTTAGACTCATTACATACGAAACTTACATAGGCTTCTTGTTTAGTCAACATAACAAACATATAAGGATGTACTCTAATAATATTGTCTCAGATTAAACCATCTATAATGTGAACATTCGGGCGTTGTCCTTGTACAAATCCGTAATTCACATATAGGTCTTATAACAATATATTCAACAATAGGAGAGCAATGAATGTCTTTAGCTATAACAAAACTACTACAAGTAGTTGGAGGTCTCACCAATTACTTGAAGAAAGAAGTCCAAGTATCCTTGCATAGTTGCCTAGAAGCTCTTCACTAGCCTGAACCTACAACGTTGGGGAAAAAGGGAAGAAATATGGGTTAGTACAGATCACATGTACTAAGTATGGTTCCTATGCATAAAATCATCAATGCATGAGAAAAGGTACAATTTATTCAAAACCATGCATTATTACAATTAACCCAATATGCACATAGATGGAATATTACAAATCAACTAAATCATGCTATTAACCCAACACATAAGAATCCCAAAACAACACTTGTGCAATGCCAAGAATAGAACCCCATAACACTATCCAAGGCTAAGTCTCACATCAAGTCACCTACTACATCCATAAAACATAAACACATACTTTGTCATAACATGCTTGATTCATAAGATCATATATAACTTTGACATACATAACGTGTAATTAACTTTATCATGCAAGAAAACAATTAAGAGCATCCCTTAGGACCCCACGTGTGCAATGAGTAAGAGAAGTCACATACCCTCCCTCTCCATATGTAGTAACCTTTAGGACAAGCCCTAAAAATAGTACACATAATTGACTTGTTCATTTATCTTTTTACATTAGGGAATGAAGTGCAATAACCAACATCAGACCACGTGAGCTACATACAATCCAATGTTCTCCTCCCACACCAAAAAGAAAGGGTTAGAACTTACCTAAGGTGTAACCATTCATACATAGCTATCTAGGTGGATCTACTAAACTATAGTCCTATGTGTGCACATAATTAAGGGTCAGGAAGATTCCTACTAGAAATATTTAATTGCTAAACGTGGATGCTTCCATCTCATGAGACAACACATATCTTGGTAATCTACACTTACTAAACTTGAATAAACCTATGTCAGAGGTCGGACTGGCTAAATGTAATACCTCTATCTCATCTACATGCCCTTTCTGGGCTAAGAATTTATTTCCTTTAGTAATCATAATAATTATGATACAACATGGCATTAGTTTCTTCTGGACCCCTATGTGAACATCTTACATAATAGATCATAGGTATTCCTAAGTGAGAACTATCCTTCACTTTAGAAACAACATACAAGTGTGTAAACCTTCTACTCAACACTTCATCATAATCATGAGAAACTACTTTCAATCATAATAATTCATAACCAATTCAATAGTATAGGCTTAAGGACGAGGAATACTTGTTATCAACATCATAACCACATATTAGACATAGAAACATTAGACTCTAAGTAACTCATACTTTAGAATTGAATTCAAGAAGAATCAATCTTCAAAACCTTCTTGACATTTCATTGCCTTCATACTTCTATTACCAATGAATGCATAACCAATGCATAATTAAGGTAAATTTAAGAAGAAATTACAGAATCAACATCAATATAATCAATCAACATATTCATCATGTCCAGAATACACAATATCAATTCAAGGTTTACATGAGACTGGGGAAAGACATGGGTCCATCGGAATCTTGAATGAATAACAAAAATTAACAATGAATATATACTTAAACAACATTAATTGACTATAATTAATCTCAATTGATCCCTAATTTTGTTTTTCAAAGAAGACTCATGTGTAGAGAAAAACCCAAGTTTGGGAATGTTTGAAAATCTCTTTGAAAGGACCTCTTCGGTAAAGGAATACCAAGAGTGAAGGCATTATGCCTTAAAGTTGATAAATCCACGAAATTGAAGTGAAAAACTTGAGAGATTTGTTTTCTTCACAAAGGTCCAAGTTGCTCTTCAATGGAGGTTGAGTAGAGAGAGAATTTCTAGAGAGAGTGAGAGTGATTTGGGAAATTGATTTGAATGGGTAAAAATTACTCAAAACTAACTTTTATTCAATATATAACCCTCAACTAAAGTACCCAAAATACTCCTCACTTAACTGGGTCTTTTTGTGATGTCAAAATGACTTAAAAATAACGCGAACAAATCTGGGAAGTTTATGTGATTCGTTTGGGAAATTCCAGTTGGTTTTTCTGAAATATGGGTTGAGGAAGTGAGCCTCGTGAAGTACCCATGTCGTGAGGCAAAAGTTTTCCACCATGTGATGGCTGCACGACGCGCAAGGACCTTCATATTTTCGGTGCACGCAGGCTGCTTTGGTAGTCTTCTTGCCAATGTTCGGGTTGTCCTTGGGGAGTTGTGACTCGACATTTTTACCCTATAAACATTATATTACTTATTCAAAGTAATTTTACAAGTTTTATGCTTCATATGACACTCCTAGACTTTCACAAACCACAACGATGTCTACTAGTTCAATTTTACTAGTTTCCGAACGTTAGTGTCTTTTTTTAACATTTAGGCTCTAATATTTTTAACTCAACTTTATTATGTTAGTATATGTATGGAAACATCTTTTTAATCATGATTATATAGGTGAATCCCTAGTCTAGTTCATAGTAGTTCAAGAGTGTTACATTCGTAGTTGTGCTATTTAAATAGTTTGGGGTTGAATTTGTTGGTTCTCTCACTTAGGAGGTTAAGTGTGGGTACCACTCCTTACTAGTTTTCAGTCGTGAGATAGTTCTCAATTTTTATCTATATAATTCATCTTTTTTGTTTAATCAGATCTTTATCCTAGTTCATCCATTTGATTAAATAATGATAGTAGTGAAGCACTTACATTCATTATTTATTACTTGGTCATTGCATAAAGTTTAGCTTTATAACATTAAGAAGTATTTACATTTATATTCACTTATCTCACTTCCCATTTATGGATTTTTCAGATTATAAGTAAGTTCAGATATATTCTATATTATACATACTCAAATACATTCTATGTAGTAACACAGACTATGCGCTACATCCTTTCTCGATGTAGGTTCAGGTTCTCAGTATCCATATCACACTTTGATCGATTGCTGGTCCTCATTCAACAGATTCAGTTGTGAGTCCTCATAATTCGATCAAAATAGGCATGCTTTTTATTTGTCTTTGATTTTATTTTCAAGTTTTGCTAGGGTTAGTTTCGGGCATGTCCGAGAAACTTTAGTTAGTTAGAGGTTTTTTTCATACATAGTATTAGATTCAGATTTAGATATGAGTTTGATACCTGAATTTTTATTAAAATCTTTGTACATTTTATATATTTAGATCAATTTTGGGTATTCCCCACTTTCAGATATTTCCCATTTCAAGCTTCTTCATAGTATTTTTATATTCAATTGTTTAGAATTCTTATGATACGTTAGCTTCATGGTTAGCTTGTGGTCAGTAAATGATCCTAGGTACGGTATTTACGTCGAGGGTGTAGCCTCATGGCGTGACAAGGGAAGTGAAAATAGGAACAATCAAAACCTTCCAGCTACTTCCTTTTGCGCTTCTCTAAAATCCTAATAATTATATTCTTCCGTTGATGTAGTTAAAGCTACAATTAAGGTGAGATCTTTAACTCTAGCTACAATCAATGTGAGATCTTTCATTCCTACCCTATGATGGTAAAATAGTTTTAATGATTATACTTTTATATTTCTAGGTGATTACATGGTGATGGAATCAATCTTGTCTTCATTCCATTGACCAATAGAAACTCTAAGCTTAGTTCTTCATCTCATCATTATACCTTGCTTGTCTCTTAAGCAAACCATTGTTGGAGTTGTGAATCCCTCAACTGAATCTACCACCAGAAAGTGCAGATCTTGGTGTAAACATAACTCATCATGTAAAACATATTATACGATTTCGCTGAAATTTCACTCTAACCTTCAAAATGTTCAAATCAAATATCCACAAATGATATGAACAAAATTAAGTCTCTTTGTTTCAGCTCTATCTTATTGTAATTTTATCACCATTTGAATTATCAATGGATTGAACCTCAATAGGGATTAATGCCATTATTTAAGCTTTTTTTTAGATGATTATACCACAATGAAGTTGGAGAAATTTTATTGTAACGACCTGTTTAGTCGTTTTGAGCAGCAGATTTTATTTCTGGAAAATTGGCTGAAACAACGGAACCCCCGACGGACCGTCACAGGCACGACGGACCATCGCAGGGTCTTGTTTCAATATACTTAGGAATTCTGAAATTGGGTACTGAAAATTGACTCTCTGGACTTCGTAACGAACTTGCAGGACGGACCGTCACAGGTGTGACGGACCGTCACAGTCCACTTGAGTTCAAAGAGGCTGCGACGACCTGCGTGACGGACCGTCGCAGGCACGACGGCCCGTCACAGGTTGTGTAATCCAAGTTGGAGTCGGATTTCTGGTTAAGTTTTAAGGGACGTTTTGGACTATTCTTTCCTTAATTACAGATTTCGTGGGGTTATATTAATAACTCAAATTCTTGAGGGATAAAAGAGGTAACTTTGGATTAATTAGTGGGGTATTATTGTCATCTTTTACACTTAAGTATAAGTTAATTAGGGTAAAGGAAAGAGGGTTTGAATAAGAAAAAGAGAAAGAACAAAGATAGCGAAGAGGAAGAACACAAGGCTTGGGGAATTGCTTGTTGATTTCAATTCTTCGGTGGAGGTAGGTTATGGTTTTTTCATGCTACGTGTAGTAAACTCTTAATAGTGAATGATATGTGTTGATAGTATTGTAAACCCTACTATGTGCTTAATTGTATGCTTGTATGAATATGATATATATTTGTGATTATATGAGCATGAAGAAGTTTTGAATCCCAAATCTTGAAAGAAACCCTAATTCACTTGTTAATGATGATGCCTTAGTGTAAAAGAAGGCTTGATATATTATATAATGAGATTGATGATGCCTTAGTGTAAAAGAAGGCTTGATGAATTAGGGGATCGGGTGCCACGTTCCGGTACCAGGATAGAATGAGGATCGGAGTGTCCCGTTCCGACACCAGGATAGAATATGGATCGGGTGCCACGTTCCGGTACCAGGATAGAATGAGGATCGGAGTGTCACGTTCCGACACCAGGATAGAATATGGATCGGGTGCCACGTTCCGGTACCAGGATAGAATGAGGATCGGAGTGTCACGTTCCGACACCAGGATAGAATATGGATCCGGTGCCACGTTCCGGTACCAGGATAGAATGAGGATCGGAGTGTCACGTTCCGACACCAGGATAGTATATGGAGCGGAGTGTCACGTACCGACACAAGGGGAAGAAAGATAATGAATCTTGAAAGATAATGAATATACTTAATCTAATGAACCCAATTTCCAAATGAGTATGGTATTGAGGCTTGAGTCCTCATGTGTGAATTTAGTGTAAATTGTTAATGATATAGTATTTGTTGTGCTACATGTTAAGCATCATAGTTGATTTTATAATATTACTTGATATATATTATCTTCTATTTTGAGTTGGCCGATGTTATCTACTCAGTACTTGTGGTTGTACTGACCCCCTACTTTTATGTTTTCTTCTTTGTTATTTGTGGAATGCAGCAAACGTTCCGTCAACTTCAACTCAGCAGTAAATCAAGCCAGTCTTCGACACACCGGATCTTCAGGGTGAGCTAATGCTTCTAGCTTGGACTGGGTCTTCTTCTTCAAGTCTTGATGCCTTGAACTTCCGGCATGGACTAGCTTTTATGTATTTTTAGCTTCTTAGACATTCCTAGTTTAGTAATTTGAGATAGATGTTCTTGTGATGATGACTTCCAGATTTTGGGGATAATAATAATAGTTTTGAATTGTTTTTATTAATGAGTTTAAGTCTTCCGCATTATTATCTATTGTTATATATTGAAATGTTAAGGTTTATATGGGTTGGTTCGCTCACATAGGAGGGTAAATGTGGGTGCCAATCGCGGCCCCATTTTGGGTCGTGACATTTATGTTGTATCACTTTGTAGGTTTCTGTAGATCGGCCTTGTTGATGTTGATTTTTAGAAGAAACTAAAGTTTTGATTTGATACTAATGGACACCCTAATCTCTCGCCAGGTGTAAGTACAATAATCTATTGAATTAGCTTCAAAATTTATCTTATCATAATATAAAGTTTTACTTCAAAAGATTGAACTTACATGTAATCACTAATGGATAATAGACTATGATACACATGCCACAATGTTAATTTTTAATCATGTAGATGTCTCCTAATATATTTTGTACCATATTTGGCTAGATTGAGTTTCCTTTTGTATGCTCTATGAATTTATTTTGAAGTGGTTGATCTAAAAATCAAAAGATAACAGTAAATTACTAAAATATCTACAAGTGTATTTCCTTTTCTAAAGCAAAGTTTACTCATGCTAATTATCTCTTGTAAATCTCCAGATAATACTTATCTTCAATGCCACACTACATGACATTTTCCACTCTTCCTCTAAAATATGCACCTTATCTAAAGAGTGACTCTCCAGATTGATATTACAAGTTTCATGTTCAATATAGTAATTAAGACTCTTGCTTATTTGTCTAGCTCATTACTATATTAGTTGTATCATGCACTTTGAAGACTTTAGCTATTACTAGATTACCACTATGATCTCAAATACAAAAGACTAAGGAATTTGGTGTTGGAGAATTGAGAGAACTTTGGGGCTCAGTGGGTGAATGGATCTTATTGATAAAACCCTACATACTTGAAGGATCAAAACCCAAAATAAATGATGAAAAACAAGATTTTATTTTGAAAACCAAGCTTCTTCATCAGTGAACTCTAGAGAGAGTTGACGAATATTGATGTGGATGTGAATTGGGAATTTGAGTAAATAATAGAGTTGGTGAAGTATTGGGGGTATAACGGTAGTTGTAGGACTTATAAATGAGGTAAGATGACATATTTAAGGCATTTAATGCGTATTAAAAATAATAAAATACTATTAAAAATAAATGTGAGAGGGATCCTACTTTTTGGACCTACAATCCTTAAAACTTCCTATGACCTATATTGGTCAACCTTAGAATCAACTCCAATAATCCAATATTCGCCCCTTTACATGCGACCTTGTTATGTTAAACATATGTCACGCCCAAACATTGGGTCGAAGCTGGCACTCGAAACCCTATTTGATCGAGTTACCCACTATACTAACAAACCAAACTATGTGACTAAAAGATTGGGCAGCACAACCTTTGAAAAGTAGAGCCTGGACCCTGCAGGTTATAACCTAAATGAAAATAAACCATACAAATAATGGTAGACAAGCTAAAAAATAAATATGTACTAGCTAGATAATGAAGCCACAACTGAAGACATACATGCATACAGACACAGATATACATGCCAAGTCAATGAGATAGAGATTGAAAATTAGAAAAGAAAAGCCTGAATATTGTCTCCACAATAGTTTCATGAGTTACATAGGTACTTCCGGGACAAGGCCCCAACCATACCCAAAGTTTACAACAAAAGTAAACACCGTCTTATAGAATGTTAGAATGGAGCTTACCAACTCACAAATCAACCCGAATCCTAATGGGTGGATCACTCAAAGTCCCTGCATGAATCTGCTCTCATGAACGAAAGAAGTCTCCCTAAGCAATGGGACGTCAGTACGAATGATAATGTACTGATACATAAAGTGCAACGTAGAATCATAAGTGGTTAGTGTAAAAGGATAATACAGATACCACCTGAAATTGAAACTCAAATAATCTCCATGGATTATTATATATATATATATATATATATATATATATATATATATATATATATATATATATATATATATATATATATATATATATATATATATATATATATATATAGAGAGAGAGAGAGAGAGAGAGAGAGAGATGCAAATGCATCAAAACCCAACCAAATGCTAGCATTGGTGGTGATTCCGAGTAGCTTACCAGAATCGTTCACTCAAACTTGTGAACATCGGTATGTCATACATATAAATATATTCAGTAGCTATATACCCCGTACCTCCCAATTATATCTTGGGAGTATAATTCATAACATTCTTAGGATTTATAACACATATATGTTACTGTCGTCATATTTCAAAACTCGGCATGTTTGAAGTCTTATTCTCTTAAACCCATAATCACTTTCATATGACATGTAACAATCCCATGGAACTTCATATGTTCTTCCAAATAATCTTGAAACTTAACTCAAAATTCAGAAAGATAACCTTGCCTTAAAGATATTCATGACAATTTTATGGTGATTTACTTAGTTCCTATACTTGGTTCCTAGAAAATTTATAAAAGAAGTATTTCAAAATCAAGTGTTCTTAAGTTATATTTGAAAGTTTTGAAGATTGTGAGTTGCTTTAAAGATATTTATAAATAACATTAGTAGGGAAAGTGGTTTGTCACAAATAACAAGGGTCTCCTATATTTAGTGACATCACCCATATAAGAATACGAATTAATGTATCTAGACATACAATCAAGGAAACCGATATATGGAATGTGGATGTAAAATACGCTATTTATCCAAACGAGAGGAATATAAATATTATAAAAATCATGAAAAAAATTTATTTTAGATCCAATGCCTCTCAAAGAATGTCTTTCTTGCAAGAGAACAGAAAAATATTACATTCAGCATCTTAGAAAGTTCCAAGGAGTGGTGCTAAAAGAAATGACGGAGCATAGTCTTAGAATACCTTTCTAATTAATGTTCGAATGCCCATAATTTCATTACAATTTTTTTTTCATTACTTCCTAATATTCACAAACACTTCGTATACATAGCTAGCCCGCACGTATAAGAAATTCATAATAGAGCTTAAATCGGCAAATTTTTCATATAAAGCTACTTGACGAAACGTATTTAAAACATCATAAAAACAATCATAAAAGAGTAATTAGATGATTGCATGTGCAAAAAAAGTGTAAAACTTGACCAAACACCAATAACTACTAATTTATATCTTAAAAAACTAGCTCTAAACGCACTTAAAAGAAAGGGAAAATGATTTCCGCGTGTAGAAATTATCTTTCTAGGAACAGGGTCAAACTTTAATGGTATAAATAATTAAAAAATAACATTCATAATGAGAGAACTCTATTAGAACCTTTTGGTCAGCTTTGTTTTTTGTTTTGGAGTGAAAAGGAATTTTTTTGATTTGCATAAAAAATCGAGTGAGTAGACATACCATATTTTTTACCTAACCCAGATAGCGATCGGAATTCTGCCCTGGCACTCTGCATTAAAACCCTCAAATTATTTACTCTCATGTTAGTTGTGTTTTGATTTTTGTGTGAAATCTCTCAATTTCAGATAACTAGAACTAAAATTTTTTTCTTTTGCAAATTATAAAAAATTAGATATTTTGACATAGTTAAGTTAAGTCTTAGTTTTGGATCAACAATTAAACAACTACAACCATACCCTACAGAATCCGATGAGAAAGGTGGTATACAAGATATAAAATCTATGGTATTTGAATTATCTTTCCAGCGCTGCCAAGTTTCTTGTTTTTGAGTCTCTATAAGGGAGATATGCCAATTTGAAGTAGGGTTGTGTGAATAAGGAAAGTCACCCGGATTTTATAAGGGTATTTTGGTCTTTCACTACCCCAATTAACTAAAATGGTTTTTATTAATTTGATTGGTGACTAATGTTATTTTGTTCACTTTACGCTTCATAAAATTACGCTATGGTTTTTAGAAAAGAGAAAAGAGGGCAAAAGAGGAGAACAAGCCAAGTATTCATCGTGTTTTTTAAGTTTAGCTTGTGGATTTCTCCAAGGGTTAATCCCTACGAGGTATGTGATATCACATAGTTTTGGGTTCGTTCACCCACACAACAATCATGTTTAGTTTTACGTGTTTGTATTATTGAAATAAGAGTTTATGAGTTCTTAATGAATTGTGTCAAAAGTTTCATTTTAATCTTGAATGTTAAGTATTGGAGGAGTTCTTGAGTTTATTGTGTGATGCTTAAGGTTGTTTTTTTGTAGATTCATGCATACATGAAACATCCCAAAAATTTTATTACCTAAGCTAGATCCTAACCCAATTGATTATTACTTATAAAGGGGTAATGACGCTCCTAAGTTCTAGGGATAGAATTTGAGATGCTTTGCGGGGTTAGAGACGCCAAACGAAGAAAGATAAATTAGGTAGTAGATTGGGGGAGCAAGGGCGCGTCGTGGACTTGTTCCATCAATGCCCTAAAATTGTCTCTGCGTCGTAAAGACCATCACAGACTTCTGCTTCAAAATTTAATTTTGGGTAATTTCTGGGACACCTCTGCAATGCGGACTTGCTCCGTGACTATAATTCTAAAAATAAAAGTGAAGTTTGACTTAATTAAAAGATCCATCCAATAGAGGGGTGTTTTTGGTATTTTAGGGGCTTTGTATATATTTAGTTTAAGTCATTTTAAACCTATTCCAACACCAAAAAAAATCCCCAACTCAAAAGCCCAATTGCTCTCACCTCTCTCTAAATTTTCTCTACAAAAAACCTCTATATAAGGAATTTTAAACTCAAAGAAGAGGATCAATTCTCAAAGATTTCAACTCAATTACGTGGCTAGGTCTACAATAAGGTATGGTTTCTTTCACTATGGATTGTTTTCCACAAGAGGTCCCTCCAAAGATGTTTTCAAAATATCCCAAAATCTAGGGTTTTCTCTACACATGGGTCTTCTTTAAAAAATAAAATTATGAATCAATTATGGTGAATATGATCACTTAAGGTTGATTGTGTGTATAATGATTGATAAATGTTTTTTTTCACTTTAACTTCCCTTGGACCCATGTTCTTCCCAATTTGATCAATCTCGGATATGATATGATGATAGATATATCAATTGTTTGTATTGATGTTCGTTATATTGATTCATGAGTAACCTTATATTATGTGTTGTGTATCCATTGTTGGGTGATTAAATCATGAAGTCCCATTAAGGGCAAGAAGGTATGAATGTTGGTTCTTCTTTGAAATCAAGTATACAAGATAATTACTTAGATACTAACGATTCTATATATGTTTTATTATGGTTCGAATGACAATTTACCTTTATCCTTAACCCTATACACTTGAATTAGCTATGAAGTATGAATATATGTTACGGTAATGATTGTTATATCATTGAAAGGTTGTTATGAAACACGCTCAAAATCAAGTAGGATAAATTAGAGCTTCACGTGTGTTTCTTGATTTAATAACTTGTTAAAAATAATGGAGAATATATTTTGAAGTCAGCTTTAAATAGTTTCCAATTCAAACCTCAAAGAACGACGAAGATGTTCAGAAATTAGTCTTGTGTGTGCTAATGTGTCCTTATATGTTTTATGTGGGGCTTATTGTCTAAAATCAGTTGAAGTAACAGTAGTTTCTTAATAATCTATTTAAGAGTCAACACGTCTGGGCAAGACTCCACAAGGACAAACCAATGGGTCCTTGAGGAGGACCCAAGGTTTGGAAAGGTGGCTGCAAACCCAGCGTGAAGGCCGCCCCATTTTTAGGGTGCGGGTGCATCATGTCCTTGAAACTTAAAAGGAAAAAAGTTTTCCTTGCGACCCGGGCTTGTCACTAACCATTCTGCCTCAACTTAAATTTCAGAACCAAGATTTGGAGGTGCCCCCACGATGCGCAACAATGTCGTAGATTCGGCCGCGTCATTTTAAAGTTAAATTAGACTTACTTAAATGGTCTAATTAGTGTAGGGGTGTTTTTGATACTTTGGGCATTTATTATAAACGATTTTGAGTAAATTTTACCCCAATTCTCAAATTAAAACAAAACCCTTAAGTTTAAAGTCAAAGCCTCTCCATTTTTTCTCCAAAAACCTCCATTGATGAGATTTGAAGCTCCAAGGAAGAAGGTCAAAGTCTCCATGTTTTCAACCCATATTTCGTGGATTAATCTTCAATAAGGTATGGTGATTTCATCTTTGATTCTTCTATTATTAAGGAGCTTAATTAAATGCTATCTAAAATTCATAAATATCCTATTTTGAGTTTTAAGCATGGGTTTTATGCATGAAAAAGCTTAAATTGATGATTTATGAAGTATTTAATGTTAATAGATGTTTTATGATAAAAAAAACTCTTTAAACCCATGCATTCCTTGCATTCCTAATTTCAGCTCTAAAGTGGGTGTATTGATCATGACTTAATTATGTTAGATTCATGTTTAGATTGTTATGGGTTATTAAATTATATGTTTTTTATTGTTAGATGTTCATAGTTTGCTTTATTGTATTATCTCTACCTTGGGTTTTATTTAATTATTGATATGGCGGAATTGGTGGTCTAGTCTTGTTTACATTGTAATTTGTAAGTTCTATTGATGTGTGGAAATTATTGGAGATGTTAAGTAATGGTGATTTTGCCTATTGGAGGGTAGTAAGTTGACCTATTTCCCTTATTTAATTTAAAATTGATATTGAATTGTTATTGATATGTTGGTCCACTTAAGGTGGTAGTGCTAATTGTTATGATTGATATGAACATGGCCTTGTCGGCATTATTATGTGAATTGTAGTATGACCATGTTATTGATTATGTAGATGTACAATGTAATGGCTGATATTTTATATGTAAATGTGTGAGGTGAAAGCATTTTCCTCTATATGTTGGTATGTGATGATGATAGACTATGAATAGTCTCTATATGTTGATATGGTTTCTTCTATAGGTAAACCTAGTTTATACATGAAAGTTATGTGATTAAGATCTCTTTACTTTGTAGGCTTAGGCCCCCTTGTCATGAATGGATGAAATTATAGGATCGGTAGACGAAAAGTCGGTACCCTTCAATGAAAGACTTATATGGAACCTTGAATATGAAAAGAAGGCTTATAATGAAGTGAATCTTATGAACCTAGCATGGTACCCAATTCATGAATGAGTTATCCTACCAAACCTTGATCGGTTGCCCTTGTGGACCCATTCTTGGTATGTAAGACTTAGAGATAGAACCTTCTCAAATACAATAATGTGAATAAACTTACTCTATGATAAAATGGCCAAGTACCGACTGGATATGATTGTGGTAGTAGCTCTACTTGAGGATGAGACTAGAGCACAACGAATGCATTTATATCGCTAAACCATTTGCCTACACGGGATAAGTCTTTAGTTCTACGTTTGTCAAGTAGAACACCTTCCACGATGTGGTCTTTCATGACACAAGATTCCATGCCTAGATAGTGTTGTCTATGTTGGTTGATACCTTTTAACATCATGTGGGATGTGCAGTCTAGTTATTGGATAGGTTCTACAATGTGTAGGTAGTGGAATGGGACGCTATCTACACATGTCATAAGTAGGCTTTGGAGATGCTAAAATGAGTTTCGGAGGACTTCCAAGACCATTATGTGAAGTCCCATAAATGCATGAATGTCTCTTTTACGATCATTAATATTGAATGTTTACTTGTGAAGGTTGTCTTGGAAAGGAAACATCATTATCTATTGTAGACTTGAGGAACACTTAGGTGAGTATAGAAAAGGTTCTATGGGCGGTCAATTCATTTCTGTCACGACCCAAATCGAGCCGCGAGTGTCACCCACACTTACCCTCCTATGTGAGCGAACCAACCAATACAAAACCCAACATTTCAATATAATAATAGAATATAATGCGAAAGACTTAAACTCGTTAATGAAAATCAATTAAATAACTTCTAAAAACTCAACAACTATTATTATCCCCAAAATCTGGAAGTCATCATCACAAGAACATCTATCCTCAAATTTCTAAATCTAAGAGTATCTAGGAAGCTAAAATAAATAAAAAGCTAGTCCATGCCGAAACTTCAAGGGATCAAGACATGAAGAAGAAGATCCAGTCCAAGCTAGAAGCATTAGCTCACCCTAAAATCCGGTATAATGAAGACTGGCTAGAGTTGCGGTTGAGTTGAAGACGATGGTACGTTTGCTGCACACCACAATTAACAAAGAAAAACATACAAGTAGGGGTCAGTACAAAACACAAGTACTGAGTAGGTATCCTCGGCCAACTCAAAATAGAAAACAGTATATATCAGATAATATCATAAAATCAACAATATTCTTAGCATGCGGCATTTACAATTACCATAACCCTTGGTCACAACACCAAGCACATCAATGAGGACTCACGCCTCCCCATCATACTCATTTGGGAATTAGGTTCATTAAATTGATTATATTAACATATTTCAAGATTCATTATCTTTATTCCTCTCGTCTCGGTACGTGACACTCCGCTCCATATACTATCCAGGTGTCGGAACGTGACACTCCGATCCTCATATACTATACTGGTGTCGGAACGTGACACTCCGATCAATATTCTATCCTGGTGCCGGAACGTGACACCCGATCGATATTCTATCCTGGTGTCAGAACGTGACACTCCAATCCATATTCTATCCTGTTGCCGGAATGTGACACCCGATCCATTTTCTATCCTGGTGCCGGAACGTGACACTCCGATCCATATTCTATCCTGGTGCCAGAACGTGACACCCGATCCATATACTATCCTGGTGTCGGAACGTGACACTCCGATCCATATTCTATCCTGGTGCCGGAACGTGACACCCGATCCATATTCTACCCTGGTGCCGGAACGTGACACCCGATTTATATAGTATCCTGGTGTCGGAACGTGACACTCCGATCCATATTCTATCCTGGTGCCAGAACGTGACACCCGATCCTCTAATCTTATTACTTTAGTTCATCAAGCCTTCTTTTATACTAAGGCATCATCAATCTAATTGCTTTAGTTCATCAAGCCTTCTTTTATACTAAGGCATCATCACTAACAAAGTAGATTAGAGTTTTTCAAGATTTAGGATTCAATAGCCTCATCATGCTTATTTTATCACAATTATATAATCATATTCATGCAAGCATACAATTAAGCATATAGAAGGGTTTACAATACCACCCAATAAATATCATTCGCTATTAAGAGTTTACTACGAATAGCATAAACCATAACATACCTCCACCGAAGATTCGTGATCAAGCAATCTACTTTTCAAAGCTGCGTTATCCTCTTCGTTTCTCCTTTCTCTCTCGATCGTTCTTCTCCATCTCTCTGTTCTTTCTATTTTTCTTATTCAAAACCTCTTTCTTTTACCCTAATTAGCATATAATTAAGAATAAAAGATGATGAATTAACCCATTAATTAATTCAAGGTTATCTCCTTTAACTCCGAAGTAGTTAAATTATTAACATTAACCCACTAAATTTATAATTATAGTAGGAATAGTCCAAAACGCCCCTTAAAACATTTAACAAAAATCTGACCTAGCCTGGGATTACGCAGCTTGTGACGGCCCATCGTGCCTGCGACGGTCCGTCCTGCTTCTTCCGTCACAGAGTTCAGAGACTAATTTTTTTACTAAGGGTCTGTGACGGCTTATCACGCCTGTGACGGTCCGTCCTGCCACTTCGTCGCGAAGTTCAGAGAGTTAATTTCTGTGGAAGATGTGTGACGGTCTGTCGTGCCCACGACGGTCCGTCCTGCCATTCCGTTACGAAGTTCAGACAGTCGATTTCAGTACCCAAATTTCAGAATTCTAAGTGTTTTGGAACGAGACCCCCTCGACGGTCTGTCGTGCCCATGACGGTCTGTCGTGGGATCCGTCGACTCAGCCAGTTTTTCCAGAAATAAAATCTGCTGCTCAAAATGACTAAACAGGTCGTTACAATTTCTCACTTAGGTGGGTCGTAGGATAACCATAGGTAGAGGGTCTAAATGTATAAATGTGTTACTTAATAATTACGGTTGTATCTTGAAGTATGTGAGTACTATTTTATGTGGTTGATGTTAGACTTGTATTGTGTCTTTTATACTTGTATTATGAAGGTTTCATAAAAAATAACATTCAAAGTGTATTTCAACTAAAGTACCCATTTTAAATGGTTTACTTGCACGTTCCCCATACTTAGTGAATCAATTATGCTAATTCCATATATTTATCTATGTCTACAAGTGTAGGTGGTTACAAGTGAGAATTTCTAGAAGTTGAAGCTTGGGAAGTAGATTCCTCTCAAGATTGCTATGTCTTCATATGTTCGAGGATATGGACTATGGTTCTATTTTTCTTTCATTAAAGGCTTTATAATAGACATGAGTTTCTTTTCAATGTAAAGGGTCGTGACCCTATGATAGTGAGATGTGTCTTAGGTGGCTTTGTGATGAGACTTAGTTTTCTTTTGCATTTATAGAAGAGTTCCCTTATTGACTATACATGTCAAAACTTCGAATTCCGCACTACTTTTTATAATTATGTTATGAATGAATGCTAAGAGGCTTGTATAAGACCTCTGAGAGGTCGTGTATGCCACCACATCACGACTTGCTGGGGGGGGGGAGAGTGCTCTCGGGTCATGAAAAACTTGGTATAAGAGCATAAGGTTATAAAGTAGTATGAAGGGTTCAAAAGTCTTATGAATCCGCATCTTGTAGAGTCTTGTTCATCGGTGTAACTCACGACACATCTATGAGCGAGAGGCTATAGGATGATAGAAGTTTCATTGTCTTCATTACTCTAGTGTTGTTCCATACATTAGAGTTCTTTAAATGTCTTTTTACTAATGTATTCTCTTGTGTTTATAGGAGATGAATACAATAAGGACACCTGCAAAAAGAGTGGAGGAAGTATTATTTAATGAGGGATTTCCTCGCCAATGATGAGCAAGTTAATCAAAGTGAACAAAACCCTATAGCTAATCCCATGAATGAGATTTCGGTGGTTCCCCCGGAGATGATAAATGAGGAGGTAAGAGGGGATCTTCTTACCCTATCCTGAGCCATGACAGCTCAAGCAAATAAAGATGTGGGGCCTAGGGTGAATGCTTTTGAGAGTACCATGACCTTTAGGTTGAGGGACTTTGGCAGGATTAATCCTCGTACCTTTCTTAGCTCTATGGTTGGAGAGGATCCCAAGTATTCTTGGAAATAGTCTAAAACATAGTACATGCTATGGGTGTATTTTCTAGGGATAAAGTGTAGTTTGCTTCATACAAATTAAAGAGGTTGATCAAGTGGGGTACACACAATAGAAGAACAATAGGTGTCACGATCGGGGAGCACCTCCTAGAAGTAAAATGGCATACTTGAACTATCGAAGGTCTTATACAAGCCCATATTATCATTCATCGCATCGACATAGTAAATTTAGCGGAAAATTCAAAACTTTTCATAGCATCTCATATGCTAGAAACTTTATGTCATATATATATAAAATATAGGTCATAATACATATATACACTCTAAGTCTATTTGTCATATTATACTCAATAACTTTATAGTACATTAAGGACAAGGCCCTTATGACATAATACAAAAATATACATTACTAAATAGACTGTATAATAAGTACACATGAGGACATCCTTGGACTTAAGGATTCCGTTCGTTGAGCTTGGAAAATTACCTATAAAGCTCCTTAATCATAGACCTCCTTTAAGAATTCCATTACCTACACTTTGTGTGAAAAGTAGAACAAAATGTGATTAGCACAACAATGTACTAAGTATGGTTCCCAAGCGAAAACATGCATTTAAAAAGGGAAATTATCTTTGAAATCATACTTCATGTAATTTTGAGTAAATCATCATAAAACCTTTATCAATACCATATATATCATTTTCACACATTATAGAAACACAATAAAAGGCCAAACATCTTAGAAAAACACATACCATCATAGAAGTATAATATCACATAGACATAGTTAAGTCAAGAGCTTCATCATATAGTCAACAAGATCAACATGATGTATAAATACTCAAATCATAAACATCTTCATAAAAATTAGACAAATACTACAATGTCATGCATAAGGAATACATACATAGTGACAAGCATTACAACACATTCCTAGAACTTCCTAAGGAGCTACTTGTGCAATGTCTAGATGGGTTCATTACTTCCACCTATCCTAAGTAACCTCCCTTAAGTCATTCTATATAGGGTCCTAGTCATTTAACTTCCATTTTCTTTTTTTAATTTAGGGAAACTATATCCTTAAACGACATACATCATGTGATGCTAAACATGGAATCCGATGTCATTGGGCCCCACACCAATAAAGGGTGGTCTACCTGCAAAAGTAGAACAAAATGTGACATAACATTCTAGGTGGAATCCACTATCATGTATCCTATGGTGGCAACATAATTTTGGAACTTTGAGGATATCGTGGAAACATCCCTCTATGCCCTTGGGTTATGAGGCTTTCCACCTCATGAGATTTACGGTAGAACTACCTTTCCATATTTGAAAGGGACACACATTCAAATACAAGTTCACTCGGTGCTAAGCTAAGTTCCCTTTATTGAAAACCATTATTATATTTTTACTTTATAAATCAAAGGTTTAGGAGAGTCATACCCTTATATGCTCAAATCATAGGTCATAGATGGAAGTTCATCAACCTAAATCATGTAAAGAATCTATTCACATGAACATGGCATATGAATAGCATCATCTAGTTTCGGGTAATCATGAATACACCATTCAAGGCCTCTCTCTTGACTATATATTCATACATGTGTGTGTGTATATACATATGTGAGCAAACCTTTCTCATAATACATAAAATCACAAACGTTCATATACCAATGCATGAGTCTATAGGCATAACTATATGAGCAATCCTTTCATATATACCCACTAAGACACTATGCACATTCATACTTCATACTTTCATACACATCTTATTTATAACATGTTCATATATTTATCATTCATATATGTAGAAACCAAACATAGGAAGTATTCTATCAAGATACACATGTGCAATGTATTCATTATTGAATATGAGAACAACCTTTCATTTAGACACCGTAACATTTACTACTTGTAACATGCATGTAAGTGAGAGTATGTGTACATTGGTCAACATGATTATATAATGGCTATCGATTAATCATTGAGTCATGCACCCTCTGAGACCACATTATACGTCCAAGAACATATCATATAACACATAATACCATATGAGGCAAAACAATATAAACATTATAACCAAGGCTCCTAACTTTAGTTATTTACACGTTCATATAAGGGGTACATGGGAAGGGGATACTAACCATTTTTACACATCGATAGCAGCACCTATATAATACCTTAACATGAATATACACATGGTCATTCAATATCCACACAACCTAGATCACAACTAGATAGGAAGATAGGGACAATTACATCATATGGTGATTTTCTAAATCTCTAAATCATATATTCATCAATTTGCCTTCAATATCATGGTCAACACATATATAGTGAAAATAATGTAAACACCGCCACCAAAAGTAGACCATATCCCACAATGCCATACAAGGCTTCACCAACATTACTATAAAGAATTAGAGAAGTAGAAGAGTAGAGGGAATATGCATTACTACAAATTTCTCACCCTTTGATCATCATTAAACAATACACCTTATTCATATATAAGACACATATATGGAAAAATATAAATAAAATTTAAACATAAAATAAACCATGTAGAAGTGTCTATAATATTATATTATAACATAATACAATACATCAACATACTAGGAGAGTAGAATAACATATATCATTAGCTATTTTCCCTTGAATTGATTTAAATAATATTTTATACATATCATGAGTCTAAGGCAGTAGCTAAACCTACATTTAACAATATTGAAATCATAAAAACATACCCTCAAGATTAAGGTTACAATATAGGCATTTAGGCTCATCGATTTTCTAGAGTATAGAAGACTTTACCAATACTATGAACTCTCTAAGGCTTTGATCATCATTCATATTTTATCAACAATACACATTACGAAGTAGCTAATTAGTTATGAAATCAAGAAGAAATTATGCTTGATATAACAACAACTCAAGATCCTTCACACAGTTAGCTTTTTGACTTCATAGCCTAAAGAAATCTACATAAATTCATGCAAGCCTTTCTTAGATTGTTCATTAAGGATTTGTCCCTACAAAATTCATCAATTATATTACCCTAATACAATATCTACAACAGTTCATGCATAATCAAAACTCGACACAACCGATCTCACAATCGACTTCAAGGCAACATGTAGAAACATAGGCTATTCATGTACAGATCTTCATAAATTTATCATCATGGACTGATGATAATCAATTAAATATAAATTTATGTAAATAAAATCATATAAAATAACTTCAATTTAATAGAATCATAATTCAATCGATAACAAATCAAGATCATAAGGCCCATGCAAGGCAAAATCATTTTGGTGATAGAGCCTAGGTTCATCATGCAATTAAATTGAAAACCACTTACATATAAGTATATAATCATCAATATATTAATATTATATCTTTGAAATTATCTTAGGAAATAACCCATGGAAGATTGAAGAAGAAATGGTTTGATCATATTTTTTTCTTTCAAAATCATTGAGAATGGCTCTCTAGATGAAAAGATAACTAGAGAAGAAGATCACCATACCTTTTTCTAGTTGAAAACCTCTTACAATTGATGATTTATAAATGGAAAACCCATATTCAATCTATTCTTGAGCTTCACCAACAATGGTTGTTTTTTAGAGAGTATGTTTGGAGGGAAAGATTTCAATCTTGTGAGAGGATTCTAGAATGGGTGATCTCGTTTTTGATGAAATATATAAACACACATATATCTAAATAAACCCATTATAGTCAGGTTAGGAAGTGTGGTGAATTTCCCATTCACCAATTTAATGAAACAGACGCAGGCTACCAGTTGCAGGCCATATGGGTTGGCGGCAGTGATGGGGCGTTGAGTCCTTGATGGGCCGTGCCTTACGTCAACGTTGTGTAATTATCAAAACATTTTCTTGATACCCGCCCAAGAAAATTTCCCATTGACAAAACCTGCTCGAACGGTCGTTTGTTGAGCAACGATCCATCGTTGGGTGTGTTAATAGACACAACCCTTAGGCCGCTTTGCGTCCTTCTTTTGGGGCCTCTTGTGTGGACCTTTAGAAGTCGTACCCGGAAGTTTCTAACTTTATTATAACCCTTAACAAGCTATATACCTTCCACATAAGTTTCATCAAAACAAACACCTATAAGACGTCCAAACAGCCTTGGCCCCAACATGACATATAATGAACATCTTAGGGGCTATCTTTCGAATGCCTTGGACGTTTGACCTCCAAACTTCACGAAACTTCATAGAACAACATTGAACATAAATTTAAACTATTTTGTGACTTATTAGGCTCATTTAAGAAAGATTTAGTCATGCATAGACACATGAGGCACATAAGCGACTAGTTGTCAGACGTCCTGGTTGTCTTTTGACGTTCGACTACCAAATCACTTCAAACATTTTACATTGCCTCTAAACAATATAATAAGAAATTTTAGAAACTTACAACATAATGAAACACCAATAAACACATAATACCAAATATTAGGCATCGAGGTGACTTAGTAGTAGAACGTCTTAGTCGTCCCTTAATGTTTGACTTCCCATACCTCTAATATTTTAGCTATTGCCTATAAAATTTATTTTAAGCATATTTAGGAAATTATAACTTTAATTAAATATGTTTGTTATATACACCATAACATATTTTCGGGGTCGTACAATATCCCCCAGTTGGGAATATTCGTCCATGAATGACACTTAGGGCTCATTAATCACAACAAGGACTTCAATGCATATGATATAAGTTCATAACATTTAAAATATCATTAAATAATTTTAGGACTCAATGCACACAAGCAAGAAAAACCATTACTGACTTACTCTTTAATGAATTAAACACTAAGGACCTTTTCATGTTCATAGGAGAATATCCTTCTCCTAATCATAACATAATCATTACATCTCAATTCATTACAAGAAAATCTTGAAAAGCTACTTGTAACGACCGATTTAGTCGTTTTAAGCAGCAGATCTTATTTCTGGAAAACTTGCTGAGACGACGGATCCCACGACGGACTGTCATGGGCACGACGGACCGTCGAGGGGGTCTCGTTCCAAAGCACTTAGAATTCTGAAATTTGGGTACTGAAATCGACTCTCTAAACTTCGTAACGGAATGACAGGTTGGACCGACACAGATCTTCAAGGAAATTGAGTCTCTGAACTTTGTGACGGAAGCAGCAGGACGGACCGTCGCAGGTACGACGGGCCTTCAAAGACTGTGTAATCCCAGGCTGGGTCGGATTTCTGTAAATATTTTAAGGGGCGTTTTGGACTATTCCTGCTTTAATTATAAAGATTGTGGGTTAATGTTAATAGTTTAATTACTTGGGGTTAAAAGAGGTAACCTTGAGTTAATTAGTGGGTTAATTCTTCATCTTTTATACTTAATTATATGCTAATTAGGGTAAAAGAAAGAGGGTTTGAATAAGAAAAATAGAAAGAACAAGGAGAGGGAAAGCGAAACAATCGAGAGAGATACGAACAAAGAGGAAACAAAAGCTTGGGGAATTTTCTTGCTTGATCACGAATCTTCGGTGGAGGTAGGTTATGGTTTTTATGCTATTCGTAGTAAACTCTTAATAGTGAATGATATGTATTGTTAGTATTGTAAAACCCTTCTATATGCTTAATTGTATGCTTGCATGAATGTGATTATGTAATTGTGATAAAATAAGCATGATGAAGCTATTGAATCATAAATCTTGCAAAACCCTAATCTCTTTGTTAATGATGATGCCTTGGTATAAGAGAAGGCTTGATGAACTAAAGTAATGAGATTGATGATGCCTTGGTATAAGAGAAGGCTTGATGAACTAAAGTAATGAGAATGATGATGCCTTGGTATAAGAGAAGGCCTGATGAATTAAGAGAATGAGATTAGTGGGGCGGGTGTCAGGAACCGACACGTAGAATTAGGGGATCGGGTGTCACGAACCGACACGTAGAATTAGGGGATCGGGTGTCACGAACCGACACGTAGAATTAGGGGATCGGGTGTCACGAACCGACACGTAGAATTAGGGTATCGGGTGTCACGAACCGACAAGTAGAATTAGGGGATCGGGTGTCACGAACCGACACGTAGAATTAGGGGATCTCACGTTCCGACACATAGTAGTAGGGGAGCGGAGTGTCACGTACCGACACAAGAGAAATAAAGATAATGAATCTTGAAAGATGTTAATATACTCAATCTAATGAACCTAATTCCCAAATGAGTATGGTATTGAGGCTTGAGTCCTCATGTGTGAACTTGGCGGTACTTATTAATGATTATAGTACTTGTTGTTGCTACATGTTGAGTATTGTAGTTGAGTTATGATATTATCTGATATATACTGTTTTCTATTTTGAGTTGGCCGATGATACTTTCTCAGTACTCGTGTTTTGTACTGACCCCTACTTGTATTTTGTTTTCTTGATTATTTCTGGAGTGCAGCAAATGTGCCGTCGTCTTCAACTTAACCGCAATTCTAGCCAGTCTTCATTACATCGCATTTCAGGGTGAGCTAATGCTTCTAGCTTGGACTGGATCTTATTCGTCATGTCTTGATGCCTTGAAGTTCCGGCATGGACTAGCTTTTTATTTATTTTAGCTTCTTAGAATACTTTTAGTTTAGTAATTTGATCATAGATGTTCTTGTGATGATGACTTCCAGATTTTGGGGAATAATAGATGTTGAGTTTTAGAAGTTATACAATTGATATTTATTAATGAGTTTAAGTCTTCCGCATTTTATTTTGCTCATCATGTTTGAAATGTTGGGGTTTAGATTGGTTTGTTCGCTCAAATAGTAGGATAAGTGTGGGTGCCACTCGCGACTCAGATTTGGGTCGTGACAAACTTGGTATCTGAACATTAGGTTCGTTGGTCTCATCACACAAGAACGAGTCTAGTAGAGTCTTAAGGAACGGTAGGGGGAAACCTTTACTTTTCTTTGAGAAGCTATAAGACTTTAGGAAAATTCCATTCTTTCTTTATTTCTTTCGTGCTATTACTTGGATCCAATTGGTATCTAGGTGATACAAATTGGTATCTGACCATCTTCACTCTATTTCGCAGATGGTTAGAACTAGAGCAACGACTACACCAACACCAACACCGGCAAGACAAGATGCGTCTGAGCCAGCCACTGGGGATGTAGCTCGGAGAGGAATAGTGGCAAGAGGCCGTGGTAGAGGTCGCGGGAGGACCTCCTCTAGAGGAAGAGGACAAGCACCTAGCCCATCTGGTACTAGGGCGGTGACTCCTCCACTGACTGAGGAAGTAGTATGAGAGGGTAAGGAAGGGGAAGATGAGCAAGTGCAGAATGAGGAATTGCCACCCCAACCTACCCAGAGATGATCAATCAAGTTCTTGCTTATCTTAGCGGGTTATATGATCAAGGCTAGACACCTCCAGTGTTTTCTGCACCAGCACCTCAGGTTTTGGAGGTACAACATGCAGCTACTGTGGCTCCTCGCATGGATGCCTTATTGGAAATAGGCACGTTTCCTCCTCTGACTACAGGGCCTACAATGACAAATGATCAGCATGAACTTTTCAGTAAGTTCTTGAAATGGAAACCTCCAGTCTTCAAGGGTGCTGAATCGGAGGATGCCTACGACTTTATGGTTGACTGTCATGAGCTACTACACAAGATGGGTATAGTAGAACGGTTTGGTGTTGAGTTTTTGACTTATCAGTTTCAAGGGAACGCCAAAATGTGGTGGCGGTCACATGTTGAGTGTCAACAAACAGAGGCACCACCTATGACTTGGGCATCATTCTCTAGCTTGTTTATGGAGAAGTATATCCCCCGGACTTTGAGGGATAGGAAAAGAGATGAGTTCTTGAGCTTAGAGCAAGGTAGGATGTCGGTTACTGCATATGAGGCTAAGTTTCGTGCATTATCCAGGTATTCCACCCAACTTTGTTTCAGTCCACAAGCGGTCGCCGTTTTGTGAAGGGGTTGAGGTGCAGTGCAGTTTCAGCCTTACAGGTAGCGGCTACGGCAAAATCCTTTCAAGAAGTGGTAGACTTCGTGATAGAGGTGGAAGGAGTGAAACCAGATGGCTTCCCCATGGCATCGACATCAAAAAGGTTTCGAAAGGGAGGTGAGTTTAGTGGTTCTTACTCTAGAGGACAGGGTTCAGGAGGTTACTCAGTCCGACCAATTCAGTCTTCACTACATACTGTAGTTGGGGGTCCACCTCAGACCGGTCAACACTTCTTTGAGAAATTTATGCTTGACTCCAGAGAGTGTTATGGATGTGGGGAGACTGGACATATTAGGAGGAATTGTCCAAAACAGAGTTATGGACCCCCAATAGCTAGAGGTAGAGGTGGTCATGGTAGAGGCCGTTATTCTGGAGGACGTGATGGCCGAGGTAATGGTGGTCACCAAAACGGCCGGGGTGACAGGCAAACTAGAGCCACTACAGCGCAACATGGTTGGGGCAACGGGCAGATGGGTGATAGGGCCCATTGTTACGCTTTCCCTGGGAGATCTGAAGCGGAGACATCTGATGCTGTCATCACAGGTAATCTTTTGGTTTGTGATTGCATGGCTTCTGTATTGTTTGATCCTGGATCCACATTTTCTTATGTATCTTCCTCATTCGCTAATGGTCTTAATTTACATTGTGAATTGCTTGACATGCCGATTCGTGTGTCTACTCCGGTGGGTGAGTATGTGATAGTTGAAAAGGTATATAGGTCTTGTTTGGTGAATTTTGTAGGGAGCAATACTCATGTAGACTTGGTTATCTTAGAAATGGTTGACTTCGATGTAATTCTGGGTATGACTTGGCTTTCTCCAAATTTTGCAATATTGGATTGTAATGCTAAAGTTGTGACGTTAGCCAAGCCTGGGACAAATGCGTTAGTATGGGAGGGCGACTACACTTCCACTCCGGTTCGTATCATCTCTTTTCTTCGTGCTAAGAGAATGGTTAGTAAAGGGTGTTTAGCTTTCTTGGCACATCTCAGGGATGATACTACCCAAGTACCTCCAATTGAGTCGGTTTCGATAGTCCGTGAGTTTCTGGATGTGTTCCCTGCAGATCATTCTGGTATGCCACCGGATAGGGATATTGACTTCTGCGTTGATCTTGAACCGGGTACTTGCCCCATTTCAATACCCCATTATAGAATGGCTCCCGCGGAGTTAAGAGATTTAAAGGCACAACTCCAAGAGTTGTTAAGCAAAGGCTTTATTAGACCAAGTGCATCTCCTTGGGGTGCTCCTGTTTTGTTCGTGAAGAAGAAGGATGGAAGTTTTCGGATGTGCATAGATTATAGACAATTGAATAAGGTAACTATTAAGAACAAGTATACTCTTTCTTGCATTGATGATTTGTTCGATTAGTTACAAGGTGCTTGCACCTTCTCGAAAATCGATTTGAGATCTGGTTATCATCAATTGAAAATACGGGCAACGGATGTGCCCAAGACTGCTTTTCGGACCAGATATGGGCATTATGAGTTCTTAGTAATGTCTTTTGGGCTTACGATTGACCCTTCAGCTTTCATGAGCTTGATGAATGGGATTTTTAAGCCATATTTGGATCTCTTTGTCATCGTATTCATTGATGATATATTGGTATACTCAAAGAGTAAGGAAGAGCATAAGGAGAACTTGAGAGTTGTATTGGAAATGTTGAGGGAGAAAAAGCTTTATGCCAAATTCTCCAAGTGTGAGTATTGGCTAGATTCAGTGTCCTTCTTGGGGCATGTGGTTTCTAAGTATTGAGTGATGGTGGATCCTTCCAAGATCGAAGCAGTGAAGAGTTGGGCAAGACCCACTAATGCTACAGAGGTGAGGAGCTTTGTTGGTTTAGCTTGCTATTACCGCCGATTTGTCAAGGGGTTCTCTTCTATTGCTTCCCAACTGACAAGCTTTACTAAGCAGAATGTCCCATTCGTTTGGTCGGATGAGTGCGAAGAAAGCTTTCAGAAGCTCAAGACTTTGTTGACTACTGCACCTATTCTCACCTTGCCAGTGGAAGGTAAGAATTTCATTGTCTATTGTGATGCATCCTACTCGGGTTTGGGTGCAGTGCTAATGCTAGAGAAGAATGTGATTGCTTACGCTTCAAGGCAGTTAAAAGTGCATGAACGTAACTATCCAACCCATGATTTGGAATTGGCCGCGGTATCGTTTGCATTAAAGCAATGGAGGCACTATCTATATGGGGTTAAGTGTGAAGTCTATAAAGATCATCGTAGCCTACAATATGTCTTTACGCAGAAAGATTTGAATTTGAGACAGAGGAGATGGATGGAACTACTAAAGGACTACGATATCACAATCTTGTATCATCCGCGAAAAGCTAATGTTGTGGCAGATGCTTTAAGTAGAAAGGCCGGAAGCATGGGAAGTCTAGCTCATTTGCAAGTTTCTAGACGTCCATTGGCTAGAGAAGTTCAGATTCTGGCTAATGACTTTATGAGGTTAGAGGTAAATGAGAAGGGAGGATTCTTGGCTTGTGTGGAGGCAAGATCTTCCTTTCTTGACAAGATTAAGGGAAAGCAGTTTAATGATGAGAAATTGATCCGGATCCGAGATAAAGTGTTGCGAGAAGAGGCTAAAGAAGAACGAATTGATGAGGAAGGTGTTTTGAGAATTAAGGGAAGGGTATGTGTACCCCGCGTCGATGATTTGATCAACACTATTCTGACAGAGGCTCATAGTTCAAGGTATTCTATACACCCTGGTGCAACCAAGATGTATCGTGACTTAAAGCAACACTTTTGGTGGAGTAGAATGAAGCGTGACATTGTGGATTTTGTTGCCAAATGTCCAAATTGTCAACATGTAAAGTATGAACACCAGAGGCCTGGAGGAACACTTCAGAGAATGCCCATTTCGGAATGGAAGTGGGAGAGAATCGCAATGGACTTCGTGGTTGGTCTTCCAAAGACAATGGGTAATTATGACTCCATTTGGGTAATTGTTGATAGGTTAAATAAGTCTGCTCATTTCATTCCGGTCAAGGTGACTTACAATGCAGAGAAGTTAGCCAAACTTTACATCTCAGAATTTGTTCGGTTGCATGGAGTCCCACTCTCCATTATATCAGATAGAGGTACGCAGTTTACTTCTAAGTTTTGGAAAACATTGCATGCTGAATTAGGTACTAGGTTGGATCTTAGTACCGCATTTCACCCTCAGACCGATGGTCAGTCTGAGCGAACGATTCAAGTGTTGGAGGATATGCTTCGAGCATGTGTGATAGAATTTGGTGGCCATTGGGATAGCTTCTTACCTTTGGCAGAGTTCTCCTACAATAATAGCTATCACTCAAGTAATGGTATGGCCCCATTTGAGTCACTGTATTGGAGGAGATGTAGGTCTCCCATTGGTTGGTTTGATGCATTTGAGGTTAGACCTTGGGGTACTGATCTGTTGAGGGATTCAATAGAGAAGGTGAAATCTATTCAAGAAAAGCTTTTAGCGGCTCAAAGTAGGAAAAAAGAATATGCAGATCGAAAGGTTATAGATCTGGAGTTTATGGAGGGAGAGCAAGTCTTGCTGAAGGTTTCGCCCATGAAAGGGGTGATGCGGTTTGGTAAGCGAGGTAAGCTTAGCCCAAGGTATATTGGTCCCTTTGAAGTACTTAAGCGAGTAGGGGAGGTGGCTTATGAATTAGCCTTGCTTCCAGGGCTGTCCGGAGTGCATCCGGTATTTCATGTGTCCATGCTAAAAAGATACCATGGGGATGGAAACTACATCATTCGTTGGGATTCGGTTCTGCTTGATGAGAATTTGTCTTATGAGGAGGAACCTGTCGCTATTTTAGATAGAGTAGTCCGCAAGTTAAGGTCGAGGGAGATTGCATCCATCAAAGTTCAATGGAAGAATCGGCCGATTGAAGAGTCCACTTGGGAGAAGGAGGCGGATATGCGAGAAAGATACCCACATCTGTTTACAGATTCAGGTACTCCTTTTCTCCCTTGTTTCTTTTCTTGTGATCGTTCGAGGACGAACGATGGGTAAATTGGTATCTATTGTAACGACCTGTTTAGTCGTTTTAAGCAGCAGATCTTAATTTTGGAAAACTGGCTGAGACGACGGATCCCACTACGGACCGTCATGGGCACGACGGACCGTCGAGGGGGTCTCGTACCAAAACACTTAGAATTCTGAAATTTGGGTACTGAAATCGAATCTCAAAACTTCATAACGGAATGTCAGGACGTACCATCGTGGGCACAACGGACCGTCACAGACTCTTCAATGAAATTGAGTCTCTGAACTTTGTGACGGAAGCAGCAGGACGGACTGTCGCAGGCACGACACGCCTTCACAGACTGTGTAATCCCAGGCTGTGTCGGATTTCTGTAAATATTTTAAGGGGCGTTTTGGACTATTCCTGCTTTAATTATAAAGATAGTGGGTTAATGTTAATAGTTTAATTACTTGGGGGTTAAAAGAGGTAACCTTGAGTTAATTAGTTGGTTAATTCTTCATCGTTTATACTTAATTATATGCTAATTAGGGTAAAAGAAAGAGGGTTTGAATAAGAAAAATAGAAAGAACAAGGAGAGGGAAAGAGAATTAATCGAGAGAGATACGAACGAAGAGGAAACACAAGCTTGGGGAATTTGCTTGTTTGATCACGAATCTTCGGTGGAGGTAGGTTATGGTTTTATGCTATTTGTAGTAAACTCTTAATAGTGAATGATATGTATTGGTAGTATTGTAAAACCCTTCTATATGCTTAATTGTATGCTTGCATGAATGTGATTATATAATTGTGATAAAATAAGCATGATGAAGCTATTGAATCATAAATCTTGCAAAACCCTAATCTCTTTGTTAATGATGATGCCTTGGTATAAGAGAAGGCTTGATGAACTAAACTAATGAGATTTTTGATGCCTTGGTATAAGAGAAGGCTTGATGAACTAAAGTAATGAGAATGATGATGCCTTGGTATAAGAGAAGGCTTGATGAATTAAGAGAATGAGATTAGTGGGGCGGGTGTCACGAACAGACACGTAGAATTAGGGGATCGGGTGTCACGAACCGACACGTAGAATTAGGGGATCGGGTGTCAGAAACCGACACGTAGAATTAGGGGATCGGGTGTCACGAACCGACACGTAGAATTAGGGGATCAGGTGTCACGAACCGACACGTAGAATTAGGGAATCGGGTGTCACGAACCAACACGTAGAATTAGGGGATCGGAATGTCATGTTCCGACACATAGTAGTAGGGGAGCGGAGTGTCTCGTACCTACACAAGAGAAATAAAGATAATGAATCTTGAAATATGTTAATATACTCAATCTAATAAACCTAATTCCCAAATGAGTATGGTATTGAGGCTTGAGTCCTCATGTGTGAACTTGGCGGTACTTATTAATGATTATAGTACTTGTTGTTGCTACATGTTGAGTATTGTAGTTGAGTTATGATATTATCTTATATATACTGTTTTCTATTTTGAGTAGGCCGATGATACTTACTGAGTACACGTGTTTTGTACTGACCCCTACTTGTATTTTGTTTTCTTGATTATTAGTGGAGTGCAGCAAACGTGCCGTCGTCTTCTACTCAATCGCAATTCTAGCCAGTCTTCATTACATCGGATTTCAGGGTGAGCTAATGCTTCTAGCTTGGACTGGATCTTCTTCCTCATGTCTTGATGCCTTGAAGTTCCGGCATGGACTAGCTTTTTATTTATTTTAGCTTCTTAGAATACTCTTAGTTTAGTAATTTGATCATAGATGTTCTTGTGATGATGACTTCCAGATTTTGGGGAATAATAGATGTTGAGTTTTAGAAGTTATATAATTGATTTTTATTAATGAGTTCAAGTCTTCCGCATTTTATTTTGTTCATCATGTTTGAAATGTTGGGGTTTAGATTGGTTGGTCCGCTCACATAGTAGGATAAGTGTTGGTGCCATTCGCGGCTCGGATTTGGGTCGTGACACTACTCATAGGCAGATCATAATCCATACTCAAAGTTACTTAAGCACTCACAATTCAATGCGCATAAACTTAAGTTAGTTAAATCACAAAGATCTTCATTAGTTAGACCTAGTTTCATAAAGGTCATACTCAATCATACCATACTTAGTGGTGTCCACGGAGAAATGTCCTTCTTCTCAACACACTTAGATGTATCATGAATTTCACACCTTAGCAAGTACATGGTCAAATTCCTCTAAAAATGAGAAATTCTCAAATTTTAACCAAGACATGCTCATGGTTCCTTCCTAGTGAAGTCTAAGTGGTAAGTCACACCAAGTTCATCACAACAATAAAGGAAGCCATTCCACAAATTTCTTTTGTTAACATAATACCCACCCTTATAGTAAGCCTAATTTTTGAAAAATAACACAAATTATAGGCACACACATGGACACTTAGCTAAACATGCTTTCACTTTTCAAGAATGAGCCTACAATTATGCTATCCAAATAATAAAAGTCACATAGTTTTCAAGATACTCAACATAATTCATTTTAAAGCTAAGTATTTTACCTCACAAGTTACTATTACAATACCTTTTATCTAATCTCATAAAGTTAAATCACAAATAGCATAAAAAATGCAAGTCAATATGAGAAAACATGGACTTTATCAAAAATTTCCTTTCATTGCTCTGTGGAAAATTCACCATGTCTCCAAGATGATGTCAATCAACTCATATCAATCCTATAAAGGTCATGCAATTCACACTTTAATCAAGACTATATTTATGAACAAGCTTACTAAGAATTCATTATTTTCCAATTCAAGTAAGAATATAAGGACAATGAAGACAATTTCTACAACCTTACTACTCAAAAACAATCCCCCACCTAGGGTAAACCCAATTAAGAGCAATTTAACCCAACCTATAGAGGATCTTAACTATAAAACTTTTATTTTCATCACTTAGAGTGATTACTACTTAACAGGGAATTTTAAATAATTCAATATAGCAACACTAAGGCATTCTAAACCTTATCATTTTAGGCAAATCATCCTTAACCATCAATTTTGCTCATACTATTCATTTCACATAAGGTCTTCCTACAATGCAATAAGACACTAAGGTCATACATCATTTGAGGAAAACAACAAGGAAGTTCATAACACAATAAGAAGTTACAACCAATGCTATGAGTCATCAGGCCATAAGAATCTCATTCTTTAACCTAAATAGAAAAACTCCTTTCTACATTCATTATCATGTTCATATACATCAATTCTACACATATTTCAACAAAATCAAATCAAAGGACAATTTATTTGTTTCTCTAACATGTTACAAGAAGTTTCCTAGTCCTTATAATGAGCATGCTTCCATATATCCAAAAATGCAACATTTAGACAATTGAGGGGACAAGCATGGCAATATAAGATACAAAGCTTTACCAAATTATCCTTCATAATCATGCATACTATCGTTAATACTAGGATCAAGTATCTACAAGGGGATCCAATTTACCCTAGCAAGTTATCAAGTATCTCATATATACAAAAGGAGACAATGCACACTTTTAATCACATAAATTCAGAGGATAACATGCTTCCATGAGTAGTTATTAAACATTCCAAGTCCAAATCCTAGTATTTGGCTACAATCATAAAAAACCATATAGGAATACAACAATCTAAGAGAATTCACTCTAAGCACCATAATTTCTAGCATGCTTTGACTATATCATGACATACATTATTCTACGTATCTTGGTATTTCACATAGATTTCATATATTTCCATAATTGGTATCACATTAACAATAATAGATATATCGTACATAGTAAGGTAAGATAACCAATCATAATTCCCATAGGTATAACATGCGCAATGATCATGTAAAGCCCCATAACCCTACTAAATAAAGTAATCCGACAGGAACTACAATTAGCACCATACTCCACTCATCTATAACCTTCATGCATGCATAACTCCATATCTTTAGCACCCTATGCTATTTACATATTTATAAACATAAAGATCATTACATAAGGACATTTACATTTATCATCATACACATACATAAATCATCAAGGCAAACTAGTGCATGACATAGGTAGAGTCCCAAACCCCTACCTAAGTCTAGTTAACTCTTCAAGTCGCCTGAGTAAGTTTATACATAATTAAATAAGGACAACTGTCACTTTCACACGTACTCATTCGAACTATAAAACAAAGATAAGCATTTTAAGATCACCTTTTCTTCCTCAAGCATAGAGCAATCTCATCCAAGCAATAAAATCTAAAATACCACAGGACAAGAAAACATAAGAGAGAGATATTATAGAGTTAAGGTCCATAGCACGACATGAGAATAATGAAGAAGGAAAACTCTATCTTCTTATAGCCTCTCGAACCATTTGATGTGTCACGACTCACCACCAATGATACAATACTCTACTAGACATGGCAATGTGATATTTTTGGACCCTAAACCACTTTATAAAATCTCATGCTCTAATACAACGTTTGTCACGACCGTGGAGCACACTCTAGAAGTAACATGCCGTACTTGACCTCTCGGAGGTCTTATAAAATTCATAAGTTATCATTCATCGCGTCGACATAGTAAATTTAGCGGAAAATTTAAAACTTTTCATAGCACCTCATATGATAGAAACTATATGTGAGATACATATAAAATATAAATCATAATACATTTATAGGCTGTGAGTCTCTTTGCAATGTTAGACTCAATTACTTTAGAGTACATTAAGGACAAGGTCCTTATGACATAATACATAACTATACATTACTAAATAGACTTTGTAATAAGTACGCATAAGGACATCCTTGGACTTAAGAATTTCGTTCGTTGATCTTGGAAAATTACCTATAAATATCCTCAATCATAGTCCTCCTTTATGCATTCCATTACCTACACTTTGTGTAAAAAGTAGAGCAGAATGTGATTAGCACAAGATTGTACTAAGTATGGCAACCATGCATTTAAAAAGGGACATTTCCGTTGAAATCATACTTCATTTCATTTTGAGTAAATCATCATAAAACCTTTATCAATAGATTATATATAATTTTAATACAAACATCATAGAAAAACACATACCATCATAGAAGTATAATATCACATAGACATAGTTAAGTCAAGACCTTCATCATATAGTCAACAAGATCAACATCATGCATAAAGACTCAAATCATGCACATCTTAATAAAAATTAGACAAATACTACAATGTCATGCATAAAGAACACATACATAGTGACAAGCATTATACAACCTTCCTATAACTTCCTAAGGAGCTACTTGTGCAATGTCTAGATGGGTTCATTACTTTAACCTATCCTAAGCAACCTTCCTTAAGTCATTCTATTTAGTGTCCTAGTCATTAAACTTCCATTGTCCATTTTAATTTAGGGAAACTATATCCTCAACCAACATACACCATGTGATGCTAAACATGAAATCCGATGTCATAGGGCCCCTCATCGATAAAGGGTGGTCTACCGGCAAAAGTAGAACAAAATGTGACAAAGCATTCTAGGTGGAATCCACTAGCTAGTATCCTATGGTGGAAACATAGTTATGGAACTTGGAGGATATCTTGGAAATATCCCTCTATGCCCTTGGGGTATGAGGCTTTCCACCTCAGAACTACCTTTCCATATTGGAAAGGGACACACATTCATATACAAGTTCATTCGGTGCTAAGCTAAATTCCCTTTATTGAAAACTTTTATTATATTTTTACTTTATAAATCATAGGTTTAGGAGAGTCATACCCTCATATACTCAACTCATAGGTCATATATTGAAGTTCATCAACCTAAATCATGTAAATAATCTATACACATGAACATAGCATATGTAAAGCATCTTATAGTTTTGGGTACACATGAATACACCATTCAAGGCCTCTCTCTTTACTATATCTTCATACATGTGTGTGTGTGTGTATACATATATGTGAGCAAACCTTTCTCATAACACATTAACTCACACAAGTTCATATATGAATATATGAGTCAATAGGCATAACTATATGTGCAGTCCTTTCATATATACCCACTAAGACACTATGAACATTCATACTTCATCTTTTAATACACATCATATTCATAACATGTTCATATATTCATCTTTTGTATACATAGAAACCAAACATAGGAACTATCCTATCAAGATACACATGTGTAATGTATAGACAATGTCACATACCCTTGCCTATACTAGTAGACCTATCAAGTAATCCTAGCAAGGAATACATAACATACTTCACATATATATACTTTACATTCATAGTAGTAGACATTACTGAATATGAGAACAACCTTTCATTTAGACACCATAACATATACTATTTGTAACATGCATGTAAGTGAGAGTATGAGTACATTGGTCAACATGATCATATAATGGCTATCAATTACTACTTGAGGAAGCCACCCTATTAAACTAAATTATAATTCCAAGTATATACCACACAACACATAATAGCATAGGAGGCAAGACAATATAAACATTATAACCAAGGCTCCTAACTTTAGCTATTTATACTTTCATATAAGGGGTACATGGGTAGGGGCTAATGACCATTTTAACACATCAATGGCAGCACCAATATAAACACTAACATGAATATACACATTCTCATTAAATAGTCACACAACCTAGATCACAACTACATAGGAATATAGGCACAATTACATCATAAGGTGATCATCTAAATCTCTAAATCATATATTCATCAATTTTCCTAGAAGGCCATTGGTCAACACATATATAGTTACAATAAAGTAAACACAACCACCATAAGTGGTCCATAACACACAATTCCATTCAAGGATTCACCAACATTACTATAAAGAAATAGAGAAGTAGAAGAGTAGAGGGAATAAACATTTTTACAAATTTGTCATATTTTGATCATCATTGATCAATACACCTTATTAATAAATAAGACCTATATATGAATGTATCTATATTTACTTTAAACATATCAGAAACTATGTATAAGTCGCTACAAGATTATACTATAACATAATATAACACATCAACATACCTGGAAAGTAGTATAACATAGATCATTAGCTGATTTCCCTTGCATTGATTTAGATCATATTCATACATACTATTAGTATAAGTCAGTATCTAAAACTATATTTAACCATATTGAAATCATAATTACATATTCTCAAGATTAAGGTTACAACATTGGCATTTCGACTCATCGATTTGCCAAAGTATAAGAAGACTTTACCAATACTATGAACTCTCTTAGGCTTTGATCATCATTCATATTTAATAAACACTTTTTATTAATTATCTAATCCGGTATGAAATCAAGAAGAAACAATGATTGATATAACAACAACTCAAGAACCATCATACACTTAGCTTTTTAACTTCATAGCCTAAAGGAATCTAGATAAATTCATGCAACCCTTACTTATATTGTTCATAATGGATTTATTCCTAGAAAATTCATTCATTATATCAGTCTAATATATTATCTAAAGCAGTTCATGCAAAATCAAAACTCTAAACAACCGATCTCACAATACACTTCAAGGCAACATGTAGAAACATAGGCTATTCATGTTCAACTCTTCATACATTTGTCATCATGGACTTATCATCATCAATTAAACAAAAATTCATGTAAATAACAGCATATAAAATCACTTCTACGTAATAGAATCATAATTCAATCGATAACAAATCAAGATCATAAGGCACATGCAAGGCTAAATGATTTTGGTGATAGAGCATGGGTTCATCATGCAATTGGATTGAAAACCACATACAAATAAGTATATAATCATCATTACATTAATATTATGACTTTGAAATCAGCTTAGGAAAGAACCCATGGAAGATTGAAAAAGAAAATGTTTGATCATATTTTTCTCTTTAAAAATCTTTGAGAATGGCTCTCTAGATGAAAAAAATATTTAGAGATGAAGATCACCATACCTTTGTGTAGTTGAACAGCTCTTAATTATTACGATTCATCCATGGAAAACCCTGCTTGAATCGTTCTTGAGCTTCACCAACAATGGTGGTTTCTAGAGAGAGTATTTTTGGAGAGAAAGGTTTCACTCTTGTGAGAGGATTCTAGAATAGTGTGATCACGTTTTTGATGACTTTTACACACCCAAAAATTGATAAGTAAACCTATTATAGACAGGTAAGTACGTAGTGTGAATTTACCATTCACCCCTTTAATGAAACAGACGCAGGTTGCCAGTTGCAGGTCACATGCAATGACGGCAGTGACGGGGCGTGTAGGCCTTGACGGGCCGTGCCTGGACTCTATGGTTGGGTACTTAGCAAAATATTGGCTTTATACCTGCCCAAGTCAAGTTCCCATCGGTGAGACCTGCTAGACGAGCCGTTGGTGGACCAACGATCCATCGTCGGGTCCTTCAATGGACACTGCCCAGGCAGTGTCTTAGGCAGGTTTGACAAGGAGGCTGCCAAGGCAGCATGCAGGCAGCCCCTTTTCCAGGATACTAGCGCGTTGCGCCCTTTCAACTTAAATGGAACAAAGTTTGCATTGCGACACAGTTTTTTCATGAACCATTCTGCCTTATATTAAATTTCTAGAACCAAGATTTAAAGGGTGCCCCCATGACGCGCAGCCATGTGCCGGATTTGGTCGCGTCGTTTTAAAGTCAAATTATACTTGATTATAAGGTCCAATTAGTGTAGGGGTGTTTGTGTACATTGGGATTTATTGTGAATGGTTTTTGAGTCTCTTTTACCCCAATTAACCAATCAAAACAAAACCCTCAAGTTGAAAATCAAAAGCTCTCGATTCGCTCTCCAAAAACCTCCATTGATGAACTTTGAAGCTCCAACAAATATATTTCTCAAAATTTTTAACCCAAATTTTGTTGATAGAACTTCAGTAAGGTATGGTTATTTCATCCTTTATCCTTGTATCATTCAAGGATCCAATTCAAAGGCTTTTAAAACAATCTCAAAAATCATAAAAATCCTATTTCGAATTCTAATCATGGGTTCTAGCATGAAAAGGTTTTATATGATAATTTCTTCAGTATTCAATGTTAATTGATGGTTTTATGATAAAAAATTCCATGAACCCATGTATTCCTTGAATTCCTAATTTTGGCTCTAAAGTGGGTGTATTGATCATGACTTAATTATGTTAGATTCATGTTTAAATTTATAATGATCCTAAAATGAACTAGAGTTATCTATAGGTTCATAACTTTTCTAACGCCTTATAAATAGCTCAATGAATGTATCGGCAAGTTTTGAAGTCAATCTGGTTAAGTTTGAAGTCAAACGTCAAGGGACGACCAAGATGTTCGACGACTAGTCCTTTAGTGCTTGCATGTGCTTATGTGTGTGCCATGAGTTTATGATATCCTTATATGTTTTTGAAAAGGAATCACATTTATTTTGGTAAGGTTTGGATGTCAAACGTTCAAGAATGTCCAAGACGTTCGAAAGTTAGCCTTTGGACATCCTTGTGTGCTAGTGTTTGTGTTAGAATGGTTTATGTGTTCGTTTGTGTTGAATTTGATTGGAGATGTTCCTAATTCTTAGAGGAAAATGTTTAAGGGTCCAACATCTGTTTATGACTCCACCTAGGACCCATAAGAGGTCCTAGAGGAGGACCCCACTTGTAGTTAAAACTGCCTAAGGCAATGTCTACCTACGGTTGGCATTGACGCCCAATAGGCTGTGTGACACCCCATCGATAGGGGGATGTCTCTCCATACATAGTTGTGTGAGATAAAGACCCTAATAATGGACCTCTGACCAAATTGAAGAAACACCAATACGGCTCGTCGTCGAAATGACGTGGCGTATGTGGGGTCATGTATGGTGCCTGTAAATTCTTCCTGATGCATGGTTGAACTTGGGGTGTTTTGGAAAATTCACGCCAAGTCTTATAAATAAGTAGGGCATTTTATTTAATTATATTAGGGTATTTAAAGTGTATTTAATTTATTAAACTCTCATTTAGACCCTAGCACCTAAGTCAAAAACATGTCCCTCCCAAACTTTCTCCTCCATGAGAGCTCAAGATGGAGATGGAACTTGATGATCAATTTTCAATGGAGTTTCTTCTTCAATTCTCTTTTGATTCTTATAATAAAGTATGGGAGTGCTTTATCTTAGGATTTATATCACCTTAGAGTTAATTTTAATGATGATTTTCAAAGATTTCAAAAAGATGAGAAAGTCCAATTTCTACTATACGTCATGAATTCTTGCATGAAAGAGTTTCAAACGATAAGATGTAAAACTATTGATTTATAATTTATGGTTTCAATGAAAATCTCTATAAACCCTTGACCTTCTCAAATCTCTATATTTGGCTATGCTATGGGTGAATTGATCACGACTTGATAGTAGTGAATTTATGTGAAGATTCTTATGCGCTATTAGTTTATGAATAGATCATGAATGTATTATTTATAGGATTAATTATATTTATTATTCTTATATAGTATATTATTGGATTGTTGGGTAATTGTGTTCATGTCTATTTGTAAGAGCCTTAGTGACTTGATTTGATTGAATTGACTAAGGAATGTTGATGATGATGATGGAAAGGTGGTAAGTTCACTTGATCTCTATATATGTGTAGAATTGATGTAGAATTGTATGGAATTGTTATTGATTTGTATGGTCCTTTTATGATGGAGGTGCTTGTGTGTTGATTATGTGACGAACATGGCCTCATTGGCATAAATTATAGTAGTATCATGTTAGGGATTATATGAATGGATAATGTGAAGTTTATGATGTGAAATAATATGATCATGTTGAATATACTATGGCTTATATGATTATGTAGTGTGAATTATGATGTGATATCGGTGTTATTTGGTAGAATTGTGAAGATATGAAATGTGGTAATCTTATAATTCTTATGTCACCTCACATGGATGCTAAGTTTGTGACTCTTCCATAAGTTATGGTACAGAATTATAAGAGGTTCAAAAAGTGTCTTACGTGATAATTTTGGGTATGAATGAGTGAAGTTCAAATGTGTTTTTCTTAAATGATTATATGTATTTACGGAAGGATATGATGAGTGACTATTGATGTGGTAGACCTAACTGCCTCTTCTTGATGGATAAATGATATATGAATATGTGATTCCTTCACTTAGAAGCCTAGAGCACCCTTCTCTTGTATGTTTATGAGTGATTGAGAAATGACCTTGAAATAAGCAAAGAAGGTCATTAACTTGGAACGTTTAGATGAAAGGTTATGATATCCTAAAAGTTGAAAGTCGTAATGGAATCCTTATTGTGTGAATGGTGTACTTAGGGTTGATTGGTTGTAATGGCATGAACTCATCGTTAGGGAATGTCATTGAGCTATCCTCTTAACCTTTATAGGTAATCTTAGTGGACCTTCTTTCGTAAGGTGTAATGTCATTGGGTTATGAACAATATATGGTACCTCTTTATATGTTGGTTATGAGTTAATAAGGTCTTAAAGTTATGAATATCGGCGGTAGACGTAATTTTGAGGAGTTTTGGAAGTCAAACGTCGTTCAAAAGTTAATCTTAAGGCAAGCTAGTGTGTTCTAGTGTTCCTTCGTATCTTTTACGTGATGTTTGGGGTCCAAACTTATAGGAGAGGTTCCAAATATCTAAATGAACATTTTTAGGGTTTAATTTCCCGGGAACGACTCACCAAGGACCACCCTAAGGGTCCTTGAGGAGGACTCAAACTTTGGCAAGAAACTGCCCAAGGCAGTCCAATCGACCCATCAAACAGTCTACGCCCCATTGATTGGGGAGTTTCTCTGCACTTAGGTGTGGGATATTAAGCCCCCATAGACTAGTCTCTGACCAAAACAACAGACGAGAGGATTATCCATTTGTTAGTTGACGTTTCGTCGATGTAAACAACGTTTGGGGTGTAAAATTTTCTGTAGGTCTCGACCAAGTTGGGAACCATTTGGGAAATTTACCTAACATCATAATTAATGCATTATTGGTTATTTTAGGTATTTAAAGTTACTTTATAAACCTAAAACCTAATTTATAACTCATCATTAAAAATCAAAACCCAAGATCAAAATGGAACTTTCTATAGACTTCATTGAAGCTAGGAGCAAGGTTGATGCTAGAAGTTGGATTTATTCTTTGATTCTCCATTAATTTCGTTGGCATTCTTCAATATAGGTATGGTGATTTCATCCTTAAATATTCTCTGATTCAAGGAGCCGATTTCAAAGACTTTTCAAAGATGTTCAAAAACATAGGATTTCCTATTTTTAATTCTAACCATGGGTTCTTGCATGACAATGTTTAGATTAATGTTTTATGTTATTATTGATTTTAATTGTAGGTTTTAATATCTAAATTCCCATGACCCATGTATTCCTTGAATTTTTAATGTTTGATCTAAGTTGGGTGAATTGATCATGACTTGATTTTAGTAAATTCTTGTGTAGATTATATTGGTCTACTGAATTATGTATAGATCATGATACAATTGTTTAAAGGATGCCTTATATTGATGATATCTACATTTTATATTGTTCGACCATTGATATGGATTGATTGTTGGCTTAGTATGGTGTGCATGACTATTGGTAAAAAGCCTTTGTAATGTGAATTCATTGAAAATGATAAGGAATGGTGTTGATGATGATTGGATGGTGGTGAGTTGACATAATTCCTCTATATTGTGTAGAATTGGTATTGAATTGTATTAAGTGATATCGTCAACTTATGGTGGTGGTGTTTATGTTTTATATTTGTTATGAACATGGCCTTATTGGCATTAGTATGTTAATTATGGTGCTATCATGTGATAGCTTGTACTGGTGAACTATGAGATGGATTATATTGTACATGTGTATGTATGAGGTAAAAGTATGATTTCCTCTAAATGGTTATATGTGAATATGATAGACTATGATTAGTCTCTACATGTGTATTAATAGGGTATCTTGTTCGGTACACTTGGTTGTCTTTACATGGTACTTGAATATTATTGAATATGTGATATGACGATGTTGTGTCTTCATTGGTAGACTTAGGTCCCTCTACTTGATACATTAAAGTTATTTGAAGGTTATCTCTTGATTAGGTAGGCTTAGGCACCCTTGTCTTGTACGTGTATGAATGAATGAATAAATGAAGTTTAGCATAGGTAGACCTAAATTAGGTGTCCTTCTATGAATGACTTATATAAAGAACCTTAAATATTAAAAAGAAGGTTATATACGTGGAACCTTAAATATTGAAAAGAATGTTAAAAAATATGCTACCCATTAAAAGTATTATGCGCTGGTAGGACTAAGAAATTGTACCTTCTCTAATACACGTAGGTAGTGATTGTTTTATGAGAATAAAGGCAAAGCACCAAGCGGATTGCTTGTGGTAGTATATCTACATGAGAATGATTTTAGAGTAAAAATATTCCCATGATATCCTAGAACCATGTGCCAACAGGGGATGAGTCTTAGTTCTACCTTTTGCAAGTAGAACACGTTCTACGGTGTGAGGTTCTTATGTCACCAGATTCTATACCAAGATAGTATAGTCTATGTTATTTAATGTGTAATCTCATTATATGGGATGTACACTCTAGTTATTGGATAGGTTCTACAACCTATAGATAGTAGAATGAGACTCTATCTATACATTGCACGAGTAATCTTTGAAGATGCTAGGTGAGTTCCCCAGGTCTTTTCCAAGACCATTACGTGAAGTCCTTTATCTGTCTACTTGTCTCTTGAAATAATTTTTAATTAATATGGTTCAATTAATAATGTATGTTGACTAGAATGGTTTTGCCTAGAGTAGCTTTGGGGGTTGCTTAGGTAGGCTTAAGAGGGTGTATGGGTGGTCTCTTCTTGTCCTCCATAGGTGTATATTAGAGTAACTTTAGGTAGAGTTACTAGATGATAAAAAGGGTTTAATTGTAATGTAAAGAATAATCTTACTTTGGGAAGTGTTAAGGATTACTTGTCTCTGCTTGAAGAGGGTGTATGGACGATCTCTTCTTGTCTTACTTAGGTATGTCTTAGGATAATACTTGGTAAGGAGTCTAATCTTTATGTGTATCCTAAATGGTTATGGTTGTTAATTACGAACTGCTTAAGTATGTCATATATGTGTATGCTATGTTAAAACTGGTTATTATACTTATGTTATGAGATTTACATCAAAAGAGCATAAAAAACATGTTACAAAGTAATTGTCCATTTTAGCATGGGTTTCTTGCATATTTCTCTACCTAGTACATTAAATGTGCTAATTTTGTATGTTGTTTATTTCTGCAAGTCTAGGTGGCAAGTGAGTAGTATCTTGGAAGTGACGCTAGGGAATAGCATTCTCTCAAGCCAATTTTGTATGTCCTCATATGATTTGAGGACATAGCTATATTTTGTTTTCCTTTTCACAAGACATTGTATTAGAAAATGGTTTTACTCTAATTTATGTATGGCATTGAACCTTTGATTTTTATGTGTCTAAGATGTCTATGAAGAGACTTATTTTCTTATGTTTTCTATAAAAGAGATTCAAAATATTTTTGTGAAAAGTTATAATTTCGCACTACTTTTTGTATATATATATGTGATGAATGATTTCTAAGGTCTAGGATAAGACATCAAGGAAGTCAAATACGCCGTGTGGCGACTTAAGAGTGCTCTTACTTATAGGGGGTACTTTGGGTCGTTACAAACTTGGTATCAGAGTATAAGGTTATGAAGTAGTCCTTAGGATTCAATGTTTCTTAATAGCCACGTCTAGTAGAGTTCTGTTTATATTTGTAAGTCACGACACATCTATGAGTGAGAGGCTATAAGACGATAAAAATTTCCCTTTCTTCATTACTCTTGTGTTGTTCGATAGAGTTGAGTTTGTAAGTGTACTTTCCTAATATCTTCCCTTGTGTTTATAAAATATTACCACAAGAAGCATGCTCGCAAGCAGAGTTGATGAGCATGTTGTCAATGAGGGAGTTCCCACCCAACTTGAACAAGTTCCCCAAGGTAGACAAGATCCATAAGTATTTAAAATTCCTCTAGGTGAACAAGTCCCTATAGTAGGTCAACGGAATGAGGTTACGGTGGTTTCCCTGAACATGAAAAATGAGAACTTTAGAGGGGCTCGTGTTAACCTAGCCTGAGCTATGACGTATCAAGCAAATAGATAGGTTGGGTCAAGGATGAATGTTCTTGAGAGCACCATAATATAAGATTGAGGGACTTTGTGAGGCTGAATCCTCCTACCTTCCTTATCTCTAAGGTGGGAGATTATCCCCAAGACTTCCTGGATGAAGTGTATATGATAGTGCATGCTACGAAAGTGACTTCTTGGGATAAATCGGAGTTAACTTCTTACCAATTGAAAGAGGTTGGTCAATTGTGGTTCACTCAATGGAAAGGTAATAGGCCGGTTAAATTGGGTCATTTAGAGTGGGAGGAATTTAAGGAAGCATTCTTTGAATGATACTTTCCCTTGAGAGTACGGAGGTTAACGTTGAGGAGTTTATAAACCTTAGGCAAGGTAACATGAATGATGAGGAGTACTCCTCGAAATTTAACCTATTATCTAAGTATGCTCATTTCTTGGTGTCTAAACCTAAGGATGAGATGCGTAGGTTTTTGATTTGTGTTTATGATATTGTTAAAAAAGAGTGTCATACAGATATGCTCGATGGTGAGATTACTCTATCTAGGTTTATGCTGTAAGCTCAATATACTGAGGAGCCTTAAATTGGGAGGAGAGGTAGATTCTAAGAAGGGAAGAAACGATGAGAAATTTTAACGTAGGTTTAAGAACAAGGTCTCAAATCAAGATAGTTCTAGTGCTCCTAAGACCAACTGTGAGGGAGGTGGTGCTGATCAAGGTGTTAAGCCTACTTGTTTCAATTGTGGGAAGCAACATTCTGGGAAGTGTATAGCCAGTACTAGTGGGTACTTTGGTTGTGAAAATGATGATCACAAGGTTAGAGATTGTATAACTATTGTAGCTAAAAAATGAGAGGTCATGTAAGTTCCTGCAAATGTCCCAGATTTTTGTGCACCAACGAGAAATTGTTTCTATTGCATCTAAGCTAACAAGGTAGAAAATCCGGATGAAGATATTGGTAACTTATAGATTACTCTCCTTAGTTGTGAAGGGTTTATTCTATGTGAGGGAGTATGGTGAATACTTGGGTTGTGGGTTGTTGTCTCTTCTATTATATTCTATTCAAGCATGAGATTTAGAACTTTATAGTAGTATGTTTCTTGTGTTTAAGAGTCTAAGTGAAAATGAAAATCATTGATCTCCTTACGTTGTGCATATATTTTCTTGAGGTTATCGTTATGTGGTAAAAATGATTCTATATGGTTTTGTCTCTCGTATTTTCATGCCTTTATAATTGATTGCTTAAATATTGCATTATTAAACTAGTAAGAATGTTTTATTGTGAAGTATTTGATAATGTTACTTAGTTGTGCTTTCATGAGAAGTGAAGATTTTTTGCATAGAAATGATGTATATGAGCATGATGACATATGGAGAAGGCAGTTCCTCTTATATGAAATGAGAAAGTAGAGTTTAATTGCATCATAAGTGTAGATGATATTCCTACATCTTTTTGTGTTTTGAGTCTCTTTATGGTGTGGAGTTGATGTTCCTTCTTATAAGCTTCTACTCTCGGGTCTTTACTTTTGAAAGTATTTAAAGTGTGGCTAGTGTCAGTCGAGGACCAATGTTTTTTATGTGGGGGAGAATGTGACAACCCTAAAATGAACTTGGTTAAATTAGATTACAAGATATTGGTTATGAGTTAATAAGGTCTAAAAATGATGAATATAAGTAATAGAAGTCAGTTTGAGGAGTTTAGAAGTCAAACATCCAAGAACAACCAAGACATTCGAAAGTTAACCTTTAGGTGTGCTAGTGTGTTCTAGTGTGCCTTTTTATATTTGATGCGCGTTTGTGGTCCAAACTTATTGAGAGGTTCCTTACATCTAAATTAATATGATTAGGGTTGAAACTGTCACGACCAGGAATCACCCCCTACACGTAATTGGCGTCTTCGTCCTCGACGAGGCCTTATACTAGTCATGGCATATCATAGGTAAAGAAAATGCGGAAAATTTAAAACTTTTACATATGAAGTATACTTAGACATATTATTTATCATATTTGAAGTTTAGAGACTTCTAACTTATGAAGTTTACATAGACTTCTCATTCAACAACATAGCTAATTCATTTAAGTAGTCTAATATTATCTCACACATACTATCTAATAGAAAATTACAAAGTTTGGTCATAGCCCATAGAGTAGTACAATATGCCACATATAGGCCTACAACAAACAAAAATATAGAGAAAGAACAAGTGTCTTATACATAGTATATACTAGTATGGCTAGAAAAAGTACCATCATCAACGAACTTGTGGACTCACCAACAACGTGGGAAAATGTCCATGTCTTCTTGAAAGTTCTTCAATGGCCCGAACCTATATATTTGTATAAATATAAAGAATATGGGTTAGTACAAACCACATGTACTAAGTGAGGAATTATATGCAACTAAAACCCTTCAAGACATGCACAAAAGGGACCATTTCTTTAGAAACATGCAAAGTCATTTGGAAAGCCTTTATGCACACACATAATAGCATATATAAGTCAATTATCACAAGAATATTAAGATATGTTCATATTCATATACAATAATAAAATCACACTAAAGCCAATTCAACATTTGATGTTCAAGAGTTCATATCATCAAGGCATACAAGACCCTTACTCACAATCACATCTCAAGCCTAGAAGTGCAATGCTCATGTGAATCCCCATAAACCCACATAATCAAGTAAACTAGAGAAGAAACCATAAAAAATGCCTTTACATCTTATAACATAACATCATGAGTATTCATCACCATATATAGTATTTTAGACAAATATCAGGTTCATCAAATCAAACCAACTTCATATAAGGGCAACATCATATGGAACAAACATTATATATTTCATTATAACTTAAGTGCATAGGAACAACCTCCTAGACCCCCTCAAGGTCAACTTGTACAATGCATTACTCATACTCTTACCAATACTAAGTAGTACCCTTTGAGTCACCCTAGTTAGTTTCCATCTTCATTACTTTCATTCATTTATTTTACCTTCGGGAACATTTTCCTTTTCCGACAATAGACCATGTGAGATAAACATGCAATCCGGTATCATGAAACCCTACACCTAAAGAAGGTGTTATACTTGCAAAGGTAGAACCATAACATGAAAATAGCATTCTAGGTGGATCCACCAGTTAGTCTTCCTATGGGCGAACATAGTTAAGGAACTAGGGGATTTGATAGAAACCCTTTTATGTACATTTGCACTGTAGTCTAAATCTCATGATAAAAAACCAACCTTCCCTCTTAGGAAGGGACACCTCTTATATCTAATTCGTTCGGTGTTACGTTATAGTCCCTTTTTGAAGTCTCATTAAGCATTTTTAATCATAAATTCTTAATATATGTCATCGGAGACTAAACCCTTGTTATAATAATGTCAGTATCTCTTTAGATAGATGACAAGAACGTCCTTTCATCACTAAACAATCATCATGTGAGAATTACATTATATCATACTCACATTAATAAGAGGCATAAGAGAATTCCTTCCAACCATCCATAAACTTACTTCATCATGATATAACATTAAACATAATAATATCCTTGTAATACATTGATATATTCATCATTTACTCTCTTATTGAATAACAACATCAAGTATAGGCCAACATCAACACAATAGAGTAATCATGATCTTAGAAGTCTTACCTATGGCTTCCAAGAATTTCATTAAGCATATCACCCTCAATTCCATAACAATCATCCAATAGTCCACTAAACATCATCATATAATTGTAACTTAAGCAATAACATATTCAATTCCAACAACCATAATCATCTACAATCTAGTTCATAGTTAGGTTCAGGGAAAAGAAGCCATGCATGGATATTTTTGAGATATTAGGTAAAAGTATCAATAAATACAACAATCAACCATTTAACATTCATAATATATTAATATAAAACAAAACAATACAACATTGAATCAATTTGAAAGACAATCCACGAAATTTGATGAAAACCACAATTTAAGACATCTTTGGAAACAAATTTTGAAGAGTGTCATGGGGAAATCGATCCAAAGAGTGAATAGATTCCATAAATTAATAATAGTTAAATAAATATGGAAGAAAAATTTAGTATTCAATCCCTAGTAAAGCTTGAACCTTGGTCTTCGATAGGGTCTTTGGGATAGAGAGAGAAAGTAGAGAGAAGTGGGAGTGATTTAGGTTTGGGAAATAAAGAATTGTTGGGTTAGTTTAATGAATTCTAACTTTTATTATAGTACCAAACTAACTTAATTAACAACCCCTTAATCCCTAACTAGATCATTAACTCATTAACTAATTATCCCTCACTTAACCGAAACTAGACAGTGAACTAGGGTCCAATAAACAGTACCCCGTCCACGGTGTGTCGATCCAACCACGGACCGTACTTGTCAATTGTTGTTTGGTGCAGAGGCTCCATTTTAGAATTTTGTAGTTTATGCTAAGTGTCTACCAATGAGCACCATTGACGTACCTTTGTCCCATCGACGTCTCATTAATTGCTTCGTCGATGGTCACAACTAATTGACAATCATGGGGTAAAAATGTAGGGTCCTCCTAAAGTACTCTTAGGGTAGTCCTTGGGGAGTAGTACTCAGAAATTTCTTACCTAAACAAACTCTGACATGTATTTCAACCCTTTCCACAAAATTTGACTTCATTCCGACTCTTTAAACCCCTTGAAACGCACCAACACTAGCTCAATTTCACTAGTCTTTGAAAGTCGTGGCCGTTTCTTGATGTTTTGATTTAATACATCCTAAATAGGTTGAATACATTAATTTAGTCTTGTAAAATTTTTTAAAGGCTTATTTCATCAATTCAGGTTCTAGCCTAAGTCATGGAACTTCCGGAGTGTTTCATTATCCCCCCGCCAGGAACATTCATCCTCGAATTACACCTAAATCTTTTTTATACGGAGAGGAGAGACTCAATAATAGCTTTCCAACCAATCAACAAAAACAACATGAATATAATTATAATGAGTAGCAGCTTATAGGGGTACTTCAAAACACCATTCAACCTATAAACATATCATTACACATAGCAACTCAATTAACGATCCATAACATATAAAAGCGCAACATTTCATATCACATGATGAGGAACTACCTTCTCAATTTCAACATGAGATCAATATGATATCAAATAGTTAGCATAACAAAAAATTTATCGCAAGAAAATATCAAAGTATGCTAACTAAAGAAGGCAATTATACACATTTCATATAAATGCAAGTAGAACATAAAAGCATTTTTCATGAAAACGCACTTTTAACATGTATCCTTACAATTTATGCACATACATAGAAAAATACAAGTCAAATTCCATATTACTCATAATTTTTATTATAAGAGGAACTACTAACATCAAAGTTGAATGAAATGAGGGTAGCAGGACTTCATGTCGCCCTCGGCCTCCCATGTTGCACCCTCAATTGGATGGTTTCTCCAAAGAGATTTTACGGAGGTAACCTCTTTGTTCCTTAGGTTCTTTAATTGACGATCTAGGATATTGACCGGAACATCATTATAAGAATTTTTTTCATTCACCCCTAACCCTTAAATAGGAAGAATAGACATCGGGATGCCTATACATTTCTTAAGCATAGAGACATGAAATACCTTGATGAACCGAAGCTAGTTCACTTGGTAGTTTAAACTCATAAGAAATTTTACCAACCCGTTGCAATATCTAATTAGGAACCACGTACCGGGGACTAAATTTCCCATTTTTACCAAATCTCATCACCCTTTCATGGGCAAAATCTTCTACTAGACCTAATCACCTAGTTCAAACACAAGGTCTCTTCTTTTATTGTCGGTATAAGATTTTTGTCGACTATAGGTTGTTTTCAAACCATCTATTATGATTCAAACATTCTCTATAGTCTCATAGATTATCTCGGGACCAAGGAGTGAAGACTTACCAACTCAAAACCACCGAACCGGAGACCTACTTCTCCTACCATAGAGAGCTTCAAAGGTGCCATAGAAATACTCGAACGGTAGCTGTTATTGTAGGATAACTCTATCAATGGTAGATGATCGTCCCAATTACTATTGAAGTCAATAAAACAAAATCTCAACATATATTCTATATTTTGAATGGTACATTCCACTTGACCGTCCTTTTGATGATGAAAAGTGTTACTAAGTTTAACTTTAGTACCTAGCCCCTTTTTAAAAGACCTCCAAAAATAAGAAAGTTAATGGGGGCAACTCTATCCGAGATGATGGACATACGGATCCCATGCAAAACTCACAATCTCATTAATGTACAATCTAGCATATTCTTCTATCTAATAAGTAGTTTTTATGGGGATAAAGTTTGCGGATTTTGTCAAGTTATCCACAATAACCCATGTAGAATCATTTTGCTTACGTGTTCGAGGATAACCTGTTACGAGGTCCATATTGATATCTTCCTACTTCAAAGTAGGGACATCCATTACTTGAGTTAAACCTCCTGTCTTTTGATGTTTGGCCTTAACTTGTTGACAAGTTGGACACCTAGCCACAAACGTCGCTATGTCTCTTTATAAACCATCCCACAAATATACCTCTTGAAGATCACGATATATTTTAGTGGAACACGGATAAATAGATTATTGGGAACCATGAGCTTCTTCCAAAAAAAATTTTCTCAAGTCATCGACATTCAATAGACACAATCTACCTTTGTAACTAAGTACCCCATTTCCCTTAGGAGAATGACTCATTGAACTTGCTAAGATTTTATTCCATTAACTTCATCAATAGAGGATCAAGATATACCTTAGAATTCACCTTCAACTCCATCAATATAGAATCAAGATGTTAGTTAGACCTCACCTAAACCACTAAACATGATTTGGAATTATAATGAACAATAGAACTTATATTTGGAAAATCTTCTAACCGAACACCCAACCGAGCAAATCTATGCAGCTCTTTCACTAAATCTTTCTTATCATGGGGAACATATGCTACAGTACCCATAGTAATTATATTTAAAGAATACACAAGAATATTTGCTTTGTCGGGGTGGTAAAGGACTCTCATGTTATAGTCCTTCAAAAATTCCAACCGCCTCCTTTGTCGGAGATTCAACTCTTTTGAGTGAGAACATATTGAAGCTGTTGTGGTTAGTAAATATGTCTAAAGGTACCCCATAGAGTTAATTGCTCCATAATTTCAAGGCAAACTCTACGGTCGCTAATTAAAGATCAATAGTTGGATAGTTTTTCTCATGCACCTTGAGTTTATCTAGGGGTATTAGCTATCACCATACCACGTTGCATGAGGATACAACCAAAACATACTCGAGAAGCGTCAAAATACACAATAAACCTTTTGGAACCCTCCGATAAGGTTAACACCAGAGCGGAGGTAAGCTTATCTTTCTACTCTTGGAAGTTTCTTTCACAAGCCTCTGATTGCTCAAACTTAACCTTATTTTGAGTTATGGTTGTCAAAGGACAAGAAATAGATGCAAACCTATTAAAAAACCTTTTATAATACTCTGATAAACCCAAGAAACTTTGAATATCTGTTGGAGTCAAAGGTTTAGGCCAATTCTTAACCGCTTCAATTTTCTTCTTATCGACCTCTATACCCTCACTTGAGATAATGTGACCAAGAAAAGCAACTGATCTCAACAAAAATTCACACTTGATAGATTTAGCAAAGAGTTGATGTTCCTTGAGGACTTGCAATACAACTCTTATATGGAGCATATGCTCATATTCACTCTTCGAATATACCATGATATCATCAACGAAGACAATTACAAAAGAATAAAGGTGATTCAGGAACACTCTTATTCATCGAGCCAATTCTCCTGATAGGATCGTTGGTGTTTTGTTGGAAACACCATGTTTGCTCATTCACTACATAAGAGTCTACCTCATAGTAAAATTCATCTACGAGCGGTGGTGTCTTAGTCAAATAATTCACCGCATTCACTTTCTCTACCCCCAAGTGACATGTTTCAATACTAATCCATGCTCTGTCCTCATCTGAGCCATCTCTTCACGAATATCATCTACGGCCGGGTTGTGTGTAGCTCGAACCCTTGTTGTTTTGGAAAATTATCTCCAACTTTTCCATGATTTCTGCCTAAGTGCACTCACCATAAGAACAACCCGCAATAGTATCAAATACGTCTTCTTGTTATCATCTTTCCCCTATAGAAGTACTCATTCAACAATTTGTTATCAATCGGTGGTTTGGGACACTTCTCACAAATGAGTTGAACCTATCCCAAGAATTACTTATCGACTCCCCAGGCAATGCCACAAATTCGTTCACTCTATCTTTGTGGTTGTGCATTTTCGACACTGTATAGTACTTTGTAAGGAACACATCCCTCAACTGCTCCCAAGTATAAATCAAATTATAGGGCAACTCAGTAAACCAAATTGCGGCCTCTCCCATAAATGATAGAGGGAACACCTTTAACCCAATGACATCCATGTCTATGTACGACCTCTTTACACAACTGTTGCACACCGACCATAGTTTGGCAATGTGAGAATGCAGATCCTCAAATGGTATCCCCGAAAACAAACCTCTTGTAGTGAGCATCTGCATCAAGCTAGTAGTTAAAACGAATGAATGACCTTCTGGTAGGGGAGGTAGGACAAGAGGCCCATCCGAATTAGTGATGTTAATATTGACCCTTTAATACTCTTGATGGCGTGGGGAAGGAGGTTATCTCCCAAGAGTGCCATCTCCAATGTTCTCCACAATCACTTGGTTCTGAGCATCAACCGGTGGAGGAGGTTAATGGTTGATCCCATCACCAACAATTGCAAGATTGTGCGGATCGTCATTCTGCAGAGTGAACGGTTCAGTTCTTGATCAAATGTTAGAACTGGTTCTTTGACTCCGCGTACTTGGCATACACTAGAGCTAGACCTTAAAGACACAAAAAAAAGGAAAAAAAGTAAGATTAGGAAATTATTGACTAAAATTCGGTAATTACGCTTAAAGTTAATCTGGAAGTCAAAATCCCCAGCAGCGGCGCTAAAACTTGATACGCTCAATTTATACTTCCCTAAAGAAGTATAAGTAGTCGCATCAAGTAAAGAACAAAATTGATCGGTTGGGGTTGATCCCAAGAGGAAAATGGTTTAGACTTAACTTTAGTGTACGATTACATCTATTTAGTCAAGTCCTTTTTGAAAACAATTAATGAAAGGGGATTTTCTTGTAAAACAAAAGTGTTCTATTATTTCAATGTAGAAAAAAAATAAAGATCAAAAATTTGGTTTTTATAAAGTGATGAGAGTAACTAAGGAGTAAGTGTTACCCGTAGATTAATAGCACGATAATCGTAGCTATAAATGTTTTTCATAGTTTCTTGCATGCAAATTGATAAGTTTTGTATCTCTAATTCACTGGTCAGACAACTAGAGAATTTCATTTTGTACCTTGGTCCGGCTACGTGTGTTTGAATTACCAACCCTTACCTTTTACCTCATATTAAGAACCATATTCGATGTATTCCTTAGTTACTACTTTGCACTAATATAAACTAGCCTACTAGATAGTCTATACGAAATCAAGTTGATAATTATTTTCATACTAACTACCTCCTTGGTGTGGCAAGTAGAAATAGGGAAATTTCTAACGCGTGCACTCATTAAAAAGACTTCTAAATGAATGAATTATAAATACGTGCAAGAACCTATTCTAGAATTGTCATTTAGCTAGTTTACCTCTTTAATCACCCATGGTTCCCCCAACCCTAGTTGTGGATTTAGTTACCCATGCCTAGAAATACACAATTCATGGTTGTTAAGCAATAATCCATGTACTTACTTTGAAAAGATTGAAGAAAATCCATAAATATAACTTGAATTAGCAAAAATATCTTCAAAATCGATTCCAGAAACTTGAATTAATTCCCAATATCGAAAGTCAAATGTCCAAAAAACAAAGTATGAAAAATAATAAAAAGTATGACCCCAAAAATGAGGTTTGTAACCCGATTTATAATAACAAAGTCCTAAATTAAAAGTAGTTAAAAATAAGGAAAGACTGTCCTGAAACACGTTTTCAATCGACAGCTCCACAGGCGGTCCATCGATGGAATGACGGACCATCCACAGCCTCCGTTGGTCCATACTTAGCATCTTGTTAAACCTTCATCCTTTCATCTTCTCTAATCTAATCGACGGACCAACAACACGGTCCGTAGATAGACTTATGGTCCATCGATGGTTTCGTCGTTCCGTACTTAGTCAATTCTTCAACACCACGTACTGGGACTAATCTCTCATCTGATCGACGGTTTGCCAGGATGGTCCGTCAATCAGTCGACGAACCATTGATCCTTCGGTATCCCCACACTTGGTAATAATTTCTCGAGTTACTTCCAGATTCTTGGACCTCATGTTGATGATCACAACCTACGGACCGTCGATGGGTGGACCGGCCGTCGATGGGTGGACCGGCCGTCGATGGCTTCGTGGGTCACCTATTATGCACATTTTCTTCTTTTTCATTTTGGACAACTTTCCTACAAAACACAGATAAAAACACATTAAAATTACAACAAAAAGTCCTTAGACAAACACTAAACTTAAGGAAAGAGCATTGAAAGTACCGTGAAACTACGGTACATCAATGATCATAGAATTCATAAGTAAAGACATTTCAACACTAACATCATACAGTGCAAGTAAAATAAATCACAACACACGTACTTCAATTGAATCAACATCACAAGATATAAGTCATCATAATAGAATATGGATTTCAAGATCACAAGACCTTACCTCTTTCATTTCTAAATCTATCAACGTGGTGTTACCATCAAACACTCTGAAATCAAGAATAAATTGTCATAATATCATCATAGAATAGTAATTTAACAAATAACCAAGTCAGTTAAACCAGCAATATGCAATTAATCTTAAGATCACAACCTAGGGTTAAAGAGAAAAGGGTTCATCGTGAATTCTTCAAGAACTAGGACTAATCCAAACAATATGAGATCCTAGGTATCCAATACATTGAATAAGAATACTACAATAATCAACAGTTTCATAATTCCTCATCAGTTCACATGTAAGAGCCAAGACTAGGGGAAATTGGGGAAATGATGTGATCTATGCACATTTACAATAATAATTATCAATTACATAATGATCTATACTGGATTAGTCATAGGCAATTATAATTCAACATGATAAATCATCAATTTTGTCATTAGAAGAAAACTCATTAGTAGAGAAAAACCCTAAGAATTGGGTATTTGAAATTAAACTTCGAAAGGACCTCACGGGGAAAGGAATCCCAAGAGTGAAGAACACATACCTTGTTGAAGCATTATTCCAAAAATTTGAGTGAAAACCTTGGAGACTTTTTCTTATTCCCCATGATTTTTTTTCTTCAATGGAGGTTTAATGGAGAGAGAGAAAGTAGAGAAGTGTTCGAGAAATTTGGCTTTCAATTTAAATTTGTGTTTTTGGAGTGAGAATGAATGAAAATTGACCTAATGTCATGATATAATCCACCGCAATAATACCCAAACTACCCCTCATTAAGTTAGACTTCAAAAAGTGAAGTTGAACTTGAATTTACCATGAGATCTCGTCCCACATTACTCCTCACTTCACTGACCGTGAAGATCTTGATGGGTCGTTGTGATGGTCGTGAAGATGGAGGCCCTGTCTCCTTCAAGGGAGTCTCCTCCATTTCTCCAACCAAGGCAACACCACAGAGCACCTTGCCTCCTCTTGTGAAAATGCCCCACCACCCATCATCTGGCTTGTGGTTCTCTTAGGAAGTATCTTCCGAACGCCCCACCAAAGTCACCCTCTTTGGCTAAGGCATTTTCACGGACGACCCTTTCCTTCAATCAAGTCCCCCACGAGTCATGAAGTGGTTCATGGTATCTTAGACAGTAGCTAGGCTACTTTGATATCTTCCCAAATCACTAAGTCCCCTTCAAGAGCTCCCCACCTTGTCCTTTCTTGACACCATGGGCTATGGTCATACCAGTGAAGGGTGAGGCAGTAGCCTCCCTTCATTGGCAACCTTGGCCCCTTGGCTTTGGCTTGCCCTTGAACGTTTACATTGCCCACTCGGCTGTACTTTATTGAACCTCGCTTTGACACCTAGGTTCTCCCTTATCATTTCACAAAAATGAAACAATCTACACTTTTTTAAAACCATCAAAGCAGCACACGAGTCCATGTGACTAGTTCACCGAACGTCATGGGCGTTCCTTGACGTTTTGATTTTTAAACTTCGTAAAAAATATTTATATTCATTAGAATTGACCTTAACATATTGTATAAACCTTTTGAAACCTATGTTAAGCTCTAGAACATGTCTTTGAATTTCGAAATTTTATAAAAGACCAATCAACTAGAGGGTGGGTAAGGATTATCGGAGCCCGCTGGATCAATAACTTGGTTACTCTAAGAAATACACGTATAAAAAAGGATGACACCATGATTACTGCCATCTGTAACTCTTGCCACACCCTCAGTCGTGCTTAGCTCTCCACACATGGGCTCTGAACATGATGCCCCAGCATCCACCTCACGGACTCTCCTCTAGCATATATGTTCATATAGTATGGAGGCCCTCATATCCTGCTCCTCCTCTCTCCGCTCAATTTTTGTGGCTCGAGACTCATCAATAGCCTCAGTGGGATTGCTAGAACGATGCCTCTTTCCACGAGCACATGTGAAATCAGGATGTGTCTCTGTAGGTGCCTTGAACAAAGGGCTCAATATAAGTAGGATCAGCCATCTGCATCAGTGCATGCTCTCGCTTATCTTCACACATATCAAAGATTTAATCTACCTTGTAAAATTTCCAACTCCGTTTGAACGGGGAAAAAGTCAGTGGTGGGTGCTCGTCGTGCTAGCCCTCATAGCTCAAACTCATCTATTCATTTCTGAAATGCATGGATCTTCTGCTCTATCTGCTTTGACACCCTTTTTTCTAATTTGGTTCTCTGCTTCTCCGATGGACTTCTACATCTAATGATGGATATGGTGTAGCAAAGTGGATAGCCGCAACTGATGTGGGTGGTGTAGACCTGGATGATATACGGGCCACGCTAGCGAAATGAAAAGAAAAGGTCGGGGCAGTGTCAATGTGCTCTTCTATGATGAGGTCATCACCCTGTGCATGCTCCATAGTAACTACAAGATTTTTTCCCAAGGGAGGGACATCAATATGGGGCTCTATGCGAGGTGATGCCACATGATCCTTATCTATCATGATGCTCATATCTAGTGTCCCATCTTGTGGAATTAGTTTATCAGTGCCCTCGCGTGAATCTCTGATAGCATCATATGCGCAAAGTCAATCTCCAACCTGGCTAATAGTGTAGAAACCATGACAGCCCTTTTCCACATGAGTTCGTTGTAGACCTTTATTGGTAACATTGTGATTCACACCAACAACAAGAAGAAATTGGCCACAAAGTTTAGTTTGGCCTTCTTGATGCCCCTTCAGGTCGTTGTGTTAATTCAATTTTCACTCATCTAAATAAAATTACCAAAACAAAATCCAAAAGCTCAGATCTCTATCAACTTTCCTTCTCCCAAAATCCTCTGTCCAAGGAAAACCAAATCTTGAAAAAGAAGACAAATTTCTCTAGAAAATCACTTCATTTTCGGGGACTACTCTTTATTAAGGTATGGGTTAACACTCTTGGGATTTATTTTCCCCTAGAGATCCTTTCAAAGGTTATTTCTAGATCACCCAATTCCAATGGGTTTTTCTATTTTAATGGGGTTTATTCTAAACTTCGATTTTGAGGTTAATTATGATTAATTGTGATTGCATATAGCTAATTAAGTGTCTGTTACACACTCAAAATGATCTAGTTTAACTAGATTCTAACATGGGTGTCGTGATGTTTATAAAATGGTTTATAATGTGTTCATAGGCAGTATATATATTTTGGATGTTTTTGGAGGTCAAACGTCCATGAACGTCCAAGACGTTTGGAAACTAGTCGAAGTTGAACTTGTATATCGTTGTGTTATGTAGTGATATTTTAGGGGATAATTTTGAGGTTAAATTCAGTACCGAGTGTTATTACGCATAGCGTGATATACTTTGTATCGAAACATCCGAGAACGACTCCACGGGGACAATCAAAAGGGTCCCCAAAGAGGACCCAAACTTGGACTGCCAAGCTGCTGTGCCAGCCTGTTTTAGACTGTGACTACACGTTGCGGAGCTGTTACACAGTGAGGCAATGCTTTTTCCACCGATGCAAGGGTTCATGAACCATTCTGTGTAAAAATATTTGAAAAATATGATATGGATGTGCCTCCGTGACGCGCAATAAAGTTCAAGATTTTATTCTGTCGTTTTTAAGTAAAATTTTTGTTGTTTAATTTTTCCAATAAATGTAGGGGTCTTTTGGATAATTTAGGGGTGCATTATGACGGTTATAAGCCATTTAAACCCCTAAACTCACAATCAAAGCTAAACCCTCAACTCAAAATAAAACCTCTCCATTTTTCCCTCTGAAACTCCATTGTTGAAGCTTTAAAGCTCGAAGGAAGAAGATAGATTTCTCATGTTTTTATCTATCAATATTGTGGTCTTTTAATATAAATAAAGGTATGGTTAATTATCCTTTAAATCTCTTTATTCAAGGAGTCAATTCCAATGGTTTTCAAAGATGATCAGAAACATAAATTGTCCAATTTCTGAATCTATCCATTGGTTCTTGCAGTAAAGGTTTTGAAACATTATATTATGATTGAATTGATGTTAAATTGATTATTATATCCTAAAAAATCTACGAACCCATGCAAACCATGCACTTCTACTTGACTACTATATGGGTGAATTTATCATGCCTCAATGCTTATGAATTCTACTGTAGTTTTCTTTGGGATATAGAATGATGTACGAATTGTATTGGATTAATGTTAAGACTATCCTAGATTTATGTATACATATTTAATTGACTTAGAATCATTGAGTACTGTGACTTACATATTGAAATTTGTGATGATGGCCCTAGGTAAAGGCCTATTGGTATTGTATTGGACGATTTAGCTATGCATTGAAGTGATGAGTATGGATTAGTTACACAATTTCATATTCTCCTCATTTTATGTAATTTAGGTTTCGAATCATGTTGTGATTGGAATGGTCCACTTATGGTGGCGGTGTTATGTGCATTACTTGTGAATCATGTGGCCTCCTCGGCGTTACTTTATATATTATAAGGATCATGGCCTTGTCAAAAATTATTTGATATATAATGATGATTTGTATAGTTGAATTATTTAAATTATTATCATGTCTGTCTATTTGTGATTAAGGTGATAGTATGTGTTCATATATTTATGATGTTAGGTGATCATGTTTGATTATGACTATATCCTTGTATGTGTAGTCTTAGTGTTGATGCATGATTCTTCCTACTTGATTATGTGAGTCTTATGATGTTTATATTGATGATATTATAGTAGCAAAAAGGTTGACTTATACATGATGTTGGTTATTACTATCTGCTTATATAAGGATATGCAAAATGTAAAGATGTGTGTATCTTTTCTTGGTAGACTTATGCCCCTTACTTGATACATGTACATTATGAATATGAACATCTTGACCCGAGTTGGCTTATGAAATTTCGTCTTGCATGGTTATGGATATATGTTGAATTAAATTCTCGAATCGGTAGACCTAAGATGGTGCCCATCTAAGTATGACTAATATGTTGAACCTGCTCTATATAGTGAAGGTTATGAATGAGATATCAATGTTGACCATTTAGTGGAAACCATAGTGGACCCATCTTTAGTAGGTTTCACTATGACTAGATAATGACTAAGAGATGGTACCTTTTTATATGTCGTTTTTTATAGAACTTACTCTATAATAACAAAGGGTAGCACCGAGTGAATATGTTATGGTTTGTAGCTCTACGTAAGAAGGTGACTAGAGTACAGTGTATCTCTACATGGAAGAGACCAGAGTGCATAAAGGACTTAGATATTCCTTTACCATGTGTCTACATGTGATGTGTCCCTGTTGTACCCTTTGCAAGTAGAAAACCCTCCATCGGAGTTGGTTTATGACTACGGATTCCATGCATAGATAGTATGGTATATGTCGATCATTGCCTATTGTCATCACGTGGGATACATGATAGTGTTGGATAAGTACTATGAAGTTTAGGTAGTGGAATGGGACGCTATCTAGACATTCCACAATTAGGCATTGAAGATGTTAGTGTGTGAGTGCCCTGGGTCTTATTAAAGAACATTATGTGAATGTCCATAAGTGGTGATGTTTTATAAATGACTTAATGAACACAATAAATTTAGTAAAGGAATGTTAATGAAAGTACTTATCTCTTATCTTAGATAGTCTTAAATATCATTTAGGTGTCCTTAGAGAGGGTGTGTGGTTGGTATCTGTTTGACTTACTTAAGTAAGACATAGGATAAAGTTTGGTGAAAGACTTGCAAGTTAAAAGAGGTCATTGTGAAGTTGAACTTAGGTCACTGTAACATTCTTTAAGATTTGATAAAATTCTTAGGTGATATATTATATTTTCTAAGATTTTAAGTGTTGTTCTTCTGCTCATACTATGCTATTTCAATAATTAAAAAAGAGTATGTTTCATACAAAAGTCCATTTATCATGATTCTATGCATTAAGGTGTAGGTGGCATTTGAGTGGAGACTCGAAGTGGTAGCTTGTATTAGTGTTCATTCAGGCAAAGAGTTGGTATGTCTTCACTAGATTTGAGGACAGCGTAACGTTTAGATTTACATATTGAAAGTATTGTAACAGACATAGGAATTTTACATATGATGATGTATGGGTTGTGTCCTAATATGTTATTATGCCTAAGATGGTGACTTTGAGACATAGCCTTTAATAATATTTTTCTATATATAAATTATGTTGAAGTATTACTATTTTGTCTTATAAATTTTAACTCCTCACTACTTCTCATATATGTATGAAATGAATGGTACGAAACGGCTTGTACAAGACCTCCGAGAGGTCGAGTACGCCGTGTTTCAATTTGAGAATGCCCTAACTTCTAGGGGGTACTCTTGGGTCGTGATAAGCTTTGTATTAGAGCATAAGCTTATGAAGTAGTACTTAAGAAATTAAAATGTCTCAAAAAGCCACGTCTAGTAGAGTCTTGATAATTGGTGTGAGTCGCGACACTCTAATGAGCGAGAGGTTATAGGATCATAAAGATTCCCTTCTTTTCTACTCCTATGTCGTGCTCTAGGGTATAATGTTATGAGTGTCCTCTTCTTATGTTTTTCCTTGTGTTTCTAGGAAAATGAATACGAGGACACCGACTAGGAGGGTTGAGGAGAATGATGTGCCTGAGGGACTTCCCCCCTGGGGTGGAAAAGTTGCACAATGTGTGCAAGTTCCTCAAGGTGTTTAAGGTGCTCAAGGTTATCAAGTACCTATTGTTGAAGGAGGTAATGATGTTCTGATTGTTCCACCGATTATGGATAATGGGGAGATTGGAGAGTCTCTCCTTACCCTAGACCGAGCAATGACAACTCAAGTGAATAAAGACATGGGTCCTAGGGTGAATGCAATGGAGTGTAGTACAATCTCTTGATTGAGGGACTTCGTGAGGATGAATCCTCCTATCTTTTTTGCTTCTAGGGTGGGATAATATCCCCAAGCTTTCTTGGATAAGCTGTATAAGATAGTCCATGCCATTGGAGTAACATCTAGGGGGAAAACGGAGTTAGATTCATATCAATTATGAAATATTGCTCAAGTATGGTTTACTCAATAAAAGTATAGTAGAACGATCGAATCGGGTCCCTTAGAGTTTTAAGGGATTAAGGAAGCATTCTTAGAAATGTACTATCCCCATAAGAAGAGCGATGTGAAGATTGAGGAATTCATAAAACTAACGCAAGGTATCATGAATATTGAGTAGTATTCCTTGAATTTTACCTATTGCCTAAGATGCTCCATCCTTAGTGTCTAATCCTAGGGATGGGATGTGTAGGTTCATGAACAGTGATTCCATATTGTGAAGGAAGAGTGTCGTACAACAATGCTCCATGGTGACATGAATCTATAAAGGATTATGGTGTATTCTTAGTCCATTAAAGAGTCTATACATTGGAGGATAAGCAAAATGCTAAGAGGGGAAGAACCAGTGAGAAAGTTCAACCTACGTTTAAGAAAGATGGATCTGAATCAAGATGTTTCTAATTCGGAAGAACCAGTGAGAAAGTTCAACCTACGTTTAAGAAAGAAGGATCTGAATCAAGATGTTTCTAATTATCCTAAGCCTCACTATGAGAGAGGTGGTGGTTCCCAAGTTGATAAGCCTACTTATGCTACTTGTGGGAAGAAGCACTTAGGGAAGTGTCTAATCAGTACTAGCGAATGCTTTGGTTGTGCGAAGGATAATCACAAGGTTTGAGATTGTCCTACTATTGCGGAACGAGAGAGAGAGGATAAGCAAGTACCCTCCAAATGTTCCGTATGGTACTGCTCCAAAGTGAAAGGCTCGCCTATGTGCTCTCCTAACCAAAGGAAAAAACCAGATGATGCCGGTAAGTTGAAGTTTTCTCTCATTAGTTATATGCGTTCAAACTAAGTGCTGGAGTATAATGTGTAGTATAATGGTGAGTTGTTGTTTCATTTCTTTTATTCAATTTATTTTGACAGATAGAAAGTCATAGTAGCATGGTGCATGTTGTATTGTGTTTATGGCTCTAGTTGAATTGAATTACACTAATTCCTTGCATTAATCATTTCATGAAGTTACAATTATGTTTTAAAGTGATTTTGTATGGTTTTATCTCTCATATTGTGATGTTTGAATCATATATTGCATTAGAGCTGCATTTTTGAAAAATTGAGCATGTTTCAATGTAAAGAATTTGGTGTACACTTTAAAGGTTTTGAAATTTTGGCTAAATTGTTCTTTCATAATAAATGGTTATGATGTGTATAGAACTATCGAATGTGAAAAAAATAATATGTAGAGAAGGAATCACCTTTTATATTAAATGAAAATGTGAGTCTTATTGCATGATAAGTTGTAGAAGTAGTTTCTATCTTCTTGTTGTGTTTTGAGTCTCTTAAAGTATCTGATGTCGATGTATATCCTTCATGTGTGTATTGTTTATTTTGTGGTATGTTTATGTGCTGCTAGTCTTTAGTTTCATATTTCTTGATAGTGTCTAAAAAGAATAGCAAGTGTAATTCGAGGACGAGTGTTGTCCAAGTTGGGGAGTATTGTTACAACCTCAAAATAAGCTAGGTTGATCTAGAGTCTAACATGAGTTTAATGATGTTTTCAAGTCATAAAATATTTAATAATATTTTTCACACGCAGTACATAACATTTGGAAGTGTTTGGATGCCAAACGTGCACTAACGTCCAAGGCATTCGGAAACTAGTCAACGTTGAACTAGTGTGTCATAGTGATGGTTTGCAGGATGGTTTGAAGGTGAAATTCAGTAATGAGGGTTCCTAAACGTATCCTGATATACAAAGGGTTGAAATGTCTGAGAATGACGCCTCGGTGACAATAAAAAAGGGTCCCCAGGGAGGACCAAAACATGGACAGCCAAGCTGCCACGCCAACCTGTTTTAGACAGTGGCTGTGCATCGTGCAGCTGTCACGCAGTGGGGAAATGTTTTTCGCTGCGACGTGCGGCTGTCATGAACCATTATGTCCTATAATTTTAAAAAAATACGAGTTGGAAAAGCTTCCACATTGCGCAGTAAAGTTTCTGATTTCAGTTTATCGTTTTTAACACAAATTTGAGTTAGTTAATTTGTCTAATAAATATATGGGTTTTTTTGGGTAATTTAGGGTTGCATTATGGACGGTTATAATACCTATTTAGACCTAAACTCACCAATCAAAGCTAATCCTCAACTCAAAACGAACACTCTCCATTCTTCTCTCTAAAACTCCAATGTTCAAACTTTGAAGCACCAAGGACGAAGTTAGATTTCTCAAGTTTTTCTCCATCATAGTTGTGGGATTTTAATCAGAATTATGGTATGATTAATCATCATTGAAGTCTCTATTTTCCAGGAATCAATTTCAATGGTTTTAAAAGATGATCGAAAACTTAATTGTCCAATTTCATAATCTATTCACGTGGTCTTGCATTAAAGGTTTTGGGACATTGTATTATGATTGAATTGATCCTAATTTGATGGTTTTAGCCTAAAAACATTATGAACATATGCAAACCATGCACTTCTAGTTTGACTACATTATAGGTGAATTGATCATGCCTCAATGCTTATGAATTCTCGTGTAGTTTTCTTAAGGCTATATAATGATGTAAGAATTGTATTCAATTAATGAATAGAGTATATTATATTGATAAATATCTGCAAAATTTACTTATATTCATTGAGTATTCTGATTTTTGTATTGAATTGGTGATGATGGCCATGGGTAAGGGCCTATTGGTATTGTATTGGATGATTTAGCTATGGGCTGAAGTGGTGATAATGGATTGGTGGAGGCTGCCCTAATTCCTCTAATTTAATATAATTTAGATCTCGAATTATGTTGTGATTGGAATAGTCCACCTATTGTGTCGTAGTCATGTGCATTACCTGTAAATTATGTGGCCTCGTTAGCAATACCTTATATATTATAAGGATCATTGCCTCGTCGGCAATTATTTTATATATAATGATGATTTGTATAGTTTAATTATTTAAAGTATGATCATACCTATGTATTTATTATTAAGGTGATAGTATGTGTTCTTCTATTTATGATGTTAGGTGATCATGTTAGAGTATGACTATGTCTTTGTGTTTGTAGTTTTAGAGTTGATGCATGATTCTTCCTACTTGATTATGTGACTCTTATGATGGTTTTATTGATCATATTATAGTATTGAATAGGGTGACCTATAGATGATGTTTGTTATGCTTATATGCTAATAGAATGATACGCTAAATGTGAAGATGTGTGTGTCTTGTCTTGGTAGACTTGTGTCCCTTACTTGATACATGTACATTAGGAATATTAACATCTTTACACTATTAGACTTAGGAACATTTTTTTTTTGTATGGGTATGGATGAATGTTGAATTAAAATCTAGGATCGGTAAACCTTGGCGAGTTTCTAAGAATGACTAATATGTGAAGCTTTGTATATAGAAAGAAGGTTAAGAATGATATGTCCTTATAGACCATTTAGTGGAAGCCCTAGTGGATCCATCTTTGGAAGGTGCATTATTACTGTGTAATGAATAAGATATTTTACCTTTTTATGTGCACCTTTTTATTGAACTTACTCTATGTGAATAAAGGTTAGCACCTAGTTAATATGTTATGGTTTGTAGCTATACTTAAGAAGTTGACTAGAGTACAATGAATCTATACATGAAAATGAGACTACAGTGCATAAAAGACTTTGATATTCCTTACCATGTTCCTACATGAGATGTGTCATAGGTCTACCCCTAGCAAGTAGAACACCCTCCATCTGAGTAGGTTTATGACTCCGGATTATATGCCTAGATATTGTGTTCTATGTCAGATATTGACTATTCTCATCATGTGGGATACATGCTATTGTTGGATAAGTACTATGATGTTTAGGTAGTGGGATGGGACACTATCTAGACATAGCACGATTAGGGTTTGAAGATTTGGGTTTGTGAGTGCCCTAGGTCTTCTTAGAGACCATTATGTGAACGTCCATAAGTGATGAATGTTTTCTAAATGACGTAATGAACATAATGACTTAAATAAAGAAATATTCATGAAAGTACTTATCTGGAATAGCTTTGAAGATTTCTTATGTAGTCCTTAAGAGGGTGTATGTGCGGTCTCTTAATGTCTTTCTAAGGTGAGTCTTATAGTAATCGTAGGTCATAAATAAATTGAGAATGATCTTTTCTTAGGTAGTCTTAAGGATAACTTAGGTGTTCTTAGAAAGGGTGTATGGGCGGTCTCTCTTCGTCTCACTTAAGTCTGTGTTAGGATAACCTTTAGTGAGAGGGTTGCAAGAGAAAATAGGTCACTGTGAAGTTTAACTTAGGCCACTGTAAAGTAACATAGTTCATTATAACATTCTTCAAGGATTATTAAAATTCTTATGTGATACATTACATATTTCTAAGGTGTTAAGTTTTGTTCTTACACTCATATTATGACATTTTAATTTAAAAAGAGCATGTTTCATACAAAAGTCTATTTTTCATGATTTTATGCATTATGTCATTTTTAGTACAAGTGCTTTTACTTATCCCATACATTTTTTCTATTTCTAAAGGTGTAGGTGAAATTTGAGAGGAGTCTCGAAGTGGAATCTTGGATTTGTGTTCATTCCAGCAAAGAGTTGGTATGTCCACACTAGATTCGAGGACCTCGCAATGTTTAGATTTCCATATTGAAAGTATTGTAATAGACTTAGCTATTTTCTATATGATTAATTATTAGTCGTGTCCCAATATTTTAGTATATCTAAGATGGTGACTTTGAGACTTAGCCTTTCATTATGTTTTTCTATAAAAGCGATATTTTGAAGTATTACTGTTTCGTTGAAAAGATTTAATTACACATTACTTTTGATACATGTATGCAATGAATGGTAAGAAAGCTTGTAACAAACCTTCGAGTGGTCAAGTACGTTATGTTTCGAATCGGTAATGCCCAAACTTCAAGGGTGTACTCTCGGGTCGTGACAGTGTAGATTGTTCAGTAATTTATTTAATTGATAGAATATCATATACATCACGTCCCTTCCCCAATTCCCCCAAATCAGGGTTCTTGCTTATGAATTTATGAGAATTGAAGAATATATCAATTGTTTGACACAGTTTATCAATTCTAATTCATTCAATCAGTGCGTAGGGTAACGTATTGTTGGGATTGGATCTATTTTTTTTAAGAATTCATGATGAAACCTATTTCCCTAACCCCAAGTTATGAAATGAACTTAATGGGGAAAGTATTGATAGAATGAACTAGCTATTGTGTTATTTACAATTTTGGGATGATATTACACCCATTGTAGGGTTGAATGGATTGTTGGTTGTAAAAGAATAAGTCTAGTGATATCAACACATTTCTACAAATATGATTACCTAAGTTCAGTGATGAAGTTACATTGAAGTATACCCTATGATAAGAATGATTAGGGTTGATATGATGTTGAATTAAAATGTCTGGATATAAGGATTGTGAGTTACTTAAATATAATGATATAAGGTTAGTGATGAGTTGCCTATGTGACTTATTATGATATGGTAATGTAAAATTGTAACCTCACGTGTGTGAATTGTATTGTAAGTATAATACTCAAGCAATTCTTATTTGCCTATGATGATGACTATATAAGGGGTAGACCCTATGACATAAAACCATGTTATGATTGATGATGAAAGACATTTTAAATTGGACTCTAGCTTAGAACTAAGTGAACTTGAAGATGAGGGGTGGCGCCTTCCCATGGAGGGAAGGTAGGGTTCACCATTGTCTTCACAGGTTGGACAACCTCATAGCCCAAAAAGAGCATAGAGTGTGTTTCCATGATAGTCCCCAAGCTCCATAAACTATGTTGCCACCATAGGAATACTATCTAGTGGATCCAAGGAGATGCTATGTTCATGTTTGGTTCTACTTAGGCCGATAGACCACCATCCTTCGGTGTAAGGTTTTACAACACTGGATTCTACACTTAGCTCATGTGATCTATATCACTTAAGACACGATATATAACAGTTCAAAAGTCTATGACTTTTTATAGAGCCTAACGTAGGTATAACAAGGTTTAGACATTTTTTAAGGTCATAAATAAAGAATATAAGTCATTAAGGAAGTTTGGAAATCAAAACGTCAAAGAACGTCCATGATGTTCGGAAGCTAATTAAATGAGGTTCTAGTGTTCCTTAGCCTATTTCACTAGATTATAAGAGTTGAAAATTAGTGAATTTTGGACTTAGGGTGTCTAAGATGTTTTAGATTTATTTTCATCATAAAAAAGTCCAGGTACGACTCCCTATGGACCAAGAAAGAACCATTAAGGAGGACCCTTGTATTTGGGTCGAAGGCTATCAAAGGCAGTGTGCACCAACGACTTGCCATCGATTGATCCTGTCCCAATGAACAGGGCATTGATTGCCTCCGTCTATTGAAACTTAGAATATTTGTCCAAGAATTAAATTTTACATGTCTCTAAACTCAACGACGCACAAAAAGGACAGTTGGTCCCATGGAATGTCGATTTATAAACGGGGCATGTACGTGGAATTGTCTGTGAGGGTATGTTTTGGTTACTCATTTTAAGTGACTTGAATTAATTAATTTAGGTGTTATTAAATTAGATAGGGGTTATGATAGGTCTAATTAATTAATTAACAACCTATAGAAAGACCATTACTTAATCAGACTAAGCTAACTCTCATAATTCCCCAAATAGAAACTCTCTTCCTTCTCTCTTCTTTCTCTCTCCAAAGTTTCAGAATACAATAGAAGTGAAGGTAAAGGTGGGATGTAGGGATGAACTCACGAAAGGTTCTCCGTCAATCTTCCTCAATCAACAAGTTATGGGATTTCTTTCACCTTTGGGATTTTTTTCCCCAAAGAGTTCCTTCAAATTGATTTTATGTTTTAACATGGGTCTCTTTCAATCTCAAAATTTATCTTTCAATTGAATTTGTAATGATTTATTTTGTTTTACCTAATAGATTATGATGAATTATTACTAGATTACTCTACTTATAGATTGATTTGTCTAGTTTGTAGAAGATGACCTTTTCCCCTTAACCCAAGGTTATGATCTTGAGTTAAATTCTGTAGTGTTTGTTCAGTTGACTTAGTTATTGGTTTAATTACTATCCTACAGTGTTATTGTATCAATTTATCAATATATTGAGATTAATAGTAGTCATATCAGTCCAGTTCTTCAGCAATTAATCGAGGTTGTGAAGTAGGTTATGAGTTTGACCTAAGTCACTAATAAGCTATGAAGTAGTGATTGATTGTTGTATGGTGTTCCAATTGAATTCAAAATTATGTTGGTTAGCATGGTTTAATGATATTACATCGATAATTGGGTTGAGTTTTAGGGTTGACGGTAAGACCTTGATGTTTGCTTATGAAGGATGACTTGGTAGGTCTTGTGATCTCAACTCATTATTTCAATTATGGTTACTAGTGATTAAGTGATGATGTTGTTTTGGAGTATTACCATATATTAGGATTTATAAAGTTGGTATGATGTTGAAAATAAATGTTTTGAATATGGTTTGTGAGGTGTTGACTAAGATATAAATGTCATAAGGATGATGATAACTTACCGATGTGCCTTATTATGAATGATTATGTAAATGTCCTAACCTCACATGTGTCGACAGTAATGAAAGAAAAGTACTCATTAAATTATTATTGAACTGTGATGCTTAAGATTATATAAGCGATAGACCGTAAGACCTAAACTAAGTTATGATTGTCAATAAAGGCTAAAAGACATGTCAAACGGGCCTCCACACTTGCATTGAGTGAACTACAATGTGGAGTGTACGTTCCCACATAGGGAAGGTACGTTCATTAATGTGCTCTTGATATTCTATGCACATAGCTTGACAGGTAGTCTGCCTTCTTTCGATGTAAGGTTCCATGACACTGGATAACGCATTAGCTCATGTGGTTTATGTCAGTTAAGTCAAGATGTTCCCAAAAGACAAAATGAAGTAGTGAATGAACACTTACTAGGATAACCTAAAGGGTTAAGCTTAGTCTAGGTTGGGGTATAGGACTCTACCTATACATTGCACTAGTTAGCCCTGAACAGAGTATTGGAAGGATGTTCTTATGTAAGTATATGCTTAAAAATGTAAATGATAATAATGTGATGATTTTACATGTACATGACACTATGTGAGGTTTGTTACTCTTATGAACATGTATTTGTTCTCTATTACTAAAGTATGATATTATATACTCATAATCATATGTTATGTGGAGTTGGACATTGATTATGGTTCTTGCTATGTTTATTTGATTAAGTAAGGTTGTGGGGATTCACTTAGTTATTGCACAAGTTGACTTAATGTGGATCATTGGTAATCGTCTTGGTTTTTTATAATGTGACGAAGTCTTAATCATGCTTGTGATGTTATGACTTGATCATAGAGTTGTATTTTATTATGGGTTCAAGCATGTTGACATGCATGTGACTTGATTTGTATTAATAGTCTTGTATGATACATTTTATTGACTTGATAAATATGTATTAATGACTTGTGTTGGTTATTAAATGTGCATATGGATTTAAAAATGTAAAATAGCATTTTTTAATGAAGTGTCCATTTTTAGCATGATTTGACATTATATGTGCATATGGTATCATACTTAGTATATGTGATTTGCTAACCCTATTTTCTCCCTTTTCCCTAACATTTTAGGTTCCAATGATTGATGTGCTTTTGACACGAGTTTTAAGAAGACTTGGACTTTCTCAATCATCCGAATTGGTAAAACATCACTTTTCGAGAGCAATGTCTATATTAAACTTATGAATGCGTTTTAGTTTTAAGACTCCTATGTTCTTTTTCTTTTAGAGTAAGAATTGTATAAATTATATGTGGCTTTATAACATTGCTGTATGGGATATTCCCAATTGATATACTCTGGTTTTAGATGGTTATGAGATGAGACACTCTTTAAGACTTTGTTAAGTATCTAATATATCTATGTGCAATAAAAGTAGAAGAAAGTGTAATCTTCTTATACGAAGAATATTTGTACACTCTATATGAATACATATATTATGTGTATGAGAGATGTCTATGTAAACAACAATATAGATATATAAAAATTTTGAATTTTTCACATTTTTAACCTATAAATATAATGATGTAAACTAGGTGGTTAGTCTTAGTCTTCTCCGGGGCCGCCGTCGCTTGTTGCGTCTAGGGGGTGCTCCTGGGATGTGACAAAATTTGTATCAGAGCATCAAGTTTAATATATTTAGATTAAATATCTCCCTCAACAACGTCTATGTATATTCTCACTCAGAATTGTTAAGAGCGCCACACTTATGTGTAAAAAAGTATATAGGAAACTCTCACTTTCTTGGCAATTAAATGTGGTTCTTTGAATGTTTTTACTCTATGTGCCTTTATCATCTAATGCTCTTATTGTGATTATAGGCCATGAATACTTGAAGGAACGTTACACGAAGACTTGATGAAGAGATTTCCGATGCGGGATATCCTATCTGTGGTAATAAAGTCCCTCTTCTTGAAGAAGTTGCTAATGATGACCAAGCTCCAGTCTACCCTCCACTTATGAAGTATGGTGATATAAGGGCTGCCTTGCTCCAAATGGCCCAAGACATTACTACACAAGCACAAGACATGACGGGCCAAGATAATCGGAAGGTGGCAACACGAGCCAACCAAAATGTTGGCACCAAGGACTCCCATTTCAGAGATTCCACTAGAATGAATCATACTACTTTCTATGGGTCCAAGGTTGAGGAAGACTCCCAAGAGTTAATTAATCATGTCTACAAGATTCCATATTCTATGGGGCTTACTACTACTGAGAAAACCGAGTTAGCAAATTACCAACTCAAAGATGTGGTAAAAACATGGTATGTCCAATGGAGGGACAATAGGTCTTTAAGGGATAGACCGATACTTGGGAGATCTTTAAGAAGATTTTCTTGATTGGTTCTTTCGTAGAGAGAAGTGTGAATCAAAATTTGAAGAATTCATGAACCTTCTTCAGGAGGTATAGTGTACTTTACTACACTTTGAAATTTACTAAATTGTAAAAGTATGCTCCTTCTTTTGTTTCCAATCCTAGAGATGAAATGTGCTTCTTTGTGATGCGAGTGTCGAAGGACTTTAAAGAAGAATGTCATTTGTTTATTCAATATAACAATGTAAACATTTCTTGTCTCATGGTTGATGCTCAACAAGTTGAAGAGATAAGGATAAAGAAATAGAGAAGGGGAGCACAAACGGCTAGGCCTTTTGATGGTGCTGCTACAAGGGATAGGCTTGATATCAATGAAAAGTCTAGGTTCAAGAAAAGGTCCTCTAATCAATTTCCTTCTAAATTCCGTAAGGCTCATGATAATAGGGTGTCAAACCCTAAGCCTCAAAAGGGAAGGAGCACTACTTAACCAACTAAGAAGAAAATTTGTGGAAGGTGTGGCAAGAAGCATTATGATGATTGCCTTAAAGGAATGGATAGTTTTTTTGGTTGTAGTAAGAGTGGGAACAAAATTTGATGTTTTCCAAATGTTAAGGGGAAAGACAAGAAGAGTGGACAAGCAAGTTTTTTCAATGTTGATGCTCCGATGAAGAATCACTTTTATACTTTCGACTCTAGAGGTGAGCAATAGAATTCTCGCAATGTGGTGACCAATATGTTTCTTATTTTTTCTATAGATGTCTATGCTTTTCTTGATCTCGGTTCTATTTTTTTATTTGTTAGTCCTCTAGTAGCTAAAAAGTTTGACATTTTGCCCGATTTCTTTAAGGAACCTTTGATGGTGTCTACACCGGTAGGTGAGTCAGTGGTTGCAAAAAGAGTTTATAAAAATTGTCCTATTATTTTCCCAATAGATTTACTGATTTTGAGATAGTAGAACTTGATATGCATGATTTTGATGTCATTTTTGGTAAGGATTGGTTGCATGATTGCTTTGCGTCTATTGATTGTAGAACAAGGGTGGTGAAGTTTAAATTTCCAAATAAGATCGTTTAAGAGTTGAAGGGGGTAAATTTTATTGGTAGAGGTCGTATCATTTCTTGTTTGAAATGTTATACGATGATCTCTAGAGGGTGTTTATACAATATAGTAATATTCCAAGTTTTAGACTTCGAACTTCTTTCCATTGGGTCGGTCCTCATATCGAGAGAATTTCTTGAGGTCCTTCCAAATGATCTTTCATGTAATCCTCCTGAGAAAAAAATTGAATTTGGTAACGATTTGCTACCGGATACAAATACTATTTCAATTCAACCTTATCGGATGGATCCGGTAGAATTTAAAGAGTTTAAGTCTCAACTCAAGGAATTATTAAACAAGGACTTTATTCGCCCTAGTATTTCTTCATGGGGTGCTCCTATATTGTTTGTGAAGAAGAAGGATGGGTCCCTTAGAATTTCTATATATTACCATCAACTCAACAAAGTCACAATCAAGAACAACTATCCTCTCCTTCAGATAAATGATTTATCAGATCAACTCCAAGCGCGAGTTATTTTTCAAAGATTGACTGGAGATCGTGATATCAAAAACTTAGGGTGAGAGGTAAAGATATTCCCAAGACAACATTTCAAAAAATATATGGTCACTATGAATTCTTAGTAATGTCCTTTGGTCTCACTAATGCTCTAGTGGTGTTTATCGAGCCAATGAATAGGGTGTTTGAAGTTACCTAGATTCATTTTTCGTTGTCTTCATTGACGACATCTTGGCATATTCGAAAAATGAGGGTGTACACATGGATCATTTGACGGTGGTGTTGTAATATCTTAAATAACACCAATTATTTTCCAAGTATAGCAATTGTGAGCTTTTGTAGAGGTAGGTAACGTTTCTTGGTCATATCATCTCTAGTGAGGGGGTAAAGGTTTATCAAACAATGATAAATTGGCCTAGGCCTTTGGCTCCTACAGATACTAGGATTTTATAGGCGTAGCCAATTATTATAGAAGGTTTGTCTACGGATTTTAACTCTATTGTTTCCCCCTTGACAACCTTGACCCATAAGAATGTAAAATTTGAGTGGTCGGAGGCATGTGAAAGAAGCTTCAAAATTATAAAGGATAGAGTTACTTCCACTCTGGTATTGACTCTACTGGAGGGTATTAAGGGTTTTGTTTTTTATAATATGCATCCCGGAGGGTATTAAGGGTTTTGTTTTTTATGGTATGCATCCCGAGTCTTGTTGTGGTGTGTTTTTATTGAACATGGCAAAGTTATAACCTATGCTTCTAGACAACTCAATGTTCATGAGAAGTATTATCCGTCTCATGAGCTTGAGTTACTGGACGTTGTTTTTGCCTAGAAAGTATGCGGGCATTATCTCTATGGGGTTCATGTTGATGTGTATACGAACAATAAAAGACTTCAATATTTATTTACTCAAAACAAGTTGAATCAATGGCAATAAATATTGTTAGAGTTGTTAAAATACTAAGACATTAGTGTTCCTTATAACCCCGACAAGGCTAATGTGGTAGAGGATGCATTAAATCAATTGTCTATGGGAAGTGTCTCTCATATGGATGAATCCATGAGAAGCCTAGTGAAATATATTCATAGGTTTGATTGTTTAGGGTTTCGAATTGAAGATTTTCCAAATGGTGGTATGGTGGTACATAATAACTCACAGTCGGCTTTAGTGGTTGAGCTGATATCTAAGCAGTACCTTGATCCCTTATTGATGGAGTTGAAAGAATCGGTTCTGGGTATAGTGAGTTCAACGGTTCGTATACTAGAGGACAAAGTTCTGGAGGTTACTCAGTTCGACCAATTCAGTCTTCACTACAGACTGTAGTTGGGGGTCCACCTCAGAACGGTCAACACTTCTCCGAGAGACCTATGCCCGACTCCAGAGAGTGTTATGGATGTGGGGAGATTGGACATATTAGGAGGAATTGTCCAAAACAGAGTTACAGACCCCCAATAACTAGAGGTAGAGGTGGTCATGGTAGAGGCCGTTTTTCTGGAGGGCGTGGTGGTCGAGGTAATGGTGGTCACCAAAACGGCCGAGGAGATGGGCAAACTGGAGCCACTACTACGCAACATGGTAGGGGCAACGGACAGACAAATAATGGGGCCCATTGTTACGCTTTTCCTGGGAGATCTGAAGCGGAGCATCAGATGTTGTCATCACAGGTAACCTTTTGATTTGTGATTGCATGGCTTCCGTATTGTTTGATCCTGGATCCACATTTTCTTATGTATCTTCCTCATTTGCTAATGGTCTAAATTTACATTGTGAATTACTTGACACGCCTATTCGTGTATCTACTCCGGTGGGTGAGTCTGTGATAGTTAAAAAGGTGTATAGGTCTTGTTTGGTGAATTTTGTGGGGAGCAACACTTATGTAGATTTGGTTATTTAGAAATGGTTGACTTTGATGTAATTCTGGGTATGACTTGGCTTTCTCCGAATTTTGCGATTTTGGATTGTAATGCTAAAGCTGTGACGTTAGCCAAGCCTGGGTCAGATCCGTTAGTGTGGGAGGGCGACTACACTTCCAATCCGGTTCGTATCGTGTCCTTTCTTTGTGCTCAGAAGATGGTTAGTAAGGGTTGTTTATCTTTCTTGGCACATCTTAGGGATGACACTACCCAAGTACCCTCAATTGAATCGGTTTCGGTAGCTCGAGAATTTTTGGATGTGTTCCCTGCAGATCTTCCTGGTATGCCACCGGATAGGGATATTGACTTCTGTATTGATCTTGAACCGGGCACACGCCCCATTTCTATACCCCCTTATAGAATGGCTCCCGCAGAGTTAAGAGAGTTAAAGGCTCAACTTCAAGAGTTGTTGAGCAAAGGCTTCATTAGACCAAGTGCATCTCCTTGGGGTGCTCCGGTTTTGTTTGTGAAGAAGAAGGATGGGAGTTTTCGGATGTGCATAGACTACCGGCAGTTGAACAAGGTAACTATTAAGAACAAGCATCCTCTTCCTCGCATTGATGACTTGTTCGATCAGTTGCAAGGTGCTTGTGTCTTCTCTAAGATTGACTTGAGATTCGGTTATCATCAATTGAAAATACGGGCAACGGATGTGCCAAAGACTGCTTTTCGAACGAGGTATGGGCATTACGAATTTGTGGTGATGTCTTTTGGCCTTACGAATGCCCCTGCTGCTTTCATGAGCTTGATGAATGGGATTTTCAAGCCATATTTGGACCTCTTTGTGATCGTGTTTATCGATGATATGCTGATATACTCTAAAAGTAAGGAGGAACATGAGGAGCATTTGAGAATGGTATTGGAAATTTTGAGGAAGAAAAAGCTTTATGCGAAATTCTCCAAGTGTGAGTTTTGGCTAGATTCAGTGCCCTTCTTGGGGCACGTGATTTCTAAGGATGGAGTAATGGTGGATCCATCTAAGATTGAGACGGTGAAAAATTGGGTAAGACCTACTAATGTGTCAGAAATAAGGAGTTTTGTGGGGTTAGCTAGTTACTACCGCCGATTCGTCAAGGGATTCTCTTCTATTGCTTCTTAATTGACGAACTTGACTAAGCATAATGTTCCATTTGTATGGTCAGATGAATGTGAGGAAAGATTTCAGAAGCTTAAGACTTTGTTGACTACCGCACCAATTCTTACCTTGCTAGTAGAGGGTAAAAACTTCATTGTTTATTGTGATGCATCCTATTCTGGGTTGGGTGCAGTGCTAATGCAAGAGAAGAATGTGACTGCTTATGCTTCGAGGCAATTAAAGGTGCATGAGCGTAACTATCCGACCCATGATTTGGAGTTGGCCGCGGTAGTATTTGCACTAAAGCAATGGAGACACTATTTGTATGGGGTTAAGTGTGAGGTCTATACAAATCATCGTAGCCTTCAGTATGTCTTTACTCAGAAAGATTTGAACTTAAGACAGAGGAGATGGATGGAGTTACTAAAGGACTACGACATCACTATCTTGTATCATCCGGGAAAAGCGAATGTTGTGGCAGATGCCTTAAGTAGAAAGGCGGGAAGCATGGGAAGTCTAGCTCATTTGCAAGTTTCTAGACGCCTATTGGCTAGAGAGGTTCAGAATCTGGCTAATGACCTTATGAGGTAAGAAATAAACGAGAAGGGAGGATTTTTAGCTTGTGTGGAGGCGAAATCTTCTTTTCTTGACCAGATTAAGGGGAAGCAGTTTGATGATGAGAAACTAAGGCGAATTCGGGATATGGTGTTGCGAGGAGAGGCTAAAGAGGCAAAAATTGATGAGTAAGGTGTTTTGAGGATTAAAGGAAGGGTATGTGTGCCCCGTGTTGATGACTTGATCCACACTATTCTTACAGAGGCTCATAGTTCTGGATATTCTATACATCCTGGTGCAACCAAGATGTATCGTGACCTAAAGCAACACTTCTGGTGGAGTAGAATGAAGCGAGATATTGTTGAGTTTATTGCTAAATGTCCAAATTGTCAACAAGTAAAGTATGAACACCAAAGGCCCGGAGGAACACATCAGAGAATGCCCATTCTTGAATGGAAGTGGGAGAGAATTGCAATGGACTTCGTGGTTGGCCTTCCAAAGACATTGAGTAAGTTTGATTCCATTTGGGTGATTGTTGATAGGTTAACTAAGTCTGCTCATTTCATTCCGGTCAAAGTGACCTACAATGCAGAGAAGCTAGCCAAAATCTACATCTCAGAGATTGTTCGATTACATGGGGTTCCACTCTCCATCATATCAGATAGAGGTACGCAGTTTACTTCTAAGTTTTGGAGAACATTGCATGCTGAATTAGGTACTAGATTGGACCTTAGTACTGAATTAGGTAGGTTATGGTTTTTACGATATTCGTAGTGAACTCTTAATAGTGAATGATATGTATTGATTGTATTGTAAACCCTGCTATATGCTTAATTGTATGCTTGCATGAATATGATTATGTGATTTTGATAAGACAAGCATGATGAAAACTATTGAATCCCAAATCTTGAAAGAAACTTTAATCTACGTTATTAATGATAATGCCTTGGTATAAAAGAAGGTTTGATGAATTAAAGTAATGGGATTGATGATGCCTTAGTATAGAGAAGGCTTGATGAACGGATAGAATGAGATTAGTGGATCGGAGTGTCACGTTCCGACACATAGTATTAGTGGATCGGAATGTCAAGTTCTGACACATAGTATTAGTGGATCGTAGTGTCACGTTCCGACACATAGTATTAGTGGGACGGGTGTCATGAACCGACACGTAGAATTAGGGGATCGGAGTGTCACGTACCGACACATATAGGAGATCGGAGTGTCATGTACCGACACATATAGGGGATCGGAGTGTCACGTACCGACACATATAGGGGATCGGGTGTCACGAACCGACACGTAGAATTAGGAGATCGGAGTGTCACGTACCGATACAAGAGGAAGAAAGATAATGAATCTGGAATTATGATAAATATACTCAATCTAATGAACTTAATTCCCAAATGAGTATGGTATTGAGGCTTGAGCCCTCATGGATGAACTTGATGGTACGTGTTGATGATTATAGTACTTGTTGTTGCTACATGTTGAGTTTATAGTTGATTTATAATATTACTCGATATATATTATCTCCTATTTTGAGTTGGCCGATGATATCTACTCAGTACTTGTGGTTGTACTGACCCCCTACTTTTATGTTTTCATCTTTGTTATTTGTGGAATGCAGCAAACGTTCCGTCAACTTCATCTTTGCAGTAAATCAAGCCCGTCTTGGTCATACTGGATCTTCAGGGTGAGCTAACGCTTCTAGCTTGGACTGGGTCTTCTCCTTCGAGTCTTGATGCCTTGAACTTCCGGCATGGACTAGCTTTTTAATTGTTTTGTTTTTCTTAGATACTCTTAGTTTAGCAATTTTTAGGATAGATGTTCTTGTGATGATGACTTCCAGATTTTGGGGATAATAATAATAGTTTTGAATTATTTTTATTAATAAGTTCAAGTCTTCCGCATTATTTCCTGTTGTTATACATTGAAATGTTAAGGTTTATATGGGTTGGTTCGCTCACATAGGAGGGTAAATGTGGGTGCCAGTCGCGGCCCGGATTTGGGTCGTGACAGTAGTAACCTTTAAGACAACCCTAATAGAAGTTCACATACACAAGTTGTTCATACCTTTATATTAGGTAAATAATTACCATAACTGACATGAGACCATGTGAGTTACATGAAATCTAGTCTTCTAACCCCACACCAAAAAGAGAGTGTTAACACTTGCCTAAGGTACAACCGTTCGTACAATGCAATTCTAGGTTGATACACTAAGATATTGTCCTATGTGGGCACATAGTTAAGCGTTGTCACGACCCAAAAGCGAGCCGCGACTGGCACCCACACTTACCCTCCTATGTAAGCGAACCAACCAATCTAACCCTAACATTGCAATATAATATCAGTAGAAAGTAATGCGGAAGACTTAAACTCATTAATAAAACCCAATCCAATAACTTCTAAAATTCAACATCTATTATTCCCCAAAATCTGGAAGTCATCATCACAAGAACATCTATGATCAAATTGCTAAACTCAGAGTTTTCTAAAAAGCTAAAATAAGTAAAAGCTAGTCCATGCCGGAACTTCAAGGAATCAAGATATGAAGAAGGAGATCCAGTCCAAGCTAGAAGCATTAGCTCACCCTGAAGATCCGGTGTGACGAAGACTGGCTAGAATTGCGGTTGAGTTGAAGACGACGGCACGTTTGCTGCACTCCACAAATAACAAGAAAGAAAACATAAAAGTAGGGTCGATTACAAAACACTGCATCGAGTAGATATCATCAGCCAACTCAAAATAGAAAACAGTATATACCAAGTAATATCATAAAATCAACTATTATACTCAACATGTAGCAACAAAAAGTACTTTAATCGTTAATAAGTATTGCCAAGTTCACACATGAGGACTCAAGCCTCAATACCATACTCATTTGGGAATTATGTTCGTTAGATTGAGTATATTAACATCTTTCAAGATTCATTATCTTTGTTTCTCTTGTGTCGGTACGTGACACTCCGCTCCCTCATATTCTTTATTCCTCTTGTGTCGGTACGTGACACTCCGATCCCCTACTACTATGTGTCGGAACGTGACACTCCGATCCCCTAAATCTACGTGTCGGTTCGTGACACCCGATCCCCTTTATCTACGTGTCGGTTCGTGACACCCGATCCCCCTAAATCTACGAGTCGGTTCGTGAAACCCGATCCCCTAAATCTACGTGTCAGTTCGTGACACCTGATCCCCTAAATCTACGTGTCGGTTCGTGACACCCGGTCCACCTAATACTACGTGTCGGTTCGTGACACCCGATCCCTTAATTCTATGTGTCGGAACGTGACACTCCGATCCACTAATCTCATTAAGTTCGTTCATCAAGCCTCCTCTTATACCAAGGCATTATCATTCTCATTACTTTAGTTTATCAAACCTTCTCTCATACCAAGGCATTATCGTTCTCATTACTTTAGTTTATCAAGACTTTTCTCATACCAAGGCATAATCATTAACAAAGAGATTAGGGTTTTGCAAGATTTTGGGATTCAATAACTTCATATGCTTATATAATCACAATTATATAATCACATTCATGCAAGCATACAATTAAGCACATAGCAGGGTTTACAATACTATCAATACATATCATTTGCAATTAAGAGTTTACTACGAATAGTATAAAAACCATAACCTACCTCCACCGAAGATTAGTGATCAAGCAAGCAAATTCCTCAAAGCTTTGTTTTCTCCCTTCCTCGTTCGATCGATCCTCTCTCTCTCTTGTTCTTTTCTATTTTTCTTATTCAAACCCTCTTTCTTTTACCCTAATTAGCATAGAATTAAGTAATAAAGATGACAATAATAACCCACTAATTAACTCAAGGTTACCTCTTTTAACCCCCAAGTAATTAGACTTATTATTATTAACCCACTTTCTTTATAATTAAAGCAGGAATAGTCAAAAACGTCCCTTAAATCACTTAAAGAAATCCGACCCAGCCTGGGATTACGCAGCCTGTGACGGCCCGTCGTGCCTGCGACGGTCCGTCCAGCTGCTCCATCATAGAGTTTAGAGACTCAATTTCCTTGAAGAGTCTGTGACGGTCCGTCTTACCCACGACGGTCCGTCCTGCCATTCCGTTACGAAGTTCAGAGAGTCGATTTCAGTACCCAAATTTCAGAATTTCTAAATGTTTTGAAACGAGACCCTGCGACGGTCCGTCGTGCCCATGACGGTCCGTCGTGGGGTCCGTCGTCTCAGCCAGTTTTCCAGAAATAAAATTTGCTGCTCAAAACGACTAAACAGGTCGTTACAAGTGTCAAGGATATTTTTTCTAGAAACCTTGAGTAACTAAGCCGTTAGGTTTCCATCTCATGAGACACCATATATGTTGGGAATCCACATTACTACTCGTGAAGAAACCCATGTGGGAGATCAAATTTACTAACGTGAGACGTCTATCTCATTTACTTGCCTTTTTGGTGTAAATCAATTATTACCTTTATTAATCATCACATAAAATCATATAACTTCACATTAGTCTCTTTTACAACTTTAAGTTAACGTCCTATCATAATAGCTCAGAGGTGATCACAAGTGAGAACTATCCTTTCACTTTAGACAAAACAATATAATCATGAAAGACTACATTCAATAATATAATTATCACATCATGACATAATTACATACTTCATAGCAAATCAATATGTATAAGATTAGGGATGAGGGATCCTTGTCCACAACATCACAACAACACAATTAGCTATAGCATCATTATCACATAAGTAGATTTCACATTGCATAATTGAGATCAAAGGAGAATCAAGATCATACCTCATTTCCCTTCATGGTACTTCATTCATAAATACCCAAGAACTCACAACCAACATATTAAATGGGGCAATTCATTGAGTATTAACATAACTAAATTTAATGTAAACTAGGGACATGTTCAACACCCTTAACAATTCACCTTAATCAATCCAAGAATTTAGGGATTCTGGGAAAAGACATAGGTCAAGGGAAAACTCATAGGAATTCATCAATTAACGATTAATTCATACTTAGACAACATTAATTCATCATAGTTCATCACAATTGACTCATAATTTCGTTTTAGAAAGAAGACCCATGTGAGGAGAAAAACCCTTGTTTTGGGGGATTTAGAAATCATCTTTCGAAGGACCTCTTGGGGAAAAAACCCAAGAGTGAAAGAAGCCACTAACTTATATATGAAAAAACCACGAAAATTTGGTTGGAAATCTTGAAGGCTTGATCATCTTCTCTGAGTTCTTTTTGTCTTCAATGGATTTTAAGAGGAAAAGAGAATTAGGGAGAGAGAGATATTATTGATTTCAATTTGGGGGATTTGCTTTTAGTGATAAAATTGTCCTAAAATTGACCCTAAGGCATTATATAGTCATTCATTAAATTACCCAAAAGGTCCCTCACTAAATTGGTTTCATTTGTGAAGACAAAACACCCAAATACAAATTTTTACGAATCTGGGTCAAAGTACACTTTATTTCCCAGAACTAATTTGAGGCAGTGAGGTCTGTATTCGCTGCACGTCGAACAGTAGACCTCCGATTCTTGACATTCACAGACTGTTTTGGCAGCCTGCCCACCCATGTTGGAGTACTTCCCATGGACCCTTCTAGTGGTCCTTGAAGTGTCATTATTGTACATTTAGACTCTCTATACTAAATTTTACCTATTCAAAGTATTTATACAAGATTTATACTTCATTTGATTCTCTAAAACATTCCCCAAACATAGGGACGTCAACATAGGTTAATTTTGATAGTTTCTGGATGTTAAACATTTTCTTTAATCTTATGGATCCGAAACTTGTCAAACAAGTTATTTATACTTAGTTAAGTCTAAAACCATATTCATTTAACATATTAAGCTCTATTATAGGTCATTGAAATTTCCAGGTGTGTCAATACTCCGCCCCTTAGGAACATTCGTCTCCGAATGACACGATAAACCTTTTTATAGTGAGAAAAACTCAAGACTAGCAGTCAACCAACCAGCAATATCATAACATATCACATATCATAGGAGAAAATATCCACCCCTTTCAACACATAAATATATTGTTAACAAGTAGGAACTTAATCCATACATACAATAGCAAAAGCTCAACTTTTCATATCACATAAGGAGGTACTGCCTTCTCTATTTAAATATGAGCTCAACATGAACGTTAATAGTTAAAATGTTGATTTCTTATCAAAAAAATATAGATTATGATCTTCCATGAACACTTATAGCACACACCACTCTCAATTGAAAGTCAACATCATAGACATATTTCATGGAATGAGAAAAACTCCACTTATGAATGAATTTCTACTATTGTCTGCATATATTTAGGAAAACTTGATACGTTCAAAATTATTTGCAATAATCATATAATGAGTAACTAACCTTAATATTTGCTAGGATTAAGGGGCGAAAAAAGAGGATAAAGGGTCTTCATGTCTGCCTCAGCCTATCATGTTGCACCCTCAACAAGGTGGTTCCTCCATAGAATTTTTATGGAGGGAACCTCCTTATTCCTCAAATTCTTAACTTGGCGGTCCAAGATCTCAACCAGGACCTCTTCATAAGAAAGATCCTCTTTCACCCCTAAACATTCTAGAGGAAGAATGGAAATCAGGTCCCCTATACACTTTTTGAGCATGGAAACATGTATTACCGAATGAATCATGGCCAACACATTTGGCATCTTCAATTTGTAGGAAACAATCCCAAATCACTTCAAAATTTCACAAGGGTCATATAACGATGACTAAGCTTCTTTTTCTTTCCAAACCTCATCAGATTTTTGTCGATTCTCAACTGATTTTAGTCTATGTCTTATAACTCAAACCTTATCAAGGGCTTCATATACCAAGTCGGGACAATGTAAGGAAAACTAACCTACCTCATACCACCCAAGCAGGGATCTGTTGCCATGAACATAGTTGAGTGGTAGTTATTATTGTTAGAGAATTCTATCATAGGCAAGTGGTCATCCCAATTACCGTTTAAGTCGATGAAGCAAGCCCTAAACATATATTCAAGGGTTTGAATCGTGCATTCCGCTTGACTATCCAACTTGGGATGAAAAGCGGTACTAAGTTTGAACTATGTACCTATCCCATTTTGGAATGCATTCCAAAAATTGGAGGTAAATTGAGTTCCTCTATACGATATGATGGACAAAAAGGCTCCATGCTATCTCACTATTTATTTGTGGTACAATTTAACATAATCTTCTGCCTAATATTTGACTTTGACTAGAAGAAAATTTGCGGACTTGGTCAATATATCAACAATGACTCTGTCATGACCGGAATCTAGACCCCAGACAAGACCCGCGTCGTTGACCTCTCTGAGGTCGCAGACAAGCCTACATACGTCATCAATACTTCATCTAGGTTAATTTTAGCAGAAAAGTTAAACTTTTTGTTTTCTTCTTTCATGTGAAACATAATATACTTAATATAATGGGTGTTCACTAATCAAAAATCTACTATAAAAATAATAAAATGAAAGAAGCAGTTCATAATTGCAATAAACATATTGTTGCAAAAACAACACCAATACAAAGTCTGAAATGAAATAGGAAATGAAACACTAGTGGAACATACTCCACTAACTAAAACATATATAATATAGAATATAATGGGCAAGCGTCCTCTAAAGTATTAGGGCCTACGAAGACCGGAAGAATGATCTACGTCTGGATAGATGAAGTGTCGTATCGCAAGCTCTAGCATCCACCTATGACTGCCCCTAAAAGTATAGAGTTGATGGGATTAGTACACACTTGTATTAAGTATGAGTATATGCAGCACACACCAAGGACATGCATGATTAAGAAGAGATCTCTACTAACGATATGAGTTATGGAAAGTCAAGTCAGTGGACTAGCCAAATTTGGATTAGGAAACACTCGCAAAATTGGGATTAGGAAAGTCATGCAATGAGAGTAACATGCAGCATCATACTTATCATTTTACAAGAATCACATAAAATATTGCACATATCATATCACGTAGTTAATATAATTCTTTCATATGCCATGATACCTTGGAAACATGGACTTGACATTCGTACTTCCCAATTTAACGGCTCAATCCCCAATCACCACATCTATTTTTCTCCTAACTTTCTCATCCATTCAAGCGGTTGTGGGTTCAATCCCTACTCACCACATCTATTTTTTTTTGAATTTGTCTCACAAATGTTTTATGAAATTTTCATTTGGTTAGGTCATGGGTTCAAACCTCAATTACCTAACATTTTAAAAAACAATTAAAACGATGTTCGTTTTTTTAAAAGTTGGTCGAGACTACAATTTCCAACAAGCTGCAATTAGTCTCCTCCAATCCATTTTTGTCTTAATCTTTGGTTGATTTTTTTGTAGCTTTAATTTAATGATTTATTGGGTTCAATCCTTAGTGATTTCACTTATTTTAAATTCATTTTTCATTGAGTTTTGTACAACTTTGATTGGCCGAACCCAACCTACCAAATGTTGGAAATTTGTTCACTATTTTAATCTCCTTGTTATCATCATTTGTTAATTAGATCATAGGACGTTTCTTGAATCATTTGCTGCATCTTTAAGTATATTTTTTAAAAATTATAGTCAGCGAAGAATTTCCATTAAATCCAGCAACATTACACCCCTTTTGCACATCATGTATTACATAAATATTTGCACAAACATAACTTTTCACATACTTTCGATTCACATAAATTAACATGCTTACATTTCCAAACACATAGTCTTGAACATATTATCACAAAAATCAAACATCATACTTAAACTACCAGCAAACAAACCAACAACATGATCTCTAACCTATTTTAGTGTTTAGTCATTTGATTATAGATGTTCTTGTGGTGATGACTTCCAGATTTTGGGGATAATAATAGTTATTGAACTGATTTTATTAATGAGTTAAGTCTTCCGCATTACTTTCTGTTGATATTATATTGAAATGTTAAGGGTTAGATTGGTTGGTTCGCTCACATAGGAGGGTAAATGTGGGTGCCAGTCGCGGCTCGATTTTGGGTCGTGACAAACTTGGCATCAGAGCATTAGGTTCGTTGGTCTCATCACACAAGAACGAGTCTAGTAGAGTCTCAAGGAACGGTAGGGGGACGCCTTTACTTTTCTTTGAGAGGCTATAAGACAATAGGAAAATTCCATTCTTTCTTTCTTTCTTTCGTGCTACTACTTGAATCCAATTGGTATCTAGGTGATACAAATTGGTATCTGACCATATTCACTCTATTTCGCAGATGGTTAGAACTAGAGCAATGACCGCGCCAACACCAACACCGGCAAGACAAGAAACGTCTGAGCCAGCCACTGGGGCAGTGGTTCGAGGAAGAGCAGTGGCAAGAGGCCGTGGTAGAGGTCGTGGGAGGACGTCTTCTAGAGGAATAGGACGAGCACCTAGTCCATCTGATGCTAGGGTGGTGACTCCTCCACCGACTGAGGAGGTAGTAAGAGAGGGTGAGGAAGGGGAAAATGAACAAGAGCAAAATGAGGAATTGCCACCCCAACCTACCCCAGAGATGATCAATCAGGTTCTTTCTTATCTTAGCGGGTTATCTGATCAGGGTCAGACACCTCCAGTGTTTTCTGCACCAACACCTCCGGTTTCAGAGGTGCGAGATGCCGCTGCTGGGGCTCCCCGCATGGATGCCTCGTTGGATATAGGCAGGTTTCCTCGTCTGACTACGGGGCCCATAATGATAAATGATCAGCATGAACATTTCAGCAAGTTCTTAAAATTGAAACCTCCAGTCTTCAAGGGTGCTGAATCAGAGGATGCCTACGATTTTCTGGTTGATTGTCATGAGCTACTACACAAAATGGGTATAGTAGTACGGTTTGGTGTTGAGTTTGTGACTTATCAGTTTCAAGGGAACGCCAAAATATGGTGGCGATCACATGTTGAGTGTCAACCGACAGAGGCAACACCTATGACTTGGGCATCATTCTCTAGCTTGTTTATGGAGAAGTATATCCCACGGACTTTGAGGGATAGGAAAAGAGATGAATTCTTAAGTCTAGAGCAAGGTAGGATGTCGGTTACTGCATGTGAGGCTATGTTTCGCGCACTATCCAGATATGCCACCCAACTTTGTTTCAGTCCACAAGAGCGGATTCGTCGTTTCGTGAAGGGGTTGAGGTCAGAGTTGCAGATTTCAGCCTTACAGGTAGCGGCTACGGCAAAATCCTTCCAAGAAGTGGTAGATTTCGTGGTAGAGGTGGAAGGAGTGAAGCTAGATTAATTCACCATGGCATCGACATCAAGAAGGTTTCGAAAGGGAGGTGATTTTAATGGTTCTTACTCTAGAGGACAGTGTTCCGGAGGTTACTCAGTTCGACCAATTCAGTCTTCGCTACAGACTGTAGTTGGGGGTCCACCGCAGACCGGTCAACACTTCTCTAAGAGACCTATGCTTGACTCTAGAGAGTGTTATGGATGTTGAGAGACTGGACATATTAGGAGGAATTGTCCAAAACAGAGTTATAGACCCCCAATAGCTAGAGGTAGAGGTGGTCATGGTAGAGGTCGTTATTCTGGAGGATGTGGTGGTCGAGGTAATGGTGGTCACCAAAACGGCCGGGGTGATGGGCAAACTGGAGCCACTACATCATAACATGGTAGGGGCAACCGACAGACAAACGATAGGGCCCATTGTTACGCTTTCCCTGGGCGGTCTGAGGCGGAGGCATCTGATGTTGTCCTCACAGGTAATCTTTTGGTTTGTGATTGCATGGCTTCTGTATTGTTTGATCCCGAATCCACATTTTCATATGTATCTTCCTCATTTGATAATGTTCTTAATTTACATTGTGAATTACTTGACATGCCTATTCGTGTTTCTACTCCGGTGTGAGTCTGTGATAGTTGAAAAAGTGTATAGGTCTTGTTTAGTGACTTTTGTGGGGAGTAACACTTATATAGATTTGGTTATCTTAGAAATGGTTGACTTTGATGTAATTCTGGGTATGACTTGGCTTTCTCCGCAATTTGCGATCTTGGATTGTAATGCTAAAACTGTGACGTTAGCCTAGCCTGGGACAGATCCGTTAGTGTGGGAGGGCGACTACACTTCCAATCCGGTGCGTATCATCTCCTTGCTTCGTGCTAAGAAAATGGTTAGTAAAGGGTGTATAGCTTTCTTGGCACATCTCAAGGATGAAACTACCTAAGTACCCTCGATTGAGTCGGTTTCGATAGTCCATGAGTTTTTGGATGTGTTCCCTGCAGATCTTCCTGGTATGCCACCAGATAGGGATATTGACTTCTGTATTGATCTTGAACCGGGCACTCGCCCCATTTCTATACCCCCTTATAGAATGGCTCCCGGGGAGTTAAGAGAGTTAAAGGCCCAACTTCAAGAGTTGTTGAGCAAAGGCTTCATTAGACCAAGTGCATCTCCTTGGGGTGCTCCGGTTTTGTTTGTGAAGAAGAAGGATGGGAGTTTTCGGATGTGCATAGACTACCGGCAGTTGAACAAGGTAACTATTAAGAACAAGTATCCTCTTCCTCGCATTGATGACTTGTTCGATCAGTTACAAGGTGCTTGTGTCTTCTCTAAGATTGACTTGAGATCCGGTTATCATCAATTGAAAATACGGTTAATGGATGTTCCAAAGACTGCTTTTCGAACCAGGTATGGGCATTACGAATTTGTAGTGATGTCTTTTGGTCTTACGAATGCCCCTGCTGCGTTCATGAGCTTGATGAACGGGATTTTTAAGCCATATCTGGATCTCTTTGTAATCGTATTTATTGATGATATACTGATATACTCTAAAAGTAAGAAGGAACATGAGGAGCATTTGAGAATTGTATTGGAAATGTTGAGGGAGAAAAAGCTTTATGCCAAGTTCTCTAAGTGTGAGTTTTGGCTAGATGCAGTGTCCTTCTTGGGGCATGAAGTTTCTAAGGATGGAGTGATGGTAGATCCTTCTATGATTGAGACAGTGAAGAATTGGGTAAGACCTACTAATGTGTCAGAAATAAGGAGCTTCGTTGGGTTAGCTAGCTAATACCGCCGATTTGTCAAGGGATTCTCTTCTATTGCTTACCAATTGACGAACTTGACTAAGCAGAATGTTCCATTTGTATGGTCGGACGAATGTGAGGAAAGCTTTCAGAAGCTCAAGACTTTGTTGACTACCGCACCTATCCTTACCTTGCCAGTGGAAAGTAAGAACTTCATTGTCTATTGTGATGCATCCTATTCTGGTTTGGGTGCAGTGCTAATGCAGGAGAAGAGTGTAATTGCTTATGCTTCGAGGAAATTAAAAGTGCATGAACATAACTATCCGACCCATGATTTGGAATTGGCTGCGGTAGTGTTTGCATTAAAGCAATGGAGACACTATCTATATGGGGTTAAGTGTGAAGTATACACGGATCATCGTAGCCTACAGTATGTCTTTACTCAGAAAGATTTGAACTTGAGACAGAGGAGATGGATGGAACTACTGAAGGACTACGATATCACTATTTTGTATCATCCGGGAAAAGCGAATGTTGTGGCGGATGCTTTAAGTAGAAAGGCGGGAAGCATAGGAAGTCTAGCTCACTTGCAAGCTTCTAGGCGCCCATTGGCTAAAGAAGTTCAGATTCTGGCTAATGACCTGATGAGGTTAGAAGTAAATGAGAAGGGAGGATTTTTGGCTTGCGTGGAGTCAAGATCTTCCTTCCTTGACAAGTTTAAGGGAAAGCAGTTTAATGATGAGAAATTGATCCGGATTCGAGATAAAGTGTTGCAAGGAGAGGCTAAAGAAGCGACAATCGATGAGAAAGGTGTTTTGAGGATTAAGGGAAGGTATGTGTACCCCGCATCGATGATTTGATCACCACTATTCTGACAGAGGCTCATAGTTCAAGATATTTGATACATCCGGGTGCAACCAAGATGTACCGTGACCTAAAGCAACACTTTTGGTGGTATAGAATGAAGCGTGACATTGTTGACTTTATTGCCAAATGCCCTAATTGTCAACAAGTAAAGTATGAACACCAGAGGCCTGGAGGAACACTCCAGAGAATGCCCATTCCTGAATCGAAGTGGGAGAGAATTGCAATGGATTTCGTGGTTGGTCTTCCAAAGACAATGGGTAAGTATGACTCTATTTCAGTGATTGTTGATAGGTTAACTAAGTCTGCTCATTTCATTCCGGTCAAGGTGACTTACAATGCAGAGAAGTTAGCCAAACTTTACATCTCGGAAGTGGTTGGGTTGCATGGGGTTCCACTCTCCATCATATCAGATAGAGGTACGCAGTTTACTTCTAAGTTTTGGAAAACATTGCATGCGGAATTGGGTACTAGGTTAGATCTAAGTACCGCATTCCATCCTCAGACCGATGGTCAGTCTGAGCGAACGATTCAAGTGTTGGAGGATATGCTTCGTGCATGTGTGATAGAATTTGGTGGTCATTGGGATAGCTTCTTACCCTTAGCAGAGTTATCCTACAAAAATAGCTATCACTCAAGTATTTATATGGCCCCATTTGAAGCACTGTATGGGAGAAGATGTAGGTCTCCCATTGGTTGGTTTAATTCATTTGAGGTTAGACCTTGGGGTACTGACCTTCTGAGGGAATCGTTCGATAAATGAAGTGCATTCAAGAAAAGCTTCTAGCGGCGCAAAGTAGGCAAAAAGAATATGCAGATCGAAAGGTTAGAGACTTAGAGTTCAAGGAGGGTGAGCAAGTCTTGTTGAAGGTTTCGCCCATGAAAGGGGTGATGCGGTTTGGTAAAAGAGGTAAACTAAGTCCGAGGTATATTGGTCCCTTTGAAGTAATAAAGTGAGTAGGGGGGGTAGCTTATGAGTTAGCCTTGCCTCCAGGGCTGTCCGGATTGCATCTGGTATTCCATGTGTCTATGTTGAAAAGATACAATGGGGATGGAAACTACATTATCCGTTGGGATTCAGTTTTGCTTGATGAGAATTTGTCTTATGAGGAGGAGCCTGTTGCTATTTTAGATAGAGAAGTTCGCAAGTTGAGGTCAAGGGAGATTGCATCCATCAAGGTGCAATGGAAGAATCGACCGGTTGAAGAAGCCACTTGGGAGAAGGAGGCAGATATGCAAGAAAGATACCCACACCTGTTTAAAGATTCAGGTACTCCTTCTCGCCCTTGTTTTTCTTCTTGTGATCGTTCGAGGACGAACGATAGGTAAATTGGTATCTATTGTAACGACCTGTTTAGTCGTTTTGAGCAGCAGATTTTATTTTCTGGAAAACTGGCTGAAACGACGGACCCCACGACGAACCGTCATGGGCACGACGGACCGTTGCAGGGTCTCGTTTAAAAACACTTAGAAATTATGAAATTGGGTACTGAAAATCGACTCTCTTAACTTCGTGACGGTCCGTCACAGATTCTTCAGTGGAAATCCAGTCTCCGAACCTTGCGACGACCTGCAGGACGGACCGTCGCAGGCACGACGAGCCGTCACAGGTTGCGTAATCCAAATCTGGGTCGGATTTCTCTACACCTTTTAAGGGACGTTTTGGACTATTCCTACTTTAATTATAAAGTTAGAGGGTTAAGGTTAATAAGTCTAATTACTTGGGGGTTAAAAGAGGTAACCTTAAGTTAATTAGTGGGTTATTATTGCCATCTTTTATTCTTAATTACATGCTAATTAGGGTAAAAGAAAGAGGGTTTGAATAAGAAAATAGAAAGAAAAAGAAGGGAGAGAGAGAGTCGATCAAAAAGGGGAAAACACAAGGCTTTGGGAAAATTCTTGCTTGATCACTAGTCTTCGGTGGAGGTAGGTTATGGTTTCCTTTACGATATTCGTAGTAAACTCTTAATAGCGAATGATATGTATTGATAGTATTGTAAACCCTGCTATGTGCTTAACTGTATGCTTGCATGAATGTGATTATATAATTGTAATTATACAAGCATAATGAAGTTATTGAATCCCAAATCTTGCAAAACCCTAATCTCTTTGTTAATGATAATGCCTTGGTATGAGAGAAGGCTTGATGAACTAAAAGTAATGAGATTGATAATGCCTTGGTATAAGAGAAGGCTTGATGAACTAAAAGTAATGAGATTGATAAAGCCTTGGTATGAGAGAAGGCTTGATGAATTGATAGAATGAGATTAGTGGATCGGAGTGTCACGTTTTGACACATAGAATTAAGGGATCGGGTGTCACGAACTGACACGTAGTATTAGGGGGACCAGGTGTCACGAACCGACAAGTAGATTTAGGGGATCGGGTGTCACGAACCGACACGTAGATTTAGGGGATCGGGTGTCACGAACCGACACGTAGATTTAGGGGATCGGGTGTCACGAACCGACACGTAGATTTAGGGGATCGGAGTGTCACGTTCCGACACATAGTAGTAGGGGATCGGAGTGTCACGTACCGACACAAGAGGAATAAAGAATATGAGGGAGCGGAGTGTCACGTACCGACACAAGAGAAATAGAGATAATGAATCTTGAAAGATGCTAATATACTCAATCTAATGAACATAATTCCCAAATGAGTATGGTATTGAGGCTTGAGTCCTCATGTGTGAACTTGACGGTAATTGTTAATGATATAGTACTTATTGTTGCTACATGTTGAGTATTGTAGTTGGTTTTATAATATAACTTGATATATATTGTCTTCTATTTAGAGTTGGCCGATGATATCTACTCAGTACCCGTGTTTTGTACTGACCCCTACTTTTTTGTTTTCTTCTTTGTTATTTGTGGAGTGCAGCAAACGTACCGTCATCTTCAACTCAACCGCAATTCTAGCCAGTCTTCGTCACACCGGATCTTCAGGGTGAGCTAATGCTTCTAGCTTGGACTGGATCTTCTTCCTCATGTCTTGATGCCTTGAAGTTTCCGGCATGGACTAGCTTTTACTTATTTTAGCTTTTAGAATACTCTTAGTTTAGTCATTTGATTATAGATGTTCTTGTGGTGATGACTTCCAGATTTTGGGGATAATAATAGTTATTGAACTGATTTTATTAATGAGTTAAGTCTTCTGCATTACTTTCTGTTGATATTATATCGAAACGTTAAGGGTTAGATTGGTTGGTTCGCTCACATAGGAGGGTAAATATGGGTGCCAGTCGCGGCTCGGTTTTGGGTCGTGACACTAACTTTTAACAGTTTAGCAGCGCTTGTATTATTAGATGCATTATCTAATGCGACAAACATTATTTTATCTATAATCATGTAATTATCTAAAACGCTTAAAATATTTGAAGCTAAATATGCACCAGTTTTTTTCTCTATACATAGTTTATAACATATAATTCTTTTTTACAAATTCCAATTATGATCTATCAATTGTGCAGTAATAGTTAAATAATCATTTCCATTAACGTTACGATCCATGTCTGATGTGATAAACAATCTACTATCTAATATGCTAAATAGACAACGAAGAAGTTTACAATGTTTACCTTGATATTCAAAAACATTAGATTTAACAGTATTTCTTGAAAAGCCTCTATAATCCGGATTATAAGTTTGTTAAATATGTCTAATAAAACCGGGATTTGAAGGAAAACTATAAGGCAAACCACAAACAAAAACCATTTTAGCTAAATTTTCCCAATCCAATTCCTTTTTATATTTATGTTGTGCAATTGGACAAGCGGGGTTAAAATGATCTAATATTCCTTGAACCATGTTAGAAGACCCTATCGATGCAGTACCGATAATACCTAATTCATTAAATGAAATTCCCTTTTTTCTATTAGCTAGTTCTTTAGCTTCTTTATATTAATCGGCACACAAGATAACAAATGTCTATTTCATCCCCCACTTCCACCTTGACCCCCACCTTGTTGATGTTTAAAAGGTTGCCTACACTTATTACAAATAGCATCACTATTTTCTTTAACGAAAGTCATAAATTGCCACACAATAAATGTATTAGGTCGTTGCTCCGGTAAATTGATAGTCTCATTTGGAAATTCTGTCACCGGACTAGTAGGTGTTTCCTCTAACTCCTCTTCTCCAAAATCGGCTTCTACTTCTTCACCAAAATTTTCATCAACATTAAGATTAATTTTACCATAACGTTGTTCTAAACTTTCATGATCGAGTTGAACATTTAAATAAATATCATAAGGAGAATTATCAGCATCAGTAGAATCATTTATGTTAAATCTAACTCTACTCATTGATTTAGATAAAGTACAACCACTTTTACTACTCTTTTTTTCATTACTATATTTTTTACAAAAATTAAATAATTTAAAAAGTCTACTTTCTTCGTTATCTGTGCTTTCTCTTTTCCTTTACCACTTTTTTTTTGCTAGAACTCATACTTCATTATATATATAAATGTATATATACATATAAAGTGTAATATAAAAATAATAATAACACAAAAGTAAAGACGAAAAATAAAATATAAATACTATGAAACAAATGTACCTGTAACGACCTGTTTAGTCGTTTTGAGCAGCAGATTTTAATTCTGGAAAACTGGCAGAGGCAACGGACCCCACGACGGACCGTCATGGGCACGACGGACCGTCGAGGGGGTCTCGTTTCAAAACACTTAGAAATTCTAAAATTTGGGTACTGAAATTGACTCTCTGAACTTCGTGACGATATGGCAGGACAGACCGTCGTGGGCACGACGGACCGTCATAGACTCTTCCAGGAAATTGAGTCTCTGAACTCTGTGACGGAGCAGTAGGACGGACCGTCGCAGGCACGACGGGACGTCACAGGCTGCGTAATCCCAGGCTGGGTCGAATTTCTTTAAATGTTTTAAGGGACGTTTTGGACTATTCCTGCTTTAATTATGAAGTTAGTGGGTTAATGTTAATAAGCCTAATTACATCAGGGTTAAAAGAGGTAACCTTGAGTTATTAGTGGGTTATTATTTCCATCTTTTATACTTAATTATATGCTAATTAGGGTAAAAGAAAGAGGGTTTGAATAAGAAAAATAAATAGAACAAACAGAGAGAGAGGATCGATCGAGAGAGGAGAAACGAAGAGGAAAAACATAAAGCTTTTGGAAATTACTTGCTTGATCATGAATCTTCGGTGGAGGTAGGTTATGGTTTTTATGCTATTCGTAGTAAACTCTTAATAGCGAATGATATGTATTGGTAGTATTGTAAACCCTTCTATATGCTTAATTGTATGCTTGCATGAATGTGATTATGTAATTGTGATAAAATAAGCATGATGAAGCTATTGAATCCTAAATCTTGAAAAGAAACCCTAATCTACTTTGTTAATGATGATGCCTTGGTATGAAAGAAGGCTTGATGAACGAAAGTAGTGAGATTAGGGGATCGGGTTCCACGTTCTGGTACCAGGATAGAAATAGAGGACCGGGTGCCACGTTCCGGTACCAGGATAGAATGAGGATCGGGGTGTCACGTTCTGACACCAGGATAGTATATGGATCGGGTGCCACGTTCTGGTACCAGGATAGTATATGAGGATCGGAGTGTCACGTTCCGACACCTGGATAGTATATGGATCGGGTGCCACGTTCCGGTTCCAGGATAGTAAATGAGGATCGCAGTGTCACGTTCCGACACCAGGATAGTATATAGATCGGGTGCCACGTTCCGGTACCAGGATATTATATGAGGATCGGAGTGTCACGTTCCGACGCTAGGATAGTATATGGAGCGGAGTGTCACGTACCGACACGAGGGAAATAAAGATAACGAATCTTGAAATATGCTAATATACTCAATCTAATGAACAAAAATTCCCAAATGAGTATGTTATTGAGGCTTGAGTCCTCATGTCTGAACTTGGCAGTACTTATTAATGATTATAGAACTTGCTGTTGCTACATGTTGAGTCTTGTAGTTGATTTTATAATATTACTTGATATATATTGTTTTCTATTTTGAGATGGCCGATGATATATACTTTGTACCCGTGTTTTGTACTGACCCCTACTTGTTTGCTTCTTTCTTTGTTATATGTGGAGTGCAGCAAACGTACCGTCGTCTTCAACTCAATCGCAATTCTAGCCAGTCTTCGTCACACCGGATCTTCAGGGTGAACTAATGCTTCTAGCTTGGACTGGATGTTCTTCCTCATGTCTTGATGCCTTGAAGTTCCGGCATGGACTAGATTTTACTTGTTTTAGCTTCTTAGAATACTCTTAGTTTAGTAATTTGATCATAGATGTTCTTGTGGTGATGACTTCCAGATTTTGGGGAATAATAGATGTTGAAATTTAGAAGTTAATGAATTGGTTTTTATTAATGAGTTTAAGTCTTCCGCATTACTTTCTTTTGATATTATATTGAAATGCTAGGGTTTAGATTGGTTGGTTCGCTCACATAGGAGGGTATGTAAGGGTGCCAGTCGCGGCTCGATTTTGGGTCGTGACAAACTTGGTATAAGAGCATTAGGTTCGTTGGTCTCGTCACACAAGAACGAGTCTAGTAGAGTCTTAAGGAATGGTAGGGGGACACCTTTACTTTTCTTTGAGAGGCTATAAGACTTTAGGAAAATTCCATTCTTTCTTTCTTTCTTTCGTGTTATTACTTGGATCCAATTGGTATCTAGGTGATACAAATTGGTATCTGACCATCTTCACTCTATTTCGCAGATGGTTAGAACTAGAGAAACGACTGCACCAACACCGGCGAGACAAGAAACGTCTGAGCCAGCCACTGGGGCTGTAGCTCGAAGAGGAGTCGCGGCAAGAGGCCGTGGAAGAGGTCGTGGGAGGACGTCCTCTAGAGGAAGAGGACAAGCGCCTAGCCCATCTTGTACTAGGGCGGTGACTCCTCCACCGACTGAGGAAGTAGTAAGAGAGGGTGAGGAAGGGGAGAATGAACATGTGCAGAATGAGGAATTGCCACCCCAACCTACCCAGAGATGATCAATCAGGTTCTTGCTTATCTTAGCGGGTTATCTGATCAGGGCCAGGCACCTCCAGTGTTTTCTGCACCAACACCTTCGGTTCCGGAGGTACAATATGCATCTACAATGGCTCCGCGCATGGATGCCTCATTGGAAATAGGCACGTTTCCTAAGTTGACTACAGGGCCTATAATGACAAATGATCAGCATGAACTTTTCAGTAAGTTCTTGAAATTGAAACCTCCAGTCTTCAAGGGTGCTGAATCTGAAGATGCCTACGATTTGCTGGTTGACTGTCATGAGCTACTACACAAAATGGGCATAGTGGAACGATTTGGCGTGGAGTTTGTAACCTATCAGTTTCAAGGGAACGCTAAAATGTAGTGGCGGTCACATGTTGAGTGTCAACCAACAGAGGCACCACCTATGACTTGGGCCTCATTCTCTAGCTTGTTTATGGAGAAGTATATCCCCCGGACTTTGAGGAATAGGAAAAGAGATGAGTTCTTGAGCCTAGAGCAAGGAAGAATGTCGGTTACTGCATATGAGGCTAGGTTTCGTGCATTATCCAGGTATGCCACCCAACTTTGTTTCAGTCCACAAGAGCGGATTCGCCGTTTTGTGAAGGGGTTGAGGTGAGAATTTCGGATTTCAGCCTTACAGGTAGCGGCTACGGCAAAATCCTTTCAAGAAATGGTAGACTTTGTGATAGAGGTGGAAGGAGTAAAGCCAGATGACTTCACCATGGCGTCGACATCAAAAAGGTTTCGAAAGGAAGGTGAGTTTAATGGTTCTTACTCTAGAGGACAGGGTTCCGGAGGTTACTCAGTTCGACCAATTCAGTCTTCACTACCAACTGTAGTTCGGGGTCCACCTCAGACCGGTCAAACTTCTCTGAGAGACCAATGCTTGAATCTAGAGAATGTTATGGATGTGGGGAGACTGGACACATTAAGAGGTATTGTCCAAGACAAAGTTACGGACCTCCCACAGTCAAAGGTAGAGGTGGTCATGGAAGAGGTCGTCATCCTGGAGGGTGTGGTGGTCGTGGTAATAATGGTCACCAAAACGGCCGAGGTGATGGGCAAACTGGAGCCACTACATCACAACATGGTAGGGGCAACGGGTAGACAAGCGATAGGGCCCACTGTTACGCTTTCCCTGGGAGATCTGAAGCGGAGGCATCTGATGTTGTCATCACAGGTAATTTTTTGGTTTGTGATTGCATGGCTTCTGTATTGTTTGATCCTGGATCCACATTTTCTTATGTATCTTCCTCATTTTCTAATTGTCTTATTTACATTGTGAATTACTTGACATGCCTATTCGTGTTTCTACTCCGGTGGGTGAGTCTGTGATAGTTTAAAAGGTATATAGGTCTTGTTTGGTGAGTTTTGTGGGGAGCAATACTCATGTAGACTTGGTTATCTTAGAAATGGTTGACTTCGATGTAATTCAGGGTATGACTTGGCTTTCTCCGAATTTTGCGATCTTGGATTCTAAAGCTAAAACTGTGACGTTAGCCAAGCCTGGGATAGATCCGTTAGTTTGGGAGGGCGACTACACTTCCACTCCGGTTCGTATCATCTCCTTTCTTCGTGCTAAGGGAATGGTTAGTAAGGGGTGTTTAGATTTCTTGGCACATCTCAGGGATGACACTAGCCAAGTACCTCCAATTGAGTCGGTTTCGATAGTCCGTGAGTTCCTGGATGTGTTCCCTGCAGATCTTCCTGGTATACCACCGGATAGGGATATTGACTTCTGCATTGATCTTGAACCGGGTACTCGCCCCATTTCTATACCCCCTTATAGAATGGCTCCTGCGGAGATAAGAGAGTTAAAGGCACAACTTCAAGAGTTGTTAAGCAAAGGCTTTATTAGACCAAGTGCATCTCCTTGGGGTGCTCCGGTATTATTTGTGAAGAAGAAGGATGGAAGTTTTCGGATGTGTATAGACTATAGACAACTGAATAAGGTAAATATTAAGAATAAGTATCCTCTTCCTCGCATTGATGATTTGTTCGATCAGTTACAAGGTGCTTGCACCTTCTCAAAATTCGACTTGAGATCTGGTTATCATCAATCGAAAATACGGGCAACGGATGTGCCCAAGACAGCTTTTCGAACCAGATATGGGCATTATGAGTTCTTAGTAATGTCTTTTGGGCTTACGAATGCCCCTGCTGCTTTCATGAGCTTGATGAATGGGATTTTTAAGCCATATTTTTATCTCTTTGTCATCGTATTCATTGATGACATATTGGTATACTCAAAGAGTAAGGAAGAACATGAGGAGAACTTGAGAATTGTATTGGAAATGTTGAGGGAGAAAAAGCTTTACGCCAAATTCTCCAAGTGTGAGTTTTGGCTAGATTCAGTGTCCTTCTTGGGGCATGTAGTTTCTAAGGATGGAGTGATGGTGGATCCATCTAAGATTGAAGCAGTGAAGAATTGGGAGAGACCTACTACTGTTACAGAGATAAGGAGCTTTCTTGGTCTAGCTAGCTACTACCGCCGATTTGTCAAGGGGTTCTCTTCTATTGCTTCCCAATTGACAAGCTTGACTAAGCAGAATGTTCCATTTGTATGGTCGGACGAGTGTGAGGAAAGCTTTCAGAAGCTCAAGACCTTGTTGACTACTGCACCAATTCTTACCTTGCCAGTAGAAGGTAAGAATTTCATTGTTTATTGTGATGCATCCTATTCTGGTTTGGGTGCAGTGCTAATGCAAGAGAAGAACGTAATTACTTATGCTTCAAGGCAATTAAAGGTGCATGAATGTAACTATCCAACCCATGAATTGGAGTTGGCTGTAGTAGTATTTGCATTAAAGCAATGGAGGCACTATTTATATGGGGTTAAGTGTGAAGTATACATGGATCATCGTAGCCTACAATATGTCTTTACTCAAACATATTTGAACTTGAGACAGAGGAGATGGATGTAACTACTGAAGGACTACAATATCACTATTCTGTATCATCCGGGAAAAGCTAATGTTGTGGCAGATGCTTTAAGTAGAAAGGCAGGAAGCATGGGAAGTCTAGCTCACTTGCGAGTTTCTAGACTCCCATTGGCTAGAGAAGTTCAAATTCTGGCTAATGACCTTATGAGGTTAGAAGTAAATGAGAAGGGAGGATTTTTGGCTTGTGTGGAGGCAAGATCTTCCTTCCTTGACAAGATTAAGGGAAAGCAGTTTAATGATGAAAAATTGATCCGGATCCGAGATAATGTGTTGCGAGGAGAGGCTAAGGAAGCATAAATCGATGAGGAAGGTGTTTTGAGGATAAAGGGAAGGGTATGTGTACCCCGCATCGATCATTTGATCAACACTATTTTGACAGAGGCTCATAGTTCAAGGTATTCTATACATCCGGGTGCAACCAAGATGTACCGTGACCTAAAACAACACTTTTGGTGGAGTAGAATGAAGCGCGACATTGTTGATTTTGTTGCGAAATGTCTAAATTGTTAACAAGTAAAGTATGAACACCAGAGGCCCGGAGGAACCCTTCAGAGAATGCCCATTCCGGAATGGAAGTGGGAGAGAATTGCAATGGACTTCGTGGTTGGTCTTCCAAAGACAATGGGTAAGTATGACTCTATTTGGGTGATTGTTGATAGGTTAACTAAGTCTGCTCATTTCATTCCGGTCAAGGTGACTTACAATGCAGAGAAGTTAGCCAAACTTTACATCTCGGAAGTTGTTCGGTTGCATGGGGTTCAACTCTCCATCATATCAGATAGAGGTACGCAGTTTACTTCTAAGTTTTGGAAAACATTGCATGCGGAATTGGGTACTAGGTTGGATCTAAGTACCGCATTTAATACTCAGACCGATGGTCAGTCTGAGCGAACAATTCAAGTGTTGGAGGATATGCTTCGTGCATGTGTGATAGAATTTGGTGGTCATTAATATAGCTTCTTCCCCTTAGCAGAGTTCTCCTACAACAATAGCTATCACTCAAGTATTGATATGGCTCCATTTGAAGCATTGTATGGAAGAAGATGTAGGTCTCCCATTGGTTTGTTTGATGCATTTGAGGTTAGACCTTGGGGTACTGGCCTTTTGAGGGATTCATTAGAGAAAGTGAAATCTATTAAAGAAAAGCTTTTAGCGGCGCAAAGTAGGCAAAAGGAATATGCAGATCGAAAGGTTAGAGACTTGGAGTTTATGGACGGTGAGCAAGTCTTACAGAAGGTGTCGCCCATGAAAGGGGTGATGCGGTTTGGAAAAAGAGGTAAATTAAACCCAAGGTATATTGGTCCCTATGAAGTACTTAAGCGAGTAGGGGAGGTGGCTTATGAGTTAGCCGTGCCTCCGGGGCTGTCCGAAGTGCATCCGGTATTTCATGTGTCTATGTTGAAAAGATACCATGGGGATGGAAACTACATCATTCGTTGGGATTCAGTTCTGCTTGATGAAAATTTGTCTTATGAGGAGGAGCCTGTTGCTATTTTAGGTAGAGAAGTTCGCAAGTTGAGGTCAAGGGAGATTGCATCCATCAAAGATCAATGGAAGAATCGACCAGTTGAAGAGGCCACTTGGGAGAAGGAGGCTAATATGCAAGAAAGATAACCACACATGTTTACAAATTCAGGTACTCCTTCTCGCCCTTGTTTATCTTCTTGTGATCATTCAAGGACGAACGATGGGTAAAATGGTATCTGTTTTAACGACCTGTTTAGTCCTTTTGAGCAGAAGATTTTAATTCTGGAAAACTGGCTGAGACGACGGACCCCACGACGGACCGTCATGGGCACGACGGACCGTCGAGGGGGTCTCATTTCAAAACACTTAGAAATTCTGAAATTTGGGTACTGAAATCGACTCTCTGAACTTCGTGACGATATGGCAGGACAGACCGTCGTGGGCACGACGGACCGTCACAGACTCTTCTAGGAAATTAAGTCTCTGAACTCTATGACGGAGCAGTAGGACGGACCGTCGTGGGCACGACGGGCCGTCACAGGCTGCGTAATCCCAGGCTGGGTCGGATTTCTTTAAATGTTTTAAGGGACGTTTTGGACTATTCCTGCTTTAATTATGAAGTTAGTGGGTTAATGTTAATAAGTCTAATTACTTCGGGGTTAAAAGAGGTAACCTTGAGTTAATTAGTGGGTTATTATTGCCATCTTTTATACTTAATAATATGCTAATTAGGGTAAAAGAAAGAGGGTTGGAATAAGAAAAATAAAAAGAACAAAGAGAGAGAGAGGATCGATCGAGAGAGGAGAAACGAAGAGGAAAAACACAAAGCTTTTGGAAATTGCTTGCTTTATCACGAATCTTTGGTGGAGGTAGGTTATGGTTTTTATGCTATTCGTAGTAAACTATTAATAGCGAATGATATGTATTGGTAGTATTGTAAACCCTTCTATATGCTTAATTGTATGCTTGCATGAATGTTATTATGTAATTGTGATAAAATAAGCATGATGAAGCTATTGAATCCTAAATCTTGAAAAGAAACCCTAATCTACTTTGTTAATGATGATACCTTGGTATAAAAGAAGGATTGATGAACGAAAGTAGTGAGATTAGGGGATCGGGTGCCACGTTCCGGTACCAGGATAGAAATAGAGGATCGGGTGCCACGTTCCGGTACAAGGATAGAATGAGGATCAGAGTGTCACGTTCCAACACCAGGATAGTATATGGATCGGGTGCCACGTTCCAGTACCAGGATAGTATATGAGGATCGGAGTGTCACGTTCCGACACCAGGATAGTATATGGATCGGGTGCCACGTTCCGGTACCAGGATAGTATATGAGGATCTGAGTGTCACGTTCCAACACCAGGATAGTATATGGATCGGGTGCCACGTTCCGGTACCAGGATAGTATATGAGGATCGGAGTGTCACGTTCCGACACCAGGATAGTATATGGAGCGGAGTGTCACGTACCAACACGAGGGAAATAAAGATAATGAATCTTGAAATATGCTAATACACTCAATCTAATGAACCTAATTCCCAAATGAGTATGGTATTGAGGCTTGAGTCCTCATGTGTGAACTTGGCAGTACTTATTAATGATTATAGAACTTGTTGTTGCAACATGTTGAGTATTGTAGTTCATTTTATTATATTACTTGATATATATTGTTTTCTATTTTGAGTTGGCCGATGATATCTTCTCAGTACCCGTGTTTTGTACTGACCCCTACTTGTTTGCTTCTTTCTTTGTTATATGTGGAGTGCAGAAAACGTACCGTCGTCTTCAACTCAATCGCAATTCTAGCCAGTCTTCATCACACCGGATCTTCAGGGTGAGCTAATGCTTCTAGCTTGGACTGGATCTTCTTCCTCATGTCTTGATGCCTTGAAGTTCCGGCATGGACTAGCTTTTACTTGTGTTAGCTTCTTAGAATACTCTTAGTTTAGTAATTTGATCATAGATGTTCTTGTGGTGATGACTTCCAGATTTTGGGGAATAATAGATGTTGAATTTTAGAAGTTAATGAATTGGTTTTTATTAATGAGTTTAAGTCTTCCGCATTACTTTCTGTTGATATTATATTGAAATGTTAGGGTTTAGATTGGTTGGTTCGCTCACATAGGAGGGTAAGTGTGGGTGCCAGTCGCGGCTCAGTTTTGGGTCGTGACAGTACCAAACGTCTGCGTTAATAGCAAACTTTAAACCATTTATTATTGAAGCTTGTGGTTTGGTGTAACTTGTAATTTGTAATTTCAACCAATACTTGATAACAAATATGAATAATATAATTATATTTATTGATATAATATGAAAATTTTGAGATGAAAATTGAAATATATGGATTTTAATAATAGGAGAATTAAAATGGAATAGAAATAAGATTGACACTTGAGAGTTGATAGTTGAGAGGATACAGAAAATAGATGAGAGAATTAAGAATAGATGATATTGTAAGAAATAGTAGGGGATAGGTGTATTTATAATAATAATAATGGGTTAGGGGGGTGGTAGGGGGTATTTGGGAACACAAAAAGGGGCAAAAATCCGTAGGGGGCCCATTAGCAGTTTCCCAAAATTGATCAAAACGATAAATTTTTTTAAAATTTAAAATTAAATAAAAAACAAAATAAACAGAGGGTATCACGCGAGCCGGCCGTTTCAACCGGGCCGCGACCGGGCCGGGTTGACCGTAACGCAGGCGTGAACCAGCCCCTTACCGGTCAACTCATCCCCACCCCTTAAACCCCCTAAACTCTAGTGGATGCTCCGGGTTCGAAACGGTGTGGGTCAGGACGTGGTCCGAGGGCGGGCCATCCCGGTCCCCCTGCCACCCTTAGTTCCACAATACATGGTAGCCTCATTCTTATGAGAATCATTGTGAACCTACCTTCCCACTAGGGAAGGGACACTTCTCTAATCTAGTTCGTCGGTGCTTAGCTTAAGTTCCTTTCTTGAAATAACCTTTAAGTTTTCTTTAACCATAAACTTATCATATGTTATAGAAGATTTAACTCCTTGTATAACTTCATCTGTGAGATTAACATAACATAGTCATCTTGTGTATAGTCTACAAGAGAATACCATAGCTTGCATATTCGTATTATTATCATAATCTCACAAATAACATGTAAATAGATATAATATGCATATTAAAACATCATGCATACTTTCATAACATAACATCATGACTCATAGGTTAACATAAACATTGTAGAGTAATCCAACTTTAAGAGACTTACTTCTTTCTTCCAATACCCTTATTGAAGAACTTAGTTTAGCTTACCAAATTGTTAACAATAACATAGTGAAATACTCAATAGCATAACCAAGAACAACTCTTCAAATCATAAACATCTATTAATAATGTAGCGTAAGAGAAAGAGTCATTTAAGAGTTCATGCTAGTCTTAGTTCCAATCTCTATGTTTCAATTTTTATCAAGTAGTAGAAAAAATCATACAAAACAATCATATAGATAAGAACATGATCCATAGGAAATTCAAACATAAATAACAACATACTCATCAAATCGTGCGTAATACGGTATAGAAAACACTAACTTTTCATTGGAAATCATAAATCTAGGGTTAGGAAGAAAATATGTTTTGTAGAGTGAAAACCCTAAAATTAATGTTCTTCAAAACTTATGTTGAAAGGTCTCTTGGGGAAAGGAATCAAAAGAGTTAATTACCCATACATTATAGATGAATTATCAACGAAAATCTTATTGGAGAGTTCAAAACCTTCGTCTTCTTCCTTAAGCTTTTCTTGTTCTTCAATGTAGTTTTGAAAAAGAGAGCTTTCCTTGAGAGAGAAAACGAAATTTCTTTTTTATGTGATTTGGGACCTATAAAAGTTGTCTACAACTGACCTAATCTCTCTCTCTCTCTCTCTCTCTCTATATATATATATATATATATATATATATATATATATATATAGTCTTCCCATGAATTACCCAAAAGAATATCAACTTAAATTACCAAAATGCCTTTCTAAAATCGAGTAAAAATAGGAGAGCATTTAGCCAAATCTGAGAATTTTCTAAGGGTCTCGGTTTTGACTAGGAATTTAACTTTATAAATTAAACTGCTGATTTAATTAATTAATTGACTTAGGGTAATTACTAAAGTACCCCTATGTCATTACGAACATAACTAATCCCTTTGGGCCATCCTAGATTAGGTACTTAGTTAGTTCATCGGCTAGTGTCACCTGGTTAGGTCTTAGGATTTTGGGTAGACTAGTTAGTTAATTGATGTTAGTCAAAGGTTAGTTAGATACTTAGGTAGGTTAGTTAGAGCCTAGAGTTTATTAGGAATCTACGACCCACGTGGCTTGAGCCATTTGCGCGCCTTCTGCCTTATCACCCTAACAAAATTCGGTTGGGCTTGGTTGCTTGTCTCTTGGATGGTTTGCACATGTGTTGCTGCGCATTGCTAGTCCAAGGACCTTCACAGTGTCCTTGGGCACTGCTTAATCTACATGATCATTTTGAATGAGCATGTGCTACCTCATACCTAAGTTGGGTGGAAACTTATGAAAATTTTACCTTAGGGTCTTCATTGCAGGTACAATTCCTAAAAAAGCTTGAATTGGGGCATTTGAACAGAAGTGTATTTTAAGTTACTTTTTAATACATAGAAATTGGCTAACACCCTTAAGCCAATATTCTCTAACATGTCCAATGTTACTCAATAAAAACATCTTGAACTCATATTCTCAAACATGTCCAGACCCCTTAAGCTTGAATTTACAGTTTTTGAAATAATGAGTTGAAGGAGGGTTTTAAGGAATAAAACTATTATATTTAATTTTAACACATTTTCAAAAAAACCCGATCAATAAAAATTTCAATAAGAATTATTTGGAAATCACATTTTTGGATAGCCCGGGCAGTGACCACGACAACCTTTACTGACCGTGAAGGTGGTTCATGACAATTCTGACACTCTGTGGTCCTTGTTACGGTGGTTTATTTTCTTTTATAAGCATCCAATTTTCTAAGGAAGGTCCACGATCTTTTTCATGGACCTTGTTCCACTCCACTGGTCGTGTACAGGGCTGTGAACATTGAGGCAGTAAGCTGCCAACTTGCGACAACTTTTGCCAACAAGTTGGGTCCTCATAAAGGACCCTTCAGTTGTTCCTTGGGAAGGTTTTACCTACTGTTTCGAACAAAAATACCTTCTTACACATGAAAAGGACCTCTGACATGAATTTCACCAAAAACTAACACGTAAAACTTTACGAAACACACACGCACGCAATGACATCTAAAGGAAATCTTTTCAAACGTCATGGCAAATCTTGGAAGTTTGATCACCAAGCATCACCAATCATTAGACACTAGATCAAAACATCATTACAGAACATTTCAGGACTTTAGAACATCCTTACAGACATGCTTTTCTCTAGTTCAACCTAATTCGTCATAAGGGCGTTACACACTCCAGTAAGATAGTGACTCATCGCATTCATTGGGTTAGACAACAAGGATGGATCATACATAGACAATATAGTTAAATTTTAGGAGTAATGAATTACACTCATACTTCCTTGAAGAAATTATATGAATTCTTCTACCTTAGCTTCCCTCTACTCTCTAGGAAAGAACTTATCAAGGAAGGCCCTTTTGAACATATCCCAAGTTACCAGACCACCTCTTAGATTCACTTTCTTTTGACCCGAACAACATAGTAGGTTTCATCCTATTAAAGTCTCTAAAATGAGAGCCATATTACAAGGATGTTGAGGCATACGAGGTCCAACTTCCTAATTGACATGAGTTGCCATATCTTGGGCTTGAGCAGTGACAACATTAGCTTGAGAAGTCGTGGCTTGGGCCAAATTTAGAAAAGCGGACCTTATCTGTCCATCCGCCATATGTGGAGGAGCAATCGAAACATGATTACTCATAGGAACTTTCTCTAGTGTAAGAACTTGATTACTTTGCGGAGGGTCTTGGTTGTCATGGGGATTATCTCCCGCATTTGTAATTCCTTCCTCCAATCTTCTTGCGGATTCCCTTCTAGTTGTAATACTTATAACCACAATACGATGTTAAGGTAAAAAGAAGACATAATGTTAATACTCTATATGTCACATCCAGGGAGCACCCCTTAGAAGTAACATGGCGTATTTCTTTTCTCAGAGGTCTTATACAAGTCCATAGTTATTATTCATCGCATAGACATAGTAAATTAGCGGAAAATTTAAAACTTTTCGTTGGACATCATATGCTACAAACTTTAATTCATATATATATAAAACATATGTCATAATACATATTTAGACCATAAGTCTCTTAGCCATCTTAGACTCAACAACATTAGAATACATTAGGGACACGGACCTTAAGACATAAACATAAGTACAAGTTTATGCAATTTACAGTAAAGACATAAGTAGGAGATCCTTCAACTTAAGGATTCCTTTTATTGATCTTGGAAATAATCTATCAAACTCCTCAAACATATAGGCATCGTTTAAGCATCGATAACCTACACATTGTGTAAACAGTAGAGAAGAATAGGATTAGTACAAGAATGCACTAAGTATGATAACAATGAAAAAACTTGCATTTAAAAGGGACATTCTATTAAAATCATACGTCATGCATTTTGAGTAAATATTCATAAAACCTTTCGACAATAGTATTTACATGATTCACATAATTCATATAAACATATTCAAATGCCAAATATTACATAAGATCACATATTGAATTTATGACATTTTTGAGTCACATTACAGTGAGATCTATTTCACTTATAGTGAGCATTCTTTCCTATTATTCATTAACTTCCCAAGTAACCCTCTTGTTATACTTGTTGAAATTTATCACCTTAAGATCACAAAATTCATACCTACAACCTATATAAACCAAAAGATATCCTCATTTAAGCATAATACATCAAAAACACATTTAAGTCAAAATCTTAGGACATTACAGTAAACTACTTTAAGCTTACACATATACCAACTTCACTCCACATCAATGCATTAGAAGACCTTACTCATAATACTTATATAAGACTACCAGTTCAAAATATATATGAAACCCTATAACCTCACACATACTTAGTAAACCTATCATATGACCACAAGCATTACCACCCAATCCATACATCAAAAAGTAAGTGAAAACAACTTTATTCATGTCAATACAAGACCTTACTCATATAGTCATTCAGAATCACATAGTGCATATAAGAATAAGACCATATCACTTAGACTCATGCCATGAACATCTTCATCACAACAAGTAGACCAATACTACAAAGTCATGCATATGGAAATAAACATAATCATACATTTTAGGAAACCTTCCTAGAAAATTTTAAGGAGCTACTTGTGCAAACTCAAGATGGGTTAATTACTTCCACCTATCCGAAGTAACCTCCATTAAGTCATACTAGTTAGGGTCTTATACATTTTCTTCTATTGTACATCTTACTTTAGTGAAATATTTCGTTAACCGACATTATGACCATGGGTGCTAATCATGGAATTTGGTGTTATAGAGCCTTACACCAATGGACGGTGTTGCTACATAGCAAAGGTAGAACATTAACATACATCCTAACATCCTAAGTGAATTCACTTTTGTAGATCCTTTGTGGCAATCATACTTTATGGAACTAAGACATAGGTATATTCCCTTTACATGCCATTGGGAAATTGGCCCTAATCTCATGAGAAAACATGGGTGAATCGTCCTCCAAGGGAATCCAACAACCCATGTGGGTCCATAAGTGAGTACTCCTCTAATGGAAATCAACACTGTATATGGGACAAATGGTGAATCTTCCTCCAAGTAAAGTGAACACCGCTCAATGTCAAGTTTGCTTGGTGGTATGCCACATTCCATTTATTGAAAAACCTTTATTACATTTATTTATAAAACATAGACTTAAGATATTCATTCCTCATATTCTTATAGAATATTAAAACACTGATATAGTTTTATAATATTCTTGGGCACACCTCTCAACGTCCCTCCATAAACAAGATCGTCATCAATGTGTGTGTGTATTTATATGTGAGGAAATATTTCACATAACACATAATGTCAAACATATTCATACATCAATGCATGAGTCAATAGGTGTACCTCTATGAATAATTCTTTCATATCAACACTCCTAAGCACTATGCACATTCATACTTCATCATATCATATACTTAACACATAGAATATAAGTCTTATTCATAAAATATTCATACAATCCTATGCGTGTCCTTAGAAGACCAACCTGGGAACTATCCCATCAAGGTGAACATGTACAATGCATAGTCAAATTCCCATACGCTTTCCTATGTTAGTACATCTATCAATTCATCCTAATGAATGATACATTATACAACATAATAGAATAGTTAGCATAGCATAAAACCTATTTATTTAAGACTTACAACTTTTTTACAATGAGCTTCAGTATTTATGTATTAATCTTATCTTTACATCATGCATACCATTATAAGAGCTTATCATAGGCAGAAAGTACATATAACATTAATATAGCCATTGACATGCTCATAGCAAAAGTAACATAACCTACATTCACAACAAGAGAAGAAGACTAGGCACAAGTTACGCATAAGGTTGTTATCATAATAACTCATTCATGTATTCATAAATTTGCTTTCAAGGATATGATCAACACATATAAAAAGACAATAAAGTAAAAACCACGACTATAAGTGGAACACACCACACAATCCCATAAAAGGCTTAATTCTATTTACCAATCCATTATCCTTTGGTAATCATTGACTATTACTACTCTTTCATCATTTATATATTATAGAGAAGTAGCTATAAGTCCTTTGATCATAAACTAAACCATGTACAATTCGTCATAAGAGCATTATACAACTAATGCACTATATCACGTATATGGTAGAAGTTGAGAGTTATAGATCATCAAGTAACTTCCCTAGTTTCGCTCATCAATCATCATGTATCAATAATATAAATTTATTGGAAGTAGATGAATAAATATATTTAAAATATAAATAATAGTTTATCTATACAAGAATTAAGATCACATAATGTTCATTACAACATTCAAATTGTAGGCTAGAAGTACCTAGATCATTTCATGTCAAGAATCCTTTTGTTTGGTCATCAAGAATTCATACACACAATTCATTAATATCATATATATAAGTAAATAGTTATGAACAATATAATACACACGAAATCCTACTACAATTGCCATGACCGCTAGATCAAAGTGAACATGCTACTTTAGACATGAATGGAAAAGAGAACCATCATAGGCTAATTTACATTGATCAATATGAAAAATTTATTTACAATTCATCAATAATATCCATGTAAAACAATATAAACAACCATCCCTAGACAATCAAATTCCACATTAAATCATTAAGAGGCCAATGTTACAGTGAATCATGTAAAACTAAGCTTAACCTGTCCAGATCTTCATACACTGAACCTCATGGATACATCAACATTAATTCACATAAATAAAAGTATGTTAATCAATTCAATGTAATAAAATCATAATTCAATCGATAACAAGTAAGGATCACAAAAACAATGAAAGGACTAAATGGATTAAGGGAGGCCAAATGGGTTCATCATGCAATATGAGTAAATCACGTTTAGAAAAATATATTAAAATCAATTCATAATGATTTAACCATTTAAAACATTTTGATAAGGAACTCATGGCTAAATTGATCATACAATTGTCTTAGAAAACATTGACATTAACTCTTTAGATTGAAGAATTACTAGAGATGAAGGATCAACTTACCTTGATCCACATGAAGACCTATAAATATTGATGATCAAACCATAGGGATTCATTCTCCAAGTTTTTCTTGTGTTTCAACAACAATGGACGTTTTTAAAGAGAATATTTTTGGAGGGAAAGGTTCAATTCGTGGGAAAGGATTCGGAATTGGTTATTCACGTGTTTCATCCCTTATATACGCCCAAATATAGGTAAATTAATAAATTAGAATCAGTTTAGGACGTGGGGTTAATTTCACATTCACCTCTTTAATATAACTGACGCAAGGGAGCAGTTTATAGGCCACCATCAACGGACCCAATCGACTGGCCGTTCTTTGGTTTCATTCAATTGGTGCTTGTCCAATTTTTTTAGCGATACCTGCCCAATGTAAGTACTAATTGACTATACCTCACCTAAAATCCGTTGGTCAATCAACAGGCCGTTGTTTGGCCTGTCAATTGACACTACCAAGGTAGTGTTTCGATCAGCCTTCGGTCCTTCTTGTGGGTTCTTTTGCGGGGCCCTTTAGAAGTCGTACCTTGACAGTTCAAATGTAAATACAACCCTTAACAAGTTTTATACCTCACAAGTTTCACCCAAAACAAATACTCGCAACTCGTCCAAAAAACCTAGGCCCCATGAAGACACACTTGAGCGTCTTAAGGGCTATGTTTCAAACGCGTTGGACGTTCTTGGTCGTTTGACATCCAAACTTCTCGAAACTCAATATACCTTTATAAAACATAATTATAACTCATTTAAATTCTTCTTAATATCATTATATACAAATATAAGTATGCATAGACACATGAGGCACATACAACTAGTCGTCGAACGTCTTGGTCATCCCTTGATATTTGACATCCAAATCATCTCAAACATTACACACTGACTGTAAACCTTATAATAAAATATTTTATAACTTTAGAACCTTAATAATAACATTATATTCTCTATACATGCTAATTCTTTTTATGGTTTTACAATATACCCCACTTGGGAACATTCATCCTCGAATGACACTTAGAACACTTTAATCACAACAAGGATTTCAATGTATCATAGCGAAGTTCATAAAATTTATAACATCATTAAATCATTTTATCACTCAATGCACACAAGTAAGAAAAACCATTACTCACTCACTCTTTAATGAATCAAACTCAAAGGCTCTTATCATGTTCATTGGAGGAACATCCTTCTCCTAATCATAACATGGTCATTACATCCCAATTCGTTGCCCAATAAAGTTTTTTATGTTGATTTAGTAGAACTCAATATGCTTTATTTTGATATTATATTAGGTATGGATCAGTTGCATGCATGTGTTACATCCATTGATTGTAGGACAACAGTGGTGAGGTTTAATTTTCCAAATGAACCCATTGTATAGTTGATGAGGGGAAATTCTATTCCTAAAGGTCGCATCATATCCTGTCTTAAAGAATGTAAAATGATCTCAAAGGGTTGTATCTATCACATAGTGAGAGTCCAAGATTTTTATTCCGAAATTCCTCCTATTGAGTCAGTCCTTTAGTGAGTGAATTTCTGGAGGTTTTTCCTAATGACCTTCTCAAAATTCCTCCCCAACGGGAAATTAATTTTTGTATCGATTTGTTGCAGGAAACAAATCCCAATTAAATCCCTCCATATTGGATGGCTCTGGATGAATTGAAATAGTTTAAGGCTCAATTCAAGGATTTTCCTGACAAAGGCTTTATAAGGCTTAGTATATCTCCATGGGGTTTTCCGTTGTTATTTGCTAAAACGAAGGATACGTGTTTAAGAATAAGGTCCTCATTAAGAATAAGTACCCTCTCCCTCAGATCGATGACTTATTTGACCAAATCCATTGGAAGAGTTACTTTTCAAAGATAGACTTGAGGTCGGGGTACCATCAACTTATGTTGAGAGAGAAGGATATACCAAATACTGCCTATCGGACTAGATATGGGCATTATGAATTCTTGGTCATGTCTTTTTGTCTTAATAATTCTATGGCAGCATTTATTGACCTAATGAATAGAGTATTTCAAAATTACCTAGATTCGTTTGTCATTGACTTTATTGACAATATCTTGGTATATTCGAAGAATGAGAATGATCAAATGGATCATTTGAGGGTAGTAATGCAAACCGTTAAACAACATCAATTGTATGCCAAATATAATATGTGTGATTTTTGGATGATATTGGTGACTTTTCTTGGGCACATCATATCTAGTGAGGGAGTTGAAGTAGACCCAAGTAAAATGGAAGCGGTGAAAATTTATCCTAGAGCATTGACTTCGAGTGACATCAGGAGATTCTAAGTATTAGCTAATGTTAGTATCGGAGGTTCGGGGATGGTTTCACGTCCATTCAATCTCTTTTGACTAAATTTACCCAAAAAAGTAACAAGTTTGAGTCGTTAAAGGCATGTGAGAAGAGTTTCCTATTGTTGAAAGATAGTCTTACTTCCGCTCCGGTGTTGACCTTACTGGAGGGCACAAAGGGTGTTTTGGTGTATTGCGACGCATCTCGAGTGGGTTGGGGGTGTGTGTGCTTATACAAAATGGGAAGGAGATAGCTTATGCCTCTAGGAAAATAAAGGTACATGAGAGGAATTACCCCACTCATGACCTTTAGTTAGCGGTCATGGTGTTTTCTTTGAAAATTTGGAGGCATTATTTCTATGGGGTACATGTGGATATTTTTGCCGATTAAAAGAGTCTCAATTATGTGTTAACCCAAAATGAGTTAAATCTCCGACAATGAAGGTCACTTGATTTGTTGAAAGATTATGATATGAGTTTCCTTTATCACCCCTGCAAGGCTAATGTAGTTGTGGATTCCCTATGTCGGATGACTATGGGTAATGTATCCCATCTTTATGAATCAAAAATGAACCTAGCAAGGGAAGCGCATAGGTTGTCTAGGTTGGGGGTGAGGTTGGAGAGTTCTCCGGATGGGGGTGCAATAGTTCATCATAAATTTGAATCATCTTTAGTGGTTGAGGTGAAGTCCAAACAACACCATGATTTAGCATTAATGGAGTTGAAAGAATCGGTTCTTGGTAAGTTGAATGAATAATTATCCCTATGGGGGATGGTGTGTTAAGGTACTAAGAGAGATTATGTGTTTCCCATGTAGATGTCTTGAGGGATCGATTCTTAGAAGAAGCACATCGGTCCAGATACTAAATTCATTCGGGGTCGACAAAAATGTACCATGACCTAAGGGAAATATATTGGTGGGAAGGTCTAAAAATGGACATAGTAGAATTTGTCGCTAACTGTCCAAATTGCCAACAAGTAAATGCCGAACACCTAAATTTGGGTGGCTTACTAATAGAGATCAAAAAATTCCAACTTTGTAGTGGGAAGACATCAATATGGACTTTGTAGTAGGTTTACCCCGAATCCAAAAGTCTTATCATTCCATCTGAGTGGTTGTGGATCGATTGACTAAATCCGCTCAATTTATCCCCATCCAGTCTTCATATTCGATAGAGGATTACACAAGAATCTTCCTAGATGAGATATGTACCTCCATGTCATTCCGTAGTCCATCATATCGGATCACGGCACACAATTCACATTTAGATTTTGGAGGTCGTTCCAAAAAGGGTTAGGTACCATGGTGAAGTTGAGCATCTGTTTTCATCCTCACATGGATGGTCAAGCGGAGCGTATGATACAAAACATTGAATATATGCTTAGAGAATTCATTATTGATTTTAAAGGGAGTTGGGATAGGCATTTCTCATTAGTGGTGTATGCCTACAACAATTATTTTCATTCATCCATTTACATGTCTCCCTATGAGACTTGTACGGTAGGAGGTGTAGGTCTCCTATTTGATGGTTTGAAGTGGATGAGCCATCGCTTTTTGGTCCTGAGTTGATTCATAAGACTTTGGAAAATGTTCATATAATAAGGAACCTGTTGCAAATGGTCTATAGTCAGCAATAGTCTTATGCCGATAATAGGAGAAGGGATCTAGAGTTTGAAGAAGGTGATAAGGTGTATTTAAAAATTTCACCAATAAAAGGGGTGGTTAGGTTTTCAAAGAAAGGGAAATTGAATCCTTTTTATGTGGGTCCCTATGAAATCTTGCAAAGGGTTTGTAAGGCTGCCTATGAATTGAAACATCCTAGTAAATTTTCATTGTTTCATCCAGTTTTCCATGTTTTTATGTTGAAAAAGTGTATCGGTGATCCCAAGTGAATTATTCCTTTTGAGGGTCTTTGCGTCAAGCATAAACTCTCTTATGAGGAAGTCACAGTTAAAATTCTTGATAGGCAAGTCATGTAGTTGAGTATAAAGAGGTGGTTTCCGTAAAGGTTGTATGGAAAAATCATCTAGTTTAGGGTGAAACATGGGAGGCCAAGGCCGACTTGAAGTCCTGTTACCCTCATCTTTTTGAAAATTAAGGTTAGCCATTCTTTTTTATTATATAATTATGACAAAGATAAGCCATTCATGGAAAACCTCACAGTAAGTTTTACAGTGAAGTTACTGTCGTATTATTATTAAAAACTTTTAATTTTGCTTTTTGCTTGCTTTGAGATATATTGTGCATTTTGGATACGCTGAGTCTTCATAACATAATAGGTAACATGTTATTAAGTTGATTTTTTTCTAATTGACTAATGGTGATGTATGTTGAGCTCATAAGTGTAGTGAGAAGGAAATGACACATGATGAAGTGTTTTAAGCGTTAGGTGTGGTAATATGAGTTTTAATATTTTCCATGTTGAAGTTACATGAGTCATGTAAAATGGAAATTGTTGATTGGTTGGGATTCTACTCATGAGTCGATTCCTTCCTTAAAAAGAATTTTAGTGCCATTCGGGGACAAATGTTTCTAAAAGGGGGGGAGGATAATGTAACACCTTGAAAATCCAAGACTTATTGTAAAGCCTTAAATAGGTGTCATAAAGTCTTAACATTGTTTCTAAGTCCATTTTTAATTAATATAGGTTATTTTGGTGGTTTTAGAACCAAAACGTCCAAAAATGACCGGGAAGTTTGTTCAAAGGGATGGTAGTGTGACTTCAACTTTTGACTAACTTTTAGGAGTCGGAAATATATGAAACTAGGTGGAAAACTAGCTAATGAGTTTTTGAGTTGTTTCATCATTGAAACGTCTTGGTACAACTCGCCAAGGACCAACCGAGGTCCTTTGAGGATCCCTATAGTGTGATGCAGCACTGCCTGGCATTGTGCATCGACGGGACAGACGATGGACCATGTGTAGCTAGACGGGGCATCGAGGCCACCGTCATCCCACACCTAGAAAGATTTTTCAAGGCTCTTTCTTACCTAGCTACTGTTATACACGACGGAAAGGGGTCGACGGGGCATCAGTGGCTCGATAGGGCACCGAGGCCACCGTTATCCCACACTTAGAAAATACTTGGAGAAATCTCTCACATGCAAAGTCTTTGACTGAGACGACGGAGTGTAAGACGGAGGGGGCGTTGTCCATCGACTCACAGACGGACCGTATATTGGTGTCTCATCAGTTAGGGTCGAGTAGCACTGTTATATATTTAAAATTATATCCTTTAATTCATTAAGTGGTTTAGGGGTTAGTTAAGGATTAAGGGATACTAATTTAGTTATTAAGCCCTAGTATAAATACCCTTAACCCTCATTAACCTAAAGAAAACTCTCAAAATAAACATTCTTTTTTCTCTCTTATTTCTCTCTCTACATGAACTCACCATTAAAAGCTAGCAAGAATAGGGGTTTGGGGGATGGAAAAAAGATTTTCTTCCATCAAATTGTTGAGTAACATTAAGGTATGTGTTCTATTCACCTTTGAGATTCTTTCTTCATAGGGTTCCCTCAAAATAGATATCAAAAAGTTGAGTTTTATCATGGGTTTCACTCAACTACGAAATTGAAGTTATGGGTTAAGTTGTATTTACTTGTAATTCAACTTTTTTATGGTAATTTTTGATGGTTTGGTAAAAGTTGAAGAATATGATCCTCGATCTGTAACCTTAGGTCGTGATCTTCACGTATATTGTATGGTGATCATTTAATTGAGTTGGTTGTGTAATAAAGTTACTCCCCAAGTTGGCTTGAGTTAGGGGTTGATAGTAAGACCTTGATGATAGACTATGAGGAAGATTTGGTAAGTCATACCATTATCTCTTTTGCTTCGTCTAAATTGTATTTAGCTTTGTAATAATATTCTTTAAATGCGCAAGTATATTCTTCTAAATAACACATTTTACATATAGCTAACTTTGTCATTAGTTGTCTATTTATTATTCTTTCTCTATTTTGTTCTCTTATATCTGTAGTCATACCTCCAAATTCACTTCTTATTGCTGATTCATATTTATCTAGTATATCTATATTTGTTGCTGATGCGGATCCAACTATTTTCTTATCATTCCTAATAGTATGTCGGCCATTTGGCCAAAGTTTATTTTGTTTTTTGTAAAAAAGTCATAAAGTAAATAGTGTCAGTATACTATTCATGAATAGTAACCATGAATAGTAAGAGTCAAGTTACTGTGTAAATAGTAAGAGTCAAGTAACTGTGTAAATAGTAAAGGCCAATCGTCCTTTAGCAAGGATGAAAGGTCATTATGTATGTCTATATAAAGGGCATTTGCCTTCATTAATAAAATCATCCTTCTCCCAACTCTCTATTCTCTTCCTCTCTTACAATATAATCGCTTCCACCCCACATTTCTATAATTTTTATATCTTTTAGATTTTTGTTTTTTAGTTGTGCATCCAAATTGTGGTGCCATTTTATTTTTGCAACATGATAAACTTTTATTTAGTACTTTTTCCATTTTTAATTTTTCTTTTTGGTTTTCACGTAGTTGTATGAACCATTGATTTAAAAATTTTATTCTAGATCCTAAAGTATCTACCATTCCTTCATTATTCCAATCTTTTATTACGTTTGTACTAAATGGTTACTATTTACACAGTTACTTGACTCTTACTATTTACACAGTAACTTGACTCTTACTATTCATGGTTACTATTCATGAATAGTATACTGACACTATTTACTTTATGACTTTTTTACAAAAAACAAAATAAACTTTGGCCAAATGGCCGACATACTATTTTCTACTTTATTTAGTGGCCTTTACTTTTTACATGTGGCCGACAATAATTATGACTAATTTACATATATTTTTATGTCTATCTTTTCCTTATTTTCTTTTTCTCAGCTTATTCCAGTTGTACTTCTGGAATTATGTCATCACCTTGGTTCAATTGTGATTAATTGTTGTTAAGTCATGATATTACATTTGGACTATGTCTTGTACTATGACTATAGGGTGGGATGATGTTAAAAATAAAATGTCTTGACTATGTGGTGAGGTTGATTAAGGTGTATGTGCTATAAGGATGGTGAAAACTATCAACGTGCCTTAACATGCTATAAAATGCTTAAGTTTTAACTTCCTTTCTATGAATAGTGATGAAAGGACTTATACTCACACAATACTTATTGAGCTATTGATGATGATGATTATACAAGGGGTAGACCGTATGGCATCAATTAAGTTATGATTAAAAATTAAAGGCTTCAAGACATTTCAATAAAGGGACATAGCTTAGCAACGAGTGAACTTTACAATGGGAGGTGATGGATTTCCCTAGAAGAAGTGTTACCCTATAGGTTTATAAGTGATATTGACTCCCCATTGAGAGATACTCATCCAATGATTCCCATGAGTTGAGGTCACAATTACCAAATGATATGTAGAGGGAATACATATCTCTTAGTTCCTTACACTATGTTGCAACCATTAGATACTAGCTAGTGGATCCACCTAGAAAGCTAAGTTTATATTAATTTTTACCGTGGCGGGTAGACCACCTTCCATCCGTGTAAGCTCTTATAACACCGAATTCCACATTTAGCCATATGGTCTATGTCGGTTAAAGCTAGTGTTCCCTAAACCAAAATAAAAGAATGAAGTAAACACTAACTAATGTGACTTGAGGTGATTGACATAGCTTAGGTAGAGGTATGGGACTCTACCTATGCCTTGCACTAATTAACCTCAATGGGAGCTTTGGAAAGTTAATATTATGTATGTGTATAGTGCTAAATGTAAATGTTTTTATATGATGATTATGATGCTTATGAACATGAAAATGGTCTTAATTATTATAAATTTACAAATACATGAGGTTATATTGTGTGAAGTATGATACTAATTATAGTTCTTGTTAACTCTACGGGAATTTATTATTTGTTTCCTTACTTTTATATTTATGTGATAAATTTTATTAATACTTGGGATAATATTACTTGGTGACTCTAGTATATGAGATGAAGAGTTCAAGCATGATGATATACAACTGGCTTCCTTAACTATTGGTTGTGAATAAGTCTTTAAATGGGTAAAATGGCATGATTTAACTAAACTTTCCTTTTTAAATGTTTTGGTGTAATATTTGCATATGGTCTCATACTTAGTAAATGAGGAGTATTAACCCCATTTTCTTCCCTTTTTCTCCAAACATTTTTTGTTCTGGTCGTTGAAGATGTTTTGGGAGACATCATTGTTGAAGGCTTGGATTCTTCCTTTCATCCAGGTAGGGTAGGTCCTCAACTCTCAGGGCAATGCCATCCTCTAGCATTGAATTTTGTTATCAGCTTCTTGACTCTATCATTCCTTTCCTTGTAATTTGAATATTGTACTTTTGTACGACCTATATATGGTTTTGTTGAATTGATGCAAAGGCTATGCCCACATTGTGATATTCGTATCGATAGTAGGAGATGAGACTGTCATTAAGACTTTACTTAAAATTGTGTATGTGATTCCGAGGTCTCATATCCTATAGAAAATGAGTTTTATACTTTGAATTCATTATAATATTTCATATTCATACCATAATTTACAAATAACGAATTAAGAAAGTCTAGTGACTTAACTTTCTAGAGACGACATGTTGCTTTAGGAAGAGCTTTCCTTGATCATGCATAGTCATTATGTTAGGCGCAGGTTAGGGAGAAGATTGAAGACTCATTGATGCGGTTTGGACTAGCGATATCCAGACTTTTGTAGGTCCTCTTGAGTTCGAGGATATATGTCTAGCTTAGAACTTTAGACATAGCTAGTTGATGTTGTACCTAGCATTTTATTTCAGAAGTTTTATTCAAAGCTTTGTATTAGGGCCTTTTGGCAAATTATTACGTCATATTTATTCATTCATTTGAATTGTTTAATCGATTATAGATATTTGGTTAGTTTGACATCATTAAAATATTATTCTATGTATTATTCGTATGAAGTCTATGTATACTTCATTATGTTTTAAAAGTTTAAATTTTTCCACAAATTTAACTATATGGTTGTGATGAAAGCTAAGCAGAGGCTTGTCGGTAACCTCTGAGAGGTTAACGACGCCGATTGGATTCGGGTTCTAGAATCTAGATTTGACAAACTTGGTATCAGAGCATGAGTTTAAATTACCTAGGAACTAAGGCACAAAACAATCACATTGTGTAGTTCTTAAATTATGGTTGTGAACTGCACCACAATCATGACTTAGAGACTTTGTAATGTTAGGAAATCTCCCTTCTTCTACTCTTTATCGTGCTTTCTAGAGCTTTGACATTTTGTGTCATTCTAGAGTCTAATTTCCTTCATGTTTGTGTGTGAACACAAGTAGAAACATAGGCATGAGGGTTGGAGAAACAGCTATTCGGGGAAACCAAGCTTCTACTAAAGCCCCAACTGCTGGAGTGTGCGTAAGTGTGACCATTAGCATGGATGTGAGTGCATGGTAGGTTCTAATGCCTGCTATGGGTGTTGATAAAGAGAAGAAGGATGAGTATGCTGCATACAAGCTCAAGGAAGTGGCTCAAGTTTGGTGTGAGATACATGTTAGAACGGCCGAGTGGTCTAACGCGCTTGACTAAAGTTCTTGTCTTTGCAAGAGGAGACAACATTAGAGCGAAAAGAGTTTATAGAGATTGCCCAATAACTACTCTTGATAAAGTCACCTATATTGATCTAATATAATTAACCATTCTTTATTTTGATATATTTTTGGGTATGGATTGGTTTCATAAATGCTATGCTACCATAGACTGTCGAAATAGGGTAGTAAGGTTTCAGTTGCAAAATGAGTTAGATTGAAATTGGAAGGACATGGTTCAAATCAAACAAGCCAAATATCTCCCAATATTAAAGCCAACAACAAATTATCTAAATTGTTAGGAGCCAATGAGAACCTTTCTTACGAATATGTTTTATTGAAATTTTAGATCGCCAAGTGTAATGGTTGAGGAACAAAGAGGTTGCCACCGTAAAGGTCTTATGGAGGAACCACCTTATGAGGGTAGATATATTCTTCCTTAGTCCAATTTCATTAATGAGACTCTAACTCTTAGTGCATTAGGCGGTTTTTTTGTTCTAAGTCAATAACTGTGTGCTTTATACATGCACTATATCACTTAATATGAGTTCATGCTTGCATGCACGTTGCAGTTACAGTATAGCATTTGCGTGACTATGTGTTGCATGAGTGTGACATTTTTTAAGTTAAAGTAGGATTGAGAAGGAAATTCCACAATCTAGGTTATCAAGCTTCAGATAAGCTTTGAGTGATGTGCATCAACACGAGTAAGTTGTGAATCAGATATTCACAAAGAGTAAAAAGTAAAGTATCTTGAAGTGATTTTGTAAAATACCCTATTTGATATAAATGATGTGTATTGGCATTTGGGGACGAATGTTCCTAAAGGGGGGGGATAATGTAATATTTCGGAAAATGTACATGCCTAGTAAAAAGCCTATTAGGTTTTAAGAATACGCATTGGACTACATAGGAATCTGAATGCACAATATTGAGTAATATTTGGCATTTTAGGGAAAATTGACTTAAGGGGTGTAATCCAAATTTACGTATAAATATATACTTTGATGTTCAAATTCCCCAATGCAAGCTTGGTTAGGAAATTGTACCTTCAATGAAGACCCTGAGCTAAAATTCATAGGCCAACCTTCACACAATTAGGTACGAGGCATCCAACTGTCAATCCTAGGCACCATAGAACATGATCATTTAAAATGATCATGTAGAGTAAGAAGTGCCCCATGATATAGTGAGGATCCTTTTGACAATAAGAAATGAGTAGCAACGCATGCGCAGGAATACAGTTAGTGTAATTAGGGAGGTTAGGGGCATGCGCACATGTGGGGGTCAAGCCATGTGGGGCTGATTTTCCTAACCTATAGTTGGCTCTAAATAACTTACCTAAATAGATAACTAACCTAGGACTAAGCGAAATAATCTAACTGCAGCACCCGACAACCTAAGACCTAACCCGGCGACAGTAACATAGTAACTATCTTAAGAAATATTCTAGTACATAACCTATGATTGTCCAATGAGTTAGTTATGGTCCTAAAGATTTAAGGGTACATCAGTAATTACCTTAGGTCACCTAATTAATAAATTATCAACTTAATGAATTAATTTAAATGGTCAAACCCAAATACTTACACTAGACAAGTAACTAACTAAGAAACATCCTAGTACCTAACCTAGATGGCCCAAAGGGTTGGTTATGGTCTTGAAAACTTAGGGGTACCTTAGTAATTATCGTATATTACTTTATTGATTAAATTAATAACATAATTAATTAATTTAAATGGTAAAACCGAAATCCTTACACTAGACAAGCAAATAACTAAGAAACATCCTAGTACCTGACCTAGGATAGTCCAAAGGGTTGGTTATGTCCTAACAACTTAGGGGTACTTTATTCATTAGACTAGTTTACCTAATTAATTTAATTAAAAACTTAATCAAATAATTTAAATGGTACAACCAAATCCTTAGACTAGACAAGTAACTAACTAAGAAACATCCTAGTACCTAACCTTCGATGGTCCAAAGGGTATGTTATGGTCCTAACAACTTAGGGGTACTTAAGTAATTAACCTAGGTTACCTAATTAAGTAATTAGTAACTTTATTAATTAATTTAATTGGTAAAAACAAAAACCACTAAGCAATTTCTAGATTTGGTTAAGTCAAGTATTCTCCAATTTTTAATCAATCTAGGAGGGGCATTTTGGTAATTATATAATTGAATTTAATTAACTTAATTATCGTAAGAGTTATTAGTAAAGATCAGTTCCTAAGAAAGACTCATATTTAAAAACATGAAATTTCACGACTCAAATAGTGAGCAAACGAAAGAAAAACTTAAAGTTCCTATCGATTCTAATAGGATATTTCAAGGTATTCTTCATGGTTTTCTTGCAAGGTGATATTCGTAGATTTGATTATACATATGTTATGGGTTTTCTCTAATTGAATTATTTATACAAGGCTTTCAAATGTTTTGCACTCAAGAAGATCGAAAATAAGATTGTTCCCAATAAGTCTCATGTTCATCTCCCTAGTTATTCAGATTTACGATTCTTGCAAGTTGTATGATCTAAATTTCGAGCGTGTTGTTGGTATGTGGTGTTCACTGGTTATTATGTATAGTTTCCACGATTTATATGTCAAATGAAACAAATATGTTAGATCCTCATACTTAGCGTGTTATCCACATAAATGTCATGAGTTGTAATGCCTACTTGTGTTCGAGAAGATGAAATTGTTATAAGTGTTCATTGAATCACTTTATATAGCATTATAGATTATTATAATGTATATATGAAGTAATTGGCATTTCTAGTTACTTCGTTATGACAAGTATATAGTGAAATTATGATTGATGCCAACAAATTGGCTAGCAAAACTATGTCCAAGCATAATATTTCCAAAACATGTAAAGTCATACCAATCTCTACATCAATGAACTCATAAAGTAGGTATAAAAATCTATGTTACATGTCCCAACATAACCTATCCACACGAACTTGTGAACACATTAGCATTGTATAAGTTGTTATGACTTTCATAGAGAAGTGTTACAAAAGTATAAATGAATGTTTAACAAGTTAAGGTGGGTAAATAAGTAACTAAAAGCTTAAGTTATTAAATTTTCCTAATATAGAGTATTAAAAAAAGTGAGAAACTTAATAAATCACCTCAAAAAATACTCACATAAAAGGGTGCTACAGTTCGTGAGACAAGTCTCACTCGCTTTATTATAATAATGAAGACTTAAGGTCATATTCATCAAGCAAAGAAATAGATGACAATTCATCCATAGACTTAAGTAAACCTCATAACTAGAAGCAAACTCTCATAATGTTTGCGTCAAACACAAAGAGAAAAGAAACTAAGTAAATTTGAGCTTAGCTCCGATAGACTAGCAATGAGCTTGTGCCAACACATATGAGTGTCATGAGACGAGGTTTCCACCAAGGTGGAGAAGTATTATCCCTGTGTCTCCTAGTCTTCTAACTATGTTGCTAGCATAGTAACTAGCAAGTGGATTCAACCTAAAAGAGCTAGTTATGATGTGGTTTCACTTTGGACGGTTAAACCACCCCTTTTCGCTGTGGGGCAAACATTGGATTTCATCTTTAGCTCACATAATCTATGTCGGTTAAAACTTAGGACACTATCTGGTTCACTTCAGCTATGAACCCGCCTTTTTTGTGTGGGGAAGACACTAACTTGGTTACACTTTAGCCGGTGAATCCCCATTTTGGGTGTGGGGTAGACACAGAACTTTGTTAAACTTAACCGGTGAATTACCTTTTTTAGGTGTGGGTGAGACAATGGGTTTCATGTTAGCTCTCATGATCTACTTCCGTTAATGATAAAGATTCTTTAAATGAGTAAGGAAGAATTAAAGTAGCATGTTCAAAGTGAACAATAGAGCGAAGAAGTAGAAACATAACTTCATAGTGAACTAAGTAAAGCAAGAGCTTAAGAATGTCAATCATTAATGTTGTTATGAATGAAGTTTTAAAAATTTAGTGTTTTATGCCAATTTGCAATATGAATGTAAGCCTCAAGGATTCACATATTGGGTTATAAACCATTTAGTGAGCATAGCAAATAAAGATTGGCTTATAATGACTTCTTAGATTATGCCAACAAAGGGGAGCAAAACGTAATGGCTAATAAATGCCCCATAATACTTATATTATTCAAGACACCACATAATGGTCATATCTAATAAAGATTGGCTTATAAAGACATATGTCAATTTAACAAGAATAGAAGATATAACTTGTAAGTAGGGTAGCCAATCATTTCTTGAGTCTTTTGGATTGCCTTTTTGATTCTTTGTAGGTATTGGACTACAATGAATCATTTAACTTGTAAGTAATACATAGGATTAAGGAGATAATTGCACTACACAACAATAAGAAGAAAAAGACTTAAAAATAAACTAAGGTATGGGGAAAGGGCTCTCGGGTTTAAGAGGGTCAAAAATATAAATTTTCGCTCGACTTGTTCTTAAATTGTGTACATGATTCCAAGGTCTCATGTTCATATTAAAAATGATTTGTGAGCTTTGAATGAATGAAATATGTGATATTCATACCATAATTAACAAATAACGAATTAAGAAAGTCTAGTGACTTAACTTTAAAGAAATGACACGTTGATTTAGGAAGAGCTTTCCTTGATCATGCATAGTCCTTATGTGTTATGTGCCTACACCCATACTTAGTGCAAGTGTGTACTAACCTCATCTATTATTTTCATTTATAGGGGCGGTTCAGAGAGAAGATTGGCGACTGATTGAAGCGGTTTGCAGTAGCGAACTCCAGACATTGGTAGATCCTCTTGAGTTCGAGGATGCTACATCTATCGTTCTAGATTAGCACTTTAGACATAACTAGTGGATGTTGTCCCTAGTGTTTTATTTCAGATGTTTTATTCAAAGCTTTGTATTAAGGCCGTTTGGCAAATTATTACGATATATTGATTCTTTCATTTAAGTTATTTAATCGATTATAGATGGTTATTTAGTTTGAGCTCATCAGCATATTATTATGTATAGTAATCAAATGGAGTCTATGTATACTTCACTATGTTTTAAATGTTTTAAACTTACTGCAAATTTAACTATATGATTGTGACGAAAGCTAAGAAGAGTGTTGTCTGCAACATTTGAGAGGTTAACAACGCCAGTTGCTTCGGGTTCCATAATTCCGGTGTGACACTATTCCTCTAACCCTAGTTTATAAATTGAAGTTAATTTGGATAATATTTATGCTATTTACTTCATTATTGTATTAATTACGATTGTGTTCTTAAATTACACCCATTGTTAGGTTAAATAGGTGGTTGATGGTAAAATAATGGGTAATTTCTTGTGAATGAGATTTTGTAAGTCTTCAGATATCAACATTTTACTTTAATTATGATTACTTGTGTTTAGTTATGAAGTTATATTGAAGTATACCTTAATATAAGATTTATTAGGGTTAGAATGATGTTGAATTAAAATGTCTCTATATATAACTTATGAGATGTTGCCTAAGATTTAATTATATAAGGTTAGTGATGAGTTGCCTATTACCTTTTTATAATATGGTGATGTATATGTTGTAACCTCATGTCTACGAATTGTATTGAAAGGACAATACTTATGCAATTCCTTTTCAGCTATGACTATGACTATATCGGGGGTAGACCCCTATGACTAAAAGTACGTTATTATTGTTAATGAAAGATATTTCAAAAGGAACTCTATCATAGCACTAAGTGAACTTGAAGATGAGGGGTGGAGCCTTCAAAAAGGTAGGGTTCACCATAGTGCTGACGGGGTGTATAGCCTAATAGCCCAAAAAGGTTATAGAGTGATATTTCCATGAAAGTCCCCAAGCTACATAAACTATGTTTCCTCCATAGGAATCCTAGCTAGTTGATCCACCTAGATAATATGTTCATGTTCTGTTATACTTTTACCAGTAGACCACCTTCCATTGGTTTAAGGTTTTACAACACCGGATTCCACACATAGATCTTGTTGTCTATGTCGGTTAAGGCAAGTGCTCCCAAAATTAAAATAAAGTAATGAAGTAAGCACAAACTTGGGTGACTTAAGAGGTATGACTTACCCTTGGTAGGAGTATGGGACTCTACCTATTCCTTGCACTAGTTTTCCTTGAGGGAAACCTTATGAGGTTGGTCTTGTGTTCTATGAGATATATGTTATGTATGTGTTGGCTCTACCTTATGTGTTCTTAAGATGTTAGTTTTATTTATGAAGATGTTGTGGGTCGATATTGATAAATATGATGATGGCTACTATTGATGCTATGTTATATTGAGTTAAGAATCACTTGTAATCCTTTGTTTAGTTTACTTGATTGAGTAAGGTCATGGGGCTTTACCTGGTAATTGCAATTGTAGAACTACTAAAAAACTAGATTTACCGACAAATTTTTTTTTCTAAACAACAACTTTCGTTGCTAAACACACATAGAAACAATTTTTTGTTAGCAATGAGCAAATGGCCTCGTCACTAAATGTGTTTTTTTTAGTAGTATAGGCTAAACGTTGGGTTATGTATAAGGGTATTGATTATGTTTTGATGTTATGAATTCTTATATATATTGCTTTAACTATACTTGATTATGTTGGTCTTGTGTTGTATATGGCCTTCACTTAAGAGTTATGTGTTTAATGGTTTATATTAGTTATTGGATGGCATACGACTTCTCAAAGTAAAAAAGCATGTTCTGAACAAATATACTCTTTAGCATGATTTTACTTGTTTTATATGCATATACTCATACCTAGTACAAGTGTGTACTAACACATCTTTTTTGTTTTCTACAAATGTAGGAAACAACCTCTTAGCTTATTGAATGCCTCTCAAATAATATTTTAATGATTCCAAGTGTTCGGTAGGTCCTCACCTTCCGAGAACAATGCCACTATCAAGCTATTAATGTTGTTCTAGTTATAAGACTTCTTAGTTCATTCTTTTTTATTTGTAGACGATTGTTGTATAGCCTTTATGATGCTCTTCCTTATATTGAATTATGGCTTGAGCCCAATTGTTGAATTCGTTTTAGATTGCTTAATAAGAGACATACTATAGACTTGTTAAGAGAATATGTTCCTACACTGTGTATGCAAAATAAAAGTAGAAGACTATGTAATCTTCTTACACGAAAGCTCTATATATACTCGATATAAATATATATATATATATATATATATTGTGTAAGTGAGAGGTCTAAGTAAACCATAATGTAGAAGTAAACGAAAAGTTTTAAATTTTCCACATTTTTTATCTTATGAATGTTATCATGAATGCTAAGAGGATAGTGTTAGTCCTCTTCGAGGAGGAGGACGCTGGTTACGTCTAGGTGGTGCTCCCGATATGTGACACTATTCATATAAAAATAAAGACTTAATTGAATCCATTTTGTGGACTTATCAGTACCCCCAACTTAAAATTTTGCCTTCAAGTAAAACTTAAGTCCAAGATTTCTAATGACTTCATCCTTATGAGTTGTTGTGTTCAAAACAGTTCCTTCCGTTCCATTTGTTTCCCATTTTATTCAATAACTCATAAGTAATCCTATGATTTACTCTCATGGATTGTTCGGAAACCCAAATTTCTTTTGCAATTTATTTCACAAATTTCTTTTTCATTTCATATCTTTTCTTTTCTTTCTCTTTCTTTTGTAATATAGAGGTTTTCCATTTTGCTTTCAATGCCATGTGTTAAGGAAGGTTTTTGTTGGACTTCCTTTAACTTTGTATTTTCCTCTTGTCCTAAGTTTGCTATATCAGTCAAACCTAACTTCATGAGGATTCACTAAGATGGTTTATAGTGTGAATTTTGTTTCTTTCAAAAAAGGGTAAGGCTAAAAAGGTGTTCAAAAGAGATTCACACACACACAGGGAAGACCACAAAAGAGGTAAATGTACAATTGGCTCAGACTCTCTATTTTTTCCTAAGATTATCTCAAGAGCAAGCCTTACTTAATCAACCGGACTATACGGGAAAATTCTGGGTGTATTCATCCATCGTTCAATCTAATTTCATCACAAAAGGCATCGACACTACAGTAAAACAAGAGTAAACACTTTCACCAGTATGCAACGGTCATTACAAGAGAATTAATTGACATATGGATAATAACAAAGATATTGTCAGGACCCACAAGCATACCCTAGAAGTGAGGGAAATCCTTTGTCACGACCCAAATCCGGACCGCGACTGGCACCCACATCTACCCTCCTATGTGAGCGAACCAACCAATTTAACCCTTAACATTTCAATATATAACAACAGAAAATAATGCGGAAGACTTAACTCATTAATAAAACAATTCAAAACTATTATTAATATCCCCAAAATCTGGAAGTCATCATCACAAGAACATCTATCTCAAATTACTAAACTAGGAATGTCTAAGAAGCTAAAACAAATACTAGCTAGTCCATGCCGGAAGTTCAAGGCATCAAGACTTGAAGAAGAAGACCAGTCCAAGCTAGACGCATTAGCTCACCCCGAATTTCCGATGAAGTGAAGACCGGCTAGATCTCTTGTTGAGTTGAAGTTGACGGAACGCTTGTCGCATTACACAAATAACAAAGAAGAAAAACATAAAAGTAGGGGTCAAGACAACCACACGCATCGAGTAGATATCATCGGCTAACTCAAAATAGGAAGCAGTATATATCAATAATAATGCAAATCAACTACAATACTCAACATGTAGCAATAACAACATGAGTTCATCAATGATTACAACCGAGTTCACACATGAGGACTCAAGCCTCAATACCATACTCATTTGGGAATTAAGTTCATTAGATTGAGTATATTCATTATCTTTCAAGATTCATTATCTTTCTTCCTCTTGTGTCGATGCGTGACACTCCGCCTCCTCTATTTCTATCCTGGTGCCTAACGTGGCACTCCGATCCTCATATACTATCCTGGTACCGAACGTGGCACCCGATCCATATTCTATCCTGGTGTCGGAACGTGACACTCCGATCCTCATATTCATTCTATCCTGGTACCGAACGCGTGGCACCCGATCCTCATATTCATTCTATCCTGGTACCGAACGTGGCACCCGATCCATATTCTATCCTGGTGTCGAACGTGACACTCCGATCCTCATATTCATTCTATCCTGGTACGAACGTGGCACCCGATCCTCATATTCATTCTATCCTGGTACTGAACGTGGCACCCGATCCCCTAATTCATTAAGCCTTCTTTTACACTAAGGCATCATCATTCTCATTATATAATATATCAAGCCTTCTTTCATACTAAGGCATCATCATTCTCATTATATAATATATCAAGCGAATTAGGGTTCTTTCAAGATTTGGGATTCAATAGCTTCATCATGCTTTGTTAATTCATCACAATTTCACATTCATATTCATGCAAGCATACAACTTAAGCACATAGTAGGGTTTACAATAATATCAACACATAATATTCACTATTAAGAGTTCACTACGAATATCGTAACATAAACCATAACCTACCTCCACCGAAGAATTGGAAGCAAGCAAGAAATTCCCAAGCTTTGTTTTTCTCCTCAGCCAATTCGATCGATCAATACTTTCTCTCTCTGTTCTTTCTCTTTTGTTTTATTCAAACCCTCTTTCTTTTACCCTAATTCTATATAATTAGGAATGAAAGATGGTAATAATGACCCACTAATTAACTCAAGGTTACCTAATTTAACCCCCAAGTAATTAGATTTATTAATAATAACCCTCAAACTTTATAATTAAGGAAAGAATAGTCCGAGACGACCCTTAAAACGTGGGACGAAATCCTAAACCGCTCGGGATTGTGCAGCTCGTGGACGGGCGTCGTGAGTGCGACGGTCACACACAGGCCGTCGTGTCCTCTCCAGGTTTCAGGTGGGCTGTGACGGCCCGTCACCCCTGTGACGGTCCGTCCTGCCCTCCGTCCTGACGGTCAGAGACTCGTTTCTTGTACCAAATTCTCAAAAGTTGAAGTGTTTTGCAACGGGTACTCACGACGGTTCGTCGTGGATGTGACGGTCCGTTCTGCCATTTCGTTACGAAGTTCAGAGAGTCGATTTTCAGTACCCAATTTCAGAATTCTAAGTGTCGTGGAACGGAACCTCCTCGACGGGCCGTCGTGCCTGTGACGGTCCGTCGCAGTGTCCGTGGTTTTGGCCAGTTTTTCCAGAATTTGTTCTGCTGCTCTAAAACGACTAAACAGGTCGTTACAATAGATACCAATTTACCCATCGTTCGTCCCCGAACGATCAAAAGAAGACAAACAATGGCGAAAAGGAGTACCTGAATCTGTAAACAGATGTGGGTATTTTTCTTGCATATCTGCCTCCTTCTCCCAAGTAGCCTCTTCAACCCGTCGATTCTTCCATTGAACTTTGATGGATGCAATTTCTCTCGACCTCAACTTGCGAACCTCTCTATCTAATATAGCAACCGGTTCCTCTTCATAAGTCAAGTTCTCATCCAACAAAACTGAATCCCAACGGATGATGTAGTTTCCATCTCCATGGTATCTCTTCAACATGGACACATGGAATACCGGATGTACTCCGGACAGCCCCGGGGGCAAGGCTAACTCATAAGCCACCTCCCCTATTCGCTTAAGCACTTCAAATGGTCCAATATACCTTGGACTTAACTTACCTCTTTTGCCAAACCGCATCACCCCTTTCATTGGTGAAACTTTCAACAAGACTTGTTCACCCTCCATGAACTCTAAGTCTCTAACCTTTCGATCTGCATATTCTTTTTGTCTACTTTGCGCCGCTAGAAGCTTTTCTTGAATAGACTTCACTTTCTATCTAATCCCTCAAAAGATCAGTACCCCAAGGTCTAACCTCGAATGCATCAAACCAACCAATGGGAGATCTACATCTCCTCCCATACAATGCTTCAAATGGGGCCATATCAATGCTTGAGTGATAGCTATTATTGTACGAAAACTCCGCTAAGGGTAGGAAGCTATCCCAATGGCCACCAAACTCTATCACACATGCGCGAAGCATATCCTCCAAGACTTGAATCGTTCGCTCAGACTGACCATCGGTCTGGGGGTGAAATGCAGTACTAAGGTCCAACCTAGTACCCAATTCAGCATGTAATGTCCTCCAAAACTTAGAAGTAAACTGCGTACCTCTATCTGATATAATGGAGAGTGGAACCCCATGCAATCGAACGATTTCTGAGATATAGATCTTGGCTAACTTCTCTGCATTGTAAGTCACCTTGACCGGAATAAAATGAGCAGACTTAGTTAACCTATCGACAACCACCCAAATGGAGTCATACTTACCCAATGTCTTTGGAAGACCAACCACAAAGTCCATTGCAATTCTCTCCCACTTCCATTCAGGAATGGGCATTCTCTGAAGTGTTCCTCCGGGCCTTTGGTGTTCATACTTTACTTGTTGACAGTTTGGACATTTAGCAATAAAGTCAGCAATATCACGCTTCATTCTACTCCACCAAAAGTGTGGCTTTAGGTCAGGATACATCTTGGTTGCACGGGGATGTATAGAGTACGTTGAGCTATGAGCTTCTGCCAAAATAGTGTTGATCAAATCATCAACTCGGGTACACATACCCTTCCCTTAATCCTCAAAACACCTTCCTCATCAATTATTGCTTCTTTAGCCTCTCCTTGCAACACTTTGTCTCGGATTCGCCTTTAGTTTCTCATCATCAAACTGTTTTCCTTAATCTTGTCAAGAAAAGAAGATCTCGACTCCACACTAGCTAACAATCCTCCCTTCTCATTTACTTCTAACCTCATCAAATCGTTAGCCAAAATCTGCACTTCTCTAGCCAATGGGCGTCTAGAAGCTTGCAAATGAGCTAGACTTCCCATGCTTCCCGCCTTTCTACTCAAAGCATCCGCTACAACATTCGCCTTCCCCGGATGATACAAGATAGTGATATCGTAGTCCTTTAGTAACTCCATCCATCTCCTCTGTCTTAAGTTCAAATCTTTCTGAGTAAAGACATACTGAAGGCTACGATGATCCGTGTAAACCTCACACTTAACCCCATATAAATAGTGTCTCCATTGCTTTAATGCAAACACTACCGCAGCCAATTCCAAATCATGAGTTGGATAGTTACGTTCATGCACCTTTAATTGCCTCGAAGCATAAGCAATCACATTTTTCTCTTGCATTAACACTGCACCCAACCCAGAATAGGATGCATCACAGTAAACAATGAAGTCTTTACCCTCTATTGGCAAGGTAAGAATTGGTGCGGTAGTCAACAAAGTCTTAAGCTTCTGAAAGCTTTCCTCACATTCATCTGACCATACAAATGGAACATTCTGCTTAGTCAAGTTCGTCAATTGGGAAGCAATAGAAGAGAATCCCTTGACAAATCTGCGGTAGTAGCTAGCTAACCCAACAAAGCTCCTTATTTCTGATACATTAGTGGGTCTTACCCAATTCTTCACTGTCTCAATCTTAGATGGATCTACCATCACTCCATCCTTAGAAACTACGTGCCCCAAGAAGGACACCGCATCTAGCCAAAACTCACACTTAGAGAATTTGGCGTAAAGCTTTTTCTCCCTCAACATTTCCAATACCATTCTCAAATGCTCTTCATGTTCCTTCTTGCTCTTCGAGTATACCAATATATCATCAATAAATACGATCACGAAAAGGTCCAAATATGGCTTAAAGATCCCGTTCATCAAGCTCATGAACGCAGCAGGGGCATTCGTAAGACCAAAAGACATCACCACAAATTCGTAATGCCCATACCTCGTTCGAAAAGCGGTTTTTGGCACATCCGTTGCCCGTATTTTCAATTGATGATAACCGGATCTCAAGTCAATCTTAGAGAAGACACAAGCACCTTGTAACTGATCGAACAAGTCATCAATGCGAGGAAGAGGATACTTGTTCTTTATGGTTACCTTGTTTAGTTGTCTGTAGTCTATGCACATCCGAAAACTCCCATCCTTCTTCTTCACAAATAAAACCGGAGCACCCCAAGGGGATGCACTTGGTCTAATGAAGCCTTTGTTCAATAACTCTTGAAGTTGTGCCTTTAACTCTCTTAACTCCTTGAGGAGCCATTCTATAAGGGGTATAGAAATGGGGCGTGTGCAGGTTCAAGATCGATACAAAAGTCCATATCCCTATCTGGTGGCATACCAGGAAGATCTGCAGGGAACACATCCAAAAATTCTCGAACTACCGAAACTGATTCGATTGAGGGTACTTGGATGGTGTCATCCCTAATATGTGCTAAGAAAGCTAAACAACCCTTACTAACCATCTTCTGAGCACCAAGAAAGGAGATAATACGCACCGGATTGGAAGTGTAGTCGCCCTCCCACACTAACGGATCTGCCCCAGGCTTGACTAACGTCACAGTTTTAGAGTTACAATCCAAGATCGCAAAATTCGGAGAAAGCCAAGTCATACCCAGAATTACATCAAAGTCACCCATTTCTAAGATAACCAAATCTACGTAAGTGTTGCTCCCCACAAAATTCACCAAACACGACCTATACACTTTTTCAACTACCACAGACTCAAGAACTCATCCCTCTTCCTATCCCTCAAGGTTCGGGGGATATACTTTTCCATGAACAAACTCGAGAATGATTCCCAAGTCATAGGTGGTGCCTCTGTTGGTTGACACTCAACATGTGAACGCCACCACATTTTGGCGTTCCCTTGAAACTGATAGCTCACGAACTCGACACCAAACCTCTCTACTATACCCATCTTGTGTAGTAGCTCATGACAATCAACCAGAAAATCGTAGGCATCCTCCGATTACGCACTTAAAGACTGGAGGTTTCAATTTCAAGAACTTACTGAAAAGTTCATGTTGATCGTTTGTCATAATAGGCCCAGTAGTCAGACGTGGAAATGTGCCCATTCCCAATGGTGCATCCATGCGGGGAGCCATAGTAGCCGCATGTCGTACCTCTGAAACCGGAGGTGTTGGTGCGAAAACCCCTGGAGGTGCTCGACCGTGATCGGATAACCCGCTAAGATAAGCGAGAACACGATTGATCATCTCTAGGGTAGGTTGAGGTGGCATTTCCTCATTCTGCACTTGCTCATTCACCCCATCCTCCCCTTCTCTTATCACCTCTTGATCGGTGGAGGAGTCACCGCCCTAGTATCAGATGGGCTAGGTGCTCGTCCTCTTCCTCTAGAGGACGTCCTCCCACGACCTCTACCACGGCTTCTTGCCGCTACTCTTCCTCGAGCTACAGCCCCAGTGGCTGGCTCAGACGCTTCTTGTCTTACCGATGTTGGTGTTGGCGCAATCGTTGCTCTAGTTCTAACCATCCGCGAAATAGAGTGACGATGGTCAGATACCAATTCGTATCGCCTAGATACCAATTGGACTCAAGTAGTAGCACGAAAGAAAGAATGAAAGAGTGGAATTTTCCTAAAGTCTTATAGCCTCTCAAGGAAAAGTAAAGGCGTCCCCCTACCGTTCCTTAAGACTCTACTAGACCTGTTCTTGTGTGATGAGACCAACGAACCTAATGCTCGATACCAAGTTTGTCACGACCCAAATCCGACCGGACCGCGGCACCCACATCTACCCTCCTATGTGAGCGAACCAACCAATTTAACCCTTAACATTTCAATATATAACAACAGAAAATAATGCGGAAGACTTAACTCATTAATAAAACAATTCAAAACTATTATTAATATCCCCAAAATCTGGAAGTCATCATCACAAGAACATCTATCTCAAATTACTAAACTAGGAATGTCTAAGAAGCTAAAACAAATACTAGCTAGTCCATGCCGGAAGTTCAAGGCATCAAGACTTGAAGAAGAAGACCAGTCCAAGCTAGACGCATTAGCTCACCCCGAATTTCCGATGAAGTGAAGACGGCTAGATCTCTTGTTGAGTTGAAGTTGACGGGCGTTTTTGCATTACACAAATAACAAAGAAGAAAAACATAAAAGTAGGGGTCAAGACAACCACACGCATCGAGTAGATATCATCGGCTAACTCAAAATAGGGAACAGATATATCAATAATAATGCAAATCAACTACAATACTCAACATGTAGCAATAACAACATGAGTTCATCAATGATTACAACCGAGTTCACACATGAGGACTCAAGCCTCAATACCATACTCATTTGGGAATTAAGTTCATTAGATTGATTATATTCATTATCTTTCAAGATTCATTATCTTTCTTCCTCTTGTGTCGGTACGTGACACTCCGCTCCTCTATTTCTATCCTGGTGCCGGAACGTGGCACTCCGATCCTCATATACTATCCTGGTACCGGAACGTGGCACCCGATCCATATTCTATCCTGGTGTCGGAACGTGACACTCCGATCCTCATATTCATTCTATCCTGGTACCGAACGTGGCACCCGATCCTCATATTCATTCTATCCTGGTACCGAACGTGGCACCCGATCCATATTCTATCCTGGTGTCGGAACGTGACACTCCGATCCTCATATTCATTCTATCCTGGTACCGGAACCGGGCACCCGAACCTCATATTCATTCTATCCTGGTACCCGAGCGCGGCACCCGATCCCCTAATTCATCAAGCCTTCTTTTACACTAAGGCATCATCATTCTCATTATATAATATATCAAGCCTTCTTTCATACTAAGGCATCATCATTCTCATTATATAATATATCAAGCGAATTAGGGTTCTTTCAAGATTTGGGATTCAATAGCTTCATCATGCTTTGTTAATTCATCACAATTTCACATTCATATTCATGCAAGCATACAACTTAAGCACATAGTAGGGTTTACAATAATATCAACACATAATATTCACTATTAAGAGTTCACTACGAATATCGTAACATAAACCATAACCTACCTCCACCGAAGAATTGGAAGCAAGCAAGAAATTCCCAAGCTTTGTTTTTCTCCTCAGCCAATTCGATCGATCAATACTTTCTCTCTCTCTGTTCTTTCTCTTTTGTTTTATTCAAACCCTCTTTCTTTTACCCTAATTCTATATAATTAGGAATGAAAGATGGTAATAATGACCCACTAATTAACTTAAGGTTACCTAATTTAACCCCCAAGTAATTAGATTTATTAATAATAACCCTCAAACTTTATAATTAAGGAAAGAATAGTCCAAAACGACCCTTAAAACGTGGGACGAAATCCTAAACTGCCTGGGATTGTGCAGCCTGTGACGGGCCGTCGTGAGTGCGACGGTCCGTCACACAGGCCGTCGTGTCCTCCCAGATTTCAGGTGGTCTGCGACGGCCCGTCACCCCTGTGACGGTCCGCCTGGCCCCTCCGTCATGACGGTCAGAGACTCGTTTCTTGTACCAAATTCTAAAAAGTTGAAGTGTTTTGCAACGGGTACTCACGACGGTTCGTCGTGGATGTGACGGTCCGTTCTGCCATTTCGTTACGAAGTTCAGAGAGTCGATTTTCAGTACCCAATTTCAGAATTCTAAGTGTCGTGGAACGGAACCTCCTCGACGGGCCGTCGTGCCTGTGACGGTCCGTCGCAGTGTCCGTGGTTTTGGCCAGTTTTTCCAGAATTTGTTCTGCTGCTCTAAAACGACTAAACAGGTCGTTACATCCTTGGATTGTACATGTCGTCCTTGACCTCTCAGAGGTCTTGTACGACCCCATTGACATCATTCATTGCATACATGTATGAAAGGTAGTGCGAAATTAAAAAAAATTTCACGAATACTAGTTCAACAATCTTTCATATTATCGATAGAAAACACAAAGTTTCTTCATATGCCAATCCTAGATACAAGAATACTTGGGACACCACCCAAAAAATCAAATGAAGAAAACTAATGTCTATTACAATACTTTCAATAAAAAAAGTTTGAATATGGAAATGTCCTCAAATAGAGTGAGGACATACCCCAACTTTTCTAGAAAGATTACTAGATTCCAAACTTTATTCAAGACACATCTCACTTACTAGCAACACATTTAGAGATAGAAAAAAAATATGGAATTAGTACAATGCATGTCTAAGTAATAATGCATAAACTCGTGATAAATGGACATTTAATGAAACATGCTCTTTTTCATTAAAACTTCATTATATTAGAATAAGAACCACATTTAACATAATATAATCATACAAGACACAACATAAGTAATTTACCATATATTTAAGAATATTACAGTAAGCTATCTCCATTTATAGTACAATACTCATTCTTTACAATAACCAATTTTACCATGTACCCTTCTCACCTTAAGTTATCCTAAGGTTAACTCACTTAAGTAAGAGAATAAGAGACCACCCATACACCTTCTTGAAGACAACCGTAATAATATTTAGGACTATATAGGATGAGATTAATATACTTAAAATACACAATTTAAGGACTTCACATAATGTCCTTGGAAAAGACAAAAGAAACAAATATCCAAGCACCTTCAGAGCCTACTCGTGGAATGCCTCCATAGCGTCCCATTCAACTACCTTATTTTTGTTGAACTCCTACAATACTATAACATATCCCTCATAATGAGAATAGGAAACAACGAACATAGACAACTCTAGGTTTTTATGGAATCCAGAGTCATGTACTTACTCAGATGGAGGGTTTTCTAATTGCCAATGATAGAACTTGGACACATCCTATGTAGACACATTATTATGTAGTATCAAGGGTTTATTTTGACTCTAGTCACATCTGCATGAAAATTCAATCCCTAGGCATACTGACTCGGCGCTAGCTTTTGTTCCAACAGAGCAGTTTAATCACAATACCAATGACGGGTCCACTAGGGCTACCGTACAATAGACGAAAGCGATAGCTCAATGACTTTCCTAAGGATGAATTCATGATGTTTCAGTTAATCATTCCTAATTCCACCACCCACACAAGAAGGATATGATTGTGGATTTCGACTTCAAGGATATCATAACCTCCTAACTAGGTTAAAGGTTCCAAGTAAGTGCACCTCTTAAGGATATAAAAGGTCAGATTCCAATCACACATATTCTACATGACAATGATGGTGACGCAATCTATGTCAATAGTTCACATTCATACACTTCATATTTCAAACAAGGGACTCAAGCCTATCAAATAAAACACCTTTTCATTATAACCTTAACACATGTACAATATAAATTTAGTAGCATATAGGGTAAACTAACCAAACTCACAAGTAAACCTAAAAACCAATTGATAACACCAACATGATCCAATCACAAGCCTCATATAGCTAATTAGGAAGAATGATGCATCAAACCTAAGACTACACACATAAGGACATTGTCATACTCTAACATGATCACCTAATACCAATAGAAGAATACATAATTTCACATTTCTCACATTTAGATAGATATGATAAAACTTCACATGAATTAACTACTCAATCTATCACAATTTATAAATTAATGTTGACAAAGCCATGTTCTTCATAGTTCATAAAGTAATCAAGGCGAGAACACATTATTCACAAGTATAACACATAAGCACCAACACCATAATTTTACCATACCAATCATAATCATAAATCAAGACCTACATTACATAATACAAAGAGGGTGAAGGAATCATACAACCAATCCACTCTCACAACTTGATTCGATAGCAAAAGCAACAAACATAATACCCAAAGGCCCTTAGGCATGGACACGATCACCAATTCCATATAAAATTCATAAATGCACAATTAATCCAAAGCAAATTAAAATCATCTTATCAATATAACATAATCTACACATGTTATCAACATAGTTGTTTCATAATTCAATAGCCTAAAGCAAACTACACAAGAAATCAATAGTATAGAAACATGATCAATTAACATAAAATACAGTAAAAATTAGGAGTCCAATTATTTTTTGATGGTAAAATCATAAAAATCAACATCAATTAAATTATATTACAACAATTCAAACTGTTTTATGCAAGAACAAATGGCTACATCATAAGTTAGAAGTTCATCTTTGGGAAAAGACTTGAAAAACAACATTGAAGATTGGCTCCGTGAAGATAGAAGATTCAAGGATGAAAAATACCTTAATTGATGCTAGACCACAAATCAGATGAAGATTCACCAAAGAATCTTAAATACGAGCTCTATCTTATGTTTTGTCTCCAAAGGAGTTCTAGAGATTTGTAGGTGTGATTTTCAAAAGTGAATTCATCTAATTGTATAAGACATATAAACCCACTTGAAATACCCAAAGAACCCCTAGGAAATTTCCCAATTAATTTTTAGAATACTAGGGTATTTACCTAAATATCCCTAGCATTGGCCAAGACACTGCAGGGAATTGCAAGCCCATCGATGGCCATTCAAAGGATGGGGCATAGGTCCATCGATAGGTCATCCTGGAACGTCGTCGATGAGATAAGAGCCTCCCCATTTATGAGATGAATCTCCCCATACTAAATTTCTATCCTTGCAATAACTGACTGAGCTTCACTCAACCTATGAGGCGTAGGTTGCCCTTCGTAGGTGAGACAAATTTTTGGCATTTTTGGTCACACATATAGTCCTTCCTAAAGGACCATTAATTGGTCCTTCGGGAGTTTTTCCCAGATGTTTCGAACTCAAATACGATCCAACACATTTCATAGAATTCTCACATCAAGTTCATAAAATCCAAACACGTAAAACTTTACGAAACACACTAAGGAATACAAGCATGTCACAAGGTTATCTTTCGAACGTCACCAGGAGTTCTTGTACGTTTAATCTCTAATTATCACCAAACATTAAATACTACGTCATAACAAATATTTGACCATCTTTAGAGTCTAATACCTCATTACAGAGGTTTTAGGCTCTAGTTTAACTTAAGTCATTTTAAAGGTGTTACGTTCTCCCGAACTTGGAAACATTCGTTATCGAATGACCCTTTCCACTCTCCAAACACTTCCAATAATAGAGACTCAAACTAGCAGCTTATTACCGTACCACAGAATACACATATAAAATAAAATTACTTTCACATAGATAAGAAACTTACAACACCACAAGAATATAGAAATTTATTAATGACTTATAATGCCATAAGACTCACATTCTTTATTTAATTTTGGAGAAACTTCATTTTAAACACATTATCATGCTCATATATATAAATTCTAAACACCATACAACCATTTTCCCCAAAATAACAATTTATACATTTTTAAGAAATCTTTACAGTGACTACAATTTTCTTATAGTGACTACATATGTAAACTCATTATACAATATAAACTTACTTCATGATATGCACAATTGAAGGAATCAATGAAATTCAGCTTCAACAAGAGTCCAAAAACCAATGAAAATGCAACATGGTACTATTACTATCTTATTCAACTACTCACCCTTATCTCCCAATTAGAAGGGACTCATAAAAACTAAGGAGAGAAGCTATAACTTACAAGAATCTTCATCATCATCCGAATATTTATCTTAGAGGGCATATAAGCGATTTATTTTTGAAACATCACCTTCCCGATCACTAGGAGGATTTTTCTTTCTCTTACTTCCTCTAGTCGGAATAGTGGGACAATGCCTCACCTTATGACCATCCTTGTCAAAAAAAAATCAACAAGTGGTGTCGGCAACACATTTCCCGTAGTTTTTCTTTCCACAAGTAGTGCAAGTAGGATTACCAAGTTGACAACCACTACCACTCTCAACTGTGACCTTAGAAGCACTAGACCCCTCTTGCATTTGAGCCTTATTCTTGAACCTAGGTTTGTTTTTCTCCTCCACCTTACCCTCTTCATGTTTCTAGTAATCCTCTTAAGTTTCGACACTTGTATGGATTGAGCATACAATATAAGTCTATACAAGTTCATATCATTATTGAGCATGGTCGTACGACATACGTCATCCACAAGGTCGGCAACCTCAGTCAGAAACCTACTCATCTCATCCTTGGGGTTAGACGCAAAGGATGAAGCAAATCTAGACAACATGGTGAACATAAATGAATAGTCCTTTACGCTCACGTAACCTTTCCTAAGGTTAATGAACTCTTCAACCTTCACCTCCCTCCTCTCACTGCAAAAGTACTTTCATGAGAAATCCCTCTTGTACTCCACCCAAATTGTAGCACCGGACTCAAACAGCTTAATATATTTTGATAGACTGTACCACACTTGATGTAACACTTTAAAATGAAATAAGGTGAACTAGAGTTTCGTGATGGTTATTGAGTAAATTATAATTTAAATTGTCTTTTTTTATGTTCTTGGGCAGTCTGTAATGTTTGGATAAGTTTGGAGGTAATCGTCCAAGAACGTCCATGGCGTTCAGTAGATATGCCTTTGAATTTCTTCTTGCGTCTTAACGTGTTTTGAATGAGTTTTACGAGTTCATTTTTCTTGAAACTGGTGTGAGATTCTACAATGACATAGGTGACTTAGTTAAGGGGTTCAACATCCGGGCACAACCTCACCTTGTAACCACAAGATGCCGTAGAGAAGGGAACAACAAAAGACCCAAAACTTGTGTGGCAGTGTCCACCAATGAGGGCAACGACGACCACTGGTCCAACCAATGGCCCGTCGACATGTACCGTCGATTGGAACTTAAATAAAGGTTATCCATGATCAAAATGTAGCTAAGTTTCATACCACAAAACCCCACCAACTTATCGTTCATGGAAAAATGGTTGGTTGGTTGCAAACCGTTGGTGGTTCCAAAAACCTTTATTTTCTTCCAAGGCTTGGAGTGTTTGGTAAATTCACCCCAAGTATTCAAAGAGGCATTCCTTGATAGGCTCTTTCCTATGAGTGGAGGGAGAAAAAGATGGTTGAATTCATGAACCTTTGTCAAGGGGGAATGAGTGTGCAAGAGTATTCTCAAATTCACCCAACTCTCTAAGTATTCCCCAACCATGGTAGCAAATGATAGGGCTAGAACGAACAAAATTGTGATGGGAGTGTCTATCTTGGTGGATGAAGTGTAATGTACGATAATGCTTCCTAATCAAATGGATATTTCTAGGCTCATGGTTTATGCAAAACAAATTGAGGATTCAAAAATTAGGGAGATAAGGAAAGATGGTAAGAGGACTAGGTCGGATGATTCAGTCACCAAAAGCCTAAGAAGAGGTTCTATCACCAATATTATTCCCTTAGAAAAGAGGATAGGGCTCCAAATAAATTCCCAAGGTTGTGGTCACACTTTTGAGAGAACTAGGAGTACTTCTTCTGGGAAGAAACATTTGGGTAACATCAAAGCAATAGGAAAAGAGGTCAATCAAACTTTCCTAGATCCTAATCCTCCAAAAAAGAACCCTTCCTATGGGATGGGATCTAGGAAGGATAACTAATCCGGAGTTTATGGTCTTGGTATGTATTAACCCTTTATGATTGTTGTTTTAATGTTATCAAATTAGTTTATACAGTTCTATACTTCATATGATCATGTCATGTTGATGAATTGCTCAAAGAATGCATTTTTGAAAAAAATTGACATGCTTAACAGTGTTATGTTGTCGAAGATATATCCTCCCTAAAACAAGGATAAGAATAAATTTTTAATTTGTGAAGTTTGGAAAAAGTTTCTTATGTTGCAAAGTCTATGAAAGTGTGAATTTATTCTCCTTGTCAGTTGATTTTTTGATTTTAGATTTTTTTTATCATGGTTGTAATGTTTTATGTTTTTCTAGTGTAGTCCTTTATGGTCTTATATTTTTAGTGTCATTCGTCCCATGTGGAGGAGAACGTGACTCCCTAAAATGAACTAAAGTGAACTAGAGTTTCGTAATGGTTTCTTGTGTTAATTTTAATTGAAATCGGGTTATATTTATTTTCTTAGAAAGTGTTTGAACTTTGGTTTAGTTTGTAGTTCAATTATCCAAGAACGTCCATGACGTTCGGAAGATATGCCTATGAAAGTGTTCTTGCGTCTTGACGTGTTTCAATTAGTTTTACATGTTTGTTTTTCTTGAAACTAGTATAAGATGTCTCTAAGACGTATTTAAATTATTTTAGGGGTTTAAAGTCCGGTCACGACCCCACCTAGGACACATAAGGGGCCCTAGAGAAGGGCCCAAGAGAAGGATGGAAATCTGCCTTGGCAGTGTCAACCAACGTGGGCAACAAACATACCTATTAGATGATGATGTTGATTATAAGATACTACTATTCTATATATTAAAAAGTCTAAATACTGATATAAAAAGAGAAATTTATAATAAATTAGTAACATATGAAATAATAGAAATAACAACCCAAAGTTGGACTGAATTAACCATACAAAGTATAGAAGATGAACTTTATTTTGACATATATGATTTATATGATGATTTAGATATTGGAGATTAAATATGACTGAACACTGGCTAAGACGATATAGAAAAAATTACAGGTTAAAAAGGATTAGATATCCAGATAAATTAAGTAAGCTTTTTAAAATATTATATAAAAAATTATGATAGATAAAAATAAAAATACTAAAATAACAAAAACTAAGATAGACAAAAAAGTACGAAAAATATGGAAAAAATTAAAATCCTTATATATAGAATATCAATTATCACAACTAGTCAAAACAGATAATGATAAAAAAGACCATTTGACAAATATAATTTCAAAAACAGAATACAAATATGTTTGCTATCTGAAGAAACAATATGAACGAAGAAAAATATAAACAACAATTAATAGAAAAAATAATGGAACAAATAACTGAAAAAGAACAAGAGTTACAACATAGAAAAAGAAGGTTAGAAGAAAATATATTAGCAGGAGTATGTAATAAATCAATACTAGCACAAAGAAAAGATATATTAATGTTAGAATTAGAATTAGATTGTCTTGAATATGAATTACAACATAATATAATACATAGATCATAATGAACAAAGAAGAATTTGCAGTAGACGAAAAACATATGAAAACCAAGATGGAATGATAATAAAAATAGTATTTTCAAATTTAGGAAGAAGATACAAGAAAATAGGAAATAACTTATACTTAATGCTAGAAAAAGAAACAAAGAAAATTAGAAGATAGTTTAACACTATGGTAAGAATAACAAAAGAAAATGAAGAAATAGATAAATCAAGAGAAATTGAAAAAATAAAAACGCATAAGCAAAACAAGAAGTACAACATCTAGAAGAAATAAAAATACAAGAATAAGTGAATTAGAAAAAGAATTAGCTAGGTTAAAATTATTATATGAAAATAAACAAAAAGAAAAAGATAAAGAGCTAGAATTAACAAATGAAATAAAACAAATGCAACAAAAATTAAATGAAGATCTAAAAGAAGAAATTGAAGTAAAAGAAATAGATGGAAATGAAAAAGAGCAACAATCAGAAATAAGTGATATAAGTGAAACATATACAGAAATTTTAGCACAAATAAATAAACCAAAAAAATTAGAAATAAACACAGGAGATATGGATAGGCCTAGTACGTCAAGAGTTAAAACCCCAAATAATAGTCCCAGAAATAGTCCTAGAGTTAGTCCTAGGAGGACACCACCAACTTATTATACAGAAAGCTATCAACAATCAGATAGAAATAATGCAATATGGAACAGTAGACTAAATAAAAATTGGACACCTAAACCAAAGAAATGAACAGTACAATTTCTTAGATTTAGATTGTGTAGCAGATACAAATAAAGCAATATTATTATGGATAGGAAATATGTCTAAACAGTTAATAGATAACAAAATAGAAACAGCAAAAACACCAAGATACATAGAAAGAACATTTGTAGGAACGACAAGATTATGGATAGAAAATCTACCCCCAGAAAGTTTAGAAGTACTTAGGAATGATAAGAAAATAGATGGATCCGCATCAAAGAACAAATATAGATATACTAGATAAATATGAATCGGCAATAAGAAGTGAATTTGGAGGTATGACTACAGGATATAAGAGAACAAAATAGAAAAAGAATAATAAATAGACAACTAAAGACAAAGATAACTATATGTAAAATGTGTTATTTAGAAGAATATACTTACGCAATTAAAGAATATTATTACAAAGCTAAATACAATTTAGACGAAGCAAAAGAGATAAGAAAACAATATTATACAAAATTACCAGAACCATTTAGTACAAACGTAATAAAGGATTGGAATAATGAAGGAATGGTAGATACTTTAGGATCTAGAATAAAATTTTTAAATCAATGGTTCATACAACTATGTGAAAAGCAAAAGAAAAATTAAAAATGGAAAAAGTACTAAATAAAAATTTATCATGTTGCAAAAATAAAATGGCACCACAATTTGGATGCACAACTAAAAAACAAAAATCTAAAAGATATAAAAATTATAGAAAAAAGAAATCTATATATAAATATAAACAACCAAGACGAAGGTATTATGTAAAAAACTATAAAATAAAAAGACCATACAGACTAAAAAGAAAGATATCCCAATGTACTTGTTATAATTGTGGAAAGATAGGACACATAGCTAAAGATTGTAAATTACCCAAAAATCCAAAAAGAAAACAAATAGCAGAATTAATTATAGATGATGAAAAATATATGCAAATAGAATACATAGATTATGAATTAAGTGAAAATGATAGTATATATGAAGTATCAGATATAGAAACTGAGAATGAAGAAGGAAATATTAATCTAGATAATAATGAAACAGATGAAGAAATATAATGTATGAAAATGAAATAAAGATAATATCTAGGGAAGAATATCAAGATGAAGAATCATCAGAACAGAAAATTATATTTGATAACACGATATTTGAACAAATAAAAGGAAAAGAATTAGATTTAAGTGTTGAAAAAGTACTAGAAATACCTATTTTAAGAAATTGGTTTAAAAGACAAAAAGAAGAATACTATGTAGTTAGTCAAAAAGAACATATCATAGATTGTAAATACACAAGAGGAAAAGCATATATACCTATAATAAATAAAAGAATGATAAACAAAGAAATACAAGATATAAAAGCTAAAACACCAATAAAATATGTACATTTAGGAGGAACAGAAATATTAATAAAAGCCTGCTTTAGAGAAGGAATAGATACACCTATAGAAATATATTTAGCAGATGATAGAATTGTACACCCTATAGAAAAAGCATAATTAGTGCAAGAAAAGGAAACTTAATATATCAAAAATTTAAATTTACGATAAGTGCTAATTATACAAGATCATTAACAGATAAAAATATAGATAGATCATTAGTTCTATATTGGAAAATATCCTAATAGAACTAGCACTGTGAAGTAAATTATTTACAAGAAGATGTAAAAATTTATATATATTAACAACAAAGCATAAGATAACAGCAAGAAATAAAATTAATAAAATAAAAATAGAAAATCCTTTTGAAAAAATAATTACTGTAATAGACAATAATGATTATAGTTATAAAGAAATTGATATAGAAGAAGATTTAGAAATAGTAAAAGAAAGATTAAGTACTTCAAGCGTACCAAATACATTGACAAGAGCTACATCATCAAGGATGAGTACATCTAAAAGAAAATATGAAATTCCACAAAGTTTGTTAGATAAAGAAGAAATAACACCATATCATTATTTCGTAACAGGAATAATGGATCAAAGAAAATATAAAATCTTAATAAATACAGGACAAGAAGAAAATTATATAACAAGAGAGTTAGTAATGTAAGAAGAAATTATAAGAACAGGACATACATGCCTGTGGATTACCTAGTGAAATAATAAATACAAATGAAGAAACAACAGAAAAGAAATAATTATAGGAGGAATACCCTTAGTAATACAATTTAAAATATACCAAGGAAACCATAATATTACATTAGGAATAAAATGGTTAGAAAAAGTTAAGCCATACAACATAGAAAATGAACAATTAACAATAACTTGTCAAAATAAGAAAATAATTATAAAAAGAACAAAATGATTAATGAAAATATTTATACTTGCAAAAATTATTGTAAAAGGATATCACAACAGATATTATACACCTATGATAGATACAGGAGCAGAAGCGAATATATGTAAGTATAATTGCTTGCCAGAAGATAAATGGGAAAAATTAAAAACACCTATGGTAGTAACAGGATTTAACAATGAAGGAAGTATGATTAAATACAAAGCAAAAAATATAAAAATACAAATATGGGATAAAATACTAACAATAGAAGAAATGTATAATTTTGAATTTACTACAAAAGATATTATATTAGGAATGCCATTTCTAGATAGATTTTATCCACATATAATAACAAAAACACATTGGTGGCTTACTACACCATGCGGAAATAAGATAGGAGAAAAAAGAGTAAATAATAAACAACGAAAACCTATGGAATGGATAAAAGGAAGTGAAAAGATAAACCAAGAAATGGAAAATATAAATAATAAAGAAATAACACAATTAGAAATTATTATATTTGCTATAGACAAAGTTAAATTAATTAATGAACAACTAGAACAATTATATAGTGAAGATCCATTAAGAGGATGGGAAAAACATAAAACAAAAGTAAAAATTGAATTAATAGATGAAAATAGCATAATAACCTAAAACCATTAAAATATAACTTTGATGATCTAGAAGAATTTAAAATACATATAAATGAATTGTTAGAAAATAATTACATACAAAAAGCAATAGTAAACATACAAGTCCAAAGCATTTATAGTTATAAAACATAGTGAACAAAAAGAGGTAAAAGTAGAATGGTTATTGACTACAGAAATCTAAACGCTAAAACTAAAACATACAATTACCCAATACCAAATAAAATACTCAAAATAAGACAAATACAAGGATATAATTATTTCAAGAATTTGATCAGAATCAGGATTTTACCACCTAAAACTAGAAGAAGAATCTAAACAATTAACAAGATTCACAAGATCTGCAAGGTTTCTATGAATGGAACGTTTTACCTTTTGGATATAAAAATGCACCAGGTAGATTCCAACATTTTATGGATAACTGCTTTAACTTGCTAGAAAATCAGATCGTATATATAGATGACATATTGTTATATTCTAAAACACAAGATGAACATATAAGATTATTGGAAAAATTTATACATATAGTAAAAATACAGTATAAGTTTGAGTAAAAGAAAAGGTAAATTATGAAATCACAAATAGAATTCTTAGGAATACAAATAGATAAAAATGGAATAAAAATGCAAACACACATAGTACAAAAAATAATTACTATTGATGAAAATATAGATACAAAAAAGAAATTACAATCCTTTCTAGGATTAGTAAATCAGGTAAGAGAATATATACCAAAATTAGCAGAACATCTAAAACCATTACATAAAAAACTTAAAAAAGATGTAGAATACCATTTTGACGACAAAGATAAAGAGTACATAAGAAAGATCAAGAATTTATGTAAAAAATTACCAAAATTATATTTTCCTGATGAAAATAAAACGTTTACTTATATTGTTGAAACAGATTCTAGTGATCATAGTTACGGAGGAGTTTTAAAATGCAGATATGAAAAGGAAAAAATAGAACACCATTGTAGATATTATTCAGGATCTTATACAGAACCACAAATAAAATGGGAAATAAATAGAAAAGAATTATTCGCATTATATAAATGTTTATTAGCATTTGAACCATATATTGTTTACAATAAATTTATTGTAAACGAGATAATACCACAGTAAAATGGTGGATAACAAAAAATTAGAAGATTCAGTTACAACGAAAGAAATAAGGAGATTAGTATTGAATATATTAAATTTTACATTTACAATTGAAGTAATTAAGACTGACAAAAATCTTGTTGCAGACTACCTATCAAGAAAAAGGAACCCAAACTGAACCAGATACAATGGAAGAGATACTCAAAGCTATTACTACACTTTCTGCGAAAGTAGGAAGTATGGATAAAGAACTACAAAAGATATGTCAGCAGCATGACTATAAATATGCGGAGCTATGTCAATCGGAAGACACAAAAATTCCAGAGCTAGAAGGAGACGTTGGGAAACTCCAAAAAACCCATAACAACATTTGTTTGAATGCAGCTACAGCCAGCACATCTACATCAGGACAACCTACAAAAAAGGAGGAGACTAAAATAAAATACACAAATACAAACCTGAATAAGTTATTCTCAAAACCATATACTCCTCAAAGTACCCAGAAAGATATATTCATACCACCACAAGTAAATACCTACAAAGCCAGCCTAGATTCAGAAAAACAAGCATATAACCATATTACCAGGATGTATATAGAAAATATATACAAAGTACAGACTTTTCTTAACCAAAACCCTAGAGCTAAAAATACGAGAAACCCTGAACAAGACTACATAACCCAACATCTACAAGGATATAATAAACTAATTGCACAACCAGGAACAAATCCAAATCTAGTGGCAACTTGCTACAATTATGGATTATTAAATACCGTATATACTATAATCAGAGGCAAGTAGCTAAAATACCTGAACTATATAAGGCATTTCTACAATATAAAAGAATAACTAAAGGAACCTTATTTTTTATAAAGTTCTACTCAGCTACAGCAGAGATATTATATGACGAAGTCAAACCACCAATACAAGTTATCAAAATTGGACTTACTAGGGAAATGATAATCCCTGAAAAGATAGACACCCAGGAAGAAATAAAAAGAGTAGATATTTCAGAATTTTATGCAAATAAAAGAATTATTGGGCTTGCTACTATATTAAATGAGTTATCAAACAACTACCTAAATGAAAATGCAATCTGGAGCTATTACGACAGAGATCAAACAATGATATACTCCAATTGTAAAGATATAAGAGCAGCAGATATGGAAGAAGTACGACAATGGATATTAAGTCTACTGAAGCCAGAACAAACACCTACAACAAGGGCTATCAGGAAAAATTTCATTTCTCAAAACTTGTTAACCAGATACTGCAAACTAATTGGACAAAAGTATCCAGACCATCTATGTTCAAAATGCTATGGCGAAGATAACTATGTCCCGGGTGTACAACTGGAATAAACAAAGAAGAAGAAGATAAGAAGAATAGTCATAAAAATATATGTAAATTAGTCATAATTATTGTCGGCCACATGTAAAAAGTAAAGGCCACTAAATAAAGTAGAAAATAGTATGTCGGCCATTTGGCCAAAGTTTATTTTGTTTTTTGTAAAAAAGTCATAAAGTAAATAGTGTCAGTATACTATTCATGAATAGTAACCATGAATAGTAAGAGTCAAGTTCTTGTGTAAATAGTAAGAGTCAAGTAATCGTGTAAATAGTAAAGGCCAATCGCCCTTTAGCAAGGATGAAAGGTCATTATGTATCTCTATATAAAGGGCATTTGCCTTCATTAATAAAATCATCCTTCTCCCAACTCTCTATTCTCTTCCTCTCTTACAATATAATCGCTTCCACCCCACATTGGTATCAGAGCTAGTTAATTAAATAAATATGGAAAACAAATCAACTATGTCGGAAGATCTACAAAAACAGGTATACTATTTTATATTCATGAGTAGCTAAATTAGTTTATTCCTGAAAATCTCTTGTTAATTATAATTGTTTATCATGTCCGAATAATGTTCTAATAACCATCTTTAGCAAGTTTGCTACAGAAATATTCTTGAATAAGTATGCCCAGACTATGCCATCCTAAGGTTGAAACCGGTGGCAGAGAAGGCCGTTTAGGGGAGTAAACAAAGTTGAGGCGCTGTTAGGGTAACTAATCAAAGAAGAAAGCTGTAGTAGTGACCAGACGAGATGATTATTAAATCATTATTTTTGCATAATAAGCAAGTATAATTTATTAAGAGGTTGGAAGGAATAAAATTTTAGTGAAAAATAAAAATAATAAAAATGGAAACATACCTATTAGATGATGATGTTGATTATAAGATACTACTATTCTATATATTAAAAAGTCTAAATACTGATATAAAAAGAGAAATTTATAATAAATTAGTAACATATGAAATAATAGAAATAACAACCCAAAGTTGGACTGAATTAACCATACAAAGTATAGAAGATGAACTTTATTTTGACATATATGATTTATATGATGATTTAGATATTGGAGATTAAATATGACTGAACACTGGCTAAGACGATATGGAAAAAATTACAGGTTAAAAAGGATTAGATATCCAGATAAATTAAGTAAGCTTTTTAAAATATTATATAAAAAATTATGATAGATAAAAATAAAAATACTAAAATAACAAAAACTAAGATAGACAAAAAGTACTGAAAAATATGGAAAAAATTAAAATCCTTATATATAGAATATCAATTATCACAACTAGTCAAAGCACAGATAATGATAAAAAGACCATTTGATAAATATAATTTCAAAAGCAGAATACAAATATGTTTGCTATCTCAAGAAACAATATGAACGAAGAAAAATATAAACAACAATTAATAGAAAAATAATGGAACAAATAATCAAAAAGAACAAGAGTTACAACATAGAAAAAGAAGGTTAGAAGAAAATATATTAGCAGGAGTATGTAATAAATCAATACTAGCACAAAGAAAAGATATATTAATGTTAGAATTAGAATTAGATTGTCTTGAATATGAATTACAACATAATATAATACATAGATCATAATGAACAAAGAAGAATTTGCGATGAGACGAAAAACATATGAAAACCAAGATGGAATGATAATAAAAATAGTATTTTCAAATTTAGGAAGAAGATACAAGAAAATAGGAAATAACTTATACTTAATGCTAGAAAAAGAAACAGCAAAATTAGAAGATAGTTTAACAGCTATGGTAAGAATAACAAAAGAAAATGAAGAAATAGATAAATCAAGAGAAATTGAAAAAATAAAAACGCAAGCAAAACAAGAAGTACAACATCTAGAAGAAATAAAAAATACAAGAATAAGTGAATTAGAAAAAGAATTAGCTAGGTTAAAATTATTATATGAAAATAAACAAAAAGAAAAAGATAAAGAGCTAGAATTAACAAATGAAATAAAACAAATGGAACAAAAATTAAATGAAGATCTAAAAGAAGATATTGAAGTAAATGAAATAGATGGAAATGAAAATGACCAACAATCAGAAATAAGTGATATAAGTGAAACATATACAGAAATTTTAGCACAAATAAATAAACCAAAAAAATTAGAAATAAACACAGGAGATATGGATAGGCCTAGTACGTCAAGAGTTAAAACCCCAAATAATAGTCCCAGAAATAGTCCTAGAGTTAGTCCTAGGAGGACACCACCAACTTATTATCTGAAAGCTATCAACAATCGATAGAAATAATGCAATATGGAACAAGAGACTAAATAAAAATTGGACACCTAAACCAAAGAAATGAACAGTACAATTTCTTAGATTTAGATTGTGTAGCAGATACAAATAAAGCAATATTGTTATGGATAGGAAATATGTCTAAACAGTTAATAGATAACAAAATAGAAACAAAGAAAAACACCAAGATACATAGAAAGAACATTTGTAGGAACGACAAGATTATGGATAGAAAATCTACCCCCAGAAAGTTTAGAAGTACTTAGGAATGATAAGAAAATAGATGGATCCGCATCAAAGAACAAATATAGATATACTAGATAAATATGAATCAGCAATAAGAAGTGAATTTGGAGGTATGACTACAGATATAAGAGAACAAAATAGAGAAAGAATAATAAATAGACAACTAATGACAAAGTTAGCTATATGTAAAATGTGTTATTTAGAAGAATATACTTGCGCATTTAAAGAATATTATTACAAAGCTAAATACAATTTAGACGAAGCAAAAGAGATAAGAAAACAATATTATACAAAATTACCAGAACCATTTAGTACAAACGTAATAAAGGATTGGAATAATGAAGGAATGGTAGATACTTTAGGATCTAGAATAAAATTTTTAAATCAATGGTTCATACAACTATGTGAAAACCAAAAAGAAAAATTAAAAATGGAAAAAGTACTAAATAAAAATTTATCATGTTGCAAAAATAAAATGGCACCACAATTTGGATGCACAACTAAAAAACAAAAATCTAAAAGATATAAAAATTATAGAAAAAGAAATCTATATATAAATATAAACAACCAAGACGAAGGTATTATGTAAAAAACTATAAAATAAAAAGACCATACAGACTAAAAAGAAAGATATCCCAATGTACTTGTTATAATTGTGGAAAGATAGGACACATAGCTAAAGATTGTAAATTACCCAAAAATCCAAAAAGAAAACAAATAGCGTAATTAATTATAGATGATGAAAAATATATCCAAATAGAATACATAGATTATGAATTAAGTGAAAATGATAGTATATATGAAGTATCAGATATAGAAACTGAGAATGAAGAAGGAAATATTAATCTAGATAATAATGAAACAGATGAAGAAATATAATGTCTGAAAATGAAATAAAGATAATATCTAGGGAAGAATATCAAGATGAAGAATCATCGTAATGTAAAATTATATTTGATAACACGATATTTGAACAAATAAAAGGAAAAGAATTAGATTTAAGTGTTGAAAAAGTACTAGAAATACCTATTTTAAGAAATTGGTTTAAAAGACAAAAAGAAGAATACTATGTAGTTAGTCAAAAAGAACATATCATAGATTGTAAATACACAAGAGGAAAAGCATATATACCTATAATAAATAAAAGAATGATAAACAAAGAAATACAAGATATAAAAGCTAAAACACCAATAAAATATGTACATTTAGGAGGAACAGAAATATTAATAAAAGCCTGCTTTAGAGAAGGAATAGATACACCTATAGAAATATATTTAGCAGATGATAGAATTGTACACCCTATAGAAAAAAGCATAATTAGTGCAGTAAAAGGAAACTTAATATATCAAAAATTTAAATTTACGATAAGTGCTAATTATACAGTATCATTAACAGATAAAAATATAGATAGATCATTAGTTCTATATTGGAAAATATCCGGAATAGAACTAGCACCAGGAAGTAAATTATTTACAGCAAGATGTAAAAATTTATATATATTAACAACAAAGCATAAGATAACAGGAAGAAATAAAATTATCAAAAAAAAAAAAATAGAAAATCCTGTTGAAAAAATAATTCTTGTAATAGACAATAATGATTATAGTTATAAAGAAATTGATATAGAAGAAGATTTAGAAATAGTAAAAGAAAGATTAAGTACTTCAAGCGTACCAAATACATTGACAAGAGCTACATCATCAAGGATGAGTACATCTAAAAGAAAATATGAAATTCCACAAAGTTTGTTAGATAAAGAAGAAATAACACCATATCATTATTTCATAACAGGAATAATGGATCAAAGAAAATATAAAATCTTAATAAACACAGGACAAGAAGAAAATTATATAACAAGAGAGTTAGTAACAGAAGAAGAAATTATAAGAACAGGACATACATGCCTGTGGATTACCTAGTGAAATAATAAATACAAATGAAGAAACAACAGAAAAGAAATAATTATAGGAGGAATACCCTTAGTAATACAATTTAAAATATACCAAGGAAACCATAATATTACATTAGGAATAAAATGGTTAGAAAAAGTTAAGCCATACAACATAGAAAATGAACAATTAACAATAACTTGTCAAAATAAGAAAATAATTATAAAAAGAACAAAATGATTAATGAAAATATTTATACTTGCAAAAATTATTGTAAAAGGATATCACAATGTATATTATACACCTATGATAGATACAGAGCAGTGTTTAATATATGTAAGTATAATTGCTTGCCAGAAGATAAATGGGAAAAATTAAAAACACCTATGGTAGTAACAGGATTTAACAATGAAGGAAGTATGATTAAATACAAAGCAAAAAATATAAAAATACAAATATGAGATAAAATACTAACAATAGAAGAAATGTATAATTTTGAATTTACTACAAAAGATATGTTATTAGGAATGCCATTTCTAGATAGATTTTATCCACATATAATAACAAAAACACATTGGTGGCTTACTACACCATGCGGAAATAAGATAGGAGCAAAAAGAGTAAATAATAAACAACGAAAACCTATGGAATGGATAAAAGGAAGTGAAAAAGATAAACCAAGAAATGGAAAATATAAATAATAAACAAATAACACAATTAGAAATTATTATATTTGCTATAGACAAAGTTAAATTAATTAATGAACAACTAGAACAATTATATAGTGAAGATCCATTAAGAGGATGGGAAAAACATAAAACAAAAGTAAAAATTGAATTAATAGATGAAAATAGCATAATAACCCAGAAATCATTAAAATATAACTTTGATGATCTAGAAGAATTTAAAATACATATAAATGAATTGTTAGAAAATAATTACATAAAAAAAAGTAATAGTAAAGGTACAAGTCCAGCATTTATAGTTATAAAACATTGTGAACAAAAAAGAGGTAAAAGTAGAATGGTTATTGACTACGTAAATCTAAACGCTAAAACTAAAACATACAATTACCCAATACCAAATAAAATACTCAAAATAAGACAAATACAAGGATATAATTATTTCAAGAATTTGATCAGAATCAGGATTTTACCACCTAAAACTAGAAGAAGAATCTAAACAATTAACAAAGATTCACAGACTGCAAGGTTTCTATGAATGGAACGTTTTACCTTTTGGATATAAAAATGCACTGTAGATTCCAACATTTTATGGATAACTGCTTTAACCACTAGAAAATCAGATCGTATATATAGATGACATATTGTTATATTCTAAAACACAAGATGAACATATAAGATTATTGGAAAAATTTATACATATAGTAAAAATACAGGTATAAGTTTGAGTAAAAGAAAAGTAAATTATGAAATCACAAATAGAATTCTTAGGAATACAAATAGATAAAAATGGAATAAAAATGCAAACACACATAGTACAAAAAATAATTACTATTGATGAAAATATAGATACAAAAAAGAAATTACAATCCTTTCTAGGATTAGTAAATCAGGTAAGAGAATATATACCAAAATTAGCAGAACATCTAAAACCATTACATAAAAAACTTAAAAAAGATGTAGAATACCATTTTGACGACAAAGATAAAGAGTACATAAGAAAGATCAAGAATTTATGTAAAAAATTACCAAAATTATATTTTCCTGATGAAAATAAAACGTTTACTTATATTGTTGAAACAGATTCTAGTGATCATAGTTACGGAGGAGTTTTAAAATACAGATATGAAAAGGAAAAAATAGAACACCATTGTAGATATTATTCAGGATCTTATACAGAACCACAAATAAAATGGGAAATAAATAGAAACGAATTATTCGCATTATATAAATGTTTATTAGCATTTGAACCATATATTGTTTACAATAAATTTATTGTAAGAACAGATAATACACAGGTAAAATAGTGGATAACAAAAAATTTAGATGATTGATACAACGAAAGAAATAAGGAGATTAGTATTGAATATATTAAATTTTACATTTACAATTGAAGTAATTAAGACTGACAAAAATCTTGTTGCAGACTACCTATCAAGAAAAAGGAACCCAAACTGAACCAGATACAATGGAAGAGATACTCAAAGCTATTACTACACTTTCTGCGAAAGTAGGAAGTATGGATAAAGAACTACAAAAGATATGTCAGCAGCATGACTATAAATATGCGGAGCTATGTCAATCGGAAGACACAAAAATTCCAGAGCTAGAAGGAGACGTTGGGAAACTCCAAAAAACCCATAACAACATTTGTTTGAATACAGCTACAGCCAGCACATCTACATCAGGACAACCTACAAAAAAGGAGGAGACTAAAATAAAATACACAAATACAAACCTGAATAAGTCATTCTCAAAACCATATACTCCTCAAAGTACCCAGAAAGATATATTCATACCACCACAAGTAAATACCTACAAAGCCACCTAGATTCGTAAAAACAAGCATATAACCATATTACCAGGATGTATATAGAAAATATATACAAAGTACAGACTTTTCTTAACCAAAACCCTAGAGCTAAAAATACGAGAAACCCTGAACAAGACTACATAACCCAACATCTACAAGGATATAATAAACTAATTGCACAACCAGGAACAAATCCAAATCTAGTGGCAACTTGCTACAATTATGGATTATTAAATACCGTATATACTATAACTGGAGACGAAGTAGCTAAAATACCTGAACTATATAAGGCATTTCTACAATATAAAAGAATAACTAAAGGAACCTTATTTTTTATAAAGTTCTACTCAGCTACAGCAGAGATATTATATGACGAAGTCAAACCACCAATACAAGTTATCAAAATTGGACTTTGTCACGACCCAAATCGGGGCCGCGACTGGCACCCACATTTACCCTCCTATGTGAGCGAACCAACCAATTTAACCCTTAACATTTCAATATATAACAACAGAAAATAATGCGGAAGACTTAACTCATTAATAAAACAATTCAAAACTATTATTAATATCCCCAAAATCTGGAAGTCATCATCACAAGAACATCTATCTCAAATTACTAAACTAGGAATGTCTAAGAAGCTAAAACAAATACTAGCTAGTCCATGCCGGAAGTTCAAGGCATCAAGACTTGAAGAAGAAGACCCACCCAAGCTAGACGCATTAGCTCACCCCAATTTCCGATGAAGTGAAGGCGGCTAGATCTACTGTTGAGTTGAAGTTGACGGAACGTTTGCTGCATTACACAAATAACAAAGAAGAAAAACATAAAAGTAGGGGGTCAGTACAACCACACGTACTGAGTAGATATCATCGGCTAACTCAAAATAGGGAACATTATATATCAATAATAATGCAAATCAACTACAATACTCAACATGTAGCAATAACAACATGAGTTCATCAATGATTACAACCGAGTTCACACATGAGGACTCAAGCCTCAATACCATACTCATTTGGGAATTAAGTTCATTAGATTGAGTATATTCATTATCTTTCAAGATTCATTATCTTTCTTCCTCTTGTGTCGTGACGTGACACTCCGCCTCTATTTCTATCCTGGTGCCTAACGTGGCACTCCGATCCTCATATACTATCCTGGTACCGGAACGTGGCACCCGATCCATATTCTATCCTGGTGTCGGAACGTGACACTCCGATCCTCATATTCATTCTATCCTGGTACCGGAACATGGCACCCGATCCTCATATTCATTCTATCCTGGTACCGGAACGTGGCACCCGATCCTCATATTCATTCTATCCTTGTACCGGAACGTGGCACCCGATCCTCATATTCATTCTATCCTGGTACCGGAACGTGGCACCCGATCCTCATATTCATTCTATCCTGGTACCGGAACGTGGCACCCGATCCCCTAATTCATCAAGCCTTCTTTCATACTAAGGCATCATTAATCTCATTATATAATATATCAAGCCTTCTTTTATACTAAGGCATCATCAATCTCATTATATAATATATCAAGCCTTCTTTTATACTAAGGCATCATCATTAACAAGTGAATTAGGGTTCTTTCAAGATTTGGGATTCAATAGCTTCATCATGCTTTGTTAATTCATCACAATTTCACATTCATATTCATGCAAGCATACAACTTAAGCACATAGTAGGGTTTACAATAATATCAACACATAACATTCACTATTAAGAGTTCACTACGAATATCGTAACATAAACCATAACCTACCTCCAACGAAGAATTGGAATCAACAAGCAATTTCCCAAGCTTTGATATTCTTCTTCCTCGTTCGACTCTCTCTCTCTCCCAATCGATTCAATCTGTCTCTCTTTACATTTCTTTTCTTTTTCTTATTCAAACCCTCTTTCTTTTACCCTAATTCTATATAATTAGGAATGAAAGATGGTAATAATGACCCACTAATTAACTTAAGGTTACCTAATTTAACCCCCAAGTAATTAGATTTATTAATAATAACCCTCAAACTTTATAATTAAGGAAAGAATAGTCCAAAACGACCCTTAAAACGTGGGGAGAAATCCTAAACTGCCTGGGATTGTGCAGCCTGTGACGGGCCGTCGTGGGTGCGACGGTCCGTCACACAGGCCGTCGTGTCCTCCCCAGGTTTCTGGTGGCTGTGACGGCCCGTCACCCCTGTGACGGTCCGTCCTGCCCTCCGTCCTGACGGTCAGAGACTCGTTTCTTGTACCAAATTCTCAAAAGTTGAAGTGTTTTGCAACGGGTACTCACGACGGTTCGTCGTGGATGTGACGGTCCGCTCGCCATTTCGCTACGGTTCGTGAGAGTCGATTTTCAGTACCCAAATTAAAAATTCTAAGTGTCATGGGACGGAACACCCACGACGGTCCGTCGAGCCTGCGACGGTCCGTCGTTGGGTCCGTGGTTTCAGCCAGTTTTTCCAGAATTTGTTCTGCTGCTCTAAAACGACTAAACAGGTCGTTACAATAGATACCAATTTACCCATCGTTCGTCCCCGAACGATCAAGAGAAGAAGGACAGTGGCGAAAAGGAGTACCTGAATCTGTAAACAGATGTGGGTATTTTTCTTGCATATCTGCCTCCTTCTCCCAAGTAGCCTCTTCAACCGGTCGATTCTTCCATTGAACTTTGATGGATGCAATTTCTCTCGACCTCAACTTGCGAACCTCTCTATCTAATATAGCAACCGGTTCCTCTTCATAAGTCAAGTTCTCATCCAACAAAACTGAATCCCAACGGATGATGTAGTTTCCATCTCCATGGTATCTTTTCAACATGGACACATGGAATACCGGATGTACTCCGACAGCCTGGGGCAAGGCTAACTCATAAGCCACCTCCCTATTCGCTTAAGCACTTCAAATGGTCCAATATACCTTGGGCTTAGCTTACCTCTTTTTCCAAACCGCATCACCCCTTTCATTGGTGAAACTTTCAACAAGACTTGTTCACCCTCCATGAACTCTAAGTCTCTAACATTTCGATCTGCATATTCTTTTTGTCTACTTTGCGCCGCTAGAAGCTTTTCTTGAATAGACTTCACTTTCTCTATTGACTCCCTCAAGAGATCAGTACCCCAAGGTCTAACCTCGAATGCATCAAACCAACCAATGGGAGACCTACATCTCCTACCATACAATGCTTCAAATGGAGCCATGTCAATGCTTGAGTGATAGCTATTATTGTATGAAAACTCCGCTAAGGGTAAGAAGCTATCCCAATGGCCACCAAACTCTATCACACATGCACGAAGCATATCCTCCAAGACTTGAATCGTTCGCTCAGACTGACCATCGGTCTGAGGGTGAAATGCAGTACTAAGGTCCAACCTAGTACCCAATTCAGCATGTAATGTCCTCCAAAACTTAGAAGTAAATCACAGACCTCTATCCGATATGATGGAGAGTGGAACTCCATGCAATCGAACAATCTCTCGAGATATAGATCTTGGCTAACTTCTGCGTTGTAAGTTACCTTGACCGGAATAAAATGAGCAGACTTAGTTAACCTATCGACAACCACCCAAATGGAGTCATACTTACCCAATGTCTTTGGAAGACCAACCACAAAGTCCATTGCAATTCTCTCCCACTTCCATTCAGGAATGGGCATTCTCTGAAGTGTTCCTTCGGCCTTTGGTGTTCATACTTTACTTGTTGACAGCTTTGGACACTTGGCAATAAAGTCAACAATATCACGCTCATTCTACTCCACCAAAAGTGTTGCTTTAGGTCACGATACATCTTGGTTGCACCGGATGTATAGAATACCTTGAGCTATGAGCTACGCCAGAATAGTGTTGATCAATTCATCAACTCGGGGTACACATACCCTTCCCTTAATCCTCAAAACACCTTCCTCATCAATTGTTGCTTCTTTAGCCTCTCCTTGCAACACTTTGTCTCGGATTCGCCTTAGTTTCTCATCATCAAACTGTTTTCCCTTAATCTTGTCAAGAAAAGAAGATCTCGACTCCACACTAGCCAACAATCCTCCCTTCTCATTTATTTCTAACCTCATCAAATCGTTAGCCAAAATCTGTACTTCTCTAGCCAATGGGCGCCTAGAAGCTTGCAAATGAGCTAGACTTCCCATGCTTCCCGCCTTTCTACTCAAAGCATCCGCTACAACATTCGCCTTCCCCGGATGATACAAGATAGTGATATCGTAGTCCTTTAGTAGTTCCATCCATCTCCTTTGTCTCAAGTTCAAATCTTTCTGAGTAAAGACATACTGAAGGCTACGATGATCCGTGTACACCTCACACTTAACCCCATATAAATAGTGTCTCCATTGCTTTAGTGCAAATACTACCGCGGCCAACTCCAAATCATGGGTCGGATAGTTACGTTCATGCACCTTTAATTGCCTCGAAGCATAAGCAATTACACTCTTCTCTTGCATTAGCACCGCACTCCAACCAGAATAGGATGCATCACAATACACAATGAAGTCCTTACCTTCCACTGCAAGGTGAGAATGGGTGCGGTAGTCAATAAAGTCTTGAGCTTTTGAAAGCTTTCCTCACACTCATCCGACCATACAAATGGAACATTTTGCTTAGTCAAGTTCACAATTGGGAAGCAATAGAAGAGAATCCCTTGACAAATCTGCGATAGTAGCTAGCTAACCCAACAAAACTTCTTATTTCTGACACATTAGTGGGTCTCACCCAATTCTTCACCGTCTCAATCTTAGATGGATCTACCATCACTCCATCCTTAGAAACTACGTGCCCCAAGAAGGACACCGCATCTAGCCAAAACTCACACTTAGAGAACTTGGCATAAAGCTTTTTCTCCCTCAACATTTCCAATACCATTCTCAAATGCTCTTCATGTTCCTTCTTGCTCTTCGAGTATACCAATATATCATCAATAAATACGATCACGAAAAGGTCCAAATATGGCTTAAAGATCCCGTTCATCAGGCTCATGAACGCAGCAGGGGCATTCGTAAGACCAAAAGACATCACTACGAATTCATAATGCCCATACCTTGTTCGAAAAGCAGTCTTTGGCACATCCGTTGCCCGTATTTTCAGTTGATGATAACCGGATCTCAAGTCAATCTTAGAGAAGACACAAGCACCTTGTAACTGATCGAATAAGTCATCAATGCGAGGAAGAGGATACTTGTTCTTTATGGTTACCTTGTTTAGTTGTCTGTAGTCTATGCACATCCGAAAACTCCCATCCTTCTTCTTCACAAACAAAACCGGAGCACCCCAAGGGGATGCACTTGGTCTAATGAAGCCTTTGTTCAATAACTCTTGAAGTTGTGCCTTTAACTCTCTTAACTCCGCGGGAGCCATTCTATAAGGGGGTATAGAAATGGGGCGAGTACCCGGTTCAAGATCAATGCAAAAGTCAATATCCCTATCTGGTGGCATACCAGGAAGATCTGCGGGGAACACATCCAAAAACTCACGGACTACCGAAACCGACTCAATTGAGGGTACTTGGATAGTGTCATCCTTAAGATGTGCCAAGAAAGCTAAACACCCTTTACTAACCATTTTCTTAGCACGAAGAAAGGATATGATACGCACCGGATTAGAAGTGTAGTCGCCCTCCCACACTAACGGATTCGCCCAGGCTTGGCTAACGCCACCGCTTTAGCATTACAATCCGTAATCGCAAAATTCGGAGAAAGCCAAGTCATACCTGTAATTACATCAAAATCACCCATTTCTAAGATAACCAAATCTACGTAAGTGTTGCTCCCCACAAAATTCACCAAACAAGACCTATACACTTTTTCAACTACCACAGACTCACCCACCGGAGTAGAAACACGAATAGGCATATCAAGTAGTTCACAATGTAGATTTAGACCATTAGCAAATGATGAAGATACATATGAAAACGTGGAGCCAGGGTCAAATAATATAGATGCCATGCAATCACAAACCAAAAGATTACCTGTGATAACAAAGATCGACGCCCGCTTCAGATCTCCCAGTGAAAGCGTAACAATGGGCCCTATCGTTTGTCCGTCCATTGCCCCTACCATGTTGTGTAGTAGTGGCTCTGCTTTTGCCCATCACCTCCGCCGCTTTGGTGACCACCATTACCTCGACCACCACGCCCTCCGTAAAAACATTTCTACCATGACCACCCCTACCTCTAGCTAGTGGGGCTCTGTAATCTGGTTTGGACAATACCTCTTAATATGTCCAACCTCCCCACATCCATAACACTCTCTGGGTTCATGCACAGGTCTCTGAGTAGTGTTGACCGCTCGAGGTGGACCCCCAACTACAGTCTGCAGTGAAGACTGAATTGGTCGACTCGAGTGACCTCCGGAGTTCTGTCCTCTAGAGTAGGAACCATTAAACTCACCTCCCCTTCGAAACCTCTTTGATGTTGATGTCGTGGTGAAGTCATCTGGCTTCACTCCTTCCACCTCTATCACAAAGTCTACCACCTCTTGGAAGGATGTTGCTGTTGCCGCTATCTGCAAGGCTGAAATCCGCAATTCCGACCTCAACCCCTTCACAAAACGGCGGATCCGTTCTTGTGGACTAAAACAAAGTTGGGTGGCGTATCTGGATAGTGCGCGAAATTTAGCCTCGTATGCATTAACCGTCATTCTACCTTGCTCCAGACTCAAGAACTCATCCCTCTTCCTATCTCTCAAAGTCCTTGGGATATATTTCTCCATAAATAGGGTAGAGAATGATTCCCAAGTCATAGGTGGTGCCTCTGTTGATTGACACTCAACATGTGAACGCCACCACATTTTGGCGTTACCTTGGAACTGATAGCTCACGAACTCGACACCAAACCTCTCTACTATCCCCATCTTGTGTAGTAGCTCATGACAATCAACCAGAAAATCGTAGGCATCCTCTGATTCTGCACCCTTAAAGACTGGAGGTTTCAATTTCAAGAACTTACTGAAAAGTTCATGTTGATCGTTTGTCATAATAGGCCCAGTAGTCGACGCGGAAATGTGCCCATTCCCAATGGTGCATCCATGCGGGAGCCATAGTAGCCGCATGTCGCACCTCTGAAACCGGAGGTGTTGGTGCGTAAACCCCTGGAGGTGCTCGACCGCGGATCGATAACCCGCTAAGGTAGCGAGAACCTGATTGATCATCTCTGGGGTAGGTTGAGGTGGCATTTCCTCATTCTGCACTTGCTCATTCACCCCATCCTTCCCTTCTCTTATCACCTCTTGATCGGTGGAGGAGTCACCGCCTCTAGTATCGATGGGCTAGGTGCTCGTCCTCTTCCTCTAGAGGACGCCCTCCCACGACCTCTACCACGGCCTCTTGCCGTTGTTCTCCTCGAGCCACAGCCCCAGTGGCTGGCTCAGATGTTTCTTGCTGTGCCGTTGTTGCTGCTGGTGCGGTCGTTGCTCTAGTTCTAACCATCTGCGAAATAGAGTGAAGATGGTCAGATACCAATTCGTATCGTCTAGATACCAATTGGACTCAAGTAGTAGCACGAAAGAAAGAATGAAAGAGTGGAATTTTTCCTAAAGTCTTATAGCCTCTCAAGGAATAGTAAAGGCGTCCCCCTACCGTTCCTTAAGACTCTACTAGACCTGTTCTTGTGTGATGAGACCAACGAACCTAATGCTCTGATACCAAGTTTGTCACGACCCAAATCGGGGCCGCGACTGGCACCCACATTTACCCTCCTATGTGAGCGAACCAACCAATTTAACCCTTAACATTTCAATATATAACAACAGAAAATAATGCGGAAGACTTAACTCATTAATAAAACAATTCAAAACTATTATTAATATCCCCAAAATCTGGAAGTCATCATCACAAGAACATCTATCTCAAATTACTAAACTAGGAATGTCTAAGAAGCTAAAACAAATACTAGCTAGTCCATGCCTAAGTTCAAGGCATCAAGACTTGAAGAAGAAGACCCACCAAGCTAGACGCATTAGCTCACCCCGAATTTCCGATGAAGTGAAGACTGGCTAGATCTCTTTGTTGAGTTGAAGTTGACGGAACGCTTGCTGCATTACACAAATAACAAAGAAGAAAAACATAAAAGTAGGGTCGGTACAACCACACGCATCGAGTAGATATCATCGGCTAACTCAAAATAGGAACAATATATATCAATAATAATGCAAATCAACTACAATACTCAACATGTAGCAATAACAACATGAGTTCATCAATGATTACAACCGAGTTCACACATGAGGACTCAAGCCTCAATACCATACTCATTTGGGAATTAAGTTCATTAGATTGAGTATATTCATTATCTTTCAAGATTCATTATCTTTCTTCCTCTTGTGTCAGACGCGACACTCCGCTCCTCTATTTCTATCCTGGTGCCTAACGTGGCACTCCGATCCTCATATACTATCCTGGTACCGAACGTGGCACCCGATCCATATTCTATCCTGGTGTCTAACGTGACACTCCGATCCTCATATTCATTCTATCCTGGTACCGAACGCGTGGCACCCGATCCTCATATTCATTCTATCCTGGTACCGAACGTGGCACCCGATCCTCATATTCATTCTATCCTGGTACCGAACGTGGCACCCGATCCTCATATTCATTCTATCCTGGTACGAACGCGTGGCACCCGATCCTCATATTCATTCTATCCTGGTACCGGAACGTGGCACCCGATCCCCTAATTCATCAAGCCTTCTTTCATACTAAGGCATCATTAATCTCATTATATAATATATCAAGCCTTCTTTTATACTAAGGCATCATCAATCTCATTATATAATATATCAAGCCTTCTTTTATACTAAGGCATCATCATTAACAAGTGAATTAGGGTTCTTTCAAGATTTGGGATTCAATAGCTTCATCATGCTTTGTTAATTCATCACAATTTCACATTCATATTCATGCAAGCATACAACTTAAGCACATAGTAGGGTTTACAATAATATCAACACATAACATTCACTATTAAGAGTTCACTACGAATATCGTAACATAAACCATAACCTACCTCCACCGAAGAATTGGAATCAACAAGCAATTTCCCAAGCTTTGATATTCTTCTTCCTCGTTCGACTCTCTCTCTCCCCCAATCGATTCAATCTGTCTCTCTTCTCGTTTCTTTTCTTTTTCTTATTCAAACCCTCTTTCTTTTACCCTAATTCTATATAATTAGGAATGAAAGATGGTAATAATGACCCACTAATTAACTTAAGGTTACCTAATTTAACCCCCAAGTAATTAGATTTAATAATAATAACCCTCAAACTTTATAATTAAGGAAAGAATAGTCCAAAACGACCCTTAAAACGTGGGGAGAAATCCTAAACTGCCTGGGATTGTGCAGCCTGTGACGGGCCGTCGTGGGTGCGACGGTCCGTCACACAGGCCGCCGTGTCCTCCCAGGTTTCGGTGTGTGGACGGGTCACCCCTGTGACGGTCCGTCCTGGCCCCTCCGTCATGACGGTCAGAGACTCGTTTCTTCTACCAAATTCTCAAAAGTTGAAGTGTTTTGCAACGGGTACTCACGACGGTTCGTCGTGGATGTGACGGTCCGTTCTGCCATTTCGTTACGAAGTTCAGAGAGTCGATTTTCAGTACCTAAATTAAAAATTCTAAGTGTCATGGGACGGAACACCCACGACGGTCCGTCGAGCCTGCGACGGTCCGTCGTTGGGTCCGTGGTTTCAGCCAGTTTTTCCAGAATTTGTTCTGCTGCTCTAAAACGACTAAACAGGTCGTTACAGACTTACTAGGGAAATGATAATCCCTGAAAAGATAGACACCCAGGAAGAAATAAAAAGAGTAGATATTTCAGAATTTTATGCAAATAAAAGAATTATTGGGCTTGCTACTATATTAAATGAGTTATCAAACAACTACCTAAATGAAAATGCAATCTGGAGCTATTACGACAGAGATCAAACAATGATATACTCCAATTGTAAAGATATAAGAGCAGCAGATATGGAAGAAGTACGACAATGGATATTAAGTCTACTGAAGCCAGAACAAACACCTACAACAAGGGCTATCAGGAAAAATTTCATTTCTCAAAACTTGTTAACCAGATACTGCAAACTAATTGGACAAAAGTATCCAGACCATCTATGTTCAAAATGCTATGGCGAAGATAACTATGTCCCGGGAGTACAACTGGAATAAACAAAGAAGAAGAAGATAAGAAGAATAGTCATAAAAATATATGTAAATTAGTCATAATTATTGTCGGCCACATGTAAAAAGTAAAGGCCACTAAATAAAGTAGAAAATAGTATGTCGGCCATTTGGCCAAAGTTTATTTTGTTTTTTGTAAAAAAGTCATAAAGTAAATAGTGTCAGTATACTATTCATGAATAGTAACCATGAATAGTAAGAGTCAAGTTACTGTGTAAATAGTAAGAGTCAAGTAACTGTGTAAATAGTAAAGGCCAATCGTCCTTTAGCAAGGATGAAAGGTCATTATGTATGTCTATATAAAGGGCATTTGCCTTCATTAATAAAATCATCCTTCTCCCAACTCTCTATTCTCTTCCTCTCTTACAATATAATCGCTTCCACCCCACATTGGTATCAGAGCTAGTTAATTAAATAAATATGGAAAACAAATCAACTATGTCGGAAGATCTACAAAAACAGGTATACTATTTTATATTCATGAGTAGCTAAATTAGTTTATTCCTGAAAATCTCTTGTTAATTATAATTGTTTATCATGTCCGAATAATGTTCTAATAACCATCTTTAGCAAGTTTGCTACAGAAATATTCTTGAATAAGTATGCCCAGACTATGCCATCCTAAGGTTGAAACCGGTAGGCAGAGAAGGCCGTTTAAGGGGAGTAAACAAAGTTGAGGCGCTGTTAGGGTAACTAATCAAAGAAGAAAGCTGTAGTAGTGACCAGACGAGATGATTATTAAATCATTATTTTTGCATAATAAGCAAGTATAATTTATTAAGAGGTTGGAAGGAATAAAATTTTAGTGAAAAATGAAAATAATAAAAATGGAAACATACCTATTAGATGATGATGTTGATTATAAGATACTACTATTCTATATATTAAAAGTCTAAATATCGATATAAAAAGAGAAATTTATAATAAATTAGTAACATATGAAATAATAGAAATAACAACCCAAAGTTGGACTGAATTAACCATACAAAGTATAGAAGATGAACTTTATTTTGACATATATGATTTATATGATGATTTAGATATTGGAGATTAAATATGACTGAACACTGGCTAAGACGATATGGAAAAAATTACAGGTTAAAAAGGATTAGATATCCAGATAAATTAAGTAAGCTTTTTAAAATATTATATAAAAATTATGATAGATAAAAATAAAAATACTAAAATAACAAAAACTAAGATAGACAAAAAGTACGAAACATATGGAATAAATTAAAATCCTTATATATAGAATATCAATTATCACAACTAGTCAAAACAGATAATGATAAAAAAGACCATTTGATAAATATAATTTCAAAAACAGAATACAAATATGTTTGCTATCTGAAGAAACAATATGAACGAAGAAAAATATAAACAACAATTAATAGAAAAAATAATGGAACAAATAACTGAAAAAGAACAAGAGTTACAACATAGAAAAAGAAGGTTAGAAGAAAATATATTAGCAGGAGTATGTAATAAATCAATACTAGCACAAAGAAAAGATATATTAATGTTAGAATTAGAATTAGATTGTCTTGAATATGAATTACAACATAATATAATACATAGATCATAATGAACAAAGAAGAATTTGCAGAGACTAAAAACATATGAAAACCAAGATGGAATGATAATAAAAATAGTATTTTCAAATTTAGGAAGAAGATACAAGAAAATAGGAAATAACTTATACTTAATGCTAGAAAAAGAAACAAAGAAAATTAGAAGATAGTTTAACTTGACTATGGTAAGAATAACAAAAGAAAATGAAGAAATAGATAAATCAAGAGAAATTGAAAATAAAAACGCAAGCAAAACAAGAAGTACAACATCTAGAAGAAATAAAAAATACAAGAATAAGTGAATTAGAAAAAGAATTAGCTAGGTTAAAATTATTATATGAAAATAAACAAAAAGAAAAAGATAAAGAGCTAGAATTAACAAATGAAATAAAACAAATGGAACAAAAATTAAATGAAGATCTAAAAGAAGATATTGAAGTAAATGAAATAGATGGAAATGAAAATGACCAACAATCGTAAATAAGTGATATAAGTGAAACATATACAGAAATTTTAGCACAAATAAATAAACCAAAAAATTAGAAATAAACACAGGAGATATGGATAGGCCTAGTACGTCAAGAGTTAAAACCCCAAATAATAGTCCCAGAATAGTCCTAGAGTTAGTCCTAGGAGGACACCACCAACTTATTATACGTAAAGCTATCAACAATCGATAGAAATAATGCAATATGGAACAGTAGACTAAATAAAAATTGGACACCTAAACCAAGACAAATGAACAAGATACAATTTCTTAGATTTAGATTGTGTAGCGTATACAAATAAAGCAATATTATTATGGATAGGAAATATGTCTAAACAGTTAATAGATAACAAAATAGAAACAAAGAAAAACACCAAGATACATAGAAAGAACATTTGTAGGAACGACAAGATTATGGATAGAAAATCTACCCCCAGAAAGTTTAGAAGTACTTAGGAATGATAAGAAAATAGATGGATCCGCATCAAAGAACAAATATAGATATACTAGATAAATATGAATCGGCAATAAGAAGTGAATTTGGAGGTATGACTACGGATATAAGAGAACAAAATAGAGAAAGAATAATAAATAGACAACTAATGACAAAGTTAGCTATATGTAAAATGTGTTATTTAGAAGAATATACTTAGCATTTAAAGAATATTATTACAAAGCTAAATACAATTTAGACGAAGCAAAAGAGATAAGAAAACAATATTATACAAAATTACGTAACCATTTAGTACAAACGTAATAAAGGATTGGAATAATGAAGGAATGGTAGATACTTTAGGATCTAGAATAAAATTTTTAAATCAATGGTTCATACAACTATGTGAAAACCAAAAGAAAAATTAAAAATGGAAAAAGTACTAAATAAAAATTTATCATGTTGCAAAAATAAAATGGCACCACAATTTGGATGCACAACTAAAAACAAAAATCTAAAAGATATAAAAATTATAGAAAAAAGAAATCTATATATAAATATAAACAACCAAGACGAAGGTATTATGTAAAAAACTATAAAATAAAAAGACCATACAGACTAAAAAGAAAGATATCCCAATGTACTTGTTATAATTGAGGAAAGATAGGACACATAGCTAAAGATTGTAAATTTGTAACGACCTGTTTAGTCGTTTTAGAGCAGCAGAACAAATTCTGGAAAAACTGGCTGAAACCACGGACCCAACGACGGACCGTCGCAGGCTCGACGGACCGTCGTGGGTGTTCCATCCCATGACACTTAGAATTTTTAATTTGGGTACTGAAAATCGACTCTCTGAACTTCGTAACGAAATGGCAGAACGGACCGTCACATCCACGACGAACCGTCGTGAGTCCCGTTGCAAAACACTTCAACTTTTGAGAAATTGGTGCAAGAAAACGAGTTTCTGACCGTCATGACGGAGGGGCCAGGACGGACCGTCACAGGGGTGACGGGCCGTCGCAGACCACCTGAAAACTGGGAGGAGGCGACGGCCATCGTGACGGACCGTCGCAGGCACGACGGCCCGTCACAGGTTGCGCCAATCCCAGGCAGTTTAGGATTTCTTTCCTCGTTTTAAGGGACGTTTTGGACTATTCTTTCCTTAATTATAAAGTTTGAGGGTTAATATTAATAAATCTAATTACTTGGGGGTTAAAATAGGTAACCTTAAGTGAATTAGTGGGTCATTATTACCATCTTTCATTCCTAATTATATAGAATTAGGGTAAAAGAAAGAGGGTTTGAATAAGAAAAAGAAAAGAACAGAAAGAGAGATAGATTGATCGATTGAGAGAGAGAGAGAGTCGAACGAGGAAGAAGAATATCAAAGCTTGGGAAATTGCTTGTTGATTCCAATTCTTCGGTGAAGGTAGGTTATGGTTTTTCATGCTATTCATAGTAAACTCTTAATAGCGAATGATATATGTCAGTAGTATTGTAAAACCCTTCTATATGCTTAATTGTATGCTGGCATGAATGATGTTATTATGTAATTATGAATAAATAAGCATGACGAAGCTATTGAATCCCAAAACTTGAAAGAAACTTTAATCTACTTATTAATGATAATGCCTTGGTATAAAAGAAGGCTTGATGAATTAAAGTGATGGGATTGATGATGCCTTAGTATGAAAGAAGGCTTGATGAATTAGGGGATCGGGTGCCACGTTCCGGTACCAGGATAGAATGAATATGAGGATCGGAGTGTCACGTTCCGACACCAGGATAGAATGAATATGAGGATCGGGTGCCACGTTCCGGTACCAGGATAGAATGAATATGAGGATCGGAGTGTCACGTTCCGACACCAGGATAGAATATGGATCGGGTGCCACGTTCCGGTACCAGGATAGTATATGAGGATCGGAGTGCCACGTTCCGGCACCAGGATAGAAATAGAGGAGCGGAGTGTCACGTACCGACACAAGAGGAAGAAAGATAATGAATCTTGAAAGATAATGAATATACTCAATCTAATGAACTTAATTCCCAAATGAGTATGGTATTGAGGCTTGAGCCCTCATGTGTGAACTCGGTTGTAATTATTGATGAACTCATGTTGTTATTGATACATGTTGAGTATTGTAGTTGATTTGCATTATTATTGATATATACTATTCCCTATTTTGAGTTAGCCGATGATATCTACTCAGTACGTGTGGTTGTACTGACCCCCTACTTTTATGTTTTTCTTCTTTGTTATTTGTGTAATGCAGTAAACGTTCCGTCAACTTCAACTCAACAAAGAGATCTAGCCAGTCTTCACTTCATCGGAAATTCAGGGTGAGCTAATGCGTCTAGCTTGGACTGGGTCTTCTTCTTCAAGTCTTGATGCCTTGAACTTCCGGCAGGGACTAGCTAGTATTTGTTTTAGCTTCTTAGACATTCCTAGTTTAGTAATTTGAGATAGATGTTCTTGTGATGATGACTTCCAGATTTTGGGGATATTAATAATAGTTTTGAATTGTTTTATTAATGAGTTAAGTCTTCCGCATTATTTTCTGTTGTTATATATTGAAATGTTAAGGGTTAAATTGGTTGGTTCGCTCACATAGGAGGGTAGATGTGGGTGGGCCGCGGCCCCGATTTGGGTCGTGACAAAATTGGTATCAGAGCATTAGGTTCGTTGGTCTCATCACACAAGAACAGGTCTAGTAGAGTCTTAAGGAACGGTAGGGGGACGCCTTTACTTTTCCTTGAGAGGCTACAAGACTTTAGGAAAATTTCACTCTTTCATTCTTTCTTTCGTGCTACTACTTGAGTCCAATTGGTATCTAGGCGATACGAATTGGTATCTGACCATCTTCACTCTATTTCGCAGATGGTCAGAACTAGAGCCACGACCGCGCCAACAACAACACCGGCAAGACAAGAAACGTCTGAGCCAGCCACTGGGGCTGTGGCTCGAGGGAGAACAACGGCAAGAGGCCGTGGTAGAGGTCGTGGGAGGACGTCCTCTAGAGGAAGAGGACGAGCACCCAGCCCATCTGATACTAGGGCGGTGACTCCTCCACCGACTGAAGAGGTGATAAGAGAAGGGGAGGATGGGGTGAACGAGCAAGTCTGCACGAGGAAATGCCACCTCAACCTACCCCAGAGATGATCAATCAGGTTCTCGCTTATCTTAGCGGGTTATCTGATCACGGTCAGGCACCTCCAGGGGTTTCTGCACCAACACCTCCGGTTTCAGAGGTACGACATGCGGCTACTATGGCTCCCCGCATGGATGCACCATTGGGAATGGGCACATTTCCACGTCTGACTACTGGGCCTATTATGACAAACGATCAACATGAACTTTTCAGTAAGTTCTTGAAATTGAAACCTCCAGTCTTTAAGGGTGCGGAATCGAGGATGCCTACGATTTTCCTGGTTGATTGTCATGAGCTACTACAAAAGATGGGTATAGTAGAGAGGTTTGGTGTCGAGTTCGTGAGCTATCAGTTTCAAGGGAACGCCAAAATGTGGTGGCGTTCACATGTTGAGTGTCAACCAACAGAGGCACCACCTATGACTTGGGAATCATTCTCGAGTTTGTTCATGGAAAAATATATCCCCCGGACCTTGAGGGATAGGAAGAGGGATGAGTTCTTGAGTCTGGAGCAAGGTAGAATGACGGTTAACGCATATGAGGCTAAGTTTCGTGCTTTATCAAGGTATGCCACTCAACTCGCTTTCAGTCCACAAGAACGGATCCGCCGCTTTGTGAAGGGGTTGAGATCGAGGCTGCGGATTTCGGCCTTACAGGTAGCGGCAGCGGCAAAATCCTTCCAAGAGGTGGTAGACTTTGTGATAGAAGTGGAAGGAGTGAAGCCAGACGACTTCACCGCAACTTCGACATCAAAAAGATTTCGAAAGGGAGGTGAGTTTAATAGTTCGTATACTAGAGGACAGGACTTACGGAGGCTACTCGGCCGACCAATTCAGTCTTCACTACAGACTGTAGTTGGGGGACCACCTCAGACCGGTCAACACTTCTCTGAGAGACCTATGCTTGACTCTAGAGAGTGTTATGGATGTGGGGAGACTGGACATATTAGGAGGAATTGTCCCAAACAAAGTTATAGACCCCCAATAGCTAGAGGTAGAGGTGGTCATGGTAGAGGCCGTTATTCTGGAGGACGTGGTAGTCGAGGTAATGGTGGTCACCAAAACGGCAGAGGTGATGGGCAAACTGGAGCCACTACATCACAACATGGTAGGGGCAACGGACAGACGAGTAATGGGGCCCATTGTTACGCTTTCCCTGGGAGATCTGAAGCAGAGGCATCTGATGCTGTCATCACAGGTAATCTTTTGGTTTGTGATTGCATGGCTTCTGTATTGTTTGATCCTGGATCCACATTTTCCTATGTATCTTCCTCATTTGCTAATGGTCTAAATTTACATTGTGAATTACTTGATATGCCTATTCGTGTTTCTACTCCGGTGGGTGAGTCTCTGGTAGTTGAAAAAGTGTATAGGTCTTGTTTGGTGAATTTTGTGGGGAGCAACACTTACGTAGATTTGGTTATCTTAGAAATGGGTGATTTTGATGTAATTCTGGGTATGACTTGGCTCTCTCCGAATTTTGCAATTTTGGATTGTAATGCTAAAACGGTGACGTTAGCCAAGCCTGGGGCAGATTCGTTAGTGTGGGAGGGCGACTACACTTCCAATCCGTGCGTATTATCTCCTTTCTTGGTGCTCGTAAGATGGTTAGTAAGGGTTGTTTAGCTTTCTTAGCACATCTTAGGGATGACACCATCCAAGTACCCTCAATCGAATCGGTTTGGTAGTTCGAGAATTTTTGGATGTGTTCCCTGCAGATCTTCCTGGTATGCCACCAGATAGGGATATTGACTTCTGCATTGATCTTGAACCGGGTACTCGCCCCATTTCTATACCCCCTTATAGAATGGCTCCCGCGGAGTTAAGAGAGTTAAAGGCACAACTTCAAGAGTTATTGAACAAAGGCTTCATTAGACCAAGTGCATCCCCTTGGGGTGCTCCGGTTTTGTTTGTGAGGAAGAAGGATGGGAGTTTTCGGATGTGCATAGACTACCGGCAGTTGAACAAGGTAACTATCAAGAACAAGTATCCTCTTCCTCGCATTGATGACTTGTTCGATCAGTTACAAGGTGCTTGTGTCTTCTCTAAGATTGACTTGAGATCCGGTTATCATCAATTGAAAATACGGGCAACGGATGTACCAAAGACTGCTTTTCGAACTAGGTATGGACATTATGAATTTGTGGTGATGTCCTTTGGTCTTACGAATGCCCCTGCTGCGTTCATGAGTTTGATGAATGGGATTTTTAAGCCATATTTGGATCTCTTCGTGATTGTATTTATTGATGATATATTGGTATACTCAAAGAGCAAGAAGGAACATGAAGAGCATTTGAGATTGGTATTGGAGACGTTGAGGGAGAAAAAGCTCTATGCCAAATTCTCTAAGTGTGAATTTTGGCTAGATGCAGTGTCCTTCTTGGGGCACGTAGTTTCTAAGAATGGAGTGATGGTAGATCCATCTAAGATTGAGACAGTGAAGAATTGGGTAAGACCCACTAATGTGTCAGAAATAAGAAGCTTTGTTGGGTTAGCTAGCTACTACCGCCGCTTTGTCAAGGGATTCTCTTCTATTGCTTCCCAATTAACGAACTTGACCAAGCAGAATGTTCCATTTGTATGGTCAGATGAGTGTGAGGAAAGCTTTCAGAAGCTTAAGACTTTGTTGACTACCGCACCAATTCTTACCTTGCCAAGAGGGTAAAACTTCATTGTTTATTGTGATGCATCCTATTCGGGTTGGGTGCAGTGCTAATGCAAGAGAAGAATGTGATTGCTTATGCTTCGAGGCAATTAAAGATGCATGAACGTAACTATCCGACCCATGACTTGGAGTTGGCCGCGGTAGTATTTGCACTAAAGCAATGGAGACACTATTTGTATGGAGTTAAGTGTGAGGTCTACACGGATCATCGTAGCCTTCAGTATGTCTTTACTCAGAAAGATTTGAACTTGAGACAGAGGAGATGGATGGAGTTACTAAAGGACTACGATATCACTATCTTGTATCATCCGGGAAAAGCGAATGTTGTAGCGGATGCTTTAAGTAGAAAGGCGGGAAGCATGGGAAGTCTAGCTCATTTGCAAGCTTCTAGACGCCCATTGGCTAGAGAGGTTCAGACTCTGGCTAACGACTTGATGAGGTTAGAAATAAATGAGAAGGGAGGATTGTTGGCTAGTGTGGAGTCGAAATCTTCTTTTCTCGACAAAATTAAGGGAAAACAGTTTGATGATGAGAAACTAAGACGAATTCAAGATAAAGTATTGCGAGGAGAGGCTAAGGAAGCACAAATCGATGAAGAAGGTGTTTTGAGAATCAAGGGAAGGGTATGTTTACCCCGAGTTGATGATTTGATCAACACTATTCTGGCAGAGGCTCATAGTTCAAGGTATTCGATACATCCGGGTGCGGCCAAGATGTACCGTGACCTCAAGCAACACTTTTGGTGGAGTAGAATGAAGCGTGATATTGTTGACTTTATTGCCAAATGTCCAAACTGTCAACAAGTAAAGTATGAACACCAAAGGCCCGGAGGAACACTTCAGAGAATGCCCATTCCTGAATGGAAGTGGGAGAGAATCGCAATGGACTTTGTGGTTGGTCTTCCAAAGACAATGGGGAAGTACGACTCTATTTGGGTGATTGTTGATAGGTCTCCCATTGGTTGGTTTGATGCATTCGAGGTTAGACCTTGGGGTACCGATCTTTTGAGGGATTCTATGGAGAAGGTGAAAGCTATTCAAGAAAAGCTTCTAGCGGCGCAAAGTAGACAAAAGGAGTATGCAGACCGAAAGGTTAGAGACTTGGAGTTCATGGAGGGTGAACAAGTCTTGTTGAAGGTTTCACCTATGAAAGGGGTGATGCGGTTTGGCAAAAGAGGTAAGTTAAGTCCAAGGTATATTGGACCATTTGAGGTACTAAAGCGAGTAGGGGAGGTGGCTTATGAGTTAGCCTTGCCCCCGGGGCTGTCCGGAGTACATCCGGTATTCCATGTGTCCATGTTGAAAGGATACCATGGAGATGGAAACTACATCATCCGTTGGGATTCAGTTTTGTTGGATGAGAACTTGACTTATGAAGAGGAACCGGTTGCTATATTAGATAGAGAGGTTCGCAAGTTGAGGTCGAGAGAAATTGCATCCATCAAAGTCCAATGGAAGAATCGACCAGGTTGAAGAGGCTACTTGGGAGAAGGAGGCGGATATGCAAGAGAAATACCCACATCCGCTTCTGATTCAGGTACTCCTCTTCGCCATCGCTTTTTCTTCTTTTGATCGTTCGGGACGAACGATGGGTAAATTGGTATCTATTGTAACGACTTTGTTTAGTCGTTTTAGAGCAGCAGAACAAATCCTGGAAAAACTGGCTGAAACCACGGACCCAACGACGGACCGTCGCAGGCTCGACGGACCGTCGTGGGTGTTCCGTCCCATGACACTTAGAATTTTTAATTTGGGTACTGAAAATCGACTCTACGAACTTCGTGAACGAAATGGCGTAACGGACCGTCACATCCACGCATTTAACCGCCGTGAGTCCCGCTGCAAAACACTTCAACTTTTGAGAAATTGGTGCAAGAAAACGAAGTTTCGACCGTCATGACGGAGGGCAGACGGACCGTCACAGGGTGACGGGCCGTCGCAGACCACCAAAACCGGGAGGAGGCGACGTTATCGTGGACGGACCGTCGCAGGCACGACGACCCGTCACAGTTGCGCCAATCCCGTGCGCTTTAGGATTTCTTTCCTCGCTTTAAGGGACGTTTTGGACTATTCTTTCCTTAATTATAAAGTTTGAGGGTTAATATTAATAAATCTAATTACTTGGGGGTTAAAATAGGTAACCTTAAGTGAATTAGTGGGTCATTATTACCATCTTTCATTCCTAATTATATAGAATTAGGGTAAAAGAAAGAGGGTTTGAATAAGAAAAAGAAAAGAACAGAAAGAGAGATAGATTGATCGATTGAGAGAGAGAGAGAGAGTCGAACGAGGAAGAAGAATATCAAAGCTTGGGAAATTGCTTGTTGATTCCAATTCTTCGGTGAAGGTAGGTTATGGTTTTTCATGCTATTCATAGTAACCTCTTAATAGCGAATGATATATGTCAGTAGTATTGTAAAACCCTTCTATATGCTTAATTGTATGCTTGCATGAATGATGTTATTATGTAATTATGAATAAATAAGCATGACGAAGCTATTGAATCCCAAAACTTGAAAGAAACTTTAATCTACTTATTAATGATAATGCCTTGGTATAAAAGAAGGCTTGATGAATTAAAGTGATGGGATTGATGATGCCTTAGTATGAAAGAAGGCTTGATGAATTAGGGGATCGGGTGCCAATTCGGTACCAGGATAGAATGAATATGAGGATCGGAGTGTCACGCTCCGACACCAGGATAGAATGAATATGAGGATCGGGTGCCACGTTCCGGTACCAGGATAGAATGAATATGAGGATCGGAGTGTCACGTTCCGACACCAGGATAGAATATGGATCGGGTGCCACGTTCCGGTACCAGGATAGTATATGAGGATCGGAGAGCCACGTTCCGGCACCAGGATAGAAATAGAGGAGCGGAGTGTCACGAACCGACACAAGAGGAAGAAAGATAATGAATCTTGAAAGATAATGAATATACTCAATCTAATGAACTTAATTCCCAAATGAGTATGGTATTGAGGCTTGAGCCCTCATGTGTGAACTCGGTTGTAATTATTGATGAACTCATGTTGTTATTGATACATGTTGAGTATTGTAGTTGATTTGCATTATTATTGATATATACTATTCCCTATTTTGAGTTAGCCGATGATATCTACTCAGTACGTGTGGTTGTACTGACCCCCTACTTTTATGTTTTTCTTCTTTGTTATTTGTGTAATGCAAGAACGCCCGGCCAACTTCAACTCAACAGTAGATCTAGCCAGTCTTCACTTCATCGGAAATTCAGGGTGAGCTAATGCGTCTAGCTTGGACTGGGTCTTCTTCTTCAAGTCTTGATGCCTTGAACTTCCGGCAGGGACTAGCTATTATTTGTTTTAGCTTCTTAGACATTCCTAGTTTAGTAATTTGAGATAGATGTTCTTGTGATGATGACTTCCAGATTTTGGGGATATTAATAATAGTTTTGAATTGTTTTATTAATGAGTTAAGTCTTCCGCATTATTTTCTGTTGTTATATATTGAAATGTTAAGGGTTAAATTGGTTGGTTCGCTCACATAGGAGGGTAGATGTGGGTGCCAGTCGCGGCCCCGATTTGGGTCGTGACAAAATTACCCAAAAATCCAAAAAGAAAACAAATAGCAGAATTAATTATAGATGATGAAAAATATATGCAAATAGAATACATAGATTATGAATTAAGTGAAAATGATAGTATATATGAAGTATCAGATATAGAAACTAAGAATGAAGAAGGAAATATTAATCTAGATAATAATGAAACAGATGAAGAAATATAATGTCTGAAAATGAAATAAAGATAATATCTAGGGAAGAATATCAAGATGAAGAATCATCAGAACAGAAAATTATCTGGATATCTAATCCTTTTTAACCTGTAATTTTTTCCATATCGTCTTAGCCAGTGTTCAGTCATATTTAATCTCCAATATCTAAATCATCATATAAATCATATATGTCAAAATAAAGTTCATCTTCTATACTTTGTATGGTTAATTCAGTCCAACTTTGGGTTGTTATTTCTATTATTTCATATGTTACTAATTTATTATAAATTTCTCTTTTTATATCAGTATTTAGACTTTTTAATATATAGAATAGTAGTATCTTATAATCAACATCATCATCTAATAGGTATGTTTCCATTTTTATTATTTTCATTTTTCACTAAAATTTTATTCCTTCCAACCTCTTAATAAATTATACTTGCTTATTATGCAAAAATAATGATTTAATAATCATCTCGTCTGGTCACTACTATGACTTTCTTCTTTGATTAGTTACCCTAACAAATACCTCAACTTTGTTTACTCCTTAAACGGCCTTCTCGCCTACGGTTTCAACCTTAGGATGGCATAGTCTGGGCATACTTATTCAAGAATATTTCTGTAGCAAACTTGCTAAAGATGGTTATTAGAACATTATTCGGACATGATAAACAATTATAATTAACAAGAGATTTTCAGGAATAAACTAATTTAGCTACTCATGAATATAAAATAGTATACCTGTTTTTGTAGATCTTCCGACATAGTTGATTTGTTTTCCATATTTATTTAATTAACTAGCTCTGATACCAATGTGGGGTGGAAGCGATTATATTGTAAGAGAGGAAGAGAATAGAGAGTTGGGAGAAGGATGATTTTATTAATGAAGGCAAATGCCCTTTATATAGACATACATAATGACCTTTTGTAACGACCTGTTTAGTCGTTTTAGAGTTGCAGAACAAATTCGGGAAAAACTGGCTGAAACCACGGGGCCAACGACGGACCGTCGCAGGCTCGACGGACCGTCGTGGGTGTTCCGTCCCATGACACTTAGAATTCTTAATTTGGGTACTGAAAATCGACTCTCTGAACTTCGTAACGAAATTGCAGAACGGACCGTCACATCCACGACGGACGGTCGTGAGTTTCCGTTGCAAAACACTTCAACTTTTGAGAAATTGGGACGAGAAACGAGTTCCTGACCGCCAGGACGGAGGGCAGGACGGACCGTCACAGGGGTGACGGGCCGTCACAGCCACCTGGAACCTGGGATGTTGCGACGGCCACTGTGACGGACCGTCGCAGTCACGACGACCGTCACAGGTCACGCAGTCCCAGGCAAAATAGGATTTCTCCACACGTTTTAAGGGTCGTTTTTGACTATTCTTTCCTTAATTATAAAGATTGAGGGTTTATATTAATAAGTCTAATTACTTAGGGGTTAAAAGAGGTAACCTTAAGTTAATTAGGGGGTTTTATTGTCCTCTTTTATTCTTAATTATACAATAATTAGGGTAAAGGAAAGAGGGTTTGAATAAAACAAAGAGAAAGAACAAGAGAGAAAAGGGAGAAACGAATTGAGAGAGAGTATTGATCGATCGAAGAGGGAAGAGGAATAACAAAGCTTGGGAGATTTCTTGTTGATTCCAATTCTTCGGTGGAGGTAGGTTATGGTTTATGTTACGATATTCGTAGTGAACTCTTAATAGTGAATATTATGTGTTGATATTATTGTAAACCCTACTATGTGCTTAAGTTGTATGCTTGCATGAATATGAATGTGAAATTGTGATGAATTAACAAAGCATGATGAAGCTATTGAATCCCAAATCTTGAAAGAACCCTAATTCGCTTGATATATTATATAATGAGAATGCTGATGCCTTAGTATGAAAGAAGGCTTGATATATTATATAATGAGAATGATGATGCCTTAGTGTAAAAGAAGGCTTGATGAATTAGGGGATCGGGTGTCACGTTCCGACACCAGGATAGAATATGGATCGGGTGCCACGTTCCGGTACCAAGATAGAATGAATATGAGGATCGGGTGCCACGTTCCGGTACCAGGATAGAATGAATATGAGGATCGGAGTGTCACGCCCGACACCAGGATAGAATATGGATCGGGTGCCACGTTCCGGCATCAGGATAGAATGAATATGAGGATCGGGTGCCACGTTCGGCATCAGGATAGAATGAATATGAGGATCGGGTGCCACCGTACCAGGATAGAATGAATATGAGGATCGGAGTGTCACGCTCGACACCAGGATAGAATATGGATCGGGTGCCACGTTCCGTACCAGGATAGAAATAGAGGAGCGGAGTGTCACGCATCGACACAAGAGGAAGAAAGATAATGAATCTTGAAAGATAATGAATATACTCAATCTAATGAACTTAAATCCCAAATGAGTATGGTATTGAGGCTTGAGTCCTCATGTGTGAACTTCGGTTGTAATTATTGATTAACTCATGTTGTTATTGCTACATGTTGAGTATTGTAGTTGATTTGCATTATTATTGATATATCTTGTTCCCTATTTTGAGTTGGCCGATGATATCTACTCAAGACTTGTGGTTGTACCGACCCTACTTTTATGTTTTCTTCTTTGCTAATTGTGGAATACAAATAACGTTCCGTCATCTTCAACTCAAGATGATTCAAGCCAGTCTTACTACACCGGAAATTCAGGGTGAGCTAATACGTCGAGCTTGGACTGGATCTTCTTCTTCAAGTCTTGATGCCTTGAACTCCGGCATGGACTAGCTTTTATGTATTTTTAGTTCTTAGACATTCTTAGTTTAGTCATTTGATTGTAGATGTTCTTGTGATGATGACTTCCAGATTTTGGGGATATTAATAATAGTTATTGATTTTATTAATGAGTTTAAGTCTTCCGCATTACTTTATGATGATATTACATTGAAATGTTAAGGTTTAGATTGGTTGGTTCGCTCACATAGGAGGGTAAATGTGGGTGCCAGTCGCGGCCCGGATTTGGGTCGTGACACCTTTCATCCTTGCTAAAGGACGATTGGCCTTTACTATTTACACAGTTACTTGACTCTTACTATTTACACAGTAACTTGACTCTTACTATTCATGGTTACTATTCATGAATAGTATACTGACACTATTTACTTTATGACTTTTTTACAAAAAACAAAATAAACTTTGGCCAAATGGCCGACATACTATTTTCTACTTTATTTAGTGGCCTTTACTTTTTACATGTGGCCGACAATAATTATGACTAATTTACATATATTTTTATGACTATTCTTCTTATCTTCTTCTTCTTTGTTTATTCCAGTTGTACTCCCGGGACATAGTTATCTTCGCCATAGCATTTTGAACATAGATGGTCTGGATACTTTTGTCCAATTAGTTTGCAGTATCTGGTTAACAAGTTTTGAGAAATGAAATTTTTCCCCGATAGCCCTTGTTGTAGGTGTTTGTTGGCTTGATGAGACTTAATATCCATTGTCGTACTTCTTCCATATCTGCTGCTCTTATATCTTTACAATTGGAGTATATCATTGTTTGATCTCTGTCGTAATAGCTCCAGATTGCATTTTCATTTAGGTAGTTGTTTGATAACTCATTTAATATAGTAGCAAGCCCAATAATTCTTTTATTTGCATAAAATTAAAATATCTACTCTTTTTATTTCTTCCTGGGTGTCTATCTTTTTCAGGGATTATCATTTCCCTAGTAAGTCCAATTTTGATAACTTGTATTGGTGGTTTGACTTCGTCATATAATATCTCTGCTGTAGCTGAGTAGAACTTTATAAAAAATAAGGTTCCTTTAGTTATTCTTTTATATTGTAGAAATGCCTTATATAGTTCAGGTATTTTAGCTACTTCGTCTCCAGTTATAGTATATACGGTATTTAATAATCCATAATTGTAGCAAGTTGCCACTAGATTTGGATTTGTTCCTGGTTGTGCAATTAGTTTATTATATCCTTGTAGATGTTGGGTTATGTAGTCTTGTTCAGGGTTTCTCGTATTTTTAGCTCTAGGGTTTTGGTTAAGAAAAGTCTGTACTTTGTATATATTTTCTATATACATCCTGGTAATATGGTTATATGCTTGTTTTTCTGAATCTAGGCTGGCTTTGTAGGTATTTACTTGTGGTGGTATGAATATATCTTTCTGGGTACTTTGAGGAGTATATGGTTTTGAGAATAACTTATTCAGGTTTGTATTTGTGTATTTTATTTTAGTCTCCTCCTTTTTTGTAGGTTGTCCTGATGTAGATGTCTTTGGTCATTGCATTCAAACAAATGTTGTTATGGGTTTTTTGGAGTTTCCCAACGTCTCCTTCTAGCTCTAGAATTTTTGTGTCTTCCGATTGACATAGCTCCGCATATTTATAGTCATGCTGCTGACATATCTTTTGTAGTTCTTTATCCATACTTCCTACTTTCGCAGAAAGTGTAGTAATAGCTTTGACTATCTCTTCCATTGTATCTGGTTCAGTTTGGGTTCCTTTTTCTTGATAGGTAGTCTGCAACAAGATTTTTGTCAGTCTTAATTACTTCAATTGTAAATGTAAAATTTAATATATTCAATACTAATCTCCTTATTTCTTTCGTTGTAACTGAATCTTTGTAACGACCTGTTTAGTCGTTTTAGAGCAGCAGAACAAATTCTGGACAAAACTGGCCAAAACCACGGACACTGCGACGGACCGTCACAGGCACGACGGCCCGTCGAGGAGGTTCCGTTCCACGACACTTAGAATTCTGAAATTGGGTACTGAAAATCGACTCTCTGAACTTCGTAACGAAATGGCAGAACGGACCGTCTCATCCACGACGAACCGTCGTGAGTACCCGTTGCAAAACACTTCAACTTTTGAGAATTTGGTACAAGAAACGGGTCTCTGACCGTCAGGACGGAGGGCAGGACGGACCGTCACAAGGGTGACGGCCGTCGCATCACCGTAAACCTGGAGGCGCGACGACCACCGCGACGGACCGTCGCACCCACGACGGCCCGTCACGGGTTGCGCAGTCCCAGGCGGTTTAGGATTTCTTTCCTCGTTTTAAGGGACGTTTTGGACTATTCTTTCCTTAATTATAAAGTTTGAGGGTTATTATTAATAAATCTAATTAATGGGGGCTTAAATTAGGTAACCTTAAGTTAATTAGTGGGTCATTATTACCATCTTTCATTCCTAATTATATAGAATTAGGGTAAAAGAAAGAGGGTTTGAATAAGAAAAAGAAAAGAACAGAAAGAGAGACAGATTGAATCGATTGGGAGAGAGAGAGAGTCGAACGAGGAAGAAGAATATCAAAGCTTGGGAAATTGCTTGTTGATTCCAATTCTTCGGTGGAGGTAGGTTATGGTTTATGTTACGATATTCGTAGTGAACTCTTAATAGTGAATATTATGTGTTGATATTATTGTAAACCCTACTATGTGCTTAAGTTGTATGCTTGCATGAATATGAATGTGAAATTGTGATGAATTAACAAAGCATGATGAAGCTATTGAATCCCAAATCTTGAAAGAACCCTAATTCGCTTGATATATTATATAATGAGAATGATGATGCCTTAGTATGAAAGAAGGCTTGATATATTATATAATGAGGATGATGATGCCTTAGTGTAAAAGAAGGCTTGATGAATTAGGGGATCGGGTGCCACGTTCCGGTACCAGGATAGAATGAATATGAGGATCGGAGTGTCACGCCCGACACCAGGATAGAATATGGATCGGGTGCCACGTTAGGTACCAGGATAGAATGAATATGAGGATCGGGTGCCACGTTCGGTACCAGGATAGAATGAATATGAGGATCGGAGTGTCACGCCCGACACCAGGATAGAATATGGATCGGGTGCCACGTTCCGCTACCAGGATAGTATATGAGGATCGGAGTGCCACGTTCCGGCACCAGGATAGAAATAGAGGAGCGGAGTGTCACGTACCGACACAAGAGGAAGAAAGATAATGAATCTTGAAAGATAATGAATATACTCAATCTAATGAACTTAATTTCCAAATGAGTATGGTATTGAGGCTTGAGTCCTCATGTGTGAACTTCGGTTGTAATTATTGATGAACTCATGTTGTTATTGCTACATGTTGAGTATTGTAGTTGATTTGCATTATTATTGATATATACGTTCCCTATTTTGAGTTAGCCGATGATATCTACTCAAGACGTGTGGTTATCTTGACCCTACTTTTATGTTTTCTTCTTTGCTAATTGTGGAATACAATAACGTTCCGTCATCTTCAACTCAAGATGATTCAAGCGGTCTTACTACAATCGAAATTGTGGTGAGCTAATACGTCTAGCTTGGATGGATCTTCTTCTTCAAGTCTTGATGCCTTGAACTTCGGCATGGACTAGCTAGTATTTGTTTTAGCTTCTTAGACATTCCTAGTTTAGTAATTTGAGATAGATGTTCTTGTGATGATGACTTCCAGATTTTGGGGATATTAATAATAGTTTTGAATTGTTTTATTAATGAGTTAAGTCTTCCGCATTATTTTCTGTTGTTATATATTGAAATGTTAAGGGTTAAATTGGTTGGTTCGCTCACATAGGAGGGTAGATGTGGGTGCAGTCGCGGCCCGATTTGGGTCGTGACAAACTTGGTATCAGAGCATTAGGTTCGTTGGTCTCATCACACAAGAACAGGTCTAGTAGAGTCTTAAGGAACGGTAGGGGGACGCCTTTACTTTTCCTTGAGAGGCTACAAGACTTTAGGAAAATTTCACTCTTTCATTCTTTCTTTCGTACTACTTGAGTCCAATTGGTATCTAGGCGATCTGGTTGGTATCTGACCATCTTCACTCTATTTCGCAGATGGTTAGAACTAGAGCAACGACTACGCCAACACCAGCACCGGCAGGACAGGGTGCGTCTGAGCCAGCCACCGGGGCTGTGGCTCGAGGGAGAACAACGGCGAGAGGCCGTGGTAGAGGTCGTGGGAGGACGTCCTCTAGAGGAAGAGGACGAGCACCTAGCCCATCTGATACTAGGGCGGTGACTCCTCCACCGACTGAAGAGGTGATAAGAGAAGGGGAGGATGGGGTGAATGAGCAAGTGCTGAGAATGAGGAAATGCCACCTCAACCTACCCGAGATGATCAATCGGTTCTCGCTTATCTTAGCGGGTTATCGATCACGGTCAGGCACCTCCAGGGTTTCTGCACCAACACCTCCGGTTTCAGAGGTACGACATGCGGCTACTATGGCTCCTCACATGGATGCACCATTGAAATGGGCACATTTCCACGTCGACCATCGGGCCTATTATGACAAACGATCAACATGAACTTTTCAGTAAGTTCTTGAAATTGAAACCTCCAGTCTTTAAGGGTGCAGAATCAGAGGATGCCTACGATTTTCTGGTTGATTGTCATGAGCTACTACACAAGATGGGTATAGTAGAGAGGTTTGGTGTCGAGTTCGTGAGCTATCAGTTTCAAGGGAACGCCAAAATGTGGTGGCGTTCACATGTTGAGTGTCAACCAACAGAGGCACCACCTATGACTTGGGAATCATTCTCGAGTTTGTTCATGGAAAAGTATATCCCCCGGACCTTGAGGGATAGGAAGAGGGATGAGTTCTTAAGTCTCGAGCAAGGTAGAATGACGGTTAACGCATATGAGGCTAAGTTTCGTGCTTTATCAAGGTATGCCACTCAACTCTGTTTCAGTCCACAAGAACGGATCCGCCGTTTTGTGAAGGGGTTGAGATCAGAGTTGCGGATTTCAGCCTTACAGGTAGCGGCTACGGCAAAATCCTTCCAAGAGGTGGTAGACTTTGTGATAGAAGTGGAAGGAGTGAAGCCTGACGACTTGACCGCAACTTCGACATCAAAAAGGTTTCGAAGAGGGGGAGGTGAGTTTAATGGTTCTTATTCTAGAGGACAGAACTCCGGAGGTCACTCCAATCGACCAATACAGTCTTCACTACAGACTGTAGTTGGGGGTCCACCTCAGAACGGTCAACACTTCTCTGAGAGGCCGATGCGTGAACCCAGAGAATGTTATGGGTGTGGAGAGATTGGACACATTAAGAGGTATTGTCCAAACCAGAGTTACAGAACCCCACTGGCTAGAGGTAGGGGTGGTAATGGTAGAGGTCGTTATTCTGGAGGGCGTGGTGGCCGAGGTAATGGTGGTCACCAAAACGGCAGAGGTGAAGGGCAAAACGGAGCCACTACTACGCAACATGGTAGGGGCAATGGACAGACAAACGATAGGGCCCATTGTTACGCTTTCCCTGGGAGATCTGAAGCGGAGGCGTCTGATGCTGTTATCACAGGTAATCTTTTGGTTTGTGATTGCATGGCATCTATATTATTTGACCCTGGCTCCACGTTTTCATATGTATCTTCATCATTTGCTAATGGTCTAAATCTACATTGTGAATTACTTGATATGCCTATTCGTGTTTCTACTTCGGTGGGTGAGTCTGTGGTAGTTGAAAAAGTGTATAGGTCTTGTTTGGTGAATTTTGTGGGGAGCAACACTTACGTAGATTTGGTTATCTTAGAAATGGGTGATTTTGATGTAATTCTGGGTATGACTTGGCTCTCTCCGAATTTTGCGATCTTGGATTGTAATGCTAAAACGGTGACGTTAGCCAAGCCTGGGACAGATCCGTTAGTGTGGGAGGGTGACTACACTTCCAATCCGGTGCGTATTATCTCCTTTCTTGGTGCTCAGAAGATGGTTAGTAAGGGTTGTTTAGCTTTCTTAGCACATCTTAGGGATGACACCATCCAAGTACCCTCAATCGAATCGGTTTGGTAGTTCGAGAATTTTTGGATGTGTTCCTGCAGATCTTCTGGTATGCCACGGATAGGGATATTGACTTCTGCATTGATCTTGAACCGGTACTCGCCCCATTTCTATACCCCTTATAGAATGGCTCCATGAGTTAAGAGAGTTAAAGGCACAACTTCAAGAGTTATTGAACAAAGGCTTCATTAGACCAAGTGCATCCCCTTGGGGTGCTCCGGTTTTGTTTGTGAAGAAGAAGGATGGGAGTTTTCGGATGTGCATAGACTACAGACAACTAAACAAGGTAACCATAAAGAACAAGTATCCTCTTCCTCGCATTGATGACTTGTTCGATCAGTTACAAGGTGCTTGTGTCTTCTCTAAGATTGACTTGAGATCCGGTTATCATCAATTGAAAATACAGGCAACGGATGTGCCAAAGACCGCTTTTGAGCGAGGTATGGGCATTACGAATTTGTGGTGATGTCTTTTGGTCTTACGAATGCCCCTGCTGCGTTCATGAGCTTGATGAACGGGATTTTTAAGCCATATTTGGACCTCTTCGTAATCGTATTTATTGATGATATATTGGTATACTCGAAGAGCAAGAAGGAACATGAAGAGCATTTGAGAATGGTATTGGAAATGTTGGGGGAGAAAAAGCTTTATGCCAAGTTCTCTGAGAGTGAGTTATGGCAAGATGCGGTGTCCTTCTTGGGGCACGTAGTTTCTAAGGATGGAGTGATGGTAGATCCATCTAAGATTGAGACGGTGAAGAATTGGGTGAGACCCACTAATGTGTCAGAAATAAGAAGTTTTGTTGGGTTAGCTAGCTACTATCGCAGATTTGTCAAGGGATTCTCTTCTATTGCTTCCCAATTGACGAACTTGACTAAGCAAAATGTTCCATTTGTATGGTCGGATGAGTGTGAGGAAAGCTTTCAAAAGCTCAAGACTTTATTGACTACCGCACCCATTCTCACCTTGCCAGTGGAAGGTAAGGACTTCATTGTGTATTGTGATGCATCCTATTGCAGGTTGGAGTGCAGTGCTAATGCAAGAGAAGAGTGTAATCGCTTATGCTTCGAGGCAATTAAAGGTGCATGAACGTAACTATCCGACCCATGATTTGGAGTTGGCCGCGGTAGTATTTGCACTAAAGCAATGGAGACACTATTTATATGGGGTTAAGTGTGAGGTGTACACGGATCATCGTAGCCTTCAGTATGTCTTTACTCAGAAAGATTTGAACTTGAGACAAAGGAGATGGATGGAACTACTAAAGGACTACGATATCACTATCTTGTATCATCCGGGGAAGGCGAATGTTGTAGCGGATGCTTTGAGTAGAAAGGCGGGAAGCATGGGAAGTCTAGCTCATTTGCAAGCTTCTAGGCGCCCATTGGCTAGAGAAGTACAGATTTTGGCTAACGATTTGATGAGGTTAGAAATAAATGAGAAGGGAGGATTGTTGGCTAGTGTGGAGTCGAAATCTTCTTTTCTCGACAAAATTAAGGGAAAACAGTTTGATGATGAGAAACTAAGACGAATTCAAGATAAAGTATTGCGAGGAGAGGCTAAGGAAGCACAAATCGATGAAGAAGGTGTTTTGAGAATCAAGGGAAGGGTATGTGTACCCCGAGTTGATGATTTGATCAACACTATTCTGGCAGAGGCTCATAGTTCAAAGTATTCTATACACCCGGGTGCGACCAAGATGTATCGTTACCTAAAGCAACACTTTTGGTGGAGTAGAATGAAGCGTGATATTGTTGACTTTATTGCCAAGTGTCCAAACTGTCAACAAGTGAAATATGAACACCAAAGGCCCGGAGGAACACTTCAGAGAATGCCCATTCCTGAATGGAAGTGGGAGAGAATTGCAATGGACTTTGTGGTTGGTCTTCCAAAGACATTGGGTAAGTATGACTCCATTTGGGTAGTTGTCGATAGGTTAACTAAGTCTGCTCATTTTATTCCGGTCAAGGTAACTTACAACGCAGAAGTTAGCCAAGATCTATATCTCGAGAGATTGTTCGATTGCATGGAGTTCCACTCTCCATCATATCGGATAGAGGTACGCAGATTTACTTCTAAGTTTTGGAAAACATTACATGCGGAATTGGGTACTAGGTTGGACCTTAGTCTGCGTTCCATCCTCAAACCGATGGTCGGGCCTGAGCGAACGATTCAAGTCTTGGAGGATATGCTTCGTGCATGTGTGATAGAGTTTGGTGGCCATTGGGATAGCTTACCCTTAGCGGAGTTCTCATACAATAATAGCTATCACTCAAGCATTGACATGGCTCCATTTGAAGCATTGTATGGGAGGAGATGTAGATCTCCCATTGGTTGGTTTGATGCATTCGAGGTTAGACCTTGGGGTACTGATCTTTTGAGGGAATCGATAGAGAAAGTGAAGTCTATTCAAGAAAAGCTTCTAGCGGCGCAAAGTAGACAAAAGGAGTATGCAGACCGAAAGGTTAGAGACTTGGAGTTCATGGAGGGTGAACAAGTCTTGTTGAAGGTTTCACCTATGAAAGGGGTGATGCGGTTTGGTAAAAGAGGTAAGTTAAGTCCAAGGTATATTGGACCATTTGAAGTGCTTAAGCGAATAGGGGAGGTGGCTTATGAGTTAGCCTTGCCCCCGGGGCTGTCCGGAGTACATCCGGTATTCCATGTGTCCATGTTGAAAAGATACCATGGAGATGGAAACTACATCATCCGTTGGGATTGATTTTGTTGGATGAGAACTTGACTTATGAAGAGGAACCGGTTGCTATATTAGATAGAGAGGTTCGCAAGTTGAGGTCGAGAGAAAGCGCATCCATCAAAGTTCAATGGAAGAATCGGCCGGTTGAAGAGGCTATTTGGGAGAAGGAGGGGGATATGCAAGAGAAATCCCCACATCTGTTTCCAGATTCAGGTACTCCTCTTCGCCACTGGTTTTCTTCTTTTGATCGTTCGGGGACGAACGATGGGTAAATTGGTATCTATTGTAACGACCTGTTTAGTCGTTTTAGAGCGTGAACAAATTCGGACAAAGCGGCCAAAACCACGGACATCGCGACGGACCGTCCACAGCACGACGGCCGTCGAGGAGGTTCCGTTCCACGACACTTAGAATTCTGAAATTGGGTACTGAAAATCGACTCTCTGAACTTCGTAACGAAATGGCAGAACGGACCGTCACATCCACGACGAACCGTCGTGAGTACCCGTTGCAAAACACTTCAACTTTTGAGAATTTGGTACAAGAAACGGGTCTCTGACCGTCATGACGGAGGGGCCAGGACGGACCGTCACAGGGGTGACGGGCCGTCGCAGACCACCAGAAACCTGGGAGGCGCGACGACCACCGCGACGGACCGTCGCACCCACGACGGCCCGTCACGGGTTGCGCAGTCCCAGGCGGTTTAGGATTTCTTTCCTCGTTTTAAGGGACGTTTTGGACTATTCTTTCCTTAATTATAAAGTTTGAGGGTTATTATTAATAAATCTAATTACTTGGGGGTTAAATTAGGTAACCTTAAGTTAATTAGTGGGTCATTATTACCATCTTTCATTCCTAATTATATAGAATTAGGGTAAAAGAAAGAGGGTTTGAATAAGAAAAAGAAAAGAACAGAAAGAGAGACAGATTGAATCGATTGGGAGAGAGAGAGAGTCGAACGAGGAAGAAGAATATCAAAGCTTGGGAAATTGCTTGTTGATTCCAATTCTTCGGTGGAGGTAGGTTATGGTTTATGTTACGATATTCGTAGTGAACTCTTAATAGTGAATATTATGTGTTGATATTATTGTAAACCCTACTATGTGCTTAAGTTGTATGCTTGCATGAATATGAATGTGATATTGTGATGAATTAACAAAGCATGATGAAGCTATTGAATCCCAAATCTTGAAAGAACCCTAATTCGCTTGATATATTATATAATGAGAATGATGATGCCTTAGTATGAAAGAAGGCTTGATATATTATATAATGAGGATGATGATGCCTTAGTGTAAAAGAAGGCTTGATGAATTAGGGGATCGGGTGCCACGTTCCGGTACCAGGATAGAATGAATATGAGGATCGGAGTGTCACGCCCGACACCAGGATAGAATATGGATCGGGTGCCACGTTCGGTACCAGGTTAGAATGAATATGAGGAGGGGGTGCCACGTTCCGGTACCAGGATAGAATGAATATGAGGAGCGGAGTGTCACGTTCCGACACCAGGATAGAATATGGATCGGGTGCCTCGTTGCGGTACCAGGATAGTATATGAGGAGCGGAGTGCCACGTTAGGCACCAGGATAGAAATAGAGGAGCGGAGTGTCACGTACCGACACAAGAGGAAGAAAGATAATGAATCTTGAAAGATAATGAATATACTCAATCTAATGAACTTAATTTCCAAATGAGTATGGTATTGAGGCTTGAGTCCTCATGTGTGAACTCGGTTGTAATTATTGATGAACTCATGTTGTTATTGCTACATGTTGAGTATTGTAGTTGATTTGCATTATTATTGATATATACTGTTCCCTATTTTGAGTTAGCCGATGATATCTACTCAGTACGTGTGGTTGTACTGACCCCCTACTTTTATGTTTTCTTCTTTGCTAATTGTGGAATACAGCGAACGTTCCGTCATCTTCAACTCAGCAGTGATTCAAGCCAGTCTTACTACACCGGAAATTCAGGGTGAGCTAATACGTCTAGCTTGGACTGGATCTTCTTCTTCAAGTCTTGATGCCTTGAACTTCCGGCATGGACTAGCTAGTATTTGTTTTAGCTTCTTAGACATTCCTAGTTTAGTAATTTGAGATAGATGTTCTTGTGATGATGACTTCCAGATTTTGGGGATATTAATAATAGTTTTGAATTGTTTTATTAATGAGTTAAGTCTTCCGCATTATTTTCTGTTGTTATATATTGAAATGTTAAGGGTTAAATTGGTTGGTTCGCTCACATAGGAGGGTAGATGTGGGTGCCAGTCGCGGCCCCGATTTGGGTCGTGACAATCTTCTAATTTTTTTGTTATCCACCATTTTACCTGTGTATTATCTGTTCTTACAATAAATTTATTGTAAACAATATATGGTTCAAATGCTAATAAACATTTATATAATGCGAATAATTCTTTTCTATTTATTTCCCATTTTATTTGTGGTTCTGTATAAGATCCTGAATAATATCTACAATGGTGTTCTATTTTTTCCTTTTCATATCTGTATTTTAAAACTCCTCCGTAACTATGATCACTAGAATCTGTTTCAACAATATAAGTAAACGTTTTATTTTCATCAGGAAAATATAATTTTGGTAATTTTTTACATAAATTCTTGATCTTTCTTATGTACTCTTTATCTTTGTCGTCAAAATGGTATTCTACATCTTTTTTAAGTTTTTTATGTAATGGTTTTAGATGTTACGCTAATTTTGGTATATATTCTCTTACTGATTTACTAATCCTAGAAAGGATTGTAATTTCTTTTGTATCTATATTTTCATCAATAGTAATTATTTTTTGTACTATGTGTGTTTGCATTTTTATTCCATTTTTATCTATTTGTATTCCTAAGAATTCTATTTGTGATTTCATAATTTACGCTTTTCTTTTACTCAAACTTATACTTGTATTTTTACTATATGTATAAATTTTTCCAATAATCTTATATGTTCATCTTGTGTTTTAGAATATAACAATATGTCATCTATATATACGATCTGCTTTTCTAGTCAAGTTAAAACAGTTATCCATAAAATGTTGGAATCTACAGTGCATTTTTATATCCAAAAGGTAAAACGTTCCATTCATAGAAACCTTAAGTGATCTTGTGAATCTGTTAATTGTTTAGATTCTTCTTCTAGTTTTAGGTGGTAAAATCCTGATTTACACCAAATTCTTGAAATAATTATATCCTTGTATTTGTCTTATTTTGAGTATTTTATTTGGTATTGGGTAATTGTATGTTTTAGTTTTAGCGTTTAGATTGTAGTCAATAACCATTCTACTTTTACCTCTTTTTTGTTCACTATGTTTTATAACTATAAATGCTTTGGACTTGTATGTTTACTATTGCTTTTTGTATGTAATTATTTTCTAACAATTCATTTGTATGTATTTTAAATTCTTCTAGATCATCAAAGTTATATTTTAATGGTTTTAGGTTATTATGCTATTTTCATCTATTAATTCAATTTTTACTTTTGTTTTATGTTTTTCCCATCCTCTTAATGGATCTTCACTATATAATTGTTCTAGTTGTTCATTAATTAATTTAACTTTGTCTATAGCAAATATAATAATTTCTAATTGTGTTATTTGTTTATTATTTATATTTTCCATTTCTTGGTTTATCTTTTTCACTTCCTTTTATCCATTCCATAGGTTTTCGTTGTTTATTATTTACTCTTTTTGCTCCTATCTTATTTCCGCATGGTGTAGTAAGCCACCAATGTGTTTTTGTTATTATATGTGGATAAAATCTATCTAGAAATGGCATTCCTAATAACATATCTTTTGTAGTAAATTCAAAATTATACATTTCTTCTATTGTTAGTATTTTATCCCATATTTGTATTTTTATATTTTTGCTTTGTATTTAATCATACTTCCTTCATTGTTAAATCCTGTTACTACCATAGGTGTTTTTAATTTTTCCCATTTATCTTCCGGCAAGCAATTATACTTACATATATTCATCGCTCCCTGTATCTATCATAGGTGTATAATATACATTTGTGATATCCTTTACAATAATTTTTGCAAGTATAAATATTTTCATTAATCATTTTGTTCTTTTTATAATTATTTTCTTATTTTGACAAGTTATTGTTAATTGTTCATTTTCTATGTTGTATGGCTTAACTTTTTCTAATCATTTTATTCCTAATGTAATATTATGGTTTCCTTGGTATATTTTAAATTGTATTACTAAGGGTATTCCTCCTATAATTATTTCTTTTCTCGTTGTTTCTTCATTTGTATTTATTATTTCACTAGGTAATCTGGGCATGTATGTCCTGTTCTTATAATTTCTTCTTACATTACTAACTCTCTTGTTATATAATTTTCTTCTTGTCCTATATTTATTAAGATTTTATATTTTCTTTGATCCATTATTCCTGTTATGAAATAATGATATGGTGTTATTTCTTCTTTATCTAACAAACTTTGTGGAATTTCATATTTTCTTTTAGATGTACTCATCCTTGATGATGTAGCTCTTGTCAATGTATTTGGTACGCTTGAAGTACTTAATCTTTCTTTTACTATTTCTAAATCTTCTTCTATATCAATTTCTTTATAACTATAATCATTATTGTCTATTACAGTAATTATTTTTTCAAAAGGATTTTCTATTTTTATTTTATTAATTTTATTTCTTCTTTGTTATCTTATGCTTTGTTGTTAATATATATAAATTTTTACATCTTCTTTGTAAATAATTTACTTCTCGGTGCTAGTTCTATTAGGATATTTTCCAATATAGAACTAATGATCTATCTATATTTTTATACATTAATGATACTGTATAATTAGCACTTATCGTAAATTTAAATTTTTGATATATTAAGTTTCCTTTTACTGCACTAATTATGCTTTTTTCTATAGGGTGTACAATTCTATCATCTGCTAAATATATTTCTATAGGTGTATCTAATCCTTCTCTAAAGCAGGCTTTTATTAATATTTCTGTTCCTCCTAAATGTACATATTTTATTGGTGTTTTAGCTTTTATATCTTGTATTTCTTTGTTTATCATTCTTTTATTTATTATAGGTATATATGCTTTTCCTCTTGTGTATTTACAATCTATGATATGTTCTTTTTGACTAACTACATAGTATTCTTCTTTTTGTCTTTTAAACCAATTTCTTAAAATAGGTATTTCTAGTACTTTTTCAACACTTAAATCTAATTCTTTTCCTTTTATTTGTTCAAATATCGTGTTATCAAATATAATTTTACATTACGATGATTCTTCATCTTGATATTCTTCCCTAGATATTATCTTTATTTCATTTTCAGACATTATATTTCTTCATCTGTTTCATTATTATCTAGATTAATATTTCCTTCTTCATTCTCAGTTTCTATATCTGATACTTCATATATACTATCATTTTCACTTAATTCATAATCTATGTATTCTATTTGCATATATTTTTCATCATCTATAATTAATTACGCTATTTGTTTTCTTTTTGGATTTTGGGTAATTTACAATCTTTAGCTATGTGTCCTATCTTTCCACAATTATAACAAGTACATTGGGATATCTTTCTTTTTAGTCTGTATGGTCTTTTTATTTTATAGTTTTTTACATAATACCTTCGTCTTGGTTGTTTATATTTATATATAGATTTCTTTTTTCTATAATTTTTATATCTTTTTAGATTTTGTTTTTAGTTGTGCATCCAAATTGTGGTGCCATTTTATTTTGCAACATGATAAATTTTTATTTAGTACTTTTTCCATTTTTAATTTTTCTTTTTGGTTTTCACATAGTTGTATGAACCATTGATTTAAAAATTTTATTCTAGATCCTAAAGTATCTACCATTCCTTCATTATTCCAATCCTTTATTACGTTTGTACTAAATGGTTCAGTAATTTTGTATAATATTGTTTTCTTATCTCTTTTGCTTCGTCTAAATTGTATTTAGCTTTGTAATAATATTCTTTAAATGCTAAGTATATTCTTCTAAATAACACATTTTACATATAGCTAACTTTGTCATTAGTTGTCTATTTATTATTCTTTCTCTATTTTGTTCTCTTATATCTGTAGTCATACCTCCAAATTCACTTCTTATTGCCGATTCATATTTATCTAGTATATCTATATTTGTTCTTTGATGCGGATCCATCTATTTTCTTATCATTCCTAAGTACTTCTAAACTTTCTGGGGTAGATTTTCTATCCATAATCTTGTCGTTCCTACAAATGTTCTTTCTATGTATCTTGGTGTTTTTCTTTGTTTCTATTTTGTTATCTATTAACTGTTTAGACATATTTCCTATCCATAATAATATTGCTTTATTTGTATCTGCTACACAATCTAAATCTAAGAAATTGTACTGTTCATTTGCTGGTTTAGGTGTCCAATTTTTATTTAGTCTACTGTTCCATATTGCATTATTTCTATCTGATTGTTGATAGCTTTCTGTATAATAAGTTGGTGGTGTCCTCCTAGGACTAACTCTAGGACTATTTCTGGGACTATTATCTGGGGTTTTAACTCTTGACGTACTAGGCCTATCCATATCTCCTGTGTTTATTTCTAATTTTTTTGGTTTATTTATTTGTGCTAAAATTTCTGTATATGTTTCACTTATATCACTTATTTCTGATTGTTGGTCATTTTCATTTCCATCTATTTCATTTACTTCAATATCTTCTTTTAGATCTTCATTTAATTTTTGTTCCATTTGTTTTATTTCATTTGTTAATTCTAGCTCTTTATCTTTTTCTTTTTGTTTATTTTCATATAATAATTTTAACCTAGCTAATTCTTTTTCTAATTCACTTATTCTTGTATTTTTTATTTCTTCTAGATGTTGTACTTCTTGTTTTGCTTGCGTTTTTATTTTTTCAATTTCTCTTGATTTATCTATTTCTTCATTTTCTTTTGTTATTCTTACCATAGCTGTTAAACTATCTTCTAATTTTGCTGTTTCTTTTTCTAGCATTAAGTATAAGTTATTTCCTATTTTCTTGTATCTTCTTCCTAAATTTGAAAATACTATTTTTATTATCATTCCATCTTGGTTTTCATATGTTTTTTCGTCTACTGCAAATTCTTCTTTGTTCATTATGATCTATGTATTATATTATGTTGTAATTCATATTCAAGACAATCTAATTCTAATTCTAACATTAATATATCTTTTCTTTGTGCTAGTATTGATTTATTACATACTCTTGCTAATATATTTTCTTCTAACCTTCTTTTTCTATGTTGTAACTCTTGTTCTTTTGCTTATTTGTTCCATTATTTTTTCTATTAATTGTTGTTTATATTTTTCTTCGTTCATATTGTTTCTTGAGATAGCAAACATATTTGTGTTCTGTTTTTGAAATTATATTTATCAAATGGTCTTTTTTATCATTATCTGTTTTGACTAGTTGTGATAATTGATATTCTATATATAAGGATTTTAATTTTTTCCATATTTTTCGTACTTTTTTGTCTATCTTAGTTTTTGTTATTTTAGTATTTTTATTTTTATCTATCATAATTTTTTATATAATATTTTAAAAAGCTTACTTAATTTATCTGGATATCTAATCCTTTTTAACTCTGTAATTTTTTCCATATCGTCCTTAGCAGTTGTTCAGTCATATTTAATCTCCAATATCTAAATCATCATATAAATCATATATGTCAAAATAAAGTTCATCTTCTATACTTTGTATGGTTAATTCAGTCCAACTTTGGGTTGTTATTTCTATTATTTCATATGTTACTAATTTATTATAAATTTCTCTTTTTATATCAGGATTTAGACTTTTTAATATATAGAATAGTAGTATCTTATAATCAACATCATCATCTAATAGGTATGTTTCCATTTTTATTATTTTCATTTTTCACTAAAATTTTATTCCTTCCAACCTCTTAATAAATTATACTTGCTTATTATGCAAAAATAATGATTTAATAATCATCTCGTCTGGTCACTACTACTGACTTTCTTCTTTGATTAGTTACCCTAACAGCGCCTCAACTTTGTTTACTCCTTAAACGGCCTTCTCTCGCCACCGGTTTCAACCTTAGGATGGCATAGTGCGGGCATACTTATTAAAGAATATTTCTGTAGCAAACTTGCTAAAGATGGTTATTAGAACATTATTGGGACATGATAAACAATTATAATTAACAAGAGATTTTCAGGAATAAACTAATTTAGCTACTCATGAATATAAAATAGTATACCTGTTTTTGTAGATCTTCCGACATAGTTGATTTGTTTTCCATATTTATTTAATTAACTAGCTCGATAACAATGTGGGGTGGAAGCGATTATATTGTAAGAGAGGAAGAGAATAGAGAGTTGGGAGAAGGATGATTTTATTAATGAAGGCAAATGCCCTTTATATAGACATACATAATGACCTTTCATCCTTGCTAAAGGACGATTGGCCTTTACTATTTACACAGTTACTTGACTCTTACTATTTACACAGTAACTTGACTCTTACTATTCATGGTTACTATTCATGAATAGTATAATCGACACTATTTACTTTATGACTTTTTACAAAAACAAAATAAACTTTGGCCAAATGGCCGACATACTATTTTCTACTTTATTTAGTGGCCTTTACTTTTTACATGTGGCCGACAATAATTATGACTAATTTACATATATTTTTATGACTATTCTTCTTATCTTCTTCTTCTTTGTTTATTCGGTTGTACTCAGGGACATAGTTATCTTCGCCATAGCATTTTGAACATAGATGGTCCGGATACTTTTGTCCAATTAGTTTGCGATGTCTGGTTAACAAGTTTTGAGAAATGAAATTTTCTGATAGCCCTTGTTGTAGGTGTTTGTTTGCTTCAAGAGACTTAATATCCATTGTCGTACTTCTTCCATATCTGCTGCTCTTATATCTTTACAATTGGAGTATATCATTGTTTGATCTCTGTCGTAATAGCTCAGCATTGCATTTTCATTTAGGTAGTTGTTTGATAACTCATTTAATATAGTAGCAAGCCCAATAATTCTTTTATTTGCATAAAATTCAAATATCTACTCTTTTTATTTCTTCCTGGGTGTCTATCTTTTCAGGGATTATCATTTCCCTAGTAAGTCCAATTTTGATAACTTGTATTGGTGGTTTGACTTCGTCATATAATATCTCTGCTGTAGCTGAGTAGAACTTTATAAAAAATAAGGTTCCTTTAGTTATTCTTTTATATTGTAGAAATGCCTTATATAGTTCAGGTATTTTAGCTACTTCGTCTCCAGTTATAGTATATACGGTATTTAATAATCCATAATTGTAGCAAGTTGCCACTAGATTTGGATTTGTTCCTGGTTGTGCAATTAGTTTATTATATCCTTGTAGATGTTGGGTTATGTAGTCTTGTTCAGGTTTCTCGTATTTTTAGCTCTAGGGTTTTGGTTAAGAAAAGTCTGTACTTTGTATATATTTTCTATATACATCCTGGTAATATGGTTATATGCTTGTTTTTAGAATCTAGGCTGGCTTTGTAGGTATTTACTTGTGGTGGTATGAATATATCTTTCTGGGTACTTTGAGGAGTATATGGTTTTGAGAATAACTTATTCAGGTTTGTATTTGTGTATTTTATTTTAGTCTCCTCCTTTTTTGTAGGTTGTCCTGATGTAGATGTGCTGGCTGTAGCTGCATTCAAACAAATGTTGTTATGGGTTTTTTGGAGTTTCCCAACGTCTCCTTCTAGCTCTAGAATTTTTGTGTCTTCCGATTGACATAGCTCCGCATATTTATAGTCATGCTGCTGACATATCTTTTGTAGTTCTTTATCCATACTTCCTACTTTCATGAGAAAGTGTAGTAATAGCTTTGAGTATCTCTTCCATTGTATCTGGTTCATTTGGGTTCCTTTTTCTTGATAGGTAGTCCGCAACAAGATTTTTGTCGATCTTAATTACTTCAATTGTAAATGTAAAATTTAATATATTCAATACTAATCTCCTTATTTCTTTCGTTGTAATCTGAATCTTCTAATTTTTTTGTTATCCACCATTTTACCTGTATTATCTCGTTCTTACAATAAATTTATTGTAAACAATATATGGTTCAAATGCTAATAAACATTTATATAATGCGAATAATTCTTTTCTATTTATTTCCCATTTTATTTGTGGTTCTGTATAAGATCCTGAATAATATCTACAATGGTGTTCTATTTTTTCCTTTTCATATCTGTATTTTAAAACTCCTCCGTAACTATGATCACTAGAATCTGTTTCAACAATATAAGTAAACGTTTTATTTTCATCAGGAAAATATAATTTTGGTAATTTTTTACATAAATTCTTGATCTTTCTTATGTACTCTTTATCTTTGTCGTCAAAATGGTATTCTACATCTTTTTTAAGTTTTTTATGTAATGGTTTTAGATGTTACGCTAATTTTGGTATATATTCTCTTACTGATTTACTAATCCTAGAAAGGATTGTAATTTCTTTTGTATCTATATTTTCATCAATAGTAATTATTTTTGTACTATGTGTGTTTGCATTTTTATTCCATTTTTATCTATTTGTATTCCTAAGAATTCTATTTGTGATTTCATAATTTACCTTTTCTTTTACTCAAACTTATACTGTATTTTTTACTATATGTATAAATTTTTCCAATAATCTTATATGTTCATCTTGTGTTTTAGAATATAACAATATGTCATCTATATATACGATACTGCTTTTCTATTGGTTAAAACAGTTATCCATAAAATGTTGGAATCTACCTGGTGCATTTTTATATTCAAAAGGTAAAACGTTCCATTCATAGAAACCTTGCAGATCGTGAATCTTTGTTAATTGTTTAGATTCTTCTTCTAGTTTTAGGTGGTAAAATCTGATTCTGATCAAATTCTTGAAATAATTATATCCTTGTATTTGTCTTATTTTGAGTATTTTATTTGGTATTGGGTAATTGTATGTTTTAGTTTTAGCGTTTAGATTTACGTAGTCAATAACCATTCTACTTTTACCTCTTTTTTGTTCACTATGTTTTATAACTATAAATGCTTTGGACTTGTATGTTTACTATTGCTTTTTGTATGTAATTATTTTCTAAGAATTCATTTATATGTATTTTAAATTCTTCTAGATCATCAAAGTTATATTTTAATGGTTTCAGGTTATTATGCTATTTTCATCTATTAATTCAATTTTTACTTTTGTTTTATGTTTTTCCCATCCTCTTAATGGATCTTCACTATATAATTGTTCTAGTTGTTCATTAATTAATTTAACTTTGTCTATAGCAAACATAATAATTTCTAATTGTGTTATTTGTTTATTATTTATATTTTCCATTTCTTGGTTTATCTTTTCACTTCCTTTTATCCATTCCATAGGTTTTCGTTGTTTATTATTTACTCTTTTTGCTCCTATCTTATTTCCGCATGGTGTAGTAAGCCACCAATGTGTTTTTGTTATTATATGTGGATAAAATCTATCTAGAAATGGCATTCCTAATAACATATCTTTTGTAGTAAATTCAAAATTATACATTTCTTCTATTGTTAGTATTTTATCCCATATTTGTATTTTTATATTTTTTGATTTGTATTTAATCATACTTCCTTCATTGTTAAATCCTGTTACTACCATAGGTGTTTTTAATTTTTCCCATTTATCTTCTGGCAAGCAATTATACTTACATATATTCGCCTCGCTCTGTATCTATCATAGGTGTATAATATACATTTGTGATATCCTTTTACAATAATTTTTGCAAGTATAAATATTTTCATTAATCATTTTGTTCTTTTTATAATTATTTTCTTATTTTGACAAGTTATTGTTAATTGTTCATTTTCTATGTTGTATGGCTTAACTTTTTCTAACCATTTTATTCCTAATGTAATATTATGGTTTCCTTGGTATATTTTAAATTGTATTACTAAGGGTATTCCTCCTATAATTATTTCTTTTCTGTTGTTTCTTCATTTGTATTTATTATTTCACTAGGTAATCCTGGGCATGTATGTCCTGTTCTTATAATTTCTTCTTCTGTTACTAACTCTCTTGTTATATAATTTTCTTCTTGTCCTGTATTTATTAAGATTTTATATTTTCTTTGATCCATTATTCCTCAAGTATGAAATAATGATATGGTGTTATTTCTTCTTTATCTAACAAACTTTGTGGAATTTCATATTTTCTTTTAGATGTACTCATCCTTGATGATGTAGCTCTTGTCAATGTATTTGGTACGCTTGAAGTACTTAATCTTTCTTTTACTATTTCTAAATCTTCTTCTATATCAATTTCTTTATAACTATAATCATTATTGTCTATTACAGTAATTATTTTTTCAAAAGGATTTTCTATTTTTATTTTATTAATTTTATTTCTTGCTTGTTATCTTATGCTTTGTTGTTAATATATATAAATTTTTACATCTTCTTGTAAATAATTTACTTCACAGTGCTAGTTCTATTAGGATATTTTCCAATATAGAACTAATGATCTATCTATATTTTTATACATTAATGATCTTGTATAATTAGCACTTATCGTAAATTTAAATTTTTGATATATTAAGTTTCCTTTACTGCACTAATTATGCTTTTTTCTATAGGGTGTACAATTCTATCATCTGCTAAATATATTTCTATAGGTGTATCTATTCCTTCTCTAAAGCAGGCTTTTATTAATATTTCTGTTCCTCCTAAATGTACATATTTTATTGGTGTTTTAGCTTTTATATCTTGTATTTCTTTGTTTATCATTTTTTTATTTATTATAGGTATATATGCTTTTCCTCTTGTGTATTTACAATCTATGATATGTTCTTTTTGACTAACTACATAGTATTCTTCTTTTTGTCTTTTAAACCAATTTCTTAAAATAGGTATTTCTAGTACTTTTTCAACACTTAAATCTAATTCTTTTCCTTTTATTTGTTCAAATATCGTGTTATCAAATATAATTTTCTGTTCTGATGATTCTTCATCTTGATATTCTTCCCTAGATATTATCTTTATTTCATTTTCAGACATTATATTTGTGCTAAAATTTCTGTATATGTTTCACTTATATCACTTATTTCTGATTGTTGGTCATTTTCATTTCCATCTATTTCATTTACTTCAATATCTTCTTTTAGATCTTCATTTAATTTTTGTTCCATTTGTTTTATTTCATTTGTTAATTCTAGCTCTTTATCTTTTTCTTTTTGTTTATTTTCATATAATAATTTTAACCTAGCTAATTCTTTTTCTAATTCACTTATTCTTGTATTTTTTATTTCTTCTAGATGTTGTACTTCTTGTTTTGCTTGCGTTTTTATTTTTCAATTTCTCTTGATTTATCTATTTCTTCATTTTCTTTTGTTATTCTTACCATATTTGTTAAACTATCTTCTAATTTCTTTGTTTCTTTTTCTAGCATTAAGTATAAGTTATTTCCTATTTTCTTGTATCTTCTTCCTAAATTTGAAAATACTATTTTTATTATCATTCCATCTNGGTTTTCATATGTTTTTTTCGTCTCATGCAAATTCTTCTTTGTTCATTATGATCTATGTATTATATTATGTTGTAATTCATATTCAAGACAATCTAATTCTAATTCTAACATTAATATATCTTTTCTTTGTACTAGTATTGATTTATTACATACTCCTCGCTAATATATTTTCTTCTAACCTTCTTTTTCTATGTTGTAACTCTTGTTCTTTTGATTATTTGTTCCATTATTTTTTCTATTAATTGTTGTTTATATTTTTCTTCGTTCATATTGTTTCTTCAGATAGCAAACATATTTGTATTCTGTTTTTGAAATTATATTTATCAAATGGTCTTTTTTATCATTATCTGTTTTGACTAGTTGTGATAATTGATATTCTATATATAAGGATTTTAATTTTTTCCATATTTTTCGTACTTTTTTGTCTATCTTAGTTTTTGTTATTTTAGTATTTTTATTTTTATCTATCATAATTTTTTATATAATATTTTAAAAAGCTTACTTAATTTATCTGGATATCTAATCCTTTTTAACCTGTAATTTTTTCCATATCGTCTTAGCTTGTTCAGTCATATTTAATCTCCAATATCTAAATCATCATATAAATCATATATGTCAAAATAAAGTTCATCTTCTATACTTTGTATGGTTAATTCAGTCCAACTTTGGGTTGTTATTTCTATTATTTCATATGTTACTAATTTATTATAAATTTCTCTTTTTATATCAGTATTTAGACTTTTTAATATATAGAATAGTAGTATCTTATAATCAACATCATCATCTAATAGGTATGTTTCCATTTTTATTATTTTCATTTTTCACTAAAATTTTATTCCTTCCAACCTCTTAATAAATTATACTTGCTTATTATGCAAAAATAATGATTTAATAATCATCTCGTCTGGTCACTACTACTGCTTTCTTCTTTGATTAGTTACCCTAACAGCGCCTCAACTTTGTTTTCTCGCGTTAAACGGCCTTCTCTGCCTACCGGTTTCAACCTTAGGATGGCATAGTCTGGGCATACTTATTCAAGAATATTTCTGTAGCAAACTTGCTAAAGATGGTTATTAGAACATTATTCGGACATGATAAACAATTATAATTAACAAGAGATTTTCAGGAATAAACTAATTTAGCTACTCATGAATATAAAATAGTATACCTGTTTTTGTAGATCTTCCGACATAGTTGATTTGTTTTCCATATTTATTTAATTAACTAGCTCTGATACCAATGTGGGGTGGAAGCGATTATATTGTAAGAGAGGAAGAGAATAGAGAGTTGGGAGAAGGATGATTTTATTAATGAAGGCAAATGCCCTTTATATAGACATACATAATGACCTTTCATCCTTGCTAAAGGACGATTGGCCTTTACTATTTACACAGTTACTTGACTCTTACTATTTACACAGTAACTTGACTCTTACTATTCATGGTTACTATTCATGAATAGTATAACGACACTTTTTACTTTCTGACTTTTTTACAAAAAACAAAATAAACTTTGGCCAAATGGCCGACATACTATTTTCTACTTTATTTAGTGGCCTTTACTTTTTACATGTGGCCGACAATAATTATGACTAATTTACATATATTTTTATGACTATTCTTCTTATCTTCTTCTTCTTTGTTTATTCCAGTTGTTGTAACGACCTGTTTAGTCGTTTTAGAGCAGCAGAACAAATTCTGGAAAAACTGGCTGAAACCACGGACCCAACGACGGACCGTCGCAGGCTCGACGGACCGTCGTGGGTGTTCCGTCCCATGACACTTAGAATTTTTAATTTGGGTACTGAAAATCGACTCTGCGAACCGTAGCGAAATGGCGTAACGGACCGTCACATCCACGACGAACCGTCGTGAGTACCCGCTGCAAAACACTTCAACTTTTGAGAATTTGGTACAAGAAACGAGTCTCGACCGTCGGACCGGAGGCGCGTGACGGACCGTCACGGGGGTGACGGGCGTCACGACCACCTGAAACCTGGGAGGACACGACGGCTGTGTGACGGACCGTCGCACCCACGACGACCCGTCCACAGCTGCACAATCCCAGGCGGTTTAGGATTTCTCCCCACGTTTTAAGGGTCGTTTTGGACTATTCTTTCCTTAATTATAAAGTTTGAGGGTTATTATTAATAAATCTAATTACTTGGGGTTAAATTAGGTAACCTTAAGTTAATTAGTGGGTCATTATTACCATCTTTCATTCCTAATTATATAGAATTAGGTAAAAGAAAGAGGGTTTGAATAAGAAAAAGAAAAGAAACGAGAAGAGACAGATTGAATCGATTGGGAGAGAGAGAGAGTCGAACGAGGAAGAAGAATATCAAAGCTTGGGAAATTGCTTGTTGATTCCAATTCTTCGGTGGAGGTAGGTTATGGTTTTTCATGCTATTCGTAGTAAACTCTTAATAGCGAATGATATATGTTAGTAGTATTGTAAAACCCTTCTATATGCTTAATTGTATGCTTGCATGAATGATGTTATTATGTAATTATGAATAAATAAGCATGACGAAGCTATTGAATCCCAAATCTGGAAAGAAACTTTAATCTACTTGTTAATGATAAGGCCTTGGTATAAAAAGAGGCTTGATGAATTAAAGTAATGGGATTGATGATGCCTTGGTATAGAGAAGGCTTGATGAGCGGATATAATGAGAATTAGTGGATCGGAGTGTCACGTTCCGACACATAGTATTAGTGGGGCGGGTGTCACGAACCGACACGTAGAATTAGGGGATCGAGTGTCACGCATCGACACATATAGGGATCGGGTGTCACGAACCGACACGTAGATTTAGGGGATCGGGTGTCACGAACCGACACGTAGATTTAGGGGATCGGGTGTCACGAACCGACACGTAGATTTAGGGGATCGGGTGTCACGGCCCGACACGTAGATGTAGGGGATCGGGTGTCACAAACCGACACGTAGATTTAGGGGATCGGAGTGTCACGTGCCGACACAAGAGGATTAATGAATATGAGGAGCGGAGTGTCACGCATCGACACAAGAGGAATATGAATAATGAATCGTGAAAGATGAGAATATACTCAACATAATGAACTTAATTCCCAAATGAGCATGGTATTGAGGCTTGAGCCCTCATGGATGAACTTAATGGTACTTTTTGATGATTATAGTACTTGTTGTTGCTACATGTTGAGTTTTATAGTTGATTTATGATATTAAGCGATATATACTGCTTTCTATTTTGAGTTGGCCGATGATATCTACTCGGTACTTGTGGTTGTCTTGACCCCTACTTTTATGTTTTCTTTTTTGCTAATTGTGGAATACAAATGAACGTTCCGTCATCTTCAACTCAAGATGATTCAAGCCAGTCTTACTACGGAAATTCGGGGTGAGCTAATACGTCTAGCTTGGATGGATCTTCTTCTTCAAGTCTTGATGCCTTGAACTCCGGCATGGACTAGCTTTTATGTATTTTTAGTTCTTAGACATTCTTAGTTTAGTCATTTGATTGTAGATGTTCTTGTGATGATGACTTCCAGATTTTGGGGATAATAATAGTTATTGATTTTATTAATGAGTTTAAGTCTTCCGCATTACTTTATGATGATATTACATTGAAATGTTAAGGTTTAGATTGGTTGGTTCGCTCACATAGGAGGGTAAATGTGGGTGCCAGTCGCGGCCCGATTTGGGTCGTGACAAACTTGGTATCAGAGCATTAGGTTCGCTGGTCTCATCACACAAGAACGAGTCTAGTAGAGTCTTAAGGAACGGTAGGGGGACGCCTTTACTTTTCCTTGAGAGGCTATAAGACTTTAGGAAAATTTCACTCTTTCATTCTTTCTTTCGTGCTACTACTTGAGTCCAATTGGTATCTAGGCGATACGAATTGGTATCTGACCATCTTCACTCTCTTTCGCGGATGGTTAGAACTAGAGCAACGATTGCGCCAACACCAACATCGGCAAGACAAGAAGCGTCTGAGCCAGCCACTGGGGCTGTAGCTCGAGGAAGAGTAGCGGCAAGAAGCCGTGGTAGAGGTCGTGGGAGGACGTCCTCTAGAGGAAGAGGACGAGCACCTAGCCCTTCTGATACTAGGGCGGTGACTCCTCCACCGACTGAGCAAGTAGTAAGAGAGGGTGAGGAAGGGGAGAATGAACAAGTGCAGAATGAGGAATTACCACCCCAACCTACCCCAGATATGATTAACCAGGTTCTTGCTTATCTTAGTGGGTTATTTGATCCTGGATCCACATTTTCATATGCATCTTGCTCATTTGCTAATGGTCTAAATTTACATTGTGAATTACTTGACACGCCTATTCGTGTTTCTACTCCGGTGGGTGAGTCTGTGATAGTTAAAAAGGTGTATAGGTCTTGTTTGGTGAATTTTGTGGGGAGCAACACTTATGTAGATTTGGTTATCTTAGAAATGGGTGATTTTGATGTAATTCTGGGTATGACTTGGCTCTCTCCGAATTTTGCAATTTTGGATTGTAATGCTAAAACGGTGACGTTAGCCAAGCCTGGGGCAGATCCGTTAGTGTGGGAGGGCGACTACACTTCCAATCCGGTGCGTATTATCTCCTTTCTTGGTGCTCAGAAGATGGTTAGTACGGGTTGTTTAGCTTTCTTAGCACATCTTAGGGATGACACTATCCAAGTACCCTCAATCGAATCAGTTTCGGTATCGAGAATTTTTGGATGTGTTCCCTGCAGATCTTCCTGGTATGCCACCAGATAGGGATATTGACTTTTGTATCGATCTTGAACCGGGTACTCGCCCCATTTCTATACCCCCTTATAGAATGGCTCCCGCGGAGTTAAGAGAGTTAAAGGCACAACTTCAAGAGTTATTGAACAAAGGCTTCATTAGACCAAGTGCATCCCCTTGGGGTGCTCCGGTTTTGTTTGTGAAGAAGAAGGATGGGAGTTTTCGGATGTGCATAGACTACAGACAACTAAACAAGGTAACCATAAAGAACAAGTATCCTCTTCCTCGCATTGATGACTTGTTCGATCGATACAAGGTGCTTGTGTCTTCTCTAAGATTGATTTGAGATCCGGTTATCATCAATTGAAAATACGAGCAACGGATGTGCCAAAGATCGCTTTTCGAACGAGGTATGGGCATTACGAATTTGTGGTGATGTCTTTTGGTCTTACGACTTCCTGCTGCGTTCATGAGCTTGATGAACGGGATTTTTAAGCCATATTTGGACCTCTTCGTAATCGTATTTATTGATGATATATTGGTATACTCGAAGAGCAAGAGGGAACATGAGGAACATTTGAGAATAGTATTGGAAATGTTGAGGAGAAAAGCTTTATGCCAAGTTCTCTAAGTGTGAATTTTGGCTAGATGCGTGTCCTTCTTGGGGCACGTGGTTTCTAAGGAAGGAGTGATGGTAGATCCATCTAAGATTGAGACAGTGAAGAATTGGGTAAGACCCACTAATGTATCGTAAATAAGGAGCTTTGTTGGGTTAGCTAGCTACTACCGCAGATTTGTCAAGGGATTCTCTTCTATTGCTTCCCAATTGACGAACTTGACTAAGCAAAATGTTCCATTTGTATGGTCGGATGAGTGTGAGGAAAGCTTTCAAAAGCTCAAGACTTTATTGACTACCGCACCCATTCTCACCTTGCGGTGGAAGGTAAGGACTTCATTGTGTATTGTGATGCATCCTATTCGGGTTGGAGTGCAGTGCTAATGCAAGAGAAGAGTGTAATTGCTTATGCTTGAGGCAATTAAAGGTGCATGAACGTAACTATCCGACCCATGATTTGGAGTTGGCGCGTAGTATTTGCACTAAAACAATGGAGACACTATTTGTATGGGGTTAAGTGTGAAGTCTACACGGATCATCGTAGCCTTCAAAGACGTCTTTACTCGTAAAGATTTGAACTTGAGACAAAGGAGATGGATGGAACTACTAAAGGACTACGATATCACTATCTTGTATCATCCGGGAAGGCGAATGTTGTAGCGGATGCTTTGAGTAGAAAGGCGGGAAGCATGGGAAGTCTAGCTCATTTGCAAGCTTCTAGGCGCCATTGGCTAGAGAAGTGCAGATTTTGGCTAACGATTTGATGAGGTTAGAAGTAAATGAGAAGGGAGGATTGTTAGCTAGTGTGGAGTCGAGATCTTCTTTTCTTGACAAGATTAAGGGAAAACAGTTTGATGATGAGAAACTAAGGCGAATCCGAGACAAAGTGTTGCAAGGAGAGGCTAAGGAAGCACAAATCGATGAGGAAGGTGTTTTGAGAATCAAGGGGAAGGGTATGTGTACCCGAGTTGATGATTTGATCAACACTATTCAGCGTAAGCTCATAGCTCAAGGTATTCTATACATCCGGTGCAACCAAGATGTAACGTGACCTAAAGCAACACTTTTGGTGGAGTAGAATGAAGCGTGATATTGTTGACTTTATTGTCAAGTGTCCAAACTGTCAACAAGTGAAATATGAACACCAAAGGCCGGAGGAACACTTCAGAGAATGCCCATTCCTGAATGGAAGTGGGAGAGAATTGCAATGGACTTTGTGGTTGGTCTTCCAAAGACATTGGGTAAGTATGACTCCATTTGGATGGTTGTCGATAGGTTAACTAAGTCTGCTCATTTCATTCGGTCCAAGGTGACTTACAATGCAGAGAAGTTAGCCAAGATCTATATCTCAGAAATCGTTCGATTGCATGGGGTTCCACTCTCCATTATATCAGATAGAGGTACGCAGTTTACTTCTAAGTTTTGGAAAACATTGCATGCGGAATTGGGTACTAGGTTGGACCTTAGTACTGCGTTCCATCCTCGTGACCGATGGTCGGCCTGAAATAACGATTCAAGTCTTGGAGGATATGCTTCGTGCATGTGTGATAGAGTTTGGTGGCCATTGGGATAGCTTCTTACCCTTAGCGGAGTTTTCATACAATAATAGCTACCACTCAAGCATTGACATGGCTCCATTTGAAGCATTGTATGGGAGGAGATGTAGGTCTCCCATTGGTTGGTTTGATGCATTCGAGGTTAGACCTTGGGGTACCGATCTTTTAAGGGATTCGTTAGATAAGGTGAAGGGCATTCAAGAAAAGCTTCTAGCGGCGCAAAGTAGACAAAAGGAGTATGCAGACCGAAAGGTTAGAGACTTGGAGTTCATGGAGGGTGAACAAGTCTTGTTGAAGGTTTCACCTATGAAAGGGGTGATGCGGTTTGGCAAAAGAGGTAAGTTAAGTCCAAGGTATATTGGACCATTTGAGGTACTACAGCGAGTAGGGGAGGTGGCTTATGAATTAGCCTTGCCCCCAGGGCTGTCCGGAGTACATCCGGTATTTCATGTGTCCATGTTGAAAAGATACCATGGAGATGGAAACTACATCATCCGTTGGGATTCAGTTTTACTCGATGAGAACTTGTCATATGAGGAGGAGCCTGTTGCTATATTAGATAGGGAGGTTCGCAAGTTGAGGTCGAGAGAAATTGCATCCATCAAAGTCCAATGGAAGAATCGACCGGTTGAAGAGGCTACTTGGGAGAAGGAGGCGGATATGCAAGAGAAATACCCACATCCGCTTACGATTCAGGTACTCCTCTTCGCCATCGGTTTTCTTCTTTTGATCGCTCGGGACGAACGATGGGTAAATTGGTATCTATTGTAACGACTGTTTAGTCGCTTTTAGAGCGGCAGAACAAATTCGAAAAGCGGCTGAAACCACGGACCCAACGACGGACCGTCGCAGGCTCGACGGACCGTCGTGGGTGTTCCGTCCCCATGACACTTAGAATTTTTAATTTGGGTACTGAAAATCGACTCTCCGAACTTCGTGAACGAAATGGCGTAACGGACCGTCACATCCACGACAAAACCGTCGTGAGTACCCGCTGCAAAACACTTCAACTTTTGAGAATTTGGTACAAGAAACGAGTCTCGACCGTCGGACGGAGGAGGCGGGTGACGGACCGTCACAGGGTGACGGCCGTCACACCACCGAAACCTGGGAGGACACGGCGGCTGTGTGACGGACCGTCGCACCCACGACCCGTCACAGGCTGCACAATCCCAGGCGGTTTAGGATTTCTCCCCACGCTTTAAGGGTCGTTTTGGACTATTCTTTCCTTAATTATAAAGTTTGAGGGTTATTATTAATAAATCTAATTACTTGGGGTTAAATCAGGTAACCTTAAGTTAATTAGTGGGTCATTATTACCATCTTTCATTCCTAATTATATAGAATTAGGGTAAAAGAAAGAGGGTTTGAATAAGAAAAAGAAAAGAATGTAAAGAGAGACAGATTGAATCGATTGGGAGAGAGAGAGAGAGTCGAACGAGGAAGAAGAATATCAAAGCTTGGGAAATTGCTTGTTGATTCCAATTCTTCGATTGGAGGTAGGTTATGGTTTTTCATGCTATTCGTAGTAAACTCTTAATAGCGAATGATATATGTTAGTAGTATTGTAAAACCCTTCTATATGCTTAATTGTATGCTTGCATGAATGATGTTATTATGTAATTATGAATAAATAAGCATGACGAAGCTATTGAGAAACTTTAATCTACTTGTTAATGATAAGGCCTTGGTATAAAAGAAGGCTTGATGAATTAAAGTAATGGGATTGATGATGCCTTGGTATAGAGAAGGCTTGATGAACGGATATAATGAGAATTAGTGGATCGGAGTGTCACGTTCCGACACATAGTATTAGTGGGACGGGTGTCACGAACCGACACGTAGAATTAGGGGATCGCAGTGTCACGTACCGACACATATAAGGCATCGGGTGTCACGAACCGACACGTAGACTTAAGGGATCGGGAGTCACGAACCGACACGTAGATTTAGGGGATCGGGTGTCACGAACCGCCACACAGATTTAGGGGATCGGGTGTCACGAACCGACACGTAGATGTAGGGAGGGCGGGTGTCACGAACCGACACGTAGATTTAGGGGATCGGAGTGTCACGCATCGACACAAGAGGATTAATGAATATGAGGGAGCGGAGTGTCACGCATCGACACAAGAGGAATATGAATAATGAATCGTGAAAGATGAGAATATACTCAACATAATGAACTTAATTCCCAAATGAGCATGGTATTGAGGCTTGAGCCCTCATGGATGAACTTAATGGTACTTTTTGATGATTATAGTACTTGTTGTTGCTACATGTTGAGTTTTATAGTTGATTTATGATATTAATCGATATATACTGCTTTCTATTTTGAGTTGGCCGATGATATCTACTCGGTACTTGTGGTTGTACTGACCCCTACTTTTATGTTTTCTTCTTTGCTAATTGTGGAATACAAATAACGTTCCGTCATCTTCAACTCAAGTTGATTCAAGCCGTCTTACTACAGGAAATTCAGGGTGAGCTAATACGCCTAGCTTGATGGATCTTCTTCTTCAAGTCTTGATGCCTTGAACTCCGGCATGGACTAGCTTTTATGTATTTTTAGTTCTTAGACATTCTTAGTTTAGTCATTTGATTGTAGATGTTCTTGTGATGATGACTTCCAGATTTTGGGGATAATAATAGTTATTGATTTTATTAATGAGTTTAAGTCTTCCGCATTACTTTATGATGATATTACATTGAAATGTTAAGGTTTAGATTGGTTGGTTCGCTCACATAGGAGGGTAAATGTGGGTGCCAGTCGCGGCCCGGATTTGGGTCGTGACAGTTGTACTCCCGGGACATAGTTATCTTCGCCATAGCATTTTGAACATAGATGGTCTGGATACTTTTGTCCAATTAGTTTGCAGTATCTGGTTAACAAGTTTTGAGAAATGAAATTTTTCCTGATAGCCCTTGTTGTAGGTGTTTGTTCTCGCTTGATGAGACTTAATATCCATTGTCGTACTTCTTCCATATCTGCTGCTCTTATATCTTTACAATTGGAGTATATCATTGTTTGATCTCTGTCGTAATAGCTCCAGATTGCATTTTCATTTAGGTAGTTGTTTGATAACTCATTTAATATAGTAGCAAGCCCAATAATTCTTTTATTTGCATAAAATTCTGAAATATCTACTCTTTTTATTTCTTCCTGGGTGTCTATCTTTTCAGGGATTATCATTTCCCTAGTAAGTCCAATTTTGATAACTTGTATTGGTGGTTTGACTTCGTCATATAATATCTCTCTTTGTAAATGAGTAGAACTTTATAAAAATAAGGTTCCTTTAGTTATTCTTTTATATTGTAGAAATGCCTTATATAGTTCGGTATTTTAGCTACTTCGCCTCGATTATAGTATATACGGTATTTAATAATCCATAATTGTAGCAAGTTGCCACTAGATTTGGATTTGTTCTGGTTGTGCAATTAGTTTATTATATCCTTGTAGATGTTGGGTTATGTAGTCTTGTTCAGGGTTTCTCGTATTTTTAGCTCTAGGGTTTTGGTTAAGAAAAGTCTGTACTTTGTATATATTTTCTATATACATCCCGGTAATATGGTTATATGCTTGTTTTTACGAATCTAGGTGGCTTTGTAGGTATTTACTTGTGGTGGTATGAATATATCTTTCTGGGTACTTTGAGGAGTATATGGTTTTGAGAATAACTTATTCAGCTTTGTATTTGTGTATTTTATTTTAGTCTCCTCCTTTTTGTAGGTTGTCCTGATGTAGATGTCTTTGGTGTAGTGCATTCAAACAAATGTTGTTATGGGTTTTTGGAGTTTCCCAACGTCTCCTTCTAGCTCTGGAATTTTTGTGTCTTCCGATTGACATAGCTCAGCATATTTATAGTCATCTTCTTGACATATCTTTTGTAGTTCTTTATCCATACTTCCTACTTTCATGAAAGTGTAGTAATAGCTTTGAGTATCTCTTCCATTGTATCTGGTTCAGTTTGGGTTCCTTTTTCTTGATAGGTAGTCTGCAACAAGATTTTTGTCAGTCTTAATTACTTCAATTGTAAATGTAAAATTTAATATATTCAATACTAATCTCCTTATTTCTTTCGTTGTAATGAATCTTCTAATTTTTTTGTTATCCACCATTTTACCTGTGTATTATCTCGTTCTTACAATAAATTTATTGTAAACAATATATGGTTCAAATGCTAATAAACATTTATATAATGCGAATAATTCTTTTCTATTTATTTCCCATTTTATTTGTGGTTCTGTATAAGATCCTGAATAATATCTACAATGGTGTTCTATTTTTTTCTTTTCATATCCTGTATTTTAAAACTCCTCCGTAACTATGATCACTAGAATCTGTTTCAACAATATAAGTAAACGCTTTATTTTCATCAGAAAATATAATTTTGGTAATTTTTTACATAAATTCTTGATCTTTCTTATGTACTCTTTATCTTTGTCGTCAAAATGGTATTCTACATCTTTTTTAAGTTTTTTATGTAATGGTTTTAGATGTTCTGCTAATTTTGGTATATATTCTCTTACCTGATTTACTAATCCTAGAAAGGATTGTAATTTCTTTTTGTATCTATATTTTCATCAATAGTAATTATTTTTTGTACTATGTGTGTTTGCATTTTTATTCCATTTTTATCTATTTGTATTCCTAAGAATTCTATTTGTGATTTCATAATTTCTGCTTTTCTTTTACTCAAACTTATACCTGTATTTTTTACTATATGTATAAATTTTTCCAATAATCTTATATGTTCATCTTGTGTTTTAGAATATAACAATATGTCATCTATATATACGATCTGATTTTCTAAAGTTAAAACAGTTATCCATAAAATGTTGGAATCTACCTGGTGCATTTTTATATCCAAAAGGTAAAACGTTCCATTCATAGAAACCTTGCGATACTGTGAATGCTGTTAATTGTTTAGATTCTTCTTCTAGTATTATGTGGTAAAATCCTGATTTACACCAAATTCTTGAAATAATTATATCCTTGTATTTGTCTTATTTTGAGTATTTTATTTGGTATTGGGTAATTGTATGTTTTAGTTTTAGCGTTTAGATTTCTGTAGTCAATAACCATTCTACTTTTACCTCTTTTTTGTTCACTATGTTTTATAACTATAAATCTTTGGACTTGTATGTTTACTATTGCTTTTTTGTATGTAATTATTTTCTAACAATTCATTTATATGTATTTTAAATTCTTCTAGATCATCAAAGTTATATTTTAATGGTTTCTGGGTTATTATGCTATTTTCATCTATTAATTCAATTTTTACTTTTGTTTTATGTTTTTCCCATCCTCTTAATGGATCTTCACTATATAATTGTTCTAGTTGTTCATTAATTAATTTAACTTTGTCTATAGCAAATATAATAATTTCTAATTGTGTTATTTGTTTATTGTAATGACCCGATAGGTTTATTTTGAGAATTTTGAACTATTCGTTTAACTTTAGTTAATTAATTGATGGGTAATTGTGGATAATTGAATTAATCGATAGGTAAAGGGTTAAAGTGATCATTTATTAAAATCATATACAATTTGTTTCATATAATTAATTTTAGTTAATAAAATTTACCACTTTAAATACCTAATTATTTTATTTAAAAAAATAAAATAAAATAAAAAGAAATATGGGCCAAAAACCCTAATATTGAAACTTGAAATAGATATTGACGGAAAAAGGAAAAGGAATAACTTTCCGAGGAGAACGTCACAACTCCCACACAATCAAAGTGGCGGCTAAATTACATCAGGTAATTAAGAACATTTGAAACACTAAATTGAATTAGAGAGGTTATATTATTATTATTAGTTTATTATTATAATGGGTTAGGAAAGAAAGTTGAGAATTTGAATGATGCAAAATCAAATTTGGTACCTATACGTGGACATAAAGATCTTGGTGGCCACATTAATGATGGCCACATGTTGAATAGCTTTTAAATTTATTATATATAGTATTACTCTCAGCATAGGATATGTTTTCCTCCTTTGTTCGTCTGTCACTGGTTTCGTAACCAGTGGCCTCATATTTTAATAATTATAATTTAGTTTGTATATAAAAAAAAAATAAAAAAATTCAAGTTGGATACATTAAGATACATATTAAGCATTAGATGTAGGGTATTATGTGAATACCATTGGAATTATACTATTAAAAATAATTTGGGAACTTAATCCTAGGCTTGAAACTTGGGAACTTGATTATAGAGTTGGTTGTTGTTAGTTTTAAAATCTTATTGTGATTATTAATGTGAATAGATTGCTTTGAGTTGGAAGTTCAACGAAAGGGAAAGACTCAAGTCCCGGAGTGAGTTCTTTATTGATTGAGGCAAGTGGATTTCTAAACTCTTGTTAAGTGTATGAAATGTGTGTATGTCCTTGTGGTATATGTTGGGAGTAACGGGATTGGTGATGGGTTGACTTGTCCACATTGATTAATTCTAATTATGAAAAGAATGGGGATAACAAAAGGCAATGTGATTAATTGTTTATGTCTGTTGTGTTGAGAAAGGGTTGAAGGCTTGTTGAATCATTGTTGATGTAACTTCATGTTTGTGTGGTTGTGAACTGTGTGATGTTATGAAAATGGTCATCTCCTCATTATATGTGTGAACTTGTCATCCGTGATTATTCTCGAGGCATTTGTTATGACAAGTGTTATGTGCATTGAGAAAGAATGGGTGCTTAAGAGGACGTACCATTTCGAGGACGTATAGCGCGCCGCGATGGATACTATATTTCGAGCGACGTATCGCGCGCCGCGATGGATACTATATTTCGAGGGACGTATCGCGCGCCGCGATGGTTACTATTATCGAGGGTCGTGTCGGGCGCCGCGACAGATGCATGGACAGACATGTCCCCCATGGGTCCCTGACCGAGAGGCGGGTGTGTATCACTAGGTCAGACATGCATCATTATACTTGACATTGCATTCCATTACATTGCACATACTTATCATTAGTGAACTTGATATTGTGTTTTGCTGATCTAGTGATTGCCTTTTTGAGGAACTTGTGATTGTTGAATACTGAGCTTGTTATTGAGGATATATGATTTGTTGAAGTGTTGTTGTTGAGGATATGTAATTTGTTAAAGTGTGTTATTGAGGATATGTAAATTTGTGGAAGTGTTGCTATTGAGGATATCTAATTTGTTTAAGTGTTGATGTTGAGGATATATAATTTGTTAAAGTGTTGTTGTGGAGGATATGTAATTTGTTAAAGTGTTGTTGTGGAGGATATGTAATTTGTCTAAATATTTTTGTTGAGTTACGTTCTATGTAAACTGTGAGTTGTTAGGTCAATGATGTTTATGCAGGTTGTAGTTGTGGAGGTTCGGTTGGGGGTGGTAGGAGTACCCGTATTTCATCCCCTTAGCTTGTGTTTAGAGGTTTACTTGCTGAGTACCGTGTGGTTTGGTACTCACCCCTTGCTTCTACAAATTTTTGTAGGTTACTAGCCCAGACTTTTATGATATATTCTCTTCTTTTCCGAGGCTTCCTGGAGATTTTGTGAGGTAGTTGTTGGTCATCTCAGCATCCCTCCTTACTCTTGTTTATGATTTTGTTCTACTCTAGAAACAATATTATATGAGACTTATATTTTCTTTTGATCCGATTGTAATACTTTAGAGGCTTGTACACGTGACAACCAGGTTTTGGGGTATAATGTAAGTTGATAGTGAATTTTCTGCATTTTTATTGTAATAGTTGAGTTTTAGGCTTACTTGTCTTGGTGGGATAAGACGAGTGCCATCACGCCTATTTTGGGTCGTGACAAAATGGTATCAGAGCCCCAGGTTCATAGGTCTCACGTGTGTACAAGTCGAGTCTAAATAGCGTCTCGAGGATCGGTACGGAGACGTCTGTACTTATCTTCGAGAGGCTATAGTGACTTTTAGGAAGAATCTTCACTTCTTGGATCTCTATCGTGCGTACTTGATTCCGTTTTGATTCTTATCGCTTCACTCCATTCGCTCTCATTTATGTGATGACTCGTGCGTAGTTCCTTTTGTGAATCATTGGCATGTCGTGTATTGGTTTGATGTTAGATCTGGTATTAAAGTGGAAGTGATATACTTATGAAAAGTATTTGTGGTTATATTTTGAATATTAAAAAAAAAAAATTAAGGGGCTATGTAAGTTTAGTTATCCTAGTAAAATGATTAGTACTTGTGTGGTATATATGATATTAGAGTGGTTAATAATTGGAAGTGGGGTGATTAAAGGGATGACTAGATAATTGAGTTGTAACTTTGGAAACTATAATCACTAAAGTTATCATAACATGAATGGAATTCTTAGAAAATTATACACCAATTAAGGTTAGAATTTCTACTAGAGTAGTATCGATGCTTACTTGGTTGGAGTTATGGAGTGTGCTACTTTTGATATTGACCTGAACTATGAAAGGATTCATATAGCTTGGGCTAGATATGGAACTATGATAATACTTAACATCTATTTAATGGGTAGAAATGTGTGACCTGTTTGGATATGATCTTCTCGATAGGTATGATGTGTTCTAGTGGTGGATTTAAAAGTCTTCACAATGTGGTACTAGTGGTATATGAAAATGAATACGTTGACGTTAAGTGCAAATACTAACTACTTAAGGAGTTATATATTGTATTACATGCTCATATGGTAAGATGTGGTGTTGAATTCATATTTGAGAAACCAACTAGTTTGTAACTACAGAAGAATGAGTTAAGCATTACTTATTAGGGGAATCTTAGTGGTGGATCTTTGGTATGATATTAATGTGTGTGTAGGCTATGAAGTGTTTCCTTAGTATTTTAAATGAGTAGTGTTGGTTTTATCATAAGCTCCAATTGAGTGTATATAGATGTTCAACTCGAGTGTGATTATATGTTTTTTTGTGGTTTTAAGTTGGTAATGAGTACAATTGAATTTTTAGCAAAAAGATATGATAAGGTCGATGGAGAGGTGATCAATGATAAGCTAAAATACGTGAATTCATAAAAATCATCAAGGTATGAGTTAATGTTGATAGAATGGTTGTAAGATAATGGGATTGTATTACACGGTTGGGATCAAAACTTCAAGTTTACGTGGTAAGTTTAGATTTGTGATAGTGTATATTGTCAAGGAATGAATTGGTAAGGTAAGAAATGGTTTATCACATTGAGTATGAAGCATATAGAAGGACTTAAAATTTGAGTAGTACATTTGGTTACTTTTGATTGTTATACCTAAGGTTTCCCATATTGTTGGTCAAAAATATAAGACTAGTAAATGAGTTAGCAAAAAGGAAAAAAAAAATTATGGTGTATTGAAGAGTAAAAGTTATTTGAAATTTTCGTCATGGAAAGATTTTAAGAAAGGCAAAGGAACAATAATGACTTATGACTATCTAAGTTTATGATTTTTTTTATTGATTAGTAGTTTGATTCTTGGAAAGTTGTATGAGTGTTGGGGCACCACTCAAATTGAATTGAAATGAGCTATAGCCTTAACAGAATGAATCAATGATAGGCTATAAAACCTTCAGGAGGAGGCAAGAATAAGGATATTTACTCAGATTGTAAGGGTCAAAGATGTATCTTTAGAAGAATTTGGAGAATTGGATTACAATAAATGACGTGTGAAAGATTATATATGGTTATGTCGAGGTAGATTGTTCAGAATGTGATAGGTAACAAATGGATGTTAAATAGTGTGGACCTACAATCTTACATGGTTAATGAGGATCGGAGGGGATTAAAAGTACTTTGTTGATGAGACAAAATAGATTGTTATAATGTGTTACATAGGCATTTGATGGTGAGTAGAGGTTATGAGATTATAGTATACATAAATATTGGAGTGATCAAGGGTTTCTTGGAGTTATTCCATGAGGTAAATGATGGTGGTTGAAAATGGTATGTGAAAGTTTAGGTGAAGTTGACATTAAGTGTGACTTAATTATTTTACCCTGATGGAGAAATATAGATTTGAAATTAGTGTTATCGGTCTTGAGTGTGACTTATATCTATCATGCTATGCTTAAATGGAAAGAGAAAGCGCCATAATTTAAATTTTTTTTAGAGGCGATAATGTGTGTGTTAAAAAGACCTGATACTAGTGGTGGTTTGAGAGTAAGGTAAATTGATGGTGTTGTTATGATGTTTGTTAGCATTAAGAGTGTTGGCTTTAGTGGATTCTTGTGAGAGTATGTGAAGTTTGATAAGTCGAGTATGTGTAAGTTTATAATAGATATCGGACTGGTTGGTTTTGGATGGCTAAAAATTAAGGGATGTAATAAGATGAACGGAAATATTCAATATGGATATTATGGAAGAAGTATTTAGTTTTATTTTTTCTTGGTTCTATACATCTTTATGTGATTACCTTTTTCATTTTAAACATGGTTTAGAGTATGATTCAATACATATGCTCATGTGTATTTCTACAACTACGGGTAAACCCCTAGTGGTGGATCGGATGTACCGATCCTCTTATTTCCTCTTGATAGAGTAGGATCCTTTGACAGAATTGGTCATTTCATTTATGATAGTTTGGCGTTGTTGAAATAGTTAAAGTATCTCAATATGTATACAGACACAACCTTTATTATGAGAACTTATATAAGAGCTTCCGTGAATAGTTACAGTTATTTGAGAGTGTTGTTAGAGGTTCTATATGCATGGGTGTATTCCTAGTGGTGGATCGGGTGTACCGATCCTGCGATGTCCTCTTGGTAGGATAGGATGCTTGGAAAGACAGGGTCATTTTAGATATGATATATTTAACGTTGTCTTGGAACAGTTGAAGTATACTTGTAATTCGACATATACGACCTTACTTATGAGAACTTATATATAAAAGCTACTATGAAGAGTTACAATTGTTAAAGCGTATTGGTAGAGGTTCTACATTTTGAAGTGTATCGCATGTTGGGTGGTTACTTAATCTTATTTTTTCTTTGGGTTAGATAAGTTTGATTCTCCCTTGATGAGTAACAATATCTAAAAGTCAGATTCTTATAACTTAAGCTCATGAAAAAAAATTGTGTTGTGAAAAGAAAACCTTGATAAGATTTGTGATGGTTTGTGCAGTACGAGGGTATGGTGGTTGGTTGAGATTCACTTCTTCTCGTAGTACGTATTGATTCGGAAGTCTATCGTGGTTATGTTAGAAACGATTCTTCATGATGATTGTATTAAGGTCCAGCGGGTTTGAGTTTAGATTAAGTTCATCAGTTAGTTGTGGCTTGATAATCATTCTTGATTTATAAATCCACTTAAGTTTGTTTTGAAAGTTCAGTTCGTAGTAGTTGATCCTGATGGAATGATTTTAAGAAGGACTTACTTGGAGATATGAACATCGACTCGAAAAGATCATACCTTAAATTGTTGGTAACATTGGTTATATTTCTCTCTTCTTCCTTATGTTCGAGGACGAACATGATTTTTAGTGGTGGATATTGTAATGACCCGATAGGTTTATTTTGAGAATTTTGAACTATTCGTTTAACTTTAGTTAATTAATTGATGGGTAATTGTGGATAATTGAATTAATCGATAGGTAAAGGGTTAAAGTGATCATTTATTAAAATCATATACAATTTGTTTCATATAATTAATTTTAGTTAATAAAATTTACCACTTTAAATACCTAATTATTTTATTTAAAAAAATAAAATAAAATAAAAAGAAATATGGGCCAAAAACCCTAATATTGAAACTTGAAATAGATATTGACGGAAAAAGGAAAAGGAATAACTTTCCGAGGAGAACGTCACAACTCCCACACAATCAAAGTGGCGGCTAAATTACATCAGGTAATTAAGAACATTTGAAACACTAAATTGAATTAGAGAGGTTATATTATTATTATTAGTTTATTATTATAATGGGTTAGGAAAGAAAGTTGAGAATTTGAATGATGCAAAATCAAATTTGGTACCTATACGTGGACATAAAGATCTTGGTGGCCACATTAATGATGGCCACATGTTGAATAGCTTTTAAATTTATTATATATAGTATTACTCTCAGCATAGGATATGTTTTCCTCCTTTGTTCGTCTGTCACTGGTTTCGTAACCAGTGGCCTCATATTTTAATAATTATAATTTAGTTTGTATATAAAAAAAAAAAAAAAAATTCAAGTTGGATACATTAAGATACATATTAAGCATTAGATGTAGGGTATTATGTGAATACCATTGGAATTATACTATTAAAAATAATTTGGGAACTTAATCCTAGGCTTGAAACTTGGGAACTTGATTATAGAGTTGGTTGTTGTTAGTTTTAAAATCTTATTGTGATTATTAATGTGAATAGATTGCTTTGAGTTGGAAGTTCAACGAAAGGGAAAGACTCAAGTCCCGGAGTGAGTTCTTGATTGATTGAGGCAAGTGGATTTCTAAACTCTTGTTAAGTGTATGAAATGTGTGTATGTCCTTGTGGTATATGTTGGGAGTAACGGGATTGGTGATGGGTTGACTTGTCCACATTGATTAATTCTAATTATGAAAAGAATGGGGATAACAAAAGGCAATGTGATTAATTGTTTATGTACATTTGTGTTGAGAAAGGGTTGAAGGCTTGTTGAATCATTGTTGATGTAACTTCATGTTTGTGTGGTTGTGAACTGTGTGATGTTATGAAAATGGTCATCTCCTCATTATATGTGTGAACTTGTCATCTGCATTATTCTGAGGCATTTGTTATGACAAGTGTTATGTGCATTGAGAAAGAATGGGTACTTAAGAGGACGTACCATTTCGCGGACGTATCGCGCGCGCGCGATGGATACTATATTTCGAGGGCGTATCGCGGCGCGCGATGGATACTATATTTCGAGGGACGTATCGCTACGCGCGATGGTTACTATTATCGAGGGTCGTGTCGTGCGCCGCGACAGATGCATGGACAGATATGTCCCCCATGGGTCCCGGACTGAGAGACAGCGGGTGTGTATCACTAGGTCAGACATGCATCATTATACTTGACATTGCATTCCATTACATTGCACATACTTATCATTAGTGAACTTGATATTGTGTTTTGCTGATCTAGTGATTGCCTTTTTGAGGAACTTGTGATTGTTGAATACTGAGCTTGTTATTGAGGATATATGATTTGTTGAAGTGTTGTTGTTGAGGATATGTAATTTGTTAAAGTGTGTTATTGAGGATATGTAAATTTGTGGAAGTGTTGCTATTGAGGATATCTAATTTGTTTAAGTGTTGATGTTGAGGATATATAATTTGTTAAAGTGTTGTTGTGGAGGATATGTAATTTGTTAAAGTGTTGTTGTGGAGGATATGTAATTTGTCTAAATGTTTTTGTTGAGTTACGTTCTATGTAAACTGTGAGTTGTTAGGTTGGTGATGTTTATGCAGGTTGTAGTTGTGGAGGTTCGGTTGGGGGTGGTAGGAGTACCCGTATTTCATCCCCTTAGCTTGTGTTTAGAGGTTTACTTGCTTGAGTACCGTGTGGTTTGGTACTCACCCTTGCTTCTACAAATTTTTGTAGGTTACTAGCCCGGACTTTTATGATATATTCTCTTCTTTTCCGAGGCTTCTGGAGATTTTGTGAGGTAGTTGTTGGTCATCTCAGCATCCCTCCTTACTCTTGTTTATGATTTTGTTCTACTCTAGAAACAATATTATATGAGACTTATATTTTCTTTTGATCCGATTGTAATACTTTAGAGGCTTGTACACGTGACAACCAGGTTTTGGGGTATAATGTAAGTTGATAGTGAATTTTCCGCATTTTTATTGTAATAGTTGAGTTTTAGGCTTACTTGTCTTGGTGGGATAAGACGAGTGCCATCACGCCTATTTTGGGTCGTGACATTTATTATTTATATTTTCCATTTCTTGGTTTATCTTTTCACTTCCTTTTATCCATTCCATAGGTTTTCGTTGTTTATTATTTACTCTTTTTGCTCCTATCTTATTTCCGCATGGTGTAGTAAGCCACCAATGTGTTTTTGTTATTATATGTGGATAAAATCTATCTAGAAATGGCATTCCTAATAACATATCTTTTGTAGTAAATTCAAAATTATACATTTCTTCTATTGTTAGTATTTTATCCCATATTTGTATTTTTATATTTTTTGCTTTGTATTTAATCATACTTCCTTCATTGTTAAATCACATTACTACCATAGGTGTTTTTAATTTTTCCCATTTATCTTCGGCAAGCAATTATACTTACATATATTCGCTTCGCTCTCCTGTATCTATCATAGGTGTATAATATACATTTGTGATGTCCTTTTACAATAATTTTTGCAAGTATAAATATTTTCATTAATCATTTTGTTCTTTTTATAATTATTTTCTTATTTTGACAAGTTATTGTTAATTGTTCATTTTCTATGTTGTATGGCTTAACTTTTTCTAACCATTTTATTCCTAATGTAATATTATGGTTTCCTTGGTATATTTTAAATTGTATTACTAAGGTTATTCCTCCTATAATTATTTCTTTTTCTGTTGTTTCTTCATTTGTATTTATTATTTCACTAGGTAATCCCGGGCATGTATGTCCTGTTTCTTATAATTTCTTCTTACATTACTAACTCTCTTGTTATATAATTTTCTTCTTGTCCTGTATTTATTAAGATTTTATATTTTCTTTGATCCATTATTCTCAAGTATGAAATAATGATATGGTGTTATTTCTTCTTTATCTAACAAACTTTGTGGAATTTCATATTTTCTTTTTGATGTACTCATCCTTGATGATGTAGCTCTTGTCAATGTATTTGGTACGCCAAGTACTTAATCTTTCTTTTACTATTTCTAAATCTTCTTCTATATCAATTTCTTTATAACTATAATCATTATTGTCTATTACAGTAATTATTTTTTCAAAAGGATTTTCTATTTTTATTTTATTAATTTTATTTCTTGTTGTTATCTTATGCTTTGTTGTTAATATATATAAATTTTTACATCTTGCTGTAAATAATTTACTTCCTAGTGCTAGTTCTATTCCGGATATTTTCCAATATAGAATTAATGATCTATCTATATTTTTATCTCATTAATGATACTTGTATAATTAGCACTTATCGTAAATTTAAATTTTTGATATATTAAGTTTCCTTTTACTGCACTAATTATGCTTTTTTCTATAGGGTGTACAATTCTATCATCTGCTAAATATATTTCTATAGGTGTATCTATTCCTTCTCTAAAGGTGCTTTTATTAATATTTCTGCTCCTCCTAAATGTACATATTTTATTGGTGTATTAACTTTTATATCTTGTATTTCTTTGTTTATCATTCTTTTATTTATTATAGGTATATATGCTTTTCCTCTTGTGTATTTACAATCTATGATATGTTCTTTTTGACTAACTACATAGTATTCTTCTTTTTGTCTTTTAAACCAATTTCTTAAAATAGGTATTTCTAGTACTTTTTCAACACTTAAATCTAATTCTTTTCCTTTTATTTGTTCAAATATCGTGTTATCAAATATAATTTTCTGTTCTGATGATTCTTCATCTTGATATTCTTCCCTAGATATTATCTTTATTTCATTTTCAGACATTATATTTCTTCATCTGTTTCATTATTATCTAGATTAATATTTCCTTCTTCATTCTCAGTTTCTATATCTGATACTTCATATATACTATCATTTTCACTTAATTCATAATCTATGTATTCTATTTGCATATATTTTTCATCATCTATAATTAATTCTGCTATTTGTTTTCTTTTTGGATTTTTGGGTAATTTACAATCTTTAGCTATGTGTCCTATCTTTCCACAATTATAACAAGTACATTGGGATATCTTTCTTTTTAGTCTGTATGGTCTTTTTATTTTATAGTTTTTACATAATACCTTCGTCTTGGTTGTTTATATTTATATATAGATTTCTTTTTCTATAATTTTTATATCTTTTAGATTTTTGTTTTTTAGTTGTGCATCCAAATTGTGGTGCCATTTTATTTTTGCAACATGATAAATTTTTATTTAGTACTTTTTCCATTTTTAATTTTTCTTTTTGGTTTTCATTTTCAGACATTATATTTGGGGTGGAAGCGATTATATTGTAAGAGAGGAAGAGAATAGAGAGTTGGGAGAAGGATGATTTTATTAATGAAGGCAAATGCCCTTTATATAGACATACATAATGACCTTTCATCCTTGCTAAAGGACGATTGGCCTTTACTATTTACACAGTTACTTGACTCTTACTATTTACACAGTAACTTGACTCTTACTATTCATGGTTACTATTCATGAATAGTATACTGACACTATTTACTTTATGACTTTTTACAAAAAACAAAATAAACTTTGGCCAAATGGCCGACATACTATTTTCTACTTTATTTAGTGGCCTTTACTTTTTACATGTGGCCGACAATAATTATGACTAATTTACATATATTTTTATGACTATTCTTCTTATCTTCTTCTTCTTTGTTTATTCCAGTTGTACTCCCGGGACATAGTTATCTTCGCCATAGCATTTTGAACATAGATGGTCTGGATACTTTTGTCCAATTAGTTTGCAGTATCTGGTTAACAAGTTTTGAGAAATGAAATTTTTCCGATAGCCCTTGTTGTAGGTGTTTGTTAAAGTCAAGAGACTTAATATCCATTGTCGTACTTCTTCCATATCTGCTGCTCTTATATCTTTACAATTGGAGTATATCATTGTTTGATCTCTGTCGTAATAGCTCCAGATTGCATTTTCATTTAGGTAGTTGTTTGATAACTCATTTAATATAGTAGCAAGCCCAATAATTCTTTTATTTGCATAAAATTCAAATATCTACTCTTTTTATTTCTTCCTGGGTGTCTATCTTTTAGGGATTATCATTTCCCTAGTAAGTCCAATTTTGATAACTTGTATTGGTGGTTTGACTTCGTCATATAATATCTCTCTTTGTAGTGAGTAGAACTTTATAAAAAATAAGGTTCCTTTAGTTATTCTTTTATATTGTAGAAATGCCTTATATAGTTCAGTATTTTAGCTACTTGCCTCGATTATAGTATATACGGTATTTAATAATCCATAATTGTAGCAAGTTGCCACTAGATTTGGATTTGTTCCTGGTTGTGCAATTAGTTTATTATATCCTTGTAGATGTTGGGTTATGTAGTCTTGTTCAGGGTTTCTCGTATTTTTAGCTCTAGGGTTTTGGTTAAGAAAAGTCTGTACTTTGTATATATTTTCTATATACATCCTGGTAATATGGTTATATGCTTGTTTTTCTGAATCTAGGCTGGCTTTGTAGGTATTTACTTGTGGTGGTATGAATATATCTTTCTGGGTACTTTGAGGAGTATATGGTTTTGAGAATAACTTATTCAGGTTTGTATTTGTGTATTTTATTTTAGTCTCCTCCTTTTTTGTAGGTTGTCCTGATGTAGATGTCTTTGGCTGTAATGCATTCAAACAAATGTTGTTATGGGTTTTTTGGAGTTTCCCAACGTCTCCTTCTAGCTCTGGAATTTTTGTGTCTTCCGATTGACATAGCTCCGCATATTTATAGTCATGCTGCTGACATATCTTTTGTAGTTCTTTATCCATACTTCCTACTTTCGCAGAAAGTGTAGTAATAGCTTTGAGTATCTCTTCCATTGTATCTGGTTCAGTTTGGGTTCCTTTTTCTTGATAGGTAGTCTGCAACAAGATTTTTGTCAGTCTTAATTACTTCAATTGTAAATGTAAAATTTAATATATTCAATACTAATCTCCTTATTTCTTTCGTTGTAACTGAATCTTCTAATTTTTTTGTTATCCACCATTTTACCTGTGTATTATCTGTTCTTACAATAAATTTATTGTAAACAATATATGGTTCAAATGCTAATAAACATTTATATAATGCGAATAATTCTTTTCTATTTATTTCCCATTTTATTTGTGGTTCTGTATAAGATCCTGAATAATATCTACAATGGTGTTCTATTTTTTCCTTTTCATATCTGTATTTTAAAACTCCTCCGTAACTATGATCACTAGAATCTGTTTCAACAATATAAGTAAACGTTTTATTTTCATCAGGAAAATATAATTTTGGTAATTTTTTACATAAATTCTTGATCTTTCTTATGTACTCTTTATCTTTGTCGTCAAAATGGTATTCTATATCTTTTTTAAGTTTTTTATGTAATGGTTTTAGATGTTCTGCTAATTTTGGTATATATTCTCTTACCTGATTTACTAATCCTAGAAAGGATTGTAATTTCTTTTTTGTATCTATATTTTCATCAATAGTAATTATTTTTTGTACTATGTGTGTTTGCATTTTTATTCCATTTTTATCTATTTGTATTCCTAAGAATTCTATTTGTGATTTCATAATCGCTTTTCTTTTACTCAAACTTATACTGTATTTTTTACTATATGTATAAATTTTTCCAATAATCTTATATGTTCATCTTGTGTTTTAGAATATAACAATATGTCATCTATATATACGATCTGATTTTCTAGTAGTTAAAACAGTTATCCATAAAATGTTGGAATCTACCTGGTGCATTTTTATATCCAAAAGGTAAAACGTTCCATTCATAGAAACCTTATGATCTTTGTGAATCTTTGTTAATTGTTTAGATTCTTCTTCTAGTTTTAGGTGGTAAAATCCTGATTCTGAGTCAAATTCTTGAAATAATTATATCCTTGTATTTGTCTTATTTTGAGTATTTTATTTGGTATTGGGTAATTGTATGTTTTAGTTTTAGCGTTTAGATTTACGTAGTCAATAACCATTCTACTTTTACCTCTTTTTTGTTCACTATGTTTTATAACTATAAATGCTTTGGACTTGTATGTTTACTATTGCTTTTTGTATGTAATTATTTTCTAACAATTCATTTATATGTATTTTAAATTCTTCTAGATCATCAAAGTTATATTTTAATGGTTTCTGGGTTATTATGCTATTTTCATCTATTAATTCAATTTTTACTTTTGTTTTATGTTTTTCCCATCCTCTTAATGGATCTTCACTATATAATTGTTCTAGTTGTTCATTAATTAATTTAACTTTGTCTATAGCAAATATAATAATTTCTAATTGTGTTATTTGTTTATTATTTATATTTTCCATTTCTTGGTTTATCTTTTCACTTCCTTTTATCCATTCCATAGGTTTTCGTTGTTTATTATTTACTCTTTTTGCTCCTATCTTATTTCCGCATGGTGTAGTAAGCCACCAATGTGTTTTTGTTATTATATGTGGATAAAATCTATCTAGAAATGGCATTCCTAATAACATATCTTTTGTAGTAAATTCAAAATTATACATTTCTTCTATTGTTAGTATTTTATCCCATATTTGTATTTTTATATTTTTTGCTTTGTATTTAATCATACTTCCTTCATTGTTAAATCCTGTTACTACCATAGGTGTTTTTAATTTTTCCCATTTATCTTCTGGCAAGCAATTATACTTACATATATTCGCTTCTGGTGCTGTATCTATCATAGGTGTATAATATACATTTGTGATATCCTTTTACAATAATTTTTGCAAGTATAAATATTTTCATTAATCATTTTGTTCTTTTTATAATTATTTTCTTATTTTGACAAGTTATTGTTAATTGTTCATTTTCTATGTTGTATGGCTTAACTTTTTCTAACCATTTTATTCCTAATGTAATATTATGGTTTCCTTGGTATATTTTAAATTGTATTACTAAGGGTATTCCTCCTATAATTATTTCTTTTCTCGTTGTTTCTTCATTTGTATTTATTATTTCACTAGGTAATCCACAGGCATGTATGTCCTGTTCTTATAATTTCTTCTTACATTACTAACTCTCTTGTTATATAATTTTCTTCTTGTCCTGTATTTATTAAGATTTTATATTTTCTTTGATCCATTATTCTGTTATGAAATAATGATATGGTGTTATTTCTTCTTTATCTAACAAACTTTGTGGAATTTCATATTTTCTTTTAGATGTACTCATCCTTGATGATGTAGCTCTTGTCAATGTATTTGGTACGCTTGAAGTACTTAATCTTTCTTTTACTATTTCTAAATCTTCTTCTATATCAATTTCTTTATAACTATAATCATTATTGTCTATTACAAAGAATTATTTTTTCAAAAGGATTTTCTATTTTTATTTTATTAATTTTATTTCTTCTTTGTTATCTTATGCTTTGTTGTTAATATATATAAATTTTTACATCTTCTTGTAAATAATTTACTTCACAGTGCTAGTTCTATTAGGATATTTTCCAATATAGAACTAATGATCTATCTATATTTTTATACATTAATGAATCTTGTATAATTAGCACTTATCGTAAATTTAAATTTTTGATATATTAAGTTTCCTTTTCTTGCACTAATTATGCTTTTTCTATAGGGTGTACAATTCTATCATCTGCTAAATATATTTCTATAGGTGTATCTATTCCTTCTCTAAAGCAGGCTTTTATTAATATTTCTGTTCCTCCTAAATGTACATATTTTATTGGTGTTTTAGCTTTTATATCTTGTATTTCTTTGTTTATCATTCTTTTATTTATTATAGGTATATATGCTTTTCCTCTTGTGTATTTACAATCTATGATATGTTCTTTTTGACTAACTACATAGTATTCTTCTTTTTGTCTTTTAAACCAATTTCTTAAAATAGGTATTTCTAATACTTTTTCAACACTTAAATCTAATTCTTTTCCTTTTATTTGTTCAAATATCGTGTTATCAAATATAATTTTACATTACGATGATTCTTCATCTTGATATTCTTCCCTAGATATTATCTTTATTTCATTTTAGGACATTATATTTCTTCATCTGTTTCATTATTATCTAGATTAATATTTCCTTCTTCATTCTCGCTTTCTATATCGATACTTCATATATACTATCATTTTCACTTAATTCATAATCTATGTATTCTATTTGCATATATTTTTCATCATCTATAATTAATTACGCTATTTGTTTTCTTTTTGGATTTTTGGGTAATTTACAATCTTTAGCTATGTGTCCTATCTTTCCACAATTATAACAAGTACATTGGGATATCTTTCTTTTTAGTCTGTATGGTCTTTTTATTTTATAGTTTTTTACATAATACCTTCGTCTTGGTTGTTTATATTTATATATAGATTTCTTTTTTCTATAATTTTTATATCTTTTAGATTTTTGTTTTTTAGTTGTGCATCCAAATTGTGGTGCCATTTTATTTTTGCAACATGATAAATTTTTATTTAGTACTTTTTCCATTTTTAATTTTTCTTTTTGGTTTTCACATAGTTGTATGAACCATTGATTTAAAAATTTTATTCTAGATCCTAAAGTATCTACCATTCCTTCATTATTCCAATCCTTTATTACGTTTGTACTAAATGGTTACGGTAATTTTGTATAATATTGTTTTCTTATCTCTTTTGCTTCGTCTAAATTGTATTTAGCTTTGTAATAATATTCTTTAAATGCGCAAGTATATTCTTCTAAATAACACATTTTACATATAGCTAACTTTGTCATTAGTTGTCTATTTATTATTCTTTCTCTATTTTGTTCTCTTATATCTGTAGTCATACCTCCAAATTCACTTCTTATTGCTGATTCATATTTATCTAGTATATCTATATTTGTTGCTGATGCGGATCCATCTATTTTCTTATCATTCCTAAGTACTTCTAAACTTTCTGGGGGTAGATTTTCTATCCATAATCTTGTCGTTCCTACAAATGTTCTTTCTATGTATCTTGGTGTTTTTGCTGTTTCTATTTTGTTATCTATTAACTGTTTAGACATATTTCCTATCCATAATAATATTGCTTTATTTGTATCTGCTACACAATCTAAATCTAAGAAATTGTCTTGTTCATTTCTTTGGTTTAGGTGTCCAATTTTTATTTAGTCTCTTGTTCCATATTGCATTATTTCTATCGATTGTTGATAGCTTTACGTATAATAAGTTGGTGGTGTCCTCCTAGGACTAACTCTAGGACTATTTAGGACTATTATTTGGGGTTTTAACTCTTGACGTACTAGGCCTATCCATATCTCCTGTGTTTATTTCTAATTTTTTTGGTTTATTTATTTGTGCTAAAATTTCTGTATATGTTTCACTTATATCACTTATTTCTGATTGTTGGTCATTTTCATTTCCATCTATTTCATTTACTTCAATATCTTCTTTTAGATCTTCATTTAATTTTTGTTCCATTTGTTTTATTTCATTTGTTAATTCTAGCTCTTTATCTTTTTCTTTTTGTTTATTTTCATATAATAATTTTAACCTAGCTAATTCTTTTTCTAATTCACTTATTCTTGTATTTTTTATTTCTTCTAGATGTTGTACTTCTTGTTTTGCTTGGGGTGTTTAGTAAATTCACCCAAAGTATTTTATGAAACGTGAACGTTTTTTAGGGTGTATTAGGTATATTAAACTTTTCTAAACCCTAAGACTTAATTTCAGACCAGACTTCCTAAAACCCAAAACCCCTCTCCCTTAGAATTCTCTCTCAAGTCTCTTTGGATGATAGAAGTCAAGAAGAGCTAGGAGGGTTGTTGGTGGCCAAATTCTTCATAATAACATTGGTATTTATCTTATCTAAGGAACTGTACAAATCCTTGAACCCTATTCCATTCAAGGATTCTTTTCTAAAAGATTTCAAAAATGGCTTCCAAGCTCTACTTTCTTGTATCATTAATTCTAAGAATGGGTCTTCTTTTAAAAGTGGTTTAATGATTCAAAAATATTTATTCTATAATTAATTGATGATTTTAATTTTAAAACCCTAATAAAATCATGTTAATGCATATTTCAAACTTTTAGCTTAAGAAATGGGTTAGTGAACATATTTGTGTAGAGTATGAACTTCTGTTTTCTTGTGTTGTTATTATGATTTAGATATAGACCTTTGGTCCTTATTATGATGAAATATTGAGATATTGGTTATAGGTGGTGTTAACTTGGTTAATCGGCGAGGTTCATATATTGCATAACTATTATTATAAATTGTTCTTGAGTCGTATCGTCCGCCTTCTTGGTGGTTGTGTTTACTTGATGAACGTTATAATACTTAATATGTAATGTTAGAGTTCTTTGAAGGTCTAATAAGTGAAATAAACATATATTGAAGATGGGTCTATTGTGTTTTGTGAAGCTTGAAATGCATGTTTGACTTAGATTATGCCTAAATCAAGTGAATGATTATGCGAAGAATGTAGTCTGTGATTTGATGAATGAAGGTTTAAATCATGAATAGAAGTAATGCAAATGAAATGATGTTTATTTGGAAGGTGTGCGCACATGTAGACACACACTTAATTGAATGAATGAAGCTAAGTTGAATAAAAAAGGGAGTTCTGAGGTGAACACTCTTGTTGACATGAAGTATTTAGTAGCAACCTCACTACATCCTAAGATCTTTCAAAGAGGTCGGAGGATGAATACCCTTCGTGACTTGAGATGTTGTATTCACTAGTTATACTTAACCTATATTATAAAAATTTTAGAATCTGAGGGGCATTAGGCTTAGAACCGAGAGAATATGAAGAAGGGGTCGTAACACTTTGTGAGTTGAGATGTTGTTTTCCAATGAACCTCTTTATATGAGTACTCCTTATTAGTATACACTGAGTTACATAACAACAATCTTCTTATCCTTTAACTATGTGCCATCATAGGTGTAGCTATTTGAAAGCGATCTAAAGATAAAAAATGATATTACTCTAGGCAAGTGAGGATCCCTTATCTGATAGAGGTTTATATCGGGATTCCATGTCTACCTATATTGGTCTATTTTGGGTAAGCCATTTCCCATAAAAGTAATAAAAGTACTAAGTGTTCAAAAATAGTGTGCTACTTAGGGCGGGTAGTTGAATGGTACGCTATATATCCATTGCACTATGTAGGCATTCCAAAAAGGGAGTCATTGTGAGTCTTATGTGAATTGAATGAACTAAGTCTTCTAAAAGAATGTAATACTTAGGTAGGTGGTTGTATGGGACACTATCTATCCATTGCACTAAGTAAGAACATCCGAAACGGATGGCTTGGTGCCAAATCTTCTAAAATAAAGTGCCACTTAGAGTAGGTGGTGGTATGGGATGCAATCTACTCATTGCACTAAGTAGGCATTCAAAAAGGGATGTATTTGGTGTGTTTTTGAGTTTTATTCAAATGTCTTATGATTTGAGAGGAGGCTTGTTCTCCCAAGTTGAGTAAGCCTATGGGTGGTAGTCTCAAGGATATATTTGGTGCGTATTAAACGAAGAGTTTGCATGATTCCTTCATGTCTAACCTTGAAGAAGCTTAGGATAACCTCGGTTTGGGAATCTTCTACTAAAATGAGTTCACTTTTTCATAGGAAATACCTTGGAAGTTCACTATTTTTTGACTCAAATTAGTCACTTTAAAGATAAATTAATTCACTATAAAAGTTTAGTTACTTTACTGTAAGTTGGTTCTTTTTATTAAAATTATGGAAATCCCTCTCTATGTTTTAAATGACGTTTCTTATGTTTTTTATTCTAAATTCATAAGTGTTTTACTTATTTTAGCAAGAAAGATTATTTAACTAAAATGTCCCTTTTTGCATGATTTTGCATATGTACATTGTTTTGTACTCTATAAGTATAGGTGGGATGATTTTGAAGGTTTGAAACTGATGTTTGGGAAATGTGCACTCTCAAGATTTGGTATGTCCCCATATATTGGAGGACATAGTATATGTTTGCTAGTTATATTATTAAGACTTATTATGTATTTTCTTTCAATGTAAAGGGTCGTGTCCCTAAGATATTATGTTGTGTCTTAAGTTGGCTTTTGACGATTAGATTCTTAAGTGTTTGTGAAAGATTCCCCTTTATTCATTTATTCGTGGAAATTTTTAAATTCGGCGCTACTTTTGATATCTTATGTAATGAATGATTGTAAAAGGGCTTGTACAAGACCCTAAAGGGTCAAGTTCGCCTTATCATGACCAAAGGGTTCTCCATAGCTTCTAGGAGGTGCATTAGCGTCGTGACACTTGAGAAACCTCCCTCATTTCGTACAAAGACAACTTTTACTTCTCCGTATAAGCCATCACCATGGAACTCAACAACATGGACACACAATCTAGGGACTTACGAGGATCCTCTCCCACCTTAGAGCCAAGAAAGATAGGAGATGTAAAGACCCTAAAAATGAAATAGTTCAAACTAGAGTCTCCCATGTATTTCATGAGTTAATAATGTATTAAATGGTGTATTTAGAATTGGAAGTCTTGTAAAGTTTGGGAGTGTTTGGAAGTCAAACGTCCAAGACGTGTGGGAATTAGTCGAAGTTAAACTAGTGCATCATAGTGTTTTGTAGTGAAGTGTTGGTAGATGGTTTGAGAGTGTAATTGAGTATAGATGGCTCCTTATAAATAAAAGAGTCAAAATGTAAGAGAATGAAGCCTCAGGGACCAGCATAAGGGTAACCGAGGAGGACCAAAACATGGGTAATCAAAGCTGTCAGGCTGCCTAGATTTGATAGCTTCGCATCCCGCAGCCAACAATAGCTGGGAAATTTAGGCCGTACGACGAAGGGACAACACAAATCTAAATGTCCCAAAATGTTTTACACAACCAAGATCTCAAAATTACCTTGCGATGCGCAGCCCTGTCCCTGATTTGACTGCGTCATTTTTAAATCAAATTAGTAGTGGGAAAGGGTCCAAATAGTGTAGGGGTCTTTCAGGAACTTTGGGGATTATTTGTGGAATGATTAAGTCGTTATAAACCTCATTTCACCCACCAATTCAAACCCGAAAGATCAAATAAAATTATATCCAAAACTCTTTATCCAAAAAGCTTTACTAAAAAAGCTTCATTCTCCAAGGAAGAGGACAAAGTTCTTCAAGTTTTCTTCACCAAATTTGTGGGTTTCTTCATATTAACGTATGGTAGTCATCCTTGAACCTTCTTCCAAACAACGAGCCATTTCAAATACATTCCGAAAAGGATTTAGAACTTCAAATTTCCCTATTCCTTGACTCTAAATATGAGTCATTGCATGAAAATATTTTAATGATAACAATGAGTTGTTCTTAGTTTTAAATGATGATTTTAATGTCCAAACCCCAATGAAATGATAGCTATTCTTTTTATCAACTTTTAGCTTATGAAATCAGTTTAATGAGCATGATTAGATAAAGTTAAAATAGTTGATTCTATGTGGTTTTTTGAGGATTAGCTACTACCCTAACAGCTATTTTATCATGAATTGTTTTATAAAATGTGGATTGGTGGTGAAATCATTGATGAATGGTAAGTTGGCTATTGTTTTATAATTCTTATTGTGAAATGCTCTTGAGTGGTATGGTCCACATTTGGTGGAGGTGTTTACTTTAAGTTTATGAAGTTATATGCGTATTCTGAATATGTCCATGAAGGCATGATATGTGAAGTGAAGTGACGATTTTTATATGTGTACGCATTATATTTGTTAGAAGGTTGAAATGAGTATCTTAAAGGGTTTATGTCTACACGAAATGACAAATATTAATTTGGAAATGTCTACAAGCCAATGATATGAATAATGGTTATTATGTGAAAGGTGTGCTCACATGTACACACATACACACTTGAATGCACTAATGAAGTCGATGAATGAAAATGGGTGATTGTAAGGTGGACACTCTTCGTGAGTAGATATGAAGTGTCCAGACAATCCCTACTATTCCTAAGTATGGAAAGGGGTTTTGGGGGGGAACACTATTCGTGAGTTGACATGAAGTGATTACTAACAACCTTATTATTATTCTCGATGAGCTTTCCAAAGATACTTGGTGGTTTAATACCTTTCTCTTTTAGATGGGATGTTTAATAGTTATCTCCTAAACTATTGTAAATTAATGTTGGAGACTCAGTGGGGGAGTTATGCTAAGCCCCGAGAGGATTTGAAAAAGGGTGGGTACACTTTTTGAGTAGAGAAGTTGTATAAAATATACCTCTTGAGATTGATATTTCTCGCAGGTAGAGAATGAGTAACTTAGTAGTAATCTCCTTATCTCTTAAGTATGCTCCCTCATAGATGTAGTTGTTAGAGAATCTATGTAAACGCTAAAAAATGTGACCCTATATTCGGTAAGTAGGGATCCCTCATACTATAAGGGTTAGTATCGGGATTCCATGTAAAGCTCTCATGGTCTATGTCAGTTAAAGCTATCCCCCACAAATTTATGTAAATGAACTAACTTTCTAAGGGTTTACTAATTAGGCTAGGTTGTGGAATGGGATACTACCTATCAAATGCACAAGTTGACAATTAGAGGGAGTCTTGGTGTATCCTATATGAAATATGATGTATATGAAAGTGATGTGACTATATATTTAATCATTAAGGAAGCATGTTGATGTTAAGACTTGTATGATGAAAAGATTAGTATGTGACGGATGTGATGTGTCAATTCTAAGGTTATTCCTAAGGAGCAGTAAGTCGAAGTGCTAGTAAAGGAATGCTACTTTCATATTGCACCAAGTATAAATTAGGGGTTTCCTTGGGGATGGTTCGTTGGTGAAGTTTCTATGTATATGTATGTTTCTATAGTGTATTTGATATTTAATGATGACTTGTATAAATAAAATGAATTATGCTTATCCTTAGTAGTCTTACGGATCTCTTATGTAGGTATTGAGAAGGTTGTATGTGCGATCTCCTTATGTCTTACATAGGGGAGCCTTAGGATAACTTAGGATAGTAGTATTTCATGTGTGATCATTGGGTTTATTGTAAGTATGTTCCAATGTTAAGAAAAAATGGAATTTTATCTAATGTTCTAAATGAATGTAATATATGATATTTTGTAAGTAATTCATGATGGTTTTTATAAAAACAGCATGACTTGTATATTTCAACTAAATTTGCCCCTTTTTTCATGATACTGCATATGCCATACATAGTACAATATTTGTAATAACCCCATAGTTTTCTATTCTCTGTGAGTATAGGTAGGAAGCAAGTTTAAGGGCAGAAAGCAAACTTGGGAATCGACTCTCTCAAGACCAAGTATGTCCTCATATATTCCAGCTCATAGTCTTTGTTTCTTTAAGTTCTTTTTTATGACTTGTATAAGACTTATTATTTATTTTCTTTTAATGTAAAGGATCGTGTCCCTAAGATATTTATGGCGTGTCGTTATGTTTGCTTGAGATGATGATACTATCCTTTAGTATTTATAAAAGATATTTTCCTTATTATAATTTTATCATGAAAATTTTTAATTCCGCACTACTTTTCATGTCTTATGTATTGAATGATAGCTAAGAGTCTAGTCCAAGACCTTCCAAACGTCAAGTACTCCTTGTTCTAACCTAAGGGTTGCCCTAACTTCTAGGGTGTACTTTTGGGTTGTTCCAAACAATGTATTAGAGCATAAGGTTTTAGGATATAGTTTTGGCTCCAAAGTCTCACAAGTCACGTCTAGTATAGTCTTGTTCATCGGTGTGAGTCACGACACATCAATGAGCGCGAGGATATAGGATTGTAGATATTTCATTTTCTTTATTACTTTATAGTCGTGCAATAGTGTTGGAGTTCTATATGTTTATTTTCTCAACCTCTTCTCTTCTCTGTATAGGACATGAATACGAGGAGGACACCCGCTAAAATGGAGAAGGGAAAAGTAGCTAATGAGAGGATCCCTATCCGTGGTGACAAAGTTTCTATAGTTAACCAAAGGGATGTGAATTCCTCCAAGGCCCTAAGGTCCTCATGCTCTCTATGTTGAAGGGGATATGTCTAATGTGGAGATAATATCTTCCATTAATTCTTTGAATCAACTCATGACAACTAAAGCTCATGTCATCACTAATCATGTGGTTGTCTAAGTTAACGAAAGAGTTGGACCTCAACCTAGTGCAAGTACTCCCGCTTCTAGAATTCGAGATTTCTTGAGGACGAACCCTCGTATTTTCAATGGAACTAAGGTGGATGAAGATCCACAAGCCTTCATAGATGAGGTGTTCAAGGTTGGGGATTCTATGGGTGTCAGTCTAACTATAATATCTGGCACAAGTGTAGTTTGTGCAATGAAGAGATGAGAGACCCTTGAGGGAAGGTCCGATAGATTTGGATGTTTTAAAAACAACCTTTATTTATAGGCTCTTCCACATTGAGTGCAGGGTGAGGAAACTAGTGAAATTAATGAACCTTCGTCAAGGGGATAAGTGTTAAGGAGTATTTTCTCAAGTTCACCCAACTCTCTACGTATGTCCCAACTTTGGTAGCAAACTCTAGGGCTAGGATTAATAAGTTCATCATGGGTGTGTCTAGTATGGTTAGAAAGAATGTCGTACGTCTATGCTAAATATGATATGTATATCTCTACACTCATGGTGTAAGGTAGACAAGGGCACATAATTCCCAATTAAAGCACACAAGCACCGCCACAATAACTGGACCATACCAATGATAATCATAATTTAATACCAATATAATATAATATAAAGAGGGTGAAGGAAACATAGAACCAATCCACTATCACAAGTTTATTCCACAGCCAAATAAGCCTATAGAATACCCCAAGCCCCTTCCCTATGGCTATGATTACAAATTCAATCCTAAAATCATAATACAAAATTATTACAAAGTAATTCAATATTAATTTATAAATATAATACAGTCTACACATGATTCTAATATAGTCCTTTCATAATTCAAAAGCCCATAGTAAACTACATAAGAAATCAATAGTATAGAAATATGATCAATTAACCTAAATTATTGTCAAAACTAGGATTTTATAATTTGCTTGGTTTCACATAGGTTTTAGGTAAAAATTATCAATCTAACATCAATTCATTCATAATACAATGATTCCAAACGTTTTATGCAAAAACTCATGGCTATGTAAGAAGTTAGAAGTTCATCTTTGGAAAAAGACTTGAGAAACAACTTTGAAGAATGGATCCTTGAAGATATACGATTCAAGGATGAAAACCATACCTTAATTGACGGTAGAGAACTAATTTGATGAAGAATCACCAAATAATCTTCAATCCAATCTCTATCTTGAATTTTGGCTCCAATGGAGTTCAAGAGAGCTATTTAAGCATTTGTTGTCCTGATTTTCAAAAGTGAATTCATCGAAGTGTTTACAAATTATAAACCAACTTTAAATACAAAAACCAACCCTAGTAAACCGTCCAATTAATTTTTATAATTCTATAGGATTTACCGACATACCTATAGCATTTGCCGAGAAACTACATTGTATTGCAGGCTATCAGACGGCCACTCAAATGACGAGCGTATAATTATCGACGGGCCGTACTGGCAAGCCTCTGATTAGATCAAAGGATCATCATTTTTGGATCTCAATATCCCCAGCATTATTCCTTACCCAAGAAACCATCTACAAGGTATAGGTTGCCCTCTGTAGGTGAGACAACTTTTTTGCAATTTTGGCTCACATGATGGGTCCTTATTGAAGGAACCTAGGTTATTCCTTTGGGAGTTTTTCCAAGAGGTTTCCAACTCAAATACGACATTACACATTCCAAGGACCTCTAAAATCAATTTCATCCAAAACGAACACGTAAAACTTGAAGAAACACACTAAGTTACACAAGCATGTAACAAGGTTATCTTTAAACCGTCCCCGGGAGTTTTTGGATGTTTGACCTCGAAAATTCACCAAACTTTAAAACCTTCCTCATATAACAATTTAAAATACATATATGGACTCTAAGACCTCATGACACATGTTTTAGGATCAAATTTCTCCTATGTAGTGTTAGAGGTGTTATAAAGATACAAAGAGTTCACATATTACCTATGAAACTTCATTTGGTCTCATCTTAGTCGTACATTCATGTTTGTTTGAAAGAGAACACTACAAGTCAAGAGATATTGATCGAAACAGGGAAATAAATTTTCAAGCGAACCACCACATAAAACTCAAGAGGTGGGGATATATTGTCGAAGAATAAAACCAAACCTTTGAATGGTCCAAATATTTTATAACTTAAACTACAAAGAGGAGGCATAAGATCAAACATACACACCAGATATATCAAACAAAATTACAAGACAATCAACGATAAAATATAAAAACACAATTGAAGAGTAACGCACCTCAGCCCACCACTAAAAAAACAATGTCTTCAAATGTATATAAAAGTATTTCAATAATAAAAAAAAAAAAGAAGTAACACATATAGAGAGGTAATGAAGTGTCCTATCTATGAAGTCTCTCCATCTTGTCGTGGAAGCACAAATAATCCTTTAACATTCGGTGAGAATTTATTTGATGTTTCGAGTGCAACTCTTTAATATTTTTAGCATTAAAAGAGGAAGACCATCTGGGGGCTTTAAGCGATCCGTATAGTTTTTTAAAGAACTGTCGACAACTTTGCTAAGCAACTCATACACAAATATTTTACCCACTGTCTCAAATGCTCCGCAGCTCCTTGATTCATCTTATAAAAAATTCAAATGGAAGGGAGGCCCAACCAATTCGAGCATAGCTTGTGCTTATATGGTTGCTCAAAACCATGTAAAGTTGTCTTTTAGCATACCATATCTTAAATCGACTGTTTTGTATGTCCTTCATTATCATATCAATGCTGCATTTAATTTCCAAGTAAACTTAAAGGGTTTTGGGGCGTGGAGATTCTCTTTATGTATTAGGTACTTCAAAATAGACTAGGTTGGTAGCAATGTTATATATGTAAAGACCATAAATTGATAACTGGAATATAAAGGTGATGCAGGAATGTATAGACTTCATTGTACAATGGTACCATTAGAGGAATGATGATGCATAAACATGCAGAAGGTTGCATATTAAGCCTATTTTTGAATATATTCATGTTATGCAAATCTTGTGTTCTGAGTTATGATCATTGTAACTTTTTGTGAGTCGCCAGATGATTGCTTGTTTCACAAAATTCACATAGCTCTCCATAGAACTTGGAAGTTTAAACGATAGCCTTTATTAAGATCGAAAAAATATTCGGTGATTCAGCAGTATTTACATCCTCTCGCCAAATTTAACAGGATCTTCAGTGCATCTAAGAATCCTAATGGTGGTCTTTATCGAAATTGCCAACGTTGTTTGAGGTTCACATATATTTTCTGCTGAGCACCTAATTTCACATGGTAAAATATGAAGACATCTAGGGTCAATCGGTTAATTAAATCTGAGGTGCCAGGTGCTTCGGTAATTCGCCGGCTGAATTCGCTGCCTATCATCCTGCACTTTTTAGAGCATCATACACAATTTAATTTGTAACCCAACACACAATTATTCTACCGTTACATAAATGTTAAGAGAAAGAAATACGTTTTGGGTGGCCTCTCAAACACAACCTTAGTTAACGTCGCGACATAATGCAAGTCAACAATTATTCTTCATGTTCGCAGTGACCTATTTTGTAGTAGAGTGATACTTCGGCGAAGGATGGATAACTACCTTCAAACAAAACTGTGAGTTGAGAATCATGAAACGGGATAGTCATGGAGTCCGAAGTTGGTGTTTCGTTAATCATATCAGTAGTCTCCTTCATCTCACTCATCGTTTTGTTTTGTTCGTCAATTCTATGTACACTTTTGGATAGAAAATTGTTTTTCATTGCTCATGTCTTGAGTCTCAAATTCCCTAACACTATTGGATAGAATATCTAACATAGTGACCAATACGTAGATATATGCTACTAACAGTAAATCACTATAAATTTGTAAATAAGACAAAGTTTAGTGAAGCTAAATTCTCTCTTTAGTAACTTACCCCGAATCAAATTGGCTTATATCAAACACTGATAAGCCTCAATTACGTCCAGACTACATTTTAGTCCATTTACTCTCTTGAGCTTAATATGTGGGAGAGGGTTTCGGGTTCAATCTCTCAATATGAACCTACGAAAACTCAATAACCACCAGGTATGGATTAAGTAGATTTAGTTTTAAATCCTCTCTGTCGAGTAAGAAAAAAACAGGAATGTCAAAGTATATTTGAAATTACAATATCATTAACTTCATACATAACTACTTAACAAAATCACATTTAAACAATGAATTATCTATTTATTCAAAAGACCTAAAAGTACATTAAACCCATATTCACATAATCACACCCCAATAATTGTTTTTTTTTTAGAAAAATAATGGTAAGAGATAGAAATTGATATCGGAAAGTGTTTAGATCGATTGGGTACGAAAGAAAATGTCTTTACACACGTCAAGGATGAAGGTTCTGTAATAGCCACTTGCAATTGCTCAAAATTGGAAAACTTTCAAATCGTATAGATCACGAACAATGTCTCCAAAAATTCTAAGAACTACAAATGATAAAATTTTCTAAAATTCCAAAAATATATAATCAAGTTCAATAATAAACTATAAATATAAAAAACTATTTATAGATTGGAATCTTTATGGTGAGAAGAATCACTCGACAATGTTTGTCTGCATTTGTCATGAACTCAGCAATCCCATTTTTGGGATATTCCATAGTTTTTCTAGCTTTCATCATCTTCGCAATCTGAATCGTTGGGTTAAGGTTTATTGCTTCACGAATTTTCTTGGTGAAACGATTATTTCTCTCTTTCACCACAAACTTGATCCTCTCCGTTAAGTTTTGGAGCAATAGGTGAGAATAATGGTCGTTTGGCAATTCACTTAATTTCTTAGGTGATCCTCAAGAAGTATTCTGTTTGTTCTTTAATATTCCCAATTCTAAGCACGTGATTAAGATAAATTTTACATCTGAGGACATTATTTTTATCAACATAGAGTAATAAATTAGTCCAAATTATGGACTCATCACTATGCACTATGTCATTCGTGGACAACCTCTTCTCTTCAGGAATTCTCCTTATTCACTCTTTCCTTATTCACTTGAGTAGCCCCAAAGAAGGACCCTGAAATTTAGTTGACAGAGTCGTTTCAGATTATATTTCACTTTCGGCATATCACAAAGTTCAATTTGAGTTCGCTTTTAAGGCATTCAAATTTTTTCGTTACTGTATCCTTTTTTCACAATGTTTAACAAGGTCACCATTCTCATTCTGTGAGTTATTTTTCTTTGGAGTTCACTGACATATCTCAATAAATACAATTGATGTGCACTGTCATCTTGGGTGGCTTCTTGCTCAAATTTAATATTTATTTCTTGTTTTGTGTTCAACAATTTATATTTTGATGTTTCAGACACTTTCGTCCATTTATTCAAACATTCATATTTTTCTTGACCATTAGGATATATAGAAATAAATCATCCAAATATCATTAAAACACAACAAAATTAAGACTAAAGGAAACTAATTATTGAGCTAGATTGGCCTCAAATAAGTGAAAATCTAACGTTCATCAAATTGCCGGTGGGATCCCAATATGGTCTCAATGGGCCATCCAATTTCCCTCTTACAACATCTGAACCAAGATGTGAACAATGTTTTTTATTTTAATTAGTTCGGCAATAATGATGACAAGATAAGTACGGTTGTGACCCAAAATTGTATACCATATGTTAGAGGGAAGAGTTATAAGTTCTAACTTTTGATGCTAATCGTTGGATGCTTTTGAGGGCAGGGTTTCCCTATATTTCAGATCCATGTTTAGTTTCTTTGGTGCAAAATTATACATCCCCAAACTATCAAGTGCATCAAATATCTACAAGTACTCTCCAATGCGCTATCCATACAAATTACGATTATTATCGCTGATATCTCTACGCAAAATCTTTCATAAATTGATACTTATCGTTCATTTTAACTAGATAAGTTAATGATGAACACCATAGTGAGATCACTTTGAACATCAGTTGATACATGTTGAAAGATACTTCTTGATTATTCAATCTAAGAAATCATCTTCATTTTCTCAGTAAAAATAGTCTACCCAAAATGATGTGAGCTTCAAAATAAAAATTGTTGTCTTGAACAACAACCTCATAAGAAATATGAATATGAACATTATGAAGGACAAAAAATTGTTTGTTTAAAAAGTCAACTACTACATGTTTTTTACTCCTATGAACAATTTTTTGAACACTGATTATGACATCAAATTTATGCTAACACCCAAGTCAAATGGAGCTCCAGCTCAGTGTAATGCACTGATTTAAAATAGATCACGACATTAAATCAACCTCTAAGAAAGTGAAATGCAGTCCATGAGAGTTTATATCTGGTCCAAGATGAGTGATCAAAATCAGCAAAACATGGTTGACACTCGTCCTACGAAGTGTCGTTGCAACTTGTTATCATAGACGAGTTCAAAAAACCGGTCCTTGTATGGTTTTGAGACGATAAAAAATTCGGGTTTTGAAATACTTTTAAAGATGTTATATCGAGTATCATATAGACAAATGATATATACATATTCAGGTCGTTAAATCACTTTTGCGACCTTCCTCAACCTATTCATACTAGTCCTTTGAGACATGTTTGACCTTGTCCTTAATAGTTTTAGAGACCATCAAAGATATGCTCCTGGAATATATGTAGAGACCATAATTAATGAGTCTGTGATTTAACATCACTTAGGGATTAGTTTAGATAGTTTTACTGTCCTCAAATGCCTAATTTATGGTAAAAATTTATATTAAAATTTTATTTTTTTGGCATGTGGATTAAGGAGAAAATCAAGGTCACTAACAAGAAAAAAGAAACAAAACATGCTGAAGACGTTTTGAAACGCGAGCCTGTTGGTCGCCAAAACCATTTGTGTACTTGTGAACAGGCTCTTCAGTCCACATAATGATCATGTATGCCACCCTAAGTAAGAAATCAAGTCAGGGACAACAAAAGGGATAGTCGGCAAATCGCTAAAAAGTTCCGCCATGACATGATTGATTGCCCAAAGTAACACAACTTGAAGAAGCGGAAAAAAATTCTTAACGCCGATAGAAGAGAGCGAAGGGTGATTCACCTATTCACTTGATGAACCAAACTTACCTCGCTTAATCTTCCTTTGTGGCTTCTTTTTAGAATGTAGAACTTGTATTTTGAAATTTCATGAAAGAAGCTTTCTTTTATTTAGAGTAGTTTCTTTTGAGTTTGAGAGTTTCCTTGTAGACTTGAATTCTGTTTGAGAATCACTTCAGAGATTTTATAAGTGTGTTACTAATTTTTTTAAATATGGAACACTACAAAGGCTTTAATACTCTTACCAATTTTTTAATTAATCGATTTAGTAACCAAGTATACCTTTTCATGATGTTTGTCTAAAAGCCCAATTCTCAATTTGTGATCATGTGATATTGAGTTGAATTAGTTTATGGGTAATGTTAGTTACTAGTTTAAATGTTATATTGAAGTGGGTTTAATAATTAGCTGAAGTTTAATTTGTGATTTGTAGTTCCAATGTAATTCTAATTTTGTGTTTTTAAGTTGCTCGCGAGAGAGGTTTCAAAACATAGGCTTTTGATTAACGGTTAGTAGGTATGGTGTTTATATGGGTACAGCTCGACAAAGTGAATCCTAAATCTAATATTATCCAACTAGCTTTCTCGAGTTGATTAATTAAGGTGTGGGTAGTATTTAATTGTAATGCTTCTTGATGTTCAATATACATAACCTGATATGGGGTAGCTTTTGATTGAAAGCTTTCTCCCTAGCCTATGCATTGATATTTTTCTATTTAAGAGTAGTTTTAGTTTACCATATTGCTAAATTTACCTTTAATCAATCAGATCACAAGGAAGTCTCTCTATATTTTTATTCCTGTTTTTCGTGATTTAATTGTACCTGATAATGGCAAATAAAACCCACTATCAGACATTAATTTCACCCCCTCTCGATTTTTTTCTTGTCTTTTTTAATAAATTCTATTTCTATAGTTAGTTATATCATTTTTTTACTCCTTAATTGAATTTAATAATGTACCACTCCCTGTGGGTTCGAATCAAACTCATTTTCTTTGTTTTAAACTTTTAAACAATCTTTTGCACCTACAATTTTATGAGTATACTTGAAATATTAATAAAAATGGCTATGTTGTTGGGAATTATGTTTTTCTAATTTCTTTTAGTGAAGTTGAACTATGATCTTTTTGGTTGTACTAGAATCTACTTACTTTAGTTTTTGGTTTTTTTATTGCTTGTATTGAACAAAAGAAAATATAAGCATTAAGCGGCTAAAATTGTAGGCAATTAGGAACTTGAGTGATGTAAGTTACCCTAATTTGAATGACCTGAATACATATCGTTGTGTGGGTGCAATATGCCTTCCTCCAATTGAAGGGAATGTTTTTTTCCAAATCACAAGCACAATGTCGCAACTCCTCCAAAAGAAGGGATTATTTTGAGGATTTGCTTACGAAGATCCACATGAAAATATTTGGAACATTGTGGATGTTTTTGGTATGGTCTCATTCAAGAACATATATAATAAAAATAAGTCTGTATCAGGTGGTTGCCTTTCTCTTCGATTGGTGAGGCTAGTAATTTGTTGGCTGAGTCACCTAGGTATTCCATCATATCTTGGGATGAGCTTACTACACCATTCCTAATATAGAGCCATTTATGAGGTCTAATCACATACAAAGGATTAAAATGATATTCCTAGATCTAATCTGATGCATTGAACTTACTTTTGTTATTTTAGGAGTGAAGCGTAAAGAAGTGACCATGACGGTCGAAAACTAGTGTAGTTGAATATCATATCCGGGTTGACCTGCTAGACGTGACAGGCAGTGTCGTCCTCTTTGAGGACTAAGAATAGCCTCTTAGTCTTACATCATTACATGCAAAGGTCTAATATACGAAAAAATTAAAACTTTTCATTACATCTTCTTGGAAGTTTACATAGACCTCTACATAAACATAATATATTCGTATCGATTATACATAGATCCTTCTTATAGGAAGATTACATATCCTTCTACTTTTATTGCACATACAGTATAAAAATAGAACATCGTCTCAAAGATTGTCTAATCTCTTACAATCTAAAAGATCATAGCAATTTCGGCATAGTCCTACATCAATGTAAAGAAACCACATATAGGCTTATACAAATCGTGCGCAAATGAAAATAGAATGGAAATAAGAGTCTTAGACACAAAACAACTCCATAAGCTAGCTATTAGCATAGCCCTCGAAAAGCGAGGACCTACTTACTTGGATGTTAGAGAATATACAAGTCTTCTTCAAGTCGTCTGAAATGAGCCTTCAACGACCAGAAACTAAAATGTTTTGAAAAAAGGAATAAAATGGGGTTAAAACACCACTTGTACTTAGTATGAGACCATATGCACATATAACATCAAAACATGATAAAAAGGAACATTAACATAAACCATTCTATTTTACCCTTTAAAAGTCTCATGCACAATCAAGAAAGTGTAACGACCTGTTTAGTCGTTTTGAGCAGCAGATTTTATTTCTGGAAAAACTGGCCAAGATTACGGACACCACGACGGACCGTCATAGGCACGACGGTCCGTCACAGAGGTTTCGTTCCATGACACTTAGAATTCTGAAATTTGGTACTGAAAATCGACTCTCTGAACTCCGTAACGAACTGGCAGGACGGACCATCACAGGGGTGACGGACCGTCACATTCCACTTGAGTTCTAAGAGGCTGCGACGACCTGCGTGACGGACCGTCGCAGGCACGACGGCCCGTCACAGGTCACGTAATCCCAGTGGGAATCGGATTTCTGGTTAAGTTTTGAGGGACGTTTTGGACTATTCTTTCCTTAATTATAAGGTTTGAGGGTTAATATTAATAAATCTAATTACTTGGGGGTTAAAATAGGTAACCTTAAGCTAATTAGTGGGTCATTATTACCATCTTTCATTCTTAATTATAGATTAATTAGGGTAAAAGAAAGAGGGTTGGAATAAAGAAACTAGAAAGAACAAAGGGAGAGAGAGATTGATCGATCAAGAGGGGGATCGAACGTGAAGGGAGAAACAAAGCTTGGGAAAATTCTTGCTTGATTCAATTCTTCGGTGGAGGTAGGTTATGGTTTTCATGCTACTTGTAGTAAACTCTTAATAGTGAATGCTATGTGTTGATAGTATTGTAAACCCTACTATGTGCTTAATTGTAAGCTTGCATGAATATGATATATATATATATGTAATTATATGAGCATGATGAAGTTTTGAATTCCAAATCTTGAAAGAACCCTAATTCACTTGTTAATGATGATGCCTTAGTATAAAAGAAGGCTTGATATATTATATAATGAGATTGATGATGCCTTAGTATGAAAGAAGGCTTGATGAATTAGGGGATCGGGTGCCACGTTCCGGTACCAGGATAGAATGAATATGAGGATCGGAGTGTCACGTTCCGACACCAGGATAGAATATGGATCGGGTGCCACGTTCCGGTACAAGGATAGAATGAATATGAGGATCGGAGTGTCACGTTCCGACACCAGGATAGAATATGGATCGGGTGCCACGTTCTGGTACCAGGATAGAATGAATATGAGGATCGGAGTGTCACGTTCCGACACCAGGATAGTAAATGGAGCGGGTACCACGTTCCGGTATCAGGATAGTATATGAGGATCGGAGTGCCACGTTCCGGCACCAGGATAGAAATAGAGGAGCGGAGTGTCACGTACCGACACAAGAGGAAGAAAGATAATGAATCTTGAAAGATAATGAATATATTCAATCTAATGAACTTAATTCCCAAATGAGTATGGTATTGAGGCCTGAGTCCTCATGTGTGAACTCGGTTGTAGTTACTGATGAATTTATGTTGTTATTGCTACATGTTGAGTATTGTAGTTGATTTACATTATTATTGATATATACTGTTCCCTATTTTGAGTTGGCCGATGATATCTACTCAGTACTTGTGGTTATCTTGACCTCTACCTTTATGTTTTCTTCTTTGTTATTTGTGCAATGCGACAAGCGTTCCGTCAACTTCTACTCAACAGTAGATCTAGCCAGTCTTCACTACCTTCGGAAATTCAGGGAGAGCTAAGGCGTCTAGCTTGGGCGGGGTCTTCTTCTTCACGTCTTGATGCCTTGAACTTCCGGCATGGACTAGCTAGTATTTGTTTTAGCTTCTTAGACAGTTTTAGTTTAGCAATTTGAGATAGATGTTCTTGTGATGATGACTTCCAGATTTTGGGGATAATAATAATAGTTTTGGATTGTTTTTATTAATGAGTTTAAGTCTTCCGCATTATTTTCTGTTGATATATTTTGAAAATGTTAAGGTTATATGGGTTGGTTCGCTCACATAGAGGGTAAATGTGGGTGCCAGTCGCGGCCCGGATTTGGGTCGTGACAAACTTGGTATCAGAGCATTAGGTTCGTTGGTCTCATCACACAAGAACAGGTCTAGTAGAGTCTTAAGGAACTGTAGGGGGACGCCTTTACTTTTCCTTGAGAGGCTATAAGACTTTAGGGAAATTCCATTCTTTCATTCTTTCTTTCGTGCTACTACTTGAGTCCAATTGGTATCTGGGCGATCTGGTGGTATCGACCATCTTCACTCTATTTCGCGGATGGTTAGAACTAGAGCAACGACCGCACTAGCAAAGAACAACGGCACAAAGAAGAAACATCCGAGCGACCCATCGGGCCGTGGCTCGAGGAAGAGCGGCAAGAGGCCGTGGTAGAGGTCGTGGGAGGGCGTCATCTAGAGGAAGAGGGCGAGCACCTAGCCCATCCGATGCTAGGAAGTGACTCCTCCACCGGCGAAGAGGTGATAAGAGAGGGTGAGGAAGGGGAGAATGAACAAGCGCAACATGAGGAATTGCCACTGACCTACCCAGAGATGATCAACCAAGTACTTGCTTATCTTAGCGGATTATCCGATCGTGGTCAGGGCACCTCCGGTGGTTTACGCACCAACACCTCCGGTTTGAGGTACGACATGTGGCTACTATGGCTCCTCGCATGGATGCCTCATTAGAGATAGGAACATTTCCACGTCGACTCTTTGGACCGATAATGACAAGCGATCGGCCACGAACTTTTCAGTAAGTTCTTGAAATTGAAACCTCCAGTCTTCAAGGGTGCAGAATCTGAAGATGCTTATGATTTCCTGGTTGATTGTCATGAGCTACTACACAAGATGGGGATAGTAGAGCGGTTCGGTGTCGAGTTCGTGAGCTATCTGTTTCAAGGGAACGCCAAGATGTGGTGGCGGTCACATATAGAGTGTCAACCAACAGAGACACCCCCTATGACTTGGGCATCCTTCTCTACTCTGTTTATGGAGAAGTATATCCCAAGGACTTTGAGAGATAGAAAAAGGGATGAGTTCTTGAGTCTCGAGCAAGGTAGGATGACGGTTAACGCATATGAGGCTAAGTTTCGTGCTTTATCAAGGTATGACACTCAACTCTGTTTCAGTCCACAAGAACGGATCCGCCGTTTTGTAAAGGGGTTGAGGTCAGAATTGCGGATTTCAGCCTTACAAGTAGCGGCTACGGCAACATCCTTCCAAGAGGTGGTAGACTTTGTGATAGAGGTGGAAGGAGTGAAGCCAGATGACTTCACCACTACATCGACATCAAAAAGGTTTCGAAGGGGAGGTGAGTTTAATGGTTCTCACTCCAGGAGGGCGAGTTAGGAGGTTACTCAAGTCGACCAATTCAGTCTTCACTACAGACTTTAGTTGGGGGTCCACCTCAGAACGGTCAACACTACTCCGAGAGACCTATGCATGAACCCCGAGAGTGTTATGGATGTGGGGAGGTTGGACACATTAAGAGGTATTGTCCAAACCAGAGTTACAGAACCCCAATAGCTAGAGGTAGAGGTGGTCATGGTAGAGGCCGTTTTTCTGGAGGACGTGGTGGTCGAGGTAATGGTAGTCACCACAACGGCAGAGGAGATGGGCAAATTGGAACCACTACTATGCAACATGGTAGGGGCAATGGACAGACGGGTGATAGGGCCCATTGTTACGCTTTTCCTGGGAGATCTGAAGCGGAGGCATCGAGATCTTTGTCATCACTGAGTAACCTTCTGATTTGTGATTGCATGGCTTCCGTATTGTTTGATCCTGGATCCACATTTTCTTATGTATCTTCCTCATTTGCTAATGGTCTAAATCTACATTGTGAATTACTTGATATGCCTATTCGTGTTTCTACTCCGGTGGGTGAGTCTGTGGTAGTCGAAAAAGTGTATAGGTCTTGTTTGGTGAATTTTGTGGGGAGCAACACTTATGTAGATTTGGTTATTTTAGAAATGGGTGACTTTGATGTAATTCTGGGTATGACTTGGCTTTCTCCGAATTTTGTGATTTTGGATTGCAATGCTAAAGCGTAGCGTTAGCCAAGCACAGAGGCGAATCCGTTATTAGTCTGGGAGGCGACTACACTTCCAATCCGGTTCGTATCGTGTCCTTTCTTTGTGCTCGGAAGATGGTTAGTAAGGGTTGCTTAGCTTTCTTAGCACATCTTAGGGATGACACTACTCAAGTACCCTCAATTGAATCGGTTTGGTAGCTCGAGAATTTTTGGATGTGTTCCTGCAAATCTTTACGGTATGCCACGGATAGGGATATTGACTTACGTATTGATCTTGAAGCGGGTACTCGCCCATTTCTATACCCTTATAGAATGGCTCATGAGTTAAGAGAGTTAAAGGCACAACTTCAAGAGTTGTTGAGCAAAGGCTTAATTAGACCAAGTGCATCTCCTTGGGGTGCTCCGGTTTTGTTTGTGAAGAAGAAGGATGGGAGTTTTCGAATGTGTATAGACTACAGACAACTGAATAAGGTAACTATCAAGAACAAGTATCCTCTTCCTCGCATTGATGACTTGTTCGATCAACTACAAGGTGCATGTGTCTTCTCGAAGATCGACTTGAGATCCGGTTATCACCAATTGAAAATTCGGGCAGCGGATGTACCAAAGACTGCTTTTCGAACGAGGTATGGACATTACGAATTTGTGGTGATGTCTTTTGGTCTTCTGAATGCCCTGCTGCGTTCATGAGCTTGATGAGCGGGATTTTTAAGCCATATTTGGACCTCTTCGTGATCGTATTTATTGATGATATATTGGTATACTCAAAGAGCAAGAAGGAACATGAAGAGCATTTGAGAATGGTATTGGAAGCGTTGAGGAGAAAAAGCTTTATGCCAAGTTCTCTAAGTGTGAGTTTTGGCTAGATGCATTGACCTTCTTGGGGCATGTGGTTTGAAGGATGGGGTAATGGTAGATCCTTCTAAGATTGAGACAGTGAAGAATTGGGTAAGACCCACTAATGTGTCAGAAATAAGAAGCTTTGTTGGGTTAGCTAGCTACTACACTTGATTTGTCAAGGGATTCTCTTCTATTGCTTCCCAATTGACGAACTTGACTAAGCAGAATGTCCCACTTGTATGGTCAGATGAATGTGAAGAAAGCTTTCAGAAGCTTAAGACTTTGTTGACTACTGCACCTATCCTCACCTTACCGGTAGAGGGTAAGAACTTCATTGTTTATTGTGATGCATCCTATTCGGGTTTGGGTGCAGTGCTAATGCAAGAGAAGAACGTGATTGCTTATGCTTCAAGACAATTAAAAGTGCATGAACGTAACTACCCAACTCATGACTTGGAATTGGCCGCGGTAGTGTTTGCATTAAAGCAATGGAGACACTATTTATATGGGGTTAAGTGTGAGGTCTACACGGATCATCGTAGCCTTCAGTATGTCTTTACTCAGAAAGATTTGAACTTGAGACAGAGGAGATGGATGGAACTACTAAAGGACTACGACATCACTATTTTGTATCATCCGGAGAAGGCGAATGTTGTGGCAGATGCTTTGAGTAGAAAGGCGGGAAGCATGGGAAGTATAGCTCATTTGCAAGCTTCTAGACGCCCATTGGCTAGAGAGGTTCAGACTCTGGCTAACGACTTGATGAGGTTAGAAATAAATGAGAAGGGAGGATTGTTGGCTAGTGTGGAGTCGAGATCTTCTTTTCTCGACAAGATTAAGGGAAAACAGTTTGATGATGAGAAACTAACCAAGATAAAGTATTGCGAGAAGAGGCCAAAGAAGCGACAATCGATGAAGAAGGTGTTTTGAGAATCAAGGGAAGGGTATGTGTACCCCGAGTTGATGATTTGATCAACACTATTCTGGCAGAGGCTCATAGTTCGAGGTATTCGATACATCCGGGCGCGACCAAGATGTACCGTGACCTCAAGCAACACTTTTGGTGGAGTAGAATGAAGTGTGATATTGTTGACTTTATTGCTAATTGTCCAAACTGTCAACAAGTAAAATATGAACACCAAAGGCCCGGAGGAACACTTCAGAGAATGCCCATTCCTGAATGGAAGTGGGAGAGAATTGCAATGGATTTTGTGGTTGGTCTTCCAAAGACATTGGGTAAGTATGACTCCATTTGGGTGATTGTCGATAGGCTAACGAAATCTGCTCATTTCATTCCGGTCAAGGTGACTTACAATGCCGAGAAGTTAGCCAAGATCTATATTTCAGAGATTGTTCGATTGCATGGGGTTCCACTATCCATCATATCAGATAGAGTCTGCTTTTACCTCTAAGTTTTGGAAAACATTGCATGCGGAATTGGGTACTAGGTTGGACCTTAGTCGCATTCCATCCTCGGACCGATGGTCGATCCCGAGCGAACGATTCAAGTGTTGGAGGATATGCTTCGCGCATGCGTGATAGAGTTTGGTGCCCATTGGGATAGCTTCTTACCCTTAGCGGAGTTTTCATACAATAATAGCTATCACTCAAGCATTGACATGGCTCCATTTGAAGCATTGTATGGTAGGAGATGTAGATCTCCCATTGGTTGGTTTGACGCATTCGAGGTTAGACCTTGGGGTACTGATCTCTTGAGGGATTCGTTAGATAAGGTGAAGCGCATTCAAGAAAAGCTTCTGGCAGCACAAAGTAGACAAAAGGAGTATGCAGATCGAAAGGTTAGAGACTTGGAGTTCATGGAGGGTGAACAAGTCTTGTTGAAAGTTTCACCAATGAAAGGGGTGATGCGGTTTGGCAAAAGAGGTAAGCTAAGTCCAAGGTATATTGGACCATTTGAGGTACTAAAGCGAATAGGAGAGGTGGCTTATGAATTAGCCTTGCCTCCAGGGCTGTCCGGAGTACATCCGGTATTCCATGTGTCCATGTTGAAAAGATACCATGGAGATGGAAACTACATCATCCGTTGGGATTCAGTTTTGTTTTATGAGAACTTGACTTATGAAGAGGAACCGGTTGCTATATTAGATAGAGAGGTTCGCAAGTTGAGGTCGAGAGAAATTACATCCATCAAGGTACAATGGAAGAATCGACCGGTTGAAGAGGCTACTTGGGAGAAGGAGGCACATATGCAAGAAAAATACCCACATCTGTTTACAGATTCAGGTACTTCCTTCCGCCCTTGTTTTTCTTCTTTTAATCGTTCGGGGATGAACGATGGGTAAATTGGTATCTATTGTAACGACCTGTTTAGTCGTTTTGAGCGTGATTTTATTTACGAAAAGCGGCCAAGATTACGGACACCACGACGGACCGTCATAGGCACGACGGTCCGTCACAGAGGTTTCGTTCCATGACACTTAGAATTCTGAAATTTGGTACTGAAAATTGACTCTCTGAACTCCGTAACGAACTGGCAGGACGGACCATCACAGGGGTGACGGACCGTCACAGTCCACTTGAGTTCTAAGAGGCTGCGAGGACCTGCGTGACGGACCGTCGCAGGAACGACGGCCCGTCATAGGTCACGTAATCCCAGTGGGAATCGGATTTCTGGTTAAGTTTTGAGTGACGTTTTGGACTATTCTTTCCTTAATTATAAGGTTTGAGGGTTAATATTAATAAATCTAATTACTTGGGGGTTAAAATAGGTAACCTTAAGCTAATTAGTGGGTCATTATTACCATCTTTCATTCTTAATTATAGATTAATTAGGGTAAAATAAAGAGGGTTGGAATAAAGAAACTAGAAAGAACAAAGGGAGAGAGAGATTGATCGATCAAGAGGGGGATCGAACGTGAAGGGAGAAACAAAGCTTGGGAAAATTCTTGCTTGATTCAATTCTTCGGTGGAGGTAGGTTATGGTTTTCATGCTACTTGTAGTAAACTCTTAATAGTGAATGCTATGTGTTGATAGTATTGTAAACCCTACTATGTGCTTAATTGTAAGCTTGCATGAATATGATATATATATATGTAATTATATGAGCATGATGAAGTTTTGAATTCCAAATCTTGAAAGAACCCTAATTCACTTGTTAATGATGATGCCTTAGTATAAAAGAAGGCTTGATATATTATATAATGAGATTGATGATGCCTTAGTATGAAAGAAGGCTTGATAAATTAGGGGATCGGGTGCCACGTTCCGGTACCAGGATAGAATGAATATGAGGATCGGAGTGTCACGTTCCGACACCAGGATAGAATATGGATCGGGTGCCACGTTCCGGTACCAGGATAGAATGAATATGAGGATCATAGTGTCACGTTCCGACACCAGGATAGAATATGGATCGGGTGCCACGTTTCGGTACCAGGATAGAATGAATATGAGGATCGGAGTGTCACGTTCCGACACCAGGATAGTAAATGGATCGGGTACCACGTTCCGGTACAAGGATAGTATATGAGGATCGGAGTGCCACGTTCCGGCACCAGGATAGAAATAGAGGAGCGGAGTGTCACGTACCGACACAAGAGGAAGAAAGATAATGAATCTTGAAAGATAATGAATATACTCAATCTAATGAACTTAATTCCCAAATGAGTATGGTATTGAGGCCTGAGTCCTCATGTGTGAACTCGGTTGTAGTTACTGATGAATTTATGTTGTTATTGCTACATGTTGAGTATTGTAGTTAATTTACATTATTATTGATATATCTTTGTTCCCTATTTTGAGTTGGTGATGATATCTACTCGGTACTTGTGGTTGTCTTGACCCTACCTTTATGTTTTCTTCTTTGTTATTTGTGCAATGCGACAAGCGTTCCGTCAACTTCAACTCAACAAAGAGATCTAGCGGTCTTCACTACCTTGGAAGTCAGGGTGAGCTAATGCGTCTAGCTTGGACTGGGTCTTCTTCTTCAAGTCTTGATGCCTTGAACTTCCGGCATGGACTAGCTAGTATTTGTTTTAGCTTCTTAGACAGTTTTAGTTTAGCAATTTGAGATAGATGTTCTTGTGATGATGACTTCCAGATTTTGGGGATAATAATAATAGTTTTGGATTGTTTTTATTAATGAGTTTCAGTCTTCCGCATTATTTTATGTTGATATATTTTGAAAATGTTAAGGTTATATGGGTTGGTTCGCTCACATAGAGGGTAAATGTGGGTGCCAGTCGCGGCCCGGAATTGGGTCGTGACAGAAAGTCATACCAACAAACCAAACATGCTTCCCAACTCAAACAAATAATATGCATATAAACATAATTGATTTTATTATCTACTAAAACCCTATCATCAAGTAATAACATCACAAGAATGGATAAGAGTTAGCCATATCATAATAATCACGGCAATTACTCAAGAATCCTAATCAAGTCAACAAGTGAAATGACCAAGCAAAGACCCATTACCTTACTCAATCAAGTATCCCCAACAAGAAAACCATAACCAATGTCCAACTTAACATAATAAACTTTTAAGAATACATAATATCATAATTTAGTAATATACTACAATTACATGCTCCAAGGGATAATCACAATCATACAATAATATTAATATTGTAACACCAACATATTATCATCATATACGTCATTATCATATACATCCATAATATCAACTTCACAAAGCTTCCATAAAGACCAACTAGTGCAAGACATAGGTAGTGTCCCATACCCCTACCTAGGCTAAGTCAAACCTTTCAAGTCACCTTAGATAGTTTATACTTCATTACTTCATCTTAGTTTAGGTAACACTTGCCTTAACCCTTATTGAGGACATGAGATAAGTGTGGAATTCGGTATTGTAAACCTTACACCGATGGAATGTTGTCTGCTAGCTAAAGTAAAACCAATCATAAATGTAGCTTTATAGGTGGATCCATTAGCTAGTCTTCAAATGGGGGAAACATCGCTCAAAAACTAACATAGTATATTCCCTCTTCATACCACTTGGTAATTGGGGCTTCCTCTCATGGAAATATTTTGGATGAGTATTCCTCTTTGGGAAGTCAACATCACATATAGAACTATAGGGTGAATCTTCTTCTTTGGGAAGTCATCACCTCCTATTTACAAGTTCACTCGGTGCTAACATAAGTCCATTTATATAAAAGTCTTTGAGTCTTTATTAACAATCATAACTTAGTTTAGGTCATAGGGTCTATCCCTTGTATATTCATAATCATCATAACTCAATAAGAATTGCATGAGTATAGTCCTTTCATCACAATTCATATAAGTGAGTTTAACACATTACATATCATTTCATAATAAGGCACATTGATAAAAATCACCATCCTTATACCATTTACATCTTAATCAATCTCACAACCATAATAAAGAAATTTCAATTCAACATCATACCACCCTAACAATCCTAAATAATGCATACTCCAACAAAACCTCATAACTTAATCACAATTAACCACAAGTTTAACAAAGTAATAAGGATTACTAGTCTTACCAAATCTCCTTCATAGTTCATTATAAAGGTCTTACCGTTAAACCATCTTTCAACCCAATTAGGTCATAACATAAACATATTTAATTAACAAACATGATAATAAGGCTAGAAGAGTCACTACACCAAAATTCAATACTAGATAAAAGCATAAGACAGGATACTTGGGTCAATTCTCATTACCTAGATCACTTATTACTAATAAGTACGAAAGACTACATATCATCATAATTTTTTCATGATTAATAATAGTTATTTAACCACTAACCAATTCAATTGAATCAATCACAACCTAATTCACATCAAGATCAAACTTCGGGCTAAGGGTTAAGGAGCATATTCTACAATTTAGACTAAACCATCAAAGCTAATCATAATCAAGTTAAAATTTATGTTAATATAATTAATATATCCTAAATAAAGTATAAAAAAACTAAATGCACAACATCAAATTCGTAGTTGGATGAAACCCACATGAAAATTCAACTTTTTAGAAATACTTTGAAGGATCGCTTTGAGGAAAGAAGTCTCAAAGGTGAATTAGATCCCATACCTCAAATGCCCATAAACCTCCCCTTAGATTTGTCTTCAATGGCGTTTTCCAATAAAGAGAGAATGAAGAAGAAGGAAGAGAGTTTATTTTGTGTGTTGCGTTTAGACTAATGAGGGTTGGGGTATTTATATGGGGGGTTATTAACTTAATTAGACTCCGTTAAACCCTTTATTAAAAACCTAGCCCCTTAACTAATTAAATAAACCAACTTAAAAATGTGCAGGATAAATTAAAAATAGTAAGAGATTTGTGCAAGTGAGGGGCTCCCAATTTAAGCTGTGTGGGGCGAGGGTTTGCATCTACCTCCCGTCGGTTCACACACAAGCCATTACTTGGCTTTCGTAGTTGCACATTGCCCAGACAGTGTTGCCTCCTACGTGTTAGGGTCCTATTCAAAGGCCCTTGGTTGGTCCTTAGAGAGTCATATCCAGATGTTTTGGACCAAGAAATACAAACTTCCACCAAAAATTTTATGAATTTTTGACTACTAAAAGCTAGTCAACTAGGCTAAGGCATTTTAGTACGTCCTTGAACCATATCTCTAAACGTCATCGACCTTCCTGGACGTTTTGGTTTCTAAACTTCCTAATTGACATATATTCATTATTTCAGTCCTTAATCAGTGTGTAGACCTTAAGAAACATATGTTAGGCTTAAAGGGACGTCTTGGCTTTTTGAAATGTTACATTGACTACTCTGTAGTAGGGTCTTGTGTTGGAGTTTTAGCGTATAGTATGAAGGAAAAACTTTTATATTTAGGGTTCCTATACATGTATAGTAATTTTTAGTGTCAAAAATTCATGGTGCGACTCCCTAAGGACTACCTTAGGGTCGTAGAGAAGAACCTTAACATTTTCCAAAAGTTATCAAAACAGTAGGCATTGAAGGAGCACATTGATGGACCATCAATGCATTGATGGGGCGTCAATCACTTCCATAAGTCAACACTTATAATCTTTGAAATATTAACCATTTTGAAAATTTTATCACGATTGATATACTGCGACGATGGGATCGTCAATCCATTGATGTTCCGTCATTTGTCACCTGCTATCTACCAAGACATTCGGCAAAGTAAGGGATGAATTTGTAAATTCACTCCACATTCAAATTAAGTCATAAACGATTATTTATATTGTGTTTATTATTTTATATTTATTTAAGCAATTAAGCATCCATTTAGGCTTCATGATAAAAAATTAAACCCTTCCATCCCAAAAGTTATCTCAAAATCACCATTGAAGAACTAGAGAGGAAGGAGGAAACATGTAAGTCAAGTTTCACCATAGTTTCAATATTGTTTAAGACATTGATAAAAGGTATGTGTAACACCCCGTATTCTACTTGTACCAGTTCAATTGATATGTCACTTAAAAATTTCGTTGTGGTATAGTTATAGACTAGGTTTCTTATGCGTGTGGTGACAATAGAATATGTTTAAGATTGTAATACCTAGTTTCTACCAAGGAATATTTGACTAAGTGAACTCAGCAAAGATGGCATTCATTTAATGTAAAAGTCAATGTAATCTAGTTTGTTTTAATGCTATGGTGTTGTAAAGAAACTAAGATTGGGAAAAATGGTGTAAAACAAGTGAGGTGCTTTTTTTACTAAACTATGCAAGTAGGTGACATGTAGGTGATACACTTACTTAGAATTAGTGGACTGCATTTTAAGATAACAGGGAAAGTAGGTGATGCACCTACTTAGAATAAGTTGAGTGCATTATAATAAAAAGAGCAAGTAGGTGATGTACTTAATTAGAATAAGTGGACTGCATTTTAAGTGAAAAGATCAAGTAGGTAATGCAAATAATTTGTTAGGACTCTCAAAATGAACTAAGGTATCTAGAGCCACACATGTTACTTAAAGAGTTAATAACTTATTTATAAGGTATTTTCATGTTGTTGGAGGTCACACATAAAATAACGACCAAGACATCTTTAAACTAGTCGTTTATGTCCTAGTGTTCCTTTATATTTTTGTCTTGTGTTTCAGAGTTGTTTGGAGTTTAATATTATAAGGGAGTGTCAGACATGTATATGGTCATGTTTAGTATCAAAAATCCTAGGTAGTAATAGAAAAGGACAACCACAAGGGTCCTTCAGGAGGACAAAAAAGCAGACAAAACACTACCTATGCAATGTCAATCAACGTCTAGAAAAGGACACCTTAGCTTGATTGACGCCCCGTTGATTAGATGGGTTGCAACACACTCAAGCGTTGGAAATCAATCCCCAAATGTAGAGCCTTAGTTTAAAACGAAGGAGTGCATGAAGACCCATCACACCATCGATGCCCCGTCACTAGCATTCCTCCATTGGACCTGCAACACTTTCAAGAGACATGTCCAAGCAAGAGGTGAAATGATAAATTCACCCCACGTTCGAATAAATTTTTGCACGGTAATTTCAGGTCAGTTATTGTATCTTAATTTAGTTAAAAGCAGTAACACCCAATTCAGAATTCATTCTCAAAATAAAACCCTTCCCTTCCAAATTTGAAACTCCCAAAACCTCCGTTAGAGACAAACTTCACAAACAAGCAGGGGAGATGTATTTCAAGTTTTTTCTTCTCAAAATTTCATTGTGTTATCTTGTATTAAGGTATGGTAACCCTTGATTAATAGGTAATCTTTCATCTAAGGAGTTCGTTCAAAGACTTTTTAATGGGATTCAAAGGTCAAAAATCCTATCTTTTAATCTAGACATGGGTTCATCGTTAAACTGATTTCAAAGTTATAGTAATCGTGATTTTATGCTTGAAAAATGCTTTCAAGATGAATTTACGTATAATTCCATGAAATATCCCATAATCCTCATATTTCTCAATTTCGCCTATTATGTGGGTCGTGTCATCTTGATTTCATGTTAATTGAATTAGGATTAGATTGTATTGAATTTCTTGTTGATATTGCTATATGTATTAATTGAATATGAATTTTTGAGGAATCATATGAGGTGATCATGGCTTTGAAGAATTGGTGAGTTGAACTAATTCCTAGTTTTTAGTAATGAATTTGATGAATGTGTGGTATTGTCCACCTATGGTGGCGGTGTTTACATTCTAGTCCATAATATGTATGTAGATATCATGGACTTGAGGGCAATATATAAAAAGTTAACAAATGTTATGATTATCATGATGACTAAGGACTTGTGTTGTCTCCAATGATAGTATCATGACTACGATGTATTGATAATGATCACTATACGTGAATGATGTTTTTAGGGTTATGTATGATCTACATGTCTTGTTTTTATGAAGAACACTATTAAATGGCCATCTATGTATGTACCATATATGATTGTGTTATACAATGCATTATTAGAAGTCTTCTATTCTAATATTTAAGAAGTGTTTGTCTCTTATGATCTAATGTGGGTGCATGGTGTATAGTCCCTTATACTCCATACATGAGTTTCTCATGACCTAATGGACATGGGATATGTGTTGTGATCTTATGAGGGATGGTTTCCTAAGTAACTAGGTCGTTAATCTTATGTGATCACAATGATCTTTTTGTACCCACAGAGTTCATAGATAAATATAAGCGTAACATGTTCATTATGTCAAATTAATGAACGGATGTATGAAGATGCATTTTAACTAAAATGACTAGAGAGGTGTTGTAGTGTAGTTACGGGTATGGGACTTTATGTAACGACCCTAAAAATTAAATTGATCAAACTAGAGACTCAAATGTGTTTAATGAAATAAATATTTGTTAAACTAAGTTACTTTAGCATAGAATTCAATTTGTGATGTTTAGAAGTCAAATGGCAAGTGACGACCAACACGTTTGACGTCTAGACACCTATATGCTTATGTGTGTTTTACTGAGTCTTGGCGCGTTAAGTGAGTTTTTTGGGGTCCAAATTTATGTGTGTTGCAACTCCTAATAATGAAATATGTCAAACTACAACATGAAATGTGTTTCATTAGCTAATTATGTGTTAATATGGTTAATGTTGGTGTTAGTAACTCAACCTTTAGTGGCGGGAGCTGCAGCCCCATGTACGAGCCTCTGAAGCAATCGACGCCCAACAAGGATGGGTCATCTATCAAGAGACACCCCATACCTTATGAATGTGGGGATCCCTCATCCTCTAAGGGTTAATATTGGGATTCCCTGTCTAACTCTCATGGTCTATGACAGTTAATGCTATCCCCCATAAATGAATGTAAAGGAATGAAGTCTTCTCGAGGGTTTTCTAATTATTGTAGGTGGTGGTATGAGATTCTTTCTATCCATATCATAAGTAGGCATTTAGAAGATGTTTTTGTGTGTTCATATACGAAAATGTGTGAATGGGTAACTATATGATGTTAATTAGGCAATGTGAATTTATGTATAATGGTACAAAAATCATGTTGATGTTATGTCTTTTATGATGAATGTTATACATACGATGAATGTGCGGTGCCAATTCTAAGTGATTTCCTAAGGGTAAATAGGGTGGAAGTAGTAGTCTGGAATGCAAATTTAACATTTCCTTAAGTCTAACTTGGCTGTTCTCTAGGAGGATGGTTCCTTATGTTATGTTCCTAAGTATATGTATATTTCCTCTAATGGTTTTTGTAATGAATACTTGTTGAGATTTATGAGAGTGTTACTTCATGTCATGCATGGTGACTTATATGATTCATTATAACTTGATCCATGAAGGATTTTACTCAAAATAACATGACTTTTGCATTTATTATAAAATGTCCCACTTTACATGTGTTTTTGCATAATTCTATAGTTAGTACAATGTTTGTTCTAACCCCATACTTTTATATACTGTATAAGTATAGTTTGGAGGCAAGATCATGTTTTGGAGGCAAGCTTGGGAATTCGACTCTCTCAAGACTTTGTAGGTCCTCAAATATTCAAGGAAATTGTTTATGTTTCTTTAATTTCTTTGTTAGGACATGTAAGGACTTATATATGCATTTCTTTCAATTTAAAGGGCCGTATCAGAAAGATATTTAAGTGGTGTCATTAAGTTGTCTTGTAATGATTAGGATTATTCTTTCTTTATTAAATATTTCCTTTTTAATTATTGGTTAAATTATGAAATACGCACTACTTTTCATACTTCATGCAATGAATGATAGCTAAGAGGCTTGTGCCAGATCTCCGTGAGGAGAAGCACGCCTTGTGAAGACTCAAGAGTTCTCAAACTTTTAGGGTGTATTTTTTGTGGTAATTATTGGGAAGGACCCGTAGACCTTGATGGAATTGTTTAGTGTTGAAATTTCTTGGTATAACTCACCAAGGACCACCTTAAGAGTCCCCGAGGACCACCCATGACTCCCCATATTTCTATCGATGCTCTGTACTTTAGTGGCGTAGATCAACACTTAGTGATGGAAATATAGCTCCCCAAAAGTCAGTCTCTATGTCAAACAACACACATGTAGGATGCGTCGTCAATATGATTATGACCCGTACATTGGGTTCGTCATTTGATGTCTGCAAGACTTCATGCAAATCGTCCAAGTGAGGGGTCAATTAGAAAATTCACACCACGTAATAAATAACTTCTGGTTAATTGTTTTAAGGTTTTTTTTATGTAGTTTATATTAGTTTATAACCCTATAAACTATGTTAGACTTTACAAAAATCAAAACCCTATATCAAGAAAAACTCTCTCAAACCCTATTGAAGCTTCAACTTAAGGTAAATTTGGATTGAAGGTTTTGGGTTATTTCTTCACCAATATTGTGGTATTTTATTCATATGAGGTATGGTAATTTAGCCTTGATTCCTCTCTTATTAAAGTAGCCAATTCAAAGGCTTTCAAAAAGGGTTTAAAATCCTAAATTCATCTATTTTGAATTCTAAGTATGGGTTCTTGCCTGAAAATATTTAATAAGAATGAAATGTGATATTATTGATGTTAGTTCACGTTGTTAAGGTCAAAAGTCAATGAACACATGCTCATGCAAATTCTCAACATTTCACCTATGAATTGGGTTTGATGAATAATATTAGATATTACTAGAAGTATGGTTTCCTTATGTGATATTATGATTAGCTACTGTCTAAAATGCTTCATATGATGAATTGTTGGAGAAATTGAGGAAAGGTTGTCAAATCTTTTATGAAGGGTAAGTTGTTATATATTTCCTAATTCTTGTTCTATTTAATCTTTAGTAGTTTTGTTTACTTATGATGGGGTTTTTTCCCCCTATGTATATGAAATTATATTTATATTGTTATTATGGTATTAAAGGAATTGAACGTGAAATGAAGTTAAAGTATGATTAAGATGCATGTGATTTCTTGTGAAGTTTACATTGTGTGTATTGAAGGTTTTATGTATATATGAAGGATATGTATATGTAAATCATAAGATGTGTGTTTATGACAATGCATGGTGAACATGATAAGAAATCAATGTCATGCATTGACGGGGTTATGTGAGATGTGTTCTCACATGTACTCACACACACACCTTGAATGAATGAAAGAATGAAGTTAATGGTTATTTATGTATGAGTATATTGAATGGTTTTCTAAATAGAACTATAATGAATGTAAATTGTAGCGTTGATACTCTTCGTGAGTAAAGATGAAGTGTCTAGACTATCCTTACATTCCTAATGAACTCTAGTAATGCGAAGGGGTTTTTAAGTGGATACTCTTCTTTATATAAGATATAGTTTTTAGTATCAACCTTACTATTCCCTATGACTTTTAGTTTGAGGTTGATGCCCTTCTTGAGTTGAGATATGGTATTCAAAAGTAACCTCTAGGGACAAGTATACTTCGTTAGTAGAGATGTGGTACAGAGTATCTATCCCTTATCCTATAGCCAATAAATATAATGACTGTTCAAGACTCACTGGGGGAGTTATGCTTAGCACTCAGAGGATTTGATAGAATGAGTGGATACTCTTAGTGAGAATCGATGTTGTATCAAATGTACCTCTTTATATGAGTGCTCCTTGTTAAGTGAGAAATAGTTACTAGGAAGAAATATATACTTTGAAGCAATCTCCTTGTTAGAAGGGATCCCTTATCAAGTTTTATGTCGGTAAATACTAGCCCTCAAACAAATAAATGTTATGAACTAAGTATTCTTGAGGCTCTACTAGTTAGGGTAGGTGGAGGAATGAGACATTAATTATGCTTTCACAAGTAGACATTTGGAGAGGGTCTCAGTTTGTCCTTATATGAAATGTATGAATGGGACATTATTTGATGAAATTGAGTAAGTTGAATTTATATCTAATGCTAAGGAAGCATGTTGATATGATGTCTTTTATGCTGAAATCTAAGTAATGTGATGACTGTGATGTTCTTAGTCTAGGATTATTCGTATGAAAAACTAAGGGGAGGTAGTAGTATGGATGCTACTTTCATATTGCACTAAGTGTCACTTGGTGGTTTTATTGGAGGGTGTTGTTTAGATCATGTTCCTAAAATTATGTATGCTTCTTATAAGTGTATTTAGTAATGAATGTTTCCTTGTAGAGTTTGAATGAAGTAAGCTTATAATTTGTAGTTTTAAGGAGCACTTAGGTGTGTCTTGAAAACGTTGGATGGGCGGTCTTTTCATTTTTTACCTAGGTGAGTCTTAGAATAACTTTGGATAGGAAGAGTGTGTAACGCCCCCTAAAAAAAGTAGGTTGAACTAGAGCATCACTACTGTTTCATAATTAAATAATGTCTTAAAAAAGATTAATTTAATGTTTTAAGTATTAGGGTATGTTTGGAACTTAACCTTCAAGGGACGTCCATAACGTTCGATTACTAGACATCTATGTGCTTATGTGAGTTTATGTTTACCTTTGAATGTACAGAGTATTCTTAAGGGTATAAATTAATGGTGGATGTTCCTATGAGCTAGATGACAATGTATACTAGTTTAACGTTTGGGTACATCTTCTCCTAGGACCCATGAGGGGCCCTAAAAGAGGACCCTAGCATTTAAGGAAGAATCTTCCAAAAACTGTCCAATCGACTCCCTGCATAAATGGGCCGTTCGACTAGTGATGCCCCATTTTATCGGGGTGTAGATCCACCCTTAGTGATAGGAGCTTAGACCCCATTAAAAGGGTATCTTAGGCAAGTGACGCCCTAGTAGGATGGGCCGTCGGTAAAATGACGCCTACTATCTAGTGGACGTCATTTGACACCTGTAATGTTGTCTAGAAAATTTGCCAAGTCTTGGGGTGTTTTCGAAAATTCACCCCAAGTCTTTAATGAACAATGACTGATTATATTAGAGGTTTTATGGTATTTTATGTTTTTGTATAGTCTTATACCTAGGCAAGACCTCATATTAAAATATTTAAGACCCCTCCCTCAATAAACAACTCTCTCAGTCTCCATAGAAGCTAGAACTCAAGGAAAGGATAGAAGTGATGGTTTTGGACGTTTTCTCATTGAGGTATAGTAGTCATCGTTGAACGTTCTTTTATTCTAGGAGTCATTTCAAAGTCATTTTTAAAAGGGTTCTCAATCTCCAACTTGTTCTATATTTGACTGTAAGTATGAGTCCTTGAATGAAAATGTTTGAATGATTTAAATATGTTGTTTTTAGTATTTGTTGATGATTTTAATTTCAAAAACCCAATTAACCCATGCTGATATATATTTCAGTCTTTTAACTTATGAAATCTGTTTAATGAAGATGATTAGACAATGTGGGAGCTGTGGTTTCTTTATTGTTATAGAGTTATTAGTTACTTCCTTAATGTCTATTTTATGATGAATTATTTGAAAAAATGAGAATAAGTTGTGAAAGCTTGGATGAATGGTATGTTTGTTATATTGTTTAGTTCCTATTGTGAAATGCTCTTCAGTGGTATGGCCCACCTTTGGTGGCACTGTTTACATAAAGTATATGAATATATATATAAACATGTGTATTGTAATTATATCCATGAAGGCATGGTATGTGAAGTAAAGTAATGATGATGATGATGTTCAAGTTGATATGCTTTATGAAGCTTGAATCGTATGTATTCCAGAGATCATATTAAATCAAGTATGTGTATATGAGAAGCATGCTAGTGTGTGAAATATGATCAATGAAGGTGTAAGCATTTATAGAAGTCAATTTTATTAAAATGATGATTACGTGAAAGTTGTGCTTACATGTACTCACACACCCACCCTTTGAATTAATGAATGAAGTTATGAATGTGAATATAGAAATTTAAGCTGCGCACTCTTTGAGAGTAGAGATGAAGTGTCTAGAAAAACTCTACTTTTCATATAGTAAGAAGAAGGGGAGTTTTAGGGTGCACACTTTTCATGAGTTGAAGTAAAGTGTTTAGTAGCAACCTCACTTTTCGCAAGAGATATCAAAGATAGGTTAGAGGAGAGATACTCATCGTGAATTGAGATGTGCTATCCAATAGTTATACCTTAACCTTATGTAATGAATGATAGCTAAGATGCTAGTACAACACCTCCAAAGGCTCAAGTACGCATTGTGATGATTCAAGACCACTCCCTTCATCTACAATGTACTTTCAGGTCATAACAAACATGGTCTGAGAGTGTAAGGTTTTGCAAATAGTTTACGGTTCAAAGACTCGAAAGCCATGTCTATTAGAGCCTTGTTCATTGGTGAGAGTCATGACATACCCATGTTTGAGAGGCTTTAAGACAATAGAAGTATCACTTTTTCTTTATTATTCTAGTATCGTGCCTGAGAATTGAGCTTTATAGGATATATTTCTCTACCTTTTCTCTTGTGTTTATAGTACGTGAAAACAAGGAGGACACCCCTAGAAGGAAGGAGTGCTATTTATCATAAAGAAGGTTTATAGTAGCAACCTCTTATTTCCTTAACTATGTTTCCCCCATTAGAACCTAAGCAAGTAGATCAACCTTGATGCCGTTGTTTTACCTTGTAAATTAAGATGCCCTCCTTTTGGTGTCAGGAGATAACGACGGATTCCATAGTTTGTCTCACATGGTCTAATGTCAGTTAAGTGAAAGGTTCTCTAATATAAAATAAACAAAGGAAGTAAGATGATGAACTCTTACTAGGACTACATATGGTATGTTGCTTCGTATAGGTGAGGGAATGTGACTTTACATATACAATGCACAAGCAGATCTTGTAGGGAATTATAGGAAGCAACTTAATAGGTAGATGTATTTCGGTCTTATGCATGACATTATAGTATCAACCTACTTGTATAATGAAGGACATACTAATTATGTAATTTTTTGGCTGTATTTGTAATGGTGATGAGATAATATATATAATATATATATATATATATATATATATATATATATATATATATATATATATATATATATATATATATATATATATATATATATATATATATATATATATATATATATATATATATATATATATATATATATATATATATATATATATAATATGGTGTCTATAACTTCATTATTATGATATTGGTAGTATTGAATTTCATGTTGTGTTCAAATGTGTATAAAGACTAAATGGGTTATAAGCATGATGTAATGAAAGAAGAGAAGTCCTAGTATTAGCTCTTTGATGGATGTTCGTTATTTGAAGGTTATGTTCATGATATGTTATATATTAATGTATGCATGTGATTGAATTGAGGAAAGTTGTATTAATTTTCACCTAGGTGACTTTAGGGTGACTGTTGAATGTGGATGTACCTTATTCATTCATTGCACCAAGTATTACCTAAAGGGTTACTTTAGATAAATGAGTTAAGGTAAAGAAAGAAAGGTAATGTTATGAAGAAAATGAATTATCCTAAATATGCTAAATGTCCTGATGTGTTGTTATGAGTAGTGTTCATGTCTATATGAGGTATTTGACTATATTGTGTCTATTGTTCCAATTGTTCACGAAGTTTTACTAAAACGCATGAAGCTTACTTTCGAAATAATGTCCACCTTATATGGATCTTTTGCATGGCTATCACACGTAGTGCATTCCTGTACAAATAGGATTTGTAACTACCTTAAAAATGAATATGCTAAGTAATGCTTAATGTGTCTAGAATGCCTATGATTAGACCGGGTTCACAGGATTGATGCGCGTAGAACCACACCTCTGAACCTCTGCAACAGCCAAGCTAACTATCTTGGTAAGTTAGTTGCGCTAGGAAAGGTTGGGTCCAGCCATGTAGGGCACCGGAATATGAAGATTTACCCGGATGAGTCTTTTTCGTAAATAAAAAGGGGAAATCTTATGTTTGGAGGGTCTAGGAGTAAAATGGTTTTTTTCCATGCTAAGTGTAGTATCGTAATTACCCAAAATATTGAACTGAATATTTAATTATTACGGTGGAGGGGCATTTTGGGTAGAAAGGGCCGAAATTGGCCTTTGAGCAAAATCAAGCTCCACCCGGGTTCGGACCAAGGTGAGAGCAATGATTTAATTTGATTATTTAAATTGGTGAATGAATTTAATAAATTAACAATTAATGGCTGATTCAATAAAAAGGATAATAAGATTTTTACTATTAATTATTATTTATTAGTTATTTAACTTTATTTTACTAAGTCTTTGCTAAACTCCTAGCCTAAAGGACTCTCTCACATCTATCCACTCTCACGTTTATCTCCCTCTCTTCAACACTCTATTTCACGTTCTCTCTTTTTAAAAACACAGAAACGAAAAATCAGAATAATAACAATAAAAAAGTTCTTCATACTTGAAGAAACTACATGCAAATTACAAACGACAAGACAATCGGAAAATGTAAAGCAAAACGTTACATTCTTATCGGATAAGGTGTGAGATTCGTTGGGGGACTTTTAGTTTGGGGTGAATTTCTCAACAAGTTGAAGTGTTGAACTACATGAAATCAGGTATGGGATTTCTTAGTCTTGGTCCCTTTCCCAAGAGACCCTGAATGCTCACATGAATCTACTCAAAAACTAGTGTTGTTCCCCGTTGCATGTCCTGGCACTAGCTCCCTATGATCTTAGGTTGGTATGACTTCTAGTATATGGTTTTAGGGATGGTAGCCATTACGTGTTTGAATGAGTATTCCTAATTATATAGGAATGAAGTAAATGTCTCCAAAAATATGTGATATGTTGACTTGTGAGTGCACGTGTCCACTTTGACTTGGTTTTGGCTAAGAGCATGAAATTTTGTATGATTAAATTGTTGTATTTTACATGTGTGTATATATTAAAAATGTGTTATTCATATAAGTTCAAGGTGGATGAATTAAGTGAAAATTATTGATTGAAAGTAATCTTGAAAATGCACCTAAAGATCTTCCTACAAACTACTCGAAATGTCTTAATGTTTAACATGAAAGAGGGTAAGAAAATGGACTGCAAAAAGGTGATGAAATTCTCGAAAATTACAATGAAAATTCACCTAATTATGCACTAAATGTTAGACAAAAATTTATCATAATATGTAAGATCTAAAAGTTCAGAGAATGGAATGCAAAGAGGGTGAACAAATTTCCAATACTCTGGAAATTTTTTTTTGTGCAACTCACTGTAAAAAAATCACGTTCTAAAATATTTTTTATATGATTGTGCTTAGTGAGTATTGAACCCATTACCTCACCATATACATGTCATAAAAAAATTAAATGATAAAATGTGGTATGGGGTATTCAAAATGGGTAAAGCTTAAGTGAAAATTTAGGGGGAAAATGGAAGAAAATGAAATGAAGAGTGTGGGGCTCGAACCCATAACCTTTGGGCGGATGAAGGATAGAGGAGAAGAATAAAATAAAGAAATGTGTGTGGCCTCATAAGTTCAGCATACGTTATAATTAAAGTGAACCTCAGATGTTATGTGATGAATGATGATACCCTAGAAGGGTTAAGTAAGATTGTGAAATACACTTAAAGTCCAAGTGCATTGGCATATCATTAAAAGAACATTCACGTAAAGTGGTGAGTAATTATGAATAGTTAATGTGATAAAGTTAAAGAATGTGGTGACAAAATGATAAGAGGCTAAAGCGAAAGGTGAGAGGAATACCAAATGATCCTTAGTAAATGTTACCAAGACGTACTCACCTATAAAAGTGTAAAATTAATGAAGAGACTAGTCTCTATGAACACTCTAATAAAAGTATGAAGTTAATGCATACTTAATACTAATGATGAGATTATAAATAATCTAATGAGCTTTGATGTCCTCATTATAGAATCCAGGTTCAATGATGTATGGGTTGAATGTAATTGAACTTTATACTAAGCACCGATAGGCTAGCTATAAGTAGATATGCCTTCCTTCAAGAAGGGCAGAGGTTCACATAAATCTCATGAGATGAGACTGTCCGGCATGCCGGGTATGGGTCTCCTTATATCTCCTAGTCTTTGAACCTATACTGCCAATATTGGGATCTACCAGGGTTGGACTACATATATACGCATGTTGGGGTAACTTTGGCCGATAATTCAACTTCTTTTCTATGTGGGGCAGACAATGCATTTATTGATGCTCGCATGATCTATGTCAATTAAGATTAAAGTTACCAAAGAAAGAATGAGGCCAGCCTCAAAGAATATACATAATAAAATGAACGATACAAAAGGTGTTAGGATAGGATAATCAAGAGGTGAGCAAGACTATAGTAATGAAACTAGTTTATTTTTTGTCATTGCACAACAAACCCGATTAGAGTCCTAAAATACATACTAGGTATTATTGGTGGTTGAAATAGTATATGAAAGAATGAAAATGAAGTACGTATGAATGAATGAAGCAAATTTTGTGTTTGCTAAAGAAGGCTCCCTAGTTGAGTTCCCATTTGTTGAGAACTCATTTTGGGAAGTCCTAATGTTAAGTCCATGATTCCAAGGTCTCATGGCATATGAAAGAATGATATGAACTATGTGATATGATATGTGTTTTATGTGATGTGTTATTTGCAAAATGATAAATATGCTGATGCATGTTACTCCATAGCATGACTTTCCCAATCCGATTTTTGCAAGTCCACTAACTTGACTTCCCATAATCCATATCATTAGGAAAGAGATCTTCTTAATCATGCATGTAATTAACGTATGCTTTCATATACCTATACTTAGTACTGTTGTGTAATAATCCCATACAACTCTATATTTTTAGGAGCTGACACAGTCGCACACTAGATCTTACGATACGACGCTGCAGCTATCCAGACGTGGAGCATTTATCCGGACTTGGTAGGCCTTCATGCTTTAGATAACACTTGCACATTACATTCTACCTTATATATAGGTTTGAGTTAGTGAAGTATGTTCCACTAGCGTTTCTTTCCAATTTTATTTAAAAACCCACAATTAGGGTCAAGGTTTTAAAGAAATTTAAAGTTAGAAACACTTTTTGAAATCTCATTGAGATTGATCCTTTAATGAAAGAAGGTTCAAGTATTACTACCATAATACATCAATGAAAATAAATTTATGAAAATTTTATGAATAAAACGTCCACAACAGTCCCTCCTACCCCTTCCCTGAATTCAAGTTTCTATGGGGTTTTGGGAGAGTTCTTTCTTGAGAGAGGGTGTTGAATAATTGAATAAAGGGGTATTTTCTAGGTCTAGGACATAAAAATAACGTAATAACATTTAAAACCCTAAAATAGTCATCCATGGTTCATAAAATATTTGGGGTGAATTTACAAAATAACCCCAAGCTTTGATGATTTTCTTGGAAGTTTTATAGTGACAGCAGGTCCTGCTAGGACGTCGATTGGGATTGAGGCTCCATTTTGAGGGTAAATCTACCATCACTAATTGTTGATCTATGCCCCCAAATGACGGCACTTCAACAGGACTATGGTTCATTGATGCTAGGGCGTTGATTGGACTTAATGCGGGAGATTCTCTCCAAACAAAGGGGTCTACTTCAAGGGCCTTTCGTATGTCCTAGGTTGATTTGTAGACGGAACATAAACCTCCATAAATGGTAATCTATGTCTTAGTAACTCCAACCATTAATTTAAACAAAAAAAAAACACGTAAAACTTTTCAAAACACATAAGGGCACAGAAGTACATTGCAAAGAACATCTTTCGATTGTCATGAAAATTCTTCGACGTTTGACTTACAAACATTATACACTACATAAATACATTATTATAAACTATTTCATTACTTAAAAACTTAATCATACACATGTTTGGCTCTAGTTCAACCTAGTTTTTTTTAGGGTGTTACAATATGAAATAATGCCAATCAATAACAATTTAACTACCAATTCCATATAAAGTAGGAGAAATAGGGAAACTTACAAATTCTAAAATATTTGATAATAATTTATATATTCCTCAATAATTAATCATCAATTTGTATAGGAACAATTTTATAGACAATTCAGTATAATCGAATCATAATTCAATCAACATAATATCAAGATCATAATACCCATGCCTAGACTAAAAAATGTGTTCTTCATGAAATTGTATTGAAATTCATCTTAAAAATAGAAACTAATCATAATTTCATCATGAGTATGCTTTTGAAATAAAGTTTACAATGAACTCATGCCTAGACTAAAAATTAGGGAAATTGAACATGAAATCTTCTTTGAAAACATTTGAAGAAACTTCTTAGATGAATGGTTAACTAAGGATCAAAGAGAAAGAAATCTCAATAAAAGAAAAACCTAAAATTTGGATATTAAATAACTTCATAATTCATCTTCTATCTTGAATTTGAGATTTCCTTCCAATAGAGGTTTTTAAGGAATTTTAAAGAGAAGAGGGTTTTGGATTTTTTATTTCAAGGTATTGGGGTTTTGCCTTGGAAAAGGGGTTAAATTTGACTTAAAACCGTTTATAAGAAACCCCTAAAGTACCCAAAATCTATCCACATCAAATATATCTATATCGTCGTATAACCTCTCACTCATGGATGTGTCGCGACTCACACGAATTAACGGAACTCTACTAAATGTGTCTTATTAGACTTTGAATCTAATAGACTACTTCATAACCTTATACTATGATACAATGTTTTCTATGACGTAAAGTAACCCATAAATATTGGATCACTCTTGAGACGATACACGTAGTACTTAACCTTCGGAGGTCATGTACAAGCCCTTAAAAATCAGTCATCGCCTAAACATATATGAAAATTAGTGTAGATTTATAAATTTTCACAACAATAAAATAGTACTTCAAAATATCTTTCGTAGAAAAGCAGAAGGAAAAACCAAGCCTCCAGTCACCAACATAGAAACACGAATATCTTTGGGACAGGACCCACAAATGAACAACATAGATGTACTAAGTCTATTACAATGTCTATAACTAGAAATTCTAAATATATTAATGTCCTCGAGTCAATTGAGGACATACAACAACTTTGCTTGAATGAGTGCTAATGTTAAAGCTTCACGTCAACCTTTTTCTCTCAAACGCCTCGTACACCTTTAGAAGTAAAGAACATATGGAATTAGCACATTCTATGTACTTAGTATGGCATAATGCATAAAATCATGATAAAAGATCTTTTATAAAATTCATGCTCTTTTTAGGAAATCTTGATAACATAAGTATAAGAAACACATTTAACACCTAAGATGACATAAAAGTCACATTTCACAATATACTTTCAAGAACACTTCAAAAACACATAAACATGAGACCCTCCTACAATAGTTGATTCTAACGCTCGCTTTACTGAATTATTAAGAGACTGCCCAGTAAACCCCTTCACACTCACCAAAGAAATCGTTAAGACTACCTAAGATAAGATTATTCTCATTTCATCAATTGAACTTCAAACCTACACTTACACTAAGACTCACCTGAGTAAGAAATGAAGAGACCGCCAAAAACCGTCTGCAAAAATACCTAGTCAATCCTCAAAGCCACCATAGATAATTACCATGCCATTAACACAAGTCACTATGTTCGTTTAACCATTTACAATACATTCTACTATAATACTAGGAATGTCTAAGACATGTTCTAGAGCCTAACATGAGTGTCAAAAAGCTTTTTTGACTATTTTAAGGTAAAAACAAATGAATATAAGTCATTTATAAAGTTTAGGAATCGAAACATCAAGGATTGTCCATGTGGTTCAGAGACTAGTGCTAAATGTGCTAGCGTGCCTTAGCGTTTTGACTTTGTTTTACGAGTAGGAAATCAATGAATTTAGGTGGAAGGGTGTATAACATGTACTAGAGTTATTTTATAGTCAAATATTTTTAGTACAAATCCCCAAGGACAAACTAAGAGCTCTTAAGGAGGACACTTGGAATGCGGCTAAAAGCTTTCAAGAGAAAGTGTTCACCAACGAGGCCCATTGATAAGGCGTGGTCGAATCGATGGAGCGTCGATGGACAACGTCAATTTACACTTAACCATTTTTGGCCAAGGGTTCATTTGGACAAGTATCTTTCGCGACTCACGGACCTACATGACGGTTGGTCCCTTTGCCGTCCATTGACCTACAACCCATTGGTCTGGGTCTCCTCAGTCAACTCACAGTGTTGATCCCACTTTTAAGTTGGTCAAATTATTTTAATTATGTGGTTAGTATATTATTTAAGAGTTAAGTTTGGCCTAATTAAGTTAGCTAGTATCTCTTACAATGACCCAAAACCTAATTATGCTAAATCTTACTCACATTATTTCCCAAAACCCAATTGCTTTTCCTTCTCTATTCTTTCTCCCTCCAAAAGAAACTCCATAGAAGACCAAGTAAAGGAGGGTTCTAGGGCTGATAAAGGCCATGTTTTCTCTGTGTTGCGTTGCTTCATGCTCCAACCAAAAACATATAAGTGGGCCCATGCCGGTACGACTGAATATGCGTTAGAAAGGTCAAACCTCATAAATTAGTAATGTATGGGATTACTTTCGACTTTAGGATCTCTTTCCCATAAGGGTTCCACCAAATTTACTTCAAATAGATAAAATTGATGTGGATTTTGTGCTAATATTATATTAATCTTATGAATTGATTTTTTTATGATTCCTTTTGATTATTATGTGTATACTAATCTAATTTATAACTAAATTATGCAATTTCTTTATGAATTGACCTAGTTGTGGAAAGACGTACTTTTTCCCTTAACCCTAAATTGTGACATAGAATAAAATTATCTAGTATTTATATAATTGGTTTAATTAGTATTGGAATTACTATTCCATGTTTTCATAATGATAAGTTATTAGTAGATGATGATATATTGTGATCCAATTGTTCTAGTTCTTGAGTAATTAACATAGATTTTGAAGTAGAACATGAATTTGACCTGAGTCTCTAACTTTAGGGTATGAACTAGTAATGACTTTTTATTTAGTGATTCAATTGAAATTATGATTATGTTGGTTACTATTGTGTTATTATATTAGACCCATTGTTTGGTTGAATTGGATGGTTGATGATAAGAGCTTGTTGATGGCTTGTAAAGGAGATCGGGATAAGTCTTTTGGTCTTAATTCTCTACTTCAATTATGATTACTTGTGTTCAGTAATGAATTTATATTGAAGTATACCTTGTGAATAAGATGGATTAAGGTTTGTGAGTTGTTGGCTATGATGTAAATATTATAAAGATGGTGATAATTTACCAATGTGCCTTATCATGATGTGATTATGTAAATATTCTAACCTCACATTTATGAGTTGTAATGGAAGGAAAATACTCATGTAATTATTATTGATCTATGATGATTATTATATAAAGGATAGAGCGTATGACCTAAATTAAGCTATGATTATTAATAAATGATTAAAGACATTTAAAAAAGGGAATCTAGCATAACACCTAGTGAATTAGAGTGAGGAGTGTCCCTACTAACATAGGGAAGGTAGGATCACTGACTTACTCATGATATTGGAGAATATAATGCATGTAGCATAAAGAGGGTCCAAACTACAGCTCCTAGTTCTTTAACTATGTTGGCCCCATTTGAATACTAGCTAGTGGATACACATAGTTGTTATGTTCATGTTTTTGTATTACCATGGAAAGTAGTCTGCCTTCTTTAGGTGTAGGGTACCATGACATCGAATTCCACATAGCATATGTGGTCTATTTTTGTTAAGGCAAGATGTTCCCAAAACATAAAACGAGGTAATGAAGTGAACTCTAACTAGGATGACCAAAGGGATTTAGATTATTCTAGCTAGGTGTATGGTACTCCACCTATATATTGCACTATTTATTATTGAGGAAAGTCTTAGAAGGAAGTTATTATTTATGAATATGTTTATAAATGTAAATGATATGTATATTATAATCTTACACGTAAATTACCACATATGATGTTGGTTTCACTTAAGAACATGTTTTAGACTGTATTGCTAAAGAATTATGTTATGTACTATTAATGATATTTTATGTGATGTTGCACATTTGTTGTTGTTCTTTTTAGGTTTACTTGATTGAGTAAGGTTATTGAGTTTTTCTTAGTCATTCCACTAGTGGACTTAATAAGGGTCATGGGTAAAGGTCTTGCTTCGGTTATGGTGTTATGAACTTTTATACACGTTTGTTGATCTTATAACTTGATAATAGTGTTTTCTTGACTTAATGATTTATGTACTACTGATTGGCATTGGTTATTGAATGTGCATAAAGCTTTTCAAAATAAAATAGCATGCTTTAATGAAATGTACCTTTTTAGCATGATTTTATGTTATGCGTACATATGGTTCTATACTTAGTACAAGTGATGTGCTATCACCATTTATCCCCTTTCCCGAAATATTTTATGTTCCGATAATTTAAGGGCTTGCGAAGACTTTTGAAGAAAGACTTGGAATTGTCACTCTCAAAGTTGGGTATGTCCTCACATTCCGAGGAAAATTCCTCTATCAAGCTATTTATGTATGTCTAGTTAGAAGACTTTTAGTTCTTTCATTTTCATTCGAAGAAGATTGTTGAACAGACTATATGTGGCTTAATTATATTTATGTATTGGCTATGCTAAAATGTTATACTTCTATTTAGATGGTTATGAGATGAGAGATCTGATTTAAAACTATCTTATGTCTTATATATATATATAGATCTGTGTGTATGTGTGTGTGTGTGTGTGTGTGTGTGTGTTTGGTTGTGTGTGCATGTGTGCGCTCAATGAATGTAGAAGAATAAGTGATCTTTTTTAAAGAAAGGTCTATGTATACTCGATATTAATATATTATGTGTATGAGAGAGTTTTATGTACACATAATAATTGATAGAACAAACGTTTTAAATTTTCTGCATTTTTAACCTATCAATGTAATGATATAACTAAGACACTAGTCTTAGTCCTCTTTGAAGACACGACGCCGGTTACGTCTAGGGGTTCTCCCTGGGTGTTAGCATTAGGTTGAATATATTTAGAATATATGTGTCACTCAATCACGTCTATGTGGATTTTTGTTCATAATTATGAAGCGCATGACACTCATGAATAGGAATCTATATGATGCTAAGGAAACTCTCATTTTCTTAGAAATCCAATGTCGTGCCTGTAGAGTCTTGACTCAATATGCCTTTAGAATCTAATCCTTTTATTTTAATTATAGAGAATGAATTCTCTAAAAAAAGTTGCTTGGAAACTTGATGAAGAGATTGCCAATGCGAGAGTTCCTCCCAGGGGCAATCAAGTCCCTCTTTTTGAAGACGTTGTTAGTAATGACAAAGCTCTGGTAAATCCTCCACCCTTGACGGATAGTGACATATGGGCAACCTTTATCCAAATGGCCCAAGCCATTACTACACAAGCACAAGACATCAGCACTAAATGACAAGCCATGGTGACCCAAGAAAATAAGGAGGTCGTAACCCGAGCAAATCAACATGTTGGCACAATGGACTCCCGTTTGAGGGATTTCACTACGATTAATTCCCCTTACTTTGTTTGCGTCCAAAGAGGAGGATGACCCCCAAGATTTCATTGAAGAAACCTACAAGATTCTATATGCCATGGGGTTGACTACGAGTTAGTCACTTACTAACTCAAAGATGTACTTTGTACATCCAATGAAGAGAGAATAGCCCTTTAATTTGTAGATTGGTTACATGGAAGATTTTCATGAAGACTTTTCCTGGTATATTTTTTCCTATAGAGAAGAGGAAAGCCAAAGTTGAAAAATCTATAAACCTTCTTCAAGGAGGTATGAGTGTACTTCACTACTATTTGAATTTTGCTAAATTTTAAAAGTATGCTCTCTCTTTGGTTTCAAACCCAGGGATGATATGAGCCTCTTTGTGACAGAAGCGTCGGACAACATGAAAGAAAAATCTCGTTTTGCTATGCCACATGATAATATAAACATTTATAATCTCATGGTTCATGATCAACAAAAAAAATAAGACAAGGGTTACAAGAAAAAGTAGGGATGCTCATAGCGAAAGTTCTTTTGATAGTGGTTCTTCAAAGGGTACACTTCATATCCAAGACAAGCCTAGGTTGAAGAAGAGGTTCTATCATCATGTTCCTTCAAATTTCTGTAAGGCTCGCTTTTATAGGGTATCTAAACCGAAGTCTCAATAAATAAGGGATACTAGTTCACCAACAAAGAATCCAACTTGTGGAAAGTATGGAAAAAAGCATTAGAGTGATTACCTCATTGGGACGGACAATTGCTTTGGTTGTGGCAACAGTGGCCACAATATAGGGATTTCCCTAATGTGAAGGGTCAAGACAAGGGTAATGGTTAAGGTTAATCAAATGGTTCTAATGATTATGCTTTAAAAAAGAATCACTTCTATGTTCTTCGCTCTTGAGGTGAGCAAGAGAATTCTTCCGATGTGGTGACCGATATATAAAATGTCTTTTTTTAAACTCCGAAAAGTTAAGACCTAATGTAGAGCATCACAAGTTTATCTATTGTTATTAATACTATTTTAAGACTGAAATTAATATTTAAATGTCATATAAGAAGTTTTATAACCAAGATGTCAAGGAAAGACCTCGACATGCGGAATTCATCTAAAATGAACTAGTTTACATCCCTATATTTGGTGAAGGATTTGGTGGGTCAAATGAAGTCTAAAATTAGTAAAACTACTTTTAATAGGTAGAATTAGTATATAGGGTGTTATCGTTCAATAGCAATTCCCTTAGGACACCCCAAAAGGTCCTTGAAGAGAACCCCAACATGGACAGGCAACCGGCGCTAGGAAGATTTAAAGGGTTGCTGCACGTCGAGCAGCCCACACTTAGGTTTGAAAATGTTCCTCGATACGTGTGCACACTACGAGGTCCACTGCCTCTAATGTTTTTTTGTATAATAAATTAAGAAATCTTCCTCGCTATGTGGTCCCACTTCCTATATTCGTGGAAATCATATTTTAAGAAATTTTGACTTCACAAACGACCAAATATAAATGAGAGGTCTTTTGGGTAATTTAAGAGGTGAATATATATATACTAAGGATAAGTATTAAGACATTTTTAAGTCACCTAAATCAAATTCCCAAAACAAAAAACAAAAGGTCTCATCTCTCTGTACTTTCTCTTTCCCAAAATCCTCTAATGAAGGAAGAACAATGTTTGAAGTAGAAGGCCAATTTCTTTAGGATTTCACTTAAATTTAATGGATTAATCTTAATTAGGATATGGTTTCTTCACTCTTGGGATTCCTTTCGCCAAGAGGTCCTTTCAATGTTGATTTCTAATATTGTACTCTAAACTTCAAAGTGATGATAAATTTGGATTGTACTATAAACTTCAAACTGATGATAAATTGTGATTGCTTATGAATAATTAAGTGTAGATTCATGTCCTTTTTCCCGAAATCATGGATCTTGCTTATAAATTGACAGTCATTGAAGAATGTATTAATTTGAGACTTGTTTTTATCTAGTCTAATTTCATTCATGGACTTCCTAGGGTAATGCATTGTTGGGATTGGATCTATATCTTGAAGAATTCATAATGAACCACATTTCCCTAATCCTACATTATGAATTAATGTTAATTGGGATAGTGATTATGCAATTCACTTAGTATTGTGTTTGTTAAGATTGAATGATGATATTGCACCCGTTATTTGGTTATTGGATGGTTAATGGTAAAACTATGGATGATGGATTGTGAAGGATATTTTGTAAATCTTGTGATCTCAACCCTCTACTTCAAGTATGATTACTTATGTTTAGGGATGATGTTACATTGAAGTATACCTTATAATAAGATTTGTTATGGTTTGTGTTATGTTGAATTGAAATATAATCATATATGGCTTGTGAGTTGTTGTCTATGATGTAATCATATCAGGTTGGTGATGAGTTTCCTATGGGCCTTATTATGATATGGTGTAGTAAATGTGCTAACCTCATATGTGATATTATGATATGGTGAGGTAAATGTGCTAACCTCTCATGCTTAATTGTATTAGAAGGAAAATACTCATGCAATTCTTATTGAGATATGATGATGAATACATAAGTGGTTGACCCTATGATCTAAAACTATGTAATGATTGTTAATGAAACACATTTCAAAAAAGGACTCTACCTTAGCACCAGGTTAACATGTAGATGAGGGTTGGCACCTTAACAAGGAGACAAAGAAGGGTTCATCATAGTCATCACTGAAAGGATAGCCTCGTAGTCAAAAAAGGGCATAGAGTGATGTTGCCATTACAGCCCGCAAGTTCCATAAACTATGTTGGTACCATAGGAATACTATCTAATGGATCCACCTAGATTTTATTTTCATGTTTGGTTCTAGTTTGGCGGGTAGACCACCTTCCATCGATGTAAGGTTTTATAGAACCCAATTCCACATTTAGATCTTGTGGTCTATGTCGTTTAAGATATGTGTTCACGAAAGTAAAATGAAGTAATCAAGTAAACACTAACTAGGGTGAGTTAAGAGGTTTGACTTAGCCTAGGTAGGGGTGTGGGACTCTACCTATGCCTTGCACTATATTTCCTTGAGGGAATCCATAGGTAGTTGTTGTTATTTTCTATAATTTAAATGTTATGAATGTGTTGATTCATACATAGTAATGACACAATGTGATATGGGTTTCACTTATGAACATGTGGTTGGTTTATTGCTAATGTATCTCTTAATGATATAATATGTATAGTTTGGCATTGCTTATAGTTCTGCTTGAGTTTACTTGGTCTGGTAAGGTTATAAGGCAATATATAGCCATTGTACTAATGAACTTAATGGGGGTTCATGAGTAATAGTCTTGTGTAGGTTATGATGTTATTAACTACATTTCAAACTTCTTTATATTATAATTTGATAATAGAGTTGTCTTAATTATGCAATCAATTATGTCGGTATGCATGTTTTCTTCACTAGACTTGATATTGTTGTTATGGTGAGGTACATGGTCTTCACTTAAGTAATACGTCCGTATTGACTTGTATTAGTTCTTTTAATGTTCATAAGGTATTTCTAAAGTTATTTTTCATGTTTTGAAGTAAATATTCCTTTTTAGCATTATTTCGAGGTGGTGTGTGCATAAGTGCCTATACTTACTACAAGTGATGTGCTAACCCATCTGTCTGTTAGTCCCAAAAATATTAGGTTGCGGTCGTTGAAGGATTCGTGCAGACTATTGGAGGAAGAGTTGGAATATCATTCTCTGAGTCCGGTAGGATCTTACTTTCTGAGGACAAAGCCTTTATCAAAATATTGATGTTCATAAGTTTTCCAGTTTATTCCATTTCATTTGCATGCAATAGTTGAATAGAATATATAAGGATCTTTGTTGTATTAAAGTATGGGTTAATCCTAATTATTTAATTCATTATACATTGTTCAATATGAGACATATTATAAAGTTATGAGGTTATGTAGCTATACTATGTATGTGAAATTATAGTAGAAGACTATACAATCTTCTTATATGAATGATCTATGTATACTTGAAAAATATATATTATGTGTAAGCGAGATGTCCAAGTAAACCTTGATCTGAAAGTAAAAGAAAAGTTGTATGTTTTTTGAATTTTTAACGTTTTAATGCAATGTTGAGTGCTAATAGCCTACTCTTAATCCTCTTTTAGGACGAAAACGCCGGTTACGTCTAGAGGGGTGCTCCCCGGACGTTGAAAAATTGTTATCAGAGGATTAGGTTGAATACCTTTAGAATTTATGTCTCATTAAACCAATTCTATGCCGCTTATTCATAATTGTGAAGAGCGCCACACTTAAGAATGAGAGACTATGTGATGCTTACGAAACTCTCATATTCTTTTAATACAATGTTGTGCCTCGTTAGTCTACTTTATGTGTTCTTTAACCTAAAAATTGTATTGTGGTTATTGTGAATACTTGAAGGGAAGCCACAAGAAGGGTCGTGGTAGGCATTTCTAATGCGAGAGCACAAGATAACAAAGTGCCTCTTCTTGAAGAAAATGCTATGGGTGATCAAGTTTCGGTTGCTCCTACTCCTATGATGGATAGGGATATAAGGCAGCCTTTTCTACAAATGGACCAAGACATTAAGACCCAACCAAAATACATCACTACTCAAGCACAAGCAATAACAGTTCAATCTTATCAGGATATTGTACCCCGAGGAAACCAACATGTTATCAGCAAGGCCTCCCTTTGAAGGATTTTACTAGGATGAATCCCCTAGTTTCTATGAATCCAAAGGGGTGGAAAACCTCCAATAGTCCATTGATTAAACCTAAAAAATTTTCCATACTATGGGGTTGACTACTGGTGAGAAGGATGATTTAGCCACCTACCAATTCAAAGAAGAGGACAAAACATGGTACCTCCAATGGAGAGACAACATGCCATTAAGGGATGGACCGATGACACGCAAGATTTTCAAGAAGGCTTTTCTTGATAGATTGTGTAATAGAGAGAAGAGGGAAGACACAGTGGAAGAATTCATAAACCTTCCTCAGGGAGGTATGAGTGTGCTTTACTACTCCCAGAAATTTAATAAGCTATATAAGTATTCTCCTTCTTTGGTTTTCGACCCTATGGATGAGAAGAGTCATTTTCTGACGGGAATATGGGATGACTTGAAATAATTGTCTGACTGAAAATGAGTTAGGGAGTCCATAGACAAAAATGTTTGTACTAAGGGTTTATGGTCCTTATATGAGTCGCAGTAAGCTTGGAGGTAATACGTTCAAGAACTCCCAAGACGTTCGAATGTTAGGCCTTGAGACGTTCATGTGTGTCTTAAGTGTGCCTAGAATGTTTGAAGGTGTTGCAAGTGTTTGTTTTGGTTGAAACTGATGTGGAAGGTCCTTGACATGTTAAGAGATATATTTATTTTAGAAACCACTTTGTAACACACCCCAAGGGCCCCGAACTAACCCGTCAAGGAGGCCTTAAAGGATGTCAGGAGACTACTTTGGCAGTGTTAATCGACGAGCTCAAATGACGCCCCTTCCTTCAATTGACGACCCGTCAATGGGAGGATTTGCATAGCTCAGCATCACAAGAAGGAGCTGAAGTTGCAAATGATGGAGCAGCAAGATGGCTCGTTGACAAAACGATGCCTCATTGACTATGCCCGTCGATGGAGCCTGCAACTTCACTGCTTGCACGTTATTTCATTAAGTGGTGAATTTAAAATTTACCCCACGTGCTAACTTGACACTAGGCGGTTTATTTGGTTATTTTTGGGTATATTATGATGATACCAAACGTGACAACTCCATTCTCAATCAAATTCACAACAATTCGATTTGCCTCTCCCAAACACTCTCTAGAAAACCTCCATTGAAGGTGAAGCTCAAGAAAAACTTGGAGATTGTATTACCATGGGTTATTCATTATAATTTATAGGTGGTCTTTTACATTAAGGTACTATTATTCTTCATCTCTAGTAAACCTTCCATCTAGACAGTTATTTTCAATGTTTTCAAAGAGAAAATACCATTAAACTTCTCCTTCTTCAACATAGCCATGAGTTCTTTCTCGAATTGATTTCAAATGCATTGTTATGATGAATTATTCATTTGATACTTTTTATAATGAAGTTTTCTGTCCAATTACAGGATGAACCCTTTGTCTCTTTGAAACAATCGTTTAAGCTTATGTCTGGGCTTTGTGATCTTGACTTGATGTTGATTGAATTGTGATTCTAGCATGATAAATTGTTTATACCTACTGCCTACATTGTAATGTGATAATTAATAATGTGATATTGGATCAATGAGGATTTATGCTTTAATATATGATCTATATTTGCTATTGATTGTTAAAGTATGTCATTTTCTGTAACATCGACTCTATAATGCGTCAATGTAGGATTCGTTCAAGTAAGGATAATGGTAGCACTACCTTACTTGAATTTTATTGATGAATAGTGGGTATGAATACTTGATGATCAAAACAAAGGAGTGTTTGTAAGGATTGATTTACATTATTTTAGCCTATTGATTAATAATTCTATGTACATGATATGATTTCAACTTTAGGATAGATGAAGCTTGATTTGAACTTGATTATTTGTCTTTAGCTACTGCCTTAGATTGGTTTTATTTGTGGATTATGAATGTTGATCATGATGACCAAAGTAAATGATATTAGTAACTTATCTATGCCTCTCTACTTCCTAGTGTATTGGTGATGTAGTGTACTTTTTAGTAGCAAGATCTTGTAGTATCTTATGCATGGTTCATATATGATAAAAGTACAATTAGATGCTTACCTAAACATGATTTTTTGGTAAAATATGGGTATTGGTCAATGATAACCAAAAGTTAATAAATTGGTAAGATTGCCTACTTTTACTTTTCTATACAATTATTATCTTTGTTAGCTTATGATGCCTCGCATGGCATTGTGTGGTATGGTCTACTTATAGTATTCAATTAGATGTCTATATATATATGATTTTTTCATGGCCTTTAAGGCAATTATATTATGAATGTGTGTAAATTATGATCACCCTATGTGGAGCTTGCCTAGTCATCTATTCTAGTGATGATGTAGGTTATGTTTTTCGTTGTATGAGCATAGGAATGACTATGTTGGGGTTTGATTAGGTTTGCCTTAGATGATTACAAATTATTATTGATCCCTTACCTATGTACCCTTATGTGAATGTGTGAATAGCTAAGGCTAAGAGTCTTGTGTGTAAGATCAAATTAGCTAGTCTCCTATATTGAGTTGTGTTGTGTGGTATATATTTTAAGGTGAAATATGATCTATAAATTAAGGTTCATTGTGGTCCTAAGAGGCGTCACAACAAGGGAGCACCCCCTAGACGTAACCGACTTCGTCGTCCTCTTTGAAGACAAAGACTATCCTCATAGCATACATCATAACATTCATTTCCTAAAAATGCGGAAAAATTTAAAACTTTTCATAACTTCTACATTGAGGTTTACATAGACCGCTTCATACACATAATATATACATATAGAGTATACATAGACCCTTCGTGTTGGAAGATTACATAGTCTTCAACTTTTAGTGCACATAAGTATATCTATAAGATAGAACATAGACTCAAAAGATTATCTCATCTCATAACCATCAAAGAAGATTACCAATTTTTGCATATTCCTTACATCAACGCTAAAATAGATACATATAGGCTTTATACAATCCGTACTCAAATAAAAAAAGAGAGAACATCAATCTTAAAACTAAAAAAACTTTATAAGATCGATATTGGCATCACCCTTGGAATGTGAGGACCTACCCACTTGGATGAATGAGAAATTCCAAGCTTTGTTCAAAGAGTCATCAATAACCGGAACCTAAAATATTGGGGGAAAGGGAGAAAATGGGGTTAGTACTCAACTTGTACTATGTATGAGACCATAAGCACATATAAGATAAAATTATACTATAAAAGACATTTCATAAATCATGATAATTTATCCATTGAAAGCCTTATGCATAATCAACAAAAACATAAAAATAACGACGAAACTAAGAAAGTAGCATGCTTGTCAACACACTTTAACCCATAATCTAATACAACCCTATCATCAAGTAATTACATCACACGCATGAATAAGAGTTCATCATATTATAATAAAGCAAGACAACTAATCATTAATACTCATAAAGTACACAAGTGCAATGACCAAGTAAAACCCAAAACCAAACTTGAATCAAGTAAACCAACAAGAACCATGACTAATTATAACGACCTGTTTAGTCGTTTTGAGCAGCAGATTTCATTTCTGGAAAACTGGCTGAGACGACGGACCCCACGACAGACCGTCATGGGAACGACGGACCGTCGCAGAGTCTCGTTTCAAAACACTTAGAAATTCTGAAATTGGGTGCTGAAATCAACTCTCTAAACTTCGTGACGACTTGGCAGGACGGACCGTCGTGGGCACGACGGACCGTCACAGACTCATCAAGGAAATTGAGTCTCTGAACTCTGTGATGGAGCAGCAGCCGTCACAGGCTGCGTAATCCCAGTCTGGGTCGGATTTCCTTAAATGTTTTAAGGGACGTTTTGGACTATTCTTGCCTTAATTATAAAGTTAGTGGGTTAATTTTAATAAGTATAATTACTTGGGGGTTAAAAGAGGTAACTTTAAGTTAATTAGTGGGTTATTATTGCCATCTTTTATTCTTAATTATATTCTAAATAGGGTAAGAGGAAGAGGGTTTGAATAAAGAAAATAGAAAGAACAAAGAGAGAGAGAGGATTGACCGAGAGAGGAGAAACGAAGAGGAAAACACAAGGCTTTGGGAAAATTCTTGCTTGATCACTAGTCTTCGGTGGAGGCAGGTTATGGTTTTCATGCTATTCGTAGTAAACTCTTAATAGCGAATGTTATGTATTGATACTATTGTAAACCCTGCTATGTGCTTAATTGTATGCTTGCATGAATATGATTATGTAATTGTGAATAAATAAGCATGATAAAGCTATTGAATCCCAAATCTTGAAAAGAAACCCTAATCTACTTTGTTAATGATGATGCATTGGTATAAAAGAAGGATTGATGAACGAAAGTGGTGAGATTAGGGGATCGGGTGCCACGTTCCGGTACCAGGATAGAATGAGGATCAGAGTGTCACATTCCGACACAAGGATAGTATATGGATCGGGTGCCACGTTCCGGTACCAGGATAGAAATAAAGGATCGGGTGCCACGTTCCGGTACCAGGATAGAAATAGAGAATCGGGTGCCACGTTCCGGTACTAGGATAGAATGAGGATCGGAGTGTCACATTCCGACACAAGGATATTATATGGATCGGGTGCCACGTTCCGGTACCAGGATAGAATGAGGATCGGAGTGTCATGTTCCGACACCAGGATAGTATATGGATCGGGTGCCACGTTCTGGTACAAGGATAGTATATGAGGATCGGAGTGTCACATTCCGACACCAGGATAGTATATGGATGGGAGTGTCACGTACCGACACGAGGGGAATAAAGATAATGAATCTTGAAATATGTTAATATACTCAATCTAATGAATCTAATTCCCAAATGAGTATGGTAATTGAGGCTTGCGTCCTCATGAGTGAACTTGGCGGTACTTATTAATGATTATAGTATTGTTGTTGCTACATGTTGAGTATCATATCTGATTTTATGATATTACTTGATATATACTGTTTTCTATTTTGAGTTGTTGAACAAAGGCTTCATTAGACCAAGTGCATGTGAAGAAGAAGGATGGGAGTTTTCGGATGTGCATAGACTATAGACAACTGAATAATAGAAACTATTAAGAACAAGTATCCTCTTCCTCGCATTGATGACTTGTTCGATCAGTTACAAGGTGCTTGTGTCTTCTCTAAGATTGACTTGAGATCCGGTTATCATCAGTTGAAAATACGGGCAGCGGATGTGCCAAAGACTGCTTTTCGAACCAGGTATGGGCATTACGAATTTGTAGTGATGTGTTTTGGTCTTACGAATGCCTCTGCTGCGTTCATGAGCTTGATGAATGGGATTTTTAAGCCATATCTGAATCTCTTTGTAATCGTATTTATTGATGATATACTGATATACTCTAAAAGTAAGAAGGAACATGAGAGGCATTTGAGAATTGTATTGGAAATGTTGAGGGAGAAAAAGCTTTACGCCAAGTTCTCTAAGTGTGAGTTTTGGCTAGATGCAGTGTCCTTCTTGGGGCACGTGGTTTCTAAGGATGGAGTGATGGTGGATCCTTCTAAGATTGAGACAGTGAAGAATTGGGTAAGACCTACTAATGTGTCAGAAATAAGGAGCTTTGTTGGGTTAGCTAGCTACTACCGCCGATTTGTCAAGGGATTCTCTTCTATTGCTTCCCCATTGACGAACTTGACTAAGCAGAATGTTCCATTTGTATGGTCGGATGAGTGCGAAGAAAGCTTTCAGAAACTCAAGACTTTGTTAACTACCGCACCTATCATTACCTTGCCAGTAGAGGGTAAGAACTTCATTGTTTATTGTGATGCATCCTATTCTGGGTTGGGTGCAGTGCTAATGTAAGAGAAGAATGTGATTGCTTATGCTTCAAGACAATTAAAGGTGCATGAACGTAACTATCCGGCCCATGATTTGGAATTGGCCGCGGTAGTATTCGCATTAAAGCAATGGAGGCACTATTTATATGGGTTTAAGTGTGAAGTCTATACGGATCATCATAGACTACAGTATGTCTTTACTAAGAAAGATTTGAACTTGAGACAAAGGAGATGGATGGAACTACTGAAGGACTACGATATCACTATTTTGTATCATCCGGGAAAAGCGAATGTTGTGGCGGATGCTTTAAGTAGAAAGGCGGGAAGCATGAAAAGTCTAGCTCACTTGCAAGTTTCTAGACGCCCATTGGCTAGAGAGGTTCAGATTCTTGCTAATGACCTTATGAGGTTAGAAGTAAATGAGAAGGGAGGATTGTTAGCTTGTGTGGAGGCAAGATCTTCCTTCCTTGACATGATTAAGGGAACGCAGTTTCATGATGAGAAATTAATCCGGATCCGAGATAAAGTGTTGCAAGGAGAGGCTAAAGAAGCAACAATCAATGAGGAAGGTGTTTTGAGGATTAAGGGAAGGGTATGTGTGCCCCGCGTCGATGATTTGATCAACACTATTCTGACAGAAGCTCATAGTTCAAGGTATTCTATACATCCGGGTGCAACAAAGATGTACCGTGACGTAAAGCAACATTTTTGGTGGAGTAGAATGAAGCGTGATATTGTTGATTTTATTGCCAAGTGTCAAAACTGTCAACAAGTAAAGTATGAAAACCAGAGGCCCGGACGGACACTTCAGAGAATGCCCATTCCTGAATTGAAGTGGGAGAGAATTGCAATGGATTTTGTGGTTGGTCTTCCAAAGACAATGGGTAAGTATGACTCTATTTGGGTGATTGTCGATAGGTTAACTAAGTCTGCTCATTTCATTCCGGTCAAGGTGACTTACAATGCCGAGAAGATAGCCAAAATCTATATCTCAGAAATTGTTCGGTTGCATGGGGTTCCACTCTCCATCATATCAGATAGAGGTACGCAGTTTACTTCTAAGTTTTGGAAAACATTGCATGCGGAATTGGGTACTAGGTTGGACCTTAGTACTGCGTTCCATCCTCAGACTGATGGTCAGTCTGAGCGAATGATTCAAGTGTTGGAGGATATGCTTCGTGCATGTGTGATAGAATATGGTGGTCATTGGGATAACTTCTTACCCTTAGCGGAGTTTTCATACAATAATAGTTATCAATCAAGTATCGACATGGCCCCATTTGAAGCATTGTATGGTAGGAGATGTAGGTCTCCCATTGGGTGGTTTGATGCATTTGAGGTTAGACCTTGGGGTACTGACCTTTTGAGGGATTCATTAGAGAAAGTGAAATCTATTCAAGAAAAGCTTTTAGCGGCGCAAAGTAGGCAAAAAGAATATGCAGATCGAAAGGTTAGAGACTTAGAGTTCATGGAGGGTGAACAAGTCTTGTTGAAAGTTTCACCCATGAAAGGGGTGATGCGGTTTGGTAAAAGAGGAAAACTAAGCCCAAGGTATATTGGTCCCTTTGAAGTACTTAAGCGAGTAGGGGAGGTGGCTTATGAGTTAGCCTTGCCTCCAGGGCTGTCTGGAGTGCATCCGGTATTTCATGTGTCTATGTTGAAAAGATACCATGGGGATGGAAACTACATCATTCGTTGGGATTCAGTCCTACTTGATGAAAATTTGTCTTATGTAAAGGAGCCTGTTGCTATTCTAGACAGAGAAGTTCGCAAGTTGAGGTCAAGTGAGATTGCATCCATCAAGGTGCAATGGAAGAATCGGCCGGTTGAAGAAGCCACTTGGGAGAAGGAGGCCGATATGCAAGAAAGATACTCACATCTGTTTAAAGATTCAGGTACTCCATCTCGCCCTTGTTTTTATTCTTGTGATCGTTCGAGGACGAACGATGGGTAAATTGGTATCTATTATAACGACCTGTTTAGTCGTTTTGAGCAGCAGATTTTATTTTTGGAAAACCGGCTGAGACGACGGACCGTTATGGGCACGACGGACCGTCGCAGGGTCTCGTTTCAAAAACACTTAAAAATTCTGAAATTGGGTGCTGAAAGCGACTCTCTGAACTTCGTGACGACTTGGCAGGACGGACCGTCACAGACTCTTCAAGGAAATTGAGTCTCTGAACTCTGTGACGGAGTAGCAGGACGGACCGTCGCAGGCACGACGGGCCGTCACAGGCTGCGTAATCCTAGTCTGGGTCGGATTTCCTTAAATGTTTTAAGGGACATTTTGGACTATTCTTGCCTTAATTATAAAGTTAGTGGGTTAATGTTAATAAGTCTAATTACTTGGGGGTTAAAAGAGGTAACCTTAAGTTAATTAGTGGGTTATTATTGCCATCTTTTATTCTTAATTATATGCTAATTAGGGAAAGAGGAAGAGGGTTTGAATAAAGAAAATAGAAAGAACAAAGAGAGATAGAGACGATTGAACGAGAGAGGAGAAACGAAGAGGAAAACACAAGGCTTTGGGAAAATTCTTGCTTGATCACTAGTCTTCGGTGGAGGCAGGTTATGGTTTTCATGCTATTCGTAGTAAACTCTTAATAGAGAATGTTATGTACTGATAGTATTGTAAACCCTGCTATGTGCTTAATTGTATGCTTGCATGAATATGATTATGAAATTGTGAATAAATAAGCATGATAAAGCTATTGAATCCCAAATCTTGAAAAGAAACCCTAATCTACTTTGTTAATGATGATGCCTTGGTATAAAAGAAGGCCTGATGAACGAAACTGGTGAGATTAGGGGATCGGGTGCCACGTTCCGGTACCAGGATAGAATGAGGATCGGAGTGTCACGTTCTGACACCAGGATAGTATATGGATCGGGTTCCATGTTCCAGTACCAGGATAGAAATAGAGGATCGGGTGCCACGTTCTGGTACGAGGATAGAAATAGAGGATCGGGTGCCACGTTCCGGTACCAGGATAGAATGAGGATCAGAGTGTCACGTTCCGACATCAGGATAGTATATGGATCGGGTGCCACATTCCGCTACCAGGATAGAATGAGGATCGGAGTGTCATGTTCCGACACCAGGATAGTATATCGTTCGGGTGCCACGTTCCGGTACCAGGATAGTATATGAGGATTGGAGTGTCACGTTCCGACACCAGGATAGTATATGGAGCGGAGTGTCACGTACCGACACGAGGGGAATAAAGATAATGAATCTTGAAATATGTTAATATACTCAATCTAATGAATCTAATTCCCAAATGAGTATGGTAATTGAGGCTTGAGTCCTCATGAGTGAACTTGGCGGTACTTATTAATGATTATAGTACTGTTGTTGCTACATGATGAGTATCATATTTGATTTTATGATATTACTTGATATATACTGTTTTCTATTTTGAGTTGGCCGATGATACCTACTCAGTACCCGTGTTTTGTACTGACCCCTACTTTTATGTTTTTCTTGTTTGTTATTTGTGGAGTGCAGCAAATGTACCATCGTCTTCAACTCAACCGCAACTCTAGCCAGTCTTCATTACACCGGATTTCAGGGTGAGCTAATGCTTCTAGCTTTGACTGGATCTTCTTCTTCATGTCTTGATGCCTTGAAGTTCCGGCATGGACTAGCTTTTACTAGTTTTAGCTTTTAGAATACTCTTAGTTTAGTCATTTGATCATAGATGTTCTTGTGGTGATGACTTCCAGATTTTGGGGATTAATAGATGTTGAATTTTCATAGTTATTGAATTGGTTTTTATTGATGAGTTTAAGTCTTCCGCATTACTTTCTGTTGATATGTGTTGAAATATTAAGGTTTAGATTGGTTGGTTCGCTCACATAGGAGGGTAAGTGTGGGTGCCAGTCGCGGCTCGGTTTTGGGTCGTGACACTAATATCCAACTTCATATAACATAACCTTTTAGAATACATAACATCATACTCTAGCAATATAGAAAAAATACATTTTCATAAGAATATCAATCACCCTATAATATCATTTACATGTAAAGTCATTATATTATCATCATTTGCATTCACTATCATATATATGAATTACATCAACATTCTAAAGCTTCCATCAAGGCAAACTAGTGCAAGACATAGGTAAAGTCCCATACCTCTACCTAGGCTAAGTCAAACCTCTGAAGTCACCCTAGTTATTTTGTACTTCATTTATCTATATTAGCTAAGGGAACACTTTCTCTTACCGACATAGACCACAAAATCTAAGTGTAAGTCATAGGTAGAGTCCCGCATCATCTGGTTGTGTAAAACCTTAGATTGATGGAAGGTGCTCTACCGGCCAAGGTAGAACCTAACATGAACATATCATCTAGGTGGATGAACTAGCTAGTATTCATATGGTGGAAACATAGTTAAAGGAACTTGGGTCCATCTTGGAAACATCTTTGGACATGAGGCTATCCACCTCGGGAGGACCGTAGTGCATCCTACCTTCCCTATTTCGAAAAGTGTCACCCGCTAACATACAAGATCACTCGCTGCTAAGCTAGAGACCCCATTTGAGATGTCATTAATGTCAGCATTAATAATCATAACTTATTTTCGGTCATAGGGTCTAGCCCTTTTATATTCATCATCATCATACCTCAATAAGAATTGGATTAGTATATCCCTTTCATCACAATTCATATAAGTGAGGTTAGTACATTTACATATCACTTGATAATAAGGCACATTGGTACTTATCAACATCCATTTAACATTTACATCTTAAACAACCTTACGATCCCAGTCAATATATATCAATTAACTATCATTCAAAACTACCCATATTTATAGAAGGCATACTCCAACACAACATCATGACTTAATCATACTTTACCATAATTTCAATTAAAGAATCGGAATCGTAAGACTTACTACGTATCCTTCATAATTCATCATTAATGTCTTACCATCAAACCTTACTTCAACCCAATTAGGGTATAAAATCATAATAAATAAATGACCAACATGATAACAAGGCTAGAAGAATCACTACATCACAATTCAATACTAGATAATAGCTTAAGACAAGATATTTAGGTCAATTAACAACATATTTCATAACCTAGATCAGTTATCAAGAACTATTAAAAAGAGACTAAAATTCACCCTACTTCATTTATGATTAGTATAACAACATCATCTTGTAGTGATTCAACAAATAACAAAGTCAATTGTACCAATTTAACATAATTCATACCAACATCATAACCTAGGTTAAAGGGGTATAGTTCATCTTCTACAAACTAGACCAAAACATCATTATATATCATAATTAAGTTAGAATACATGTTAATATATTCATAATATCAAAAATAAATTCTGAATATTAGTTTCAAGATTGGGAAAGACCCACATGAAAACTCAACTTTTGAAAATGCTTTGAAGGAACCATTTAAGGAAAGAGGTCTCAAAGGTGAATTAGATCACATACCACAATTTTTGATGAAGAATGTATGGATAATTTATAGCCCATAAACCCCCACCCCCCAGCTTTATCTTAAATAGAGTTCTTCTGTAGAAAGGGAAAGAAGAATGAAGGAAGAGTGTTTTTGTTTGTGAGTGATGAGAGTTTAGTTAGTCTTAATAAGGTTACAAATTTAAATAGGTTGTTAAATAAGTTAATTAGACTTCCCTTAATACCTAAATAATTACCTAACCCCTTAATTAATTATTTAAGACTTAGTCAAAACCAACTTAAAATTGGACGCTAACAGACGAGACCTCAACCAATGGTCAGTCAGTGAGTCCACAACCCACCCTCTTTGTTGTTGCACATCCGTAGTCTTAGTCAGATACTGTACACATAAGGATCTCTAATGAATTGGTTAAGTGTTGGTATATCATCACCCAGAACGCTATGTTGGTGAAACCCCGATCTCTAGTCAATCTTAGAAAAGTAGCTTGCCTCTTGGAGTTGATTGAATTGGTCGTAAATCGGAAAGAATGGATACTTGTTCTTAATAATGATTTTATTGAGTTGTCAGTATTAAATACACCATCTTAAAAAAACATCCTTCTTCTTCACAAACAAAACGGCTGCACCTGATGGAGAAATGGTCTACTATAACTTTGAGTAGATCCTGCAACTGCTTCAATTCGACTGAGGCCATCCTATAAAGAGAAAATCAAATGGGATTTTTATTCACTAGTAAATCGATACAAAAAAAAAATTTCCGTTCAGAAGGAATACTTGGAAGATCATTAGGAAAGACCTCTAGAAATTAACTCACTATGGGGACTTACTCAATGAGAGGAATTGCAGAGTATGAATTTTGTACTGTCACAATGTGATATAGAAAACCATTCGACATCATTTTGCATTCTTTTAGACAAGAGATATTAAGAACTCTACAAATAGAATTTCCCACCTTCCACTCTACAACATGTTCATTTGGAAAGTTAAACTTCACCACCCTAGTTTTACAATCAATAGAGGCAAATAAAGCATGCAATCGATGCATAACAAAAATAATTTCAAAATAAAGCATATCAAGGTTTACTAGTTAAACATAAGAAACTCTATTGGGCAACTTAATAGGAAAATTTCTATACAAACTTTTTGCAAAAACTAACTCACCCTCCAGGGTAGACACTATAAAAGGTTCTTGAAAGATATAGGGTAAAATGTCAAACTTTTTAGCTACAAGAGGTGTATCAAATGACAAGGTAGAACCGAGATGAAGTAATTGATACACATAATTAGATAATACTTTAAATATACCAGTCATCACATCGAGAGATGTCTCTTTCTCACCCCTAGTGCGGAGAGCTTGGAAACGGTTCTTCTTAGGACCATCCTTTGGACAACTTCCTTGAGCTTTACCACTTCCTTTTTCTTGAACCTTCAGATTAGGAAAATCTTGAACCTTATGAAAAGTTTTACTACAACTAAAATAGTTTTCTATCAATATAAGGTAATCAACATATTGCCTCTAGCAACACTCTCTACAAGTTGGCTTCTCGCTTGGTGAAATAGTACCTCTTCCTTTTTGAGGATTTTGGTTTGAAACTTTATCACCATGAGCCTTAGGGAACATGTATAGAACTTGATTTAAGAACCTCTTGTTGAAACTAGGCTTGTCTTTTATCTCAACCTACCCTTTGAATAACCACTAACTAGATATCTTTCCCTCTTAGCATCCCTACTCTTCCTGTTAGCTTGTGCATCGTCCATACATGCACCACTATACTGGAAATGTTCATATTGTTATTAGCATAGCCGAATGATACTCCTCTCGCATGTCTTCTAACAACTAGTCACAAAGTAGCTCATTTCATCCCTAGGATCGGAAACCAAAGAAGGAGAATACTTGGACAATTTTGTGATATCAAAAGAGTATTCGATCACACTCATACCTCCTTTACAAGGGTTGATGAACTCCACAACTTTGGCTTCACTCATCTCTCTAGTAATGAACCGATCAAGAAAAGCCTTCTTAAAGATCTCCCAATTCATTGGTCCACCCTTTAGAGGCTTATTGTCCCTTCCTTGGACATACAACGTTTGCTCCATATCATTTAGTTCCTAAGTGGATAACTCATCCTTCTTACTAGTATTCAACCCCATAATTAAAATTTTCTTGTAGACTTCATCAATGAACTCTTGGGGTACTTATTCAATATTGAACCCATAGAAAGGAGGAGGGTTCATCCGGGTGAAAATCCCATAGACGGGAAGCCATGGTAGCATTTTGTTAAGTTTGACGGGGTACAACCTCCCGTTTAGCTTGGGCCGTCACAAATTGGTGTTGAATACTGACTTCTTTGGCCAATTGGAGGAGAGCAGCCCTTATGTTACCATCCGTAAAAAAGGTGGATGATTGATAGGATCTTGGTCAACATGAGCATCCTCTTCAAGAGGAGGGACTTGATCACAACGGAGAGGAACTCTCGCATTGGAAATCTCTTCCTCTAGTCTTTGGTCCACATTCCTTCATGTATTCATTGCCTACAACCAAAATACATGGTCTAGGTGAAATAACACAATAAGTGTACTCTACAAGAAAGTTATTGGATTTCTAAGAAAGATAGAATTTCCTAAGCATCATATAGATTCCTATTCATAAGTGTGGCGCGCTTCAAAATTATGAGTAAGAATCTACATATATGTGGTTGACTGAGACATCGACATAAAATATATTCAACCTCATTTTCTGATACAAAGTTTATCACATCCGGGCAGCACCCCCTAGACGTAACCGGCGTCGTCGTCCTCTTTGTGGAAATACTAGCCTCTTACCATACATCGTTACATTCATAGTCTAAAAATGCGGAAGGATTTAAAACTTTTCATTACTTCTACATTGAGGTTTACAAAGACCTCCACATACATATAATATATATGTATAGACTGTACATAGACTCTTCTTATTGGAAGATTACATAGTCTTCTACTATTAATGCAAAATAATTATATATATAAGATAGAATATAGTCTCTAAAGATTGTCTCATCTCATAATTATCTAAAAAGATTAGCAGTTTGGGTATAGCCAATACATCAATGTAAAAAGACACAAATATAGGCTTTATACAATCCGTACACAGATAAAACGAAATAGAACAAAAGAGTTTTAAAGATAAAACAACTTCATAAGCTCGATATAGACATCACATTCAGAAAGTGAGAAACTACAAACTTTGATGAATGAGAAATTCCACGCTTTCTTCAAAGCCATCTCAAAAAGACCTCAATGACCATAACCTAAAATGTTTGGGAAGAGGGAGAAAATGGATTAGTACTCCACTTGTACTAATTATGATACCGTATACACATATTAGATCAAATTATTCCAAAAAGAACATTTCATTAAAACATGTTACTTTATCATTTGAAAGCCTTATGCACAATCAAGCAAAACATACTAATCAAAACGACATATTCATCAAGTCATAGCAAGTAACATGCTTGTCAACATACTTTAACTCATAATAAAATACAACTCTATCATTAACTAAATACATAACAAGCATGACTAAGGGTTCATCATATCATAATAAAGCAAGACAACTACTCATGAATTCTCACGAAGTCCACAAGTGCAATGACCAAGTAAAGACCCATAACCCAACTTCAGTCAAGTAAACAAACAAAAACCATAACTAATATCAATCTGCACATATCATATCCTTTAAGAATACATAACATCATACTTAATAAATATAGAGTAAATATATGTTCAGAAGAATATCAATCACCATATAATAACATTTAGACGTAAATTCATTATATTATCATTATTTGCATTCATTACCATATTCATACATTATTATCAATCTTCTAAAGCTTCCATCAAGGCAAACTAGTGCAAGACATAGGTAAAGTCCCTTAACCATACCTAGGCTAAGTCAAACCTCTAAATTCACCCTAGTTAGTTTATACTTAATTTATCCACATTAGCTAAGGCAACACATTCCTTAACCGGCATATACCACAAGAGCTATATATGGAATCCAATGTCTTAGAACCTTACAACGATGGAAGATGCTCTACCAGCCAAGGTAAAACCAAACATGAACATATCGTCTAGGTTGATCCACTAGGTAGTATTCTTATGGTTGCAACATAGTTTTAAGAACATGGTGCCGTCTTGGAAAAATCACTCTACACCCTATTTAGGTTATAAGGCTATCCACCCCGTGTTTACCGTAGTGAAACCCTACCCTCCCTTTGTGGGAAAGTGTTACCCCTCACATACAAGATCACTCGGTGCAAAGCTAGATTCGTTTTTTAAATGTCTTTATTAATAATCAAAACCGATTTAAGGTCATAGGGTCTAGCCCTTATATAATAATAATCATCATAGCATAAAAATAATTGTAAAGTATAGTCCTTTCATCGTAATTCATATAAGTGAGGTTAGCACATTTACATATTACTTCATATTAAGGAATATTGGTAGTCATCATCATCCTTATAACATTTACATCTTATTCAACCTCAAAACATAGTCAAGTAGTTTCCATTCAACATCATTAAAACCATATCAATCTTAATACAACGCATACTCTATCACAACATCAAGAATTAATCACAATTAACCATAATTTGAAGTATATAATAGGGATCATAAGACTTATAAAGTCTCCTTCATAATTCATCATCAAGGTATAACCATCAAACATTACCTTAACCAATTAGGTCATAAAAACATCATAATTTAATGACAAACTATACAACCCTAAAAATGGATATTCGAATTAAAGCTTAATGTGTCTAGAATGCCTATGTCTAGACCACGTTCACACAGATTAATGTGCGTTGAACCAAACCTCTGAACCTTGCAACAACCAAGCAAACTAAATTGGGGAGTTAGTTGACTTAGGAATCGTTGGGTCTAGTCATGTAGGTGTCCCCAATTTGAAGATTTACCCGGATGAGTATTTACCGGAATTAAAAAGGGGAAATCTTAAGTTTGGAGGGTCTAGGGGTAAAATTATCTTTTTCCACGGTAAGGGTAGTATCATAATTATCCTAAATATGTAATAATTATTTAATTAAAAAGGTTGAGGGTAATTTTTGGGAGAGAGGGGTGAAATTTGGCTTTTGAGTGAAGTCTTGCTCCATCCGGGTTCGAACATAGGTGGAAGCAATGATTTACATTTTTTTCATTTAAATTGGTTAATTAACATAATAAAGTAATATTTAGCATCTGATTTAAGAAAAAGGAAAATCATATTTTTTAAAAGGTTGAAAGAGTCGTAGTTTGACTATGTCCTTCGCTAAGCCTAAACTACCTTTCCTGTTTTACTCTCTCACGTCAATATGTCAGCATCACGATCATTCTCTCTTCTTTTTCACGTTTCTCTGCGAAGCAAAAGTTCTAAAGCAGAAAAAATTTATAAAGTTATTCAGACTTGAAGAACTTACACGAAAATATAAGAAAAACAAGCTAATCAATAACGTTAGGCAAAAGGGAGGATTTTTTCGTTGATTTGGTATTGAAGTTAAGGGGATTTGGATGTGATTTTTTAAGAAGGGTTTGGGAATCAAGTAAAGGTTTGAACTACATAAAAGGTATGGTATTTTACTAGTGGTCCCTTTCCCTAATCCGAAAGCTAGGATAGTTTCCCCATTGCATGTCCCTGTCAATAGCTCCCATTGATTTGTAGGTTGGGTATGTTTGTTGGTAAATATTAGGCATGTAATGTGTTGTTGTGATTAATATGTTTTTAAATGTGTGTTGGGGATCGTATGAATGACAATCTATGTTTTCCGAAAACATGTGTATGTGTGTGGAAAGTTAGCCATGAGTTCTACCTTCGGTTGAGGTTCAAAAATAATATGTTATGGTTGTATTTTTACGAGCACGAACTTATGTAAATAATGATATTCATATGAAGTGTAATGTCGTTGATTTGAGTGAAAAAGTCTTGGCTAAATGATTCTATGAAAATGGATCTAAGATGTTCTAAATGAACCATCAATTACCCTAAGGAGAAATGTGTAACGTTGATGAAAAGATGTAGAAAAACTACAAAATTCTAGCTACAAATTCATTAGTTTCGTTCATGTTAAAGTGGTTTAAAATTCTGTGAATATTGAATTAAATAAGTGAGGTCACAGAGCATTAAACCCGTGACCTCACCTTGTTAAAAGTCATAGAATAATGTAAGTTAAAAAGAATGTGGTAAGTGGGATTCGAACCGTGAACTTGACTAGAAAATGATACTTTGAAAATAAAAAAAGAGGGGAGTCAGATTCGAACCCACAACCTCTTGGTAACACTGAAGGAATTAAAAGAAAATAATGGTTAAGGCATGTGGGAATCGAAGCCACGACCTCTAGGGTGATTAAAGCAATTAAAGAGAAAAATAAAGTGAGGATGTGGGGATTCGATCCCATACCCTCACGGTCAAGTCTGAAAAGCCAAGAAAGAAGAAGATAAAAGAAATGAGGTTGTGGGGGATCGATCCCAAAACCTCTCTGTCCCAAGATAAACAAATAAGAAAGTAAAAAAATAAGAAAAAATTAAATGAAGGAATTGAGGCTCGATCTCGGGTCCCCAACTCCTGTGGATCAAAATAGAATAACTAAATAAAAAATATAAGTGTTGTCCACGGGATTCGAAATCGGGTTCCCTTGCTCAAACTTGTATTGACACATAGTCATACGTGAATAAACTTTCAAAATAATAATGCCTACTAAGATCGAAATCAAGATCTTAGCATATGTAAAAGATGTAGTCTTGTAGAACATAATCATAGGAAGACATAAATCACTTAAACGAACTATGAATATAGCCTCATGGCTTGTATGTATATACCCATAAGTCTAGCATATGTTTAAAATTAAGTGAACCTAAGATGTATGTAATGAAATCATGTAACTGCAAAAGGTTTAAGTACGCGCGTAAAACACACTAAATGGCCAAGTGCATGGGCATATAATGAAATAAACATTCACTTTAAAGGGGTGAGTAATTATGAAAACCAAATGTGCTAATGTTAGTGAATGTGGTGAAAACATGATAAGAGGCTAATGTGAAAATTAGAGCAATCTCAAATGAGCCTAAATAAATGTTACCGAAACGTATTCACTTATGATAGTGTAAAGGTAATGAAGAGACTACTCTCTATGACAACTATAATGAAAGTATTAAGATTAATATATAGTTAATATTAATGATGAGATGAGAAATCATCTATTGAGTTATGATCCTCATACTAGAAACCATCTTCCGTGATGTATGAGTTGAATGAAATGGAACTTTATTCAGTGCACCGATACACTCGATATGACCGGTGATGCCTTCTTTCGATAAGGTCGGAGGTTCACGTAACTCTCATTAGATGAGACTATCCGGCATGCCATTTATTGTTATCCTTATACTTCTCCTAGTCTTCAAACCTATTCTGCCAATATTGGGATCTGGCGGGGGAAAATTCCAATGTAGTCTCGGATGTTTTGGGTCACTTTGGCAGGTGATTCTACCTCTTTCACCTTTGGAGGAGACACTGGATTTCATGATGCTCACATGATCCATGTCGATTAAAGTTAAAGTTTCCCATGAATGAATGAGGTTATCCTCAAATAATGCATTAATGAAATAAATGATACTGAAGGTGTAAGGACAAGATAATCAAGAAGTAATCTAGATTTAAGTAACGAAACTAGGTCATTCTTGATCATTACACATCAAACCTGATGAGTCTTAAACTACATCATTGGTATAGATGGTATTTACACTAGCTTATGAATGTATGATGTAAAGTACGTATGAATAAATGAAACAGACTCTGTGTTTGCTAAAGAAGGCTCCCTAGTTGAGGTCTCATTTGTTGAGCCCTAATTTTTGGGAAGTCTTGATGTCAACTCTATGATTCCAAAGTTTCATGGCATATGAACGAATGATATGATAGATGTTATCTACTATATGAAATATGTTATGTGCTATGTGTAAGACATTATGTGTTGTGTGCAATATGATACGTATGATAATGCATGTTACTCACATGGAATGACTTTCCAAATCCAAATTTGGCAGGTGCACTAACTTTCCTAATAAAAATTTGTCAAGTCTGCTGACTTTACTTTCCTGAAATCATGTTGTTATGTAAGAGATATTCTTACTCATGAATATCCTTGGTGTGTTCTTGCATATACCCATACTGAGTAAAAGTGTGTACTAACACCATAAAATATCTACTTTTAGGTGAAGGCACAAGTAGACATTAGAGCGTACTGTACAACGTTGCAGCTATCCGGACGTGGAGCTTACATCCAGACTTTGTAGGTCGACGTGCTTTTGAGGATGTCTGCCATTATTATCTAGCTTATATGTAGGCTTTAGCTACAGGATCATGTTACACTAATGTTTCATTTCCCATTTCATTTCAAACTTTATATTGGTGGCGTTTTGACAAGAATATGTTTAATGAAATTATGAATTGCTTCTTTCATTTGATTATATCTATATTAGATTGTTGATTTGTGAAGTCCTATGCTGTAAAGTCTAATATGTTTTGCATTAAATAAGAAAACATAAATTTCAAATTATCTGCTTAAATTAACCTAGAATAAGTAAGTCTGACGTATGTAGGCTTGTCCGCAAGCTCTAAGAGGTCAATGACGCTGGTCTCGTCTTAGGTCTAGATTCCGGTCATGAAAAAGTTTGTATCAGAGCATTAGGTAAAAATTTGAAGATAATAAGTTCACATTAACCACATCGATTAGTTTCTATGTCATGGTAGTGAAGTGCACCACTTTCCTTATTTAGAGACTGCATGATAACTAGGAAAATTCCCTTCTTCTGATATCATCGTGCCTTATCCATATGTTTGATTTGTTGATGTTATGAGCTTGTTTAACATCAATACTTGTTGTTTTTAGCGAATGAGTAGTATGAGAACCATTGTTTAGATGAGAGGAGGAGCAGCTGCTGAGGACAATAAGGTTCAACCCTACGCTCCATCTGAAAGAATATTTATGCCGGTTAACCCTGATGGGTTAATTAATGCGGAGGTTCACGAATCTCTGGACCAGATGGCACATGCCATGACTAACCAGGTCAATCGATAGAACGTTCAGAGGGAGAACCCAGCGGTTCACAACAAGGATGAAAGGTTGAGAGACTTCACGAGGATGAATCCTTCTACGTTCATAGGGTCTAAGATTTAGGAGGATCCCGAGAAGTTTGTGGATGAGGTGCATAAGATTTTTATGTCAATGGGGGCCCCAAACACTGAGAAGGCTGAGCAGGCTTCCTATCAGCTCAAGGATGTTGCACAGACTTGGTGCAAGACGTGACAGGATAGTGGAGCTTTGGGCGGAGTTCCTGTCACTTGGGGGTTGTTTAAGAGAGCCTTCCTCGAGAGATTCTTTCCCAGGGTGATGAGGGAGGCCAAGGTAGAGGAGTTTATCAAACAAAAGTAGGGATCTACGTAAGTCAGAGAGTATTCCCTTAAGTTTGTTAAACTATCTAAGGTATGATACTTCCCTTATATATGCCAGCAAGGATGAGATGAGTTGTTTCCCAACAGGAATCATCGTAGATATGAAGGATGATACATCAACCTCTCCAAGTTGATGGTGAATGTCTAGCAGGTGGAGGAAAGACGGAAGACGAGAGGTGATTGTGATGCTAGGCGTCCTAAGCGTCATCAGCAGGAGGGTCCTAGAAATGGGGGCAACAGGAACAACTTTAGACTCCGTGAGCACCCTTAATTTAAAAAGTGTCAACAGAGATCAAGGAACTCTAACTTTTAGAAGATTACAACACCTATAGGAGGAAGACCAGAGACTAAGAATGCAATGGAAATGAGATGCAGCATTCCAGAAAGGATTGTGCTATGTTTGGCCGTGCTCACAGTGGAGAATGTTTATAGGGCATTAATGCATGTTTTAGTTACGGTAAGAGCGGGCACATGGTAAATGACTGCACACAGTCAAGAGGTCAGGCTGGAGGTAATGCTCAGCCTAGGCCTAATCCATATGATGGAGCAGCAGTCGAGTCTCCTATAATAAAGAGGTTCTACGCCCTTAAGGGTAGGAAGGAGCAGGAGAAGTCCGTTGATAAGGTCACAAGTATGCTGCAAGTATTCTCCACTTCTATTTATGCTTTAGTTGATTAGGGTCTACTCTTTCCTTTGTAACTCCTTTACTTTCTCTCACTTTAGAGATATTTCTTGATGTTATGCATGATTCTATTCTTGTTAGTACACCTTTAGGAGAAAATATAAGAACTTAAAGAGTATACAAGGACTGTCCAATAGTTTTAAGTGGTCCCACTATATGTGCAGACCTATTTTAGTTACCAATGCATGATTTTGATGTTATTCTTGGTATGGACTGGCTTCATAGTTGTTATGATTGTATGCATTGTCATAGTAGGGTTGTGAGATTTCGTTTCCCTAATTAAGAAGAGCGTGTCTGGGAGGGGGACAACTAGAGTCGTCCTAATCCCTTGATTTCAAACCTTTAGGAAAATAAAATGATTTCCAAGGGGTTATTGTGTCATCTTGTGAGTCGTAATGATTTAGATCATGACATTTCTTCCATATACTTAATTCCTGTTGTGAATGAATTCCAAGATGTATTTCTTGATTATTTGCATAAAGTTCCTCCCATTCAAGAAATTAACTTTTGTATCGACATAAAACTCGATAATAATCCAATTTTAATTTCACCTTAAAGAATGGCTCGAGCTGAACTCAAAGAGTTGACGCTGTAGTTAGAAGACCTCACTGAACAGGGTTACATTTAGCTGAGTATATCCCCTTGGGATGCTCCAGCGTTGTTTAAGAAAAAGAACGATGGAATCCTTATAATATGTATCAATTATTGGAAGCTCAACAAAGTCACTATCAAGAATAAGTATCCACTTCCACGAATAGATTATTTGTTCGACCAACTCCAAGGGTATAGTTTCTTCTTGATGATTGATCTTCATTCAGGGTACCATCAGCTTAGGGTTAAGAGATAACAAGATTCCATACGGGTTATTGTGGAAAGGATGACTATGTATACCCTCTTTATATCTTTAAAGTCTACTTACATAGCGAAGGATTATGCGAGACTTTAAATTGGTGAGATTGTGAGATGGAATGGGATTCCTTTTTCTATCATTTCAGTTCACTTCACATTTCTGGAGATCCTTCCATAAGATCTTAGGCACACATTTGAAGCTTAGAACTGCCTTCCATCCTCAAACTTGTGGGCATGCAGAGCGCACCATTCAGACATTTGAGGATATGTTGAGGGGGTGTGTGATTGACTTTAGGGATAGTTGGGACGACCATCTTCCTTTGATTGATTTCTCGTATAATAATAACTATCACTCAAGCATTGGGATGGCACCATTTGAGGAGTTGTATATTAGAAGGTGCAGGTCTCCATTTGGGTTGTTTGAGGTTGGTGAGTCATCCATTTTTGTTCCAGAGATCATTCATAAGGCCTTAGAGTATATTAGAGTGATTATGAAGAGGTTTTCCACTTCCTACAGTTGGCAAAAGACTTATGCAGACAAGAGAAAATGACCCTTAGAGTTTGAAGTTTGTGACCAGGTCTATGTAAAGATATCACCTATGAAGGGGTGATGTGGTTTGGTAGGCAAGGGAAGTAGATTCTGATTTATATTGGACCATTTGAGATCCTACAACTTGTGGGTGAATTAGCCTATGAATTTTCTTGGCCTGCAGAGCTAGCTTCTGTTCATCCAGTCTTTCATGTCTCTATGTTAACGAATTTATTTGGTGATCTAGCATCAATTCTACCCTTTGAAGGTTTGGAAGTCGAGGAAGACTTGTCCTATGAGGAAGTACCTGTTTAGATTTTAGACAGACAGATCAAGCGCTAAGGAACAATGAGGTTGTCACACTAATGGTATAATGGAGAAAAATCTAGTTGAGGGTGCTTCCTGGGAGGCCGAGGCCGATATATGATCCCGCTAGCGTCATCTTTTCATCCATTGAGTTTAGACTTCGTACTCTTATATCTAAGTTTGGTTATATCTCCATTCTTTGTTGTTATTGCTTGATTGTGTATAATAACTATGTTATGATCTGACAGGCATTAAGCTATGTAGTTAGTACTATCATTCAGAAACCAATGTTCCTAGGGGGGGGAGATTATTTAACTACCCTAAAAATCGATATATGATGTAATGCTTAATGTGTCTAGAATGACTACGATTAGATCGGGTTCAGAGGGATTGATGCGCGTAGAATCTGATCTCTGAACCCTTTCCAAAACCAAGCAAACTAACTTGGAGAGTTAGTTGAGCTAGCAAAGGTTGGGTACATCCATGTACGGCTCGCGAATATGAAGATTTACCCGGATGAGTCTTTACTGGACTTAATAAAGAAATCTTAAGTTTGGAGGGTTAAAAGGTAAAATGGTCTTTTGTTAGGATAAGGGTAGTATTATAATTAACCTGAATATGTAATTAATTATTTAATCACTAAGGTAGAGAGGCATTTTTGGGAGAGAGGTTCAAAAATTGGCCTTTGCGTGAAGTATTGTTACACCCTTTTTCGAACCTAGGTGGAAGCAATGATTTAAATTGTTAAATTAACTTTATTAATTAATATTTATTTGCTGATTTATGAAAAAGGAAAATAATATTTTTACGGGTTTAAAGATTCCTAGTTTGACTAAGTTGTTAGCTAAGCCTAAACTACCTTTCACATTTCACACATCATGCCAATATCTCACCTTCACGATCATTCTCTTTTCTTGTTCACGTTTCCTTGCAAAGCAAAAGTACTAAACCATAAAATATTACTAAATTTCTTCACACATTAAGAACTTACACGAAAATAAAAGAAAAAAAAGCTAATAAAAAACATTAGGCAAAATAGAGGATTATTCCGTCGATTTTGTGTTGAAGTTGAGGAGATTTCGACGTGATTTTTGGAGAAGGTTTTGGGAATCAAATCAGGGTTTGAATTACATTAATGGTATGGGTTTTTTTGCAATTTGTTTCTTTACCAAGAGAACCCTAGGATTTAGTCGATTCACATCTGAAAACTAGGATTGTTTCCATGTTGCGTGTTCCAGTCACTAGCTCCCATTGATTCATAGGTTGGGTATGTTTGCTGATAGAATCATATGAATGACAACCTATGTTTGCCAAAAATATGTGTATGTGTGTGCAATGTTACCTGTGACCTTTACCTTCGGTTTGAGGTTCAAAAAGGATATGTTATGGTTGTATTTTTATAGGCACAAATTATGTAAATCGTTATGTTCACATAAAGTGTAATGGGGCTTATTTGAATGAGAAAGTCTTGGCTAAATGAATCCATGAATATGCACCTAAGACATTCTAAATGAACAATAAATTACCCTAAGAATTAACGTGTTACATTGAAAAACTACAAACTTTCCAGCTACAATGTATGAGTTTCGTTCAAGTTAAAGTGGTTTAAAATGCTATGAATAATGAACTAAATAAGTGAGGTCACTGAGGATTGAACCCGTGACCTCACCATGTTAAAAGTCATAGAATAATGTATGATAAAAAGAATGTGGTAAGGGGGATTCAAACCGTGACTTTTATTGGAAAATAAAACTATAAAAATAAAAAATGAGAGGAGTGGGACTCGATCCCACAACCTCTTTGTCTGACTTAAGGAATTATAAGAAAATTAAGGTTTAGGCGTGTGTGAATCAAACCAACGACCTCTAGGCTGATTAAGGCAATTAAAGAGTAAAATAAAGTGAAGCTGTGGGGATTCGATCCCATACGCTCACGGTCAACTCAGAAATGTAAAAAAAAAAGAAGATAAAAGAAATGAGGTTGTGGGGGATCGTCCCACAACCTTTCGGTCCCAACACAAGTGAAAAAGAAAGAAAGAAAAATATGGAAAAATGAAATGAATGCGTTGGGGCTCGATGTCGGGTTTCCTTGCCCAATTCGGTATTGACACATAAACCATGTTCCAAATAATGTTTCCTACTAAGATCGAAATCAAGAACATGGCATTTGTACAAGATACATAAGTCTTTTACCACATAATCTTAGAAAGACATGAATCAATTCAACGAACTATGAATGAAGCCTCATGGCTTGTATGTGTACACCCATAAGTCTAGCATGCATTTAAAAGAAACTGAACCTAAGATGTATATAATGAATTGATGTAACCCTAGAGGTGTTAAGTACGACTGTAAAACACACTAAATGGCCACTTGTATTGGCATATGATGAAATTAAAATTAACGTAAAAGGGGTGAGTAATTATTAAAAGCAAATGTGCTAATGTTAATGAATGTGGTGACCACATGATAAGAGGATAATGTGAAAGATGAGAGCAATCTCAAATGAGCCTAAGTAAATGTTACCAAAACGTACTCGCCTATGAGAGTGTAAAGCTAATGAAGATACCAGTATGACAAGATGAGAAATCATCTATTGAGCTATGATGTCCTCATACTAGAAGCCATCTTCCATGAAGTGTGAGTTTAATTAAATGGAACTTTATATTGAGCACCGATAAACGAGATATGAGCGGTGATGCCTTCTTTCAGGAGGAGCGGAGGTTCACATAACTCTCATGAGATGAGACTGTCCCACATGGTGGGTATGCATCTCCTAATATATCCTACTCTTTGAACCGATATTGCTAATTTAGGGATCTAGCGGGGTTCAATTCCCATGTACGATATTGCTAATTTAGGGATCTAGGAGGGTTCAATTCCCATGTACTCTAGCATGTTTTGTGTCACTTTGGACAGTGATTCCACCTCTTTTCAGTGTGGGGGACACACTGGACTTCATGATGTTCACATGATATATGTCGGTTAAAGTTCAATATTCCCATGAATGAATGAGGCTAGACTCAACTGATGCACATAATGAAAAGAGTGATACCAAAGGTGTTAGGATAGAAAAATCAAAAAGTGATATAGACTTATGTAATGACACTAGGTCATTCTTTATCATTGAACAACGAACATGATGAAAGTCTTAAACTACTTCCTAGGTATAGCTGGTGTTTATACTAGCCTACGAATGCACGAAGTGAAGTACATATATTTGAATGAAGTAGACTATGTGTTTGGTAAAGAAGGATCCTTGGTTTATGTCCTATATGTTGAGCCCTCATTTTTGGTAAGTCTAGATGTCAAGTCAATTATTCCAATGTGTCATGGCATATGAACGAATGAGATAAAAGATGTTATGTGATGTATGCAATATGTTCTTTGCTATGTGTAAGATGTTATGTATTGTGTGCAATATAATACGTATGATGATGCATGTTACTCATGGCATGACTTTCCAAATAAAAATTTGGCAGGTCCACTAACATTCCTAATAAAAATTCGGCATGTCATCTTACTTGACTTTTATTAAATGTTTTGAGAAAAGAGTTATTCTTACTCATGCATGTCGTTGGTGTGTTGTTGCACATAGACATACTTAGTACAAGTGTCTACTAATCCCATACAATAATTCTTTTAGGTTAAGGAACAGGTGGATGTTAGAGCTTACGATACAACATTGCAGCTATCCGGAAGTGGAGCTGACATCCGGACATTGTAGTCCCTCATGCTTTCGAGTATTTAAATCGCTATTATCTAGCTTAGGTGTAGGGTTTATCTAGTGGAGCATGTTCCACTAGTGTTTCATTTCAAATTCATTTCAGACTTTGTATTGATGCAGTTTTTTGAAGAATACGTTTAATGTAATTATGAACTGCTTCTTTCATTTAAGTATCTCTATATTAGATGGATGATTTATGAACGCCTACGATGTTAACTATAATATCTTTTACTTGAAAAAAGAAAACAAAAAGTTCAAATTTTCAACTAAAATTAACCTAGATGAAGTAAGTATGAAGTATGTAGGCTTGTCTGCGACCTCTGAGAGGTCAACAACGCCGGTCTCGTCTGGGATTTTGATTTCAGTTTTGACACCAACATGATGACAACGCAAGAAGAATCACTACATCACAATTCAATTCTAGATAATAGTTTAAGACAAGATACTTAGGTCAATTGACAACATACTTCATAACCTAGATCACTTCTGAAGAACTAGTATAAAGAGACTACAGTGCATCCTAATTCATTTACGATTATCATAACAACTCCATCTATTATTCATTAAACCAATAACAAAGTCAATTGAACCAATAAAATAAAATTCATAGAAAGATGAAAACATTGGGTTAAGGGTTAAAAGTCATCTTCTACAAACTACACCAAACAAGCAAGATATATTATAATTAAGTTAGAATAAATATTAAGCTATTCATAATATCAAAAATAAATCCTTAACAAAACAATTGGTAACAGGATTTTCGAGATTGGGAAATATCCAAATGAAAACTCAACTTTTGAAAATAATTTGGAGGAACTCTTTGAGAAAAGATATCTCAAAGGTTAATTAGATATCCTACCTCAATGTTTGATGAAGAATTAATGGTGAATTAATCCCCTTAAAGCCCCTAAAACCCTCTCTTAGCTTTGTCTTCAATGGAGCTCATCACTAGAGAGAGAATGAAGAGAGAAGGAAGAGAATTTGGGTTTGTGAGTTATGAGACTTTAGTAAGTCTTAATAGGTTACGAAATTATATAGGTTTTTAAATAATTTATGTATACTTCCCTTAATCCCTAACTACCACCTAACCCCTTAATGAATTATTTAAGATATAATAAAAACATACACAATATTGGACCCTCACAGACGAGACCTCAACCTACGGTATGTCTGGGAGTCCACGACCACCCCCCTTCTTTGCTGCACATCTGTAGTCTTGGTCTGAGACTGTGCACATAAGGATCTTAAATGAATTTTTTATGGGTTGGTCGACGGATGGCATTAACGCCTTGCCGATGAACGAACGCCCCCATCTTTGCCCTCTCGTGGGTGCACAATGCCTAGGCAGTGTTTGACTCCAACGTGCAAGAGTCCTCCTCAAGGGACATTGGTTGGTGGGAGATGCATTTGATAATGAAATAACTTAAACACATTTTTGACACCCTTTCAAAAAATTTCATCATCTTCCGACTCCTAAAAGCTAGTCAAATAGGCTGAGGCACACTAGTACTCCTTGAACAAATTTCGGGACATCATTGACGTTGTTGGATGTTTTGGTTTCTAGACATCCTAAATGACTTATATTCAATAATGTTGGACTTAAAACAGCGTCTAGACCTTATGAAACTTATGTTAGTTTTTACAACATGTCTTTAATTTTTGAAGTGTTACAAGAGGGTGGTAGCGTGAATGTGTTTTTGATAGCCATAAGTGATCAATTTGACCAATATATACACATTCACACATTATGTAATCAAACAATTAGCATAGGATTATAGTATATAATGAATGGTATTCTCATATGCACTAATGTCTACAACTTTGAAGGTAAAACTTATGTCTATGAATGTATTTTATGTATCATTAACTAGGATGACTTGATAGGATAGTTCATGGGGCTGGTTTCCTATGCATATGCATATGAATGTATGAGTATGTTATCAACATGTCTTATATTCCACAATTTGAAGTATATGGTAGGATGAATTATGGTTATACCTATTGCGAAATGTGATTAGATTAAAGTATTGCTCATAAAGTTACACGTGTACACATATGCATGAATGAAGTTAAGTATGAACATGTGTGATCTAAAGGATTTATGTGAAAGGTTTGACACATATATGTATATACTCACACATGAATAATGATATATTCGATAGATGGACACTTGAAAGAAATTAGCCTAGCACCAAGTGAACTTGACAACTAGAGGTGTTTGCTTCACATAGAGGAAGATTCACCATTAGTTTCTCATAAGGTGTTGACTTTACTTGGAGCAAAATTTATCTATGGTTCACACCTTCCATTAGTTCCATAAACTTTTCTAGCAACATAGGATATAGCAATTGATCATACAGAATATTTTAGAATGTTATAATGTTCTACCTTTGCTAGGTAACAACACCATCGACTGGTTTAAGGATCTACAAGACTAAATTCTATGTTTAGCACCCATGGTCTTAATGTCGGTTAAGGCTATAGTTTCACTAAAGTAAAATGGAAAATAGAATAAATGATTAGGACCCTAACTAGGATGGACTATGGGAAGTTACTTAGGATAGGAGAGAGTAATGAACTTGCCTATAAAATGCAAAGTTATCTCTTTAGGAAGTTCTAGGAAGGTTTTCTAAAGTGTATGACTATATTTAAGTCTGTATGCATGACATTGTATTGTTGTCTACTTCTTGTAATCATATGCATGGTATGAGTCTATATGACGTGGTGTTGTTATTATATGCATAATATTGGTCGTAATAACTATAAGATGAAGGTGTTGGTTGACATGAATGAAGGGGTATATGTTAGTAATGTTGATGTATGAAGTGTTAAGGCTTATGGTCTCATGATAGTTAAATAAATATATATCAGGTTATAGGGCTTCACATGTCCATTACATAGTAGACTTAAATTGGACTTGTGAGTTACATAGTATAATAATTTGTTTGAAGTGAAATTAGTATATGTAGAAAGTTAATAGAATTCACTGTAATGTCCCTATGGTCTTTACTTTGATGTGTCTATGATATACTATATTTCTGTGATGCTATTTGATGGCTTATGTAGAATGTATGTATCATTTCCTTGTGGCCTTAAGGTGATGCATTCCACCATGTATCACTAGAAGGTAACTTGGGTGGTTAATAAGTTAATAAAAAGAAGTCATTGTAAAGAGAAGAAAGCTTACTGTAAAGAAGGAATATGCTAACTGTAATGTGACTATTAAGTACCTAAAATGCAAGGTGTGATTTTATATGATTGATAACCATTCAATAGGACTATATGAAGTATGAGAATTTTATAAATGCTATTGTGTCAATATTATATGATGATTTCACCAAAAGGTGTGGTGCATGATTTCAAGTAGAATGTCCTTTTTAGGGTAAACAATTTTTTTTATTTCATATACCAAAGTGAATAATTACAAAACTAAATGGATACATACCACCAATTTATCAAATATGATAACCACTTCCATATATACTAGTCCTACTAACTAAATAAGAAATAATTCAAGCTATGTATAGGAATGAAAATAGTCTATCTTGAACCTAATCAACAACTACTATAAGGAGTGTTAGTCTATCCTTACAGAATTCCAAGTTTGAAGGTAAGAGCAGCAATCCATCTTGGAGGAGTTTGAGCTCTCACAACTTCTCTTAATAACTTGTCTTGATGAATCTGACCCTGTTAAAATCTAATTCTATTACTCTCCATCCAGACTAATGTTACCAATGTGATGAAGCAAAAACTAACCAACACACCTTTTCTAGATGTACCTTTTGCATGAGCTTTAACCCAAAGTAGTTCATTTTTCCAGCAATAAATACTTCTGATAAAGCCTAACCAAATAAGAAAATGTGTCCATAAATACCTTGTGATAGTGCAATAAAAACATAAATGTTCAACAGTCTTCATTGCATTATTACATAAGCTACACTGAATGGAGACATGGATATTAATTTTAAGTAGTCCACCAGCTGTAGCGAGTCTTTGCTAAGAAGCTAAAATACATGTGAATTTAAATCTCGGATGAATAATGGGATGAAAAAAATTATCTTCCATAACATCATTTTGTAAATATGGAGAAGGCTAAGGTACATCTTTTTGGTCGAAAATCTATCATTGTGGACCATCAGTGCTAGCCTTCTCTTCAAATAACCTTAAAAGTTTTGTGCATTCAAGATGATATTCCCAACCTCAACAATTTTTATCAACACCCAAGTAGATTCATTGGGATGGAACATAATTCCCAAAATTGCCCTTTCATATAATATACTCGTAGACATTTAATCCATAAGTCTCTTTTGTTACAACCCACAGTAGTCTATGAATAGTTATTTGATTCCAAAGTGCCATATTTATTATGTTCTAGTCGTCTGGAACTCTAGGACTACATAATATTGTCCAAGATATCAAGCCCTTCTTGGAATTAAGATTATTACTTTTGCATATTATCTTCAAAATTCTTTTAGGCAATATAAAAATTAGTTTCAAATATGTTTGAATGCAAAAAAAAGAAGCTAATCTAATTGAGTTCGTCTAGCGTAGGACAACACTTTTGGTGACCAACACCTGATTCCTGCAGTTATCTTATTAACTATCGGTAAAAATTGTTCCCCTGATATTTTCTATGAGGATAGAGGAACCCCAAAATATTTTAACGGTAGATTACCTTATTGATAGAGAAGATTACTAAGAAATTCCTGTTTCACCCTAGGTGTCACCTCAGTCATATATATATATAATTTATTTCAGTTTTGTCTAGCAGTCGAAAAGCTTCAGAAAATTTTGTGAAAGCATCATGTATCATCTGTATAGACTTTACTGAAGCATTACAAAGAAGCAATAAGTCATCTGCAAAACAAACATGAGTAATCCCGAACCATTTACACTTTGGATGATAATGGAAAACAATGTTTTTGTCATATTGATAGAGTTCCCTTTTGAACTTTTCTAATGCATTTCTTACACTCGAAATGTTTTGGAAGTCCTCCAAACAAGATTAATCAGTATTATACTAAAGTAATGTAAGACATCACCCACTGTATGAACAAGTAAGGAGATCCCAACTCTGCAATAATTGAATCTAAGAAGCACCATTCAATGGAATCATAAGCTTTCCTTAGGTCTACGTTCATAACACATCTAGGAGACATGCCTTTCTTAGTAAACCACTTTAAGATTACATGACTTATCAGTACATTATCAATAATACAACTCCTCCTTAAGAAAGAAGATTTTGCAAGACTAACAACATGATAACAAACTAGCTTAATTTTGTTCGTTAAGATTTTTGTAATGATCTTATAGAACGTGGTGCAACAAGTTATAGGCACGTGGTCTTTTACCTATGTTGGATTATTTACTTTAGGGATAAGAGTAACGACAATACAATTAATGGCTTTAAGCATTTTACCTGTATGAAAAAATTCTAGAATAGCCTGAAGCACATCAAGTTTTACTATTGTCCAGTTCTTCAAAAAACTCTCAATTGGAAATAAATCAATCTCTGGACACTTATTAGAGGGAATACTCTTATTGGAAAGCATTATCTCTTCTTTAGTTACAGGAAAAACATGCCTACGCTTCTGTTCATATCTTCGACAAGGCCCCTTTCTATTGAATGCAACCTTAGGACATAGTAGATTTTCATATCTTTCTCCCATTAGTTTTGAATAAAATCTAATAAATTTAGCTTCAACTATTTGAGGGGCTTGCACATTTTTACCTGCATTATCATAAATTGAACTAATGTAGTTCTTGCTCTTTGATCTTAACCTGAGCATGAAAAAACATTGTATTAGCATCTCCACTTATTACCTTTTGAGGGTCCTGCAACCAATTTATTTATAATATTTTGAGACTTGTTCACTTTTAAATGCATGTTTTTTCATGGTTCATACTTTGTGCATTCTTGTACTAACTCCATTATTCTCTACCTTTTTACACAAAATGTGGATTATTGATGCTTAAAGGATGTATTTAAATGGTTACAATCTTAATATGTGTTTCCTAAGCTCTAGGTTAGGTGTCCTTAAGTTCAAGGATTTCTTCGTTACGGTTTACATAAAGTCTTGTAAAATTTATATTTATGTATTATGTAATAAGGGTCATGTCCCTATTGTACTATAATGATGTTGGGTCTAGTATGGAAAAATAGACTAGAGTATTTAACTATGTATTAGGATACATTATATATAATAGAAGTGGTGTTATAGCATATGATGTGCTAAGAATGTTTATGTTTTCTGCTAAATTTAACAATGAAAATGAAATGAATGATAACTATGGACTTATATATGACCTCCAAGAGGTCAATTACACCATGTGACAAGATAATGTCGTTCAGACATGCTACATTATAATATGAACATTTCTTGTCTCATGGGTCATGCTAAACAAGTAGAGGAGACAATGGTTAAGAGGAAGAGTCGAGATGGAAAAAGTGCAAAGTCATTTGATGGTGGTTCTTCGAAGAAAAGACTTGATATTAAAGACAAGCCTAGGTTCATGAAGAGATACTACAACCAAGATCCTTAAAAGTAACCTAAGGCTTGTGATTATACGGATTCTAACCCTAAGCCTAAAAAGGGAAGGGGTACAAATTCACAAAGTAAGAATCCAACTTGTGGAAAGTGTGGAAAGAAGCATTAAGGTAATTGCATCATTGTAACAGACAATCGCTTTAGTTGTGGTAAGAGTGGACACAAGGTGAGATATTTCCCAAACTTGAAGGGTGAAGACAAGGGTATTGGGAAAGCTCAAGACAATGATTCTAATGTTGATGCTCCGAAGAAGAATCACTTTTATTCTCTCCGCTCTAGGGGTGATCAAGACATTTCTCCAATGTTGTGACCGATATCTTGATAGTCTTTTCAATTGAAATAATTGCCTTACAATGATCCCGGTGCTGATTTTTCATTTGTTACTCCTATTGTAGGTAAAAAGTTTGACATTTTTCCCGATATTTTAAATGAACCTCTAATGGTGACTACCCCGGTTGGTGTGTAAGTTGTTGGTAAGATAGTACATAGATATTTTCCGACAATGTTGCCCAATAGAGTTTCTCATGTGGAATTAGTAGAACTCAATATGGTTGATTTTGATGTTTTTTTGGGTATGGATTGGTTGCATACTTGTTTATCTTACATAGATTGTAGAATAAGGGTGGAAAAGTTTAACTTTCCAAATGAACCCATTTTAGAATGGAAAGGGGGAAACTCTATTTGTAGAGGTCAAATCATTGCTTGCCTAAAAACTGGCAAGAGGATTTCTAAAAGATGTTTATACCATATTGTTAGAGACAATGATTTAGACTCTTACATTAAACCTATTAATTCTGTCCTCGTAGTGATAGAATTTCTGGAGGTCTTTCGTAATGATCTTCTTCTTATTCCTCTAGAACAAGAAATTGATTTTCGTATCGACTAGCTACCGTATACAAATTCCATTTTATATCCTCTTTATTGGATGGATCCGGCTGAATTAAAAGTGTTGAAGGCATAGATCAAACATTTATTAGACAAGGGTTATATTCGGCCTAGTATTTCTTCATGGGGTGCTCCAGTATTGCTTTTGAAAAACAAGGATGGGTCCCTTAGAATGTGTATCGATTACCTTCAACTTAACAAAGTCATAATCAAGAATTAGTAACATTTACCTTTGATTGAGATTTATTTGATCAACTTCGAGATGCGAGTAACTTTTCAAAGATTGATTTGAGATCGGGATATCACAAACTTAGGGTGAGAGGTTAAGACATTCCCTAGACGTGATTTTGAACTAGATATGGTAACTTATGTTCTTAGTAATGTCCTTTGGTCTCACTAATGCTACGGCGGGGTTTATGGACTTAGTGAATAGGGTATTTAAGAATTACCTAAATTTATTATTCATTATCTTCATTGACGAAATCTTGGTATAATCTAAAAAGGAGTTAGGCACACTGACCATTTGTGAGTGATTTTAAATGTACTTAAGGATCACCAAATATTTTCTAAGTATAGAAAATGTGAGTTTTGGTTTAGGTCGGTAGCGTTTCTTGGTCATTTCATCTCTATAGAGGGTGTTGAGGTTGATCCAAGAAAGACCAAAGCGGTGAATAATTGATCTAGACCCTTTGATCCGACGTATATTAGGAGTGTCTTAGGCATAGCAATTTATTATAAAAGGGATGTCGATGGGTTTGCATCCATTTTTTCCTCTTTAACAACCTTGCCACAAAAAAATGTGAAATTTGAGTGGTTGGAATCATGTGAAAGAAGCTTCCAAGTGTTGAAGGATATGCCTGCCTCCAATACAGTCTTGCCCTTAACTGAGGGTACTAAGAGATTTATGGTTTAGTGTATGGCTTCCTTAGTCGGTGTGTGGTATTTTCTAATATGATATGGAAAATTGATAGCCTATGCTTCTTGAAAACTCAATGTTCATGAGAAAAATTATCTAACTCAAGAACCTTGAGTTAGCGACTGTTGTGTTTACCTTGAAAATATGGAGGCATTACCTTTATGGGGTTCATGTTGATGTGAATACGGACCATAAAATTCTTCAATATGTATTCACCCAAAAGGAGTTGAATCTCTTAAAAAGAAAGTAGTTAGAATTGTTGAAAGACTAAGACATGAGTGTTCTTTATCATCCCGATAAGTCTTACGTGGTGGTGGACGCTCTAAGTCATTTTTCCATGGGAAGTGTGTCCCATGTGGAAGAATCCAACAGAATCCTAGTGAAGGATTATCGTTGGTTAGCTCATTTAGGGATTCATATTAAAGGTTCTCCTAATGATGGTGTTGTCGTAAATCATAACTCCGAGTCATCATTTGTGGTTAAGATGAAGTGTAAACAACACCTTTATCCATTATTGATGGAGTTGAAACAACAGGTTCTTCGAATGATGAATGAGTCATTTACCCAAGGGTGAGATGGTGTTCTTAGATTCTAAGGCAGATTGTATGTGTTCAGTGTCTATGATTTACGAAATTGGATTCTTGAGGAATCTCATGCAGCCAGTTACTCTATTCATTTGGGTTCTACTAAGATGTACCATGACCATAGAGAAGTGTTTTCATGGTATGACTTAAAAAGGGACATTGCGGAATTTGTTGAAAAGTGTCAAAATTGCCAACAAGTAAAAGCCGATCCCCAAAAGTCGGGTGCTTTACAAAAAGAAATCCATGTTTCTACATGGAAGTGTGAAGATTTTAACATGGATTTCGTAGTACTAGAAGTTAATATGATTCTATATGGGTGGTCGTGGATACATTGACCAAATCCACTCATTTTATTCCCGTCAAGTATACTTATTAAGTGGAAGATTATGCAAGAATCTATATTGAGAAGATAGTGAGTCTTCATGGTGTTCCTTTGTCCGTCATACTTAATAGAGGTGCACCATTCACATGCATGTTTTGGAGGTTGTTTCAAATAGGGTTGGGTACTCAAGTGAAGTTAAGCACCGCTATTCATCTTGAAACCGATGGTCAAGCGGAGCATACCATTCAAACTCTTGATTATATGCTTAGGGATTGTATCATTGAATTCAAGGGAAATTTGTATGAGCACTTTCCTTTGGTGTAGTTCTCATATAACAATAGTTTTCATTTATCCATATCTAAAGATCCTTTTGATGAATTTTTTGGTAGGTGGTGTTGATATCCTATTGGATGGTTTGAGGTTGGCGAGTCTTCGCATCTTGGGCACAATTTGATCCATATGACCTTAGAGAATGTTCATTTCATAAGGAACCATCATCAAAAAACCTACAGTCGACTAAAGTCTTATGCCGCTAATAGGAGAAGAGACCTTAAATTTGAAGAGGGTTATAAGTTTATTTGAAAATTTTGCCCATGAAAGGGGTTGTTAAATTTGCAAAGAAAGACAATTTAAGTCCTCGTTATTTGGGTCCATATGAAATTTTTCTAAAGGGTTGACAAGGTTTCAAATGAGTTGAAATTCCCAACTGAATTATCTTCGGTTCATCGGTTTTTCCATTTATCCATGCTTAAAATGATATTGGTAATCCTAAGTCCATTCTTCCTATCGAAGGTCTTGGTGTGAAAGAGAACCTCTCTCATGAGATGGTTCTGGTAGAAATAATTTATCGTCAAGTGAAGAGGTTGAGGAATAAAGAGGTGGCCTTCGGAAAAGAGTTATCAAAAATCCACTTAGTTGAGGAAGCAACATGGGATGTCGAGGCCAACATGAAGTCTTGTTATCCTCATGACTTTCCAAAAGAAAAATTAGTTTTTGTTACTAATAATAAAAACAATGAGTAAATTAGAAATTGTCTTGATTTTTGGTGAAGTTTTGCAGAAAGGTGCATGTTACATTAAGTTACAGTGATATTTCTACCTAAAATGAAATTGTGCTCATTTACTTTTTTTCAGCTTATGTTGTGTATATTGTATGTTGTTGCTTTCATAAAGTTATATTGACCATGTTGATATGTTGAAAAAGGAATTTTGGCATAAATTACTCTTAAATGATATGTGGAGCTGATATTCCTCCAGTTGTAATTTTGAATTCTTATGTGTGAAAGAGATGTTTTGGGTAACTTGTGTAAATGCCAAGATTATGTGTTGATTTGAGTTGTGAAAAACTCCTTGAGTTGTAACTCGTGTTTTTTATATTGCTGTTAGGACTGCAAATCTTATGTCAACCCTTTCCCTTTTAAAAGATTAGTGTCATTAATGGATGAATGTTCCTAAGGGGGGGATAATTTACTACTCCAAAAAATCCTAGACCTAATATAGAGCCACACAAGTAGATCCAATGTTGGTAATACTGTTTTAAAACCGAAATTAATGTTTATAAGTCATCTTGGATGTTTTATATCCAGGGAAAGAACTTCTTGTCCCTATGTTTGGCGAAGGTTTAGGTGGTTCATATGGAGTCCAAACCTTGTAAAAAAATTTACTAAGTAGAATTTAGTAAAACTGGTTTTGATATCCAGTAATGAATCCTCAAGGACCACCGAAGGGTCCTTGAGGAAGACCCTAACGTGGGCAGGCAGGGCGCAACAACAATCAAGGGGCTATTGCGTGTCAAACAGTGTAACACTAGGAAAACTCTAAGACATGTTTTAGATCACAACATGTCTTTCAAAAGGTTGTGTCACTTTTTTAAGATCAAATATAATGTATATAAGTCATTTAGGAAGTACGGAAGTCAAAACATCCAAGAACTCCCATGACGTCCGGAAACTAGTCCAATGAGGTGCTAGTGTGCCTTAGAATATTATACTATTTTTTTCGAGTTTGAAAATGACGAAACTTGGTGGAAAGGGGCGTAACGCATAATAATTTTATTTTATAGTTGAAACCTTCTGGGTATGATTCGCTAAGGACTAACCAAGGATCCTTTAGGAGGACCCTTGTAATTTGGCAAAATGCTGCCAAAAGGCAGTGTCTGTCGTCGTGTTGCAGGCGAGGAGCCATTGGTGAATCAATGGGGCGTCTATGTCTCCGTCGATGAACACTTCGAAAAAATTGTGGTAGTCTTATTTTGACATGTCTCTTACGAAATAGACTTACCAACTGGACAGTTGGTCCCTTCGCCGTTGTTTGACAAACCGAGCATCAAACGTGGTCCCCTCTCTAAGTCCACTATTTTCCTGCACATTTTCAAGTTTGTTAAATTAATTAATTACTTAGGTATAAAAGGAGGTCAAATTTATTTGGTTAATGACCTATATAAAGACCCTAACTCAATTACATTAGCCTAAGTCCTCGTAATTGCCATACCCAAATTGCTCTTCCTTCCCTCTTATGTATCTCTTCCAAGGATAAGAACACCATATAAGAATATCAAAGTTCATACATCAAACGTAATAAATGAACAACTTGTGGGATTCCTTTCATCTTTGGGATCTCTTTTCACAAACGGTTCCTTCAAATTGAATTATAAACATGAAATTTAAGTGGGGTTTCTTCCAATAAGAAATTGATATTGTTCATTTGATTGATTATGATTTATATTGGATATTATGAGTATATTAACATGTATTAGAACTCAATTATGTCACTTCTTTATGCATTGCTCTAGATTGTAGAAGATGACCTTTTTCCCTTAACCCTATCTTGTGATCTTGAATTGAATTGGGTAGTATTGGTATAATTGATTTAGTTAATGTGTGAATTATTATACTATGTTTTTTTATGTCAATTTATGAATATATTAATATTAATTGTAAACCTATCATGCTAGTTATTGAGTAGTTGACTTAAATTTTGGAATATTTGTAGAATTTAACTAAGTCTCTAATCTTAAGCTATAAACTAGTGATGGATTGTTATATAGTGGTTCAATTGACTTCATTATTATGTTAGTTAATAATATGTGATTGTATTATACCCATTTTTGGTATTAATTGTTTATGGTTTATGGTAAGACCTTGCTGATGTTTTTGTAATGAAGATTGGGGTAAGTCTTATGATCTCAACTCCTTTCATCAATTATGGTTAAGTGTGATTAAGTGATTATGCTTTGATGAAGTATAACTTCTAGTAAGATTAATAGGGTTATTATTATGGTTGATTGACATTTCTTGACTATGGTTTTTCAAATATTTGCTAAGATGAAAATCTCATAATGATTATTGTAACTTACACACGTGCCTTATCGTGATATGAATGTGTAAATGTGATAACCTCAGATGTATGAATTATACTTAAAGGAAAATACTCATGCAATTCTTATTGAGCTATGATGATGATTATATAATGGATAGACCCTATGATCTAAATTAAGCTATGATGGTTAATAAATGTGTTAAAGAAATTGCAAAATGAGAGTCTAGATTAGTACAGAGTGAACTAGAATGACGAGTGTCCCTTCCCACATAGGGAAGGTAGGATAACTAATGTACTCATGATATTCGATAATCTAATGCATGTAACACAAAGATTGTCCCAAATATACCTCCTAGTTCTTGAACTATGTTACACCCAAAGGAAAACTAGTTAGTGGATCCACATAGTTGTTAGGTTCATGTTTTAGAACTACCTTGGAAAGTAATCCACCTTCTTTCGGTGTAGGTTTCTATGATACCAGATTCCACACTGTCTGATGTGGCCTGTATCTATTAAGGCAAGATGTTACCAAAAGGTAAAATGAAGTATTGAATGAACTCTAACTAGGATGACCAAAGGGGTTTAGCTTAGTCTATGTAGGGAAATGGGACTCTACCAATACATTGCACTAGTTAGCGTTGAAGGGAATCTTCGGAGGACGTTGTTATGTACGGATATGCTTACAAAGGTAAATGAGATGTATATGATGATCTTAAATGTTGATGGTACCTTATGATGTTCACTTCACTTATGAATATATGTTTGGTCTATATTGCTAAAGTGCTATGCGATGTACTCTTAAAGATATGTTATGCAAGGTTGGACATTGGTTATAATTCTTGTGTTGTTTACATGATTAAGGTTATGAGACATTGCTTAGTCATTGCTGTAGTTTAATTAATGAGGGTTTTTGAGTAGTTGTCTTGCTATGGTTATATCGCAATGAAATCTGATTTATGTTTGTTGAGTTTATACTATATGATAAAGTTCTGTTGATTATAGTTTCAAGTATTTTGGTTTATTTGGATAGACTATTATGGTTGGCTTTGTGATGAATACGATCTTGACTTGATGATTTTGACTTAATGACATGTATTGGTTCGTGAGTGTACATTAAGATTTCAAAATTTAAAGTAGCATGCTTTAATGAAATCACCCTTTTTAGCATGATTTTATTATGTGTATGCATATGGTCTCATTCTGTGTACAATTAGTGTACTAACCCCATTTTTCCCTTTTCCCCAATACTTTAGGTTTTGATGGATGAAGGATTATTTGGAATTCTCACTCACCTAAGTTAAGTTGGTCGTCACATTCGAGGGCAATGCCACTATCAGGCTTATGATGTTGTTCTAGTTATAACACTTCTAATTCTTTTAATTTTTATTTAATTACTAAAGATTGTATAGCCTATATGTGGATTTATTACATTGATATACTCTTGTTTAGATTTTTGTGAGTTGAGACACTATTCTAAGACAATGTTAAGTACTTTACAAATCTATGTGCAATAAAAGTAGAAGACTGTGTAATCTTCTATACGAAGGGTCTATGTATATTCCATATTAATATATATAATATTAAGTTACTATAGAGTTTTAACTCTATGTGCCCTTAGAATCTAATCTTTTTATTGTGATTATAGGAAATAATTACTCGAATAAAAGCCGCTCGAATACGTGATGAATAGATTGCAAATGCGGGAGTTACATCAAGGGGTAACCAAGTCCCTCCCCTTGAAGAATTTTCTAATGATGACCATGCTTCCATAAGTCCTCCACATATGTCTGATGTTGACATTAGCGAATCATTTCTCCAAATGGCCCAAGCCATTACTACACAAGAAAAAGTTATCACTACTCAAGCACAATCCATGACGGCCCAAGCTAATCGGGAGGTGGGACCCCAAGAAAATTAACATGTTGGCACCATGGACTCCCCTTTGAGGGATTTCACTAATATGAATACCCCTACTTTATATGGGATCAAAGTTGAGGAAGACCCCCAAGAGTTCCTTGAAGAAATATACATTATTCTCTTTTGTATGGGTTGACTACAAGTGAAAATACTGATTTAGACACTTACAAAATAAAATATGTGGCCCAAAAGTTAGTATGTCAATTGAGAGATAATAGGACTTTAAGTGGTTGACCGTCATGGGAAATCTTCAAGAAGGATTTTATTGTTATTTCCAAGGGAGAAGAGAGAAGCCAAAGTGGAAGAATTCACCAAAAATCTTCAAGGAGGTGTGAAAGTACTTGAAAACTTTTTGAAATTTATTAAATTGTCAAAGTATGTTCCTTCCTTGGTTTTCGACCCTAGGGATGAAATTAGCCGCTTTGTTATTGGAGTGTCGGATGACATGAAAGAAGAATGTGGTTGAGCCATTGTATATATAAATATGAAAATTTATCATCTCATTTTTTATGCACAAAAAGTTGAAGAGATAAGGGTTAAGAGAAAGAGTATGGATGCAAAATAGGAAAGGTCTTTGTAAGGTGGTTCTTCAAAGGGTAGGCCTTATATCTAAGACAAGCCTACATTCAAGAAAAGGTTCTCCAATCAAGTTCTTTCCAAGTTCCCTAAGGCTCGTGATGATGAGGTGTCTAACCCTATTCTTAAAATGGAAGGGGTACTTGTTCATAAACAAAAAAATATGTGGAATGTGTGGTAGAAAGCATTATGGTGATTGCCTCATTAGAATGGATAATTGCTTTGGTTGTGGAAATTGTTGCCGAATGGTTAGAGATTTCCCTAACGTTAAGGTTCAAGAAAAGTTTAGTGATGCTCTAAAGAAGAATCGCTCTTGTGCTCTCTGCTCTAGAGTTAGAAAGAGATGTCTCCCATCGTGGTTAGAAATATGTTGAAAGTCTCTTCTATTGATGTATATGCTTTACTTAATCCCGGTGCTTCATTGAAATTTTTTTGTCCTCTAGTAGCTAAAAGTTTGACATTTTTCCCAACATCGAACATTTTACGGTGTCTACCCCGGTAGGTAAGTCGGTGTTTGAAAAAAAAGTGTATAGGAATTTTCCTATAATGTTGCCTAGTAGAGTCAATCATGTTGAACTAGTAGAACTTTATCCGTTTTAATTTTTGTGATTTTGGGTTGTATGATTGCTTTGCTCCCATAGATTCTTGAACTAGGTTGGTGAAGTTAAACTTTCCAAATGATACCATTTTAGAGTGGAAGGGTGGAAATTCTATTCTTAAATGTCGTGTAATTGCTTGTTTTAAAGATTGTAGGATAATATCTAATGGATATTTATACCATATAGTAAGACTCCAAGATTTATATTCCGTAATTCCTCCAATAGAGTGGGTGCCGGTAGAGAAGGAATTTCTGGAAGTCATTCCTAATTATCTTCCGAGTATTCCTCCCGAACGGGAAATTTAATTTTGTATCAACATGATACCGGATACAAATCCCATTTCAATTCCTCCTTCTCCGATAGCTCCGGATGATAGAAAGAGTTGAAGGCTCAACTACAAGGTTTACTAGACAAGGGATTTATTTGGCCTAGTATTTCTCCATTGGGTTATCCGGTATTTTTTATTAAAAATAAGGATGAGTCCCTTAAAAATTATATCGATTACCATCAACTCAACAAAGTCCTGATGAAGAACAAGTATCGTTTCCCTTGGATTGATGATTTATTTGATCAACCCAAAGGTGCGAGTTACTTTTCCAATATATATTTAAGGTCAGGATATCATTAACATAGGGTGAGAGGTGAAGATATTCCCAAGAGGGCATTTCAAACAATATATGATCACGATGAGTTCATAGTAATGTCCATCGGTCTTACTAACGCTCTGGTGGCATTTATGTACCTAATCGATAGGGTGTTTTGAAGTTACCTTGATTCACTTGTCATTTTCTTCTTTGTTGACATCTTGGTTTATTCAAAAAATGAGGGTGAACACATTTACCATTGGGGGGTGGTTTTCCAAGTGCTTAATGAACAACAATTGTTTGCCAAGTATAACAAATGTGAGTTTTTATTGAGGTCGATACCCTTTCATGGTCATATAATCTTTAGTGAAGGCGTACAGATTGATCCCTATAAGAAAGAATTGGTAAAAAAATTTCTACACCATTGGCTCCTATGGTTTTAGGTGTTTCTTAGGCCTAGCCTGTTATTATAAAAGATTTGTCGATGTGTTTTCATCTATCCTTCTCCCTTGAAAACCTTGACCCAAATGAATTTTGAAATTTGAGTGGTTGCAGGCACGTGAATAGAGCTTCCAAGTGTGAAGGATAAGCTTTCTTTCACTCCATTATTTACCTTACCGAGGGTACCGAGGCTTTTGTGGAATATTTTGATGCATAAGAAGTTTAGTTAGGGTGTGTTCTTATGCAATATGGCAAAGTTATAGCCTATGCTTCTAGGAAACTCAAAGTCCATGAGAAGAATTATCCAACTAATGAATTAACGGCCGTGGAATTTGCCTTGAAATATGGAGGAATTATCTCTATGGGGTTCATGTTGATGTTTATAGAGACCATAAAAGCCTCCAATTTGTTAGGGTTGTTGAAAGGCTATGATATGATTGTTCTCTATCACCCCCACAAGGCTAATGTGGTAGCGAATGCTTGAAGTCGATTGTCCATGGGAAGTGTGTACTATTTGGAAGAATCTAAGATAAACCTAATGAAAGATGTTCATGGGTTGGCTCATTTAGGGGTTAAGATTTAGAGTTCTCATAATTGTTGAGTGGTGGTATATCATTACTCTGAGTCGTCTTCGGTGGTTGAGGTGAAGTCTAAGCAATACCTTGATCCATTACTGATGGAGCTAAAGAATTGGTTCTTGGAAAGATTAATGAGTCATTCTCTCGGGGGGATTGTGTGCTTAGGTACCAAGGGAGAATGTTTGTGCCTAAAGTGGATGATTTGAGGAGTGGGATCCATGATGAAGCTCATGGAGCCCGTTACTCTATTCATATGGGTTCTACAAAAATGTAACATGACCTTAGAGAAGTGTTTTTGTGAGATGGAATAAAAAGTGATATTGGGAAGTTTGTTGCAACGTGTCCAAAATGCCATCAATTGAAGACGAGCACCAAAATCGGAGTGGGTTACTACAAGAATCAAAATTCATACATAGAAGTGGGAAAATGTTAACATGGATTTCGTAGTAGATTTGACTCGAACTAGAAACCATTATGAATCTATATTGGTTGTAGTGGATTGAATGACCAAATCAACGTACTTTATTCACGTTAAGTCTACTTATTCAGATGAAGATTATGCAAATATTGTGTCTTAGTGGGCTGATTTGTCCAGCATATCTGATACAGGAGCTCAATTTACATCTACATTTTCAAGATTATTTTACAGAGGTTTGGGTACTCAAGTGAAGTTAAGCACCACTTTTCATCCTAAAATGGATGGTCAAGCAGAGCATACTATTCAATATCTTGAGTATATGCTTAGAGCTTGTATCATTGATTTTAAGGGAAATTGGGATGAGCATTTGCCTTTTGTGGTGTTCTTATATAATAGTAGTTTTCATTCATCTATATCTATGGATTTTCTTGAATATTTGTATGGTAGGAGGTGTATATGTCTTATTGGGTGGTTTCAAGCTGGCGAGTCTTTGCTTCTTCGTCCCGATTTAGTTTATAAGACTTTGGAGAAAGTTCATATCATAAGGAACCGGTTGCAAACAGGCAACAGTCTGCAGAAGTCTTTTGTTGATCATGGGAGAAGAGATTTGGAGTTTAAAGAAGGTGATAAGGTGTATCAAAAAATTTCTCCTATGAAAATATTGGTTAGATTTGGAAAGAAGGGGAAGTAGAATCCTCGTTATGTGGGTCCCAATAAAATCTTGCAAAGAGTTTGTAAGTTTGCATATCGATTAAAACTCCCTAGTGAACTATCTTCGGTTCGTGTAGTTTTCCATGTTTTTATTCTTAAGAAGGGCATTGGAAATCCAAAGTCTATTCTTCCTATTGAGGGTCTTGGTATGGAAAAGAACCTCTCTTATGAGGATGTTCCGGTCGAAATTCTTGATTGTCAAGTGAAGAGGTTGAGAAACCACCTAGTTGAGGGAGCAACATGGGAGGCCTAAGCCGAGATGAAGTCCCGTTATCCACAACTCTTGAATGTGAAATTTATTTGTTCTTTATTATAAAAAATTATGACTAAATTTAAGCTTGCTATGATTTTTTAAAGATGTTTTTCAATTCTTCTTGTTTTGAGTTATGTTATGCATTTTGATATGGTATGTTTTTATGAAATGATATTGAACATGCTTGGTAAGTTGAGTTTTGGCAAAATTGACTCATATATGGTTTGTTGACGTCATGTTTTTGTGAGAAGGAAATTCCTCATAGTGTGATGTTGAGTCTTATATGTGGTGGTTAATGTTTTCATAGTGCAATGAGTAAAAATACCATGAATAATGTTGTAACTTATGTTGTTATGCATTATTGTTTGTTGGGTTACTAGTCTTGAGCCTGTTCCTTCCTTCCAAATGATTTTACTGTCATTCGGGGACGAATGTTCCTAAAAGGTGATAATGTAAAACTTCGAAAGTCTAGGACGTGTTGTAGAGCCTAACATGGCTGTCAAAAGGTTAGACACTATTTTAAAGTAAATTATAAGAATACAAGTCATTCAGTAATTTTAGAAACCACAACGTCAAAGATAATCCATGACGTATGGAAACAAATTCAATGAGGTACAAGTGTGCCTTAGCTTATTTGACTATTTTTTTTGAGTCGTAAACATACAAACTTTGGTTAAAGGGTGACTATATATAAAGGTTGAATCATATTAGAAATGTCTCGTTACGACTCTCCAAGGACAAAGCAAGGGTCTTTGACGAGGACCCTTATTTTGGGGGTCAAATGATGCCCAAGGCAGGTGTTTACTGATATACCGTGGTTTCACAGTATATTAATACTTTTTCCTTTAGTTTAGTAAGTCCAAAAGCCTTTTTGTGCTAATTTTTATATAAGTTTCTCCTTATTTGCAGGAAATCTTTCCAAAGTTGAATGCGGAGGTTTTTGAGCGAAGAAATGGAGAAGAGACCACCTACAGAGCTTGTGACGGTGCACAGGTGGCAGCTGGTGAAGGAAGATGGGGAAGTCAGACCAAGTGTGAGGTTACGGAAAGCGCGACGGACCGTCCTGCAGGTTCGTCATGAAGATCAGAGAAGTAGTCTTAGTACCCATATTCCAAGAGTTCAAGTGTTTTGGAACGGAGACCCTCGACGGACCGTTATGACTCTTAAGATCCGTCATAACTTCCGTCGATGGTAATGAAGAGAGAAAAAGAAGAAATTGCACAAGTATGGGATGACTGAATCCATGACGGTCCGTCGTGACCACAATAATCCGTTGCGAGGTCTGTCCACCCAGCCGCGTTTTAACAGATTTCCAGCAAACAAAGTCCTTGTGTAATTAGGTTTTTATTTTTCTATAAATAGTTCGAAAAACATCATTTTTGAGGTTAGACTCTGGATTATATGGTTAGGCCCTTGATTATTGTTAGACTCTTGATTAGTTTTTAGACCTTTTGTGAGATTCTTGATTATTTTGAGATTCTTGTAATTGATTGTTTGTGATTTTTGTTGATTAATCAAGCGAGCTTTCGGATTTTACTATTTCGCATCGAAGTAAGTACATGAATTCTTATACAATATATTTGAATATTGTGATTATGACTATGGGTAACTAAACTCCATAACTAGGGTTGTGGGAACCATAGGCAAATAATGAGGTAAAACCTAACTAAAAAAAAACTTCTAGGATAGTGTCTTGCATGTATTGATAACTCGTTCACTTAGATGTTTTTTAACGGATGGCCAACGTTAGAACTCGCCTTAATGCTACGTGCCGGACCAAGGAGGTAGATAATAGGAACAGAATTATCAACATAGATTTAGTGTATACTATCTAATAGACTAGTATTGATTGGTATGAGATAATAACTTAGTCAAATATCGAATATGATGCTTAATATGAGGTAAAGATAAGGGTTAGTAAAGCAACACACGTAGCCGGACCAAGGTGCGAGTGTAATTTTCTAGATATCGGACCAAGGATTTAGAAATACACAACTTTTTAATTTGCATGGAAGATACTAGGAAAAAATTGTTATAGTTAGACTTATCAAGTTATGAGCCTGTGGGGAGCACGAAAACCACTTTTACTAAATGATTAAACTCCAACATTTGAAGCTGTTAAGTGTATCTTTCGATTTCGCTAGTTATTTTCATTTATTTAGAAATAGAAAACCCCCCTATTATCATTTTTTCTTTTTAAGGAAGTAATTTACTGAACAATAGTAGTGATAGAATGAAGTTAAGCCTAAACTATTTTCCTCGTGGGTACGATCCCATTCTCACTAGTTAAGTTATTTACTTGACACGACCGATTTACTTCTTAGTTGGGAAGTAAGTTTGAGCGTATCATTTACCAATGGATGAAACCCACGATCCGTTATCCAATCGGCAGGGCGTGGACTTCTTCTGTCGATGGAAACTTTTCCAAATTTTTAGAATCCCGCAAATGTAAAGTCTTTTAAATTATCTATGAGTGTGAAACACGGAGGTGAATAGTGCCCGTCAGTGGAGACACGATCCATTGATCGTGGTCTCATATGTGGAACCACTTTTTTAGTGCACCTTTTATTCAATTTATTTAATGTGTAGGTTTATTAGGGGATTTATAAGGGATTACATGAGGCTAAATTAAGCCAATTAACAAACTATATAAAGACCCAAACTTAATTAGACTAACGTATGCTCTAATAAATTCCAAAACACAAAATATCTTTTTTCTGTCTTCTTTCTCTCTCAAGTTCAAAAACTCCATAGAAGTAAAAGTCAAGATGGGTTCTAGGGATCCAATCACCAAATTTACTCCATCAATCTTCATCAAATACTAAGGTATGAGGTTTCTTTCACCTTTGGGATCGCTTTCCCCAAAGGGTTCCTTCAAATTGAATTCTTAAGATGAGCTTTCATGTGAGTCTCTTTTAATCTAAAAAAATTATATTTCAATTGGAGTTGTTTATGATTTTTTTTTTAGATTTATTGAATAGATTATGATGAATTATAACTATGCTACACTACTTATTTATTGATTGTTCTAGTTTGTTGAAGATGACATTTTCCACTTAATCCTATGTTATGATATTGAGTTTTGTTGTGTATTGTTGGTTCATTTGACTTTTTTATTTGTTTAATTACTATAATATGATGATATTATGACAATTGATGGGTGATTTTAGACTGATTGATTGTAAGACCATGTTGATAGCTTTGGAATAAGAAGAGTTAAGGTGTTGTGATATTCAAATTTTAATTCTATTTTTATGACTTATACTTTGTGATGTTGATTAAATTGAAGTGTGTGTGTTCTTATTGGATTGATTAGGATGGTAACATGGTTGTAATGAAATGTCTTGACTATGGTTTTGTGAGGTGTTGTCTATGATGTACATGTTACAAGGATGGTGATGACTTATCAATGTGTCATATTGTGAACGATTTTATAAATATGCTAACTTCACATGCTTAACTATGTTTTCCCCATAGGAATACTAGCTAGTGGATCTACCTAGTTTCTATGTTCATGTTATGGCACTACCTTAGCAAGTAGTCACCTTCTTTCGGTGTAGGTTCTATGACACCGGATTCCTCATTAGATCATTTGTTCTATGTCGGTTCAGGCAAGAAGTTCCCAATAGATAAATTGAAGTAATGTATGAACTCTAACAATGATGACCTAAGGGGTTTAACTTAGTCTAGGTAGGGATATTAGACTATACTTATACATTGCACAAGTTTTCCTTGAAGGGTGTCTTGGGAGGTTCTTCTTATGCATCTATATGCTTATCAATGTATATGATGATCTTACATGTTTATGACACCTTATGATGTTGAATTCAATTTCGAATATATGTATGGTCTACATTGCTAAATTATGAACTTATCTACTCTCAATGATATGATATGATAAGTTGGACATTGGTTATGGTTCTAGTTAGGTTTTCTTGATTAAGTAAGGTTATGGGGCTTTCCTTGGTTACTGCACAAATAGACTTAATGAGGGTCATGAGTAATGGAATTGCTTTTTTTTATGTTGTAGTGAACTCTTATTCATGCTTGTGATAATCTGACTTGATTTTAGAGTTAAATTTTAGTATGGGTTCAAGTATGTTGATATGCATGTTACTTTCTTATGACTTAAAAGTTTTATGGTCATGTATAGTACATGGTATTGATTTGATGAATATGAAATAATGACTTGTATTGGTCCTTGAATGTGCATAAGACTTTCCGAATTAAAAATAGAATGTTTTGACGAAATGTTCCTTTTTAGTATGATTTGACAAAAATGTGCATATGGTCTCATATTTAGTATATGTGATGTGCTAACCGCTCTCCAGTTTTCCCAACATTCTACGTTCCGTTTGTTAAAGTCTTTTGAGATTACTTTGAACAAGACTTGGAAATTCTCAACCATCCATATTGGGTAAGTACTTTCTGAGGGCAATGCAAATATCAAGCTTATGAAGTTGTTTTATGTGTAAGACTCATATTTTTTTTCTCTTTCATTTAAGTACGAACTTTATACCCTATATGCATTTATAATACATTGATGTATGTGAATGCCCAATTGAATTCTTGTTTTAAATGGTTATGAGACAAGACACTCTTTTAAGATTATGTTATATCTGATATACATATACATAAATACATATATTTATATATATATATATATATATATATATATATATATATATATATATATATATAAATATATATATATATATTTATATATATATATATATATATGTGTGTGTGTGTGTGTGTGTGTGTGTGTGTGTGTGTGTGTGTATATATATGTGTGTGTGTGTTTGTGTGTGTGTATATATATATATATATATATATATATGTACTTAAAGTAAAAAACATTGTAATCTCCTTATATGAAGGTTCTATATATACTTGATATGAATATAGTATGTGTATGCGAGAGGTCTATGTGAGCCTAAAGATAGATATAAAAAAAACTTTTAAATTTTCCACATTTTAACCTATGAATGTAATGATTTAGAATAAGAGGCTAGTCTTAGTCCTGAAAGAGGACGATGATCCTGGTTATTTCCTGGGGTGCTCCACAGTTGTTACACTTTTTAATTTTGCAAAAAACTGCCAAAAGAAAGTGTATATTGATGTGTTGCAGGCGATGAACTGATTGTGAATCGACCGGGAGTTGATTCCTCTGTCAATGATCAGATAGCGAAATCCATGGGAGGCCTTTTTAGACTATTCTTTCACAATAAAGATACACCAAGAATACGGTTGGTCCCTTGGATAGAGTTTAGAAATAAGATGTCGGATAGCCACCATGGTCCATCATATACAACCTTGTATGCATCAGTCCATAGTAGAGGCTTAGGATTACATTCAAAAAATTGTGTCCAAGCAAATGGAGCAACAGATTTAGGCTAAACACAAATGGCTGCATACGTTTGAGTTGGGAGTTACGTGATGACTATCCCCAACCACAATTCTCACTACCATTCGAACTCAGTTGGCTAGCCGCCGAGCTGATGGAGTTACTATTTTTAAGATGCGGGAGACTAAGCCGTAGCATGATCACACAAATCTAGGTAATGATATTGTTCTTGAGAACTTGTTCAATAATCAAGCTGAGACATATCCCAAACCACGTGTTCATGTCAAAAGGCATCGGTCTTACGACACTCTTGAGGCCGATTATGAGGCTTGTGCTAGAAAAAGGGAGTAGACGCAGGTGGAAAAGGCTAGGACGGCCTCAATACTTGAGGAAATGATACGCTAGAAAAGGGTGCAATATTTAGATGTTGGGGCATCTAGTTTTGTACATGTGATTGGAGCAGTTAGCACTACCAATGGCGTTGTCAAAAGTGCTGACAGTGTCACCCTTGCAAAATGTGGGCACTACTGATGGTGACCCAAATGCTTACCATGTGGGCTACGGGAAACTGTACAAACCATATTGTTGATATATATTAGGCTCTTGCGCCACATATATTCAACACCTACCTTTATGTTTCTATGATTTCTTTTTCATCGGGGACAACCACATGCTCTTTTTTAGAGGTATGGTAAATTGATAGTGTAATACTCCAAATGTTAAAGAAAATTGATAGTCTCACATGTATATCTAAGGGTAGTAAAAAGGTCATAAGTCCTAGAACAATGTTAACAAACCATTTAGGATGATATAGAGTTTAATCGTCAACAAATGTCTGTGACGTTCAGAAGCTAGTAAAATTTAACTAGTGAAACGTCCATAGATTTCGGGAAGGTTTGGAGGTGTTGTATGAGGTATAAAACTTATAAAATACTTTTGATAGGTAAAAACATATATAGATAGTAGAAAATGTCCAGGTCCGAACCCACAAGGGTCGCCTTACCGGTCGACGAAAGGATCCCAAACATGGCTTGGAAAGCTTCCAAGGTAGCCCCCAAAACACAAAAAGGAGAAATAAGTCCGCGTCGCGGACATGGATGGACTTTGGTCAAAAATCAATTCTGCATGGTGGGAAGATCGGGGACTTCACTGTCTTGAACATTAAGTTACTAAATAATGTGGGAGCAGCTCTGCGTTGCGGACTTGTTCCCCGATGAAAAGCTGAAATTTGGATTTCATGCTTTTCTTCATTAAAGGTTAAGTTTATGTTAGGGGTTTTTTGAGTATTTCATGGGGGACAATATAATGATTTTATATCAATTGCCTACTCATTTTACCCACTCAATTCAAATTCTCAAATCAAAATCCCAGAAGATCTAACCTATCCCTTGTTTCTCTCTCTATTAAACTTCTATTGAACAAAAAACAAAGATTGAAGAAGAAGACAATTTTCTGTGGGATTTAACTTGTATTTCGTGTATTAATCTTCATTAAGGTATGAATTCTTCACTATTGGTTTTCCTTTCTCCAATAAAACCTCTAATAGTTTATTTCTAAATCACCCAATTGGTTTTCAAAATCTACCGGGTTTTCTTCAAAACATCATATTGATAATAATTTGTGATTGCCTATGAATAATTAGGTTTAGATTGTTGGTTTATTGATGTTAATTGATGCAGTTTCATGTGGATAATTTCCCTTTTCCGATTCCCCTAAATCATGGATCTTACTTGTGAATTGATGAGAATTAAAGAATGTATTGATTGTTAAACATGTTTTTCAATTCTAATTCATTCATGGACACCCTATGGTAATTTTCTTATGTATTAGATCTATTTATTGAAAAATTCATGATGAACCCTATTCCCATAAATCTAGGCTATGAATTGAAGGTAAATGGGATAGTGATGATGCAACTGACATAGCTATTGTGTTATTTACTATTAGTTGATGGTATTACACCCATTTTTTCGTTGAATTTTAATGTTAATGGTAAAACCATGGATGATGGATTGTGAAGGAGATTGTGTAAGTCTTTATTTAAATTATCATTACTTGTGTTTGTTAATGAAGTTATATGGAAGTATACCATATGATAGGATTAGTTAGGGTTGGTATGAGGTTGAATAGAAATGTATTGATTATAGTTTGTGAGTTTTTGACTAAGATGTAATGATATAATGTTGGTGATGATTTGCCTATATGACTTTCTATGATATGGTAATATAAATTTGCTAACCTCACATATTTGAATTGCAATGAAAAGACAATACCCATGAATTTCCTATTGAGATAAGGCGATCACTATATAAGGGGTAGACCCTTTGACCTAAAACTAAGTTATGATTATTAATTAAAGAAATTTCAAAATGATCTCTATCTTAGCACCGAGTGAACATGAATATTAGGGGTTTCTCCTTCCCAAGGAGGGAAGTTAGGGTTAACCATAGTCCTCACAGTGTACATAGCCTCACAGCCCAAAAAGAGGCATAGAGTTATGTTTCAATGACAGACCAAAGCTCCATATACCATGTTTCTACTATAGGAATACTTTCTAGTGTATCCACCTAGATGATATGTTCATGTTTGTTCCTACTTTGGCCGGTAGACTACTTTCCATCCTTGTATGGTTTTACAACACCGGAATTAAACAGTTAGCTCTTGTAGTATATGTCGGTTAAGGCAAGTGTTTCTTAATGTATAATTAAGTAATGAAGTAAACATTTACTAGTGAGAATTAAGAGGTTTGACTTATCATAGGTAGGGGTATAGGAATTTTCCTATGCCTTGCACTAGTTTACCTTCAGGGAAGCAATAGGAGGTTTTTATTATGTTGTATAATGTATATATTATGTATGTGTATACTCTTACATGTTAATGACACTATGCGATATCGGCTTCATTATGAACATATGGTTGGTATCTATTTCTAAAGTATTATGATTTTATATCCAATGATATAGTATGTAAAGTTGGGTACTGCTTATACTTCTTATTGAGTTTCTTGGTTAGCCATTGCACTAGTAGATTTAATGGGGGTGTATGAGTGATTGTCTTGCCTTGTTATAAACTCTAACGCATGATTGTTGATGTTTTAAGTTTATTATAGAGTTGTCTCGATTATGTGCTCAATTATGTTGATGTGCATGCTGACTTGACTAGACTTGGTATTGTTTGTCTTGTGTTGTATATAGTCTTGACTTAAAAGATATAGGATAATGGACTTATATGAGTACTTGGATATGCATAAGTATTTTTAAAGCAAATTAGCATGTTTTGAACAAATCATCTTTTTAGCATGATTTTACTTGTTTTATATGCATATTCTAATACTTTGTACAAGTGTGTACTAACCGATCTCTTATGTTTACTACAAATGTATGATCCAGCCGTTGAGCTTATACAATTCCTTTGAAGACTACTTGGATAATCCCCAAGTGTTTGGTAGGTTCTCACCTTCCAAGCATAATGCCTTTACCGATTGTTAAATTTGTTTTAGATTGTTTAATATGAGATATATTATAAACTTCTTATGAGATTATGTTCCTATTGTTTGTATGTTAAATAAAGTAGAATACTATGTAATCTTCTTATACAAAGGGCTATGTACACTCGATATATATACATATATAAACATGTGTATATATATATATATGTATATATATATATGTGTGTGTGTGTATATGTATATATATATATATATATATATTGTGTACGCCTCTAAGTAAACCTAGAGAGGAAGGTCAAACTAACAATAAGGTCTTCCCCGCAACATTCCTATTCTAGTTCTACTGTATACAATTTTCATCTATTTTTACTCATGATAATTTCCTTTTTTAGAGTAATATTATAAGAATGTTCTAGCACTAAAAAACATTAAAATATAGACATGAATAGTTCCACATTACTATTATTTTTTATGAATAAAAATGTAATCATATACTTTATAAACATTCTAGGAACCTTTATTTAGAACTTTTTCGCATATAATATAGAAGTAAATGAAAAGTTTCAAATTTTCTTCATTTTTAACATATCATCTGTTATGACAGCTAATAGGATTTTCTTAGTCCTCTCCTAGTACGATGAGCAAATTATGTCTAGGGGGTCTTCCCCGGTTGTGACAGAGTGAAGTCTGAGTAGACCAACTCACGATCGTCTCTTGGGGTTCTCTTGCATGTGTTCTTTATCCCCAACAGACTACTTAAATGTGTTGTTTAACCGACATGTTTTAGTAGGTTTATGTGTAGAAGTATGAAATATTGAAGTACTATGGATAATGAAATAAATGAGCCCCGTAAAATTTAAGTGAATGTGTTGGATCTAAAATGACATTAAATGCACAACCTGAATGACATTTAACTAAAACTTGAACAGGGAATTATGTTAAGCTGATAATGCAATGATTTGAAAAGTGAGTGTGAGATTACTTCATTGTTCAACAAAATTGCGGCCTAATTAGAAGTTGCCCAGCTAGTCTTCCTAATGGTATCTGTTCTACAAGCTAGGAAATGACCATAGCCCTTGTGCAGATATATTCACAAATAGCCTAAAGAGGTAGACCAAATGAAGTGAATGTTCAGTTTGATCCAAATATGTTGATCCTTTAATAGAGGTTTTCTTTTAAACTCACAAACTCACCTTCCCAATCCAGGGAGCACCACTAGACGTAACTGGTGTCAAATTCCTCTTTGATGACTAAGACTAGCCTCTTAGCATCCATCATTACATTTATCGGTTAAAAACAAAGATTAATTATAAAATTGTCAGTACTTATACATTGAGGTTTACATAGACCTCTACATGCACATAATATATTTGTATCGATTATACATAGACCCTTTGTACAGGAATAATACATAGTCTTCTACTTTTATTGCACATAAGTATATACATAAGATAGAACATAGTCTTAAAGATTGTCTAATTTCATAAACATGTAATAAGAAGATAAATTTGTTCATAGGACATACATCAATGTAAAGGATCCACATATAGGCTTATACAATTCGTGCTCAAATAAAAATAGAAGCAACATAAGAGTCTTAAAAGTAAAACAACTCCATAAGCTCGATATTGGCATTGCCCTCGAAAAGTGAGGACCTACCCCCTTAGGTTAATGAGAAATTTCAAGTATAAGTTGTCTTAAAGATTACTCAACGACCAGAGCCTAAAAAGTTGGGTGAAAAGGGAGAAAATGGGGTTAATGTGCCACTTGTACTAAGTACGAGACCATATGCACATGTCAGATAAAATTATGCTAAGAAGGGACATTTAGTGTAAACATGATATGTTGTCTTTTGTAAACCTTATGCATAGTAAAGAAAACCATACCAATAAAAAATAATATTCTTTAAGTCAATCAAGTAAAGTACATATCGACATACTTGAACCCATAATTTAATACAACCCTATCATTAAGTCATAACATCATAATCATAAATAAAAGTACATAATATGATAATCAAGCAAGATAAATATTCAAGAATCCTTCCTCATGAATTGAACAAGTGCAATGACCAAGTAAATCCACATAACCTTACTCAATCAAGTAACTCAACAAGAAACATGACTAATATACAACTTAAAAAAACATAACCTTTAAAGACACATAACATCATATTTAATAATATAGACCAAATACATGTTCACATATATATCATTGACCATATAAATATCATTTACATATAAAGTCATCATATTATCCTCATTGACATTCATTATCATTTACATACATAATATCAACCTCCTAAAGCTTCCATCAAGGAAAACTAGTGCAAGACATAGGTAGAGTCCCATACCCCTACCTAGGCTAGGTAAAATCTCTCAAGTCACCTTAGCTAGTTTATACTTCATTACTTCATTTAAGTTTTGTAAACATTTGCCTTAATATACATAGACCACAATAGCTATGTTTGGAATCCGGTGTTGTAAAACCTCAAACCGATGGAAGGTGGTCTACTAGACAAAGTAAAACAAAACATAAACATAGTTTTCGAGGTGGATCCACTGGCTAGTCTTCCTATAGGGGCAACATAATTCAAGAACTTAGAGATAGGTATAATCCCTCTATATACCACTTTGCAATTGGGGCCTCTCGATTGGGAATATATTGGATGAGTATCCCTCATTGGGGTGTCTACAGCGCATGTAGAACTATAGGGTGAATCTTCCTCTATGGGAAGTCATCAACTCTCATTGTTAAGTTCACTCGGTGTTAAGCTAAGTCCCTTTTAAAATGTTTTGAATGTCTTTATTAATCACAATAACTTAATTTAGGTCATAGGGTCTAGCCTTTGTATAATCAGCAGCATCATAGCTCAATAACAATTGCATGAGTATAGTCCTTCCACCATAATTCACATAAGTGAGGTTAGCACATTTACATATCATTTCATAATAAGGCACATTGGTAATAATCACCATCCTTATCACATTTACATCTTAATCAACCTCAAAATCATAGTAAAGAAATTTTAATTTAACATCATACCACCCTATAAATCCTAATAAAAGGCATACTATAACACAACATCATGACTTAATCACAATTAACAACAAATTGAAGTAAATAATAGGGCTCATAAGACTTACAAAGTTTCCTTCGTAATTAGTAATCAAGGTCGTACCATCAACCCTTACTTCAACCCGATTAGTTCGTAACATCATCATAGTTCAATGAGCAACATGATAATAAGTCTAGAAGAATCACTACATCACAATTAAATATGACAACAAATCTGAACACAAGATACTTAAGTCAATTCACATAACCTAGATTACTTCACAAGAACTAGCATGAAAAGACTAAAATTCACCCTACTCCATTAATGATTAGCATAAAAACATCATCTAGTAGTAACTTAACAAATTACCAAGTTAATTGTACAAATTTCACCTAATTCATATCAAGATCAAAACCTAGGGTTAAGGGGTAAAGGTCATATTCTACAAACTAGACAAAAACATCAAAATATATCATAATTAATTTAGAATACATGTTAATATATTCAATATATACATAATTAAATTAATTCATAACATTAATTATTAGATTGGATGAAACCCACTTGAAAACTTAACTTTTGAAAATAGTTTGAAGGAACCCTTTGATGAAAGAGGTCTCAAAGGTGAATTTGATCGCATACCTTATCATTTGATGAAGGATTGATGGTCAATTCATAACATTACAGACCCTAAATGCCTCACCTAGTGAATTTGATCCCGTACCTTATAATTTGATGAAGGATTGATGGTCTATTCGTCACATTACAGGCCTTAAATGCCTCACCTAGCTTTGTATTCAATGGAGTTATTCACTAGAGAGAGAAAGAATCGAGAAGGAAGTGAGTTTTGTGTTGTGAGTTGTGATAAATATAATGGGGTTGGGGTCTTTATTTGAGGTGTTAAATTAATTAATTAGTATTAATGAATCCCCTAACTAACGACCTAACCCCTGAGTTAATTAATTATGACTTTGTCAAAACGTACAACCAATTGGACCCTTAAAGACGAGACCTTGACTAACGGTCTGTCTGTAAGTTAACGACTAGTCACACTTCCATGCTGGATATCCGTGCTTTTACTTATATACTTTGCAGGTGAGGCTATCCAATAATTTATCTAAGTGTTGGTTACGGATGACATCGACGCCCCATCAATTCGCACACGTTCCATCGTTGGCCTATTGTGGGTGCACATTGCCAAGGAAGTGTTTGACTCCACTTGCAAGGGTCCTCCACAAGGGCCCTTTATTGGACCTTGAGGGGTCGAACCTTAACGTTTGACAATGAATCCTCTTAAACATAAGTTAGAAACCCTTCCACCAATTTTCATGGGTTTGCGACTCCTAAAATCTAGTCAAATAGGCTAAGGCACGCTAATACCTGCATGATCTAGTTTCCGAATGACATGGACATTGTTGGAAGTTTTGATTTATAAACCTCCTAAATGACCTATATTCATTAGGATGATCTTATAAGAGTGTTACATTATAGGCTTTAAGACACGTCTTGGATTTTTGAAGAGTTACGTCATCCCACCTTTGAATAAAGAAATAGACTAAAGACTAGCAACAAAAAAAAAATACAAGACAACATAAATCATATTACATTAAACTTTGGAAATTCAAAACTTCAATTACCACACACAAGGCTCAAACATCACATCATGAGGAATGACCTTCTCACAACAATAACATAAGCTCAACACACAATACATGAGTAAATTATGCAAAAGTTGGAATGCCCAACTTCACTGTAAGTTACTGTTAAGATATTCGAAAATGCACATTTTGCAAGACTCCACCAAAAATCAATAAACATCCATTTCTAGTCACTATTTTCATTATTATTAAAAGTAAATAACCTTAGTTATCAAATAGATGAGGGTAACGGGACTTTATGTCATACTTGACCTCACATGTTGCATCCTCAAATAGGTGATATTTCCATAAACCCTTTAGGAAACCACCCTTTAGTTCCTCAATTTCATTACTTGCCTTTCAAGGATTTGAACCGAAACCTCCTCATAGAAAAGTTTATATTTTACACTGTCACGACCCAAAACCGAGCCGCGACTGGCACCCACATTTACCCTCCTATGTGAGCGAACCAACCAATCTAACCATTATAATTAATAAAATAATATCAAGTAAGTAATGCGGAAGATTTAAACTCATTAATAAAAACCAAATCAACATCTATTATTTTCCCCAAAATCTGGAAGTCATCACCACAAGAACATCTATGATCAAATTACTAAGCTAAAAATGTCTAAGAAGCTAAAAATACATAAAAGCTAGTCCATGCCGGAAGTTCAAGGCACCAAGACTTGAAGAAGAAGATCCACTCCAAGCTAGACGCATTAGCTCACCCTGAATTTCCGATGTAGTGAAGACTGGCTAGAATTACTTCTGAGTTGAAGATGACGGAACGTTTGCTGCATTCCACAAATAACAAAGAGAAAAACATAAAAGCAGGGGTCAGTACAAACCACGGGTACTGATTAGATATCATCGGCCAACTCTAAATAGAGAACAATATATATCAGTTAATATCATAAATCAACTATAAACTCAACATGTAACAACAACAAGTACTATAATCATCAATAAGTACTATCAAGTTCATCCATGAGGGCTCAAGCCTCAATACCACACCCATTTGGGAATTAAGTTCGTTATGTTGAGTATATTATCATCTTTCAAGTTTCATTATCTTTCTTCCTCTTGTGTCAGTACGTGACACTCCGATCCCCTAATTCTACGTGTCGGTTCGTGACACCCGATCCCCTAATATGTGTCGGTACGTGACACTCTGATCCCCTAAATCTACGTGTCGGTTCGTGACACCCGATCCCCTAATATGTGTCGGTACGTGACACTCCGATCCCCTAAATCTACGTGTCGGTTCATGACACCCCTCCCACTAATACTGTGTCGGAACGTGACACTCCGATCCACTAATACTATGTGTCGGAACGTGACACTCCGATCCACTAATCGCATTCTGTCAATTCATCAAGCCTTCTCTATACCAAGGCACCATCAATCCCATTACTTTAATTCATCAAGCCTTCTCTCATACCAAAGCATCATCATTGATAAGGTATATTAAAGTTTCTTTCAAGATTTGGGATTCAATAGTTTTCATCATGCTTGTTTTATCAAAATCACATAATCATATTCATGCAAGCATACAATTAAGCATATAGAAGGGTTTACAATATTATCAATACATATCATTCGCTATTTAGAGTTTTACTACGAATATCGTAAGAGGAACCATAACCTACCTCCACCGAAGATTTTAATCAAGCAAGAAATTCCCAAGTTTTGTTCTCTTCTTTCCCTTCTCTCTCGTTCGACTTTCTCTCCCTTTCTCTTGTTCTTTCTATTTTCTTTATTCAAACCCACTTTCTTTTACCCTAATTAATATATAATTAAGAATGAAAGATGGTAATAATGACCCACTAATTAACTTAAGGTTACCTCTTTTAACCCCCAAGTAATTAGACTTATAATCCTTAACCCTCTAACTTTATAATAAAGTAGGAATAGTCCAAAACGTCCCTTAAAACGTGTAAAGAAATCCGACCTACTTTGGGATTACGCACTGTGACGGCCGTGCTCGCGACGGTCCGTCTGTCTTCCATCCTGAACTTCAGAGACTCAATTTCTCTAAAAAGTCTGTGACGGTCCGTCACACCTGTGATGGTCCGTCCTGCCATTCCGTTACGAAGTTCAGGGAGTCGATTTTCAGTACCAAATTTCAGAATTTCTAAGTGTTTTGAAACGAGACCCTGTGACGGTCCGTCACACCCGTGACGGTCCGTCGGGGGGTCCGTCGCCTCAGCCTGTTTTTCCAGAAATAAAATCTGCTGCTTTAAACGACTAAACAGGTCGTTACAATAGATACCAATTTACCCATCGTTCGTCCTCGAACGATCACTAGAAGAAAAACAAGGGCGCGAAAGAGTACCTGAATCTTTGAACAGATGTGGGTATCTTTCTTGCATATCTGCCTCCTTCTCCCAAGTGGCTTCTACAACCGGTCGATTCTTCCATTGAACTTTGATGGATGCAATCTCCCTTGACCTCAACTTGCGAACTTCTCTATCTAAAATAGCAACAGGCTCCTCCTCATAAGACAAATTCTCATCAAGCAAAACTGAATCCCAACGGATAATGTAGTTTCCATCCCCATGGTATCTTTTCAACATCGACACATGGAATACCGGATGTATTCCGGACAGCCCTGGAGGCAAGGCTAACTCATAAGACACCTCCCCTACTCGCTTAAGTACTTCAAAGGGACCAATGTACCTTGGGCTTAGCTTACCTCTTTTCCCAAACAGCATCACCCCTTTCATGGGTGAAACCTTTAGCAAGACTTGCTCACCCTCCATAAACTCCAAGTCTCTAACCTTTCGATCTGCATATTCCTTTTGTCTACTTTGCGCCGCTAGAAGCTTCTCTTGAATAGATTTCACTTTCTCTAATGAATCTCTCAAAAGGTCAGTACCCCAAGGTCTAACCTCAAATGCATCAAACCACTCAATGGGAGACCTACATCTCCTCCCATACAATGCTTCAAATGGGGCCATATCAATGCTTGAGTGATAGCTATTATTGTATGAAAATTCGACTAAGGGTAAGAAGTTATCCCAATGACCACCAAATTCTATCACACATGCACGAAGCATATCCTCCAACACTTGAATCGTTCTCTCAGACTGACCATCGGTTTGGGGATGGAACGCAGTACTAAGGTCCAACCTAGTACCCAATTCCGCATGCAATGTTTTCCAAAACTTAGAAGTAAACTGCGTGCCTCTATCTGATATGATGGAGAGTGGAACCCCATGCAACCGAACAATTTCTGAGATATAGATTTTGGCTAACTTCTCTGCATTGTAAGTCACCTTGACCGGAATGAAATGAGAAGACTTAGTTAACCTATCGACAATCACCCAAATAGAGTCATACTTACCCATTGTCTTTAGAAGACCAACCACGAAGTCTATTGCGATTCTCTCCCATTTCCATTCAGGAATGGGCATTCTCTGAAGTGTTCCTCCGCGCCTCTGGTGTTCATACTTTACTTGTTGACAGTTTGGACATTTGGCAATAAAGTCAACAATATCACGCTTCATTCTACTCCACCAAAAGTGTTGCTTTAGGTCACGATACATCTTGGTTGCACCCGGATGTATAGAATACCTTGAACTATGAGCCTCTGTCAAAATAGTGTTGATCAAATCATCGATGCGGGGTACACATACCCTTCCCTTAATCCTCAGAACGCCTTCCTCATCGATTGTTGCTTCTTTAGCCTCTCCTTGCAACACTTTATCTTGAATCCGGATCAATTTCTCATCACCAAACTGCTTCCCCTTAATCTTGTCAAGGAAGGAGGATCTTGCCTGCACACAAGCTAACAATCCTCCCTTCTCATTTACTTCTAACCTCATAAGGTCATTAGCAAGATTCTGCACTTCTCTAGCCAATGGGCGTCTAGAAGCTTGCAAATGAGCTAGACTTCCCATGCTTCCCGCCTTTCTACTCAAAGCATCTGCCACAACATTCGCCTTCCCCGGATGATACAAGATAGTGATATCGTAGTCCTTCAGTAGTTCCATACATCTCCTTTGTCTCAAGTTCAAATCTTTCTGAGTAAAGACATACTGTAGGCTACGATGATCCGTATAGACTTCGCACTTAACCCCATATAAATAGTGCCTCCATTGCTTCAATGCAAATACTACCGCGGCCAATTCCAAGTCATGAGTTGGATAGTTACGTTCATGCACTTTTAATTGTCTTGAAGCATAAGCAATAACATTCTTTTCTTGCATTAGCACTACACCCAAACCCGAAATAGGATGCATCACAATAGACAATGAAATTCTTACCTTCCACTGTCAAGGTAAGGATAGGCGCGGTAGTCAACAAAGTCTTGAGTTTCTGAAAGCTTTCCTCACACTCATCCGACCATACAAATGGAACATTTTGCTTAGTCAAGTTCGTCAGTTGGGAAGCAATAGAAGAGAATCCCTTGACAAATCGGCGGTAGTAGCTAGCTAACCCAACAAAGCTTCTTATTTCTGACACATTAGTGGGTCTCACCCAATTCTTCACTGTCTCAATCTTAGATGGATCTACTATCACTCCTTCCTTAGAAACCACATGCCCCAAGAAGGACAGTGCATATAGCCAAAACTCACACTTAGAGAACTTGGCATAAAGCTTTTTCTCCCTCAACATTTCCAATACCATTCTCAAATGCTCCTCATGTTCCTTCTTGCTCTTAGAGTATATCAGTATATCATCAATAAACACGATCACAAAGAGATCCAAATATGGCTTAAAAATCCCATTCATCAAGCTCATGAACGCAGCAGGGGCATTCGTAAGACCAAAGGACATCACTACAAATTCATAATGTCCATACCTAGTTCGAAAAGCAGTCTTTGGCACATCCGTTGCCCGTATTTTCAATTGATGATAACCGGATCTCAAGTCGATCTTAGAGAAGACACAAGCACCTTGTAGTTGATCGAACAAGTCATCAATGCGAGGAAGAGGATACTTGTTCTTAATAGTTACCTTGTTCAACTGCCGGTAGTCTATGCACATCCGAAAACTCCCATCCTTCTTCTTCACAAACAAAACCGGAGCACCCCAAGGAGATGCACTTGGTCTAATGAAGCCTTTGCTCAACAACTCTTGAAGTTGAGCCTTTAACTCTCTTAATTCGGCTGGAGCCATTCTATAAGGGGGTATAGAAATGGGGCGAGTACCCGGTTCAAGATCGATACAGAAGTCAATATCCCTATCTGGTGGCATACCAGGAAGATCTGCAGGGAACACATCCAAAAACTCACGGACTACCGAAACCGACTCAATCGAGGGTACTTGAGTAGTGTCATCCTTGAGATGTGCCAAGAAAGCTAAACACCCTTTACTAACCATTTTCTTAGCACGAAGAAAGGATATGATACGCACCGGATTGGGAGTGTAGTCACCCTCCCACACTAACGGATCTGTCCCAGGTTTGGCTAACGTTACCGTTTTAGCATTACAATCCAAGATCGCAAAATTCGGGGAAAGCCTAGTCATACCCAGAATTACATCAAAGTCAACCATTTCTAAGATAACCAAATCTACATAAGTGTTACTCCCCACAAAATTCACCAAACAAGACCTATATACCTTTTCAACTACCACAGACTCACCCACCGAAGTAGAAACACGAATAGGCATGTCAAGTAATTCACAATGCAAATCTAAGCCATTAGCAAATGATGAAGATACATAAGAAAATGTGGATCCGGGATCAAACAATACAGAAGCCATGCAATCACAAACCAGAAGATTACCTGTGATGACAGCATCTGATGTCTCCGCCTCCGACCGCCCAGGGAAAGCATAACAATGGGCCCTTTCGTTTGTTTGTCCGTTGCCCCTACCATGTTGTGATGTAGTGGCTCCAGTTTGCCCATCACCTCGGCCGTTTTGATGACCACCATTACCTCGACCACCGCGTCCTCCAGAAGGACGGCCTCTTCCATAACCACCTCTACCCCTATCTATTGGGGGTCGATAACTCTGTTTTGGACAATATCTCTTAATGTGTCCAATCTCCCCACATCCATAGCACTCTCGGGGTTCATGCGTAGGTCTCTTAGAGAAGTGTTGGCCGGTCTGAGGTGGACCCCCAACTACAGTCTGTAGTGAAGACTGAATGGGTCGAACTGAGTAACCTCCGGAACTCTGTCCTCTAGAGTAGGAACCACTAAACTCACCTCCCTTTCGAAACCTTTTTGATGTCGATGTCGAGGTGAAGTCATCGGGCTTCACTCCTTCCACCTCTATCACGAAGTCTACCACTTCTTGGAAGGATTTTGCCGTAGCCGCTACCTGTAAGGCCGAAATCCGCAACTCTGACCTCAACCCCTTCACAAACCGGCGAATCCGCTCTTGTGGACTGAAACAAAGTTGCGTGGCATATCTGGATAGTGCGCGAAACCTAGCCTCATATGCATTGACCAACATCCTACCTTGCTCTAGGCTCAAGAACTCATCCCTCTTCCTATCCCTCAAAGTCCGGGGGATATACTTCTCCATAAACAAGCTAGAGAATGAGGCCCAAGTCATAGGTGGTGCCTCTGTTGGTTGACACTCAACATGTGACCGCCACCACATTTTGGCGTTCCCTTGAAACTGATAACTCACGAACTCCACACCAAACCGTTCTACTATACCCATTTTGTGTAGTAGCTCATGACAGTCAACCAGAAAATCGTAAGCGTCCTCAGATTCAGCACCCTTGAAGACTGGGGGTTTCAATTTCAAGAACTTACTGAAAAGTTCATGCTGATCATTTGTCATTATAGGCCCAGTAGTCAGACGTGGAAACGTGCCTATCTCCAATAAGACATCCATGCGGGGAGCCATCGTAGCCGCATGTTGTACCTCCGAAACCTGAGGTGCTGGTGCAGAAAACACTGGGGGTGTCTGGCCCTGATCAGATAACCCGCTAAGATAAGCCAGAAACTGATTGATCATTTCTGGGGTAGGTTGGGGTGGCATTTCCTCATTCTGCACTGGTTCATTCTCCCCATCCTCCCCCTCTCTTACTACCTCCTTAGTCGGTGGAGGAGTCACCGCCCTAGTATCAGATGGACTAGGTGCTTGTCCTCTTCCTCTAGAGGACGTCCTCCCACGACCTCTACCACGGCCTCTTGACGCTGTTCTCCCTCGAGCCATAGCCCCAGTGGCTGGCTCAGTTGTATCTTGCCTTGCTGATGTTGGTGTTGGTGCGGTCGTTGCTCTAGTTCTAACCATCAGCGAAAAGAGTGAAGATGGTCAGATACCAATTTGTATCACCTAGATACCAATTGGATTCAAGTAATAGCACGAAAGAAGAAAGAAAGAGTGGAATTTTTCCTAAAGTCTTATAGCCTCTCAAAGAAAAGTAAAGGCGTCCCCCTACCTTTCCTTAAGACTCTACTAGACCTGTTCTTGTGTGATGAGTCCAACGAACCTAATGCTCTGATACCAAGTTTGTCACGACCCAAAACCGAGCCGCGACTGGCACCCACATTTACCCTCCTATGTGAGCGAACCAACCAATCTAACCCTTATCATTAATAATATAATATCAAGTAAGTAATGCGGAAGATTTAAACTCATTAATAAAAACCAAATCAACATCTATTATTTTCCCCAAAATCAGGAAGTCATCACCACAAGAACATCAATGATCAAATTACTAAGCTAAAAATGTCTAAGAAGCTAAAAATACATAAAAGCTAGTCCATGCCGGAAGTTCAAGGCATCAAGACTTGAAGAAGAAGATCCAGTCCAAGCTAGACGCATTAGCTCACCCTGAATTTCCGATGTAGTGAAGACTGGCTAGAATTACTGCTGAGTTGAAGATGACGAAACGTTTGCTGCATTCCACAAATAACAAAGAGAAAAACATAAAAGCAGGGGTCAGTACAAACCACGGGTACTGATTAGATATCATCGGCCAACTCAAAATAGAGAACAGTATATATCAGTTAATATCATAAATCAACTATAAACTCAACATGTAACAACAACAAGTACTATAATCATCAATAAGTACTATCAAGTTCATCCATTAGGGCTCAAGCCTCAATACCATACCCATTTGGGAATTAAGTTTGTTATGTTGAGTATATTATCATCTTTCAAGTTTCATTATCTTTCTTCCTTTTGTGTCGGTACGTGACTCTCTGATCCCCTAATTCTACGTGTCGGTTCGTGACACCCAATCCCCTAATATGTGTCGGTACGTGACACTCCGATCCCCTAAATCTACGTGTCGGTTCGTGACACCCGATCCCCTAATATGTGTCGGTACGTGACACTCCGATCCCCTAAATCTACGTGTCGGTTCGTGACACCCGTCCCACTAATACTATGTGTCGGAACGTGACACTCCGATCGACTAATACTATGTGTCGGAACGTGACACTCCGATCCACTAATCTCATTCTGTCAATTCATCAAGCCTTCTCTATACCAAGGCACCATCAATCCCATTACTTTAATTCATCAAGCCTTCTCTCATACCAAAGCATCATCATTAATAAGGTATATTAAAGTTTCTTTCAAGATTTGGGATTCAATAGTTTTCATCATGCTTGTTTTATCAAAATCACATTATCATATTCATTCAAGCATACAATTAAGCATATAGAAGGGTTTACAATATTATCAATACATATCATTCGCTATTTAGAGTTTTACTACGAATATCGTAAGAGGAACCATAACCTACCTCCACCGAAGATTTTGATCAAGCAAGAAATTCCCAAGCCTTGTTCTCTTCTTTCCCTTCTCTCTCGTTCGACTTTCTCTCCCTTTCTCTTGTTCTTTCTATTTTCTTTATTCAAACCCTCTTTCTTTTACCCTAATTAATATATAATTAAGAATGAAAGATGGTAATAATGACCCACTAATTAACTTAAGGTTACCTCTTTTAACCCCCAAGTAATTAGACTTATAATCCTTAATTCTCTAACTTTATAATAAAGTAGGAATAGTCCAAAACGTCCCTTAAAACGTGTAAAGAAATCCGACCGCCGGGATTACGCACTGCGTGACGGGCCGTCGTGCTCGCGACGGTCCGTCTCGCCGCTCCGTGCACTTCAGAGACTCAATTTCTCTAAAAGTTCAGGATCCGTCACACCGCTGACGGTCCGTCCCGCCATTCCGCTACGAAGTTCGTAGAGTCGATTTTGATCAATTTCAGAATTTCTAAGTGTTTTGAAACGAGACCCTGTGACGGTCCGTCGTGGGGTCCGTCGCCTCAGCCTGTTTTTCCAGAAATAAAATCTGCTGCTCAAAATGACTAAACAGGTCGTTACATACACCAAGACCCTCAATAGGAATAATGGACTCGGTATCACCGATAAACTTCTTTAACATAGAAACATGGATAATCGGATGAACCAAAGCCATTGACTAGGCAACCTTAAAATATAGACAAATTTACAAACCCTTTGCATGATTTCATAGGGACCCTAATAACGAGGACACAACTTCCCCTTCTTGCCAAATCTCACCACCCCTTTCATAGGTGAAATTGTCAAGTACACTTTATCACCTTCTTCAAACTTTAAATCCCTTCTCCTATGATAGACATAAGACATTTGTTGAATATAGGCCATTTGCGAGAGATTTCTTATAATATGCACTTTCTCCAAAGTCTTATAAATCAAATTGGGACCAAGAATTTAAGACTCATCGACTTCAAACCACCTAATAGGAGATATATATCTCCTATCATACAAGACTTCATAAGGAGCTATGGATATGGATGAATGGAAACTATTATTGTAAGAAAATTTCATGAAAGGAAAGTGCTTATCCCAACTTCTCTTGAAGTCAATGACACAAGCTCTATGAATATCCTCAAGGGATTCAATAGTACGCTCCACATGACCATCCGTTTAGGGATGAAATGTTGTACTCAACTTCACCTTACTATCCTAACATTCTTGGAATTACCTCCAAGACCTAGATGTCAATTGTGCACCTGTATCCGATATGATGGATAACGGAATACCTTAGAGACACACAATCTCATCTATGAAGATCAATCTTGCATCGAATAAGTGGACTTGATGCGATTAAGCTAACGAACTTGGTCAATCTATCCACCACCACCCATATGGAGTCATATTGTTTTTGAGTCAATGGCAAACCTACCAAAAAATCCACATTGATGTCTTCCCATTTCCAAGTAAGAATTTGGATTTCTTGAAGTAGACCATCCGAATTATGTTGTTTGGCATTCACTTGTTGGCAACATAGACACTTAGAAACGAACTCCGTTATGTCCCTTTTCAATCATTCCAACCATTAAACCACCTAAGGTGATGATACATCATTTTTGACCCTAGATGAATCGAATAACGGGACCCCTGTGATTCCTCAAGAATACGGTCCCTTAAATCATCAACATTAGGAACAGACAACCTCCCTTGGTACCTAAAAAGACAATGACCCCTACGAAGAATGACTAATAAAACTTACAAAGAACCAATTCTTTCAACTCTATCAGTGGTAGATCAAGGTGTTGTTTGTACTTCACCTCAATAACTAAGGATAAATCAGAGTTATGATGGATTATAATGCCACCATTTGGAGATTTTCCAACCTAACCCCCAACCTAGCAAACCTTTGAACATGTTTGACTAGATCTTTCTTGGCTTCCTCTATATAAGACACACTACCCATGGTCATAAAACTTAGAGCATCTGCAACCACATTTTCTTTGCAAGGGTGATAGAGTACACTCATGTCGTAATCATTTAATAATGGTAACCACCTTTTTTTTCGGAGATTCAACTCTTTTTGGGTAAAAACATATTGGAGACTATATACATCAACATGAACACCATAAAAGTAAATCCTACATATATTCAAAGCAAATACCACGACCTCTAACTCAAGATCTTGAGTAAGATAGTTCTTCTCATGCACCTTAAGTTGTCTAGAAGCATAAGAAATTACTTTCCCATTTTTAATAAGCACAAAATCTTAACCCACTCGGGATGCCTCAAAATACACAACGAATTCCCGACGAGGAAGTAAGCCTATCTTTCAAGAATGGGAAGCTCTTCTCATATGCTTCCGAACACTCAAACTTCTTACTCTTTTTTGTCAATATAGTCAAGGGACATGAAATGGAAGCAAAACTATCGACAGACCTCCGATAATAACCTTCCAGACCTAAGAAACTTCTAATGTCGATTGGAGTGAGTGATCTATGTGAACTTCTCACCACCATTATTTTTGTTGGATCACCATCAACTCCCTCACTAGAGATGATATGACGAAGAAACGCCACCAACCTCAACAAAGTTTCACATTTCCTATACTTGGAAAACAATTTATGTTGTTTAAGTAATTGCAACACCACTCTCAAATGGTTCATGTGAACACCTTCATTTTTTTAATTTACCAAGATGTCCTCAATGAAAACAATGAAAAATAAATTAGAACTCATATTTACCATATCTAGTCTGATATGTCATCTTTGTATATCCTGACCTCTCACCCTATGTTTGTGATATCCCAATCTTATTTCAATCATAGAAAAGTAACTTGCCCCTTGGAGTTGATCAAACAAGTCGTCAATCCAAGAAAGAGGATACTTCTTCTTAATAGTGACTTTATTGAATTGGCCATAATCAATACACATTCTTAAGGACCCATCCTTATTCTTCCCAAATAAAATCGGAGTACCCCGTGGAGAAATACTATGCCTTACGCAGCATTTGTGTAGTAAATTTTTGGAAAGGGATTTGTATCCGGGAGGAATACGGGGAAGATAATTAAGAAAGACCACCGGAAATTCACTCACTATGGGGACTGAATCAATGGGAGGAATTTCGGAGTCTAAATCTTAGACTCTTACCATCAGATATCAACAACCCATTGAGATCATCTTGCATGCTTTTAGACAAGCGATGATATGACCTCTAGCAATAGAATTTCCTCACTTCCACTCTACAACGGGTTTATATTGAAAGTTAAACTTGACCACCCTCGTCATAAAATCAATTAAGGAAAACCAAGCATTCAACCAATCCATTCACAAGATGACATCAATGTTTTATCGAAAAATAATCGAAAAGAGTTTTTTCGTTTAAAGATTTTTTGACTTTAGGAGTCGCCACCTAATTTTTATGAAAATTAAGATAACTTATTTCAAATGACTTAAACAAAAAAGTCCTTTGAAATGTTTTTTAAAAAGGGGTTCGGGGATTCTTATTAATGTCTTAGGAAGGTTTTTAAATCACCTAAGACGTTCCGCTTAATGCGGCTTTCCGGTAACTAACCATTTGACTAATATGTTTAAGATTTGCGAATTTTTATTGAAACTTCCTAAAATTTAAATCTAAGCGAACTTGTGAATTTGAACATTTATCGTTTTGAAATTTAGTTTAGTTTTAGGATTGATAAAATAGAAAGGCGTTCGACGGGGTTTGAAGTTTTCCTAACCCTAAGTTAACGGCGTTCAAACAAAGCATGTAAACAAATAGTAAAGAGGGAGACAGAGGGAGAGAGAGATTTTGGTCCGATTTCGGGTTCTGTCCTCCTTGACCGAAATTTGGACCCACCTTCTTTTTGGGTTTTAAACCCATTTCTTGTTTGGGTTTTCAACCCATTTTCTTTCTTTCGTACCTGTCCTAAACTAAGAATATAATAATACAAAGTGAGTACAAAAAAGTAAAAGACGATAAGGGCTTATACCCATTACAAATAAAACTTCAAAAATGAAAATAGAGGATCTCATAATCCAAACTTCATCGACTTTATCAGCCTTTTAAACTTCAGAATCTATTCGTCGGTTTCAAGACTTGACTCGATGAATGAAATTGAGCCTCTATGACTTTCTCGGAATAACGGAGGACAAGAGTTTATAACAAACTTAGATGGTTTCACATGCATAAAGATGGGAACAATGATTAGTATCTCATATAACGAATTTGAAATAAATACAAGGCAAATCAAAATAACATTCCAAATAATTATAACAACATGATTTAGACTAAGACATGGATGATTATTATAGGGAGGCAAATGCTAAGGAACTTAAACGGGTTTACATGCAAAGAAAGGGAATGGGGAAAAATAACGAATTAGTAAGCATTCAAAGTTAAAAAATTTAAATGGAAAGATCTTAAAGGCCTTTGGAATCCAAGCAGAATTAACCATATATGACAAATTACGCATCTTGACTAAAATAATGATTGAAGGAATCTAAAAGGGATTAAAAATCACACTAAACCTCTACCCATTCTAAAGTACCTTTTCAAATAAAAGAGGTCCCCTCAAGCATTCAATTTCCATTTCTCCCTATGAAAATTAACACATATTTTCAAATGACAACTCAATATGAAAAGAAACTTATTTGTGAGGAAGGGAAAGCATCAAGAAATAAAGGTTCTCCATAAATTGACATAAAGTCTCGATAGATATTGTGACTCTTGACCAACGTAGCATCACTTTAACATGAAATAAATCCTAACTTCAAATAGAGGAAACAACCAATGTTACGATATTTGAATTGAGGCAGACGGAATTTGTTTAATCAGACGTAAAGGAGGGGGCGGTGCAAGGGGAAAACGATGGCTTGGACCAAATAGACAAAGATAACATCAAATACATGAACTATGAGTAGTAACTGCACAAAACACGTGAAGAAAGACCCGAATAAACAAACAACCTCTAAATGGCCTCCACAAACTGGAAAAGAAACAGAGGCAAAACCATTCCACAGACTTGAACTCATGGAGTATACCATATATAATAAGATACCTCAACTCAATCCTAAAAAAAACTAACAAGTTGTCGGCAATGGCGTCTAACAAGGGATTATATATAATAAAACACACAATTTAAAATCATCCGCATTTCAAAGATTTGCTCTCATTTCGCAAAACGTAATCACATCCACAACAAAAGGAAGCTGCAGCAGACTAAAACTTTGATAAAATAGAGGACCACAATATTAAACACAACCATACCAATTTAACTCGATGTAATGATTAGGCAGATGGAACACCTAATAACAAATATACCAACAAACACCAAGCAAACCCTATATTGACTGACCTAAATGGCTTTTAACAAACCTTTTCCGACATCAAAAAATTACAGCTAAATAAAATATAGAAAGAAAAACAGCGAAGAGAACATTGACAGGAAGGAGTATTACCTTTCTCCGAGCAGCAACACTGGGACGGAAACGAGCATCGGAAAGCGATTCAACACTCGAACCTAGCGACGGAATACGTCTTCTTCTTCCTCACTAAAAAAATAAGAATACCCACTAGTTCCCAAGAAAATTGAAATGTTCTCTTCCTGAGAAATCCGCTCGAGGAGAAAAACTTATAGCCCTCAACAATCTTTCTTCTTTGTAACAGAAACGAGGAAGAATATTTCTTCTCAAAATCCCTGTAATCATTGCCTAAAATTTCTCCAACCTCCCAATTTTTCAACAAACAGTAAAGCCAAGGATTTCTACCTTAATTTTTTCCAACCCCTTTCTGAAGAAGGAACAGGGTTTACATAGATGAAAAAAAACAGGGTTTTGATTTTTGGGGTGGGTCATACGATTTTTGGCCCATTTGGAATTCAAAACCAAATTCCCAATCACATCCAAAAGGACGATTTGAACGGAAAGGGATGTGGAGGGTAGAGATAGCTTCATTGTACTGGTGAGGCGACGTGTCATCATCTCCAAACGATCAAGGACGGGCAAGGATGAACTCGCGTCGTCTTGCGCAACAGAGGCTATACGACCTCGACATCTTCAGGTGTCGTTGCACTACCTCGCTCCTCCACGCGCTACAGAGAGGAGGAGAGAGAGGAGGAGGTAGAAGGGGAGAGCTCGTGTGGGGAGACGCGGGGGAAGAAGACAAGAAGGGCTGTTCTGGGAATTTCTCGCGTGGGTTACGTTTCTGGGAATTTGTCGCGTCTGGGTGTGGAGGGGGTTCTGGGAACGGATGGGTTTTGGGGGAATAAAAAGGGGAGGTCGTGTCGGGTCGGTCATGTCAAACATGGTTAGGTATTTAAATGTGTTAGGCCGGGTAGGAACATTGGGAATTGGGTTGGATTTAAACGTGTTGGGCCGGGAATAGGGGAGTGGGTTGGGTTTAATATTAATTGGATGATTATTTAAGAGGGTTGAGGTGGGCCGCTGAAAAATGTTTGGGCCTGGAAGTTTGGGTTGAAAAATAAAAGGAAAAGGGTTGGAGTGGGCTGCTGATGGTGGCCCAACAGGTCTTTTAAATATTTTTGTCTAAATCTTAAAAAAATGAATTTGTATTAATTAATCAATGAGTTTTTTTTATATTTATTTTAGTAATATAATTTAAAAATAGTTCTTCAAAGTATAATTAAAATTTAAACTAAGATAAGATGCTTACTAAAATTAAAATATTTTTGAGATAGTTTTTTGAATAATCATGACATATACTAGTTATATACATTACTATGTAAAAATATATATATATTATCTAAAGTTATAAGAAACGACAAAAGTATTCAAAGTAACACAAAGTTCATACATTAAATTACTAAATTTTCGGAAAATTTATAAAATTAATTGATTTAAATTGTTTGGAAAACTTACGAAGCTCGAGAATTAATTTATACCAACGTGGGTCAAAATCGGGTGTCAAGAACTATCCCTCATTTTACTTGGGTTGATGCAACCAACTCGAGGAAATTGAAATTGACCAAAACCGATTTTGACCAACCCCATTCATTTTTTAAAGGAAGGATTCGACAAAGGGTTTAGGAATTATGGCCGAACCCTTGAAACGGGTTTCCTACATATCTCAGGCTATATGAGAATTCAGGCCACTTATAGTTCGATAAGCTTGATTTACGCACGATTTGAAAGAATTCAAAAGCTACCTCGATACCGAATTTTAAAGGTATCGAAATGGTCGGGAATAGAATTCGAGAGCGAGTGTTGGAATACAGCCGAGTTTTCAACATAGAATCCGCCTAAATATCTTTAAACCTTCGGAATCAAGCTGTGTGTAGTTCGACTCGATCAGTGGAAAAGGAAATCTATTATGCTAGATAACCTTCGGTTTTTGACAAGTGACAAATTAAACGAGTATGAAAAGGAGGCTTGTAACCTCTTAGCCATTAATGTGGCGCGCTTCACACCCATAATTAAGAACTTACACATACATAATATTCAAAGCTCTTGGCGCATTGTCACTCAGTTTGGAAACTTGCTTCCAATAAATCAAAACTTCCAGATGCGAGATTGAAACTGACAGAACTAAAGAAAAACTCGCATGCTTCGATAGGGGTGGTTCTATTGTGGTGGAAGTCACTCCTCTGCTCGCGTTCTAAGAGTTTGACATTCCACTTTGGATTGTGTCCCAGTTCGCTGCTAAGAAAAAGTTCCACGTTGTGCTGCATCCTTTATTAATGTCTGCCGCGCCTGTGTTTTTTGGCGAATTCATCCTTTTTGATGCGCTCGACAAAGACTGAGATAAAAGTCGTCAGCTTAAAAATTCAATTAGGATGGGAGACAGTGTCTTTTTTACCATGTCGACACTTCATTGTTCTCCTCAATATTCAACGTCGGCTCGATCGGTCTGACGTCCAGCAAATAAAGCTTATGACTTGTCTTTGCAATATAATCTTCAATTTACTCTATAATTGATGTCGAAATAAATTAATAAATACCGATGTGATATTGATATTTCTTTTGTCGTCATCTTCGATGACCTTCTTGATGTTTACTTTTATCAAAAATAAAAGAATGCAGTTGAGGCCGATGGATAAATATTGTTCTTCGGATACACGATTTCCCTTTCTTTATCTTTGTATGTCCTCTTGCGGGGCATGAATATCTTCCCGCGATACGTAGATTGATGCGATATATGAAATCTTCTCGCAATGCATAACTTTCAGCGAGGCATGAAATCTTCTTGCGATGTGAAAATTTCAACGAGGCATGGATTCTTCTCGTGATACATAAATTCCAGCGAGGTATGAACTCTTCTCGCGATGTCTAAATTTTGGCGAGATATAAAGTCTTCTCGTGATGCATAAATTTCGGCGAGGTATGAAATCTTTTCGGGATGTATAAATTTCAGCAAGGTATAAAATCTTCTCGTAATATATAAATTTGACGAGGCATGAAATCTTCTCGTTGTGCATTATTATCGACTCGCGATGCATGATTTTACGCTATGTATTATTTCCGCAATGCATGATTTTCAACGATGCATTATTTTCCGTAATGCATGAATTTCCGGGATGCATGATTTCTGCGATGCATGACTTCCCGCGATACATGATTTCTCGCTATGCATGATTTTCCGCAATGCATGATTTTCCGCAATGCATGATTTTCCGCGATGCATGACTTTTCGCAATGCATGATTTTCCTCTATGCATGATTTTCCGCAATCCATGATTTTCCGCGATGCATGACTTACCGCGATGCATGATTTCTCGCTATTCATGATTTCCGCGATGCAGGATTTCTCGCTATGCATAATTTTCCGCAATGCATGATTTTTGACTCGTAATGCATGAATATTTATATCGTCTATGTTGATGATAACAGCAAGACGACCTCCAAATAATATATCGACTTGATCGGTAATAAATAATAATAAAATAGCTATCTCTTTTGGAGTAATGCATTGTCTTGATTGACAATAATTATCTTGCTTTGATAATGTGATGCGAATAGCGTCCTTTATGGAAATCATGAAATCTTCGTTGAGATTCTTGTTTGATTGACCTTTGAATCTGGCTAGACACTTTTTTAAATTATGTATTGTCGGGAATGACTTGAAATAAACAAACCACATTCCCAAGTATCCTGACACAAACGATATGATCTGCCTCGGGCTCTTAGTAAAATTACTAGTTTTGGGGATAGTTTTCTCCACTTTGGGAGCTCTCATATTCATTCGTGTGGAGAATTTGGCCGACTTTAAAGCAAAGCTATAAACCTGCATCGATAGAAAAATCGTCAGTTTTAAAATATACTGATCTGTGTCGATTCCTTCAGGTGTTTACTCCTTGTCTTGATATCTCCGGTTGATTTCCCGATTTCCCGACTCTTGATAGATAAGACAAAATATTTTATGCCAAAACAAATGAAACATAAAAGGGAAAATTTGAGATAAAAAAGAAATCTTTAAGAAATAGTTTCTTGAAAAAGTCACTGCCAAGTCATGTCATATCAGGCTTAACAAACTTCTTTGAATCTGACACCCGAAAGGTCTATCTGATCATTCACTGATGTGTTTCAAAGTCACTCCGGACTTGTATGGAAGACCCATAACAAAATTTTGAGGCCATCCTCAAAATTTCTGTCCCAGTTGTAGATCTCGAAATATCTTTAGTTTGACTTGCTGAAGAGAAGGATTCTTCTGGAGAATTTTTGAGTCCTAAAAAATTCTGTCCCAGATTAACCGCAAGAAGGAATAGAAATTATGGTAAGTATGACTGAACCCTTGTGGCGCCTACGTATCTCATTGAGGCAGGAATCAGGTCAAACGTAGTTCCCCTTAAAGGTTAACAAGAATAAAATTTACAAAGAAACTGACCGAGGCCGATATAGGCTGCCTACGTATCTCGTTCTCGAGAATTCAAGTCAGACGTAGTTCAGATATAAGGAAATAATTAAAGGGGATAGATGGGGTGACAGAAGCCGACATAGGCCGCCTACGTATCTCGTTGTCGAGAATTCAGGTCAGACGTAGTTCATTACAAGAGGGATAATAATTCAAATTGAGAAAATACAAGCAAAAAGAACAATTACAAGTAAATAACAGAAAAAAGCAAAAATGAAACTTCATACAGAGTATCTATTGACAGCATCTGAGTTGATAGGTTTGGGCCATACAGCGCCATCCATCTCTGAAAGGAAAAAAGCACCTCTAGACAGTACTTTACGAACCATGTAGTGACCTTGCCAGTTTGGTGTGAACTTTCCTTTTTATTCGTCTTGATGAGGGAAAATACACTTAAGAACCAACTGACAACTTCAAAGTTCCTTGTTCTTACTCTTTTGTGAAAAGCGCGAATCATTCTCTGTCGATACAACTGGCCATGGCAAACGGCAATCATTCTCTTTTCATCAATCAAATCCAGTTGATCGATCCATTTGCTAACCCACTCATGGTTACTTAATTCAGCTTTTTGGATGATGCTCAATGACGGTATCTCGACTTCAACAGGTATGACTTCCTCGGTTCCATATACTTGTAATTATGGAGTAGCACTTGTCGATGTTTTGACCGTAGTTCGATAACCTAGTAAAGCGTATGGCAACATTTCATGCCAACCTCGATGTTTGTCAATCATTTTCCTCAAGATCTTTTTGATATTCTTGTTGGCGGCCTCTACAGCTACGTTCATTTGGGGGCGATAAGCAGTTGACTTTCGATGAGTAATCTTAAATTGTTCACATATCTCTTTCATCAAATGACTATTGAGGTTTGCACCGTTATCAGTAATGATGGATTCTGGAACCCCAGATCTGCATATCAGATTGTTGCGGACAAAATCGATCACCACTTTCTTGGTTATCAACTTGTAAGAGGCTGCCTCCACCCACTTGGTGAAATAATCAATGACAACCAAAATGAATTTGTGTCCATTAGAAGTGGCCGGCTCTATTGGACTGATGACATCCATTCCCCAAGCTACAAATGTCCAAGGTGAACTCATAGTGTTAAGTTCCTGAGGTGGCACCCGTATCAAATCGCCGTGCACTTGACATTTGTGGCATTTTTGCACGAATTTGCAATAGTCATTCTCCATAGTCATCCAGAAATAACCGGCTTGAAGAACCTTTCTTGCCAAAGTAAGCCCATTCATATGTGTACCGCAAACTCCAACATGTATCTGTTCAATAAGCCTCACAGCTTCAGCAGCATCCACACATCTCAAAAGACCTAAATCTGGAGTTCTCTTATATAGGACTTCTCCATTTAGAAAGAAATTGAGAGCCATACGGCGTATAGACTTTTTATGATTAGATGTAGCGTCGTCGGGATACGTCCCAGTCTCCAAGTACCTCTTTATGTCAAAATATCAAGGCAGACCGTCAGGTTCATATTCAACATGTGAACAATGGACTGGATGTTCCCTCAACTCTATATCGAGTCAGTCGATGTAGTTAATATCCAGATGTTTTATCATCAAAGCGATAGTGGCAAGAGCATCAGCTAATTCATTCTGTATTCTGGGAGTATGTCTGAACTCGATCTTGCGGAACCTATTACAAATATTTTGCACATGCTGTACGTAAGGTATATTTTTGAGATCTTCATAGCCCATTCAACTTGAACCGGATGAGTCAAAAGGTCTGAATCTCCAATAACCAGTAACTCGTAAACATTAATGTCGATGGCCATTTTCAAACCAAGAATACAAGTTTCGTATTCAGCAATGTTGTTTGTGAAATTAAATCGGAGTTTAGCTGCCATGGGATAGTGCTGACTGGATTCTGATACTAAGACTGATCCAATAGACTTACCTTGATGATTTGCCGCCCCTTCAAAGAATAATATCCAACCTGGGTATGTTTCAGAAATATCTTCACCCACAGATAATACTTCCTCATCGTGAAAATAAGTATTGAGTGGCTCGTATTCTTCATCCACGAGGTTTTCGACAAGATGATCAGCCAAATCATGTGCCTTTATTGTCTTCAGAGTCACATACACGATGTCGAACTCACTCAACAACATTTGCCATTCAGCTAACTTTCTAGTCGGCATCGCTTTCTGGAAAATGTACTTCAACGGATCCATTCGGGAAATAAGATATGTAGTATACGAAGACAAATAGTGTCTAAAATTCTGGGCAAGCCACGTCATAGCACATCATGTTCTCTCTAGCAAAGTGTAACAAGACTCGTACGGAGTAAACTTCTTGGTTATATAGTAGATAGCCCTTTCTTTCTTTCCTGTTATATCGTGTTGACCAAGTACACATCCGAAGGCATTATCTGAGACAGACAAATACAGCAACAAAGGACTCCCTTCTCGCGGAGGAACCAATACCGGTGGGTTAGAAAAATAGCTCTTGATAGCATCGAAAGCAGTTTGGCATTCCTCAGTCCAGTTAGTCGGGGCATCTTTCTTCACCAACTTTAAAATAAGCTCACACACCACTGTTGATTGTGATATAAACTGGATAATATAGTTTAGCCTCCCTAAGAAACTCATCACCTCTTTTCTCATTTTAAGCAGAGGTAACTCTTGAATTGGTTTAATCTTGGAGGGGTCAAGCTCAATATCCCTTCTGCTGACAATAAATCCCAACAACTTCCCAGCTGGTACTCCAAAAGCACATTTGGAGGGATTTAACTTCAAGTTGTACCGACGCAAACGTTCAAAGAATTTTCTTAGGTGTGTCAAATGATCTGAACTCTAGCGGGATTTGATTATTACTTCTTCCACGTACACTTCAATTTCCTTATGAATCATGTCATGGAAAATAGTTGGCATGTCTCTCATGTAAGTAGCACCGGAGTTCTTGAGGCCAAACGGCATCACCCTATAGTGATATACACCCCAAGGTGTAATGAATGCCGTTTTTTCCGCGTGTTCTTCATCTATCAAAATCTGGTGATAACCTGTGTAACAATCCACAAATGACTGCATCTCATGTTTGGCACAGTTGTTAATCAAAATATGGATATTTGGCAACGAAAAATTATCCTTCGGACTAGCCTTGTTGAGATCTCTATAATCAACACAAATCTTGATTTTCCCTTCTTTCTTGGCGACCGGGACGACATTGGCTAACCAGAATGGATATTACGTTACATCCACCAATCGAGACTCTATTTGCTTAGTGATTTCATCCTTAATCTTCTAACTCAACTCAGTCTTGAATTTCCGAGTCTTTTTTTTCACCGGCTCGAACCCTGGGTTGATAGGTAGGTTATGAAATACGATATCAGTACTCAACCCCTGCATGTCACCGACTTCCCAAACAAACACATCAATGTATTCGGCAAGAAAATGAACCAGGCTCTCTTTGTGAGTTCCATTCAGGTAGGTGCTGATCTTAACCTCTTTGACACATTCTGAATCTCCCAAATTCACCGTTTTCGTATCCTCTAGATTTAATTTATGCTGATTCTCGAACTGTCTAAATTCCTCGTCAACATAATCTGGTTCCCCATTTTCTTCTTCATAGTTGTCAACCTTGTCGTCATCTGTCACATTTTGTTCATTTAGGTCATGAAATGACATGACATTGGCAGGTCTGTAACTTATGTTACTGAAATCATAAACAGACAAAATTAGGAAAGTAAAGTATAACAAGCAACTAAATAAACAAAATTTAAAAACAAAATAAGGAGGATTTCATTTAAAACAAAAATGCAAACTTTGGTCACAACACAGGGCCATGTTGTCTTTTAAAAAATCACAACAAAAATTCAAATTCGAACAGTTAAGAAAAATGCAGAAATGGTGGGTCTCGGGCCTCTTACGGACAACCACCGATTTTAGTATGCATAAAATAACTCCTTTCTACCAAAGAGTTTGGGACATCAGGATTGGCGTGAAAGTCCAATTCTGCAGCATCTCCCCTTGTTCAGCATCACGAATACAAGTTGGCTCGACCTCCTTCTCGATAATAGCGTTGATCTCCTTGAAGAGGTCACAGATTCCTTCCCCACAGTCTTCAGGCTCGGCATACTCCCGGATTGGAAAGGATTGATACAGATGTGGGATTGGTTTAGCCAACTCTTGATCCTTTTTCTTATTCATCTTCATATCGTCATTTGTGGGGATGTACCCCAAACCATATTTGGATCCTTTAGCATGGACCGGAACAGGTTCAATAATTCCTTCGGAATCTCTTCCCAATCTGAATCCTCGCTCGAACCTATTCTACAGCTTTATCGTGGCCATAATTCTGTACAAGGACGGCATGGGGGCCTGCGGGGCCAAATCCTTATCGGTGGCATTTACCAACTCCACCGTGTAAAAATCCACACCTTGCGGCGTCTCGTCAAAGATCGGCACCTGCTTGCCTGAGTGACTTCTCTCACCGTGAACAACTAGCTCCTTATTTAACCAAACTTGCTTCATCATTTGATAGAGAGTGGAGGGGATGGCTCTAGCCATGTGAATGAACGACCATCCCAAAAGAAGGTATAGCTGGTGTCGATATCCAACACTTGGAATTTTGCGCTTAATTCTGCGGTGCCCATTTGGAGGGTCAAGTTCACCGCCCCCAATGTGTCTCTTTGCACATCATAAAAAGCTCTTCCATTAACCTAGTTTTGCTCCAATTTTCCGAGGTCAAACCTCAGCTGTTTCAATGTCGACAAGGGGAATATGTTCAAACAAGATCAATCATCTACAAAAACACGATTAACAACCTTTCCACGGCATATCAGAGTGACGTGCAGATCTTTGTTATGGGATCTCCCTTCGGCTGGCAATTCATCGTCACAGAATCTTATGCAGTGTCCCCGAATGACTTGATGAATCATGGCAGCCACGTTATCGCTGCTTGTACCTGAGGGCACATACGTATCATCAAGAGCTTACATCAAAGACTGCCTGTGGGATTGGGAACTCATCAGTAGGGCCCACACGGAGATCTAAGCTGGAGTATTCTCCTAGTGTTTGACAATAGAGTAGTCTTTCGGTTGCATCCTCATCCTGAACTCCTCCGCTTCTACTTCGCTTATTGGCCTCTTGACATGGTCTTTCTTTTGTCCTCCGAGAGCAAGCAAATCAGGAGTGTAGCATCTTCCGGACCTAGTCATGCCTTGGGCAACGGCAGTTTCTATGACAAACATGGGTTTGGCGAGAGTTTTTGAGGGAACAAAGGCAACAACCTTCGTAGGTGTCAGAATAACAAACTCTCTCTTTCCCTTGACGCTTAAAGAAGCGACAACCCTTTCCAAGTCTTCCTGCGCAACAGGAGTAATCCTCTTGGTTTCACACTCGTCTTCGTCTGTTTCTATCATATTAATGTTTCCACCTTATGATTCGGCAACAGATTTGTATTGACGTTCGACGCCGCAGGCTGGAGGGAGACTACTTCCTGGTCGATCAAATCCTGGATCTTGTGCTTAAGATTGATACAGTCTTTTGTGTCATGTCCAACACTGTTAAAATGATAAGCACATCTCTTCTCCGGTTTATAGAACTTAGAGTTGACATCCACGGCCTTGGGCCCCATAGGGTGGATGTATCCGGCCGCGGATAGTCTTTCGAATAGCTTGGTCTGGCTTTCATCCAGTGCGGTAAAGTTCCTCTAAGGCCTTTTTTCAAACGTGGGACGAGAAGGATCATACCCGCTTTGCTGATGGGATGGAACCTGCTGATAATTGCAGGCATTTGGGTGAGGAGCTTGGGTTCTACGGTAGGGGTTTGTCTGGTAATTTAGCACTGGAGCTTGGTAATTCGAGAGGGGGCTTTCAGATGCTAGAGCTTGGAATTTATATGTGGGGGGAGGTGCTCGATAGCTCGACTGTACATTGGCACAGTTGGGATCGATATTCTTATAAGAGGGTGGAATTTGGTAAGATTCGGGGTAATTTGGGTACTTGGAGGGAAAATTTTGGAGATTTGGGGGAGGATTTTGGTAAGACAAGATTTGAGCATCTTGATAGGTGGGGGCAGCATTGTAGTTGTTGGAACGATTGGACTGTGGGCGATAGGCTTGGTGAGATTTTGGTGGAGGCTTGGAGCGATATTGAGGACGCGATGAGTTTCTGGGAGTTTTCCTTCCTGCGTATGAAACAGCGGCGACTTCCTCTCTCCTCTTCCTCATTAATACGAAAGATCCAGGCTACGCGAATACTCGGGCTATCTTTTCTGACTTCATACCATCTTCAATAGTCTCACCAACTTTGACTATCTCGGCTAATTTGGCTCCGATTAACAAAATAATTTTGTCATAGTATTCGGGATCTTTCACCCGTACAAACACTTCTACGATCTCCCTTTCAGTCATTCGAGGCCTCACCCGCGCTTCTTATTTTCTCCATTTGTAGGCAAATTCCTGATAACTTTCCTTCGATTTTTGCTTCATTTTCTCTAAAGAATATCGATCAGGGACTATCTCAACATTGTACGCGAATCGATCAATGAAGTCTTTAGCTAGCGCGCTCGGACTGGGCCACTGCCTGGTTTCGTGTGATGTAAACCATTCTAGGGCCTCCCCGCACAGACTCCGGCTGAAAAGCCTCATCAATAAAGCCTCATCTTTTCCAACTCCCACCAGCTGGTCGCAGTACGCTCTCAAATGCGCCATGGGGTTTCCTACCCCTCTGAAGGTATCAAACATCATGATTTTGAACCCTTCGGGAAGGTTCAAGTCTGGGTGGATACATAATTCGGCATAAATCAATCCGGCGACGTCTCAAACGCACTGCAGCTCCTTCATAGCCCCTTTGATCTCCTCCTTTATGTCGATCTTTGCTTCTTCTCTTGCCTTCCACTCTCTTTCTTGTTTCTCGTAGTGATCCAACTCGGAACCATGCACCTCGTGCTCGGCAAGAATGGGAACTTGGAAGGTTGTTCTTTTTTGGAGGGGTGGGGCTATAGAAGGACTCAGGACGTTTTGGGCGGTTTGGTAGTTTTGTGGGTAGGTTTGAGGATTGGTGTTTTGGTTTAAGTGGGGATGCGGTGTTTGGGGGTTGAAGGAGGTTGGATTTTTATTTTGATTCTGGGGCGGTGGGGCTCTTTGAGTATTCTGGGTGTGGTGACATTCTAGAAGGTTATTTGGAAGCGGTTAGGGGGTTTTATAAGATACAGAAGCATACTGGGGGTTTTGGGATGTTAAATCTATCCCAGACAAATTATGCACAGGTGTTGACGACTGGTTCTGAGTTGGATACAAGTTTGACGAGGGGAAGTACATCGGAGGTCTTGCATCAAAAAAATTAGGTCCAAATCCGGTTGGAGGCGTGTCCTGCCACCACTGCATTTCGACTCTCATCTCGTCTATCTGTTGCATCAGTTGCGCGATCAGTTCATTTTGTTCCGCCACGGTGGGCTGAGCCACCACAACGTCTGTGAGACTAACTTCATCGTTATTGTCTCCCATAGCTGTATTTCCTCTTTCTGTGTTTGGTCTGGGGAAGGAATCTGTAGGACCTTTCGATCTGGTGAAGTAAGGATGATTTGCCAGCTTTGATCGAGACAGACAAGTTAAAAGTTCCTGAGAAGCGAAACAACTCAAAGGCAAATTTGTTAGCGCATATTCGGAGTACAAAATGCATAATATCACACAAAAAGCAGATAAACACACAAGTCGCTTTGTTTGAGGATATCTTTAACCCACAATGAGGACGGAAATATATTTTCAAACAAACAGGAATTTGCTTGTGTAACGCTATCTCGGGAAGGCTGAATCACGTTGAGCTATGGTGTTCTTGCAGCTGCTTTTTTATGCCCGTTGATCTGATCTTCATATATCTCGCAACATGAGGAGAATGAATCTTTTTTAAAGATAGGGGCCGGGCCGGGAAAGGCTGCGTACGTATCTCACAAGGAGAATTCAGGCTCAACGTAGTTCGAGTTAGGATGAAATATTTTCATTCATTGCGATTACAAGGAAATTGAAAGACAACATCGAAATTCTTAAAAGAGGACGATGGCACTTTAGACATTTCTTGTCCTATTGTTGCGTCACTCCCTTACTTTCAAACAATAAGAAATGGAGGCTTGTAGACAATTTCCTCATCATCGTCCTCCACAATCAATTCATTGACAGGGCCATTGTTATTTGCTCCCTGTTCATAGGCGAGGTATTTTCTGCCCTTCAAGTTGCTACGGGTCGTCAATTCCTTATCAAGTGACGCACTTTTGGCTAACAGTACGGCAGTCTCAACATCTATCTTTGCCTCTCTCGCGTTTCCCTCGTGCACCTTCAAACGAATTATGTTAAATCTTTTCCTCAATCTTTTTGTTTCCATCTCAACCTTTTTCTTTCTTTTTATGTGCGACGCCAAATCCTCATCTAATGTAACGGCTGCAGCTTTGTAGATTGCTGTGGTCATGTCAACTTTGAGTCCTTCCTCCTTAACCTTTTGAATTTCTCGAGTGACTCGTTCGATCTTTCTTTGCAACTCCTCTTCAGCGATCTTCATTTGGATGTTCTTGCCCTTGTCCATAGCGGTGGTTTGCCTTTCCTAAGACGATAGAGCAGTATTTAGGATTTGTGGTTTGGGAGATAGCCTTTTGAGTGAGCAACTTGAGACTTGGGAATTTTGGTCGGACATTTGTAATAGTGGCTTCTATATTATTTTTTGGAATTTTCTTGCTAGGAGTGGGTTTACGATATCCTCATTCATAGAAACATAACTCATAAGCATTCAAACACACATATATATCGCGTCCGAAAACATACATGGGGACCATTTTGTGCCAGGGGTAGTCCTAGCGCATATGAATGATGTACGTGTGAATTTAAACCAAAAAAACAATTCACCCCAAAATAACATTTACTAATGAATAAAATGTTCGAAAAAAGGAAACATACATAAAGACAAACCCACGCAGGGGCCATTCGAAAGTGCAACAAAATCAGGCCCACGCAGGGGCTAAAGCAGTGTGAATACATGTAAAAGACCCACGCAGGGGTGATGTCCCATATGCCGCTCCAGAAGATCCTGCTCCATCGCCGTCAATCTGAATTTTTTGTTGCTGAAACATATATCTCAGTAGCAGTAGAAAACCTTCACCCAGGCGCTCACTTTGTCTTCCAAACTTTCGTATCGCATATTCTCGATTTTCTGTTGGATCTAGTTGTCAAAATCATCATACCCCTGCCTCAGTCTTTCGACCTCTCGAGTCGCCCTCTCAAGCGCGTCTTGATTCTCTACGAACTTAGCATACACCTCCTTGGCCTCTTCCTTTATCTGTTGTAGCTCGGCCACTACTTTGGCTGTGTATTTATCCATGCGCTTGGCGTTCTTCCATTCTCTGAGCATTTCCGAAGCATCATGCACTCTGTCATCTCCAATGTCATACACGTAAAAGCCATAGTACGCTTCTTTGGGCACAGTTTGTTTTCTTCCGAACTGTCGCATGACTCGAAATGGTGCGTAAGGGCGAATTCCTTGAATGCCTGGTAGAGGGAGCACAACATATCTGTGACTCTCCACGACAACTTCTTTGGATATAAAATTTGGGCCCTTCTCCCTCTTGTTCTCCGATTGTCCATATTTGCCCAGCATAGTAAGTCATTTAAGTCCTTGAGAGTGTTTTTGTTGTCGAGGGTGTGTAATTCCTGAGTCCCAGCACCCTTCGCCAAATGGCTGAGGATCCACCACTGGAGGAGTAGGTTACACCCTTGGAAGTATCGATGTCCTTCTTTGCACTTTCCCAAGGCCCGAAACATGTCAGTTAGTATGACTGGAGCTACAGGGTAATATTTTGTTGTTCCTTGATTTTCATATCCTTTGAACAATGTGTGGACGAGTGTTATGACTCGGGTATTGATGCTCAAACTCGGACCGTGCGGGAAGACCATTGTTCCCAACAATGCCACGACAAACGCTAGGGGACGGATCTCGTTCCACTCACTGTAGGAGATTTTGAACTCTCGATTGTACGCGGCGTAGAAACTCGCGTGTCCAAATAGAATATGGAGATCTCTGAACGCCACATGGGAATCCTGGCACCAGTAAGCGAAGTCATTTCTTAATCCAAACCAATCCGCAATATTCTCTGCGGAAGGTTTGTTAGGGATTAAGATATCCTCTTGTTTTCTAGCTCTTCTCTCTATCACAGTGCCTACGTTGTCTATACAGTCCCTTATTTCATCCAGCGTCGGGGTAATTTCGGATGTTCCAAAGCGAAAAACCATCTTCTGACTGTCCTAATACCCCGTAAGTACCTCAATTAGTTTTGTCCAACCGTTCATTTTGATCAGTTCGGTTAAGGCACCTACGTATTTGTTAAGGGTTCTCCTATGATCCCCATCAAAATCGTTGTACCACATCGTAAGCTACGGTGGCGCTGAGACGCCTATATCGAACTTTGGGAAACGATCCATGTATGTAAAAGAGAAACCCGTTAGATTTTTCCCCACCCCCAAGTTGGTTTTCACACATTCATTATCCGAATGTCAAACAATATGATGTGTCGTGAGGTCGAAGACCTTAGACATGATTTTGGTGGTTTTTCTACTAAAATGGACTTAATAAGCCTTTGGTATTAAGCCGTCTTAGGCTGATTCTTAACTTGGTTTTGGTTTTGCTCTATCTTAGGCTTTCTAGAATTGTTTTCAAATTGACGGTTACCCAACTCGGAGAAACATCGGGGTGGAGTTACCAAAAAAAGTCGGATGACCGCATTCGGACTATTTGTTTTATATTCCCAAATGATTTCTTGGGTATATCATAATAAAGTCGCGGTAAGCCGCGTAACTTCCATTTCCTAATGCAAACTATCTGCCGTTTTGTCGGAATATGCCATTAAATGCAACAGTTTCGAAATTTAAAACAACTAAGCAAATAAATAGTTTATCGCAAATAGTCAAATAGGTTAATCTTAGGGTTAGAATCCTCTTTTTCTCCCCAGCGGAGTCGCCATTCTGTTTTATCAAAAAATAATCGAAATGAGTTTATTTTGTTTTAAGAGATTTTGACATTAGGAGTCGCCACTTAATTTTTAAGAAAATTAAGAAAACTTGTTTCAAATGACTTAAACAGAAAAGTTGTTTGAAATTTTTTTTAAAAGGGGGTTCGTGGATTCTTATTAACGTGTTAAGAAGGTTTTGAAAGCACCTAAGACGTTCCGCTTAATGTGGCTTTCCAGAAACTAACCATTTGACTAATATGTTTAAGATTTGCGCATTTTTATTGAAACTTCGTATACTTTAAATCTAAGCGAACTTGCGAATTTGAACATTTATCGTTTTGAAATTTTGTTTAGTTTTAGGTTTGATAAAATATAAAGGCGTTCGAAGGGGTTTGAAGTTTTCCTAACCCTAAGTTAACGACGTTCAAATAAAGCATGTAAACAAATAGTAAAGAGGGAGAGAGAGATTTGGGTCCAATTTTGGGTTCTGTCCGCCTTGACCAAAATTTGGACCCACCTTTTTTTTGGATTTTTAACCCATTTCTTGTTTGGGTTTTCGACCCATTTTCTTTCTTTCGTACCTGTCCTAAACTAAGCATATAATAATACAAAGTGAGTTTGAAAACGTAAAAGACGATAAGGGCTTACGCCCATTTAAAATAAAACTGCAAAAATGAAAATAGAGGATCTCCTAAGCAAAACTTCTTCGACTTCTTTAGTATTTTAAACATCGGAATCTATTCGTCGGTTTCAAGGCTTGACTCGATGAATGAAATTGAGCCTCTATGACTTTCTCGGAATAACGGAGGACAAGAGTTTTTAACAAACTCAGATGGTTTCACATGGATAAAGATGGGAACAATTATTCTTATCTCATATAACAAAACTGAAATAAATACAAGGCAAATAAAAATAACATCCCAAATAATTATAACATCATGATTTAGACTAAGACATGGATGATTATTATAGGGCGGAAAATGCTAAGGAACTCAAACGGGTTTACATGCAAAGAAAGGAAATGGGGGAAAATAACGAATTAGTAAGAAACAGAGGCAAAACCATTCCAGAGACTAGTACTCACGGACTATACCATATATAATAAGATGCCTCAACTCAATCCTAAAAAAAAACTAACAAGTTGCCGGCAATGGCGTCTAACAAGGGATGATAAATAATAAAACACACAATTTCAAATCATCCAAATTTCCAAGATTTGCTTTTATTTCGCAAAATGTAATCACATCCACAACAAAAGGAAGCTGCAGCAGACTAAAAATTTGACAAAATAGAGGACCACAATATTAAACACAACCATACCAATTTAACTCGATGTAATGATTAGGCAGATGGAACACCTAAGAACAAATATACCAACAAACACCGAGCAAACCCTATATTGACTGACCTAAACGGATTTTAATAAATCTTTTCCGACATCAAACAATTAGAGCGAAATAAAATATAAAAAGAAAAACAGCGAAGAGAACATTGACAGTAAGGAGTATTACCTTTCTCCGAGCAGAAACACTAGGACGGAAATGAGCAGTGGAAAGCGATTCAACACTCGAACCTAGCGACGGAATACGTCTTCTTCTTCCTCAATAAAAAAATAAGAATACCCACTAGTTCCCAAGAAAATTGAAATGTTATCTTTCTGAGAAATCCGCTCGAGGAGAAAAACTTATAGCCCTCAACAATCTTTCTTCTTTTTAACAGAAACGAGGAAGAATATTTCTTCTGAAAATTCTTGTAATCATTGCCTAAAATTTGTCCAACCTCCCAATTTTTCAACAAACAGTAAAGCCAAGGATTTCTACCTTAATTTTTTCCAACCCCTTTCTGAAGAAGGAAAAGGTTTATATAGATGAAAAAAAATTGGGTTTCGATTTTTGGGGTGGGTCATATGATTTTCGGCCCATTTTGAATTCAAAACCGAATTCCCAATCTCATCCAAAAGGACGATTCGAATGGAAAGGGAGGTGGAGGGTGGAGATCGCTTCATTGTAATGGTGAGGCGGCGTGTCATCATCTCCAAACGAGCAAGGATGGGCAAGGACGAACTCGCGTCATCTTGCGCAACAGAGGTTGTATGAGCTCGACAGCTGCAGGTGTTCGTTGCACTACCTCGTTCCTGCACGCGCTAGAGAGAGGAGGAGAGAGAGGAGGAGGGATAGGGGGAGAGCTCGCGTGGGGAGATGCGGGGAAAGAAGACAAAAAGGGTTGTTCATGGAATTTCTCGCGTGGGTTACGTTTCTGTGAATTTGTCGCGTCTAGGTGTGGGGGGGTTTCTGGGGAACGGATGGGTTTTGGGGGAAGAAGAAGGGGAGGTCAGGTCGGGTCGGTCCGGCCAAACAGGGTTGGGTATTTAAATGTGTTGGGCCGGGTAGGAACGTTGGGAATTGGGTTGGATTTAAACGTGTTGGGCCGGGAATAGAGGCGTGGGTTGGGTTTAATATTAATTGGATGATTATTTACAAGGGTTGAGGTGGGCTGCTGAAAAAATTTGGGCCTGGGAGTTTGGGTTGAAAATTAAAAGGAAAATGGTTGGAGTGGGCTGCTGATGGTGGCCTAACAGGTCTTTTAATTATTTTTGGCTAAATCTTAAATAAAAATGAATTTATATTAATTAATAAACGAGCTTTATTTTTATTTTATTTTATTTATTTTAGTAATATATTTACAGAATAGTGCTACAAAGTATAATTAAAATTTAAACTAAGATAAGATGCTTACTAAAATTAAAATATTTTTGAGATGGTTTTTTGAATAATCATGACATATACTAATTATATACATTACTACGTAAAAATATATATATTATCTAAAGTTATAAGAAACGACAAAAGTATTCAAAGTAACACAAAGTTCATACATTAAATTACTACATTTTCGCAAAATTTATAAAATTAATTGATTTAAATTGTTTAGAAAACTTACGAAGCTCGAGAACTAATCTATACCAACGTGGGTCAAAATCGGGTGTCAACAATCAAAATCAAGAATATTTATTTCTATTGGTTAAACATTAGAAACTCTATTTGGAAACATCATAGAGAATTTCTATACACTTGTCTCACCAACCGGTGTAGACACTTTAAAAGGTTCATGCAAGATATCGGGTAAAATGTCATGCTTTTTAGCTACATGAGGTGTAAAAAATTACATGTAGCACCAGGATCATGTAAAGCATATCAATCAATAGAATATACTTTCATCATATAGGTCACCACATTAGGAGAAGTCTCTTGCTCATCCCTAGTGCGGAGAGCATTGACGCGGTTCTGCTTAGGATCATTACTAGAACCACTTGTTTGAGTTTTACAATCCCTATAATATTCCTTCACCTTAACCTTGTGTCCGTTATTTCCACAACAAAAACAATTGTCCGTCCCAACCTAGTATTAACCAAAATTACCCTTTTCACACTTGGTACACGTAGGCTTCTGGTTTACTGAGTTTCCACTACTTCAATTTTGTGCTCTAGGTTTAGCCACCTTATCATCACGAGTCTTTGGGAACTTCTATGAGACATGATTAAATAACCTCTTCTTGAACTTAGGATTTTCTTTGATATCAATCCTACACTTTGAAGAACCACCATCAAAAGATCTTGACATATTTTCATCTCTAGTCTTCCTTCGACCCTTACCTCCTCCACTTTTCGAGCATGAACCTTGAGATGAAAAATATTCATATTGTCATGTAGCGTAGCTGAATGAAACTCCTCTTCCAAATCTTTCGATTCCATCATCATGAAGAGGATCATTTAATACCTAGAATCGGTAACCAAAAAAGGAGAATACTTGAATATTTTAGTGAACTTCAAAGAGTATTCAAGCACACTCATACCTCCTTGATGAAGGTTGATTAACTCCACTATTTTGTCTTCCCGCATATACCTAGGAAAGAACTGACCAAGAAAAGTGTTATTGAAGATCTTCCAAGTCACCGATCCACCCCTTATAGGTCTATTTTCCTTCCATTGGACAAAAGAAATTTGAGCAACATCTTTGAGCTCATAAGTGGCTGACTCGACCTTCTCACTAGTCGACAACCTCATCGAAAAAAGTATCTTGTAGACTTAAACAATGAACTCTTGGGGTATTCTTCAACCTTAGACAAATACAAAGTAGGAGGATTCATCCTAATGAAATCCCTTAGATGGGAGGCGATGCTAGTAACTTGTTAATTTGTTAGGGGTAAAACCTCCCCGTTAGCTTGGGCCATCATAGCTTAGGCATGAGTAGTGGTAGATTGGGCTTGAGTAGTAATGTCTTAGGCCATTTGGAAGAGGGAAGCCCTTATATCACCATTTGTCAAAGGAAGAAGATTCAGTGAAGTTTGGTCATCATTAGCATCTTCTTCAAGACGAGGGATTTGATCACCACGGGAGGAACTCGCACATGGGCAATATCTTCCACAAGTCTACCAGCTGCATTCCTTCAATAATTCATTACATGTAACCAAAATACAAGTTTAGGTGAAAGCACATAATAAGTCCACTCTACAGACGCGATTTTGGATTTCCAAGAAAGAGAAAAGTTCCTAAGCATCACATAGATTCCAATCTATATGTGTGGCACGCTTCATAATTAATAGTACTAATCTACATAGACGTGGTTGAGAGACACATCAACATCAAAGATATTAAACGTGGATCTGATACCATGTTTTTTACATCCGTGGAGCACCCCTTAGAAGTAATCGGTGTCATCGTCCTCTTTGAGGACTAAGACTAGCCTCTTAACATACATCATTACATTCATCGGTTAGAAATACAGAATAATTAAAAACATTTTATAACTTTTACATTGAGATTTACTGAGACCTCTACATATATATAATAAATTCATATTGAGTATACGTAGACCCTTCATATAGAAAGATTACATAGTCTTGTACTTTTATTGCAATAGGTATGTATATAAAATAGAACATAGTGTTTAAGCTTGTCTAATATAATAACCATCTAACAAGTTTAAAAATTTAGTCATAGCACATACATCAATGTAAAGGAGCAACGAATATTCTTATACAACTCGTACTCAAATGAAAATAGAAGGAACATAAGAGTCTTAAAAGTAAAACAACTCCATAAACTCGATAGTGGCATCTCCCTGGAAAAGTGAGGACCTAACAACTTTGATGAATGAGAAATTCCAAGCTCTCATCAAAGTATTATCAAAGATTCCTCAACAACCCGAACCTATAATGTTGGGGGAAAAGGGATAAATGAGGTTAGTACGCCACTTGTACTAAGTATGAGACCATATGCACATTAAAATAAAATTATACTTAAAAAGAACATTTAGTGGAAACATGATACTTTGTCGTTTGTAAGCCTTATCCATAGTGTCACGACCAGCAACTACACCGTAAAAGAAAGGAGTACTCTTTAGTCAGAAAAAGGCGTACTCGATCTTTCAAAGGTCTTGCTCAAGCCTCTTAGCTATAATTTATTACATAAGATATGAAAAGTAGTGCGGAAATGAAAACCTTTCACAGCAAATAATAATAAGGAAAAAGTATTTCATAAAAACTAAGGATAGTCTCATCATCACAAGCCAACTTAATGACATGACATAAATATCTTTGGGATACGGCCCTTTACATTGAAAGAGAGTACATAATAATTCTTAACAAGTCTTAAAAGGGGAACTAAAGAAACATAGAATATGCCCTCAAATATATAAGTTCATCCTAACTCTTGAGTGAGTCGATTCCCAAGCTTGCCTTCTAACCTTCAACTCGATTCAAGCATTTACTTATGAAGTATAGAAGAGTAAGGGGTTAGAACAAACAATGTACTAAGTATGACATAAGCGAAAACATGTAAAAAAAAAGGAACAATTTACTTGAAGCATACAAGTCAGAGTATTTTGATAAAATCTTTCATGCATTAAGTTTCAAGACATCATCTGAAACCATCATTTAGCACATACGGCTAAACATCCATTTTTATCAACATAAAATCATACTTATAGTTAACAAAAAATTACTTATGAACTACTCCTATCGTAAGTTGTCCAAAGACTCCCCTAAGTAAGTTATAAGGAGATCGCCCATACATCCACTTCAATACCTACTGTAGGGATCCTTAAGAATACTAGGGATAGGCTTACTTCATTTCATTTACAAATCAACACTACATACTAAAGACACACGAGAAACATACTTGCATTTAAGAACAACACATAAGTACCCCTGTCAATTGGACTTATATGTAACACACAGTGCAATGTTAGAGTAACATCCCATACTACTTACCCCACTATGTGCTCGTTGAAGATTCCACGAGATTAGATACACTACATTCATCATTCATACGATTCATCATACGTGACATAACTTAAACATGCTTTCTTAATATTATACATAAAGTCACATTACTTACATTTACATCATATCATAACCCATTCATACATTTCAAAAGAGGACACAACATGACTCCGTCCAAATGTCTACTTGTGCAATGGATAGGTAATGTCTCATTCCACCACCTACCCTAAGTAGTACACACATAAGAAGACTTAGTCTATTTTCATATATTTGTGAGGGCTAGATTTAACCGACATAGACCATGAGAGCTTGACATGGAATCTCGGTACTACCCTTATAGGATGAGGGAACATTAGTTTCCTAAGTAGGATCATATTATTTAGCCTTTATATGGATTCTCATATAGCTCTACCTACGCGGGAACATAGTTATGGGAGGAGATTGCTACTAAGTAACTCACGCTCAACTAACAAGAGAATCAATCTCAAAAGGTACATATGATTAAACATCTCCACACACGAAGTGTAACCACCCCTTCTTCAAATCCTTTCGGTGTTAAGCATAACTCCCCCATGGAGTGTCAAACGTTCAATGACTATATGTTAGGAAATAACTATTGAACACTCCATCTCAACTCACGAAGGGTATCCAACCTCCATTCCGGTCATGAAATCTCATTGGGAGTATTCAGGTTACTACTAAAAACTTTATCTCTACTCACGAATAGCGTTCACCCTAAATACTCCTTTTTCATACATAGGAATAGAAGGGATGGTCCAGACACCTCATCTATACTGACAAAGATTGTCCACCTTACAATTCCCAATTTTAACTCATTGATTTCATTTGTGCATTCAAGTTTGTGTAGGTGTGAGCATGTGGGCACACATTGCACATAATGACCACTATTCATAACATTGACTTCTTGACATGCTCAACTAACATTTATCACAATTCACACATTACCATACTGACATATAAAATGCATACTTCGTTTAGACATACTTTCAAGATGCTCATATCAACACTCCAACACATAGCATACATATATAAGTTATAAATTAACTTCACATATTATTCCTTCAAGGCTATTCTCACAATAGACATATGACTTCAGATGACTCAAGTAAACAACGCCACCAAAGGTGGATAATACCACTGAAGAATTTCTTCAACACAGCTTAATCAAGATATAAAATCTTACCCTTCATCCAAGCCTTTACTACCTATAAATAATTTATACAATAATCAATAATAAAATAGACCTTAGGGTAGTAGCAAAAACTCATAAAACCACAAAGACGAAATACCCTTAGCATTATCTAGTCATGCTCAAAAAATCATATTTCATATGCCAAAAGTTGTTAAAAAAAATAGAAATGATTCCATTTGGGTTTTGACTATAAAGACCACATTCAAAACTAAGAACAACTCATTTTAACCACTAAAATGTTTTCATGCAAAGACCATACTTAGAGTTAAAGAATAAGGAAGATTAAAGTTTTAAATACTTTTTGAAATCTTTTTGAAAGCGATCCTTTAATGAAAGAAGGTTCAAGGATGAGCTTTAAAATGACCTAAATCATTCTACAAATGATCTCCAAAGTTCCCACAAGACCCCAACACTAATTAAACCCTTTTCAAATATGAAATTTGACTTAAAAATGTCGCGGCCAAATAAAGAACTTGGTTGCGCGTCGCTCAGCAAGCTCCAGATTATGCCTCTCAACATTTTGAGGCAGTGTACCTCGTTTTACTGGCGTGTCGTGAGGTCGGCCTTCAGATCCTGCAGCTGCACGCTGCCTTGGCCAGGATGTTGACCCATGTTTGATTCCTCATAGGGGGCCCTTCGGGTGGTCGCCAAAGAGTAGTACTCGGACGTTTTTACACTTTGTACAAACCTCTGCTAATAGGAACCATTGAAGATAAAAATCACTATCAAACCACCACCCAAAACATCACTATAAAACAGTACGACACACTAGTTAAACTTTTACTAGTTTTAGGACGTCTTGGACGTTTAACTTCCAAATGCTCCCACACTTTACGTACTGACTTCCGATGCAAAAATATACTATTTTAATACATTGTTAACTTAGGAAATACATGAGAATCTCTAGTTTGACCTATTTCATCTTTAGAGTTTGACAATACTCTGTCACTTGGGAACATTCGTCCTCTAATGACACTTAAATACCTTTAAAGACATCAAGGAATCAACCTGAAACGTCGAAAATACATTATCAAGATCGATACATTAATTATCAAGGGACAAACTCACAAGAACCACCAACTTCACATCATTAAGCAATTAAGCAACATAAGCAAGTTTGAACCACTACCACAATTAAAACCACATACTCATTTAATTATTTATGGAGGAACTACCTTCTCCAACATTAATCATTTTATTATACATCATTTGTACACATATTGAGACCATCATTCATGAAATAACAATTAAATCAATTTTTGAAATTCTTTACAGTAAACACTAATCATTTACAGTGAAACATGCTCAAAATTCAAGGATTTACATTCAAGCAATTTTAATATGAAGTCATGAAAACATAAAAGACAAGACCATATAAACTCAAACCATAACTTAAACATAACAACGAAAGGAATTTTGACATACCGGGAACTTCACTCCAAATTAGTCGCTTCTTTACCTCAAAGAGCATAGAAACGATTCCCGTTTGGAGCATCGGGATCCTTACCATCATGAGGAACTTGGGTTACCTCTTTCCCTTTTACCGTTAGGGTAGGGGAATGTCCCATCTTATGTCCCCTTTTACCACATCCAAAGTAACCATCCGTGCCAGCAAGAGACCTATCAAAGTGTTGTTTTCCACAACTAGTACACCTGCACCTCTAATAAGCATAAAAACTTCCTTAAGAAATTTTGGTTTGAACTTCTATGTTTGTTTCCCAAGGAAGATTCTTAGTTAAAGAACCTCTTCATAGCCTTAGGTTGACTTGAATTTTTGAACTAGGCCTTTTTCCATCCCTAGTCATCTCCCTATACATGGAATCTTCAATTTGTTGGGCATACACCATAACCCTGAAGATATCCATATCATTACGGAGCATAGCCGTACGACATTTTTTCTCAATTATACTAGATACCACCACCACGAAGTTATTCATCCTAGCCTTAGAGTTGGCTAGCAATGTTGGGGCATATTTAGAGAGTTGGGTGAACGTAAGAGAATACTCCTTAACACTTTTCCCACGTGACGATTGTTCATGAATTCCACGAACTTGCTATCCCTCAACTCTATGGGAAAGAATCTATCAAGAAAGGCCGTTTTAAACACCTTAAAATCTATCGGTCCTTCCCTTAAGGGCCTCTCATCTCTCTATTATTTTTTCAAACCATACTTTTGACATATTTTTAGTTAATTTCTCTTTCTCTGAAGGAGAAACACACATAGAATCCACCACTTTGAACACCTCATCGATATGAAGCCTTGAGGATCTTCATCTAACTTTGTTCCATGAAAAGTAGGAGAGTCTTCCTCAGGAAATCTCGGATTCTAGAAGAGGGATTATAACATTGGGTTGAGGTCCAACTCCTAGGTTAACTTTGACAACAATATGATTAGTGATGACATGAGGTTGATTCATCATGAATTAACTTAAGACTCTTAGAGCAGCCCTTATCTTCGTAGTAGTCTTATCCCCTTCAACATAGGGAGCTTGAGGACCTTCGGGGCATTAGAGGCATTTGGAGCACTTTAGGTCCTCAAGGTTCCAAAGGGGAACCTCTACATTCACCTGCTCTTGGTCAACTATAGGAAATTCCTAATTCCGGAGAGAAACGCTCTCCTCCCGTCTAAAAGGTGTCCTTCTCATATTCATGTGCTATAACACTAGATTAGAGGTTTAGAAAAAGGAACTTATAGAATTCAACTCTAAGAAAAGACACTAGAGAAATGAAGAAAAGTGAAACTTCTATCGTTCTATATCCTTCCTCCCATAGATTTGTCACGACTCACACCAACGAACAAGAATATACTAGAGGTTTGTTGTGAGACTCTAGACCCTAAACTATTTCCCAAAAACTTATGCTATGGTACCAAGTTTGTAACGACCCGCAAGTATGTCACGACTAGAATCTAGACCCCAGAAGAGACCGTGTTTTGACCTCTCAGAGTCGCAGACAAGCCTACTTACATCATTCTTACTTTACAGAGGTTTATTTTGGCGGAAAATTTGAAACTTTTTGTTTCTTAAAAAACTTATAAAAACATTCTCATTAATACGTAATTGTTCATTATCAATCAACTAACGTCAAAAGACAAGCAACTGAAAGAAATAGTTCAATTCTTATCAAGTGTATAATTGCCAAAATGGAACAAATACATAGTCTGAATAAAAAACCAAAAGAAACGCTTGTGGAACATGCCCCACTAGCTCAACTCTAAAACTATGCTAGAATATAAAACAACAGCATCATCGAAGGCATGAGGACCTATTAAAACGAGATGAATGCTGAACGTCCGGATAACTGCAGTGATGATCATGTAGGTGTATCGTCCACTTGTGCCTGCACCTAATATAGTAGAGTTTGTATAGGGTTAGTACACACTTGTACTAAGTATGGGAATATGCAAGCACACAACAAGGACATTCATACGAAACAAAATCTCTTTCCTTACAACATGTTTTTTGGAAGTCAAGTTAGTGGACTTGCCAAATTGAGATTAGGAAAGTTTCCAAATTTGGATTAGGAAATTCAATAAGCTTTCCAATTTTGAATTAGGAAAGTTACTGAGATTTCCAGATTTGGAATAGGAATGTTATTCCATGAGAATAACATACATCATCATACTTTTCACATTAGCGCACAAAACATAACATTTAAACATAGCACATATAATATAGCATACAACACATTTTGCATGTAGCACATAACTTCCTTAATATAATTCATTCATATGCCATGAGACCTTGGAATCATAACATCAAGACATTCCAAAAATGAGGGCTCAACAGATAGGACCTCAACTAGGAAGTCTGCATTAGCAAACACAGAGTCTGCTTTGTTCATTCACACGTACTCCATTTCATTTCATTCATAGGCCAGTGTAAACACTAGCTATACCTATGATGTAGTTTAAGACATTCATTAGGTTTGTTATGCAATGACCAAGAAAGAGCTAATGTCATTACTTGAAACTAACTCACCTTTTGATTATCCTATCCTAACACCTTAAGTATCATTCATTTCATTATGTACATCATTTGAGGTTAGCCTCATTCATTTACAAGGAACTTTAACTTTAACCTCCATAGATCATGTGCGCATCATGAAATCCAGTGTCTCCCCCACACCGAAAAGAGGTGGAATCACCGGCCAAAGTGACCCATAACATGCTATCGCCCATGGGAATTTAACCCCGCCAGATCCCTAGAGTGGTTGTATAGGAACGAATACTAGGATATATAAGGATACTCATACCCGACAAGCCGGATAGTATCATCTCATGATAGTTACGTGAACCTCCGCGCTTCCCAAAAGAAGGCATAACCGCTCATAGCTATCCTATCGATGCTCAGTACAAAGTTCCATTACATTCATCTCATACGTCATGAAAGTTGGCTTCTGGTATGAGGACATCATTTCTCATTATATGATTTATCATCTCATCATTAGTATTAAGTGTTTTAATCTCAATACTTTCATTAGAGTGTTCATAGAGGCTTGTCTCGTGATTATCTTACACTCTAATGGGTGAGTACGTTTTGGTAACATTTACTTAGACTCTTTTGAGATTGCTCTCATCATTTACATTAGCCTCATATCATGTTGTCACCACATTCATAATCATTAGCACATTTTCTTTTCATTGTTACTCGCCTCTTATTATGTGAATGTTCATTTCATCATATGCGAATGCGCTTGGCCTGTCAGTGTGTTTCACACCCTTACTTGACCCTTCTAGGATTTCATCATTTCATTGTTCATCTCACTTATGCCAATGCACTTGTCCATTTAGTTGATTTGACACTCATACAAAGCCCTTCTAGGGTTCATCATATAATTAGATAGATCTTAGATTCACTTACTTTTGAACGTATGCTTTCCCTATACACACAGTCCATGGGTCTTAATTCATAATTCGGTAAGTGGTTCATACATTCCTAAGATTATGTAGTACAAGACTTATGTATCTTGTATATATTACAAGATCATGTTTCGATCTAAGTAGGTGGCATTATTAGTGGATATTTTTTTCATGTATGACTTATGTATCAATTAGGAAGTCTGGGAAAGAAAACCGAAGTTCAGATCACTTGGATTACGTTTACATTTTTCATTTATTGTATTTTTAATCTCCTTGATATTGAGACTCTAGATTGAAACCCATCATTAACATTGTATCTGTTGTTTTCAACTTGGTTTTCCTCTTATATTGGCTGAAGGGTAGTAAGTTTGAACCCCCACAACCCTTTTTTTTTTCATTGTCATCTTGTTGCCCAATGTAGCCTTAACAAAGAGGTTGTAGGATCAAACCCCCACAACCTCTTTTATTTATTCTTAATTTTCGCTGGGAATTGGGAGGTTGTGGGTTTGAACCCCCACAACCTCCTTATTAAATTTTAATATCGCTAGGGCCTGTGAGGTTGTGGGTTCGAACCCCAAGAGTCTACTATATTTATTTTTAATTAAAAATTCAGTAAGTTAGACGTGTGGCAGTCAGGTTGTGGGATCAAACCCCCACAGCCTTACATTATTTGTTTAAATAATTTTGCCTTCTCCTTTCCAAACTTGAGGTCGTGGGTTCGATTCCCACGCCTCCAATTCTCTTTTCTTTAATTTCTCTTGTTCACTTGCTGCCTGGAGGTCGTGGGTTCGATTCCAACGCCTCCCATTTATTTATATTCATTATTTTTCTCTTCTTCCTAAACCAGCAGACCCAGTTTTGATTGCTTCAGCCCCCTTTTCTTTTTCTTTTTTTTTGCGAATTCCAATAGCCAAAGGGTAAGGTCACAGGTACAAATCTTGGTGGCCTCACCTCTTTAAAATGTATTGAATTTCCATATTTCCAACCTTATTTTTGAACGAAATTACTGTACACAAAGCCGGAAATTTATTCATCAGTTTTAGATTCCTTTCATCAACCTTTTCATGTTAGTTCTTAGGGCGTATTCATATTCAATTTTAACACATCTTTAGGCGCATCTTTCATGAGTTTATTTGGCTAAATGATTGTCACTAAGTCATACACATTTCCTAAAACTAACATCACGATTTTTCATGGATTTATGCACATAAAATTACAACTACAACTTTATCAAATTTTGAGCATCAAGCTGACACCCTTGCTAAAGTCACATACTTGCACATAACTTTGAACACACATTGATTGTCTTTTTCATGATTTCACATAAATGAACATATTATCATTCAACACAAAAACATCACACATACCTAAACCTACCGGCAAACATACCCAACCTACGAATCATTGGGAGCTAGTGACAGGAACATGCAACAGGAAAAACGATCCTACTTTTCGGACTGAATGACAAAATCTTAAAGGGGTATCACGGGAATGGGACCAATAGGGAAGGAACCCATACCTTATTTTACTGTTCAAACGATGAAGTTGCTGCCCAAAACCCTCTCCAAAATCAGTCCAAGCTTCCTCAATGTCCACACCACTTTACGAGTAACTTCTCTTTTCCTTAACGTTTTTGGTTACTTTGTTTTTCTTAAAATTTCATGTGAGTTCTTCAAGTGTGAAGAACTCTTAATATTATTTCTGTTCTTTTAGTTGATTTGGCAGAAATCAACGTGAGAGAGATGATGAAACGTGAGTGAGAGAGATCGTGAGAGAGTAGTCTAATATTAAGAGTTTTGGTTTGAGAATTAGTCAAACTAGGGATCCTTATTAATTTAAATAAAACGCTGATTTATTTAGCTTAGTGAAAGGACAATTATTCTTTAAAAAATCAGATTATAAAACATAATTAAATCACTAATATATTGCTTCCCATTGGGGCTCGAACTCTGGTGGAGTGACCCTTGCGAAATGGACCATTACGGGTCATGTCGAGCCTAATTGGTTCTTGACTTAAATTATTAATTGACTGATTTCTTGGGTTAATTACAATATTACCCTTGTCTTTGAAAAGACCATTTTACCCCTGGACCCTTAAAAATTAAAATTTCCTCTATTAAGTCCGGTAAAGACTCTTTTGATCAAATATTCATTTTCGAGAGCCCTACATGGTTGGTTCCAACCTTTCCAAGCTCAACTTACACCCCAAGTTAGTTGGCTTGGCCGTAATAAGGGTTCTGAGGTTTGGTACTACGCGTATGAATCCGTGTGAACCCTGGGTCTAATCCCAAGCATTCTTGACACCTTAAGCATTTATATGACACATTTTTTTAGGGTTGTTACAAAGTACACACTACAAGAAAGGAGTACACTTGAGTCTGAACAAGGCGTTCTCTACCTTTCAAAGATCTTGCACAAGCTTCTAGCTATAATTCATTACATAAGACCTGAAAGAAGTGAGGAAATTAAAACCTTTCACGGTATATGATAATAAGGAAACCATCTTTTTTAAATAATAAGGATAGTCACTTTATCAAAAGCCAACTTAAAGACACGACATAAATATCTTAGGGACACGACCATTTACATTGAAAGAGAATAGGTAATAACTCTTATGGAGTATTAAAAGAGGAACTAAAGAAACCTAGAATATTCCCTCGATTATATAAGGACATACTTAGTATAGAGAGAGTCAATTACAAAGCTTGCCTTCTAACCTTCAATTCTCTTCAAACCTATACTTAGAAAGTATAGAAGAGTATAGGATTATTATAAACAATGTGCTAAGTATGAATTATGCAAAAACATGCATAAAGGGACAATTTAGTTGAAACATACAAGTCATAATATTTTGATAAAATTGTCCATGAATTAAGTTAAAAGACATTATTTGAAACCATAATTTAGCATATAAGGCAAAACATCCATTTTTCTCAACATAAAAAGTATTACATACTTACAGTGAACCAAAAATTACATATGAACTACTCCTATCATAAGTTCTACAAAGGATCCCCTAAGTAAGACATAAGGAAATCGCCCATACAACCTCCTCAATACATACTCAACTGATCATTACAACTACTAGGGATAGCCTAACTTTATTTCATTTACAAATCAACACTCAATAATAAAGACACTAGAGAAACATACTTGCATTTATAAACATTACATATGTACACCTATTATGTCGACTTATAAGTTACACAAAGTGCAGTGTGAGAGTAGAATTGTGTACTACTACCCAACTACACAAAGTTCAATGTGAGAGTAGAATCCTGTACTACTACCCCACTATGTTATCCTTGAGGATTCCGTTAGATAAGATACACTACATTAATCATTCATAAGTTTCACCATCCAATACATAACTTTTACAAGCTTTCTTATCATTATATATAGTCACATTAATTTCATTTACATCATATCATGACCCATTCATACATTTCATAAAAGGATACACCAAGACTCCCTCCAAATTTTTACTTGTGTAATTAATAAGTAATGTCCCATTCAACAACCTAACATAAGTAGTACACCCTTAAGAAGACTTAGTTTGTTTTCATAGATTTGTGGGGGCTAGCTTTAAATGACATAGACCATTAGAGCTTTGCATGAAATCTCGGTACTACCCATACCGAATGAGCTATCCTTACTTTCCCAAGGTAGGGTCATATTCTTTTGCCTTTACATGGGTTATCCAATAGTTACACCAACCTGGGCGCATAGTTACGGGATAAGGAGATTGCTATTTGTAACTCACTCTCTACTTACGAGGAGCATCCATATCACTAATTTTACCAATTAGCTTGTAGAATTTTTATTTCAAGTTATTTTTTTTTGGCTGATTAAGTCATTAAAACCGAAGTGGCGTTTTACAGGGATTTGGATTCGTCAACCCTAAGACTAGTTGGCAATTAAGCAACATGTAATAAAAAAAGTAGAGAGAGAGAAAGAGAGATGGATTGAGAGATTGGGTCGAAACCGGTCTCTGTCCGCCTGGATTAATTCCTAGTTTCATGTTTATCTCATATTGATATGTAACTAAGTAAACACTAAGAAGGTAGACATCATATGACCAAATATAATTGCAGGGAAATATCACTGGAAATAACAAGTTACCATCCCAATTAATGAAAGATCAACACTAACGCATCCTTAACAATTAAAATAACATTGCAAAAAACGGTATTGAGGTAAGAAGAAAAGAAATAAAGAGAACTCATACAGACTATTCCCAATTTAAATAAAAACACACGGATTCTTACATTATTAACTCAATAGTTGTTAATATAGTCATCAATAGTTATTTAAGGAATCCAAATGCCTAACACAGTAACACAGTACATGATTCAAACATATACACGCACATTATTCTTATCAAAAACAAGATTAGTCATAACAACATATTTCCATAAAAAAGAGGGCTAAAAAATATTTAAACTAGCAAGTGTATATCACAAACCAAAACTAACAAAAATTCCTTCTTTCGTTGCCCTGTACGAATTTATCGGTAGAGTGGTGATCGTAGTATTTTTTCTAAAGCATATAATTACTACAAGGATCTTGAAACAGTGTAAAACAAAGGGAGAACAGTTGATCGATGTTCCAGGAAATCGTCCAACTGAGGGACATAATAACAAAATAAAAAATACACACAGATAATAAAAAGTCACATAACTCGGATAGAAAACATATCATAAGGTGCAAAACATGCGACAAGGTTAAGAGTCAAGTAAGAGAAAACAGAAACTTAAACCAAGTTGAGGTACATTATCTCAAACAAACACAACAACAATGATAACTGATCACGTTGGTCTGTTTCACCCATATAGGAACCCTGTTCAATGATATATCGAGGGTCCCCATTGAAAATTTAGTTCAAAAGGAAAATAATATTATGTAGAAAACCGGACAAAGCAAACTGAGCGAAAGAACAAACCAGAAAAATTTGAAAGAAATCTTCAACTCAAAAAGATCTTTTCCTTTAACTCTTGGCTCATTTGCTCTATTGTTTTCAATATAGAATATTTTCAATCCCAAAAATGCAAAAAAAAATCCCCCCCCCCCTGTTGGGCTTTGTGGAGGCTTGTGAGCAGGCCCGACCCATTACTGAAACCCTAGGTTAACCATTTGGTTTTCCTATAAATATGATCCTTGTATTTGTAATTCTTGAAGGAGCACAAGTGAAATAAAATCCTCCTGTTACAGTCGTGGAGTAGGGAAACCGAACCACGTTAAATTCTTGTGTGTCCCGTTTGTGTTCCGTTTCTCTTTTCTCTAGATTATTTGTGTTTGTTGTGTGTTTAATTCCCAACAATTGGTATCAGAGCGAGGTTTCAACAACACTGTAACACAAACTGTGAGAAATTGTCACCTAGGGTTCTTGTGTGAAGAACTGTGTGCAGGGAGGAGAGCCGCCGTTACCGTGTGGGTAACCTCAAGAAGCAGCCGGCTAGGAGAACCGCGCAGGGTGCGAACAGCCGTCGTCCGTGTGCTGTCCGTCGCGCCGTTCCGTTGGCCGCCGCGTCTGAAAACGCCGTTAAGGGAATTGCCGAAGGTGCGGTTTTTTTTGTGGTGCAATATTTCTGACGAAATTACCAAGATCTGAAATTAGTTGTACCGAGTATCTCATTTAGTCCTTTGAGATGGCAGAAGATGGGAAGTTCCGAATTGAGAAGTTCGATGGTACAGATTTCAGTTGGTGGAAGATGCAGATTGAAGATTTGCTGGTTCAGAAAGATTTGGACGTAGTGTTGGGTGACAAGCCAGGAAAATTGTCTGATGCAGAGTGGGCAGTTTTGGATCGGAAAGCTATGTCAGTTATCCGACTCTCGTTGACCAAGAATGTTGCGTTCAACATTCTTAAGGAGAAGACAGCGAAAGGCATCTTGGAAGCCTTGTCTAACATGTACGAGAAGCCATCTGCAGCAAACAAAATTTTTCTGATTAGAGAGTTGGTGAACACAAAGATGAAGGAAGGCAGTTCAGTTACCGAGCACATCAACTCATTGAATTCGATCTTAGCCAGACTTTTGTCAGTTGGCATTAAGTTCGATGATGAAGTTCAAGCTTTACTACTGTTATCATCATTGCCTGACAGTTGGTCCGGAACGGTTACAGCAGTTGCCAGTTCAGTGGGACCTAATGGATTCACCTTTGAGAAGATTCGTGATCTCGTTCTTGGCGAGGATGTCAGAAGAAGGAGTTCTGGAGAATCATCAGGTGATATGCTAAACGTCGTCAGAGGCAGAGAAAATAACAGAGGTAGTGGGAGCGAGAACCGAAGAAGGAATCGATCGAAGGCTCGAGATGGCTCGGGTGTAACATGTTGGAGCGCAAGGAGGTGGGGCATTTCAGAATCAATGCCAGAAAGACAAACAAGTCAACATTGCGTAAGGCGGCGTCAACGAGGATTTGTTTATACATTGCGCGAGAGCAATGTGGATTCTGGGTCATGGATTACGGTGCTTCTTTTCACGCTACCCACAGCGGTGAAGCATTGCGAATCTGGTTATTGGAGACTTTGGAAAGGTAAGGCTTGCCAGGCGATAGAGCTCTTGATGTTACGGGCATGGGTGACATGGTCTTGAAAGACGCCCGATCGGTTTACGGACCTTGAAGGATGTCGAGTTGTTCCAAGCTTGATGAAAAGTTTGATTTACGTTAGGCGATTGGATGAACAGGGACATCATGTGAAGTTCGGAAATGGGCGTGGAAGGTCGTGAGGGCAATCTTGTCATGGCTCGTGGAACAAAAACAGGATCATTGTATATTGTCGGATTACCGTGCGAGGGAGGGACCGTCGATTCGGAGAAGAAAAACAAAGTCCGGTTCCACGTAATCTCGTGGCGTAAGAAGGTTGTCTTTGCAAGAAAGAAACCGAGCCACAGGTCGATTCGGGATGAACGAGCAAGGAAAGGTTCAGAAGACCGGTCGAGGCGTTTGTGGCGGTGGGAGCACCGGCCGTGCTTGACCAAGGCTCCTAGAAGGCGATGGGTCAAGAGAACCAAGATTCCGGCTGTTGATACGTCTCGAAAATTTCTTGCCGAGTATGGAGAGTGTTTGTTCTCGAGGAGTTCTAGGATCCGGCGATTCGTGTCTCAAGTGGGAGCCGGTAGGGACCGAGGGCGAGTCGAGTCAAGCGATTTCGGCCGTGGTCGATGTGTTGAAGCCGGGAGCTTCAACGGGTCTTTCGATTGGTGATGAGAAGGCCTGTAGCGAGAGAGAGTTGAAAAAGATTACTAGACATACAAGTGTTCTAAGTGGATGACAGTTGAAATTCTTCAAGCCTCCAAGTGGGAGATTGTTGGGCTTTGTGGAGGCTTGTGAGCAGGCCCGACCCATTACTGAAACCCTAGGTTAACCATTTGGTTTTCCTATAAATATGATCCTTGTATTTGTAATTCTTGAAGGAGCACAAGTGAAATAAAATCCTCCTGTTACAGTCGTGGAGTAGGGAAACCGAACCACGTTAAATTCTTGTGTGTCCCGTTTGTGTTCCGTTTCTCTTTTCTCTAGATTATTTGTGTTTGTTGTGTGTTTAATTCCCAACACCCCCCCCCCTAAATAAAGAGAAAAAGAGTTTATATAAAAGGAGATATTTAGGATAGGTTTTAGGGGGAAAGAGTGGGAAATTTGGACAAGAGCAAGGGCAAAAATGAGAACCCCTATACAATTCTCAATTCAAATCATTTCCCCATGACGAAAGAAAAGCTGCTTTCTGCGGTTTTTCCTAAATTTCGACCACAAATCCAAAAATTGAAAGGGACTTGGACGAGTGTGATCAACCTCCCGTCCTTGGCGCTTGACATGGCGTAATCCTACAATTGCAAGGATGATTCGCGTGTCTGCTCTTCCTGGAATGCTTGTACGAACAGGTAAAGGGAAAGAGAAAGGACTCATGTGACTTGGAAGTGCGAACCACTTCGCCTCACGCGTGAATAGGATGAGGACGTGCCACGCTTGGTGGATATCTGTTGTACGTTGCATTTTCTGAGCTGTCTCTCCCGTGAGGAAGTGGAAAACAAGGAGAAAATAAACGGGTCAGGTCAAGGGATTTGTGTTGGGTCGAAATTACTATTGGGTTGGGTCTACTGGGGTTCGTTGGGTTCCTTTCCATTGGATATGACTGAGGACAAATTGAAAATGTAGGTGGGCTGATCTTGGGTTAAAATTTATATTAAGAAAAGGGCCAAATTAATTTGTCCAAATGAAATAAATTATTTTGTAATTAATTAAACAAGCCTCTTTATTTTAACGAAACAAAATAATCATCATAACTCTAACATAATTAATCTGAAATGTAGACAATTATATGGATAAATTAAAATTGTGAATATTTAAACAAACATAAAATCTTTTGAGAAGATTTTTTAATATTTAAAAAATAAGCATATTATCGTATAAAAGCCACATACGTACATATTCTATATATATATTGCTCGGAAAGCAAGTACATGGTACAATTAATCAAAAATAACATTGAAAAAAAACTTTTTAACTTCATAAAATTAATATTTCAATTTTTTGTTAAATTTAAGAGGCTAGAGAATCAATTCATATAGCGGAAGGTCAAAATTTGTTGTCAACAACAGTCCCTCATTTTACTTGCATTGATGCAAGAAATTAGACGAAACTGAAATTGACCGACCCAATTTTGACTGACCACATACTCGTATCTAAGAAAGGGATGTGTTACGGACTTTAGGAATCATGGCCGAACCCCTAACATAGGTTTCCTACATATCTCAGGCAATATGAGAATTCAGGACACTTGTAGTTCGGAACACTTGATTTAATGCACGATTTTGAAATAAGTCAAAAGTCATCTCGATACTAGATTATGAACATACCAAGATGCTCGAGAATACGATTTAAGAGAGAATGTTAGAAGACAGCTTAGTTTCGACATTGAGCTCGCCTACATATCCTTAAATATTAGGAATAAGGCTGCTTATAATTCGACTGGATCGGTTAAAAAGGAAATCTGTTATGCTAGAAAACATTTGGTTTTGAACAAGTGAAAAATTAAGTCGAGTATGAAAAAGAGTCTTGCAACCTCTTAGCCATGAAGTTTGATCTCTTCACATCCATAGGTAAGAACTTACACAGACACAATTTTCAAGATCTTTGTACATTGTAACTCAGATTGGAAACTTGTCTCCGGTAGACCAAAATTTCAAATGCAAAACCAAAACTTCTAAAAGTCGAAGAAAATCTCACACGCCTTTTGATAAGGGTGTGGTTTGATTGTGGTGGAAGTTGCATCCTTTGTTCGAGTCCTAAGAGTTTGACACTACACTTTTAACTATGCGCCAGTTTGCTGATAAGAAAAAGTTCAACATTGTGCTGCATCCTTTTTTGATGTCGTCCGCAATTTATTTTTATTTTTTAGAATTCATCCTTCCAAATGATCTTGACAACGAATGAGGTAAAACTGGTCAGCTTAAAAATGCAATTCAAATGGGAGACAATGTCTTTTACTATTTTGACTCTTAGTTGTTCTCCTTCTTCATTCGACGTCAACTCGATAGGGTTGACGTAAACCAAATAAAGCTTATGTTTCTTATGTTTGCAATATAAACTTCAATTTACTCTTCGTTTGATGTCAAAATAATTAAAAGTTGATGCATCTTTTATCTTTCTCTTGATGTCGTCTCTAATGATTATTTTGGCGTCCAATCTTTCGATGGGTAAATACTTCTCTTGAGATGCACGATTTCGTTCTCTGGTAGTGCATGATTTCTTGCGAGGCATGAATAACTTCCCGCAATGTGTGATTTCTTGCTGATTATGAATATGTTTCAGAAATGCGTGAATATTGACTTATGATGCATGATCTTCCGCGATGCATGAATATTATTTCGCGAATCATGATCTTCCACGGTGCATGAATATTAACTCGTGATGCATGATCTTCCACAATTCATGAATTTTATCTCGCGATGCATGATCTTCTGGAATGCATTAATATTAACTCGCGATGCATGATCTTCCACGATAAATGAATATCGAATCGCGATACATGATCTTTGGCGATGCATGATCTTTGGTGATGAATGAATAATGACTCACGATGCATGAGTATTAACTCGCAATGCATGATCTTCCGTGATGCATGTATTTTTAATTGCAATGCATGAACTTTGACTCGCAATGCATGACTTCTGCGATGCATTTTCTTTTGCGGGGCACGAATATTTTCCCGCGATGCGTGATCCCTTAAGAGGTATGAATATCTTCCCGCGGTGCATGGATATTTTTTCTTTATGTCTTCCTTGGTACCAAAGGAAGATAGTGATTCAATAAAGAAACATAGTGTTCTTTTTGGTGCATTCTGGATAATCATATCATCTCAAATGACAATAATAGTAAAATGAATCTCTAGATAGTGTATCTTCCCGATAGACAATAAAATAAAATGACCCCTCATGGGTAGTGTATTGTCTTGATCGATAATAAAATAAATGACCCCTTTGGGCAGTGTATTGTCTTGATCGACAATAAAATTAATGACCCCTCCGGGAAGTGTATTGCCTTGATCGACAATAAAACAAATGACCCCTCCAAGTGGTAATAATATCATATCTAGTAATATGATGCAGATGACATCGTGTACAAAAACCGTAAACTCTTTCTTGAGATGTTTGATTTACTCATATTTAAATCTAGCTGGATGTTTCCTTAGATTTCATGTTGCTGAGAATTGAAATAACGTAACACTCCCAAGTCTTCGATATGTGCAATAGAAAATAATTCCTGCATCCGTATAAAAATCAAAGAATTTGTGAAGAGATTTCTACCCCATTAATCTCCCCTATTCAACAATAGAAGAAATTTGATGATTTCCGAGCATTATTGTAAACCTACATCCACAGAAAAATAGTTAGTTTTAAAACGACTTGATCTATATCGATTCTTTAGTTGTCTGCTCCTTGTCCTTCTATCTCATGTTGATTTTTTATCTCCTGGATCTTGATAGGTGGGAAAAAATATTTTACGCCAACAGAAATGAGTCATAAAGAAAAATAAATTTTAAGAAAAATAAATTTCAAAATGTAATATTTTGGAAAAGGTCACAATCAAGTGTCATGTCACGTAAGGCTTAGCAAACTTCTTTGAGCCTTATGCTTGGAGGTTTATCTGATTATTCGACAGGGAGTACTCAATGTCACTCTAGACTGTCGATAAACCCATGTTTAAATTTTTAGGCCGTCTTCCAAATTTTTGTCCCATTTAACTGTATTAGCTTATCTTTTATCGATCGCTGAGTAAATCGCGAAATTTTTTAGATCCTCTCAAAAATTCTGTCCCGGTTGCAGATCTCGAATCATCTTCAATCTTGGCTTGTTGAGGAAAAATCACCTTCTCTCTCAAAAATTCTTACGTAAGTTTTTATTGTAAAGGGGAATAGAAATCTTATGGGAGCTATGATCGAACCCTTGTGGAACCTACATATCTCATTGAAGCAGAAATCAGGTCAAACGTAATTCCCCCTCAAAGGTTGAAAATCAAAAAAAGTTTACGACGAAACCGACCGAGGCCGATATAGGCCGCCTACGTATCTCAGTCTTGAGAATTTTGGTTGAACGTAGTTCAAATAAAAGAAATATTAAAAGGGATACATGGGGGCTACCGAGACCGACATAGGCCGCCTACGTATCTCGTTCTTAAGAATTAAGGTCAGACGTAGTTCATTACAAGAGGGATAAATTTGTAAACAAAACAAATACAAGCAAACACAACGATTACACGGAAATAATAGATATACAAACTTAAACTTCACACGTAGCATCTCTTGACATCATCTGAATTTAACGGTTTCGGCCCTGCGGTGACATCCATCTCAGACAGGACCAAAGCACCTCCAGCTAATACTTTGCGAACCATATAAGTTTCTTGAATGTACGGTGAAAATTTTCCTTTGTACTCATCCTGGTGAGGAAAAATGCGCTTAAGCACTAACTGATAAATTTCAAAAAAATTGTCTCTAACTCTTTTATGGAAAGCACGAATCATTCTCTATAAATATAGTTGACCATGAAAAATGGCAACCATTTTATTCACAACAATCAATGTAAATTGGTCAATCCGTTTGCTGACCCACTCAACATAACTCAATTCTACTTCTTGAATAATTCTCAAAGACGGCATCTCAACTTCAGCAGGTATAATTTCTTTTGTTCCATATACTAGAAAATATGAAGTACCTCCAATCGATGTTTTGCCGGTTGTTCAGTATCCAATCAAAGCATATGGCCACATCTCATGCCAGACTCGGTGATTTTCAATCATTTTTCTTAGAATCTTCTTTAAATTTTTATTGGAATCCTCTACAGCTCCATTCATTAGAGGACGATAATTGGTTGAGTTTCGGTGAGTAAATTAAAATTGCTCAAATATATCTCTCATCAAGTGACTGTTGATATGTATCGTTATCAGTGATGATGGATTCTTTTACTCCAAAGCTACATATCAGATTGTTGCAAACAAAATCAGATACAACTTTCTTGGTCACCAACTTAAATGAAGCTGCTTCCACCCACTTAGTAGAATAATCAATGGCGACCAAAATAAATTTGTGTCCATTAGAAGAGGTTGGCTCTATAAGATCAATGACATTCATGCCTCAAGCTACAAACAGCCAAGGTGAACTCATAGCGTTGAGTTCGTGAGGCGACACTCAGATTAGATCACTGTGCACTTGACATTTATGACATTTCTGCACAAAGTTGCAACAATCATGCTCTATGGTAATCAAGAAATAATAGTCTCGCAAAATCTTCCTTGGCAAAGTGATTCCATTCATTGGTGTGCCGCAAACTCCAGCATGTATCTGTTCAATAAGCTTCGCAGCTTAAACGACATCGACACATCTTAGAAAACACAAATCTTGAGTCCTCTTATAAAGGATTTCTCCACTTAGAAAGAAATCGAAAGCCATTCAGCGTATAAACTTCTTCTGGTTGAATGTAGCATCTTCAGTATAAATCCTGGACTCCAAATACTTTTTTATAGACTGGATGTCTCTCATCTCTATCGCTAAGGGATCAAGATAAGCAGTATCTGGATGCTTAATCATTGATGCGATGGTGACCAGAGTATCAGTCACGATAGGGATCCTAGAATCCGAATTGCACCCGACGTCATTCACCTCTCAGAGGTCGTAGACAAGCCTCATCTGGCATTCATCACATTCATACGGTTAATTTTAGCGGAAAATTTAAAAATTTTAAATTTATGAAGTATACATAGACTTCTTATAATTATTTCCTTAATTCATCATATATTAAGCTCAACATAAATGTAACAACCATCTTTAATTAGAATTAATTCGCAACGGAATAAGAATATACCATAAATACGTTTGCCAGACACACCTTATTACAAAAGCTTCGAAAAGAATGTATGAAAGAAACGCTAGCGAAGACGTCCACTAGCTTTGTCTAAAACGAAGGCTAGACTAAAACTGTACCATCCTCGAAATCAAGAAGACCTACCAAATGGTCTGGAGAAACGCTGATGTCAAAACCGTTACAAGATTAGTCAATTTGTCCTTTAACCTGCATCTATAAAATAGTAAATAGTAGGGGTTAGTAAACAACTTGTACTAAGTATGGATGTATGCACACATACACATAAGGCAATGCATGATCAAGGAAAGCTCTTCCTAAACGACATGCTATTTTGTTGAAAGTCTAGTCACTAGACTTTCTTAATTTGTTTGTTCTTAATTGTGGTATGATTATGATGTATTTTAATGAAATTAAGGAACACAACCAATTTTCTATATGATTACAATATATTAGTATCATCAACATAATTTTAGAGCAATCGGGAGAAGATTTGAGATTTTAATCCTCTTAGGCCGAGAGCTCCTCTTTGTACACTTATATTATTTTTTAGTATTTTTCTTCTTCTTGTTATGTAGTTCTACAATTCTTTTGGTCCTATGTTTTACTTACAAGTGAAATGATTCATTGTAGTCCCATACCCACAATGAATCAAGTAAGTAATTCAAGAGATTAAGGAAATGACTTAACTTCAATTTGGGGTATGAATATATTTATAAGTCAATACTTATTGACTATACTCATTCTTTTGTTGATTGCATAATGTGCATAGTTCTTGGGGCATAGAAATAAATTTTATGATATTTCTTACTTTGGAAATGAATTCTTCATAAGCCAATCTTTATTGGATAAATACATTATTTAATCATTCTGGATAAGCATATTTGAATTCAATATTTCCTTTGACATTTTTCTAATAAAGGAAGCCATTATAAACAAACTTTATTTGGCTTTGTTCATTTTCATGACATGAAGATTCATTATTAGCTTTAACCTTTACTTATTTTAAACTTCATTGGACATGCTTTGACTATTCTTATTGCAAGTCATTCATTACACTATATATTCACTACATTTCATAATCCATTCTCTATTGATCATTCCATTGATTTCATTAATTTCATGATAGGGAAGTTATCGGTAATTTATTTAACGTTTTCATGTTTTATATATTATACATTAATTATCTGCGACACCTTTGAATTGTGGATGTAGCATTAAGACATCTCAAGTGAGGCCCAACACAGGGGACCTCAACCCGAGTGCTTTCTTTAGCAAACACAGAGTCTGCTTCATTCGTTCATTCATGTTTCAAATTTAGGACTCTCATAGGGATGATGAGTGCAATGAAAAAGAATGACCTAATGTCATTACTTGAATCTGATTTTACCTCATGATTGTCTTGCATAATTTTCATGGCCGGAGTCTAGACCCCAGATGAGACCGGCGTCGTTGACCTCTCAGAGGTCGCAGACAAGCCTACTTACATCATTCTTACTTCGTTTAGGTTAATTTTAGTAGATTGAAACTTTTTATTTCATAACATACATACTAATCTTTATATTAGATTCATAATTCTTCACCATCGACCATCTAACATTAAGATCATCAAATGAAAGAAATAGTTTAATATAACACTAAATGTATACTTGCAAAAATGGCACCAATAAAATGTCTGAACAAAAGCGGAAAGAAACTCTAGTTAAACATACTCCACTAACTCAATCCAATGACTAAGCTATAATATAATGGGCAAGCATCCTCAAAATTATGAGGGCCTACCATGTACGGATGAATGCTCCACGTTAGTATAGTTTCATCGTCAACTTGTAGCTCTAGCATGCACCTGTGCCTGCACCTAAAATTGTAGAGTTGTATAGAGTTAATATACACTTGTACTAAGTATGAGTATATCAAATAAAGCACCAAGGACATTCATTAGTAATAATAGCTTTTTCCTAACAACATGATTATGAAAAGTCAAGTCAGTGGACTAGCAAAATTGGAATTAGGTAAGTTAGTGAGCTTTTCAAACTTGGATTAGGAAAGTGCGTGAGCTTTCAAAATTTTTATTAGGAAAGTGAGTGAGCTTTCAAAATTTTGATTAGTAAGTCATTCCATGAGAGTAACATGCATAATCATACTTATCATATTGCACACAACACATAACATCTTGAACATAGCATATAACATATTGAATATAGCACATAACATTTTTCATATCATTCGTTCATATGCCATGAGACCTTGGAATAATGGACTTGACATCAAGACTTCCTAATTTGAGGGCTCAACATATGGGTAATCAACTAGGGAGCCTTCTTTATCAAACAAAGAGTCTGTTCATTCATTCATATGTACTTCATTTCATTTCTTCCATAGGCTAGTGTAAACACCAGCTATACCTAGAATGTTGTTTTAGACTTTCATTGGGTTTGCTGTGAAATGATAAAGAATGACCTAGTGTCATTACATAAGTCTAGATCACCTTCTGAGTCATTCATTAGGAGGCTTAACTTTAACCGACATAGATCATGTGAGCATCATAAAATCCAGTATTTCTGCCACACAAAAAAGAGGTGGAATCACTTGCCAAAGTGACCCAAAATATGCTAGCGTACATGGGAATTGAACCCCGCGAGATCACTATATTGTCAATATAGGTTCGAAGACTAGGAGATATAAGGAGACCCATACCCGGCATTCTGGACAGTCTCATCTCATGAGAGTTACATGAACCTTTGTCCTTCTCGAATGAAGGAATCAGCGCTCATTGCTAGTCGATCGGTGCTCAGTATAAAGTTCCATTACATTAAACTCATAGGTCAAGGAAGTTGGCTTCTAGTATAAGGAAATCATAGCTCAATTGATGATTTCTCATCTCATCATTAGTATTAAGTGTGTTAATCTCAATACTTTCATTGAAGTGTTCATAAAGACTGTTCTATTCATTGGCTTCACACTCTCATAGGTGAATACATTTTTGTAACATTTACTTAGGCTCATTTGAGATAAATATCAACTTTTACATTAGCCTCATATCAGGTTGCCACAACATTCATTAACGTTAGCAAATTTGCTATTCATAATTACTTACCCAATTTTACGTGAATGTTTATTTCATCATATGTCAATGCACTTGGCCATTTAGTGTGTTTAACACTCTTGCTCAACCCTTATAGGATTTCATAATTTCATTGTTCATTTCATCATTATTTTTGTTCATTTCATCATTTCATTATTCATTTCATCATTTCATTGTTCATTTCGTCATATGCCAATGCGCTTGGCCATTTAGTACGCTTCACACTCTTACTTAACTCTTCTAGGGTTTCATCATTTTATTGTCTACATCTTAGGTTCACTTATTTTTAGACATACGCTAGACTTTAAGGTCTATACACATAAGCCATGAGGCTTCATTCATAGTTTGTTTAAGTGATTCATATATTTCTAAGATTATGTGGTACAAGATATATTCATCTTCTATGTATGTAAATATCTCGATTTTGATCTAAGTAGGCAGCATTATTCTTAAATATATAATTCAAGTATGACTTATGTATACATACGGAATTCGGGCAAGGGATCCCAGTTTCAAAACCCTTGGAGAACACTTACATTTTTGTCGTTTACTTTATTTGATCCATACAGCTTGGGGACCCAAGTTTGAGGCCCAATGCCTTCATTTTATTTTCCCTTCATTTTTCACCTAACAAAACTAAGAGGTTGTGGGATCAAAACCCCACAACCTCATTTATTTTTTATTTTTATTAATTTTAATTTTCTCCTTTGGTTGAGGGGTTGACAGTTCGAACCCCCACATACCCTCTTTAATTTCTTTTATTTTTCTCCTTGAATCTTCCAAGGATATCGTGGGTTCGATTCCCACGCCTCACATTTCTTTTATATCATTTTCTTATTTCTCCTTCACTCCCTAGAGGTCGTGGTTTCGACCCCCATGCCTCCCATTTCTTTATTTTCATTTTCTCTTACTCTCTTCTACTGCCTTGAGGTCGTGGGTTCGATTCCCATACCTTATATTTATTTTCTTTTCATTTTTCCTGAAGTTCTGACTAAGAGATTGTGGGTTCACATCCCACTCCTGTCAATTCTTAATTTCATATGTTAATTTCCAACCAGAGTACCCAAGTTCGAACCCCCTCAGCCCCATTTCTTTATTCAGTTTTTTTAGTGCTTTTCACAAGTGAGGTCGCGGGTTCGATTCCTAATGGCCTCACCTAATTTATACTTGTTTAAAATTCCAAATTTGTTTATCTATGTTTATCCGAACCTAACTTGTAATTTGTTGGAAATTTTGTCACATTTTCAGCTCACTTCCTTCAACATTTACACATGTATTCATAGGGTAATTCGTAGATCATTTAATACTTTTCTAATTGCATTTTACATGGAATCGTTTAGCAAAGAAAATAACATTCAAATCAGCCCCATTTCAACTTATTTGAACATCACGTTTTACATCAACACGTGTACATGAAATATACTGAACTATCATGCCATTTCAAATCTAAACAATGAAAAATAGTCACGGCAACACACACATACATACGTAGTTACATTTTCGGAAACATCAACATAAGTCACATAATTCTGAACATAACATAAACACATAATCATCACAATAACACCTTTCATCCCTAGTTTTCTACCACCATACATAATAAACCTATGATTCAATGGGAGCTAGTGACAGGGACATGCAACAGGGAACAACCCTAGTCTTCGGAAAGAGACAAAGAGAGAAGAGAACCCATACCATTTTGACGTTAAACTCTCGACTTGCTGCCCAAAAAATTCACAAAAAATCATGTCCAAATCCCCTCAAAGTCAACACCAACTCGACAGAAAAACTCCTCTTTTCCTATGTTATTGACTTCGTTTGTTTTCGATTATTTTCGTTGTGTGTTCTTCAAGTGTGAAGAAATTTGGTTTACCGACTGTTTTTTGAAGTTATTTGGCAGAAAGAATCTTGAGTGATAGTGATAGAGATGTGAAAGAAAGAGATGAGTGTGGAGGAGAAGTGTTTTGTTAGGATTAGGAGTCTAGTTTAGGATTTAGTCGAATAAGATTTTTGTTTAATTATTAAAAATCTGATTTTTCTTTTTTTTTTAAATCAGCTAATAAATAATAAATATAAATTAGTTGCATTAATTTACCTACTTAAATAATAAAAATAATTTAATTGATTGCTTTCACCTAGGTTTGAACCCGGGTGGAGCAAGACTTCACTTCAAGAGCCCATTTTCGGCCCTCTCTCCCAAAAATGCCCCTCCATCTTAATAAATAAATATTTAATTATATATTTAGGATAATTATGATACTACCCTTAGCGTGTAAAAAGACCATTTTACCCCTAGACCCTCCAAAACTATGATTTTCCTTTTTTAAGTCCAGTAAAGACTCATTCGAGTAAATATTTGTATTTGAGAGCCCTACATGGTTTGACACAACCTTTACAAGCTCAGAAAACTCACCAAGTTAGTTGGCTTTGCTGTAGCAATGGTTTTGAGATATGGTTTTACTCGCATCAATCCGTGTGAATCCGGTCTAATCGTAGGCATTCTAGATACATGAATCATTACTTAGCATATTCATTTTATTACGGTTGTTATAACAAACACCTTTGGTATAGTTTGTTTCATTATCTTTCATACTTTGAGAAACTCCAACCATAACCGACATAGATCATGTGAGTATCATGAAATCCGGTGTCTTCCCCACACCGAAAAGAGGTAGAGACACTCGCCAAAATAAAACCAAAACATCCCTAACTTGCTTAGGTGGAAAACCACTGGCTAGTTCCCTATGTAGGCAAAGAGTTCAACGACTAAGAGATTTAGGGATACCCATAAGCAGCTTGGTGGACAATCTCATCTCATGAGAATTACGTGAACCTTTGCCCTTCCCGAAAGAAGGCATCACCACTCATAACTAGTCCATCAGTGCTCAGTTTAAAGTTCTTGTTTATATTCAACTCATACATCATCGAATCTTGCCTCTAGCATGAGGTAGTCATAACTCATTAGATGATTTCTCATCTTTTCTTTATGTATTAAGTGTGAATTGTCGTTACACATACATATAGAATGTGATTGAGATTTATTTACTCATTTGATGACTTGTCATCCCTACTTTACATTGATGAAATGTGAATTGTCCTTACATATCCTCCTTACTTTACATTGATGAAAGTGAATTGTCCTTACATATCATCATTGGGCGTTAATGAGACTGGTCTCACACATTCTAACACCATCAAACGTGAGTATTCTTTTAACATAGTAGCTTAGTTGTAAGTGAGACTTGTCTCACTTCTTTTAACACCCCATTCTGGTCACTTACTTAATTTATACCCCTTTAATTATGTTATTACTCACGTTACTTACTTCAGTTTAGTAGATTCATATCATCGTTTATGGACGATGAGCACTTCATTCATTGAGTTTCATAAGTTCATATGTAATTCATTTAGAGCATGTTTGGAGTTTTCCCAATGAATGGCATGATCTTCGTTATGGATTTATTGAACTAATTTAGATATACTTATTCATTTGGCAATCAAACATTCTAGTCATATAAGATAGTATAGGGAATGGTGGGACTTATCCCATTGATTGAGATACCCTTAGTATGGATTCATTTTGGTAAGTTGGTCATGTTTAATTTGACATTTCATTATATTGGGGACATAAGATTGGTATAAACTTATTATTGGACTAGAAAATTCGGAAATGACTTCAGAGTCAATTTATTGACACAAGCCGAACATTCATTCAAATATAGTTTCTGAGATTCTCATTATTCAATTTTTCCATCATTATTTAAAAGCACTAATTCAAGTCAATTCCATTCAATTTTTTGGTAGGACATTGTTAGCCATTTTACTAGCATAACCCAAACATTCATTCAACTTATGATTTCATGGCCATCTGTTTAGCCAACCTTATAACATAACTTTAGCCATAATACTTTTAAATATCTTTGACGGAATATATTAGCATTTTATTAATATATCATTTTTATAACGTCATATTAATAGCAAGTATGCACAACAGACCGTAACATCTTCATACATAACATTTTCGGACATTTCTTTTACATAGTATCATTCTTTTAATTCATATAATAACACTTAGCATCAAAGGACTCCAATTAATACGTTCATTCAATAATTATTTAATCAAATACCCTACACAATAAGATCAGACAACACCACATACCAACTATATGATTTCTAACCTATTCAACATTTAAATTGTAACAAGGATACTAAGGAAAGGAGTTCAACAAGAACGAGGGGAAACCACCCTAGTTTTCATGATCTTTGAATCTTTCCAAAGAAATTTCTCTTTCAGAAAGAAGTTCAGAAGAGAAACCCATACATTATGTAGTAATTAATCTACGAAGACCATCCTAGGTCAGGTACTAGGTTGTCCTTTTCTTGTTTTAACCGAAGTCTTTTAATTATTTAGTGGTTTCACTTTTTCCCATTTAAATTAATTAATTAAGTTGATAAATTAATTAATTAAGTATAGTAGGTTAATTACTAAAGTATCCCTAGTTTGTTAGGACCTTAACTAACTCTTTGGACCATCCTAGGTTAGGTAAAAGGTTGTGCTTTTCTTGTCTCAACTGAAATCTGGAAATTCTTTGTGGCTTCGGTTTTTTCCCTTTTAAATTAATTACTTAAGTTGCTAAATTGATTAATTAGGTAACCTAGTGGAATTACTAAAGTACCTCTATGTTTTAGGGCCATAACTAACCTTTTCGACCATCCAAGGTTGTCGGCTGGACAAATGGGTCCATTTCAGTTAGTCCTAGTTTATTTAGCTAGTTCGGACAGTTAGTTAGGACTTACATTATGTTAGGAAGTTAGTCCCCACTTTCAGTGTTCCCTTGTGTACATTTTTTCCCCTAGCTACCCTCATCGAATTTGGTTAGGGTGGTCCGCTCCTTTGGCCGCTTCTTCACATGTCTTGCGCATGTGCTTGCACATGCATTGGTTGGACTTTCCTAACTAACTATTATTTATGTTTCCTTTGGGAATGTTTACTTATTGTCCCAAGGATCCTCACTATTTCCTTGGGCACTGCTCACTGTACATGATTATTTTAAATGGTTATGTACTTAGGGTACTAGGCTTGACACTTGGATGCATAGTACCGAATCTGTTTGTAACTGATTATTTTCTGAATTTTAGCTTAGGGTCTTCATTGTAGGTACATTTGCTAAAAAAGATCATAAATACTTAGACATATGTCTAAAACCCTTTAAGCCAATATTTTCTAATATACACAATATTTTGCTTATTGGGTATTATATAGAAATTGGTAATTACCCCTAAGCAAATTTTCTATACTATATCCTATATTTCTCAATATTTGGCATATCCCCAATATGCTTTCTTAAAGACCTGTTGGACTCTTCACTAGATATAAAATTTTCTGGAATGTTACGTTATCCCCCCCTTTAGGAACATTCGTCCCCGAGTGACACTGCACATCACTTAAATAAAAGAGGGTGACTTTAGGAAGTTACTTTGTCACACTTAAACGTTTCTCTTTTGTGGATATGTAATTGACACTTATTTTGATGATGCATATAATTCAAGATTATTTGAAGCTCAATTTTTTTTAATTGAGGAATTTCCTTTTCAATCATACTTAACTTTATGCATATCAGAAATCATGCAACATAGGAAACATATGTTTGCTACACAAAAACATCACATGAAATGCAAACATAACTTCATTTTAACTCACACAGTGCTAGTATAAGACATACGATTTGTGACCTATCACACCAATTCAACTAAAACACTTAAACTTAGAATTTCTTAAACATAAACAAGACTTAATAAGAGTATATCTAGCCTCTTATATAACATCTTGTTACCCTTAAGATTTGACGCCCAACCTAATTTTAAAGGAACTTGCTACTAAGCCATATACTTATCTACATACCCCTTCGGCCTTAACACTGTCTTCTATGGGAGAGTTTACTAGAAAAGGTTCATGTATGATTTTTGGAAGTAAGTCAAATTGATTATCCACTAAAGGAGTAACAATATACAAGGTAGATCCTGGATCTAATAATGCATAAAAAGGAAACGAGAAGACAAGCAAGTTACCGTTATCCACATCCGCAAACATCTCTTGTTCCTCTCTTACTTTGAACGCATAGAATCATTTTCTCCTGGGGGGTTCAACTACAGCATAAGGATATAGTCTGGGCTGAGCATCTGCCTTGGCCTGTTGGATTCGAACCACGCCCTTCTCATTTTAACCCAACTCATTTTGAAACTGAAGCCTTACTACCTTTTCTCTATAGTCTATTATAGTATAACACGTATGAAGGAAATATATGTCTAAGTCATATTCTTCAGTTGATATGCAGCAAACATATCCTTCTCCTCCTCATCAATACTGAAAGCAGGCTTTTAGACATTACCATGCATTAACCTCCATGCAAACAACCAAACCCACCACACGTCTTTCGTCCACGTTGGGCATTTCCATAATGGCCCCTTCTTGGGAAGGCCAGATCTTAAGACTGGAGGCTTAGACCACTTGCCATCCTAGTTCTTGTGTGTATTATTCTATGTTTTCACACCAAAAGGAAGTTAAATACTTATAATGACAAATTGTGTCAAAGCTCTAGATAGCACAATAAAGAGTAGAATAAGGGAGAATTTCCTATCATCATGTACTCTCTAAGTCATGATTGTGGTGCGCTTCACATCCATAAGTTATAAACTCTGTAACATTGTTATTTTGAGCTTTAGATCCTAGGTAATTTAAACTAATGCTCTGATACCATGTTCATCACGACCCAGACTCCAAATACTTCTTTATATACGAATACCACGACAAACCGTCTGGTTATACTTTAACATGGGAACAAAGGACTGGATGCTTTTTAAGCTCTATATCCAAGGGATCAATATAATAAATATTTGATGCTTAATCATTGATGTTGTAACACCCCGTAGCAAAAAAAGACCGAATATTAGTTTTTTCAGAAAAATCTCCAGGTGCTACCAATGGTGGCATCGACAGACCGTATCCTAAACCACGGTCCATCCTGCACAACTGTCGATGGGATCAGAAACTCCCAAAAATTTCAACCTAGAAAAATTGGTTAAGTCTTGGACGACGGACGGACTTAGGGACCATAGGTCAAACGAGGGTTTGTAGTCCGTGACCATCGATCAGGACTCCCTTCAACCACTCAATGACAAGATCTGTGGATACCAGCATGATTCGTAGGTGGACCTATGGTCCGTAGGTGGAAAATTTGCAGCTAGTTAAGGGGAAATGTAGTTGATTCAACTTAAAATGATCATAACTCTGAGCACAAAATGAATTAGGTCTCGCATGACCTACTCACAGATAGGTAACTGAATTATCTTTCTGTTGACACTTACCTTGCTAATATCAGACCTCTGAGTAAAAATTTATGCCCATTTTAGTAAAGGCATGTCGACAGGCCCTCACGACGGACCCACCGACAGGGCATCGGGCGCACGACGGACTGTCAGCCCTGGCCGTCGTGAGGCCCGACAGCAACCTTCCCAGGGGTCTTGTTGACCTTTCCCACTCCTTTTAAATCCTAATTTACATCGTTTTGACCGTAAATCATCAGATTTAAGTTAGTTTAAGCCTAGAAACATATTAAAACATATCCAAGTCAAATCATTAATCAAAACTGAGAACATTAGAAGCAAAAGAGGAGAAAACAAGATCAAGAACCCTAGTTCAAGAACGCCACAAGCTCCAGTAGTTCCAGCCCCAAAACATAAGTATTTTTATGTGGATTTTATCACCAAGTATGTGGGATTTCACTAGTGGGTTCCTTTCTTCCATTGGGTCCTTAGTTTCAGTAAGTTCTTGATTCTCTTATCATGGTTAAACATAGAATTTCTAGAACTTTGATAGGACTTTGTCAATATATTAGTTTTATGTTCCAAATCAGATTATAACTTTTTATTCAGTTTATTGCATGAATTTTAAAACCCTAGCTTTATATTTCTTTAGTTCTTGAATTACACATCCTAGGTCATATATTTCAGAGACTTTAGATATACATGCCTCCGTTATAAATGCATAAATACTAGATTAATTGTTGCATTCTCAGTTTGCATGTTCAATTTCAAGCTATCTAGTATTTAAAGAAATTCAGATATAATCTGTTAATTTAAAGAATTCATAGGGAGTAGCATAATACTGAGTTCAACTAGGGTTTAGCGTATCCAATAGTCCCAAAACTACTAGCCTAGTAGGATGTAAGTTCCCTCTATGGGAAATCAGTTTAGTGATATGCCAGCATGCCTTTATACCTTCGGCAGGGTATATTGGGTGCTCTCGATGGGGTCTATACATCGGACTCCACATTTATCTCATGTGGTTTTATTATCGGCTATTAGTAGCTCCCATAGTTTATTCAAAATCTCTGCATTGACTATTTATCTGTATATTCAGTATCTAGTTAGCTCAGAAATCAGCACATAACGTTCAGATTATTATACTTGTTTTTGTGCTTGTTCAGTTATGTTTTAATTCAGCTTTAGTGTATCCTACATGCTCAGTACCTTTCAAGTACTGACGCATTCTTGCGCTACATCTTCTCGTGATGTAGGTTCAGGTTCTTAGCATCCCAATCATGCATAGATCGATTTCCTGATCTCCAATTCACCGGTTTCAGTGGTGAGTCCTCATTCTTCAAGGACAACATTCATGAGTTTCATTTCAGTCTTTAGTCATTTACTTTCAGTTTTTGCTAGATCTAGCTGGGGCGTGTCCTAGAACTTCTAGTCTATTTTAGAGTTTAATTTCAGATATAGTTAGATTCAGCTTAGTATTGAGTTAATATTTCTTTTCTATTAAACTCATTGTTTTCAAATATCTCAATTATAGTATATGGGTATTCCCCATCTTTTAATTTTAAGAATGATTTAGCTTTCCTCAACATTTTATTATATTTAGTATGCTAATGATGATGCCATCAGGGTTAGCTTGGGACCACTTGTGATCCTAGGTTTTATGTTCGCGTTTCAGGGGTAGCTTGGGGTATGAAAAAAATTAATATCAGAGCACTAGGTTCAAGAGTCCTAAGATGTCTAAAAAAGCTGCATTAAGTAAAGTCCTTTTAATGGGTGTGAAGTGCACCACATCTAATGTTAGGGAGGCAATGAAGTGTTTTAGGAAAAAAACTTCACTTTCTTGTTACTCATATTGTTCGTAAGGTATGATCTTATTCAGTTCTAAATTAACGTTATACGTTTAAGATCATGCCTCTTCGTAGAGCTAACGCTAGGAATGCGAATGCCAGGAATGGAAACGCAACTCCTCCAATCCCAGATTAAGAAGTTTGAAATGATGAGTTCAGGAGTGCCATACAGATTTTGGCTCAGAGTATGACCTACCAGAACAATTGGGTTCATGATCCTATAAATTAAAATAGTGGATCAGTAGCAGCAAGGTTCCGTGACATTGTTAGAATGAATTTGTCTGAGTTCTTAGGATCACAGACTAATGAAAATCCTCAGAATTTCATGGACAAAATCAAGAAGATCTTTGAGGTGATGCAGGTTATTCGGAATTATCGGGTTGAGTTGGCATAATATTAGCTGAAAGATGTGTATCATAACTGGTAAACTCAGTGGAAGGAGAATGGGGTGCAAATGCAGCTCCTATTACTTGGGAGTGCTTTAGTGACACTTTTCTTGAAAGGTTTTTCCCAATAGAGTTGAGAGAAGCAAAGGCCCAAGAATTCATGAAATTAAGGCAGGGAACATGATAGTCCAAGAGTATGGGCTGATGTTTAACAAACTCTCCAAGTATGCTCCTCACATGTTTGCTGACTCCAGGCCTCAGATGAATAAGTTCTTGTATGGAGTATCAGAATCGGTGAAGACAGAGTGCAGAAATGCTATGTTGCTGGGAGATATGAACATCTCTACGCTTATGACTCATGCTTACCAGGTTGAGGGTGCTAACTTTAGGAATAGGCTAAGGAAAATAAGAAGGCTAGGACTGGGAACTATGACTATTCTCGGCAGATATCGGGTGGTGGAAATCGCTCGCAGGGTCGGAAGAAGTTTTCAGCTCCAGCCCTTTTATCAGCTATTGTTCCATCCTCCAAGAATATGTATGACCAGAAGGGCAGAGCACCAGGCTCTATGTCTCACGGAATTTTTTCACGCACCAACACTTACCCCACTTGCCCTAAGTGTGGTAAGAACCATCCGGGCGTGTGCCTCCAGGAAAATAAGGATGTTTTAGATGTGGTCAATCTGATCACAGGTTGAGGGACTGTCCTTCTAGACAGGGTCAAGGAGGTGGTAATGGTAGAGCTCAGTCTACAACTTCAGCAGCACCAGCAATTCGCCCAACTCAGCAGGGTAACTTATCTAGTACACGTGGCGGTCAGCGTCAGCATACTTATGCTCTTTAGGCTCGCCAGGATCAGGAAGGTTCTCCTGATGTAGTCACTTGTACGTTACGAGTCTTTGACCTTGATGTTTATGCATTGTTAGATCTAGGGGATACACTTCTGTTTTTTTAACTCCTAATATAACAGTCTAATCCAGTGTCTGTCCAGAAACTGTCTTAGAACCCTTCTCAATCTCCACTCCAGTCGGTGACCCAATTATAGCTAGACAGGTATACAGAAATTCCCCTGTCATACTCTCTAAGAAAGTTACCTCAACAGATCTAGTAGAGTTAGAAATGGTAGACTTTAATGTCATTCTAGGCATGGATTGTTTACACTCCTGTTATGCCTCAGTCAATTGTAGAACTAGGATTGTTCGTTATCATTTTCCAGACGAACCAATCGAGAATGGAAGGTAGTAGCCTAGGCGCTATCGATCGATTTATTTCTTACCTTTAGGAAAAAAGGATGATATTTAAGGGTTATCTCTATCATCTAGTTCGGGCTAAGGACTCTAGTATTGAAACCCCATCTCTTGAATCAGTTCCAGTAGTCCATACTTTTACAAGTATTTCCAAAAGATCTTCCTGGGGTTCCTCCCGAAAGGGAAATCAACTTTGGAGTTAATCTCCTTCCAGATACCCAGCCTAATTCAATTACTCCTTACAGAATGGCTCCAACAGAGCTTAAAAATATTGAAAGAGCACTTAAAAGACCTTCTAGATAAGGGTTTCATCAGACCTAGTATTTCACCATGGGGTGCACCAGTATTGTTCATAAAGAAGAAAGATTGTTCTCTCCGAATGTGCATTGACTATAGACATTTGAACAAGGTCACAATCAAGAATAAATATCCCATACCCAAGATTGATAACTTCTTTTACCAACTTCAGGGTGCTAGTTATTTCTCAAATATAGACCTTAGATCGGGTTATCATTAGCTCAGAGTCAGAGATAGTGACATTCCGAAAACAGCCTTCAGAACTCGGTATGGTCATTATGAATTTGTAGTTATGTCGTTTGGACTAACCAATGCTCCTGCAGCTTTCATGGATTTGATGAACAGAGTCTTTAAATAGTACTTAGATTTGTTCGTTATCATCTTCATCGATCATATCCTCATTTACTCTAGGAGTGAGGAAGAACATGCAAGTCATTTGAGAGTTGCTCTGCAGACTCTCAAACATCGCTCGTTATTTGCTAAGTTTAGTAAATGTGAGTTTTGGTTGCAATCTATTGCTTTTCTTGGTCATATGTATCTAGGGAAGGGATCCATGTAAATTAACAAAAAAAATAGAAGCAGTGAAACAATGGACCAGACCTACCTTTGCTACAGATATCAGAAGTTTGTTAGGTCTAGCAGTTTATTACAGAATGTTCGTGGAAGGATTTTCATCCGTAGCCTCACCATTGACTAGGTTGAATAAGAAGATAGTCACGTTCCAATGGTTAGATGATTGTGAGAAAAGCTTCACAGAATTGAAAACTAGATTGACTACAGCTTTTGTGTTGTCTCTACCAGAGGGTTCAGACGGTTATGTGATCTATTGCGATGCATCCAGAGTTGGCCTTGGTTGTGTGTTGATGCAAAGAGATAAGGTTATATCTTATGCCTCTAGACAGCTTAAGGTGCGTGAGAAGAACTATCCAACTCATGATATCGATCTTGCAGCAGTGGTGTTTGCACTCAAGATATAGAGACACTACATGCATGGTGTTCATGTAGATGTATTCATCGATCATAAGAGCCTTCAGTATGTGTTCACCCTGAAAGAGTTGAATCTTTTCCAGAGGAGATGGCTTGAGTTCTTTAAGGATTATGATATGAGTGTGCATTATAATCCTTGAAAGGCGAATGTAGTGGCCGATGCTCTTAGTAGATTATCTATGGGAAGTGTAGCCCATGTCGAGGAAAAAAGAGAGGAGCTAGTGAAGGATGTTCACAGGCTTGCTCGCTTGGGAGTTTTGCCTAATGATCATATCAGACAGCGGTGTAACAGTTCAGAATAGGGCCAAATCGTCTTTGATAGCTGAGGTTAAGGAAAAGCATGAGAGTGATCCTATCTTTCTTGAACTAAAGGGTGCAGTCAACAATCAGAGAGTAGAGGTTTTCTCCCAAGAGGGAGATGGTGTACTTCTCTACCAAGGTAGATTGTGTGTTCCTGATGTGGAAGAGTTGAGGCAGCATATTCTTGCAGAAGCTCATAACTCCATGTATTCTATTCATCCAGGTGCAACTAAGATGTATTGCGATTTGCGAGAAGTCTATTGGTGGAATGGCATGAAGAGGGATATAGCAGACTTTGTGAGTAAGTGCCCCAATTTCCATCAAGTAAAGGTAAAACATAAAAAACCAGGAGGTATGACTTAAGAGATCTATACTCATAATTGGAAGTGGGATATGATCAAAATGGATTTCATCACAGGGTTACCTCTTACTCGCAGACAACATGACACAATTTGGGTGATAGTTGATAGGATGACTAAGTCTTCTCGCTTTTTTGCGGTCAAGACTACATATTCGGCAAAGGACTATGCCAAGATATACCTTACTGAAATTGTGAGGTTGCATTGGGTTCCTTTGTCTATCATCTCAGGTAGAGGTCCTCAGTTTTCCTCTCATTTCTGGAAGTCATTTCAAAAAGGTCTTGGTACTCAAGTTAACCTTAGTACAACATTTAATCCACAGACGGATGGGCATGCAGAGCGTACCATTCAGACCTTAGAGGATATGTTGAGTGCTTGTGTGATCGATTTTAATGGTAGTTTGGATGATCATCTGCCTTTTATTGAGTTTGCCTATAATAATAACTACCATTCAAGCATTCAGATGGCCCCTTATGAAGCTTTATATGGGCGTAGATGTAGATCTCTTGTTGGTTTGTTTGAATGAAGGTGAAGCAACTTTGATAGGGCTTGATTAATTCCTTTATACTATGGAGAAAATGCAACTCATTAGAGATAGGCTTAATACAGCACAAAGTCGTCAGAAATCTTGTGCAAATGTAAAAAGAAGGGAACTACAGTTCCAAGTTTAAGATTGAGTTTATCTGAACTTATCACGTATGAAAGGGGTGATGAGATTTGGAAAGAAAGGGAAGCTCATTCCTAGATATGTAGGCCCTTACAAGATATTGAAAATTATTGGCAAGGTGGCATATGAGTTAGCGTTGCCAGCAAAATTTGCAGCATTGCATTCGGTCTTCCACATCTCACTCTTGAAGAAGTGCGTGGGTTACCCAACCTCTATAGTGCCATTAGATAGTGGGGCGATGAAAGATAGTCTTTATTATGAGGAAGTACAAGTTGAGATTCTTGACCGTTAGGTTAGAAGGTTGAAAAGCAAAGAAGTCTCTTCAGTTAAGGATTTGTGGAGGAGTCAGTATGTAGAGGGAGCTAATTGGGAAGCAGAAGTAGCCATGAAAGCCATGTATCCTTCAGATTCTACTCCAGTTTGAGGTAAGAGTTCCTCTTCAGTTTTATAGTCATTCATGCTTAAATTCAGTTTTACAATCATGTTACCTTAGTTTGTACTTTCATTTTTAGCATAATTGCATGTACTCAGAACTCAATTCAGTCAGCACTCAGTTCTCAGTGTTTAGTAGTGGGTTTTGCATCTCTCTCCCTCTATTTAATCTATTTTAATCTTCATTCAACGATGAATGTTCCAAAGGGGGTGATAATATAACACCCCGTACCCAAAACAGACCAAAAAAATAGTTTTTTCACAAAAATATGTAGGGGCTACAAACGGTGGCATTGACGGACTGTATCCTGAACAACGGTTTGTCCTGCACAACCATCGATAGGATCAAAAACTCCCCAAAATTTCAGTCTAGAAAAACTAGTTATGTCTTGGACGACGGACGCAATTACGGTCACGTAGGTCAAACGAGGGTTCGTAGTCCGTGACCGTCGATCAAGACTCATTTCAAGCACTCTCTGACAAGGGCTATGGATGACCAGCATGGTTAGTAGGTGGACCTACGGTCAGATGATCTGACCGTGGGTAGAAAATTTGCAGCCTGTTAAAGAGAAATGCAGTTGGGTCAAGTTTAAATGATTATAACTCTTAGCAAAAAATGAATTAGAACTTTCATGACCTACCCACAGATATATAATTTAATTATCTTTCTATAGAAACCGATCTTGCTAGAATCAGACCTCCGAGTAAAAGATTATGCCCATTTTAGTAATGTTTTGTCGAACAGGCCCTCCCGACGAACACAACGACAGGGTGTCGGGCGCACGACGGACCGTCAATCCTGGCCATCGTGAGGCACGGCAGCAACCTTTCCTGCGGTCTTTTTAAACTTTCCCACTTTGTTTAAACCCTAATTTACGTCGTTTTGACCCTAAATCATCATATTTTAGTCACTTTAAGCCTAGAAACATAACTAAAACATATCCAAGTCAAATCATTAAATCAAAAAATAGAAAATTAGAAGCAAGTGGGGAAAAAAGAAGATCAAGAACCCTAGTTCAAGAACTCCACAAGCCCCAACAGTTCAAGCCCCAAAACATAAGTATTTCTGTGGATTTCATCACCAGAGATGTGGGATTTTACTACTGGGTTCCTTTCACCCATTGGGTCCTTAGGTTTAGTTAGTTCTTGATTCTCTTATCATGATTAAATCTAGGGTTTGTAGGACTTTATTATAACTTCATGAATTTATTAGTTTTGTGTTTCAAATTAGATTATCATGTTTTTAATCAGTTTATTGCATGAATTTCATAACCCTAGTTTTGTATTTCTTTAGTTCTTGAATTACACATGCTAGGTCATATATTTCAGACACTTCAGATATAAATGCCTCAGTTATAAACGCATAATTAACAGACTAATTGTTGCATTCTAAGTTTGCATGTTCAGTTTCTACCTATCCAATATTTACAGAAATTCATATATAATTAGTGTATTTACAGAATTCATTGGGAGTAACATAATATCGAGTTGGTCTTGGGTTTAGCATACCCAATAGTCCCAAAACTACTAGCCTAGAAGGTTGTAAGTCCCCTCTGTGGGCAATCAATTTATTGATCACACCAGCATGCCTTTATACCTTTGGCAAGGTATATTGGGTCCACTCGATGGGGAGTATACATCGGACTCCACATTTAGCTTATCTGGTATTATTATCGCTGATTAGTAGCTCCCAGAGTTCAGTTAGACTCTCTGCATTTACCATTTATTAGTATATTCAACATTCAGTTTCAGCATGGTAGAAATTCATCATTGAATCAAGTTAGCTCAGAAATCAACACATCACGTTCAGATTATTATAATTGTTTTTGTGCTTGTTCAGTTATGTTTTATTTCAGCTTTACTCTATCCTACATGCTCAGTACCTTTCAAGTACTGACGCATATGTGCGCTACATCTTCTCGTGATGTAGGTTCAGGTTCTCAGCATTCAGAATACACATAGGTCGATTTCTTGTTCTCTATTTAGCAAATTCAGTGGTGAGTCCTCATTCTCTAAGGACAACAGTCATGAGTTTCATTTCAGTCTTTAGTCATTTAGTTTCAGTTTTTGCTAGATTTAGCTGGGGCTTGTCCCGGTATTTCTAGTCTAGTTTAGATTTTATTTTCAGATATAGTTAGATTCAGCTTAGTATTGAGTTAATATTTCTTTGTATTAAACTCATTGTATCAAATATCTCAGTTATAGAATATAGTTATTCCCCATCTTTTCATTTAAAGTATGATTTAGCTTCCGCAACAGTTTATTATCTTTAGTTGCTCATGATCATGCCAGCAGTGTTAGCTTGCGATCACTTGTGATCCTATGTTTCGTGTCTGCGTCTCGGGGGCAGCTCGGGGCGTGACATATGCGATCAAGAGAATCATTCACGACCTGGATTCTTGAATCCGGATTGCAACTGGTGTTGTAAAGTGCTTACAGGTCATAGACAAGACTCATCTTACATTCATCACATTCACATGGTTAATTTTAGCGAAAAATTTAAAACATTTAAACGTATGAAGTATACATATACTTCATATAAATATTTCATGAATTCAGCATATACTAAGATCGACATAAATGTAACAACCAACTATCATAAGAATCAATTCAAAACTGAATAAGAATATATCACAAATATGTTTGCCAAACACGGCCTAATTACAAAAGCTTCAAAATGAAAGTATGAAAGTAACTTTAAGGACAACATCCACTATAGTTGTCTAAAACTAAGTCTAGACTAAAACTGTAGCAGTCTCAAAATCAAAAGGACCTACCAAATTGTCTGGAGAAACGGTGATGTCTAAACCGTAGCAAGAGTCGTCAATCGGTCCCTTAACCTACATCTATAAAATAGTAAATAGTAGGGATTATTACACCACTTGTAATGAGTATGGTTGTATGCACACATACACATAAGTCTATGCATGATCAAATAAAGATCTTCCTAAACGACATGTTATTCCTGGAATGTCTAGTCACAAGTCTTTCTGAATTCATTGGTTGTGAATTGTGGTATAAATATGATGTATTTTAATGAATTCAAAACACACAACTCATTTTCTAAGTTATTAAAATATATTAAAATCATCGACATAATTTTAGGACAACTCGGGTAAAGATTTAAGATTTGATCGTCTTAGGCCGATAGATCCTCTTTGTACACTTTGATTATTTTTCAGTCTTTTTCTTCTTCTTGTTGTGTAGTTCAAAAACTCCTTTGGTCCTATGTTTTACTTAAATTTGAAATGATTAATTGTAGTCCCATACCCACAATGAATCAAGTAAGTAATTCAAGAGATTATGGAAATGACTTAACTACAATTTGGGGCATGAATGTATTTATAAGTCAATACTTGTTGACTATAGTCATTCTTTAGTTGATTGCATAATGTGCATAGTTGTTGGGGCATATCACTAAAGCTTATGGTCTTGCTTACTTTACGCATGAATTCTTTATAATCCAATATTTATTCGCTAAATACATTAGTTATTCATTTTCGATAAGCATATTTGAATTCATTATTGTCTTTGATATTTTCCTAATAAAGTAGGCCATTATTAGCCAATTTTATTTATCTATGTTTCATGAAATGAAGATTCATTATTATCTATTCCCTTTAATTATTTTTAACTTCATTGCACATGCTTTGACTATTCTTATAGCAAGTCATTCATTACACTATATATTCATTGCATTTCATAATCCATTCTCAAATGATCATTCCATTGATTTCATTACTTTCATGCCAGGGAAGTTATGGGTTATATATTTAATGTTTTCATGTTTTATATATTATTCATTTCATATCCACGAGACCCCGGTATTTTTTATTTAGCATTAAGAAATCTCAAGTTAGGGCCCAGCATATGGGACCTCAACCGGAGGGTCTTGTTTGGCAAACCCAAAATCTGCTTCATTTGTTCAATCATACTTCAAATTATTCATTTCATTCATTCGTAGGCTGATGTAAACACCATCTATACCTAGGATTAAGTTTAAGACTCTCATTTGGATCATGAAGAGCAATTACCAAGAATGACCTAATGTCATTACTTGAATCTGATTTCACGTCCTGATTGTCTTGCACAATCACCTTCCGGATCGTTTGTTTTATTATCTTTCATACTTTTAGGAAATCGAACCTTAACGACTTAGATCATGTGATCATCATAAAATCTAGTGTCTTCCCCACACCGAAAAGAGGTAGATCCACTGGCCAAGGTGAAACCAAATCATCACTAGCTCGCTTACGTGGAAAACCACTGGCTAGTTCCTTTTGTAGGCAGCATAGTTCAAAGACTATGAGATTTAGGGAAACATATACCCACCTTTGTGGACATTCTTTTCTCATGAGAATTACGTGAACCTCCGGCCTTCCTTAAAGAAGGAATCACAACTCATTCTAGCCTATCAGTGCTTAGTTTAAAGTTTTTATTTACATTCAACTCATACATCATCGAAGCTTGCTTCTAGCATGAGATAGTCATAGCTCATTACATGATTTCTCATCTGTTTTGTACGTATTAAGTGTGTATTGTCCTTACACTTACATATATATTGTGATTGAGATTTATTTACTCTTTTGATAACTTGTCATCCTTTCTTTACATTGATGAACAGTGAATTGTTTTTACATATCATCCTTACTTTACATTGATGAATGTGAATTATCCTTACATATTATCCATAGGCGTTAATGATACTGGTCTCACACATTTTAACACCTTCATATGTGAGTATTCTTTTAACATAGTAGCTTAGGTGTAAGTGAGACTTGTCTCACTTCCTTTAACACCTCATTCTGGTTACTTACTTAATTTTGATCCCTTCAATTAAGTTATAACTCACGTTAGTAACTTAGTTTAGTTTAGTTTATTCATATCATCGTTTATGGACAATAAACACTTCATACAATGAGTGTCATAAGTTCATCTGTAGTTCATTTAGAGCATGTTGGGAGTTGTCCCAATTAATGTCATGCCCTTAGTTATGAATTCATTGAATTAATTTAGATGTTATTCATTTTTCATTCCTATATTTTAGTCATATAAGATAGTATATGGTATGTTGGGACTTGTCACATTGATTGACTTACCCTTAGTATGGATTCATTTTGTTCTGTATGTCATGCATAATGTGACATTGCATTATACTGGGCACATAAGATTGGTGTAAATTTGGTATTGCCCTAGAAAATTTGGAAATGACTTCATAGCAAATTTATTGGCATAAGACAAACATTCATTCAAATATAGTTTCTTGAGATTCTCATTAGCAAATTTTTCCATCATTATTTAAAAGAAATTATGTAAGCCAATTCCATTCAACCTTTGGGCTAGACATTGTTAGCCATTTTGCTGGCATAACCCAAACATGCATTCAACTTATGGTTTCATCTAGATTTGTCTAGCAAACCTTATAACATAAATTTAGGCATAACACTTTTAAACATCTTCGATAGAATCATATTAGCATTTGATGAATATGTAATCTTTATAACGTCATATTTACAGCAAGTATGCACAACAGACCATAACATCCTCATAGATATCGTTTTCGAACATATATTTAACATAGTATCATTCTTTTAATTAACATAATAGAACTTAGCACAAACGAGTCCAATAATAGGTTCATTCAATCATTATTTAATCAAAAACCATACTCATTAAGATCAGCAAGAACCACATACAAACAACATGATTTCTTACCTATTTAACATTGAAATCGTAACAAGGATACTATGGAAAGGAGTTGGACAAGAATAATAGGAAACAACCCTAGTTTTAAAGATCTTTGTATCATTCAAAAGAAACTTCTCTTGGAGAAAGAAGTCCAAGATATAAACGCATCCCTTATGTAGAACTTAATATATTAATACCACCATAAACAAAACTTTGATGGATCCTTTCAATCACCCTAGAGAAAATCGATAAATTTTCTACCTTTTTCGTTCGTTCGTTGCTTACTTTTTTGCGTCGCCTTTTCATTGAGTTTGAAAGTCAATTTTACGTTTATGAACAGATCTTTTATTATAACACTTGTGTTTAATAAACTAATTAACCAATAACCAAAATGCCCCTCCTAAGTTGACTAAAGATACGAGAACATAACACTTAGTCAAATCATGAAATTGGTGTTGACTATGGTTTCGGTCAAAATTTTAAATTTATATTAATAAATTAAATCCTTAATTTGATTAATTTAGGGACCTATTGTAAGTATTAAAGTAACCCTAACAAATTGGAACTATAAATCAACCCTTTAAGACCATCCTAGGTGAAGTACTAGTATGTTTCTTGAATTATACTAGGTTAGTATAAGGATTTCATTTTGATCATTTAAAACAATTAATTTAATTTCTAATTTAATTAACAGGTTACCTTATGTAATTACAAAAGTACCCTTAAGTCATTAGGACCATAACCAATCCTTTAAACCATCAAAGGTTCGGTACTAGGTTGTTTTTTTCTTGTTTTAATGAATATCTGGAAATTATTTCGTGATTTCGATTTCTCCCCTTAACATTAATTAATTAAGTTGCTAAATTAATTAAGTAGACTAGTGTAATTATAAAAGTATACCTAGGTTGTTAGTACTTTAACTAATTCTTTTGACATCCAAGGTTAGGTACTAGGTTATCCCTTACTTGTCTTAACCGAATTCTGGAAATTTCTTTTGTAGTTTCGGTTTTAGACCTTTTAAAGTAATAGTTATTTTTCTAAATGAATTAATTATATAACCTAGGGGAAATACAAAAGTACACCCTATGTTTTTAGGACCATAACTAACCATTTCGACCATCCTAAGTTAGCTACTAGGTTGTCTCTTTAACTAGTATTAGGTTACTGTTATACCTAGCTTATTTATCTAGTTAGGACAGTTATTTAGTACTTAGAGTTGGTTAGGAAGTTACCCCACTTGGAGTGTTCCCTTGTGTACGTTTTTCCCCCTAACTACCCTAACCGAATTTGGCTAGGGTGGTCTCCTTCTTTTGCTGCTTATTCACATGCCTTGCACATGTGTTGGTTTTAATTTCCTAACTAACTATTATATATGGTTCCATTGGGACAAATTACTTATTGTCCCAAGGACCCTCAATATGTCCTTGGGCACTGCTCACTCTACATGATCATTTTAAATGGTTATTCACTTAGGGTACTAGGCTTGACACTTGGATTCTTAGTAGCTAATGTTTTTGTAACTGATGAATTTCGGAATTTTATATTAGTGTAGTCATTGCAGGTACATTTCCTAAACAAGCTCATTAATACTTAGATTTATGGCTAACACCCTTTAAGCATATATTTTCTAATATACCAAATATTTTGCTTATTGCGTATTATTTAGAAATTGGCTATTATTTCTTAGCCAATTTTTTATATTATGCCCAATATTTATCAATATTGGGAATTGGAATGTCTATCTATCCCCAATACGCATTCATAAAGACCTACGGGGATCTTCACTAGATATAAAATTTTCTGGAATATTATAGCATCGGCCAACTCATTCTGTGCTCTAGGAGTATTTCTGAACTTTATCTTACGAAATCTTTTGTACGACTTTTGTACATACTGCACGTAAGGTATAATCTTCGTGTTCTTCACGGCTCACTCCCCTTGAACCTGATGAATCAACTGATCAGAATCTCCAATAACCAAAAGCTTATGGACATTTATGTCAATGGCCATTTCCAAACAAAGGATACAAGTTTCATATTTAGCCGTGTTGTTCGTGCATTTTAATCGGAGCTTAGATTTCATAGGATAGTGTTGACCAGATTCTGACACTAAGATCACTCTGATACCCTTCCCTTGGTGATTTTTCTCTCTATCAAAGAATAATCTCCAGCCAAGATATGTTTTAAAATTATCTTCACCCACATCGATATTTCTTCATTGTTAAAATAAGACTTAAGAGGTTCATACTCTTCATCGACAAGATTTTCTGCAAGATGATCAGCCAAGGCATGTGCTTTTATCGATTTCTGAGTCACATAGATAATATCAAATTCACACAGAAGCATCTTTCATTTGGCCAACTTTCTAGTCGGCATCATTTTCTTGAAAATGTACTTCAATGGGTCCATCCTAGAAATAAGGTATGTAGTATAAGAAGACAAATAATTTCTCAAGTTCTGAGCGATCCAAATCAAAGAACAACATATCCCCTCCAAAAGAGTATAGCGAGACTCATATGATGTGAACTTCTTGCTTATATACTCCTTCTTCCCTGTTTCGTCATTCTGCCCAAGCACGCATCCAAATGTGTTATCTGAGATGGACAAATACAGTAACAATAGACTCCCTTACCGCGGAGGAAGCAATACCGGCGAATTCGACAAATAAATCTTCATAGCATCAAAAGCACTATGACACTCTTCAGTAAATTTTGTCAAAGCATTTTTTTCAATAGCTTGAAGATAGGCTCACACACCAAGATCTATGAATCTACTTTTTTTTTTCGTGTTCGGAGGAGGCAACTCTTGAATTGCTTTAATCATAGAAGGGTCGAGCTCAATACCCCTTCTACTTACAATAACTCCAACAACTTGCCGTCTGGAACTCCAAGAGAGCTTTTGGCGGGATTTTACTTCAAGTTCTAATGACGCAAACTATCAAAGAACTTCTTTAAATGCGTCAAGTGGTCCAAACTCTTGTGGGACTTGACTATAACGTCGTCTACATACACCTCGATCTCCTTATGAATCATGTAATGAGATATGGTAGTCATATCCCTCATATAGGTAGCACCAATATTCTAGAGGCAAAAATGCATCACCCTTTAATGATATACACCCCAAGACATAATAAGAACTTTCTTTTCTGCATCTTCCTCATCCTTCAGAATATGATAATTACCTACGTAAAAATTCACAAATGACTTCAGGCTTAGCCCAGTTATCAATCAGATTTTGAATATTTGGCAATAGAAAATTATCCTTTAGGCTGGCTTTGTTGAGATCCCTGTAGTTGACATAAACTATGATCTTCCCATCATTTTTAGCAATCAAAACAACATTGGAAACCATGTTGGGTATTGCATCACTTCAACCAATCGAGACTTGATCTGCTTGGTGATCTCTTCTTTAGTGTTTAAACTCAATTCATGCTTGAACTTTTGAGCCTTCTATTTCATTGGACTGAACCACGGATTTGTCGTCAATTTCTGAGAAACGACATTGGTACTCAGCCCTTGCATTTCGCTGACTTCCTAGACGAACACATCAATGTACTTGGTGAGTAAATGAATCAGGCCATATCTTTGAGCTTCATCTAAGTGAATGTTTATCTTGACCTCTTTGACACACTCTTGGTTTCCTAGATTTACAGTTTCAGTTTCATCTAAATTCGGCTTATGCTGATATTCAAACTACGCCTTCTTTTCATCTTCATATTAATCGACCTCATCATCACCTACCTGATTTTGTTTGTTCAGCTTGTGACATGACACGACATTGGCAAGTTTATAAACTTACATTACTGAAACGATAAAAAGACAAAGTTAGAAAAGCTAAGTATAGTAGATGAGTAAATAAACAAATTTTCAAATAAAAGAGGCTTTAAATAATGTTAGGAAATGCATACATAGGCTGTGGAAAAGCACCATGTTGCCTTTCAGAAACATAACGGTGGAATTTTAAATTTCAAGCAATTAAGAAAATGCAAAGTGGTGGGTGTCAGGTTTCTTTAGGGTCCACCACCAATTTAAATATGCATAAATGATGCCCTTCTACCAAGGATTTGGAGGAATCAGAATCGGTGTGGAGGTCCAATTTTGGAGTATCTACCCAGGCTCGGAATCGCGGAATCCCACTTGCTCGACCTCTTCCTCAATAAAAACAGCAATCTCTTTGAAAGGCCCCGCATATTCCTTCCCCAAGGTCGTTATGCTCGACATACTCCTGGACCGAGAATGATTGATACCTTGATCATTCTTCTTCTTCGTATATATATCATCATCTGGAGGATGTACCCCAAACCATATGTAGCTCCTTTGACGGGGGCCGGAATAGGCTCAATAATTTCCCGATCTAAAATCTAGGTCAAACACATTCTGAAGAATCACAATGGCTATCATCTTGTACATGGAAAGCATAAGAGGATGTGGGTCCGAACCTTTACTGATGGCATTCACCAGCTCCACCATGTATAAATCAGTACCTCACCAAACTTCATCAATAATGGGAGATTTCCTGCCTTAATGACTACCTTCGCCATGAGTAACTAGCTCCTCATCCTTCCAAATGAGTTTCATCATCTGATGGAGGGTACAAGACACAGCTCAAGCCATATGGATGAAAGGCCTTCCAAGAAGAAGTTTATAGGTGGTGTTGATTTGTAAGACTTAAAGTTGTGTGCTGAATTCTGTCGGGCCTAATTGGATGATTAGATTCACCTCTCCCAACGTATCTATCTGAACACCATCTAAGGCTCTTACATTAATTTGGTTTTGTTCTAGCTTTCTCAAGTCAAAACATAACTGCCTTAATGTTGACAACAGGAAAATGTTTATACCGTATCCATCCTCCACCAAGACGCAATTTATGAACTTATCTCGGCATACGACAATGATATGTAACACCTTGTTGTGTGACCTTACCCCAAAAAGAAACTCGTCATCGCAAAATGTTATCTGATGCTCTTGGATAAATTGGTTAATCATGGCGGCCACATTATAGATTCTTGTTCCCACGGACACATACATATTGTCAAGAGTCTTCATCAAGGCGTGTCTATGCAATTGAGAGCTCATAAGAAGGGCCCGCACGAAAATATGGGTTGGAGTTTTCTCCAAATGCATAGTAATAGAAAATCATTTGGCTGCATCTTTGTCCAAAATTCCTCTGCTTTGCCTTCACTTATCGTCCTTTTACCCTGATCCATCTTCTGTCATCCAAGATCCTATTCTTCAAGAGTGTAATATCTCCTAGAACGGGTAATACCTTCAGCGGCAGCAGATTCAATAACAAATTTTTGCCTGAAAAGAATTTCTTATGTCACCAAGGAAACAACCTTTGCGGGTGTCAGGATCACGAATGCATCTTTCTCTTTGACGCTCAATAAGGAAAAGGCCCTTTCTAACTCGTCATAAATAACGGGAGTTATCACATTAGTCTCACATCACTCGACATCCGTCTCTATCATCTTCATATTGAAACCTCCATTATTCGGAAAAGGGTTGGAGTTGACATTAGGCGGCCTACTTGAAGAGAGACCACCTCTTGGTCGATCAGATCCGAAATCTTGTACTAGAGGTTGATGCAGTCCTTAGTATCATTCCTAATGGTGTTGGAATGATATGCACATCTTTGATTAGTCTTGTAGAATTTCGAACTAGTATCCACCAGTTTAGGCCCCGTTAGGTGGATATATCCGGCCGCAGCTAGTTGCTCATACAACTTTGTTCGGATTTCGGCAAGCGTGGTGAAGTTCCTGGGAGGCTTCTTCTGAATCTAGGTTGAGGAGCATCATGAATGCCTAATTGGGGAGGGGGAACCTGTTGATAACTTCTGTTATTGGGACGGGGAGCTTTATTTCTAGGATAGGAATTTTTTTGGGAGTTTGGCGATGGATCGTTGTAATTCGGAGGGGAATTTTTGGTATAGTGGAGCTTGGACTTGATAAAAAGGAGGAGGTGCGCTATAGCTCGACTGCAGGCTAGTATAGTTAGGAGCAACATTTTTGTAGACCGGTGATTGAGTTTGGTAAAGTGGAGGAGGACTCTTGTAAATAGGAGGTGGATTTTTGTAATTTAGAGAAGGCGCATTTTGGTAAATGGAGGCAGCATTTTTGTAGGCTAGAGGAGGATTATTTGGATGACTAGCTTGCGTGTAGCAAGCCTGGTAGGATGTCTGGGAAGGTCGAGGCCGACCTTGGGATGATGATGATCTTCTCTGGATCTTCCTCCCCTTATAAAAAACAACAACAATATTTTTTCTCTGCTTCTTTATCAATCCCAACAATCCAGGCAACGCGAGCTATTTTCCATATTTTAAAACCATTTTTGGTAGTCTCACCAATCTTGACTATCTCTTAAAGTTTTATTCCAACGAGCAATATGATCCTATTATAAAATTTGGGCACTTGTCCCCGTATAAAGAGTTCCACTATATCTTCCTCAAACACAGACAACCTTAACCTAGTTTCTTCCTTTCTCGACCTGTAGGCGAACTCTTTGTAGATTTCCGTGGATTTCTGCTTCATCTTTTCCAACGAGTATTGATAGTGAAAAATTTAAATGTTATAAGTAAACTGATCGAAAAATTCCTTGGACAACGCATTCCAACTCGTCCACTGCCTAGTCTCGTGGGAGGTGAACCATTCCAGATCCTCCCCGCTTAGACATCGGCTAAAGAGCCACATCAATAGAGTTTTGTCTCTACAAACTCCGACAAAATGGTCGTAGTAGACCCTCAGATGTTCCATATGATTCCCTACTCTTTCGAAAGTATCATTCATGCTAATTTTGAACCTTTGTAGGAGGTCCAAATTATGATGGATGCATAAATCCTCATAGTTAAGACCAGTGGTATCTGGGATGTTTTGGAAGTCTTTCATGGCTTTCCTAATCTCTCATTTTATATACACCTTTGCCTCTTCTTTTGCTCTACAGTCTCTTTCATGTTCCTCATAATGTTCCATCTCAGAATCGTGCACATCGTGCTCAGTAAGGAGGGGAATCTCGAAAGTTGTTCTTTTATGCAGGAGTGGAGCTACGAAAGGACTTTGGGCATTCTGGGTGGTTTGGTAGTTTTGCGGATAATTCTGAGAATTGGTACTTCGATTTAAGTGGTGGTAGTGGGGTTTTTTTTTGGGATTCAAAGTATTTTGGTTTGGGTTTTGTCTTTAGTTTTGTGTAGGTGGAGCAGTTTGATGGTAAATACTTTGAGGATGGGGTGGCATTTAGGGGTGATTGTTTTGAGGAGGAGGTGGAGTTTGGTAGGATGCGGAAGCATATTGGGGTTTTTTAATAGTAAGGTATATAATGGGCGGATTCTGAGTAGGTGAACATGGCTGATTATGAGCTTGATCCATGTTTTAAGAAGGGAAGTCGATATGAGGTCTCCCATCAACAGCGTTAGTAGCAAAACCTGACGGAGGCAGATACTGTGTCCTTTGAATCTCTGCTCTCATTTCTTCAATTTGTTTCTTCATTTGCAAAATCAATTCGTTCTTGTCCACTATGGTGGATTGAGCTACCACAACGTCTATGAGACTTACTTCTTCATTACTGTTTCCCATAACTTTCTTTCCTTTGTTTGAATCTCGTCTATGGAAAGAATCTGCAGGACGTTTCATTTTCGTGATATAGGGATGATCTGCCAACTTAATCGACACAGATCAATTTCAAAATAACTGAGAAGGAAAACAACTCAAAGGAAAATTTGTTCGTTTAGATTAAGAATACAAAATGCATAATATCACACAAAGAGTAGATAAAGACACAAGTTTCATTGTTTGAGCATATATTAAGCTCAAGAGTTTGCTTGCCTTTTTAGTTTGATACTATCTCAGAAAGGCTAAATCACATTGAGCTATTGCAATTGTTTTTTGACGTCCATTGGTCTGATCTTTGTATCTTCTTGTATTATGAAGGTGGAGAATGAAAATTTTTAAAGATAGGGGCCGGTCCTTGGAGGGATGCCTACGTTTCTCATGAGGAAAATTCAGGCCCAACGTAGGTCGACTAGAAAATAAAACATTGATTTTCATTCATTCATTCAAGACGATTAGAATGGAAATTGAAAGAAAACAAATCTTTAAAGATAAAAATAATGACTACATCTCTGACATTCTTCTTCTCGTTGCAGCATTAGTCACAAGGAACAAACTCAACTCGAATCTTTCGCATATTGACGAGAGATTTGAGGTCATAACGAAAATCGAGACACCTTCATAGGCTATGATCTATAGCATCGTTGTAAGCACAAGGTTTGAAGATCTCTCCCCCAATGGGATGGAGACCTCTGTCATCATTGTGGAGAGTGGCTAAGACCCCATTCCGGACCAAATAATAATAGATTTGAAACATCGAACCTCCGAACGGTGTGAAATAATGACAAGCAAATCGAGTATGCTCAATTAGCTCAACCTTGTCATACGTGAAAAAAGTATTACTACCCAACATGTGCATGATGTTCCAATGTCGATCTAGCGGCAGATTCTCCCCTTAAGTTGCATGATTTTTTCTATAGTATGCCCTCGCTTGTTCGTGTGGAAGGCACATGCTTTTGAAAAGTTTTCATTATCAAAGACGTAAACAACTCCCTCATGAGGTTTCACCTAAGATGTTCGTACAGAATAGCGTAAGACATAACTCTGGCTCTTACGCATGTGTTGGCTCGTAGGTCTAAAGAGTGATCCACTTGTATCGTCCTCTCAGACGGCGTAGAATCGGACTCTTGTAGACGATCTCCTCGTCAATTTCTTCCTTAGGTCCTCCAGGATGAGTGTCATCCAGACCACCATTAACCTCTTGCTCATGGATGGAGTATTTCCCCACGCATTTTCTGATGTTTATCAATAAGGTTATGGTGGAACGCCATGTTCTTGTTCCTTAATGCCTTCATTCATTCCCTTATATTGATAAATTCCTCCATATCCTCCATCAGTTCCTCGTCAAGCGACACATTGTCTTACAGACTTGTGGTTTCTGACTCTATCTGTACTTCTCTCGCTTGCCTTTCTTGAATCATTAGCTGAATTCAGCATATCAAACATCTTAAACAAATTTTCTCTCTCTACCTCAATGTATTTCTTATTATTTATTTTTTACCCAAAATCCTCATCCAGCACCGCAGTTGCGGCCTTGTAGACCGATGCAACAATTTCGAACCTGAGTCCTTCTTCCCTGACCTTTTGAATTTCCATGTGATTTGTTCTATCTTACTCTGTAGTTCCTCTCCTGTGAGTTCCATCTGAATATCTTACCCTTATCCGTAGTAGTGATTTGTTTTTCTTCAGACAGTAGAGTAATATTTTAGGATTTGGGGTATGAGAGGAGTCCTTTGAGTGAGAAAGTTAACACTCGGAAAATTTTGGTTGGGCATTTCGTGATAGTGACATATATTTCTAAGAGTTTCTGGCAGGAGTGGGTTTGCAATATCCTCATTCAAAGCAACATAGCACATAAACACTCAAAACACACATATATCACGTCCTAAATATAAAAGGGACATTTGAATGATGTATGCGTCAATTTTAACCATAAAATTACCCCCCCCCCCCCTCAAAAAAATCAGAAAATAATACTCAATGTCCACATGGAAAATAAAAGAACAAAATACAAAGTGACAGACCCACGCAGAGGCCATTTAAATTTACGAAAATACAATATGGACAAACCCACGCAGAAGATGAAAATGAGAGCAATACGTATAAAAATCCGCACAGGGAGGAAATCCTCTATGATGTCCCTGACGGGCCTGCTCCTTTGTTGCCTTCCTAAGTCTTGCATTGCTAAAACATACATTGTAGTATCAGCAAGAATCCTTTAACCAGAAGTCCTTTTTCTTCCCAGCTTTTATATCGCATCTTGTCTATTTTCTCTTTTAACCCAAGCATAAAATAAGTCATATCCACGTCGTTATCTTTCTACCTCTTGAGTTGCCTTCTCAAGAGCGTCTTTGTTCTCGAAAAACTTGACATACATTTCATGGCCTTCCCTTTTTACTTCTCTTAGCTTGACCACTGCTTTGGCCTCTTAGTCTATTATGATGTGATAACTTTGCGGCATTGGTGATACATACTTTGTATGTTATATTTCAGCCAATCTTTGTAACCCTCATCAAAGTCGTCGTTGAATCGGTCTTGGGCAAGGTGTCTTTATCCATCCACTTTGAACCTTTCCATTCCCTCAGCAGTTTTGAAGCTTCCTGTACTCTCTCAACCCCAATATTGTATACATAGGCGCCATAGAACGCCTCTAGAGGTGTAGTTTGCATCCTCCCAAAATGACTCAAGACTTTAAAGGTTGCGTAAGCGCGGATTCCCCGAATACCTGTTAGAGGTAGCACAATATGTCTGCGACTCTCTATGCTTCTTTTGATATGAAGAGATCGAGCATCTATTTGAGATCTTCTTCTCTAAAATCAGAAAAGATTTGAGCCCATCTCTCCCTAGTTCTCCGGTTCTTGAGATTTTCCCAATACATCATGTCATTCAAATATCTAATCTTGTTATTGTTATAGAGAGTATGAAACTCCTGATTCCTAGACCCCTTTTCCATATGATTTCAGATCCACCACTGAAGGAGTAAATTACAACCTTGGATGTAGCGATGCCCCTCTTTACATTTTCCTAGGTCTCGGTACATGTTAGACAAGATAATTGGAGCTATAGGATAGTATTACACTTGTCCTTAGTTCGTGTATCTTGAATAGAGTGTGCGCGAGTGTTATAACTCGAGTGTTTAGGCTCAGACTCAGCCATGTGGGAAGACTAATGTTCGTAACAATGCCACGGCAAACACTCAAGGGAGATTTCATTCCACTCTCTAAAGGAGAACCTGAATTTTACGTTATAAGTGGCGTAGAAGCTTACGTGCCCAAATATGACATAGATGTCTCTGAATAATATGCTTGACTCTTAGCACCACTAGAAAAAATATTTCCCCAATCCGAGCCAGTTTGCGATATTTTCCATGGAAGGCTTATTAGGGATTAAAATATCCTCTTGTTTTCTTGCTTTTCTTTCTATCCTAGTACCCACTATGTCGATGTAATGTCGTATCTCATCAATAGTCGTGGTAATTTTCGCGATTCCGAATTGAAATATCATTCTTTCATTATCACAATACACTGTGAGGACCTCAATCAGTTCTGGAAAACGATTCATGTTAATCAACTCAGTTAGCACACCCACGTATTTGTTGAGGGTTCTTCTATGATTCCTGTCGAGATCATTATATCATATTTTGAGTTGGAGTGGTGCTTCTATAATCATGTTGAACATTGGGAATCGATCCATACCTACAAAAAAGAAACTAGTTAACTTTACCCACCCAACATTGGTATCCACATGTACATCATTTAAATGTCAAGAAAAATGATGCATCATGAGGTTGGAGACCTTGGTCAGATTTTGGCGATTTCAACTAATGGACTTAATACACCTTGGATATTAAATCGTCTTAGGCTAATGCTTAAGTTTTGGTTTGGTTTCACTCTATCCTAGGGTTAATAGAATTTGTTACAAGATGACGGTTACCCAAGTTAAACATATAATAGTGTGAAGCAATCAAACGATGTTGGATGACCGCATTCCAACTATTCGTTTGATACTTCCAAATGAAATCTTTGTGTATTTCTGAAGGAATCCATGGAAAGCTACGTAATTTCCGTTTTCCTAATTTTGGCAGAAGGATGCCATGAAAAATGCAACCGGTTTTTCAATAATAAGATAAAGTAAGCAAATAAGCAATTATACCATATAGCCAAATAAAATTAGTTTTCAGGTTAGAATCCTCCAAATCCCTAGTAGAGTTGCCAATTCTATTGTATTCGAATATTTTCGGAAAAATTTTATTTTTGTATGATTTTCGACTTTTTAGAGTCGCCACTTAATTTTGAAGAAAAATCAAGAAAACCTTGTTTTAAAAAGACTCAACAGAAGAATCGTTTTCAAAACTTTTAAGGGTTTTAGGATTCCTATTTAAATTTTACGAAGGTTTTTACTGCACCTAGAATATTCACTAACTCGTGACTATCCGAAAACTAACTTTGTTTGGCTAATAGACCATATTAACTAAATTTGATTTAAGGTAATGAAAATACTTAGAATTGGTTGAAAAGTGAAGCACTAACTTTAGCAATTAGCTTCTAGAATTTTTATTTCAAGTTATTTTATTTTGATTTATTAAGTCATTAAAACCGAAGCGGTGTTTTGCAGAGATTTGGATTTGTCAACCCTATGACTATCGGCAATTAAGCAACGAGAATTAAAAGAAAGGTAGAGAGAGAGAGAGGGAGAGAGAGAGAGAGAGAGAGCTTGGGCCCAAACCGATTTATGTCTGCCTGGACATGTATTTGGACCCATCTGTTTTGTTTTTTTGACCCATTTCACCTATACATGTGCTAAACTCCAAGGAAATAATAAAATAATTAAATGGGCTTATGCCCAACAACAGCAAAATATAAACCTTTTTAAAAAGAAAGATTTCCGGCTCTAATGACCCAATATCTTCAACTCTTCGATTTTCTTCGATTCTTTAATCGTCGGGACATGGGTTGGTTGAATCGATATAGATGGAATAAAAGTCTTTGTGGCCCTCCCAAAATGTGGGAGTAAGAGGAAGATCCAAATAGGGCCGGCGAGTCATTACGTGCACAACAAAAATAAAATTAGTATGAAAACAGGTAAAATCTCACATAACAAAGAGGCAAACAATAAAAAAAATTATTATCTTTTATTACTAACATTTTACAAACTCACTTATGTATATCACTGTTATTATTATTAATTAGTGGTAATAGTGCACAAACAAGATATGCATTAAATCAACTTCTAAAAGGTGCAAAAGGGATACTGTGCAGTAGCAACCTTCAAGCAAACCAAGATTCTGACTCAAACAAAAATTTTAATCAAACGAATAACAGGAAAAAATTCGAGCGTGAACTAGAAAACAATAAATGCAAACAATAAGCCAATCTCATCTTTTAGCCTTGATTAATTCCTAGTTTCATGTATATCTAAGCACTAAGAAGGTAGACATCATATTACCAAATAGAATTGCAGGGAAATATCACAGGAAATAACAAGTTATCATGCGAAGTAATGAAATATCAACACTAACGCATCCTTAACAATTAAACTAACATGACGAAAAACGGTAATGCGGTGATAAGAAAAGAAAGAAAAAAAGAAAGACAATTCGTACATACTATTCCAAATTTAAATGAAAACACACAGATTCAGACATTTTGAAACTCAATGGTTGTTTAATATATTTATCACTAGCTATTTAAGTAGTCCAAATGCTTAACACAGTAATACAATACATGATTCAAAACATGTACACAATCACTATTCTCATCACAAACATTATTATTCATAAGAAAGAGAACTATAAAATATTTAAACTAGCCAGTCTATATCACAAACCAAAACTAAACAAAATTCCTTCTCTCGTCGCCGACTACGAATTTGTCGAGAGAGTGGTGATCCTAGAGTTTTCTAAAGCAAATAATTATTAAAAGTAGCCTGTAATAGTATAAAACAAAGGGAGAATAATAGATCGAAGTTACAGGAAATCGTACGACTAAGGGACATAACTAATAAAATTAAAAATACACACAGAGAAGAAGTCACATAACTTGGATAGTAAAAATATTAGAAGGTCCAAAATGCGCGACAATGTGAATAAGAGTCAAACAAGAGAAAACAGAAACTTAAAAAAACTTGAGGTACATAATCTCAAACAAACACAACAATAATGATAATTGATCACGTTGGAATGTTTCACCCATATTCGGTCCATGTTCAATGATATATCGAGGGTTGCCCACGAAAATTGACTTCAAAAGGAAAATACTAATAAGTAGAGAACTGGACAGAGCAAACTGAGCGAGAGAACGAGAAATGAGAATGAGAGGATTACCTGTTACGAGGCATGGAATTGAGCAACGGGACGAGCGAAGACGGTCTGCGACTATCACACCGATGAAACGCGTGCTAAAGAACATGCACTCTCCATGATTAGGGGAAAACCATCTGCAGGATATAGACGGTTGTCGTTATACATACACATGTAAAAAACCGTTTATTCAAATTCTTATATAAGAATGCATAAGACTGAAGAGGATGAATTTATGTATCTGTTTATCGCCTTAAGACCATTCATTAGGGGATTTAATTACTGAAGACCAGTAGTTGTTGTGGATGGTGCACATCTGAATGGAGCTTACAAAGGGAAATTTGTACAGCAAGCACACTTAATGGCGCATGTTTTTTTATAGTTATGATGTGTTTTTTTATGTTACGTATCAAATGATATAATGTGTGTGTAATCAGGTTGCATATTTCCATTGGCATATGGTGTTGTTGACACCAAAAATGATCGTTCGTGGACATGGTTTTTCGATCAATTCAAACATGCATTTGGCGAGAGAAAAGATATGTGTGTTGTTTCAGATAGAAATGAGAGTATCATGAAGAGTGTGAGGATTGTGTTCCCAAATGTACATCATTATGCATGCATCTTGCATCTTTGGAAGAATGTATGTGGAAACTTCAAAAGGAGCAGAAAGGCCATAAGTGATCTATACTACTCTATGGACAAGACATATAGAAAGGAAGATTTTGATAAGTTGATGGCTAAGGTTGATAGAATTGATTATAGGGTTAAGGAATACCATGAAGATGCAGGTTACGAAAAGTGGTCAAGAATTCATGCAACAGTAAACAAAGGAAGAATGAACATTGCAGAATGTATCAATGGTTGTCTTGTTGAAGCACGCCAATTAACTATATTAGAATTCTTGGAAGAAGTTAGAATTGTTTTTGGTTCTTGGCATTGCAAAAACAGAGAAGTAGCCTCATACATAAAGGACACATTAGGGATAAAACTTGAGGAATTGTTGATTATAAACGCGGCTAAAAGTTCAAATATGCAGGTATGAATCATTATATAATACTTTATATTATATATATCTAATTCATTCTATCATTTTGCAGTTTGAACATGATTTGTTTTTTAAAAATTATATATTTAAAATTTTGAATTTACACAGGTTGTTCCATCATCTGAATTTATTTTCTCAGTTTGTGAAACTGGAAAAAGATATATTGTTTGTCTTGAGCGGAAAGTAAGTTCTTGTGGTAGATTTCAACTAGATGAGATACCTTGTTCACATGCAATCGCTGTATTGAAATAAAAAAGAATGTCACAGATATGAATCTATATCGCTCTGATTACTACAAGCCTGATGCATTGGCAAAAACATATGAAATTCCAATGGTAACAATGCCAGAAAAGGAAGATTGGTCAGATCCTAATAATGTGGTAGCTGAAACTGTGTATCCACCTAGGTAGAGAAGATCATCTCGACGACCAAGAAAAAGAAGAAGAGAGAATGTATATGAAAAGATTTCGATGAACACAAACTGTTGTGGACAATGTGGACAAGAAGAACACAATAGAAGAACTTGTACTTTCTACCCAAAAGAGAAGTGAATTAGTCGTAATGTTTCTAAGATATCTATTCTTTTGAATAATTTATAACGTAAACATTTTAATGATTTACAGTATTCATTACATTTGCAATTTGAACACTTTTGGTTTTGATAAATAACTTACAAATAACTTGTGTTACGTCGCGCTTTTGATTATAAATACTTTGTTATTATTTGTGTTGAGAGATATATTTGTGTGAATATTTTTTTTTATATAAAAATAATCTTATGTTAGACTAAGAGATATAAATTTAAGGATTATTAGTTAAGATATCGTACATGATACATATGTTTTAGCCAATGTATCATGTACTTTTAATTATTGTATTATGTTGTGGGATTCCTTAATTTTTTACCAAAACAAATGGGTGTTTAGGTAACTTAGTACACATGTATCATTTGCTTTGTCCAATGTATCGTCTCTATTAAATAAAAAAGAAAACACTTATTGAGATTAGTGTTTACTTTACAATGACTATAAATCATGTATCATTTGATTTTATATTATTTAACTTGTGTAATACTTTTTTTGATATGTTTTACTTGAAAATATAGAGTAAATAACTTTACATTTAAAAAATTATCGCAATTCATACAACTATGCTATTCATTGTAACTAAGTATGATGTAAAATTTAGTTTTCAAATAAACTATTTATTTCTATGTTTAATTAAAAAAACTTTGACTATACTTTATTAAACCTGTGTGACGCTATAATATGTCTGATATTTATGTTTTCTAGACAAAAATAGTTGTTTCATAATGTAACAAAAAAATATTCATGGAAATTGAAAAAACCAAAAAAATAACATTAAAAACATCAAAATACTTGTTTAATAATGTATCAAAACAAGAAATATAAGATTAAAACATTGTTTAATCATAAAATGCTACACTATGTGAACTATATCTTCTTCTGGTAGTGGTGTGACTACACCCCTAGATTTTGGTGGGTCATCATTGTCACTAACATATCCGCACTTAGCCTTCTCGCTGCCATAATTCCACAGCAATGCTCCATATCTTTGACGTAGGTAATCAGGACTAAAATCAGCATATGATATATTGATTTGGTCACTCAAATACTCGGAAAATGCAGTAACATATAACCCACATTCTCTACAAAAAAATACAGAATAAAAATTAAAAACTTAATGATACATGATTAAGGACAAACGAAAAATTCTTGATACTTACAGGCTATCGCAATCCTGTTTAGCAATGTCTTGTGCAAATATAATCATGAAAGGAACTTGAGGCTCCAGAAGTGAACCAATAATGTTGTCTTTGTATGCATGACAATCAGCAAAATTTGTGCGCTCAGTTTCTTCGAAGAATCCATTTTCCAGTAGGTAAGAATGAAGCATTTTAGACAACATTTTTATCTCATGAGGAATTTCTTTTTTCCTTGTGCATATTGATGAGTCAAAAACTCTTATCACCCTGTTTTTCAACTCAACAACAGCCAGCACCCAATGAAATTCTTGATCGTAGTTAATTGGGATGTAGACCTCATCTACAAGATGCCATGGTAAAGCAGCTGGGATTTCAAAACCTTTGATGATGTTAATTATTGACCTCTCATATACACATACAACTAAAGCGCGATCAACATTTTTTTGTGTACTAAGACTATCATCATCATCATCTTCCATGTAATATCTATCATAACAATTTTTTACATGTGACATGAACAAGCAGTGGGTTGTTGTATATATGTATTGATCCATGCTGCAAAGTCTTGATTTTTTACGAAGGTAGTAAAAAATTACATCGATGTGACATAAACAAAATAAAAACATAATAAGAAATTATATACATCTAAAAAATATTTAAAAAAATATAATTACGAAAATTGATCACAAATTTTTCTAATTAAATAGTATGATACTTCTACATAATGTATAATGTTATAATAATATAAGTGTGACTGATACATATTTGATAATTTCTTTAAGACTTTTGCCTCATCAGACAAACATTTGGTTGGCTGTGACATGGCATAGATCCAATTCTTGTTCAAAGGAAGAGCAACAACAAAATTCATCAACGTAAATCCAAAAGAAGAAGATTTTGCTCTGTATTTATCGTCTGATTTGTTCCTGCATATATGATTCATAAGTTTGTGAATATATACATGATACATAAAAGTCACTTAATTACAATATTTATAAAACAAAGTATCATGAATTAGTTATATAAAAAATAAGTAATTACCCCAAACACTTGCAAATTTTTTTTATAAAACTTACTTATTGTTATGATTTTTTAGGAGCCACCTTGACAACCAATTCATGTAATCCTCAATAAGTTTCGGCAAAACTTGATCTGTAATGCCACATCCTTCGAACGGGAAATGGAGTCGAGTCATATACTTCAATTTCTCTTTTCCCTTCTCGCTTGACCCAAAAGAAGTACAATATGGAGATTGAATCCTTCTCGAAGCCATTCGGTTTCTATGCGCAGGAGTTACTGAATCGTTTCTAACTCCAATCTCAGTTATTGGAATGTCAGTGGGTAATTGACTGACGGTCAACAATTACTGGCTGCTAGTTATATTCTGTGGAATGTAAGAATATAATGGTCTAGCATGAATAGGATCTTCACCCAAATCTTTGATAAGTGCAGCTACTGCTTCTTGAGTTGATGGCGATATTGTTGTTGAAGTGGAAGATTCCTGTATAATATGATGTAAGGATTTTTAAAATAAATTTGTGTGTAATGAAATTGTGTGTCATAAAGCAAAATTGAAAAATCTACTGATGCATCTACTGTTATTTTTTCAGGCAAAATGTGAGGGATGTTGTGTTGAACATTGTCATAACCATCTTGTTCCATGATATGTTCATTTAAATCTTGGTGCGATTGATGTGCGTCATCATCCTGAATATGCAGTTTTTAAATAAAATTTTTTAATATAATTTGTGCTGATACGTAACAGTGATTATACTCACATGGTACATAACATTGACTATATGTGCATGATACATGACATCAACTAAATGAAAAAAGAAAGTATCCAATGTATCACAAACATTACGTTTGGAGTATCATTGACTTTTCATTCACCCTCTTTTACAGAAACACCCATCCTCAGCGACATCCCCTGCATCGTCGATGATTTGATTTTCATCATTTTTACAAGAAAACCCAACACCATCCTCATCTACACCACCCATATCATAAAGATCAATTGGTATTTGCGGAGATTTTTGTTTATCAGACTTAAATGTGCTTGTATTAGCCTCAAAATTGATGTTTTCCTTGCCTAGAGGTTGCATCAACTAGGAGTGCTTTTCTTTTATCAATATAATCAGTTCCTCAAATTTCTTGTCAACCTATAAATTGTAGATACATTTAGGATAAAAATAAAATATATTTGATTAAAAATATCAAAATAATTTACTTAAGTAAGTTTTCAAATGTCGTTTAAACTCTTCAATATATGGAATTACATAGTTGAGTTTCTGAGAATCTACAGAACCATGTACATCAGCAGCCAGGTTCGGAGAAATGTCTGGAACAGAACTATGTACATCAGCAGCGGATTTTATGAGACACATCTGGAAAAGAACCATGTACATCATCAGTAGTGGAATTGGGAGGCAGATTTGACATAAAAACGTGTAAATCATCATCCGGTGTCGGAGACACATTAGATTGATCAGGCTGGTTCGGTACTAACACTTTCTTTTTTTTGTATAACCACTTTTTTTCTTATTTTTTACGGTGGTGGAGTAGACGTATCAGACACTCTAGAAGATCTCCTCAATAAATGTTCGGGAGGTTTGGTTAGAAATTATTTAAATCATCTTCCTCATTTGGTTGTACTAAGGGTAACGATGAAGAAGGAGCATGTTCAACTTGAGCAAGGTCAAAAGCTTCAATTTCCTCTACTGTTGGGACAATGTTTGAACATGCATTTTGAATGTATCACAACACATAAGATAATTTATCTGTTAATACAATAATAGTTCGCAATGTGTCACAAGACAAAAATAACGATATTACATAGACAAACATAAAATAGTTTATTCTAATAGTAAAAATTAATTCAATTTTACCTCTTGGAAAATGGTAGACATAAGTATTTCAAACTTTGCCTTATCAGACACAACTCTCCAATTGCACATTCTTGGGATGACATATCGTTCTTTCACAGCTATTTCAGAATTTAACTGGGATGCACATTCGTATATCCAAACGTTAAGTGCATACGACATCCCATATAATCGATACAACTTTTTGCCAACATCAAAATCCTGTCTAAGTGAACCAATTAGTTTTGAAAATGATAGCTGACCCCAAGGATAATCTTGATATCTACCATCTTCAACCATTAGAAAATCCACAATGGATATAGATTTATTATCAAGAGTAGCCAATACGAATGTATGAATAAAGAACTGTATAGACATTTGGAGTGCATCCTGATCGTTCTCCCAATTACCCATCTTAAACCGTTGAACTAATTGATACTCAGTAACACTATTGACTGCACCACGAAAATACTTTTGGAAAAGCATACAATTAGTTGATTCTGGGTATTTGAAATCATTGGTATTGCTTTAGACTTTAAGTCCAGTTAATATTGCAAATTCATATATACCAAATTTTAGGAAACACCCGTTTGAATGTCTAATATGCAACACATTAGGGTTGCTTTGTTCCAACTCTAACAGCAACAAGCACTTAGTGATTTGTACTTGAAAATTACATTTAGTAATATCTAAAAAGGGTCAAAAAATTGTATCCCTAAACAGTTGGATAACATTCTCCCCTATGTATTTTTCAAAGTCCTTCAGGAAAGTGTTGTTAAATTGACAGCAAACCTTATTGGATGTGCTGGAATCTTTTTTATCTTGTACTTGAGTGGCTGCAATTTGAAAAAACAACAACAAATTTTAACGATATTGAAATATAAATACTGAATAAAATAACTAATACTAAATAAACAACTAATACCTTACTGATACATGATATCAATTTCCAGATTTTCGTACTACATGAAAAACATGGGATACACATCTAATTCATGTATCAATGCATCGACTAAACACTATAAACACTGAGTCGACATGTATCAGCAAGCACATTTGATGGCGCAATTATTAAACCTATTGAATGATACATGATAACAGTTTTCAAAACATCTTGATACATAGAAAATCATATGATACACATAAAATTCATGTATCAATGCATCGTCTAATCACTATAACACACTTAGTACTTATGTATCAGTAAGCACACTTGATGGCGCAGTTATTAAGCTTATTTAATGATACATGATAAAAAAAATTCAAATCCTCTTGATACATAGAAAATCATATGATACACATCAAATTCATGTATCAATGCATCTTCGAATCACTATAACACACTTCGTACTTATGTATCAGCAAGCACACTTGATGGCGCAGTTGTTAGACTTAATCACTGATACATGATAAAAATATTCAAACAACATTTGATGCGTAGGAAATCATATGACACACATCTAATTCATGTATGAATGCATGAACTAAACACTATAACACACTTAGTACTTATGTATTAAACCTATTGTCTGATACGTGGTAATAATTTTTCAAAAATTTATGATACATATGGATTCCTTAAAATTTTTACTAATTTCAACAACATTTTTAAAATAAGTATGAAAAAGACATCGAAGCAATGTAGGCCTGACAACAATGGTTGCTGCTTCTTTTCTCTTTTTTTGGGTGTATTTTGTCAACCATTGATTTAGATGTTTTGCAAAATCTTTGTTTGAATCCTTTCAAACATTCATAGGATCATGCAAAGACTTTTTTTCTATTTTCTTTTCAATTTTCATCGTCCGAATCATAAATCCTTCTATTAGTAAAATGATCCATTACTATGATGTAATAGAACAATGAACAAAAACAAAAAAAGAAGAAAAAAAGAACGGATGATGTAGTAAAAAGAAAAAGAAGACCTAGAGACGACTGATGTAATATTGCAATTAACAGGAAGAAAAAAAGAAGAAAATAAGAACAGATGATGGATTAAGAAGAAGAAGAAGAAGACGAACTATAGACGAATGATGGAGTAAGAAGAAGAAGAAGAAGAACCAGAGAACAATGGTCCAATTTTCAGAAATTTTGAATTTTGAATTTCAATTTTTTTGAATTTTGAAATTCAAAATTTCATATTAAATGTTGTGAAACGTTTTTAATTAAAATTAATAATTCAAAATTCAAAAAGTGTTTCCGAAGATTGAGTGTTTTAGTGGAGAAAAAATAGGCATAATATTGGGGAAGTGTGTGTTATAGGAGAGAGAAGGCTATGTATCTCTAAACTTCTATTAAAATTAAAAAAAAGGGAATTATGTAATATTTAAAAAAAGATGGAAAAATTAGAGAACACTAAACTTATAGTTGTGTATTTAAGTTATTTTTCCTAAAATATATTTAGAAAATGCCCAAATTAATTTGTCCAAATGAATTAAAACATTTGGTAATTAATTAACAAGTCTCTAAATTTTAACGAAATCAAATAATTGTCGTAACTATAACATATTTAATCTGAAATGTAGACCATTATATGGCTAAATTAAAATAGTTAAGTATTTGAAACAAACATAAAATCTTTTGAGATGATTTTTGAATATTTAAAAATAAACATATTATCGTATAAAACCCATATATATATATATATATATATATATATATATATATATATATTGCTTGGAAAGTAAGTAGATGGTACAATTAATCAAAAATAACATTGAAAAAAAGAAAAAACATTCAAACTTTATAAAACTAATATTTCAAATTTTCATTTAATTTAAGAGGATTGAGAATTGATTCCTATATGGGAAAGTCAAAACTAGGTGTCAACAATATTTAATACTGATATTCAGTTAATTAAATAACTAACCATCCATGCTAACCCCTACAGTAAGTAAAAAATGAAAGCTTACTGTTTAGAAAACTTTTGGGGACTGTTTTGTGGTCCTCTTCTAGACCCCTCGAGTAGTCTTAAGGGAGTCGTACCCATATGTTTAACTTTTAAATATATACATCTAATTATGAGAGTCACATATACAAGTATCCCCACCTCAAATAACACTCCAAACTTCTACAACAAGACCCTTCCAACTCTCAAGTTCAAATGACTCGTTTCCAGATGATGTAATCCTTTCTTGACGTTTCACCTCTAATATCACCAAAATAACTTCAAAAGCCATTTTTCATTATTTAAAAAAAAATTTTTTGACTATAATCTCACATGATAGGCTGTAGTTCAATCTACAAGATTAAGTCAAGCTTTAGGTAGGTCTTACTAGTGCGTACTGGCTGTTACACCACGTCAACCCACCCACGGTCTATGGATGGTGGGTCGTAGACTGCACCTGTTTAACTAGTGCGGTCTCAGGCAACTTAGGGGTGAATTGGTGAATTCACTCCAAGTATTTTAATTTGTGGGGATGGTTATTTTATTGTTAATTACATATTTTACAAGTATTAAAATATTAAAGTGATATTTTGAATTCATTATTTTTTAAACACCTAAAGTTAGAAACCTCTCTTCTCCAAAACACTCTACAAGGAAGACTCCATTAGAAGTTAAGAACTCAAGGTTACTAGGTCAATTTCTTAAAGATTTGTAGTCTATTTTGTTGGATTCTTCAAGTGTAATGGATGGTGATCTTTTATCCTTTATTTATATTTTATTTGCGAAATCAAATAAAAAGAGATTCGAAAGTCTTTCAATGAACAAAAATACTATTTTATAATCAAAGTATGGGTTAGATTGTAAATTTTTTTAAAGTAATTAAATTGATGAATTGAGGTTTTATTTATTATTATTATTTGATTTTACAATTAATTGCTTCAAGAACCAGTGATATCCCCCAAAATCAATATAGATTGAAAATTACTATTCATTCTTCAAAGTATTACTTACGGGTTTTATTGGTGAATTGTTGGTGAATTGAATGCATATTGTAAAGAATAAATTTGTTATCATGATGTCTTTTACATGAAAGAGAATGATTAATTTGTATGCTAATTAGTAGTACATATGTGTGTGGATCAATATAATTATAATATGATCATATTTAGAAGACAATGGTATGAACGATAGGAATTACGTGTGAGGCTATTATCACATATGCACACACACGAATGAATGAATCTAAGGATGATGTCAATGAACGTGAGTCTATTGAAAGGATATTTTTTATTGTACTCGAAAGAACGAATGATGGTTTTTTTATGGATTCTTATTTGTGAGTAGAGGCAGATTGTTTAATAACAGTCTCAGTGTTCCTTAGAAGTTTCAAATGAATCGTCATATCTACGGAGCACCCCTATACATAACTGACATCGTCATCCCCAAAGAGGACTTATTAGCCATTAGCATACATCATGGCACATCATCGGTTAAAAATTACAGAAAAACTAAAACTTTATTTAGTGAAGTATACTTAGACTTTTTGCTTATAATGTATGAAATTTACACAGACTCCTCGCTTATGAAGTTTACACAAACTTCACCTTTATCATAAAAAAAACAATATAAGAGACTAATATATATTCTCATTTATAAACCATCTAAATGGAGTACAATATTTTGACATAGTCATTATAAGTTCATTATGATATTATAGGCTTACATTTATAGTGTCAAATGATAAAGAAAGTAACACATGTCTTTAGACATAACAATCCTACAAAGATATATGAATGACTTGGGACTCACCAACAACTTAGGAAAGATGTTCAAGTCTTCTTCAAATGGAGTCTTGGAGCATCTATGTCCGGAACCTACATATTTGTAGAGAACATAGAGAATATGGGAAAGTAGACCACTTGTACTAAGTATGGAAACGATGCACATAAACATTTGAAGACATGCATAAAAAGAACAATTTATTTAGCAAAATGCTAAGTCATTTTGAAAGCCTTTAATGAACATACTAGAGTGAATATACAAGACAAGTATCATAACATCGCAAGACATAGTCATAAACAAGGATAACATCATCATAAAGTCATGTCAACATTTCAGGTTCAATAATTCATATATTCAAACAATACAAGACAGTTATGAAAAATCTCATTCCAAGCCTACAACTTCAAAACTAATATGAAGCCCCATAACCCCACATAATCAAGTAAACAACATAAGAGTTCATAAGTAATTTCTTGCTCCATATTACGTATTATCATGTGTAGTCATCAACAAATATATCAATTTAGACCAATATCATGTTCATCAATATAATCAACATCATATAAGAGTAACATCATATAGTATCAATATTATACATTCATGATATAATAATTACATAAGAACAACCTCCAAGGACTTCTATTAAGGCCAACTTTTGCAATGACTAGGTTGAGTCCCATACCCCTACTTATAGTAAGTAGTACCTCTTATGTCACTGTAGTTACAGTTCATCATTATTGAATTCATTCATTCATCCATTCATTTTACTTTGGGGATCAATCTCCTTAACACACATTAGACCATGTGAGCTTAATATGGAATTTTGTTTCATGAAAACCTTCACCGAAAAAAGGGGGTCTACTTGACAAGGTAGAACCATAATACGAATAGAGCATTCTAGTTAGATCCACTAGCTAGTATTCCTATTTACCCAACATAGTAAAAAAACTAGGAAATATACTAGAAACCCTATTTAGGCACATTGAATTGTAGTCTCCATCTCATAAGAATCATAGTGAACCTACCTATTTACATTGGGAAGGGACACATGTCACATCTAGTTCACTCGTTTCTAAGCTAAAGTGCCTTTGAAATGCCTTTAAATCAATCATAATTATTTATGTTAGTATAAGCCATAGGATACTAACCCCTTGCGTAAACATGATCATTAACTCATTAGTGAGATCAACATATCATAGTCATACCATATAAGGTACACAAGTGCATCATCAATCATAGTCATACCATGATAAGAGTATGTTGATAAAAGGTTGATGATGGTGACGCATTTCTGTACCTTGATGACAAATTTGCGTACCTTATGTGATATGATTATCATGTGTTGATCACACTAATAATAGTTATTATTAAAGGAAGTTCTAATCATATACCTAATGAGCCAACGATCATGTCTATAGAAGGTGTTAGTCTCTTATTGTTAGGAGGACAGACTAATCCACCTTAATTTTGTGTAAGAAGTTAGCCCAACCTAATGACAGTCAAGTCTCACTCAACTCAACACCTTTCGTATCCTATTCTTCGTAAAGCTCAAGGATGTTTTTCTTATATTTATGCCTTAGATTAATATTCATACTTCAAAATAAATTAACAACACAAAAATACGGGCAAACCAAACCTTTATATTTATAATCAAATTAATACAAAGGACTCACTTGTTGAACAACACTTTTGTCTATCCTTGAAATCGACTTAAAGCACTATCACATGTCAATTGCTGCCTTAGACACCTCTCTAACACTCTCACATTTTATTCTAAGGGTCTTGGTGAAATTCCAGACTTACTCTTCCCTCTTTAACCTTAGGAGAACAAGTCTATCCTTAGACCATATCATCTAACACACAAGGTTGTCAATTTATACAACATGTGGCAGCCTTGTGTTTCCATTGCATAGTGTTGTACACATGTCTAACACTTGTCAAATACTTATACTATGGAATTAAAGTCTATCCTCATTTCTTTGATCCATTTTCCTTCTTTTTTTTTACTCTAATACAATTTCTATACATTGTATAGTCAATACTCATCAAATTGGACACGAATCCATTCACACATTTTCCATTAATACGCACCACCGAGGCCTTGCCGCTTCCTAATTTTGGCAATGCTAACCTTAAACCCACTCGTGCCATTTCTTTTGTTGTTGTGGTTTTTCATTCATTCTTGACAATGCTTCAGTATAACTCAGCTCTATTTTCCCACATTTGACCAGACCATATGATTTTCGTACGCCACTTTGTCTACAACCGATGTATGCTAGTGGCTTAGTCATTCCATTGGCTCTTGAATTGCCAATGCCCATGTCATGTCTTGACATAGTTCTACCATAATATTTTGAACCACATTGATCATGCAAAAACACTGCTCACCCAACACATAACTGATTCCACTCGCATTTTTGCCTTTGGTAAAGTCACTCAGGCCAATCTTTTGCCACGCCCATGTTTATATCGATTCCCTTTTTCCGGATCCATACAAACTTCACCAACCCAATGAAACTCGACTTCCTCATTGAGGAAATCATTCATATGAACTTATTTTGGCGCCGAACAAGGATCATATAAAATCAATAATCTTAATCATCAACCAATGCTAAAGAATTCACTTTTGACGTTTCTGCCTCGTTGTTTTTTTACTTTTCCAATTTTGTAGCAAGTACGACATTAACTTGCACTTGCACTTTATAGTACCTTTAAAAATGTGGACCACCACAAGTAACGCATCCTGCATACTTTCCCTTCTATTTTTGGAAAAAAAGACTCCCCTTCTCTAGTTTTCCCACCTTCATCTTCCTTTTCGGCAGCTTGACCCTTCCCGTTCTTCTTCCACTCCATCCACTTGTCTTTTTATTTGACATGGAAAGAATACCTTGATCCTTCAACCTCATCGAAGTCAGCGAACTTGTCTGCTTCCACTATGGAAGAATTTAGAGTTTTGACATTCTATCCTCTTATCTCTCTTTGTGCCCATTCATTCAAGCCGCTTCTGAAATAGTGCAACTTGTCTTCTTCGACCATGTTGCTTATGTTTAACATCAAGGACGAAAATTCCTTGATATAACCCCTTTATGTGCTTTCTTGATTTAAACATTGCATCCCATCTGTTGGCAACCAAGATGAATTGCATAGACGGAATCGCGTTTTCAATTCATTTTTCAACATTTCTCACGTTTAAATCTGTAGAAAATTTGAACTTTCTACTTCATCAACCCTTGTTCTCCACCAAACCTGGGAATCATTACTTAAATACATTTTTGTGACTGACGCCTTATCAATATCTTAAACCTTTGCTGCCTTGAAGTAATTTTCGATATCCCAAAAAAGTTCTCCAATTACTTGACACTGCTTAAACCATTGTAAGCTTTAGGTTTTTGAACTTTTATCCTTATTGGGCTAATTGTTCCTTGAACCACCCGACGTAGAAGAAGAATTTCGCCACAAAGATCTTCCTTCTCCTTGCGAACAAGTTCCATCTCTTTTTCGGAAATGTCCTGTTTGGTTGCATATTCTTCCTCAAAGTTCAACACTTTTTCGTTCAAGAATTCTTTAGTCAAGGTTAAATATGCAATAACTCTTTGAATATGAGTGACCTGAACAACCAAGTTCTCCCCCTCGTTTGTCCCACCAATAAGGTCTTCTAATCGTTTTACCCTTTCCCGTAGTTCAGCGTGTCCCCCAGCCATCGAATAATCAATGCAATTCTCTTATACCAATTTCTAGGAGGAAAGAGTAATCCAGCTTAATTTCGTGCAAGAAGTTGGCCTGGCCAAATGGTTATCAAGTCTCACTCAACTCAGCACCTTACGCAACCTATTTTGCCTAACTTCCAAGGACGTTTTTTTTTATGGCTTAGATTATTTTTCACACTTCAACAGTAAATCAACACACAAACATATGGGCAAATCCAACCTTTATATTTATAATCAAAATAATACAAAAGTCTCACTTGTTGAACAACAATTTTGTCCAACCTCGACTTCCCCTGAAGGCACAATCACAAGTTGATTGTTGCCTTTGACACCTTTATAAACTCTCGCGTTTTATTCTAAGTTTCTTCGTGAAATTCCATACTACTCTTCCCTTTTTATCCTTACAATAACAAGTCTATCCTTTGATTATTTCATTCAAACACACAAGGTTGTCCATTTATAGAACATGTGGTAGCCTTTTGTTTTCACTACAAAGTGTTGTGACATATGTCAAACAGTTGTCAAAAAGTTTAGCCTAATAAATTAATCTTCAGTTTACATCCCCAAATTATAAGGCATTTCAAATTTAAAATTTAAAATTTATTTAAAGATACAACGAAACTTTACAGAAACGCTTACAAAAAGGTAACTGTCGCATGTGTTTGCCATGTGATCTTGCTGAGTGGGTTTCGTTTATTTAATGCATTTTCCTTCAATATTTTTTGACTCTAATACAATGTCTAAACATTTTATATTCAATGCCTCATCAAAGCCAATCCGAATCCATACGGACATTTTCCATTCCTGTGCACCACCGACGCTCTGTCGCTGCCTTGTTTTTGCAATGCTAACTTTTAATCCACTCTTGCCATTTCATGTTTTATTGATGCCTTTCATTAACAATTAATAATTCTTCAATTCAACTTTTCTCAATATTCCCGCATTTTACTAGACCTTGTGATTTCGCATGTAAACTTTGTCCCAAACCGATGTCAGCCAACGCCCAAGTCATGCCATGGGTTGTTGCCATGCAAATGCCCATGTCATGCCTTGAGACTTTTCTACCAACATGTTTTGAACCCCGTTGATAATTCCAACACTCTACTCACACAAATCATGAATGATGCCACCTGCAATTTGGCCTTTGGCAAAGTCATTCATGCCAACCCTTTGCCACGCCCATGCCTATGTCGAGTCACATGGTCGAGACCCTTACACCTATTGTCAAGATTGATGAATAAAAATGACTTAAATACATTTACAAAAGGGAATTTACCTTAAGAACTAGTGAACTAGATGTGAGGTGTGTCCCTTCCCAATGTGGGAAGTAAGTTCACTATAATTCTCATGAGATGCAGACTACAATAAAATGTTCATAAAGAGGATTTCTAGTATATCTCCTAGTTCCTTAACTATGTTTATCCATAGGAATACTAGCTAGTGGATCCACCTAGTATGATATGTTCATATTATGGTTCTACAATGGCAAGTAGACCACCTTCTTACGGTGTAGGGTTTTATGACACCCCAAATTCTATGTTTATCTCACATGGCCTAATGTAGATTAAGGGGATTATTGATTAACTCTAACTACAATGTCTTAAGAGAATTATTTAGTATAGCTAGAGTTACGGGAGTCTACCTAGACATTGCTCCAGTTGTCTTTATGAGGAGTCCTAGGATGTTATTCTTATGTATTATGATATTATGAAATCTATAATGTTGACTCTAAATGATAATACTCTTATGTGATGTTGGCTACACTGATCAACATGATATTGGTCTAAATTTCTATATGTAATGATGACTACATCTGATATTATGTTATATTAAGCAAGGCATTACTTATGATCTCTTATCTTGTTTCATTGATAATATGAAGTTATGGGGCTTCACATGAGCATTGCACTTGGAGGAATCACATGAGATTGTTTGTAAGGGTTTTGAATGCTATATTGATAAAACTATTGAATATGAAATGTTGATGTGACATAATGATGATATTGTCGTTGGTTATGATCAGTTGTTATGGTATTTTGATCCTTGTATTGTATATGCTCTCTTGTATGTGCATTAAAGGATTTCAAAATGACTTAGAACATTTTCTAAAGAAATTTTCCTTTTCATGCATGATCTCAAATGTTTTATGTGTATTGTTTCCATACATTGTACAAATGGTGTACTAACACATACTCTGTATGTTTTTCTATAGTTATGTAGGTTGCGACTAATGAAGTACTAAGAGGCAATTTTAAGAAGACTTGGACATTTTAAAAATGTTATGGGAAGTCATCAATGTTCAAGGATGGATATATTTGTCAAGATTTGTTGGATTGCTTGAGTCTAAAGACAATTATTTCTTTCGGTATTCTTGAAGACTATTGATGTAAGCCTATAATGACATATTTTTCTTGCAATGTCTATGTCCAAATGTTTTACTTCTTTTATATGGTTTATGTGTGAAACAAATTATTAGATTATGTTGACATTATCTTTTATGATATCGAGAATTCTATGTAAGCTTCATAAATGAGTAGTCTATGTAAACTCCATATATGAGATGTGAGAAGTCTAAATATAAATTACTATGCAAAAATTTTAAAATTTCCATAACTTTTACCAATGATATGCCATGATGTATGCTATTTTCTAGTATTAGTCCTCTTTAAGGACGACAACGCCGGTTACGTCTAGGTTGTGCCCCCGGGATGTGAAAATAATAATACTACAAGTTGGGAAAAATGTTCAAGTCTTCTTTAAAGGGCCTCTTAGAACTTCTATAGTCGGAATTGAGATATCTTTAGAAAACATAGAGAACATGGGTCAATACACTAGGTATACTAAGTGTAAAAAATGCATATTAACATTCGAAGACATGCATAAAAAGTTCATAAACAAGTACACTAGTTTTTTTGAAATTCCTTTAAGCCAATCTTAATCCTCAATTTAGTATAGGCCATATGAGAGTGAACCCTGGTATAAACATGATGATTTACTCATTATGTATAGCATGAGAACTTCCATTCATCACAAACCATATCATAGTCGTATTATAGAAGGTACACAAGTTAACCATCATCACCAACATTGTATATCACACCTTTACAAATATCTCACATTCAACATATTCATAACATGTAATATATTTGTTATATAATCATACTTCAATTGCATATAATCAATAAGAAAAATACATCATTATCGAAATAGTTAACTCATAATAATAAAGATCATACCACATAGCTTCCAAAGCCTCTTTCAAGATATTACCATCAATTCATCACAATTATCAAATAATCCACAGTAACATCGTCATAATATAGTGAATTAAATAATAACATAATCTTCCAACTACCCTAATAATCGACAAGTCAAAATCATATGTAGGGTTGCGGAAAGGGCACATCATGAGTCTTTCATGGAAACTAGGTCAAAGATTAATACCAACTACAATTAACCAATGAAGAATCATAATTTTTCAATAATAATTAATACAACATCATAATAAATTAATTTGAAGGACAACTTAATAAATTTTAAGAAAACCCATCTTTTGAAGAATATAGAAATCAAGACTTTGAAGAGCCTCTTGGGGAAAGAGTTCCGAAGAGTTAGTAGCTTCCACACCATAGGATTTTCTTGAGAATTGATGGTGAAAAACGTGAATCTTTCGATCCCTAGTGAACCTTGAAGCTTTGTCTTCAATAGGGTTTTGGGAAAGAAAGAGAAAGTAGAGAAAAGGTGGAGTGAATTGAGTTTTGGAATTATGAAGTATTAAGTTTGTTTTAGACTTAGTCAAGCTTATATATTAATTTAACTAATTTAATTGAACACACCTTAACCTTTAATTAATGACCTAATTAATTAACCAATTAAATAGTTTTTAAATCCGTCATTAGTCAACTTAAGATGAAATTATCTATCTTTTCTTTTGTGGTCTTCAAAGTATTTGTTGCTAAAGGTAATAATGAGATACTTTATTTTTAAAGTTCATGTTTAGTTTTTTAAGATTTTAACCCTTTTTTTTATTGTGCTTGAGCATGCTATAATTTAATTTGAATCTTCTTTGATTTTCCCTCAAAGTGAATAGAGTTCACAATAATTTCCCTAAGGTCTTGAATTAGATGTGTCTATGATGTACTATATTTCTATGATGTTATTTGATGGATTATGTAGTATGTATGCATAATTTCCTTGTATCCATAAGGTGATGCATTATACCAAGTATCACTAGAGGGTTACTTGGGAGGTTAATGAGTTAAACAAAAGAAGTCACTCTGTCACTCTAAAATGCCTAAAATTCAATGTGTGATTTTATATGACTGGTGACCATTGAATATGGATATATGAAGTACCTAAATTGTATCTTATGAATATCTCACAAAAAAGCATGATGCATGATTTCAAGTAAAATGTCCCTTTTAAATGCATGTTTTTGCATGATTTTCATATGTAGTGCATTCTTGTAATAACTCCATTTATTATCTACCTTTTTACACAAATTGTAGGTTATGGATGATTAAAGGATATATTTATATGGTGATGAGCTTGACATGTGTTTCCCAATCTCAAGGAAAGGAATCATTAAATCCAAGGATTTCCTACTTATGGTTTACTGTAAAGTATTTTAAATTGTATTGTTATGTATTATGTAATAAGGGTTGTGTTCCTATTGTACTCTAATGATAATAAGTCTAGGATTGAAAAATATACTAGTGTATTTAGCTATATATTAGGATATTTTATATATAATGGAAGTGATGTTCTAGAATATGATGTGCTAAGAATGTATTAAATTGTCCGCTAAATTTACCTATGACAATGTGATGAATGTTGACTATGTAATTGTATAAGACCTCCTGGAGGTCAAGCACGCCATGTTACTTTTAGGAGGTTCTCCCCGGATGTAAAAGATTGTATCAGAGCATGAGCTTTATGAAAGTGATTTTAGGTTCCAAAATGTCCAATATTGCCACATCTAGTAGAGTCTCGTCCATTAGGACGATAGAGCTTCCCTTCTGCATCATTATCGTGTCGTGCCAAATAACTTAATTAAATAAGATATCTCTCTTATGTTTCCTTGTCCAGTGGTCTTTTAGATGTGATTGCTTGGAGGATGGTATGTGTATACTGTAGGGACAAAATGTGAGTTTTGATGTTTATATTGATTTTGTGGTATCATGAGTTTGTGTGATGGTGAATTTTTGAATGATACGTTGATGTGATATAAATTATGCCTATATATGATATTTATGTGAAATGATATGATATTTGGCGATGTATGCTATGACATGGCTAATGCTTATTAAAGAAGTTGTTATAGTTGAATTGAGCTGCCATGTTGGATTATAAGTTGCTTGGTGACTTTGTGTGATAATTGTCCTATGATATAGTTTAAACTTGAGATTCTTTAAGAATGTGTTGAATGAGAAAGATGCATTTTGTCACATCTTGAGATCATACCCAAGAAGATATGGAACTCTCGGAGTGCAACCGGCGTACTTCACGTCTCGGTGGTCTCATACAAGATTATTCGCATCATTCACCACATATACATATACTAAGAGTAGTGGAATTAAAGTTTTCACAAACATTCTAAGGAAGTACTAAGTATCATACCATCATATCTAATACTCATGATATTTAGGACACGTCCTATACAATCGAAATATAATATTATATGTCTATTACAATGCTTCAATAAAATAAACTCTACAGACATCTATGCCCTCGAGTCATTTGAGGATATACTTCAACTTGCTTGAACAATCCAAAAATCTATTTTTTGCCTCCGATAGAACCTTCAACTATGAACCACTCTAGAGATAAATTAAAATAATGAATTAGTACAAACACATTACTAAGTATGGCTTAATGCATAAAAATCATGATAACGGACATTTAATTGAAATATGCTTTTATTGATTAAAACATCATAGTATAAGCATAATAACAACATATAATATCATAGAAACACATAATATAACAGCTAGACATTTTATCACTTTTTAATGGCAGTAGAGTGAACTAGGTCACTATTACAGTGAAGTTCCTCAACTTCACAATTACCCCTTTCTAGCATGCAATATTTTCACTTAAGGTTATCCTAAACTTACTTAACTAAGAAAAGGAGAAATCACCCACACACCCTCTCTAAGCACACCAAATGATCCTTGGGAGTACCTATATGAGATAGATACACTTGAAACACACCAAAATGCATAACATATATGATGTGACATTCACCTAACTAAGGTTATGAAATGACTTACTTAAGTACTTCTAGAAGCAAACGCCCATACTCCCTCTTCATGATTACATAAATAATCCATAAGTTTTCCTAAGATTAGGTCATGTCTACTTTATCAAGAAACTTCCCTAACAAGAATTATTCTAATGAATTTCCTGGGTAAGACATGAAGAGATCATCTTTATTCCCCATTCAATATTAACTAGAAATAGATAGGGTTACTCTAGATTGGGTACTCATTCATTCACATGCTTCCTAACATAAGTCATTACTTCATTACTTCATTAGTTCATTAAGAGACATTTATCATATAAAGATCATTCAAGTAATGGTTTTAGAGAAGAGATAGGAACGCACTAACATCTTCAATGCCTAAGGGTGCAATATCTAGGTAGTGTACCATACCACTACCTAAATTTCATAGACTTCTCAAACACTGGTGGGTATACCATATGATTAGAATAGGCAATAGCCGACATAGAACATGGTAACTAAACATGGAATCAAGAGTTATAACCTACTGCGATGGAGGGTGTTCTATTTAGCAATGATATAACTTGACACATCCCATGTCGGCACACGGTTAAAGAAATATGATGGTTTTCACTATTCTTTAATGTCATATTTTATAGATAAACTTCCTATACCATACTCTCTCTGTTCTAGCCTTTGTTCTTAAGGAGTAATTCACATTAGGGATCACAAAAACGGGTTCCATATCTAGTTCATAACCCATTCACATTCCTCCTACAAAATAATTTTCCTTGGGCTGCATTTCAATAGGCAAAGAGCATAGCTTAATGTCTTTCCTATGGATGATATTATATTATTCCAACTAACCAACCTTAAGTAGACCATTCATCAAAGAAGGATAATATTACGACTTTTGATTTCAAGAATCATAACCTTACCACTAGGCTGAAGGTTCCAAATAAATGACCTTCTTAGCATCATTCAATGTCTCATGTAATTCATACATACAAGACCAAGAGACTTTAGCATCATAAGTAAATACATCTCACATTTACATTACATAGGTATCAAGAAAGGGATACAAGTCTACAAAACAAGACACACATATACTTCACATTACCACATACAACATATCATATTCAAGAAGCACATAAGAAGAACCTTTATCATCTTTTGGTCAACCTATACAGTACTATAACATCATCAATACTTCCATCATATACTCACATAGTCAAGTAGGATGAATTATGCATCATCTCTAAGACTACACAAATATAAAGACATAGTCATAGTGATCTCTTAACAACATCAATAGAAGAACACGTACTTCCACATTATTAACATGTAGGTAGATATGATCTTACTTCACATAATAAACTACCAAATAATCATAAAACTTAAAGTATTGCTTGCAAGGGCATGAGCATCATAATAAATAAAATAACGCTGACACCATAAGTGGACAATACCAATCATAACATAATTTAAGAGATATAGTACATAAATTAAAGAGAATTAGGGCACCATACCCCCAATCTATTTTCACTGCTTCAATCCATAGCTAAACCATACAATTCAATACCAATAGACCCTTACACATTGCCATGATTATCAATACAATACAAAAACCATACTACTCAATGAATATCGATCAACCCAATATAGATTTATCAATCTAAAACAGTCTAAATATTAATTAATTACATTTTTACATCATTAAATAGTCCATAGAAAAATACACTAGAATTAATATGCATTAAGACAAAATCATCATAACCAATATATAGAAGATTTGAAGGGATTATGTTTTGCATATGTTCAGGAAGAATTTAGGTTAGAATCGCCTAGTTAAAATTTATTCAATCATAAATCAATTATCTAAAATGTTTTATGCAATAACACAGGGCTTCAAGAAACTGGACAAGGTCATCTAAAACCATACGAAATCACATTGAAGTGACTCCTTGATGAATAGAGTTTCAAGGAAGAAAAATTCATACCTTACTGATGTTAATCTACTAATTTAATTAAGATTCACCAATAAAATCCCCAATCCAAGATCTTCCTTGAGCATTGGCTTCAATGGAGTTCTAGAGAATTTCTTAGACAATTTGGGTTTCGATTTTGAAAAATGAATTCAACTAGGTGTATAGGACTTATATAGTTATTTAAAATACCCAAAATATCCTAAATAAAACTCTTATTTGGACTTGGGGTGAAAATTACTATGTCACCCCTTCACTTTACAATGAAGTAGGTGAATTGCAGACCCATCAAGGACTTGGCCACAGACGGATCGTTTGTCAACAAATGGACCATCCTGTCTGGATGTCGTTTTTGACATAGACTAGGCATTGTGACCTTGAGCTCCCTAGGCTATGGATTCACTAACACCTCCTATTAACGGGCATTGACCAGCTTAATGGGCATGGATTGCCTCATTCTATTGGAGCTAGTCTTGACAACATTTGGATCATTGAACGGTCCTTTCTCAAGCACCCTTGGTTTGTCCTTGGGGACTTTAACCTGGACGTTTCCAACCCGAATATGATCTTATATAAATATAGGAACTCCAATTTATATCTTAAGTGTGCCTAGAATGTTCAAAGGTGTTGCGAGTATTTGTTTAAGGTGAAACTGATTTGGAAGTTACTTGACCTATTAGGGTATATACTTACATTGGAAACATCCAGGTAAGACTCCCCAAGATATCCTCTAGAATCTTTCAAGGAGGACCTAAAGGCTATCGAGACACTACCTTGGTAGTGTCTATCAACGACCTCAAATGATGCCCCGTCCTTCAATCGATGCCCCGTCGATGGGAGGCATCTCTTTACACTTAGAAGTGTGAGATCATCCTCCCTTGAAGGATCTTCATTTGAAAATAGTGGAGCAACAGGATGGCTCGTCGACCAAACGATGCTCCATCGACCGTTCTCGTCGATGCAACCTGCAACTTCACTACTTGCACATTGTTCATTAAGGGGTGAATTGGAAATTCACCCCACTTGATAACATGAATCTAGGTTGTTTAGTTTGTTATCTTTGTGTATATTATTTTGATCATAAATGTTACAACGTCATTGAAAAAAATTAGACTTCTCTCTCCCTAAATCTCTCTAGAAAACCTCCATTGAAGATGAAGCTTAAGAACAACTTGGAACTTTGATTTCCATAGGTCGTTTATCATGTTTTTTATGTCTTCTTAAAAATTATGGTATGATTATCCTTCATATCTAGTTAACCTTCCATCTAGAGAGTTATTCTCAAAGTTTTCAAAGAGAAAATATGATCAAACTTTTTCTTTTTCAATCTATCCATGGGTTATTTCTCAAATCGATTTCAAAAGAATTGTTATGATAAATTATGGATTAGATACAGTTTATAATGATGTTTTCAATCCAACTAAATGATTAACCATTGGTATCTTTCAAACTATCGTTTTAACCTATGTTGTGGGCTTTGTAATAGTGATTTGATGTTTATTTAATTATGATTCTAGCATGTTGAATTGATTTTACCTACTACCTACATTGTAATGTGCTGATGAAATATGTGATATAAGATCAATGTGGAATTATGCCTTAAGATTTTATATCTAATTCCTATTGATTGTTAAATTATTACATTCACTGCTACATCGACTCTATAATGCATCAATGTAGGATTCATTTAATTAAGGATAATGATAGCTACTGACTTACTTGTATGTTATTGATGAATTGTGGGTATGAATCTTTTATGATCAATACGCATGTGTTTTGTTAAGGATTGGTTTACATTCTTTTAGCCTATAGATTGAAAATGTTATGTACATGATGTGATCTCAATTCTCGGGCAGATGAAGAATGATTTAGACTTGATTATTATGTCTTTTCCTAATACCTTAGATTGGTGTTATTGGTGAATTATGAATGTTGATTATTATGACGAAAGTAAAGGATATTAGTAAGTGATCTATGAATCTCTACTTCCTAGTGTATTGGTGATGTAGTGTACTTGATAGCAGCATGATCTTGTAGTGTCTTATGCATGGTTTCTTTTATGATTAAAGTTAATTTAATACCTTCCCTAGATATGTATAATTTGTAAAATATGGGTATTGGTCAATGATGACCAAAGGTTGTGAAATTGATAACCTACAACTACTTTTCAATAGAATTCTTAGGTTATGAAGCTTTGTAAGACATTGTGTGGTATGGTACACTTATGGTGGGGATGTTTACTGTATTATCTATATATATATGTGATGTGACTTTTAATTGAAGGCAATTATACTATTAATGTGTGTTAATGATGATTACCGTATGTGAAGTTCTTGTCTAGTAATCTATTTTGTAATGATCTAGGTTATATTGTTAGTCTTATGAGCATATGTATGAATATGTTGGGTCTTGATTATCTATTTACTTAGATGAGTATAAATAATTAATGATCCCTTACCTATGTACCTCTATGCGAATGTGTGAATAGCTATTTTGAGGAGTCTTAAGTATAATATGAAGTTAGCTTGTATCCTATGCTATGTTGTGTTGTGTGGTGTATGATTCAAGGTGCGTTGTTGTCGTAAGAGAGTGTATTCCTCAATGTGTTGTTGATAGCCATTATGTGATCATTTTTACTAATGTATACACAGTCACACATTACGTATGCCTACAAGTAGTATAAGCATATAATGTCTAATGAAAGATATTCTCATATGCAATAATGTCTACTACTTTGCATGTAAATCTTATTTCTATGAAATTATGTGATGTATCATTAACTTTGATGACTTGATAGGTGTACTAGTATGAGCAAGGTTATGGGACCTTATCTATGAATTTCACATGTGTTCCTTGGTAGGATAGTTCCTAGGTTTCGTTTCCTATGTACATGAATATGAATACATGAGTATGTTATGAACATGTCTCTTACGCCATTGTGTGAAGTATATGGTATGATGAAGTACTATTATACATAGTGTCTAAATGTAATTATATGAAAGAATTGCTCATATAGTTACACATGTACACTTATGCACGGATGAAATGAAATATGAACATGTGTGGTCTCAAGGTGTTATGTGAATACTTTTCTCACATATACGTATGCACACACACATGAATAATCATCTAGTCAATAGAGGGGATTTTTATGGGTGTTTTCAAGAGTACCCTAAACTATATGGTGCTTTACATATCCTATGTCCACGTGAAAGGGTTTCTCACATGATTTAGATTGATTAACACTCATTTATAACCTATGAGCTAAGCATATGAGGAGTCAATCTCCTAAACCCTATGCTTTATAAAGTAATGTTAAAGGGATGTAAGCTTAGCACCAAGTGAACTTAACAATAAGGGCTGTTGGCTTCCCTTGGCGGAAGATTCACCATTGGGTTCTCATAAAATGTTGACTTCCCTTTGAGGAATATTCACCTATGGTTCAACATGAGGTGTTGACTTCTCTTTGAGGAAGATTATTTCATGGTTTCTCATGAGATGAGGACTCCAATGCTTATAGGCATGGAGATATTCCAATTCATATCTCTAAGTTCCATAAACTATGCTTGCCACATAAGCTCTAGCAACTTATCTCACCTAATATGCTAGCATGTGTGAATGTTCTACCTTGGCTAGGTAAGAACACCTTCCATTGGTGCAAGTGTATACAACACCAGATTCCATGTTTAGCACTGATGGTCTTAGTGTTAGTTAAGGCTATAGTTTCCCTAAAGTAAAATAGAAAATATATATAAATGATTAGGACCATAACAAGTATAACCTAAGGGATGTTAAATATGATAGGTAAGAGTAATGAACTTGCCTATACATTTCACAAGTAGCTATTTAGGAAATTCCAGGAAGGTGTTCTATGGTGTATGACTATATTTATGTCTTTATGCACAGCATTGAAGTGTTGTCTAGTGGTTGTATGATATGCATTTTATGAGTCTATATGATGTGGTCTTATTCTTATATGTGTAATTTTGGTCTTACTGACTATATGATGAAGGTCTTGCTTGACATGAATGAAGTCGTCTCTGTTGATTATGTTGATGTATGAAGTGTTAAGGCTTATGGTCTCATGATAGGTTTACTAAGTATGTGTGAGGTTATGGGGCTTCGCATGTACATTGATCTAGTAGATTTAGTTTGGGATTGTGAGTAAGGTATTATAATGATTAATGTGAAGTGAATTAGTATATTATCAAAGTTAATGGATTTCACTATAATTTCCCTAAGGTCTCCAATTAGATGTGTCTGTGATGTACTATATTTCTATGATGGTATTTGATGGTTTATGTAGTATGTATGTATGATTTCCTTATGGCACAAGGTGATGCATTGCACCATGTATCACAAGAGGGTACTTGGGAGGTTATTGAGTTAAATAAAAGAAGTCATTGTAAAAAGAAGAAAGATTTCTATAAAGAAGGAATATGCTTACTGCAATGTGACTCTAAAATGCCTAAAATGCAATCTGTGATTTTATATGAATGGTTACCATGGAATATGGCTATCTGAAGTATGTGAATTGTACAAATTCTATTGTATCAAAGTTTTATGAAGATTTCACAAAAAAGCATGATGCATGGTTTTAAGTAAAATATCCTTTTTTAAATGCATGTTTTTGCATGGTAGTCATATGTAGTTCATTCTTGTGATAACTCTATTATTCTCTATCTTCTTACACAAATTGTAGGTTATGGATTTTTAAATGATATCTTTATACGGTGAGGATCTTGATATGTGTTTCCCAAGCTCAAGGAAAAGAATTCTTAAATCTATGAATTTCCTACTTATGATTTACCGTAAAGTCTTGTAAATTGTATAGTTATGCATTATATTATAAGGGCCGTGGGACTATTGTGTACTAATGATATGGAGTCTAAGATGAAAAAATAGACTAGAGTCTTTAACTATAGATTAGGATATTTTATATATGATGAAAGTGATGTTCTAGCATATGATGTGCCAACAATGTTTTAAATTTTTCGCTAAATTTACCTATGCCAATGCGAGGAATGATGACTAAGTCATTGTATAAGACCTCTAGGAGGTTAAGTACACCATGTAACCGTGGTATCAAAGCTTGAGCTTTATGAAAGTGGTTTTAGGTTCCAAAAAGTCTCATATTCCCAAATCTAGTAGAGTCTCGTCCATTAGGAAGATAGAGTTTCCTTCTTCATCAGTCTCATGTCGTGCCATATAACATAGCTCTATAAGATCTCTATCTAATGTTTTCTTGTCCGGTGGTCTTTTAGTTATGATTGCTTGGATGAGATGGTATCACTATACTTGAGGGATAAAAGGTGAGTTTTGATGTTAATATCGATTTTATGGTATCATTAGTATGTATGATGGTGAATTTTGGAATGATATGTCTATGTGATATCAATTATGTCCATATATGAGATTTATGTGAAATTATATGATATTTCGAGACTTATGCTATGACATGGTTAAAACTTATTAAAGAAGTTGTTATAGTTGAATTGAGCTTCCTTGTTGGATTATAAGTTGCTTGATGACTTTGTATGATGATAGTATGATGAAATAGTTTAGACTTGAGATTATTTAAGAATGTGTTAAATGATAAATATGCATGTTGTCACATCTCGAGAGAATACCCAATGAGATATACATATATGAAAAGTAGTGGAATTAAAAGTTTTCAAAAACATTCTTATAGTCTTTCAAAATATATTTCATATAGAATCAAAGGAAATACTAAGACTCCTACCGTCATATATAAAACTCACGAATACTTGGGACACGGACCATACATTAGAAATATAATATGATATGTCTATTACAATGCTTCAATAAAAGAAACTCTAAAGACATCTATGCCCTCAAGTCATGTGAGAACATACTTCAACTTTCTTGAACGGTACTATAATCCAAGTTTCGCCTCCAATAGAACCTTATAATATGAATCACTCTAGAAATAGGTAAAAATATGGAATTAGTAATAACACATGTACTAAGTATGTCTTATTGCATAAAAATCATGATAACGGACATTTAAAGGAATATGTTGTTATTGATTAAAACATCATAGCATAAGCATAATAACAAGATATAATACCATGGAAACACATACGATAACATATAGACATTTTATCACTTTTTAATAGCATAACAATGAAGTAGGTCACTCTTATAGTGAAGTTCCTCAACTTTACAATGACCCCTTTATAGCATGCAATATTCTCACTTAAGGTTATACTAAGACTCACATAAGTATGAAAAAGAGAAACTACCCACACATACTCCCTAAGCACACATAAATGATCCATGGGAGTACCTATAATGAGATAGATACACTTGCAACACACCAAAACAAATAACATATATAATATGACATTCACATCACTAAAAGCATCAAGAGACATACTTATGTACTTCTAGAAGAGAACGCTCATCCACCCTCTTCAAGATTACACAAATAAATCCTTAAGACTTCCAATGATTAGATCATGTCTACTTTATCAAGAAACTTCCCTAACTATAATCATTCTCAAGATTTCCTTGGGTATGACATGAAGAGATCATTCTTTATGCCCCTTTCACACATTAAATAGAAAATTCATAGAGTTACTCTTGATAAGGTACTCATTCATTCACATGCTTCCCAACATAAGTAATTACAATGTTAGTTCATTAAGAGAAATTTTACACATAAAGGTCATTCAAGTAATGGTCTTGGAGAACACCTAGGGACTCATTAACTATAATCATCAAAGTCTAAGGGTGCAATGTCTAGGTAGCGTACCATACCACTACCAAACGTCATAGACTTCTCAAACACTAGTACGTATCCCATATGATCAGAAAAGCCAATAAACGACATAGACCATGGTAGAAAAACATGGAATCCGGAGTTATAACCTAGTCCGATGGAGGGTGTTCTGCTTGGCAATGGTATAACTTCGACATATCCCATGTCGGCACATGGTTAAGGAATATGATGGGTTTTAGTGTTCTTTAATGTCATCTTATATAAAGCAACTTCCCACACCATACTCGCTCTGTGCTATCCTTTGTTTTCATAGAGTAATTCACATAAGGATCTAATGAAAGGGTTCCATATCTAGTTCATAACCCAATCACATTTCTCCTACCAATGAGATCCCCAAGGGCTGCCTTTAAATAGGAAAAGAGGATAGTTTAATGACTTTCCTATGGATGATGTCATGTTGTTCCAACTAACCAACCTTAAGTCCACCATTCATCCAAGATGGATAGCATTACGACTTTCGACTTCACGATCATAACCTTACCACTAGGTTGAAGTTTCCACATAAATGACCTTCTTAGCATCTTTAAATATCTTATGTCATTCATACATATAAGACTAATAGACTTCATCATCCTAAATAAAAACATGTCTTATTCAAATTACATAGGTATCAAGAAAGGGACACAAGTCTACAACACAAAACACACACATACTTCACTTAACCACATATAATATATCATATTCAAGAATCACATAGGAATAACCTTCATCATCTTTCGGTCACCCTATACAGTACTATAACATCATGAATACATCAATCATAGACTTACATAGTCAAGTAAGAACAATCATTCATTATCTCTAAGACTACACAAAGATAAATACATAGTCATAGTGATCTCTTACCAACATCAATAGAAGAACTCATACTTCCACATTATTAACAAGTAGGTAGATATGATCATACTGCACATAATAAACTACCAAATAATCATAATACGATAAGTAGTGCCGACAAGGGCATGATCATCATAATCATTATAATAATGCTGACAAGGCCACCTCATTCACATAACACTTCCACAATAAGTGGACAATACCAATCACAATATAATTCAAGAGCTACATTACTTAAAATAAAGAGAACTAGGGCAAAGTACCACCAATCCATTTTCACCACTTAAATCTAAAACTAAATTGTCCAATTTAATACCAATAGGCCATTACCCAAGACCATGATCATAAATTCAATACAAAAACCATAATACCCGATGAATATCGATCAATCAAATATTGATTTATAAATATAAGAAAGCCTATACATTAATTCAATACAATTCTTACATCATTCAATAGTCCATTGAAAAATACACTGGAATTCATAAGTATCAAGACAAGATCTTTATAACCAAAATATAGCAGATTTGAAGAGATTATGTTTTTCATATGTTCAAGAATAATTTAGGTTAAAATCACCTAATTAAAATCAATTCAATCATAAATTAATGATCTAAATGTTTTATTTAATAAAACAACGCTAGATCATGAAATTTGACAAGTTCATATTTTAGATACCATAAAAATCACTTTAAAGGTGACTCCTTGATGAATAGAGTTTCATGGATGAAGAAGCCATACCTTACTTATGTTATTCTAATAATTTGATGAAGAATTACCAATAAAATCCCCAAGTAAGATCTTCCTTGAGTATTGGATTTAATGGAGTTCTAGAGAATTTCTTAGATAGTTTGGGTTTCGATTTTGATTGATGAATTCATCTAGGTGTTTAGTACTTATATAGTTATTTAAAATACAAAAAAAAAAATCTCTAAGTAAACTAACAAACTCTTATTTGGAATTGGGGTGAATTTACTAAGTCACCCCTTCACTTTACAGTGAAGAATGTGAATTGCAGATCCATCAAAGACTTGGCCACATACGAACCATTTTCAACAAATGGACCGTCCAGGCTGGCCGTCATTTGGGACTGAGATTGGCCATTGGGATCTTGAGCTCCTAAACTATGAATTGAATAACATCCCCTATTGACGGGGCGTTGACCAGCATATTGTGCATCGATTGCCTCATTCGATTGAAGCTCGTCTTGAAAGCATTTGGATCTTTGAACGGTACTTTCTCAAGGACCCTTGGATGGTCCTTGGAGATTTTCACCTGGACATTTCCAACCCAAATATGATTTTATTCAAGTTTAGGACCTCCCATATATATTTCATCCTAAAGGAACACATAAAACTCGATGAAATAAGCCAAGACACACAAGGTCGTTTCAAGGAAAATCTTTCGAACATCAAGAACGTTCTTGGTTGTTTGACCTCCAAACATCATGAAACTTGAAACAATGACATTAAAATCATTAATAACTCATATAATAGCCTCATAAATCATAAGATACATATATGAGAACATAAACACATATGAGGCACATACGCGAGTACTGATTGAACGTCTTGGTCGTTCCTTGACGTTTGACTTTCAACTAACCCAAGCTCTTAAAAACTGCCTCAATATAACATTATAAACAATTTTAGGACCTTATACCCTCACGATAACCATGTTAGGATCCAGTAAACCCAAGTCCTTGTAGAGGTGTTACATTGTCCTTCGCTTCACAATATTTGTCCTTTAATGACACTTGCCACTCTCTGAACACTTGCAAGAGTAGACTTTCAGCTAGAAAATTATAAATACACCACATAAAACAATTAAGTGTTCACTATCTAGGAGAAACATCAATTTCAGAGAATCAAGAGACTCAGAACACAAAAAGAAGATAGAAACGTATTTTACAACTCATTATGCCATAAAACTCACATTCTTCATTCCATATAGCATGAACTTAGTTTAAATTCATTTTTATACTCATATAAATCAGCTATAACCACATTGCAACAACTTTCAGCTAAAGAATGAATCAGTAAATATTGCATAAATCATACAGTGAACAGGAAGTTTTACAGTGAATTATGCCAAGATTTTCAAATATTCATCTTTTACGAAAATGATGATAGAAACATGCTAATATGCAAGAGAAAACCATAAAAACACATTTTACGACATAGTAATCATGAAATTCACAATAGAAGGAATCAATGAAATTCAATTCAACAAGAATCCCAATATCATCATCACCCTCATCTAGCTTTTCTCTTGTAGTCCGAAATGCATAGAAACTCCTCTTCTTTAGAGCATCATCTTTCGGAACATTTGGATCAACATGATTATAATCTCCAATAGGACAATCCCTCAATTTGTATCCACCTTTACCATATCAAAAAAAACTCCCGGTACCCTAGGTTGACTTTGATCACTTAAACCACTCATTTTAATGTTTCTAGAAATCATACCAAGTTTATACTCATTAATTGATTGAGCATAAACTGTGAGTCTAGATAGGGTCATATAATCATGTAGCATGCCCGTACGACATTCTTCTTTTACTCGGTCAGCGACCCCGGTCACAAACCAACTCTTCTCATCTATATGGTTAGACACTAAGGATGGGGCATATCTTGAAAACATAGATAAGTTCAAAGCGTACTCCTCAACACTCATATTTCCTTCCTAGAAAAGCATCCTTAAATTCTTCCTACTAAATAGGACTCGACTTAGCTAACCTATTATCTTTGGATTGAGTATATCACACTTGATCAACTTCCCTAAATTGATACAAATCTAACTCTGCCTTATCCCTTGAAGTCACCCACATGGTACTCAACACCTTGTACACACAATCTAGGAACTTTTGGGGATATTCTCCTACCTTAGAGCCAAGAAATATAGGAGGATTGTTCCTGAAAAAATCTGTCAATCTATATGTCATAGTGCTCTACACAACATTCATTCTAGTATCCATAACCCTATTAACATGGGTAGTCAAAGCTTGGGCTAGAAAAAGTGAAGCCTCTTTAATCTCCCTATTAGTAATTTTCGAGGGAACAACCGGAACATCATTTCCTCCTTCCACAATAGGGACTTGAGCATCCCTAGAACCTTGAGCACCTTGAAAAACTTTCTCAACTTGTTCAGCTTTAGGAGTAATCTCCTTGTTCACATCATTCTCCTCAACTCTCCTAGTCGGTGTCCTCCTCATATTCATCTTCCTAGAAATACAAGGAAAAACATAAGAAAATAGAACTCATAACTTAGAAATCTCTACGACACTACATAGTAGTAGAAAAGAAGGGAAACTCTATTTTCCGATAGCCTCTCCCTCATAAATGTGTCGCGAATCAAAACAATGGTCGAGACTCTAGTAGACGTTACTTTTTTAAGACTTTTTGATTCCTAAGACTACTTTGATAACCTATGCTCTGATACAAAGCTTGTCACATCCCGAGAGCATAGCAAAGAAGATTTGGCACTCTTGGAGTGCAACCAGCATACTTGAAATCTTGGAGGTTTAATACAAGCCCTTTCGCATCATTCATCGCATATACATTTATGAAAATTGTTGCAGAATTTAAACATTTAAAAAACATTCCAATAATATTGGAAAACTCTTTCATATATAAGACTCATATCATAAAATCTTAGGCTCACAAATTATTGGGACATCAAAATATAATATTGTATGTCTATTACAATGCTTCAATAAAAGAAACTCTAAATATATCTATGCCCTCGAGTAAAGTGAGGCAAACTTACACTTTCTTGAACGCTCCTATAATCCAACATTTTCTTCCACTAACACCATCACCTTTGAATATCACCATATATATATATAAAAATATTAAATTAGTACAAACACATGTACTAAGTATGACTTAATGCATATAGATATACTCTTTTTATTAAAACATCATATTTTAAGCATAATAACACATTTATTACAATAGAAAGAGATAAGATAACGCATAGACATTTTATTACTTTTTAACGGCATTTTAGTGAATAGGTCTGTAAAACTTCGTAAAACATGTTCTACAGCCTAACATAGGTGTAAAAGGCGTAGATAATGTTTTTAGGTCATAAATAATTAATATAAGTCATTTAGAAAGTATAGAAACCAAAATGTCAAAAAACACCTATGAAGACATGATTTTATATATATATATATATATATATATATATATATATATATATATATATATATATATATATATATATATATATATATATATATATATATACACACACACACACACACACATATTACATACATTTCTTCTTTTCACTTATATTATTATCATTATTAAGATTATTATTCATTGTTATTTTATTTAATTTTTATTTGTACATTGAAAAAACTAAAAATAAAATAAAATTCCCCAGATTCAATTAAAAAAATCATTTTTATTGTTATTATTATTTTATCACGCATATTATATGAAAAGTAAAGATTCAAGAACTTACCATCGCGGCGTTTGTCTCTCGCAAACTATTTACATGATTCTGCCTTATACGTGTTTTAAGTCAAAGAAATGTATTGTTAATTTTCCTAGATGGTGGTTGGTTCGTAACTTTGAGTATCTTGTAAAGCTTGACTTCTGGATCCGCCCCGCTTGGAAGATTCATCTCATTACTATTTTGTTTATGTTGTGTGGTTCATTCGTTCCCAAGAAACTCTTTTGCTTTATCTTATCTTTGTATGGGTTCTAAGACCATACTAGACTCTTCTTTTGAAACCTTGCTTTCCACTTTTGTTCTACTTGTGTGCTCATAATCTTCAAAAATGCCAACCATTCCCACAACACGCTCAGCATTATGAGAAGGGAGTGGGTTATTGGTGACATCCGGTGCTTCCTCATTACGTACCTCGATTACCTTATCCTCGATTAACTTCTCAATGACTCTTTTTAGGGTCCAACAATTCTCTGTACTATGACCTAGAGCGTTGGCGTGATACTCGCATATAACAATAGGATCAAAACCTCTTGCATTTGGATTGACAACGTATGGATTGACAGGTTCAACCAGTCTCAATTGTATCAATTTTTGTAACAAACTTGTATATGATTCCCCAATTGGGGTAAATTTTTATTTTCGACCTTGTTCTCTCGTATAGTTTGTCCGGAGACGTGGACGGCATGGCGCCTGGAAATTTCGTAGTTGGGGGCGAGAAACTTGTGGAGCAGGCCCCCACCATTGTTGGCGCGAAGTAGGCCGGACATATGCCTGAGTATTGAGAACTGCATATTGGGACGGGTAATAATGCTGAGGAGAATTATATTGTTCTTATTGGACTTGACCATAAGGATTGTTCATGCCTATTTTAACACCTCTTGATCCAGGTGCCGTCATAGACCCTTCCTCCTTCTTTTTTCGATTGGTAAAATTACTGGATCCACTTTGTATTTCTTATATGGTAGCTTTAATGGCTGCTAGACTCACAATCTTACCCTACATTATGACATTCTCTACCATTTCTCCGATGTTAATAGCTTCGGCAAAAGGCTTGCCCATTGCGGCGAGAAGATAATGAAAGTAGCAGGTTCTTGAGCTTGGACAAAAACATCAATTAACTAATAGTCTATCATCGGCGGTTGGACTCTAGCCGCCTGCTCCCTCCATCTTATGGCATATTACCAAAAACTTCTAATGGCTTTTTTTTTCATATTATCTAGGGAATTGCGATCGGGAATAATATTGATATTGTATTGAAATTGTTGGACACAATTTTGTGTGATATCATCCCAAACGTGCCAATGAGAAATGTCATGATCGATAAACCATTCTGATGCTACGCCCGTTAAACTCTCTCCAAAGTAAGCCATAAGAAGTTCTTTTTTTCCTCTGGATCCTCTCAACTGAGTACAGAATCTTCTGAAATGATCCAGTGGATCACCATGACCATTATATTTATTAAACTTTGGAGTTTTAAACCCTAGAGGCAAGTGAACATCTGGAAACATGCATAAGTCCTTAAATGAGAAACTTTTGTGTCCTCCCAGACCTTGCATATTCCTTATGTTTTGTTCCAAACTCCACATTTTCTTGCAATTTCTTCATGTTCCTTATTCTTAATGTTTTCCTCAACTTCAACGGGAGAAATGTATTGGTGGTGGCAAGATTTAGGAATATTGAAAGTTAATTTAGGGGCATGACCTTGGCCGTATTGATTTTTGAGTATAGGGTTATCATTGGATTTTTGTACCAGTGTCGGTTGAGGAATTGTATTAGTTTTGACATTCGGCACGAAAAGTGGATTATTCATCATTAATGGTTTTAATGGGTTTACTGAGGAAGTTGCGGCAGTATTAGATGTGTTAATGTAGGGTCCAAACCCAGGTGGATAAACCGGGTCACTTGTTGAGACTTTGACGGGGAATGGCATCGCATTCAAATATTCTCGAATTGAAGGCGGAGGAGCTTTCCCATTCATCCAAGCTTTGCACATTTCGGTCATGTGTTGTCTTAAAATTTTCACCTCTTCTATAGGTACCGATTCTTGCGCAACCATTTGGGTTTGTGCGTCTTCATTTTCCGACTCCGTTCCGTCTTTACTTGTCATTTTTTCTTTCCCTTTTGATCTTGTGTTATATTGATGAGATGCCAGCTCTCCTCACAAACCAATCACCTTTTAAACTCTCTTAATTCTCATATATATTAAAAAATATGTGTTAGGATTCAACATATTGAGGATATTAAATTCACGTTGTATGTTATACACCTAGATTTTCATATCTCTATAATGTGTTTTGGAAGACTTTTATGTTTCATCCCGGCTTTGGACGATTTGCTTATGTCATTTGGTCCCCTACTTTACTTAATTGAATAATTTGACTATATTTTGATCGAACCTATTAAAGGTTGTCTACGTATTATGTTTGAACATGAATCGGATTATTACATAGTTCATGTGGATAAATTTCATTAAAAAGAAAAATACGACATTTGTTTAACTTTAAAATGAAAATACCATTCAAATCAAAATGACCAAAATAAAAAAATCAAAGTACTTAAGATTAAAACAAAATTTGATGAACTAAAAAGAAAAAAAATTAAAAAAAAATCCATCTCCGACATTTCTTGATCATCAATTGCCCCCTAGGCTAGAGTAGACCTTGAACAAAGCTTTCGCAGATGTGGGGCTAATGCACGCGCCTCTCGACTGAGGATCTCATCACTTCTATAGAGATAACCACCATAAACATCAATTAAGCTCTCCGTAAACTGAAGCACTTGTCCTTTCGCCTCCTCCATATTCTCGTGGCAACTCTGCAACTATTCTTCAGTAGTGACAATTGCATCACTCAGATGCTCTTCATGTGCTTGAAGCTCTTCCATTTGGTTACGAAATTCTTCACGCTCTTCCATCCATTGATTTCTCTCGGTCGCCACTTCAACTTGGTAAAATGTGAAACAGTTTGCGATGTCCTTTTCTCGTCCCATAGAGGCTTTTAATTGATTTTGTAACATAGCTTGCGCATGTATTAAAAGGCTCGTTTCTTTCTTATATTCTTCCTCTTGTTTCTCCATAGCACCTGTGACAATGCCCAAGTCTTCATGTAGGGTTCGAATAGTAGATAGATGCTTCTTTTAAACCCTTTTTTCGATCAATGTAACTTTTTCCTCGAATATTGCATCACGTTGAGCCAACGCTTCTTTATTATTTTTTAGTTCATTGCTTAGGATATCTAAAGTAGAACTATAATTTCTTTACACCTCGAGTCCGGCCTGCTTGATTCTTACTTCAATTTCCTTCTCGATCTATGATTTCTCGCGCTGATCCTTCAGGCATTATTTTGAGAGAGGCTTGATCAAAGAACCAATTGAGGTATAAGGGGCCAACTTCTCCTTCAACACGATCATCAACCATAGCTTTCGAACATACAGTTCGACTACCACCCCAAATCTTTTGAGCTTCTGATTCTCGATCTCAATCTTCAAATGCTACCTCCCACACAAAATTCTGTGTATCCTTGGCTTTAGGTAAAATTTGTTTTTGTCCTAGTTGGCGTAGAACTCGGAGGGGTATGTATGGTTGGAACCCGGGAAGGCCTGTCAGAATGAACAATGAACGATAGGAAGATATAACAATCACCTCAATAGCAGGAAACCAATGATAGTTCCATGTAATTTTAGATGTCGTCAATTTAAGAAGATAATGTCTCCATGATTTGACACCTATAAGCAATTTGTTTCCTAATTCTTTCATATTTTCTGGGTGGCTCAAAATATAATTCGTCCAATCAGATTTGAAATCTCTCGCAAAAAGATGGCGATATAGGTGCTCTAAAAACCACATTTGCAATAAAATACTACAACCTTCAAAAAATCTCCCCCCTCTCTATATTTAGTCAAAGCACGATAAATATCAGCCAACATCATCGGCAATATAGTGGATTTTCTTTTCTTTATCATAACAGTGACTATTCCAGACAGAAGAATATCAATTTTTTTATCCTTCCTTGGAAAAACCATAGCTCCCAATAATGCTACCATGAATGCTTCTTTTTTATGTTTTTCCTTAAGTAGGGAGGTGTTGTCCATTTTTAAGTTGCTTCCCATAGCTTGAGAATCCTTCCTTCTTTCCATATCTTGAGTACAAGAATTCCAAAGAAACCAACCCATTATCAAAACACTCCTTATGAGGAAATATGATGTGCATTTGTTCTAGAAATTTACCTCTGCTAACACTCCTAGAGGCTATCAGTGTTTTAGTTCGAAGATCCTGGCCTAAGCCTGTGAAACCACCCAATTCTTTTAATGTAGGCGTCAACTTAAAATCACTAAATCGAAACACATTATTTGTGGAATCCCAAAAAAGAATCAAAGCCTCGATCAAACCTCTGTCAGGACTAAATCTCATGATAACTGTAAGGAAACCAAGATGTTTGAATATCTTAGTCCGCCTAAATTCATGCATAGCGTTCCACCAATCCATTAGTAATTGTGGGGTTTTATCTATGATCATAAACTTTGGGGGATCATTGACCATTTCGACTAATTCATCCCTTGGTCTTTTATCACACCTCATAGATCTCATAATTACCTGATTGATAAAAAGAAACTCGGGATTTTTAAAATCAAATTTAATTGTGAAATTTTGATAATTCGAAATTATTTATTGGAGTAGTTATAAAAAAAATGATTCAGAATGTCTAAAGTGATCATTGATTCAGGTTGTTTTTTATAATAATGACCTGATAAAGAGACAATTTTGATATAAAAAAAAGAGAAAGAAAAATGAAAGAATGTGAATATGTACGATTCAAAAGACATATATACATATATTATTAATATTATTATATGTATTATTTATGTATTATTTTAATAAAAGAGAAAATAAAATTGAGGATTAGGTATGTATGTATATATATGTATTAATTTATTTATTTTGAATCATTGGTTGAAAATGGGTAGAATATATATATTTATTTCTTTAGTCGATTATCCTAAAGCCGGTCAATATTTTGTTTCAGTCTTCACAAGATGCAACAAGTAGCACAAAAATGCACATGATGGTCTCACGAAAAGGTACCTGTCCTAGTCAGATTGGGCCTCTATGCCATATCTCGCTAAGTTACATGCACATGATGCAAATAAATCGGAACCTAGTAAGGATATCATGTCTGAAAGTTTCAATTCTACTAAGGTTTAACTTGTGGAGAAAAGATATCTAGATTGGCTGTAAAACGAGCGGACAACTCGAGTCAGGGAGTAGCAACGTACCAGTAGCAGCGTGCATAGGTGCTCCCCATCCTAAAATGGTGACTAAATATCCTTCACCATGGACCGAAGATCCACGGCAATCTTTACAAAATTGGGGTGCATAGTTCAATTCCCATAATTATATTTATGAATATTCATAGTTGTGTGCAAAAAAAAAATTTATATACCATCCAAATAATATTAAAATAAAAATAAATATACAATTAGCATATTAAGACAATAAATATAATATCCAAAAATGTAAATAAATAAGTAATACTCATACATAAATCAATATTATAAGCTCGAATTCTGATTTTCCCCAGCGGAGTCGCCATCTGTCAGCCCCTTTTTTCTCTCTCAATATATTGTTTTTTTATTTGTTTTGAAAGAAAAAGAGTTTTTTCAATTAAAGTGACATTTTGAAAAGGAATAATTATTATTCAGAGTCGCCACTTGAAATTGATTTTTGGTGTTCCAAGTCACCTTGTTTAAATCCCTAATAAAAAGAAATTTGACTACATTTTATTGGTCTGCGAAATAGAAATTCGGGCAAGGAATTCTGTTGACCGAGGGGAAGGTTTTAGGCACCCCTGGAGTCTCGTGGTTCTGGCACGATAGCTTTATTGAGTTTAGTATTACTTACCTTAATTTTGGGACATTATATTATTTAACCTAATAATAAAATTGTTATTTATCCTCAAGACTTATTCTAAACTTATTTGAAACTGGCTTACTTATTTTAAAGGGTCTTTATTATTATTTTTTTTGTTGTGTAATTTTAAAGTTGAACATCCGTATATTTTTTTTCAGCTTATATTTGTATGTTTTTAATTTTTAATGTTATTATAGGTAGAATATATATAGATATCTAGTTTTTAAGAATTAGAGTTTGTTAGGAAGGAGATATTTAGAGTTCAAGTTAATTTAGGATTAGATATTTATTTATTTATTTTTTATTTAAAATAAGAAAATAAAATTTTATAAGATTTGAAGTTAGTTTTATCAAGCAATCCTAAATAGATTAGGAATATCTTTTTTTTTTAATGAAACAAAATTGTCCCTTTTTTTTTCTTTTTCCTTTCTCTGTACGTTTTTGTTTTATTTTTAAATTTTAATTTTTTTTTGTAAAATCTGTTTCACTCGTTTTTTTTTTATTTTATTATTATTTTATAGATTTTGTCTTTTTTCTTCTTTTTTTAAATTTTTTTTTGTTACTTCTTTATTTTTGTTTTTTTTTAGTTTCTACTTTTTATTTTATTAGTTTTGTATTTTTAATTTTATTTTCACTCCACTTTCCTCTTCTTCTTTTTTTTTTTTTTTTTTGATTTTTCACGTTTTTTTCTTTTTTTTTTTAATTTCTGTTATTTTTTTATTTTTTTTATGCTGTCTTTTTTTATTATTCTTCTTATGGTTTTTTTTTTCATTTTTTTTACTCTTTCTCATTATTTTTAATTTTAGTTATGACTCTGAAAAATATTTATATATTCTCTCAATGATAAACTTTAATAATTCGAATTAGATAACTATCTTATACTTATTCTAAAGATAATTTTTAATCCAAATTATGTGTAAAAAAAAAGAATTGAAACGCATTACACATAAGTTTTTTAAATTACTAATCAATTAAAAGTTTTAGTTTACATCCTAATTTAATAAGTTTATAAATTTTATTTTATTTTTTTAGTGAAAAACTAGGCTCCAGAAAAACATTAGCTTATTAAATTACAAAATTAATTAAATTTCATCTAAAAGTTTAGACAACAATAATAATAATACAAAAATGTATGATACATATTTTATTTCATATTATTTTTTAGCAAGAAACATTTTTTGATTCTGTTTTCCTGAACATTCATAAATTCTAAAAAAAAATAAAAAAAATCACAACATGCATCACATATTGATACTATTAAAAAAAAACTTCATATATTATTATAAACATAAAATTTTCATACAACATTCCATTTAATTAATTCAACAATTTAGAGTTACCTCGATGCGAAAATGGATACCACAAAAACAACTGGAACGATCTACTATTTTCCAAAGTTAATATGTTATTAACATTAAAGAGCCGCAAGACCCTAACCGCGAACAAAACCTCAGATTACAAGATAAAACTCACTTTTTCACTCTCTTTGTTTTCTCTCTATCTCTCGCTGTATTTCTGTCTGTATATTTTTTTCAACTGAACGTGGGTTATATAATATTTTTTGGGTGAGAATCTAGTGCTAATTAAAAGGAACGTAATAGAATGAGATTAGGATTTAATTTGAAAAATTAGTTGAGAAAATTGGGGTTGAGATAACGATATAAAATAAATAATAATAATAGAAAATTAACAAAACAAAAAAATATGTAAAGTTTTCAAAAGAAACGTCCAAAAGAGAGAGACAGAGAAAATAAATAAATAAAAAATAAATAAATGGGATGAGATTTTTTAGTAAAATAAGTTAGGAAGTTGGGAATAATTAGGATAAGGTAAAACAAATTTTAAATCTTTAGGACTCCTCCTTTCTTTTCTTTTTCTATACTCCTTCATAATATTTTCTATATTTTTATTATTTTTAGACTAGATAATTAACAAATAACTTAAATTCTCAACTTCTATTTATCAATTTTTTTTTATTAAACTATAATTGATCTTATAATTTTTATTAATTTACAATTTATTATTATTATTTTTTATTTTAAATATTACCCTTTTTAAATTAGTGTAAAATATATTATGTTTTGGTAAAAAATTAGGTGTTCACATATGTCAAACGTCCAAGAACATCCAAGACGCTCGAAAACTAGTCGAAGTTCAACTAGTGTGTCATAGTGTTTTGTAGTGATGTTTTGGGGGATGATATAAAGGTAAAATTTAGTACGTAGGTTTTCCTATGCCTAGACTTACATAAAAAGGGTGGAAAACTCCGAGAACAATGCCCCGCGGACCATAAAAAGGGTCCCTAAACTTTACCCAAACTAGGACAACCAAGCTGTAACGCCAGCCAGTTTTGGGCAGTTGCTGTCCTTCACGCAGTTGACACACATTGGAGAAAAGTCTTCCCCTGCGATGCAGGGCTTTCATGAACAAATTTATCCAACAAAATATGAAAAATATCATTTGAAAGTGCCTCCGCGACACACGGTAAATTCCATATTTTTGTTGCATAATTTTTAAGTCAAATTTGATTTAGTTAATTTGTCCAATAAATGTTGGGGTGTTTTGGGTAATTAGGGGTGTATTACGGAATGTTATAGAATCTATTTAAACCGCTAAACTCACTAATCAAATCTAAAACCTCAACTCAAAACAAAACCTCTCCATTCTTCTCTCCAAAACTCAATTGTTGACGCTTTTAACCTGCAAGGACGAAGATAGATTTCTCAAGTTTTTCTCCATCAGTCTTTTGGGATTTCATCACATTAAAGAAGTCAATTCAAACGATTTTTCAAGGATGATCAAAACATGAATTCTCCAATTTTGTGATCTAGCCATGAGTTCTTTCATAAAATGTTTTAAATCAATCTTTTGAAATTGAATTGATATTAATACAATTTTTTAAAGCTTGTAACGACCTGTTTAGTCGTTTTGAGCAGCAGATTTAATTCTGGAAAAACTGGCTGAGTCGACGGATCCCACGACGGACCGTCATAAGCACGACGGACCGTCGAGGGGGTCTCGTTCCAAAACACTTAGAATTCTGAAAATTGGGTACTGAAATCGACTCTCTGAACTTCGTGACAGAATGGCAGGACGGACCGTCGTGGGCACGACAGACCGTCACACATTTTCCATAGAAATTAGGTCTCTGAACTCTGTGATGGAAGCAGCAGGACAGACCGTCGCAGGCACGATGGGCCGTCACAGGCTGCCCAGGCTGGGTCAGATTTCTGTTAAGTAATTTAAGGGGCGTTTTGGACTATTCCTGCTTTAATTATAAAGTTAGTGGGTTAATGTTAATAGTTTAATTACTTGGGGGTTAAAAAGATATAACCTTGAGTTAATTAGTGGGTTAATTCCTCATCTTCTTTTTGGACTATTCCTACTTTAATTATAAAGTTAGAGGGTTAAGGTTAATAAGTCTAATTACTTGGGGGTTAAAAGAGGTAACCTTAAGTTAATTAGTGGGTTATTATTGCCATCTTTTATTCTTAATTACATGCTAATTAGGGTAAAAGAAAGAGGGTTTGAATAAGAAAAATAGAAAGAACAAGAGAGAGGATCGATTGAACGAGAGAGGAGAAACGAAGAGGAAAACACAAAGCTTGGGAATTTGCTTGCTTGATCACTAATCTTCGGTGGAGGTAGGTTATGGTGTTCACACTATTCGTAGTAAACTCTTAATAGCGAATGATATGTGTTAGTAGTATTGTAAACCCCTCTATATGCTTAATTGTATGCTTGCATAAATATGATTATGTAATTGTGAATAAATAAGCATGATGAAGCTATTGAATCCCAAAATCTTGAAAAGAAACCCTAATCTACTTTGTTAATGATGATGCCTTGGTATAAAAGAAGGATTGATGAACGAAAGTGGTGAGATTAGGGGATCGGGTGCCACGTTCCGGTACCAGGATAGAAATAGAGGATCGGGTGCCACGTTCCGGTACCAGGATAAAATGAGGATCGGAGTGTCACGTTCCGACACCAGGATAGAATATGGATCGGGTGCCACGTTCCGGTACAAGGATAGAATGAGGATCGCAGTGTCACGTTCCGACACCAGGATAGTATATGGATCGGGTGCCACGTTCCGGTACCAGGATAGAATGAGGATCGGAGTGTCACGTTCCGACACCAGGATAGTATATGGAGTGGAGTGTCACGTACCGACACGAGGGGAATAAATATAATGAATCTTGAAAGATGCTAATATACTCAATCTAATGAATCTAATTCCCAAATGAGTATGGTATTGAGGCTTGAGTCCTCATGTGTGAACTTGACGATAATTGTTAATGATATAGTACTTGTTGTTACTACATGTTGAGTATCATAGTTGGTTTTATAATATTACTTGATATATATTGTCTTCTATTTTTAGTTGGCCGATGATATCTACTCAGTACCCGTGTTTTGTACTGGCCCCTACTTTTATGTTTTCTTCCTTGTTATTTGTGGATGCAGCAAACGTGCCGTCGTCTTCGACTCAACAGTAATTCTAGCCAGTCTTCACTACATCGGAAATTCTGGGTGAGCTAATGCTTCTAGCTTGGACTGGATCTTCTTCTTCAAGTCTTGATGCCTTGAGCTTTCGGCATGGACTAGCTTTTATTTGTTTTAGCTTCTTAGACATTTTTAGTGTAGAAATTTGAGGATAGATGTTCTTGTGATGATGACTTCCAAATTTTGGGAAATAATAGATGTTGAATTTAAATAGTTATTGAATTGGTTTTTATTAATGAGTTTAAGTCTTCCGCATTACTTTCTGTCGATATTATATTGAAATGTTAAGGGTTAGATTGGTTGGTTCGCTCACATAGGAGGGTAAATGTGGGTGCCAGTCGCGGCTCGGTTTTGGGTCGTGACACTTTTATACTTAATTATATGCTAATTAGGGTAAAAGAAAGAGGGTTTGAATAAGAAAACTAGAAAGAACAAGGAGAGGGAAAGAGAAACGATCGAGAGAGATACGAACGAAGAGGAAACACAAGCTTTGGGGAATGTGCTTGCTTGATCACGAATCTTCGGTGGAGGTAGGTTATGGTTTTTATACTATTTCATAGTAAACTCCTAATAGCGAATGATATGTATTGGGTAGTATTGTAAAGTCTGCTATATGCTTAATTGTATGCTTGCATGATGTGATTATGTAATTGTAATGGGTTGGGAAGATAAGGTTGTGAAGTTTAAACCTAAAACCCTCTTTGTTAATGATGATGCCTTGGTATAAAAAAAAGGCTTGATGAACTAAAAGAATGGGATTAGGGGATCGGGTGTCACGAACCGACACGTAGTATTAGGGGGATCGGGTGTCACAAACCGACACGTAGTATTAGGGGGATCGGCTGTCACGAACCGACACGTAGTATTAGGGGATCGGAGTGTCACGTTCCGACACCAGGATAGTAAAGATAACGAATCTTGAATTTGGCTAAGATACTTAGATTTAATAAGCCTATTTCCCAAATAAATATGATATGGAGGCTTGCGTTCTCATGGGTGTACTTGGCATTATTATCAATGATTCTTGTACTTGTTGTTGCTACCTATTGAGTAGTGTAGTTGATCTAATGATATCATCTGATATATACTGTTTTATATTTCGAGTTGGCCGATGATACCTACTCAGTACTTTTGTTTGTACTGACCCCCTACTTGTATGTTTCTTTCTTTGTTATTTGTGGAGTGCAGCAAACGGACCGTCGTCTTCAACTCAACCGCAACTCTAGCCAGTCTTCATTACACCGGATTTCAGGGTGAGCTAATGCTTCTAGCTTGGACTGGGTCTTTTTCTTCGTGTCTTGATGCCTTGAAGTTCCGGCATGGACTAGCTTTTCATTTATTTTAGCTTCTAAGATACTCTTAGATTTAGTAATTTGAGGATAGATGTTCTTGTGATGATGACTTCCAGATTTTGGGGATAATGATTTATAAATTTTAGAAGTTATTTGATTGATATCGTTAATGAGTTTTAAGTCTTCCGCATTGTATTTTGTTCATTATGCTTGAAATGGTGGGGTTTAGATTGGTTGGTTTTCTCACATAGTAGGATAAGTGTGGGTGCCACTCGCGGCTCATTTTGGGTTGTGACAAACATGGTATCAGGGCATTAGGTTCGTTGGTCTCATCACACAAGAACGAGTCTAGTAGAGTCTTAAGGAACGGTAGGGGGACGCCTTTACTTTTCTTTGAGAGGCTATAAGACTTTAGGAAAATTCCATTCTTCCATTGTTTCTTTCGTACTATTACTTGGATCCAATTGGTATCTAGGTGATACAAATTGGTATCTGACCATCTTCACTCTATTTCGCAGATGGTTAGAACTAGAGCAACGACTGCGCCAATACCAACACCGGCAAGACAAGATGCGTCTGAGCCAGCCACTGGGGCTGTAGCTCGAAGAGGAGTAGTGGCAAGAGGCCGTGGAAGAGGTCGTGGGAGGACGTCCTCCAGAGGAAGAGGACAAGAACCTAGCCCATCTGGTACTAGGGCGGTGACTCCTCCACCGACTGAGGAAGTAGTAAGAGAGGGTGAGGAAGGGGAGAATGAACAAGTGTAGAATGAGGAATTACCACCCCAACCTACCCCAAAGATTATTAATCAGGTTCTTGCTTATCTTAGAGGGTTATCTGATCAAGGCCAGACACCTCCAGTGTTTTCTGCACCAACACCTCAGGTTCCGGAGGTACAACATGCAGCTACTGTGGCTCCCCGTATGGATGCCTCATTGGGAATAGGCACATTTCCTCGTCTGACTACAAGGCCTATAATGACAAGTGATTAGCATGAACTTTTCAGTAAGTTCTTGAAATTGAAACCTCCAGCCTTCAAGGGTGCTGAATCTGAGGATGCCTACGATTTTCTGGTTGACTGTCGTGAGCTACAACACAAGATGGGTATAGTAGAACGGTTTGGTGTTAAGTTTGCGACTTATCAGATTCAAGGGAACGCCAAAATGTGGTGGCGGTCACATGTTGAGTGTCAACCAACAGAGGCACCACCTATGACTTGGGAATCATTCTCTAGCTTGTTTATGGAGAAGTATATACCCCGTACTTTGAGGGATAGGAGGAGAGATGAGTTTCTAAGCCTAGAGCAAGGCAGGATGACGGTTACTGCTTGTGAAGCTAGGTTCGGTGCATTATCCAGGTATGCCACCCAGCTTTGTTTCAGTCCACAAGAGCGGATTCGCCGTTTTGTGAAGGGGTTGAGGTCAGATTTGCGGATTTCAGCCTTACAGGTAGCGGCTATAGCAAAATCCTTTCAGGAAGTGGTAGACTTCGTGATAGAGGTGGAGGGAGTGAAGCCAGATGACTTCACCATGGCATCGACATCAAAAAGGTTTCGTAAGGGAGGTGAATTTAATGGTTCTTACTCTAGAGGGCAGAGTTCAGGAGGTTACTCAGTCCGACCAATTCAGTCTTCACTACAGACTGTAGTTGGGGGTCCACCGCAGACCAGTCAAGATTTCTCTGAGTTTGGAAGTTATCCCCAGACTCCGTCGTTCTCACAGGGACCTATGCTTGAATCCAGAGAATGTTATGGATGTGGAGAGACTGTACATATTAGGAGGAATTGTCCAAAACCAAGTTACAGACCCCCAATAATCAGAGGTAGAGGTGGTCATGGAAGAGGCCATCATTTGGGAGGACGTGGTGGCCGAGGTAATGGTGGTCACCAAAACGGCCGGGGTAACGGGAAAACTGGAACTACTGCAGCGCAACATGGTAGGGGCAACGGGCAGACAGGTGATAGGGCCCATTGTTATTCTTTACCTGGGAGATCTGAAGCGGAGACATCTAATGATGTCATCACAGGTAATCTTTTGGTTTGCGATTGCATGGCTTCTATATTGTTTGATCCTGGATCCACATTTTCTTATGTATCTTCCTCATTTGCTAATGGCCTTAATTTACATTGTGAATTGCTTGACATGCCTATTCGTGTTTCTACTCCGGTGGGTGAGTCTGTGATAGTTGAAAAGGTATATAGGTCTTGTTTGGTGAATTTTGTGGGGAGCGATACTCACGTAGACTTGGTTATCTTAGAAATGGTTGACTTCGATTTAATTCTGGGTATGACTTGGCTTTCTCCAAATTTTGCAATCTTTGATTGTAATGCTAAAAATGTGACGTTAGCCAAGCCTGGACAGACCCGTTAGTGTGGGAGGGTGACTACACTTCCACTCCGGTGCATATCATCTCCTTTCTTCGTGCTAAGAGAATGGTTAGTAAGGGTTGTTTAGCTTTCTTGGCACACCTCAGGGATGATACTACCCAAGTACCTTCAATTGGGTCGGTTTCGATAGTCCGTGAGTTTCTAGACGTGTTTCCCGCAGACCTTCCTGGTATGCCACCGGATAGAGATATTGACTTCTGCATCGATCTTGAACCGGGTACTCGCCCCATTTCTATACCCCCTTATAGAATGGCTCCCGCGGAGTTAAGGGAGTTAAAGGCCCAACTTCAAGAGTTGTTAAGCAAAGGCTTTATTAGACCAAGTGCATCTCCTTGGGGTGCTCCTGTTTTGTTTGTGAAGAAGAAGGATGGGAGTTTTCGGATGTGCATAGACTACAGACAACTGAATAAGGTAACTATTAAGAACAAGTATCCTCTTCCCCGCATTGATGATTTGTTCGATCAGTTACAAGGTGCTTGTACCTTCTTAAAAATTGATTTGACATCTGGTTATCATCAATTGAAAATACGGGCAACGGATGTGCCCAAGACTGCTTTTCAGACCAGGTATGGGCATTACGAGTTCTTAGTAATGTCTTTTGGGCTTACGAATGCCCCTGCTGCTTTCATGAGCTTGATGAATGGGATTTTTAAGCCATATCTGGATCTCTTTGTCATTGTATTCATCGATGATATATTGGTATACTCAAAGAGCAAGAAGGAACATGAGGAGCACTTGAGAATTGTATTGGAAATGTTGAGGGAGAAAAAGCTTTATGCCAAATTCTCCAAGTGTGAGTTTTGGCTAGATGCAGTGTCCTTCTTGGGGCACGTGGTTTCTAAGGATGGAGTGATGGTGGATCCATCTAAGATTGAAGCAGTGAAGAATTGGGAGAGACCTACTAATGTGTCAGAAGTAAGGAGTTTTATTGGTTTAGCTAGCTACTACCGCCGATTTGTCAAGGGGTTCCCTTCTATTGCTTCCCAATTGACAAGATTGACTAAGCAGAATGTTCCATTTGTATGGTCAGACGAGTGCGAAGAAAGCTTTCAGAAGCTCAAGACTTTGCTGACTACTGCACCCATCCGCACCTTGCCAGTGGAGGGTAAGAATTTCATTGTCTATAGTGACGCATCCTATTCGGGTTTGGGTGCAGTGTTAATGCAAGAGAAGAATGTAATTGCTTATGCTTCATGGCAATTAAAGGTGCAAGAACGCAATTACCCGACCCAAGATTTGGAGTTGGCCGCGGTAGTATTTGCATTAAAGCAATGGAGGCACTATTTATATGGGGTTAAGTGTGAAGTCTATACGGATCATCGTAGCCTACAGTATGTCTTTACTCAGAAAGTTTTGAATTTGAGACAGAGGAGATGGATGGAACTACTGAAGGACTACGATATCACTATTCTTTATCATCCGGGAAAAGCTAATGTTGTGGCAGATGCTTTAAGTAGAAAGGCAGGAAGAATGGGAAGTCTAGCTCACTTGCAAGTTTCTAGACGCCCATTGGCTAGAGAAGTTCAGATTCTGGCTAATGACCTTATGAGGTTAGAAGTAAATGAGAAGGGAGGATTTTTGGCTTGTGTGGAGGCAAAATCTTCCTTCCTTGACAAGATTAAGGGAAAACAGTTTACCGATGAGAAATTGATCCGGATCCGAGATAAGGTGTTCCGAGGAGAGGCTAAGGAAGCACAAATCGACGAGCAAGGTGTTTTGAGAATTAAGGGAAGGGTATGCGTACCCCGCGTCGATGATTTGATCAACACTATTCTGACAGAGGCTCATAGTTCAAGGTATTCTATACACTCTGGTGCAACCAAGATGTATCGTGACCTAAGGCAACATTTTTGGTGGAGTAGAATGAAGTGTGACATTGTGGAGTTTGTCGCCAAATGTCCAAATTGTCAACAAGTAAAGTATGAGCACCAGAGGCCTGGAGGAACACTTCAGAGGATGCCCATTCCGGAATGGAAGTGGGAAAGAATTGCAATGGACTTTGTGGTTGGTCTTCCAAAGACAATGGGTAAGTATGACTCCATTTGGGTAATTGTTGATAGGTTAACTAAGTCTGCTCACTTCATTCCGGTCAAGGTGACTTACAATGCAGAGAAGTTAGCTTAACTTTACATCTCGGAAGTTGTTCGGTTGCATGGGGTTCCACTCTCCATCATATCAGATAGAGGTACGCAGTTTACTTCTAAGTTTTGGAAAACATTGCATGCGGAATTGGGTACTAGGTTGGATCTAAGTACCGCATTCCATCCTCAGACCGATGGTCAGTCTGAGCGAACGATTCAAGTGTTGGAGGATATGCTTCGTGCATGTGTGATAGAATTTGGTGGCCATTGGGATAGCTTCTTACCTTTAGCAGAATTCTCCTACAACAATAGCTATCACTCAAGCATTGGTATGGCCCCATTTGAGGCACTGTATGGGAGGAGATGTAGGTCTCCCATTGGTTGGTTTGATGCATTTGAGGTTAGACCTTGGGGTACTGACCTTCTGAGGGAATCGTTAGATAAAGGGAAATGCATCCAAGAAAAGCTTTTAGCGGCTCAAAGTAGGCTAAAGGAATATGCGGATCGAAAGGTTAGAGATTTAGAGTTCATTGAGGGTGAACAAGTCTTGCTGAAGGTTTCACCCATGAAAGGGGTGATGCGGTTTGGTAAAAGAGGTAAGCTAAGCCCAAGGTATATTGGACCATTCGAAGTACTTAAGCGAGTAGGGGAGGTAGCTTATGAATTAGCTTTGACCCTAGGGCTGTCTGGAGTGCATCCGGTATTTCATGTGTCTATGTTGAAAAGATACCATGGGGATGGAAACTACATCATTCGTTGGGATTCAGTCCTGCTTGATGAGAATTTTTCTTATGAGGAGGAGCCTGTTTCTATTTTAGATAGAGAAGTCCGCAAGTTGAGGTCAAGGGAGATTGCATCCATCAATGTTCAATGGAAGAATAGACCAGTTGAAGAGTCCACTTCGGAGAAGGAGGCTGATATGCGAAAAAGATACCCACACCTGTTTACAGATTCAGGTAATCCTTTTCGCCCTTTTTGTTCTTCTTATGATCGTTCGAGGATGAACGATGGGTAAATTGGTATCTATTGTAACACCTGTTTAGTCGTTTTGAGCAGCAGATTTAATTCTGGAAAAACTGGCTGAGTCGACGGATCCCACGACGGACCGTCATGGGCACGACGGACCGTCGAGGGGGTCTCGTTCCAAAACACTTAGAATTCTGAAAATTGGGTACTAAAATCGACTCTCTGAACATTGTGACGGAATGGCAGGACGGACCTTCGTGGGCACAACGAACCGTCACACATTTTCCACAGAAATTAAGTCTCTGAACTCTGTGACGGCGGGGCCGGACGGACCGTCGCGAGCCACGGACGAGTCCGTCAGCTGCGTAATCCCAGGCTGGGTCGGATTTCTGTTAAGTAATTTAAGGGGCGTCTTGGACTATTCCTGCTTTAACTATAAAGTTAGTGGGTTAATGTTAATAGTTTAATTACTTGGGGGTTAAAAACAGATAACCTTGAGTTAATTAGTGGGTTCATTCCTCATCTTTTATACTTAATTATATGCTAATTAGGGTAAAAGAAAGAGGGTTTGAATAAGAAAAATAGAAAGAACATGGAGAGGGAAAGAGAAACGATCGAGAGAGATACGAACGAAGAGGAAACACAAGCTTTGGGGAATTTGCTTGCTTGATCACGAATCTTCGGTGGAGGTAGGTTATGGTTTTTATACTATTTCATAGTAAACTCCTAATAGTGAATGATATGTATTGGGTAGTATTGTAAAGTCTGCTATATGCTTAATTGTATGCTTGCATGATGTGATTATGTAATTGTAATGGGTTGGGAAGATAAGGTTGTGAAGTTTAAACCTAAAACCCTCTTTGTTAATTATGATGCCTTGGTATAAAGAAAGGCTTGATGAACTAAAAGAATAGGATTAGGGGATCGGGTGTCACGAACCGACACGTAGTATTAGGGGAATCGTGTGTCACGAACCGACACGTAGTATTAGGGGGATCGGGTGTCACGAACCGACACGAAGTATTAGGGGGATCGGGTGTCACGAACCGACATGTAGTATTAGGGGGATCGGGTGTCACGAATCGACACGTAGTATTAGGGGATCGGAGTGTCACGTTCCGACACCAGGATAGTAAAGATAACGAATCTTGAATTTGGCTAAGATACTCAGATTTAATGAGCCTATTTCCCAAATGAATATGATATGGAGGCTTGCGTTATCATGGGTGTACTTGGCATTATTATCAATGATTCTTGTACTTGTTGTTGCTACCTATTGAGTAGTGTAGTTGATCTTATGATATCATCTGATATATACCATTTTCTATTTCGAGTTGGCCGATGATACCTACTCAGTACTTGTGTTTGTACTGACCCCCTACTTGTATGTTTCTTTCTTTGTTATTTGTGGAGTGCAGCAAACGGACCGTCGTCTTCAACTCAACCGCAACTCTATCCAGTCTTTATTACACCGTATTTCAGGGTGAGCTAATGCTTCTAGCTTGGACTGGGTCTTTTTCTTCGTGTCTTGATGCCTTGAATTTCCGTCATGGACTAGCTTTTCATTTATTTTAGCTTCTTAGATACTCTTAGATTTAGTAATTTGAGGATAGATGTTCTTGTGATGATGACTTCCAGATTTTGGGGAAAATGATTTATAAATTTTAGAAGTTATTTGATTGATTTCGTTAATGAATTTTAAGTCTTCCGCATTGTATTTTGTTCATTATGCTTGAAATGGTGGGGTTTAGATTTGTTTGTTCGCTCACATAGTATGATAAGTGTGGGTGCCACTCGCGGCTCGTTTTGGGTCGTGACAAAGCAATAATTTGATATTTTCTCAATTCTTATGAATTCTACTATAGTTTTGTTTGTTTCTATAAAATGATGTAAGAATTGTATTCAATTGATGCATAGGTTGTCTTAAATTGGTACCTTTATATTGAATTGATTTTGACTCACTGAGTATTATGATTTTTGTATTGAATTGATGATCATGGCCTTAGGTAAGGGCCTTTGAGTATTGTGATGGATGATTTAGCTATGTACATAAGTGGTGAGAATGGATTTGTATTACACTTCCCTAATTCTCTTTATTTTATGTAATTTAGTCATTAATTATGTTGTGATTTGTATAGTACACTTATGGTGGAGATGTTATGTGCCTTGTGCATTATGTGGCCTTGTCGGTGTTACTTTTTGTATTATGATGATTATGGCCTTGTCGGCAACTACTTGACATATTATGATGATTTGTATAGTTGAATTATGTAATGTATGATCACATCTATCTTTTTGTGATTAAGGTGATAGTATGTGTTTTATCTATTTACGATGTTAGTTAATCATGTTAGTCTATGACTATTTCCTAAGGTGTGTACTCTTACAGTTGATGCATGATTCTTCCTACATGATTATGTGAGTCTTATGATAGTTATATTGATGACATTATGGTAACGAATAGTATGCTATAAATGATGTTGGTTATGCCTATGTTCTTATACAATGATATGCTATATGTGAAGATGTGTGTGCCTTGTCTAGGAAGACTTTTTCCCTTACTTGATAGATGTTTATCATGAATATGAAAATATTTACTTAGTAGGATTACACACCTTTGTCTTGTCTGTGATATGAAGATGAATGTTGAATGAAAGTCAAGGATCGGTAGACCTAAGATTCTGTCCTTCTAAGCATGACTATTATGAGCTATCCTTATAGACCATTGACTGGCAGCCCTAGTTGTCCCATCGTTGGTAGGTTCATCATGTATAGATAATGACTACGATGTCAACTTTTCATACATGTATGCAATGAATGATGTCAAAATGCATGTACTAGACCTCCGAGCGATTGAGTACGCCATGTTTCGATTCAAGAATGTCGTATCTTTAAGGGGGTACTCTTGGGTTGTTAAACATTAATTATGGTTTTTGTTGGGTTTACTTGATTAAGGGTATAAAGATTTGCTTAGTCATTCACTAATGGACTTAATGAGGGTTCCTGAGTAGTTGTCTTGATTTGGTTATATAGTAATAAACTCTTATACATGCTTATTGAGGCTATACTATATGATAGAGTTGTCTTGATTATATGTTCAAGTATCTTGGTAGGTGATTTACAAAGATATACTAGTGTGGTTGGTTTTGTGATGAACGTGGACTTGAATGTGCATAAAGCTTTCCAAATATAAACTAGCATGCTTTAATGAAATGTCCCTTTTTACCTTGATTTTATGATGTGCGTGCATATGCTCTCATACTTAGTAAAAGTGGTGTACTAACCTTATTTATCCCTTTTCCCCAACATTTTATGTTCCAGTCGTTGAAGGTCTTTTTTGACAAATTTAAAGGAAGACTTGGAATTCTCACTCATCCAAGTTGGGTAGGTCCTGACTTTCCGAAGGGAAATGCAACTATCAAGCTTTTGATGTTGTTTTAGTTATAAGACTTCTCGTTCTTTTCTTCTTATTTAATTTCTAAAGATTGTATACCCTATATGTGGCATTATTACATCGCTGTTTTTGATATAGACAATTGATATACCATTGTTTAGAAGTTTATGAGATCAGACACTCGTTTAAGACTATCCATGTATTTTATATATCTAGGTGCAATAAAAGTAGAAGATTAAGTAATCTTCTTATACGAAAAGTGTATGTATACTAGATATGTATATATATTTTGTGTATGATAAAGGTCGATGTAAACCTCATGATAAATATAGATAAGTTTTAAATTTTTCTGCATTTTTAGCCTATGAATGTCAAGTTGTATGCGAAGAATCTATTTTTAGTCCTTTTTTATGATGGTGACGCAGATTACACCTAGGGGGTGCTCCACGAATGTGACAAACTTGGTATCAGATCATGAGGTTGAATATCATTAAAGTCGATGTATCACTCAACCACGTCTATGTAGATTCTTACTCAATTATAAAGTGTGCCACACTTATGAATAAGAAACAATGTGATTCTAAAAAACTTCTCAATTTCTTTGAAATCCAACATCATGCCTCTAGATTCTTTTCTCTATGTTCACTTAGCATCTAATCCTTTTATTGAGATTATAGTCAATGAATACTTGAAAAACAGCTGCTCGAAGACATTATGAAGAGATTTCCAATGCGGGAGTTCTTCCTGGGGTAATGAAGTCCCTCCTCTTGAAGAAGTTTCTAATGATGACAAAGCTTCTGTCAATCCTCCACCTACTACAAATGGTAACATAAGGGAACACTTTCTCCAAATATCCCAAACCATTACTACACAAGCACACACCTTTCCTAACAAGGCACAAGGCATGACAACCCAAGCTATTCAAGAGGTGGTACCCTAAGAAAACAAACATATTGGATCCACGGCCTCCCGTTTGAAGGATTTCACTAGGATGAATCCCCCTACTTTATAATGGTCAAAATTTTAGAAAGACCCCCAAGAGTTCATTGAGGAAATCTACAAGATTATCTATTCTATGGGGTGGACTACCAGTGAGGAAGTTGAGTTAGCCAGTTACCAACTCAAAGATGTGGCCTAAACTTTGCTGTTTAATGGAGAGATAATATGCCTTTAAGGGGTTGAGTGGTGGCATGGGAGATCTTCAAGAAGGTTTTTCTTGATCGGTTCTTACCTAGGGAGAATAAAGAATCCAATGGGGAAGAATTCATCAACCTTCTTTATGGAGATATGAGTTTACTTAATTACTCTTTGAAATTAACAAAATTCTCAAAGTATTCTCCTTTTTTGGTTTCTGACCCTACAGATGAAATGAGCCGCTTTGTAACGGGAGTGTCGGATGACTTGAATTAAAAATGTCGTTCGTCTATGCTACATGATAATATTAATATTTCTAGTCTCATGGTTAATTGTCAAAGAGTGGGAGACAAATGGTTGAAGAGAAAGAGTAGGGATGCGAAAAAGGCAAGGTCTTTTTATTGTGGTTATTCAAAGGGTAGGCTTGATATCCAAGACAATCCTAGGTTCAAGAAAATTTTCTCTAATTGTGTTCCTTCCAAGTTACCTAAGGATCGTGATGATAGGGTCTCTAACCATAAGTCTCAAAAGGGAAGGGGTACTAGTTCACCAACCAAGAAGCCAACTTGTGGAAAGTGTGAAAAGAAACATGATGGTGATTGCCTCATTGGGACGGACAATTGGTTTGGTTGTGGCAGAGTGGACACAAGGTTAGCGATTTCTCTAAAGTAAAGGTTCAAGACAAGGGTAATGGTCAAGCTCAACAAAGTGGTTCAGTGATTTTTCGAAGAAGAATCTCTTTTATGCTCTCCTCTATAGAGTTGAGCAAGAGACATCTCCCAATATGGTGACCGATATGTTTAAAGTTTTTTCTACAAATGTATATGCTTTACTTGATCTCGCTGATACCTTTTCATTTTCTACTCCTCTATTATCTAAAATCTTTAATATTTTGTTGACATCTTGAATGAACCTTTTATGGAGGCTATCTGGTAGGAAAGTCGGTGGTTGCAAAAAAGAGAGTATAGTAATTGTCCTGTAATGTTTTCCAATAGGGTTACTCATGTTGAACTAGTAGAACTTGATATGTTTGATTTTGATGTCATTTTTGGTATGGATTGGTTGAGTGCTTACTTTGGTTTCATAGATTGTAGAACAAGGGTAGTGAAGTTTAACTTTTCAAATGAGCCCGTAATAGAGTGTAAGGGGGGGAAATTCTATTTCTAATGGTCTTATCATTTCTTGTTTAAAATCTTGAAGGATGATCTACAAAGGGTGTTTTTACCATAAAATAAGAGTCCAAGATTTATACTCCTATATTCCTCCCATAGAGTCGGTCCCCGTAGTGAGGGAATTTCCAAAGGTCTTTCACAATGATCTTCACGGTATTCCTCAGAAATGGGAAATTAATTTTTGTATCAACTTTATACCGGATAAAAATCATATTTCCATTCCTCCATAATGGCTCCGGCCGAATTTAAAGAGTTTAAGTCTCACTTCATAGATTTACTAGTAAAGGGCTTTATTCAGCGTTGTATATCACCATGGGGTTCTCCAGTAATGTGGTAGCAGATTCTATAAGTCAATTGTACATGGTAAGTGTGTCCCATGTTGAAGAATGCAAGATAAACCTAGTGAAATATAATCATAGGTTGGCTTGTTGAGGGGTTCGGATTGAATGTTCTCCAAATAGTGGTACGGTGATACATTATAACTCCGAGTTGTCTATTGTGGTTTAGGTGATGTCTAAGAATACATTAATCCATTATTGATGTAGTTGAAGGAATCAGATCTTGAAAATATGATCGAGTCATTCTCCTAAAGAGGGATGGTGTGCTTAGGTACAAAGGGAGAGTTTGTCTACCTAATGTGGATGATTTGATGAGTAGGATCATTGAGGATGCTCATGTAGTCCGTTACTCTATTCATCCAGGTCCTACAAAGATGTACCACGACCTTAGAGAAGTTTTTTGGTGGGATGGCCTAAAAACAGATATTGCAAAGTTTGTTGCAAAGTGTCCCAATGGACAACAAGTGAAGGTAGAGCACCAAAAGGCAAGCAATTTACCACAACAAATCAACATTCCTACTTTGATGTGGGAAGATGTTAAAATGGATTTCGTAGTAGGTTTGCCTCAAACTTGTAAGCAATATGACTCTATATGGGTGGTAGTGGATATAATGACTAAATTTGCTCACTTTATTCCCGATAAGTGTACTTATTTGAGGGAAGATTATGCAAAAATCTATATAGAAAAGATACTGATTTTTCATGAGATTCCTTTTTACATCATATCGGATAGAGGTGCTTAATTTCAATCTATGTTTTTGAGATCATTTCAAAAAGGTTTGGGTGCTCAAGTGAATTTAAGCACCAGTTTTCATGCTCAAACGAATTGTCAAGCGCAGCTTACTATTCATACTTTTGAAGATATGCTTAGAGATTGTATCATTCACTTCAAGGGAAATGGGGATGATCATTTGCCTTTGGTAGAGTTCTCATAAACAATAATTTATTATTCATGCATATCTATGGATCCTTATGAAGCTTTGTATGGTAGGAGGTGTAGATCTCATATTGGGTTGTTTGAAGTAGGCGAGTCTTCACTTCTTGGTCCCGATTTGATTTAAAAGACTTTGGAGAAAGTTCATATCATAACGAACTGGTTGAAAACAGCCTATAATCGGCAAAAGTCTTATGCCGATCATATGATAATAAATTTTAGATTTTGATGAAGGTGATAAGGTGTATATTAATTTTTTTTTCTAAGGGGTTGTTAGATTTGGCAAGAAAGAGAAGTTGAGTCCTCGTTATGTGGGTCCCTATGAAATCTTGCAAAGGGTTTGTAAGGTTGCATATTAATTGAAAATCCGTAGTGAACTATCTTAGTTTCATCCTATTTCCCATGTTTCCATGCTTCATAAGTGTATTGAAAATACTGAGTCTATTCTTCCTATTGACGGTTTTGTTGTGAAAGTAATCTCTATTATGCGGAGGTTCCTGTTAAAATATTTGATCTACAAGTGAAGAAGTTGAGGAACAAATAGGTGGCCTCCGTAAAAGTTTTATGGAGAGACCACCTAGTTGAGGGAGCAACATGGGCGGAGGCCGACATGGAGTCCCGTTATCCTCATCTCTTTTCTAGTGAAGGTTGGTTGTTCTCTCTACTAATTAAAATAATTACTAAATTTGAAATTGATTTTATTTTTTGGAGAATTTTTTCAAAAATACCCTAGTTACAGTGAAATAACAGTGAAGTACGCCTATAGACTTGAACATTTGCAATTCTTCTTTTTTTGAATTATCTTGTGCATATAGATACTGTGAGTCATTATTAAATGATATTGATCAGGTCGATAGTTGATGTTTTGACATAGTTAATTCCTTAATGATATGTTGAACTCATGTTGTTGTGAGAAGGAAATTCCTCATATTGTGATTCTGAGCCTTATGTGTAGTAACTGAAGTTTGACTTCATATATTTGGATGTCATGATTGATGTTGTACCTCATGTTGTATTGTTTTATTGTTTTTTGTTGGGCTGCTAGTTTGGAGTGTATTCCTTCCAAAAGATTTTAGTTCCATTCGAGGATGAATGTTCCTAAGGGGGTGTAATGTAACACTCAGAAAGTCAAAGACATTTTTTAGACCCTAACATTAGTTTTAAAAGGTTGTGCCACATTTTTAAGGTCAAAAATAGTGTATATAAGTCATTTAGGAAGATTGGAAATCAATGCATCAAAGAACGCCCATGACGTCCAAAAACTAGTTCAATATGTATCGAGTGTGCCTTAGCCTATTTGACTACGTTTTAGGAGACGAAAAATAATGAAATTTGGTGGATAAGTGTCAAACGTGTATTAATGATAGTTTATAGTAGAAAAATCCGGGTACGACACCCCAAGGACCAACCAAGGGCCCTTGAGGAGGAGTCTTGCAATTTGGAAAAATTTACCAAAAGGCAGTGTCCATCGAAGTGTTGCAGGCGGTGAGCCGTTTGTGATGTCTCCGTCGATGGTCACTTACCCAAATACATGGGAGGACTGTTTGTACAAGTCTCTGACCAAAACCATGGACCAATAGGACGTTTGGTCCCTTGGTCGTCATTTGATAAACGGGGCGTCGATCATGGTCTCGTCTGTGAGTCCACTGTTTTGCTGCATGTTTTCAACTTGGTTAAATTAATTAATTAGGTGGTTAATGAATTATATAGGGGTTAAGAGAGGTCTAATTAAGTTGGTTAATGAACTATATAAATACCCTAACCTAATTAGACTAACCTAAGTCGTCATAAATCCAAAATGAAATTGCTCTTCCTTATCTCTTCTCTCTCTCTCGCAAGTAGAAGAACACAATAGAACAAGATCAAAGTTTCTCCATCAAACTTAATCAATCAACAAGGTATGGGATTCCTTTAACCTTTGGGATCTTTTTCCCTAAAGGTTTCCTTCAAATTGATTTCAAAAACATGAAATTCAAGTGTGTTTTCCTCCAATACAAAATAGATTTTGTTAATTGCTTTGTTAATGATTTCTTTTGAATATTATGAGTAGATTAACATGTCTTATAACTCAATTGTGTTACCTAATGATGTATTTGTCTAGATTGTAGAAGATAACCTTTTCCCCTTAACCCTAGATTGTGATCTTGAATTAAATTGAGTAGTATTGGTATAATTGATTTGGTTATTGTGTGAATTATTATCCTATCATAATAGTTATTGAGTAATTGACTAAGGTTGGAGTATATAATCAATTTGACTAAGTCTCTATTCTTAAGCAATGAACTAGTGGTGGATTGTTGATAGTGGTTTAATTTACTTCATTATTATGTTGGTTACTATTATGTGATCGTATTATACCAATTGTTGGGTTGAATTTTGAATGATCGATGGTAAGACCTTTTTGACGACCCAAAAGGACCCTTAGAAGTTAGGGAGAACCCTTGGGGTCATGACAGGGCGTACTTGACCCTTGAGGATCTTGTACAAGCCCTGTAAGTATCGTTCATTAAATAAGACATGAAAAGTAGTGGGGAATTTGAAACGTTTCATGACATTTAATATAAAAGGAAGCCTTCAATAAGTACTAATAAAGTCTCATCATCACAATCCAAACATAAAGACACGACATATTATCATATGGACACAACCCTTTGCATTAAAAAGAAATACATAATAAGTCTTTCAATAAAGAAAACTAAGAAATATAACTATGCCCTGGAATATATGAGGGCATGCTTATTGTTGAGAGGATCTTTCCCAAGCTTTGCCTTCTATCCTTCAACCTTGCTTCCAAAACATTTACACATAGTGTATACAAAAGTATGAGATTAGTACAAATAATTGACAAAGTATGGCATGTACAAAAACAAGCAAACAGGGACATTTAATTATAAATAAGATTTCATGAGAAATCATTAAAACATTAATGAATTTAGAAACAAAACAACTTAATAAACATCATTTAACAGTTTGAGAAGGATTTCTATAATTTTAATAAAAAAAAGGAGCACTTTACAGTAAGCTTCTCAAAATTATAGTTAAACTAAACTAACTCCAAAACAGTGAACTCCCAAGGTATTTCCAATATGAAGTGAACCCATTTACGTCACAGTTTTCCTAACCGAGGTTATTGTAAGACTCTCCAATATATACATGAAGGAAACAACCATGAACCTCTTTCATTGCACATCAAGGAGATTCTTAAGACCACCCATCATAGGCTTACTCCACCCGGGAGAACAAGTCACCACTCAATAACAACACAGTAGAAGAACAATCAACAACACACCAAGGCTTCCCTTATAGGGAATTTCTTGATTCTTTCCTAATTATCTTCCTTGTATTTCTTCAGAATGGGAAATTTATTTTGGTATAAACTTGTTACCGGATATAAAACCCATTTCAGTTCCTCCTTATGGATGGCTCTGGCCGAATTGGAAGAGTTGAAGTCTCAACTCAAAGATTTACTAGACAAGGGATTTATTAGGCATATTTTTCTCCATGGGGTTCTCTGGTATTGTTCGTGAAAAAGAACGCTGGATCCCTTGGAATGTGTATTGAATACAGTCAACTCAACAAAGTCACACACAAAAACAAGTATCTTCTCCCTCAGATTGATGATTTATTTGATCAACTCAAAGGTGCAGGTTACTTTTCCAAGATAGACTTGAGGTCGGATATCACCATCTTAGGGTGAGAGGTAAAGATATTCTCAAGAGAACATTTCGAACAAGGTATGGTCACTATCAGTTCTTAGTAATGTCCTTTGGTATGAGTTTTACTCCAGCGGAATTTATGGACCTAATTAATAGGGTGTTTCAAAGTTACCTAGATTCATTTGTCATTTTCCTCATTGACGACATATTGGTATACTTAAAATGAGTGAGAACACATGGATCATTTTAGGGTGGTTTTGCAAGTTGTTAAGGAACATCAATTGTTTGCCAAATATACCAAAATTGAAGTTTCGTTGAGGTCTGTAGCATTTCTTGGTCATATATTCTCTAGTGAAGGTGTAGTGGGTTATCTAAAGAATACCGAAGCAGTGAAAAATTTCCCTAGACCATGAGAAGAATTATCCGACTAATGACCTTGATTTAGTGTTTGTGGTATTTGCCTTGATAATCTGGAGGCATTGTCTCTATGGTGTTCATGTTGATGTTTATACGGATAATAAAAGTCTCCAATACGTATTCACTAAAAAATAGCTTAATCTCCGGCAATGGAGATGGTTAGAGTTATTGAAACCATATGACATGAGTATTCTCTATCACTCCGGCAAGGCTAATGTGGTAGAAGATGCTCTAAGTCGATTATCCATGGGAAGTAGTGTGTCCCATGTGGAAGAATATAAGAGAAACCTACTAAAAGATGTTCATAGGTTGTCTCTTTTAGGGTTTCGTATTGAAACTTCTCCAAATGGTAGTATGGTTTAGCTTCGATTCGTCTTTGGTTGTTGAGGTAAAGTCTAAGCAACACCTTGATCTATTATTGATGGATTTAAAGGAATCGGTTCTTGGAAAGATGAATGAGTCATTCACTCAAGGGGGGATGGTGTGTTTAGCTACCAAGGGAGATTGTGTGTGTCTAATATGGTTGGTTTAAGGAGTAGGATCATTAAGGAATCTCATTAAGACCGTTACTCTATTAATTTGGGTTCTAAAAAGTTGTAACATTAACTTAGAGAAGAGTTTTGGTGGGATGACCTAAAAAGAGATATTGTGGAGTTTGTTGCAAAGTGTACCAGTAGCCAACAGGTAAAGGCCCAACACAAAAAGATGAGTGTTTTACTACAACAAATCTAAATTCCTACTTAGTAGTGGGAAGATGTTAATATAGATTTCGTAGTAGGTTTGCCTCGAACTCGATAGCAATATGACTCTTTATGGGTTGTACTGGATAGATGGACAAAATTCGCCCACTTTACACCAGTTCATTTTGCTTATTTGGCGAAAGATTATGCAAGAATCTATATTGACAAGATAGTGAGTCTTCATTGGGTTCTTTTGTCCATTATATTTGATAGAGGTGCTCAATTTTTATGTATATTTTTGAGATCATATTTCATAGAGGTGCTTCATTTTATCATATAATGTCCCATTCATACATTCATAAAAGGACACACCAAGACTCCCTGCAAATAGCTACTCTTTCAATGGATTTATAGTGTCCCATTAAACTATCTACCCTAAGTAGTACACCCTTAAGAAGACTTAGTTCATAACATTGATTTTCTGGGGTCTATCTTTAACCGACATAGACCATGAGAGCTAAACATGGAATCCTTATATTAATACCTAACGGATGAGGGATCCCCACTTGCCTAAGGTAGGGTCATACTTTAGCCTTTACATGGAATCTCAAATAGCTATACCTACGTGGGCGCACAGAAAAATGATAAGGAGATTGCTACTAAGTGACTCAAAATATACTTACGAGGAATACTAATTTAAAGAGGTACATTTGGATACAACATATAAACTCACAAAGTGTACCCACTTCTCTTTAAAATCATATCAGTGCTAAACATAACTCTCACACAGAGTCCTAAACATTCATAGACTATCGGTTAAGGGATAGCTATTTAGTACCGAATCTTAACTCACGAAGTGTGCTTATCCCTAGAGGTTACTGTTGAATACAACATCTCAACTCATGAATGGCATCAACCTCCAAGCTATCTGGGAAAGCTCATTGGAAATAGTGAGGTTTCTAGTAAACACTTCATCTCAACTCATTAAGAGTGTTCACCCCAAAATCACCCTTTTCATACAATAGGAATAGTAACGATGGTCTAGACACTTCATCTCTACTCATTAAGAGTTCCTACCCTACCATCCCCAATTTCCTTCATAACTTCATTTCATACATTCAAAATGTGTATGTGTACATGTGAGCACTCTTTTCACATAATCACATTTTTTCACATCATTTATTTCTAGAAATGCTCACGCCGACATTCACCATTATTCACACACATCATATTTCACATATCGGATGCATATTCCATTTAGAAATGAACTCTTGAAAATACTCATTTAAACCTTCTAATAAACATCATGCATATGCATATAAAAATCAACCATTAACTTCACATATCATGCCCTGAAGACCATTCTCACAATACACATATAACCTCATATACTTCAAGTAAACACTGTGACCAAAGGAGGACTATACCACTCAAAAGTTACTCAATTTAACTTAACCATGATACAAAAATGTACAACTATCCAAGAATTTACCATATTTTATCCATATATCACTAAAAACATCATAATAAAGCATAATAAGGAAGTAGCTAATGACAACATAATATAGAGAAAACCATAGTTCTGATGTTATCAAACCATGCACATTAAACCAACTTCATAAGCTAAAAGGTGACAAAAAAATTTCATTGAGTATGCTTCATTGAGTTGTTAAGCTGAAAATTATAAATTACAATTGAAAAATATCATATTACATTCATCAAAACGTTTTCATGCAAGATCCATGCTTAGAGTTCAAAATAGAAGAAGTTGGATTTTTGAAAATCCTTTATAAAAATTATTGAAGTGGTCTCCTTGAATGAAAGAAGAGTCAAGGATGAACTACCATACCTCAATCAGAAGAAAACCACAAATTTTTTATAAAGAAAACATCCAAAACCTTCAACCATAGCTTTTCCTTGAGTTGGCTACAATGGACTTTGAGAGAGCTTTTTGGGAGAAAAGAACTTATGAGGGTTTTGAATTTTTTATTTCTAAATGAGGGATTGGGATTTTTAGTCGGGGGAATGGGTGTATAATGACCTAAAATCAGTATATAACACTCCCAAAGATACCCAAAACACCCCTTCATTGGTTGGACCATTTTACATAAGTCAAACTTCACTTAAATTTTTGGAGTTATCGTCGTGGAACAAGTCCATATCGCGGAGCTGTTCCTACAATTTCTTTGAAATTAAATTTTGGACAAAGGAATTCCCTATGTGTGTGCGACACGGGCCAAATTTTTTTGCCTAAGATGGAGAAGGTCCTCAGCGCGCTCTTTTTCAGCTATCTGCAAATCTTTGTTGCCTTGGGAAGTTTGCTTGGGATTTTTTTGGGTCATCCTTGGGGACCCTTAGGGTGTTCACTGGGGAGTCGTACTCGGAATTTTTGAATCTAAAAATGTTCCTATAGGTGATAAGGTCATACCCACTGATTTTAGACTCCAAACAACACACATAACCACATACAACATTCAAGGAAGCACTAGCACATATAGAAGGCCAGTTTCTGAACGTCTTGGTAGTTCATTGACATTTGACTTCCAAAATTCACAAACTGACTTCCGACTCTAATATTCATCAGTTTAATTCATTACTAACTCATTCAAAACATTCTAAGCTCTAGTTTGACCTATTTCATTTTTGAGGGTCGTAACATGATGTTAATAAATGTATTAATCGGCTCTTATATAATATTAATGAAGCATGTTGATCTTATCTCTAATGTTAATGAATGTGTTATGGCATATTTAACAGGATGTACCATGGATGGGCTGACATTAAAGGAGAACATAGTGTGAGTTTCCATAGGTGACGGTTCTTATATGACAATTTTGTCTTATATCGTGTTTTTGACTTTGTGAATGTATATGGCTGTGTTGAAAATTTTGTATGTGAAATTAACTTTGGTGACCTTAATGTGATCTTTAGTTATGAATTTTGCTATGTGAAGCTATATATTAAATGCATTAAGTGTCACTTATGGGCCGCTTCGGGGGAGAAGTAATGGAAAGAAAATGTGTAATGGGTTTATGTATTAACTGCCTTTCTAATGAGATAAATTTCTTACATTTTATTTAATTGATTGCCATGTATCTTATATTTTGTTTGAAATGTCTTACAAAAATGGCATAATTGCATGTTTTTTCAACCAAATGTCCCATTTTAGCATATTTTTGCATGGTCATCATACTCTGTGTTTAATTGTACTAACACAATATTCTTTCATTTTTTACTACTAGTGTAGGTTGAAGTAGCTAAAGTATTCTCTCTTGACCGAAGTGCTTGGATTTGTTATCCCCAAGCGTTGGTATGTCCTCATGGATTAGAGAACACTTGTTTTAGATGTTTCATTTAATTCATGTAATAGACTTTTAATATTCTTTTCAAATGTAAAGGGTGATGAGTCCTCAAATTGGACTAATTATGGCTTTATGTAATGAAAATAGTGTCTTGAAATACTCATTCTATCTCAATATCTGATGAAAACTCTTAAATTTATGGTATTTGGAGTTTTACTATAAGCATGGATACTTAAGTGCAAAATTGGAACAAAAACGATGAAAATATATGAAGTTGAAGCCTGAGCATCGCCTAGAACTCTTGGCGATCCACCAAAGGGATGCACTTCTCCGTAGTTCCAACATGCAAAGCACTAAAGGGGATGTTATGGAGCCGTCAGTGCTTCACTAAATAGTTCTGCAAAGCAATATATTCTGCCCAATGTAAGAGTACACATAGATGATAAAGGAAAACCACAAGCCACAATTAATTATGAATAGGGTGAATCCCCGAATAACTTGATGTTTTAAAATTAAATTGCCGAATTGAATCGGTAGCATATAATCTGAAGTCTATATATCCTTACCTTAGTTATCATTTTTAAGAGTCTGGACCTTATTATTAATTTTCACTTTTTGAATTTCTTTTTATTTTATCTCATGTTTGAAGAGGGGTTTTTGGGAGACTTGAAGAAATAAGGTCTTCTTCCCTCAAAAGAAAGTTGTTCTTCTCCATTATTCTTCCTCTTATAATATTAAGGTTAAATTTCTTATGATAATTGGATTTCTTTATTATCTTAGGGGTATTCTATTTTCTTCATGTGTGGTTAAACCCCCCCTTTCTTGGGGTGTGATTTAGCAAATATTTGTTGATATTATTATTCGGTCTTGCCTTCTAAAACGAATAGATGTATTTCAATGGTGATTTTACCTAGTGTCTGTGGTTTAATTTAATGGGTTCATAGTTGCAAATACAAACCCACCCATGTGTGTTCGTCTTGCTTGAGATAGAGGTCGCGAAACAAAGACCGCTAGATTGATATCCTAAGGAGTTGGGTGACATGAGTTAAACCTTAGAAGGTGAGCCATAGTCCTATATAAAAGCACACTTTATCCAAAGAGCAGGTATTGATAAGGTGTAGGGTAGTCTTTTTATTAGACGAGTGGGTGTCAGAGAGGAACCGAATTGATATGAGGTAAATTGCCCGAGAGGGAATTATGTTTTCCGTAAAACATATCCCAATTAACATTATTTTGCAAATTTTCCTACCAAAATCATGTATCCGTTGATTTACGTCAACATATATTGGGGTCACACGCAAAGAACTTTCTCCCATACTTTCTTTTCCCTTTATTTTAATTTTTTACTACTTCTGATAGAACCCCCTCTCTATATTGCAAATTTTTGTGTCACCAATTGAAATAACATTCTATTAAATAATTTCTTAAACTATCACTAAATAGAATGAAATTCTTGTTTAACTACTATTTTTTGTACCACTCCTTTGGGACACAACCCCAAACCTTTGTTTTGTTACTGTACTCGCTTCATTTCGTAGACACTGAGACTCTGTAAGCTATTGTCCTTGATTATTACAAAATAGAAGCATCAAGGTCCATGTCAATGAGATGGTATGAGGTTGAGTCTACGATGGCCATGTGAGACTTAGTCCTCCTCTTCCATATTAAGGTTTCAAATGTTGATGACTTTAACTCTTATGTTCTTTAATGATAAATTTTAATTACGTACTATTTTGATTGTCGATGTAATGAATAAATGCTAAGAGTCTTGTATTTTAATTGTCGAATAGGGGTGTGAAAGAAATTAGCACGCGATTTGTGGTCATCGTTGATTTTCCAATGTAATCTTGATGGCCTACTTGTGTGCCATTGCTTCGACCAATCATACTTATTGTTTTCAACACAAATTGAGAAAAAATAAAACTGAAAGTTAAAATAAATATCAGTATGACTTAAAATACTAAAATGACACTTAACTAATACTTCTCAATTAACACCATTTCCTCGAATCAACATTAGTTTGATTTGCATTTCAACCTAATTCAGCCAATACTTCGTACTAACAATTGTGTGTAGTAATACAAACAAACCAAATGGGTTGGGGTTAAGTGCCAACTGAGCAGTTAGTAGTTGGGAAACAAGTAGGAAAGTAACATATGTTCTAGTCAATCATATATATAAAGATTAACCATTAAAAACATACTAAATATAGAGGTGACAAAAGTGTCAATTTATCAAAAATGGGGGTTTTGTATTCAACATAGCAACCAAAGAAAACAATAGTAAAATAGAGATACAATTACTGAGACAACAATTTTTTGGTGTGATAGGAGTATGGGCTCAATTAAACAACCAGGTACATGCTATCTATAGTAAATCACTGTGAATTTATAACTAAGCCTGACTTTAGTGCAACCAAGTTCTCTCTCTAGAAACTTACCCCGAGTCAAATTTATTTCTCTCAAACACAAATACGCCTCAATTACACCCACCCTTCATATTATCCAATTCACTCTCTCGATCTTAATGTTTTAGGATTCATTCTCTCAAGATGAGACTACGAAAACCCTATAATCACAAGCTATGGATTATGTAGATTTAGTTTTAAAAACTCTCTATTGAATATCAAATGATATTTTCAACTACAGTCTCATTAAGATCATACATAACTACTGAACAAAATCACATTTAAACAACGAATTAACTATTTATTCAAAAGACCCAACAATAAATTTGACCCATATTCATATAATCACACCCCACAAATTGGTTTTCATAGGAAATCATAGTAAGGAGATAAAAATTGATATCGAAAAGTGTTTACATCAATTGGGTATTATAGAAAATGTCTCTACAAATGTCAAAGATGAAGATTCTTTTATAGGCACTTCCTATTACTTGGAATTGGAAAACATTCAAACCTTGATGCTCTAGAACAATGTCTCCATAAATTCTATGATCATAAACTCATAAAATTGTCTAAAATACTCAAAAGTCTAATAAAATTAGACAGAAAGCTAAAAATATTAAAATAGTATTTATTGTTTTGAAAATTTTTGCTGCGAAGAATCACTCGACGAAGTTTGTAAAAATTTTCCATCAACTCGGCAATCCCATCTCTGAGATATTAGATTGTTCTTTTCATTTAGCCTTCAGAATCTTCACAATCTGAATTGTTAGGTGATGTGGTATTTCTTCGAGAAAATTCTTGGTTAAATGATGATTGATCTTTTTCACCACCGACTTGATCCTCATCATTATGGATTAGAACACTGGAACATTAGGTGAGAATAAGGCCTTATGGTGACTCAGTTAATAGATTAGGCAATTTCTCAAGATGTCTACTATTCGTTCTTTCAGCTGTCTTGGGCCTTTTTTACCAATTGTGTCCAGGTTCTCCAATTCTAAACATCTAAAACTTCAAGTTTTTCTTCAGTTACTGAGACAAAATTTGCATTTCTGGGCATTAATTATATCAACATAGAATTAAAAATTAGTCAAAATTGTGGACTAATAACATGTCCACTATGTCATTGATGAACAACCTCTGCTCTTGAAGAATTCTACTTAGTCACTCTTCCTTTATCCCCTTGAGTAGCAAAGGAGGAGGATCCTGAAGTTCAGTCGGCAGAGTTGTTTGAGACTATATTTCACTTTTGCATATCACTAAGTGCAACTTGTGGTCGCCTAAAAGGCCTTCAAAATTCTTCATTACAATATCCTTTTTTGACGATGAGAAACAAGGTCACCATTCTAATTATATGAATCACTATTTTTTTTGGATTTGACTAACATATCTCAAAAAATACAAGTGTTGTGCACGTCCAGATCAAAAACAATTGTCTACCCAATATGATGGGAGCTTCAAAATTAAAATTGAAGTTTAGAATCACAAATTCATAAGAAATATGAAAGCATTAAATCTAATATGAACATTATGATGGACAAAAGGTTATCTCTTTATTTTGTGATCTACAATAAGTAGTTGTATTGCAGTTATTTTTGGTGCTACTAAGAACAATTATTTGAACACTTCTTATGACATCAAATTTATGCTAAAACCCAAGTCACATAGAGCTCTAGAAGAATGTAATGAACCAATTGAACAAAGATCACTACACTAAAATCAACCTCTAAGAAATGGAAACGTAGTCCATGAGAGTCCAAATGTTGTCCGATATGAGCAATCAAAGTAAGAAAAACATGGTCGTCACTCATCCTACGAAGTGTCAATGCTACTTGTTAACTCAGACGAGTTAAAAATCGGTCCTTGTACGGTTTTGAGACAAGAAAAAATTATTTATGTGAAATAATTTTAGAGATTTCATAAGTAGAGTCAAATAGACCAATAATATACAAGTATTAAGGTCGTCAAAAATCTCTTTTTGTGAACTTCCGCAACCTATTCCTACTAGGTCCTTTGAGAGAAGTTTGACTTGTTCCTTGAATAGTGTTAGAGACCATTAAAGATATGCTCCAAAAATAGTTGTAGAGACCTTAAATAATGAGTTTGTGATTTGAACTCACTTGGGGATTAATTTAGATAGTTTTACAATCCTCTAATGCCTAATTTAGGCTAAAAACTGATGTTAAAGGTTTAATGATTAGGTATGTGGATTATTGAGCGAGTCAAGTACTTTAACAAGAAAAAAAAACAGGCTGAAGGAGTTGTGAAATGCAAGTTTGTTGTTTGCCAGGACCATTTGGGTTACTTGTAAATAGGCTCTTCAGTCTGCATAAAGATCATGTATGCCAACCCTAGAATTTTAAATTGTTATGTAAGACGCTTGCTTCCATTTAGAATTCTTTCTTTTGAGTTTTAGAGTTTCCTTGTAGACTTGAAGGCTCTTTGAGAATCATTTCAGAGATATTATAACTGTGTTATTAATTTTCTTAAATTTGGAACAGTTCAATGTCTTGAATACCATTATCAATTTTATAACTAATCGATTTGGAAAGCAAGTATACCTTTTTATGATTTTTAGATAAAATCTCAATTCTCAAGGTGTGATCTTGTGATTTTGAGTTGAACTAGTGTACGAGTGTTGTTAATTACTTGTTTAAATGCTACATTGAAGTGGATTTATTAATTAGCTGAAGTTTAATTTGTGAACAATAGTTAAAAATGTATTTCTAATTTTGTGTTATTAACTTACTCACAAGTGAGGTTTTGGAACAAAGAGTTTTTGAATAATTGTTTGTAGGTATTGTGTTAATTTGGGTGCAGCTCAAGAAAGTGAATCCTAAATCCAATTTCATCCATCTAGCTTTACATAGTTGATGAATTAAGGTGCGGATAGTACTTAATTGCAATACTTGTTGATGTTCGAAGGAAATAACCTGATTAAAGGAATATTTTGAGAGAAAGCTATATTTGTAGCCTACCCATTGATATTATGCTATTTCATAGAAGTTATAGTTTCCCATATTGGAAAATTTACCTGTAAGCAATCAGATCGCTAGAATTTCCCACTGCATTGTTATTTCCATTTTGGATTATTGAATTGTTCTTGATAATGGTAAAAAGGACCCTCTATCTGACATTCATGTCACCCCTTTCGATTTTTTTTGTGTCTATTTAGATAAATCTATGTCTACAGTTAGTTATATCATGTTTTTACTTCTAAATTGATTTTAAAAATGTACCGATCCATGTGGCTTCAAATCCAACTCACTTGTTTGGTTATATATTTTTTTAACAATCCTTTCCACCTAGAATTTTATGAGGTATGCTTGAAATGTTAATAAAAATACCTTTGTTACGGAGTGATGTTTTTTTAATTCCTTTTCGAGAATTTGAATTGTGATATTTTTTGTTGTACTTGATATACTTACTTTATTCTTTCTTTTTGTTATTTCTTGTATTGAACAAAAAAAGATATGAGCATAAACGGGTAAAATTGTAGCCAATTGGTAACCTGATTGATGTAAGTTACCAAAATTTGAATGTCCCAAATCCACTGGGTAGTGTGTTTAAAACCCTAATACGAATTAAGGTGAATTATAGCTTTGTGATGGTTTATTAAGTTAATTTTAAGTTAAAATGAGTTACATTAGAGTTCTTAGTCTGTTTGTGAAGTTTTGTTAATTATGAAGGTCGAATGTCCAAGAACATCCATGACGTTAAGAAAATATGTCTTAAAAAGTGCTTGTGTTTCTTGATGTGTTTGACTGAGTTTTACATGTTCGTTCTGTTTGAAATTGGGGTGAGATATTCCTAAGACCTAAACAAATGTAGTTAGGGGTTTAATGTCCAAATACCACTCCACCTAGGACCCACGAGGGGCCATAAAATAGAACCACAATGTCTAGGCAGAATCTTCCAAAACTGCCCAAAAACCAGCCCAAAATAATGGGTCAATCGATGCCCCGTCATATAGGGGCGTAGGTTGAGACTTAGTGTTGGGGTCTTAAACCTCCATTAAATATTTTCATACCAAAACAATGCCCACTAGCATGGGTCATCGTTTAGTGGACGCCCTGTTTCTTGGGTCCGTCGTGGGTCCTGCCAAAAGCTGTAACGTTTCACTGTGAGGGCTTGGGGTGTTTTGTAATTTCACCCCAAGTATTTTATGACCCTAGTATGATATTTTTAGGGTTTATTTTGTGTATTAAAGTTTTTCAAATCCTATGACGTAATTTTAGACCCCATTTCCTAAAACTCGTAACCCCTCTCCCTTAGAACTCTCTCCCAAGTCTCCACAGAAGCTTGAAGTCAAGAAGAAGCTAGGGGGGCTATTGGTGTTAAATTTATTCATCAAAATTAGTGTTTTTTATTCTACTAAAGTTATGGTATCCATTCTTTAACTCTCTTCCATTTGAGGTATCACTTCTAATAGATTTTCAAAAAGGTTCTTCAACCCTACTTTCTTCTATCTTCAACTATAAATATTGGTCATGCATGAAAACATTTTGAATAACTTAATAATGATGTTTGTAATGTTAGTTGATGATTTTAATAACACAACCCGATTCTGGAATCCAAATGCAACCGGTGTCTTAAACCTCTAGGAGGTCGCAAACTAGCCTCTTCTTAGCTTTCATCACAATCATATAATTAAATTTGGGAAAAATTTAAAACTTTTAAAACATAGTGAAGTATACATATACTTCAAAAGATTACTATATAGAATCATATTATAATGAGCTCAAACTAAACAACCATCTACAATTTATGAAACAATTCAAATGAAAAGATCAATATATAACGTAATAGTTTGCAAAACGACCTTAATACAAACTTCTAAATAAACATCTGGAAAGAAACTCTAGGGACAGCATCCACTAGCTATGTCTAAAATACTACGCTATAAAGATAAGTGTAGCATCCTCGAACTCAACAGGACATACCAAAGTCTGGAGATCAATAATACAAACAACTTCGACGAGTCTACCTTCTCTCTGGCCTTCACATATAAATATAATAACAGTATAGGGTTAGTACATACTTGTACTATGTATGGGTGTATTCACACATACACATAAGGACTGTGCATGATCAACGAAAGCTCTTCCTATAACAACATGCCATTTCTGAAAAGTGAAGTCACTAGACTTTCCTAATTCGTTATTTATGAGTTATGGTATGAATATTACATATTTTAATGAATAAAAAGAAAACAACTTATTTTATATATGAAAATAATACCTTAGAATCATGAACATAATTTTAGAACAACTCAAGCGAAGATTTTAAATTTTTATCTCCCCTATCCTGAGAGATCCCTTTTCATACATAGTTTATTTTTCAGTATTTTTCTTCTTATTATTGTGTAATTAAATGATCTCCTTTGATCCTATGTTTTAAATACAAGTGCAATGATTAATTGTAGTCCCATGCGTACAATGAACCGACTAAGTAATCTGAAGGACTAAGGAAATGATTTAACTACAAATTGGCATGACATCTTATTAGGCACATCTTTATTGGTAATGCCTACTATGTGTTTCTTTACATAATATAAGAAATCATTATAAGCCAATGTTTATTGGCTAGGCCACATATTTCATCATTTTCATATTATGGAGATTATGGGCATTGATTAGACATTACATTTTACTCCCCTTTATTGGCATAATATAAGAAGTCATTATAAGCCAATCTTGTTTGGTTATTATCATTTTCATAATAATACAAGTCATTATAAGCCAATCTTATTGGCTTTGATAATTTTAATATTAAGAGAATTCATTATTGGCTATGCTCATTATTTTCGGAAACATCATTCTAATCAAACACTGACGATTGATATTCTTAAGCTCTTACTTTCTTAGCTCACTTTGAACATACATCTCTTCTTATTTGTTTCTTGCTTTCTTAAGGATATCTTAAGAATTAAGATCATGCGAGCTAACATGAAATCCAGTGTCTCCCCTATATGAAAAGGGGTGATTCACCTATCAAAGTTAATCTAGATCATGAGATCTAACATGAAATTCAGTGTCATCCAAATACCGAAAAGGGGTTGTTCACCGACTTAAGTGAAACCAAGTACAGTTTTCTCTCCACACCAAAAAGAGGTGGTTCACAGCTAATGTGAAATAAATACTTTCTTTGAGCATTTAAGAGACACATATCATGTGAGCTATGTATGAAATATAGTGTCTGCCCCCACATCGAAAAGGGGTGATTTCACCGGCCAAAGTGAAACCTCATCATACCTAGCTCTCTTAGGAAGAATCTACTGGCTAGTTCCTATGCTGCAAACATAGTTCGAAGACTAGGAGACATATGGATACTACTTATACACCTTTGTAGTAGCCTCATCTCATAAGGCTTACATGTGCTGGCACAAGCTAATTGCTAGTCTATCAGTGCTTTTCTTAACTTCTTTTTCTTTACATCTTTTAAAGTTGACTCAAACCTTATAGAAGCTTGCTTCTAGTTATGAGGTTTATCTAACTCTTTGGATAACAGTCATTCTTATTTTTTTTACTTTATGAATTGTGAATTTAACCTTACATTATCATCGTGGTGTTAATGAGACTTGTCTCACAATCATTAACACCATGTTATGTGAGTATCTTTAACATAGTTGTCTTAGGTGTAAGTGAGACTTTTCTAACTTTCATTAACACCCCATTCTGGTCACTTTCAAAATTCAAAGACTTTTAATTATGTTATTACTCACCTTAACTCATATCATGTCGTTTGGTAGCTTTATACCATTATTTATAAACGCTAAGAACATTGTTTCATATAGTTACTATGTTCATAATTCATTTGGAAAGGGTATGTTGGGAATTTTTCCAACGATTGGTACACCATTTGTTATGAATTCAAAGTTACATTGGTCAGGCTTAATTTGGTATTCATTAGTAATTAGCAAATATTTTCATTATTTTAAATTAACATTATGATCCAATTCCATTAAACGTTTTGGGGAAAACATTGCTAGCCATTTATTCGCATGAACCAAACTTTAGTTAAACTATTTTCATTCTGTTATCACTAACCTAATAAAATAGTTTCATAAATGTAATATAGTGATTCCTCAATATTAACAAGTCGAGACTTTAACATTTTAATATTAACTAAACTTCATAGACAATTCATAGTAACTTCATATTCTCGAAAAATAAGTAAACATTATATCATTCCTTAATTCGTTTAACTAAAACTCTAATCATTCAAATCAAATATATAGGCGTCAATAGTCATTATAAAATCAATAAACGTACACATAAAAATTATTTAGCACCACGTACCAACATGTTCGAGATTTACATCTACATACTTATTAGAATGAAAACAAGGATAAATAGGGAGATGGACATTCAAAAATGTCATTAGGAGAAACCCTTGTTTTTGAATTCATGAGTTTGAAGCGTTTGAAAAGCCTCTTGGAGAAAATATTCTAGGAGGTAAACCCATAACTTATGTATAATTGAATCTACGAAGATAAGCTTGCACAAAACTTTGAAGAAAACCTTGAAATCACCTAACAGAATTGGTAGAAACTTTCTATTTTTCTTTTTGTTTGTTAACTGTTTTGCATCGTGACTTTCTTAGTTTTTGAGCGTGAGTATAAGTCTTAGGAACTGATATTGACTCATTCAAATTAGTCTAATTAATTAAATTAAATAAGTTAATTACTAAAACACCCCTCCTAGATTGACTAGAATAGGAAATCATTTTATTAGTCAAATCTGAAATTTTTTTCCTAACAATTTCTGCCTTGTTTGGGAATTTTACTTAATCAATTAAAATCCTTAAATTAATAAATTAACGGACCTAGGGTAATTACTAAAGTACATTTAAGTCTTTAGGACCATAACTAACCCTTTGGACCATCCCTTGTTAGGTAATAGGATGTCTCATGAACTAGTTACTAGGTTAATATCACCCAATTAAATATTGGTTGTTGGATGCGCTAGATAATTTATTTTGGTTTGTCCTAGGTTAGTTAGCTATTAAGGTCATATAGTTAGAGTCTAGAGTTTGTTAGAGAGCTTGGCCCCAATGGTTGGACCCTTGTTCACTCCTTCCCTGTAACTACCCTAACCAAATTCGGTTAGGGTGGGCCCTTCCCTTGGCCATTCCTTCACATGTGATTTCACATGTGTTGGTTGTATCTTTCTAACTAACTATTAATGATGATTAATTTGGAATGTTTATTATTGTCCCAAGGATCCTCAATATGTCCTTCGGCACTACTTTATTTACATGCCCATTTTAATTGGTCATGTGCTATGGTGCCTAGGCTTGACACATATATGTCTTTTATCTATTATGCAAATAATGTGAAACATATGGTTTTAGATTAGGGTCTTTATTGCAGGTACATTTCTTAAACAAGCTCATTAATACTTAGAAAATTTGCTGACACCCTTTAAGCCAAGATTTTATAATATTCCCAATATTTGTAAATATTGGGCAGTGGATGCTTATTTACCCTCCAATACCTATACTTAAAACTTAATAGGATCTTCACTAGATGAGTATATTTTCTGGAATGTTAATTTAATTTTAAAACTTAAATGAAATCATGTTAAAGATTTTCATTAAATTGTGGCTTAAGAAATCGGTTGAATGAGCTTGGCTTTGTAGTCTTTGTGGTTTTCTTTAATTTTGTTGATATTGATTTTAGCTATGACCTAAGGGGTAATTTATGAAGAATTGTTGAGTAAAATGTTATAGGTGATGGAATCTTGGATGAAACGGTAAGTTGGTTATGTTGTTTAGTTTTAAATTATGAAATACTTGGAGGTTTTTAATTGATGATTTTGATTATACTTAGTATGTATTGTGAGTGTGTATTTGAAGGCTTATATATGTGAAATGAAGTGATAATGAAGATGATTCTTGTATTGTGTATTATGAAGCTTGAATTGGATGTGGTGCTTACACTCTACTTAAATGATGTATATGATTTTTTGAAGCATGTAAAGTGATAGATTTGATGAATGAAGGTCTAAAGAATGTATAGAAATTAAAATAAATGAATTTATGATTCTATGCAAGGTGTGCTCACATGTACACACACGCCTAAATGAATGTTTGAAGCTAAGTTGAGTAATAAGGGGAGTTTTGGGGTGAACACTTTTCGTGAGTTGAGATGAAATTTTTAGTAGCAACCTCACTACATCCTACGAGCTTTCGAAGATAGGTTGGACAATGAATACGATTCTTGAGTTTAAATGTGGTGTTCATTAGTTACCCTTAACCTTTATTATAAAATATTGAGAATCCTGTGGAATTACACTTAGCACCGAGAGGATATGAAGAAGAAGTGGTTACACTTTGTCTGTTGTGATGTTGTATTGCAACCTACCTATTGAGATGACTACTAATCATTAGTAGAGAATGAGTTACTTAGTATCAATATCCTTATCCCTTAACTATCTACCTACATAGTTGTAGCTATTGGGAAAGCCATGTACAATCTAAACGAATGAACTTACTCTAGGCAAGTGAGGATCCCTCATAAGATAGGGGTTAATATCATGATTCCATATCTAACTCTCATGGTCTATGTATGTTAAGCTAATCCCCACAAGAATAATGAAAGTGCTAAGTCTTTTATAAGAGTGTGCTACTTAGGGTAAGTAGTGGAATAAGACCCTATTTATCTATTGCACTAGGTAGGCTTTCCGAAAGGGGTGACTTGGTGATTCTTGTATTAATTGAATGAACTAAGTCTACTAAAAGAATGTACTACTTAGGGTAGGTGGTGGTATGGGACGCTATCTATCCATTACACTAAGTAGACCTTCCCAAAGAGTGTACTACTTAGGGTAGGTGGAATGGGACGCCATCTGACCATTGTAATAAGTAGGCATTCCAAAAGGGAAGTCTTGGTGTGTTTTTGCGTGTTCTTCTAATGTCTCGTGATAGAGTGGTGACTTGTTCTCCCTAGTGGGGTAAGCCTATGTTCGGTAGTCTTAACGATCCCCTTGGTGTGCATTGAAAGATGTTTTTTGAAATTTCCTTCATGCCTTACCGTGGAGAATTCTAGGATAACCTCGTTTAGGGAAATCCTACGGAAATGAGTTCACTACCTCATTTGCAATACCTTGGAAGTTCACTATTTTGGAGTAAAAAATCGCTTCACTCTAAAGTTATAGTAGTTCACTATAACATTTGGATACTTCACTATGAAGTTCATTCTTTTGCTTACTTTTTAGGAATCCTTCTGTAAGTGTTTAATGGTGTTCTCTTATGCTATTTTTTTTTTGCTAAATTCATGAATGTTCTAATTAGTGGGCATAAAAGCTTATTTTTACTTAAATGTCCCTTTTTACATGATTTTACATATGTCATTCTTAGTACATTGTTTTGTACTAACCCCATTCTTTTCTATACTCTATAAGTATAGATTTTGAAGAAAAAATAAGTCTAGAAGGACAAGCTTGGGAAATGTACGCTCTCAAGATTTGGTATGTCCACATATATTCGAGGAGATAGTCTATGTTTCTTAAATTTGTTATGAAGACTTATTATATATTTCTTTCAATGTAAAGGGTCGTGTTCTAGGGGGTACTTTTGGGTCCTCACAGTGTGGGTGAAATACGCATAGCTCTAATTGAAGGGAATGTAGTCTTCCATATTAAAGCACAATGTTTCAGATCCTCCAAAAGAAGGGATTATTTTGAGGATTTGCTTACGAAGACCCATATGAAAATATTTTGAACATTGTGTATGTTTTTGGTATGTTATCATGGAATAACGTATATAAAAATAATAAGTTTGTATTAGGTGGTTCACATTCTCTTCAATTGGAGAGGACAGTAAATTGTTGGCTAAGTTGCCAAGGTATTCCATCATATCATGCGATAAGCTTACTACGAAAATTCCTAGTATGTTGCCATATATGAGGTCTAATAACTTAAAAAGGATTAAAATGATATTCCTAGACCTAATATAATGCAATTAACTTAGTTTGGTGGTTTTAGGAGTGAAGCATCAAGAAGCGACCATGAAGCCCGGACACTAGTCTAGTTGAACTAGTGTGTATTAGGGGCTTGTGGTTAATTTTTACAGTGTAGTACGAAGGCAAAATATAATGTCAAGGGCACCAATAAATAAACATGCATTTTAGGGTCAAAACTTCTTGATATGAATCCACAAGGACCACCTGATGGTCTTCTAGAAGGTTTACAATATTTGCCAAAATGTATAAAAACAATAGGCATTCACGGAGCACATTGACGGACCAATCATTGCATTGATGGGGCGTCAGTCGCTTCCATAAATCCACACTGAGAATATTGGAGCTTAGATGCATTTGGTAACTCTCAATCATGATTGACGGAATGCGAGGACGGGACCCTGAATCCATTGATGGTCTGTCTGGTCACTTGCAATCTGCCAATACATTAGGTTAAGTAAGGGGTGAATTGGTAAATTCACCCTACATTCCGATTAAGTCATAGATAGTTATATTTATCATTTTTAGTTATTTTAAATATATTTAAACAATTAAGTATCAATTTATACTTCATGCTTCAAAACTTAACCCTTCCCTCCCTAAAGTTATCTCACGATCACCATTGAAGAACAAGAGAAGAATGAGGCAGCATCTAGGTCGAATTTCACCAAGGTTTCAATCTTAGTTTAAGCCATTAATAAAAGGTATGGTTACACCCTATATTCTACGTATACTTGTTCTATTTATATTTCACTTAAATAATTTCTTTTGGTAGAGTTATTGACTTCGTTTCCTTTGCGAGTGGTGAAAATAGAAAATGTTGAACGTTTTAATACATAGTGACTTCAACACATATTAGACAATGTGAACTCAAGAAAAATTCGAACTAGAGAAAAATGACATTCAATGTAAAATTCAATGTGTTTAATTTTTTATCAATGATAGGGTTATGTAAAGAAACTAATATTGGGAAAATGGTGTAAAATAAGTTCGGTGCTTACTTAACTTAACTATGCTAATAGGTGACATGTAGCTGATGCACCTACATAAAATTAGTGGACTGCATTTTAATTGAAAACGGTAAGTAGGTGATGCACCTTCTTAGAATAAGTGGACTGCATATTAATTAAAAAGAGCAAGTAGGTGATGCATTTAATTAGAATAAGTGGACTGCATTTTAAGTTGAAAGAGCAAGTAGGTGATGGAACTATTTGTTAGGAATCTCAAAATGAACTAAGGTATCTAGAGCCTCACATGTGCCTTAAAGAGTTAATAACTTGTTTTTAATGTATGTCAAAACTTTTAATAGGCTGTTTGATGATAATGGAGGTCAACTGTCAAAGAATGACCAAGACATACTTGAACTAGTTGTTTATGTGCTAGTGTTCCGACGTATGTTTTCCTTGTGTTTCAGAGTTGTTTGGATTCTAAAATGATAGGGGAGTAACCCAGCATGTATATTGTCGTGTTTAGTGTCAAAAAGATTGGGTATGACTCCCAAATGAAAAACCCAATGGTCCTTGAAGAGGAACGAAAAGCGGACAGAAAACTTCCTAGGCAGTGTCCATTAGAGCCTAACAAACGACGCCATTAGCTTGATTGACACCCTATTGATTAGGAGCGTTGCTCCATACATATGTGTAGGAACTCATCCCCAAAACGAGGTGCCTCAGCATAAAACCACTTATTGCATGACGACTTATCACTCCATCGACTCCCTGTCACTAGCATCCGTTGATTGGACATGCAACACTTTCAAGAGACATGGCCAAGGAATGGGTGAATTGGTAAATCCATCAACATTCCAATATTTGTGGATAGTTATATTAGATTATTTAGGTTATTTTAAGTTACTTAAAAATAGTTAAACCCAATTACAAATTCATTTTTAAATTCAAACTTTTCCCTCCAAAATATGGAACTCCCAAAACCTATATTAGAGACCAAGGTCAAGATCAAGCAGGGGATATCGACTTCAAGGGTTTTATTATCCAATTTTAGTGGCTTCTCTTTTATATATGTATGGAATCCCTTGATCCATAATTAATTTTTCATCTAAGGATTTCTTTCAAAGGGTTTTCAACATTATTTAAAGGTCCAAAATAATATCTTTCTTTCTAGCCATGGGTTCATTGTAAACCTGATTTCAATGTCATTCTAACGTTGAAATCTTGTTCAAACCAATATTTCAACAATAATTTTCAATATAATTCCATGAAAAAACCCATGATCCTTCAATTTCTCAAATTCGCCTATCATGTGGGTCGTGTGATCTTGATTTCATGTAAATTGAATTGTGATTATGTTGTATTAAATTGCTAATTTCTATTGTATAGATATCAATTGTATATGAATTGTTCATGAATGATCTAAGGTGATCATGTCTTTGAAGTATTGGTTATTTGACCTAATTCCTAGTCTTTAGTAATGAATTTGATGATTGTGTGGAATTGTCCGCTTATGGTGGCGGTGTTTATATTCTAGTCTATATATATGTATATAGTTATTGTAAGACCCCCAAAATAAATTAGCATGTATACATCCTAAAAAAAATTTCTAAGAGGATAAGTTGCTAAAATGTTTTATAATATTGTATTGAGGAAGTGTGCAGTGTTTGAGGTGATTTGGAAGTCAAACGTCAAGGGACGGCAAAAACGTTTGATGACAAGTCGATAAAGGGACCTTAGATACTTTTATGTATTTTTGTGTGTACCCTGATCTTATTAAGTCATAAAATGAGTTATAAATATGTTTATAGGCATTATGTTTAATTTCATTGTACCAACCCTAAAAATTGATATACTAAGTGATACTTAATGTTTCAAGAATGCATATAATTAGACCATAGTTCACACGGATTGATGCGCGTAGAACCAGACTTCAGAACCCTTGATACATCCATGACAACTAACTTGGGGAGTTATTTAATCTAGGAAAGGTTGGGTCCAACCATGTACGACTCTCGAATACGAAGATTTACTCGAAGGAGTCTTTACCAGACTTAAAAAGAGGAAATCTTAGGTTTGGAGGGTCTAGGGATAAAGTGGTCTTTTACCAGGCTAGGGGTAATACCTTACATACCCTAAATATATAATTAATTATTTTATTAATTATGTGGACGGGCAATTTGGGGAGATAGAGCCAAAATTGAGCTCCTGAAGTGAAGTCTTGCTTCACCCGGGTTAGAAGCTAGGAGGAAGCAATGAATTAATGTGATTTTTATTTAATCTATTGAATTAATATTATTAATTAATAATTATTATTCATTATCTTATTTAGAATAAAATAAAATTCATATTTTTAGTAATTATGAAAACCTTGTTAACTAAGTCCTCAACTAGAATCCTAAGCCTAATATAACTCCTACTCTCTTTCACATTTATCTCTCCATTCACACCCTCAATATCTTTTCCGATTTCATAAAAGCATTCTCTTCCAAAATAATATTCAAAAGCAGAAAAATAAACAAAGTTCTTCACACTTGAATAACTCACACAAAAATATAAGAAAACAAGCTATGTGAACACGTTAGGAAAAGAGAGGGTTTTTCCGTCGAAACTTTTGGGTTAAAAACTTGGCTTGGACGTGAGTTTTGGAGTGGGTTTGGGTAGAAACTTCAAGGTTTAAACGTCAACATAAGGTATGGGTTCTCTTCTCTCTTTGTACCTTTCCCAAGAGACCCCTTAAGATTCAGTAAATTCTATTCGAAAACTAGGATTGTTCCTGTTGCTTGTCCCTATCACTAGCTCCCATTCTTTCGTAGGTTGGGTACGTTTGCTGGTAGATATTAGACATGTAATGTGTTTTCGTTTGTTCATTAATGTGTGTTTGTAATTGTATGTATGACAACCTATGTTTCCCGAAAGAATGTGCATGTGAGTACAATGTAACCGTGACTATTACATTAGGTTTGAGGTTCCAAAATAAGATGTTATGGTTGTGTTCTTATGTTCACAGACTTATATAAATCGTGATGTTCATATGTGATGTAAAAAAGATGATTTGAGTGCAATTATTTATCTATGAAATCTTGAAAATGCACCTAAAGAACTCAAAAAAAACTACTTAAAATGTCTAAACATTTACTGTAAAAGAAGTGAGAACATAGGCTGCAAAAATTTCCAGCAACTTGTTATTGAGTTTCGGCCAAGCTAAGGAGAATTTCATGCTATGAAAAAATGAATTAAAATATGTGAGGTCACAGGGGATTATACTCGTGACCTCACCATGTTGAATATCAATGAAATAAGGTGAAAAAAAGGGAATTCGGCATGTGGGACTCGAACCTATGACCTTGTTTGGAAAATGGAACTAAAAAAATGAATGAAAAGAAAAGAAATGAGAGGAGTGGGATTCGAATCCACAACCTCTCAGGCAGTAAAGGAGAAAGGAAAAAAAGGAAAAGAAAAGGAATGTGAGGCTTGGGTTTCGAACCCACAACCTCTCTTAGGAAGATTTAAGGAGAATTAAAAATGAAAATAAAAAAATGTTAGGCATGGGAATCGAACTCACGACCTCCAGGCAGCGAATGAAAAAAAAAATAAAAGAAAGGAAGTGTGAGGCATGGGAATCGAACCCACGACCTCAAGGATATATAGGAGTAAGGGAGAAATAAAAAGAGAATAAAGAGAGGCTGTTGGGGATCGATCCCACAACCTCACTACCAATGTATAGCTAAGTCAAACTTTAAATAAAAATAAAATAAGGAGGTTGTTGGGGTTTGAAACCACAACCTCATAGTCTCTAGCGAATTAAAGAATAATTAAAAAGAGGTTGTTGGGGTTTGATCCCTCAACCTCATGGTTTATGTGAAATGGGACAAGAGGAATTCAATTATAAAGGAAAAACTAAAAGGGGTTGTGGGGAATCGATCCCACAACCCTTCGGCCAAATAAGTGGAGAATCCAAGGAGAAAAATAAAGATAGAATGTTGATGTTGGGGATCGATCTAGGCTCCCAGTTTCATTAAGACTAAAAATAAAGTCAAGGAAAAATGAATGTATTGTTCACAGGGTTCGAAGTTGGGTTCCCTTGCCCAAATTTCCGTATTGATACATAAATCATACGTGAATTAAATGTTCAAGAATAATGCTACCTACTTAGATAGAAATCGAGATCTTGGAATACATACAAGATACATAAGTCTTGTACTACATAATCTTAGGAAGATATGAGTCACTTAACAAACTATGAATGAAGCCTCATGGCTTGTATGTATAGACCAATAAATCTAGCATACAATTAAAAACAAGTGAACCTAAGATGTATGTAATGAAATGATGAAACCCTAGAAGGGTTAAATATGAGTGTAAGATACACTAAATTGCCTAGTGCATTGGCATAAAACGTAATAAACAATGAAATGATCAAATGAACAATCAACGAGGAAGTCCTAGAAGGGTTAAATAAGAGTGTGAAGCACACAAATGGCCAAGTGCATTGGCATTTGATGAAATGAACATTCACGTAAAAAGGGGTGAGTAATTGTGAGGAGAAAATGTGCTAATGTTGATGAATGTGGTGACAACATGATATGAGACTAATGTAAAAGATGAGAGAAATCTCAAATGAGCCTAAGTAAATGTTACCAAAACGTACTCACCTATGAGAATGTAAAGTTAATGAAGAGACCAGTCTCTATTAACACTCTAATGAAAGTATGGAGATTAACACACTTAATACTAATGATGAGATTAGAAATCAGTTATTGAGCTATGATGTCCTCATAGTAGAAGCCAGCTTCCATGACATATAAATTGAATGTAATGGAACTTTATACTGAGCACCGATAGACTATCTATTAGCGGTGATGCCTTTTTTTTGGGAAGGGTAGAGGTTTACGTAACTCTCATGAGATGATATTGTCCAGCATCCCGGGTATGGGTCTCCTTATATCTCCTTGTCTCCGAACCTATATTGCCAATATACAAATCTTGCTCGGTTAAATTTTCATGCACGCTAGCATGTTTTGGGTAACTTTGGCAAGTGATTCCACCTCTTTTATATGTGGGGGAGACACTGAATTTCATGATGCTCACATGATCTATGTCGGTTAAAGTTAAAGTTCCCAATGAATTAATGAGGCCAAACTCAAATGATGCACATAATGAAATGAACGATACCAAAGGTGTAAGGATAGGTTAATCAAGAGGTGATCTAGACTTAAGTAATGACGCTAGGTTAATCTTGGTCATTGCACAGCAAAACCGATGAGAGTATTAAACTACATCCTAGGTATTATTGGTGATTGCACTAGTATATGAAATAATTAAAAATAAAGTACGTATGTATGAATGAAGTAGACTCTGTGTTTGCTAAAGAAGGCTCCCTAGTTGAGGTCCCATATGTTGAGACCTTATTTTGGGAGGTCTTAATGTCAATTCCATGATTCCAAGGTCTCATGCCATATGAATAAATAATATGAACAACGTTATGCGTTATATGAATTATGATATGTGCTAGTTTACGCTGTATTGTGATGTGTGCAAAATGATAAGTATGATGATGCATGTTACTCTCATGGCATGACTTTTATAATCCAAATTTGGAAAGTTCACTCACTTTTCTGATCCAAATTTCGATAATTCACTAACTCTCCTAATCCCAATTTAGCAAGTCCACTAACTTGACTTTCCATAAATCATGTTGTTACAGAAGAGATATTCTTTCCCATGCATGTCCTTGGTGTGTACTTGCATGTACCCATACTTAGTACAAGTGTGTACTAGTTCCATACAAATATCTACTTTCAGGTGCAGGCACATCTGGATGTTAGATCTTATAGTACGACCTTGCACCGATCCTAACGTGGAGCTTTCATCCGGACTTGGTAAGACCTCTTGCTTAAGAGGTTGTCTACTATTATTATCTAGCTTTTATGTAGGCTTTAGCTAGTGTAGCATGTTACACTAGTGTTTCTTTCCACTTTAATTTCAAACTTTGTATTGGTGTCATTTTGGTAAAAATACTTTTAATGCAATTATGAATGGTTTCTTTCATTTGATCATCTCTAGATTATATGGTTCATTTGTGAATACCTATGATGTTAAGTTCAAAATTTTTATCATGAAATAATAAAATGAAAAGTTCAAATTTTCTGCTAAAATTAACCTAGATGATGTAATAATGACGTATGTAGGCTTGTCTGCGGCCTCAGAGAGCTCAACAACGCCGGTCTCGTCTGGTGTCTAGATTCCGGTTGTGACAAAGTTGGTATCAGATCACTAGGTTAAATTCCGAGTATAATAAGTTTTCATCAACCACAGAGAGAAGTTTATAAGTCATGGTAGTGAAGTTCACTACTATCCTGGATTAGAGACTGCATGATGCGTAGGAAAATTTCCCTTCTTTTGATCTTATCGTGCCTTTCCTAATGTTTGACTTTCATGATGTTATGAGAGTGTCTAACATCAATCCCTGTTATTTACATAGAATGAACACTAGGATAACTATTGGTCAGAGGAGAGGAGTAGCAGCTCCTGGGAACAATCAAGTTCCACCCCAGGCTCCAACTGAAGGAGTTGCCATGCTAGTTTACCCTGCTGGGTAGACTGATGCTGAAGTGAGGGAATCTTTGTCCCAGATGGATAGGCCATCACAATGCAAGCTCAGGCCATGACTGACCAGATCAATCGGCAAAATGTATAGAGAGAGAATCCACCAGTTCGCAGTATGGCTGATAGATTGAGGGATTTCACGAGGGTGAATCCTCCTATTTTCACAGGATCTAAGACTTCAGAGGATCCCTAGGATTTTTTGGAAGAGGTGCATAAGATTTTGGTGGCTATGGGGGCTACAAATACTGAGAAAGAAGAGTTGGCTTCTTATCAACTCAAGGATGTTTCACAGGCTTGGTTCAAGATGTGGCAGGATAGCCGAGCATTGGGCGGAGTCCCGATCACTTAGAAGCTGTTTAAGACAACCTTCTTGGAGAGATTTTTCTCTTGGGAGATGAGGGAGGTTGAGGTTGAAGAGTTTATCAACCTTAAACATGGATAGGTGATAGTCAAGGAGTATTCCCTTAAGTTTGTGAAATTATCCATGTATGCCAATTCTCTTGTGTCTAACAGTAGAGACAAGATGAGTAGATTCCTGATAGGAATTGCTGAGGGTCTCGAGGTGGAGTGTAGGGAAGCTATGCTGCATGGAAGAATGCACCTTTCAAGGCTTATGGTCCATGTCCATCAAGAGGAGGAAAGCAGTAAGAGACACACTAGGGTAGGGAACAGGTCAAGGCAAGCTGAGGAGAACTTTTCAAGGAAAGTAGTATTGAAATCAGGGATAAGCCCAGGTTTAAGAAGGGACTCTTTCACCAATGGGAGTCAAGTTTATCCAAGGGTCGCCATGATAGGAACTCTAATTCCAGAGTTAAGAGAAACAATGAACTATATATACCTCAGGAGAGACCACCTTGCAGGAAGTATTGCAAACTACATGGAGGAGAGTGTATGATGTGCACCAACACTTGTTATAGTTGTGGAAAACTGGGTCACATAGTGAAGGAATGTTTGATTAGGAGAAGTCAAGAACAAGGGAAGGAGAGAGTTCAGTCTAATGGTCCAAGTGAAGAGGCTCCAAGGAGGCAACGATTCTTCGTACTCAAGTCTAAGGTACAGGGGAAGGCACTTCTGGTGAAGTCTCGGGTGATTAGCCTTAATTAGTCTTTCATGTATTAGACTGTGTATGATGTTTATACACTAGTATGAAGTTAATATGTTTGAGTTATCATGTTGGTTGCTAATTTGTATGACTTATATGTTTACTTATATTGTATGCTTTGATGAGACTAGTTTAGGAAAGAGTTCCTTAGTCTATTAATGTGAAACTACTAGTAGGTTTCAAGGATGTGCACCATCATGTTAATATGTGAATCAGATATTCACCAATGGGGAGTATTGAATTACCTATGGATGCATATGTCCTATAGATGACTTACTTATTATTAGTAAAGAGTATTGCCATTTGAGGACGAATGTTCCTAAGGGGGGGATAATGTGACAACCCTAAAAATGGATACACTAAGTGATACTTAATGTGTCAACAACGCCTATGATTAGACCAGGGTTCACACGGATTGATGCGCGTAAAATCGAACTTCGGAACCCTTTCGACATCCAAGCCACCTAAATTGGGGAGTTAGTTTATCTAGGAAAGGTTGGGTCCAACCATGCAGGGTTCTAGAATACGAAGTTTACTCGAATGATTATTTACCGGACTTGAAAAGAGGAAATCTTAGGTTTGGAGGGTCTAGGGCGAAAATGGTCTTTTTCCAAGCTAAGGGTAGTATCGTAATTACCCTAAATATATAATTAATTATTTAATTAATAAGGTGGAGGGGCAATTTGGGATATAGAGCCGAAATCGAGCTATTGAAGTGAAATCTTGCTCCACCCAAGTTCGAACCTCGGTAGAAACATTGAATTAATGTGATTTTTATTTAAGCTATTGAAATAATATAATTAATTAATAATTATTAATTTTTATATGATTTAAAATAAAATAAAAATCATATTTTTAATAATTAAGAAAACCTTATTTGACTAAGTCCTATAATAGACTCCAAAGTCGAAAATAACTCCTACTCTCTCTCACGTTTATCTCTCCATTCACACACTCAATCTCTTTTCCTCTTTCATAAAAAAATTCTCTGCCAAAAAATATACAAAAATAGAAAAATAAACCAAGTTCTTCACACTTGAAGAACTCACACGAAAATATACAAAAACAAGCTAAGTGAACACGTTAGGAAACAGAGGGTTTTTCTGTCAAAAGTTTTGTGTTGAAAACTTGGCTTGAATGTGAATTTTGGAGAGGTTTTGGGCAGAAACTTCAATTTTTGAATGTCAACATAAGGTATGGCTTCTCTTTTCTCTTGGTCTCTTTACCAAGATACTCCTTAAGATTCAGTAAATTCTAATCTGAAAACTAGGATTGTTCCTGTTGCATGTCCCTATCACTAGCTCCCATTTATTCGTAGGTTGGGTATGTTTGCTTGTTGATATTAGTCATGTAATATATTTTCGTGTTGAATATGTTCATGACTGTGTGTTCGGAATCGTATGTATGACAACCTATGTTTTCTGAAAAGATGTGTATGTGTGTACAATGTAGTCGTGACTATTACCTTTGGTTTGAGTTTCCAAAATAACATGTTATGGTTGTGTTCTTACGTGCACAAACTTATATAAATCGTGATTTCCATATGTGATGTAAAATTGATTATTTGAGTTAAATTCATTATTGAATGAAATCTTTAAAACGCACCTAAAGAACTCACAAAAAAACTACTTAAAACATCTAAACATTTATTGTGAAAGATGTGAAAAATAGGCTGCAGAAATTTCCAGCAGCTTGTTATTGTGTTTCGACCAAGCTAAAGAGAATTTCATGCTATGAAAAAATGAATTAAAATATATGAGGTCACTGGGGATAGAACTCCTTACCTCACAATTTTGAAAATCAATGAAATAAGGTGAGAAAAAGGGAATGTGGCATGTGGGACTCGAACCTATGACCTTAAATGGAAAATGAAAAAAAATGAATGAAAAGAAAAGAAATGAGAGGAGTGGGATTCGAACACACAACCTCTTAGGAACTTAAGGAGAAAGAAAAAAAAAGGCATGTGAGGCGTGGGATTCGAACCCACAACCTCTCTTTGGAAGATTTAAGGAGAATCAAAAATGCAAATAAAAAAATGTTAGGCATGGGAATCGAACCCACGACCTCCACGGAGCGAATGAAAGGAAAGAAAAATAAACGAAAGGAAGTGTGAGGCATGAGGATCAAACCCACGACCTTAAGGCTGTAAAGGGGAAAGGGATAAATAAAAAGAGAATAGAGTGAGGGTGTTGGGGATCGATCCCACAACTTCACTGCCAATACATATATAAGTCAAACTTAAAATAAAAATAAAATAAGGAGGTTGTTGGGGTTTGAACCCACAGCATCGTAGTCCCTAGCGAATTAAAGAATAATTAGAGAGAGGTTGTGGGGGTTGGATCCCACAACCTCATGGTCTATGTGAAATTGGACAAGAGAAATTAAATTTTAAAAGAAAAACTAAAAGGGTTGTGGGGAATCGATCCCACAACCCTTCGGCCAAATAAGAGGAGAATTCAAGGAGAAAAATAAAGATAGAATGATTATGTTGGGGATTTATCTAGACTCCCAATGTTATGAAGACTAATAATAATGTCAAGGAAAAATGTGAGTATTGTCCAAGGGGTTGGAACTTGGGTTCCCTTGCCCAAATTTCCTTATTGATACATAAATCATACGTGAATTACATTTTCAAGAATAAAGCCTCCTAATTAGATCGAAATAGAGATATTGGCATACATACAAGTTACATACGTGTTGTACTACATAATCTTAGGAAGATCTGAGTCAGTTTAAAAACTACGAATAAAGCCTCATGGATTTTATGTATAGACCCATAAGTCTAGCATACGATTAAAAAAGGTGAACCTAAGATGTATATAATCAAATGATGAAACCCTAGAAGGGTTAAGTACGAGTGTAAGATACACTAAATGGCCAAGTGCATTGGCATATGTCAAAATAAACAATGAAATGATGAAATGAAAAATGAAACGATGAAACCTAAAAAGGTTATGTAAGAGTGTGAAACACACAAATGGCCAAGTGCATTGGCATATGATAAAATGAACATTCACGTAAAAAGGGGTGAGTAATTTTGAAGAGCAATTGTGCTAATATTGATGAATGTGGTGACAACATGATATGATGCTAATGTAAAATATGAGAGCAATCTCAAATGAGCCTAAGTAAATTTTATCAAAAGGTACTCACCTATGAGAGTGTAAAGTTAATGAAAAGACTAGTCTCTATGATCACTCTAATGAAAGTATTGAGATTACCACACTTAATACAAATAATGATATGAAAAATCATCTATTGAAGTATGATATCCTTAAACTTGTACCCAGCTTCCATGACGTATGAGTTGAATGTAATGGAACTTTATACTGAGCATCGATAGACTATTTATGAGCGGTGATGCCTTCTTTCACGAAGGGTGGAGGTTCACGTAACTCTAATGAGATGAGGCTGTTCGGCATGCCGGGTATCGGTCCTCTTATATCTCCTAGTCTTCGAACCTATACTGAAAATATAGGGATCTAGCAGGGTTAAATTCCCATGTACGCTAGCATGTTTTGGGTCACTTTGGCCGGTTATTCAACCTCTTTTCGATGTGGGGAGACACTGGATTTCATGATGCTCACATGATCTATATCGGTTAAAGATAATGTTCTCAATGAATGAAAGAGGCCACACTCAAATGATGCACATAATGAAATCAATATACCAATGGTGTAAGGATAGGATAATCAAGAGGTGAGATACACTTAAGTAATGACGCTAGGTTACCCTTGGTCATTGCACAGCAAAACTGATGAGTGTCTTAAACTACATTCTAGGTATGACTGGTGAATGCAGTAGCATATGAAAGAATGAACGAAGTAGACTATTTGTTTGCTAAAGAAGGCATCCTAGTTGAGGTCTCATATGTTGAGCCCTCATTTTGGGAAGTCTTAATGGCAAGTACATGATACCAAGGTCCCCTAGCATACGAATAAATGACATGAACAATGTTATGTGTTATATGAATTCTGATATGTGCTATGTGTACGCTGTTGTGTGTTGTGTGCAAAATGATAAGTATGATGATGCCTGTTACTCTCATGGCATGAAATTCCTTATCCAAATTTGGAAAGTTCACTCACTTTCCTAATCCAAATTTGGATAGCTCACTAAGTTTCTTAATCTTAATTTGGCAAGTCCACCTACTTGACTTTCCATAAATCGTGTTGTTAGGGAAGAGCTATTCTTTATCACGCATGTTCTTGGTTTGTACTTGTATATACCCATACTTAGTAAAAGTGTGAACTAATTCAATACAAATATCTACTTTTAGGTGCAGGCACAGATGGAAATTATATCTTTTAGTACGACGTTTTAGCTATCCGGACGTGGAGCTTTCATCCGAACTATGTAGGCCCTCATGCTTTTGAGGATGTCCACCATTATTATCTAGCTTAGATGTAGGCTTTATCTAGTTGAACATGTTCCATGAGTGTTTCATTCCACTTTTATTTCAGACTTTATATTTGTGTAGTTATGGCAAAAATACTTTTAATGCAATTATTAATTGTTTCTTTCAATTGATTATCGCTATATTAGATTGTTCATTTATGAACGCCTATGATGTTAAGTTCAAAATGTTTATCATTAAATTAAAAAAATAAAAATTCAAATTTTCCGCTGAAATTAACCTAGATGAAGTAAGAACGGACATTCGCCCGAATAATCATGTGTATTGAAGAAGAAAAGAAAAGACGTTTCTACTCTCTCTTTCGAGAGGAGGAAGACCCTCAGAAAATCATCATTCTACCAAGGTCTTTCTCGACTTTTTCAGAATTGTCACCAGGCTTGGTAGGTGATAGCTAGTTAACCAAATACTCCTCCTACTGTCTAACAAAATACTACTTTCATGTACCCAAATGTCCGTTCTCCAAATTACCAAAATCCATCTCTCGTTTACCAAAATTGTACCCTCATTTTACCAAATTCCATCTACTATTTAAAAAAATGTTGCTCACAATTGTGTCTATGTGAAATCAAACTACAAAGAACCGCTACCAGTATATCAATTCCAAGCTGCACTGTACCAAAATACCCCTCCGAATTACTAAGCTCTATCGACAAATTATCAAACAAATCCTTATCAAAGAAACCAAACTCCCCGTCCAAATACAAAAAATTATAAACAGATGCCTCCTCCCCAACAAGGCAGTTATGATCCACCTAACCCAGATTTGAGAAGAAGCCCCCCAAAAACTTTACTGCGCTCGCTAAAATCCAAACAAAGTTGTACGAACGACTGGCTGCGGCTAGATACATTCACCTGTTGGTGCCCGAGCGGGTGGATACTAGTTCCAAATTTTATAGACCCGATCAAAGGTGTATGTACCACTTTAAAAGTGCTTGACATGATACTGAGGATTGCATCAACCTCAAAAACAAGATTCTAGATCTGATCGATCAAGAAATGGTTTCTATTCAAACAGTCTTGCCCAATATTAACACCAATCCTTTGCCGAACCATAGAGGCGCCAATATAATAGAGACGGATGATTACTGGTGCACGATTAAGATGATAAATCTTATTGTCCATGATGAATAATAAAGGGTTGTGTCTTCACTGAGTGTTAAAGAGAAAAAGGAGTCCGTGATCTGACACGCACAATGGTTGTTGCCTTGGTGCCATTCGAAGCTCCTGCTAGACCAAAGTTTGTGATTGAAACTGTTGCTGCTCAAGGTATGACCCAATTTGGAATGTGGTATACTCGGGAAGAGTTGGCATTTGGAGGACAGAAGAAGGATAAATGGAAAAGGTCGATAAGTGAGGGTGAAGCGGAAGAATTCTGGAGAAAGATGCAGCAAAAGGACTACTCAATTATTAAGCATTTGGCGATAACCCCAGCTCAAATTTTTTTGTGGGCCCAGTTGATGAGCTTCCAGCTTCATAAGGATGCCTTGAAGAAGGCCCTGGATGACACGTATGTGCCCATGGGCATAAGCAGCGATAATATAGCTGCTATGATCAACAAGGTTATCTAAGGGCATCGAATTAGTTTCTATGACGAAGAGTTGCCCTTTGAAGGGAAGTCGCACAATAAGGCGTTGCATGTAACTGTCATATGAAGCAAAAGGGTCATAAACTGTGTGTTGGTGGATGATGGGTCCGGTCTCAACATTTGTCCGCTATCGACTCTGAGGCAGTTAAGGTACAAAACCAATTCAATGTAAGATCCTTCGGCAGAGTACAAAGAGATAGGTAAAATCAGTGAATTTAATCATCCTAATGGTTCTGGTAAAATTTAGTGCACAGTTTCAAGTCTTGGACATTCACATCAGGTATAACCTTTTTCTAGGAAGGCCTTTCATCCACATGGATGGATTTGTGCCTTATACTCTTCACCAGATGATGAAGCTTGTTTGGAAGGACAAAGAACTGTTTATTCACCGCGAAGGGAGTCACTTCGGCAGGCAAACGCCCATTATTGATGAAGTTTTGCGAAGTACCAATTTCTACACGGTGGAGCTGGTAAATGCCACTAGTGAGGATTTGGTCCTACACCTCCTATGCCTATCATGTACAAGATAATCGCCACTATGATGTTGCAAAATCAGTTCGAACCAGGTTTCGGATTGGGAAGGAATTCCCAAGGGATTATTGAGCCTATTCCAAACCCCGCCAAAGGATCTACATATGGTTTGGGGTACATCCCCACATATGATGATAATAAGATGAAAAATAGCAGTAATCAAGCATTGGCTAAGCCAATCCCACATCTATATGAATCGTTTCTAGTCCGAGAGTCCGTCGATCGTGATGGCCTTGGGGAAGGAATCTGCGACCTTTTTGAAGAGATTGATATTGTCATAGAAGAAGAGGTCGAGTTAGCTGGTATCCGTGATGCTGAGCCTGAAGAATAGCTGCAGAATTGGAATTCCATGCAAATCTTGATTTACCGTTCATCTTGGTAGGAGGACACTGCTTATGCATACTTTGAAAATTGGTTGCGGTCCGGAAGAGCCCCAAAACCCACCATTTTGCATTTTTATTAATTGCTTGAGTTTTAAAATTCCCCCATGATGTTTAAAAAAGGAAACATGGCCCTTTCCGATGTCTAAAGTTTGCATTGTTTTCCAATTCGAAAGAAAGCCTCTTATATTGAAAATTTGTTTATTTAAATATTTTCTATATTTTAATTTTGTACCTTTGTTTGTTTATGGTTTTAGTAATATTAATTTCAAACAAACCAATGTCATGTCATGTCACGAGCTGAACAAACAATATTAGGCAGGTGATGATGAGGCTGAAGAATACGAAGAGGAAAATGAGGTGGCGGAATATGTTGCTAAGGAATTTCGGCAGTTTAAAAATCAGCATAAGCCAAAATTTGGAAGAAAATGAAACTGCGAATCTGGGAGACCAAGAGTGTGTCTAATAGGTCAAAAATAGTGTCCACTTGAATGAAGCTCAAAGAAAGGATCTGATTCACTTGCTTAATGAATACATTGTTGTGTTCGTCTAGGAGGTCAACGATATGCTACGGCTGAGTACCAATGTAATGTCTCACAAGTTGGCGACTAACCCGGGGTTTATTCCATTTAAGTAGAAGGCTCGGAAATTCTAGCCTCAGTTAAGTTTAAAGATTAAATAAGAGGGCACCAAATAGATCAAGTCTTGATTAGTGGAGGTGACACAATACCTGACTTGGTTGGACAATGTTGTTCCAATTGCCAAGAAGGATGGGAAGATCAGAATTTGTGTCGACTACAGGGATCTCAAAAAAGCCAACCCAAAGGATAATTTTCCATTGCCAAAACATTCACATTTTGATCGAAAACTGTGCTAAATACGAAATGCAGTCATTCGTGGACTGTTATGCAGGTTATCAATATATTGCCTTGGGGCATATATCATTACAGCTTGATGCCATTTTGTCTCAAAAATGTTGGCTACTTATCTGAGGGCTATGACGACCATATTAAATGACATGATTAATAAGGAGACCAGGTGTATGTAGATGACATTATAATCAAGTCCCGCGATAGTTCATATTATTTGATGCATTGGATGTCAGGCTGGTTTGGACGCTATCAAGAACTATTTGTCCAATCCACCTATATTGGTTCCTCCGCGGGAAGGGAGTCCGTTGTTGCTGTATTTGTCTATCTCAGATAATGCTTTGGATGTGTCCTTGGGCAGCATGACAAAACATGGAAGAATGAGCGAGCCATTTATTATATAAGTAAGAAATTTATGCCATATGAGTCTCGTTTTACTCTTTTAGAAAGAACGTGTTGTGCTTTGACCTGGATTACTTAAAATTTGATACATTATTTGTCTTCTTATAGAACATACTTTATTTCCAGGATGGACCCATTGAAGTACATTTTCCAGAAAGTGATGTTGATCGGAAAGTTGTCCAAATGGTAGATGCTTTTGAGTGAATTTGATATTGTGTATGTGACTCAGAAGGCGATAAAAGCACAATCATTGGCTGATCATCTTGCAGATTATCCCGTAGATGAAGAGTATAAATCGCTTAAGACTTATTTTGACGATAAAAAAGTATCATGTGTGGGTGAAGATGTTTCTAAAATACATCCTGGTTGGAGATTATTCATTCATGGAACGGGAAATCACCAAGAAAGAGGTATTGCAACAATCTTACTGTCTTAATACGGTCAGCACTATTCTATGGCTTTTCTCCTCGGTTTGAAAATGATCATTGACATGAGTTTCCACGATCTGTTGGTCATTAAAGATTCAGATTTATTAATTCATTGGGTTCAAGGAGAATGAGCTATGAAGAACTCGAAGATCACATCGTACGTGCGATATATACAAAAGCTATGTAAGAGATTCCATAAGATCTAGTTCAAACATACTCCCAGAACACAAAATGATTTGGCTTTTGCTCTTGTCTCCATTGCTTAGATGAATAAGCATCCAAACAATGATTATATTGATCCTTTGGATGTACAGATAAAGGAGCAACCAATTCATTGTTCATATGTTCAAGTAGAACCAGACGACTTGCCATGGTGATATAAAAATGTACATAGAGACTAGGAATTATCTTAAGATGCAACATCCAACCATAAAAATTTGATACGTCGTATGAACCTCAACTTCTTTATAAATTGACAAGTTCTTTATATGAGGACTCCAAATTTAGGTCTTCTCAGATGTGTCGATGTTGTTGAAACGGCAAAGCTTATCGAACAGATACATGCTTGATTTTATGGTAGGCACATGAATGGACTCGCTTTGGCAAGGAAAATCCTTCGAGCCGTTTATTGCTGGATGAATATGGAGCATGATTGTTGCAAATTTGTGCAGAAATGTCATAAATATCAAGTGCATGGTGATTTGATCCGAGTGCCGCCTCACAAACTCAATGATATGAGTTCACTTTGGCCCTTTGTAACTTGGGGAATGGATGTCATCATCATGATATAGCCAACCGCCTTTAAAAGGCACAAATTTATTTTGGTTGCTATTGATTTTTTACCACCAAGAAAGTTGTAGCTGATTTTGTTCGTAACAATCTCATATGTAGGTTTCGAGTACCAGAATCCCTTATTACTGATAATGGTGCAAATCTCAATAGTACCTTGATTAGAGATATATGTGAGAATTTCAAGATTACTCTTCGAAATTCAATCATTTATCGTCATCAAATGAATAGAGATGTAGAGGCTGCCAACAAGAATATCAAGAAGATTAGGAGGAAAATGATTGACCATAACTAAGGTTGGGACGAGATGTTTCCATATGATTTGTTGGGATGCCGAACGATTGTCATAACGTCAATTGGAGATACTCCATACTTGCTAGTACATGGAACAGAAGTAGTCATACCTCTTGAAGTTGAGATACCATCCTTGAGAATCATAGAAGAATCTGAGTTGAGTAATGCAGAATCTGCGAGCAAATGAATTGACCTGCTAACTTTGATTGATAAGAATAGAATGGTTGCCGTTTGTCATGGTCAACTATACCGACAGAGAATGATTCATACTTTCCACAAGAGAGTCACAGCCAGAATTTTTGAAATTGGTTAGTTGGTACTCAAGCGCATTTTTCCTCATCAGGACGAGTACAAAGGAAAATTTGCGCCGAATTGATAAGGACCTTACTTGATTCGCAAGGTATTATCTGGAGGTGCTTTGATCTTGTCAGATATGGATGGTACCACACGGCCGAAGCTGAGCAACTCAGATGTTGTCATGAGATACTATGTGTGAAGCTTAGTTTGTATTTGTGTCGTTCTTTTGTATGCATTCTGTTTTTGCATGTAATTTATTTGTTTAAAATTTTTCCCTATTGTAATGAACTACATCTCACTTGAATTCTCAAGAATGAGATACGTAGGCAGCCTATTTCGTCCTCTGTTATCCATTTGCCCCTTTTTATATTTCATTGTATATGAACTACGTTCGACCTGAAATGTTAAGATTAAGATATGTAGACGCCACAAGGGTTCGGTCAGATTTCCCTTGGGATTTCTATTGCTCTTTACGATAGAAACTCAGACAGAATTTTTGAGAGGGGCTCAAAAATTCTCAAGGAAGAAGATTTTTCCTCAACAAAGTCGATACTGAAGTTATTTTGAACTTTACAATCGTGACAGAAGTTTTGTGAGGATCTCGAAAATTCTGTAATTTACTCAACTCAGTCAAAGATAAGTTGAGACATGTAACTGGGACAGAAATTTTGAGGATGGCCTCAAAATTTCAACATGGGTTTACCGACAATCTACAGTGATTCTGAATATTTCCCAACGAATAATAAGATAGATCTCCAAGTATCAGTATCAAGAAATTCGTTAAGTCTGACGTGACATGACACATCACCGCAACCTTTTTCAAAATACTACTTTTCATAAATTTATTTTTTGAATTTTTCTCTATATATTTCATTGGTTTTGGAATAAAATATTTTGTCTTATCAAGCAAGAGTCGAGAGATGAGTAAATCAAAAAGTGATAGAAAGACAAGGAGAAGTCAATAGGAGAAATCGACTCAGACCAGTTTGTTTTAAAACTAACAATTTTTCATTGTTTGCAGATTTCAAGGTTATCTATGAAATAAGAAAAATTCCTCCGATTGATAAATATGGAGAAGCCAAAGGGAGGAGATCCCCTTCCCTCCAAAATTAATAATGGTTCTGTGAATGCAGGAATTTTTTAAAATTGCTCATATTGAAAGCTTGGAATTCTACTGCAAACATATAATTATGTTCACAGAAGAATCAAATGAAAACCCCAAAAATCATACTATATAGTTTTTTCTCAAGGAAGTTATCTGCATCACATTATCAGACACAATAGTGTCGCTGCCAGAGGGCTCATTTTTATTGGCATTGTCTTTTGAGAGATACATTACATGGTGGGTCAGTTTATTTCCATTGTCGATTGAGATGTTGTACTACCATAGGGTTCATTTTGTTGCCAATTGAGACGATATGATTATCAATAAGGCACCCAGAAGATAACTATGTTGCTCGATTGAACGTAACGACCTGTTTAGTCGTTTTGAGAAGCAGATTTTATTCTTGAAAACTGGCTGAGACGACGGACCCCACGACGAACCGTCATGGGCACGACGGACCGTCGAGGGGGTCTCGTTCCAAAACACTTAGAAATTCTGAAATTTGGGTACTGAAATCGACTCTCTGAACTTCGTAACGGAATGGCAGGACGGACCGTCGTGGGCACGACGGACCGTCACAGACTCTTAAAGAAAATGGAGTCTCTGAACTCTGTGACGGAGCAGCAGGACGGACCGTCGCAGACACGACGGGCCGTCACAGGCTGCGTAATCCCAGCCTGGGTCGGATTTCTTTAAATGTTTTAAGGGACTTTTTTGACTATTCCTGCTTTAATTATAAAGATAGTGGGTTAATGTTAATAAGTCTAATTACTTGGGGGTTAAAAGAGGTAACCTGAGTTAATTAATGGGGTATTATTTCCATCTTTTATACTTAATTATATGCTAATTAGGGTAAAAGAAAGAGGGTTTGAATAAGAAAAATAGAAAGAACAAGAGAGAGAGGGAGAATCGAACGAGGAAGAGAGAAACAAAGCTTGGGAAATTGCTTGCTTGATCACGAATCTTCGGTGGAGGTAGGTTATGGTTTTTATGCTCTTCGTAGTAGACTCTTAATAGCGAATGATATGTGTTGATAATATTATCTCATCTTCTATATGCTTAAATGTATGCTTGCATGAAGGTGATTATATAATGGTGATAAAATAAGCATGATGAAGCTATTGAATCATAAATCTTGAAAAACTCTAATCTCTTTGTTAATGATGATGCCTTGGTATAAGAGAAGGCTTGATGAACTAAAATAAGGAGAATGATGATGCCTTGGTATAAGAGAAGGCTTGATGAATTGATAGAATGAGATTAGGGGATCAGAGTGTCACGTTCCGACACATAGAATTAAGGGATCGGGTGTCACGAATCGACACGTAGATTTAGGGGATCGGGTGTCACGAATCGACACGTAGATTTAGGGGATCGGGTGTCAAGAACCGACATGTAGATTTAGGGGATCGGAGTGTCACGTTCCGACACATAGTAGTAGGGGATCGGAGTGTCACGTACCGACACATGAGGAATAAAGATAATGAGGGAGCGGAGTGTCACGTACCGACACAAGAGGATAAAGATAATGAATCTTGAAAGATGTTAAGATACTCTATCTAATGAACCTAATTCCCAAATGAGTATGGTATTGAGGCTTGAGTCCTCATGGGTAAACTTGGCGGTACTTATTAATGATTAAGGTACTTGTTGTTGCTACATGTTAAGTATTGTAGTTGATTTATGATATTACTTGATATATACTGTTTTCTATTTTGAGTTGGCCGATGATACCTACTCAGTACTTGTGTTTGTACTGACCCCCTACTTTTATGTTTTATTCCTTGTTATTTGTGGAGTGCAGCAAACGTGCCGCCGTCTTCAACTCAACCGCAATTCTTGCCAGTCTTCGTCACACCGGATCTTCAGGGTGAGCTAATTCTTCTAGCTTGGACTGGATCTTCTTCTTCATGTCTTGATGCCTTGAAGTTCCGGCATGGACTAGCTTTTACTTGTTTTAGCTTTTTAGAATACTCTTAGTTTAGTACTTTGATCATAGATGTTCTTGTTGTGATGACTTCTAGATTTTGGGAAATAATAGGTGTTGAATTTTAGAAGTAATGAATTGGTTTTTATTAATGAGTTTAAGTCTTCCGCATTATTTACTGTTGATATTATATTGAAATGTTAGAGTTTAGATTGGTTGGTTCGCTCACATAAGAGGGTAAGTGTGAGTGCCAGTCGCGGCCCGGTTTTGGGCCGTGACAAACTTGGTATCAGAGCATTAGGTTCGTTGGTCTCATCGCACAAGAACGAGTCTAGTAGGGTCTTAAGGAACGGTAGGGGGACGCCTTTACTTTTCTTTGAGAGGCTATAAGACTTAGGAAAATTCAATTCTTTCTTTCTTTCTTTCTGCTACTACTTGAATCCAATTGCTATCTAGGTGATACAAATTGGTATCTGACCATCTTCACTTTATTTTGCAAATGGTTAGAAATAGAGCAACGAACGCGCCAACACCAACACCGGCAAGATAGGAAGCGTCTGAGCCAGCCACTGGGGCTGTAGCTCGAAGAGGAGTAGCGGCAAGAGGCCGTGGTAGGGGTCGTGGGAGGACGTCCTCTAGAGGAAGAGGACAAGTACCTAGCCCATCTGATGCTAGGGTGGTGACTCCTCCACCGACTGAGGAAGTAGTAAGAGAGGGTGAGGAAGGGGACAATGAACAAGTGCAAAATGAGGAATTGCCACCCCAACCTACCCCAGAGATGATCAATCAGGTTCTTGCTTATCTTAGCGGGATATCTGATCAGGGTCAGGCACCTCCAGTGTTTTCTGCACCAACACCTCCGGTTTCAAAAGTACAACATGCAGCAACTATGGCTCCCCGCATGGATGCCTCATTGGAAATAGGCACGTTTCCTCGTCTGACTACAGGGCCTATAATGACAAATGATCAGCATGAACTTTTCAGTAAGTTCTTGAAATTGAAACCTCCAGTCTTCAAGGTCTTTGAATCTGAGGATGCCTACGATTTTCCTGGGTTGATCACGCGAGCTACTACACAAGATGGGTATAGTAGAACGGTTTGGTGTTGAGTTTGTGACTTATCAGTTCCAAGGAAACGCCAAAATGTGGTGACGGTCACATGTTGAGTGTCAACCAACAGAGGCACCACCTATGACTTGGGCATCATTCTCTAGCTTGTTTATGGAGAAGTATATCCCACGGACTTTGAGGGATAGGAAAAGAGATGAATTCTTAAGCCTAGAGCAAGGTAGGATGTCGGTTACTGCATATGAGGCTAAGTTTCGTGCACTATCCAGATATGCCACCCAACTTTGTTTCAGTCCACAAGAGCGGATTAAATGCTTTGTGAAGGGGTTGAGGTCAGAGTTGCGGATTTCAGCCTTACAGGTAGCGGCTAAGGCAAAATCCTTCCAAGAAGTGGTAGATTTCGTGGTAGAGGTGGAAGGAGTGAAGACAGATGAATTCACCATGGCATCGACATCAAAAAGGTTTCAAAAGGGAGGTGAGTTTAATGGTTCTTACTCTAGAGGACAGGGTTCCGGAGGTTACTCAGTTCGACCAATTCAGTCTTCACTACAAACTGTAGTTGGGGGACCACCTCAGACCTGTCAACACTTCTCTAGGAGACCTATGCTTGACTCTAGAGAGTGTTATGGATGTGGAGAGACTGGACATATTAGGAGGAATTGTCAAAAACAGAGTTGTAGACCCCCAATAGCTAGAGGTAGAGGTGGTCATGGTAGAGGCAGTTATTCTGGAGGACGTGGTGGTCGAGGTAATGGTGGTCACCAAAACGGCCGGGGTGATGGGCAAACTGGAGCCACTACATCACAACATGGTAGGGGCAACGGACAGACAAACGATAGGGCCCATTGTTACGCTTTCCCTGGGCGGTCTGAAGCGGAGGCATCTGATGCTGTCATCACAGGTAATCTTTTGGTTTGTGATTGCATGGCTTCTGTATTGTTTGATCCCGGATCCACATTTTATTATGTATCTTCCTCATTTTCTAATGGTCTTAATTTACATTGTGAATTACTTGACATGCCTATTCGTGTTTCTACTCCGGTGGGTGAGTCTGTGATAGTTGAAAAAGTGTATAGGTCTTGTTTGGTGACTTTTGTGGGGAGTAACACTTATGTAGATTTGGTTATCTTAGAAATGGTTGACTTTGATGCAATTCTGGGTATGACTTGGCTTTCTTAAAATTTTGCAATCTTGGATTGTAATGCTAAAATTGTGACGTTAGCCAAGCCTGGGACAGATCCGTTAGTGTGGGAGGGCGACTACACTTCCACTCCTGTGCGTATCATCTCCTTTCTTCGTGCTAAGATAATGGTTAGTAAGGGTTGTTTAGCTTTCTTGGCACACCTCAGGGATGACACTACCCAAGTACCTTCGATTGAGTCGGTTTCGGTAGTCCGTGAGTTTTTGGATGTGTTTCCTGCAGATCTTCCTGGTATGCCACCGGATAGGGATATTGACTTCTGTATTGATCTTGAACCGGGTACTCGCCCCATTTCTATACCCCCTTATAGAATGGCTCCCGCGGAGTTAAGAGAGTTAAAGGCCCAACTTCAAGAGTTATTGAGCAAAGGCTTCATTAGACCAAGTGCATCTCCTTGGGGTGCTCCGGTTTTGTTTGTGAAGAAGAAGGATGGGAGTTTTCGGATGTGCATAGACTACCGGCAGTTGAACAAGGTAACTATTAAGAACAAGTATCCTCTTCCTCGCATTGATGACTTGTTCGATCAGTTACAAGGTGCTTGTGTCTTCTCTAAGATTGACTTGAGATCCGGTTATCATCAATTGAAAATACGGGCAACGGATGTGCCAAAGACTGCTTTTAGAACTAGGTATGAAAATTACGAATTTGTAGTGATGTCTTTTGGTCTTACGAATGCCCCTGCTGCCCTTCATGAGCTTGATGAACGGGATATGTAAGCCATATTTGGATCTCTTTGTGATTGTATTTATTGATGATATACTGATATACTCTAAAAGTAAGAAGGAACATGAGGAGCATTTGAGAATGGTATTGGAAATGTTGAGGGAGAAAAAGCTTTATGCCAAGTTCTCTAAGTGTGAGTTTTGGCTAGATGCAGTGTCCTTCTTGGGGCACGTGGTTTCTAAGGATGGAGTGATGGTGGATCCTTCTAAGATTGAGACAGTGAAGAATTGGGTAAGACCTACTAATGTGTCAAAAATAAGGAGCTTTGTTGGGTTAGCTAGCTACTACCGCCGATTTGTCAAGGGATTCTCTTCTATTGCTTCCCAATTGACGAACTTGACTAAGCAAAATGTTCCATTTGTATGGTCGGACGAATGTGAGGAAAGCTTTCAGAAGCTCAAGACCTTGTTGACTACTGCACCAATCCTTACCTTGCCAGTAAAGGGTAAGAACTTCATTGTTTATTGTGATGCATCCTATTCTGGTTTGGGTGCAGTGCTAATGCAAGAGAAGAGTGTAATTGCTTATGCTTCAAGGCAATTAAAGGTGCATGAACGTAATTATCCGACCCATGATTTGGAGTTGGCTGCGGTAGTGTTTGCTTTGAAGCAATGGAGGCACTATTTATATGGGGTGAAGTGTGAAGTCTACACGGATCATCGTAGCCTACAGTATGTTTTTACTCAGAAGGATTTGAACTTGAGACAGAGGAGATGGATGGAACTACTGAAGGACTACGACATCACTATTTTGTATCATCCGGGAAAAGCGAATGTTGTGGCAGATGCTTTAAGTAGGAAGGCGGGAAGCATGGGAAGTCTAGCTCACTTGCAAGTTTCTAGACGCCCATTGGCTAGAGAGGTGAAGATTCTGGCTAATGACCTTATGAGGTTAGAAGTAAATGAGAAGGGAGGATTTTTTGCTTGTGTGGAGGCAAGATCTTCCTTCCTTGACAAGATTAAGGGAAATCAGTTTAATGATGAGAAATTGATCCGGATCCGAGATAAAGTGTTGCAAGGAGAGGCCAAAGAAGCAACAATCGATGAGGAAGGTATTTTGAGGATTAAGGGAAGGGTATGTGTACCCCGCGTCGATGATTTGATCAACACTATTCTGATAGAGGCCCATAGTTCAAGGTATTCTATACACCCTGGTGCAACCAAGATGTATCGTGACCTAAAGCAACACTTTTGGTGGAGTAGAATGAAGCGTGATATTGTTGGTTTTATTGCCAAATGTCCATTAACAAGTAAAGTATGAACACCAGAGGCCCGGAGGAACACTTCAGAGAATGCCCATTCCTGAATGGAAGTGGGAGAGAATTGCAATGGATTTTGTGGTTGGTCTTCCAAAGACAATGGGTAAGTATGAATATATTTGGGTGATTGTTGATAGGTTAACTAAGACTGCTCATTTCATTCCGGTCAAGTGACTTACAATGCCGAGAAGTTAGCCAAGATCTATATCTCAGAAATTGTTCGGTTGCATGGGGTTACACTCTCCATCATATCAGATAGAGGTACGCAGTTTACTTCTAAGTTTTGGAAAACACTGCATGCGGAATTGGGTACTAGGTTGGACCTTAGTACCGCATTTCACCCTCAGACTGATGGTCAGTCTGAGCGAACGATTCAAGTGTTGGAGGATATGCTTCGTGCATATGTGATAGAATTTGGTGGTCATTGGGATAACTTCTTACCCTTAGCAGAATTTTCGTACAACAATAGCTATCACTCAAGTATTGATATGGCTCCATTCGAAGCATTGTATGGGAGGAGATGTAGGTCTCCCATTGGTTGGTTTGATGCATTTGAGGTTAGACCTTGGGGTACTGACCTTTTGAGGGATTCATTAGAGAAAGTGAAATCTATTCAAGAAAAGCTTTTAGCGGCGCAAAGTAGGTAAAAGGAATATGCAGATCGAAAGGTTAGAGACTTGGAGTTTATGGAGGGTGAGCAAGTCTTGCTGAAGGTTTCGCCCATGAAAGGGGTGATGCGGTTTGGTAAAAGAGGTAAACTAAGCCCAAGGTATATTGGTCCCTTTGAAGTACTTAAGTGAGTAGGGGAGGTGTCTTACGAATTAGCCTTGCCTCCAGAGCTGTCCGGAGTGCATCCGGTATTTCATGTGTCTATGTTGAAAAGAAACCATGGGGATGGAAACTACATCATTCGTTGGGATTCAGTCCTTCTTGATGAGAATTTGTCTTATGAGGAGGAACCTGTTGCTATTTTAGATAGAGAGGTCCGCGAGTTGAGGTCGAGGGAGATTGCATCCATCAAAGTTCAATGGAAGAATCGACTAGTTGAAGAGGCCACTTGGGAGAAGGAGACTGATATGCGAGAAAGATACCCACACCTGTTTAAAGATTCAGGTACTCCTTCTCGCCCATGTTTTTCTTCTTGTGATCGTTCGAGGACGAACGATGGGTAAATTGGTATCTATTGTAACGACCTGTTTAGTCATTTTGAGCAGAAGATTTTATTCTGGAAAACTGGCTGAGACGACGGACCCCACAATGGACCGTCATGGGCACGACGGACCGTCGAGGGGGTCTCGTTCCAAAACACTTAGAAATTCTGAAATTTGGGTACTGAAATCGACTCTCTGAACTTCGTAACGGAATGGCAGGACGGACCGTCGTGGGCACGACGGACCGTCACAGACTCTTAAAGAAAATGGAGTCTCTGAACTCTGTGACGGAGCAGCAGGACGGACCATCGCAGGCACGATGGGCCGTCACAGGCTGCGTTATCCCAGCCTGGGTCGGATTTCTTTAAATGTTTTAAGGGACATTTTTGACTATTCCTGCTTTAATTATAAAGATAGTGGGTTAATGTTAATAAGTCTAATTACTTGGGGGTTAAAAGAGGTAACCTTGAGTTAATTAATGGGGTATTATTGCCATCTTTTATACTTAATTATATGCTAATTAGGGTAAAAGAAAGAGGGTTTGAATAAGAAAAATAGAAAGAACAAGAGAGAGAGGGAGAATAGAATGAGGAAGAGAGAAACAAAGCTTGGGAAATTGCTTGCTTGATCACGAATCTTCGGTGGAGGTAGGTTATGGTTTTTATGCTCTTCGTAGTAGACTCTTAATAGCGAATGATATGTGTTGATAATATTATCTCCTCTTCTATATCCTTAAATGTATGCTTGCATGAATGTGATTATATAATGGTGATAAAATAAGCATGATGAAGCTATTGAATCATAAATCTTGAAAAACTCTAATCTCTTTGTTAATGATGATGCCTTGGTATAAGAGAAGGCTTGATGAACTAAAGTAAGGAGAATGATGATGCCTTGGTATAAGAGAAGACTTGATGAATTGATAGAATTAGATTACGGGATCGGAGTGTCACGTTCCAACACATAGAATTAAGGGATCGGGTGTCACGAACCGACACGTAGATTTAGGGGATCGGGTGTCACGAACTGACACGTAGATTTAGGGGATCGGGTGTCACAAACCGACACGTAGATTTAGGGGATCGGGTGTCACGAACCGACACGTAGATTTAGGGGATCGGAGTGTCACATTCCGACACATAGTAGTAGGGGATCGGAGTGTCACGTACCGACACATGAGGAATAAAGATAATGAGGGAGCGGAGTGTCACGTACCGACACAAGAGGATAAAGATAATGAATCTTGAAAGATGTTAATATACTCTATCTAATGAACCTAATTCCCAAATGAGTATGGTATTGAGGCTTGAGTCCTCATGTGTAAACTTGGCGGTACTTATTAATGATTAAGGTACTTGTTGTTGCTACATGTTAAGTATTGTAGTTGATTTATGATATTACTTGATATATACTGTTTTCTATTTTGAGTTGGCCGATGATACCTACTCAGTACTTGTGTTTGTACTGACCCCCTACTTTTATGTTTTCTTCCTTGTTATTTGTGGAGTGCAGCAAACTTGCCGTCGTCTTCAACTCAACCGCAATTCTAGCCAGTCTTCGTCACACCGGATCTTCAGGGTGAGCTAATGCTTCTAGCTTGGAATGGATATTCTTCTTCATGTCTTGATGCCTTGAAGTTCCGGCATGGACTAGCTTTTACTTGTTTTAGCTTTTTAGAATACTCTTAGTTTAGTACTTTGATCATAGATGTTCTTGTGGTGATTACTTCCAGATTTTGGGAAATAATAGATGTTGAATTTTAGAGGTAATGAATTGGTTTTTATTAATGAGTTTATGTCTTCCGCATTATTTACTGTTGAATATTATATTGAAATGTTAGAGCTTAGATTGGTTGGTTCGCTCACATAGGAGGGTAAGTGTGGGTGCCAGTCGCGGCCCAGTTTTGGGCCGTGACATTGAAGCACTATATTCATTTGGTACAAAGGAGGGAATCAAGAAAATTATTGCGCATCGCGGGAAGATATTCGTTCCCCGCAAGAAATCAAGCATCGGAGGAATATATTCATGCCCCGTAACAAATAAGGCATCGCGGGAAAAAATTCATGCCTCGTAGTAATGCATCACGAAAAGTCGTTCATCGCAAGTTAATATTCATGTATCGCGAAAGATCATGGATCGCGAGTTAATGTTCACGCATCGCGGGAAGATATTCATGCCACACAAGAAATCACACATCGTAGGAGGATATTCATGCCCCACAGAAAATCATACCCGCGGAAATCACGCATAGCGGGAAGGTATTCATAACCTGCAGAAAGTAATGCATCACAGAAAGTCATGCATCGCGAGTTAATATTCATACATCGAGAAGGTATCCATGCATCGCGAAAAATCATTCACCGCGAGTTAATATTCATGCATCGCAAAAAGTAATGCAATGCGAAGAACAAGTCATGCATTGCAAGAGAAAATTTATTAATCACGGAAAAATCATTCATTGCGTAGCATAAGTCATGCATTGAAAGAAAATTCATGCATCGCGGAAAATTCATGCATTGTGGAAGAGAAAGAATGCACTGCAATGGAAGGAGATTGTACATCTCAAGAGGAATATATACCCATCAACAGCAAATGCATTTTTTATTTGGCAAGAGTAGACACAACAGAATCATCAAAGACGACATCAACAAAATATAAAGCACCCTGCATCAAATTTTGTTTATTTTTACATAAAATAGAGAGTACATCAAAGATTATATAAAAAACATAAGGCATAAGCTTCGTTTGCTTGACGTCAAACTCAATAGAGTTGGCGTCAAATGTTAAAGGAGAGCAATTAAATGTTGACACGGTAAAAGACAGTGTCTCTATTTTGGATTGCATTTTTATGCTGACAAGTTTATCTCAGTCTTTGTCGAGAGCATCCAAAAGGATAAATTCTCCAAAAATGAACCACATGTGTGGACAATCAAAAAGTGATGCAGCACAGCGTGGAACTTTTCTTAGCAGCGAACTGGGACATAGTCTAAAGAGGAGTGTTAAACTCTTAGGACGCGAGCAAAGGAGTGGCTTCCACCACAATAAAAACACACCCTATCAGAATGCATGTGGTTTTTTCTTTAAGTTTCTTAGTTTCAGTTTCACTTACGGAAATTTTGGTAGTTGTCGGAAACAATTTTCCAATCCGATTGACAATACACTAAGAGTCTTGATAATTATGTCGGCGTAATTTCATAATTATGGGTGTGAAGCATGCCACATTAATGGATAAGAGGTTATAAGTATCCTATTCACACTTGACTTTTTCTGTCACTTGTCCAGAACCAAAGATTATCTAGCACAATGAATTTCCTTTTCAACTGATCGAGTCGAACTACAAGCAGCCTGATTCCTTGAATTTAAGGATATGTAAGCGAGCTCAATATTGAAAACTCAGTTGTGTTCAAACATTCGGTCCATGCATAATTCAGTGTCGGAGTGACTTTTGAATTCTTCTAAAAATGTGCGCTAAATCATTGCGTATCGAACTATAAGTTTCTTGAATTCTTAAATAGCTTGAGATATGTAGAAACCCATTTCCTGGGTTCGACCATAATTCCTAAAGTCTATACCAAGTCCTTCCTCCGAAAGATGAAAATGTAGTTGGACAAAATTGACTTGGTAAAATTCATTTTCCTGGGATTCCCTACGTCAATCCAAGTATAATGAGGGACAATTGTTGATACCAAATTTTGGCCCTCCCCGACAAAATTTAGTTCACGAGTTTCTCAAATTCCAAACGAGTTTAAATAATTCACTTTATAAGATTCAAATGTTTTTCAAGTTATTTTAAAGTAGCTTTACTCGATTTTTATAGTTTTGAATATATATATATATATATATATATATATATATATATATATATATATATACTTAATACATTTTATCAAATATTTGAAAATGTTTTCACAAAGATTTTTAAAAATATATATATATATATTTGGTTAATTAGTTTAGTTATATGATATTTTATATTTTAAATTCTTTAGTTTATATTTGATTTAACTATTTACTAATTTCTATTAACTCATCATATTTAGTTTTAGCCGAATCACCAACTAAATCAATTTGGCTAGATGTTAACTCTAAATGGCTACAATCTAATTTCAGTAGTCATTTTTATAGCAATTCCAATATTTTCATCCACGCCTTCAACTAATTCTAAGGAAAAAAGTTTTCGGTCATTTTCTTTTATTCTTATTTACAGCACTACGTTGATTCCAAAATAATTTATATATGTAATTTTTCTAACCTCAGTCGACCCATCTCTTTTCCAAGTCCAATTTTCTCCTAATTGCAATCAAACTACAACAGCCCCAACACTTCGACCCACCCAAATAGACCAAATATCTCCAAATATATGCAGCCAAATTATATAACCCGACCCAATTTTGTTCACAAAAGAGAATCCCAGGAAGAGCGTTCTCAGACGTTCTAAAATCTTAAAGAAAATGACAATAGCAGACGCGTGAGATCCACCGCAATCCCTCGAAGCACCTCCTCCCTCCCACGCAAGGGAGAGTGGACGGAAAAATGTCCAAATACACGTCGATCACAACGGCAATAGGCGGAAGGTAGTACATTGTCTCCTTCTCCGTACAAGTACGATTTTGTGCAGCTTTTTTTGCGACTCCTGCTGCTGCATCGTCCTAGATATCGCAAGATTAAGACACGTCAAAGGTCAAGGACAATGGTATTCATCTAGACGTTCGTCCACCATTCCTCTTTCGGAATAGGGTGAAAAACTCATAAAAATGTGGGTCGGTTCAATTCGGTGAAAGATTTTGAATTGTCAATGAAATGCCTTTGTTCTAATCCTATTTTTCCCTCATTCTCACCCCCCTCCCCCCTCCCATTTTTTGACCTAGTTTCACATCTATTTAATCCCTTCTTTATTCATTGTTGAAGGGGGTGAGAAAAAAGTAGGAATATAAAAGAAAGAATTTCGGAGAAAATTCTTTTGAGTTGCCTTTGGTTTGGAATTTCTTGACTGAGCTTCTAACAATTATTAAGAATACACTCAAAATATAACTCCGAACAGAGAACTTTTGGGTTTTCTACCGATTTCTTTTATTACTGTCGTGTGAGGGTTTTTTCGTGGTAAAGTCGGTCACCTTCTATTCATCGTCCCAGGACCACTGCCCGGGAAAAGGTGATATTTCTCACTTCTCTGTCGTGCTTCAATGAGTTATTCATAGGAGGTGCTTTGGATCTCAGTTTTTTTTTATCTCACACTTCGTATAATTTTCTAGAAAAATGGTTGAATATTGCTTCAGATAGTTGTTTATAATCACTTGTTGACTTGTTGAGGTTCTGAATGCATAGAACAAGGTGTATATCAAATTTTGGTTATTAAATATTTATTTCTTTTCCAATTGTTTGGTCTTAATTTTGTTGTTACCTCGTTCTTCCTGTAGCGTAGTCTGCTTGCGGCTAAAATTCTATTCATAAGTCATGATATTGTTTCTTTTTTACTTGAGTTTGTTCACATTAATTAAATGATGAAACTTGTCAAAAACATGTTCTCATCCTATTCATGATTGTTAACTTTGATAATCTTCTATTACCATTTAGGTGTAAAAATATTGAATCTGTCTAGCTATCATTATTCATTATGAGAAGTGATTGTATTTTTCGTAGATGGTAACTTAAGCTTAACTATACTACTTTAGCATGATAGAAGTTTCTAAATATTAATTCATTCATATTATTTCCTTGGATGTTATCTGGTGGTTGTCCCAACTGATGACTAGCACGGTCCGTAGGTGGACCTGAGGTCCGTAGGTCTGACCGTAGGTGGGAATTAGCACACAGTTAAGGGGAAATGCAGTTGGGTCAACTTTATATGTTCATAACTCTTAGCACAAAATGAATTTTGTGTCACATTACCTACCTATAGATAAATAATTGAATTATCTTTCCAAAGCAACCAACCTTGCTAATATCATACCTTTAAGTAAAAATTAAGCTCATTTTAGTAAATGCCTATATAACAGGGCCAACTGAAGGACCAACCGGTGGGGCGTCGGTCAAACGACGGACCGTCTGTCCTGACCGTCATTTTGTCCAAAAACAACTTTTCTATGGGTCTTTTGGACCTTTCTCACTTCATTTAAAGCCTAACTTATGTCGTTTTGACCCTAAATCATTAGATTTTAGTAAGTATAATCCTAGAAACATAATTAAAACATATTTAACTCAAATCATTAATCAAAACATAGAAAATTAGAAGCAAGAGATGTTAAAAATCTCGAGAACCTTAGTTCAAGAACGCCACAAGATCCAGCAGTTCCATCCCAAAAACTTAAGTATTTTTCTGTGGATTTCATCATAAGGTATGTGGGATTTCACTCGTGGGTTCCTTTCCCCCATTGGTTCCTAATTTTCAGTCAGATTCTTGATTCTATTATCATAATTAAACCTAAGGATTCTAGAACCTTGATAGAAATGCATGACTTTATTAAATATATGTTCCAAATCATATTGTCATGTTATTACTTAGATTATCACAAGAATTCAGAACTCTAGCTTTGTATTTCTTTAGTTCTTGAAATACACATGCTAGGTCAGATACTTCAGACACTTCAGATATACATACCTCAGTTATAAATGCATAATTACCAGATTAATTGTTGCATTCTCAGTTTGCATGTTCAGTTTTGAGCAGATCCAGTATTTACAGAAACTCAGACATAATAAAGAAATTTGCAGAATTCATTGGGAGTAGCATAATATTGAGTTTGATAGGGTTTGGGGTACCCAATAGTCACAGAACTACTAGCCAAGTAGCTTGTAAGTCCCCTCTGTGGGCAATAATTTTAGTGATTGGGTCCTCTCGATGAGGCGTATACATCGGACACCACATTTAGCTCATGTGGTTTTATTATCAATTATTAGTAGCTCACACAGATCAGTCAGACTCTTTACATTGACCATTTATCAGTATATTCAGTATTCAGTTTCAGCATGTTATAAATTGTTCATTGCATCAAGTTAGCTTAGAATTCAGTTTATCATGTCAGATTAATATACTTGTTATTATGCTTGTTCAGTTATGTTTTATTTCAGCTTTACTCTATCCTACATGCCCAGTACTGTTCAAGTACTGACGCATACATGTGCTACATCTTCTCGTGATGTAGATTCAGATTCTCAGCATCCAGATCACGCATAGATTGATTTTTTGCGATCTCCAGTTTAGTAAATTCAGTGGTGAGTCCTCATTCTCTGAGGACACAGTCATGAGTGTCATTCTAGTCTTTTGTCATTTAGCTTCACTTTTTTTTAGATTTAGCTGGGGGCTTGTACCATTATTTCTAGTCTAGTTTAGAGGCTTATTAGTGACATAGTTAGTTTCATCTTAGTAGTTGTATTAAGCCATTGATTTCATTTATCTCGGTTATACAATATGGCTATTCCACATTTATTTTAGTTTAAAATTGATTTAGTTTCCGCAATAGTTTATATTCATTAATATGCTCATGATCATGCCAGTAGGGTTAGCTTGGTATCACTTGCGATCCTAGGTTCCGTGTCCGCATCTTAAGGGTAGCTTGGGGCGTGACAAAAGTACAAGAATACACAAAAAATAAGGTAACACAAATGGTGATGACAAATATAAACATGGAGAGCTTTGATATTCTCCTCAAGTGTGTCATTCTAAAGGGTGAAGCATGCCTTTTATAGGATATACAATCATCCGTTTGCAATGCTAAATAAATTACATTAGAAGACATCAATTAAGTTACACATTGATAAGACATTACTCTAGGGTAGGTTAAAGAAATATCCACACAATTAAGTCAATTTGTAACACTCCCCCTTGGATGTTTATATATAATGTGTCTCGTTAAAACCTTGCTAGGAAAAAACCCATGGGAAAAAGCCTAGAAAAGGAAAAGATTACACACATCTTGCAATACGCTTTGAGTGCTTCCTCATTCAAAACCTTACCAGGCATACCCAATGGGAAAAAACTATGTTTAAGGGAAAAAGAGTACAACGCCTATTTTCTCCCAGTAATGAAAAACATAATTGATATCTTGGAGACAACGCATCCCAATCTTGTATCTTAGCTTCTCAAATATTGACGTCGGCAATGCCTTAATGTATAAATCTGCAAGATTATCACTCGAACGAATATTTTGAACATTTATCTCACCATTTTATTGAAGATTATGTGTGAAAATAAACTTAGGTTCAATATGTTTTGTTCGGTCTAGTTTGATAAATCCTTCCTTTAATTGAGTTATGCAAGCAACATTATCTTCATGCAATATTATTGGAAACTTTGTTTGCACGGGAAGACCGTATAATTGAAAAATTTGTTGAGTCATTGATATCAACCATACACACTCTCGACTGGATTCTTGAATGGCTATAATCTCTATGTTATTTGAAGAAGTAGAACTATTGTTTGCTTCATCGAACGCAAAGATATAGTTGTACCTCCTTAGGTAAATAAATAGCCTGTCTGAGAATAAGTCTCCTCATAATCAATTACAGGCCTTTGTGAAAATCCTTGTGCCACAAGTCGTGCTTTATATTTTACGACTTTCTTATTTTCATTGCGTTTTCGCACAAAAACCCATTTATCCCCCACTGGCTTGACACCTTCAGGTATTCGGACTATTGGTCAAAAAAATTCACGTTTCTCAAGTGAAGCCAATTCTATTTAAATTTATTCTTTCCATTTTGGCCAATCATTTCTCTGTCTACACTCGTTGGTAGATCTTGGTTCCAAATCCTCATCTTGTTGCATTATTTCAACTGCAACATTATAATAAAAAGTACTGTCCAGCACAATAATATTTAAATTCCATATTTTTCTTGTCGAGACAGAATTTATAGAGATTTCCTCATTCTCATTATTTTCAGGTCCATGGACCTCGTTTATGGTGTAATCATTTATTATGTATTAGACTCCTTTGCTTTTCTAAGGATTTTTATCCTTAGAAAAATTGGTCTACCACGTTTTATGCATGGTCCAGACTCATTTGCCTTAACATTTAGTCCTATAGGGACATCAACTCAAACATGAGCATTCGAAGATGAGATATATGATTTAGTAACCTGTGGAAAGTTAGTAAATGCATTCGGCAGTTGATTTGCAATATTCTGTAAATTAATTTTCTGTTAAATTTCTTGCTCACATTGATTTGTTCGAGGATCTAAGTGATACGGTGAAAGTAAATTCTAGTCTATCTCATTTTTTAATTGCTTTTGTTCTACCCCTAATTTTGGGTATACTGATTCATCAAAATGACAATCAGCAAACCTCGTTGTAAATAAATCTCCAATTTTAGGTTGCAAATATTATCTAGTAGAACGAGATTCATACCCAACATATATTCCTAATCTTCTTCAAGGACCATCTTTTTGCGTTTTAATGGAGCAATTGGAACATATACCGCACAACCAAAGATTCTAAGATGGGAAATATTTGGCTCCTGAGCAAAAACCAATTGTAATGGGGTGATGTCATGATAACTTGTTGGCCTTATACGCACAATTGTTGTTGCATGCGAAATAGCATGCCCCCAAATCGAAACAGGCAAATTTGTTCTCATCAACAAAGGTCTAGCTGTCAATTGAAGACGTTTAATCAATGACTTTTCTAAAAAAAATTGAGTATGAACATGCGCAAGAGTATGTTCAACTATTATTCTAGTGGACAAACTATAATCATTAAATGCCTGGATGTAAACTCACAAGCATTATCAAGACGAATTATTTTATTGCATATTCTGGAAATTATGCTTTTAACCTTATTGTTTGAGCCAACAATCTCGCAAAAGACATATTGCGAGTTGATAATAAGAACACAGGAGACCATCTTGTAGATTCATCTATCAAGAACATATAATACTTTAATGGTCCACATGCAGGGTGAATAGGTCCACATATATCACCCTGTATCTATTCAAGAAATGCAGGGGATTTCACCCCAACCTTAGCCATTGATGGTTTGATAACCAACTTTCCTTGTAAACAAGAAGCACAATAGAATTCAATTTATTGAAGAACATTTTGGTTCTTAAAAGTGTGCCCATGTGAATTCTCAATTACATTGCACATCATATTATAATCGGGATGGCCCAACTGGTCATGCCGAATGACAAAATCATTATAATCAGTAAACCTTTTGTTTATTACGGCTGTGATTCAACTGTACAAATATTTATATGGTACAACCAAGAAGAAAGTGCTGGCAATTTTCGGTGCACAGTTTTCTTATCTGCATTTATTGTAGTTATATAAAGGTATTCCACCTTTCCTTCATTCGTAGCCTCGACATGATAGACATTTTGGCGAATAACCTTGAAACTTAAAAAGTTTCTATGAGACTTACAATAATACAATGCATTGTCAATTACAATTCATGTTCCTCGAAGTAGTAATAAGGTTCCTTTTCATGATCCCTCAATCAATTTTTTACTACCGGATATTGTATTAACATATGTCTTTTTCATTACCAAAGAAGAGAAATATTTCTTTTCTCTTAGTATCGTATAAGTTGTGGCACTGTCTGGAAGACACATATCTCCACTACTCATCTTGGATCCAATTAAAGACTGAAAATTTTATTTATCTTCCTAAGAATAAAAATACATAATAAGAAGTATGAAATTTAAAAAGATTAATCTTAAGTACATAAACTTTAATTAATACATTAAAAATACACCAAAAAATTATTAATTTCCTAGCTCAATTATCAATCTCAGTTGTGATGCCCAAAGAAGTCCTCAGCGTCCATATGAGTCATATCATCGAGCACATCAAAAGCATTATCTTTCAATGCTATGTCTCCCTCAACATTATCATTAGATTTTGAGAAGATCCTGCCTGAATATCATCTTTGAAAGTCAAATGTGACTCTACCCGGGCCTTAGAAGAGGAGGCACCACCTTTATTTCCTTTTCTTATAAAGGAAATCTGATACAACCAAATAAAATGCTCATGCTCCCGACATTCATTTTTCCAGTGACCTTTAAGGCTACAACGATGACAGTGATTGCCCTTTCCTCTAGAAGGATTATTTTGAGAACCTATATTTTTATCCCTTTTGTTATGAACACAACCTCGACGATTATTATATCGTCTTTGCCTTTGCCACGCCTGCGCACATTATCATGGCACAGATTATTATGTCTTATTTCAGACTGTTCATAGGCATCAACTGCGTGTGCCTCTGATAATGGAGCACTTCCACCGGGACGGGTTTCATGATTTTTCATGAAAAGGTCATTTGTTGATCAGCCACCAGAAGGCATGAGATCAATTCAGATTATTTCTGAAAAACTTTTTCTCGATATTGTTGTTGTAATATCATATTAGAGGCATGAAAAGTAGTTAGCGTCTTTTTTAACATGTCCTTAAACTTTATTATTTCCCAACATAATACAAATCGGGAATTTATTATAAATACAACAGAGTTAACTCATTATGGTTTTATAATCTTGAAACTGTAAGTGCATTCACTCATAATGAGCCCTTGGTAATACCGTTGCCTTGAGGTGGTCATACCTCTCTTTCAAACCTATCCACAATTCAAGTGGATCTTTCACTATTAGGTATACAACCTTCAGGATTTCATCAAGATGATGACAAAAGAAAATCATAGCTTTCACTTTATGATGATTTGACGTTGTATTTTCTTCGATTATTCTATCACCAAGACCCTTAGCAGTAAGGTGAGTTTCAGCATCTAGTATCCATGACAAATATTTTTTTCTATATATGTCAAGTTCCACAAATTCAATTTTTGACAAATTCGACATGATGGAAACTATCAAAAAATAATTTAGAGTTAATATTATGATGTTGGTTTCTTTAAAATAAAAGATAATTTTATTTTTCAAATTATTAAGAATATAAAGTATATTATATGCATGAACATGGAATGTTACAAAAATCATGTTAACTTATAAAGTATGAAACGGTAGATTTAATATTTGTACGTATTGAATTTAAAGTTATAAATTAGTAGCATAAATAACATAACAATATAAAGTTGAAACATATTGATTATTATGCCTATAAGGTATTATAATAATACCTAAAGCAGGTTATATATATGCAGTAATAAAAAAATACTAATCAAAGAGTTATGCAAGTCCTATTAGAGATGTTATAACACACAAATATATACTTGATTCTAAAAAAATTTGATTAACTTTTAGGAACTAATATCGAATTAAGTATGTCTCAGTTTGCAAGAGACTCGTGCTAATAACGTGATGTAAAATGAGAGGAAAACACAAAATTAGACAAACAATAAGGTAAGACAAATGTTGATGACAAGTATAAAGACAGAGAGCTTTGTTATTCTCCTCAAGTGTGTCATTCAAAAGGGTGAAGCATGCCTTTTATAGGATGTAAAATCATCCATTTACAATGCTAAACAAATTACGTTAGAAGACATTACTTAAGTGATACATTAATAGGACATTACGTTAGGAGTAGGTTAAAGAAACATCCACACAATTAAGTGCATTTGTAAGAAAATATTTTTTATATATATATTTTATTAATTTGCTTTTATTTGAATACATCTTGCCTACTTAAGCTTCTACCGTTTAGAATGATCGCTCTTTTGTTATTCCCTTATTATAATTAATTAGGAAATAATAGTAATAAATCAATGAAGAAATAAATAAATAAATTTCCTTTACTTAAGTTTTTAAGGTTTGAAAATTAAAAGTCAAAAGCCATTTTTAGTGAAATCGTAGGTCAACCGCAAGTTAGCGGGCATTCCGAGGTCCTAACACCTTCTTGGAATGTACATTTGAAGTTCGAACCCTTCTCAACCAATTTTTATCTATTTTTTTAAATCTTTTGAAAAATAATTGTTAACTTTTTTCTTGAATTTTGCTAAAAAACAAGTGGCGTTTCTGTTAATTCAGAAAATTGATTTCTTTTAAATCATAAGATTAATTGATTTTTTGAAACTTAGTAATTTTTACTTTTACATATTTTCTTCAAACAAAAATGACGGTTGACAATACTGTATGAGGAAATGGGCGTCGACTGACCTACGGACTCTAGGTTTGGGTCTCGTAGGTTAGGTCTATGATTTAGTGGTGAGTTTTTTGGGTTTCATTTATTTAGTTAGGTATTTTGTTAGGGGTTTAATTAGGGATTAGGTGGTGATTAATTAGGTCAGTTAAGCACCTATATGAACTACCCTAATCTTAAACCCAACTTAACACCTAATTTTTCCCAAACTCAAATTACTCATCCTTCTCTCTACATTCTCTCTCTCTCAAAGAAGAACTCCATTGGAGAACTAGGTCAAGGTCATTAGGGAAGAAAGAAGACAATTTTCCTCCATCAATCTACAACAAATATCAAGGTATGGGAACTCTCCACCTTTGGCATTCCTTTTCCCAAAGGGTTCTTCCAAAATTGATTTTCAAAAAGATGATTTGACATGGGTTTCTTCCTAATGCAAATTTGATCTTCTAAATTGTGTTTTTTATGATTTCTTTTTATTATGGTTAGAATATGTTGTATTATTTTTCAATTACACTGGTTCTTGTTGAATTAACCTACTGTATAGAATAGATCATGAATTGACCCAAATTCGTTAACCCTAGGTGATGAACTCTTCTTGAGTTGAGTAGTATTTAGTCAATTGAGTTACTTGTTGTGTTAATTACTACTGAATGATGTTGTTACACCTATTGATAGGTGGAATTGGATTGGTTGAGAGTAAGACCAATAATGATGGCATTGGAAGGAGAAATTGGCAAGATACTGTGACCTTAAAACATTACTTCAATTGTGATTGCTTTTACTTAGTGATGAAGTTCTATTGAAGCATGTCTGGTGATTGAATTAGATAGGTTTTTATATGATGATGATAGTTTAAATGTATTGATTATGTGACTTCTGAGATTATGCTTGCGATGAAATGATATAGGGTTGGTGATGAGTTGCCTATATGCCTTATGATGATATGATGATGTTAATATGCTAATCTCACATGTGAGGATTGTATTGAAAGAGTAACTCATGCAATTACCATTGATCTCATGATGATTGTATACAAAGGTTTAGTCTCCTATGACCTAAACTAATCTTTGATGAATAATAAAGGTTTAAAGACATTTCAAAAAGGTACTATATCTTAGCACCGAGTGTACTAGTAGTGAGGAGAGTCCCTTCCCAAGTAGGAAGGTAGGTTCACGATTATACTCATGAGATTGGAGACTATAATTCAAGGTGCATAAAGAGGGTCCCAAGAATGTCTCTTAGTTGTTGAACTATGTTGCCTCCATAGTAGGTATACTAGCTGGTGGATCCACAAAGATTCTATGTTCATGTTTGGTTCTACTTCTGCAACTAGACCACCTTTTTTCGGTGTAGGGTTTTCATGACACTGGATTCCATAGTTTTTGTCGGTTAAGAAAAGTGTTCTCAAAAGTAAAATGAAGTAATAATGTGAACACTAATTAGGGTGACTTAAGGGGTTTCACTTAGTTTAGGTAGGGGTATTGGACTCTACATATACATTGCACTAGTTGACATTGAGGGATGTCTAGAAGGTTTTTATTACATTCTTATGAAGTAAATGTCATCTATATGTTGACTTTACATGTTGATGATACTACATGATGTTAGTTTCACTTATTAACATGTTATTGGTCTATATATTGCTACATATGATGACGACTACTATTGATGCCATGCTATATTGAATTAGACATTACTTGCGATCCTTTGCTGAGTTTACTAGGTTGAGAAAGTTTATGGGGATTTGATTGTTCATTGTAGTTTTAGGATGAATGATGGTTTATGAGTAAATGTCTTGCTTATGTTATAATGTTGTGAACTTTTATACATGGTTATGACTTTAAGGACTGTTTAACTATTGGCTTGTATGGGTTCTTGGTGTTGCATAAGGGTTTTTTGAAATGTATTTATCATGCCTTTGATTAAATGTCCCTTTTATTATTATTTCTAATGTTTTATGTGCATGTTTTTATACTTAGTACATGTGATGTGTTAACCCCTATCTATCCCTTTTTCCCTAACATTTGAGGTTTCGATCGTCGAAGGGTTCGTGACCATTTGACAAGGAAGGCTTGGATCATTTATCCAAGTGTGGGTATGTTATCAAGATACAAGGATGATGCCTTCCTCATTCTACGTATGATAGTCTATGGACATTCGTTTCACTCTTATTGTTTAAGACATTATTGTAAGCCCTAAGTGGCATTTATACATTTGCGTAAGGGCTATGCACATATTGTTCTATTTTATTTAGATGGTTTAATATGAGACATTCCTATTAAGACTATATGGTTTATGATGTCTTTATGTTACATAAAAGAAGAAGAGTACGTAATCTTCTTATTTCGAGAAGTCTAACTAAACTCCCTATGTATATACTATGTGTAAGTGACAGGTCTATGTAAACCTCATGACGTAGATGTAGATGAAAAGTTTTAATTTTATGCACTAACCTGTGAATGTAATGATGAATGCTAAGAGTCTAGTCTGAGTCCACTCCGAGGACGACGATGCCGCTTACGTTTCAGGGGTGCTCCCTGAATGTAATATCACCAAAAGGGGTTTTCCAAAAAGCCTAAATATATACTTTTATTTATATATCTTATACCAATACTTCCAATGTATATGTAAATATAACTAGAATATTATGCAAATACCCCCATGCAATACCATAAATCACGGTAACACTTATGTTAATCAAGGGTGCACGTATCACAAAATTTCAAGCCACAAACATGAGGATAAAATATATTATATTAATTAAGTGATAGTATTGTTAAAGAATTACAAAAGTCCTACATCGGTGGTTAATGATATGGGTGGACCCCTTATAAGGCTTGGACAATTCTCCTCCCTTTGAGCTTGCTTTTGGGGTGTGAGTTAGGCGTAAGACCTAATTTCACATGGTATCAGTGTAGGGACCGTCTCACCTGATGTAGGGGCCCCAAAAATCAAAATTGCCCACGCACCAGATGCTAAGCACTGGGCGTGAGGTGGGTTGTTAAAGAATGACAAAAAGCCCCACATCGGTGCTTAATTAGATCGGTGGACTCCTTATAAGGCTTAGGAAATCCTCCACCCTTTGAGCTACATTTTGGGGTGTGAGTTAGGCCTAAGAGCTAATTTCACAAGTATATCGTCATGGGAATGTGGGTCTATTATTTAGAGGTGTTGCAACTCTCTCCCCCCAAAAAAATTTCATTACGAAATTTACCTTAAACTAATCCCAAAAAAAGTGTGAATACTAGGTCCTCATCTCTTTGTCTCCCTCACAGGTACCTTGTTTTCGAGAATGGTTCCTCCAAAGTACCCTTTACTAAGGGAATTATCTTGTTCCTAAGCTGCTTTAATTTACAAATATGAAATAGGATAGGTTCATCATTATACGTCAAGTAAGGATTAACCTCAATAAAGTCAACTAGAAGTACATGAGATAGATCGGGACGATATCCTTTTAGCATAGAAACATAGAAGAAATTGTGGATCTTGTCTAATTCCGATGGAAAAGCAATTTTATATGTAACTGGTCCAACCATTTCAAGTATCTCATAAAGTCAAAATCGGGGATTAAGCTTTCCTTTTTTGAAAGATCACATAATTCTTTTCCATGTACATACCTTTAAGAACCTTTATATGCAACTTGATATTCAATGTCACGCCTTTATGATAAGCGTACGACTTTTGTCAATTCGAAGAAATCTTTAAACGACCATTGATAATTTTTACATTGTCCTACATTTGTTGCACTATTTCAGGACCAATAAGCTTTCTTTCACCAATTTCACTAGAACAAATAGTGCTCATGCATTTTCTTCCATAAAAGTCTTTATAGGGAGGAATTCTAGTATTCGATTGACAACTATTATTGTAAGAAAATCATATCAAGGCCAAGTCTTTCTCCAAATACCCTCAAACACCATAATGCAAGCTCGAAACATATCCTCTAAAATTTGTCTCTCTTTTAGACTAGCCATCTATTTGATAATGGAACAAAATGCTAAATCTCAACTTAGTACCCAAAGCCTCCTGTAAATTATCTCAAAATCTAGATTTAAACCTTGGGTCTCAATCAGATACAATGAATACAAGAATCCCATGAAGTCTTTTAATCTCATTTAGTACAATACGACTAAATCCTCAAGTAAGTAGTCAATCTTGATTGATAAGAAGTGAGCACACTTGGTTAGTCCGTCCACAATCACCCTTATTACATCATGATTTCTCTGAGTGTGAGGAAGTCCAGAAACAAAGTCCATAGTTTTTCTCTCCCATTTCAATTTCGGCATTGAAGAGGGCTTTAGTAAGCCAACAGGGACTTGATGTTTTACCTTTACTTGCTGACAAACTAAATATTTTGAAATGAACACCGTAGTGTCTCTCTTCATGCCATTCAAACCTACAACTTTCATTGATGGTCTGGTGCATCTTTGTAAATATAGGATGCATTGCATATGAAGTATATTCTTCATTCAATGTTTCTCTTCTCATTTTTTCATCGTTAGGGACGCATAACCTGTTTCGATAAAGTTAGTCACCATCCTTTCTTAATGTAAAATCACGTTTTCCCATCATTTTGGACTTCTCTATTCAATTTTACAAGTTTGTCATCTAACTTTTGTGTTTCCTTCACGTGTTCAAGTAACATTGGCATTACTTGCAAATTAGCAATAAGTAAACCATTTGAATCAGGTGTAAACATTTATGACTCTTAACTAAAGGATCAAGGTCAAAGGAGTTAAAGAAATGCTTTCGTAGGATTTTCGACTTAAGGCATCATCAACCACATTATCTTTACCTGGATGATAATCAATCGTGCAGTGATAATCTTTGACGAGTTCAATCCATCTACACTGTCTTAGGTTTAGCTCATTTTGAGTAACCATGTACTTTAAGATTTTGTAATCAGTGAATATATGAAATTTAGCTCCATACAAATAATGTCGCCATCTTTTTAAAGCAAACACTGTAGCACCAAATTCAAGATCATGAGTAGGATAATTCAACTCATGCGGTTTGAATTTTCGAGGGGCATAAGAAATTATCTTCCCTTCTTGCATAAAAACTCATCTAAGTCCATTGAGGGTAGAATCATTGTATACTACATTCTCTTTAACTTTAATTGGTAGAGTAAGTATTGACGCTTGAGTCAATAAGGATTTGAGAGTTTCAAAGCTCTCTTGGCATTATTCATCCCAAATAAACTTTACTTCTTTATACAATATCTTAGTAAAGGGGAGGCGATAATGGAGAAACCTTTCACAAATCTTCTGTAGTATCTTGCTAAGCCCAGGAAACATTTTACATCAACCGGATTTCTGGAAGGTCTCCATTCAATAACTACTTGTATCTTCTAGGTTCCACCTTCACTCAGTTTATACATCATGTCCCAGAAAAGCAACTTTGTCCAGCCAATATACACACTTGGAAAATTTAGCATAAACTTCTCTATCCTTCAAAAGCAAAATAATTTGGAGTTGTTTATAATGGTCTTCACTACTTCTGCAAAATATTAAAATATCATCTATTAAAACAACCACAAACTGATCAAGATAAGGTGTGAATACTCGATTAATTATACCCATAAATACTGCAGGAGCATTTGTCAATCCGAATGTAATCACTAAAAATCCATAATAACCATAACAAGTTCTAAAAGTTTTTTTAGGAATAACTTTCTCTCAAAAATGCAGTTGGTGATATGCAGACTTTATGTCAATCTTCGAAAATAATTTAGCACCCTTAAGTTGGTCAAACAAATCATGGATCCTTTTTAGCGGATATCTATTTTTGATTTTTATTATATTCACTTTTTCCAAAGTCAATACAAAGCCTAAGATAGTCATTTTTCTTCTTTACGTATAAAATAGCGGCTCCCCAATGAGAAACACTAGGTCGTATAAAACCTTTCTCAAGAAGTTCTTTCAATTTAGATTTCAATTCTTTTAATTTTGCTAGAACCATTGTTTACGAAGTTATTGAATAGGGGTAGATCCATGAATAAGCTCGATTTAAAATTCAACCTCTCTTTTTGGGTGCAATCCAGGAAATTTTTGTGGGAAGACTTCTGGTAAATCACATCTAGAAGGTATGTCCATGATAAAAGGACTAGTTAACTGTGTATCAACTATGTGAAAAAGGTATGCCCTACAGGCCGCAGAAATAATACTAGATGTCAATGATCTTTCACCTTGTACGATGATGCGTGAACATGTAAGATCTTTAAAAGTCATATAATTTGACCTACAATCTACAATTTCCATATATTTATGAAGCAAATCCATCCCAATAATACATCAAAATCTTTAAAGTGAATTTCAATCAAGTTTGTAGAGAAAATAATGTTTTTAATCGGTAAGGGAAAATCACAATAAATTCAATTACACAAAACTTGATAACCCAAAGGACTCTCAAACAAAACATCATAATTAAGTTTCACATATTTCACATTCTCAAGAAGAACAAGTGATGAAGAAATACATAAATGTGTAGAACTAGGATCAAACAATGTAAACACACATAAGCCAAATTAGTGAAATTTACTAACAACCATGTTTTGTTAATCTTTATCATCCCTTTGCCACATAGAATAAGCGCGTGCAGTACCCCTTTGTCCACTAGCTTGATTAGCTCTATTTGTACCTGTTGCTTGGTTGTTATTAGGCTTGCACCTTTCTTAGTTTGATGAGGATTGATAGAAGGCTTATGACCCGAGCCTTGAGTTTTCAAGGAAGGAGCATTATAAGGATTAAGAAAATCCTTCACTTCATGTTCAAAGCTTCCAAAATTGAAACATTCACTAGAGGCTCTCCTACATGTACGATAATGATTCTTTCCATATGGCTGACAAGTGGGACGTGAGGCTTACCTTGGCCATAATTTGGAGTGTTAGGTGTAGATAAATCTGATATGTTTTGTTTTGATGAGTTAGCGTGTTATCACGACTAGCCTTAAAATTATAAAACCGTCCCATTTTATTGATCTCAAAAATCATGTCTACGCTTTCGAAACCTGGTTTGATATCTACTAGCTTTTTCTTTATCAAGTCGTTCCCAAGTAAAATCAGATGGACACTAACTTACAAAATTTCTCATGTTGCAGGATTGCCACATTCTTCATAATGGAATCATTCAAACCATCTTCTAATTTCCTGCACTTGTCTTTTTCCTCTTTAATAATACCTCGAACATAACTAGAGAGCATTAGAAATCTTTTTTCATATTCAGCAATAGACAATCCTTGTTTCCGTAGATTGAAAAACTTCTTTTTGTTTGCATCACAATAAGCAGGTGGGACATACTTTATATGAAATTCTTTAAGAAAATCATCCCAAGTAAGAACAGTAGGTTTTATCTTGGCATTCGAAACACTTACCAACCAATCATAAACTTGCTTTTGTAATAGTGAAGTAGCATACATAAATTTCGCAACATCAAAACACTTAAATTGCTCAAACACCCTCTCCATGTGATCTAACCATTGTTCAGCATCAGTGGTATCAACACTTCCTTCAAAATCTACTCCACCCCCTTTGTCTTATTTATCAAAGTTAATCATGTTGGAATCATGCATTGAGTCATCCATGTGGTGGAAAAATTCATCCATTTGTTGAAAAGAAGGATTCATGGATTGAGTACCACGACTCATGTGAGGATGTCAACGAGCTCTTACATGCTGATGGTTTTCCACATCAGACCCACTAGTGTGGGAAATATACTCATTCAAGATATCTTCTCCAACCCCTTCCAGCACTTGACGTTGGGAATCTGATGTACCCGAACCATCATGAGCAGCTTCTATAGACCAGTCAGAAGAAGAGGTCATAACTTATAATTCCTTCAAAAGGAAGATCACATTGCATTAGGAAATGTACATTATGAATGTGCACTCTACATGAAATGAAATTATAATAAACCATAAAAGCGAACAAATAATCTAAATTGAACATTTTTTGAATATGAACAAGTATACAAAGTAATTTACAGCAAAATTCCTAGAACCACGAACCTAAACTCTGATACAAATATACTTGTAGCGACCCTTTTAGGTAGATACCACTTAACAAGAAACCTAATTTAATACTTGCGACATTGAAAAGAGATTCACGAAGGGCATACTGATTTTTATCTAGTTGAGGGATTAGGTTAATAACAAATAATTTAGTTAAAGATGTTCATCTTCCCATTTAAATAATTATTTGATGTCAAAATTGATATGTAGTAGAATTTTAACATACAACTAGAAAAACCCTCTCCAAAATCTTTTATGCAAATAACTGACACGCTTTTTATGCATATATTGAATTCACACTTAAGGATGAAATAACAAGACTATTACAAACTTTCGAGTACCAAGATAGCTTGTTCATGCTTCTCACAAATTTTCAAAATAAATATTAAATTAGCATATTATAAGACTAGGGTTTACATACCTCAAAACAACAAAACATATCACCATACTTATATTACAACCCATGGTGACATGATCAAATCAGCCCTCAAATTTTAATGGAACTATGTAACACATAGATAATGTACAAGTCCCGAGGGTTATACAAAAGATTGATGCCAATATGCAAATGTGGTCTTCCTTAAGACTCTCAAAATCTCTATCTCCAGTGGCCATCTTCATGCATCCTCTCGAACATTCCCTACGATAGACACGACTATCACTAAGCATATAGATTAGTTGTGCAAAAACTATAGCATCGCAGCACTACGACTCATCAAGTACCTTTATTAACTCATGGGGTACATTTTTTAACATAATAAATAACTCAAGTAAATAATATATAAAGAGTATCAAAATCCATATTTAACGACTCCCTAAGGACCACTCGAAGGGTTATTGAGGAGGACCGCAACATGGGTAGGCAGGATGCCAAAGTTTTAAGTGAAGGGCTCTTGATTTTTATGCCTGCACGAATAAAAAATCAAGAGGCTGCTGTGTGATGCGCATACCACACGAGGCCTACTCCCTCAATTCAATTTTCAAAAATAAGAATTGGGAATCACCCTCGCGATGAGGAGCTGTCATGAGTCTCGAGCATCACGTGGCTCACTTCCTCGACCAAAAATTTGGAAAAAAGAATTGAAAGTGGCCCTGCGATGTGCATCCACTTCCCATATTCGTCTGCGTCGTTTTTAAGTCTATTTAACTTCACCAAAAGACACATTTAAGTGAAGGGTCTTTTGGGTATTTTATGGGATGACTTTTCAATGATTTTAGGTCAGTTTAGGTCAATTTTATACCTTACACACTTCAATCACGTTTAAACAATTCCTCTCATCTCTCTCAAGAACGCTATTTTTTCCAAACTCCATTGAATAGTAAAAAATCATAACGAAGAAGACAAAGACTTCAAGTTTTTCAATCAAAATTCGTGGAATATTTGTCAATAAGGTATGTGTCTTTCATTCTTGGGATTCCTTTCCTCAAGAGGCCCTTTCAAATATTTTTTTCAAGAATTCAACTTCTAGGATTTATACACTACAAAGCGGGTTTTGTTCCTAACTATACATTTATGACTAATGATGAAAAATAACGAATTTCTATGGTTAATTAAATATTTATTGTTGGGTAATTGGGTTGTAATGTTTGACTTTTTAGTGAATCATGTTCCTTCCCTAAATAATGGTTTTGATTGGGTTGTCTGTATCACTTGATGACATATATACATTGGGATTGGAACAATAGCTTGAATGATCTCTTTATTACCCTTTCCCTTATCTTTAACTACGAATTGGTATTGTATATGACTTGAAGAGTTTGTATTGGTTATTGAAGTGATTAATTCACTAAATCGTTAGATGATTGTTGAAAAATGTTCTTGTAAGCAAGAGGTAAGTCTTCTAAAGTCGTGATTACTCTTTGATGGTTATGTTAGCCCATAAAAGATGTTACTATGCTATTGAAGTATGTATGATGCTTCTATGTATATTTTTTAAGTTATGAATATGTTAATTGTGAGATCATGATAAGGATACAATAATGCATGTTTATGATATTCTCTTGTATACTTTGCACAAGATGATTATGATAAGTTAATCACATAAATAAAGGGTTGGATGAAAGGAAATTCTCATCTCACCCTAAAAACCTTCTGATCATGCTTATACAAGGATTTAATTCCTATGAATTATGATACGATACATGAATAAATGATGACTTAAAGGTTACTCAAAAAGGTACTTTAGCTTAGAACCGAGTGAACTAGATATGAGAGGCATCTCTTCTCTAGTTGGAAGGTAGGTTCACAATAACTCTCATTATATAAAGGGTGCATACTAATGTGGCATTATGGGGCTATAATATATCTCCTAGTTCCTTAACTATGTTGCCACCATAGGAATACTAGCTAGTAAATCCACCTAGAAAGTTATGTTCATGTTTGGTTTTACTTTGGCCGGTAGACAACCTTTTTTCGGTGTGGGGTTTCATGACGCCAGATTCCATGTTTAGTTCACATGTTCTAATGAGGGTTAAGGCAATTTTTTCCTCAAGTAAAAATGAAAGACAAGTAAATGGATATTGATTAGGGTGACCTGAAGAGTATACTTAGTATAGGTAGGGGTATAGGACTGTACCTAGACATGCACAAGTTTACCGTAAAAGTAAGTCCTAGGATATTCTTTTTATGTAATATTATAACAAGAAAGGTATAATGCTTATGATACACGATGTTACTCATATATGATGTTTGTTGAGTTGATGAACATGTTGCTGGTCTATATTACAATATGCTATGATGACTACTTATGTTACAAGTTATATGAAGCAAAGATTTACTTTTGGTCTCATGTCTTGTCTATTTTGTTATGTGGAGTTAAGGGGATTCACATGATTATTGCACTTGTAGGTTTGAGATGGGATCATTGGTAAGTGTTTTGTGTGTCATGTTTATATGATCCATTGGATATTAAATGTTAATAGGACTCTATGATGATATGTCTTTGATTATGATCATGTTTTATGTTTATGAAATTCTTAACTTGTACAGGCTCGATGTTATGTAGATTGAAGACTTTCATATGGCTTAGCATAATTTCAAAAGAAATGGTCTTTTTCATACATGTCCCTAAAAGTTTATGTGGATATACCCATAATTAGTACATGTGGCGTACTAACCCCTTACTTTACATTACCACAACTGTAGGGTTCGGCCATTGAAGATTAAGAAGGTTGACAGAAGAATCTTAGAACTCTTTTTTGAATTGTTGGTAGGTTGTCATGTTCGGGGATGCTATCTTTCATCATTCTAGCTTATGAAGACTTTAGTAGTTTAAAGAATACTATATTTTCTGTTTTACGTTCATTAAATTCTATTGTACTAAGGCCTTTATGGCATATTGACATTTTATTGGTTAAGTCCAACGTATACTCATTATATAGTTTTTATATGAGACAAGCATTAAAATAATGTATGTATATTATCATGATACTATAAGTTAAGCTTAAGTAAGCTTTTCAGTGAGAGGTCTAAGTATACCCCAATATTTACATAAGTATGAACGTTTTAATTTATAAGCAATTTTAACATATGTCATATTATGACAAACGCTAAGGGCTTGTTAGAGGCCTCTTAGAGGGCAATGACACCGGTCGCATCTGGGGGGTGCTCTCCGAATGTGAAAGAAGGTGTGAAATATATAGCTACAAAAGTAATCCTTATCACACGTATAGATTTCATCATAATGGGCTGCCCAAAAAGCCTACATATATTCCTATATATATATATATATATATATATATATATATATATATATATATATATATATATATATATATATATATATATATTTATATATACACACACATTATACCCAAACTTGCAATGTATTTGTAAATATAATTAGAAAATTATGTAAATATTCCCACTCAATACCTTAAATTATGATAACACTTATATGAAGCAAGGTTGCAAGTATCGCAAAATTCCAAGTCCCCAAAATGAGAATAAATCATAATATAGTACTTAAGCAATGGTGTATCGACATGCGAATGTTGTTCTAGTATTTAGGGGTTTCAAAAAGTATAGCCACCATCTTTACCATATCCACTGGTGCTTAGCCTTATATACCATAGAGTACTTTTATTCACATTCATGTACTAGCAAAGGAACAAACATTAGATCTACCAGCCCATAGTACTTTTACCAAGAAGGGTTGCCACCAATAGGCCTACTGATCGAGGTTCATTAAGGATAGCTCATTCACTTTCCAAAAAGGGTTCCTGTCATATTGGGCCTACCGATACAAGGTTCATCTGTCTCATAGGGTTCTAGGCTTAATATGAAGGGGCACAAAGATCAGGCCTACTGGTCCAAGACAAATTCTAGAATGCCTTTATTCATTTATATAAAGGGCACCATCATTAGGTCTACCGACCCTACACAATCATTCACTTAGAAACTTAAGTATAGATACATTCATTAGTCTATAAGAGCATGACTAAGCCTCAATTCAAGACACATTTAACTTTACATTCACTAATACAAGAATTGGATGCTTAAGCCTACCAATTTAAGACTATATGGTGAGAGTGTGATTTCAATCACAACATATTCACATTCTATAAAGTATCATCAATCTAACATTGCAATCATACGTACAAGTAATTTAAGAAATGATCACCTTAACTTCATTGGATTCATATTCATACAGCTATAAAATTGTAACATTCCGGAAAATTACATGTCTAGTGAAGAGCCTAATAGGTCTTTAATAATGTGTATTGAGGATACATAGGCATTCCAATGCCCAATATTGAGAAATATTGGGCATAGTATAGAAAATTGGCTATGGGGTATTAGCCAATTTCTATATAATACCCATATAAGAAAAATATTGGGCATATTAGAAAATATTGGCATAAAGGGTGTTAGCCAATTTTTCTAAGTATTAATAAGCTTGTTTATGAAATGTACCTGCAATGAATATCCTAAGCTAAAAAAATATATTTCATCCAACTCACAAAAAGGTATGAGGAATCAAAGTATAAAGCCTAGATACCATGGCACATGATCAATTAAAATGATCATGTAGATTAAGCAGTGCCCAAGGACATAGTGAGGATCCTTGGGATAATAAGCAAACATTCCCAAATGAACCATAACTAATAGTTAGTTGGGAAAGTACAACCAGCCCATGTGCAAGCATATGCGCAAGACATGTGAAGAAGCAGCCAAAGGAGGGGACCACCCTAACCGAATTCGATTAGGATAGTTACGGGGAAAATGTGCACAAGGGACCACTCCATGTGGGGACTACCTTTCTAACTAATTATAGACTATAAACTACTTCTCTAAATATATAAATAACCTAGGAACAAACGAAATAAGTAATTAGTGCACCTGACAACCCAAGACTTAGCCGGGTGACACTAACCTAGTAATAAGTTAAAAAGATAACCTAGTACCTAACCTAGGATGGTTCAAAAGGTTTTGTATGGTCCTAACAACTTAGGGATACATTAGTAATTACCATAGGTTACTTAATTAATTAATTTATAAACATAACTAATTAATTTAAATGGACAAAACCGAAATCACAAAGCAATTTCCAGATTTTGGTTAAGACAAGCAACAGACAACCTAGTACCTAACCTAGGATGGTCCAAAAGGTTGGTTATGGTCCTAAAAACTTAGGGAAACCTTAGTAATTACCCTAGGTTACTTAATTATTAATTTAAAAACTTAATTAATTAATTTAAAAGGACAAAACCGAAATCACAAAGCAATTTCTAAATTTCGTTTAAGACAAGCAAAACACAACTTATTACCTAACCTAGGATTGTCCAAAAGGTTGGTTATGCCCCCAATAACTTAGGGATACTTTATTAATAACCTAGTATACTTAATTAATTAATTTAGAAAATTAATGAATTAATGTAAAAGGAAAAACCGAAATCACAAAGAAGTTTCAAAATTTTGGTTAAGACAAAGAAAAGACAACCGAGTACCTAACCTAGGATGGTTCAAAGGGTTAGTTATGGTTATAAAGACATTAGGGTACTTTATCAATAACCCTAAGTCACCTAATTAATATTTATGGTTATAAAGACATTAGGGTACTTTATCAATAACCCTAAGTCACCTAATTAATTAAAATAGAAATTTAATTAATCAATTTAAATGGTCAAAACGAAATCCTTACACTAACCTAGTAACTAGTTCAAGAAACATCCTAGTACCTAACCTAGGATGATCCAAAGGATTAGTTATGGTTATAACGACTTAAAGGTACTTTAGTAATTATCCTAGGTCACTTAATTAATTAAATTAGACATTTAATTAATTAAATTAAAGGGGTAAAAATGAAATTCTTACACTAACCTTGTACAACTTAAGAAACATCTAGTGCTTAACCTAGGATGGTCCAAAAGGGTTAACGATGGTTCCATGACTTAGAGGTACTTTATTAATTAACATAGGTCCCTTAATTAATTGAATTAGAAATTTAATTAATAAATTTAAAGGTTCAAAACGAAATTCATAGGAAAAATTTCAAATTTGACTAAGTATTGTGTTTTTCTAGTTCTAGTCAATCTAGGAGGGGCTTTTAGTAAATTATTTATTTATTTATTTATTTGATTAAATTATTAAGCCTTAGTTGAATGAGTCAATATAAGTTCCTAAACATAAAAAAACTCATGATCAAAATCATAGAAAAGGCAACGCAAAATAGTAAGCAAGCGAACGAAAGAAAAATAGAAAATTCCATTGATTCTCTTAGGCAATTCAAGGCATCCTTAAAGGTTTTGTACAAGGTGGTCTCAGTATATTAAATTCTACATGAGGTATGGTTTTCGCTCCTTGAATTTTTTCTCCAAGAGAACTTTCTTTCGAACAACTCAAAGAACTTGAAACTAGGGTTGTTCCCGTTCTCATCGAACTCCTTGTCCTAGTATCCTTTTCGATTTTAATGTTGAATAGGTTAGAGATCATGTTGTTGTTATGTGGTGCTGGCTTATTTTATGTGTAATGTTCTTGAATGATGAATGTTTCATGAACCTATGAACTTAAGATAGTATGAAGATTATGTTTACAACGTGGATTAAGAATCGATCATATGTTAGTTACGTCCGTAAATGTCAAATGTTGATGTGTGTCTGACGACTGTTGACTTTCTGTTTTGTAACGTTATGAGGATGCTAAATTCATCAAATGATAATATGATGCTGTCCAATATGTCTTAAAATGTTACCCTAAAGTCATAAACTAAAATTTATTTAAAAGGATCTCTATGAATTCACATCTTGAATGAATTGGCTATCTGGTTCTAATAAAATCGGCTAACACTATTTGGTCAAAATGAATGCATGTTAATGGCTAAGGGTTTACGTAAATGATTGAAAGATTGGCTAAGGTTTCATATATATTAAATTTAAATATGAACATCCGTAAGAGTATCAAGTATATTATAAGCACTTCTAAAGTAACTCAATGAATCAATAACCAAGGGCATGTCATTAATTAGGACAACTTCCAACATACTCTACAAGAATGAACTATGAATATGTGTAACTCATTCAAAGAAGTCCTCATCCTCCATAAACGATGAAATGAAGCTACTACACTAAAGTAAAAAAGTAACGTGAGTTATACAATAATTAAAGGGGTCTCAATTAAGTAAGTGACAAGAATGTTGTGTTAAAGAAAGTGAGACAAGTCTTACATACACCTAAGCTACTATGTTTAAAGAGTACTCATGAATGAATGTGTGAGACTAGTCTCATTAACACCTAAGGATTATATGTAAGGACAATTCACATTTCATCAATGTAAAGTAAGGATGATATGTAAGGACAATTCACATTTCATCAATATAATGAAAGGATGACAATTCATCAAGAGAGTAAGTAAATCTAAATCTAGAAATACACTTCCACAATGCTTGAGTCAACTCTAAAATATAAAGAAGATAATGAAAGTGAGCACATCATATATAGACTAATTATGAGCACGTGCTTTCACGTGTAAGTCTCATTGGATGAGGCTACCACCGAGGTGGATAAGTAGTCTCTTTAAGTCCCTAGTATTCGATCTATGTCTATCAAACATAGGAACTAGCCAGTGGTTTCCACCTAAGCGACCTAGGTATGTTTGGTTTCACTTTGGCGTGTGATTCCACCTCTTTTTGGTATGGGGAAAACACCAGAGTTAATGTTTAGCTCACATGATCTATGTTGGTTAATGCTCACGACATGTTCTTCGTTCACTATAGTCGTGAGCCACTCCTTTCGGTGTGGAGGGAACACTTCAGATGGATTTGCCTTAGACAAAAATCACCACTTTTCGGTGTGGGCAGACACTAGATTTCATGAGTACCTTACAAGATCTAGATTCATTTTAACTGTTGAATCAACTCTTTGCGGTTTGGGGAAGACATTGGATTTCATGTTAGGCTCGCATGATCTTATTCTTAATGATGTCACTATGAAAGTGGAGAACAAATTATGATGATGGAACGTATGTTCAAAGTGAGCAATGAAGAAAAGCTTAAGAATGTCAATTTCCAATACCACACTCATCAAGTTTCAGCAAGTAATGTGCAAAGCCAATTAAGATTAGCCTATTATTATTTCTTACTTGATATCAATAAAAGGAAGTAGAAACATAATGTCAACTAAATACCTTATAACTTCCCTAAGATGAAAGTAATGAAATAGATGGCATAGCCAATAGAGAATGGATTATGAAATGTTAATCAATACATATTGTAAAGAATGACTCACTATAAGGTAGGGAAATCATTCCTTAGTCCTTCGATTACTTATATATATTCATTATCGGTATGGGACTACAATGAATTATTTCACTTGTAAGTAAAACATTGGACCAAATAAATTATTGAACTACACAACAAGAAGAAGAAAGATACTGAAAAATAAACTAAGTCCCCAAAGAGGAGCTCTCGAGTTTGGGCAATCAAATTTTCAAATCCTTGTGCAAGTGGTTCTAAAATTATGTTGATGATACTTATGCCTTTTGATCATAGAGAAAATGAGTTTTGTGCTTTTAATTCATTAAAATACATAATATTCATACCACAATTCACAACTAATGAATTAGGAAAGTCTAATGACTAAACTTTCCAGAAATGGCATGTTGCGTAGGAAGAGCTTTCATTGATCATGCATAGTTTTATATGTATGTTTGCATACACCCATACTTAGTATTAGTGGTGTACTAACACTATACAATTTACTATTTTTTATAGTCATCGATCAAAGGAAAGATTGAAGACTTGCAGCGGTTTGGACATTGGCGTTTTCCAGACCATTTGGTAGGTCCTCTTGATTTTGAGGATTCTTTGATTTTAGTGTAGCATTAGTTTTAGATATATCTAGTGGATGTCGTCCCTAGTTTTTCTTTCATATCTTCATTTTGAATATTTGTAATAAGTCCGTGTTTGGCAAACAAATATGTTATATTAATTCTTTGTTTCGATTTGATTCCTTACATTAGATGGTTGTTCCCTTATTTGAGTTTAGTATAAGATGAAGTTATGTAAAAACTATATAAAGTCTATGTTTACTTCATATTTATAAAAAGTTTTAAATTTTCTTCTAAAATTAACCATATGACTGTGATGAATGTAAGAAGAGGCTTGTCTGCGACCTTTGAGAGTTCAACGACGCCGATTGCGATTCGGATTTAAGAATTCGGGTCGTGACAAACTTGGTACAATATCATGAGGTTAAATTACCTAGGAACTAAAGACCAACACAACCACATGACGTAGTTTCTAACTTATCATTGTGAAGCGCGCCACAATCATGACTTAGAGACTATGCGATGATAGGAAATTCTCCAAAGTTCTACTTTTTATCATGCTATCTAGATCTTTGACACTTTGTGTCATTCTAAGTATCTAACTTCCTTTATGTGAGAACGTAGAAGAATACACAAAAGAATTAGGATGGTTCTGTGGTCTAAGGTGGCAGACTCAAGATCTAGCCTTCCCATGAAGGGGCCATAATGGAAATGCCCAATGTGGACGAAAGACGTGTGGTGAGTGTGGTTGTTCGCATGGAGGTGAATACATGGTAATGTCTAAAAGCCTACTATGAGTATTGATCATTAGGACAAGTATAAGTTTGTTGCATATCAATTCAAGAATATGGCTTAGACATGAATTTGCTTCATAAGTGTTATGCTATAATAGACTATAGAAACATGGTAGTAAGGCTTCAGTTTTCAAACACGTTGTGCTAAAAAAGGGTGTGGTTTAAATCCAACATGCCAAATAATTTCCAATCTTAAAGCTAATAAGATTATGTTTCAGGGATACTTGTGCTACTAGTAACAGTCAAAGACTTAGAACAAGAAGTTCCTTCCATAGACTTCGTGTCCGTAGTAAATATGGGGTTTGGTAAGAAAGGGAAGTTCAGTCTGAGCTATATAGGTCATTATGAGATATTACAGCAAGTAGGTAAAATTACCAAATGACCTGGCTTTTGTTCATCCAACGTCTATCCTACCCGTCGAGGGGTTAGGAGTCTATGGGAATCTTTCCTTATGAAAAGGTTCCCATTGCAATTTTAGATCGTGAAGTGAAACGACTAATGAACAAGGAGGTTCTCACCGTGAAGGTGTTATGGAGGAACCCCCTTGTTGAGGGGGCATGACGGGAGGCCGAGGTCGATATGAGGTACCGTTACCCTCACTTATTCAGTTCTTGAGGATAGATATACTCTTCCTAGGTCTGGTTTTGTATAAGAAAACTCTATCTTTTTGTGCATTAGTCGATTTTGGTGTTGTAAGTCCCTAATCGTACGTTTTAATAATTGCACTATACGAGCTAAAATGAAGTCATGTTTGCATTCATGTTGTTGTTTTTGTATAGCGTAGACATGATTTTTGTGTTGCATGAGTTGCAATGTGCATTAAGTTAGGTGTGATTGAGAAGGAAATTCCTCATTCTCAAATGTGAAGCTTCATGTAAGCTTGAATGTTATGCATCATCCAAATAATTGTAAATCAGATATTCACAAAAGAGAAAAAAATCTTAAGCATGTTAAAGTGTTTTCGAAAATCACCCTCTTTTTTTAAAATGATGTGTAGTGTCATTCAGGGACGAAAGTTCCTAAGGGTGGATAATGTAATATTTCGGAAAATTACATATCTAGTGAAGAGCCCAATAGTTCTTTAAGAATGCCTATTCGGGATACATAGGCATTCCAATGCCCAATATTGAGAAAATATTGGGCATAGTATAGAAAATTGGCTAAGGGATATTAGCCAATTTCTATATAATATACAAATAAGCAAAATATTCGACATAGTAGAAAATCTTAGCTTAAAGGGTGTTAGACATTTTTTCTACTTATTAATAAGCTTGTTTAGAAAATGTGCCTGTAATGAATACCCTATGCTAAAAAAGTATATTTCATCCAACTCACAAAAAGTTATAAGGTATCCAAGTGTCAAGCCTAGATACCACAGCACATGATCAATTAAAATGATCATGTAGATTAAGAAGTGTCGAATGACATAGTGAGGAACCTTGGGAAAATAAGTAAACATTCCAAGACGAACCATAAATAATAGTTAGTTAGTAAAGTACAACAAACCCATGTGCAAGCACATATGTAAGACATGTGAAGAAGCGGCCAAAAGAGGGGACCACCATAACCAAATTCAGTTAGGGTAGTTAGGGGAAAATGTGCACAAGGGACAGCTAAATGTGGGGCATAACTTCCTAACTAATATAGACTCTAACCTACTTCCCTTAGTAGATAAATAACCTACGAATAAATGAAATAAACTAATTAGTGCACACGACAACCTAAGATTTAACCGGGGTAACTAGTTAAAGAGATAACCTAGTTCCTAACCTAGGATGGTTCAAAAGGTTGGTTATGGTCATAACAACTTAGGGATACATTATTAATTACCATAGGTTACTTAATTTATTAATTTATCAACTTAAATAATTAATTTAAATGGACAAAACCAAAATCACAAAGCAATTTCATGATTTCAGTTAAAACAAGCAAAACACAACCTAGTACCTTACCTAGGATGGTTCAAAAGGTTGGTTATGGTCCTAAGAACTTAGGGATAATTTATTAATTATCCTAGGTTACTTAATTAATTTGGAAACTTAAATAATTAATTTAAATGGACAAAACCAAAATCACAAAGCAGTTTCCACATTTCGGTTAAGACAAGCAAAAGACAACCTAGTACCTAACCTAGGATTGTCCAAAAGGTTGGTTAAGGTCCCAATAACTTAGGGATAATTTAGTATTTACCCTAGTATACTTCTTTAATTAATTTAGAAAATTAATGAATTAATTTCAAGGGAAAAACCGAAATCACAAAGCAATTTCAAGATTTCGGTTAAGACAAGGAAAAGACAACCTAGTACCTAACCTAGGATGGTCCAAAGGGTTATTTATGATTATAATGGCTTAAGTTTAATTTATTAATTACCCTAGGTCACCTAATTAATTTAAATAGAAATTTAATTAATTAATTTAAATGGTCAAAACGAAATCCTTACACTAACCTAGTAACTAGTTCAAGAAACATCCTGGTACCTAACCTAGGATGGTCCAAAGAATTTGTTACGGCTATAAAGACTTAAGGATACTTTATTAATTACCCTAGGTCAATTAAATAATTAAATTATCCATTTAATTAATTAAATTAAAGGGGTCAAAACGAAATTCTTATACTAACCTTGTACAACCCAAGAAATATCCTAGTACTTAACCTAGGATGGTCCAAAAGGGTTATTTATTGTTCCAATGAATTAGGGGTACTTTAGTAATTACACTATGTCTCTTAATTAATTAAATTATCCATTAATTAGTTAATTTAAAGGGTCAAAATGAAATTCGTTTGAAATTTTTAGATTTGACTAAGTATTGTATTTTCATAGTTCTAGTCAATCTAGGAGGGGCTTTTTGGAAATTAATTAATTTATTTATTTAATTAACTTATTAAGCCTTAGTTGAATGTTTCAAGATAATTTCCTAAACCTAAAAAAAACTCATGATCAAACTCATAGAAAAGGCGACGCGAAACACTAAGCAAGCAAACGAAAGAAAAAAGAAAAATTACATTGACTCTCTTAGGAGATTTCAAGGCTTTCTTTAAGGTTTCGTACAAGGTTATCTTCGTATATTAAATTACACATAAGGTATGGGTTTATCTCCTGGACTTATTTCTCCCAGAGAACTTTCTTTCCAACGTCTCAAAGATCTTGAAACTATTGTTGTTCCCGTTCCCGTCAAACTCCTTGTCCCTAGTATCATTTTCGATTTCAATGTTGAATAGGTTAGACATCATGTTATTGGTATATGGTTCTGGCTGATTTTATGTGTAATGTTCTTGAATAATGAATTTTGCATGAAGCTATGAACATAATATCATATGAAGCTAATGTTTACAACGTGGATTAAGAATCGAGCATATGTTAGTTACGTCCATAAATGTCAAATTTTGATGTGTGAGTGACAAATGTAGACTTATTGTTTTGTAAGGTAATGAGGATGCCAAAGTCATCAAATGTTAATATGATGTTTTCCAATATGTCTTAAAAACATTACCCTAAAGTCATGAACTAAATTGATTAAAAAGGATCTCTATGAAATCACATCTTGAATGAATTGGCTATCTTGTTCCAATAAAATTGGCTAACACTATTTGGTCAAAACAAATGCAGGTTAATGGATAAGGGTTTATGTAAATTATTGGAAGATTGTCTAAGGGTTCATACATATTCAATTCAAATATGAACATCCGTAAAAATTGGCTTATGCCAGTAAAAATGGCTTACTGGTTTAACATCCCAAATCCTGAGACAATACATATCATATGCCAATTCTTATGTAGTAAGAGTATCAAGTATATTATAAGCACTTCTAAAGTAACTCAATGAATAGATAACCAAGAGAAGGCCATTCATTGTGACAACGCCTAACATGCTCTACAAGAATGAACTATGAACATGTGTAACTCATTGAAAGAAGTGCTCATCATCCATAAACGATGAAATGAAGCTACTAAACTAAAGTAAAGAAGTAACGTCAGTCATAACATAATTAGAAGGGTCTTAATAAAGTAAGTTACCAGAATGGGGTATTAAATAAAGTTAGACATTTCTTACTTACACCTAAGCTACTATGTTAAAAGAATACTCATGAATGAAGGTGTTAGAATGTGTGAGACTAGTATCATTAACACCTAAGGATGATATGAATGGACAATTCACATTTTATCAATGTAAAGTAAGGATGATACGTAAGGACAATTCATATTTCATCAATGTAAAGTAAGAATGACAAGACATCAAGAGAGTAAGTAAATCTCAATCTAGAAGTAAACTTCCATAATGCTTGAGTCAACTCTAAAATATAAAGAAGATAGTGAAAGTGAGCACAGCATCGATAAACTAGTAATGCCCATGTTCTTGCACGTGTAAGTCTCATGAGATGAGGCTACCACCTAGTTTGATAAGTAGTCTCCTTAAGTCCCTAGTCTTCGAACTGTCTAGCCAACATAGGAACTAGCCAGCGGTTTCCACCTAAGCGAGCTAGGTATGTTCGATTTCACTTTTGCAGGTGATTCCAGCTCTTTATGGTGTGGGAAAGACACTGGATTTCGTATTTAGATCACATGATTTATGTCGGTTAATTCTCACGACATGTTCTTGGTTCACTCTAGCCGTGAGCCACTCCTTTCGTGTGTGGAGTGAACACTTGAGATGGATTCGCCTTAGTCGGGAATCACCCCTTTTCGGTGTGGGGCAGACACTGGATTTCATGAGTAGCTCACATGATCTAGATTCATTTTAAATGGTGAATCACCTCTTTTCGGTGTGGGAAGTCACAGAATTTCATGTTAAGCTCGCATGATCTTATTCCTAATGATATCACTATTAAAATGAGAATGAATGATGATGATGGAACGTATGTGCAAAGTGGCAATGAGGAAGAGCTTAAGAATGTCAATTGCCAATATCAGACTCATCAAGTTTCAGCATATAATAGGCAAAACCAACTAAGATTGACCTATAATGAGTTCTTATATGATGCCAATAAAGGGAAGTATAAACATAATGTTAACTACATACCTCATAACTTACCTATGATGAAAGTAATGAAATAGATGTCATAGCCAATAGAGAATGGCTTATGAAATGTTAATGAATACATAGTGTAAAGAATTAATCACTATAAGGTAGGGAAATCATTCCTTACTCCTTGGATTACTTACATCGATTCATTGTGGGTATGGGACTACAATGAATCATTGCACTTGTAACTAAAACATTGGATCAAAGGAATTATTGAACTACACAACAAGAAGAAGAAAGAGACTGAAAAATAAACTAAGTCCCTAAAGAGGAGCTCTCCGGTTTGGGCAATCAAATTTTCAAATCCTCGCCCGAGTAGTTCTAAATTATGTTGTTGATACTAATGTCTTTTGATCATATATAAAATGGGTTGTGTGCTTTGAATGAGTTAAAATATATCATATTCATGCCGCAATTCACAACTAACGAATCAGGAAAGTCTAATGACTAGACATTCTAGAAATGGCATGTTGCTTAGGAAGAGCTTTCATTGATCATGCATAGCTTTATGTGAATGTGTTCATACACCCACACTTAGTACAAGTGATGTACTAACCCTATAAATTTACTATTTTTTATATGTACAGGTCAGAGGACAGATTGAAGACTCTTGCAGCGGTTTGGACATCGGCGTTCTCCAATCCATTTGGTAGGTCCTCTTGATTTCGAGGAAGCTACGGTTTTAGTCTAGCTTTAGTTTTAGAAATAGCTAGTAGATTTCGTCCGTAGCATTTGATTTATACTTTTATTTCAAAGATTTTCAATAAGGTCGTGTTTGGGAAACTAACATGTTATATTAATTCTTTTTTCGATTTGATTCCTTATTTTTGATGGTTGTTCCCTTAATTTGAGCTTAGTATACGATGAAGTTATATAAAAACTATATGAAGCCTATGTTTATGTCATACTTATAAAAAGTTTTAAATTTTCCGCTAAAATTAACCATAATGTGATGAATTCAAGAAGAGGATTGTTTGCAACTTCTGAGATGTCAACAACACCGGTTGTAATTCGGATTCAAGAATCCGGGTCGTGACAAAAATAAGCACCTCCACCATATGTGGATAGCACATCAATACATCACAAGTGCATCTCAATATAAGAATATATATGAACTCTTATATCCAAGATAATACAAAAGAATAAACAATGAACATGTTTCAAAACCAATTCCATCGTTATAATAAGCAATTCAACAAGCGATTGATCACAATAGACCTTCAAGTCCATAGATCCCGACTCACCAACCCAGCAATACTTCTCCATTATAAGACACAAATAATGACATGAATCCATATTATAAGATGATATTCAATATACATTCATAATCAATTAATTTCCATTCAATTTAGGGTTTTTAGTAAGACGGGTTCTTGAAGTAATTCCATATAAAATCAACTTAAAATCATCCATATACGTTTTAACAATGAATTCATGCTTAGATTAGAAAGTAGAATTTTGACCTATTGAAAATCGTTTAAATCTATTTTGGATGGGCTCCTTGAATGGAAGATTAATCAAGGATAAAGGGTCATCATAGATTGTTAAATGTGAGTCCTAGAAAATCACTTGAATAACATGAAGAATTAACCTTGGAAACTTGAGTTCTTCACCTCTAATGAAATTTTCCTTGAAAGAGAGTTTTGGGGAAGAAGGGTTCTAACTTTTGGGGTTTTCAAATAACAAAGTAAAATATACCTTTCAAATGTTTTAATCTTACTAAAACATCTGAAAACACCTAAAATAGCCGTCAATGCAATTTAAAAAACGTACGATGAATTTATCGATTCACCCCTACAATGGGCGAAACTTTACCAATGAAATAGGTCAAATGACGGTTCCCTATCCACGATCTATCGATTGGTTGACACCCTGTCCTGTTCAAATGTGGTTTTTGTTTGGATACTGGACATTTGAGACCTTGATCCACGCCCATGGTTCACGGAGCGCGAACCAGTCTACAAACAGTGGTTTTCCTTCGTGAACCATACTATTTTGACAGCTCTTTTGCCAAATTTTGACTCCTCCTCAAGGACCCCTTCGGGTGTTCTTAGGGGTCTTACACAGACATTTTACCCTACACATTATGTTCTACTTGTATGAACCATTCACCTTGATTTTAACCTTAAAACAACAGACCAAACTTCAACCACAAGTCACTACAACACACTAGTTCAAAGGACTTGTTTCCAGAAGTCATGTCGTTCTTTGACGTTTGACCTCAAAACACTTCAAACAAAACAGAAAAGCTCATCTATCATTATTTAAATCAAGCTACTACATCAAACACACATATGAGGCTCTAGTTCTTAATATTCCATTTTAGGGTCATTACAAGTCACCTCATTATCAAACTTCTCCCAATTGATTATGTAATTCGCAAGTTATGACTGAAATTTCGTAACACTGTATAGCTCAAAGCTGACATGCTAACCAAAAATGCAACATTTATGCACTGATAATAAAATATTCAAATCTGAGGCATGTGTATCTAATTTATTTGTCCAAGCATGTGTAATTCATGAACTAGAAGAACTGTATAGCTATTGTTCTGAATTTATGAAAGAATCTTATACAAAATGATATTGAGTTCATGACAATCTTTTTGGATCATCGTAACAGCTAAAACCCAACTACTTCTAACATTCAAGAAACTGTAGGACTAGAAATATTAAGGGAATCAAGATTTTGACAGAAATCTATGGACCTAAGGGGCGAAAGAAACACACTAGTAAAATCTCACATACCTAGTGACGAAATTCATGGAAAAAACTCTTTATTTCGGGGCTGGACCTGAGGAAAACTTATTTTGTTCTCGAACTACGTTGCCCAATTATTTCTCCTCATTTTATCTAGTTTGATTGATTTCTTGGTGAATTATTTTACTAGGGTAAGTTCTTATTTGGTAACTAGGATAAAAATGACTAAAACCCCGTAGTTTAGGGGTCCAATGTGAAAAACTACCAAAAACAACCCCAACTTGCCAACAAATTTTACTAACAACTTTAGTTTCGTTGTATTCCATTAAGAAATTCCCAATATATTTCTATTAACAAAATACAAATATATTTCTAAAAGACCAAAATGGTCCTACTAAAAAATTGTGACGCAGCCGACCACCGTCTCAGTTACCGTCCATCAAAGGTACCACGGACCGTGTAGCTGCTCATGGTCGACCAGTAACTACTTTACAAGCACCACCACAACCTCTTGTAAGTACCACGACCTGTGAAGGGTGTCGTGGTGTAACGTCTAGGCCATGTGGTTTTTTCCTGGAAACCACGAGTCCCATTATGACCCGTGAGGTGGTCCACATATCCTGAAGGGGTACGTTGTTCACGTCGGTTGGAAGGTTCCAAAGTCCAAAAGCAGGTCAACATACCAGTGACCTTCTCACGGTCCGTGAACAGTGTCGTGGTTCACTGGTTGAGGTGATTTGTGCTGCACTTTTCTAAGTCTTGTTTCTGAGGTGTTGCATCTTTCATGGGAGTGAAGTGCACCACATTTATGAGGGGAGGATATGATGTATTGTATGACAAACTTTAGTTTCTTTTGTATTCTTATTGTATGTGAGGTATGATTCAATTTATTATTATACGTTTCTGATCATACCTCCACATAGAGCTAAAACATGTAAGGCTATTATGGGAAATTCTAACACATTTTGTCATGTCCTGAACAATGAGGTTAAAAAATGCAAAATTACTAAATGCGATCCAACTCTAGGCTTAGGGCGTATCCAATTAGAACCAATAAATAGGACACACTAATGGTGGATCATCTGAATATAGGTTTGATGAATCCAAGATTTGGGCTCATTTATGGCTTTGTTTTGCAAGTGTTTGTATTTTCCATGCCTTGAAGCCTTCATAGCTATGAAAAACTGTCAAACATCACATATAAACATAAAATGGCATTGAGGACACTACTTATTGAACTAAAAGCCTCACATAAGTTACAAATAACCCACAAATAACATAATATGGGTGAGTCAATCTAGTTCATGCTTGAGATTCCACTCAAATTTGTATAAAGAAGTTGTAGGGGGTCACATTAGGGAAGTATCTATAAGACGGGCACTTAGAAAAGGCGACAATAACTCAAATCACATTTAGAAGTTAGAAAAGGCGGGCACTTAGAAAAGGCGACAATAACTTCAATCACATCTAGAAGGTATCAAATTGTTAAACTAGTTTGAGGCACTACACGATGTTTTTATTTATTCTAAGCTTGTGCAAATACTAGAGCGTACACATGCATAGGAAGAAAATTGAGGAAAAGGAATTGATGAACAGAGAAGCATGAATTAAACTTTGTTGCAAATCAAAAAACAAATGCTTTACATTACTCTTCGGCCTGCTGCAGTATCTCCTACCTAGGACAATGACGACAATTATGTAAATGAATATATAGGGTTCACCCCATAGCTTGCATCCCTTTAATTAGTGAATATTTTTTACGTTTGTACTAATTTTGAATGACATTATAAGTCTTTAAATTGTGATTTTAGTATATTAGCACGGTTGTTTTATTCATTGCCTTTATGCCTTATTTGAAAAATTAAAAAATTCATGAAATGTGATGCAGTTTGTCATTTAAGAAAAAAAAAAAAAAAGACAACAATAAAAATTTTATACAGTACATCGTGTTCTCTAGCGATACAGTCAGTTGCTTTAAAAAAATACGATAAGCAAAGTAGATGAATATGTCGCTTTTCTGTCGATTTTGATTAAAAATTGATATGTTTTTTAAACTTTTATCATAGTTTTCGACATCTTTTAGTAGTGCACCTTACTTCTATATAAGGGAGTATATTCCTCATGGAATTTGACAATCAGAGATCAAGTATTAGAAATATTAATCAATCATGAATGTCACACTTCAGCAAACAAGAATAACTGTCTTGCAGTACCCAGAATCATAACATTCGTTTGTTTAATACCACCATGGATAATAAAATTTCTTCTTCAACCTACCATATATCAATTCATTGTTTGAGTTGTATTGGTGGTCCTTCCAATCAAAAACTATCTGTTAACATCCTTCAAAAATCTTATTAATATAATAGTAAATAAAAAGATGATTAAATAAATCACCGAATTTATCATTACAACACAAACATTCTACCAATAGGTAAATTTAATCCTCACTCAAGGGCGAGCCCATAGAGGGTCAAGTGGGTTCAGATGAACCCACTTCGTTAAAAATAACACCGCATATATATGTATATTTAATTAGTTTTTAAAATTTTATATGTATATATAAACTTTTGACTCTACTAACATGAGTATCATCTTTTGCCTAATGGTGAAAAAGGTATAGTTTTTCCAGCGTGCCAAAGTTCGAATCCCCATTACCACATTTTGGTTTTATTTTTTATATCTTCAACCCACTTCATGAAAATCGCCACTGTCCTCACTAGAACCATTGTAAGGAGTTCATTTTATCAAAAACCTGCATTATTTTCTCTTTTTTTTTTTTTTGTTATTATCTTTGCTTAATCAAGCAGATGAATTGTTTACTAAAAATATGCCATTTCCAATAGGTATCCACCAAGCTTTATCCTATGCATGTGATAATTTACTTTTTCCAAAATCTTAAGAATTAAGACCACACTTTCTCATTAAAGTTCTCCTACAACGTATTATTGTTCCATCAATCCTCATCTATTAATTAATTCACCTCATCTACATCCATTTAAGAATATCAATGGTCATGTGAATGTATAAATCTACTTATTGATTCTAATTGCCTAACAAAACATTGCATGTCTTCTTGATATAAAAACAAATCCAAGCTTCTACCATAACTTAACAGACTTGAGAACTCCATCTTCATTCCTCTGTTTGAGGTTTGTGTCTCTTGAAATACTTTTTCCACCAAAGGTTGAAGGAAAGGGTAAATTTTTTATCTATAGTTTCATGAAAATCTAGTAAAACGAACTGTCGAGACATCAAAGAGAGTCCTTTCACTTTTGAAACTGAACTTTCAGTTCTCAAAAAATCAATCACTTCTCCACCTCTCACGCAACCGAGTAAGCAACTTTATTAACATTTAAAAGAAACTCTTCCCTTTATCTATCAGTTTATCAGACTGGATTTGATAAAAATTAAGAGTTCTCATTATTAATTGAAGAGACCTTTTATATGAAGTAGAAAATATGATTATATCACTTACATAGGACAGATTATTAGTTTGATTATATCTAAAATAAATTTTTGAGATCCTTGGATAAAGTCTCAACATTGATAATAAACAAACAGGAGAAATGGGTTAACTTTGCTTTACTCCATCAGTAGAATGAAGGAAACATTGAGTTAGAGGATTATTGTCACGACCCAAACTACCCTCTTTGTGTGTCATTGCAAATAAATTCTTGAGATTCCCTTAACAAGTCACTTGATACAACCATAATTCTAAGATAACAATATGAAATGAATCATCAAGCTGGGTAAAGTCTCAAATATAATATCTCAATAGAAGAGAATATAGAAATAAAATACTGAAAATGTCGAAATACTTACTAAGTCATATAACAATCCCCTACGAGTGATAGATGGTGTTAGGATAACACCCTAACTCATGAATAAGTATGTAAACCAAAATTACAAAAAGTAATAAAAGACTTGTGGTGGCAAGGTCCGTGAACAGTAAAGACACACCAAAATGTTTGAAGTAGATGATTAATTCAACTAGTCACGAATTTATGGAGGAATATCGAACCCTATATTATAAAATAAATAGGCATCAGAAATATATCTATGACTAGTGAGAATTTATTGAATATGGGGAAAATTCTTACAACATAAATGTGATTACATGATTAGTTCAAAACATGATATAACATGACCAATAAAATATATGAATTGGATAAGGTTACTTCATAAATCATAAAAAGGTCATGCAATAGAAGTGTCATAACATATGTATAAAACATAATCTATATAAGAAAGTTATATGTTTATTGTATATTTATCATTAAGTAACATAGACCATGAGGAATTTAACATGGAATCCGATGTCTTGCTCCCAAAATGAAAATAGATTGTGCTATTTTTCAGAGGTAGGGACAATGATTTTAAGATTAGGTGGATCCCTAGCTTATTATCGAATTGGGATATCCTTGGGGGCACATAGTTCAAGGAGTTTTGGAATCATCTAAATTTACATAGTGCTAGGTAAACACAAAAAACAAAATCAAAAATGTTTTACATTTTGAAATTGTGAAAATCTAGTAACACAAACTAAATCATAAAGACTCGTAAATTATAAGAATAGCTCATTTAAGAATATGGTGATTTAATAACATAATTGGTATTTAAAAGAAACTTAATCAAAATCATCTAAATCATTATAATCATTTAATTATGTGAATTCTTTAATCGTAACCAAACTAGTTCAATAAAACATGACATACTTTATTCAAAAGCACCCTAGAATCATAACCAATATAATTCATTATCCATGTATGCTTTCAAAACTTAATTCACAATTATGAAATTTGCATATAACAAGAGTTCATGTTATATATCTTGAGATTATGTACGTTGAACCAAATCATGCATAGTAAAATAAAATATAGTTAATTGAATCATACACAATTGAACCATGAAGAATCATGCAAATCCTACAAAATTCGGGTAGAATCATAAATTATACTTTTAAGATTTCATGGGACTCCTTGGAGAGAATTTGAAAAAGAAAATGTACGAGCTTTTAGGGGTTTAGAGAAAATGAGAGGCAATGGGGATTTGGAAGAGTAAAATAAGTTATGGGACCTTAGAATACTCTAGAAATGACAGTTTATTAGTAAAAAGGACAATAAAAGAGCCAAACAACCCCGAACAAAAAATGTTGGAATGCATCAACGCCTAGACCTATGGTTTGTACAATCCTCTACAAAAAAATATTGTTCATCCATATATGGCTTACTAGAGGCTAACATCCTGATAAATTTCCATGAACCATGAACAAGGGGACATCAAGCACACCATGACCCACAAGCAAAAACAATAAAACGTAGATCCAAGAAATTCATTGAAGTACACGTTACTTCTGCGATCCGTGGAAAACGGTCTATATGTTGTTCGACGAGCTATGCAACCATCCATAGAATTTTAGGTACCTCAAAATTAAGTCTATTATCCATTAGGAGAGCACCTCCTATGAACCTTAACCCTTGCTATTTACCATCTTGTTAGCATGTTGGAACACATTATCTATTTTTGAAATATCGCTTTTCCAAAACCATTTCATGATCACCATCACTAACCATAGGACATTGACAGTCAGTAAGAGGACTCATTTAAACCGACACCAACAACTTTTTTTATGTTTTCCATTCCAACTGAACTTACCTAATTTAACATGTTGCATTTATTAAGAACAAAATACTAACCATTAGCTACTAATATCTCCTCAACTTTTGTAACAATCCAAAATCTAGTAGGCCACACTAGAGCTTGACGTGAGGGTTAGAGTTGTAGGCATAACATATCGTACTAAAAATAAATGGTGTTGGGTTATAAAGTCAATGTACGAACCCCCCCCCCCTCCTCCCAAGGGATAAAACAACGGTCAGTGGGAGGATCCTAGCATTTCTCGTAAAAAAAACTGCCTAAGACCTTGACCTATGACATGTCCCATGTCCCTCGGATTTATTTCATGGTTGAAGTTCAAACATAAATTATTGAAGACCCCAAACCATGCCACACCAGTATGGACGCTTTTCATTCTATTCCTCGTTGGTGGTGGTCTTGGATGGGTCCTGGAAATTGTCTTATGGTGGTTACGTCTAGGGATAGTTTGTGGCTTTTCTACTTTTATTTAATATTATGTTATGTCTTATAAGAGTATTTTTGAACATTTATATAATGCTTTTAGACCCTGAAAATAACTCATCCAAATCATTATTTCAAAAATCCCAAAAGAAAACCTCTACACAAGGAATTCTCTCACTAAAACTCAAGGAATAAGAAGAAGGAAGTTGGAGTCTAAGATTTCAAAGATCAAGGGTTTCTTCTCAATTTCGTGCGGATTCATCACAAAGGTATGGTAGCTCTTCATCCATGGATAGAATCCGTCTATGAAGCCCCTTTTCATACCCCAAATTTCAAGTTAAAAATCACAAAAAGTTAGAGTTTGACTTCAATCTCATAAATTCCTTTCAAAATCGTTTTCAGAAATGGAATCATTTTTTATGATGGATAAATTCATCCTTTTATATGTTTTTATGTTGAATTCTCTAAGAAACTATGAATTCCTCTACTTTACCAAATTTAATAATGAATATAGTGAATTTATCATTTGAATTACGTTATTATCCATGTCTAATGAAGTGAATTCTCGATATGTTTATATGATATGATCTTTAATACATGGAAGGCAATATATGATATTATGTGTTTTATGAAGGTTATGTATATGATTTAAGAACACTTGGAGAGTAAAGTTATTATTATTATGATATTATTGTGGTGTTGTTGAAAGGCTACTCTCTCACACACTTATGCGTGACTATGAATGAAGGCCATGATTATGATAATGTTTTTGGTATTTTACAGAAAGTCTATTCTCATGAACACATAATAAACACTATGTCAAAGATTTTCTCACATAATGAAGATTCTAACGTTGCAGGGAAATTCTCACTTAATTTAATTTAATGTTACATGTAAACATGGACAGTGAAATCTTATTCACAGGAATGATCTATTGAGTTATCCTAATGGAAGAAGTTAAGACTTAATAACTACTTTCTGGGATTGATACCTAGCACCAAGTAGATATTTATATGAGATGGAAGCCCTCACATGACTTGAGTCTAAGTTTCTAGGAGAAATCTCTTGAGATGGATGCCCTCACATGAGTTGAGGTTGTGTAACTAGTACCAATAGCCTTATCACATAAAATACGTGCCCCCGTAGGATATTTATATATTAGATTTTCCAAAGCTAAATTTTATGGTCCAACCTTAGGCGAGTAAGCCAACTCTTTTCGATTTCGGAGACACCAGATTCCACATTAATCTCACATGGTCTATGTCAGTTATGCCTTATTCCACTATGATTGAGTATGAAGTATGGATCAAGAAGCTTTACTTATTATAGGTGAGAGTATGGGATCTTATTCATGCATTTCACAAGTATGTTTTGAAGATAGTTGTGGTATGTTTTTCTTATATTATGATGGTCTATGAAATGATGTATACTTAATCTGTCTGTAGTTTGAAAGGCTCTTCCAATACATGTGTGTCACTAAAGGTGAATGTTCCTTTTTCCAGGATAAATAAGCTAAACATGAGATCATTATATTTTAAATATGAATGAGAACCTAAAGATACTTACTTAGAATGGGCGGGATTATGGGGTCTTATACATGTATTTAACAAGCTTGTACTTGATTTGACCTATGAAGTGTTTCTCTTATGCTATAATTAGATGACTTATGTATGGCTTATGGTTATGATTTTGTTTTTATTTCATTTGCTTATGGTCTATCTTTTTATGATGTCTCTTATGCTAATGACTTGTGTTTTTACTCAAAATAATACTATATCTTAGTTAATGGAACGCATTGAACATAAATGTTTATGATCAGTTTCATAAGGAGGTCACTATTGGTTAAAGCTCTAGCAGAACCATCTTGTATGGCATAATAGAAATAGGTATGGTTTCCAAAGAAATCTTACCATGGAACTTGAGTCAAAGTAGAGACTTATTTATTATCTTGCTGGATTTATGCTTAGCACCGAGTGAATATTGAAATCAGATGGAGATTACATCCTAGTTGAGATTCAAATTCAAAATGGGAACTATCGCCTAGTACAGTTCGGATTTCCCAAAGTATACTTCTTGATATTGAAGTCTTCACAGAGTGGAGTTTGCGGTTTCTTGTAGCAATATTTTTATCTAATTGCTACGCTACTCGTAGGAAAGTATGTTGGTGGATCAGACTAAAGCTAACAGACGGCTTTACCTTAGTCAAGTGGACCAACCCTTGACGGCGTAGGTAACAGCGGGAGTGATCATGTGATATATCACATATTTTTATGTCGGTTAAGGATATATCCCCTGTACAACAAGATCAATAATAAACTAAAATTATGATCTAAGAAACATTTCCTAGAGTTCAAACTGAATGGACTAAGATTATGATTAACAAAGTATCTCCCAGAGTCCAACACAATTAATGAACTCAGATGTTCTTGAAGAAGAATCTCATAGGGTTAAAACTTAATGAACTAAGACTATGCTTGTGGAAGAATCTCCTAGAGTTCAAAACAATTATGAACTAAGATGTACTTGATGTAACATCGCATAGAGTTAAACTTAATGACGAACTAAGATATACTCAATGAAGTGTATCCTAGTGTTCCAATACTTTCAAATAGGGATTATTCCGTAATTGTGAAGTACGTATGATGACCGAAAGAAGTAGTTTGTATGGACTTCATTATGGAGTCTCATTTATACACTGCATAAGTACGACTTAGGGTTACCTAAGAAGTGTTGCTCTTATATGATGTATCCTTGATGGATTGTTGTTATAGTTTTCTTACATGAAATCATTGATTAAAGGTGAGGGATTCCCTTGGTTATGAGATTTAAGCTAAGAATCATATCCTTATATTGTAAGTATGTATGATGGCCTTAGGTGGAATGGGGTCTTACTCATACATTGAACTAGTATTACTTGAAGCTACATAGGAAAGTCTAGGATTTGACTACGTGTACGGACTATGTTTATGACGACCAAAAGGGATACTTAGTTTTGATGTCATTATGGGGTCTTATCCATGGCTTGCACAAATATGGCATGAAGTAACTTGAAATGGTTCTCCTATGATATGATAGTGTAAGGATGAAAAATTCTATTATGATGCTTATGCCGGAGACTTTACTTATGATATTTATATTGTTTATTGTTTATGTTTCATGAAGTATTTATTATGCTTATGGATTATGACTCATGTTGATTAACTCTTCTTATGTTATGCTCTTATTGATGTTATACTAGCCATCATATTCAGTACTTTCTTACTAACACATAATTTGCCTACATTCTAATCAAATGTAGGGTTCAGCGGTTTTGAGTTCCACTCTTGAGGATAGGTTTCTAAGGAGAAAATAAGTTAAATATTGATGAGTCCTCATAGCTTCGAGGATGAATCCACTATTTTCCTTTGTTTTTTTATTTTCATGTATTGAGACTATTGTATGTATTGTGACCCAAAAGTACTTAAAGTTTAATTAGTTGGTTTGAGACAAAAGTGTAGTAAGACTCCTGCTTGCTTATATAAAAGAGTTCATTTGTACAGGAAATGTTTTTAAAAATTTTCCATACTTCTATAATATCTTATGTAATGATATGGAAAGGGCTTGTATGAGACCCCTTAGGGGTATAGTACACCATGTTACATCTAGGGTGTACCCTAGGTTGTGACAACGACATGGACCTACGAATGAGGGTTATAAAAAAAATATTACCTTGACCAAAATGTCTACAATCATTATACTCAAATTCTGCCGGTTTGCAACTACGACAATCAGAGCCCAAACCAAAAAGGAAATTATACCACAATGCTGAGTTCGTGACATAAAGCAACTTAAGTTAAACTTCATGAGGATTTAGTAGCTTAACTTCAGATTTTCTTGGTTTTTGATCAGTTCTAAAGAATAAATTGAAGGATATGGGTGTTTATAAGGATAACTAACTTAGGGTCAGGGGATGCACTTCAAGATGTCTACTTTCGCTATCTTACAAAAACCTACACGTCTCTCAATTGTGAATTCATATTGATGAATTGTTTTTTCTTTTGAAACTAGACTCGTAGACCTCCGATTTTATAGGTTATGAGTTTTTTAAATCTTATATATATATATATATATATATATATTGTGAGAAAATATATGGGAGATATGACCCACAAAGCAAAGAGAATTCCTTAACGACATTAATAATAACATTTTCCAACTTGTATTCGTAATTTCCTTGAAATGAAAATTTAACATACAAATATTGTACACAAAAATAAATCATATAACATCCTTCCTAATATTGTAAGAAGTCTTAAACTTATTCTAAAAGTACGAGTTAAGTTCAACGTTCAAACGAGTGGTGTGTCACATATCATTGGTATTTGTATGAATTTTTTTTATTAGTAATAGTTATCATTCAAGAGATAGGTATGTTTCCATTTAATGCTCTTTATAGTAAGAGGTGTAGAAATTAGCAAGGTTGCTTTGATTGGTCCTAAATTCGTACATGAGGCTATGGGGAAATTTTAACTTATTCAATAAGGGTTTAAAATGGCTCAAAGATGACAAAAGTCCTATGTAATGTTAGAAGAAAAGATCAAAAGTTTGAGTAGATGATTGGATCTACTTTAAAATTTCACCCATGAAAGGTGTAATGAAGTTTGGAAAGAAAGGGAAGCTTAGTTCTTGTTATGTGGGCTCATATCAGATTTTGAGGTGAATTGGTAAAGGTGCCTATGAACTTGATTTTTCTAATGACTTAGAATTGATATATCCAATTTTCCATGTCTCTTTGTTGAAGAAATGTGTTTGTTATCCAACATGTATTGTGATAATGGAGAGTCTTAGTATTAAAAAAAATTATTTCATGAAGAAGCTCCGGTTAATATTTTGGAGCGACAAGTGAAAAAGTTGAGGAAAAAGGAAGTTACATTCGGTAAAGTATTATAAAAGAATCAAAGGATTGAGGGTACTACTTAGGAGGTAGAGGTTTGTATGATGACCCGATTATCCCATCTCTTTCCCTTTGGCCCTACTTTAGCTGGAAGTATTTAGTTCCTCATGGTTCATCCTTATATCTTAGTCATTCTCATGTTTCCCCATGAATGCATGCTCATGAAAACTCGATTCAGATACTTTTGATTTAGCTTTGATTGATTAATTCATGATTATGTATGCTTGAGTATCATTTCCATATATGCCTTATGAAATGTTATTTTCAATATGGTTTCCATGTATACCTTATGAAATCATATTTTCAATATGATTAAGCTAGGATTTTATGTTTCTTCATGGTTATGTATTGTTGATGAAGTTTTGTTGTTGTTGGGTTGTTAGACCTCTTACCCCACCCTTCTTATGTTTCCTTAAGTCCAATTTGAGGAGGAATATTTTCAATGGGGAGATATTGTAACTCCTCATAATTTGGAAAATGAAGAAAATAAATATATGGTATAAAGTATGTGTCTACGAGTCCCATTTATAGACCGTACAACCTTCTACGGGCTATAGATGGCAACCCTAGGAAATGAAAAATTATTCTTTTAAGAAAAATCAAGTCTTAGTACCTTTTTTTAGTGTTCACCAAGATGGTTTGTCAACCATTGTACAAGTCATTGGTAGGTATCATAGATGAGTCCCAGATGTCACGACTGGGATCTAGACCGTAGCCGAAATCGACGTCGTTGACCTCTCGGAGGTCGCAGACAAGCCTATATACGTCATCATTACATCGTATAGGTTAATTTTAACGGAAAATTTAAAAGTTTTGTCTCTTCGAAGTATACATAGACTTCACAGTAATAATTGCATTAGATCACATCAGTTCACAAAAACCATCTAATAATGAGATATTTAAATGAAGGAATTAGTTCATAACTACATAAATATAAAGTTTTCAAAATGGCACCAGTACGACGTCTGAAATAAGTAAGAAAGAAGCGCTAGTGGAACATCATCCACTAGCTCGTGCCTACATCTAAAGCTAGAATATAAAAGATAAGCATCCTCGAAATCATAAGGGCCTACCAAGTCCAGAGGAATGTTACACGTCCGGATAGTGTCAACGTAGTCTCGTACGCTCTAGCGTCCACCTGCACCTGCACCTAAAAGTAGAGGATTATATGGGATTAGTACACACTTGTACTAAGTATGGATGTATGCAAGTACGCACCGAGGACATGCATGATTAAGAATTGATCACTCCTAATGATATGAATTATGAAAAGCCAAGTCAGTTAATCTTGCCAAATAAAATTAGGAAAGTCATGCTATGAGAGTAACATGCATTATCATTCTATTCATATTGCGTGCAGTACATAACATATTTCATATAGCACATACCATTCATTCGATACCATGAGACCTATGAATCAGAGTCTTAGCATTAGGACTTCCTAACTGAGGGCTCAACATATGGGACCTCAACTTGGGAGCCTTCATTGGCAAAGACAGAGTCTGCTTCATTCATTCATACGTACTTCATTTTCATTCACTCATATACCTTGGATTTTGTGTAAAGATTTTCATCGGGTTCACTTTTCAACAACCAAGAATGACCTAGTGTCATTACTTGAGTCTAGTTCACCTCTTGATTATCCTATCTAAACACCTTTGTTATCATTCATTTCATTGTGTGTATTACTTGAGGTTGGCCTCATTATTTATTTGGGAACTTTCACTTTAACCGACATAGATCATGTGAGCTCCATGAAATCCAATGTCTACCTCACACCAAAAAGAGGTGGAATCTCCAGCCAAAGTGAAACCAAAACATGCTAGCGTGTATAGGGAAATGAACCCTGCTAGAACCGTATGTTGGCTGCGTAGGTTAAAATACCAGGAGATATGAGGAGACCCATACCCGCCTAAACGGACAATCTCATATCATTAGATTTACACGAGCCTCTGCTTTCCTAAAAGAAGGAGTCACGACTCATAGAGAGCCTATCGGTGCTCCATATAAAGTTCCATTGCATTAACCTCACACATCATAGAAGCTGGCTTCTAGAATGAGGGCATTATTTTCTCATTAGATGATTTCTCATCTCATCATTAGTATTAAGTGTGCATTAATTTCATTACTTTCATTAGACTGCTTCTTAGAGACTGGTCTCTTTATTAATCTTACACTCTCATAGGTGAGTATGTTTTCTGGTAATATTTACTTAGGCTCATTTGTGATTGATCTCGTCTTTCATATTAGCCTTTTATCATATAGTCGCCACATTAATTAACTTTATCATATTAGCTTTTCATAATTACTCACCCCTTTACGTGAATGTTCATTTCGTCATATGTCAATGCACTTGGCCTTTTAGTGTGTTTCACACTTATACTTAATCCTCCTAGGACCACATCATTTCATCGATTACATCTTAGTTTCACATATTTTTAAATGTACGCTGGACTTATGAACCCATAAGTACAAGCTTTGAGGCTTCGTTCATGTTTCGTCTAAGTGACTCATATTTACCCAAGATTTTGTGATACAAGACTTATACATCTTGTAAGTATGCCAAGGTCTCGAGTTCGATTCCTATAGGCAGCATTGGTTAAATATATATTCACGTAAGACTTATGTATCAATACGGAATTGGGCATGGGAACCCGATTTCAAATCCCTTGGGCAACACTTAGTCTTGTACTAATTTGTTATTTAGAATTTTGGGCTTGGGGATCAGAGGTCGAGCCCCAATGCCCACACTTCTCTTCTTTTTTTATATTTTCTTTCCCTTTTCGTTTGAGGCCAAAAGTTTGAGGGATCGATCCCCCACAATCTCATTTTATTTTTCGTTAATTTTTCTCCTAACTTCCTCACCTATACGAGAGGTTGTGGGTTCGATCCCCACACACCTCAATTTTGAATTTTTTTTCTCTTTCATTCTTTCACTTGATCTTTACCCCATTTCGAATCCCCCTTGTTTTACGAAAATATATAGGTAAAGTAAAAAATGACTAGGTTTCAAAAAATTACTTTATCTTATGATTTAAGAAAAATCAATTTTCCTAATTAATAGAGTCGCCACTTGATTTTTTAGTAAAACCAAGAAACATTAAAATTATTTTTCAAAAGATTTAAACAGATAAAAATCAGTGGAAAAAGGGTTCGAAGTTCAATGTACATTCCGAGAAGGTGTTAGGCCCTCGAATGTCCGCTAACTCGCGGTTGACCGATGATTTGACTAAATGACCTTTAAAAATATTTTTTAAATTTTTTTTTACTAAATAATGAGAAAATTTGTCTTTTTACTTAATATATATATATATATATATATATATATATATATATATATATATATATATATATATATATATATATATATATATATATATATATATATATATATATATATATATATATATATATATATATATATATATATATATATATATTATTTCTAAGGGGAAGTATTTGGAGGGAATTAATTTAAAGGAACAAACCTAAGTGCAAACCAAAATCGATAAACAAACTAAATAATAAAATATATGTAAAAATAAATATTTGTACATATGGAACATTGGAAGAAATTGCTATCCTTGGAAAATAATTAAAATCTAATCAAAACATTAGTCGATAATAATAACAACAAATAAATAAGGGAAATTTAGTTAACTAGTCAAAAAAATCAACTTATTTAGTGATAATATCCATATTTTAATAATATTAGTAAACATGTCAAAAATGTCATTATTTTAAAAATAAATAATTATTCTGATATTATTAATATTTTTTTCTCTCTCATTATTTACACTTTTTTTTTCTCTCTCATAGATTACACATTTTCCTATATTTATGTAATTGGATAGACATAAATGTCATTTTGATTTTTTTTCTCTCTTTTCTTAATCTTATCAATTTCTCTCTCTTATTTTCTTCCTAATCAAATCCCCATATTTTTCTCTCTTTTCTTAAGCTTTTTTTCAATTTCTCTCTCTAACATTCTTCCAAATCAATTCCACAGATTTTCGATTCAATATATTAATATTTTCTATTATTCTCATTTAATTTCGTTGCAAGATTTGATTTGAAGATTAACATTGATTTGAGTATTATGTTTTTCAGATTTCTTATTTATTTACTTACTGATTTAGTGTTTTTTTTAATTTTTTTGATTTTGTTGTTCTTAAAACATTTTTTAGGGTTTGAGACTACATAATTCTCTCTTCAATGGACGTTTTCAAGAGAGTTACTAGAGGTATTGGACAAAATAATCAAAGTTCTTCCTATTTTCCATCATTTAATTTTTTTTCACTCAAAAATTAAACATCAATGTAGGTTCCGCTTCTAAATCTAAGGAGGATATACGACGAGGGAAAATGCCTAAATCCGTCGATGTGCAAAATCCCACACAAATTAATAACCATGAAGTTGAAGAAGATCAATTTGTTGGAGAAGATATTTTTTTTTTTTTTGCATGTTCTGTGTCTTGCATGTTTAGTTTAATTTGTTTAGTAATTTTTAAGATTAAAAAAAATCATGTTACAATGCGTTTGGAAGTGTATATGAAACTTTTATTATGTTATAGTTAGTATTTATTTTTGTCTTTCATATATTTATTATATTTTGTGTTCTGTCTTTTTTTTTATGTGTTAGTTATGTCAATGTAACACATTATATGAGTTTGATTGTGTATATTTCATAATTTTAATATTTTTTGTATTCATAGATTTGAAAGTATATATTGAATTTTGTTGCTGTTTTAGTCATTATGTATTTTTGTATTTCATTGTTTTAATGTATTTTGTATCCATAGAGTTGGAATTGTATTTCATATATTTAATTCATTTTGTATTCTGTTTTTTTTTTGTGATAGTTATGTCAATGTACCACAGTTAGTATTTATTTTTTTATTTCATAGTTTTATTATTTTTTTGTATTCATAAATTGGGAAGTATATATTGAATTTTGATACTGTTTAAGTCATATTTTTACAATTAATAGTTGCATTCATTCAAAAATTATGTTGCATTATTTTTGAATATTTTGATATTTTTTTTCTAATTTGTATTTATTTTAAAGGTATGTCAACTAGTTATGTATTTTATTTAAGAATGAGTACACCAAATATTCAATTATTTCTTTTCAATTTTATATTTCATTCACTTTTTCATCATACTAATTTTTTGTATTTTATATATTATTATACAAATTTCTAAATAAAAACTAGAATAAATAGAAATACAAATAAAATACATATTGAAATGAATACATATAGGATTTTTGAAGAAAAAAATAACTATATAGGAAAAAATATATATGAAAATACAAATATATTTCTTAAATGACTATATAGATAAATTCGGCATACCTATTAAATTAATAAAAAACTATAATAAATATAAATAGAATATATTGTGGAATGAATATAATTTAAAAAGGTAAAAATTTTGGAGAGAAAAAGAAATTTAAATTTTATTTGAAAATGTAACTGATGAGAAAATTAAGTGATCCTTACCTTTTTTTTGAAATATTCTCTCCCTTGATTTTCTCCCTTTTGTTATTAAATAATTATATGATTAAATAAAAACAAATAATAAAAATATAAATAAGATACATAACAAACTAAAATTTGACATTTTTACTAAATATTAAAAGTGTTGCTAATGAGCCCTCTTAAATGTTAAAATATTGACATTTTGGAAAATTTCCCAATAAATAATAGCGAATGGAAGCAATATTTAAATTTGGGCCCTTGGCCCAAACACTGAATCTGAACATCTGTCCTATTCTAAAAATGACCCAAAGAAAATTGGGACTGCTGCAGATTTCCATGGGCTTTGATCCCATTTTTCAAAGGAAATTGTGTATACATGTTGCGTATACAAATGTATATTGAATTGTATTCAGTCTTTTTCTTGTATATAGGATTGCATATTCGACATATACAGACCGATTCAGTCTCTCAAGCACCTGTATTTTTTTTGGAATTGTATAACTTATTATACAAATGTATATCAGTATATATGACGCGTATACAACTGTTATACAACCTTCTCAAAATTTGTAAAATAAATTTCCAGCCCAAGTTTAATGGTTCTCTGCTCTATACGCCAGCAGTCCGGAAAATTCGAAGGCAAAGATAGATTCGAGCCTCTATGACTCGAATTTGGGAATGCAACAAAAGAAATCCATTATGGACTCGAAGGGCGTTCATACAACAAAACGAGAAAGATGAGAATCAGTATTCAAGATAAAGAAATAATTCAAACATCATTTTGATTCATGAAGAGGCAAGCTAAACCAATCTAAACATCATGGGAGGCTACTGTCAAAGGACTTAACTTTCGAGAAAAATAATAATAAAGAAAAAGAAAGCATACAGATCTATTAATCAACAACAAAGAACAATTAACCATTTAGACAAAACAAGTCACTGGGAACGTATTGTTCCTAAAAAAAGAAGGAAAACAAAACAAAAATAAATAAATGAAGAGCATATGGAGAACAAATAAGCGATGAAGGAAACCCACGATACGAAAAAAGAAAGAAGATATATCATGAATATTAAGACGCAATCGGAAGCGAAACAAAGACAATAATGAATCCACATCTAAAACAAGATTAAAAACTTAAACAAAAGCAAAACAATAAACAGAGAACATGTCATTGCTTTACTAAAGTTAGGCATGGGAACAAAGAGGATAACCCTTTTTTTTATCTACTATTAGCATTCTTCATATCTTCGATCCAAGGAGAAAACCCACCAAAGCAACGAAACATACCGTAGGGTTTAGCACAATGATTCAGATAAAACAGATAGGCATTCTAAACCAAAGGTGGAATGAGTTAAACATCAATCCTCCAAGGCTATCGATCTTCTGAAATAGGACTCGACTTATACGAACTAAGCCAAGAGACAAATTTTCGACAATCATGCGAAATACGCGTAAGTGACAATTTTCATATTCGCAAACATGATGCCTAACAGTTGTAGTGAGCAAACACTTTGCTTGGAACAAATAACAGATGATGAAACAATTAATAAGAAGTCCAAACAGCAAAGGAAACTTATATTCAAAACAAGTGGATTTTCAATTAAAAGTAGATGACGAAACAGAGGAGAAACGAGGAAGGAAAACATCCATAGCTACAATAATATTCCTACGTACTACCGAGATCGAATTAAGACATGGATGAGAGGAATATTATTACTCCCGGGCAACTGAACTGAGACAAAGACGAGCTTAGGGCGATTTCAGCACCACAAGTAAACCCAACGACCTCCGATAGAACTCCGGAAGAAGCTTCCGAAGAGACGATGAAAACTTTTTGGCTATTGGAATGCTATTCTCTGCTTCTATAATGAGATTAATCAACTATTTTTATCAGCCCTTTTTCTAATATTTTCCTCATAAGGTAAGTTGTCTCCAACTAAAAATTAAGCTCCTTAATGTCGACCCTTCTCAAAAAAAATTCTCGCTCCCTCCTCTTTCTTATCAGTAGAGATAGCGAAGTATATATAGGGCGGAGAATTAGGGCTTAGGAAAAGTGGGGGGAAACGGGTCAATTCCAAACGGGAGAGGGACCATTTCGAATTTCAAATTCCAAACTTTCACCATTAAAGGTAAACACCCTTTTCTCTGAAGCTCTGAATTCATTCCGAGAGAGGAAAGGGTAGCAGAGGTCTAGGATTGATCTCTTCATCCTTGCTGGTGACGTGGAGCGATCTCGAGCAATCAGGAGGACTGGCGGGCTGATGCTATCGCTGTTGCAAGAACGATGGGGGCAGGCGGCTGGTACGAAGAGTCATTCAAATGCAGGGAGACATTGAGGCGCGTTAGTCTTCACGCGAGGAGGAAAACGTTCAGGTCGCTACAATCTTGTTCGTTCGCTGCCGTTGAAGACGCGCTTCCTAGAGAGTTCTTGTTTCTGGATATTTGGGGAGAAAAAGGGGAAGATTCGGGTCGGTTCTGGTAAGGGCTGTTGAGGATAATATTTGGTGGGTTTTGGTTAAGATTGGGTCGGGTAAAAGGGGGAATTGGGCTGGGATTTGCTTTTGGGTTGAATTCGCTGGAATTAGAGAGTTGGGATTGAATTTGGAGAGGTTTGGGCCTTCGTGAAGTGTTGAAACGAAAATGGAAAAATTAGTAAACTAGTCAAAATAAATAAAATATTTAGTAAAAATATCCATATTTTATAAATATTAGCAATAAAGTCAAAAATGTCATTATTTTAAAAAATTTATGTGTCCCAATTTTCTTCCTATTTTATCTCTCTTTTTCAATTAATTCTATATATCCTTTTTCTTTAAAAAAAAAAAATCATCCTCTCTCATATTTATCTTTTCAAATTGTTAATTTTCTCTCCCATATAATTTTTTTCTCTCTCATGGTTGTCTTTTCTGATTTTCCTCCAACATTCAAGTTGCAAATATTTTTTTGCCATATATTTTGGTTGTTTTTTAATCCAAAATTGAATCAACAAGAATCCCTTTGATTAAGGTATCTCTAATCTTTATCCTATTTTCAGATTTCTTTTCTAATTTTATTTTTGTTTAAATCTTAAAAAGATGTTGTTTGTATTTTTCAATTTAAGTTATGATTTACTCTCCAATGGTTGAATCTAAGAGGCTTACTAGAGGTATTCATCTTAATCAACCAATTTCTGGTGATTTTTCATCCTTTAATTTATTTATTACTTAACAAATAGTGTATAATGTATGATCCGCTGCTAAAATGAGGAAAAGAAAGAGGGTAAGAACATTTACAAGACTCATTGGTGTGCAAAACCTTCCTTAAATTCAGAACGCAAATGTAGAATCTTTGTCTACTCGTGAGGATCTTGAAAAAGACGACGAAGATCGGATAGTTGTCGAACAATTTTCTATTAGTTTGTTTTGTATTTATAGTTTTTTTTAGAATTTGGTATGTTTTCTTAATTTGTATTCAAATCACTATGTATACTATCAATATTTGTATTTATTAAAAATTTCATGTTGCATGGTTTATGAATCTTGTATGTGTCCCTAATTTGTATTCATCCAAATGTATGTCAACTAGTTATGTATTTTATTTATAAGAAGAACAACTTTCTATTAGTTTATTTGTATTCGAATACAAATACAAATAATAGACATATTGGAATGAATACGACTTAGAAAAGGAAACAAGATTTTGAAAAGAAAAATAAATACAGTGAAAAATATATACGAATACAAATGTATTTCTTAAATAGCTACATTTTATTTGACATACATATTGGAATGAATACAAACTAATAAAGGTATGTCAACTGAATTTGACATTTTTTTCTAATTTGTATTTATTCTAAAGGTATGTCAACTAGTTATGTATTTTATTTAAGAATGAGTACACCAAATATTCTATTATTTCTTTTCAATTTTATATTTCATTCACTTTTTCATCATACTAATTTTTTGTATTTTATATATTATTATACAAAATTCTAAATAAAAACTAGAATAAATAGAAATACAAATAAATACATATTGAAATGAATACATACATGATTTTTGAAGAAAAAAATAACTATATAGGGAAAAAATATATGAAAATACAAATATATTTCTTAAATGACTATATAGATAAATTCGGCATACCTATTGGAATGAATACAAACTAATAAAAAATTATAATAAATATAAATAGAATATATTGTGGAATGAATATAATTTAAAAAGGTAAAAATTCTGGAGAGAAAAAAAACAAAATTTAAATTTTATTTGAAAATGTAACTGATGAGAAAATTAAGGAAGCTTGCCTTTTTTTGAAATATTTCCCCTCTTAATTTTCTCCTTTTTGTTATTAAATAATTATATTCTTTAAATAAAAATAAATAATAAAAACATAAATAAGATACATAATAAACTAAAATGACATTTTTACTAAATATTGAAATTGTTGCTAATGAGTCCTCATAAATGGCAAAATATTGACATTTTGAAAAATTTCTCAAGGAAAATAGCTTAGGAGGGCCTTAATATAGTCCAAGTTAAAAGCTCAAAGTTGGGTTAGATTTAAAAGTAGAGAGATAGCCGTAAGAATTACACTCATAGACCAAATTGAATTAATGATGGCTAAAATTAAGTAAGACGAACTAATGCAAATTAATTAAATAGTTTCTCAATCTTAACAAAATAGAATAATTAACTTAGTTATGAGACGACCAATTCAAACAAAACTAATTAGTAAACTATTTGAACAAATTAAAACTTTTCGAGACAATTTGAATGATAATAAAATATCCCAATTATATACATGATTATGTAAATAATATATTATCTAAAAATTATAAAAGCAACAATATTGACTTAGAATAACTTGAAAATCATTTGTATATGTATGTATATAAAAAATGTCATAAAAACTAATTATTTCAAATCGTTTAGATTTGAGAAGCCCGTCAAATTAACTTATATCGGGGAAAGTAAAAATTGGGTGTCAACAACTGTCCCTCGTTTTACTTGGATTGATGCTAGAAATTTGAGAACAATGAAATTGGCCAATCCAGTTTTGACTGACCACAAATTCATCTTTCCGATAAAAACTTGTTATGGAATATAGGAATTATGGTCAAACCCCCGAAATGAGTCTCCTACATACCTCAGGTTATATGAGAACTCAAGTCACTTGTAGTTCGATACGTTTGATTTAATGCACAATTAAGAAGGAATTCAAAAGTCACTTCGGTACCGAATTATGAAGGGATCGAAATGCTCGGGAATGGGATTTAAGAGTTAATGTTGGAATACACCCGAGTTTTCAACACTAAGGTCACCTACATATCCTTAAATCTTAGGAATTAGGCTGCTTGTAGTTGTAGTTCGACTCAATCGGTTGAAAAGGAAATCTATTAACCTTTGGCTCTGGACAAGTGGCAAGATTAAACGAGTATGAAAAGGTGGTTTGTAACCTCTTAGCCATGAATGTGGCGCGTTTCACATCCATAGTTAACAACTTACACGGACATAATTTCCAACGCTCTTGGTGTATCGTCACTCGGATTGAAAACATGCCTCCAATAGATACCGAAATTCTCGGATGCGAAACTGAAACCAACAAAATAGAGAAAAACCTACATGTCTTCTTATTGGGGTGTGGTTTGATTGTGGTGGAAGTCGTTTCTCTTCTCGCGTCCTAAGAGTTTGACAATCCTCTTTGGACTATGTCTCAGTTCGCTGCTAAGGAAAAGTTCCACGTTGTGCTGCATCCTTTTTTATGTCGTCCGCACCTGTGGTTTGTTTTGGAGAATTCATCCTTTCGGATGCTTTCCATAAAGACTGAGATAAACCTCGTCAGTATAAAAATGCAATTAAAAAATGGGAGACACTGTCTTTTACCATGTCAACACTTAATTGTTCTCCTTGACATTTGATGTCAACTCGATTGGGTTTGACGTAAAGCAAATAAAGCTTATGCCTTATGTTTGCAATGTATCTTCAATGTACTCTTCACTTGATGTCAAAATAAATAAAAGATGATGCAGTGCTAATAATTCTCTTGATGTCGTCTTCTATGCTCCTTTTGATGTTTATTTTTGTCAAAAATAAAAGATGTCGTTGACGTTGAGGGGTAAATCTTTTTCTTGAGATGCACGATTCCTTTTTTGGCAATGTATAATTTCTTGCGGGGTATGAATATCTTCCCGCGATGAGTGATTTTTTGCGGGATATGAAATCTTTCCGAGATGCATAAATTCTGCGAGGTATGAATATCTTTTTGCCATGAATAATTTCTTCGAGACATGAAATCTTCTCGAGATGCGTAAATTTATGCTAGACATGCATATTTTCTCGCGATGCATAATTTCTATGACGCATGAGATCTTCTCGCGATGCATAAATTTTTACTCGCGATGCATGAGTATTAACTCGCGATGCATGATCTTCCGCGATGAATGAATATTGGCTCACGATGTATGATTTTCCGCGATGGGTGAATATCAACTCGCGATTCATGATCTTCCGCGATGGGTGAATATCAACTCACGATGCATGATCTTCCGCGATGCATTAATGTTGACTCGCGATGCATGAATATTGACTCGCGATGCATAAATATTTACTACCGATGCATGAATATTGACTACCGATGCATGATCTTCTGCGATGCATGAATATTGACTCGTGATGCATGATCTTCCACAATGCATGAATATTAACTCGCGATGCATGATCTTCCGCAATGCATGAGTATTGATTCGCGATGCATGATCTTCCACGATGCATGAATATTAGTTCGCTATGTATGAATATTAACTCTTAATGACATCCTTGGTACAAATGAAGAAAATACTCCAATCGAGCAACATAATTATCTTCTGGATTCCTTCAAGATAATCATATCGCCTCAATTGACGATGATGGCAAAATTATCCTTTAGGTAGTGTACCACCTAAATCAATAATACAAATAAATGACCCCTCCGAGTAGTAGTAATATCATATTCGATAATATGATTCAGATGACATATTTTACAAAATTGTAAACTCTATCTTGGGATTTTCGCTTGATTCACCTTCGAATCTAGCTGGACGTTCTTTATAAATTTCAAGTTGTTGGAAATATTCCCAAGTTTCTGACATAAGCGATATAAAATGATTCCTGCTTTTAGGAAGACTATGGATTTTAGGATAGTTTTCTCAAACTTTGACTTCTCCATATTCATCCATTGAAAGAATTTGCTGATTTCAGAGCAAAACTATAAATCTGCGTCCACAAAAAAATTGTTAGTTTCAAAAACGAACTGATCTGTGTCGATTTCTTCAGTTGTCTGCTCCTTGTCCTGCTATCTCCGGTTGATTTCCTAATCTCCCGACTCTTGATAGATGAGCAAAATATTTTATGCCAAAGAAGATTGGGCCTGCTGCAGATTTCCTTGGGCTTCGGCCCCATTTTTTCAAAGGAAACTGTGTATACATGTGGCGTATACCACTGTATAAGGGACTGTATTCAGTCCTTTTCTTGTATATAGAACTGCATATTCGACATATACACCCGATTCAACCTCTCAAGCACTTGATTGATTTTGGAACTGTATATCGTATTATACAAATGTATATTATTGTATATGACGCGTATACAACTTGAATACACCCTTCTAAAACCAGTAAATTAAATTTCCATCCCATGTTAAATGGTTCTCCGCTCTATACACCAGCAGTCGGAAAAATTCGATGGCAAAGATAGATTTGAGCCTCTATGGCTCGAATTTGGAAATGCAACGAAAGGAATTCATTATGGACTCAGATGGGGTTCATAAAACAAAACGAGAAAGATGAGAATTAGTATTCAAAGTAAAGAAATAATCCAAACATAATTTTGATTTATGAAGAGGCAACCTAAACAAATCTAAACATCATGGGAGGCTACTGTCAAAGGACTTAACTTTCAATAAAAAAAATAATAAAGAAAAAGAAAGCATACAGATCTATTAATCAACAACAGAACAATTAACCATTTAGACAAAACAAATCACTGGAATGTATTGTTCCTAAAAAAGAGAAGGAAAACAAAACAAAAAAAAATGAATAAATGAAGAGCATATGGCGAACAAATAAGCGATGAAGGCAATACATGATACGAAAAAAATATATATCATGAATATTAAGACGCAATCGGAAGCGAAACAAAGACAATAATGAATCCTCATCTAAAACAAGATTAAACACTTAAACAAAAGCAAAACAATAAACAGAGAACATGTCATTGCTTTACTAAAGTTAGACATGGGAACAAAGAGGATAACCCCTTTTTTTATTTACTATTAGAATTCTTCATATCTTCGATCCAAGGAGAAAACCTACCAAAGCAACGAAACATACCATAAAGTTTAGCACAATGATTCAGACAAAACAGATAGGCATTAGAAACCAAAGGTGGAATGAGTTAAACATCAACTCTCCAAGGCTATCGATTTCTCGAAATAGGACTCGATTTATACGAACTAAGCCTAGATTTGGTGACATAATCCCGTTAAAGAAAACTTCTCAAAAACCGAAAAAATCATTTGGACGAGTCAATAACGCGACACATGGACACAAGCAAATACAAACATAATATAAGGAATGTGAAAGTTGGCCATCTTAATTTATTCTTTCAACTTTAGAAGAGAAGATAAAGACAATGTCGAATGTCAAAGCAAACAAATGCATATTCCTCAAAGTAAACTAAGCTCGGAGAGATAGGTGTCAAAACCAAAACATGCTAAGGCGAAATATAGCATAAATCGACTTAAATCCGATGAAATTCGATTATGCAAATTAGATAAGAAAAACAGCAAATAACTCAGCTATCATTTCAAGCAAGGATACAAGAAAAAAAGCATAACCAACTTATCTCTATGCCATTCCAAGTATGTTTGAACAGATGGCGATGATAAATAGAATATAACAATATGCATCACCGACAACTATGACAATTTGAAAGAAACTCTAAAAGGGACGTTGGTAACATGGTAAGATCAAACAATAATAGCGACCAGCAGAGACAAATTTTCGAGACATCATGCGTTTTCTTATTCGAAAATACGAGCCTAACAGTTGAAGTGAGCAAAGACTTAGCTTGTAACAAATAACAGATGATGAAACAATCAATAAGAAGTCCAAACAGCAAAGGAAACTTATCCAGCATTCCAAAAATAAGTGGATTTTCAATCAAAAGTAGATGATGAAACAGAGGAGAAACGAGGAAGGAAAACATCCAGAACTACAAAAGTATTCCTACGTACTACCGAGATCGAAATAAGACATGGATGAGAGGAATATTATTACTTTTTTTTCGGGCAATTGAACTGAGACAAAGACGATCTAAGGGAGATTTCAGCACGACAAGTAAACTCCAACGACCTCCGATAGAACTCCAAAAGAAGCTTCCGAAGAGACGATGAAAATTTGTTGGCTATTGGAATTCTATTCTCTGCTTCTGTAATGAGATTAATCAACTATTTTTCTCAACCCTTTTCTAATATCTTCCTCACAAGGTAAGTTGTCTCCAACTAAAAATTCATCTCCTTAATGTCGACCCTTCTCACACAAAAAAAAATTCTCGCTCCCTCCTCTTTCTTATGAATAGAGATAGCGAAGTATATATAGGGGGGAGAATTAGGGCTGGGAGAGGGACCATTTCGAATTCCAAATTCTAGACTTTCACCATTAAAGGTAAACACACTTTTCTCTGAAGCTCTGAATTCATTTCGAGAGAGGAAAGGGTAGCAGACGTCTAGGATTGATCTCTTCATCCTTGCTGGTGATGTGGAGCGATCTCGAGCAATCAAAAGGACTCACGTGCTGCTGCTATCGCTATTGCAAGAATGATACGGGCAGGTGGCTCAAATGCAGGGAGACGTTGAGGCGCGTTAGTCTTCACGTGAGGAGGGCAACGCGCAGGTCGCTACAATCTTGTTCGTTCGCTGCCGTTGAAGACGCGCTTCCTGGAGAGTTGTTGTTTCTGGATATTTGGGGAGAAAAATGGGAAGGGCCGGGTCAGTTCTTGTAAGGGTTGTTGATACTAAAATTTGGTGGACTTTAGTTAAGATTGGGTCGGGTATTAGGGGGAGTTCGGCTGGGATTGCCTTTTGGGTTGAATTTGCTGGAATTAGAGAGTTGAGATTAAATTTGGAGAGGTTTGGGCCTTCATGAAGTGCTGAAAGGAAAATAGCTTAGGAGGGCCTTAATATCGTCAAAGTTAAAAGCCCAAAGTTAGGGTTAGATTTGTAATTAGAGAGATAGCCGACATAATTATAATCATAGCCCAAATTGAATCAATGATGGCTAAAATTAAGTAAGACGAACTAATGCAACTTAATTAAAGAGCTTCTCAATCTTAAAAAAATAAAATAATTAAATTAGTTATGAGACGACCAATCCAAACAAACCTAATTAGTAAACTATTTGAACAAAAAAAACTTACGAGACAATTTTAAATTATAATAAAATATCCCAATTATATACATGATTATGTAAATCATATATTATCTAAAAATTATAAAAGCAAAAATATTGACTTAGAATAACTTGAAAATCATTTTGTTATATGTATGTATATACAAAATTTTATAAAATCTAATTATTTTAAATCGTTTAAATTTGAGAAGCCCGTCAAATTAACTTATATCGGGGAAAGTCAAAATTGGGTGTCAACACCCCTTACCTCTTTTTTCATTATTGAATTATTTTAGTATCTTGCATATGATGAGGTCTTGGGTTCAATCCCTAATGACCTCACCTCTTAAAAAAAAATTTAAAAATCAAACTCCTCCACGCTGCCCATGCAAAGACCCATTTCCAAATTTCCGGAATTTGGTCATCCTTCCAGTCCACTTTTTCTGAACATATATACGTTGGATTTTATGGCAAATTCTTTATTCATTTTCGTACATTATTATATGCATTATTTTCAAGTAATTTTATATAAAAACACATTGTTTTCACATGCCATTTTTATGCTCCAAACCATGCCCAAGAACACGGCTGCACACACATTTTGCACACGTTTATCATAACATAATTCCGAACATACATACATGAACATAATTATCACGAAAACACTTTACATTCCTGAATTCTACAAACAATCACACCCAACCTACAACAATCGATGGGAGCTAGTGACATGGACATGCAAAGGGGAACATTCCTATTTTTCAGATTATAATTCGACTGAATCTTAGGGGTCTCTTGGGAAAGGGACCAAGAGGAAGAAAACCCATACTTTTTCCGTCGTTTAACACCTTTCAATCTTTATCTAAAGTGCTGGCAACTCCCACGAAAAACAAATGCTTCTCCAACAAAGACTCACGCGCAAACTGTTTGAAAAAAGATTTCGCTTTTCGTTTTTAGTTTAGTTTTTCTTTTTGAGTTTTAGTGTGCAAGGTCTTCAAGAGTGATGAACTTTAATTTTTTTTATTTTTGCTGATGATGAGTGTGAGAAAGAGTGTGGAGAGACGTGAGAATGAGAGTGTAGAGAGATGGGAGTAAGTGTAGGAGTAGGAATTTTAGTTGAAGACTGTCAAACTAAGACTCCTTGTCATTTATTATTAAAAATCTGATTTTTTAAAGGGTTAGGTGAAATGACTAATCAGATAATTAATATAAATTAATTAGATTTAACATTGCTTCCACCCAAGATCGAACCCGGGTGCAGCTTAACTCGCGAAAAGGGTCCAATTCGGGTCAACCCTACCCGAATTGTCCATTGCTCACATTAATTAATTAATTAATTAATTAATTAATTAATTAATTAAATCTATTGGGTAATTACGATACTATCCTTAGTCTGGAAACAACCATTTTACCCCTAGACCCTCCAAACTTAAGATTACCACTTTCAAGTCCTGTTAAGACTCATCCAGGTAAATCTTATATTCGAGTACCCTACATGGCTGGACCCAACCTTGCCTAGCTCAAATAACCACCAAGTTGGTTGGCTTGGCTGGTGCATAGGTTCAAAGGTCTGGTTCCACACGCATCAATCCGTGTGAATCCGGTCTTATCTAGGCATTCTAGGTACATTAGGTATTACTTAGCATGAATTTTTTTCGGGTTGTTACATTATCCTCTCCTTAGGAACATTCGTCATCGAATGACACTCTTTATTATATAGCAAGATGCCAGTCATATCATAACATAAGTACTATACACAGTCAAGAAATAGCAACAAAGAATAGAGGAGATAAGGAAACTTAAGAGTAGGAAGTCTAACCTCAAGAGCTGAAAAGATGAGGATAGTGGGATCTCATATCGGCCTCGGCCTCCCACGTAGCACCATCAACAAGATGGTTCATCCACAATACCTTTACTGTGGAAACCTCTTTGTTTCTCAGTCACTTCACCTGCCGGTCTACAATATCAGGAACCTCTTCATATGACAAGTCTTCATCAACCCTTAAACCTTCAACAGGCAGAATCGATGCTGGATCACCAAGGCAGTTCTTTAACATAGAGACATGAAAGACTAGATGAACAAAAGCGAGATCCGCAGGCAATGCCAACTCATAGCCACCTAACCCACACGTTATAGAAACTCGTATGGACCAACGTACCTCGGAATCAACTTTCGCTTCCTGCCAAACCTCATCACCCCCTTCATGGGTGATATCTTCTAGTAAACCTGCTCACCAACATCAAACTCTAAGGGCCGTTTCCTATTATTAGCATAAGACTTCTACCGGCTGTAAGCAGTAGACAACATGTCCCTAATCACTCTAACCTTCTCTAAGGCCTCATGTAGGATATCTGGAACCAAAGTGGATGACTCTACAACCTCGAACCCCAACAGGAAACCTGCACCTCCTACCATACAATGCCTCAAACGGTGCCATCCCAATGCTAGAATGATAGTTGTAATTATAGAAAACTCTATTAATGGAAGATGATCGTCCCAACTGTCCCTGAAGTCAATCAGACACTCTCTCAACATGTCCTCCAATGTTCGAATTGTGCTCTCTTCCTGCCTATGTGTCTGAGGATGGAAAGCACTACTAAGCTTTGCCCGCGTGCCTAAGCTCTTCTTGAAGGATCTCCAGAAAAGAAAAGTGAACTGGGCTCCTTTATCTGAAATGATATACAAAGGAATCCCGTACCACTTCACAGTATCATCAATGTAGAGTTTCACATAATCCTCATCCCTGTAAGTAGTTTACAGGGGTAAAGTGGGCAGACGTAGTCATCCTGTCCACAATAAACCATATGGAGTCATGATGTTTCATAGTCCTTGGAAGACCAACCATGAACTCCATGTTAATGTCCTATAAATTTCAAGTCGGAACCTCAATCATCTGAGTCAGACCACCAGGCTTAAGGTTCTCCACCTTAACATGCTGACAATTAGGACACCTGGCCATATACTCAGCAATGTCCTTCTTTATGCCATCCCACTAGTAGATCTGCTTGAGGTCATGATATATCTTGGTGGAACCTGGATGTATCGGATACCAGGAACCATAGGCCTTTACAATAATCTTGGTCCTCAAATCATCCATGTCTGGTACACACAACCTGTCCTGGTATCTAAGTATGAAGTCACATCCCAAAGAAAAGGGCTCATTCATCTTTATCAGTAGTGATTGCTTCAACTCCATTAACAAAGGACTAAGATGCTAAACCTTCTTGACTTCAGCTACCAAGTATGATTCGGAAATGGGATGAACTGAAGCACCCCCACTAATAGAAGCCATGAAACGCACACCTAGTCTGGCCAGTCTGTGTACATCCTTCACTAAATCATTCTTCCCATTATCAACGTGGGTTGTACTCCCCATGCTCAGCCTGTTCAAAGCATCATCTTCAACATTTGCCTTCCCTGGATGGTAGTGGACACTCATGTCATAGCCCTTCAATATCTCCAACCATGTCAACTGACGTAGATTCAACTCCGTCTACATGAACATGTATTGGAGACTCTTGTGGTCTGTGAACACATCCACATGCACTCTATACAAGTAAAGCCTCCACAACTTCAATACCAACACCACAACTACCATTTCCATGTCATGAGTGGGATGATTCTTCTCATGAACCTAGAGTTGTCGGGATGTGTAGGCTATCACCATACCACCCTGCATAAGAACACAACCCAAATCAACCCTAGATGCGTCACAATAAACAGTGTAATTCTCACCATATTTAGGCAACGTAAGCACTGGGGCTGAAGTGAGTCTGTCCTTGAGCTCGTGGAAACTCTTCTCACAAGTCTCCGCCCGTTCGAACTTGGCCTTCTTCTTAGTCAAAGCTATCAGTGGGGCAGCAATGGAAGAAAAACCCTCCACGAACCTGCGGTAGTAGCCAACCAATCCTAGAAAGCTACGGATATCGGTGGGAGTAAGAGATCTTGGCCAGTTCTTAACAACCTCAGTCTTCCTGGGGTCCACCTCCACACCCAGATCGGACACAACATGACACAGGAAGGTCACTTATCTAAGCAGGAATTCACACTTGCTAAAATTAGCATACAACTGATGTTGCCTAAGTACCTGCAAGGTTAGTCTCGAATGTTGTTAATGCTCTTCCTTGGTCTTAGAGTAGATGAGGATGTCATCAATGAATACTATGAAGAAAGAATCAAGGTATTTACTGAAGACTCAGTTCATGAGGTACATAAACGCATATGGTGCATTAATGAGACAAAATGACATGACTAGAAATTCAAAATGACCATAACGGGTGCTAAAGTCTTTCTTTGGAATATCTTCATCCCTAACCCCAAATGATGATACCCGGAACGAAGATCAATTTTTGAGAATAAACTAGACCCTTAGAGATGATTGAATAAGTTATCCATTCTGGGAGGAGGGTACTTGTTCTTTATAGTGACTTTGTTGAGCTGCCGATAATCGATACACATCCTAAGGGTTCCATCTTTCTTTTTCACAAACAACACTGGAGCACTCCAAGGGGATATGCTCGGCTGGTGAAGACCTTATCAGTGAGATCTTTCAACTGCAGCTTCAACACCTTGAGTTCAAATGGAGTCATTATGTAGGGAGGAATTGAAATTGGTTTGGTATCGAGATCTAGGTCAATACCAAAATCAATCTCTCGAGAGGGAGGGACTCCAGGCAAATCATCGGGGAAAACATCTTGCAACTGATTCACTACAGGCATAGAGTCAATGGAAGGAATGTCAGATCTAGATAAATGATAATCACAAGATGGCATAACAATCCCTTGGACATCATTTTATTAGGTTTTAGGTTCCAAATTAAGGGTCTTGAACAACTTGAATTGTACCCCTCCCAGAGCAGCTCTACTTCATTACAGAAACGGAATCTCACAACCCTACTATGGCAATCCATGAAAGCATAACATTTATCGAGCCTGTCCATACCAAGTATAATATCAAAGTCATTCATGGGTAACTCAACAAGGTTTTCACGCATAGTCTTTACACATACTACTATTGGGCAATCTTTATGAACCCTATCAACTCTTACATTTTCTCCTAAGGGAGTGTGAACACCTAATTTTTTACCAAAATATAAAGATTTAACACCAATTTTAAAAAAGGTTATATTTAAAATAAATAAAAAATAAATTGTGTAAATTACTTTAATAATAAAAAATTATGATTTATGGTATTTGATTTAAATCTTCAACTTTTAATTAGTTTAATAATAATGGTAAAAGAAGAAAGAAAAAAAAAGAGTCCTAGATTTTCAAATTACCTTCCCCTTATCTCAACCCCAATTCCCTCAACAATATTTCAAATTAAATCCTAATCCCACTCTATTACGTTCATTTAATTAGCACCAGACTCTCAGCCAAAACTATTTAAAAAAAACACCTTCAGTTGAAAAAGAGAAAACACACAGATACACAAATATAGAGAAATACAGGGAGATAGAGAGCAAACACAAAGAAAAATGTGTTATTTCTTGTAACGACCTGTTTAGTCGTTTTTAAGCAGCAGATTTTATTTCTGGAAAACTGGCTGGAACGACGGGTACCCCGACGGACCGTCGTGGGTGTCTCGTTTCAATATACTTAGAAATTCTGAAATTGGGTACTGAAAATCGACTCTCTGAACTTCGTAACGGAACGGCAGGACGGACCGTCACAGGTGTGACGGACCGTCACAGGTGTGACGGACCGTCACAGGTGTGACGGACCGTCACAGTGTCCTTGGTGAAAAATAGGGTTCTGGCCCTTACGACGACCTCCGTGACGGACCGTCGCAGGCACGACGGCCCGTCACAGGTTGCGTAATCCCAGTTGGAATCGGATTTCTGGTTAAGTTTTAAGGGACGTTATGGACTGCTCTTTCCTTAATTATAAAGTTTGAGGGTTAATATTAATAAATCTAATTACTTGGGGGTTAAAAGAGGTAACCTTAAGTTAATTAGTGGGTCATTATTGTCATCTTTTACACTTAATTATATGTTAATTAGGGTAAAGGAAAGAGGGTTTGAATAAGAAAAAGAGAAAGAACAAAGATAGAGAGAGAGGAATCGATCGAAGAGGAAGAACACAAAGCTTGGGAAATTGCTTGTTTGAATTCAATTCTTCGGTGGAGGTAGGTTATGGTTTTTACGATATTCGTAGTGAACTCTTAATAGTGAATGATATGTATTGGTAGTATTGTAAGCCTGTCTATATGCTTAATTGTATGCTTGCATGAATATGATTATGTGATTTTGATAAAACAAGCATGATGAAAACATATTGAATCCCAAATCTTGAAAGAAACTTTAATATACATTATTAATGATGATGCCTTGGTATAGAAGAAGGCTTGATGAATTAAAGTAATGGGATTGATGATGCCTTGGTATAGAAGAAGGCTTGATGAATTGACAGAATGAGATTAGTGGATCGGAGTGTCACGTTCCGACACATAGTATTAGTGGATTGGAGTGTCACGTTCCGACACATAGTATTAGTGGGACGTGTGTCACGAACCGACACGTAGAATTAGGGGATCGGAGTGTCACGTACCGACACATATAGGGGATCGGAGTGTCACGTACTGACACATATAAGGGATCGGAGTGTCACGTACCGACACATATAGGGGATCGGAGTGTCACGTTCTGACACATAGTATTAGTGGGACGGGTGTCACGAACCAACACATAGAAGTAGGGGATCGGAGTGTCACGTACCGACACATAGTAGTAGGGGATCGGAGTGTCACGTACCGACACAAGAGGAAGAAAGATAATGAATCCTGAAAGATGATAATTTACTCAATATAATGAGCTTAATTTCCCAAACGAGTATGGTATTGAGGCTTGAGTCCTCATGGATGAACTTGATGGTACATGTTGATGATTATAGTACTTGTTTTTGCTATATGTTGAGTTTATAGTTGATTTATAATATTACGTGATATATATTATCTTCTATTTTGAGTTGGCCGATGATATCTACTCAGTACTTGTGGTTGTAGTGACCCCCTACTTTTATGCTTTCTTCTTTGTTATTTGTGGAATGCAGCAAATGTTCCGTCAACTTCAACTCAGCAGTAAATCAAGCCAGTCTTCGTCACACCGGATCTTCAGGGTGAGCTAACGCCTCTAGCTTGGACTGGGTCTTCTTCTTCGAGTCTTGATGCCTTGAACTTCCGGCATGGACTAGCTTTTTAGTTATTTTTGTTCTTAGACATTCCTAGTTTAGTAATTTGAGATAGATGTTCTTGTGATGATGACTTCCAGGTTTTGGGGATAATAATAATAGTTTTGAATTGTTTTTTTTAATGAGTTTAAGTCTTCCGCATTATTTTCTGTTGTTATACATTAAAATGTTAAGGTTTATATGGGTTGGTTCGCTCACATAGAAGGGTAAATGTGGGTGCCAGTCGCGGCCCCTATTTGGGTCGTGACAAACTTGGTATCAGAGCATTAGGTTCGTTGGTCTCATCACACAAGAACAGGTCTAGTAGAGTCTTAAGGAATGGTAGGGGGACGCCTTTACTTTTCCTTGAGAGGCTATAAGACTTTAGGAAAATTTCACTCTTTCATTCTTTCTTTCGTGCTACTACTTGAGTCCAATTGGTATCTGGGCAATACGAATTGGTATTTGACCATCTTCACTCTATTTCGTAGATGGTTAGAACTAGAGCAACGATCAAGCGCTAACAACAAAGACTGCAAGACAGAACGATCGAGCCCCATCGGGCCGTGTGGCTCGAGGGAGAACAGCGGCAAGAGGCCGTGGTAGAGGTCGTGGGAGGACGTCCTCTAGAGGAAGAGGACGAGCACCTAGCCCATCTGATGCTAGGGCAGTGACTCCTCCACCGACTGAGGAGGTAGTAAGAGAGGGGGAAGATGGGGTGAATGAGCAAGTACAGAATGAGGAAATGCCACCCCAACCTACCCCAGAAATGATTAATCAGGTTCTGGCCTATCTTAGCGGTTTATCTGATCAGGGTCAGGCACCTCCAGTGGTTTCTGCACCAACACCTCCGGTTTCAGAGGTACGACATGCTGCTGCTGGGGCTCCTCGTATGAATGCCTCATTGGAAATAGGCACATTTCCTCGTCGACCATCGGGCCTATAATGACAAATGATCAGCATGAACTTTTCAGTAAGTTCTTGAAATTGAAACCTCCAGTCTTTAAGGGTGCAGAATCAGAGGATGCCTACGATTTTCTGGTTGATTGTCATGAGCTCCTACACAAGATGGGTATAGTAGAGCGGTTTGGTGTCGAGTTCGTGAGCTATCAGTTTCAAGGGAACGCCAAACTATGGTGGCGGTCACATGTCGAGTGTCAACCAATAGAGGCACCACCTATGACTTGGGAATCATTCTCTAGCTTGTTTATGGAGAAGTATATCCCAAGGACCTTGAGAGATAGAAAAAGGGATGAGTTCTTGAGTCTTGAGCAAGGAAGGATGACGGTTAATGCATATGAGGCTAAATTCCGCGCATTATCTAGGTATGCCACCCAACTTTGTTTCAGACCACAAGAACGGATTCGCCGTTTTGTGAAGGGGTTGAGGTCAGAATTGCGGATTTCAGCCTTACAGGTAGCGGCTACGGCAAAATCCTTCCAAGAGGTGGTAGACTTTGTGATAGAGGTGGAAGGAGTGAAGCCAGATGACTTCACCACGACATCGACATCAAAAAGGTTTCGAAAGGGAGGTGAGTTCAACGGTTCGTATACTAGAGGACAGAGTTACGAGGTTACCTGATTCGACCAATTCAGTCTTCACTACAGACTGTAGTTGGGGGTCCACCTCAGAACGGTCAACACTTCTCCGAGAGACCTATGCCCGACTCCAGAGAGTGTTACGGATGTGGGGAGATTGGACATATTAGGAGGAATTGTCCAAAACAGTTCTGCACTCCCCAATAGCTAGAGGTAGAGGTGGTCATGGTAGAGGCCGCTTTTTACGGAGGGCGTGGTGGTCGAGGTAATGGTGGTCACCAAAACGGCCGAGAGATGGGCAACCGGAGCCACTACTACGAAACATGGTAGGGCAACGGACGGACAAATAATGGGGCCCATTGTTACGCTTTTTCTGGGAGATCAGGCGGAGGCATCGGATGCTGTCATCACAGGTAACCTTTTGATTTGTGATTGCATGGCTTCCGTATTGTTTGATCCTGTATCCACATTTTCTTATGTATCTTCCTCATTTGCTAATGGTCTAAATTTACATTGTGAATTACTTGACACGCCTAATCGTGTTTCTACTCCGGTGGGTGAGTCTGTGATAGTTAAAAAGGTGTATAGGTCTTGTTTGGTGAATTTTGTGGGGAGAAACACTTATGTAGATTTGGTTATTTTAGAAATGGGTGACTTTGATGTAATTCTGGGTATGACTTGGCTTTCTCCGAATTTTGCGATTTTGGATTGTAATGCTAAAACTGTGACGTTAGCCAAGCCTGGGGCAGATCCGTTAGTGTGGGAGGGCGACTACACTTCCAATCCGGTTCGTATCGTGTCCTTTCTTTGTGCTCAGAAGATGGTTAGTAAGGGTTGTTTAGCTTTCTTGGCACATCTTAGGGATGACACTACCCAAGTACCCTCAATTGAATCAGTTTCGGTAGTTCGAGAATTTTTGGATGTGTTCCCTGCAGATCTTCCTGGTATGCCACCGGATAGGGATATTGACTTCTGTATTGATCTTGAAGCGGGTACTCGCCCCATTTCCATACACCCTTATATAATGGCTCCCGCGGAGTTAAGAGAGTTAAAGGCACAACTTCAAGAGTTGTTGAGCAAAGGCTTCATTAGGCCAAGTGCATCTCCTTGGGGTGCTCCGGTTTTGTTTGTGAAGAAGAAGGATGGGAGTTTCCGGATGTGCATAGACTACCGGCAGTTGAACAAGGTAACTATCAAGAACAAGTATCCTCTTCCTCGCATTGATGACTTGTTCGATCAACTACAAGGTGCTTGTGTCTTCTCTAAGATTGACTTGAGATCCGGTTATCATCAATTGAAAATACGGGCAGCGGATGTGCCAAAGACTGCTTTTCGAACTAGGTATGGGCATTATGAATTCGTAGTGATGTCTTTTGGTCTTACAAATGCCCCCGCTGCTTTTATGAGCTTGATGAATGGGATTTTTAAGCCATATTTGGATCTCTTTGTGATCGTGTTTATTGATGATATATTGGTATACTCTAAAAGTAAGGAGGAACATGAAGAACATTTGAGAATGGTATTGGAAATGTTGAGGGAGAAAAAGCTTTACGCCAAGTTCTCTAAGTGTGAGTTTTGGCTAGATGCAGTGTCCTTCTTGGGGCATGTAGTTTCTAAGGATGGAGTGATGGTAGATCCATCTAAGATTGAGACAGTGAAGAATTGGGCAAGACCCACTAACGTGTCAGAAATAAGGAGCTTTGTTGGGTTAGCTAGTTACTACCGCCGATTCGTCAAGGGATTCTCTTCTATTGCTTCTCAATTGACGAACTTGACTAAGAAGAATGTTCCATTTGTATGGTCAGATGAATGTGAGGAAAGCTTTCAGAAGCTTAAGACTTTGTTGACTACTGCACCAATTCTTACCTTGCCAGTAGAGGGTAAAGACTTCATTGTTTATTGTGATGCATCCTATTCTGGGTTGGGTGCAGTGCTAATGAAAGAGAAGAATGTGATTGCTTATGCTTCGAGGCAATTAAAGGTGCATGAACGTAACTATCCGACCCATGATTTGGAGTTGGCCGCGGTAGTATTTGCACTAAAGCAATGGAGACATTATTTGTATGGGGTTAAGTGTGAGGTCTACACGGATCATCGTAGCCTTCAGTATGTCTTTACTCAGAAAGATTTGAACTTGAGACAGAGGAGATGGATGGAACTACTAAAGGACTACGACATCACTATTTTGTATCATCCGGGGAAGGCGAATGTTGTGGCAGATGCTTTGAGTAGAAAGGCGGGAAGCATGGGAAGTCTAGCTCATTTGCAAGCTTCTAGACGCCCATTGGCTAGAGAAGTGCAGATTTTGGCTAACGACTTGATGAGGTTAGAAGTAAATGAGAAGGGAGGATTGTTGGCTAGTGTGGAGTCAAAATCTTCTTTTCTTGACAAGATTAAGGGAAAACAGTTTGATGATGAGAAACTAAGGCGAATCCAAGATAAAGTATTGCGAGGAGAGGCTAAGGAAGCGACAATCGATGAGGAAGGTGTTTTGAGAATCAAGGGAAGGGTATGTGTACCCCGAGTTGATGATTTGATCAACACTATTCTGGCAGAGGCTCATAGTTCAAGGTATTCTATACATCCGGGTGCAACCAAGATGTCTCGTGACCTAAAGCAACACTTTTGGTGGAGTAGAATGAAGCGCGATATTGTTGACTTTATTGCTAAATGTCCAAACTGTCAACAAGTAAAATATGAACACCAAAGGCCCGGAGGAACACTTCAGAGAATGCCCATTCCAGAATGGAAGTGGGAGAGAATTGCAATGGATTTTGTGGTTGGTCTTCCAAAGACAATGGGCAGGTATGACTCTATTTGGGTGATTGTTGATAGGTTAACTAAATCTGCTCATTTCATTCCGGTCAAGGTGACTTACAATGCCGAGAAGTTAGCCAAGATCTATATCTCAGAAATCGTCCGATTGCATGGGGTTCCACTCTCCATTATATCAGATAGAGGTACACAGTTCACCTCTAAGTTTTGGAAAACATTGCATGCGGAATTGGGTACTAGGTTGGACCTTAGTACTGCGTTCCATCCTCAGACCGATGGTCAGTCTGAGAGAACGATTCAAGTGTTGGAAGATATGCTTCGTGCATGTGTGATAGAGTTTGGTGGCCATTGGGATAGCTTCTTACCCTTAGCGGAGTTTTCATACAATAATAGCTATCACTCAAGCATCGATATGGCTCCATTTGAAGCATTGTATGGTAGGAGATGTAGGTCTTCCATTGGTTGGTTTGATGCATTCGAGGTTAGGCCTTGGGGTACTGACCTTTTGAGGGATTCGATAGAGAAAGTGAAGTCTATTCAAAAAAAGCTTCTAGCGGCGCAAAGTAGACAAAAAGAATATGCAGATCGAAAGGTTAGAGACTTAGAGTTCATGGAGGGTGAACAAGTCTTGTTGAAAGTTTCACCAATGAAAGGGGTGATGCGGTTTGGTAAAAGAGGTAAGCTAAGTCCGAGGTACATTGGGCCTTTTGAAGTACTAAAGCGAGTAGGGGAGGTGGCTTATGAATTAGCCTTGCCTCCAGGGCTGTCCGGAGTACATCCGGTATTTCACGTGTCCATGTTGAAAAGATACCACGGGGATGGAAACTACATCATCCGTTGGGATTCAGTTTTGCTTGATGAGAATCTGTCTTACGAGGAGGAACCGGTTGCTATTTTAGATAGAGAAGTTCGCAAGTTGAGGTCGAGAGAAATTGCATCCATCAAGGTTCAATGGAAGAATCGACCCGTTGAAGAGGCTACTTGGGAGAAGGAGGCAGATATGCAAGAGAAATACCCACATCTGTTTACAGATTCAGGTACTCCTTTTCGCCATTGTTTTTCTTCTCTTGATCGTTCGAGGACGAACGATGGGTAAATTGGTATCTATTGTAACGACCTGTTTAGTCGTTTTTAAGCAGCAGATTTTATTTCTGGAAAACTGGCTGGAACGACGGGTACCCCGACGGACCGTCGTGGGCACGACGGACCGTCGTGGGTGTCTCGTTTCAATATACTTAGAAATTCTGAAATTGGGTACTGAAAATCGACTCTCTGAACTTCGTAACGGAACGGCAGGACGGACCGTCACAGGTGTGACGGACCGTCACAGTGTCCTTGGTGAAAAATAGGGTTCTGGCCCTTACGACGACCTGCGTGACGGACCGTCGCAGGCACGACGGCCCTTCACAGGTTGCGTAATACCAGTTGGAATCGGATTTCTGGTTAAGTTTTAAGAGACGTTTTGGACTGCTCTTTCCTTAATTATAAATTTTGAGGGTTAATATTAATAAATCTAATTACTTGGGGGTTAAAAGAGGTAACCTTAAGTTAATTAGTGGGTCAGTATTGTCATCTTTTACACTTAATTATATGTTAATTAGGGTAAAGGAAAGAGGGTTTGAATAAGAAAAAGAGAAAGAACAAAGATAGAGAGAGAGGAATCGATCGAAGAGGAAGAACACAAAGCTTGGGAAATTGCTTGTTTGAATTCAATTCTTCGGTGGAGGTAGGTTATGGTTTTTACAATATTCGTAGTGAACTCTTAATAGTGAATGATATGTATTGGTAGTATTGTAAGCCTGTCTATATGCTTAATTGTATGCTTGCATGAATATGATTATGTGATTTTGATAAAACAAGCATGATGAAAACATATTGAATCCCAAATCTTGAAAGAAACTTTAATATACATTATTAATGATGATGCCTTGGTATAGAAGAAGGCTTGATGAATTAAAGTAATGGGATTGATGATACCTTGGTATAGAAGAAGGCTTGATGAATTGACAGAATGAGATTAGTGGATCGGAGTGTCACGTTCCGACACATAGTATTAGTGGATCGGAGTGTCACGTTCCGATACATAGTATTAGTGGGACGGGTGTCACGAACCGACACGTAGAATTAGGGGATCGGAGTGTCACGTACCGACACATATAGGGGATCGGAGTGTCACGTACCGACACATATAGGGGATCGGAGTGTCACGTACCGACACATATAGGGGATCAGAGTGTCACGTTCCGACACATAGTATTAGTGGGACGGGTGTCACGAACCGACACATAGAAGTAGGGGATCGGAGTGTCACGTACCGACACATAGTAGTAGGGGATCGGAGTGTCACGTACCGACACAAGAGGAAGAAAGATAATGAATCCTGAAAGATGATAATTTACTCAATATAATGAACTTAATTTCCCAAACGAGTATGGTATTGAGGCTTGAGTCCTCATGGATGAACTTGATGGTACATGTTGATGATTATAGTACTTGTTGTTGCTATATGTTGAGTTTATAGTTGATTTATAATATTACGTGATATATATTATCTTCTATTTTGAGTTGGCCGATGATATCTACTCAGTACTTGTGGTTGTACTGACCCCCTACTTTTATGCTTTCTTCTTTGTTATTTGTGGAATGCAGCAAACGTTCCGTCAACTTCAACTCAGCAGTAAATCAAGCCAGTCTTCGTCACACCGGATCTTCAGGGTGAGCTAACGCCTCTAGCTTGGACTGGGTCTTCTTCTTCGAGTCTTGATGCCTTGAACTTCCGGCATGGACTAGCTTTTTAGTTATTTTTGTTCTTAGACATTCCTAGTTTAGTAATTTGAGATAGATGTTCTTGTGATGATGACTTCCAGATTTTGGGGATAATAATAATAGTTTTGAATTGTTTTTATTAATGAGTTTAAGTCTTCCGCATTATTTTCTGTTGTTATACATTGAAATGTTAAGGTTTATATGGGTTGGTTCGCTCACATAGGAGGGTAAATGTGGGTGCCAGTCGCGGCCCCGATTTGGGTCGTGACATTTTTTTTGAGAATTAGGTTAGAGTTAGAGCTTTGATCGTGACTCCGAATTCGTGGATAACAGCTCGCTTTTGTGGTATCAATTTTCGCAGCGAGGTAACTATAAATTCTCGCGTGATTTAAATAATATTACTATGAAAATTTTATCCCACTAGTATGAAATACTTCAAAACACATGTATTATATTGATTATTGTTACGTTATTATTATTATTATTATTATTATTATTATTATTATTATTATTATTATTATGTTTTTTTAGATACATTTTGCAATTTATGTCACTTCCTGATATTGAATTGTTGAATTTGAATAGATTAATATATCTTTCCGTCTATTTTCACTTTAGAAGATTTTTGTTGAATTTATTGTAGACTTGTTAGATTAGGATATAAAAATAATAATTAATAAATAATTTTTCAAAATAAATAAATTATCTAAGTAGAATTATAATATTAAAAAGAAATAAATTTCATTTAGAGATTATAAATTAAAAATAATAATAATAATAATAATAACAGAAATAAAAATTAAGAAATTATATAAAGAGAAGAAGAGAATTTAAAAATAAAAAGAAGAAAGCATGAAAATATGATAATAAAAATAGCATAACAGAATTTTTTTAAAATAGGAATAAAAAAAAAAGAAAGAAAGAACATAAAAAAAAAAGATATAAAACGCAAAAAAAAAAAAAAATTAAAAAAAAGGGAGAAGTAAAAATGAAAAAATACAAAATTAATAAAATAGAACGTAAGAAAAAAAAGACAGACAAATTATTGGAAAACTTAATAAAAAGGAAAGCATAAAGAAAAAATAATGTAATTAGAAAATAAAAAAAGTGAAAAAGGAAAACGTGAAAAATAAAAAAAAATCGAAAAAAATGAGAAGACAAAAGTGGAACAAAAAATTATAAAAATATATATAATTATTAAAGAAAGGATAAAAATAAAAATAAAAACAAAAACATAAAAGAAAGATTTAAAATAAACTTTCCGAAATAAAGTAAAACAAATATTATAAAAAAATAAAAAGAATTTGGAAAACAAAAATAAATAATTAAAAATTACTTTTTTGTAAAATTTGAGAAAAAATAAAAAAAGAGAGAGAAACAGAAAGAAAAAAAATATAAAACAAAAGTAGAAATTAAAAAAGAAAAGAAAAGGAAAGAACGTAAAAAAAAGATATAAAAGCGTAAAAAAAAAGGAAAATGAAAAAAAATACAAATATAAAATTAATAGAATGTAAAAAAAAAAGACAATTAAACAAAATAAATAAAAGAGTAACAAAATTATTAGAAAAGAATTTGAAAAAAAAAAAGAAGAGACAAAATCTGTAAAATAATGATAAAAATAATGATAAAATAAAATTTAAAAAAAAAAGAAGAGAGAGAAAGGAAAAAAAGCAGATTTTTTTAAAGAAACAAACAGAAACAGAAAATTAAAAAAAAAAGAAAAAAGAAAGTAAAAAACGTGAAAAACTATATATAAAAAAGAATCGAAAAACGTAAAAAGATAAATAAAAAGTTAAAAACATAAAAAGAACAAAAAGTAAAAAAAAAAAGGATAAAAAAAAAGATATAGCACAAAATTGTTTTTTTAGTAAGGAACGTAAATTTCTTTTATATATATGTAAAAAAAAGAAAAAAGATGACAAACGTAAACAATAAGAATTGATCTAAAAATAATAATAATTTTTTTTAAAAAAAGACAGAATATTAAAATTTTTTACATGCATTAAAAAAAATTAAAACCTTTCTTAAAAAAATAAATATAGTCCTAATCTATTTAGAATTTTTGTGATTTTAAAACTAATTTCAAATCTCATAAAATTTCATCTTTTTATCTTTAAATTAAAAAAAATAGAACTCCTAAATTAACTTGAACTCTAAATTTTTTTTTTCTAACTATAAAATACCTATATAAATTCATCCTCATAATAACATAAAAAAATATTTAAAAAAAATGTAAAAGCAAAATAAATAAATAAATAATAAATAATAAATAATAAATATATAAATAAATATGAATGTTTAAAATTTTGAATTAATGGACACACACCAAAAATAATAAAATAATTTTAATTAGATTTAAAATAAATAAGACGATTTTTAAAAGGTTTAAATAAAATAAATGAGAGAATAAAGTAAAAAATATTTTTATTATTAAGTTAAATAATATAATATTCAAAATTAAGTCTAGTCATATCAAAGTCAATGAAGCGTGCTAGAACCACGGGACTCGAGGGGTGCCTAACACCTTCCCCTCTGTCGACAGAATTCCTTACCCGGATTTCTAGTTTGCATACCAATAAAAATAGAGTCAAATTTTCTTTCGATTAGGGATTTTAAGGTGACTTGGAACACCAAAACTCAATTCCAAGTGGCGACTCTGAATAATAATTATCCCTTTTCAAAACGTCACATTAATTGGAAAAACTCTTTTCTTTCGAAACAAACAAAAATCAAAATATTGAGAGAGAAAAAAAAGGGGTGTGACAGATGGCGACTTCGCTGGGGATCTGTAACTAGAATTCGAGCTTTAAATAGTGATTTATGTATGACTATGATTTATATATTTATGTTTTTGGATATTGTATTTATTTAACTTAATATGCTAATTGTTTATTTATTTAATGTTTTGATAATATTTGAACTGGATTATAATTGTCTTCTCTCATCAAACATTCCGAGTCTTCTATAATAATAATATGGGAATTGCGACTGCGCACCCCGCTTTTATCAAGATAGCCAGTGGATCTTCGGTCCATGGTGAAAGATTTTAGTTACACATATTTAGGATAGGGAGCACCCATGCACAAAGCCGGAATCTGCTACCGGTACGTTGCTACTCCCTAACTCGAGTTGTCTGCTCGTGTTAAAGCCAGTCTAGATACTTTTTTCCACGAGTTTAAGTTTGGTAACTGAAACCAAATATGGTAGTTACTAATAGACTTCATTATTCAAATCATTTGCATATGATTTAATGAAAGACTCTACATATGATCCGATCTATCTAGATAAGTAACTCAATTTACCATTATTAAATTAAAATCAGAACAAAAGAAAAAAAAATCTTTTACAATGTAAAGTTCACAAAAAGAAATTTTAAAAGTTTTCTTATATCACTTTAAACGAAGAAAAGAGTTGCATTTGTCAACAAATTTCTAACAAAAAATATTTTAGACTTCAATCTGAACGAACTGCGCACACCTGATTCTCACCTTGATGAGATATGTAGGCAACCTTTCTTGGGTTCGCTGATCCTTATTTAAAAATTAAAAAATTTAAAAAATATCTTAATTATTATTTAAAATTTAAAAATGAAATAATTTGTGTATATATTATAAAGGAAATTTGTCTTTAAGAAAACATATTTTTACTTATATCTTGGAACTACGGTAGACCTGATTCTTGTTTTAACAAGATACGTAGGCAACCTTATTGTGAGGTTCGGTCTAACCGAGATAAAAAAATCCTAAAAATTCTAGTCACATCAACTGGGACAAAAAAAATTAGATTTTTTTCTTTGACTTCGTTGGTAACAACATGCTTAGGATTATGCATAAGAAAAAAAAGTGTTAAATTATTTGGTAAGATAGATCAACTTTGTTGTGACCTATAGACTTCTATTGGCATCTCTCAATACATTTATGTCATACTTGAGAAATTATCTTGTTTAAAGTTATGAATAAAATAAATTTGACCTCATTGTTTCAAATGCATTGTGTGGTGAGCTTTAGACGTAAAATTCAAAGTCATGATTTTGCTGATCTAGAACTTGGCCCAAATGTTGGTTGAGACGAAATTTTGAGCAACATTTAACTTGAGAAAGGATTATAGGCTTTCTTTGAATCGATTGTGCCTTTCAAGCCTACCAAACAACATTTATCTACATAACTCCCATATTGACCCTGAAAGCTTTTTATTTGAATAATCACATCTTAGCATATACCTTTTGAGTGTATAAATGCACTAATCCTTTTATCTCACCTCTTTGAGCGCACTATGAAATATCTATATAACATCAAAGACCTAAGTTGGGTAACAAAGTGAAAAAGACCAAATATGTCCAAAAAAAAGATAGAATGGAAAATGGAAAAAAAATCTCCAACAAAAAGGAGAGAAGATCAAAAAATGAAGAGAAAAAAAAATTTGAAAAAGACCTTATAAGAAAACAAAGGTCAAATGCAAAAATGAAAAAAAAAATATCAAAAGCATCGTGCGAATTCTAAGGAGAAAATAGTCACTTTATCTCAAATAAATATCCTGCCTTTCCCTAAGACTACATTACAAGCCAATGACAAGTCCTATTTGATCTCATTTTTTATGTTCTCATATTAGTGGATGCTTACATGAGGGCCAAGCATATGATATCTTAATCTCATGCATTGAATCTCTTTCTGAGTGGGAGTGACTTTCAAAAATGTCCTACGATCTAAATTATTATATTGTGTGAAGTAGGACTTTCATATATTGAGAGTGCATTTGAAACATGAGGATACAAATAATTCTATCCTTTATTTTTTGACAAGATAAACTGATCTTGTAATTACTTAAATATATTTGGGATACAATTTGAAACTATATAAATTACTCAAAGTTGACCTCAAATTTATTTGAAAGTCGTTGAATGTAGTTCATATGCTTAATACTAATTGTTAGTACCAACTAAAGTCAAAGCATTATCAAACATGAACTAATTCTTTTTCCAATTTTTCCATTATATTTCTAAAAATAAATTAAAAAATATATTTTTTATTGAACTACGTTTGACCTGATTCCTAAGAGGATACGTAGGCAGCCCTTCATTGAGGTTCGGTCTAATCACTCAATAAAATAATAATCATGCTATTTCAAACCTCCAAGGGTTGAAACATGACATTGTAGCCTATGGTATGTTACAAAAATAAAATAAAATAAAAAAAATAATAAGAGGTTCTTATGAGTGAAAACTCTCACGAGAACCATAAGACGACAGTAAAAAGATAAGAATGTCTACTTGGTAAAAAAATCATGAATGACACCATTTATCAAATGATGACATTCCGTCTTGGCATGAGCACAATAAAGATAGAAATAAAGTTATAGGTTGAAAGAGCTATAAAGACAAATCATGCAAGTAATTCACTAGAGACAAACGCCGCGATGGTAAGTTTTTGAATCCTTGTCTCTCATATAACATGCAAAAAAAAAAGAATTATTTTTTTCTTAATAAAATCTGGGGCATTTTATTTTATTTTTAAATTGGTCAATATACTAATAAAAATAAAATAAAATAAAGTCATACTAAATAATAATAATATAAGTAAAAAAAAAATAACACCTATTCTATTTTTAATGTCTTCACAGGGCACAATAACCCCTGGATTGCATATAGGGCACAATAACCCCTATCATTTTTTTTGTTTTCACAGGGCACAATAACCCCTAGTTGCATATAGGGCACAATAACCCCTATTTATTTTTCATGTCTTCAGAGGTCACAATAATCCCTGAATTGCATATCGGGCACAATAACCCCTATCATTTTTTTTATCTCTTTACAGAGCACAATAACCCCTGGTTGCAAATAGGGCACAATAACCCCTATTCTATCTTTCATGTCTTCACAGGGCACAATAACCCTTGGTTGCATATAGGGCACAATAACTCCTATCCTATTTTTCATGTCTTCACAGGGCACAATAACCCCTGGATTGCATATAGGGCACAATAATTCCTATCATTTTTTTATGTCTTCACAGGGCACAATAACCCCTGGATTGCATATAGGGCACAATAGCCCCTATCCTGTTTTTCATGTCTTCACAGGACACAATAACCCCTGGATTGCATATAGGGCACAGTAATCCCTATCATTTTTTCCATGTCTTCACAGGGCACAATAACCCCTGGATTGCATATAGGGCACAATAACCCCTATCATTTTTTTTCATGTCTTCACAGGGCACAATAACCCCTGAATTGCATATAGGGCACAATAACCCCTATCATTTATTTATTTTTTTGTCTTCACAGGGCACATAACCCCTGGTTGCATATAGGGCACAATAACCCCTATCCTATTTTTCATGTCTTCACAGGGTACAATAACACTGGATTGCATATAGGGCACAATAACCCCTATCATTTTTTATGTCTTCACAGGGCACAATAACTCGTGGTTGCATATAGGGCACAATAACCCCTATTTTATTTTTCATGTCTTTAGAGTGCACAATAACCCCTTAATTGCATATAGGGCACAATAATCCCTATTAGTTTTCTTCACATGGCACAATAACCCCTAGTTGCATATAGGGCACAATAACCCCTATTTTATTTTTCATGTGTTCAGAGGGCAAAATAACCCCTGGGTTGCATATAGGGCACAATAACCCCTATTTTATTTTTCATCTCTTCACATGGCATAATAACCCCTGATTGTAATTTGGGTACAAAACTCCCTTTTGTCTTTTTTTTTTTTTACATTTTGTAATAGACTACAAAAACATTGTTTTTATTATTAGTATAGACTTTTATAGCTTTTATCAATAACTCACAAATTTTCCTAGTGCAAACTAGGCAGAAAATTTTGTTTTGTGTGCAGGTTTCTACATAGTACACAAATTTGCAGTTCAAAAATAAAAGAAATTCATCATTTCAAGAAAATGAGTTTTCAAGAATATCATGCGGAATAACGTCAGTAGCTGAAGTCAAGTCATGAAGTTTCAAGTCTTAAACTCAGATGTCCAGAGCAAAGTTCAGAATCGATGAACCTACCAAAGAGGGTGTAGCGATATCTGAGAATTCAAAATGAAGACTTAGCGCTATCGGAGTAGATAGGATTTCATATCTTTCCATCTACATTTTATTTTTTTTATGTAATAGTTGGAGCTACGAACCGGAATCTCGACAAAACCTCACTCGACTACCTAACTCATTGGAACTATGCCTGAATCCTTATTATTTCAACATAGGATACGTAGTTTTTAAAAGTTAGGACACAGTCAAACCTCTTCTCTACTATAAATTTTTCACATAGATATTTCAGTAAAAAATTAGTCACGTTGTTCATGTCTTTGCATGAAAACTCTTCATGTTTTCAAGCAAAGAGGGGCATGCTGTGAACACCTAATTTTTTACCAAAATATAAAGATTTAACACCAATTTAAAAAAAGGTTATATTTAAAATAAATAAAAATTAAATTGTGTAAATTACTTTAATAATAAAAAAATTATGATTTATGGTATTTGATTTAAATCTTCAACTTTTAATTAGTTTAAAAATAATGGTAGAAGAAGAAAGAAAAAAAAAGAGTCCTAGATTTTCAAATTACCTTCCCCTTATCTCAACCCCAATTCCCTCAACAATATTTCAAATTAAATCCTAATCCCACTCTATTACGTTCCTTTAATTAGCACCAGAGTCTCAGCCAAAATTATTATAAAAAAAACATGTTCAGTTGAAAAAGAGAAAACACACAGATGCACAGATATAGAGAAATACAGGGAGATAAAGAGCAAACACAAAGAAAAATGTGTTATTTCTTTTGAGAATTAGGTTAGAGTTAGAGCTTTGATCGTGATTCCGAATTCGTGGATAATAGCTCGTTTTTGTGGTATCAATTTTCGCAGCGAGGTAACTATAAATTCTCGCGTGATTTAAATAATATTACTATGAAAATTTGATCCCACTAGTATGAAATACTTCAAAACACATGTATTATATTGATTATTGTTACGTTATTATTATTATTATGGTTTTTTTAGATGCATTTTGCAATTTATGTCTCTTCCTGATATTGAATTGTTGAATTTGAATAGATTAATATATCTTTCCGTGTATTTTCACTTTAGAAGATTTTTGTTGAATTTATTGTAGACTTGTTAGATTAGGATATAAAAATAATAATTAATAAATAATTTTTCAAAATAAATAAATTATCTAAGTAGAATTATAATATGAAAAAGAAATAAATTTCATTTAGAGATTATAAATTAATAATAATAATAATAATAATAATAATAACAGAAATAAAAATTAAGAAATTATATAAAGAGAAGAAGAGAATTTAAAAATAAAAAGAAGAAAGCATGAAAATATAATTATAAAAAATAGCATAACAGAATTTTTTTAAAATAGGAATTAAAAAAAAAGAAAAGAAAGAACATAATAAAAAAGATATAAAACGCAAAAAAAAAAAAATTAAAAAAAAGGGAGAAGTAAAAATGAAAAAAATACAAAATTAATAAAATAGAACGTAAGAAAAAAGACAGACAAATTATTGGAAAAATTAATAAAAAAGGAAAGCATAAAGAAAAAAAAATAACAGAATTAGAAAATTAAAAAAAAAGTGAAAAAGGAAAAACGTGAAAAAATAAAAAAATCGAAAAAAATGAGAAGACAAAAGTGGAACAAAAAAATTATAAAAATATATATAATTATTAAAGAAAGGATAAAAATAAAAATAAAAACAAAAACATAAAAGAAAGATTTAAAATAAACTTTTCGAAATTAAGTAAAACAAATATTATAAAAAAATCAAAAGAATTTGGAAAACAAAAATAAATAAATAAAAATTACTTTTTTGTAAAATTTGAGAAAAAATAAAAAAAGAGAGAGAAACAGAAAGAAAAAAAAATATAAAACAAAAGTAGAAATTAAAAAAAGAAGAAGGAAAGAACGTAAAAAAAAAAGATATAAAAGCGTAAAAAAAAAGCAAAAATGAAAAAAAAAAATACAAATATAAAATTAATAGAATGTAAAAAAAAACAAGACAATTAAACAAAATAAATAAAAGAGTAACAAAATTATTAGAAAAGAATTTGAAAAAAAAAAGAAGAGACAAAATCTGTAAAATAATGACAAAAATAATGATAAAATAAAATTAAAAAAAAAAAAGAGAAGAGAGAGAAAGAAAAAAAAGCAGATTTTTTTAAAGAAACAAACAGAAACAGAATTTTTTTTTTAAAAAAAGAAAGTAAAAAAAAACGTGAAAAAATATATAAAAAAAAAAGAATCAGAAAAAGCGTAAAAAGATAAAAAAAAAAGTTAAAAACATAAAAAGAACAAAAAGTAAAAAAAAAAAGGATAAAAAAAAAGATATAGCACAAAATTGTTTTTTTAAGTAAGGAACGTAATTTTTTTTATATATAAAAAAAAAGAAAAAAGATGACAAACGTAAACAAAAAGAATTGATCTAAAAATAATAATTATTTTTTTTAAAAAAGAGACAGAATGTTAAAATTTTTTACATGCATTAAAAAAAATTAAAACCTTTCTTAAAAAAATAAATATAGTCCTAATCTATTTAGAATTTTTGTGATTTTAAAACTAATTTCAAATCTCATAAAATTTCATCTTTTTATCTTTAAATTAAAAAAAAAATAGAACTCCTAAATTAACTTGAACTCTAATTTTTTTTTTCTAACTATAAAATACCTATATAAATTCATCCTCATAATAACATAAAAAAATATTTAAAAAAATGTAAAAGCAAAATAAATAAATAAATAATAAATAATAAATAATAAATATATAAATAAATATGAATGTTTAAAATTTTGAATTAATGGACACACACCAAAAATAATAAAATAATTTTAATTAGATTTAAAATAAATAAGACGATTTTTAAAAGGTTTAAATAAAATAAATGAGAGAATGAAGTAAAAAATATTTTTATTATTAAGTTAAATAATATAATATTCAAAATTAAGTCTAGTCATATCAAAGTCAATGAAGCAACCGTGCTAGAACCACGGGACTCGAGGGGTGCCTAACACCTTCCCCTCGGTCAACAGAATTCCTTACCCGGATTTCTAGTTCGCAGACCAATAAAAATAGAGTCAAATTTTCTTTTAATTAAGATTTAAATAAGGTGACTTGGAACACCAAAACTCAATTCTAAGTGGCGACTCTGAATAATAATTATCCCTTTCAAAACGTCACATTAATTGGAAAAACTCTTTTTCTTCAAACAATAATAAATCAAAAATATATTGAGATTTGAGTAAGAAAAGAAAAGCGGTGTGACAGGGAGTACTAACTACGATGGGACAATGCAAAACCTCAGGTAGTGTTTCAAAGTAAGAGGAAGCAAGGGAGTCACAAAATAAAGCATAGACCCTGGATCAAGTAAAGCATAAATAGAGGTTGAGAATACTTGCAGCATACCTGTGACCACATTAGCAGACTTATCCTGCTTCTCCCTGCCCTTCAAGGCGTATAATTTTTTTCCTCTTAGGAGGCTTAGATGCAATAGCATTTTGGGGATTAGGCCTAGGCTGAGCATTACCTCCAGCCTGATCCCTATTCTGTGGATAGTCTCTGACCCTGTGCCCGTTCTTTCCGCAACCAAAGCACGCATTTGTGCATAGTCTGCACTCTCCATTGTGATCACGGACACACTTGCCACATTCTTTTCTAGGATGCTGCACATCACCTCCATTTCCCTTCTTAGGCTCGGGTCTGCCTCCTCTGGGTGTTGCACTCCTCTGAGAGTTAGAGTTCCCTGGACTCTGATGCCCCTTCTTAAATATGGGCTGATCACGAACTCCAAAAGTGCTCCTGCCACCACGTCTGCTAGAACATGTCTGTTCAGAAGGGTTAGGCCTCCTAACCTCACAGACTCTCCTCTTCTTCCTACTGTCCTCAACTTACTGAACATGTACCATCAGCCGTCCATGTTGTCATGGAGCATCGCAGCCTGAAACTCCTCCTCTAATTCCTCGAAGATTCCTTTGAGGAACCTGCTCATTTTTTCCCTGCTGTTTGACTCAAGGAAGTGGCATACCTGGAAAATTTAAGGAACTTCAGGGTATAGTTCCATACAGTCATCGAGCACTACTTAAGGTTGATGAACTCCACAACCTTAGCCTCCCTCATCTCTGGGGTAGGACCTCTCCAGAAAGGCTGTCTTAAACAGCTCCCATGTGATCGGACCTCCGCCCAACGCCCTGCTATCCTGCCACATCTTGCACCAAGCCCGTGCAACATACTTCAGCTGGTACGAGGCCAGTTCAGCTTTCTCAATCTCCATGGCCCCCATTGCCACCAGAATTTTCTGGACCTCCTCCACAAACTCTTGAGGATCCTCTACAGTCTTAGATCCTGTAAATATTGGAGGATTCATCCTCGTAAAATCTCGCAACCTGTTTTCCATGTTGTGGGCTGATGGGTTTTCCCGATGAACCTCTTGTCTGTTGGCCAGGGCCGTCATAGCCTGAGCCTGCACAATGATGTCTTGAGCCATCTGTGCCAAAGCTGTTTGCACCTCCACATCAGTCAACCCAGTTGGGTTAACTGTCATAGCCGCTCTTGCAGCTGGAGACTGGGGCGGAACTTGGTCGCCCCCAACAGCTGCTCTTACTCTTCCCCTACAGCGTTTCCCTTTGTGTTCATTTTCTGAAAAAATAAGAGTTGATGTTAGATACGCTCATAACACCAAGAAAACAGGCATTAAGGAATGCAGGACAAGATTAGAAGAAGTGAAATTTTCCTACGCATCATGCAGTCTCTAATTCTTGATAGTGGTGCACTTCATTACCATAAGTTAAAAACTACTCGATGTGGTTGATGTGAACTTATTATCCTTGGAATTAAAACCTAATGCTCTGATACCACATTTTTCACGACTGGGATCTAGACCCTAGACGAAACTGGCGTTGTTGACCTATCGGAGGTCGGAGACAAGCCTACATACATCATCAATACATCGTATAGGTTAATTTTAGCGAAAAATGTAAAACGTTTGTTGCTTTGAAGTGTACATAGACTTCATAGTAAGAATTGCATTATATCATATCAGTTCATAACAAGCATCTAATAATGAGATATTCAATTGAAGGAAATAGTTCATAACTGCATAAATATAAAGTTGCAAAAATCACACCAATACAACGTCTGAAATAAGTAAGAAAGAAGAGCTAGTGGAACATCCTCCACTGGACCATGCTTACATCTAAGCTAGAATATAAAAGATAAGCATCCTCAAAACCATGACGGCCTACCAAGTCCGAATGAATGCTCCACGTTTGGATAGTTTCAACGTAGTCTCGTACGCTCTAGCGTCCACCTGCACCTGCACCTATAAGTAGAGGATTGTATGGGATTAGTACATACTTGTACTATGTATAGGTGTATGAAAGTACATATCAAAGACATACATGATTAAGGGCCCGTTTGGATGGGCTTAATAAAAGCAGCTTTAAAAAAGTACTTTTGAAAGTGCTGAAACTTATTTTTAAAATAAGCAGTTATGCGTTTGGATAAAAGTGCTGAAGTTGTTATGCCAAACGTGAAAAGGGAAAAATAGAAGAAAGAGATGTTAGGGTTATATGGGTAATTTGGAGATTGTATAGAAATATTAAGGAAAAAAACATAAAAATATGGTCAACTTAAAACAGCTTATAAGCTAAAAAAAAAAAAGCACCCCTACCCCAGCTTTTAACTTTTGGCTTAAAATAAGTTTTTTTTAACTTAAAATAAGCTATTTTGAGTATTGCCAAACAGTTAAATAAGTCAAAAACCAGCTTTTAAGTCAGTTTGACCAGCTTTTAAGCTGAGCCAAACAAGCTCTAAGAATAGCTCTCTCCTAACGATATGAATTATTGAAAGCCAAGTTAGTTGAACTTGCCAAATAAAATTAGGAAATTATACTATAAAAGTAACATGCATTATCATTTTTTTCATATTGCACACATCACATAACATATTTCATATAGCACACACAAATTTCACATACCATGCATTCTATACCATGAGACCTTGGAATCACGGTCTTAGCATTAGGACTTCCCAACTGAGGTCTCAACATATGGGACCTCAACTTGGGAGCCTTCTATGGCAAAGACAGAGTCTGCTTCATTCATTCATATGCACTTCATTTTCATTTATTCATATACCTAGGTTTTTTTTAAGACATTCATCGGGTTTAGTGTGCAATAACCAAAAATGACCTAGTGTCATTACTTGAGTCTAGTTCACCTCTTGATTATCCTATCCAAACACCTTTGTGTGCATTACTTGAGGTTGTCCTCATTCTTTATTTGGAAACTTTAACTTTAACCGACATAGATCATGTGAGCTCCATGAAATCAAGTGTCTACCCCACACCAAAAAGAGGTGGAATCACTGGCCAAAGTGAATCCAAAATATTCTAGCGTGTATAGGGGAATGAACCCTGCTAGAACCCTATGTTGGCTGCATAGGTTCAAAGACTACGATATATAAGGAGACCCATACCCACCTAAATGGAAAGTCTCATCTCATGTGATTTACACGAACATTTGCCTTCCCGAAAGAAGGAATCGCGACTTATAGCTAGCCTATCGGTGCTCCGTATAAAGTTTCATTACATTGACCTCACACATCATAGAAGCTGGCTTCTAGCATGAGGACATCATTGATCATTAGATTATTTCTCAGCTGATCATTACTATTAAGTGTACATTAATCTCAATACTTTCATTAGAGTGTTTCTTAGAGATAGGTCTCTTTATTTATCTTACACTCTCATTGGTGAGTACGTATTGGTAACATTTACTTAGACTCATTTGAGATTGCTCTCATCATATACATTATCCTCATTTTAGAACTTTTGCTTTTCATAGTTACTCACCTCTGATTATGTGAATGTTCATTTCATCATTTCATAGTTCATCTCATAATATGCCAATTCACTTGGCCACTTAGTGTATATTTCACTCATACTTAATCATTTTATTACATACATCTTAGGTTCACTTATTTTTGAACGTATGTTAGACTTATGTGTCTATACATACAAGCCATGGGGATTCATTCATAGTTCGCTAAGTGATTCTTACTTTGCTAAGATTATGTAGTACAAGACTTATGTACCTTGTATATATGCCAATATCTTGACTTTTGATCTAAGTAGATGGCATTATTCTTGGATATTTCACTCACGTATGACTTATGTATCAATACGGAAGTTTGAGCAAGGAAATCCAAATCTTGAATCACTTGGATACCATTTATATTTTTCATTGATTTTATCTCTAATATTCATTACATTAGAACTCTAAATTAAATCTCAACATTTACATTGAAGGATTAATTTTATATTTTTGATTTTACTCTTAGTTAATGGAAGGCTTGGGGGTTCGAACCCCCACAGTCCATTTTTAATTTTTGTAAGTCTCTTGTTGCCCATTTTTGCCTAAACCAAGCGGTTGTGGGTTCAAACCCCCACAACCTCTTTGATTTTTCGTTAAGTTATCGCTTGGAGAGGAAGGTTGTGGGTTTGAACCCCCACAACCTCCTTATTTTTAAACCTCCAGTTCGCGAGTTCGAATCCCCTTAGCACCATTTCCCTTTCCTTATTTCGCGAAATCAATATCTAGGATCAATCCCCTTAGCCCCATTTCCCTTTTCTTTTTTGCGAAAGAAGTAGCTAGGATCGAATCCCCTTAGCCCCATTTCCCTTTTCTTTTTTCACGAAAGCAGTAACTAGGATCGAATCCTCTTAGCTCCTTCACGTTTTTTTCTTTTTTAGCTTCTTTGCCATGTGATGTCTTGGGTTTAATTCCTATTGACCTCACTTATTTTATTTTACTTTAAAAACCCAGTATTTGACATTCTTGAAGAGTACACAAATCTGGAAAATTTTAGTCATTCTTCAACTCATTTTTAGGTACATTTTTCATAAGTTTAATTGGCTAAAAGATGGTCATTTCAATCCACTATATTTTATTGCAATGAAAATCACACGGTATACACATTTCACACATAAAATACACAATAATTTCATGCCTTATACGACTCCAAAAAGTGGCTAAGGCACTGCCAACGTGCTCCCACACACAAACCTCTTTGATCACACTTTGACTATCATTTTCGTAATTTACCTCACATAAACATGTTCACATTTAATATAAACACATCATTCATGACTAAATCTAGCAGTACAATATACCCATCTTACGAATTTGTTTGGGAGCTAGGGACAAGGACTTAAAAATAAAAGGGAACAACCTTAGTTGTAGAATCAATATTTTGAATCGTAAGGGACCTCGTGGGAAAGGGACTAACAGAGAAGAAACCCATACCTTTTGATTTTGTTCAAGTGTGCAGCTACTGCCTAGAAACTCCTGCACACCACGCCCAAATTCTCCTCAACGTACACATCACTCAATGAACAACCTCCTTTTGCTTTGACGTTTTTGATTACCTTGCTTTTCTTAAAACCTTTCGTGTGTTTTTTAAGTGTGAAGAACAGTTGTTATTAAACTGTTCTTGAGGTTTTTTGTTAGTCAGAGCGTGAGAGAATGAGAGTTGAGAGACGTGGAAGAGAGTTGAGAAATAAGAGGGAGAGAGTTATTAGGATTTGGAGACTAAATTAAAAACTTAGTAAAAAAATAAGGTTTAATTAAATTAATACAAAATCTGATTTATTTTAATTAATACATGAAAGGACAATTTTACCCTTAATGAAAGATTTTAATTGATGATTAAATAATCAATTTATGTCTCCTAGTGGGGTCGAACCCGAGTGGCACCCCATTTGGGAAATGGGTTACTCCGGGTCGTCCCAATCCGAATTGCTATTTTAATTAAGTTATTTAATTAATTTATTAATTCCTCAGGGTAATAACAATATCACCCTTGGCCCTAAAAAGACCATTTTACCCCTGCACCCTCAAAACTTAAAATTTCTTTTTTTAAGTCTTGTTAAGACTCCTTCGATTAAATCTTCATTTTCGCGAGCCTTACTTGGTTGGTTCCAACCTTTCCAAGATCAAATAACTCTCTAAGTTAGTTGACTTGGCCCTTGTAAGGGTTTTGAGGTCTGGTTCTACGCGTATCAATCCGTGTGAACCTTGGTTTAATCGCAAGCATTCTTGACACCCTAAGTCTTGATCCTATTCAATTTTTAGGATACAGGATAGACGCTATGACCTAGACTAAGCAATGATGATTAATAAATATATTAAAGACATTTAAAAAGGGACTTAGCATAACACCGAGTGAACTTGATAATGGGAGGTGTTGACTTTAAATAAAGGAAGATACACCCAATAGTTTCACATGAAGTGTTGACTCTCCAATGAGGGATAGTCACTTATGGATTCCCATGAGATAAGTCTCCATTTTCGAAGGGGCATGTAGAGAGTTAATACTTACCTTTTAGTTTTAAACTATGTTGCCCCCATTGGAAGACTAGCTAGTGGATCAACCTAGAAAGCTATGTTTATGTTTTACTTTGGCCGGTAGACCACCTTCCATCAGTGTAAGGTTTTACAACATTGGATTCAACAGTTAGATCTTGTGGTCTATATTGGTTAAGGGAAGTACTCCCTAAAACTAAAATTAAGTAATGATGTACAAACAAACTAAGGTGACTTAAGAGGTTTGAGTTAGCCTAGGTAGGGGTGTTAGACTCTACCTATGCTTTGTACTAGTTTGCCTTGACGGAAGCCTTATGATGTTGTCCTATTGTATGTGTATTCTTATAAATGTATATGATGATCTTACATGATGAAACCTTATAATGTTTAATTCACCTGTGAATATATGTGGGTCTATATTACTAAAGTATAAAGTTATGTACTCTTAATGATATGATATGTGAAGTTGGACATTGATTATGGTTCTAGTTAGGTTTACATGATTAAGTAAGGTTATGTGGTCTTGCTTGGTCATTTTACAAGTTGACTTAATGAGGGTCATGAGTGTTAGTCTTGCTTTAGTTTTGTTGTAATGAACTATTTATCATGCTGGTGATTTCATTATTTGACGTTAGAGTTGTATTTCATTATGGGTTCAAGTATGTTGATATGTATGTTACTTGCTTTGGCTTAATGTGGTTTAGTCATGTATAGCAAATGATTTTGACTTGATAAATATGCATTAATGATTTGTATTGGTTCTTGAATATGCATAAGGCTTTTCAAATGTAAAATAGTATGTTTTAATGAAATGTCCCTTTTTAGCATGTTTGATATTATATTTGCATATGGTCTCATACTAATTACATGTGATGTGCTAACACTATTTTCCCCCTTTTCCCAACATTTTAGGTTCCGATCGTTGAAGGATTTTGAGATGACTTTGAAGAGGACTTGGAAATTCTGAATCATCCAAGTGTGTAGGTCTTCACTTTTTGAGGGCAATGCCAAGATCAAGTTTATGAAGTTGTTTTAGTTTTAAGACTCATATGTTCTTTTTTCATTTGAGTATGAATTGTATAGCCTATATGTGGCTCTATTATATTGATCTATGGGTTATGCCAAAATTTATATACTCGTGTTTTAGATGGTGATGAGATTAGACACTCTTTTATGACTACGTTAATTATCTTTTATATCTATGTGTACTAAAAGTAAAAGACTATGTAATATTCTTATACGAAGGGTATTTGTATACTCGATATGAATATATATTATGTATATGTAGAGGTCTATGTAAACCATAATGTAGAAGTAGTAAAAAATGTTAAATTTTCCGTTTTTTGACCTATGAATGCAATGATGTAAGCTAAGAGACTAGTCTTAGTCCTAAAAGAGGATGATGACGCCGGTTACATCTAGGAGGTGCTCCCCGATACGACAAGAGCATTGTATGGAATACAACCATTCTTAGTAGGCTTCACCAAACTTATTATGTTGATGATGACAAAGAAACAGAGTTGGAGCTAATTATTTTATAAGCATTCGTTTAAATTATGTTCTATTGAGGAGCGGAGGTTCCTTTGATATTAAGATATATAATCCGCACCAATTTAGTCGCCAATTTTGTTTCCATTAAGATAATCTTGGCTACTTAGAAAATGATATTAGTGCCAAGCCACTTGATGAAGGCCTTATATATTGGCGTCTTTTCATATCACTTGTGACTATATATAAAGAGATGTTTCCTCCTTCCGTAACTTTCACAAATAACTTTCACAAAGAAGCTTTATACCACCCAATATTCATCTTGTTTGGAGAGATCCTATGGAATGTTTCTTGTGGATAATTTTGATATTAGGGTGGGAAAAGCTAGGTCAGGATTTGTTACCCTTTTAGAAGACAAAAGTCAAGACATTGAGAAGACACTTTCAAAAGTCAAGACATCACTTGATCCCCAATATCAAAGTAAGAGGCTTAACTTCTCTAAGGCTTCTAAGAAAGAATTAGTTCATACTTCCACGGATAAAGAGAAATGTCCCCGATTTCCCTTCTCCTATTAAACGGTCGCTTCAAGAAACAAGGAAAACTAGCAAGGATCGATGTTGGAACAAGCAAAGGGTTGAACCATCTGGGGCTGAAGTCGAATATTTCAAAAGTCACGATAGTCCTTTTAGATAATTTACAATCCAACATGACAAGGTTCTCTTACCTTTATTTTTTATGAATAAAATGACCTTTCTAACCCGCCCTGTTCACTTGTAGGTTGACGTTGCCAGGCAAAGAGTGAACTACGATATCGAGACCTAAGGACAAATCAATTTCAAATATGAAGAAAGAGAAAATTCATCGTTTAATTCTCATTGCAAAACTTTAAAATGGTTGAATCCTAATTCAATTGAGTTTTCCTGAGTTGTTCCAAAGATAAGTGGTGCTATGCTGTCTTCTAATGAAAATGTGTTGTTTTTAATCACAAAAGGAAGTACATCTCTGGTCTTTGGGAAGAGATCTGTTGAAAACTTTTCAGAACGTCTCTAAACAATATTTCATCTCACAAATATGATATTTTTGAGATTTCAAGGAGACTAATGAGATGAATTTAGATATTTACCCATTCAAGAGATTGGTAGATTCTCTTTTTGATAATGCTACTTCTTATGATCAAGAATACTCTAATTTTGTTTACAAGGCACATGAATATAAGAAGATGTTTCAAATGCCAAAGAGTGTCTAGAATTATTCAAGTTGAAGCAGGGTGAGAAAGCAAAACATGTTTCTTCTAACAAGAAATCATTAATGAAGGTTAAACGAAAGCTAGTAAAATTACAGTTAGAGCAATAGGGACTTTAATTTGTTTTAGAAGCTGCTAAGAATAACGTCGAGGAGATTAAAGCTAAGATTTTAGCTATAAAAGATGAGATATCCTTGTATGGAAATATTACTTTATTAACACCTGAAGATTCAATTTGTATGGAACAAAAAAGAGAGTTGTTGGAGGCTAGTCTTCATGATTTGACCAACTACAAGTTACACTTATATTAGGATTTTTATTGTCTTTTTCCTTTTTTCTTAAGAATTTGATTGATGTTTTAGACAATTTTATAGTCATGTTTTTTCCTTCTTTTTTTTTCCATATCATGCATTATTTATTGCATTCTTTGATTTGTATTTGGTCTTTAATTCTTTATTGCAAGTTTTTAGTAATTCAAAGTCATTTCATATTTTTCATGCAAATAAGAATGAATATAGTGCAAGTTTTACATTTTTTCTTTTGTTTTCACATTCAAACTTGACTTTTGAATTTCGTGGAATTCGTTGTTTTAACTTGTAACAAGTTTTAGGACTTAACTTGTAAATTCATAAAATTCGAAGACATTGTCTTGCAACTTTTTTAATGCAAATTTGTAGGACTTATCTCATTATTTTATAGTATTTGAAGACTTCAACTTGATACTTGAAGGATTTGATGAAGCTCATATTTCATAGGGTTTGCCCCCTTCACTGGACCATCAATACTTTGTACGAGTCTAAAGTTTGATAAGACAAAACATAAAATTAAATCAATATCGCCTTGACTTTGATGCGACAAATCAAGTAGAAACATATGATTTTTTGACACTCATGCAACTGAACATAGAACATGGTTCTAAGCGCCTACGTAACTCAACGAGGAGGATCAAGTCACAAACTAGTTCTTGGGATTGAGTGATTTTTTTTGTTTTTTATTGTGCCGTGCACAATGTATACTCTTGAAGGCTAGGAGTGACATGGAATTTAAGCTCGTACCTTAAGGAGCATCTTTTTACTTCAATTGTTGTACATCTTTAGGAATTTAACATTAATAGGAATGATCCTTACACCATCTGCATCAACCAGCTTGTTAGCACCATGTGAATATGCTTCTTGTACAACGTAAGGTCGATCCCTCTTTGAGGTATAATTGACCCCAGACTGGTGCGAAGTAATAATGGGTCCTTTTACCGCAAGAACATGGTCTCCAACTTTGAAGCACCTCAAGCGAACCTTCTTATTGAAAGCGCAAGATATACGAGCTTGATAATATTCAATATTTTGCTAGGGTTCTAGCCTATTTAATCAAGTGCTTCTAATCCAGCAAGACACAATCGGGCATTTTCTTTTTCAATTAGCCCATTTTGAATAACATGTCTTAAGGAAAGTATTTAACGCTCGAGTGGTCGCACTACTTCAACTCCAAAAGCATGTGAATATGTTGTTGCTTGATTTGGTATGCGGTACGCAGTCCTGTATGACCACCAAGCTTCTTCCATTATTTCATGCCAATACCATTTTGATTTGGAGATAATTTTCTTTAGAGGGATGCAAAGGGTCTTATTGAATGCTTCATCATGACCATTGGCGGCAACATGATCAATAAAAGATTTACGCTGATTGAAACCAAAGATATCACCAATCTGTTAATTAACTTGTTATCAAATGGCTTGCAATTGTCTGTTATAGTATAGCGAGGGATGCCAAAGCGATAGACAATATTTACTCGGATAAAATTTGCAACTTTCTCTTTCTTCACCTCATTAAGATTTACAGCTTCAACCCATTTTGAAAATTATTTAGTTGCATACAAGATGTACAAGTGTCCACCAGAAGGCTTTTGGAGGGTCCCACAATATCCATTCCCCAGGCGTCAAATGGCAAAAATTTAATAGTTGGGTGCAATACTTTGGGCGACTAATGTATGAAATTTTCATGAAATTGACAAGCATCTCACCTCTGAGCATAATTTAAGTAATCATTAACCATGGTTGTCCAATAATATTCCGTCATTTTTATGTGAAAGTGGAGTTTTTGTTCGGATTGATGTGATCCACACACTCCCGAATGTGCTTCCTGCAGAGCTTGAATTGCTTTTTCCTCTCGTAAACATCGTAATAGTACACCCTCAAATGATCTTCTACATAATGTGTCCTTGTATTAAAGTAAACGAGGTGCACGACGACGAATGTCAATTCTCTTTGGATATTCTGGAAGTATCCCATAACACATGTAGTCAATAATGGGATATATCTAATTTTCCTCTCCGGCTTTAAAAACGACAACGAGATACTCAAACTTATTTTCTATATATTCTTCCTCAGTTGGCGGTGGTACTATCCATTTTTGACAAATAGTAACTTGTGTTTGATCATGAAAGGTTAGCTTTGAATTTAGGGCAGGCAATGAATCAACTATTTTATTTTTCATTCTATGCACATGTTGAAGGGTTACATCTTCAAATCATCCTATAAACTTTTGAGCATAATCATGATAAGGATGGAATTCAGGTTCTTTCACCTCATAACTTTCCAAGAGTTGGTTGATCACCAATTGATATTTACCAAAGACTTGTTTGTGTAATTGATTCATCTCGACAATCATTTGAAGTCCAAGTATCAATGCTTGGTAATCAACGACTCTATTAGAGCAACATTCCTTCAGAGTGATGGAGAATGGCCAAATCTCTACTTGCGAAGTGATGAACACTACACCAGCGCCAAATACACCACAATATGCAGCATAATAAAAGTTCATTCTCCAAGAATGTTGAATATCAATGGACATCACATCTTTATTAGGAAGCTCATCATTTAACTCCCAATCATTAGGTATGGGATATTCTACTAATAAATCTACTAATGCTTGTACAAGTTCTCTACTAAAGTTGAAGGCATTCTATATGTTACCTTTGGATGTTTCGGAGATGTTATGAGACACAAGGCTACTACAATAGGAAAACAAACACTTCAAGTGTCATCCGCATCAACTTCTATTCGTGGGTCTTTGACCCAAAAAGAGCAAGTTCCTCAACAAAAGCTCTAGAAGGTGGAAACAATTTTTCTGAAAAGATCAAGAAGACATTGGCTCTACTTGAGCAATATGGTTCCAAGAACTCTACACCAAGGGAGAATTGTGATTCAAATAATGAATCTTCTCCACGTACATCGTGCAATGTGAATCCTCTACTCTCCTACATTCTAAGAAATGTACACAATCTTAAAATGTTGGAATTTGAGGTACCATCTTTTAGTCAGTTACTGAGGACATGTTTTGACATAATAAACTTTATGGAATTTGCTCTAGAAATAACGCATACAACATAAGCTTGAAAAACTACTCCATCTGTTGAATTGAGAAGACAACTGTCAAACCTAACTTCTCAATTGGCGAATAATTTATCTCATTCGGCGTCATCATTCTAAGTAAGTAATAAAGAGCATTTTCTTTGCCTCACTATTCTCTTGAGCAAACAAGGCTCCTACTGACCTTTTTTTTTCCTTCAATGTAGAGTATCAATGGTTTTCCATATATAGGGGTTGCTAGAAATGGAGGTTTTGCAAGATAGAGTTTGATACTTTTAAAGGCATCACTACACATTTTTCCCAATTAAAAGATGCACCTTTCTTTATTAGGTGACCGAATGGTTTACATTTCCCCGCTAGATTTGAGATGAATCTTTTCAAGTAGGCTAACTTTCCTTGGAGACTTTTAACTCATGAATATTTTGATGCTCGAACCTGTTTGATTTTACAACAACTTTGTCTTGATTAATATGAATTCTTCGATGTCTCAAAATATATTTAAAGAACTTGTTGGAAGTAACTCCGATCAATTATTTCAATGAATTCATCCTCAATTCATATCTTTGGAGCAACTCAAACACCATTTTAAGTCATTCAAATTATCACCTCTCTTTCTCGAGTTCACTACCAAGTCATCAACATAGCATTTGACATGTTTATGGAGCAATTCATCAAAGAGATTTTTCATAGACCTTTGATATGTGAGACCAACATTATTTAAACCAAATGGTATCACTTTGTAACTATAAATACATTTCGGTGTGCGAAATGCAATGGATTTTTCATCCTTTGGTGTTATGCAGATTTGATTATATCCAGAAGGACAATCCATGAACGACACTGCCTCATAACCTGCGGTGGTGTCAATCATAAGCTCCAGAATGGGAAGAGAAAACTCATCTTTAGGGAATGCATCATTGAGATCTCTAAAGTCAACACGAACTAAAAAATTTGACCAGTCTTCTTCCTCACATGAAAAAACACTTGAAATCCATGTAAGATATTTGACCTAATAAATACAAGCCTGCCTCAATGAGTTTGTTAACATTATTTTGTATCAACGAAACCAAGTCTGCTCTAAAACATCTTTGATCTTGCTTAACACGATAAGAACGATTTTGTATGGTCAACTGATGGACCGCTACTTTAGGATTCTATGCAGACATTTATTTATAATCCATGTAAAAACATCCCTATATTTTTTTATTATATTCATATAAGAGATTTCTTCGTCAAATTCGATAAATGCACTAAAGTAAGTTGGACTTAGGTCTTCATCAATGCCAAGGTTAACTTCTTTCAAAGGATCTATTGTATACTTAGGAAAATCTCAACTTCTTGTAATCCTATGTTGTTCCTGTAGAGTTTACTATATGTGTGCTTTAGCCTAAACGGTGTATGGTAGTTATGGTATGAATACTCGAATAGTAGCCGCAATAAGGGTCGAAGAAGGAGTTGCTAATGTGGGGGCACATGAAAACCAAGTCCCTCGTCAAGAAGAAATTGCATGATGATCAAGTGCTATCCAATCCTCTGGCCATGACGGACGGGGATATAAGGGAAGCCTTTTTACAAATGTCCCAATCCATTATGACCCAAGCACAAGACTTCACTACTCAAGCACAAGACATGATGACCCAAGCTAATCAGGAGGTGGTACCACGAGAAAATGAACATGTTAGCACCATGGCCTCCCATTTGAGGGATTTCACTAGGATGAATCCCCCTACTTTCTATGGTTCCAAAGTGGAGGAAGACCCCCAAGAGTTCATTGATGAAACCTACAACATTCTCTATTCTATGAAGTACACTACTAGCGAGAAAGCCGAGTTAGCCACTTACAAACTTAAAGATGTGGCCCAAACTTTCTATGTCCTACGGAGAACAATAGGCCTTTAAGGGGTGGACCGATGACATGTGAGATTTTCAAAAAGGCTTTTATTGACAGGTTCTTTCCTAGAGAGAAGAGGGAAGCCAAAGTGGAAGAATTCATCAACCTTCGTCAAGGAAGTATGAGTGTACTTGACTACTTTTTAAAATTTACTAAGTTTTCAAGTATGCTCCTTCTTTGGTATCCGACCCTAGGGATAAAATGAGTTGCGTATCTGATGAATTGAAAGAAGAATGTCGTTGGGCTATGCCATATGATAATATGAAAATTTCTCGTCTCATGGTTCATGATAAACAAGTGGAAGAGACAAGGGAGAAAATGAAGAGTATTGATCCAATAGGGCAAGGTCTTTAGATGATGGTTTTGCAAAGGGAAGGCTTGATATCCAATAAAATCTTGAGTTCAAGAAGAGTTTCTCTAATCAAGTTCCTTCCAAGTTTCTTATGGCTACTGATGATAGGGTGCCTAACCCTAATATCAACAAGGAAGGAGTACTAGTTCACTAAACAAGAAGACTACTTCTGCCAAGTGTGGAATAGGTCATTTCGATAAATGGTTAGTTGGAATGGGCAATTGTTTTAGCTGTTTTAAAAGTGGTCACAAAGGTAGAGATTGCCCAAATTTTGAAGGCAGGATAAAGGGAAGTGGACATGCAAGTGTATCTAATTTTGATGCTCCGAAGAAGAATCGCTATTATGGTCTCTACTCTAGGGGTGAGCAAGAGACTTCTTCCAAAGTAGTGACCAGTATGTTGAAAGTATTTCCCATTGAGTTATATGATTTACTTGATCCCGGAGCTAATTTGTCATTTTCACTCCTCTAGTAGCTAAAAAGTTTAACATTGTGCCCGATATCTTAAATGAAACTTTCATGGTGACTACCCCGGTAGGTGAGTCAGTTGTTGCCAAGAGAGTATATAGAATTTGTCCTATTACGATGCCTAATAGAGTTACTTATGTTGAACTAGCAGAACATGATATGGTTGATTTTGATGTTATTTTGGGAATGGATTGGTTGCATGCTTGTTTCGCTTCCATAGATTGTATAACAAGGATGGTGAAGTTTAACTTTCCAAATGAACCTATTTTATAGTGGACCAGGGGAAATTCTATTCCTAGAGGTCGTATCATTTCTCATTTGAAAGCTTGTAAGATGATCTCTAAAGGGTATTTATACCATATTGTGAGAGTCAAAGATTTAGTCTCAGAGATTCCTCCTATTGAGTTGGTCCCCCTAGTGAGAGAATTTACGGAGGTCTTCCCTAATGATCTTCCTGGTATTCCTCCCGAACGGGAAATTGATTTTTGTATTGACTAATAACAGATATAAATCCCATTTCAATTCCTCCTTATCGGATGGCTCCAACCGAATTGAAAGAGTTGAAGGCTTAACTCTAGGATTTACTACACAAGGGCTTCATTCAGCCTAATATTTTTCCATGGGGTTCTTCGATAGTGTTTGTGAAGAAGAAGGATGGTCCCTTAGAATGTGTATCAATTAACTTCAACGCAACAAAGTCATAATCAAGAACAAATATCCTCTCCCTCGGATTGATGATTTGTTTGAACATTCGAGTTACTTTTCCCAGATTGAATTTAGATTGAGATATTACAAACTTATGCTAAGAGGTTAAGATATTCCCAAGATGGCATTTCGGACTAGATATGGTCACTATGAGTTCTTAGTAATGTCCTTTGGTCTCACTAGTGCTCCAGTGGCGTTAATGGACCTAATGAATAGGGTGTTTCGAAGTTAGCTAGATTCATTTGTCATTGTCTTTATTGACGACATCTTGGTATATTCGAAAAATAAGGGCGAACAATGGCCATTTGAGAGTGGTTTACAAGTTCTTAAGGAACACCAACAATTTGCCAAGTATAGAAAATGTGAATTTTGGTTGAGGTCGGTAGCGTTTCTTGGTCATATCATCTCTAGTGAGGGTTTTGAGGATGATCCAAGCAAGACTGCAGCCGTGAATATTAGCCTAGACCTTAGGCTCCCTACGAATATTAGGAGTTTCTTAGGCCTACCTGGTTATTATATAATCTTTGTCGACGGGTTTGCATCCATTTCTTCCCCTTTGACTACTTTGACTCATAAAAATATAAAATTTGAGTGGTTTGAAGCATGTGAAAGGAGATTCCAAATGTTGAAAGATATGCTTACTTTCGCTCCGAGATTGACCCTACCGGAAGGTACTAAGTGTTTTGTGGTATATTGTGAAACTTAGACACGCAATTTTTGGCCGAATTTAAGTTTTATACCCTTTTTAGAGCTTAAATATTTTTTATAAATATTTTAACTTTTATCTTATTTTATTAAGTTTATTTTTAAAAAATATGAAAACCAGAAAAAATTAGAATAACACTTTAAGGTATATTTTTATTTATTCACTCAAAGTTTTAATAAATTAGTGATTTTATTTTTTTTATAATTTTATCTAGCTATTTAATTCTTTTTAATTAAAATAATTATTATTTTATAACAAAAAATTAAAAGAAATTAACCTACCCATTATCCCCACCCCACTTCACAATTTCTCTCCACTCACCCCACACCCCGCTCCACTAATCCAACTCTTCCATACACATGTACACACATATACATCAATATATATACATTAATAAGGGGAGAAAAAAAGGGGAAGAAGACGAAAAAGGGGTACAAAGAAAAAGAGAAAAAAAATCAGCAAAAGGGAGGAATCAAAAAAAAAATCAGCAAAAGAGAGCAAAAGAAAAACCAAAAAGAAAACTTTTCACCTTGTTTTTTCCTAAGGAGCACATGCACTCAAAAATAGTGGAATTCGAGGCTTCAAATTCGTGGTCCTTATCGATGTGTTTTCTTTGTGAATTAATTTTCACAAAAGGTAACACTTGATCTTTATTACATTATTTGGTTTCAAAATCATGCAAGATATGATTTCAATGATATAAAGTGTTTTAATTTATGCATGTTCAATTTTTTACATTATGATATGAAATAGATTGAGATTTTATATTATTAAATTTTGAGTAAAATTTATATAACATGTATTTATTCTTGCTTGCTTTAAAGTTTTCTTTTATCTCATTCTTCATTAAAATTCGAAGCTTAATATTCTACAGTATGCAGTTAGTAATAATTAGATGGCATTTAGTTCTTATTTGTTAAGTTACTTTTTCACTTTGTATATTTAATAAAACTGTATTTACTTATCTATTAAAAAGAGAAGAATAAAAATAAAAATAAAATAAATCAAACCTACACTATCTTTACATTTCTTTTAATGCGAAACTTTTTTTAAAAATCAATTAATTTATTAATGTTGAAAGAATAAAAAATAAAAATTTATATAAAAGGAAAAGACGTAAAAAAAAATTATAAAAAAAACAAGAAGGAGAAAATATAAAAGAAAATAAGGTAAAATATAAGAAGATAGAGAAACAATTTTTTTTTTTAAAAATAGAAAAACAATATTAAAGTGACCCAAAACTTGTAAAATAAATAGATAAATAAAATTGATTTTAACTAATGGGTTCTTTCCATTTTAATGACTAAAATAAGAAAAAGTAAAAAATTTATATGAAAAGGTGTATTCTTTTTATTTATTTTTATCTTACGTTCTTATTAATATATTGTTAATTTTTTTAGAAAAATAAAACTAAGATAATGTATAATTTAGGCTTATGATAATGATAATACTAATAAAATATTAAGATCCAAAAAATATTAAATTACTGTTAGTCTTTAAATACAAACAAATAAACAATTTGTGGTGAGGTTGGAAAGAGTTGCTACCAATAAACCACACACTAATGAAATATGACAATTTTACAAAGTAATTTAAAATAAATCAAAGAAAGCGGGACATAAGTAAATTGTTAGATAACAAACATAATATATCTAAAATTAAGTTAAGACATATAAAAGTCAATAAAGAGACCGTGCTAGAACCACGAGATCGAGGGATGCCTAATACCTTCCCTTCGGTCATCAGATTTCCTTACCCGAATTTTGATTTCGCAAACCATAAAATAACGAGTCAACTTCCTTTTGATTAGGGATGTAAATAAGGTGACTTGGAACATCAAAACTCAATTTTAAGTGGCGACTCTGAAATACAATAATATCTTTTTAAAATGTCACTTAAATTGGAAAAACCCTTACGCCGCTGCGCGAAAAAGGGGGTGTGGCAGTTGGCGACTCCGCTGGGGACTAACTAGAATTCGAGCTTGTAAATATTGACTTGTATATGACTGTTATTAATTTTATCGTGTTTGTTATATTAATTTTGTATATATTCGCTTGTTTACCACTATGATATTGTTTGAATTTCAATGTAAATTGTCTTCTATAAACACCAATCTGAGTTATCTGAGATACTTTATTCGGAGATGCGATTACGCTCCCGAACCATGAGATACCAGAGATGCGACAATGCTCCTGGGAAGGATTCTATAGTAACACATCTTAGGATGGTGAGGATAAACAATGAGGGCGGAAAGCCCTGCTACCGGTAAACTGTCCCTTCTCAATTTGAGTTGTCCACTCATTTTATAGACAGTCTAGACATTCATTCCATTAGGTTGCTAAACTTAGTAAAATAAGTCTCAAACATTTATTATCCTTAATAGGATTCATTTTATTTGCTACATATGCATTTTTTTAAATTTAATGTGGCTTAACATTGTGTTCAAGTTATGTGTTATATGTTACAAATATACTATTTGAATGCCGATCAACGTCTGAATAAATTATTAAACTAAAAAAAAAAGATTTTCCTCAAAAGTAATAAATATAGAAATTATTTGTAAAATCTCAAAAGTTTAATATTTTTATTTTTACAACAACACGACCTAAATAAAAACAGTTTTCGAAAGGTAAAATACATATTTTTTTTAAGAAATAAATAAAAAAGGGTAAAATTTAACAAACTATGCACACCTATTTCTCAACTCGATGAGATACATAGGCAATCCTCCTCGGGTTCGATGATCTTTTAAAAAAAAATTATTAAAAAATATAAGTATTTCCCATAAAAAATAATGTTGTGTTTACAATTTTTTGGAACTACGTTCGACCTGATTCTTGCTTTATACAAGATACGTAGACAACCTTATTTTGAGGTTCGGTCCAACCAAAAAAAAATCTAAAGAGTCCTCGCAACAAAAATTGGGGCAAAAAACAATTTGATTCTTTTTAATTTATTTTTTTAACAATATTTGACTTGGTTGGTACCAAAATTCTTACAATTGTGTATAAGAAAAATAATAAAGTGTTAAACTATTTGACAATACAGACTAACTTTGTTGTGACCTATAGAATTCATTTGGTATCTCTTGATATATTTATGTTATACTTAAGAAACTATTTTGCTTAAAGTTAAGGTTAAAACGAATTCAACCTCATTGTTCCTATGCATTGTGTGGTGAGCTTTAGATAAAATTCAATGGAATGACTTTTGATCTAGAACTTGGCCTAAATGTTGGTTAAAGTGAAATTGTGAGCAACATTTAACTTAGGAAATGATTATAGGCTTTCTTTGATCCGATTGAGCCTTTCAAGCCTACCAAGTGACATTTGTCCATAAGACTCCCATTTTGAGCCTGAAACATTTTTATTTGAATAACCACCACTTCACATATATAATTTTTAGAGCATAAATGCACTATTTTCTGGATCTTACCTCCATGTTTGTATTATCAATTAGATAAACAGCGCCGAGACCTAAGTTGGATATCAAAGTGAAAAGAACAAGTATGTGCAAGTTCAAGCAAAATGACAAAAAAACTTTAATAAAAAATGAAAGGAGAAAAAAAAATTAATGGGAAAAAGATTTTTTCTAAAAAATATATAGAAAGTTGTACAAATTGAAGGAGGAAATAATCATTTTACCCCAAATGAATGTCCTGCCTTTCTCCAAACCTACGTTAAAAGCCAATAATAAGTCCTATTTGATCCCATTTTGTGTGTTCTCACATCAATGGATACTTACATAAGGGCCAAGCATATGGTATCTCAATCTCTTACATTGAATATCTTTCCGAGTGTGAGTGACTTTGATATAAAACGTCCTAAGATCGAAACACTTCTATTATGCGAAGTAGGACTTCATTTATTGCGAGGGCACTTGAAACATGAAGATATGAATGACTTTATCCCTTAACTTAGGCAATATCAATTCACGTAAACACTTAAGTATGTTTGAGATACCATTTGAAATTATAGCGATTATTCAAAGTTGACCTCAAATTTGTCTAAAAGTAGTTGAAGATGACTCATATGCATCATGCTAGTTGTTGGTACCAACTAAAGTCAAAACATTGTCAACCATGAATTGATTCATTTCTCAAAAGATGTCTTTTGTAGAAAAAATCAAGACAAAATAAAAAAATAATTTTAGGTCTTTATGAACTACGTTTGACCTGATTCTTGCTATACGAGATACGTAGGCAGTCTCACAATGGGCTCGGTCTGAAAAAAATAAAATCTTATATCCGTCAATGATAAAAAAAGGTCATCTTTTTAAATAAATAATAAATAAAAAATGATTAATTAAAGACTTTCAAAATTCATCAATTTAAAAATTGAGCATAGTTTTATTTGTTAAAAAAAAAAATACACTACCATTTCTAGAAAGCAAACACGCTATCATCATTAATTTCTAGGGAACAAACTCCCTAATTGCATATTGTCTTGCATCTCTTTTGGGAATATGTATTTCTCAATCATGCTGCTAGTAATTCGTAAAAAATGTTTTCTAGTGCAAACTAGACTAGAAATAAAAAATGTTGTGGTGATTCTAAATGATGATTTTGTTTAATAAGATATTCTTTAATATAAGATTTATAATTAACAGGACCCTCCTCGATAATGGGACTAGCAGGACCCTCCTAGATAATGGGACTAGAAGGGCCCTCCTGAATAATGGGACTAGCAGGACCCTCCTGGATAATGGGACTAGCAGGACCCTCCTGAATAATGGGAGTAGCAAGACCCTCCTGTATAATGGGACTAGAAGAACCCTCCTGGATAATGGGACTAGCAGAACCCTCCTGAATAATAGGAGTAGTAGGACCCTCCTGGATAATGGGACTAGCAGGACCCTTTTGGATAATGGGACTAGAAAGAACCTCCTGAATAATGGGACTAGAAGGACCCTCCTGGATAATGGGATTATAGCAGGACCCTCCTGGATAATGGGAGTAGCAGGACTCTCATGGATAATGGGATTAACAGGACCCTCCTGGATAATGGGAGTAACAGGACCCTCCTGGATAATAGGAGTAGCAGGATCCTCCTGGATAATGGGACTAGAAGGACCCTCCTGGATAATGGAACTAGCAGGACCGTCCTGGATAATGGGATTATAGCAGGACCCTCCTGAATAATGGGACTATAGCAGGACCCTCCTGGATAATGGGAGTAGCAGGACCCTCCTGGATAATGGGACTAGCAGGACCCTCCTGGATAATGGGACTAGCAGGACCCTCCTGGATAACGGGACTAGCAGGACTCTCCTAGATAATGGGAATAACAGGACCCTCATGAATAATGGGATTATATTACTTTCTTATAGGATAAAGACTTCATAGTCTAGATTTTTAGTTTTATTTTCTCCTAAAATAAACACTTCCTAGTCCGATTTTATGTTTTATATTCATATTTGCTAATAACTCACAAAATTTTCCCAGTGAAAACTGGAGCAAAAATTTTGTTTATTTTTTGTTTGTGGTGGTTTTCAGGTTTCCTCAAGCGAGACATGAATTTGAAATTCAAGAACAAAGTTTATTTTAGAATGATCATTTCAATGATGGTTAGAATTAGCTTCTTCAATGCATGTATCATCCTGACTTCCTCACATCTTTTACTAGTCAACTTCTGATCAAGAAAACACGCAGCTATTCAAGAGCATTTTTCAAATTGTCATTTTGAAGAATGTCAAAAGTTTTGCCTAAGTGGCAAGCTTAGCCCCTGATACGCTCAAACTTACTTCTCAAATAAGAAGTAAAGCGGTCGTGTCAAGTAAATAACCCAACTAGTGAGGTTGGGATCGTTCCCACGAGGAAAATAGTTTAGACTTAACTTCAATCTATTATTACTATTGTTCAGTCAATTACTTCCTTGGAAAGTAAAAACAATAAAAGGGGGGTTTCTATTTCTAAATGAATGAAAATAACTAACTAAATTGAAAGAGACACTTAACAGCCTTGAATGTTGGAGTTTAATCAATTAATCAAAGTAACTAGGGTTTAGGTGTTCCCCACAGGTTCATAACTTGATAATTTTAACTATAACAATTCTTTCCTAGTATCTTGCATGCAAAGTGATAAGTTATGTATTTCTAAATCCTTGGTCCGGCATCTAGAAAATCTCACTCCGCACCTTGGTCCGGCTACATGTGTTGCTATCCTTACCCTTTTCTTTACCTCATATTAAGCATCGTATTCGATATTTGACTAAGTTATTACCTCGTACCAATCAATACTAGCCTATTAGATAGTATACACTAAATCTATGTTGATAATTCTTTTCCTATTATCTACCTCCTTGGTCCGACAAGTAGCATTAAGGCGAGTTCTAACGTTGGCCATCCGTTAAAAAGACTTCTAAGCGAAAGAATTATTAATACATGCAAGACACTATTCTAGAATTGTTATTTTAGTTAGGTTTTACCTCATTAATTGCCTATGGTTCCCACAACCCTAGTTATGGAGTTTAGTTACCCATAGTCATAATCACAATATTCAAATACATTATATATGAATTCATGTACTTACTTCAATGAGAAAGAGTAAAATCCAAAAGTTTGCTTGATTAATCACCAAAAATCACCAATAATCACTTTCAAGAATCTCAAAGTAATCAAGAATCTCACAAAAAGTCTAATGATAATCAAAAGTCTAACAATACCGTGTCTAGTAATAAGGTGTCTAACAATACGGAGTCTAACAATACGGAGTCTAACCTCAAAAATGAGGTTTTTCAAACTATTTATAGAAAATAAAAACCTAATTAAACAAGGATTACATTTGCTGGAAATCTGTCAAAACGCGGCTGGGTCGACGGACCTCGCGACGGATCGTCGTGGTCACGACGGATCGTCATGGACTCCATCATCCCATACCTATGCAATTTCTTCTGCTACTCTCTTCATTACCCTTGACGGCAAGTATGACGGACCGTCATAGGAACAACGGTCCTCGAGGGTCTTCGTTTCAAAACACTTAAACTCTTGGAATATGGGTACTGGGACTACTTCTCTGAACTTCATTACGAACCTGCAGGACGGACCGCCATAGACAAGACGGTCCGTCATAGACACGACGGTCCATCATGGACTCCGTAGCCCCACACTTGGTCAGACTTCCCCATCTTCCTTTAACAGCTGCACTACGCTGCCACTTACGGACCGTCACAAGCTTGACGGACCGTTACAAGCTCCGTAGGTGGTCTCTTATGCATTTCTTCACTCAAAAACCTCCGCATACATCTTTGAACATATTTCGTGCAAATAAGGAGAAACTTATATAAAAATTAGCACAAAAAGGCTTTTGGACACACTAAACTTAAGGAAAAAGTATTAATAATACCGTGAAACCACGGTATATCAGCCCCCATTCCAATTCTTGGTTAAGATATTCATCCAAAAATCAAGATGATATCTTAAAGTCAAAATTCAAGTGAAGATTCAAGAAAGTTGCATGGATAGAAGTTTGTACATTTGTTTTTCGTTTCAGTATTAGCTTTCAATTTTATTTTTTTATGTAAGGATAAGAGTCGCGATCTAGAGCCTCGATGGAACCCCACTTAACTCAAATCATCACCTCATCTCCTTGAACTACACGTGACCTGATTCCCTTATAACCTGTGATATGTAGGCTGTCCAAAACCAAGACTCGGTCGCATAAATTTTTGTCTTTCAAATAAGAGTTCGGTCAAAACTTGTCACTTTGTCTACTTCTTTGTTTGAAAACTGTTCATGTTTACAGTCAAAGAGGGGCAAACTGTAGACCCGTAATTTTTGACCGAATTTAAGTTTTATACCCTTTTTAGAGCTTAAATATTTTTCATAAATATTTTAACTTTTATCTTATTTTATTAAGTTTATTTTTAAAAGATATGAAAATCACAAAAAATTAGAATAACACTTTAAGATATATTTTTATTCATTCATTCAAAGTTTTAATAAATTAGTGATTTTAATTTTTTATATATTTTTTATCTAGCTTTTAATTCTTCTTAACTAATATTATTATTATTTTATAACAAAAAATTAAAAGAAATTAACCTACCCATTATCCCACCCCACTTCACCATTTCTCTCCACTCACCCCACACCCCACTCCACTAATCCAACTCTTCCATACACATGTACACACATATACATAAAATATATATACATTAATAAGGGGAGAAAAAAAGGAGAAGAAGAAGAGAAAGGGGTACAAAGAAAAAGAAAAAAAATCAGCAAAAGGGAGGAATCAAAAAAAAAAAAAATCAGCAAAAGAGAGCAAAAGAAAAACCAAAAAGAAAACTTTTCACCTTGTTTTTTCCTAAGGTTTAGATGCACAAAAAAAACTCAAAAATAGTGGAATTCGAGGCTTCAAATTCGTGGTCCTTATCGATGTATTTTCTTTGTGAAGTAATTTTCACAAAAGGTAACACTTGATCTTTATTACATTATTTGGTTTCAAAATCATGCAATATATGATTTCAATGATATAAAGTGTTTTAATTTATGCATGTTTAAATTTTTACATTATGATATGAAATAGATTGAGATTTTATATTATTAAATTTTGAGTAAAATTTATATAACGTGCATTTATTCTTGCTTGCTTTAAAGTTTTCTTTTATCTCGTTCTTCATTAAAATTCGAAGCTTTATATTCTACAGTATGCAGTTAGTAATAATTAGATGAAATTTTCTTATTTGTTAAGTTACTTTTTCACTTTGTATTATTTAATAAAACTGTATTTATTTATCTATTAAAAAGAGAAGAATAAAAATAAAAATAAAATAAATCAAACCTACACTATCTTTACATTTCTTTTAATGCGATTTTTTTTAAAATCAATTAATTTATTAATGTTAAAAGAATAAAAAATAAAAATTTATATAAAAGGAAAAGACGTAAAAAAATTATAAAAAAATAAGAAGGAGAAAATATAAAAGAAAATAAGGTAAAGTATAAGAAGAAGAGAAACATTTTTTTTTTAAAAAATAGAAAAACAATATTAAAGTGACCCAAAACTTTTAAAATAAATAGATAAATAAAATTGATTTTAACTAATGGGTTCTTTCCATTTTAATGACTAAAATAATAAAAAGTAAAAAATTTATATTTAAGGTGTATTCTTTTAATTTATTTTTATCTTATGTTCTTTTTAATATATTGTTCATTTTTTTAGAAAAATAAAACTAAGATAATGTATAATTATGGCTTATGATAATGATAATACCAATAAAATATTAAGATCCAAAAAATATTAAATTACTGTTAGTCTTTAAATACAAACAAATAAACAATTTGTGGTGAGGTTGGAAAGAGTTGCTACCAATAAACCACACACTAATGAAATATGACAATTTTACAAAGTAATTTAAAATAAATCAAAGAAAGCGGGACATAAGTAAATTGTTAGGTAACAAACATAATATATTTAAAATTAAGTCAAGACATATAAAAGTCAATAAAGCGACCGTGCTAGAACCACGGGATCGAGGGGTGCCTAATACCTTCCCGTCTGTCAACAAAATTCCTTACCCAATATTTGATTTCGTAGAGCATAAAATAACGAGTCAACTTCCTTTTGATTAGGGATGTAAATAAGGTGACTTGGAACACCAAAACTCAATTTCAAGTGGCGACTCTGAAATAAAATAATATCTTTTTAAAATGTCACTTAAATTGGAAAAACCCTTACGCCGCTGCGCGAATAAGGGGTGTGACAGTGATGCATCTCAAGTCAGGTTTGAGTGTGTTCTTATGTAACATGGCAAAATTATAGCCTATGATTCTACACAACTCAATGTTCATGAGTAGAATTATCCGACTTATGACCTTGAGTTAGCGACCGTGGTATTTTTCATTAAAATATGGAGGCATTATCTTTATGGGGTTCATGTTGATGCGTATACGGACCATAAAAGTCTTCTATACGTATTCACCCAAAAAGAGTTGAATATTTGACAAAGAAGGTGGTTAGAGTTGATAAAATATTACGACATGAGTATCCTCTGTCACTCCGGCAAGGCTAACGTGGTGGCGGACGCTCTAAGTCGTTTGTTCATGGGAAGTGTTTCCCATGTGGAAGAAGCCAAGAGAAACCTAGTGAAGGATTTTCAAAGGTTGGCTCGTTTAGGGGTTCAAAGTGAAGATTCTCCTAATGGTGGTGTTGTGGTACATCATAATTCTGAGTCATCTTTGGTGGTGGAGGTAAAGTGTAAGCAACACCTTGATCCATTATTGATGTAGTTGAAAGAATAAGTTCTTGGAAAGATTAATCAGTCATTATTTAAGGGGTGGATGGTGTTCTTAGATATAAAGGGAGGTTGTGTGTGACCAAGGTGGATAATTTGAGTAACAGGATTCTTGAGGAAGCTCATGGAGCCTGTTACTCTATTCATCTGGGTTGTACAAAAATGTACCATGATCTTAGAGGCGTCTTTTGGACGGACAACCTAAAAAGGGACATTACGGAGTTTATTGAAAATTGTCCGAATTGCAAACAAGTGAAGGCCGATCACCAAAAGGCGAGTGGTTTACTACAAGAAATCCAAGTTCCTACTTGGAGTGGGAAGATTTTAACATGGGTTTTCTAGTTGGGTTGCCTCTAACAAAAAGACAATATGTTTTTTTATGTGTAGTAGAGGATAGATTGACCAAATCCTCTCACTTTATTCCCGTTAAGTCTACTTATTCGGTGGAAGACTATGCAAGGATCTATATTGACAAGATAGTGATTCTTCATGGGGTTCTTTTGTCCATCGTACCTGATAGAGGTGCTCAGTTTACATCTAGGTTTTGGAGGTCATTTCAAAGAGATTTGGGTACTCAAGTGAAGTCAAGTAGAATTTTTTCATCCTCAAACGAATTTCAAGTCGAGCATACCATGAGAAATCTTTAAGATATTCTTAGGATTTGTATCATTGACTTCAAGGAAAATTGGTATGACCACTTTCCTTTGGTTGAGTTATCATATAACAATAGCTTTCATTCATCCATATCTATGACTCCTTTTGAAGAATTGTATGGAAGGAGGTATAGATATCCTATTGGATGGTTTGAGGTTGGCGAGTCTTCACTTCTTGTTACCGATTTGATCTATAAGACCTTAGAGAAATTTCATATCATAAAGAACCGTTTGCAAACAACCTATAGTCTGCAAAATTCTTATGCCAATCATAGAAGAAGAGAACTTGAATTTGAATAAGGTGTAAATGAAATTTTTGCCCATGAAAGGGGTGGTTAGATTTCGGAAGAAAAGGAAGTTAAGACCTCTCTATGTGGGTCCTTATGAAATTTTGCAAAGGGTTGGAAAGGTTGCATATTAGTTGAAACTGTAAGATCCCGAAAATTACTTAGGTGAAGTAGATCCTAACAATGACGTTTGATGGTATAAGGTCTTAAATTGGTCTATAATGTGTTTTAAGGTAATGTCTAAGAGCTTAGGTGCATTCTAAGTCAAACGTCAAGGGACGACTATGATGTTTGACAACTCAGTCACCTATGTGCCTCATATGTGATTTTATGTGTTTATGGTTGATTATGAGTTTATAAGGTTATTAATTAAGTTATTATAGTGTATACATGCAGCGTGTCAAGTTCTGAGATTTTTGGAGGTCAAACGTCCAAGAACGTCCATGACATTCGAAAGATGTGCCTTGAAATGTGCTTGTGTTTATAAGCATGTTTCATCGTGTTTTACATGTTTGTTTTGGGTGAAATTCATGTGAGAGGTACTAAAATCATATACGAAGGGTCCTTGTCGAAGACCCTTCATGGTTCCCAAGACTGTCAAAGACAGCCCAACCAACAGTTGGCAATCGATGCCCAGTCGGCTAGTCGACGCCCCGTTGGTGGTGTATCTCCATTTGGGACTTAGTCATGGGAGAGGAGGAACCAAAGAAAAGCCTCAGTCCTAGACCACGGACCAGTAGGATAGTCCATTGGTAAAAGAATGGGCCATGGCTGGACCCCCGTCTGTAAGAACTGTCCCGCGTGCAGTTCACTATTAAGTGAGGGGTGAAAGTGTAAATTCACCCACTTCCAAATAAGAGGATTGGTGGTTAATTAAGGGTCTTTTGGGTATTTTGGACAAGTATATATATCTTTAACACTTAGAAGAATTCATTGTTATGGTTTTTGATCCTTGAAACTCTATTCATTAAGGAGCCCAAATTCATGATGTTTTCAAAGATGAATTGTCCAATTACATGATCTATATATTTTTATTGCACTAAAGGTTTTTAATCATTGAATATTTATTGAATTATTGTTAATTAGATGTTTTAAACTCAAATAACCTATGATCACATTTAATTAATGAAGTTAGTTTTTGACTACTTAATGGATTAAGTGATTTGGACTTAATGCTTATGAGTTATGGTGTAGTTTTTGATGGGCTATATAATGATGTAAGAATTGTATTCAATTGATATCTAATTGGTGTTTATTGATAAATCTATACTGAATTAACCTAGTTTCATTGAGTATTATGATTTATGCATTGAATTGACGTTTATGGACATGGGTAAGGGCCTTATGATATTGAATTAGATGATTTAGCATTGGATTGAAGTTTTTAGTATGGAGTTGTGGTATTCTCACCCATTTTCCTCTATTTAATGTTAATTAGACATTAATTATGTTGTGATTGTTATATTACACTTATGATAGTAGTGTTATGTGAATTGATGTTGCCATGTCGGCAATACTTTATGTATTATGATTATCATTACCTTGCCAACACTACTTGAAGTACCATGATGATTTTTAGTAGATAATGTGAAGTAATGTGAAAGTATGTTTTCTTCTATTGATGTTTTTAGGTGATGATATTAGACTATGACTATGTGTTCATGTGTGTAGTCGTAGAGTTGATGCATGATTGTTCCTACTTGGCTATATAAGTCTCTGATGGTTATATTGAAGATAATATAGTAGTGTATAGGATAAACTAAAGATGGTATTTGTTGTTCTTATGTTCTTCTAGAATGGCATGTAAAACGTGCTAAAGTGAAGTATGTTGTGTATTGTTTTGGTAGACTTGTGTCCCTTACTTGATGCATGTATGAAAGAGAATATGTGATGTCTTGACTTAGGATGCTAATGATCTTAGTTTTAAATGCATGAATGATATGTGAGACCTTGAATGTTGATAAGAGGGTCTTTTATGTGAAATCTTAAACCTAGTAGTAAGGTTATGAAACTTGAAGTAGAAAGCCTTAATTGTATCCTTCTTGCCATGAATGATGGACTTATGGTTCGTTTGCTGGAACAACATCATATAAATCCTAAGGAAGGAAAGATACGATGAGCTCCTTGTTTCCATTGTAAGTCAGCCCTAGGGGACCACTTTGGTAGGGTAAGTGTTATTGAGTTATGAACTTGATATGGAACCCCTTTGTATGAACCTTAATGTGAATTACTCTATGAGAATTAAAGCTAGCACCAAATGAGTATGAGAAGGTAAGTAGTTCTAGTTAAAGGATGAGGATAGAATACAAAGTAAGCCCTTTATATTCCTTAACCATGTGCCTACATTGGATGTGTCCAAGTTCTACCATTGGCAAGTAGAACAACCTTATCGGAGTAGGATAGAACTCCGGATTCCATGTTTTGGTACCATGGTCTATGTCGATGATTGTTTATTCTTATCATGTGGGATACCTATTATCATTAGAGAAGTTCTATGAAGTTTAGGTGGTGGTATGAGACGCTATCTAGGCATTGCAGACTAGGCTTTGAGGATGTTAGTGAGAGTCCTAAGGTCTTCTCCAAGACCATTATTTGAATGTCCTTTATATAATAAATGTCTCTTGATGAACTAATGATGTGATGACTTATGTTAGCAAGTATTTAATTGAATGAGTACCTAATCTAAAGTGACTTAAGGATTCGTTAGTTAATGTGTGAAGAGGGCATAAGGGATGACTTCTTCATGTCTTATCAATGGAAGTCTTGAGAATGACTCTAGTTAGGGATGCTGGTTGATTCTTAAGGCAAGTCTTGAGAATGAATCTAGTTAGGGAAGTTAGTTGATTCTTTAGGCAAGTCTTGAGAATGACTCTAGTTAGGGAAGTTGGTTGACTCTTTAGGCATGATTTAAACTTAGGCAGTCTTAAGGATTATTTAGGTAACGTTTAAGAGCGGGTATGGACATTCTCTTCTAGGAGTACTTAAGTATGTATTTTGATAGCCTTGTAAAGAGGATGTCATATCTTATATATTCATGCGATTTGTTTATTGTAAGTGTTTATGTGCCTCATTCTAATTAGTCTTGACGATCGTTTCGGCGTGATTAGAGAGGGTGTATGGGAAGTCTCTCTTTGTATGACTTAAGTGAGTCTTAGGATAACTTTTAGTGGGACGATTACATGCTATAAAGTGTCTGAGGAATAAGTAGACAACCTCACTGTAACAGTGAAGGAAGTCACTTTATAGTGAGTTGAGGTCAGTGTAGTGTGTCTCTTAAAAATGTGATAGTTGGTATAAGTGATTTATTATGTATTTCTAAGTTGTTAAATGTTTTTTATTTATTATATTATGATATTTAAATTAAAAGATGTATATTTCCAATAAATTTCCATTTTCATGATTTTTATGCATTATGTCATACTTAGTACATGTGGTTATATTAATTCCATGTGGTTATCTATCTCTATAGTTTTTTGTAGGCAAGGAGCATTTGGGGAGCATGACTTGGATCGTAGCATCGTTCAAGTGAAGTTGAAGTATGTCCTCATTTGACTCGAGGGCATAAATTTCTTTTATGTTTTTATTGAAGTATTGTAATAGACCTAAGTATTTCCATATTCGTATAGTTTGGGCCGTGTCCGAAGTATTCTCGTGTTTAAGTTTGATGAGATTGAGACTTAGTATTTCCTATGATTGTTTATGAAAGAGCTTTTTATGACTATGAAAGTACTTATGAAAAGTTTTAATTCCGCACTACTTTTCACTATGTATATGGGATAAACGATATGAAAGGGCTTGTATAAGACCTCTGAGAGGTCGAGTACGCCGGTGTATTTCCTATGATTGTATATGAAAGAGTTTGTAATGACTATGAAAATATTTATAAAATTTTTTAATTTCACACTACTTTTCACTATGTATATGCGACAAACGATATGAAAGGGTTTGTATTAAGATCTACGAGAGGTCGAGTACGCCGGTTTCACTCTGAGAGTGCCCTATCTTCTAGGGTGTGCTCTTGGGATGTGACAGAAACTCCCTAGTGAACTATCTTCGCTTCATCCAGTTTTCCATGTATCCATGCTTAAAAAGTGCATTGGTAACCCGTGTCCATTCTTCCTGATATATGTCTTGGTGTGAAAGAGAACCTCTCCTAAGAGGATGTTCCAGTGGAAATTCTTTATCGTCAAGTGAAGAGGTTGAGGAACAAAGAGGTGGCCTCCATAAAAGTATTATGGAGAAATCACCTAGTTGAGAGAGCAACATGGAATGCCGAGGTCGACATGAAGTCCCTTTATCCTTATCTATTTTCTAATTATGGTTAGCTGTTCTTACTAATAATGAAAAAATGATGAGTGAATCTGAAGTTGCCTTGATTTTTGGTGATCTTTTACAAGAATGTGCAATTTACAGTGACTGATATGTCTAAAGAGAAACTTTTCAAAAAGATATCTTTTGCTTGGTTTGAAATTATGTGTCGTATTTTGGTATGTTGTTGCCTTCATGAAATGATATTGAGCATGTTGACAAGTTGAGCTATTGTTGTTACTGAGAAGGAGATTCCTCATGTTATGAATGTTGAGCTCCCATATGTTAGAAATGATATATTGAGTTGTATCGTGTGAATGTCATATTTTTCTGTTGAATTGAGTTGTAAGCTCATGTGTTGATATGTTGTTGTTGGTTGGTCTGCTAGTCTTGAGTCTATCCCTTCCATCCAAAAGTTTTTAGTGTCATTCGAGGAAGAATGTTCCTAAGGGGGATAATGTAACACTCCGAAATTTCAAGACATTAGCTAGACCCTCACATGTTCATCCAAGGTTAGTAACACTGTCATAAATCCTCAAATAATTTTATGAGATCATTTAGGAAGATTTGGAGTCAATACGTAAAGAAACGTCAAGATGTTTAGAAGCTAGTAAAATTTACCTAGTGAAATGTACTTGTGTTTCGCGATGATTTGGAGGTGTTGTATCAAGTCTAAAGCTTGTAGAATGACTTTGGATTGGTTAAAATATATATAGAGAGAGGAAAAACGTCAAGGTGTGACCCCCCAAGGGTTGCCTTAGGGGTCATAACATTGCTTGACATGCTGCCAAAGCAGCAGGCAAATTGCTCATGGCAGAAACAAGTCCGCGTCGTGGAATTGGGTGGATTTGATCAAAACTCAAGTCTGCGTGCCGGTAAGGTTGCGGACTCCACTGTCTTGTAAATTTATTTAGAAAATTTGCGGGAAAAGCTCCGCGTCGTAGGCTTGTTCCCCGATGAAAAACTGAAATTTGGAATACAAGTTTGACTTCATTAAAGGGTCAATTTAAGTGAGGGATATTTTGTGTTTTTCATGGGGGTGCTATATAATTATTTTAGATCAGTTCCCCACAGATTTTACTGACTCAAATCAAATACCTAAATCAAAACCCATAAAGCTCTCACCTCTCTCTAGTTTGTCTCTCTGTTCAACCTCCATTGAAGGACGAACAAATCTTGAAGAAGAAGACCAATTTCTCTAGGATTTTACTTGAATTTCGTGTATTAGTATTCATTAATGTATGACTTCTTCACTCTTGGAATTCCTCTCAAAGTTGATTTATAAATCACCCAATTCCAAGGGTTTTCTTCTATTAATAGGTTTTCTTCTAAACTTCAAATTGGTGATTTATTATGATTAATTGTTATTTCCTATAACTAATTAAATTGGTGATTTATTATGATTAATTATTAGTTCCTATGACTAATTAAGTGTAGATTGTTGAGTAATTTATTTTAATTGATGGAATTTCATGTATCATCTACTTTTCCCCAATTCCCAAATCTTGTATCTTTCTTATGAATTGAACGGACTTGAATAATGTATTGTTTGTTAGACTTGTTTTTTATCTATTCTAATTAATTCATGGGATGCCTAGACTAATATATTGTTTGGATTGGATCTATTTATTGTAGAGTTCATGATGAACCCTATTAACCTAAACCTAGGTTATGAATTTAAGTTAATTGGGATAGTAATAATGCAATTGACTTAGTTATTGTGCTTATTACTGTTGAATTATAATATTACACCCATTGTTGGGTTTAATTGGATGGTTGATGGTGAAATCATGAAGATGGCTTTTGAAGGAGATGTTGTAAGTCTTGTGATATCAACCCTTTACTTCAATTATGATTTCTTGTATTTAGTGATGAAGTTATATTGAAGTATCCCTTATGATAAGATTGATTAGGGTTGGTATGATGTTGAATTGAAATGTCTTGATATATGTCTTGTGAATGGTTGGCTTATATGTAAATGTTATAAGCATGGTGATGACTTACCAATGTGCCCTATCATGATGTGATTATATAAATGTGCTAACCTCACATGTATGGATTATAATGAAAGGAAACTAATCATGTAATTCTTATTGGTATATGATGATGATGATTATATTAGGGATAGAACCTATGGCCTAAATTAAGTTATGATAATTGTGGATAACTTAAAGACATTCCAAAATCGGCTTAGATTATCACCAAGAAAACTTGACAATTGGAGGTGTTGACTTTCAGTAGAGAAAGATTTTCCCTATAGTTCAACATGAAGTATTAACTCCCCAATGAGGGATACTTAACCTATGGATTCTCATGAGATGAGGCTCCAATGATATATGTCATGTAGAGATTTAATTGATATCTCCTAGTTCCTTAACTATGTCTCCCCAATAGGAAGACTATCTAATGTATCCACCTAAAAAGCTATATTTATGTTTGGTTCTACTTTGGCTGGTAGAACACCTTCTATCGGTGTAAGGTTTTACAACACCAAATTCCACACTTAGATCTCGTGATCTATGTCGGTTAAGGAAAATATTCTCAATAGGTAAAATGAATTAATGGAATTAACTCTAACGAGGATGACCTAAGAGTTCAGCTTAGTCTAGGTAGGGGTATTGATACGCTCAAATTATACTTCAATAAAATATACACGTTCGTATCAAGTAAAGAATCCAATTCTTAGGTTGGAGTTGATCTCACAAGGAAAATGATATAGACTTACCTTTAGTGTACAATTACGTTTATTTGGTCAAGTCCTTTCTGAAAATAGTTTATTAAAGGGGGGGGGGGGGTTGTGAAACAAAAGTGTTCAATTATTTCTAAGTAAAACAAGTAGCAAGACTAAAACTTTGGTGTTTATCAAGTGTTGAGAAAAACTAGGGTGTAAGTGTTCCCCATAGGTTCATAACGTGGTAACCCTAACTATAACAATTCTTTCCTAGTGTCTTGCATGCAATGTGATAAGTTATGTATCTCTAAATCCTTGGTCCGACATCTAGATAATTTCACCTCGTACCTTGGTCAATCTACGTGTGTCTAAGTTACTAAACCTTACCTTTATCTCATATTAAGCATCATATTCGATGTATGACTTATTTACTACTTTGCACCAATCGAAACTAGCCTATTAGATCGTGTCCACTAAATCTATGTTGATAATTCTTTTCCTATTAACTACTCCTTGGTCCAACAGGTAGAAATAGGGCAAGTTCTAACACATGCACTAGTTTAAAAGACTTCCAAACGAAAGAATTATCAATACATGTAAGAATCTATTCTAGAAATATTATTTAGCTAGTTTTACCTTGTTAATTACCCATGGTTCCCACAATCCTAGTGTGCATTTAGTTAACCATGCCTAGAAATACACAAATTATGGTTGTTGAACAATAATTCATGTACTCACTTTAAAAAGTTTGAAGAAAATCCGGAAATAACATTAGGAATAGAAAAGTTCACTTGTAAATCGATTACAAAAATTTGATATAATTGTGCAAGTTGCAAAGTCAAATCTCCAAGAACTAAAATATGAAAAATAATAAAAAGTCTAACTCCAAAACTGAGATTTTAAACCCTATTTATAATAACAAAGTCCTAAATTAAAATGAGTTCAAAATAAGGAACGTTTGTCCCAAAATGCATCTTCAATCGACGACTCCACAGACGGTCCATCGATGAAACGACGGACCGTCGACTGCCTCCGTCGGTCTATACTTAGCATCTTCATCAAGCCACCAAATTGTACCTTTTCTAATCCAATCGATGGACCAACAACACGGTCCATTGATGAACTTATGGTCCATCGATGCTTATCTTCGTTCCATACTTAGGTTTTCTCCAACGCCGGGTACAAGGGCACTCTCTGATCACATCGATGACTTTCCAGCTGTCACGACCCAAAACCGAGCCGCGACTGGCACCCACACTTTCCCTCCTATGTGAGCGAACCAACCAATCTAAACTCTAACATTTCAATATAATGACGACAGAAAGTAATGCGGAAGACTTAAACTCATTAATAAAAACCAATTCAATAACTTCTAAAATTCAACATCAATTATTCCCCAAAATCTTTGTGTTTTCCCCTTCTCGATCGATCCTCTCTCTCTCTTCTTGTTCTTTCTATTTTTCTTATTCAAACCCTCTTTCTTTTACCCTAATTAGCATAGAATTAAGTAATAAAGATGACAATAATAACCCACTAATTAACTCAAGGTTACCTCTTTTAACCCCCAAGTAATTAGACTTATTATTATTATCCCACTTTCTTTATAATTAAAGCAGGAATCGTCAAAAACGTCCCTTAAATCACTTAAAGAAATCCAACCCAGCCTGGGATTACGCTGCGGACGGCCCGCCGCGTACTGCGACGGTCCGCCCCGCCGCTTCCGCGAGTTCAGAGACTCAATTTCCTTGAAGAGTCTGTGACGGTCCGTCGTGCCCACGATGGTCCGTCCTTCCATTCCGTTACGAAGTTCAGAGAGTCGATTTCAGTACCCAATTTTTAGAATTTCTAAGTGTTTTGAAATGAGACCCTGCGACGGTCCGTCGTGCCCATGACGGTCCGTCGTGGGGTCCGTCATCTCAGCCAGTTTTCCAGAAATAAAATCCGCTGCTCAAAACGACTAAACAGGTCGTTACAATAGATACCAATTTACCCATCGTTCGTCCTCGAACGATCACAAGAAGAAAAACAAGGGCGAGAAGGAGTACCTGAATCTTTAAACACGTGTGGGTATCTTTCTCGCATATCAGCCTCCTTCTCCCAAGTGGCCTCTTCGACTGGTCGATTCTTCCATTGAACTTTGATGGATGCAATCTCCCTTGACCTCAACTTGAGAACTTCTCTATCTAGAATGGCGACAGGATCCTCCTCATAAGACAAATTTTCATCAAGCAGAACTGAATCCCATCGAATGATGTAGTTTCCATCCCCATGGTATCTCTTCAACATAGACACATGAAATACCGGATGCACCCCGGACAGCCCTGGAGGCAAGGCTAATTCGTAAGCCACCTCCCCTACTCGCTTAAGTACTTCAAATGGTCCAATGTACCTCGGGCTTAGCTTACCTCTTTTACCAAACCGCATCACCCCTTTCATGGGCGAAACCTTCAGCAAGACTTGCTCACCCTCCATAAACTCCAAGTCTCTAACCTTTTGATCTGCATATTCCTTTTGCCTACTTTGCGCCGCTGAAAGCTTTTCTTGAATAGATTTCACTTTCTCTAATGAATCCCTTAAAAGGTCAGTACCCCAAGGTCTAACCTCAAATGCATCAAACCACCCAATGGGAGACCTACATCTCCTACCATACAATGCTTCAAATGGGGCCATATCAATGCTTGAGTGATAGCTATTGTTGTATGAAAATTCTGCTAAGGGTAAGAAGTTATCCCAATGACCACCAAATTCTATCACACATGCACGAAGCATATCCTCCAACACTTGAATCGTTCGCTCAGACTGACCATCGGTCTGAGGATGGAATGCGGTACTAAGGTCTAACCTAGTACCCAATTCCGCATGCAATGTTTTCCAAAACTTAGAAGCAAACTGCGTACCTCTATCTGATATGATGGAGAGTGGAACCCCATGCAACCGAACAATCTCAGAGATGTAAAGTTTGGCTAACTTCTCTGCATTGTAAGTCACCTTGACCGGAATGAAATGAGCAGACTTAGTTAACCTATCAACAATAACCCAAATAGAGTCATACTTACCCATTGTCTTTGGAAGACCAACCACGAAATCCATTGCAATTCTCTCCCACTTCCATTCAGGAATGGGCATTCTCTGAAGTGTTCCTCCGGGCCTCTGGTGTTCATACTTTACTTGTTGACAATTTGGACATTTCGCAATAAAGTCAACAATGTCACGCTTCATTCTACTCCACCAAAAGTGTTGCTTTAGGTCACGGTACATCCTGGTTGCACCCGGATGTATAGAATACCTTGAACTATGAGCCTCTGTCAGAATAGTGGTGATCAAATCATCGATGTGGGGTACACATACCCTTCCCTTAATCCTCAAAACACCTTCCTCATCGATTGTCGCTTCTTTAGCCTCTCCTTGCAACACTTTATCTCGAATCCGGATCAATTTCTCATCATTAAACTGCTTTCCCTTAATCTTGTCAAGGAAGGAAGATCTTGACTCCACGCAAGCCAAAAATCCCCCCTTCTCATTTACTTCTAACCTCATAAGGTTATTAGCCAATATCTGAACTTCTCTAGCCAATGGGCGTTTAGAAACTTGCAAATGAGCTAGATTTCCCATGCTTCCGGCCTTTCTACTTAAAGCATCTGCCACAACATTCGCTTTTCCCGGATGATACAAGATTGTGATGTCGTAGTCTTTCAGTAGTTCCATCCATCTCCTCTGTCTCAAGTTCAAATCCTTCTGAGTAAAGACATACTGTAGGCTACGATGATCCGTATAGACATCACACTTAACCCCATATAAATAGTGCCTCCATTACTTTAATGCAAACACCACCGCGGCCAATTCAAAATCATGAGTTGGATAGTTACGTTCATGCACTTTTAATTATCTTGAAGCATAATCAATCACATTCTTCTCTTGCATTAGCACTGCACCCAAACCAGAATAGGATGCATCACAATAAACAATGAAGTTCTTACCCTCTACTGGCAAGGTAAGGATAGGTGCAGTAGTCAACAAAGTCTTGAGCTTCTGAAAGCTTTCCTCACATTCGTCCGACCATACAAATGGAACATTCTGCTTAGTCAAGTTCGTCAATTGGGAAGCAATGGAAGAGAATCCCTTGACAAATCGACGGTAATAGCTAGCTAACCCAACAAAGCTCCTTATTTCTGACACATTAGTGGGTCTTACCCAATTCTTCACTGTCTCAATCTTAGAAGGATCCACCATCACTCCATCCTTAGAAACCACGTGCCCCAAGAAGGACACTGCATCTAGCCAAAACTCACACTTAGAGAACTTGGCATAAAGCTTTTTCTCCCTCAACTTTTCCGATATAATTCTCAAATGCTCCTCATGTTCCTTCTTACTTTTAGAGTATATCAGTATATCATCAATAAATACGATCACAAAGAGATCCAAATATGGCTTAAAAATCCCGTTCATCAAGCTCATGAACGCAACAGGGGCATTCGTAAGACCAAAAGACATCACTACAAATTCGTAATGCCCATACCTGGTCCGAAAAGCAGTCTTTGGCACATCCGTTGCCCGTATTTTCAATTGATGATAACCAGATCTCAAGTCAATCTTAGAGAAGACACAAGCACCTTGTAACTGATCGAACAAGTCATCAATGCGAGGAAGAGGATACTTGTTCTTAATAGTTACCTTATTCAGTTGTCTACAGTCTATGCACATCCGAAAACTGCCATCCTTCTTCTTCACAAACAAAACCGGAGCACCCCAAGGAGATGCACTTGGTCTAATGAAGCCTTTGCTCAACAACTCTTGAAGTTGGGCCTTTAACTCTCTTAACTCCGCGGGAGCCATTCTATAAGGGGGTATAGAAATGGGGCGAGTACCCGGTTCAAGATCAATACAGAAGTCAATATCCCTATCTGGTGGCATACCAGGAAGATCTGCAGGGAGCTCCCCAAAAACTCACGGACTACCGAAACCGACTCAATCGAAGGTACTTGGGTAGTGTCATCCTTGAGATGTGCCAAGAAAGCTAAACACCCTTTACTAACCATTTTCTTAGCACAAAGAAAGGAGATGATATGCACCGGATTGGAAGTGTAGTCACCCTCCCACACTAACGGATCTGTCCCAGGTTTGGCTAACGTCACAGTCTTAGCATTACAATCCAAGATCGCAAAATTTGGAGAAAGCTAAGTCATACCCAGAATTACATCAAAGTCAACCATTTCTAAGATAACCAAATCTACATAAGTGTTACTCCCCACAAAAGTCACCAAACAAGACCTATACACTTTTTCAACTATCACAGACTCACCCACTGGAGTAGAAACACGAATAGGCATGTCAAGTAATTCACAATGTAAATTAAGACCATTAGCAAATGAGGAGGATACATAAGAAAATGTGGATCCGGGGTCAAACAATACAGAAGCCATGCAATCACAAACCAAAAGATTACCTGTGATGACAACATCAGATGCCTCCGCTTCAGACCGCCCAGGGAAAGCGTAACAATGGGCCCTATCGTTTGTTTGTCCGTTTCCCCCACCATGTTGTGATGTAGAGGCTCCAGTTTTCCCATCACCCCGGCCGTTTTGGTGACCACCATTACCTCGACCACCACGTCCTCCAGAATAACGGCCTCTACCATGACCACCTCTACCTCTAGCTATTGGGGGTCTATAACTCTGTTTTGGACAATTCCTCCTAATATGTCCAGTCTCTCCACATCCATAACACTCTCTAGAGTCAAGCATAGGTCTCTCAGAGAAGTGTTGACCGGTCTGAGGTGGACCCCCAACTACAGTTTGTAGTGAAGACTGAATTGGTCGAACTGAGTAACCTCCGGAACCCTGTCCTCTAGAGTAAGAACCATTAAACTCACCTCCCTTTCGAAACCTTTTTGATGTCGATGCCATGGTGAATTCATCTGGCTTTACTCCTTCCACCTCTACCACGAAATCTACCACTTCTTGGAAAGATTTTGCCGTAGCTGCTACCTGTAAGGCTGAAATCCGCAACTCTGACCTCAACCCCTTCACAAAACGACGAATCCGCTCTTGTGGACTGAAACAAAGTTGGGTGGCGTATGTGGATAGTGCACGAAACATGGACTCATATGCAGTAACCGACATCCTACCTTGCTCTAGACTTAAGAATTCATCTCTTTTCCTATCCCTCAAAGTCCGTGGGATGTACTTCTCCATAAACAAGCTAGAGAATGATGCCCAAGTCATAGGTGTTGCCTCTGTCGGTTGACACTCAACATGTGATCGCCACCACATTTTGGCGTTCCCTTGAAACTTATAAGTCACAAACTCAACACCAAACCGTTCTACTATACCCATCTTGTGTAGTAGCTCATGACAGTCAATCAGAAAATCGTAGGCATCCTCCGATTCAGCACCCTTGAAGACTGGAGGTTTCAATTTCAAGAACTTACTGAAAAGTTGATGCTGATCGTTTGTCATTATAGGCCCTGTAGTCAGACGAGGAAACATGCCTATTTCCAATGAGGCGTCCATATGGGGAGCCCCAGTAGCGGCATGTCGTACCTCTGAAATCGGAGGTGTTGGTGCAGAAAACACTGGAGGTGCCTGACCCTGATCAGATAATCCGCTAAGATAAGCAAGAACCTGATTGATCATCTCTGGGGTAGGTTGGGGTGGCAATTCCTCATTTTGCACTTGTTCATTCTCCCCTTCTTCACCCTCTCTTACTACTTCCTCAGTCGGTGGAGGAGTCACCGCCCTAGCATCATATAGGCTAGGTACTCATCCTCTCCCTCTAGAGGACGTCCTCCCACGACCTCTACCACGGCCTCTTGCCACTGCTCTTCCTCGAGCCACAGCCCTAGTGGCTGGCTCAGACGTTTCTTGTCTTGCCGGTGTTGGTGTTGGTGCAGTCGTTGCTCTAGTTCTAACCATCTGCGAAAAGAGTGAAGATGGTCAGATACCAATTTGTATCACCTAGATACCAATTTGATTCAAGTAATAGCACGAAAGAAAGAAAGAAAGAATGGAATTTTCCTAAAGTCTTATAGCCTCTCAAAGAAAAGTAAAGGCGTCCCCCTACCGTTCCTTAAGACTCTACTAGCCTCGTTCTTGTGTGATGAGACCAACGAACCTAATGCTCTGATACCAAGTTTGTCACGACCCAAAACCGAGCCGCGACTGGCACCCACACTTTCCCTCCTATGTGAGCAGACCAATCAATCTAAACTCTAACATTTCAATATAATGACGACAGAAAGTAATGCGGCAGACTTAAACTCATTAATATAAACCAATTCAATAACTTCTAAAATTCAACATCTATTATTCCCCAAAATCTTTGTGTTTTCCCCTTCTCGATCGATCCTCTCTCTCTCTTCTTGTTCTTTCTATTTTTCTTATTCAAACCCTCTTTCTTTTACCCTAATTAGCATAGAATTAAGTAATAAAGATGACAATAATAACCCACTAATTAACTCAAGGTTACCTCTTTTAACCCCCTAGTAATTAGACTTATTATTATTATCCCACTTTCTTTATAATTAAAGCAGGAATAGTCAAAAACGTCCCTTAAATCACTTAAAGAAATCCGACCCAGCCTGGGATTATGCGCAGTCTGTGACGGCCCGTCGTGCCAGCGACGGTCCGTCCTGCTGCTCCGTCACAGAGTTCAGAGACTCAATTTCCTTGAAGAGTGTGTGACGGTCCGTCGTGCCCACGACGGTCCGTCTTGCCATTCCGTTACGAAGTTCAGAGAGTCGATTTCAGTACCCAATTTTCAGAATTTCTAAGTGTTTTGAAACGAGACCCTGCGACGGTCTGTCGTGCCCATGACGGTTCGTCGTGGGGTCCGTCGTCTCAGCCAGTTTTCCAGAAATAAAATCCGCTGCTCAAAATGACTAAACAGGTCGTTACACCAGCACGGTCCATCGATCAGTCATCGGACTGTCAATCCTTCCGTATCCCCACACTTTGTCAGAATTCCCCGAGTTGCTTCCAGATGCTAAAACCTTCTATCGATGGTTACTACCTACGGTCCGTCGATGAGACGACGGGCCGTCGATTGTTTCGTGGGTCAATTTTGCACTGATTTCTGCATTTTTGTTTTGGATAACTTTCTTGAAAAACACAGATAAAAGGCATTCAATGTACCTGAAACCACGATACGTCAATACCCTCAACTTAAATTCATTTTTTATCCTCAAGCGACACACCATGACTCACCACAACACCTTTGTACAAAAGTATCCTCTTTTAAGCTTTCACAATCATATGGCTATCAATTCCGACTATTTTCATTGCTTTACTGCATGATTTTACTCTTAGGCTCACTATGCAAATTTATTTGGATCAGACCATGACACAGACTTACCACACACCGAAACCTCTACTCTTTTATCTATCACAAATGTACCAACTTTCCAATATTGCAACTAGTGTTCTCACTTCAAAAGATATCCTCCTTTTTTGCACACTGATTTGAAATTTTATTATAAGGATCATTATTTAACACTCACCCTCAAAGCAACTTCACACCTAGTTGGTACTTGTCGCCATAGGCTTGCCCTTATTTTCACTGATTAAGGTCACCATATTAGCCTCTTAGGATAACGATAGGAGGTTCTTGGCTTGTACCATAGGCTCTGGGTAAGGATTGATACATATGGGTACATTTTAGTGACTTGTGGCCCGTCTTGACATTACGGCTAAGCGTCCTACCTCTTTTATTGTCTATTATGCCCTACTCTCCCTTTTCTTGTACTCTTTGCCTTGTTTTCTCATTTATTTCTCCTTTTGTGAAAATGAATCTTAATTCTCTTTTGGAACACTTATTTTATTTTTTTTCCGGCACTTAATTTCTACTTTGACTGAGTCACATTTGTTATTCATTGTTTCTTTTCTCTTTTCTCTTATTTTTCTTTTTCTTATTAATCCTTTCAACCCCACTTTTTGAGGAACACTACTCATAATAGCCACCCTCAACTTATGTCTTTTCCATGAGTCAAGGTACACAATACCCAAAGTTAGGTCAGGGCCAAGACGAAATCGATTTCTGCATTAGCCACCCTCAACTTATGCTTTTGGCCTAGGTTGAGGTGCACTTGTCCAAGGAGGGGCCATGGCCAACACAATTATACCCAGGAAAGATGAGTTGTGGTAGAAAACAAAGGTCTCTTGTAAGCTCAAAATATTTGGATAAAAAACGGATCAATTTCATTTGGTTTTGTTTTATTTAGGCTAAAGATTTTCTAATTTCAACAAGGGCCTATGATCTTTTCCTAAATGTCTAACACATATTACTTTTTGCCAGACTAACAGGGCAAGTTCTAGATAGGTACCAATAGTAGAAAAACCAACTTTCCTCACACTCTCCTAACACCTCATTACCCTACCAGATTATCAGACACCTAGTTCGAGTGTTAGATTGAGGGTCATGTAATGGTGCATCTCAATGTCGTGCTTAAATCCAACACATTCAACATTCACTATGCCTAATCATGTAAGCATTCACTTTCGAACAAAATATCATTCATATTTAGCCATGATGCTTCATATTTAACATTCATACTTTGTACAAGATACTAAACATCCCGGTTCAACAGTAAAATAACCAATCTCTTGGGAAAAAAGGACACAGGCAATAAAAACATCAAGAAAGGATCGTGAGTTGGGATACTTAGACTTCACCCTAGTACTAACTTACCATTTACCCCACCCCCAACAAGAAAGCATGCGATTGTCCCTAATGCATAAGAAATATTGAAAAAAAGTGGTAGGCCAAGCAAACCTGAGGCGTATAAAGCCGAAGATCAACAAGTAGGTGGGTTCGGTTACACGAAACCCGCTCCATATGTAGTAGGGACACCATCAGTAGTGTCAGCAACAATGTCATCACCCTCAGTGGTGATCCTCTCAAAAGCGTCCAATCTAATTCTAGACGCCCCAACAGATAACTAAGGATCCCTCATATGTCGGGTCTCGTCATCAAGCAACGAGGCTCTCCTCGCAGCCTCCATATCTAATCGCTCCTTCTTGCTAGAGTGAGAACCCTCACCATCACTAGTGTGACTGAACGGTGCCTCTTGGCACGCTCACGTGGCGTAGGCGGTGGTGAAGTGGTGGTCTGTGATACGCTCAAACTTACTTCTCAAATGAGAAGTAAAGCGGTCGCGTCAAGTAAATAACCCAACTAGTGAGGTTGGGATCGTTCCCACGAGGAAAATAGTCTAGACTTAACTCCAACTTGTTATTACTATTGTTCGGTTGATGACTTCCTTAAAACGAAAAAGCATAAAGGGGGGTTTTGTACTTCCTAATGAAATAAAAATAACTAACGAACTTGACAGAGACACTTAACAGCTTTTAATATTGAGTTTTAATCAAGTAATCAAGGTAACTAGGGTTTACGTGTTCCCCACAGGTTCATAACTTGATAATTCTAGCTATAACAATTCTTTCCTAGTATCTTGCATGCAAAGTGATAAGTTATGTATTTCTAAATCCTTGGTCCGGCATCTAGAAAATCTCACTCCGCACCTTGGTCCGGCTACGTGTGTTGCTTTCCTAACCCTTATCCTTACCTCATATTAAGCATCATATTCGATATTTGACTCAGTTATTACCTCGTACCAATCAATACTAGCCTATTAGATAGTATACACTAAATCTATGTTAATAATTCTTTTCCTATTATCTACCTCCTTGGTCCGGCAAGTAGCATTAAGGCGAGTTCTAACGTTGATCATCCGTTAAAAAGACTTCTAAGCGAAAGAATTATTAATACATGCAAGACACTATTCTAGAATTGTTATTTTGGCTAGGGTTTATCTCATTATTTGCCTATGGTTCCCACAACCCTAGTTATAGAGTTTAGTTCATCATAGCCATAAACACAATATTCAAATATGTTAAACAAGAATTCATGTACTTACTTTAATGAGAAAGAATAAAGTCCAAAAATTTGCTTGATTAATCAACAATAGTTACTTGTAAGAATCTCCAACAATCAAACACTCATAAAAACAAAGTCTAATAATATGATTTCTAATCTCCAAGAGTCTAACCTCAAAAACGAGGTTTTTCGAACTATTTATAAAAAATAAAAACCTAATTAAACAAGGATTCTAATTACTGGAAATCTGCCAAAACGCGGCTGAGTCGACGGACCAAGCGACGGACCGTCGTGGTCATGACGGACCGTCGTGGGTTCCGTCGCCCCATACTTGGTGCAATTCTTCTGCTGCTTTCTTCATTCCCCTCGACGGCAAGTGTGACGGACCGTCATAGGCACGACGGTCCGTCGAGGGTCTTCGTTGCAAAATACTTCAACTCTTGGAATCTGGGTACTGGGATCACTTCTCTGATCTTCACGACGAACCTGCAGGACGGACCGTCATATCCATGACGGACCGTCACAAGCTTCGTAATCCCACACTTGGTCGACTTCCCATCTTCCTTCAAAGAGGCTTCTCTACGCTGCCACCTACGGACCGTCACAAGCACGACGGACCGTCATAAGCTCCGTGAGGTGGTCTCTTCTGCATTTTTCGCTCAAAATCTCCGTGATTGACTTTAGATGATTTCTGCAAAACAAAGAAAAACTTACATCAAAATTAGCACAAAAAGGCTTTCGGACACAATAAACTTAAGGAAAAAGTATTAATTATACCGTGAAACCACGGTATATCAACACCCTCAACTTAAATTCGTTGTTTGTCCTCAAGCGACGCACTATGACTCACTACACAATCTTTGTACAATAGTATTCATGTTTTATCCTTTGCAATCATTTGGCTATGAATCCCGACTAATCCCATCAAATCTATGCATGCTATCACTATTAGGCCTGATTTTTGTGGGATTCGAACATGACACAGACTCACCATGCACTAACACCTATCCTCTTCAATTTCTCACCGAGGTGCTAATAATTCCGGTATTGCAACTAGTGTCCTCACTTTAGAACAAAATCCTCATTTTTCACACAATGATTTCAGTTTGAGTATAAGGATTACATTTCAACACTCGCTCTCAGAACAAAGTCACACTCATTCATACCTATTGCCATAAGCTTGCCCTTATTTTCACTGCCTTAAGTTCGCTATACAACCCTTAGGATCACGATAGGACTTTCTTAGCTTGTAACGTAGGCTCAGAGTCAGGTAGGGTATATTTAGGTATACTTTAGCGACTTTTTGCCCTCCTTGACATATCGGCTAAACCTTCCGCTCTATATCACTTTATCTCGCCCAGTTTCTCCTATTCTTTCGCCTTGCTGTTTCCCTTCTTTCTTTATTTGTGTAAGTGACTCTTTTCTTTTCTTGTTTGTAATTCTTGAATATTTTTTTTTCAACGAGTTCTTGAGTCACTTTACTTTTGTTCTTTCTCTCTCTTTGTTCTTTCAACCCCACTTTCCAAAGCATTCCTCAAAACAGCCACCCTCAACTCATGGCTTTGCCATGAGTCAAGGTACACAATACCCAAAATCGGGTCAGGGCCATAACGAAGGTTGTTTATACATTAGCCACCCTCAACTTATGCTTTTGGCATAAGCTGAGGTGCACATGTCCAAGGAGGGACCAGGGCCAACATATTGTTCCCAGAAAAGATCAGTTGGGGTGAAAAAGAAAGGTCTAATTTTAAGCTCAAATTATTTGGATCAACGAAGGATAACTTTCATTTGGTTTCTTTTATTTAGGCTAGAAATGGGATATATTGAATAAGGGCCTATGGTCCTTTCCTAATTGTATGTTACAGCTTACTTTTAGCAGGACTAACCAGGCAAGTTCTAGCTCAGTATCAGTAGTGGACTATTCAACTTTCCTCACACTCACTTGACATCTCATCACTATACCAGATTATCAGACACCTAGTTTGACTTGAAGATTTAGGGTAGTGCAATGGTGTAACTCTATTTCATGTTTAGAGCCACACAATTATCAGTTACTACGCCTAGTCATGCAACATTTTCCTGTTTTATCGGGATATCATTTTAGCCATCATGCTTCAGAGTTAAACTTATGTACAAAAGATATAACGTGCCGGTTCAACAGAAAAATAATCAGTCTTTTGGGGAAAAAGAACACAGGCAAGAAAACCCCAAAAGAGGATAGTGAGTTGGGCTACTCAGACTTCACCCTAACACTCACTTTCCATTTACCCCACCCCCAACAAAAAGCATGCAATTGTCCCCAATGCATAAAAAAAATCTAAAGATTAGAGGGGTAGGTGAAGCAAACCTGTGGCGCATAGCGCCGTCGATCAGCAAGCTGGTGGGTCCGGTTTCCCGGAACCCAGTGCCTCTGCAATCTGGACACCCTCAGTGGTGTCCTCAGCAATCTGGACACCCTCAGTGGTGTCCTCAGCAACAACCGCACCCTCAGTAGTGCCTCCTGCTGTCTCTACAGTGCGGGAGCTAGACGCCCCAGCTGCTATCTGCGATGCTCGGATCCGGTGTGCCTCCGCCTCAGCAAGTGAGGCTCTCCGCGCAGCCTCCATCTCTCTGCGCTCCTTCTTCCTTGCTCGCGCTTCATCTTCTCGTCGATCCCTACGCCTCTTATCACTCTCTGGAGAGGGGGATGGTGGAATTTCAGAAGTAGTAAACAGTGCCGCCAACACTGTGTCCTCAGCAGGCTTGGCAGAAGGGGCCTCAGAATCTGGCACCCTCGACGCTAGTATCGTGGCGATGTCGGAACGAAGACTGTCGACTGCAGTCTGAAGAGTCGACACATCTACCGGAGGGGCTGGTCGAGCTAACACTCGCAACTCGAAGGCGTCTATGCGCTGGTTAACCTCAGTAATCTTCCGCTGCATCATCCTCTGCATGCGCCGCTCCGACTTCGATGTAGACTCGCATCCACGGCTGGATATGATGCAGAAGAGTGGCCATTTGTGCCTCCAGTTTTTGGACCCTAGCAAGCGGGGCCAGTAACGGTAGAGGGGCTGTGTGAGAGGAGCTCGGGGCTGTGCTACTACCCGGGATAGACTCGACCGGGGTAGTGTCAATAGATGCCTGTGTAGATGTCCGGGCCTGGGCAACCGTATCCACAAGATCATCAGCAAGAGGTGGAAGCTCTGGACGTGGCCCTCTGCGTGGTGCCAACTCATTGGCCTCGTCTCTGATGAGGCCGACATCAACGGTGCCCTGCGGGGTCTTCAACTGATCTATGTGCCACACGGGCACACCTGCAGACCTGCAAAGGGCAAAGATCATGCACGGAAAGGGGTAGGTGGTGGTGACCTTGAATGCCCTCTCGTGCATGACTGCCTGGAGAAGCCATGCATAGTCCACCTCGAAGCCGGCTATCATCGCCGCCATCAGCACTGCTCGATCCCAGGTGACTATGTTATCAGCAGCTGTGGGGGAAAGGCAGTGACGCACGAGCAGCCACAAGAACTTGGCGACGAACGTGAGGTTGGCCTTCTTGATGGCCCCCTTCGGCTCGGTGACCCAATCGGCACCCTCTCCGTCGACTGATAAGTGTAGGGCCATCCACCGCTTGGTGGTCTCCCTCAGTGCTGGCTCTCGCAGGAAATGTCCATCCTTCACTACCTGCCAGCGGTAGTCAAACTCGGCAGTGGTGGGGGTCCGAGTTGCAGCTGCACTCTCGCCGTATAGGAACCGGCGGATGGCGGGCAGGGAAATGTCAACCAGCACGCCCCGGACTAGAACCTGCTCCAATGGGGCCTGTTTCGCGGGAGCAGCCCGCCTGTCGATCTGTGATCGGAGAGTCGCTACGTAGGACGCGTAGAACTCTCGGACCATCTCCTCACTGTATCGTCCAAACGGACGGGCTGTCCACTCTAGGTGATGCCTGGTGAATATGTTGTGGATCTCCGGCATCGAGGGGACACTCCCTGCAAGTACCCGCCGCTCCAGGGTGAGTGTTCGAGTCATTACTCCTTTATTGGTCAAGAACATCGCGTCGGAGTAAACCTGAAACTGGCCTTCAACGCACCACCGGTTTGGCTGGTCAGAGGCTGGGGTGGGGACCGGGGCTGGTGCGCCGGATGTGGAGTCTGACTCGGCCCTCATCGAGGCGAGGCGGCCATTTGCAGCGATGGCGGGTGCGGGAACCTCAGCCAGATCCTGGCTTCTTCGGACCAGGATACTCCTCGCGAGCCAGACGCTCCTTCCTCGTTTGTGGCCGACCCGCAGGGTGTGCCGGTCGATGTCGCGCCTCATCGATCGGGAGGCGCGGATCACGCCGACGCCACCGTCTTCTTGGGTGTGGCTCGGGGGGCACGTGCAGCACGGGAAGGTGCGGAAGTGCCTGGGGGCACATATTCAGGGTCCCGCTCATCATCAGACCTGATGATCAAGCGTGCAGACGGGGAAATAGACTTGGATCGCCCCCGTGCGTAAGCTCGGTCTTGCTTGGGTGCCATAGTCGATAGTACCTGAAAAGGATCACTATTAGTACGAGTAATGTCAAACAAGACAAGCAAGCCCATACAACATGAAACATGTAAAATAGTGTGTTAGTGATAGTGAAACTGTATCACACGACGGGACAGATGACGCCTCGTCGTGGCTACGACGGACCGTCATGAGGTTCGTCGTGTTGTACTTGGTCGATGTACATATAAAGAACCCTGAAATAGGGGTCTCTGACCATCATGACGGTCACGCAGGACGGACCGTCGAGGGGACGACGGCCCGTCGTAAGTGTCCGTCGTAGGACACTTAGAAAATGTTGGGAGACCCTTAGTAGAGGGGTCTCTGACCGTCATGACGGTCGTGCAGGACGGACCGTCGAGGGTGTGACGGTCCGTCGTAAGTGTCCATCGTAGGACACTTAGAAAAGTTTTAGAGACCCTTAGAAACAGGGTCTCTGGCAACCATGACGGTCGTGCAGGACGGACCGTCGTGGGTGGGACGGTCCGTCGTAAGAGTCCGTCGTAGGACACTTGGAAAATTTTTAGAGACCCTTAGAAACAGGGTCTCTGACAACCATGACGGTCGTGCAGGACGGACAGTCGTGAAGACAACGGTCCGTCACAGGCGTAGTTGGGCAGGGGTGCTAGGGCTTGTGCAACGGACCCTACGACGGTCCGTCATGTGTGCGACGGGCCGTCATCGGGGTCTCGTTCTGAGTACCAGTGCTAGAACTGGGGGTACCCTACGCATCCCCGATGAACCCACATGGTTGTGTAGTGTTGTGGACCTATATGTGTCTATCCCAACGACCTAAGAAACTACCAAAGCAAAATCACCTATGCCTAGGGTTATCAACATGGCACATACGAACATTTTGAACCTAGGTTTAGATATAAGCATATAAAATAAACAGTATACGATTAAGAACTAAGCTAATACTAACTACAAAACCAAAATGCAAGATAAATGAGTATAAATTTAGAGACACATACCTTGGAAATGTAGAAAAAAAAAACTGGAGAATGATTCAGTTAGCAAGGTAGACACCTCACAGCAGCAGCACCGACTAGTGGATGATGAGTATAAGGTTTAGGAGGACTTTGGGGGCAATGATCAGTGGGGGGAGTTGAAAAGAGAGGGGAGATGAGAGGAATGAGGAAATAATGGGGGAAATATGGAGGGGCGGGAGTATAAACGGTCAGATTTTGAAAAGGGTCCGTCCGGGTCGGGTCGGGTTAATTTCATTAATCGCGCGACGGTTCCCCTACGACGGTCCGTCGCACATGCGACGCCCCGTCGTAGTTGCCGTCGTGTGTGCCCTAATTTCAAAAAATGACAGAAATACGTACCTGGTGTGACGGTGCATACGACGGTCCGGTTCAGTCGAGACGGTCCGTCGTTGTATCCGTCAGTGGCTACTGCGGAGTAGTTTTCTGCAGAATTTCCTGGTGATGTGCCTGCAAATTTAAAACCCATTTATAGAAAAAAATGCTACCATTATTAAAAAGACGATAAGTATTGGGTTGCCTCCCAACAAGCGCCAGATTTAACGTCGCGGCACGACAGGGGCCACTTGATTACTCAGACTTCATCAAGATGGTATGCCTCGATCACTTCATTCCCCGATGCTTTATGCCCAAAATAGAGTTTTATTCTATCTCTATTCTTCTTAAACCGCACTCCCTCTTTGGCTTTTAACTCAACTGCCCCATGAGGGAATACTTGGGTAACCAAGTAGGGGCCAGTCCATTTGGACTTGAGCTTGCCCGGAAGACAAGGCACCCCAGAACTGTCTACAAGTACCAAATCCCCAACCATAAACTCTTGTTTTGCAATTTTTTGTTCAGTTCCCTTCTTCATCTTTCCTTTGTGGGATATGGCAGATACCGATTGGAGCTCACCACTCTGCCTCATGGTCCTACAAATGTTGAAGGTGGCTTCTTCATTATTCAACCGAAATTTCATCTGTCCCTTCTCCATATCAACTAAGGCTCTACCTGTAGCAAGGAATGGCCTCCCAAGAATAATGGGCACCTCAAAATCGACTTCGCAATCAAGAATAACAAAATCTGCTGGAAAGATGAATGACTCCACTTTTACTAGCACATCATGGAGTATCCCTATGGGCTTTTTCACAGTCCGATCGGCCATCAAGAGTCAAGATCGCAGATGGGTTTGGATCCCCAAACCCAACTTCTTGTAAATTGATAGGGCATTAGGTTTATGCTTGCCCCAGNTCACATAATGCTTTCGCAAAATGTAATGACCCAACTGTACAAGGAATAGTGTACGCACCCGGATCTTCTTTCTTTTGTACTAGGGATCTTGTAGCGATAGCACTACAATGCTGCAATCTATCATCATCCTCAAACGTGACCGATCTTTTCTTGGTGACCAGATCTTTCATAAATTTGGCATAACCGGGCATTTGTTCTAGAGCTTCTACCAAAGGGACATTGATAGAGAGCTGCTTCAACATTGTTATGAAGCGCCGGTATTTACCATCCTCAGTCTTTTTCACTAATCTCTGAGGGAAGGGTGGTGGTGGCCTAGGCATGGGAATTACATTTATGGGTACTTCTGCATCTGTTCCATTACTTTCATCTGCTTCACCACTACCCTTTATCACCTTATCATTATCCTTTCTCACATTTTTCTCAGCAGATGGCATGGGTGGGTCAATGGTTTGCCTACCACCTCGAGTAGTAATTGCCATACAGTGTGCATCATTCTTTGGATTTTGGACAGTGTTGCTAGGAAGAGTGCCCGGTTGCCGTGTGTTCACTGTCGCAGATAATTGGGCCACTTGCAATTCGATCTGTTTAATCGAAATTGCGTGTGTTTCCACTTTTTGCCCAATACTAGCTAAATCACCCCTTAATTCTTTAATGTGCTCATCACTAGCATCGAACCTCCTCATCATTTTGTGCAACATATCCTCAACTCGCGCCATACTATCTCCACCATCCCTAGGAGTAACTTCACGATTTTGAGGAGGAACATAGGGTCCACTCCTGTCGTTTCTATTACCATAGTTACTCCTGTTGAAGTTGTTGTCGCGGTTGTAGTTACCATCTCGGACATAATGACCCTCACGGTTGTAGTTACCATAGTCCCGACCTTGGTTCCCTTGACCTTGGCGCCAATTATCCTGATTTGAGCCTTGGGCGCTTGGTCGGAAACCCCCCATTTGTTCATTGACTGCATAGGAATCCTCCTCATAGTAACATTCACCGTTAGGGGGTGGTGGTTTAGCCAAGTAATTGACTGCATTAACCTTTTCTGCACCCCCAGTGACATGTTTTAGTACCAACCCAAGCTCAGTTCTCATCTGTGCCATTTCTTCCCGAATATCATCTGTGGCTGGGTTGTGAGTGGACTCCACTGCGAAGGTGTTTCTCCCTATATCGAAATTCCTAGTACTCCAAGCTTTGTTGTTACGGGATATTTTCTCTAATTTCTCAGCAATCTCAGCATAAGGGCATTCTCCATAAGATCCACCTGCTATGGTGTCCAACACCGCTTTATTGTTATCATCTTGTCCCCTATAGAAGTATTCCTTTAGTGACTCATCATCAATACGGTGATTTGGGACACTTCTCAAGAATGAGGTGAATCTATCCCAAGAACTACTAACTGACTCTCCTGGTAGTGCCACAAAGTTATTCACCCTGTCTTTGTGGTTTAATTTCTTGGAGACCGGATAGTAGCGTGCTAAGAAGACATCCCGTAGTTGGTTCCAAGTGAAAATGGAGTTGTATGGGAGCTCAGTAAACCACATAGCAGCCTCTCCCGTCAGTGAGAGAGGAAACACTCTGAGACCTATTACATCTAGATCCAAATTAGGCCTCCCCACGCAACTCTTACACACTGCCCTTACCTTAGCTATATGGGCATGTGGATCCTCAGAAGGTAGCCCTGAAAACAAACCTCTGGCAGTGAGCATTTGCATCAGACTACTAGTTACCACAAAAGTGTGGCCTGTGGGTAGAGGAGGCGAACCAAGTGGCCCATCCGAATCTGCTATGTTATCATAGACTCTGTAGTATGCTTGGGGCCGTGGAGCGGGATTCTGTCCCCTATGTTGATGTTCACCCGGAGCATCGGGTAACATCCGACCATGAACATCGGCCGGAGCTGGGATGTTCTGGTTTGGGTCCTCATCATTGATTCCCAAGTTTTGATTCATGTTGCGCAGTGTACGCTCTAACTCAAGATCGTAGGGAAACAATGGTTCTCTTCCGCTTCGTGTATTTGGCATACAGGGAGAATAGTTCTGAAAGGAAATCAAAAACAATAAAACAAAGTAAAATCAAGAAAATATCAACTAAACTATAGTAATAAGTTCAAGTTAATCTAAAAGCTAAATTCCAGACAATGGGCGCCAAAATTTGATACGCTCAAACTTACTTCTCAAATGAGAAGTAAAGCGGTCGCGTCAAGTAAATAACCCAACTAGTGAGGTTGGGATCGTTCCCACGAGGAAAATAGTCTAGACTTAACTCCAACTTCTTATTACTATTGTTCGGTTGATGACTTCCTTAAAACGTAAAAGCATAAAGGGGAGTTTTGTACTTCCTAATGAAATAAAAATAACTAACGAACTTGACAGAGACACTTAACAGCTTTTAATGTTGAGTTTTAATCAAGTAATCAAGGTAACTAGGGTTTACGTGTTCCCCACAGGTTCATATCTTGATAATTCTAGCTATAACAATTCTTTCCTAGTATCTTGCATGCAAAGTGATAAGTTATGTATTTCTAAATCCTTGGTCCGGCATCTAGAAAATCTCACTCCGCACCTTGGTCCGGCTACGTGTGTTGCTTTCCTAACCCTTATCCTTACCTCATATTAAGCATCATATTCGATATTTGACTCAGTTATTACCTCGTACCAATCAATACTAGCCTATTAGATAGTATACACTAAATCTATGTTAATAATTCTTTTCCAATTATCTACCTCCTTGGTCCGGCAAGTAGCATTAAGGCGAGTTCTAACGTTGATCATCCGTTAAAAAGACTTTTAAGCGAAAGAATTATTAATACATGCAAGACACTATTCTAGAATTGTTATTTTGGCTAGGGTTTATCTCATTATTTGCCTATGGTTCCCACAACCCTAGTTATAGAGTTTAGTTCCTCATAGCCATAAACACAATATTCAAATATGTTAAACAAGAATTCATGTACTTACTTTAATGAGAAAGAATAAAGTCCGAAAATTTGCTTGATTAATCAACAATAGTTACTTGTAAGAATCTCCAACAATCAAACACTCAGAAAAACAAAGTCTAATAATATGATTTCTAATCTCCAAGAGTCTAACCTCAAAAATGAGGTTTTTCGAACTATTTATAAAAAATAAAAACCTAATTAAACAAGGATTCTAATTACTGGAAATCTGCCAAAACGCGGCTGAGTCGACGGACCATGCGACGGACCGTTGTGGTCATGACGGACCGTCGTGGGTTCCGTCGCCCCATACTTGGTGCAATTCTTCTGCTGCTTTTTTCATTCCCCTCGACGGCAAGTGTGACGGACCGTCATAGGCACGACGGTCCGTCGAGGGTCTTCGTTGCAAAATACTTCAACTCTTGGAATCTGGGTACTGGGATCACTTCTCTGATCTTCGCGACGAACCTGCAGGACGGACCGTCATATCCATGACGGACCGTCACAAGCTTCGTAATCCCACACTTGGTCAGACTTCCCCATCTTCCTTCAGCAGCTTCTCTACGCTGCCACCTACGGACCGTCACAAGCACGACGGACCGTCATAAGCTCCGTAGGTGGTCTCTTCTGCATTTTTCGCTCAAAATCTCCGCATTCAGCTTTAGACAGATTTCCTGCAAAACAAAGAAAAACTTACATCAAAATTAGCACAAAAAGGCTTTCGGACACAATAAAATTAAGGAAAAAGTATTAATTATACCGTGAAACCACGGTATATCAGTCTGGAACAGTGCAGTAAGTACCTTATCCTCAGCAAGCTCCGCAGGTGCGGCCTGAGGCTTGTCTACCATCATGTCTAAGATGGCATCAACATAAACCATCAGAATCTTCATATCCGCCTAGAGAGTCATCAAATTAATGGTGGGGGACTAGGTGTTCAAGGACTCTCAACTCAAAAGCATCGAGCCATTGTTGGACAACCTTAATCCTTCTCTCCGTCTGCTGAGAAATATTCTTTTCAGTCCGGTCCTCAGCCTCGGCGATGGACTTCTGCATCCAAGGATGGATATGCTGCAGCAATGTGGCCATCTGGCCCTCTAGATTCTGACCCTAGCAATCGGGAAAAGTGTTGCTGATGGTGGTGTCGTCTGGGAGGACTCGGTGCCTTACTAGTGCCCGAGGCAGACTCAGCCCCTTAGGCTTGCCCTATCGTATCTGCAAGGTTATCACCCAACGACTGTACATCCAATCAGGGCCCTATATTTGGTGCCACCTCATTAGCCTCATCCCTGATGAGACCTATGATCACTGTCCCGATAAAAGTACGAAGAACATCTATGTGCCAAATGGGCCCTCCAACAACCCTGCAAAACTCAAAAATCATACTGGGAAAAGGGTAAGTGGTCCGGGCCTTAAAATTCCTCTCATGGACGACAGACAGCGACAACCTTAAAAAATCGATCTCGAACCCATCGACCATAGCAACAACCAAGACCTCTCTTTCCCACGTAAGTATGTTTTCTGCGGTTGTGGGGGATAGGCGGTGGCGGACCAAAAGCCAGATGAACTTGGATGCAAACGTGAGGTTGGACGTATTGATAATACCTCTGGGGTGCAACACCCAGTCTTCGCCCTCACGGTCTACAAATATGTACTGGGAAATCCACCTCTTGGTGGTCTCTCATAGATTTTGGTCTCGTTGGAAATGGCCCTGCTTAACCATGCCCACCTATAGTCAATGTAGGCGGAGAGTGTAACCCTTGTGGCATTGGTATTTGCATCGTATAAGAAATGGTGAATGGCATGCAAAGAGATATCCACCTGCCAGCCACAGACTGAACATCAGTGAGTGGTTTCTTTTTGGACGGGTTAGACCGCCTATCCAAAGAACTCAGAGATTCACTACGTAAGAGGCGTAGAACTCTCGCACCAACTCCTCACTGTAGCGTCCCACACTTCTAGCAATCCAGTCGAGCTGCTGGCGGGTAAATAGGTCATGTATCACAGGGACAGTGTATAGACTCCCTGTAAGAACCTTCCGCTCAACTATCTGAGTACGAGTCATCACCCCCTTATTATCGAGCAGTTTGGCTTCCCTGTAGATCTTGTAATACTCCTCTATGCCCTAATGTCGGAATGCCAGAGCATACTTCAAACTTTGAGCCTCATCAGACGAGGTATGATGTGCAGGTGCATCCGGAATAGTGGCTCCCTTTGATACAGAACCTCAGGAAGTAGCCTCGTTCGACCATGTAGAATGGGCTAACTTCTCAGAACCAGAAGCCTCCTCAAAGCCAAACGTTCCATCAAAACTTGAGGCAGGCCCTGATGGTGTGCCGTTCAGTTTGCGCTCCTCATCAGACTAGGACACAGTCCCTACGCCGAACGCTACTTTCTTGGGCGTGCCCCGAGTGGACCTAATAGCTGGTGTCGGTGTCTAGGTGCCTGGTGGCAAGTATTCTAAATCTAGATCATCGTCCGACAAGAAAATCATCCGGCATGAAGGTGCCACGTACTTGGACCGTCCTTTTTAATAGATAATATCCCTCTTGGGGGTCCATTTGTACCTGCAAAGAAGAGATATAAGTTTCATTTTAATCATCCTACACATCCAAAAGAAGGAAAAAAAAATTTCAAACAAAAGACACAGTGAAGTGCAGAACTGGAGAACTGGGCGATAGGATCTGTCGGTGGACACTTAGCACATTTGATAATTTACAGGCCACAGAACATTCAGTTAGAAATGATGGATGTTAACAATGGCCCGTTGATCGATCGACGGACCATAGTCAACCTCTGTTGTTGGAAACATAGAAAAATTTAGAATGCTTTAGAGATTAGGGTTTAAGTTAGGCACAATGGACGTGCCGAATGGTCCGTCGATCAATCAACGGACCATAGTCCACTTCCGTCGTCCCAGGGTTTAGAAAATACATGGTGCACCTATCGATGGACCCCATGGATGGTCCGTCGATCGACCGACAGTGCTTAGACAGGGTCTTGTACTGTTGGTCAGAGACATGTTTTTTAAAACAATATTTGCACCCCACAAATGGAAAATTTAAAACATATTAAGACACACAATATTCAATAACCGTCAGCAAATAAATTCGTCATTCCTAGGGCTTCGATTTTGCATAATTCTATCCTAGATTCTATGAGACCATCAAACCCTAAGTCGGAAAACAACAAATCAAACAACATTCAGAGTTCATTTAGACAGTTTGCACCCCTAACCCATTCACTTTCTATCATTTTGAGAGACACGAAACTCAATTTTAACAAGTTAATCATATAAAGTTTTCCCTAAGACAAGACCCACATAAAATCTAATCGGTTTCCAAGAAAATGAACAGGAATTTAGAGAACAGATGAGAATGACATACCTGTATTCTGTAATGGAGTGAAATGGTGAGTGAATTTGCAACAACAACCAACAAGCCCACCTTTGAACACCGACCAGAAAATGCTTTGACTTAATGGGGAATTGGGGATTAGGAGTTTGGGAATTTGGAGAAGTTGAGAGAATAAGAAATCAATGTGGAATTGAGAGTGAATGAATGTGGGAGTGAAGGGTTAAGTGACTAAGGGGAGGGAAAATATTAGGGGGAGAATTTTAAAAGGTGTTGGAGAGTAACAGAGTTATGGTGTTATATAGCCGGTCAAGTGGGATCAGGTCATGGGTTTTGGGAACTAACGATTCCCTGTTGACAGATCGTAAGTCAATCGACAGTCCGTCGACTGCTTCGTCGATTGTGCCCTAGCTTAGACGATATTAAAAAACCATACCTGGGATCGACGGACATCATCAACTTTCCGTCAATGGGACGACGGCCCGTCCGTTGGTCCATAGATCAGTACACAAGACAAATTTATGTAGATTTATGGTGGTGTGGTAGTCGCACATTAAGCACCCAGTAAGCCATACTTTTTGTGTCTTTTGGACAACTTTTAGACACTAACCCTAACCTAATCTCTAGCCAACTGTCTAAAAGAAATAGAAGAAAATTCACACATGACATTGAGTAATAACTGAAAGAATTCAATTATTCCTACAAAGCCAAGAAAAAACTATCGTTGGCCAGAGGATACACATTGAGTTGACTCCCAATTAACGCTTGATTTAACATCGCAACACGACATTAGGCTTTTGATAACTCAGACTTTATCAAGATAGTATGTATCAACCAATTCATTTGCATTTTCCGCATATCCGAGGTAGATCTTGATTCTTTGTCCATTTACCGTGAACCTTTCACCCTCTTTATTCTCCAACTAAACCACACCACGAGGGTGCACTTTAGGGATCAAGAATGGACCAGTCATTTTGGACATGAGTTTGCTCGAAAATAAGTGCAATTAGAGTTGAAAAAAAGCACCAAGTACCCAACCGCAAATTCGCGCTTCTCAATATTTTGGTCATGGTACTTCTTCTTATTTTCTTTGTATAGGTATGAAATTTCATATTCTTCAAGTGAAACTCATCAAGTTCATTTAACCCATTCAATCTATGTTCCGCTCTTTCATTCCAATCTATCTTCGGTTTCTTCATCGCCCACATGGACTTGTGATCTAACTCAACCAGAAAGTGACAAGCCTTCCCATATACAAGTTTGTATTGTGACATACCTATGGAATTTTTGAATGCTCTCCGGTAGGCCCAAAGAGCATCATCAAGACTCATTGACCAATCTGTTCTACTAGCATTCACCATTTTCTCCAAAATTTGCTTGATTTCTTTGTTTGACACCTCAGCTTGCCCACTAGTCTGTGGATGGTAAGGAGTGGCTACATTGTGGCTAACCCCATATATCTTATATAACCCTTTCAATAACTGGTTGCAAATCCCCCATCACTAATAATGGACCTAGGGATGCCAAATATGGAAAATATGTTCTTTTTCAAAAACGTGATGACACTCTTCCCTTTATTGTTGGAAAGTGCTATGGCTTCTACCCATTTTGACAAATAATTAACCGCCACAAGAATATATTTCATCCCATGAGAACTCAAAAAAGGGACCATAAAGTCAAAGCCCCATACATCAAACAACTCGATTACAAGAATGTGATTCAAGGGGAGCTCTTGTCTTATCAAAATACCTCCATCTCTTTGGAAACTATCATATTCCTTGACGAACTCATGAGCATCTTGGTGGGTGGTAGGCCAGTAGTAGCAACATTGCAAAATTTTATGGGCAGTCTAGATATCACTATGATACCCACCCACAGACGAGGAATGGCATGCCTCCAAAACACTAAGCATCACCACTTCCGGCACACAATGATGAATAAGCCCATTGGCAAAACTCCGATATAAGTAAGGCTCATCCCAAGAGAAATTTTTCACATCATTCATGAACTTTTTCCTTTGATAAAAGGACAAGTTCGATGGGATGATATCACTAGCCAGATAATTCGCAAAGTCGGCAAACCATGGAATCAAGTCATGAGAAGCTACCAGTACATGCTCATAAAGGAAAATATCATCAATTTCAGCCTTTTCACCCAACTCTCGCGTAACTTCATCCTCTAATCTGGACAAGTGATTGGCAACTTGATTTCGATCCCCTTTCTATATTTCATCTCAAAATCAAACTCTTGCAACAATAATATCCATCTAATCAACCTTTGTTTCGTATAATTCTTTGCCATCAAATATCTTAAAGAAGAATTATCATTATGCACTATGACTCTCTTGTCAAGCAAATATGAGCAAAATTTTTCAAAAGCAAATACCATTGCAAGGAGCTCTTGTTCGATCACAATATAGTTCTTTTGAGCTTCATTGAGGGCCTTACTGGAATAATAAATAGGGTGAAGGATTTTATCCCTTATTTGACCTAAGAATACACCAAGAGAAACCCCATTAGCATCATACATAACCTCAAATAACTTACTCCAATCCGGGGAAATAATAATGGGCGCAAACACCAAATTCTACTTCAACTCTCCAAACGCCTTCAGAGATGATTCATCAAAATAAAATTTACATTTTTCTCAAGTAACTTGCACAAAGGATGTGCAATTTTTGAAAAATATTTAATAAACCTCTGGTAGAAGCATGCACGCCAAGGAAACTCCTCAAACCTTTTATAGATATGGGTGGAGAAAGTCTCTCTATCACCTGAACTTTGGCTCGATCAACCTCTATCCCCTTCTCTGAGATGTGATGACCCAATACGATACCCTCTTTCACAATGAAATTACATTTCTCCCAATTTAGCACAGGGTTGCAATGTTCACATCTTTTGAGAACCTCGACAAAGCAACTCAAACAACGCTCAAAGAAGTCGCCAACCACTAAAAAATCATCCATAAACACCTCAATAGTGTCTTCCACCATATCAGAAAATATCGAAATCATGCATCTCTTAAAAGTAACTGGTGCATTACACGACCCAAAAGGCATCCTCTTGAACGTGAAATTTCCATAAGGACAAGTAAAGGTGGTTTTCTCTTGATCCTCCGGTGAAATAGAGATTTGGTTGTAACCCTAATAACCATTAAGAAAACCATGCCACCCCTTTCCTCAAAGCCTATCGAACATCAGGACTGATCTATGAAAGGCATCATAAAATGGTCCTTCTTAGTCCATGCATTCAATATACGGTAATCCATACAAACTCTTCATCCAGTTATTGGCCTCATTGGAGCAAGCTCATTCTTCTCATTAAGGACCACAATCAATCCCCCTTTTTGGGCACATAGTGAAAAGGGCAAACCTAATTACTATCGGCAATCAGATATATTACTCTGACATCCAACCACTTAATAATCTTCTTCTTCACTACCGCTTGCATAGGTGGATTTAACTGTCTTTGATGCTCAATAATTGGCTTATGATCGGGAATGAGTTAGATTTTGTGTGAAAAAGTATCGGGTGACATCCCAATAATGTCCGCAATAGTCCAACCAATGGCTCATTTGAACCTCTTTAACACTTCTACTAGACACTTAACTTTCTCTACATTCAAGTCCTACGCAATGATTATCGGCAAAGTGTCCTATTTTCTTAAGAATAAACACCTCTTATGAGGTTGTAGATCCTTAAGCTCTAATTTTTGGGTCTTCTCAATAAATGGTAGATCAAGTGTTTCAACCAATAAGCTGTACTCTTGAATATTATTATTCTCAAAAATCATGATCTATGCCGCTAGTGCCTCAACACCAAGGCGCTCTTCTATTTATACCTCAGACGAACTCTGGAGAATGTAGGATATCACAGATACCGTTTGGAGCTCACCACTATGCATCATAGACCTACAAATGTTCAAATTTGATTCTTCATTACTTAACTGAAAATTCATTTGTCCTTTCTCCATGTCAACTAAGGCATGACCGGTAGCAAGAAACGGCCTCCCAAGAATAATAGGCACCTCAAAGTACACCTCACAGTCAAGAATCAAAAAATCGGCTAGAAATATAAATGACTCCACCTTCACTAACACATCGTGGAGTATCCCAAAGGCCTCTTCACCATTCGATCGACCATTAGTAACCGTATCGTGGTGTTCTTTGGGTCACCCAAATCCAACTTTTTGTAAATAGAGAGAGGCATAAGATTTATGCTTTCCCCAAGATCAAATAGTGCTTTAGTAAAGTGTTATAGCCCGATTGTACATGGAATAGTTAAAGCACCTGTATCTTCGTTCTTTTGCACAAGAGACTTTATAGAAATAACACTACAATGTTGCATCCGATCATCATCCTCTAAACTAATCAATCTCCTCTAACTGACCATATTTTTCATAAACTTGGCCTAACCGGGCATTTGTTCGAGAGCTATCAAAGGGACATTGATGGAAAGCTGTTTCAACATAGTAATAAAATGTCGGTATTTACCACCATCGGTTTTTTCACCAATATTTGCGGGAATGGTTGTGGTGGTCTAGGAACGGGAGTCACCTTTTGGGTCTCTCTTCTTCTTTCCCCGATTTAACTACCAACTCACCATTAAATTCCACTACCTCATTATGTCTTCTAATCTCATCCTCTACACCAAAAGACATAGGGGATCAATGGTTTGCTTACGCCCTCGAGTAGTGACTGCTATACAATGTCCATCATTTCTGGATTTTAGATTGTGTTGCTAGGAAGGGTACTCCGTTGACGTGGGTTAACAATAGAAGATAATTGGACCATTTGTAACTCAAGATGCTTAATCAAGATTGGATGTGCATCTAGCTTTTGCCCAATATTAGCCAAATGACCTCTCAACTCTTTGGCATTCTCATCACTAGCATGAAACCTCCTCCTCATCTTTTGCAACATGTCCTCAACTCGCGCCATACTACTGCCACCATCCAAAGGAGAAACTTCCCATTTTTGTGGTGGAAAATAGGGCCAACTCCGATCATTTCTGTTACCATAATTACCCAGTTGAAGTTGTTGTAGTAGTTGAAGTTTTTATCTCTAACATAATGAACCTCTTGGTTGTAATTCCCATAGTTTCGACCTTGATTTACTTGACCTTAGCTCCTATTTCCTTATTAGAGCCTTGGGCATTCGGTCGAAAACCCCCCACCTGCTCATTCACTACAAAAGAATCCTCTTCATAGTAAAATTCATTAGTTAGCCTGGTGGTTTAGTCAAATAATTCACAGCATTCACTTTCTCTTCACCCCTAGTGACATGTTTTAATACCAACCAGAGCTCAGTCCTTATATGATCCATCTGTTTACGAATCCCATCTACAGTCGGGTTGTGTGTATGTTGCACTGCAAAGGTGTTCCGCCCAGTGTCTGACTTCCTAGTGCTCCAAGCGTTATTGATTTGGAAAATATTTTTCAAATTTTCCGCGATCTCTAAATATGTGCACTCACCATAAGAACCACACACAATAGTATCAAGTACTGCCTTGTTGTTATCATCTTGTCCTTGATGTAATTACTCCTTTCAACGACTCATCATCAATGCGGTGGTTTGGGACACTTCTCACAAATGAGGTGAACCTATCCCAAGAACTACTTATTGACTCCCCAGATAATTCCACAAAGTTGTTCACTCTATATTTGTGGTTGATCTTTTTAGACATCGGATAATACTGTTCTAGGAATACATCCCTCAACTGCTCCCAAGTGTAGATCAAATTATAGGGCAACACAGTAAACCAAATTGTGGCATCTCCCATCACTGAGAGAAGGAACACCCTTAATCCAATGATATCCATGTCCAAGTCTAGCCTCCCTACACAAATCTTACACACCGACCTCAGTTTGATAATATGATCATGTAAATCCTTAGATGGTAGCGCGAAAACAAACCTCTAGCGGTGAGAATCTACATCAAGATACTACTGACCATGAATGATAGACCTTGTGGTAGAGGAGGTAGGACAAGAGGTCTATCCGAATTAGTGATGTTAACATTGCCTCTAAAATAATCTTGAGGGCGTGGGGCGGGAGGTTGCCTCCTTAGAGAACCATCACCAAGGTTCTTCATGATCACTTTGTTATGAGCATCAACCGGTGGAGGAAGTTGATGATTGATCCCATTACCAAGATTAGCGGGATTGTGTGGATTGTTCATTCTGCGTAGTGTACGGTTCAGTTTTAGGTCAAATGGAAGTATTTGTTCTCCTCAACTCTGTGTACTTGGCATAAACTATAGATAGACCTGAAAGACACAAAAACAAAGAAAAGACTAAAATTAGGAAGTTATTGACTAAAATTTAGTAATTGGTCTTAAAGTTAATCTAAAAGCCACTTTCTGCTGCAGCGGCGCCAAATTCTGATACGCTCAAATTATACTTCCCTAAAAAAGTATACGCGGTCGTATCAAGTAAAGAACCCAATTCTTTTGTTTGGGGTTGATCCCACGAGGAAAATGATTTAGACTTAATTTTAGTATACAATTACGTCTATTTAGTCAAGCCCTTTCCAAAAACTATTAATTAAAGGGGGGGTTTTGTGAAACAAAAGTGTTCAATTATTTCTAAGTAAAACAAGTAGCAGGATTAAAACTTAGGTGTTTATCAAGTGGTCAGAAAAACTAGGCTGTAAGTGTTCCCGTAGGTTCATAATGCTGTAATCCTCTAGCTATAATAATTCTTTCCTAGTGTCTTGCATGGAAATTGATAAGGTATGTATCTCTAAATCCTTGGTCCTGCATCTAGAGAATTTCACCCCGTACCATGGTCTGGCTACGTGTGTCTAAATTACTAAGCCTTACCTTTACCTCATATAAGCATCATATTAGATGTATGACTTAGTTACTACTTCGTATCAATAGAAACTAGCCTATTGGATACTGTACACTAAATCTTTCTATAATTCTTTTTCTATTAACTACCCTCTTGGTCCGACAAGTAGAAATAGGGTAAGTTCTAACACGTGGACTCGTTAAAAACACTTCTAAATGAAAGGATTATTAATACATGCAAGAATCTATTCTATAATTTTTAGTTAGCTAGTTTTACTTTGTTAATTACCCATGGTTCCCACAACCCTAGTTGTGGATTTAGTTACCCAAGCCTAGAAATACACAATTCATGGTTGTTAAATAATAATTCATGTGCTCACTTGGAAAAGTTTGAAGAAAATCTAGATATAGCACTTGAAATAGCAAAATGCAGTTATAAACCGATTCCGGAAATTTGATATAATTGCCCAAGCTACAAAGTCAAATCTCCAAGAACTAAAATATGAAAAAGAATAAAAAGTCTAACCCCAAAATCGAGGTTTTTAACCATAGTTATAATAACGAAGTCATAAATTAAAAGGAGGTCAGTATAAGGAAAGTTTGTCCTGAAAAGCATCTTCAATCGATGACTCCACAGATGGTCGGTCGATGAAACGACGGACCTTTGAATGCCTCAGTCAGTCCATATTTATCATCTTCTTTAAGCCAACAAATTTCACCATCTCTGATCCAATCGACGGATGAACAATGTTGTCCATCGATGGAATTATGGTTCGTCATATCTTCGTACCATACTTAGCTTTTCTCCAACACCGGGTACAAGGGCAGTCTGTGACACATCGACGACTTGCCATCACGGTCCGTCGATCAGTCCACGGACCTTCAATACTTTAGTTACCCTATACTTGATCAGAATTCCTTGAGTTGCTTCTGGATGCTTGAACCTTCAACCGATGGTCATCACCTACGGTCCGTTGATGAGACAACGAGCCGTCGATGGCTTCGTTGGTCACTTTTTCACTGATTTCTGCAGTCTTCTGTATTTCCATTTTGGACAAATTTCCTAAAAATACAGATAAAAATTACTACAAGAAGGCCCTAGACACATACAAAACTTACGGAAAAAACATTAAAAGTATTGTGAAACCACAATACATCAGGTATGGGACTCTACCTATACATTGCACTAGTTAGACCTGAAGGAAATCTTAGAAGGATGTTCTTATGTATGTATAAGACTATAAAATGTGAATGATATGTATATGATGATCTTACATGTTAACGACACTCTGTGATGTTGGTTACTCTTATGAACATGTGTTTGGTCTCTATTGCTAAAGTATGATGTTATATATTCTTAATGATATGCTATGTGAACTTGCACATTGGTTGTGTTTCTTGTTAGGTTTACTTGAATGAGTAAGGTTTTTGGGCTTTGCTTAGTCATTGCACTAATGAACTTACTGAGGGTTCATGAGTAATGCTCCTGCCTTGGTTATGATTTTATGACTTAATGTTAGAGTTGTCTTATGGTGTGCTTAATTATGTTAATATGTATTTGTCTTGGCTAAACTTGATATTTGTTGGTGTTGTGATGTACATGGTCTTGACTTAAGTAGTATGTGGTTATTGACTTGTTTTAGTTCCTTGAATGTGCATAAGGTATTTTAAAAATAATTTTGCATGTTTTGAAGTAAATTTCGCTTTTTAGCATGATTTTTATGTTGTGTGTGCATAAGTGCCTATATTTAGTACAAGTGATGTACGTCTTAGCCCCATTTCTTCCTTTGTCTCAAATAGTTTATGTTCCGGTCATTGCACGGTTTGTAACTAATATTGTTTCATAGCCTATACGAGGCTCTATGTTGTATTGAAGTACGGATTAAACCCAATTGTTGAATTTGCTCTAGATGGTTTAATATTAGACACATTATAGACTTCTTATGAGATTATGTCCCTATACTATGTTTGTGCTAAACTATTTCCCCTATTTATTATCATGTCAAGTCTTTACTTTATAATTAAGCTCATGGAAGATTTCATTGCACTCAAACATCATGGTTTCATGGCAGCTCATGAATTCCTTAGAATCCTTAGAATGTGAATAAGTCTTTTACATTATGTTCATGAGAATGTCCTTTAAAATCAATTGAACATTTAAATCGCATCAAAGTCCTTTTCATGTATAGGTAAGTGTAAGTGTGTAGGGGAGGAGGTCTTGCATTAATTCCAACAACTCACTACAACCATAAGGTCATGAGCACATATTCGAACCACAATTTCATATACAATAATATAAACCTACACAAACCCTAGAAATTAACAACCACTTAAGGGTCATGAAACATGTCTTACAATTACAACTAAAGCACTAAAATAGGCATGAATAAAACAAGATTCAATAAATAGATTTACACAGATACTGTTTATCTTGCATCAATACACTCATCAAAATTTATGAAATTGGGGTCATGGGGAATTATTTGGGTTCAAGGGGAATTTGACAATATAAATCACCATTAAATTCAAATTCATCCATAATATAGGACAATTAATAAAATGAAGTCATTTTTCAGAAAAATCTACGGTTAGAATCTAAATACCCCTGTTTGTGAACAGGTAATCAAATTCGAAATCAAGAGTTGAAGGGATTCAGGGAGAAAAATGTTACGTGAATCAAGTATCTCATATATATATTTGTGATCTCCTCACGAATATTGAGTGAAAATGATGGATCTTGAACTCGTAGCTTGAGTTTCTTCCTTGTTTTTCAATGGAGTTTAGAGAGAGAATATTTTGGGCGGGAAGTGGGTTTGATTTTATGTTTTCGAGGTATCAAAGCTAAAAGACTTGTTTAATACCTATAAATAGTTTAATATACTTAAAATAACTAAATATAACCTTCACAACCCTAACATAATTAGTTAATGAATAACCAAATCACCACAACGTAGGACGAACCTAGGCAGCATGTCCATGCCCCATTCAGGAGTCTTTATCCATAAGGCGTGGTTTGAACCACATATCATACTGCTCGCTCATTGTTTGGATAAGAGAGGGGAGGATCAAGGTCTTTGCGAGGAGACTATGTCTAAACTCAGGAGACCCTTCCACGGAGCTTGAGTTGGTCCACGAACCGTACTGCTCGACCACATGGTATATTAGGGTCCTTTCGAGGAGGCTAATACTGAAATCGCGATAGCCATCTACAGGGAATATGTCAGTCCACGCCTCGTGGTCCTCCCTTCGTCGATAGGACTATTGTTGGACAACTTTGAGAAGCCCATTTGTCCTAACCATTGACCCTTGGAGGGACCTTGGAGGGTCCATGCCTTGGCGTTAAGAGATTAACATCTTGGTACTAGGTTAGGGAAGTTATATTAAGACTCTTATCTTGAATTTTACCCTATTAAGAAAACTAGGAATTGTGTGAGGCTCTAGCTTAGGTCATTTGATTTTCAGAATGTTACATTTTCTCTATCTCGCGAACAGTCGTCCCGGAATGATGACCACAACGTTAAACTACGTTAGAAACTCTAGACTAGAATCCCATAATGTATGAAATATTAAAATAAGCAAAACTCATAGATGAAGAAATCACCATATGCTAACTTTCAAGAGGAGGAACTATTTACCTTAAGCTTGAGTAGGAATAAAAAAAACATGAAGATACTAGACATCGTATTGGCCTCATCCTCCCATTTAGCACCCTCAACCAATAAATTTTTTCTATAGAACTTTAACTAAAGCCTACTTGTTTGTCCCTTAACTTCTTGACTTGTCAGTCCAAACTCTCAACCGGGACCTCTTTATAATAAAGGTTCTTATCAACTTCTAAACCTTCTACGGGAAGGATAAACACCAGATCACAAATGAAATTCTTAGGCATAGAAACATGAAACATGGGGTGAACAGGAGCCAACTCACTTGGCAAATCAAACTCATATGCCACCTTTCCAACACATATCAAGAATTTGTACGGGTCCACATACCAGGGACTAAGTTTCCACTTCCTGCCAAAACACATCACACATTTCATCGATGAGATTTTCAGGTAGACTTGATTGCTATAGTGATCAACGACCTTAACCTACGGTTCGAGTGTCTATTATCGTCGATAATATAGTTATACAACTAAGGGTTGGGGCCATGTCCACAGGGTGAGGTTTTGAGAATACATATTGAAATAGAATTTAATTCTAATGAGTCGTAGATGAAGACATTTGCGGATAAAAGCATTATAAAGTAAAGGGAGATGACACCAAAGTGTAAAATATCAAAGACGATTGGTCACAAGTATAGTAAATATTGTAGAAATGCAAAGATAATTGAGTATGGGTAGAAGTTTTTGGGTTGTTATCGTAATACAAGTTCAAATAAATTGTTGGGTACATGCACAACCACTAGGTTAAATCACCACTAAAATATATCTAACTAATCAATAATCAAGACCCAACAATAATCTCAACACATATTTGCTAAATCACACCCCAAGAATGGGGTTTTAAGACACATCATGAAATAACAAGTTACACCTAAAATGATAGTAAAATCAAATAAATATAAGAAATTAAACCTTGATTAAGCTATCAAAATAAAATAAAATGGAGAAGACCAACTTCCAACTTGGGGAATATGAACTCCTTCTTACTTAAATCTTCCAAAAACCCTCTCCAAACTTGGCAGAAAATACACACAAAAATAGTATTCTAAACTAAAATCTATGTTAATGTTTGGATCTCTAAAAATAATAACTTAGGTTAGTATTTGTACTTTTCAGATTTATTGTTGAGTTGGACCATTCAACGAGATTAGTCGAGGTCGCCGGATGACTTGGCGACTCACCCTTCATATGTTTCACCGTTGTTTTGTGCTTGCCTTAAAACAAATTCATGTTTTGGACCATTGGCGGTATAGCACTACTTTATGGAACTGTTCTGCGATGTGCTGAATACTTTTTAATAGGTCCTTTTTTATCCTTTTTCTTCATGGCATCATTTGCTCGATCAAGGTGCTCAGTATGTCCCTTTGGCCACTCGACATGTGTGATTGGTGATGCTTAGGCTTCATTTTATTCATTCTTTTTAGACTTCTTGTTCCTATGTTTTCCTAGTTTGCATGCTTTCACACAAACTTAAAATGCATAATGTCACATCCGGTGAGTACCCCCATGACGTAACCGGTGTCCTCATCCTCGTAGAGGACCAAGACTAGCCTCTTAGCATTTTTCATTACATTCACAAGTCCAAAAGTGCGGAAAGTTAAAACTTTTCATCTACATATACTTCATGAGGTTTATATAGACATCTCACTTAAATATAATATATTCATAGGGAAATTACTTAGGCTCCTAAAATAAGAATCTTAAATTTATGTCACATAATTATAACATACACAATATAGTCTTAATGAGGATTTCTCATATAAAACAATCTAAATGGAATAGAACAATCTGTGCATAGCCCTTACACAAATGTGTTATTGTCACTTAGGGCTTACTAGAACATCTTGTGAGATGAAAGTAAAATGTCAAGCCTTTAGACTATAACAAATAACATAGGTAGAATGAGAAAGGCATCATCCTCGGATCTTGAGAATATATCAACACTTGAAGAAATAATACAAGCCTTTCTTCCCAATTGGTCATCAACCCTTCAACGACCGGAGCCTAAAATATTGGGGAAAAAATAGAAATAGGGGTTAAAACATCATTTGTACTATGTATAGAAACACATGGACACACAAACATTTCAAATCATGATAAGTGGGACATTTGATCAAAAGCATGGTAAGTACATTTGAAAATCCTTATGCCCAATCAAGAACGCATAAAAGCCCATAATCACAAAATCCTCAAGTCATGACCATGTACAACATAAAACCAACATCATCAAGAATAGTGAAGTCAACATGTATAATAACTTATTCAAGTATACAACATTATAACATAATCAAGACCCTTACTCATAACCCACAAATAATATTACAAGTGAAATGACCAAGCAAAGCCCCATAACCCTACTCAACCGAGTAAACCAAATAAATTATCATACGTAGTGTCGAACTTCATCACATCATGGTATCAACAGTGGTGATCATCATATTTAGTAATATAGACCAATAGCATGTTCATAAGTGAAACTAACATCATATATTATCATTAACATGTGAAGTCAACTTATCCATAACATTTACTTTATAAGAGCATATGAACATAAGAACAAGCTTCTAGGAATTCCCTCAAGGCCAACTAGTGCAATGTATAGGTAAAGTACCATAACTCTACCTAGACTAAGTGAAACCGCTTAAGTCACCCTAGTTATTGTTCACATTATTGCTTCATTTTAGTTTCGGAACACTTGCCTTTACTCATATAGACCATATGAGCTAAATCTGGAATATGGTGTCATGAAAACTCTACACTAAAAGAACGTTGTCTACTTGCTAATGTAGAACCAAATATGAACATAACATCTAGGTAGATCCACTAGGTAGTATTCCTATGGAGAAACATAGTTCTAAAACTACGAGACATGGTTGAGATCGTCTTTATGCCTTTGGCATTGTTGTCTCTATCTCATGAATGTATAGTAAACCTACCTTCCCTTCTTGGGAGGGACAATCCTCACTACTAGTTCACTCGGTGATAAGCTAGAGTCCCTTTTTAAATGTATTTCTTTTACAATCATAGCTTACTTTATGTAATAAGAGACTAACCCCCTATATATCAACATCATTAGCTCAATAGGAATTGCATGAGAATGACCTTTCTATAGAACCCTCATCTGTGAGATTAGAACATTATCATTATCATGTCTTTATAAGGCCCATAGACAATTGATAACCAACCTTGTATCATTACATCTTAAGTAAAATCTCACAATCACATAACCAAGACATTTCAATATCATCATCATACGAACACCTATGTAATTCAATCTTATGAAATACTTCAATTCAAATACATCATCAAGTGAAAGCCATCATAATTGAAGTAAGGATAAAGATCACAATGTCTTAGAATTTTTTCCTTCAAAATCCATCATCATTGGTCTTACCCTCAACCAATACAATTTCATCCATCAATAGGTGTAACAAAATCATTCAATAGTAATTATCATAATGAGTAACTCAACTGCATTAATGCTAATCAATTCAATAAGAGTTCATCACCTAGGGTTAGGGAATTTGGGTCAATTCATGATTTATTCCGCATACTAGGTTAACTCAGCAAGACCCACTTTAATTAACAAACTAAATCATAATATATTAATAATAACCAAGATAAACCATAAAAAATACAATTTAGAAAATCAAATTCTTATTAGAAAGAAACCCATATGAAATCATCTTTTTTACACCAATTTTGGAAGAACCCTTCGGTGAAAGGAATCCCAAGGTGAAAGGTTCCCATACCTTGATTTTCCTTGAAGATTTATGGAGCATATATACTTATTGCTTACCTAGACCTTGACCTAGTTCTTCACTGGAATTATTATTTGGGAGAAAGAAAGTATAGAGATGGAAGAGTAATTTGAGTTTGGGAAAAGTGAGGAGTTAAGTTAGGTTTAGGCTCTGGGTAGTTTGTATAGCCACTAACCAGCCCTAATCCATAATTAAACCCTAAGTAACTAACTCAATTAATTCGACCACTTTTAACATAATAGTAAAAATTGGAAATTTTAGAAAAATGGTTTAGTGACCATCGATGGAGGCATCGACGCCCCGTCTCCTGCCACCGTTTATGGACATTGTCTTATGAAAGATTTTTGGCCAAAATTGAAGGGTCCTCTTCAAGGATCCTTAGGGTGGTATTTGGGGAGTCTTATTAGGAAGTTACAACCCTAAACATGTTCTATACGTGTTTGACACACATACACAACATTTCATTATATTTCGACTCATAAGACTTTGTGAAATAAGATAACACACACTAATCTCCGGAAATCATGGACGTTCCTTGATGTTTTGAATCTTAAACGTCCTAAATAACTCATAAACATGATTTTTAACCTTAAAATAGTGTTACAACCTTTAGATACTCATGTGAGGCTCTATATTAGGTTTGTACTTTCAGAGTGTAACATTATCTCCCCTTAGGAACATACGTCCCCAGACAGTAAAATCTTTTGACGGGAAAGGATAGACTCAATACTAGCAGCCCAACCAACAACAACATATGTAAACACTTTTTACTACTAAAATCAACATAACATGATGGCATTTACACCAAGCGACTCAAAGCATCTACTTACACATAAAAGAGCTAAACATCATAAAATGAGAATATTTCCTTCACTACAACAATATGAGCCCCACACATCATATAGAGTCACTTATGCCAAAATTCCTTTCACAACACAATAAATGCACCATACAACTTCATTTAGGCCACAACATACCAAAACACACCAAATAAGTGCAAATCCAATACAAGAGCTTTTTTTTTGCAAGAACTCATTATAGCAAAAACCTTTACCATGTTTGTACATATTTTTGCAAAAAATGTCAAATTCAAATTTACTTACTATATTCATTATTAATATGAACACATAACCTTATATAGAAAAGATATGAGGATAACAGAACATTATGTCTCCTTCAGCCTCCCATGTTGCTCCCTCAACTAGGTGGTTTCTCCATAGAACCATCACGCAGGCCGCCTCTTTGTTCCTAAACTTCTTCACATGTGGATAAAATTTTTTCAATGGAACCTCTTCATAGGAGAGGTTTTCATCCACACCAGACCTTCAACTGGAAGAATGGACTCGGGGTCACCAATGCACTTCTTAAGCTAACTAGGTAATCTCAACTCACATGCCATATTGCCTACCCTTTGTAAAATCTCATAGTGACCTACATAAAGAGGACTTAATTTCCTTTTCTTACCAAACCTTATCACCCCTTTCATTGGTGAAATTTTCAAATGCACTTTGTCGCCTTCTTCGAATTCAAGGTCTCTTCCCATATTGTAGACATAAGACTTTTGCCGTTTGTAAGTTGTATTCAATCGTTCTCTTATCGTATGAACCTTTTCAAAGCATCATAGACCAATTTGAGACCAAAAAGTGATGGCTCCCTAACCTCAAACCATCCAACCAGAAATCTACATCTCCTACAATACAAGGACTGAAAAGGAGACATCTCAGTCAATTGATAATTTTGTTATAAGAGAACTCAACCAAAGGCAAATATTCATTCTGATATCCCTTGAATTCAATAACATAAGCTATAAGAATATCCTTAAGAGTTTATATAGTACTCTCGGCTTGTCCATTCATTTAGGGGTGAAAAGTTGTACTTAACTTCACTTGCATACCCAACCCTTTTTGGAATGACCTCCAAAAACAAGATTTGAATTGAGCACCTCTATCCAAAATTATGGATAAAAGGATCCCATGATAACTCACAATATCATTTATATAGATCCTTTCCTAATCCTCCGCCGATTAAGTAGACTTCACTGGGATAAAATGAGCGGATTTCATCAATTTATCCACAATCGCCCATATAGTGTAACTTTGCCTTCGTGTACGAGGCAAACAGACTAAAAAATCCATATCAATATCTTCCCACTTCCAAGTAGGAACTTTAATTCGTTGGAGTAAACCACTCGGCTTTGGGTGTTCGTCTTTCACTTGTTAGAACTTTGGACACTTAGCAAAAAACTCTGCTATGTCCCTTTTCAAGCCATAACATCAAAATACTTCTCTAAGGTCATGGTACATCCTAGTAAAACCCGGATGAACCGAATACTGGGAACGATGAGCTTCCTCAAGAATCCGATTTCTCAAATCATCAACATTGGGTACACACAATATCTCATAGTACCTCAAAACACCATCCCTACTTAAGGAGAATGACTCATTGAGATTACCAAAAAATGGTACATTCAACTCCATCAATGATAGGTGAAGGTTTTTCTTAGACTTCACCTAAACAAGAAAATAGAACACACTTAATATAGTCATACGACTTAGAGAATCCGCAACAATGTTTTCTTTCCCGTGGTGTTAGAGAACAATCATGTCATAATATTTCAATAATTCGAACAATCTTTGTTGTTAGAGATTCAACTTCTTTTGGGTAAACACATATTGAAGCCTCGTATGGTCGGTATGCACGCAAAAATGGACACCATGTAGGTAAAGCCTCCATATCATGATTTGGGTAGTTCTTATCATGAACCTTAAGTTCTCTAGAGGCATAGGCTATAAAATTCCAATGTTACAAAAGGACACAACCCAAACCGATTTGAGATACATCAAAATATACCAAAAAACCGTTGGTACACTCCGGTAAGGTTAACATCGGAGCGGAGTTAAGCCATTCTTTATTCACTTGGAAGATTTTTTCACGAGTCTCCGACCACTCAAAATTGACATTCTTTTGGGTCAAGGTTGTCAAAGTAGATGAAACAGACGTAAACCCATAAACAAACCTTCTATAGTAACCTGGTAGACCCAAGAAACTTCATATATCAGCCGGGGCCAAAGTTCTAGGACAATTCTTAACCGATTCGATCATTCTCGGATCAACCTCCACACCGTCCTTGGAGATGATATGACCAATAAATGCCACTGATCTTAACCAAATTTCACATTTGTTATTTTCGACAAAAAATTAATGTTCCTTAATGACTTGCAATGAATACGATGACAAAGGAATCTATGCAATTTCAAAACACCCTATTCATAAAGTTCATAAAAGTCGCCGAGGTAATTCACCACCCAAATGACATCACAAGAAACTCATAGTGACCATACCTTGTCAGAAATTTTTTTTAGCTATATCCTCACCTTTAACCCTTAATTGTTGATATACCAACCTCAGATCGATCTTAAAAAAGTTAGCTTGCCCCTTGGAGTTGATCAAAAGATTTGTCAATCCGAGGGAAAGGATACTTTTGAGTTGTCGGTAGTCAATTAACATTCTAAGGGACTGTCACGACGGGAATCTAGACCCCAGATGAGAGTGGCATCGTTGAACTCTCAGAGGTCGCAGATAATCCTACATACGTCTTTCTTACTTCATCTAGGTTAATTTTAGCGGAAAATTTTAAATTTTTTGTTTCTTAAATTACATGTATACATTTTTATTAACATCATAGATGTTCACAAATCAACCATCTAATAAAGAGATAATCTAATGAAAGAATAAGTTCATAATTTTAGTAAACATATTATTTTCTGAAATAATACCAATACAAAGTCTGAATAAAAGTGGAAAGAAATACCAGTGGAACATGCACCAGTAGCTATAGCCTACATCTAAGATAGATAATAATGGTAGACATCCTCGAAAGCATGAGGTCCTACCAGGTCCGGATGAAAGATCCACGTCTGGATAGCTGCAACGTCAACTTGTAAGATCTAGCTTCCATTTGTGCCTGCACCTAAAATTGTAGAATTGTATGGGATTAGTACACACTTGTACTAAGTATGGGTATATGCAAGCACGCACCAAGGACATGCATGAGTAAGAACAACTCTTTCCTAACAACATGATTATGGAAAGTCAAGTCAGTGGACTTGCCAAAATGGGATTAGGAAAGTTAGTGAGCTTTCTAAATTTGGATTGGGAAAGTTATGCCATGAGAGTAACATTCATCATCATACTTATCATATTGCACATAACAGATAACATTTTACACATCATTTTGTATATAGCACATAACATTTTACACATAGAAAATATCATTTTGAATATAACGCATAACATCCTTCATGTCATTCATTCATATACCATGAGACCTTGGAGATATGGACTTGACAGTAAGACTTACCAAAATGAGGGATCAACATATGGGACATGAACTAGGGAGCCTTCATTAGAAAACACAAAGTCTGCTTCATTCATTTATACGTACTTTATTTCATTTATTTTATAGGCTAGTGTGAACACCAACAATACATAGGATGTAGTTTAAGACTTTCATCGGGTTCGCTCTGCAAAGATCAAGAATGACCTAGTGTCATTACTTAAGTTTAGCTTACCTCTTGATCATCCTATTTTAACACCTTTGGTATCATTCATTTCAGTATGTGCATCATTTGAGGCTGGCCTCATTCATCATTGGGAAATTTAACTTTAAACGACATAGATCATGTGAGAATCATGAAATCCAGTGTCCCCCACACCGAAAAGAGGTTGAATCACCGACCAAAATGACCCAAAACATGCTAGTGTACATGACAATTAAACCCCGCCAGATCCCTATATTGGTAGTATAGGTTAAAAGACTAGGGGATATAAGGAGACCCATACCCGGCATGCCGCACAGTCTCATCTCGTGAGAGTTACGTGAAGCTCCGCCTTTCCCAAAAGAAGGCATTACCGCTCATAGCTAGTCTATCGGTTCTAAATATAAAGTTCCATTACATTCAACTCATTCATCATGGAAGGTGACTTCTAGTATGAGGAAATCATGCTCAATAGATGATTTCTCATATCATCATTAGTATTAAGTGTACATTAAAATCAATATTTTCATTAGAGTGTTCATATAGACGGTCTCTTCATTAACTTTACAATCTCATAGGTGAGTATGTTTTGGTAACATTTACTTAGAATCATCTGAGATTGCTCTAATCATTTACATGAGCCTCTTATCATGTTGTCACCACATTCATTAACTTTAGCACATTTTCTCTTCATTATTACTCACCTCTTATTACGTGAATGTTCATTCCATCATATGACATTGCACTTGGCCATTTAGTGTTTTACACACTTATACTTAACCCTCCTAGGGTTTCATTATTTCATTACATACATCTTAGGTTGACTTACTTTTAAACGTATGCTATACTTCTGGGTCTATACATACAAGACATGAGGCTTCATTCATAGTTCGTTTAAGTGATTCATATCTTCCTATGACTATGTGGTACAAGACTTATGCATCTTGTATGTATGCCAAGATCTCAATTTCAATCTAAGTAGGCAGCATTATTCTTGAACATTTAATTCACGTATGACTTATGTATTAATATGGAATTTGGGCAAGGAAACCCGGTTTCGAATCCCTTTGAAAACACTTACATTTTTCATTTATTTTATTTTGGTCCACATGGCTTGGGGACCCAAGATCAATCCCCAATGCCTTCATTTCCTTTTAATTTCTTTTTTCTAAATTTTCTCTTTCTTGGCCGAGGGGTTGTAGGATCGAACCCCCACAACCCCTTTTATTTTAATTTCTTTTTCCTTGAATTTTTTTGAGTTGACCATGAGGGTGTGGGTTCGAATCCCCACAGCCTCACTTTATTTTTCTTTTTAATTCCTAAATCAGCATAGAGTTCCCGGGTTCGACTCCCACATGACTCAACATTTATTTTCTTTTAATTTCTTTAAGTTTTTCTGAGAGGTTGTGGGTTTGAATCCAACTCCTCTCATTTCTTATTTTCATAATTTCATTTTCCAGCCAAGACCACATTTAGAATCCCCCTCACCACAATACTTGTAACTCACTTATTTTCATGGTTTTTAACATGGTGAGGTCACGGGTTCAACCCTCAGTGACCTAACTTATTTTTCTTCATTTTTCATAACATTTTATAACGTATTAACTTGAACGAAAAACATCAACTTATGAGTGGAAAATTAGTAATTTTTCAGCATATTTTTCATCAAGTTACACATTAGTTCTTATGGAAATTTCATGGTTCATTATAACATTTTAGGTGCATTTTCATGGATTCGTTTAGCCAAGAGTTTCTCACTCAGTTCAGACACATTACACTTCATATGAACATCACGATTTACATAAACATTTGTTCATAAAATAAAAAGAACTAACATTCCATTTCAAGTCCTAATCCGTGACCAATAGTCACGACAATACACCCAAATGCACGTAAGTCATATATTCGGAAAACATAGATTGTCTCATACGATTCCAAACACACATTCATGAACATATTCATCATGAAAACACATTACATGCCTAATATGTACCAGCAAACATACCCAACCTATGAATCAATGGGAGCTAGTGACAGGGACATGCAACGGGGAACAATCCTACTTTTGGGATTAGAATATACTGAACCTTAAGGGGTCTCTTGGGAAAAGGACCACGAGAGATGAGAACCCATACCTTTTATTACGTTCAAACCTTGAAGTTGCTGCCCAAACCTTCTCCAACACTCATGTACAAAACCAAGTTTCAACACCAAAACTTTTGACGGAAAATCCTCCCTTTGCCTAATGTATTTTGCTTAGCGTTTGATTTTATTTTTCGTTGTGAGTTCTTCAAATGTGAAGAACTTTGGTAATTTTTCTGTTCTTGTACGTTGTTCTGGCAGAGAGAACGTGAAAGTGAATGATAGAGACGTGAGAGAAAGATGAGCGTGAGAGATGAGAGTTTTCTTAGGCTTAGGAGTCTAGTTTAGGACTTAGTCAAATAAAGTTCTATTAAATGGCAAAAACATGAATTCCCTTTTATTTTAAATCATCCAATAAATAATAAATATTAATTATTTACATTAATTTACCAAGTTAAATAAAAAACAATTTAAGTCATCGCTTCCACCTAGGTTTGAACCCGGGTTGAGCAAGCCTTCACTATAAGAGCCAATTTTCGGCCCTCTCTTCCCAAAATGCCCCTCCACCTTATTAATTAAATAATTAATTATATATTTAGTGTAATGACAATACTATCCTTATCCTAGAAAAAGACCACTTTACCCCTAGACCCTCCAAACCTAAGATTTTCCCTTTTTATGTCCGGTAAAGACTCATTCGACTAAATTTTTTTATTTGAGAGCCCTACATGGATGGACTCAACCTTTTCTATTTCAAATAACTGCCCAAGTTAGTTGGATTGGCTTTAGCAAGGGTTCTGACGTCTAGTTCTACGCGCATCAATTCGTGTGAACCCGGTGTAATCGTAGGCATTCTAGACATATTAAGCATTATTTAGCATTTTAGGGTTGTTACACACATCCATCGTTTTCATTCACAAACAAAATGAAGAACCCCATGGAGAAATTCTAGGACCAATGGAACCCTTGTCTAGTAAGTCTTTGAGTTGAGCTTTCAAATCTTTCAATTCGGCAGGAGCCATCCGATAAGCAGGAATTGATATGGGGTTCGTATCCGGTAACAAGTCAATACCTTAATTAGTTTCCCGTTTAGGAGGGATTCTGAAAAGATCATTAGGAAACACATCCGGAATGTCACTCACTTACAATATAATAAATCACCCCTTAAAGATCACCTTAAAAGCTTTCAAACAAGAAATGATAGGACCTCTAGGAATAGCATTTCGCCCCTTCCACTCTAAAATGGGTTCATTACAAAATTCAACTTAACTACTCTAGTTGTACAATCAAAGAAAGCGAATGATCATGCAACCAATCAATTTCTAATATGACATCAAAATTGACCAATATCAAGTTCTACTAGTTCGGCATGAGTAACTCTATTAGGAAACACTGCAGGACAATTTTATATACCCTCTTTTCAACCACATAATCACCTAAAGGGGTAGTCACCATAAAATTTTCATGTAAGCTATTGGGCAAAATATCACCAGGTAGCACTCGAATAAACCAAACATAAACATCAATGGAAAGTACTTGTAACATACCGATCACCAGGTCAGGAGAACTCTTTTGTTTAACCATAGAGCGTAGAGCATAAAAATGATTCTCTTTCGGAGCATCCAAAAATTAACCACTTGCTTTCCCACTCCTCTTATCTTGACCCTCCACATTAGCGCAATCCCTAACTTTATGATCACTTTTACCACGCCTGAAGTAATTCTTCGTTGCGATTAGACACTCATCCCAATGTTTCTTGCTGCACTTTCCACAAGTAAGCTTCTTGCTTGGTGAATTTGTACCTCTGTTCTTTTGACACCTAGGGTTAGACACCCTATCATCAAGAGCATTGGGGAACTTAGTAGGAACTTGATTGGAGAACAACTTCTTGAACCTAGGATTGTCTTGGATTTGCAACCTTCCCCTTGAAAAACCACCTTAACAGGACTTTGCCCTGTTGGCCTCTCTATTCTTTCTCCTCATTCTACATTCTTCCACTTGTTCAACATCAGCCATGAGACGATAGATATTTATATTATCATGAAGCATAGATGAATTAAATTCTTAGATTAAGTCATTGGACACTCCCATGAGAAAACGACTTATCTCATCCCTTGGGTTAGACAATAAGGATGGAGCATATTTGGATAATTTAGTAATCTTTAAGGAGTAATCAAGAACACCTATACCTTCTTGTCGAAGGTTGATGAACTCTTCCAATTACCTTCCCTCAACTCTCTAGGAAAGAACGTGTCAAGGAAGGCCCTTTTGAACATATCCCAAGTCACAGGACTACCTCTCAGTACATTATTGTACTTACATTGTATATATCAAATTTGGGCCATATATTTTAGTTTATAGGCCGCCAATTCGGGCTTCTCATTTGGAGTCACACCCATAGCAGACAATATCTTATAGACCTCATCAAGAAAGTCTTGGGGATCTTCATTTGATTTTGACCAAAGAACTTGGGAGGGTTCATTCTAGTGAAGTCTCTCAAACGAGAATCCATAGTGCTAGCATGATAAGGCATACATGTTCCAACTTCCTGATTCACTTGGGCCATCATGGCTTGAGCTTGAAAAGTGACAGAATTGACTTGAGAAGTCATGGCTTGGGCCAAGTTGATTAAAGCCGACCTTATCTATCTATCCTTCATAGGCGGAGGAGCAATTGAAACTTTATAGCCCACAGGAACTTGCTCAAGTGGAGGAACTTGATTGTTGTGAGGAGGAGCTCCCACATTAGCAATCCCATCTTCGGCCCTTATTGCGGCTGCCCGTCAAGTATTCATACCTATAGCCATAATAAAAGGTTTAGGTGAAAACAACATATAGACTCTAAAGTCACAAGCTTGGAGTAACAAGAAGATGAGGATTTGTTAAGCATAGCATAGTATCTCATTCATAAGTGTGGGATAATGAGACATCTATTCTAGGGATATTCAACCTTGTGCTCCGATACCAAGTTTGTCACATTTAAGGAGCACCCCCTAAACGTAAATGGTGTAGTCGTCCCCGAGAAGGACTAAGACTAGCCTATTAGCATTAGTCATTATACTCATTGATCAAAAAGTGCGAAAAATTAAAAATTTTCATCTACATCTACTTATTAAGGTTTACATTGACGTCTTGCATACACATAATAGATAGGATCCTCGAAATAAGAAGATTACAGATGCTTCTACTTTTATGTCAGTAAATATAACATGCATTATATAGTCTCAATAGGGATGTCTCATATACAACAATCTAAATGGAATAGAACAATTGGCATAACCCTTACACAAATGTATAATTTCTACTTAGGGCTTAGAATAGCATCTTGTGCAATGAGAGTGAAATGAAAAGTCTTTAGACTATAGTAAGTAATATCGGTAGAATGAAAAAGGCATCATCCTAGATTCCTTGAGGACATATCCAAACTTGGAGAAATAGTTCAAGCCTTCCTTGCCAATTGGTCATGAACCCTTCAACGACCGGGACCTAAAATATTGCGGAAAAGAAAGAAACAGGGGTTAAATCATCACTTGTACTAAGTATAGAAAAACATGCACAGATAAACAATTGAAATCATTTTAAATGGGACATTTGATCAAAAGAATGATAAGTACATTTGAAAATAGTTATGCACAATCAAGAACCATACAGGCCCACAATTGCATAATCATCATGTCATGATCATGTACAGCACAAAACCAACATCAGCAAATATAGTAAAGTTAACATGTATAATAACATATTCAAGTACAAAACATTATAACATAAGCAAGAACCTTACTCATAACCCACCATTAAGCATACAAGTGAAATGACCAAGCAAGGCTGCATAACGCTACTCAACCAAGTAAACCAAAAAAATCATCTCAAGTAGTGTTTAACTTAATCACATCATGGCATCAATAATGGTCATGATCATATTTTGCAATATAGACCAATAGCATGTTCACAGGTGAAACAACATCATATAGAATCATTAACATGTGAAGTCAACATATGCATAACATTTTCTTTGTAAGAGCATAAGAAGATAGGAACAAGCTTCTAGGACGTCATTCAAGGCCAACTAGTGCAATGTATAGGTAGTGTTCCATACCCCTACCTTGACTAAGTCAAACCCCCTTGAGTCACCCTAGTAGTGTTCACATTATTACTTCATTTTACTTCGGAGAACACTTGTCTTAACCAAAATAGACCACATGAGCTAAATATGGAATCTAGTGTTATGAAAACCTTACAACGAAAGAAGGTGGTTTACTTGCCAAAGTAGAACCAAACATGAACATAACATCTACGTGGATATGCTAGTTAGTATTCCTATGGAGGCAACATAGTTCTAGAACTTGGATACATGGTTGAGACCCTCTTTATGCCTTTGGCATTGTAGTCTCTATCTCATGAGTGAATAGTGAACCCACCATCCCTACTTTGGAAGGGACACTTGTCAGTACTAGTTCACCAGGTGCTAAGCTAGAGTCTTTTTTGAAATGTCTTTTTTTTTTTAACAATCATAGCTTATTTTAGGCCATAGGAGACTAACCCCTTGTATATCAACATCTTTGCTAAATAGGAATTTCATGTGAATGACCTTTTAATATAACCCTCATATGTGATATTAGAACATGATGATCATCATGTCATAGTAAGGCACATAGTTAATTCATAACCAACCTTGTACCATTACATCTTAAGCATAACCTCACAATCACATTATCAAGACATTTCAATATCATCATCATACAAACACCTAAATAGTTAATTAATAAGACAAACTTCAGTTGAGCTACATAACCAAGTAAATGCCATCACAATTGAAGTAAGGATCAAGATCCCAATGTCTTACCAATTTCTCCTTTAAAGGAATCATCAATTATCTTATCCTCAGCAAATCCAATTTCATTCATCAATAGGTGTAACAAAAACATTAAATAGTTATTAAGACAATAATTAACTCAGTTGAATCAATACTAATCAATTCAAAAAGAGTTCATCACCTACGGTTAGGAATTTTGGTAAATTCATGATGTATTCCACATTCTAGGTTAACTCATCATGATCCAATATAGTTAAGCAATAATACATAATAATATACTCATAATAACCAAGAGAAACCATAAAAAACACAATTTAGAAGATCAAATTCGTATTAGAAAGAAACCCATAGGAAATCGTCTTTTTTTAAACAAATTTTGGAAGAACCCTTTGGGTAAAGGAATCCTAAAGTTGAAAGGTTACCATACCTTGATTTTCCTTGAAGATTGAAGCACGAAATATGACTTCTCACTGCCATATGACCTTGACAAGTTCTCCAATAGAGTTCTTCTTTGGGAGTGACAATCTAGAGAGAAGGAAAAGTAATTTGAGTTTGGGAAATGTGAGGTGTTAAGTTGGGTTTAGGCTTAGGGAAGTTTATATGGTAATTTAACTATACTAATCCCTAATTAAACCCCTAAAAAATTAAATTAATTAATTGAACCACTTAAAACATAATAGTAAAAACATAGGAAGGACCTATGAAATCACGATCGACGGTCTGTAGGTCAACCTATGCCTCCTTCCCCAAACCATCTTACACAACCGTAGTTAAGTTAAGAGAGTATTCAATTTGACCATTTTTGAAAAATAGTTTCGTTACCATTGGCGAAGGCATTAACGCCCCGCACTTGCCACTATTTGTGGAAACTGTCTTGTGAAAGCTTATTGGCAAAAATGGAAGTGTCCTTCTCAATGACCCTTAGGGTGGTCCTTCAGGAGTCGTACTAGGACGTTTAGACCCTAAACATGATATAATATGTGTTTTACACTTTTCCACCAAATTTCATTAAATTCCAACTCCTGATACTTTGTGAAATAGGCTAAGGCATACTAGCACCTTTTTCACTAGTCACCGAACGTCATGACTCTATGTCTTCCTGAATGACTTATAAACATTACTTTGACCTTAAAACACTACTAAAACCGTTAGATACTCATGAGAGGCTATATATTAGGTCTTGGACTTTCAAGTGTTACATTATATTCCCAATGGGAACATTCGTCCGCGAATGATGCTTAAATCTTTTAAAGCGAAGCAATAGACTCAATACTAGCAGCCAAACCAACAACAACATATCATATGCGTTACAACTCAAATAAAGATAACGACATTAAATTTACACCAAGCAACTCAATACATCAACTTTCACATAGAAGATCTCAACATCAAAACATGAGGAATTTTCCTTCTCAATAAAAACATGAGCTCTACACAACATATAGAATCACTTTTTCCAAAATTCCTTTAACAACATGTTAAAATGCTTAATAAAACTTCATATTGGCAACAACATTCCAAAATATATCAAATAAGTATAAATCAAGTACAAGAGCATTTTAATGAAAACTAATTTTAACAAAAACCTTTATCATGATTATGCATATCTTTGCAAAACAACTCAAATTCATATTTATTTACTATATTCATTATTAATTGGAAGAACTAACCTTAGATAGCAAAGAGATAAGTATAACAGAACTTCGTGTCGGCCTCGACCTCACATAAATCCTTCTCAACTAGGTGGTTTATCCATAGAACCTTCACAGAGGCAACTTCTTTGTTCCTCAACACTTTTGCACATGTTAATCAAGGATTTTCACCGGAATCTCTTCATAGGAGAGGTTCTCATTCACACCAAGACCTTCAATGGGAAGAATGGGCCTAGGGTCACCAATGCACTTCTTAAGCATAGAGACATGGAATTCAGAGTGAATCAAAGATATCTTACTAGGTAATCTCAAATCGTATGCTACCTTGCCTACCCTTTGAACAATCTCATAGGGACCCACATAAAGAGGACTTAACTTCCCTTTATTACCAAACCTCATCACCACTTTCATGGGTGAAATTTCTAAATACACTTTGTCACCTTCTTTGAATTCAAGTTCTCTTCTCCTATTATCGGCATAAGAATTTCGCCGGCTATATGGTGTTTCCAATTGGTCTCTTATCATATGAATTTTTTCAAATAATCATAGACCAATTAATGGCAAAAGATTTAAGGCTTGCCAACCTTAAATCGTCCTACCGGAGATCTACATCTCCTACCGTACAACGACTCAAAAGGAGACATGAATATTTTCAAATGATAACTGTTGTTATAAGAGAACTCAGCAAAGGCAAATGTTCATCCTAATATGTTAGGACCCAAATGTACCCCCTTAACAACGGTCATCTCAAATCGCACCATGTCATACCTGACCTCTCGGAGGCCTTGTACAAACCCTTAAACATCATTCATTGAATAATATGTATGAAAAGTACTACGGAATTAAAAATTTTCACACGAAGCAGTAATACTTCAATATATCTATCATAGAAAACATATGGAACAAGGCTAAGTCTCAAGTCTCCATATTAGACACATGCATATCTTGGGACACGCCCCATTCAATCGAATATAACAATATTAAAGTCTATTACAATACATTCAGTAGGGAAATCTAAACATCATGATGTCCTTGAATCTAGTAAGGACATACCAACTCTTGCTTAAACAAATAGTAATTCAAGCTTCAACTTCACGTACTCCTCTCAATAGCCACCTACACCATTAGATAGACACAATGTATGGAATTTGTACATTGCATGTACTATGTATGACATAATGCATAAAATAATCATAGACAGACAATTGTTTAAATCATGCTCTTTTTTAGTAAAACCGTATAAGACAAGTATAAGAGTCACTTACAAGTAAACATAATCACATATTGTCACATTCCATAATATATCATCAATATCACTTCAAAACCATATAGAAATAGACCATCCTAACAAAGGAGATTCTAAGGCTTACTTGAGTGAGTTATGAAGCGACCGCCCATATAATCCCATCACACACACCAAAGAGATCCTTTAGAGTACCTAAGATAAGATTATTCCCTTTTAACCAAATATTCCCCATCTAAGGTTACTCTAAGATTCACTTGAGTAAAACATGAAGAGACCGCTCGTACACCCTCTTCAAGTCTACCTAAGCAACCCTCAAAGATACCCTAGATAGCTACCTTTTCATTAACATACCTTTACATAAGTCATTATGTTTATTATGTCATTTACAAGGCATTCATCAATTAAGGATATTCAAATAATTGTCTTAAAGAATACCTAGGGACTAACACACTAACATCTTCAGAGCCTGATTCTGCAATGTCTAGATAGCGTCTCAATCCACTGCATAAACTCAAAATACTAGAAGGTATACCACATGATGAGAATAAGAAATAACCAACATAGACCATATAATCTAAGCATGGAATCCAGAGTCACAACCTACTTCAATGGAGGTTGTACTACTTTCCAATGGTAGAACGAGGACACGTCCTTTGTAGGCACATGGTTAAAGAATATCGAGGGTTCCTTTCTACTCTAGCCTCCTTCTTAACTAAAGTTATTACCCAAGTTTACTCACTCGGTGCTAGCCTTTGTTCCCATGGAGTAATTCAATAAGGACCATATGAAGGTGTTTCAAATCATAACACACTCTACCAAAGAGGATCCACTAGGGCTTCCTGCAATGGCAAATAGGACAGCTCAATTACTTTTCTAAAGATCATTTCATGTTGTTCAAGCCAATCAACCCTAAGTCCACCATGCACACAAGAATAATACCATTAAGGCTTTCAATATAAAGAAAATCATAACCTTCCATCTTGATTGAAGGTTCCACATAAATGACCCCCTCATCTAGTTCAAGGTCACATTTCAATTACACATGTTCATACATGACTAAGGAGCTTTAGCAAACTAAGTCACGAATCCATATTTACATTCTACATGTATCAAGTAAGGTACCTAGGTCTACAAAACAAGACACACTGAATCTTCACAAATCACATATACAGTATAATACAAGAAGCATAGAGGGACAACTAAGTATATTTGTTAGTCCCCTACACTGTTTTATAGCATTATCAACATAACTCATGACCATATTCATATACCCAACTATGAATATTCACACTTCAACATAAAGTATACACATATACGACATCATTATTGCTTATCAAGATCACATTTTATCACTTATAAGAACACATACGTTGACTTCAAATATACACATCAGTCATCAAGACCTTTGTAATACTCAAATATTCAAGTTATAACATGATAATACCATAATCCATAAAGTAATGCCAACGAGGATGCATAATTCAAAAGTATAGCACATAAGCACCACGACCATAAGTGGACTTTACCAATCATCATTATAATATAAGTCTTATACTACATAATATATACAAAGCTAGGTCAACATACCACCAATTCAATCTCAGAACTTCAATCCATAACCAATTCAACCAACTCATTACTCAAAGGCTCTTACCCATAGCCTTGATCACACATAAAATCTAATAATATCAATATACAATGAATACAAAGTAAAACAATATGAATATATCAATTTAGCACAATCTATATATAATTCTAACATGATTATTTTATAATTCATAAGTCCAAAGTAAACTACACAATAATTCAATATTTTAGAGACATTATCAATCAACCATAATATATTCAAAACAAGGATTGCATGATTTGCATGGGTTCATATGAAATTTGATCTAAAGTCATTCAATTAACATCAATTATATAGTAACACATTGTTTTAAATTGTTCATGGTAGAACCCATGGCTAGAGGTTGAAATAGAACGATTCATGTTTTGATCACCTTTGAAAAATCATTAGAATTGACTCCTTTATGTCACGCTCGGAGCTACCCCCGAGACGTGGACACGGAACCTAGGACCACAACTGATCCCAAGCTAACCCTGCTGGCATGATCATGAGCATACTAAAGATAATAAATTGATGCGGAATCTAAATCTTAATTTATTATGAAAAGATGGGGAATACCCATATGTTATAATTGATATAATATGAAGACTGATGAATTTAATACAATGAAGTTACTAACTCAACACTAAGCTAAAACTAACTATGTCAGAAATAAGTCTCTAATTGTCTAGAAATATTGGGACAAGCCCCAGCTAAATGTAGCAAAAATTTAAACTAAATGAGTAAGGATTTAAAAGAAACTCAAGACTATTATCCTCGGAGAATGAGGACTCACCACATAATCTGCCAAAATGAATATCTGAAAATTGATCTATGCATGATCTTGATGCTGAGAACTTGAACCTATATCAGGCGAAGATGTAACGCACGTATGAGTCAGTACTTGAAGGTATTGAGCAAGTAGGATAAGCAATTAGGATAGAATAGAGCTGAAATAAAACATAATTGAACAAGCATAAAAGCAAGTATAGTAATATGAATATGATTTATTGGATTATAAGCTAAATTGATGCAATGACAAATTTATAACATTTTGAAACTAAATACTGAATATACTGATAAATAGTCAATGCATAACGCCCGATCGAACTATGGGAGCTACTAATAACCGATAATAAAATAACATGAGTTTAATATGGAGTCTGATGTATACGCCCCATCGAGAGGACCTAATATACCCTGCCAAAGGTATAAAGGCATGCTGACGTGATCACTAACAAGATGCCCACAGAGGGGACTTACAACCTACTTGTCTAGTAGTTCTGGGAATAATTGGGCACGCTGAACCCTAGTCCAACTCGGTATTATACCACTCCCATTGATTTATGTAGTTAACTGATTATGTATGAATTTCTGTCAATACTGGATTTCTTTCAATACTGGATATATTTAACTAAAATATCTGACCTAGCATGTGTAATTCAAGAACTAAAGAAATACAAAGCAAGATTCTGAAATTCATGCGATAAACTGAATAATAACCTTACAATCTGATTTGAAAAATATATTTAATAAATTCATGGAATTCTATCGCAATTCTAGAAACCTTAGGTTTACTCATGACAAGAGTATAAAAAATTTGACTGAAAACTAGGGACAAGTTGGGTGAAAGAAACCCACTAAAGAAATCCACATAGATAGTGATGAAATTCATAGAGAAATACTTAGATTTCAAGGCTGGAACTGCTGGAAACTTGCTTCGTTCTTGAACTAGGGTTCTTGAGATTTTTTTCCTGCCTTTCTTTTACTTTTCTAACCTTTAATTTATGATTTTGACTTAGGTAAGCTTTAATTATATTTCTAGGATTAAACTGATTTAAATATGATGATTTAGGGTCAGAACGACGTATCTTAAGGTTTAAATAAAGTGGGAAAAGACCAGAAGAACCCTGGGTAAGTTGCTATCAGACCAAATGACTGTCAGGATGGACTGTTCGTCGTTTAATCGATGATCCATCGTTCGGTCCGTAGGTTGGGTCTGTTCGGTAGGCCTTTACTAAAACGGGCATAACTTTTTACTTGGAGGTCGACTTTAGCAAGGTTGGTTTCTATGTAAAGCTAATTAAATTATCTATCTGTGGGTTTTTGATAGGACACCTAATACATTTTGTGCTAAGATTTATCACCATTTGAAGTTTACCCAACAACACTTCCCCCTTAACTGTCTGCTAATTCCAACCTACAGTTGTACCTACGAACCGTGGGTCCACCTACAAACCGTGCTGGTAATTTATGCCTCTTGTAAGAGCGTGGGTGAATGGGGTATCGATCAACAGTCATAGAATATGGACAATAGTCTGACCTACTGACCGTAGGTCCGTCCGTCGACAAAGACTTAACCAATTTTCTTGGGCTTAGATTTTTGGGAGTTTCTGACCCCATTGATAGATGTCCAGGATGCACCGTTAGTAAGACTATGTCCGTCGATCCCACCGTTGATTGCACCAGTATATTTTTTTTTAAAAAAATAGTTGTGGGTCTATTTTGGATATGGGGTGTTACGTTATCTCCACTTTGGGAACATTCGTCCTCGAATGAAGACTAAACTTGTTGGAATAGAGGGAGAGAGCTGCAAACCCTACTACTAAACACTTAGAAGTAAGTTTCTGACTAAATTGAGTTTCGAGAACATGCAAATACGCTAAAAATGCAAGTACAAACGAAGGGAACATGATTCTATGACTGAATTCAAGCATAAATGATTAGAAAACTGAATAGGAACTATTACCTCAAGCTGGAGTGGAATCGGAAGGAAAGAGGTGAGGATACTTGGACTTCATGACTGCTTCTTCTTCCCAAGTAGCTCCCTCTATGGACTGACTTCTCCACAAAACCTTGACCAAAGCGACTTCTTTGTTTCTCAATTTTCTAACCTTATGGTCAAGAATCTCAACTGGCACATCCTCATAAGAAATACCATCTTTCACCGCCACACTCTCTAATGACGCTATTGTGGCTGGATCACCAAGGCATTTCTTCAAGAGTGAGATGTGGAAGACCGGATGCACTGCTGCTAATTCTGTTGGCAACTCTAACTCATATGTCACCTTGCCAACCCTTTTCATGATCTTATAAGGTCCTAAATACCAGGATGATAATTCACACTCATATCATAGTCCTTAATAAACTCAAGCCATCTACTCAAGTTAATATTAAACTCTTTCTAGGTGAACAAATATTGAAGGCTCTTATGATCGGTGAACACATCTACATTAACACCATACAAGTAGTGTCTCCGTATCTTGAGTGAAAACACCACTGCTGCAAGCTTAAGGTACCGAGTTGGATAGTTCTTCTCATTCACCTTAATCTATCTTGAGGCATATGCTGAAAACTTATCTTGCAGCATCAACACACAACCTAGGCCAACTATGGATGCATCACAATAGATCACATAACTATCTGGACCCTCTGGAAGAGTCAAGAGAGGAGTTGTAGTAAGTATAGTTTTCAATTCTTCAAAGCTTTTCTCACAATCAACTGACCATTGAAACTTGACCATCTTCTGAGCCAACCTAGTCAATGGTGAGGCTATGAATTACTTCCAAAAACCTTCTATAATAACTCACTAGACGTATGCAACTTTCTATATCATTTACTAAACTTAGCGAATAACTAGCCAGTTTTGACAGTCAGCATAACAACTCCTAAAAGACTTGCATTTTCTTCCTCACTTCTAGAGTAAATGAGGATATCATCAATAAAGACGATAATGAAAAAGTCCAAGTACTGTTTGAACATTTTGTTCATCAAATACATGAAAGCTGCAGGAGCATTAGTTAGTCAAAATGACATAACTACAAATTCATAATGAACATACTGAGTTCTGAAGGTTGTTTTTTGAATGTCACTATCTCTGACTCTGAGCTGATGATAACCGTATCTGAGGCCTAACTTTGAAAAATGGCTAGCACCCTAAAGTTGGTCAAACAAGTCATCAATCCTGGGGATGGGATATTTATTCTTGATTGTGACCTTTTTCAACTGTCTTGAGTCAATGCACATTCTGAGAAAACCATCTTTTTTCTTTACGAACAACACTGGTGCACCCCATGGTGAAATACTAGGTTTGATGAAGCCCTTATCTAGAAGGTCTCTCACTGTTCTTTCAATTCCTTAAGCTTTTCTAGAGACATTCTGTAAGGAGGAATAGATATATGATGGGTGTATGGAAGGATATCAATTCCAAAGTCGATTTTTCTTTTGGGAGAGACTCAGGGAAGATCTTCTGGAAATACTTCTGGAAACTCACAAACGTACTGGAACAAACTCAAGAGTTGGGGTTTCAGAGCTAGAATCATTAACCCAAACTAGATGATACAGATAACCTTTGGAGATCATCTTTTTGGTCTTAAGGTATGAAATAAATCGACCCATAATCACTAAGCTACTACCCTTCCATTCTAAGATTAGTTCGTCTAGAAACTGAAAATGAATAATCCTAGTTCTACAATCGATTGAGGCATAACATGAGTGTAACTAATCCATGCCTAGAATGACATAGAAGTCTAACATTTCTAACCCTACTATATCTACTGAGGTGACTTTCTGAGACACTGTGATAGGGAAATTTTTATATATCCATCTAAATATAACTGGGTCACTGACTGGAGTAGAGACTGAGAATGGTTCTGATAGAATTTCTCGACTGACACTGAATTGGACTGCTATGTAAGGAGTTACAAAAGAAAGAGTAGCCCCCAGATTTAACAATGCATAAACAACAAGGTCAAATACACGTAACGTACCAGTGACTACATCAGGAGAACCTGTCTAATCCTGGCAAGCCTGAAGAGCATACAATCTCTTCTGGCATTGACCACCACCTATACTAGATGAGTTCCCCTACTGAGTTGGGCGACAAGTTGGTGCTGCTTAAGTTGTAGACTGATCTCTACCATTTCAAACTCCTTTACCCTGTCTAGAAGGACAATCCCTCAACCTGTGACCAGACTGACCGCACTCTAAACATCATTTTTTCCTTCAAGAGACACGCCCGGATGGTTCTTACACACTTATGACAAGTAGGGTAAGTCTTGGTGCCTGAAACACTTCCTTGAGACTTAGATCTTGGTGCTCTACCTCTCTGGTAATACCTATTTTTGGAGGATGGAACACTAGCTGAGTGAAGGGGATGGGGTTGAAAACTTCTAGTGACTTTGTTAGCGATTTCCACCACCCGATTTCTGCTGAGAATAGTCATAGTTCCCAGTCCTAGCCTTCTTATTCTTCTTAGACTGTTCCCTAATCTTATCACCCTCAACATACCGAACATGATTCATAAGCCTATATATGTTCATATCTCCTAATAACACAGCATTTCTACACAGTTTTCAACAAATCAAACACTCTATTCAAGAACTTATTCATTTGAGCCCTGAAGTCAACAACCATGTGAGAAACATACCTGGAGAGTTGGTTAAACTTCATCCCATACTTTAAGACTGTGATGTTAACCTGCCTCAAGTTCATGAATTCCTGAGCCTTCGCCTCTATCAACTCTACTGGGAAAAATCTGTAGAGAAAAGTCTCACTAAAGTAGTCCAAGTGATTGGAGCTGCATTTACACCGCTATTTGATTCTATATAGTGTAACACAGATGAGTAAAATCCTTTAACTAGTATGATGCCAACTCAACCCGATCATTCCAAGTGAATTGCATTACCTCAAAGATCTTCTTGATCTCATCCAAGAATATCTGAGGATCCTCATTAGCTTGCCACCCTAAGAACTCAGGGGGTTCATCCTAACAATGTCATTGAGCCTTGCTGCTAATGATGCACCATTTTCATTAACATGAGCATGAACCTGATTGTTCTGGTTGGTCGTACTTTGAGTCAACATCAATATGGAATTCTTAAACTCAGCATTGGCGAGTTCTATATCTGGGACTGGAGGAGCTGCGTTTGCATTCTTGACATTCGCATTCCTAGCATTAGCTCTACGAGGAGGCATAATTTAAAACGTAGAACATCAAGTTAGAATGGAATAAGATCACACCTTACACACGACAAGAGTAACAACAAAGTGAAGATTTACTAAAACACTTCATAGCCTCCCTCTCATTAGATGTGGTGCACTTCACACCCATGAAAAGGACTCTACTTAGAGCAGCTTTTTAGACATCCTAGGACACTTAAACCTAGTGCTCTAATACCAAGTTTTGTCATGCCCCGAGCTACCCCCGAGACACGGATTCAGAACCTAGGATCATAAGTGATTCAAAGCTAATATTGTTAGCATGATCATGAGCATACTAAAGATAGTAAACTGATGCGGAAGTTAAATTAAAATTTATAATGAAAAGACGGGGAATACTCATATTTTATAAGTCATATAATATGAAGACTGACGAGTTTAATAAAATGAAGTTACTTACTCAATAGTAAGCTGAAACTAACTATGTTTGAAATAAGCCTCTGACTTATTAGAAATCCTGGGACAAGCCCCACCTTAATCTAGAAAAAACTAAAACGAAATGACTAAGGATTGAAAAGAGACTCATGACTATTATCTATGAGAATGAGGACTCACCACCGAACTTGCTCAATTGATGATCGGAAAATCAACCTATGCGTGATCTTGATGCTAAGAACCTAAATCTACATCATGAGAAGACGTAGCTCAAGTATGCGTCACTACTTTAAGGTACTGAGCATTTAGGATAAAATAAAGCTGAACAAACATATCTGAAAAAGCACAAAAATAAGTATTATAATGTGAACATTGTATACTGAATTCTGAGCTAACTGGATGCAGTGACCAATTTATGACATACTGAAATAGAATACTAAATATACTGATAAATGGTCAATGCAGAGAGTCTGGTTGAACTGTGGGAGCTATTAATAACCGATAATAAAACCACATTAGCTAAATGTGGAGTCCGATGTATACGCCCCATTGAGAGCACCCAATATACGCTGCCAAAGGTATAAAGGCATGCTGGTGTGATCACTAAACTGATGCCCACATAGGGGACTTAAAACCTACTTTCCTAGTATTTCAAGGTCTAATTGGGTACGCTGAACCCCAGTACGACTCGGTATAACGCTACTTCCGTTGATTTGTATAGTTAACTGATTATGTCTGAATTTCTGTAAATACTGGATAGCTCAACTTTACATGCAAACTGAGAATGCAACATTTAATCTGATGATGATGCATTAAAAACTGAAGCTTGTATAACTGCATAACTGAAATATCTGACCTAGCATGTGTAATTCAAGAACTAAAGAAATACAAAGGTAGGGTTCTGAAATTGATGTGATAAACTATATAATAACCTTACAATCTGATTTGGAACATAAATTTAATAAATTCGTTTAGTCCTATCAAAATTCTAGAAACTCTAGGTTTAATAATGAAAAAATAATCAAGAATCTGACTAGGGACCCAATAGGTGAAAGGAACCCACTAGTGAAATCCACATACATAGTGATGAAATTCACGGAGAAATACTTTGATTTCTAGGCTGGAATTGTTGGAAACTTGCATCGTTCTTGAACTAGGGTTCTTGTGATGCTTCTCCTTTCTTTCTTCTAATTTTATAACCTTTTATTTATGATTTGACTAAGGTAAGTTTTAATTATGTTATTAGGATTAAACTAATTTAAATCTGATGATTTAGGGTTAAAATGATGTATATTAAGGTTTAAATGAAGTGGGAAAAGACCAAAAGAACCCAGGGTAAGTTGTTGTTAGACCAAACGACGGTCAGGACAGACTGTCTGTCGTTTGATCAATGCTCCGTCGTTGGGTCCGTAGGTTTTGTCTGTTTGGCAGGCCTTTACTAAAACAGGCATAACTTTTACTTGGAGGTCTGAGTTTAGAAAGGTCTGTGGCTATGGAAATATAATTCAATTATCTATTTGTGTGTAGGTCATGGGATACCTAATTCATTTTCTTCTAAAAGTTATGACCATTTGAAGTTAACCAACTGCACTCCCCCTTAACTGTCTTATAATTTCAACCTACGGTGAGACCTACGGACCATGGTTCCAACAACGGATCGTGATGGTCATGCGTGGCTTATGTAAGAGAGTGGGATGAATGGGGTGTCGACGGTCATAGACTATGGACTGTAGTCTGAACTACGAACCGTAGATCCGTTTGTCGACCAAGACTTAACCAATTTTCCTGGGCTGAGAATTTTGGGAGTTTCTGACCCTAGCAATGGATATGCAGGAAGGACCGTGGGTCAGAATACAATCCGTTGATTCCACCGTTGGTTGCACCTGCAGATTTTTCTGAAAACCTGGTTGGTGTGTTTTGGATGGGATGTTACACTTGAAGAAAGAGATTTCAAGGATGCAAAACCAGACCTTAATTGTGATGAAAAACCCAAAATATTGATGGAGAAAAACTTGTAAAATATGTCTTATTTGTTGGAGCTCCCAAGCTTCAACAATGGAGTTTTTGGAGAGATGAATGGAAAGGTTTTATTTTGAGTTTAGGGTTTAGCCTTGATTGGTGAGTTTAGTAGTATAATAATATTAAATAACCCTCAATAAGTAATCCCCAACTTACCCAAAAGACCCCTACACTTATTAGACAATTCAACCAATTTAAATTTGACTTTAAAACGATGTGAGAAAATCTTGGCATTTACCGCGCATCGCAGAGGTATTTTTGATTCTTGTTCAGGAAACTACTTTGGAACAGAATGGTTCACGATGTCCTGCGTTTCAGTCAAAAATTTCCCTTTACTTGTTGGCTCCGCGTTTTGCAGCAGCCTCCACATCCAGGGGGAAGAAAGCTTCATCGGCCTATGTTTGGGTCCTCCTCGAGGACCCTTAGGCTAGTCCTCGAGGTATCATTCTCAAACTTTTAGACCCTATACATATCAGGATATTTATAGGAACCAGCTATAGTCAAATTCACCCAAAATCCATCCTCCAAAATTCAACTACAATACAATAGTTCTACTTCAATCAGTTTTTAGTCGTCTTGGACGTTCTTGGAAGTTTGACCTCCAAACATGTCCAAAATTTATACACTGCCTATAAACACTATGATAACAATTTTAGGACTTTAAAAACTGATGACACAATTGTTAGGATCTATTTCAACCTAGCTCATTTTGAGAGTATAACACAATATCCCTTGAAGTCAATAACACAAGCTCCAAGCATATCCTCAAGAGTTTGTATAGTACGCTCCGCTTGACCATCTGTTTGGGGGTGAAAAGATGTGCTTAAATTCACTTGTATACCCAACCCTCTTTTTGATGACCTCCAAAAGAGAGATTTATATTGAGCACCTCTATTCAAAATTATGGATAAAAGGATCCCATGAAAACTCACAATCTCAGTTTTATGGATCCTTGCGTAATCATCCGTCGAATAAGTAGACTTAATAGGGATAAAATGAGCGGATTTCTTCAGTCTATCCACAATCACCCATATGGAGTCATTTTGCCTTTAAGTCTGAGGCAAACCCACTATAAAATCCATATTAATGTCTTCCTACTTCAAAGTAGAAACTTTAATATCTTGGAGTCGCGATTCAGACACTTAGCAACAAATTACCCTATGTCCCTTTTGAAGACATCAGCAACAAACTACGCTATGCCCCTTTTCAAGACATGACATCACACTAAAACACTTCTCTAAGGTCACGGTACATCCTAGTAGAACCAAGATGAATTAAATAAAGAGAACCATGAACTTCCTTAAGAGTATAGTTTATCAGATTATCAACATTGGGTACACTCAATTTCTCATAGTACCTCAAAACACTCCCCCCCCCCTCGAACTAGAATGACTCATTGATATTACCAAAAAATGTATTATTTCAACTTCGTCAATGATAAATCAAGGTGTTGCTTAGACTTCACCTAAACAATCATAGACAATTTAGCGTTACAATTGACCATAAAACCACCAGTAGGAGAATCCTCCAATCAGACATCCAAATGAGCCAACTATGAACATATTTCACTAAGTCTTTATTAGTTTCCCCTAGATGAGACATACTATCCATTTTCATACGACTTAGAGCATCTACAACCACATTGCATTTCTCGAGGTGGTAGAGAACACTCGTGTCATAATATTTCAACAATTCTAACCATCTTCGTTGTCAGATATTTAACTCATTTTGGGTAAACACATATTGAAGGCTATTTTCGATATACATATCAACTTGGACACCATATAGGTAATGCCCCAATATTTTCAAGGTACAAAACCACTGCTGCTAACTCAAGATCATGATTTAGGTAGTTCTTCTCAAGAACTTTAAGTTTTCTAGAGGCATTGTCAATAACTTTCCCATGTTTCATAAGGACACAACCCAATCTGATTCGATATGCATCACAATATACCACAAAACCTTGGTACCTCTGATAAGGTCAACACCTGAAGCATGTAAGCCTATATATTAACACTTGGAATCTTCTTTCACAAGCCTCTGACCACTCAAGCTTCAAATTATATTCGGTCAAGGTTGTTAAATGAGATGCAATAGATGCAAACCCATTAAGAAACCTTGTTCGATAAAATCCTTATATCGGTTGGGGACAAAGGACTAGGACAATGCTTAGTCGGTTCAATCTTTCTCATATCAACCTCTACACCCTTACAAGAGATGATATTTGCCAGGGAATTTGTCAACCCAAATGAAATTACTAGAAAGTCATAGCAACCACACCTAGTTTGAAAAGCCGTTTTAGGTATGTGCTCACCTCTCAACCTCAATTGGTGATATCCTGACCTCAAGTCGATCATAGAAAAGTAGCTTCCCCCTTGGAGTTGATCACATAAAATGTCAATTTAAGGTAGAGGATACTTGTTCTTAATCATGACTTTATTGAGTTGTCCGTAGTCAATACAAGATCACCCCAAAGAGAAAAATTACGATGAATGAAACCCTTGTCTAGGATGTCTTTGAGTTGAGCCTTCAAATCTTTCATTTTGGGCAAAGCCATCTGATAAGGAGGAATCGATATGGGGTTCATATCCTATAGCAAGTCAATACCAAAATCATCTCGTTCAGGAGGGATTCCTTGTAGATCATTAGGAAAGATCTCTAAATGAACCGGTTTTAGAGTGGAAGGGGGGATAAATTCCTACAGGTCATACAATATCTTATTTAAAAGAATCTCAAATGATCACTCAATGGTTTCTAAGCAATAATGTAAGGGTTAAGGACCTAGACACTAAAATATCTTATTTAGAGTCGGTCCACGTAATGAAGGACTTTCTAGAAGTCTTTCCCGATGACGTGGTTGGAATTTCTCACAAATGGGAAATTGATTTTTGTATTGACTTATTACTAGATACAAACCCCATTTCAATTCATCCTTATCGAATTGCTCAAGATGAAATGAAAGAGTTTAAGTCTTAACTCAATGTTTTACTAGACAAAGGCTTCATTCGACCAAGTATTTCTCCATGGGGTAATCTAGTGTTTTTTGTGAAGAAAAATGATGGGTCCCTTATGATGTACATTTATTACCGCCAACTCAATAAGGTCACTATAAAGAAAATTTATTGTTTACCTAGGATCGATGACTTATTTGATCAACTCAAAGGGGCAAGATACGTTTCTATTATAAATTTGAGTTCGAGATATCACCAACTAAGAATGAGAGGTGATGATGTTCCCAAAATGGATTTCTAAACTACGTATGGTCAATATGAGTTCCAAGTAATTTAATTTGGGTTAAGTAATGCCCCGATAACTTTAATGGACCTAATGAATAGGGTATTATGAAATTACCTGGATGCCTTTGTGATTGCCTTTATTGAATATTTCTTGGTATATTGTAAGAGTAGGGATATGCATATGGGACATTTAAGGGTGGTATTGCAAGTTCGTAAGGAACACCAACTCATTGCTAAGTATAACAAGTTTGAATTTTGGTTAAGGTCGGTTGCGTTTCTTGGTCATTTCATCTCTAGTGAGGATGTAGAGGGCGGTCTAAGAAAGAAGGAAGCGTTTAACAATTGGCCTAAACCTTTGGATCCAACCGATATAAGAAGTTTCTTGGGTCTAGACGGATATTATAGAAGGTTTTTCGATGGATTTGCATCTAATGCATCTCCTTTGATAACACTAACTCAAAATAAGGTGAAATTTGAGTGGTTAGAGTCTTGTGAAAGAAGCTTCCTAGTGTTGAAAGATATGCTTACCTCCACTCCAGCGTTGACCATACCGTAGATTACCAAGGATTTTGTGGTGTATTGTGATGCTTCCCCGGTAGGTTTGGGTTTTGTCCTTATGCAACATTGAAAGATAATAGTTTATGCCTCTAGGCAAATCAAGGTTCATTAGCATAACTACCCAACTCATAATCTTTAATTAGTTGCCGTGGTGTTTGCCTTGAAAATATAGAGGCATTATCTCTATGCCGTATATGTTGATATATATACCTACCACAAGAGTCTTCAATATATCTTTACTCAAAAATAGTTTAATCTCAAACAAACAAGATGGTTGGAGTTATTGAAGGATTACAACATGAGTGTTCTCTACCACCCCGACAAGGCTAACGTGGTTGCGTATGTTGTAAGACCTAGGACTAAAAATAGTGTGTTTGATGGAGAGAAAGTAAAGAACGACCTGGTTAACTATATTAATAGTTTGGCTCAGTTGGATGTTCGGTTAGAAGATTCTCCTAATGGTGGTTTTATTGTCTATCATAACTCGATATCGTCTTTAGTTGTTGAGATAAAGTCTAAGCAACATATTGATCCTTTGTTGATGGAGTTGAAGGTCGTTTCTTAGTAAAATGAATGAGTTATCCTCCTAGGTGAATGGTGTGCTTAGGTACCAATGTAGATTGTTTGTACCAGATGTTGATGATTTGAGGAACCAAATTTTGGAGGAAGATCATAATTCTCGATATTCTTTTCATCCTTGTGCCACAAAAATGCATTTAGACTTTCAAAGGTTTATTTTTTTGATGGCTTGAAAAGGGATAGCGGAATTTATGGCTAGGTGTCCTAATTTCCAACAAGTAAATGTCGAGCATCAAAATTCGGGTGGCTTACTTTAAGAGATGCAAGTTGCCGCTTGGATGTTGGAAGAGATTAATATGTAATTTGTAGTGGGTTTGTCTCGAATACGTAGACAAAATTACCATATCGGTAGTTGTGGTTGTGTTGATGAAGTCTACGCAGTTTATCCCCATTAAGTTTACTTATTCGGTGGAGGATTATTCAAGAATCTACATTAATGAGATTGTGAGTCTTCATGGGATCCCTTTGTCCATCATATCGAATAGAGCTGCATAATAATTTCTCAGTTTTGGAGGTCTTTTCTAAAAGTATTGGGTACTCATGTAAAGATTAACACCTCTTATCATCCTCAAAGGATGGTGAAGTGGAATTTAATATTTAAACCCTAGAGGATATGTTAGGAGCTTATGTAGTAGATATCAAAGGAAATTGGGACGATCACTTGCCGTTGATTGAGTTCTTTTTATATTAATAGCTATATTTCGAGTATTTCCATGACTTCTTTTGAAGAACTATATGGTAAGAGATGTAGGTTTTCGACTGGGTGGTTTGAGATTGGTGAATCTTCACTCCATGGTCTCGAAATTGTCACAACCCGCAAGTACACCCTAGGAGTTAGTGCATCCTTGTGTTGTCACACGGCAAATGAGACTTCAAGAAGTCTCATCTACGCCTCTCGTATAATTCATTGCATAATAAACATTCTAAAATGAGTAAAAATTAAATTCTTATTCACATACAAATAACTCTTTCATAAACAATATGCAAATGGAATACTTTCCATTAAACCATTAAACCTTTACAATATCTGCTTGAACCATTTAAACTTTAGAGTATACAATACATGGGACTAAGACCATACATGTGGATATTTTTCTTGAATTGATGAGGACTCACTAATACACCATCTTCAACCCTTAGAAACCTATCCATCGTTCATGGCACATCAAGATTCCAATTCCCTATACTTTAGTCAAAAAGTAAAATAAGGGGTTAGCACATTAGATATACTAAGTATGGAAGCCATGTAAAAACCATTACATTTTGTAATAAAATGTTTTTCATGAATCTTGATTTAAAACATCATACTTTAAACATAAGATCAAAATTTAAAAACCTAGAATCACATAGAATAACATTAAACAAATTATCATATTTTTATAACTCACTTTACAGTGAACTCAATCACTGTACATTGAAGTACTTCACTGTTACAATGAAGTACTTCAGTGTTATAGTGAAGTACTTCACTGTTATAGTGAAGTACTTCACTGTTATAGTGAATTCTTAAAATTTCGTATTATGAATCTTCTAGCATGTAGTCTTCTCACTAAAGCTATCCTAAGGTTCAATTAAGTCAGAAAAAGAGAGACCGCCCATACAACATCTATATATGTGCCTAAACGATCCTTAAGATTACTCTTAATGAGACACATACACACCTACAATAACATTATAAACATCAAGGTAAAATTCTTCTACCAAAGGTGATTATAAGTTTCACTTGAGTGAGTTGTGAAGCGATCGTCCAAAGAATCCCTTTTACACACACTCTCAAGAGATCCAATAGACCCCCTTTGATAGAATTATTCTCACTAAATGCACTAACACATAGATGATATGACATTCTCCTCCCAAAGGCTATAAAAAGATCTACTCAAGTAAATCAAAAAGATAACGTCCATGATTGACCTCTTCAAGATTACCTAAATATTCCTTAAGAGTACCTAAGGCTTAGATCATGTCCACTACACCAAGTATATTACCTAACAAGAGTAATTCTCAAGACTTCCATCGATAAGGCATGAAGACATCATCCTTTATGCCCTCTTCACAATTTAATTAAGGAATCCCTAAGTCACTCTAGATTAGGTTAGTTCATCAATAAACTCATACCTCACTTAAAGACATTCAAGTAATGTTCTTGGAGAAGACCTAGGGACTCTAACTAACATCTTTAAAGCCTATTGTGCAATGCCTAGATAGCATTTATACCACCACCTAAACTTCATAGAACTTCTATAATGCTATTAAGTATCCCATATGATAAGAATATGCAATAACCCACATAGACCATGGTAGCAAAGCATGGAATCCGGAGTTCTATCCTACCTCGATGAGTTTGTTCTACTTGCCAATGTAGAACGTGAACACATCCCATGTAGGCACATGGTTAAGGAATATTAAGGGCTTCTTTGGATTCTAGTATTATACTTTAACTAGAACTACTTCTCTTACCATACTCACTCGGTGCTAGCATTTGTTATCATAGAGTAATTTACATTAAGGTTCGTATAAAAGGGTTCCATATCTAGTTCAAAACCGAATTACATTTACCCTACTTAAGAAAGGTCCACTAGGGCTGCCTTACAATGAACAAAAAGCTCATTATAACTTTTCCCAAGGTTAGATATGATGCCGTTCCAGCTAATCAACCTAAAGTCCATCATTCATCAAATGAAGGATACCATTACAACTTAATACTTGAAGATTCATAACCTTACAACTATGTTCAAGGTTTCACATTAACATTCATATATTCAAGACTCTTGTAATCCTAAGTCAAGACATAATCACATATTAACATTAATACATGTATCAAGTAAGGCACACAAGTCTACCTAAACAAGACACAACATACTTCACCCTTTAGCTCATATTACATGTTATTTTAGAAGCATATAGGAATAACCATTATCATCTTTAAGTCCCCCTATACACTACACAGATAAGAACATAGTCCTAGTCTAACATGATCATCTAACATCAATAAAATAACACATACTTACACATTACTTAAAAAATAGGTAAATATGATCATACTTCACATAATCAACTACACAAATCATCATAATGCTTCAAGTGGTGCCGCAAGGCCATGATCATCATATCACATAAAGTAATGCCGACAAGGCCACATCAATTCACATAACACTGCCACCATAAGTGGACCATACCAATCACACATCAATCAAGAGATAAATTAACATAGATATAAATAATATTAGAAGAGTTAGGGCAGCATACGATCCACTTGAACTCATCACTTCAGCCCCAAGCTAAATCATCCAAATTGATACCAAAAGGCCCTTACCATGGCCATGAACAGCAATTTAATACAATAACCATAATACCCAATGAATCTAGGTCAATTCAATATAGGTTTATAAATCTTATACAACCTAAACATCTATTGAATATAATCCATACATCATTAGAAAGTCCATAGAAATCTACACTAGAATCTATAAGCATCAAGTGCATATCAATTCAATAAGCTTAACATACAATAGATCTAAGAGTATTCATTACTCAATTAATAAAATAGAAACAGCTTATACATCATACATACATAATCTATACATGAATCCAAATCCCATAACAATCTACACATGAATTCATTAATATAAGAGCATGATCACATAACCCATATTTTAGTCCAAATTGAGAGATTTGTGAAGGTCAAGGGTTCATAGAGAATTTCATTGCAAAATATCAATTAAACATCAATATAATAATATCTTAATGTTTGAAAACCATTTATGCAAAAACCCAAGACATAGAGTAGAAATGGGACTTTTTCATTTTTTTGAAATCCTTTGAAATCATATTTGAAATTTTCTCTATGGTGATAGAAAGCCTTAGATGAAGAACTACGATACCTTATTTGAAGAACCCAATGAAAATTGTAGAACTATATTTGAAGAACCATCTTCAAGATCCATCTTTACCTTGAATTCACATGTAGGTTTTTGGAGAAACTTTTGGAGGGAATGTGTTTTGATTTAGGTTTTAGGGTTATAATGAGAGTTTAATGACTTATATAATCTTAAAATACCCATAAACACTTAAAAGAACAGTCCAAAGACTGATAGGGCTTGGGTTGAACTTACAAGTTCATTCTCAACTTAAAAGTAAGTTGGCAGGAAAACACTCTGCCCATCGACGCCCATACCAACCAACTGTGGTCTCACCCACGCCCCCTCATTGGGATCTCGTGAGTTGCACCAGAATCTCCCAAACCTGTCGTACAAGTAGCTCCATCGATGAGACCCATCGACGGGTCGTTGCCTAGTTGACTGGCTATCGTTTAGGTCGTCGATTACCACTCCCTGGCAGTGTTGAGATCCAATATTGGGGGTCCTCCATTAGGTCCCCTTGTGGGTCTTATGTGGAGTCGTACCTAGACGTTTCCAACCCAAATATGTTTTAATACGACTTAAGGACCTAGACATGAATTTTATCCAAAACAAACATGTAAAACTCGAAGAAACATACATTGACAATCAAGTTCGTTTCAAGGCAAACTTTTCGGACGTCATGGACTTTCTTTGATGTATGACCTCCAAACTTCATGAAACTTGACATACTTCTGACATACACTATATAACTCATTTAAGGACTTCATAACCTCATGAATCACATATAAACACATAAATCACATGTGAGGTACATAGGTGACTTAGTCTTCAAATGTCTTGGTTGTCCCTTGACGTTTCAATTCCAAAGAACCTAAACATTTAGAAACTGCCTCAAACCCACATTAAAAACCATTTTAGGACCTTATACCATCATGACAACCATGTTAGGATCTAAATTCACCAAATTCATTTTTGGGGTCTTACAGAAATAATTAATGACACATTGGAAAAAAATTATATTACAACGAATAGATTGAAAACTGCATATAGTCGGCAAAAGTCTCATGACAACAATATGAGAGAGACCTTGCGTGGGTACTAAGGTGTACCTTAAAATTTCATCTATGAAAGGGGTGATGAGATTCGGTAACAAGGGGAAGCTTAATTCCTGGTATGTGGGTCCCGATGAGATATTGAAACGGGTTGGAAAGGTTTCTTATGAGTTGAAATTACCTATTCAACTAGATTCGGTTCATCCAATATTTCATTTCTCCATTATCAAGAAGTTTATAGGTGATCCAGTGTTTATCCTCCCTATTAAAGTACAGGGAGTGAATGAGGACCTTTCATATGAAGAGGTTCCAGTGGAAATCCTTTATCATATAAGTATAGAAGTTGAGGAAAAAACAGGTGCCTCCGTAAAAGTTCTATAAAGAAAGCACCTTGTTGAGGGGTCTCGCAGTTCAGGTCTTTGATTTCGCTGGTGAGTTTTTAAGGGTTTCATTTAATTAGTTAGTTAGTTTGGGATTTAATTAGGGATTAGTGGTGGTTAATTAGGTTAGTTATGCAACTATATAAATTACCCTAAGCGTAAACCCAACTTAATACCTCCCTTTTCCCAAACTCATATTACTCTTCCCTCTCTGTACTGTCTCTCTCTATCTCAAAGAAGAACTCTATCGGAATACTAGGTCAAGGTAATTAGGAAGCAAGAATACAAATTTCCTACATCAATCTTCAACAAATATCAAGTTATGGGAACTCTCCACCGTTGGGATTCCTTTCCCCAAAGGGTTCTTACAATATTTTCGAAAAGATGATTTCATATGGGTTTCTTCCTAATACAAATTTGATTTTTTACATTGTGTTGTTTATGATTTATTTTGGTTATTATGGTTATATTATGTTGTATCATTGTTCAATTACATTCGTTCTTGATGAACTAACCTAGTGTGTGGAATGGATCATGAATTGCCCCAAATTTCCTTACCCTAGGTGATGAACTCTTGGTAAATTGAGTAGTATTGATGCAATGGAGTTACTTGTTGTGTTAATCACTATGAAATGATGTTGTTACATCGATTTCTGAGGATAATACCAATAGAGATGGATTTTGAAGGAGAAAGTGGTAAGATATTGTGACCGTAAACCTTTACTTCAATTGTGATGGCTCTTACTTGGTGATGAAGTTCAATTGAGGCATGTCTGATGATTGAATTAGATAGGTGTTGGTATGATGATGGTAATTAAAATTTCTTGATTGTGTGATTTTTCAGATTATGCTTAGGATGTAATAATTTAAGGTTGTTTATGAATTTCCTTTGTGCCTTATAATGATATGATGATGTTAATATGGTTATCTCACATGTAAGGGTTGTATTGAAAGGGTTTCTCATAAAATTAATTTTGATCTAGTGATGATGATATACCAGGAGTTAGCCTCCTATGACCTAAACTAAGCTACGATGAATAATAAAGGTTTAAAGACATTTCAAAAAGAGACTCTAGCTTAACATCGAGTGAACTAGTAGTGAGGAGTGTACGTTCCCATGTAGGGAAGGTAGGCTCACTATTATACTCATGAGATTGGAGACTACAATGTAAGGTGCATAAAGAGGGTCCCAAGCATATCTCCTAGTTCATATTTTTTTCTACTTTGGCAACTAGACCACCTTCTTTCTGTGTAGGGGTTTTTGGATTCCACATTTATCTCATTTAGTCTATGTCCATTTAGTCAACTTCTCCTTAATGTTAAATAAAGTAATAATGTGAACACTAACTAGGGTGACTTAAGGCTTTTGACTTTGTCTAGGTAGGGGTATGGGACTCCACCTGTACATTGCACTAGTTGGACTTGAGGAAGTCTTAGAAGGTTGTTCTTATATTTTTATAAAGTAAATGCTATGTATATGTTAATTTTTCATTTTGCCGATGCTACATGATGTTAGTTTCACTTATGAACATGTTATTGGTCTATATTGCTAAATAAGATGATGACTACTATTAATGACATGCTATATTGAATTAGACATTACTTGTGGTCCTTTGTTGAGTTTACTAGGTTGAGTAAGGTTATGAGTCTCTGCTTGGTCATTGCACAGGTAATATTAATGATGGTTTATGTATAAAGGTCTTTCTTAGGTTATAATGTTTCGAACTCTTATACATGTTAACTTTACTATACTTGATGATGATTGGTCTTATGTTGTACATGGATAGGATTTGCAGATTGTGTGATTGTGGGCTTGTATGGGTTCTTTGTGGTCCATAAGGGTTTTCCAAATGTACTTACAATCCCTTTGATCAAATGTCCTTTTATCATGATTTCAAATCTTTTATGTGCATGTTCTTATACTTAGTACATGTGATATGTTAAGCCCTATTTTTCCATTTTACCCCAACATTTTAGGGTACGATCGTTGAAGGATTCGTGGCCATTTTACAAAGAAGGCCTGGATTATTTCTCCAAGTGTGTGTATGTCCTCAGCCGGATATAATGCCTTTCTCATTCTACCTATTTTACTTGGAGATTTGTTTCACTCTGGTCAATTAAGACATTGTTGTAAGCCCTAAGTGGCATTTATGCATTTGTGTGAGGCATATGCACATATTGTTTAATTCCATTTAGATGGTTTAATATGAGACATCCCAATTAAGACTATATGGTTTATGTTTTCTATATTTGACACAAAAGTAGAAGGGTATGTAAGATTCTTATTGCTAGGAGTCTAAGTAAACTACCTATGTATATACTATGTGTAAGCGAGAGGTCTATGTAAACCTCATCATGCTGATGTAGATGAAATTTTTTAATTTTCTGCACTTTTTAACCTATGAATATAATGATGAATGATAAGATCCTAGTCATAGTACTCTCCAAGGAAGACGATGACGTTTATGTCTAGGAATGCTTCCAGGATGTGACAAACTTAGTTTCAGAGCATGAGGTTGAATATCCCTAAAATTGATGTCGCATTAAACAATGCCTATGTGGGTTCTTATTCATAATTGTGAAGTGCGCCACATTTAAGAATGAGAAACTATATAATGCTTCGGAAATCCTCATCTTCTTGTATTCCTATGTCGTGCCTCTAAACCCTAGTTTATGTGTGCTTTCACCTTAACGTTATGTTGTGGTTATAGGTATGAACACTCTCAGGGCAGCAGTAGGAAGGGACGAACAAAGAATGGATAAAGTTGGAGCTATGATAACCAAGCTCCTCTACAAGACAATTAAGTTCCTCCACTTGACCAAGAGCCTATGGGTGATCAATTTCAGGTTGTTCCTCCTCCTATGACAGAAAGGGAGATAAGATCTGCATTTCTCAATTTGGCCCAAGCCATGACTTCCCAAGCTAATGTTGTGACTTCTCAAGTCTAAGCCATGACAACCCAAGTGAATTGGGAAGTTGGACCCCATATTCCTCCACATTCAAGCGTTATGGCTTCTCGTCTAAGAGATTTTACTAGGATGAGCCCTCCTATGTTCTTTGGGTCAAAAGAGGATGAAGACCCTCTAGATTTCCTAGATGAAGTATTTTCTATGGGTGTGACTTCGGGGTAAAAGCTCGAGTTAGATGCCTGTCAACTCAAAGATGTGGTGCAAACTTAGTATAGCCGATAGAGGGATAATAGAGAACGAAGTGGTGGTAAAGTGACTGGGGAAATTTTGAAGAGGTCCTTCCTTGATAGGTTCTTTCCTAGAGTGTTGAGGGAAGATTAAAAGGTTGAAGAATTCATCAACCTTCATCAAGGAGTCATGAGTGTACTTCACTACTCCTTGAAGTTTACTAAATTGTCCAAATATGATCCATCCTTGGTGTCTAACCCAATGGATGAGATGAGTTGCTACCTTACGGGAGTGTACAAGTACTTGGTGGAAGAATATCCTTCATTTATGATTCATGATAATAAAGTACTTCTCGTCTCATGGTTCATGCTCAATAAGTGGAAGAAAGTAGATTAAGGAAGAAGAATAGAGAGGACAAGAGGGCCAAGTATTTTGAAAATGGTTCTTCAAAGGGGAGGTTGGAAATCCAAGATAAGTCGAGGTTCAAGAAGAGATGTTACAACCATAAGTATCAAAAGGGAATCGATGTCAGTTCACCAAGTAAGAAGAAAACTTGTGGAAAGTGTCGTAAGAAGCATTATGGAGAGTGCCTTGTTTGAAATGAAAATTGCTTTAAAGGTGGTAAAAGTGGTCACAAGGTTAGATATTGCCCAAATTTGAATGGGCAAGACATGGGGAGTGGACAATTAAGTTGTCGATGCGCCAAAAACAAATACCGTTTATGCTCTCCATACTAGGGGGAATAAGAGAGTTCTCCCGATGTGGTGATCGGTATGGTACAAGTCCTCTATATTGATGTTTATGCTTTACTTGATCGGGGTGCTACCTTATCTTTTGTTACTCCTTTGGTAGCTAGAACGATTTATATTTTTCTTGAGATTCTAAAAGAACCATTTATGGTGACTACCCCGGTGGGTGAGTCGGTGGTTTAAAATAGAGTACATAGAAATTGTCTTATTATGTTGCCAAATAGATTTACTTATGGTTAACGAGTAGAGATTAATATGTTTGACTTTGATGTTATGTTGGGGATGGATTGGCGCATGCTTGTTTTTCTTGCATTGGTTGTAGGACTAATGTTGTCAAGTTTAACTTTCCTAATGAACCCGTCTTAGAGTGGAAGGGGAAAAGTTCTTATCTTAGAGATCTTATCATTTCTTGTCTAAAGGGTTGTAAAATGATCTCAAAAGGGATTTTATACCATATTCTAAAAGTCAATGATTTAGACTCTTAAGTACCTTCTATAGTGTTAATCCCCCTAGTGAGAGAATTTCCATAGGTCTTTCCTAATGATATTTGGAAATCCCTCTCGAATGGGAAATCGTATTTTGTGTTGACTTGCTACCGCATACAAATACCATTTCAGTACCTCCTTATCGGATGGATCCGTCCAAATTGAAAATGTTAAAGGAACAAATCAAAGATTTACTAGACAAGGGGTTCATTCAGCCTAATATTTCTCCATAGGGTGCTCCGATTTTATTTGTGAAGAAGAAGGATGGGTCCCTTAGGATGTGTATCAATTACCGACAACTTAACAAGGTGACCATTAAGAATAAGTATCCTCTCCCTCGTATTGACAACTTGACTCCAAGGGGCTAGCTACTTTTCTAATATTGACGTGAGGTCAGAGTATCACCAACTTAGAATGAGATATGAAGATATTCCCAAAAATGCTCTCCGAACAAGATATGGTCACTATGAGTTTAGGGTGATGTCTCTTGGTTAATAATACCCGGCAGCATTTATGGAAATAATGATTGGTTGTTTTCAAACTACCAAGATGCATTTGTGATAGTTTTCATAGATGAAATTTTGGTATATTCAGAATAATGAGGTTATCTATATAGACCATTTGATGGTAGTTTTTCATGTTCTTAAGTAACACCAACTTTTCGCCAAGTATAGAAAATGTGAGTGTTAGTTGAGGTCGGTGTCTTTTCTTGGTTATATCATCTTTAGTGAAGGTGTAGCGGTTGATCCGAGAAATACAGAAGCGGCGAAGAATTGTCCAAGAGAGTTGGCTCCAACTGACATTAGAAGTTTCTTGCATCTAGCCTGTTACTATAGGATGTTTGTGGATGGATTTTCATCCCTTGATTCTCCTTTGAGTACCTCAAACAAAAAGAATGTGAAGATTGAGTAGCCAAAGGCTTGTGAAAGAAGCTTCCAATAGTTGGAAGATAGGATTGCCACCACTCTAGTGTGGACCTATCCGGAGGGTACCAACGATTTTGTCATATCTTTGAGGCAAACACCACGTTTGACTTGTGTCCTTATGCAACATGGGAAGGTCATACCGTATGCCTTTAGGCAACTTAACACTCCTTATAAGAACTACCCAACTCATTACCTTGTGTTAGCAACCGTGGTGTTTGCCTCAAACATATGAAGGCCATATTTGTATGGGGTTCATGTGGATGTGTATAACTGTAACACTTCGAAAGCCCAAGACCTAATCTAGAGCATAACATCTGTGTATAAAAGTTAGAACATTGTTTTACTGTCAAATATATTGTATAAGTCATTTCAGATGATTTTGACTCAAAACATCAAGGAACGTCCATGACATCTAGAGACTAGTTCAAAAGGAAATATTGTGGCTTAACCTATTTGACAAGGTTTTAGGAGTCCAAATTTGATTAAATTTGGTAAAAGGTACCTAAAATGTATGAGAGTTGGTTTAAAGTAGAAACATCTGGGTACGACTCCTCAAGGACCAACAAAGCTTCCTTGAGGAGGCCCTCACAGTTAGGCAAAAAGATGTATAAAATAGTAGCCATTGACTAAGGACAACTACGGGGTGTGGTACAACCGACAGGCATCTATGTCCACTGTCTTTGGATGCTTAGCCATTTTGAAAAGAGGGGGGCCTTATCCGTCGACTGACCTACGACATGTAGATCGGGGTCTTGTTAGTCAGCTTTTAACTTTTCTTTGAAGTTTTAAGTTGTTTAATTTAATTAATTAGGTGGTTAGTTAAATATTTATGGTTTAATGGATGTCTAATTAAGTTAGTTAAGGACGTATATAAAGACCTAATCCTAATTAAACTAACCCAACCCCCACAATTTCAAAACACAAATTGCTCCTCCTTCTCTCTACTTTCTCTCTCCCAAAGAACCTCCATAGAAGACAATGACAAGGGGTTTTATAAGGAAGAAATAATATTAATTTTATCCATCAATATTCAAAAATTCACAAAGTGTGGGAACCTTTCACTTCTGGGACTCCTTTCCCCCAAAGGGTTTTTCCGAAATTGATTTCAAAAAGTTGAGTTTCATGTGGGTTTATTTTTAAACGAATTAGATCTTATAAATTGGTTTGATTATGATTTTATTATTATTATTATTATATTATGATGTATTTTGATTCATTAATTCTACTTTTTGAAGTATTGACCTAGTTTATGGAAGATGACCTTTTCCCTTAAATCCTAGGTTGTGATTTTGAATTGAATTGGTTAGTATTGGTACAATTGACTTGGTTAGTGTGTGAATTATTATTCTATGATGTTAATATTCCAATTGATAGATGAATTCGGGTTGGTTGATTGTAAGACCATGATGATGACTTTTGAAAAGGAAGAGTAAGACTTTGTGATCTTGATACCTTAACTCTATTGTGATGACTTATACTTAATTATGTTGATTCAATTGATATTATATGTGTTGTTATTGGGGTGATTAGGATTGCATGATGTTGGTATTTAAATGTCTTGTCTTATGAATTGTGAGATAATGTTAAGCTTGTGATTATATAACGATGATGTTGATTCACTTGTGTGTATTACAATTATGTGATATAATGGTGTTGATCTCACTATGAGGGTTGTGTTAAAAGGTTATTCTCATGCAATTCCTACTGACCTAATGTTGATGATATACAAGGGGTTAAGCTCCTATGACCTAAACTAAGCTTTGATAATAATGGATGACATAAAGATATTTCAAAAAGGGACTCTAGCTTAACAACAAGTACACTAGTAGTGAGTAGTGTCCCTTCCCACATAGGGAAGGTAGGTTCACTATTATACTCATTAGAATGAAGACTATAATGCATAGAGCATAAAGAGGGTCCCAACTACAACTCATAGTTCTTGATCTATGTTTCCTCCATAGGAATACTAGCTAGTGGATCCACCTAGATGCTATGTTCATATTTGGTACTACTTTCGTTGGTAGACCACCTTCAATCGGTGTAAGGTTTCACAACACACGATTCCACACTTGGCTCTTTTTGTCTATGTTGGTTTGGGAAAGATATTCTCAAAAGTAGAATGATGTAATAGAGTGAACTCTATCTAGGATGACCTAAGGGGTTTAACTTATGCTTGGTATAGGTATGTGACTCTACCTATGCCTTGAACTAGTTAGCCTTGAGGGAAATCTTAGAAGGATGTTTTTGTGTTCTCATGGGCTTATAATTTAAATGATATGTATATGTTGATTGCACTATATGATATTGGTTTCACATATGAGCATGTTGTTTGTCTATATTGCGAAAGTATGATAGCGTTACTTTAGATGTTATGTTATGTGAAGCTAGGTGTTGCTTATGGTCCTTTGTTGGGTTACTAGATTAAGTGAGGTTATGGGGCTTTGCTTGGTCATTGCACTTGTAAACTTGATAAAAGGTTATGCTAAGGGTCTAGTATATGCTGAAATGTTAAGAAGTTCTTCTATATGCCTTTTTATTACAATATGATGTTGAAGTTATTGGGTAATACATATGTTGACTTGACTTAGTATTGTTGCTCTTGTGTTGCGTATGATACTACATTGAGGATTATATGCTTATTAGTTAGAATACTTTCTTAGTGGTCCATAAAGGAGATTTTACAGTAAGTTAACTTTTTTTTAACAGCCGGAGAGTATACCCTAGAAGTTATGGTATCCTCAAATTGTCACACGGCATTCGACCTCTCAGAGGTCTCATACGAGCCCTTGGACATCTTTAATTGCATAATCATAAAAATAGCAAAAAAATTATAACTTTTCATAGCACACCATTTGCTAGAACATTACTTTATATATATATATATATATATATATATATATATATATATATATATATATATATATATATATATATATAAATATTGTAATACATAGTTAGACTCTAATTATGTCATCTTTAGACACAAATCAAAAGAATAGATTAGGGACACAACCCTTAATAACATAAAATATAAGTGTAAGCTATTACATCAACATAAAATTTAAGTCTAAGCTATTAAATAAACTTAGGGTCCCTTTACTTGAACTTGGGAGATCTATCCAAGCTCTTCACTTAGGAGACATCCTCTAGCCATCACCACCAACAATTTGTCTAAAAAGACGAAGAACAATGGTATTAGCACAAGAATACACTAAGTATGGCAACCATGCATTTAAAGAGGACATTTTATTTGAAATCCTACAACATGTCTTTTTAGTAAACTTCATGAAAATAGGCACATATGACTCAATATTGTTCACATACATCATATAGACATAGACAATACTCTTAATAGTATATAAAGCCATTTATCATACTTTGATAGATATTCAATACATACCATGCATTACCTCTCTTTTGTCTTACTTATTTCCTTAAGTAACCCTCAAGTGTACTTAGTACAATGTATCACCTTGAGGAGACCGTACAATAGTCTTTCATAATATGATTCATAACACAATCACATATATTCCTCAGTCTTAAACACCTCATAGACATCAAATTCACATAAGGACCATCACCTAAGACAACTCCTAACTCACATTAGTGCAATATGGAGGTAGCATCACATAATACTACTTCCACCAAGTGTACCTAAGAAGTCACCCTAGTCTAGGCATAACATATTTAACAAGTCATAACACTTTCATTTATAACTAGACATAAGGACACACACTTCATAACATCATCTAAGGACTCTTTACGTTACTACAACCTTAGCCATAACTCATTTAGTTCATACCATAGGTAAACTACCCTCATCACCGCTTCACAAGCTTACTTGTGCAATGTACACATGGTTTCCAATACCCCCACATATACTATGTAAAATCATTTAGAAGCCACAAGTGTTACTTACATACATAGTCATAATTCATGTCTTGACATATCAAAATTACTTGACATGCATTCATACATGTCATACATAACATAAGTCTTTACTTCATATTGGCCTCCAATCCCATATTTTCTTGAAGTTATCTAGTGCAATGCATAGGTAGTGCCCATAGTCCTCCCAATAATAAGTACATTTCTCAAGGAATTTAGATTAGAGTTCATGTTCTTATCTTAGTTCATTTATAGACTTTTGGGAGACATAGTCATAACGGAATAGACCATAGGAGTTGTGAGGAGTCCGGTGTTCTACTCTCACACTGAAAGAGAAGGTACTACTTGCCAAAGTAGGACCTTCATACAAATTTTTTATTCTAGTGGATCCACTAAACTAAAACGTACGGTGGCATGTAGTTATGAAATAAGGAGGTTTCTTCAAGAAACCTTGACTTCTAACGTGTAGGTTTCCATCTTAGAAGACAACATCTAGGTTGGGAACCTGGACATACTAAATGTGAAGGTTCTATTTGTGGGAAGCCGGACTTACTAAAGTGAAGCTCCCACTCTCAATTCATGTTCACTCGGTGCTAAGCTTAAGCTCCTTTTTTATAAACATCATTAAGCCTTTAGATAACACTAGTTCATAAAGGCTAGGAATTAGGGACTTTCTCCTACATACATAATATAGATCAAATGTATCTAAGATGATAATTCTACCTTCATCTTAGAACCTACATTATGTGAGAATGTCGTTTCACATAATCCACTTCATACTCTATTGTGTGTGCATACATATGTGATATCTACCTTCACATAAAGACCACAATTGCTCATATCTAATAAACATATGTTTCACATGCATATAAATAGATAATGATGCATATGAGAACTATCCTTTCCTTAGTCACCATCAATCTACCACACTTATAGCTATGCATGAAGTGTGTGTACATTGGTAAACAATCATTAGATAATGGTTATCGCATAGCATTGAGAAAGCGACCTCTAAAGATAACAACACATTTACAACATTCTTCAAGTCTTAAGTCAAACACATCTATAGTATTAAACACAATAGAGTACACACACTCACATTACATAATAGTAGACAAGAACATATTCAACTACATAATAGAAGACTCCTAGCATACTGCGATCACACATTCATATAGGATTCATATAGGTAGGGGTCATGCTACAATGATATTTTTCATCACTAGACATATAGAAAACCTAGCCCTAACATAATCATCACACACATACATATAACCTCATCCCCACACCTAGACCATGAAACTAGCTTTAAGGGCTATTCATAAACTTCACCTAACATCAATTCACTTAGAACATGATAATAGATTCAAGGCTATATCCTTCAACTTCCTCACATGTAAATCATCATAACAATCATCTTGCATATAATGACTTCAAGGCCATGATCATAACACATAAACATATACTAGAACGTAGACAACGCCACCATAAGTGGATCATACCTATCAACACAATTCAATATAAATTCTAAGCTAATAAGAGGAAATAGGTAAACTTATAAAATCTCCAAGATAATTATCATCTTTGATCATTCATAACTCTTCGTATTCAATTGATATAGAGATTAATGTCAATAACCAATTCAATACAATTCTATAAACATGAAATCAAGATCACAAGACCCACATTATAGGTTAACTTTCAGAAATTAGGATGACCATGGGTTGTTCATAAAATTTGATGGAAATTCTTCATAAAATCAGTAGGTTAACATATATTTATCGTTAGAATGATTTTGAAATCAATTTGAAAAGGAACTCATGGATAAATTGAAAGATAGGACTTTTGACTTAGAATCATGCTTCGAAATCGTTTGAAAGGCCTCCATATATGAATGGTTATCTAGGGATGAAGGATAATGATACCTTATAAATTTGAAAACCCACGAAAATCGTAGAAGAAACCACCAAGAATCAACCTCCGTAGCTTGTTCTTTAGCTTGGTTTTCAATAGAGGTTTTGGGGGTTTTAGAAGAGGAGAGTTTTAGGGATTTTGATTTCTTAATGAGTTTTGGGTTTTTAACTTTGGAAAAGGGTTAAATAGGTCCTAAAAACAGTTTATAAATATCTCCTAAATTTACTAAAACACCCCCATACTTATTGGGACTTTTAGACATGTCAAAATTGACTTTAAAATGACGCAACCGAATGTGGGATGTGGTTGCGCGTCGCGGGGGAAGGCTATAATTGTGACCCGATTAATTTAGAGGCAGTGAACTACGTCTTAGGCGTACGAAGCGAGGCTGGTGCCCAATCTTGGTGCTGCACGCTGCCTTGGGAAGCCTCCTTGTCCAACATTTTGGTGCTCCTTTGGGGCCCTAAGGATTGTCCTATGGGAGTTGTACCCAAATGTTCTTACCCTTCATATCTCAATTAAGATACTAGGGTCAACTACAATGTCTTTAAACTAAAAAAATTATATAAAAATATGGCAAACATACAAGGACTCACTAGTACGTCTAATGACTAACTTTCGGACGTTGTTGACATTCTTTGATGTTTGACCTCCTAACATCTTACAATCAATTATACAAGATTTAAAACACTTTATTAACATGTTATTAACCTTTTTAGCATGATTTAAATTTATGTGTACATGTACTTCAAAACTTAGTACAAGTAATGTGCTAACCCCTATTTCCTCCCTTTTCCCCGAGATTTTATGTACCGGTCATTGAAGGGTTTATGATTAAGTTTCAAGAAGGCTTGGATCATTACTTCAAGCGTGGGTATGTCCTCAAGTTCAGAGGATTATGTCTTTACCTTATTCTTCATGTGGTACATTGTTATAGTCTAAAGACAATCGTTTCACTCTTGTACTTCGAGATACTGTTGTAAGCGCTAAGTGACATTTATACATTGTGTAAGGACTATGTACATGTTTTTTTTCCATTTCGATGGTTTAATATGAGACACCCTTTTTAAGACTATATTGTGTATGTTGTCAATATGAGACATAAAGGTAGAAGACTATGTAATCTTCTTATATGAAGGGTCTACGTGTACTCGTTATGAGTATATTATGTTTATGCGAGATGTCTATTTAAACCTCATGATAGATATACACACAAAAATTTTAATTTTTTGTATTTTAAACTATGAATGTAATGATAAACGCTAAGAGGGTTGTCTTATTCCTCTTCGAGGAAGACGACACCGGTTACGTCTAGGGGGTGCTCCCCGGAAGTGACAAACTTGGTATCAGAGCATAATGTTGAATATAAACAGATTTCAATGTCCCATTAAACCCCGTCTATGTAGGTTCTAATTCGTAATTATAAGTCGTGTCACAGTTTTTAGTAAGAAGCTATATGATGCTTTGGAAATTCTCATTTTCTTAGAAATCCAATATCGTGCCTCGAGAGTCTTGACTCTATGTGGCCTAAGCATGTAATGATTTTATTGTGATTATAGGTGATGAATACTCAAAGGTAAGACGCACGAAGAATTTATAACTAGATTTCTAATGTAAGAGTTCCTCTCCAGGGCAATCAAGACCCTTCTCTTGAAGAAGTTGCTAATGATGATCAATATGCGGCTCAATACATTACTACTCAAGCACAATCTGTCACTACTTAAGATCAAGACATGATGTCCCAAGCTAATCAGGAAGTGGTACCCCGAGGAACATGTTAGCACCGTGGTCTCTCGCTTGAGGGATTTCACAAGGATTAATCCTCCTAGTTTCTATGGGTCCAAAGTGGAGGAATACCCCCAAGAGTTCATTCATGAAACCAATAAAATCATTTACGCTATGGTGTTTACTACTAGTAAAAAGGTTGAGTTATCCACCTTCCAACTTAAGGATGTGGCCCAAACTTGATACATCCAATGGAGAGACAATAGGCCTTTGAGGTGTTATTCTGTCACATGGGATTCAAGAAGGATTTTCTTGATGGTTATTTCCAATGGAGAAGAGGGAATCAAAGGTGGAAGAAAATATCAATCTTCGTGAAGGAGGTATGAGTGTGTTTGAGTACTCATTGAATTTTACTAAGTTGTCCAAGTATGCTTCTTCTTTTGTTTCCGACCCAAGGGATGAGATAATCCATTTTTTATGGAAGTGTTCAATGACTTGAAAGAAGAGTATCGTTTATTTATGCAACATAATAACATGAATATTTCTGGTCTCATGGTTCATGCTCAACAAGTGGAGGAGGAAAGGGTTAAGAAGAAGGGTAGAGATGATAATACAGCAACGTCATGTGATGGTAATTCTTCAAAGCGTAGGATTTATATCCAAGAAAAACCTAGATGCAAAAAGAGGTTTTATAAGCAAGTTCCTTCCAAATTACCGAAGGCTCATGAATATAGGGTTTCTAACCCTAAGCCTCAAAAGGGAAGGGGTACTAGTTCACCAATAAAGAAGCCAACTAGTGGAAAGATTCGCAAGAAGCATTATGGTGATTTCCTTATTGGTATGAACAATTGTTTTGGATGTGGTAAAAGTGGTCACAAGGTCCGAGATTGCTAAAATTTGAAGGGACAAGACAAGGATATTGTACAAACAAGTGGTTCAAATGTTTATGCTCCAAAGAAGAATTCATTTTATGGTCTCTGCTCTAGGGGTAAGAAAGAGAGCTCTCCCAATGTGGTGACCGGTATGTTAAAAGTTTTTTCTATTGATGTAAATGGCTTACTTGATCCCGGTTCTACTTTTTATTTTTTTACTCCTTTAGTAGCTAAAAAAATTGATATTTTACCCGATATCTTGAATGAACCTTTTTCGGTGGTAGTGAATTTTAACTTTCCAAATGAACCCGTTTTAGAGTGGAAGGGGAGAAATTATACTCCTAGAGGTCGTATCATATATTTTTAATGCTTGTAGAATGATCTCTGAAGGGTGTCTATACCATATTGTAAGACTCTAACATTTAGACTCTGACATTCCTCCGATTGAGTCGGTCACCATAGTGTGGAAATTTCCGGAGGTTTTTCCTGATGATCTTCCTAGTATTCCTCATTAACAGGGAATAGATTTTGTTATCGACTTACTACCGGATACAAATCCCATTTCAGTTGAAAGACTTGAAGGCTCTACTCATGGATCTTCTAGAGAAATGTTTCATTCGACCTAGTATTTCTCCATGGGGTGCTTCGGTATTGTTCGTGAAAAAGAAGGATGTTACCTTAGAATGTGTATCGACTATCGTCTACTTAAAAAGTCACAATTAAGAACAAGTATCCTCTCCGTCGGATTTATGATTTATTTGATCAACTTCAAGGTGCGAGCTACTTTTCTAAGATCAACTTGAGATCGGGATATCACCAACTTAGGGTGACAGGTGAAGAATTTCCCAAGACAACCTTTCAAACTAGATATAGTAGTTCTGAGTTCCTTTTCATGTCCATTGGATTGACTAATGCCCCAACGGCTTTTATGATCTCATGGTTAGAGTGTTCCAAAACTATCTTGATGCATTCGAGATCGTCTTTATTGCTAATATATTTGTGTAATCAAAGAGAGAAGTCATATGGGGAATTTGATGGTTGTATTGAAATTCCTTAAAGAACATCAATTCTTTGTCAAGTATTGCAAGTGTGAATTTTTGTTAAGGTCGGTAGAGTTTCTATGTCATGTTATCTTTAGTGAAGGTCTTGAGGTAGATCCAAGAAAGACCGAGACGGTGAAAAAATAGCTTAGACATCTGGCTCCTACATATATTAAGAGTTTCTTAGGCCTAGCCGATTAATTATATATGGTTTTTCAATGATTTTGCAACTCTTATTTCCCCTTTGATGACCTTGACTAAAAAAATGTGAAATTTGAGTAGTCGGAAGCATGTGAAAGAAGTTTCCTAGGATTGAAAATAGGCTTACCTCTGCTTCGATATTGACCTTACGGGAGGGTAATAAGGGCTATGTGGTTTATTGTTATGCGTCTTGAATAGGATTGGGGTGTCTTTATGAAAAATGGCACAGAAATAGACTATGCTTCTAGGCAACTTAAATTTAATGTGAAGAATTATCCTACTAATGACCTTGAGTTAGCAGCCATGGTATTTTCCCCAAAGATATGGAGGCATTATCTCTATGGGCTACATGTTAATGTGTATAAAGACCATAAAAGTCTTCAATACATATTCACCCAAAAAGAGTTAGTTCTCCGACAAAGAAAGTGGTTAGAATTATTGAAGGACTACGACATAAGTGTTCTCAATTTCCCCGAAAAGGATAATTTAGTGGCAGATGCTCTAAGTCTGTCATCCATTGGAAGTGTGTCCCATGTGGAAGAATCTAAGAGATACCTAGTGAAGGGATGTTCACAGGTTGGCTCGTTTAGGGGTTTTAATTGAAGATTCTCGTAATGGTGGTGTTGTGGTACATCATAAATCTAAGTTGTATTTGGTGGTTGAGGTGAAGTCTAAGAAACACCTTGATCTGTTATTGATGGAGTTGAAGGAATCTGTTCTTGGAAAGATGAATGTGTTTTTCTTTTTCCATGTGGGGATGGGTTCCTTAGGTACCAATGGATATTATGTGTACCCGATGTCGATGAATTGAGAAACAGGTGTCTTGAAGAAACTCATGGTGCACGTTGCTCTATCCAATGAGGTTTTAATAAGATTTATCATAACCTTAGAGAAGTGTTTTGTTCGGATGGCTTGAAAAGGGACATAGCAGAATTTGTTGCAAGATGTTCAAATTGTCAACAAGTGAAAGCTTAGCAAAAAAAGAAAGGTGGTTTACTTCAAGAAATCCAAGTTTCCACTTCAAAGTTGGAAGATATTAATATGGACTTTATAGTGGGTTTGCCTCGAACTAGAAAGCAAAATGACTCTATATAGGTGGTGGTGGATTGATTGACCATATCCACTAATATTATTCTCGTTAAGTCCACTTACTTGGGGGAAGATTATTCCAAGATCTATATATATGTTATTGTGAGTCGTCATGTTGTTCCATTATCCATCATATCGAATAGGTGCGCACAATTCACATCTAGGTTTAGGAAGTCGTCTCAAATGGATGGTCAAGCAGAACATACTATTCAAACAATTGAGGATATGCTTAGAGCTTGCATCGTTGACTTCAAGGGATGTTGGGATGAGAACTTGCCTTTGGTTGAGTTCTCCTATAATAATAGTTTTCATTCATCCAAATCTATCGATCCTTTTGAAGCTTTGCCTGGTAGGAGGTGTAGATCTCAAATTGGATGGTTTGAGATTAGAGTGTCTCCACTTCTTGGGCCCGCCTTTATCTATAGGATCTCAGATAAATTTCATATCATAAGAAACCATTTTAAAATAGCCTATATAGGTAAAAGTCTTGTGCCGACAATAGGAGGAGAGAATTAAAACTCGACGAAGGTGATAATGTGTATTTGAAAATTTCTCCCATGAAAGGGGTGGTTATATGTGGAATGAAGGGAAGTAAGTCCTCTTATGTGTGACCATATGAAATTTTGTAAAGGGTTTGCAAGGATGCATACGAATTTATATTACCCAGTAATCTATCTTCGGTTTACTCGATTTTCCATGTGTCCATGATTAAGAAGTGAATTGGTAACCCCGAGTCCATTCTTCCTATCGAAGGTCTTTGTGTGAAGGAGAACCTCTCCTTTAAAGAGGTTCTGGTTGAGATCCTTGATCATCAAGTGAAGGGGTTAAGGAACAAAGAGGTCGCCTCCGTAAAAGTGGTATGGAGAAACCACCTAGTTGAGGGAGCAACATGGGAGGCTGAGGCTGACATGAAGTCCCATTATTCTCATCTTTTTCCTAAAAGAAGGTTACTTTTTCTTACTAATAATGAAAATAGTGAGTGAAGTTTACATTGTTCTCATTTTGGTGAAGTTTTTCAAAAAGGTGCATATTACAGTTGATTACATTGAACTATATGCCTAAAAATGAAATATTTTCAAAAAATGATCTTTTCCTTGATCTGAAATTATGTGGCGTATTTTGATCTGATGTGACTTCATAGTTTGTATTAAACACGTTGACATGTGTTGAAGAAAGCTTTTGCATAAATGATGCCTCATGTAGTGCATGTTAAGCTCTTATATGTTGAAAAATGATGTTTTGATTTGCATTTTTTAAAAGGTCATGTTGTTATATCGAGTTGAGTTGTAATTCATGTTTTAATATGTGTTATTTAGTTGGGCTGCTAGTCTTGAGTCTATTAGTTCCTTCCAAATGATCTTAGTGTTATCCGGGGACGAATGTTTCGAGTTGGGATATTGTAACACTTTGAAAGTCCAAGACATAGTCTAGAGCCTAATATGATTTTATAAAGATTATAACACTTTTTTAAGGTACAATATAATTAATATATGTCATCTAAGAAGTTTTAGAGTCAAAACGTCAAGGAACATCCATGATGTCTGGAGACTAGTGCAAAAGGTGCTAGTGTGCCTTAGCCTATTTGACTAGGTTTTAGGAGTCTGAAATTTGATGAAATTTTGTACGAACGTACCTAACATGTATTAGAGTTTGCTTAGGATATATATGTCCGGGTATGAATCCCCAAGGACCAACAAAGTGTCCTTGAGGAAAACTTTCGCATTTAGGCAAAATATTTTCTAAGGTAGTAGCCGTCAACGAAGGCCAACGACGACATCGATGGACACCATTTTTGGAAACTAAGCCATTCTAGAAAAGGGTTCACTTTGAACAGTCTCTGATCAAAATGATGGTTATATAGCATGGACGGGGGGGCTTGACCGTTAACTAACTTATGGCCCGTAGTTTAGGGTCTCGTAGGTCCGGTATGCACTTTTTTGTGAAGCTTAAGTTGTTTAATTTAGTTAATAAGGTTGTTATTAATTATTTAGGGGTTAAGGAAGGTATAATTACATTAGTTAAGGACTTATATAAAGACAAAACCCTAATTAAACTAACCTAACTCCCACAATTCCAAAACCCAAATTGCTCTTCCTTCTCTCTGCTTTCTCTCTCCCAAAGAAACTCCATAGAATACCAAGTAAAAGAGGGTTCTAAGGCAGAAAGATGATTAATTTTATCCATCGAACTTCAACAATTACCAAGGTATGGGAACATTTCACCTTTGGGATTCCTTTCTCCAAAGGGTTCTTTCGAAATTTATTTCAAAAAGATGAGTTTCATGTGGGGATTCTTTGTAAAAGGAATTTGATCTCATAAATTTTTTTGTTTATGATTTATTTTGGTTATTATGATTAGAATATGATGTATTATTATTCAATTATTCTACTTCTTGATTTATCAACCTAGTTTGTGGAAGATGACCTTTTCCTCCAAACCCTAGGTTGTGATCTTGAATTGAATTGGTTAGTATTGGTACAATTGACTTGGTTAGTGTGTAAATTATTATTCTATGATGTTATTATGCCAATTTATGGATGAATTTTTGTTGGTTATGATAATATTGTGATGATTGCTTCGAAAAACAAAGAGGTAAGACTTTGTGATCTTCAAATCTTAACTTTATTGTGATGACTTATACCTAATTATGTTGATTCTATTGAAGTATATATTTGTGATTTGATTTATTAGTATGGTATTGATGTTGGTAATAATATGTCTTGTCTTATGAAACATGAGATCATGTTATGCTTGTGATATAAGGATTATATTGATTTACTTGTGTGTATTACAATGATTTGATATTAGGTGTTGATCTCACCGTCAGGGTTGTGTTGAAAGGTTATTGTTATTCAATTCCTAATTAGATAAGGATGATTATATACAAGGTTTAAGATCCTATGACCTAAAATAAACTTTGATAATAAAGGATGACTTAAAGACATTTTAAAAATGGACTCTAGCTTAGCACCGAGTGAACTAGTAGAGAGGAGTGTCCGTTCCTACATAGGAAAGGTAGGTTCACTATTAAACTCAATATATTGGAGGCTATAATGCATGGATCATAAAGGCGTTCCCAACTACTTCTCCAAGTTCTTGAACTATGTTGCCTCCATAGGAATACTGGCTCGTGGATCCACCTAGATACTGTATTCATGTGTGGTACTACTTTTGCAGGTAGGAAACCTTCCATCGGTGAAGGTTTCACAACACCGGATTCCACACTTAGCTATTGTGGTCTACATCGGTTAGGATAAGATTTTCCCAAAAGAAATATGAAGCAATAAAGTTGACTCTAACTAGGATGACCTAAGCAGTTTAACATAGCCTAGATAGGGGCATATGACTCTATCTATGCGTTGCAGGAAGTCTTAGAAGGATGTTCTTGTGTTATCAAGGGATTATAATTTAAACGATATGCATATGTTGATCTTAAATGTTGATGATACAATATGATATTTATTTCACTTATGAGCATGTTATCGGTTTATATTGCTAAAGTATGATAGTAGTTACTTTTGATGCTATGTTATGTGAATCTAGGCATTGCTTATGATTCTTTGTAGGGTTAATTGATTAAGTGAGTTTATAGAGCTTTGCTTGGTCATTGCACTTGTGAACTTTATAAGGGGTTATGAGTAAAGGTCTAGTATATGTTAAAATGTTATTAAGTTCTTCTATATGCCTTGTGGTTATAATATGATGTTGAAGTTATTTGGTTATACATATTTTGACTTGACTTAGTATTGTTGGTCTTGTGTTGAGTATGATACTAACTTGAGGATTATATGCTTATTAGTTGGTATAGTTTTTTTTGGTGCATAAGGGAGATTTTACAGTAAGTTAGCATGCTTTTATTTAGTTGTCCCTTTTAGCGTAATTTAAATATATGTTTGCATATGTTTCCATACTTAGTACAAGTGATGTGCTAACCTCTATTTTCTTTCTTTTCCTAACCACTTTAGGTTCTGGTCATTGAAGTGTTCAGGACCAATTGTCAATAAGGTTGGATCATTCCTCCAAGTGTGGGTATGTTCTCAAGTTCAGAGGATAATAACTTTTCCCTATTCTATCTATGTTACATTTTTATAGTCTAAAGACGATCGTTTCGCTCTTGTACTTTAACATATTTTTATAAGCCCTAAGTGGCATTTATTCATTTTGTAAGGGTTATTTCCATGTTTTTCTATTCCATTTAGATGGTTTAATAAGAGACATTTGTTTTAAGACTATAAAAGTAGAAGACTGTGTAATCTTCTTATACGAAGGGTCTATGTATACTGTATATGAATATATTATGTGTATGCGAGAAGTCTATGTAATCCTCATGATAGATATTGAAGAAAAGTTTTAAATACTTTGCATTTTAACCTATGAATGTAATGATAAACGCTATGAGGATAGTCTTAGTCCTCTCCGAGGACGACGACATCAGTTACATCTAGGGGTTGCTTCCTGGATGTGACAATACCATCTAGAAGAGTCTTTAATATGTGCTTACACAAAAAGAGTTGAATATCTTACAACGAAAGTGGTTAGTATTGTTGAAAGACTACAAAATGAGTGTGCTCTATCACCCCAGTAAATCCAATGTGGTTGAGGATGTACTAAGTAGTATGACCATGGGTAGTGTGTCTTACGTAGAGGAAGCAAAGAAAGACCTTGTGAAATATGTTCATAGGTTGTCATTTGGGTGTTTATTGGAAGATTCCCCCAATGGTGGTTTTATGGTTCATCATAACTCCAAATCATCTTTGGTGATAGAGGTGAAGTATAGGAAACACCTTGATCCATTATTAATTGAGTTAAAGGAATCAGTTCTTGCTAAGCTTTATGAGTCATTCTACTTAGGGGGATTTTTTTTAAGGTACCAAGGAAGGTTATTTGTACCTAAGTTAATGATTTGAGAAATGGATTCTTAAGGAAGTTCATGGTTTCTGTTATTCGATTCATCCAGGTTATACTAATATTTATCATGACCTTAGGGAGTGTTTTGGTGGGATGGGTTGAAAGGGACATAACGGGAGCTGTTGCAAGGTGTTCTAATTGCCAACAAGTGAAAGACGAGAACAAAAATCCAAGTGGATTACTTCATGAAATCCAAGTTCCACTTAGAAGTGGGAAAACATTAATATGGACATTATAGTGTGTTTGCCTCGGACTCGACTGCAAAATGACTCTATATGGGTGGTGGTTGATATATTGACTAAATCCCCTCATTTTATTCTCGTTAAGTCCACTTACTCGGCGGAGGATTATGCAAATATCTATATAGAAGATGTAATTTTGAGTATTTGTGGTATTCCGTTATCCATCATATTGGATAGGGGCGCACAATTCACATCTAGATTTTGGAGGGATTTTCAAAGAGGATTGGGCACAAGAGTGAAGTTAAGCACCACTTTTCATCCCCAAACGGATGGTCAAGCGGAGCGTACTATTCAAACCCTTGCGTATATGCTTAGTTCTTGTGTCATTGACTTCAGGGGAGTTGGGATGAGCACTTACGTTTGGTTGAGTTCTCTTACAATAATTGTTTTCATACGTCAATATCCATGGTTTTATTTGAAGCCTTGTATGGTAGCAGATGTAGATTCTCTTGTGGGATGTTTTGAGGTTGGTGAGTATTCATTTCTTGGTCCCAACATAATCTATAACACTTTGGAGAAAATTCATTTCCTAAGGAATCGATTGGAAACAGCCTATAGTCGGCAGAATTCTTATGCCGACAATAGGAGGAGCGAATTAGAATTTGAAGAAGGTGATAAGGTATGTTTAAAAGTTTCACCCATGTAAGGGGTAGTGAGATTTGGAAATAAAAGAAATTTAGGTCCTACTTATATCGGCCCTTATGAAATTTTGCAAAGGGTTGGCAAGGTTTCATACTAGTTGAGATTACCTACTGAGCTAGCTTCGGTTCACTTGTTTTTTAATATATGCATGCTTAAGAAATGCATTTGTGACCCCGAGTCCATTCTTCTTATTGAAGGTCTTGGTATACATAATTCTCTCCTATGAAGAGGTTCCGGTGAAAATCCTTTATCGGCAAGTGAAGAAATTGAGGAACAAAGAGGTGGCCTCCGTAATGGTTTTATGGAGAAACCACCTATTTGCGGGAGTAACATGGGAGGACGAGGCTGACATGAAGTCATAGTTATTCCTATTAATAATGAAACTATGAGTTAATTTGAATTTCACGTATTTAGGAAATATATGCATTTTCATGGTAAAGGTTTGTTGCTAAAAAAATTCTCATGAAAACATGCTATTTTACTTGATTTATACTTATTGGGTGTATTATGGTTTGTTGTTGCCTTCATGAAGTGGCATTGAGCATGTTTATGTGTGTTGAAAGAAATTTTGGCCTAAGTGACTCTTTATGTGTTGTTGAAGTCATGTTGTTGTTGTTAAGAAGAAAATTCCTCATATTGTGATGTAGCTCTCCTATGTGAAAGTTGACATTTGAGTTGCTATATGTAAATGCCATGTTTATTAACATGATTATGTTGTTTTGATTTGTGACTGTTGTTTGATGTGTTAGTGTTTGTTGGGCTGCTAGTATTGAGCCTATCATTTCCCTTCAAAAATATTTTAGTGTCACTCAGGGACGAATGTTCCTAAGGGGGGGATAATATAACACTCCCAAAGTTAAAAACCTAATCTAGATCCTCACATGAGAGTCAAAGGGTTGTGACACTATTTTAAGGACATAAATGAAGTGCCTAATTTATTTAGGAAATTTTAAAGTCAAAACGTCAAGGAAAGTCCATGACGTCCGGAGAGTAGTAAAAAAAAGGTTCTTGTGTGTCTTAGCCCATTTGACAGGGTTATAGGAGTTTGAATTTAATAAAATTTTGTGGGAAGGTGTTAAACACATATTAGAATATGTTTAGGGTTGAAACATTTGGGTACGACTCCCCAAACACCACCATAAGGGTCCTTGAGGAGGATCCTTCCATTTGGCCAAAAGTTTCCTTGAGGCAGTGTCTACCAATGGTGACAGATGACGGGGCTTGGACCAATAAATGGGACGTCGATTTACTTCATCCATGGTCATTTAGAAATTTTTCCATAATGGTAAATATGCAGGTCTCTAAATCAAACAACGGTTGACAGTACGGTGTAGGGCAATGGGTGTCGACTGACCTACATACCGTAGGTCAGGTCTATGATTTCGCTGGTTAGTTTTTATGGGGTCCATTCAATTAGTTAATTTATTAGGGGTTTAATTATGGATTTGGGGGTGGTTAATTATGCTATTTAAGCAACTATATAAACTACCCTAATCCCAAACCCAACTTAACACCTCACTTTTCCCAAACTCAAATTACTCTTCCTTCTCTCTGCATTCTCTCTCTCTCTCTCAAAGAAGAACTCCATTGGAGAACTAGGTCAAGGTCATGAGGGAATAAATAATCTAATTTTCCTCAATCAATCTTCAACAAATATCAAAGTATGGTAACTCTCCACCATTGGGATTCCTTTCCCCAAAGGGTTCTTCAAAAATTATTTTTCAAAAAGATGATTTCATATGAGTTTCTTCCTAATGTGAATTTGATCTTCTAAATTGTGTTTTTATTTATTTATTTTCGTTATTATGTTTATATTATGTTGTATTGTTGTTCAATTTCATTGGTTCTTCATGAATTAACCTAGTGTATGTAATAGATAATGAATTGACCCAAATTCCCTAACCATAGGTGATGAACACTTGTTGAATTGAGTAGTATTGATGCAATTGAGTTAATTATTGTGTTAGTTACTATTGAATGATGTTGTTACACCTATTTATGTTTGGAATTGGTTTGGTTCAGGGTAAAACCAATGGTGATGGATTTGGAAGGAGAAAGTGGTAAGATATTGTGATCGTAAACCTTTACTTCAATTATGATGGATTTTACTTGGGGATGATGTTCAATTGAAGCATGTATGGTGATTGAATTAGATAGGTGTTGATATGATGATGGTAATTGAAATTACTTGATAATGTGACTTGTCAGATTATGCTTAGGATGTGATGATTTAAGGTTGGTTATGAATTTCCTTTGTGCCTTATAATGAATGATATGATGATGTTAATATGCTACTCTCACATGTGAGGGTTTTATTAAAAGTGTTTATTATGCAATTCTTATTGATCTAATGATGATGAATATAAATAGTTAGTCTCCTATGACCTAAGCTAAGCTATGATGAATAATAAAGGTTTAAAGACATTTCAAAAAGGGACTCTAGTTTAGCACCGAGTGAAGTAGTAGCGAGGAGTGTCCCTTCGCAAAATGGAAGGTAGGTTAACTATTATACTCTTGAGATTGGAGACTATAATGAAAGGTGCATAAGAGGTTCCCAAGTATATCTCCTAGTTCTTGAACTATGTTGCCTTCATAGGAATACTAGCTGGTGGATCCACCAAGATGCTATGTTCATGTTTGGTTCTACTTTGACAAGTAGACAACCTTCTTTCGGTCTAGGGTTTTCATGACACCAAATTCCACATTTATCTCATGTGTTCTACGTCGGTTAGGGAAAGTGCTCCTGAAAGTAAAATGAAGTAATAATGTGAGCACTAACTAGGGTGACATAAGGGGCTTCACTTAGTCTAGGTAGGGGTATGATACTCTACCTATACATTTCACTAGTTGGCCTTGAGGGAAGCTATAGAAGGTTGTTATTATATTCTTATTAAGTAAATGATGTTTATATGGTTACATTACATGTTGATGATACTACATGATGTTAGATTCACTTATGAACCCGCTATTGGTCTAGATTGCTAAATATGATGATAACCACTATTGATGACATGCTATTTCTAATTACACATTACTTGTAATCCTTTGTTAAGTTTCCTAGGTTGAATAAGGTTATGGGTTTATGTTTGTTCATTTCACTTGTAGGTTTAATGATGGTTTATGTGTAAAGGTCTTAGTTATGTTATAATGTTTTGAACTCTTATACATGTTAACTGGACTATACTTGATGATGATTGGTCTTGTGTTGTAAACGGTTATGACTTGAGGATTGTGTGGTTTTTGGCTTGTATGAGTTTGTGGTGGTGCATAAGGGTCTTTGAAATGTACTTAGCATGCCATTGATCAAGTGTCCCTTGTGTTCTGATTTCTAATGTTTTATGGGAATGTTCCTATTCTTAATGTGATGTGCTAACCCCTATTTATTCCATTTTCCCCAACATTTTAGGTTATGGTCGTTCAAGGGTACGTGACTGTTTGAGAACAAAGGCTTGGATTTCCCCAAGGTGGGTATGTCCTCAAGAACCGAGGATGATGCCTTCTTGATTCTACCTATGTTACTTGTTATAGTCTATGAACATTGATTTCACTCGTGTTGTTTAAGACATTGTTGTGAGCCCTAAGTGGCATTTGTACATTTGTGTAAGGACTATGTCCATATTGTTCTATTCCTTTTAGATGGTTTAATATGATAGATCCCTATTAAGACTATATTGTTTATGTTGTCTACATATGACATAAAAGTTGAAGACTACATAAGCTTCTTATTGACAGGAGTCTAACTAAACTCCCTATGTATATCTTATATGTAAGTGAGAGGTCTATGTAAACCTCATGATTTAGATGTAGATGATTAAATTTTATGCACTTTTTAACCTATGAATGTAATGATGAATGCTAAGAGGCTAGTCTTAGTCCTCCCCAAGGACGACAATGCAGGTCACGTCTTGGTGGGTGCTCCTAGGCTGTTCTAACACCAAAAGGGGTTGCCCAAAAAGCCTGCACACAAAATTATATTTATATACCTTATACCAATACATCCAATGTATATATAAATATAAATAGAAAATTATGTAAATACCCCCATACAATAACACGTATGCTAAGAATAGTTGCATGTATTATAAAATTTCACGTAGCCAAAATGACAATCAAAACATATTTTAGTAATTAAGCGGTGGTGTATCGACATGCAAATGTGGGTCTAATATTTAAGAGTGATGGAGAAACTCTCTCCCCCTAAAAAAATTCGTCTAGAAATTCACCTTAAACTAGTCCCAAAACAAGTGTGGATATTGGGTCCTCATGTCTTTTTCTCTCTACCAGGTAGCTTCTTTTCCAGAATAGTTCATCCAAAGTACCCTTTACTAAGGGGATTCTCTTGTTCCTAAGCTTTCTTGTTTCCCAAACTTGAAATTGGATAGTTTCATCATTTTACATCATGTTAGGATTAACCTCAATAAAGTCAACTGGAAGTACATGAGATAGATCATAATGATATATTTCTAGCATAGAAGCATTTAAGAAATTGTGGATCGTTTTTAAATCTGATGGAAAAGATATTTTATATGCAACTGGTCCAACCATTTCAAGTATCTCATAAGGTCAAATAATTCGGGACTAAGTATTCCTTTTCTAGTAAATCACATAATCTTTTTCCATGTAGACACCTTTAAGAATACTTTATGTCCAACTTGATATTCAATGTCACGCCTTTTAAGATAAGCGTACAAATTTTGTCAATTCAAAGCAATACTTAAATGACCCTCGATAACTTATACATTGTCCTCTATTTGTTACACCATTTCAGGACCAATAAGCTTTCTTTCACCAATTTCACTCCAACAAATAGGGCTCCTGCATTTTCTTCCATTTAAGACTTCATAGGGAGGATTCCAATACTAGATTCACAACTATTATTGTAAGAAAATTCTATCAAGTCTAACTCTTTGTCCAAACTACCCTCAAACTCCATAATGCAAGGTCGAAACATATCCTCCAAAATATGTATCACTCTTTCCAACTAGCCATCTGTTTGAGAATGGAACGAAGTGCTAAATCTCAACTTAGTACTCAAAGCCTCTAGTAAATTACTTTAAAATATAGATGTAAACCTTGGGTATCAATTAGATACAATGAATATAGGGATCCCATATGGTCTTATAATCTCATTTGGTACAACACGGCTAAATCCTAAATTAAGTAGTCCATCATGATTGATAAGAAGTGAGCACTCTCCGTTAGCCTGTCAAAGTCACCCATATTACATCATGATTTTTCTGAGTGCGAGGAGGTCCAGAAACAAAGTCCATAGTTTTTCTCTCCCATTTCAATTTCGATATCGACAAGGGTTGTAGTAAGCCAACTAGGACTTGATGTTCTACCTTTAATTGGTGAAAAAGTAAATATTTTTAAATGAACTCCTTAGTGTCTCTTGTCATACTATTCCACCAATACTTTTCTTTGATGGTCTGGTACATCATTGTACATACATGATGCATTTCATATGGTGCATTATGTGCTTCATTTAATGTTTCTCTTCTCAATTTGTCATCCTTAGGAACGCATAACTTTTTTTGATAAAGTAAGACATCATCCCCTCATAGTGTAAAATCACATTTTCCCTATTTTGGACTTCTCTAGTCAATCTTAGAAGTTTCTCATCTATTTTTATGCTTTCTGTACTTGTTCAAGTGAGTTTACTTGAAAATTAGCAATAACTAAACCATTTGAATCAGGTGTAAACATTTTTGACAATTAACAAAAGGATCAAGGTCAAAGGACTCAAAGAAATGCTTCCGAAGGATTTTTGACTTAAGGCATCAATAACCACACTATATCTACCTGGATGATAATCAATCTTGCAATCATAATCCTTGATGAGTTCAAGCCATCTATGTTGTCTTAGGTTTAGCTCCTTCTAAGTAACAAAGTATTTTAAGCTTTTGTTATCAGTGAATATATGACATTTCACTCCATATAAATAATGTCGCCATATTTTTAAAGTAAACATTATAGTTGGAAGGAGTCAATCTCCTATGACTTATGATAAAATTTATGAATAAATGATGATTAAAGGTTACTCAAAAATGGACTTTAGCTTAGCACCGAGTGACTAGCTATTAGAGGTGTCCCTCTTAGTTGGAAGGTAGGTTTACAATGACTATCCTGAGATAGAGGTTTCCATGTAATTTGGAACTATGTGCGTCTAATATATCTCCTAGTTATTGAAATATGTTGCCACCATAGGAATACTAGCTAGTGGATCCACCTAGAAAGTAATCTTCATGTTTGTTTCTACTTTGGCCGGTAAACCACCTTTTTCTGTGTGGGGTTTCATGAAACTGTATTTCATGTTTACCTCACATGGTCTAATGTCGGTTAAGGAGATTTTTCTCTCAAATAAAAATGAAAGACAAGTAAATGGACATTAACTAGGGTGACCTGAAGAGTCTACTTAGTATAGGTAGGGATATGAGACTCTACCTAGATATTGCACAAGTTGATTCTATGGGAAGTCCTACGAGATTGTTCTTATGTTATATGATAACAAGAAAGTTATAATGCTTATGATACACAAAGTTACTTTTATATGATGTTTGTTGTGTCGATGAAAATGTTGTTGGTCTATATTACTATATGAGATGATGTTTACTTATGTTACAAGTTATATGAAGCAATTATTCACCTCTAATGGAGTTTTCCTTGTGAAAGAGTTTTGGGGAAGAAATGTTCTAACTTTTGGGGTTTTCAAATAACAAATTAAAAATAACTTTTAAATGTTTTAATCTTCTTAATATATCTAAAAACACCTAAATAATTGTCCATGCAATTTAAAAGACATATGGTGAATTTACAGATTCACCCCTACAATGGGCAAAGCCGCATGGTAAAATACGTCGAAATGATGGTTCCCAATCAATGATCCGTGGATTGGTTGACACCCTGACTTGTGCAAATGTGGTTTTGATCGGATGTAGGACATTTGAGACCTTAATCCCCAACTACTAGAAAATAGGCCTATAGCAACGGGTCCAAAACCGTTGCAATAAGTGCCCAAACCGTCACTATAGGCCTAAGGCAACGGTTCATGAATCTCTGCATCAGCTCGCTAAATATTGTGATTTTAAAGTAATAATTATTAGATATAACAACGATTATTATAAGTTATTGCAATAGTTCATTAGTTCTACTGCAACAATTGGGTGGTTTAACACAATATTATTTCCTTGTAAACCAAATATAATATATTAAAATTTATATAACTTGCAAAATAAGTATTCAACAACAAGATCATAATCCAAATTATCCAACTAGTATTATCCATATATAAACCAGAACACGCAAATTTGTTTGACATGTTCAACAGTTGGCATACATAAGTTCATAAAAAATAGAAAAATTAAAGGTCTTGCATTGTTCAGCTATTATTTTGAAGGACTTCATTTCTTTTGTCTACTCCTTTGTTTATTCACCTACAATATGATTAGAAATACGATCTATATTAGTTTTTTTTATATAACAAGAATAAGAATATCCATATTTCTACTCATACCTTAATCAAGGTAATACGACGAACTACAATTCCATGGAGAAATATTTTATAATCTTTTTTAGCAAAATAGAAATATACAAGTCTATGTTTTTCAAATTCTAAAGTGGAAAAGGGACATCTCTATAGATCCAATTAGACAAATTCCTGCAAAAAAAAAAACAAATTTTCAGCAATGTATATATGTCCAAGAGCATTTTCTTATCATTTACCGGAAAAAAGAGTATCTTCAAAAACTCTTCGTGACACAAGTTTAAAGTTACAAATTTCATAAATTCTTCTTTCATTCATAATCTCTGTATACTCGTTAAAATTGGAACACATAATAGGACTCCATTTACTCGGTATTAATTCAAACTATATCACATAAATTGATGAAACATAAGGAGGAATAGATAGGAAAGTAATTTACCTATGTTAGATATATAAGAAATTTTAAAATCTCCAACTTTTTTAGAATTATTTGGTATCGAAGAAAAATTATTAACATCTAAATAATGAATTACATCCCAAAGCTGAATTACATAGAGAATTTGTATAGATAATACGCTAACATGGGCTAATTTAGTGTGTTTTATTAAAATATACATCTCATCAATTGGAGGTTATTAGTAATATTCAAAGAGACTCTAAAATAAAGTTATATACAAAGTCATATACTGATATACCGTGTTTTCACGGTATAATTAATACTTTTTCCTTAAGTTTAGTGTGTCCGGAACTCTTTTTATGCTGATTTTTATATAAGTTTCTCTTTGTTTTGCAGGAAATCTGTCCAAAGCTGAATGTGGAGATTTTGAGCGAAAAAATGCAGAAGAGACCACCTACGGAGCTTATGACGGTCCGTCGTGCTTGTGACAGTCCGTAGGTGGCAGCGTAGTGCAGCTGTTGAAGGAAGATGGGCAAGTCTGACCAAGTGTGGGGTTACGAAGCTTGTGATGGTCCGTTGTGTCTTGACGGTCCGTCCTGCAGGTTCGTCGTGAAGTTCAGAGAACTGATCCCAGTACCCAGATACCAAGAGTTGAAGTGTTTTGGAACGAAGACCCTCGACGGACCGTTGTGCCTATGACGGTCCGTCATACTTGCCGTCGAGGGGAATGAAGAGAGCAAAAGAAGAAATTTCACAAATATGGGACGACGGAGTCCATGACGGTCCGTCGTGACCACGACGGTCCATCGCGAGGTCCGTCGACCCAGTCGTATTTTGGCAGATTTCCAACAATTAGAATCCTTGTTTAATTAGGTTTTTTGATTTTTTATAAATAGTTCAAAAAACCTTGTTTTTGAGGTTAGACACCAGATAGTTAGACACCGTATTGTTAGACTCTGTTAGGTTAGACTCTTAGATTGTTAGACATCATATTATTAGACTCTGGATTATTGATCATTGATTACTATGAGATTTAGTGAGATTATTTATTACTTTGAGATTCTTGCAAGTGATTTTTGGTGATTGATCAAGCAAACTTTCGAAATTTACTCTTTCTCATTGAAGTAAGTACATGAATTCTTATATAACATATTTGAACATTGTGATTAGTACTATGGGTAACTAAACTCCATAACTAGGGTGGTGGGAACCATAGGCATATAATGAGATAAAACCTAACTAAAATAACAATTCTAGAATAGTGTCTTGCATGTATTAATAATTCTTTCGCTTAGAAGTCTTTATAATGGATGGCCAACGTTAGAACTCGCCTTAATGCTACTTACTGGACCAAGGAGGTAGATAATAGGTAAAGAATTATTAACATAGATTTAGTGTATACTATCTAATAAGCTAGTATTGATTGGTACGAGGTAATAACTTAGTCAAATATCGAATACGATGCTTAATATGAGGTAAAGATAAGGGTAAGGATAGCAACACACGTCGACGTACCAAGGTGCGGAGTGAGATTTTCTAGATGCCGGACCAAGGATTTAGAAATACATAACTTATCACTTTACATGCAAGATACTAGGAAAGAATTGTTTTAGTTAGAATTATCAAGTTATGAACCTATGGGGAACACGTAAACCCTAGTTACTTTGAGTAATTGATTAAAATCGAACTGTCAAAGTTGTTAAGTGTCTCTTTCAAGTTCGTTATTTATTTTCACTCATTTAGAAATAGAAACCCCCCTTTTTATTGTTTTACTTTCCAAGGAAGTCATTGACCAAACAATAGTAATAACAGGTTGAAGTTAAGTCTAGACTATTTTCCTCGTGGGAACGATCCCAACCTCACTAGTTGGGTTATTTACTTGACACAACCGCTTTACTTCTTATTTGAGAAGTAAGTTTGAGCGTATCAAATTTTGACGCCGTTGCTGGGGGGATTATAGCTTTTAGATTAACTTGAACTTATTACTATAGTTTAGTTGACATTTTCTTGATTTTACTTTGTTTTAGTGTTTTTGATTTTTTTAGAACTATCCTTTGTATGCCAAATACACGGAGAGGAAGAGAACCCCTGTTTCCCTATGATCATGAGTTAAAGCGTACACTGTGCAATACGAATCGAAACTTGGGAATAAATGATGATGATCCGAACCAGAAATCCCAGCTCCGGTTGATGTTCATGGTCAGATGTTACCCGATGCTCTGGATTAACACCAACAGAGGGGACAAAATCCCATTCCACGGCCCCAAGCATACTACAGAGGCTATGATAACATAGTAGAATCGGATGGGCCACTGGTTTTGCCTCCTCTACCCACAGGCCACACTTTTGTGGTAACTAGTAGCCTTATGCAAATTCTCACTGCCTGAGGTTTGTTTTCAGGGCTACCTTCTGAGGATCCACACATGCCCATATAGCTAAGGTAAGGGCAGTGTGTAAAAGTTGTGTAGGGAGGCCTGATTTGGATTTAGATGTAATAGGTCTCAGAGTGTTTCCCTCTCTCACTGACGGGAGAGGCTGCTATGTGGTTGACTGAGCTCCTATACAACTCAATCTTCACTTGGAACCATTTAAGGGATGTCTTTTTAGCAAGCTACTATCCGGTCTCCAAGAAACTAAACCACAAAGACAGGGTGAACAACTTTGTGGCACTACCAGGAGAGTCAGTTAGTAGTTCTTGGGATAGACTCACCTCATTCTTGAGAAGTGTTTCAAATCACCGTATAGATGATGAGTCACTGAATGAATACCTCTATCGGGGACAAGATTATAACAATAAAGCAGTGTTGGACACTATAGCAGGTGGATCTTATGGGGAGTGTCCTTATGATAAGATTGCTGAAAAATTAGAGAAAATCGCCCGGAATAACAAAGCTTGGAGTACTAGGATGTCTAATACAGGGAGAAACACCTTCGCCGTACAATCCACTCACAAGCCAGCCACAGATGAGATTCGTGAAGAAATGGCTAAGATGAGAACTGAGCTTGGGTTGGTACTAAAACATGTCACAGGGGGTGCAGAAAAGATAAATGCAATCAACTACTTGGCTAAATCACCACCTCCTAATGATGAGTGCTATTATGCAGAGGACACTTAAGCAGTAAATGAGCAGACGGGGGTTTTCCGACCAAGCGCCCAAGGCTCAAATCAGGATAATTGGCGCCAAGGTCAAGGGAACCAAGGTCGGAACTATGGTAACTACAATCGTGAGGGTCATTATGTCCGAGATGCAAATTACAACTGCGACAAAAACTTTAACAGGGGTAACTATGCTAATAGAAACTACAGGAATATGCCCTATGTCCCTCTTCAAAATCGTGAAGTTACTCCTAGGGATGGTGGAGATAGTATGGCGCGAGTTGAGGATATGTTGCACAAAATGATGAGGAGGTTCGATGCTAGTGATGAGCACATTAAAGAGTTAAGGGGTGATTTAGCTAGTATTGGGCAAAAAGTTGATACACATGCAATTTCGATTAAACAGATCAAATTGCAAGTGGCCCAATTATCTGCGACAGTGAAGACACGGCGACCAGGCACTCTTCCTAGTAATACTGTCCAAAATCCAAAGAATGATGCGCACTGTATGGCAATCACTACTCGGGGTGGTAAGCAAACCATTGACCCACCAATGCCATCTACTAAGGAAAATGTGAGAAATGTAATGATAATGTGGTAAAGGGTAGTGGTGAAGCAGAGGAAAGTAATGGAAAAGATGCATAAGTACCTATCAAGGTAATTTCCATGCCTAGGCCATAACCACCTTCCCTCAGAGATTAGTTAAAAAGACCGAGGATGGTAAATACCGGCGTTTCATAACAATGTTGAAGTAGTTTTCTATCAATGTCCCTTTTGTAGAAGATCTAGAACAAATGTCCAGTTATGCCAAATTTATGAAAGTTCTGGTCACCAAGAAAAGATCGGTCACTTCGAGGATGATGATAGACTGCAGCATTGTAGTGCTATTGCTACAAGATCCCTCATACAAAAGAAATAAGATCCTGGTGCGTTCACTATTCCTTGTACAGTTGGGTCATTACATTTTGCGAGAGCATTATGTGATCTAGGGGCAAGCATAAATCTCATGACCCTCTCAATTTACAAGAAATTGGGTTTGGGGGATCCAAAAACCCACTGCGATGCGGCTACCGATGGCTGATCGGACAATGAAACGACGCCTATAGGGATACTCCATGATGTGCCAGTAAAAGTGGAGTCATTCATCTTTCCGGCTGATTTTGTTATTGTTGATTGTGAGGTCGATTTTGAAATGCCTATTATTCTTGGGAGGCCATTCCTTGCTACAGGTAGAGCCTTAGTTGATATGAAGAACGGACAGATGACATTTCAGTTGAATAATGAAGAAGGTACCTTCAACATTTGTAGGACCATGAGGAAGAGTGGTGAGCTCAAATCGGTATCTGCCATATCCCACAGAGAAAAAATGAAGAAGGAGAATGAAGAAAAAAGTGCAAAACAAGAGTTTATGGTTGGGGATTTGGTGCTTGTAGACAGTTCTGGGGTGCCTTGTCTTGCGGGCAAGCTCAAGTCCAAATGGACTGGACCTTACTTGATTACCCAAGTATTCCCTCATGGAGCAGTTGAGTTAAAAGCCAAGGAGGAAGTGTGGTTTGAGGTTAATAGAGAATGAATAAAACTCTATTTTTGGCTTAAAGCATCGGGGAATAAAGTAATAAAGGCAAACCATCTTGATGAAGGCTGAGTAATCAAGTGTCCTCAGTAGTGCCGCGACGTTAAATCAGGCGCTTGTTGGGAGGCAACCCAATACTTATATTTTTTTTTCTTTCATTCTTTCTAGTAATGGTAGCATTCTCTACTAATGGGTTTTAAATTTGCAAGCAAATCACCAGGAAATTTTGCAAAAAATCATTCTGAAACTTTCACCAATGGACACATGCGGCGGACCGTCGTGCTCTCGATGGTCCGTCCTGCACAACCGTGCTGGTTGTCAGAGACCCTATTCCTAAAGGTCTCTCACATATTCTATGTGTCCTCCAACGGACATCTACGATAGACCGTCATACTCTCGACGGTTTGTCCTGCATAACCGTCATGGCGGTCAGGGACCCCTCTATTAAGGGTCTCCATTTTTTAAGTGTCCCATGACGGACATCGACAATGGACCATCATAATCACAACGGTCCGTGCTGATTGTCGGCGCTTTGCGCCCCAGGTTTGCTTCACATACCACTCTTGTATTTCAATTTTTTTTATGCATTGGGGACAATTGCATGTCTTTTTGTTGGGGGTGGGGTAAATGGAAAGTGAGTGCTAGGGTGAAGTCTGAGTAGCCCAATTCACTAACCCCTTTTGGGGTTTTCTTGCTTGTGTTATTTTTCCCCAAAAGGCTGATTACTTTTCCTGTTGAACAGGCATGTTTATATATTTTGTACATAGTTTAATTCTGAAGCATGATGGCTAAAATGATATCCTGATAAACTGGAAAATGATGCATGACTAGGCATAGTAACTGATAATTGTGTGGCTCTAAGCATGACATAGAGTTACACCATTGCATTACCCTAAGTCTTAAATTCGAACTAGGTGTCTGATAATCTGGTATAGTGATGAGATGTCAAGTGAGTGTGAGGAAAATTCGAATAAGTACACTATTGGTACTGAGCTAGAACTTGCCTGGTTAGTCCTGCTAAAAGTAAGTTGTAATAGACAATTAGGAAAGGATCATAGGCCCTTATTCAATATAGCCCATTTCTAGCCTAAATAAAAGAAACCAAATGACATTTATCCTTCTTTGATCCAAATAATCTGAGCTTAAATTAGACCTTTCTTTTTCACCCCAACTGATCTTTTTTGGGAACGATGTGTTGGCCCTTGTCCATCCTTGGACATGTCGACCTCAGCTTATGACAAAAGCATAAGTTGAGGGTGGCTAATGCAGTAAACAACCTTCATTATGGCCTGACCCAATTTTGGGTATTGTGTACCTTGACTCATGGCAAAGCCATGAGTTGAGGTGGCTATTATGAGGAATGCTCTGGAAAGTGGGGTTGAAAGAACAAAGAGAGAGAAAGAACAAAAGTAATGTTACTCAAGAATTAGTTGAAAGAAAAAGTAAAGAAAAAGAACAATATACAGTAAATACAAGCAAGAAAAGAAGAGAGTCAGTTAGACAAATGAACAAAGAAGAGAAAATAGCAAGGTGAATGAATATGAGAAACTGGGCGAGATAAAATGATGGAAAGTGGAACGTTTAGCCGATATGTAAAGGAGGGCAAAAAGTCACTAAAGTATACCTAAATATACCCTACCTGACCCTGAGCCTATGTTACTAGCTAAGAAAGTCCTATCGTGATCCTAAGGGTTGTATAGCGAACTTAAGGCATTGAAAATAAGGGCAAGCTTATGGCAATAGGTATGAATGAGTGTGACTTTGTTTTGAGAGTGAGTGTTGAAAAAGTAATCCGTATACTCAAACTAAAATCATTTTGTGAAAAATGAGGATTTTTTTTAAAGGGAGAACACTAGTTGCAATACCAGAATTGTTAGCACCTCGGTGAGAAATTGAAGAGGATAGGTATTAGTGCATGGTGAGTCTGTGTCATGTTCTGATCCCACAAAATTAAATCCTAATAGTGATATCATGCATCGATTTGATGAGATTAATCGGGATTGATAGCCAAATGATTGCAAAGGATAAAACATGGATACTATTGTACAAAGATTGTGTAGTGAGTCATAGTGCGTTGCTTGAGGACAAACAACGAATTTAAGTTGAGAGTGTTGATATACCGTGGTTTCACGGTATAATTAATACTTTTTCCTTATGTTTAGTGTGTCCAAAAGTCTTTTTGTGCTAATTTTTATATAAGTTTCTCTTTGTTTTGTAGGAAATCTGTCAAAAGCTGAATGCGGAGATTTTGAGCGAAGAAATGTAGAAGAGACCACCTACGGAGCTTATAACGGTCCGTAGGTGGCAGCGTAATGCAGCTGCTGAAGGAAGATGGGGAAGTCTCACCAAGTGTGGAGTTACGAAGCTTGTGACGGTCCATCATTTCTATGATGGTCCGTCCTGCAGGTTCATCATGAAGTTCAGAGAAGTAATCCCAGTACCCCGATTCCAAGAGTTGAATTGTTTTGGAATGAAGACCCTCGACGGACCGTTGTGCCTATGACGGTCCGTCATACTTGCCGTCGAGGGGAATGAAGAGAGCAGTAGAAAAAATTGCACAAGTATGGGATGAAGGAGTCCATGACGGTCCGTCATGACCACGATGGTCTGTCGCGAGGTCTGTCGACCGAGCCGCGTTTTGGCCAATTTCCAGCAATTAGAATCCTTGTTTAATAAGATTTTTTTTATAAATAGTTAGAAAAACCACGTTTTTTAGGTTAGACAGTAGATAGTTAGACTCCGTATTGTTAGACTCTGTTAGGTTAGACTCTTAGATTGTTAGACATCATATTATTAAACTCTAAATTATTGATCATTAATTACTTTGTGATTTTGTGAGATTATTGATTACTTTGAGAGTCTTGCAGGTGATTTTTGGTGATTGATCAAGCAAACTTTCGGAATTTACACTTTCTCATTGAAGTAAGTACATGAATTCTTATATAACATATGAAACTAGGGTGGTGGTAACCATAGGAAAATAATGAGATAAAACTTAACTAAAATAAGAATTCTAGAATAGTATCTTGCATGTGTTAATAATTCTTTCGCTTAGAAGTCTTTATAATGGATGGCCAACGTTAGAACTCGCCTTAATGCTACTTACTGGACCAAGGAGGTAGATAATAGGTAAAGAATTATTAACATAGATTTAGTGTATACAATCTAATAAGCTGGTATTGATTGGTACGAGGTAATAACTTAGTCAAATATCGAATACGATGCTTAATATGAGGTAAAGATAAGGGTAAGGATAGCAACACACGTAGACGTACCAAGGTCCGGAGTGAGATTTTCTAGATGCCGGACCAAGGATTTAGAAATACATAACTTATCATTTTACATGCAAGATACTAGGAAAGAATTGTTATAGTTAGAATTATCAAGTTATGAACCTGTGGGGAACACGTAAACCCTAGTTACTTTGATTAATTGATTAAAATCCAACTGTCAAAGCTGTTAAGTGTCTCTTTCAAGTTCGTTATTTATTTTCACTCATTTAGAAATAGAAACTCCCATTTTTATAGTTTTACTTTCCAAGGAAGTCATTGACCAAACAATAGTAATAACAGGTTGAAGTTAAGTCTAGACTATTTTCCTAGTGGGAACGATCCCAACCTCACTAGTTGGGTTATTTACTTGACACGACCGCTTTACTTCTTATTTGAGAAGTAAGTTTGAGCGTATCAAATTTTCTGTAATATTATATTAATTGGTATTACAGACCATTCATTTATCCACAACATACAAAAAATCAACCTAGTTTTAAAAATAAACGTTAACCTGAATGTAGGTTGATATAGAGCTAGCTTTACAAAGCATCTGTCATCAGATCATCATATCAAGAAAATCAGTGTCAATTGGGGAAGCTCTAATTTACATAAGGTGCTATACCAAACAGTGAAGATGATTACATTCATTGTCATTCTTGACCCTACCGAAAACCTTACCACTTGTGCATCTAAAGGTAACTAATAAAAGTACAACAGCTTGTATAGTGTAAACAAAATGTTACTTTCAAGTCTAGTTTTGCTATACCTAGTGACAAGCTTGTACAACCGGACAAGCACCCCATGATGTTATGCCAAAAAGGAAATTAGACAAGCTTTACCTTCTATACGAGTTATGTGACTCGAAATCTTATGCAAGTGAACTACGAAGAAATAGGCTGAAGGCCTGATTACAGATTATTTCTCTAAATTTTATCAGTATTTACTGTTAAAAAACTTCATTAATCATATTCGCTAGGATGCGAAGGCTAATTTTTTGAACTAGTAACATCATATTAAGTTTATACATTTGAATTGTGATTATAAGATTGAATGAGTTATCTCACAATTTATTTTATAATCAAAAGTACATTTCCAAAAAAAATGGGATCTAGATATTGTGCAATACCTTTAATGTGCTAAGAGGATGTTGGTCTGGGATGTTTTGAAAGTTGAGAAATTGCAAATCATGGTTTTGTTATGAGAATCAAATCACACATGTTTGACAAAGAACGAAAAATCCGGGATCGTTACAATTATAAGGGAAACTAATTTATCAATCTCTTTCAAAGTTTCTAGATGGAAAATAAAAGTTATACATACTCTTATTGTAGGTGGAAGCAACACAAGGATATGGTGAGGGACAAAGAGCTGAAACCTTTTCATTAAGATCACAAATGAAGTGAATTTTTCAAGATTGATTATATGTTAAATCTGTATAATTCTGATCTTGTTATCATAAACCAATAATTTACTAGTTTTATCGTTTAAACTAGAGGAATCAACATCAAAATTCATACATTGTATCTTGATTTTAATATATTCAAGGTATTTAATATTAACTTCACTTCGCAGAGCCAGAGAATAAAATTCTAATGAAAAATTGCATTATATATGAAGAAGGTTTCAACATTGTCTTCAAGTATTTTTTGACAGTTAAAAGGTAATGATGTTTACTTGGTGAAAGTATTTACTGATATCCCTTATGATGGTTTCAGAAGACCCATACATATCTGCACTCTTCTTCTTTGCCCATCAGATGATCTCTGCATTCTCCAGGGCAGATCGATACAAAGAACCTTCATAAGCATAAGATTAAGAATTTTAACATACGTTGATTTAGTTGTTTGCATATTAGATGAGTTCACCACAGTGAGTTTTTATCAAAACTAAATTATTATAAGAGGTAACACCCACCCGGAGAAGTTAAGAGGTCTAAACATTCTTCCTTAGTTTGTCGTGCATGTTTGTGTTTATTAATTTATTCCCATCAACAATTTTTATCCTGGTACAAAGTTAAAGCACTCTTACTTCTCATGAGAGACAAAATTTTGACTAAGCCTAGAAATTAGAAAGATGAAAAAGATACCTTTATCAGTTTACCTCAAAATACTAGCAGAATATACGATACATTCTGTTGGGAAAGACTAGGCACTAACAAAGAAAGCCTGACAGGCTAACAGCGGAAGAATACTCAAGTCTATACTTTTCCTTTTCGATTTGAACCAAGAGAAGACAAACAACCACAAGCAATATGATAGTAACGCAGCAAGTAATTCAATCAAACAAATATAACAAGACAATAATAAACTAATGACACAAGACACCAAGATTTATGTGGAAAACCCTTCGATGTGAAGAGTAAAAAACCACGAGACCAAAAGCTCCACTATAATCACCAAAAGTTACAATATTGTTCTCCAAAATTGGCCACAAAACAAGTGCCAAACAACGAGCAACAACAAAATAAGATTGCACCAAATCTAGAGAATTAAAGGAGCAAAATCACCAATTTCGCAGCTACTGTTCACGACAGCAAAACTGAAGCTTCAGGCCACCAAATCCAACTCTGTCAGTTGCTAATCAAATATTGAGATGAAGATAATATGATGTCCAAAAATCAGCTCAATCGTACAATAAACGAAGCGGGAATCGCAATTTGAAGTTGGCTGTTATGACTGAAATTTGACTGCGAAAAACTGCTCTTTTTCTCTCTTTTTTTGGCTGCTAAAAAACTCTTTGTGTATATGAAAATAAGACCTAAATAGACTTATATTTGCCTCATAAGAATGGGCCTATGGTCAAAAATGGGTTGGTCCAAATTGGGCTTCTATTTATCCACATAGGAAGGGAAAAAGACCCATAACCCAACAATTCTCCCCCTCACGACTATGTGGAGGAGACCGCCATCCCGTCGACCATGCAACAATCTTCAAACTTCCGTCTTGGCAAAGCTTTAGTCATCATATCGGAACCATTGTTATTTGTATGAATCTTTTCAAGCTCAAGCAACTTAGAATCCAACACATCTCGAATCCAATGGTATCTCACATCAATGTGTTTAGACCGACCATGGAACGTAGAATTCTTGCCAAGATGTATAGCACTTTGACTGTCACAATAAAGCACATACCTCTCTTGAGCACAACCAAGTTCCCCCAAGAATCTCTTCATCCAAAGCAATTCTTTACAAGCTTCAACGACAAAGAATAAGCTCAACACGTAGTAGATAGAGCAACACATTTTTGCAACCTAGATTGCCAAGACACAACTCCCCGCAAAAGTAACCAAGTACCTGAAGTAGACTTGCGAGTATCAACATCACCAGCCATGTCTGAATCAGTATAACCACAAAGAATAGGCTTCCCTGTACCAAAACACAAACTCAGACTAGAAGTGCCACAGAGATATCTCATAACCCACTTCACAACATTCCAATGTTCTCTTCCCGGATTAGAAGGAAAACGGCTAACAACTCCAACAGCATGAGCAATATCCGGTCTTGTACAAACCATCGCATACATCAAACTACCAACAGCTGAAGCATAAGGAACTTTCTTCATATCTTCCTTCTCATCATCACTAGAAGGACACTGTTTCGTGCTCAATTTGAAGTGCATAGCTAAAGGTGTACTGAAAACCTTAGCTTTGTCCATCTTGAATCACAAGTAATTTCTGAATGTACTTCTCTTGTGATAATACCAATTTCTTGGCCTTTCTATCACGGACAATCTGCATGCCAAGAATCTGCCTTGCTGGTCCTAAGTCTTTCATAGCAAAAGACTTAATCAACTCTTGCTTCAACTTCTGAATCCTGCAAGTATTATGACCAACAACAAGCATGTCATCAACATAAAGCAACACAATAATAAAGTCACCATCAGAGAACTATTGCACAAAAACACAATGGTGTGAAGAAGTTTTCTTGAAGCCCTGCTGACTCATAAAAGAACCAAACTTCCTGTACCACTGCCTGGGAGCTTGTTTCAAACCATACAAGCTCTTATTCAATTTGCAAACATAATCCTCTTTACCCTTGACTTCAAAACCTTCCGATTGCTCCATATAAATTTTTTCATCTAAGTCACCATGGAGGAAAGCAATTTTAACATCCATTTGTTCAACCTCTAAATCTAGACTTGCAGCCAAGCCTAGAACCACAGGAATGGATGACATCTTCACAACTGGAGAGAATATCTCATCAAAATCAACTCCCCTTTTCTGATTAAATCCCTTGACAACTAATCTAGCTTTGTATCGTTGAACTGGATTACCATCTTCATGTTTCACCCGAAAAATCCACCTGTTTTTCAAAGCTTTTCTGTCTTTAGGTAACTTAACCAAATCAAAGGTATGATTATCATGCAAGGATTTAATCTCATCTTCCATAGCATCAAACCACCTTTCTTTTTCTTCACTTTCCATGGCCTCATCAAGACTCTCAGGTTCTCCCTCGCTACCAAGAGTACATACTCATTGGGAGAATAACGAGATGAAGGAATTCTCTCTCTACTAGATCGTCTGAGAGAACTCTCTAGAGCATCTATAGTTGGTTGTTGGACAACCACATCATCTTGCACTGGAGCATCAACAACATCATGCCGGTCATTCTGAACATGATCACCATCTTCATTATCAACTTTATTTTAATCATTATGAAGATTTTCTTCCGGTGCTATAGTCAAAGGAACTGGATCAACGTCAACTAAGCCACTACTCTGAAAATCAGCCTTGTCAGCTTTGTCAAAATCTTCAATTGTTTGGTCTTCAAAGAACACAACATCACGGCTTCTAACAAGTTTCTTCTCAACTGGATCATAGAAACGATAGCCAAATTCATCTTGACCATAACCAATGAAGATACACTGCCTAGTTTTAACATCCAACTTTGACCTTTCATCCTTAGGAACATGTACAAAGGATTTACACCCAAAGACTCTAAGATGATAATAAGAAACATTCTTACCAGTCCAAACTCTGTCCGGGACATGACAATCTAAAGCAACAGCAGGAGATAAATTGATAACATAAGCAACAGTATTAAGTGCTTCTGCCCAAAAGGAATCTGACAGCTTAGCATCTGAAAGCATACATCTAACCCTCTCAACTAGAGTTCTGTTCATCCTCTCTGCTAAACCATTTAACTGAGGAGTCTTTGGAGGAGTTTTCTGATGCCTAATACCCTGCTCTCTGCAATATCTATCAAAAGGACCAATATACTCACCACCATTATCTGAGCGGATGCATTTCAATGTCTTCCCTGTTTGTCTTTCAACCAAGGCCTTAAAACTCTTGAACACATCAAGTACTTGATGCTTGGACTTTAAAGGAAATACCCAGAGTTTGCGAGAATGATCATCAATAAAAGTCACAAAGTAAAGTGCACCACCATGAGATCTTACCTTAAAAGGACCACACAAATCAGAATGTACCAACTCCAGCAAATCAAGCTTTCTTGAAGGCGGATGACTCTGAAAAGAAACTCTTTTCTCGTTTCACGGCTAAGCAATGAACACATTTCTTCAACTTTGCTTGTTTCACTCCAGAAAGCAAATTTTTCTTACCCAAACTATCAATCCCCTTCTCGCTCATATGACTCAGCCTTCTATGCCATAACTCTGATGAAGTATCATTCTCCACCAAATTTACTGAGTCTCTGGACATGGAGCCCTGAAATACATACAAGTTAGACAACTTGTCACCACGGGCCAAAACCATCAAACCTCTAGTAAGCTTCCACTGGCCAACACCAAGTGTATTAACATAACCCTCATCATCAAAATATCCCACAGAAATCAAATTCAAGCGAACATCTGGAGCATGCTTGACATTATTGAGAACTAGTTTGGAACCATTGTTACTTTCCAAACAAACTGTCCCAATGCCAATAACTTCAACTTCATGATTATTGCCCATTTTCAACGTTCCAAAATTACCTGGAGTATAAGAAGAAAATAATTCCTTCTTTGGCGTGACATGAGAAGTAGCACCAGAATCCACAAACCAGCTAAACTCATCACGAACAAGATTAATGGCATTTTCATCACAAAAAACAAGAAGATCATCATTAGCAACAACAGCAACACGATTTTCATTATCGCCTTCTCTCTTTTGTTGTCTCATATCTCTCTTGTGCTTGTAACAATATTTCATGATATGCCCATTCTTGTGGCAATAGTCACATGTAATATTCTTGTATTTAGACTTTGACTTGCTTCTACTTTTACCTCTATCATTCTGACCTCTGGACTTGTTTCTCCCCCTATCTTCAGTAACCAAAACATCGGAGTGTGAAGCTGAAGAAGATGAGGCTTGAGATCTTCTTCTCATTTCTTCATTCAAGACACCACTGTTAGTATATTCCATGGTTACAACACCACTGGGAGCAGAATTAGTCAAAAACACTAGAAGAGTTTCCCAAGAGTCTGGCAGAGTATTAAGAAGCCAAAGTCCCTGTATCTCATCATCAAACTTTACACCCATTCCGCACAACTTGTCAAGAACACCCTGAAAATCATTAATATGATCATAAATAGGAGTGCCCTCTTTATACCTGATATTCATTAATTGTTTCAATAGGAACAACTTGTTGTTGCCAGTCTTCGAAGCATAAAGTGTCTCGAGCTTGTCCCACAAACTTTTGGCATGTGTTTCATTCACAATATGATTTCTAACATTATCTTCAACCCATTGTCTAATATAGCCATAAACCTGCAGATGCTCAAATTCCCATTCTTCATCATTCAAAGAATGAGGCTTATTAGAAGCAAACACAGGTAAATGCATCTTCTTGACAAATAGAAGATCTTTCATCTTGCCTTTCCAAATATGATAGTAACTACCAGTTAAACACACCATTTTGCTCATATTTGCCTCCATCATTCAAAACGACAATCAACAATAACCAATGCTCTGATACCACATTGTTGGGAAAGACAAGGCACTAACAAAGAATGCATGATAGGATAACAACGGAAGAATACTCAAGACTATACTTTCCCTTTTCGATTTGAACCAAGAGAAGACAAACAACCACAAGAAATATGATAGTAAGGCAGAAAGTAATTCAACAAAACAAATATAACAAGACAATAATAAACTAATGACACAAGACACCAAGATTTACGTGGAAAACCCTTCGATGTGAAGAGTAAAAAACCACGGGACCAAAAGCTCCACTATAATCACCAAGAGTTACAATATTGTTCTCCAAAATTGGCCACAAAACAAGTGCCAAACAACGAGCAACAACAAAATAAGATTGCACCAAATCTAGAGAATTAAAGGAGCAAAATCACCAATTTCGCAGCTACTGTTCACGACAGCAAAACTGAAGCTTCAGGCCACCAAATCCAACTCTGTCAGTTGCTAATCAAATATTGAGATGAAGATAATATGCTGTCCAAAAATCAGCTCAATCGGACAAGAAACGAAGCGGGAATCGCAATTTGAAGTTGGCTGTTATGGCTGAAATTTGACTGCGAAAAACTGCTCTCTTTTTCTCTTTTTTTGGCTGCTAAAAAACTCTCTGTGTACATGAAAATAAGACCTAAATAGGCTTATATTTTCCTCATAAGAATGGGACTATGGGCAAAAATGGGTTGGTCCAAATTGGGCTTCTATTTATACACATAGGAAGGGAAAAAGACCCATAACCCAACACATTCTTTTGAGTTGCCCATGGGACTTTGTAGAATTTCACTCAGATAAGAACTGCTCATTTATGTTTGTACCTTAATTAGTTCATCTCGTCATTGTGGATTAGTTCCTGACCCATAAAATCATTTTCTAAGCAGAAACATCCATTTGAATAGGCACCTCAAAGCCAGCAAACGCAACTTCTCTCCTCCACTGCAAAAAAGATTGCAAAAGCAGAATTTAGTTTTCTTCTTGGGTAATCTATTTCTGAATTCACAAGTACATTTCAAAGGTGTGGCATGTCTGTCATTCCAGGAAACATGTTTAATCAAGCTTAAACAAGATGTTAGCACTATTATGGCATATTACTTCTATATCTAAAATCTTACCATATTACATGTAGAAACTAGCAAAAAAAAAATAAGAGAAACCATGTTAAATGTCATTAACAAACTAAAGAAGGTAACAATCCTCAAAATATAATAAACAATAAAGAGAGAGTGAAGGAGCAAATCAAGAGAAGACCTGAAATTTGGTGCTCAATCTAATGTTTGGATTTACTGTAGAAAAATTATTAATGACCGCTCACTTCAAATTTGATTTCCTAGTTCCCCGAAAGAAGACCTGAAACTCGTTGCTCAATCTGAGAATGGTGACCAGATAATCATACTTCATTTGTGAATCAAGTTGAAAATAAAATTTCCCTTTCCCATGCTTCACTTATTTGTCTTTACGGAATAGTTTAGGGCGTCTATCAGTCCCTTTAAAGACCAAAATGAAGGATTCACAAATTGAGTTCCACATATTTCATTCGAAGGAATACAAGGACTAATTGCCTAAAACAATTGCAGGCTAACATATTAAAAAAAAGTGTATAAAGTGAAGAATCAAAAGTTTTTTAGTATCTAAACTTGCAGGTTTCATCAAAATACTATATCTGCTTAATAGATTTGAACCCGAATATCTTCATATACACAATTACAAATTCAGACAAAACTTACCTCTGTTTCATCAATAAAGATGACGACATGAGCAAAAAATTGGATACAAGTGCTTTGTTGTTGTGTGGTTTAACGATGAAGAAGACGAATTCGTGGATTCCATGGCAAAAGAGATAAATGGATACAGGAGGTAAAAAGCCCTGATTATATAACAAAAATATAGCACCAAATATTAAGTGTTGCCAGAGATGTTTTTATTAATTAACTGTAGCTATAGAGATAAATTTTGTAACAAATATTTTGAAGTGTTGCAATATCTATATTTATTGCAACATTTTTTCTGCGGATGCAACCGTTTAATTAAATAAGTGTGCTAATAGGGCAATATCCTTAAGCAACGGTTTCAATCGTTGCCGTTGACTAGCAATTGCAATAGTTTTATGCCCATCGCAAAAAAAATTTGTTTCCATAGGTCCAATTTCTAGTAGTGCATGCCCGTGGTTCATAAGGCGTGAACCAATCTACGGACCGTGTTTTTCCTTCGTTAACCATACTATTTTGATAACTCTTTGGCTAAAGTTTGAGTCCTCCTCGAAGACCCCTCGGGGTATTCTTGGGGTGGTCGTACCCGGACATTTACCCCTAAACATTATGTTCTACTTGTAGGAACATTCACCTTGATTATAACTTTTAAACGATAGACCAAACTTCAAGGACAAGAAACTACAATACGCTAGTTCAAAGGACTTGTTACAAAAAGTCATGTGATTCCTAGATGTTTGACCTCAAAACATTTCAAACGAAACCCAAAAACTCATTTATCATCATTTTAATCAAGTTACCACATCAAACACACATACGAGGATCTAGTTCTTAATATTCCATTTTAGGGTCATTACTAGTAACCTCAGTATCAAGTTTCTCCCAATTGATTATGTAATTCACAAGTTATGACTGAATTTCTGTAACACTGTATAGCTCAAAATGAACATGCAAGCAGAAAATGCAACATGAATACGCTGATAATGAAATATTCAAATCTGAGGCATGTGTATTGGAAATATTTTTCTTGGAATGTTTAATTCATGAACTAGAAGAATTGCATAGCTAGGGTTCTGAATTTATTAAAGAATCTTATATAAAAGATATGAAGTTCATGAAAATCTTATTTGGATCATCCTAACAGCTAACACCCAACTATTTCTAATATTCAAGAAGCTGTAGGACTAGATAATATTAAGGAAATCAAGATTTTGACTGAAATCTTGGGACCTAATGGGCGAAAAGAACACACTAGAAAAATTCCACATGCCTAGTGACAAAATTCATGGAGAAGTCTCTTTATTTCGGAGCTGGAACTGAGGAAAACTCATTGCGTTGTTCAACTACGGTTTCCCTACGCTTTCTCCTCATTTTCTCTAGTCGATCGATTTCTTGGTGCATGACTTGACTAGGGTAAGTTCTTATTTGATAACTACGCTAAAATGACTAATACCCCTTGGTTTAGGGGTCCAATGCATAGGTAAAACACTACAAAAAAAATCAACTTGCCAAATTTTTTTACTAAGAACTTAAGTTTGTTAGTATTCTATTAACAAATTTCAAATATATTTTTATTAACAAAATAACAATATATTTCTAAAAGACCAAAATGGCCCTACTAAAAAAATCTGACGCAGCTGACCACAGCCTCTCTTACGGTCCATCAAAAGGACCACAGACCGTGTAGCTGGTCATGGTCGTGGTCCAGTAACTACTTTACAAGAACCACCACAGCCTCTTGTAAGTACCACGACCTGTGAAGGATGTTGTGGTGTAACGTCTAGGCAACATCTCGTGAAGGGCTATGTGGTTCACGCCAGATTGAAGGTGCCAAAGTCCACAAGCAGGTCAATTGACCAGTGACCTTCTCACGGTCCGTGAACATTGTCGTGGTTCACTAGTTGAGGTGATTTGTGTTACACTTTTCTAAGTCTTGTTTCTGAGGTGGTGCATCTTTTATGGGTGTGAAGTGCACAACATTTACTAGGGGAGGATATGAAGTGTTTTATGATAAACTTCACTTTCTTTTGTATTCTTATTGTATGTGAGGTATGATTCAACTTATCATTGTACATTTCAAATCATACCTCTTTATAGAGCAAACAAACATAATGGTAATGTGGGAAATGCTAACACATTTTGTCATTTCTTGAACCATGAGATTACAAATGCAAAATTTCTAAATATGATCCAGCTCTAGGCTTAGAGCTATCAAGTCAGAACAAATATGCAGGACATAGTTCTAGCAAACACTAGTGGTGGATCACCTGCATATAGGGTTGATGAATCTAAGGGTTTGTGGTCATTTAGGGCTTTGTTTTGTAAGTATTTGTATTTGACATGCCTTGAAGCCTTCATAGCTTTGAAAACTGTCAAACATCAAATATAGACATAAAAAATGGCATTGAGGACACTATTTATTGAACTAAAAGCCTTGTATAAGTTCAAAATAACCCACAAGTTACAAACATGGGTGAGTCAGTCTAGTTCAAGCTTGAGTTTCCACTCAAATTTTGTCTAAAGAAGTTGTAGGGGTTTATATTAGGGAAGTATCTATAAGACGGGCTCTCAGAAGACAATAACTCAAATCACGTCTAGTAGGCATCAAATTGGCATACTGTGTTGAGGTACTACACGATGTTTTGATTGATTCTAAGCTTTTGCAAATACCAGAACGTACACATGCATTAGAAGAGATTGACGAAAAAAAACTGATGAACAGAAAAGCATGAATAGAACTTTCTTGCAAATCAAAAACAAATGATTTACATTACTCGTCGGCCTGCTGCAGTATCTCCTACTAAGGACAATGACGACCATGATGAAAATAAATACATAGGTTCCACCCCTTGGCTTGCATCCCTTTAATTAGTGATTATTTTTTATGTTTGTACCTATTTTGAATGGCATTATAAATCTTTCAATAGTTATTTTAGTTTTTTTTTAATGTTTAATTCAGATTATTACTATATATATTGTGTAGTTTTTCTTCTTTGACATGTTATGAATGAGGTGAATCGATTTTTTTTAGCAGGTGGGTAGTAGAAACTATGTCTATTGTCAAAAAAACTTAATAAAAAGCGATCGATAGGGGTCCTTTCGGCCGTTGCTTTTTCAACATTTTTAAAATATTAAAATTCTAGAAAAATCTTCGTGCGTCACATTTCTACATTTAAAAAGAAATAAAAAGTTACAAAGAGAGATTGATAAGATCCTTTTGTCTGCCCTTTTCTTGTAGATTAAATTTAAAAAAATTCCACAAATGTGAAGGGAATGGTTGTTTTATTCATTGCCTTTATGCCTATTTTAAAATTTTAAAATTCATGAAATGTGAAAGCAGTTTTTCATTTAAGCAAATTTAAAAAAAATTATACAGTACATCGTGTTCTCTAGTGATACAGTCAGTTGCTTAAATAAAAGAAGCAATGTAGATGAATGTGTCGCTTTTCTGTCGATTTTAAATAAAAATTAATGTGTTTTTTCAACTTTTGTTCTTAGTTTTCGGTAGCTTTTAGTAGTGCACCTTACTTCTATATAAGGGAGTATATTCCTCATGGAATTTGACAATCAGAGGTCAAGCAAGTATTAGGAATGTCAATCAATCATGAATATAAAACTTTGGCAAACAAAAATAGTTGTCTTGCAGTACCCAAAATCATAGCATTCGTTGGTTTAATACCACCATATATAATAACATTTCTTCTTCAACCTACCATATATCAATTCCTTGTTTGAGTTGTATTGGTGGCCCTTCCAATCTAAAACTATTTGTTAACATCCTCCTAAACTCTTACCAATATAATAGTAAATAAAAAGATGATTAAATAAATCATCAAATTTATCATTACAACACAAGCATTCCACGCGGATTCTGTAAGTTCAAACTATATTGTTCCATCAATCCTCATCTATTAATTAATTAACCTCATCTACATCCATTTAAGAATATCAATGATCATGTGAATGTATGAATCTACTTGTTGATTCCAATTGCCAAAAAAAAACATTTGCATGCCTTGTTGATATAAAAACAAATCCAAGCTTCTAGCATAATTTAATAGACTTGAAAACTCCATCTTCATTCCTCTATTTGAGGTTTATGTCTTTTGAAATACTTTTTCCACCAAAAGTTGTATGAAAGGGTAAATTTTTTATCTATAGTTTCATAAAAAATTAGTAAAACGAACTGTCGATACATCAAAAAAGATTTCAAATCGGGACTCACTATCTAAGAAAAAAAAAATCATCCCATGGCCCATGCTATTAAGGTTTAGCTGTATCCTTTTTAAAAAAAATGAATCTAATAAACTTCGTGTTAGGACAAAAATAAGCAGGTGTAAACGCGGAAGCTATCAAAGCAAACCTCGAAAGATCACGAGCAAGAAGACAAACGAGAAATATATCAAAAGACAGAAAGATTTAACGTGGTTTGGTCAATCCACCTACGTCCACAAAGAAGATGAGCAATCCGCTATAAATACGAGAATACAAAATACATAGGGAAACAACCTCAAATAATTCACTCGAAATACATGGGAGGTTCACACAAGTGATAACGTATCAAACTTGTGACCCATAAATTCTCCCCCTAACCAAAACTCTCAAAGCCTTTAAGACTACATTGTGAATGCTGATTAACTTAGAAGGAACATTCTTCTATTTACAGAGTCCTAAACCTTTTTCCTACAAGCAAAAGGATTAGTCATTCAAAAACATTTTCCTAAAAGGAAATCCAATTTATGGTAACAAATTTAAGGCAATTAAAACCCAACAAATCTCCCCCTTGGCCTGAATTTCTGACCTGATAAATTTGTCCACCTTCTTCACTTAATCTTCAACAACTTGCTTTTCCTCTCCATGATCTCATTTGCAAAATTTATGTCTCAACACTGATAACATATCTGAAACAATTTGTTCAAAAAAATCTTCATTACTGTCAAAAAGGTTGCGACTAGAACTATACCCGTCCAGATGAACACCTCCTTCTAACCTGGTTCAATCATCGATTATAGAATGACTAAACCTGACTCCATCATTAAATGTGGCTCTAATACCAGTTGTTAGGACCAAAAATAAGCAGGTATAAACGCGGAAGCTAGCAAAGCAAACCTCGAAAGATCACGAGTAATAAGGTAAACGAGAAATATATCAAAAGACACAAAGATTTAATGTGGTTCGGTCAATCGACCTACGTCCACAAAGGAGATGAGCAATCCACTATAAATATGAGAGTATAAAATACAGAGGGAAGCAACCTCAACCAACTCACTTGGAATACATGTGAGGTTCACACAAGTGATAACATATCAAATTTTTGACGCATAAATTCTCCCCCTAATCAAATCTTTCGAAGCCTTTAAGACTATATTGTGAATTCTGATTAAGTTGGAATGAACATTGCTCTATTTATAGACTCCTAAACCTTTTCCTACCAGAAAAATGATTAGTCAATCCAAAACCTTTTCCTTAAATGAAAGTTATTTATGATAAGAAATTTGGGGCAAATAAAACCCAACACTTATATCTACTTGGTGCTAAGAATTCATCCCAGAGAGTACTTATTAAGTCTTAACTTCTTTAATTAGGATAGCTCAATAGATCATTTCTGAGAATAACATTTCACTCTCCATGTTTACATATAACATTAGATTAAATTAGGTGATAATTACCCTTCAACATTAGAATCTTCATCATGTGTGAAAACCTTTGACATCACATTTATTATGTGTTCATGAGAATACATTATCTATAAAATAACAAAAACATTATCATAATCATGGTTACTTCATTCATACTCATACATTACTCTCCTAGTGTTCTTAATTATATAGATAACCTTCATAAAACACATATAACATATATTGCCCTTTTATGGATGAATCTCTTATCTTATAAACATATATAGAACTCACTACATAAGACATGGATAATAACGTAGTTCAAATAATCAGTTCACTATATACATACTTCAATAATATTCTACCTTCATCAATCAATATTCACATTTTGAGATCCAATTTGGGAATGTAGCTGAATTCATAGATTCTTAGGGAATTAAACATAAAACTATATAAAATGATAAATTTATCCATTATAAAAAATGATTCAATCATTAAAAACGATTTTGAAAGGAATTTATGAGATTGAAGTCAAACCCTAAATTTTGTGATTTTTAACTTGAAATTTGGAGTCTTTTCAAGGGGCTTCATGGATGGATTCTATCCATGGATGAAGAGCTACCATTATTTTGTGATGCATTCCCACGAAATTGAGAAAAACCCTTGAGTTATACATTAGGCTCAACCTTGCTTCTTCTTATTCCTTGAGTTTTTGCGAGAGAATTCTCGGTGTAGAGGTTTTTTTTTTGGGATTTTAGAAATAATGATTTGGATGAGATAGTTTAAGGGTCTAAAAGCATTATATAGGTATTTAAAAATACTCTTTAACGAGATCACATCATTTTAATTGAAAGTAGAAAAACCACAAAGTATCCCAAGACATAGCCACCGTAAGACAATTTCCAGGACCCATCCACGACCACCACCTACGAGGAATGGAATGATCAACGGCTAGTACTGGTGTTGCATGGGTTGGGGTCTTCAACTCTTTATATTTGCACTTCAACTATGAAATCAAGCCGAGAGACGTGGGACATGTCATAGGTCAAGGTCATAGGCAGTTTTTTTAGGAGAAATGTTAGGGTCCTCCTCAAGGATCATTTTTTATCCTTGATGGATGGGGGTGTCGTACCTTGACGTTAAAACCCAACACCTTTTATTTTAAGTACGGGAAGTTATGTCTATAACACTAACCCCCACGTCAAGCTCTAGGGTAGCCTACTAGTTTTCGAAGAGTTACAAAAGTTAAGGAATATATGATGTAGATATTAGTAGCTAATGTTTAGTACTTTTTTCTTAATAAATGTATCATGTTAAAAGTAGGTACGTTTAGTTTGAAAGGAAAAGTGAAAAAAAGTTTTTGGTACCAGTTTAAATGAGTCCTCTTACTGACTCGTCAATGTCCTTTGGTTAGTAATGGTGACCGTGGAAATGGTTTTGGAAAAGTAATATTTAAAAAATTGAAGATGTGTTCCAACATACCAACAACATGGTCATTAGCAAGGGGTATGGTTCGTAGGAAGTGCTCCACGGATGTCTACTAGACTTGATTATTTTAAGGTACCTAAGGTGTTCGGTTTTATTTGCCCTAAATTTCTTACCATAAATAGGTTTTCCTTGTAGGAAAAGGTTTTGGATTGACTAATCCTTTTCTTGTAGGAAAAGGTTTAGGACTCTATAAATATTGGCATGTTTCTTCTAACTTAATTAGCATTCACAATGTAGTCTTAAGGGTTTTGAGTGTTTTGGTTAGAGGGAGAATTTGATGGTCACAAACTTGATACGTTATCACTTGTGTGAACCTCCCATGTATTCTGAGTGAATTGGTTGAGGTTGTTTCCCTGTGTATTTTGTACTCTCATATATATAGTGGATTGCTCATCTTCTTTGTGGACGTAGGTCGATTGACCGAACCACGTTAAATCTTTGTGTCTTTTGGTATATTTCTCGTTGTCTTCTTACTCGTGGTCTTTTGAGGTTTACTTTGCTAGCTTCCGCGTTTACACCTGCTTATTTTCGATCCTAACAAGTGATATCAGAGCCAGATTCAATGATGGAGTCAGGTTCAGTGGTTCGATAATCGATGATTGACCCAGGTTAGAAAATAGTGTTTATCTTGGAAGGTGTAGTTCTAGCTGCAACCTTTTTGATAGTAATGAAGATTTTGTCGCAGAAATTGTTTCAGAGAGGCTCTCTGTGTTGAGACATAGATTTTTCAAAGGAGATTATGGAGAGGAGAAGCAAGTTGTTGAAAATTAAGAAAAAAGGCGGACAAATGTATTTTGTAAGAAATTTAGGCCAAGGGGGAGATTTGTTAGGTTTTATTTGACCTAAATTTCTTTCCATAAATAGGTTTTCCTTTTAGGAAAAGGTTTTGGATTTACTAATCCTTTTTCTGGTAAGAAAAGGTTTATGACTCTATAAATAGAGGCATGTTCCTTATAACTTAATTAGCATTCACAATGTAGTCTTAAAGGGCTTTGAGGAGTTTTTGTTAGGGGGAGAATTTGTGGGTCACAAGCTTGATACGTTATCACTTGTGTGAACCTCCCATGTATTCCGAGTGAATTGGTTGAGGTTGTTTTCCTCTATATTTTGTACTCTCATATTTATAGTGGATTGCTCATCTCCTTTGAGGAAGTAGGTCGATTGACCGAACCACGTTAAATCTATGTGTCTTTTGGTATATTTCTCGTTGTCTTCTTACTCGTGGTCTTTTGAGGTTTTCTTTGCTAGCTTCCGCGTTTACACCTGCTTATTTCCGATCCTAACATTGAAGGGCTTTGAGAGTTTTTGCTAGGGGGAGAATTTGTGGGTCACAAGCTTTATACGTTATCACTTGTGTGAACCTCCCATGTATACCGAGTGAATTGGTTGAGGTTGTTTCCCTCTATATTTTGTACTCTCATATTTATAGTGGATTGCTCATTTCCTTTGTGGACGTAGGTCGATTGACCAAACCACGTTAAATCTCTGTGTCTTTTGTTATATTTCTCGTTGTCTTCTTACTCGTGGTCTTTTGAGGTTTGCTTTGCTAGCTTCTGCGTTAACATCTGCTTATTTCCGATCTTAACAAGTGGTATTAGAGCCAGATTCAATAATGGAGTCAGGTTCAGTGGTTCTATAATCGATGATTGAACCAGGTTAGAAAGATGTATTCATCTTGGCGGTGTAGTTCTAGCAGTAACCTTTTTGACAGTATTGAAGATTTTGTTGGAGAAATTGTTTCAGAGAGATTCTTTGTGTTGAGACATAAATTTTGCAATGGAGATTATGGAGAGGAGAAGCAAGTTGTTGAAGATTAAGTCAAGAAGGTGGACAAATTAATTTTGTCAGAAATTCAGGCCAAGGGGGAGTTTTGTTGGGTTTTATTTGCCCTAAATTTCTTGCCATAAATAGGTTTTTCTTGTAGAAAAAGGTTTTGGATTGACTAATCCTTTTCTTGTATTAAAATGTTTAGGACCCTATAAATAGAGGCATGTTGCTTCTAACTTAATTAGCATTCACAATGTAGTCTTAAGGGTTTTGAGAGTTTTGGTTAGAGAGATAATTTGTGGGTCACAAGCTTTATACTTTATCACTTGTGTGAACCTCCCGTGTATTCTGAATGAATTGGTTGAGGTTGTTTCCCTCTGTATTTTGTACTCTCATATTTATAGTGGATTGCTCATCTCCTTTGTGGAGGTAGGTCGATTGACCAAACCATGTTAAATCTTTGTGTATTTTGCTATATTTCTCGTTGTCTTCTTACTCGTGGTCTTTTGAGGTTTGCTTTGCTAGCTTCCGCACTTACACCTGCTTATTTTTTATCCTAACAAGTGGTTTCTGATCCAGATTCAATGATGGAGTCAGGTTCAGTTGTTCGACAATCGATGATTGACCCAGGTTAGAAAGCTGTGTTTATCTTGGCGGGTGTAATTCTAGCCGCAACCTTTTTGATAGTCATGAAGATTTTGTTGGAGAAATTGTTTCAGAAACGTTATCTGTGTTGAGAGATAGATTTTGCAAATGAGATTATGGAGAAGAGAAGCAAGTTGTTGAAGATTAAGAAAAGAAGGTTGACAAATTTATTTTGTCAGAAATTCAGACGAAGGGGGAGATTTGTTAGGTTTTATTTGACCTAAATTTCTTAACATAAATAGGTTTTCCTTTTAGCAAAAGGTTTTGGATTGACTAATCCTTTTTCTGGCAGGAAAAAGTTTATGACTCTATAAATAGAGGCATGTTCGTTCTAACTTAATCAGTATTCACAATGTAGTCTTAAAGGGCTTTGAGTGTTTTTGTTAGGGGGAGAATTTGTAGGTCACAAACTTGATACGTTATCACTTGTGTGAACATCCCATGTATTCCGAGTGAATTGGTTGAGGTTGTTTCCCCCTATATTTTGTACTCTCATATTTATAGTGGATTGCTCATCTCCTTTGTGGACGTAGGTTGATTTACCGAACCACGTTAAATCTCTGTGTCTTTTGGTATATTTATCGTTGTCTTCTTACTCGTGGTCTTTTGAGGTTTGCTTTACTAGCTTCCGCGTTTACACCTGCTTATTTCCGATCCTAACATTGAAGGGCTTTGAGAGTTTTGGCTAGGGGGAGAATTTGTGGGTCACAAGCTTGATACGTTATCACTTGTGTGAACCTCCCATGTATACCGAGTGAAATAGTTGAGGTTGTTTCCCTCTATATTTTGTACTCTCATATTTATAGTGGATTGCTCATTTCCTTTGTGGACGTAGGTCGATTGACCGAACCACGTTAAATCTCTATGTCTTTTTGTATATTTCTTGTTGTCTTCTTACTCGTGGTCTTTTGAGGTTTGATTTGCTTGCTTCTGCGTTTACACCTGCTTATTTCCGATCTTAACAAGTGGTATCAGAGCCAGATTCAATGATGGAGTCAGGTTCAGTGGATCTATAATCGATGATTTAACCAGGTTAGAAAGATGTATTCATCTTGGCGGTGTAGTTCCAGCAGTAACCTTTTTGACAGTATTGAAGATTTTGTTGGAGAATTTGTTTCAGAGAGATTCTTTGTGTTGAGACAAAAATTTTGCAAAGGAGATTATGGAGAGGAGAAGCAAGTTGTTGAAGATTAAGTCAAGAAGGTGGACAAATTTATTTTGTCATAAATTCAGGCCAAGGGGGAGATTTGTTGGGTTTTATTTGCCCTAAATTTATTACCATAAATAGGTTTTCCTTGTAGGAAAGGGTTTTGGATTGACTAATCCTTTTCTTGTAGCAAAAGGTTTAGGACTCTATAAATAGAGGCATGTTCCTTCTAACTTAATTAGCATTCATAATGTAGTCTTAAAGGTTTTGAGAGTTTTGGTTAGGGGGAGAATTTGTGGGTCACAAGCTTGATACGTTATCACTTGTGTGAACCTCCCGTTTATTCTGAGTGAATTGGTTGAGGTTGTTTCCCTCTGTATTTTGTACTCTCATATTTATAGTGGATTGCTTATATTCTTTGTGGACGTAGGTCGATTGACCGAACCACGTTAAATCTTTGTGTCTTTTGGTATATTTCTCGTTGTCTTCTTACTCGTGGTCTTTTGAGGTTTGCTTTGCTAGCTTCCGCGTTTACACCTACTTATTTCGATCCTAACATAAGGTTCTACGGACGGTTGCAAATCTCATCGAATATCATATAGATCGTATTCCACTGATAGACGAAGTAACATGGACATTAATGAATTTGTTGGATCTAGGTTGTATAGTTTTAGCTTGTGGATAATGGTGTGCTTCATGTCCCGTATTTAATGGCTCCTGGAAATTTATCAGGATGTTGGCCTCTAGTAAGAAATATATGGATGACCAGGATTGTTTATAGAGGCTTGTACAAACTATAGTTCTAGCGTAGATGCATTCCAATAGTTTTAGTTCGGGGTTATTTGGCCCTTTTATTGTCCTTTTAACTTCTGAACTATGTCGTTTCTAGGATATTCTAAGTTCCTATAACTTATTTTACTCTTCTAAATCCCCATTGCCCCTCATTTTCTCTAAAACCCGGAAAGCTTATATGTTTTCTTCTTCGAATTCTCTCCAAGGAGTCCCTTGAAATCCGAAAAGTGTAATTTTTTATTCTACTAGAATTTTGTAGGATTTTCATGATACTTCGTGGGTTCAATTTTATATGATTCAATTTACTATATTTTATTTTACTATGCATGATTTGGTTCAAAGTACATAATGTCAAGATGTCTAATACGAACTAATGTTATATGTCTATTTTATAATTGTGAATTATGTTTTGAAAGTCCACATGAATAATGAATTATAGTGGTTATATTTGTAGGGTGCTTTTTGAATAAAGTATCTCATGCTTTATTGAACTAGTTTGCTTCCGATTAAATATTTCTCACAAGTAAAAAATTATAATTATTTAGATGGTTGATAAGAGTCTTTTTAGTACCAATTATGTTATTAAATAATTATATTCTTAATTGAGCTATTCTTATAATTTATGAGTCTTTATGATTTAGTTTGTGTTGCCAAATTTTCACAATTTCAAAAAGTAAAGAATTTATGATTTTGTTTTTGGCGTTTGCCTAGCACTAGGTGATTCTAGATGATCCTAGAAGTCCTTGAACTATGTGCCCTCAAGAATATCCTAATTCGATAACTAGCTAGGGGATCCACCTAAATTTAAGAGCATTGTCCCTACCTCTAAAAATAGGACCATCTATTGGGAGCAAGACACCGAATTCGATGTTAAAGTCCTCATGGTCTATGTTAGTTAATGGTAAATATCCAACAAAGATATAATTTTTTTATTTAGCCTATGTTTTATACATATGTTATGACACTTCTATTGCATTTAGCTTTTTATGATTTATTAACTAACTTTATCCGATTCATATGTTTTATTGGTCATGCAATATCATGTCTTGAACCAATCATGTTATCACATTTCCACTAGAGATAGATATATTTCTGATGCCTATTTATTTGATAATATAGGGTTCAATATTCCTCTATCCAGTCCTGACTAGTTGAATTGATCATCTACTTCAAACGTTTAGGTGTGTCTTTACTGTTCACGGACCTTGCCACCACAACTCTTTTATCACTTTTTGTAATTTTAGTTTACAGACTTATTCATGAGTAAGGGTGTTGTCCTAACTCCATCTATCACTAGTAGGGATTTTTGTATGACTTAGTAAGCTTTTCAACACTTTCAGTCTTTTATTCCTAAATTTTCCGAACCCATCTTGATGATTAATTTCATTTCGTATATTGTTATCTTAGAATTATGCTTCTATAATTGCCTTGTAAAGGTAATCTCAAGAAATTATTTCCAATGACACACAAAGAGAGTTGTTTGGGTCGTGATAATAATCCTCTAACTCAATGTTTCCTTCATTCTACTGATGGAGTAATGCAAAGTTAACCCATTTCTCCTGTTTTTTTAATTATGAATGTTGAGACTTTATCCAAGGCTCTCAATAATTTATTTTAGATAAAAGAATCTAAAACTTATGATTTGTTTTATTGGAGTGATCAAACTAATAATTTGGCCTACGTAGATGATATAATCATATTTGCTACTTCATATAAAAGGTCACTTCAAGTAATAGTGAAAACTCTTAATTTTTTTATGAACTTCAGTCTGATAAACCGATAGATTAAGGGAAGAGTTTCTTTTACATGCTCACTCTGTGGCGCGAGAGGTGGAGAAGTAATAGATTTTTCTGAGAACTGAAAGTGCAGTTTTAAAGCATAATAAATTATATATAGAAGAATTGATGTGAAAGAGAAAATGACTCCCCTTAATCTTATTCACCAATCATGCATTAGAAAACATTCACATACACTTACTACTAGATATTATCCCTCAAAAATGTACATATATCCTCAGGTATTTTGCAAAGTGTTAGGACCGAAAATAAGCAAGAGTAATGCGGAATCTAGCAAAGCAAACCTCGAAAGACCACGAGTAAGAAAACAACGAGAAATATACCAAAAGACATAAATATTTAACGTGGTTCGGTCAATCAACCTACGTCCACAAAGGAAATGAGCAATCCACTATAAATATGAGAGTCAAAATAAAGAGAGAAACAACCTCAACCAATTCACTCGAAATACATGGGAGGTTCACACAAGTGATAACGTATCAAGATTGTGACCCATAAATTCTCCCCCTAACAAAAACTCTCAAAGCCCATAAGACTAAATTGTGAATGTTGATTAAGTTAGAAAGAACATTGCTCTATTTAAAGAGTCTTAAACCTTTTTCCTAAAAGAAAAAGATTAGTGAATCCAAAACATTTTCCTAAAAGGAAAACCTATTTATGGTAAGAAATTTAGGGCAAATAAAACCTAAAAAATCTCCCCCCTTGGCCTGAATTTCAGACAAAATAAATTTGTCCACCTTGTTTACTTAATCTTCAACAACTTGCTTTTCCTCTCCATAATCTCCTTTGCAAAGTTTATGTCTCAACACAGTGAACCTCTCTAAAACAATTTCTCCAATAAAAATCTTCATTACTGTAAAAAGGTTGCGGCTAGAACTACTCCCGCCAAGATGTACACCTCTTTCTAACCTGGTTAAATCATCGATTATCGAACCATTGAACCTGACTCCATCATTGAATCTGCTCTAATACCACTTTTTAGGAGAGAAAATAAGCAGGAGTAATGCGGAAGCTAGAAAAGCAAACCTCGAAAGGCCACGAGTAAGAAGACAACGAGAAATATACCAAAAGACATAAAGATTTAACGTGGTTCGGTCAATCGACCTACGTCCACAAAGAAGATGAGCAATCCACTATATATATGAGAGTACAAAAAACAGAGAGAAACAACCTCAACCAATTCACTCACAATACATGGGAGGTTCACACAATTGATAACATATCAATCTTGTGACCCATAAATTCTCCCCCTAACAAAAACTCTCAAAGCCCTTAAGACTACATTGTGAATGCTGATTCAGTTAGAAGGAACATTCCTCTATTTATAGAGTCCTAAACCTTATTCCTACGAGAAAATGATTAGTCAATCCAAAACATTTTCCTAAAAGGAAAACCTATTTCTGGTATGAAATTTAGGGCAAATAAAATCTAACAGATGGAAGCCCTCATGTGACTTGAGTCCGAGTTTCTAGGAGCAATCTCTTGAGATGGATGCCCTCACTTGAGTTGAAGTTGTCTATCTAGTATTAATCGCCTTATCCCATAAACTATGTGCCCCTGTAGGATATTTAAATAATTGATTTTCTAAAGCTAAAGTTAATGGTCCAACCTTAGGCAAGTGAACAACCTCTTTTCGGTGTTGGAGACACCAGATTCCACATTAAGATGAAATGATCTATGTCATTTATGTCTTATTCCCACTATGATTAGGTATGAACTATGGATACTAAAGAAGCATTAGATATTATTGGTGAGAGTATTGGATCTTATTCATGCATTTCATAACTATGCTTTGAGGATAGTTGTGGTATGTTTTTCTTATATTGTGATGGTCTATGAATTGATGTATGCTTAATTTTTCCCTTCCAATACATGTGTGTCACTGAAGGTGATTGTTCTCTAGTCTATGAGAAATAATCTTAATATGAGATCATTATATTTCAAATATGAATGAGGACCAAAAGATACTTACTTAAAATGGGTGGGATTGTGGGGTCTTATACATGCATTGCGCAAGCTTGTACTTGATTTGACTTATGAAGTGTTTCTTTTATGCTATGTTAAGACGACTTATGTATGGGTTATGCCTATGATTTTCTTTTTTATCTCTTTTGCTTATTGTCTATGTCTTTTTATGATGTCTCTTATGCTAATGCCTTGTGCTTTTACAGAATCTTTAAAATAATACTTTGACTTAGTTAATGACATGCATTCAACAAAAAAGTTTGGCTATCATACTTAGTAAATTTTTTTACTAACTCATATTCTCCTATACTTTTCCAAAGTATATGGTCTGGTTCATAAGGCGGTCCCCATTGGCTCAAGCTATAAAGAAACCATATTGTATGGCACAAAAGAAATATGTGTGGTTTTCAACGATATCTTACCATGAAACTTGAGTCGGAGTAGAGACTTATTTTTTTCATCTTGTTGGATTTATGTCTAGCACCGAGTGAATATTGAAATTAGATGGAGGTCCATCTTAGTCAAGATTTGGCTTCAAAATGGGAACTATCACATAGTAAAGTTCGGATTTCCCAAAGTATATCTGATGATATGGAAGCATTCACCGAGAAGAGTAATGGGTTTCTGGTAGAAATATTTATATCTCATAACTACGCACCCCATAGGGAAGTAAGTTGGTGGATCAGACTAAGCTAACAAACTAGTTCTAACTTAGCCATGTGGACCAACCCTTGACAGTGTAGGAAACAACGAGAGTGATCATATGATAGATCACATGTTCTCATGTCGGTTAAGGATATATCCCAACTACAACAAAGGTCAAAAATAAAATAAGATTATGATTGAAGAAGAATTTCATAGATTTCAAACTGAATGGACTAAGATTATGATTAAGGAATCTTCTCCTAGAGTCCAACACAATTATGAAATAATAGGTTATTGAAGAATCATCTCATAGGGTTAAAACTTAATGAACTAAGACTATGCTTGTGGAAGAATCTCCTGGAGTTTAAAACAATTATGTACTAAGATGAACTTAATGTAACATCTCATAGAGTTAAACTTTATGCGGAACTAACATATTCTGAATGATGTGCTTCATAATGTTCCAATGCTTTCAAAGAGGGATTATTCTGTAATTGTGAAGTATTCTATGATTACTTAAAGAAGTGCTTTGTATGTACTTGATAATGGAGTCTCATTTATGCAATGCATAAGTATGAATTAAGGTTACCTAAGAAGTGTTGCTCTTATATGATGTACGCTTCGATGGATTGTTGCCATAGTTACCTTGTATGAAATGTTTGACTAAAGGTGAGGGATTCCCTTGGTTATGAGATTTAAGCCAAGGATCAGATCAAAATATTGTAAGTACGTATGATGGCCTAAAGTGGTACATAGTATGAGTGGTATTATGGGGTCTTACTCATACAGTGAACTAGTGTTACTTGAAGCTACATAAGAAAGTCTATGACTTGATTACGTGTATGGACTATGTTTATGAAGACCAAAAGGGATACTTAGTTTTGATGGTATTATGGGTCTTATCCATGCCTTTGCACAAATATGACATGAGATAACTTGAAAAGGTTCTCCAATGATATGATAGAGCAAGGAAAAAAAATTCTTATTTGATGCTTATGTTGGAAACTTTACTTATGATCCTGATATTGTCTCTTATTTATACTTATGTTTCATGAAGTATATCTTATGCTTATGGATTATTACTCATGTTGACTAACCCTTATGATGTTATGCTCTTATGATGTCTGCCATACTAATACTCAAATTCTTACACATACTTATGTCTACATTCTAATCAAATGTAGGATTCGGCGATTTTGAGTTCCATTATTGAGGATAGGTTTCTAAGGAGCAAATAATTTAAATATTGATAAGTCCTCGTAGCTTCGAGGATAAGGCTACTATTTTCCTTTATGTCATTTATTTTCATGCATTGAGACTATTGTATGTCTTGTGACCCAAAAGTATTTGAGGTTGAAATAGATGGTTTGAGAAAACTGTAGTAAGACTTCTACTTGCTTTTATAAAAGACTTCGTTTGTATGGAAATTTTTTTAAAAAAATTTCCATACTTTTATATTATATTATGTAATGATATTCAAATGGCTTGTATGAGACCCTTTCATGGTATAGTATGTCATTTTACATCTGCGGTATACCTCTAGGTCGTGCAAAGATATGGACCTACAAATGAGGGTTATAAAAAAACATTACCTTGACCGAAATGCCTGCCATAATAATACAAAAATTCTGCCTGTTTGGAACTACAACAATCATAGCCCAAACCAAAAAGGAAATTATACAACGCTAAGCTCGTGAAGTAAAGCAACTTACGTCAAACCTAATGAGGATTTAGTAGCTTAACTTCAGATTTTCTTGGTTTTTGATCAATTCTGAAGAATAAATGGAAGGATATGGATGTTTTAAAAGGATAACCAACTTAGGGGTTAGGGGATGCACTTCGAGATGTCTATTTTCACAGTCTTACAAAAACCTGCAGATCTCTCAACTATGAATTCATATTGATGCATTGTTTTTTCATTTGAAACTATAGTCATAGACCTTCGATTGTCTAGGTTATGGGTTTTTCAAATCTTATATATATATATATTATGAGAACATATCTGAGAGATGTGACCCCCAAATCAAAGAGAATTCCTTAACCACACTAATAATAACATTTTTTAATTTGTATTCGTAAGTTCCTTGAAATTAAAACTTAACATAAAAAAATTGTGCACTCAATAAATCAAATAACATCCTTCCTAATGTGGTAAGTAGTCTTAAATTTATTCTAATATTACGAGTTAAGTTCAACATTCAAACGAATGGTGTGTCACATATCATTTTTATTTGTTTGACTGTTTTTATAGTAATACTTATCATTCAAGAAATAGTATGGCTCCATTAACGCTCTTCCTAGTAAGAGGTGTAGAACTCCTATATAATTGTTTTAAATAGGCAAGGTTTATTTGATTGGTCCCAAATTCGTACATGAGGCTATGGAAAAATTTTGAATTATTAGAGAAAGGTTGAAAATGGATCAAACATGACTAAAGTCATGTGTTGATGTGAGAAGAAAAGATCTTAAGTTTGACATAGATGATTGGGTCTACTTTAAAATTTGAACTACGAAGGGTGTAATGAGGTTTGGAAAGAAAAGAAAGCTTAGTTCCTGTTATGTGGGCTCATATCAGATTTTGAGGTGGATTGGTAAAGATGCTTATGAACATTATTTTCCGCTTAGAATTGATACATCCAATTTCCATGTCCCTTTGTTGAAGAAATGTGTTTGTGATCCAACATGTATTGTGCCATTGGAGATTCTTGGTATAAAAGAGATTTTTTTATGAAGAAGCTCCAATTAATATTTTTGACCGGCAAGTGAAAAGTTAAGGAAAAAGGAAGTTATATTCATTAAGGTATTACAAAAGAATCAAAGGATTGAGGGTACTACTTAGGAGGTAGAGGTTTGTATGATGACCCGATTATCCCATCTCTTTCCCTATGGCCCTACTCTAGCTGGAAGTATTTAATTCCTCATGGTCCAGCCTCATTTCTTAGTCATTCTCATGTTTTCCATGCATGCATGATCAAGAAAACTCGCTTCAAAGATTTTTATTTTGCTTTGATTGATTACTTCATTATTATGTATGCTTGAGTATCATTTGCATGTATACCTTATGAAATGATACTATCTATATGGTTAATGTAGGATTTTATGTTTCTCCTTGGTTATGTATTGCTGATGAAGTTGCCTTCTTGTTGGGTTTCTAGACCTCTTACCCTACCCTCCTTATGTTTCCTTGAGTCAAATTTGAGGAGGAATATTCCCAATGGAGAGATACTGTAACACCTCGACATTTGAAAAATGAAGAAAATAAATATATATGGGATAAAGTATGTGTCTACGGGTCCCATTTAGAGACTATGAAACCTTCTACGGGCTGTAGATGGCAACCGTAGGAAATGAAAAACTATTCTTTTAAGAAAAATCATGTCTTAGTACCTTTTTTTACTGTTCACCAAGATGGTTTGTCAACCATTGTACAAGGGGTCACATTGTTTTCTATTGTATGTACAAAGACCTATGAGTTGTAGACATGATCAATAAAAAGTTAGTCAAAAATAAAGGTTTCTGAACTTTTCTAAGAATAACAAGTTTGCCTATATCCAAACCATAGATAATCTTTGGTAGTAATTTTAAAGGGGAATTTGGTTGTTTCCCTAATTACCTTTTTTCTATACTACTTCATTTTGCCTTATATTCTAAGCCCTATACAAAGGTTTTAAGCTTCAAATTCCCCATTTTCAACTCATTCTCCTAAATTCCCTCAACTTGACCGATTCACTCTCCATATTCTCTCATGTATAAGGACAAAGAAGAACTAGGATTCATCTAGTCTCCAATATTTTGTTCTTATTAGGCTTCTAGCATAAAGGTATTCCCATGGTCCTCCGTGGGGTCCTCAAGGATTTCAACATTGAACTGATCAAATTAGGGTCTCAATTCAATAAATGTGAGTTTCATCCAATTATGATTGATTAATTCATCTAATGAATGATTTGATGTGAATATATGTCATTTAGTTGAACTTGTATTTAACCATGCCTACATTATGCTTTCTACTTTGATACTATGATAAACCTATGAACTATAAATTATGAATTTTTAAGATATGCATGTTTTTATGGAATCATTTGTTATGTCGTAGTTCTTGTGAGAGTGTATCAATTCAATATTGGAAAAGATTATCTGAAAGCAATAAAAAAAATATTAAGATACCTCAAGGGAACTGTGGATCAAACATTGTGTTATAGTGGATCTAATTTATTCGTAAGAGGTTATATATATAATTATCGGGCTGGTGATTGGATTGTAGAAAGTCAATTTGTGGGTTGTGCACGTCAAGAGTACAATAAGTTGTTTGGTTAACAAGATTCATTGAGCATTTGAATAATGTGAGAAATGCTGAGGGTTCCTTGATTCTTTATTGTGATAGCCAAACATCAATCACATACGCGGCGAATCCCATGTATTGCAAAATGATCAAATACACTGACATCTAGCATAAATTTGTGGGATACATAGTAGCAAGTGCAGAAACAATTTTGTAATACATTCCTACACATTGAATGATAGTTGATCCTTTTAATAAGGTCATATGTAGAGGCTTATTTCATAAATATGTTAATCTACGTTTGCTTAGGAATGAAATATATATGTATTGCCATAATTTCTTGGTTGTTATAATATTCTCTTCTATATAATACTATTGAAACTATGTTCAGATTTAGAATTTATGTGATATTTTTGTAAGTAAAAAAGTATATCCAACAATTTGTGAGAATGACTCTCTCACACAAACAAATGCCTTGTACGACGAGGAATTGAAGAGATGAGTACCATCATATTATGACTTGTTTTATGATCCAGACATGGGTTTTGTCTATGAAAATGTGTTTTAGGATTACTTAAGAGGGAAAACAGGGCTAAACATTTAGAGGTGTTTAGACCAAGCCTTATACGATGTTGGGTAATGGAAAGAATAAGATACTTACACTATTATATGGTGAAAAAAATTGTAGGAGGTGCTTCATGACATGTGTGTCAAGCAATGAATGGTCAATGAAATGATGGTTCTCTGCTTCTTCATTTTGTTAGAACCCAAAAAGTTAAAATGACTTTTTAACGAAATACCTTTGACCCTTTGTTGTTTTTTAAGTTTATATTAATCTTTATAATTTAGCATGTTACAAATAGCCATGAATTATTCGTAAATGCAGTGCCTTTCTAGGAAAGTAGTTAAAATGGAGATAGATTCAAGTATAAATAAAAAATGAGTAATTTAATATTAAACTTGTATACAAAAGATGACTATTGCAATAGCCATATTGATATTGAGTGTAATTGTGTGTATACAGTTAAACATGAATTCGATACCTCTTTATGATGAAGGATCGAATAACAAACTCTTGAAGTAGTAAATGATGTCTTGGGTATTGTGAGTAATAGTTTACTAAAATTTATAATAACCTCATATTCTAGTGAATTCCTTCCATATGTGATTGTATGCCTACGTAGGGTCTATAATAACATGAAAACAAGGATTTATGCTTACAAAACGCACATTATTTGTTGCATGAATTATGTCTCTAGTTGATGTTATATTTGTAAGATCCCGAAAATGACTTAAATGAAGCTAGAGCCTAAAATGGTTGTCATGATGGTATAATATCCTAAATTGGCTATAATGTGGTATAGTGTAGTATCTAAGATTTTAGGTGCATCGCAAGTCAAACGTCAAGGGAAGACAAAGACGTTAGACGAGAAAGTTACCTATGTGCCTCATATGTGTTTTTATGTGTTTATGTCTGATTCATGAGGTTATGCGGTCCTTAAATGTGTTATTATGGTGTATATAGGCAGTGTGTCAAGTTTTGTGAGCTTTGGAGGTCAAACGTCCAAGAACATCTGGCGATGTTCGAAAGATAGTCATTTGACGTCCTTGTGAGATTGGATGTGTTTTAGAATGTTTCATGGCTTGTTTGATGTTGAACTTGTTTGGAGATGTTCCTAGAATCTAGACTTATGTTTTTTGAGGTTTAAAGTCCGAGATACGACACTACCTAAGACCCACAAGGGGACCTAGAAGTAGGACCACAACTTAAGACTTGAAGATGCATGGCATCTTGCGTGCAGTGCCAAACGATGGCCAGTCGATGGAACGACAGATCGTCGACTTGGGGCTTCGATGGATCCTGCAATTCTGCTGGTTGAGGAGCTGTAGAAGTAAACCAGGAGACCCCATCGACGGGGCGTGGTCTCACCCACGGACCGTCGATGGGGCTATGAAATTTGTCAGCTTTTCTGTTAAGACTTAGGGGTTTTGGATTATTCACCATAAGTTTCTACACTCTAGCTCATAGATCAAAACCCTTTTCCATTCTAAAGTTTCTCGAAAAACCTCCATAAGAGCTCAAGGTGAAGATGAAGCTTGAAGATGCATCTTCAATGGAGTTTCTTCTTCAATTATCATTGGGTTCTTCTAATAAGGTATGTGAGTTCTTCATCTAAGGATTTCTATCACCTTAGAGCCAATATCAAAGATGATTTTCAAAGATGAAAAGTCCACTTTCTACTCTAAGTATTGGGTTATTGTATGAAATTTTTTCAAACCTTAAGATATGATGTTATTGATGTATAATTAATGTTTTCTAATGAAATTCTCCATGAACCCTTGACCTCTCAAAAATCTCAATTGACTAAAATATGATTAATGTGATCATGCTTTGATATTGATGAATTCATGTGTAGATTGTTATGGGATTTTGGTTCATGTATAGATTATGATTATATGGTTTATAGGTTGTTTAAATTTGATAGATTGAGTATCGTATATTCTTAAATCTGTTGAATTGATATGGACTTAATGCTTATGGATTCTAGTGTACTTTTCTATGGGCTATTGAATGATGTAAGAATTGTATTCAATTGATGAATAGGTTATCTAAGATTAATATATGTATATTGTATTCACCTAGATTCATTGAAGTATTATGGTTATTGTATTGAATTGATGTTCATGGCCATCGGTAAGGCCCTTATGGTATCACATTTGATGATTTAGCTTTGGATTGAAGTTGTGAGATTGAATGGGTGGTAGGCCACCCTACCTCTCTTAATATTATCTATAGCTTTTGTACTATGTTGTGATGGTATGTCCCACTTGTGGTGGTGGTGTTATGTGAATGATGTGTGCTTGTCGGCATTACTTTATGTATTATGATGATCATGGCCTTGTCAGCATGACTTAAAGTAATATGATGATTTATGAAGTTGATTATGTGAAGTATGATCATGTCTACCTATATGTGGAGTAATGTGTATGTCTGTCTTCTTCTATTGATGTTAGGTGATCATGTTAGACTATGACTATGTCTTTATGTGTGTAGTCTTAGAGTTGATACATGATTATTCATACTTGACTAAATGAGTCTATGTTGGTTATATTGATGATGTATAGTAGTGTATAGGGTGACTTAAAGATAATAATGGTTATTCCTATGTGCATCTAGAATCACATGTAATATGTGCTAAAAGTGAAGTATGATGTGTCTTGTCTTGGTTGTCTTGTTTCCCTTACTTTATGCATGTATGAATATGAATATGACATGTATTGACTTAGTATGCTAAAGCCTTTTAGTCTTGAATGTATGAATGATATGTGAGACCTTGAATGATGCTAAGAAGGTCATTTATGTGAAACCTTAAACCTAGTGGTAAAGTTATGAAACTTAGAATAGACAGTTGTAATGGTATCCTTCTTGTAATGAATGATGAACTTAAGGTTGGTTGGTTGGAACGGCGTCATATCAATCCTTTTGAAAGTCGTTATGAGCTTCTTGTCGCCATTGTAAGGCAGCCCTAGGGGACCTCTTTGTTAGAATTAATGTAATTGCGTTAGGAACTTGATATGGAACCCCTTTGTATGAACCATTAATACGAATTAATCTATGATAACAAAGGCTAGCACCGAGTGAGTATGGTAAGGGAAGTAGCTCTAGTTAAAGTATGAGGAAACAATACAAAGTATTCCCTTCATATTGTTTAAACATGTGCCTACATGGGATGTGTCCAAGTTCTATGATTGGCAAGTAGAACACCCTCCATTGGAGTAGGTTACAACAACAGATTCCTTGATTTGCTAACATTGTCTATGTCGTTATTGGCGATTCTCATAATGTGGGATACCTACTAGTATTGGAGAAGTTCTACGAAGTTTAGGTGGTGGTGGTATAAGACTCTATCTAGACATTGCACAATAGGCTTTGAAGATGTTAGTGAGAGTCCCTATGTCTTCTTTAATACCAATACTTGAATGTCCTTATGTAATAAATGTCTCTTAAATGAACTAAGGAATGTAATAACTTAAGTTAAAAAAACATGTTAGATGAATAAGTAATTATCTAGAGTAGTTAAGTGTTGTCTAGTTAAGGTATGAAGGGGGCATATGAATGGTCGCTTCATTAAGTCTTAAGAATGACTCTAGTTAGGAAAGATGGTTGATTATGTAGAAATGATCAAAAATTAGGTAAGTCTTAAGGATTACTTAGGTAATCTTTAAGAGGTCAATTATGGACATTATCTTCTTGAGTTACTTGAGTAGGTCACTTTATAACCTTCGAAAGGAGATTGTAAATTCTATGAGTTCTATTGTATTATGTGAGAATGATTCTATCTTAGATAGTCTATAGGATACCTTGAGTGTGTGTGAAAGGATTGTATGGGAGGGCTATTCACAACTCACTCAAGTGAACCATAGAATCACCTTTGGTAGGAGGACCTTATGTTCATGTGCTTGATGTATTGTAAGTATGTGTACCTCATTATAGGTGGTCTTAATGATCATTTAGGTATGCCTACAGAATGTGTATGTGTGTTCCCTTTTGGTCTTACTTAAGTGAGTCTTAGGATATCTCTTACTGAGTGAATTACATGTTAACTAGTGTCTAAGGTGACATTAAGGAACTTTACCGTAACATTTAAGGAGTTCACCGTTATAGTGAAGTAGTTTAATGGAAAGTGTTCTTAAAAAATGTGAATAATTGCTTAAATGATTTCTTATGTATTTCTAAGGTGTTAAATTTTGTTATTATTCTTATAGTATGTTGTTTTAATCAAAATTCATGAAAAACATGTTAATTACTAAATGTCCCATTTCATGGTTTTTACATGGCTTCAATTCTTAGTGCATATAATGTTCTAACCCCTTCTTTTGTCTTTTTGACAAAAGTGTAGGGAATTGGAAGTCTTTATGTGCCATGAAAGAGATATAGTTTCCTAAGGTTTAAAGATGAAGAATTGTTGATTCCTCATCGATTCGAGGATAACATCAACATGTTCCTTGATGTTTTAGTCTTCACTTTATGTCTTGTATGGGATAGTCCCAAGTGTTGTTACTTCAAAGTTTATATGGTTCAATGGGATGTTGTAAAGTTATAATGTTTTAATGGAAGTGTTTCACTTGCGTATTTTTTATGGAAAGAGTTCTTCATGTGTGAAGAAAGTTTTAAATTCTTTCTCATTTTAGGATGCTTATTATCCAATAAATGATACAAGTGGCTCAAGTGAGACTTCTTGAAGTCTCTTTTGTCGTGTGAGGACTCAAGGATGCTCTAACTTCTAGGGTGTACTTGAGGGTCGTGACAATATTAGCTTGGGTCTTGTCCACCATGTGTGCAGTGCGAGATGTAAGTTTTTGGTGAGTCATGAGTCGCCCATGGTGTCCAATCCAATCCATTTTATTTTATTTGTTAAGATAAAAATAAAAATAAAATATTAATATTTTTTTTTTGAAAAGACGCGGGAATAGTTAGGAAACTGCAACTGTTCAACCCTCCACATTTAAAGGTGGCCTCTTGTTATTTGAACGTGAGTTACAAAGAATGTGAAAAATTGCGAATGAAAAGAAAAGCATAGAGAAAGACTAAATGTTGTCCTTTTTGCCAATATTCTATTGACTCACTCACAAACATTTCATATCTGAACGAGAACATTCTTTGTTTTCTTGTTACTCGAAGAGAGATTTAAAGCAATTCGTTTTGATGGCCGAATCAACACCAAAAATTTCCACAGCAAGCATTACGTTTCTCATCTTGTTGTTCTTTTTGATAGTATTTTAAACTTTTGAGAATAAAGTTAAGGTTCAGCAAATGCTAATTTTCTTTCATGTTCAGATTTCAAAAGGCATTCACACATATCTACATAGGTTTTTCCAAAGTAAGTAGAGGATCATACATATCTAACCACTATTGACTCTCTTACAAAACATATCCCACAAATCAAGGACTACCTTTCCTTTACATACTAAACATAATATTTAAGAAGAACCGTTAAACAAAAAACATCTATAAATATCTCATTTTCTAACAGTTCTCTTTGAGATTTTTCTTGGACACTCCCAGCATAGGCCTATGAACTTAAAATTTCCCCTTCAGAATTGCCTTGGTCATGATGTATGCAATCTGTTATTCTGAGATCGAATGAACAAATTTAACTTCACCATCCTTCAATACTTGCTTGATAGCGTGAAACTTCACATTTATATGCTTGTTATGCCCATGTTTAACTAGAATTTCGTCCATAGATTTTCTGACTTGTTGTCAACCTTAATAATATTAGCCTCAATGTCATATCGCTTAGATCATGTAGAATAATTATAGATCCTTAATAACTGCACCAGCGCCAGCGAGGTATTCTGCTTTGTCAGAAAAATAAACTACCACCTCATGCTTCTTTGAATTCCATGAGAACATGCTTGAACCAAGTGTAATAGCATATCTAAATGTGCTATTCATATCATCTATGCGTCCTTCCCAATCACTATCTGAGTAACCCATCAGTTGCACTTGTTGTTCCCTTATTCAATGAAATACAATAATCAACGGTTCCCTTGATATATCTCAATGTTTATTTAGAGACACGAAGATGAACTTGTCTTGGATCTTTCATAAGCCTCGATAGTAGACTTGCTGCGAACATAAGATCGAATCTTGTTGCTGTCAAATACAGCAAACTACCAATCATACTTGTATAAACTTTTTGATCAGCCCTGTACCTCTTTCAAACTTTGAAATCTTTTCATTGTGAACCAGTGGCATCGGTACATGCTTGCACCTCTCCATATTGAACCTTTTAAGAATATCCCATGTATATTTTTTCTAAGAAATGAAGATTCCATCATCAGCTTAATGAATAATATCCATTCCTAAAAATTAAATCATTTCACCCAAATCAGACATTTCAAATAAGGTCTCCATTTCTTGCATGAACTGATTCACCATAGCTTCATTGCTTCTTCTTACCAGAAGATCAACAACATAGAGTGACACCAAAAACATATCTCCTCATTTAGCCTTCTTTACATATAAAGTTTCTTCATTCACTTCTCTTGAAGCAACAATGAATAAGATGATCATCAATCTTACCATACCATGATCGAGGAGCCTGCTTAATCCATACAATTCCTTATGAAGTCAATAGAATTTATCATTCATTCCTACAACTTGAAAGCCTTTTGGTTGATCTACATAGATCTCCTCCCACAACAGTTCATTAAAGAATGCCAATTTGACATCCAAATGATACAGATTCCGATTTGATTTAGCTTCTAAAGCAAATAGCAGCCTTATTGTATCATGTCGTGCAACAGGTGCAAACATGTCTCCATAATCAAGACCTGTAACTTGCGCTTAACCTTTCACAACAAGCCTTGCTTTGTATTTATAAATTGAGGTATCTGGATTAAGTTTTGTTATTTAAACCAACTTCACCCCAATCAACTTTCTGTTTTTGGGTTTATCAACCAACATCCAAGTATCATTCCTTTTTATCATACCGATCTCCTCCTTCATAGCTTCAACCCAAACTTAATGTCTTGATGCTTCTTGATATCTATTTGGTTCTAAGATTGAAACATTACATCTTTCATATATATCGGAAAGGGACCTTGTTTTCAAAATTAACGAATCAAGAAAGGATTCCCTGTCTGATTCTTCGTCTTCTTCCAGACTTTTAGATCCAAATGATTGGATTTCCTGCAGAAGACTCAAATTCTGAAAAACTACATTTTCTTTCTAAATATTCTCCTTCTCCCAGTTCAAGTAAGCATGCTCATCTCCGGTTACGTCTATTCGAAATGAATTACTTTTTATTTTCAAGTTGAAAACTCTATAACCATTGGCTTATGATGAATAACCAATAAAGATCTCCGATTCAACTTTTGCTTCAAGTTTGCTTCTTTTCACAGAAGGAAATCGAACACAAAAACATTTAGATGCTTTACAGATGGCTGTACTCAACTCCATGCCGCAATAAGAGTCTTTTCATGCACAACTTTTGTTGGAAGCCTATTTAACAAATACAAAGTATGAATAGCTTTTGCACAAAAGCTTTGTGGTAATTTCTTTTCCACCAACAAACATCTTGCCATTTCAACTTCTGTTTTGTTCTTCCTTTCAGAGACTCCATATTTTTTTGGGTAAATAGAGTACGGTCAACTTGTCATCAATACCCATATATTCACAATACTTTTTGAACCTATGTGAAGTGTATTCATCACCATTGTTCGACCTCAAATCATTTAGCTTACAACCACTTTGTCTTTCTGCAAAAGCTCTAAATTTCTTGAAAACTGAAAATACTTGAGACTTGGTACTCAGAAAATACACCCAAGTCATCCGTGTTAACTCATCAATAAAGAGCACAAAATATATTGTGTCCCAAAGATTATGTCTGCATAGGTCCACACACATCAGTGTGAACTAGTTCAAGTTTTTCAGCTGCCTTCAGCTAGCTCTTTTAGAAAATGATTACCTATGTACATTACCCATCTGAGATGACTCACAAACTTCTTTAGACAGTGAAATCTCAGGTAAATCCTTAGTCAAGCCCTTTACATAACATAGACTTTAAAGTAGCATAGTTAAAATGACCATATCTTTTGTGCCACAACCATGACTCATCCTTACTTTCAAAATTTGCACTATCAAACCTCCAATCTAAAGGAAAAGTTTTATCCACCATTTCTAACTTAATAATCAAACTATCTTGAGATTCAAAAATAAAACAATGTTTATCCTTAAAACATAAGGAATAGCCTTTAGACATCATTTTAGCCACACTTAATAGGTAACATGCTAAACAAGGAACATACAACATATCATGAATTAACTTTGTACCTTGTCTAGTCCGAATGGAAACTGAAACCTTTCCATGTGCATCAACCATTTCACCATTTCCCATCTTAACCGTAGCTTTGAATGACTCGTCAAGTGTGTGAAACAAGAGCTCATTGTGTGACATATGACTTGTACATCCAGTGTGGATCAACCATGAGGATTTGTTGGTTGTGTTTTCTACATGAGAAGCCATAGAAAACCTTTCTTTTTCATTTTTGGACTTCTTAAAAAATTTTGTCTGTTGCACATGGTATTATTGTGGTTGATTCTACCTGGCACTGGGAATTTTTCTCAATATGACCCGTCTTTCTATAAAATCTACATTGAATCGATGGCTTTCCTTAGAACCAACAGTCTTTTTCTTGATGATTTGTTCTTTTACGATGGACACAATGTGGACATTTCCCTTTCTTTAAACATTCACTCCATGGTTTTCCCTTTGCTACTTTATGTCCTTCCATCCTTCTATTGTCCTTCATGGGTTGTTTGCCTTTATGTTATGCCTGAAATGCAACTTCTACTACTTCTTCATCTCTTATACCTGATCTTTGTTCTTGGGCATGCAACTTATCGACCAATTCTGCCACAGATAAAGTCTTCAAATCACAAGATTCTTCTATTGCTAAGATCTTAGACTCGAACCTTGTTGTTCAGCTTATCATCATCTTCTCCACGACCTTTGAATTTTGAAAGGCTTCACCAAACAACCTTACTTTGTTAACAATCTCGACAAGTTTGGCAGAATACTATTTCACATTATCTCCTTCTTTCATCCTTAACATCTCAAGTTCTCTTTTGAGAGTTAAAAGTTTGACAGTTTTTACTCTGTCACTTTAATCGAACTCCTCTTTTAGCTTCTCCCATACTTCTTTAGGTGTTTCAGAAGCCATTATTCTTGTGAAAATCACATGAGAAAGTGTTGGATGAAGATATTTGAGAGCCTTGGGTTTCCTTGACTTCGCATCTTCATAAATCTTGCAACTGTTGGATTTTGTCCAAGTGGAAGAGGATCATCTTCACTTTAAATTGTTTCCCATAGACTAAGAGATTTGAGATAAGGCTTCATCTTTATCACCCATATGTGATAATTTTCTCCTGTAAACATAGGAAGGCCTGCACCCAAGAAGCTGGTGGATGCCATATTACTACAACTCAACTCTCACCTTAGAAGAACTGGAGAAAAAACCTTAGCTACAGATCCTTAGAAGGGCTTTTGATACCACTATTAGGATTTGAAACTTTTGAGAAAAAAAGATAATGTTCAGTAGAGACAAGTTTTCATTTATGTTCAGATTTCAAAAGGCATACACATATATCTACATAGGCTTTTCCAAAGTAAGTAAATGACCACACATATCTAACCACTATTGAATTTATTACAAAACATATTCCACAAATCAAGGACTACATTTCCTTCACATACTAAACATTATATTTAAAAAGAACTGTTAAAAAAAAACATCTAGAAACATCTCATTTTCCAACAGTTTTGCAATTTAAACTTTATCATTTTGGACAATGTGTACTCTATTTGATTATTTATAAAAACATTAGGCAAAAGGCTAATGAAAATTAAATCAAGAATTATAAATTTAGCAGTTATTAAGACATCAAATCCCTTCAAGCTAACACTTACTAACAAAAATGTGCGATCAGGACCACTTGGCTCTTTCTTTCTTAATGTAAATAAAGCTCTGTTCCAAACAAGAGCTTCGAATATGTTTTGCACAGCAGGCATATGAAGTTCCTTGGTTGATTTGAAAAAGAAGTTATAAGACATAAGTTTTCCTTCCTTGTTTTCTATCATTAGTTCTGTGCCATTTTTCCAAACCAACAAAGGTTTGCTTATGAGCATTGGTCCAAATGTAAATTCCTTTATCCAGGACTCTTTCTTTATTATCCATATATCAATCGATTGATTCAAGACGGAGAGACTCTGACTTCTCTTACCATCTAAATCCTCAGGATGTGCAAGTTTTTCGAATGAATCGGTGCTAAAATCGAATGAAACAATACAATTATGACCTATGTTTAGATATCCACGCAAGTAATACACTTTGTTAAATAATGTACGAGAACAATGTGAGAAATTTATTATGCATTCCAGATCCTCAGGTCTTCTCAAACAATTTGTGCTTAGATTGTAGATTTCTACCTTACTAATAAACTTGTGTTATTATCAAAATCCTCAATTCATATTCATTACTGGGATTTAGGATTCTAACAACCTTAAAATCATTAGTGTTAGTGTCAAACCCAATTCCGGTGGCTAGGTCCATCCAGCAGTCAATCTTTTTACTAGGTGATAAGTCAGCGAGAAGAGGGAGATTGCTTGGAGGGAGTTACCAAAACTCTCTCAACGTTGGGTTATACAAAACAATACCCCTGTAACTACAATGCATACAAACTTTTGGATACAGATTTTAATCTTATCAACAATTTTACTGGCAATCGATTCAATATGTGTATCATCACATCACCGACAAGTTCCATCCTTTTCTCTTCTAGCTCTTCCATCCTCTAAAAATACGTTTCTCTCTCTTTGCATGGTATTACCATCATCTACATATTAGCAAACTTCACAAACCTTGTTCCTCTTTTATAGCAATCTTTTCAGGTGGTAACATTGTTCCTATTTTATAGCAACAACGTCAGGTGCTTTAAATTAATTAGTTTTTTGAGGTTTAATACTTCTAATAATAATAAAATATAGGTAGAAAAATTTTATTTTTGAAGATTTTAACATGAATCTTATGATAATATTACGATCCATATTTTCTCATATTTTTCAACGGATAACTTCTTTTTATCATGTTTGAAGGAATATTGATTGTATTGAAGTGTTAAGGGAATACATGGGAGATATATATAGGAGATATAGGAAGGAGTACTAATCCTTATAGGACTAGGATTAAGAAGTACTAATCCTAATAGGACTAGGATTAGTACACAGTAAATACTAATATTATTTTATACTATTTATTTAATACTATCTGTTACTATCCCCCCTCAAGCTGAGCTGAGCGGAAGCAAACAGAATCTTGGAACTGAGGTAATCGTGTTGTCGGCTCCGGAGAGGCTTAGTGAGAATATTAGTTGGTTGTTCTTCAGTGGGTACATACTGCACACAGTCATGGTGCCGGCCTGAACTTCATCGTGAACAAAGAGACAATCGGCATCAACATGCTTCATTCTGGTGTGTAGGACGGAATTCTTGGCCACACAGATGGTTGATTTGTTGTCACAATAGAGAGCAGGAACAGTGTGAGTGGCGCGGAGTTTGCGAAGAATATATGTGACCAACATGGTCTCAGCAGCAAGAAGAGCAAGGGCGCGGTTTTCAGCTTCAGTCGAGGACCGAGAGACCTTGGGTTTTTTTTGTATACAAGGAGATCAGGTGCGGCCCCAAAAAAATGAGAAACCCCGATGTAGATTTTATGTCATTTTTATCATTTGCCCAATCTGAATCTGAGAAACCCCGAAGCTCCAAGTCCCTGGGTCGAATGAGTAAACCACGACCAAGAGTGCCAAAAATGTACCTGAGAATGCGTTTTAGACAATGCTAATCATGTTCACTTGGTTGATGCATGCGTTGAGCAACTCAGTTGACAGCAAACTGGATGTCAGGATGGGTAATGGCCAGATACTGTAGAGCACCAATGAGGCTGCGGAAGTGGGTGATATCGGCAAAGGGGGTGTTGGCTCCATTCGTAGACGAAGAGACTGCCATCGGTGTTGGTTGACTGGTGCATTTTCGATCCAGATTTAGCAATGATCTCGAGCATATTTTGACTGATAGAGAAACAAGCCCCTGCCTGTCCGAGAAACCTTCATTCCCAGAAAATAATGTAACGGGCCAAGGTCCTTCATTTTGAAGGTAGTATGCATAGCTCGAGTGACATCCTGAATGAGAGATGCAGTATAGCCTGTAATAATGATATCATCTACATAGACAAGAAGAATAATTGTAGCGTGTGCTGAATGTCGAGTAAACAGACTCGTGTCGTGTACGCAACACGTGAAGCCGAGTCCCTGGAGGAACATTTTCTTACGTGTGTACCAAGCACAGGGGGCTTGCTTGAGCCCATACACAGACTTCTCGAGTTTGCAAACATGTTGAGGGAAGAGGTGATCAACATAGCCCGGTGGTTGCGTCATGTAGATAGTTTCATCAAGCATGCCATGAAGAAAAGCATTGGAAATATCCAACTGATTGATGAGCCAATTGTTGCACACGACGACTGACAGTACCAGGCAAATGGTTTCCTGCCGAATAAAAGGACTGAATGTCTCGAAGTAATTAAGCACATACTCCTGATTGTAGCCTTTAGCAACCAAACGAGCCTTGTACCTGGAAATACTGCCATCTGCATTGTGTTTAATTTTGTACACCCATTTACAGCCCACTGGGTGCCGCCCATGGGGCTTAGGTACAAGAACCCAAGTTTTCTGATCAGTCAAAGCCTTAAACTCGCCATCCATAGCATGACGCCAATAAGCATTTTTTGAGGCAACAGAGTAAGTTGTTGGTTCACTATCGGGAAGGGTGTATTTGGTAGTATGGTAGCCTGAAAGGTTTTGGGTTTAAAGATACCGGCTTTGCCGCGGGTTAACATGGGATGAGTATTGGGGGGTGGCACGGGCGGTGGTGATTCGGGGGTGGCCGGGAAGGACCCAAAACGGATCGGGCTGGAGATGTTGTGGGTGGGGGGTGGGTCGGGTGGGTTGTGAGTGTGGGTGGTTGGGGGTGTGTTGTGGGTGACGGTCGAAGGGGTGATGAGGGGTGGTTGGGTAGTGGGTGGAGGTGTGGGGGAAGGTGGTGAGGGATCCTGTGAGTATGTTGGAAAAAGGGGAAGGACGCCAATGAATGATTTATTTGTGGAGGAGGAAATAGACTCGTAGGGAAACTCATTTTTGACAAATTTGGCATGACGAGATATGTAGACTTTATGAGTTTGTGGGTCAAGACAGCGATAACCCTTGGAGGTAGGATGATAGCCCAAAAAAATACAAGGACGGGATCGGGGTTGTAATTTGTGAGTAATATGAGGGCGTAGCCAAGGGTAGGCAAGACACCCAAAGACGCGGAGGTTGGTATAATTGGGAAGTTCTTGGTAAAGGAGTTTATAAGATGATTTGTTGGAGAGGGTGTGACAGCGCATTCTGTTAATGAGGTAGTTTGCGGTGGCTAAAGCTTCTACCCAAAAGGAGAGAGGGAGATGATATTGATGTAGAAGAGTAACCACCATTTCAATGAGATGGCGATGCTTACGCTCAGCCACCCCATTCTGTTCGCGAGTGTATGGACTGAAGGTTTGATGTATAATTCCCAGGGATTGCAGAAACTGGCCAAAGATGTTATTTACATATTACTTTCCATTGTCACTTCGAAAAAGTTTAACATGAGAACTGAATTGTGTTTTGACAATTTTTTTAAAAGTGACAAAGGTGGTGTATGCCTGTGATTTGTGTTTAAGTGGGTACAACCAAGTGTATTTTGTAAAATCATCCACAAAACAAATATAATAGCGAAAACCAGCAAATGAAGGAACAGCAGTAGGACCCCATAGGTCAAAATGAATAAGTTGAAAAGGTGCAGTTGTACGCTTCTCAGATAAAGTAAAAGGTAATTTATGAGATTTAGCAATTGAACAGGAGTCACAATTGTTTACATGAATTGAAGAAAAACCTAATTGAGACATTAAAGAATTTATTATTTGAGTAGACGGGTGACTCAGACTACTGTGCCACAACAGACTGTGGCCATCAACCAAAAGAGCCACCGGAGCCACAGAAACGCTTTCTAAAACTGGGTGGGCAGACGAACTTGTGCAAGGAAGAACGTACAGACCATGCTCACAGGGGCCCTGAAAAATCACCCTCTTGGTAGTATTGTCTAGAATCTGATAATCATTAGAGGTGAACAAGAGTGAGCAATTATTGTTTTTTGTGAATTGGTGAACTTAAAGGAGATTGGTTTTAATAGAAGGGACGTGGGTAAGGTTACCTAGGTGAAAGATAGCGGTGGGGGTTTAAATGGTACCCGTGCCAGTGTGAGAAATATTAAGGGACTCACCGTTGCCAACAGTAATACCATTGGAGCCATGATATGGATTTGGAGCGTTAAGCTTGGATAGATCAGAAGTAACGTGCATGTTGGCCCCAGTATCCAACAGTCATTCAGAGGAAGGGCCGGCTTGAGATACATAATTGGCACGGTTATCACTATTTCTGCTCTCCTCATACCGAAACCAGCAACGAACAGCGGTGTGTCCTATTTTCTTACCGATTTGACAAGTTGGACGATGCCGCTCGTAAGTGCCCTGCCCGCCTCTGGAAGATGACTGCCCGCCCTTGCCGAACGAGTGCGGTGTTATTCTTGCCGTCTTCTTGACCGTTAAATCTGGCGGACGATCGCCTGCCGACCGCCGTGCCCGCGGCCTCATTGTTCTTCTTTGTAGCGCCGTGGCTCCCCTGCCGGCTGCCACCACACCCCCCGCGATAGTTCTGGCTTGCGGTGAGGGCGGTGGCCAGCTCCATAACAGCGGATTCTCGGAGAAAAAGTTTGCTCTCCAGATCCACGTTGATTGCTTCACTTTTTAGCCAAGAGGAGAGATTAGCCAGTTCAACGGGCGTTGGACTGACGCGAACCGCCTGTTTAATGGAGGAGTAAGCTGATGGGAGCCCCCGAACGACGCACATGACGAGATCTTTTTCGGGAATGATTTCGTTCACGGTGTCGAGGGCTGTGATGATGGTGGAGACCTCGTCTAAATACTCCGCCATAGTTTTCGTGCCTTTGGTAATTGTGTGGAGACGATCACGCAAATGAAAAATACGAGAGGGGGAAATTGATGCATAGCGTGTTGCGAGGGTCGTCCATAGGGATGAAGCAGTTGTGTAGGATCGGACGTGTTTCTGAACCGTGGGAGAGATGACCGCAATCAAACATGATCGGATCTGGCCATCCACGGCTTTCCAGGCGGCATGGGCCGGATTGGTTTTTTCAGATTTGTCTGTGGCGGTGATGACTGCCGGCGGCGGTTCTATGCTTCCATCGACGTATTTGAAAAGGTAATTGGCCTCAAGGGATGTAAGAACGGTGATTTTCCATGTAGGGTAATTTATGTCTGATAATTTTTCGGGAATCAGGGCATGAAGATGCCTGAGAAGGAGTTTAACGCCAGAAGGATGTGAATCGAGAGGATCCACCTCGGTTGTCATGGCTGTCGCTGCCCAAGAGAAGAGAGGGAACGATCGGTGCCCTAAAGAGAGAAAAAAAACCTAGAGAAAATAAGATCTAGGTTTTCTGGCTCTTGATACCATGAAGGAATATTGATTGTATTGAAGTGTTAAGGGAATACATGAGATATATATATAGGAGATATAGGAAGGAGTACTAATCCTAATAGGACTAGGATTAGTACACAGTAACTACTAATATTATTTTATACTATTTATTTAATACTATCTGTTATTACTATTAAAATATGAATCAAGTTAAAATATTTTATCCATTTTTGATAAAATAATATTAAACTCAACATGCTCCTTTGCCGCTCACATCACGTGGAAATTATATAGTACTCTCTAGAAGATATAGATGAACTAAATGTTAATACATTATTTTTTTCTACATTTTATTCATAAAAATACTATTTAACGTTATTTCTTTCTACTTTTCAAGTCATTTTCTTCATCTTCCCTATCATCATTGCCTTATCCGTATTTAATTTTGTGGCTTGAGATTTAAAGCGCATACATTATTTTTCTTTTTCCTGTCTGGCTATTATTTTTTTAAAGGAGATGTTATTATTTTGTTTATTACTATTCTTCTTTAATAAATGGTTCAGTGGCGTTTTGCCACCTATAAATGGACACATAAGTGGTGAAGTTACGGGATACTCGACTTGGGGGTAAGAAATTAGAGAAAGTAGTAATTTAAATTTCATATTTTGTTTTGATAATAATTCGAGCATTTAGATTTTAACAAGAGTTTTGATCAACATGCGTTACACGTTTGTTGTATAAAATTCTCCTCTAGAAGACAATAATTAAGAATGGAGTATTACAATATCTATGGTTTCTCTCAATTATCCTTTTCAAATATATATATATATATATATATATATATATATATATATATATATATATATATATATATATATATATATATATATATATATATATATATACACACTAGTCTCAAAACGTATGCTGTAATGTTCCTACTATTGTATAAAATTTATATAAGCCTAACTTTAATATAAAATATGATCGTAGTTATAATAAAGTTGTGAATATCCCAATTCTATCGTCAAAAGATTGATTTCAGCTGCCTTGCAGATTCCACAAAGCCTTCTCTAATTGCAAGCTCCGTAATAAGAATTTGTACATATTACATTTTGTTTCCGTAAGCAAAAAACGTATATGAGTAAATAAGTGATGTGTATGTTATAGTGAAAGCTAACACTAATAATACTAAAAGATAAAACCAATAGAAATATAGAGACAATTAGAGATGAATGGTTTTTTTTTCAAACTCATCGGTGGCCTACTAAAATTTTCACCAATTTTTGAACAAACACATTAACTGTGCGATTTTCATTCTAGACACCTCATGTAGGGTCCCGTTTTATTTTATTGACACTTTTTTTACAATAAGAAAAAACAATTGAAGGAGAGTATAATACACTTATTGATGACATGTAGTTGTCTTCTCTACTATACCCAACATTTTTCTTAATTTGCTCTTTAAAATAGTTTTAGATTTTTTTCTTTCTATCTTAGTGTTGTTTTGAGAGAAATGAGTGGAGGAGGAGGGGGAAAAGGAGAGGAAGAAAAAAAAATTATAAAATATGAGTATTCATATCTATTTTTTCGGCAAAAGAGTGGACTAGGAAATATTCTTTTTTCATACACTCTATCTCTTTTGTGCTTTTTTCTTTTCTTTTAATATTTTCTTTCTTTTTAATGTTGTTTTGTGGGAAGAGAAGAAGGAGAGATCAAATATTATTTATGGGTATTGATATCAATTGCTCCGACAAAAAAGGTAGAAGGAGGTGATGGTAAATTAAGTAAAGTAATACAATTAAGAATTTAAAAAAATGACTTAAAATGGGTTTGAATAAAAAGATTGACCTCCATTGAGAGAGTTTAAGCTTTAAAAAATGGTGGGAGTTGGTGACTTGAAAATTGGAGAAGAAGAAGAGAAAATAAAATAAAATATTGGCTATATTAAGCCTTTCACCCGCAATTATTGCGTATATCACACTCGCTTTGGCATATCAGGAAAAAATGTCTAAATGGCACAGCGGGACCCTACATGAGGTGTCTAAAATGAATATCATTCATTTAAGGTGTCTAAGTGAAATTCGATGCCAATTTTAAGGGGTCATCCATGGGTTGGACCTTTTATTTTTTTGTTTCTTCTATGTCGGCCAAAGTCTCTTCACGATGCATACAATGCCATCATTTATAGAATATGATTGAGTAAAATCAAAGAGTATTTAAATAACATTAATTTCTTGAGAATGTGGAAAAGATTATACAAGTATGGAAGATTAATGAGGAGATAGTGAAGGTGTAGATTAATATACATAATGAATTAAAATTAGATATGAAAATTATGGACTTGCACTTTTAAATAATATATTTAAAAGAACTTTGTAATATTTTAATTTTCAATATTTTGCATATGATAGAGAAGTCAAAAGTTTTTCTATAGCTTCTACTAATATTATAATTAATTATACTTATAACACTTCATTTTTCGTATTTTATTATGTCAAAATATATTTTTATTATGTCAAAATATGTGAATTGTGAGTATGATCATATTTCTCTAATTTAAGGAGATGAATGGGATGATAAATTGTTAAATATATATTTATTGAAGCTTTATTAGGAAGGCAAACATGTCAATATTAATCTGTAAATTAGATTTTATATTGTGTTTTGAAGTACATATGAATGACAAACAGTTAAAGTGATTTATCATTATCACATATTTTTTCCATTTAAAAATGTTATAGTGTAGCCAATACTTAGTATTTAATAAAATTACTTGAATAAATCAAATACATCCTGAATTATTCTGCTAATGCATTATTTAGCCATTATTGCATTTAAAGTAAAGGCATCAACCAAAAAACCTACTAATCTACTAATGCAATTATTGCGATATTGCTAGAAATTAAAACAAAATATAAACCACATTTAAATTATTTTTCTGATATACAAGAAATAACTATATGAATTAGAGTGCTTTGATGGGCTCCAATGATATTTGGCCATTCCTTGTCCACATTTCTCATATTAATTAATGAAATATACGAATCTAGTGCATTCTCTATTTCATATAGAAATATTTTACGACGTACTTCTTGTAAATTTTTTCTTTTACATTCTTACTTCAAGCTCTCTACATGATTAACACATTATTCAACACAGTCTAGCTAGAGCAAACTACATAGTAAAGAGTTGTGAAAATATAGAGAAATTGATAACTAAATAACCATCTCCCGCATCATTCTTGAAAGCCGTAACGATCTTCAAAATTCAACCACGTAGTTAGAAATTAATCGTAAATATGTGGAAGAAAGAAAATAAAATAGATTGTTAGAGCGTCTTGATAGGAAAAATAAGAGAAAACACCTAAAACCAAAAAAACATCAACAATGATTAGTCATATTGACAACTAAAAAGTACAACAAAAATATGATCTGATTAACAATTAGTCGTAACAAGAAAATTTCTTAAAATTCAATAGTCTATAGAGACGGGATACAAACTTGTCAAACAATGAGATAACTTGCATCGGAAGGGGTTAAAGATTCGGAGAAGCTAATTAAAAAAAGAAAAAGCTCTTGAACCTATGGAGCAAAAAAAACTGTTAAGAAATTAAAGATTTTATTGATTAATCTTTAATGAAAATCATTAAATAAGATAGAATATGATTATTCTTCTAAAGGTATAGGAATATGAAAAGTAATCTTGAAAATGATCATTTCGTTAAAACAAACTTTACTAATTTTAACATCAGATTGAAAAAAATGTGAAACCGAAGTAAAAGTATAGGAGGAATTTGAAATGTATTACTTTAGAAGTTACAAAGACCTCACATAAATGACATATTACATTGTTTAAAAATTCAAGCAATATTATTGATTTAATGATATATTTATATTAATGTTATACATCTAATTTAATCCTCAAGGTGTCAGAGGTCCCGAATGCCTAACCAATCTTGAGGCTTTACTAGAATACTGAATAACATTTCCTCCTTGAAAACAAAAAATACTCTCAAGGTGTTACAAGGTCCCGAATGTTTAACCAATCTCGAGGGTTTACTAGAATACCATGTAGCTTTCCCACCTTGAATAAAAATATTACTCTTAAGGTGTTACAAGGTCAAAAATGCTTAAAATATCTGAGGCTTTACTAAAATACAGTGTAACATTTCCTCCTTGAAATAAATAATACTGTAAAGGTGTTACAAGCTCTCGAATGCTTAACAGACTTTAGCCTTTTCAAGATCCCTAATGCTTAAATTATTTTCCCTTCTTAACTACCTTTTTTTTAGTTTTATCTTTTTCGTGCATTATCATAAGTAAACATTAACATTTTATTTTGCAGTCTGAACAATGGTTTTCTTCAAGGATTCTGCTTGTCCGTCTTTTAAACTCGAATATCTCATCGTTGGAGTAGAGGCTAGTACATTGTAGACTATGTTTTTGGTCCAGGAATCTTTTGTTGGTCGTTATTTGATCCATGAACACAATTGAGAAACACACTTTATATGAGAAGTTGGACATCTGAATACAATTAGAAATCTAATAAAGCCTCCAAAGTGTGGTATCTTGAGAAACCAATTCCTCATCATACACACCTTGTGAGCACTCTTTAAAATTTTGGTCACCATATGATTCAAAAAGAACTAAGTTGGGGAGACAACATTGTGCTTGAAGGTGAATATCGCTGCATTCTGGGTATCGGGAATGGATAGAAGATGTCTTGAGAAAAAATGGGCAAACTCTAAAAGTTGCTTCTATTTGTGATAATATATTTGCTTTTCTTTTTAATTATGATCGAAACTCCAATATTATACAACCCTTTTGTGAGGCTTGGTGACCTCAAACAAATACATTACTTACATCTGCTGGGGAAACATCCGTATCTCTTTGGGCGTTTCATATTCTTGGTGGCTTGCCAAGTTGCGGATTCCTTTACTAAGAAGTGATACCAAACTCTAAGGAACTTACAGGATATAATGACAAGAGGGAAAGATTTCTCCTTCAAATTTGTGCATATGTTTGCTGTCTTTCATCATTTTAAAGAGAAAAATAATGGTAATATGGGAGTGTCGTTTATTGAATGGATACGATTTTTGTGCAAGAAAGACCTCAAATATGATCTAGCTCCCCCAAGGAAAGAGAAGAAATCTCGACGTCTGTCGTCTACTCATAATCCTACATGTGAGATGCCTACTGAGATAAACACATGGTCAAGTACTGAAGAAACCTCAAATATGATACTTATATGACGGACATTTTTTGATGTTGGTTATGTGACTTTGTACTTCTGTATGAAGAAAGGAATTTTATTCGGCCTGAGACTTTCAAGATAAAAAGCTTAACAACGAGTGGTAAAAGGTTTAGCCTTGTTGTTCTAACTTAGCAAGCATATATAATGACCTAAGAGTTTGTTTTACCATTCAAATTCTTCACAGTTAGACCATGTAAGAGTTTGTTTTCCCATTCATTATGTTTATGGTTGTCTTGTTTATTATATCAAGACACACTATCCTCTTACTAGTGGAACTTCTCTCCCACGAATGGTGGTATATTCTGGAGAAGGTGCTGCAAAGTATTTTGACAAATATAAGGCAAGAAAGTGTGTCCATTTTGGGTAAAGGATTGTATGGAATTCAACCATGCTTATTAGGCCTCACCCAACTTATTATGTTGATGATGAAAAAGCACCAAAGTTGGAGCTAGCTTATTTTATGAGCATCTTCTATTAAGGAGGGGAGGTTCCTTTGTTATTGAGCCATATACTGCGCACCAATTAATTCGCTAATTCGGTTTCCATCAAGATAATCCTGGCTACTTAGAAAATGATACTCGTGACGAGTAACTTGATGAAAGCCTTAGATATTTGTGCATTCGCGTATCACTTGTGACTATGTCTAAAGCAACGTTTCCTCTTACAATAACTTCCGCAAAGAAGCTTCATACAACCCACTCTTCATCTTGGTGGAAGAGATCTTATGGAATGTTTCTTGAGGATAATTTGGACGTTATGGTGGAAAAAGCTGGGTCAGAATTTGTTACCCTTTTAGAAGAAAAAAATCATGATATCGAGAAGACATTTTCAAAAGTAAAAACACCACTTGGTCCCCAACATCAAAGTAAGAAGTTGTTCTCTAAGGATTCTAAGAAAGAAGAAGTTCATACTTCCATTGATAAAGAGAAATGTCCTCAATTTCTCTGCTCTAGTAAATGGTCGCTTCAAGGAAAAAGCAAATCTAGCAAGGATTGATGTTGGAAGAGTCAATGAGTTGAACCATCTGGGGCTGAAATTGCAGAAGTCCAAAGTGCCGGTAGTCCTTTTAGATCATTGACAATTAAAAGTGACAAGTTTTTCTTTCCATATTATTTTTCTAAATAAAATGACCTTGCTAACCCGCCCTTTTCACTTGTAGGTTGACATTGTCGAACATCCACTAGGATCACCATGTGAAAGACCACAAGTTAGCGAATAGTCTACTGTGATATCGAGAGCTAAATCATAATCAATTTCAAATATCGAGAAAGAGGAAGTAATCATCCACTTCTCGTGGCCAAACTTTAAAATGGTTGACTCCTAATTCAAATGATCTTTTCTGAGTTCTCCAAACATTAATTTTGCTATGTCTGTTTTTTAAGGAAAAGGTGTTATGTTTAATCACAATAGGAAGTACATCCTGGGTCTTCGGGAAAAGATCTGTGGAAAACATTTCAGAACATCTCTAAAAAATATTCCATCTTACAAAGATTATATTTGTGAGATTTTCAAGGAGATGAATTTACTAGATCTTTCGCCATTCAAGGGATTGTTAGATTCTCTTTTATATAATGCTACTTCTTATGATCAAGAATACTCTAATTTTGTTGTCATGGTGCATGAGGATAAGAAGATAGATCCACATTCCAATGCCAAGGAGATTCTTGAATTAATCAATGTAGAGGAGGGTGAGAAGGTAAAACATGTTTCTTCTAATAATATATCGCTAAAAAAGGTCAAGTGGAAGCTATCAAATTTACATGGAGAGTGAGAGGGACTTGAAGCTGTTTTAGAAGCTGCTAACAAGAACGTAGAGGAGATTCAAGCCAAGATTTTACCTACAGAAGATGAGGTATCCTATTATGAAAGTATGAGTTTATTAACCCCCGAAGATTCAATTCGTATGGAACAGAAAAGAGAGTGTTTGGAGGCTAGTAATCAAGATTTGACCAACTACAAGTTACGCTTAGATTAGTCTTTTTATTGTCTTTCTCCTTTTTTTCTTTAACATTTGATTGATGTTCTAGAAAATTTTATAGTAATGCACACATACTTATCTAAATCTACAGACATCAAGTATACTATCAAAGAAGCTCAAATATCTAAAGGTTTGCCCCCTCTATTGTCCAATCAATATTTTGTATGAGTCTAATGTTTGACGAGAAAAAATATAAAATAAAATAAATATAGCTTTGATTTTGATGTGACAAATCAAGTGGAGCATTTGATATTTTGACACTCATGCAACTGAATTTAGAATATGGATCTAAGTGCCTATGTACCTCAATGAAGAGGATCAACTCTATGCCTATGTACCTCAATGAAGAGGATCAACTCACAAACTAGTTCTGGGGGACTTAGTGATTTTTTTTTAATTTGTGCCGTACAAAATTATACTCTTGTAGCCCAGAAGTGACATGCAATTTAGGCTCGTAACTTAAGAAACATCTTCTTACTTCATGGGTAGTAAATCTTTAGAAATTTTGCATTAGTGGGACCGATCCTTAAGCCATATGCATCAACCAACATACAAAAACCATGTGAATATGCTTCTTCTACAATATAGTAGACTTACACCCAGACTTGTGTTAATTAATAATGGGTCTTCTGACCGCCAGAACTTGGTCTCCAAATTGGAAGCACCTCAAGCAAACCTTCTTATTGAAAGCGCGAGATATACGAGCTTGATAATATTCATTATTTTGTTGGGATTCTAGCCTCTTTTCATCAAGTGCTTCTAACTCAACAAGACGTAGTCCAACATTTTCTTATCTAGTGAGACCTTCATGAATAACAAGCTTTGAGGAAGGTAATTGAAGATTGAATGGTAGTAGTTCTTTAACTCCAAAAGCATGTAAATATGGTGTTTCTTAAGATTGTGTGCGGTATGTTGTTCTATATGCCCACAAATCTTATTCCATTCTTTCATGCCAATTCCATTTTGACTTGGTGAGAACTATATTTAGAAGGTTGCATAGGGTCTTATAAATGCTTCAACAAGACCATTGGCGGCAGCATGATACATACAATATTTACGCTACATGAAACCAAAGAAATCACAATCTTGTTGATTAACTTGTTATCAAATGGCTTGCTTTCTTCTGTTATTATATAGCAAGGGATGACAAAGCGTTAGATAATATTCACTCAAATAAAATTTGCAACAATCTCTTTATTCACCTCTTTAAGATCGACAACTTCATCCCATTTTCAAAAGTAATCAGTTGCATCAAAGATGTACAAGTGTCCACTAGAACACTTTGGTATCGTTCTACAATATCAAATCCTCGGGCGTCAAATAACCAAGATGCGATAGTTGGGTGCAATACTTCGGGCGGCTGATGTATGAAATTTGCATGAAATTGACAAGCATCGCAATTCTGAGAATAATTTAAGCAATCCTTTACTATGTTTCGCCAATAATATCCCATCCTCTTTATGCGAAAGTGGAGTTTTGGTATGGATTGATGTGATCCACACACTCCCAAATGTGCTTCTTGCAGACCTTTAATTTCTTCTTCCTTTCCCAAACATCGTAATACCCTTAAATGATCTTCTACATAATGTGTTGTAGATAAGGAAATGAGGTTAACGAAGACGAATGTCAGTTCTTCTCTTTGGATATTTTGGAAGTATACCATAACAGATGTAGTCAATAATGGGTTGTGACCAATCTTCCTCTGCGACATTAAAAATGACAACGACATGCTCAAACTCATATTCTATATATTCTTCCTCAGTTAGAGGTGGTTCTATCCATTTTCGACAAATAGTAACTTGTGTTTCATCAGGAAGGGTTAGCGTTGAAGCTAGGGCAGACAATCCATCATCTCTTTTATTTTTTTCTCTGCACATGTTGAATGGTTACATCTCCAAGCCATCCTATCAACTTTTGAGCATAATCATAAAAAGGACGCAATACAGGTTTCTTCAACTCATAACTTCCCAAGAGTTGGTTGATCACCAATTGAGAGTCACCAAAGACTTGTAAGAGTTATTGCTTTATGTCAACAACCATTTCAAGTCTAACTAGCAACGCTTGGTATTCAACGACATTATTAAAGCAACATTGCTTCAAAGTGAATGAAAATGCCAGAATCTCTTCTTGCGAGGTGATGAACACTACGCCAGCGCCAACTGTGCCACGATGTGCAGCCCCATCGAAAAATATTATCTTTATGAACACTACGCCAGCGCCAACTCTGCCACGATGTGCAGCCCTATCAAAGTATATTATCCAAAGTTCTTGAATTTCAATGGACATCACATGTTCATTAGGAAGCTCATTAATTAACTCCGAATCATCTGGTATCGGCTGGGCTGGCAAGAAATCCGCTAATGCTTGTCCCTTCACAGATTTTTAAGGGATGTTCACAATCTTAAATTGTTTGAATTAGAGGTATCATCTTGCTAGTCAGTCATTAAGGAGAGGTTTTGACATAACAAACTTGGTGCGATTTGCTCTAGAAATAAGGCGGACAACATTAGCTTGCAAAAAAATCTTCATCTGTTGAATTGAGAAGACAAGTACTTAAGTCATAAATTTTCAATTGGCGAATAATTAGCTCATTCGACGTCATCGTTCTACTTAAGTAATAAAGAGTGTTTTCTTTGCCTTCACTATTTCCTTGAGCTAACATGGCTCCTGCAGACCTTTCTTGTGCTGCAATGTAGAGTATCAATGGTTTTCCAGGTATAGGGGATGCTAAAATCGGAGGTTTCGCTTGATACAATTTGATACTTTTAAGATAAAAGTCATTAAGTCACTACTTAAGTTGTTACGTATTTTCATAAAGACACCTTAACTTTGAAAGTGTCCTATCACCGCACAATACTTTCTGATATCTTTGTAAATGGGTCATTTTGACACATTCCCTCATCTGGGTTGTCCCACGTGATGCTCACTCTTTTCAACCCGTTCAGTCAGACCCAATTCTTTACTAAAGTAGAAAAGTCTTTTTTCTTTGTTATTTTTCTGCTTTTCAAATTCTTCATATTTCCTTCTCTCTCTGTCAAGATTTTTCGAGGAACAAAAAATTATATTCATGTTTTCGATCCAAACCTAATCCCAAGATTTATGAGGGTGTCCCACTCAATATGACATGATTAAGAGGATGATTATTCTTGTTGTTCTAAAGGTATTGAGGCTCAAAGCCGGACACAAGTAAGGTCTCTTGGTCAAGAAAAGGTTGGATGGAACCATTTTGATAAAATTAAGGAACTCAAAGACAATAGGAAGAGGAAGAAGAGAGATCAGGTAGCATATGAGAGGAGAAAATAAGATCGATAAATCATCTTAATCTCGACTTTTTTGTTCTGTTACATTGTCTTCGTGAGTGGTGTATTTTCAGTTTAACATTGTTTGAGAAGACTCTCTGACTCTTTTTTCCTTCATTATTATTCGTAATGAAATCAAATTTGATGCTTTTAGTGATCCACAAGGAAAAAAAGAATCTTTCTACAGAATATTAAAAGAGATAATGAATTCCTATCATACTGTGTTTGGGGAAGATGATGAATTTGTCAAAGATAGAGTAACAATGTTGATTTTGCTTTGGAAAAAATAAAGAAGATGAAATCATGAATATAGGGCTACTAATGGTTCTTTTGAGTTAAAATATGGGGAAGATAAGGTAAATTAATTAAATAATTAATGATGAGGAAATAAAGTGACACGTGTCACTTTTAAGTTTGTTAATGGTATTTAAAACAATGCATCACACGCCTGTTGTGCATAGTCATAGCCCAGACGAGAATGGGTCAAAATGGCCCATTTGCAAATGTATTAAAAATTTTTGGTGGAGTGATAGAACACTCTTCCAAAGTTAAGATCTCTTTATGAAGATACGGGGCAACTTCAATGGTGACTTTATGTCTTTTTTCTACCTTAAAAGGCATCACTACATGTTTGGTCCCAATTAAAAGGAGCACCTTTCTTCATGAGGTAATGAATGGTTGACATCTCTCAGCTAGATTTAAGATGAATCTCCTCAAGTAGGCTAACTTTCCTTGGAGACTTTTAACTCATGAATATTTTGAGGCTCGTACATCTTTGAAAATGCATCTGGCTTGATGATTTCAATACCTCGATGTCTAACAATAAAACCAAGGAACTTTCTGGAAGTAACTCCGAAAGAAGATTTAAATGAATTCAACCTCAATTGATATCTTCGGATCAACTCAAACACCATTCTTAAGTCTTTCAGATTATCACCTTTCTTTCTCGACTGTACTACCTATTATCAACATAGCATTCAACATATTTATTGATCAAGTCATCAAAGATATTTGCATAGCGCTTTTATATGTGGCACTAGCATTATTTAAACCAAATGACATCACTTTGTAGCAATAATTACCTTTTGGTTTGCAAAATGTGGTGAGTTCTTCATCCTTTGGTGCCATGTGTATTTGATTATATGAAAAATGATAATCCATGAATGACATTGCCTCATAACCAGTGGTGGCGTCAATCATCACCTCCGAAATGTGAACAAGAAACTCATCTTTAGGGCATGCATCATTGAGATATCTAAAGTCAGCACAAACTCGAATTTGACCATTCTTCTCCCTCACATGAGCAATACTTGATATCCATGTAGCATATTTAACCTAATGGATAAATCCTGCCTCATTGAGTTTGTTAACTTCATTTTCTATCAATGGTACCAAGTCTACTCTAAAACGTCTCTGAGTTTGCTTAACAGGAGGAAAACCATTTTTGACTGCCAACTGATGGACTGCAACTTTAGGATTCAATCGAGGCATTTCTTTATAACTCCAAGTGAAGACATCCCTATATTCTTTAAGTATATTCACATAAGCAATTTCTTCATCAATTTCTAGAAATTCACTCAAGTTTGTTGTCCTTGGGTCATCATCTGTGCCAAGGTCAACTTCATTCAAATAATCTATCGTTATCTTTACTCCTTCTTGAAGTTCCGGTGGAGCATCTCTAGCATCTTCTTCTTCTAAAGGACTATTGTTATTAATAGATACATGACAACACAAGACAATATCTTATACCTTTTCATTAGTCTTCATTTGAGGCAAAAAATTGTACTCAGTTTGAATTGTAACATGATTTGAGGAACCTACACTTTCTTTATCTCCCCCACGCTCTTTGGTGTAAACCATAGTGTGAGCCTTTTACTTGAGTTCCTCTCTATATGAAACCACAAGTTCCACTTGTCGCCTCATTCTAGAAGGAATCAAACTTCTGAAATTATGATTTCGAATCAAATGTAAAGTAGGTGTTTTAACATTCAAATAACTTCTAAAATTGATGTTGTCATTTTAAATAGTCCTAACCTCTCAAACACAGAAGTTCTAGCAGTCATTTCCTAAGTTGATCAAAGAAAGAAGGATTTTTATTGGGAGTAGTGACCTCATCTTCAAAAGTTATATGGTTATTGTCATCCCTTCTTATAGAAATGAGAATTAAAGGTGATTGGCTACATCCTAGGCCTTCACGTTCTTTCCTGGTCATAATTTGTTGGAATTTTCCCTAACATTGACGGCTCAAAGGTTGTATCCCTCCTTCGCAAATAACTTGTAAGCACTGGGATCAAAACCTTCTTTTGTGCGTTTTTTTGGGAGCCGCACATTTTGCTCTTGTTTTTGAGTGATTGACCTTTCTAGCAGCTTTAAACACAAGTTTATTGCATCAAATTTTCTAGCAGGAAGAGTTAGACCTTTCAAAGTATTTTATTGAAGGGTAAATTATTGACCATCTTATTTCTTTACTTTTGGAACATACAATTGTCTAGAAGTCAGTTTCTTTTTGAAAGACATGAACTTTCCTTCAGTAAGAATGGGACAATGTTCTTTACATCAACTTTTACCATTCCGACAACTACATCGATTCTTTTGCTTATGATCTTGTCAGACTTAATCTGTCTGACATAGTTAGATTTGGCCCCTTTAAATGCATAACTTCTCAAATTGAATTTCGCATCTTCAAAGTGTGTCTCAACTTTGGTTTAAGGATTATCATCTGCAACTATTTTATTTTCAATTAAACTTTCAAGATATTTCAAGCATTGATAGTAAAAAGATGAGACAATTCTATTCTCATTCACCCAAGGCCTACAAAGTAACATATTGTATAATATATTTGCATCGATCACATGCATCCATGCGCTTGATCACAAATATTCCATGTGGATATCTAATTTAATAGATCATATGGACCTCTTCCCTCATTGATTAAATCTGTGTGTCAACAAAGGAGTTTCACTAGTGATATACCGTGGTTTCACGATATTATTAATACTTTTTCCTTAAGTTTAGTGTGTCCAAAAACCTTTTTGTGCAAATTTTTATATATGTTTATTTTTATTTTGCAGGAAATCTGTCCAAAGCTGAATGCGGAGATTTTGAGCGAAGAAATGCAAAAGAGACCACCTACGGAGTTTATGACGGTCCGTCGTGCTTGTGACGGTCCGTAGGTGGCAGCGTAGTGCAGCTGCTGAAGGAAGGTGGGGAAGTCTGACCAAGTATGGGGTTACGAAGCTTGTGACGGTCCGTCCTGTCTATGACGGTTCGTCCTACAGGTTCGTCATGAAGTTCAGAGAAGTAATCCCAGTACCCATATTCAAAGAGTTGAAGTGTTTTGGAATGAAGAAACTCGACGGGCCGTTGTGCCTATGACGGTCCGTTATACTTGGCGTCGAGGGTAATGAAGAAGAGCAACAGAAGAAATTGCATAAGTATGGGTTGACGGAGTCCATGATGGTCCATCGTGACCATGAAGACCCGTCGCGAGGTCCGTCGACCAAGTCGCGTTTTGGAAGATTTCCAACAAATAGAGACCTTGTTTAATTAGGTTTTTATTTTTTATAAATAATTTGAAAAACCTCATTTTGGATGTTAGACTTTTAGACTCGGTATTATTAGTTGGATCATTAAACTCTGGATTATTGATCATTCATTGCTTTGATTTTGTGAGATTATTGATTACTTTGAGATTCTTGCAAGTGATTTTTGGTGATTAATCAAGAAAACTTTCGGATTTTAATCTTTCTCATTGAAGTAAGTACATGAATTCTTATTTAATATATTTGAATATTGTGATTATGACTATGAGTAACTAAACTCCATAACTAGGGTTGTGGGAACCATAGGCAAATAATGAGATAAAACCTAACTAAAAAAAACAATTCTAGAATGGTGTCTTGCATGTATTAATAATTCTTTCCCTTAGAAGTCTTTTTAACGGATGACCAACGTTAGAACTCGCCTTAATGCTACTTGCCGGACCAAGGAGGTAGATATTAGGAAAAGAATTATCAACATAGATTTAGTGTATACTATCTAATAGGCTAGTATTGATTGGTAAGAGGTAATAACTTAGACAAATATTGAATACGATGCTTAATATGAGGTAAAGATAAGGGTTAGGATAGCAACACACGTAGACGGACCAAGGTGCGGAGTGAGATTTTCTAGATGCCGGACCAAGGATTTAGAAATACATAACTTATCACTTTGCATACAAGATACCAGGAAAGAATTGTTATAGTTAGAATTATCAAGTTATGAACCTGTGGGGAACACGTAAACCCTAGTTACTTTGATTAATTGTTTAAAATCCAACATTCAAAGTTGTTAAGTGTCTCTTTCAATTGCGTTAGTTATTTTAATTCATTTAGAAATAGAAACCCCCCTTTTATTGTTTTTACATTCCAAGGAAGTCATTGACCAAACAATAGTAATAACAGGTTGAAGATTAGTCTAGACTATTTTCCTCGTGGGAACGATCCCAACCTCACTAGTTGGGTTATTTGCTTGACACGACCGCTTTACTTCTTATTTGAGAAGTAAGTTTGAGCGTATCAAATTTTGGCGCCGTTGCCGGGGAAAGTAGCTTTTAGATTAACTTGAACTTATTACTATAGTTCAGTTGATATTTTCTTTATTTTGCTTTGTTTTATTGTTTTTTATTTTTTTAGAACTATCCTCCTTGTATGCTAAATACACGGAGAGAAAGAGAACCCTTGTTTCCCTACGATCACGAATTAGAGCGTACACTGCGCAATATGAATTGAAACTTGGGAATAAATTATGTTTATCCAAACCAGAACATCCCAGCTCTGGTTGATGTTCATGGTCAGATGTTACCCGATGCTCCAGGTGAACACCAATAGAGGGGACAAAATCCCGCTACACGGCCCCAAGCATACTACAGAGCCTATGATAACATAGCATACTCGGATGGGCCACTTTTTTTGCCTCCTCTACCCACAGGCCACACTTTTATGGTAACTAGTAGCCTGATGCAAATGCTCACTGCCAGAGGTTTGTTTTCAGGGCTACCTTCTGAGGATCCACATGCCCATATAGCTTAGGTAAGGGTAGTGTGTAAAAGCAGTGTAGGGAGGCCTGATTTGGATTTAGATGTAATAGGTCTCAGAGTGTTTCCTCTCTCACTAACGGGAGAGGCTTCTATGTGGTTCACTAAGCTCCCATACAACTCAATCTTCACTTGGAACCAACTAAGGGATGTCTTCTTAGCACGCTACTATCCGGTCTCCAAGAAACTAAACCACAAAGACAGAGTGAATAACTTTGTGGCACTACCAGGAGAGTCAGTCAGTAGTTCTTGGGATAGATTCACCTCGTTCTTGAGAAGTGTCCCAAATCACCGTATAGATGATGAGTCATTGAAGGAATACTTCTATCGGGGACAGGATGTTAACAATAAAGGGGTGTTGGACACCATAGATGGTGGACCTTATGGGGAGTGTCCTTATGCTGAGATCACTGAAAAATTAGAGAAAATCTCCCGGAATAACAAAGCTTGGAGTACTAGGAAGTACGATCTGAGGAGAAACACCTTAGTGATCTGATCCACTCATAACTTGACCCACAGATGAGATTTGCAAAGAAATGGCTTAGATGAGAACCGAGCTTGGGTTGGTACTAAAACATGTCACTGGGGGTGCAGAAAAGATAAATGCAGTCAACTACTTGGCTAAACCACCACCTCCTAATGATGAATGCTATTATGCGGAGGACACTTATGCAGTAAATGAGCAGATGGGGGGTTTCAGACCAAGCGCCCAAGGCTCAAATCAGGATAACTGGCGCCAAGGTCAAGGGAACCAAGGTCGGAACTATGGTAACTACAACCGTGAGGGTCATTATGTCCGAGATTGAAACTACAACCGCGACAAAAACTTTAACAGGGGTAACTATGCTAATAGAAACGAACGACAAGAATGGGCCCTATGTCCCTCCTCAAAATCGTGAAGTTCCTCCTAGGGATGGTGGAGATAGTATGGCGCGAGTTGAGGATATGTTGCACAAATTGATGAGGAGGTTCGATGCTAGTGATGAGCACATTAAAGATTTGAGGTGTGATTTAGCTAGTATTGGGCAAAAAATTGATACGCATGCAATTTCGATTAAGCAGATCGAGTTGCAAATGACCCAATTATCTGCGACGGTGAACACATGGAAACCGGGAACTCTTCCTAGCAACATTGTCCAAAATCCAAAGAATGATGCGCATTGTATGGCAATCACTACTCGGGGTGGTAAGCAAACCATTGACTCACCTATGCCGTCTGCTAAGGAAAATGTGAGAAAGGATAATGATCATGTGGTAAAGGGTAGTGGTGAAGCAGAGGAAAGTAATGGAAAAGATGCAGAAGTACCTATGAAGGTAATTCCCATGCCTAGGCCACCACCACCTTTCCCTCAGAGATAAATGAAAAAGACCGAGGATGGTAAATATCGGCGTTTCATAACAATGTTGAAGCAGCTTTCAATCAATGTCCCTTTGGTAGAAGCTCAAGAACAAATGCCCGGTTATGCCAAATTTATGAAAGATCTTGTCACCAAGAAAAGATCGGTCACTTTTGAGGATGATGATAGACTGCAGCATTGTAGTGCTTTTGCTACAAGATCCCTCGTACAAAAGAAAGAAGATCCGGGTGCGTTCACTATTCCTTGTACAGTTGGGTCATTAAATTTTGCGAAAGCATTATGTTATCTGGGGGCAAGCATAAATCTCATGCCCCTCTCAATTTACAAGAAGTTGGGTTTGGGGGATCCAAAACCAACTGCCATGCGGCTACTGATGGCTGATCGGATAGTGAAAAAGCCTATAGTGATACTCCATGATGTGCTAGTAAAAGTGGAGTCATTCATCTTTTCGGTTGATTTTGTTATTCTTGATTGTGAAGTCGATTTTGAAGTACCTATTATTCTAGGGAGGCCATTCCTTGCTACAGGTAGAGCATTATATGATATGGAGAAGGGGCAGATAAAATTTCGGTTGAACACTGAAGAAGCAACCTTCAACGTGTGTAGGACTATGAGGCAGAGTGGTTAGCTCCAATCGGTATCCGCCATATCCCACAATGAAAAGATGAAGAAGGAGAATGAACAAAAAAGTGAAAAACAAGAGTTTAGGGTTGGGGATTTGGTGCTTGTAGACAGTTCTGGGTCGCCTTGTCTTCCTGGCAAGCTCAAGTCCAAATGGACTGGCCCTTACTTGATTACCCAAGTATTCCCTCATGGAGCGGTTGAGTTAAAGGCCAAGGAGGTAGTGCGGTTTAAAATGAATAGACATCTAATAAAACTCTATTTTGGGCATAAAGTAGTGGAGAATGAAGTGAAAGAGACATACCATCTTGATGAAGTCTGAGTAATCAAGTGTCCCCAGTCGTGCCGCGACATTAAAGCAGGCGCTTGTTGGGAGGAACCCAATACTTATAGACTTTTTAGTAATGGTAGCATTTTTCTACTAATGAGTTTTTAAATTTTCAGGCACATCACCAGGAAATTCTGCAGAAAATCACTCTACAGCAGTCACCGACGGATACAGCGAAGGACCGTTGCGCCTGCGACGGACCATGGTATGCCTCCGTCGTACCAGGTACGTCTTTCTGTTATTTTCAAACTAGGGCACACATGACGGAACCAACGACGGGTCATCACATCTGCGACGGACCGTCGTCGGGGAACTGTTGTGTGATTAATGAGGCGTACCCGACCCGACCCAGTTGGAGTTTATTATAAAATTGCACCATTTAAATTTGCCAACCCCACATTTTACCCCATTCCTTCATTATTCCTCCCATTTCCCTCTCTTTTCAACTTCCACAATCTCTCCCTCTATCAACCGATCATTGCCCCCGACAATTTTCCAAAGCCCTAAAAGTGTTAATCTACTCGTCGGAGTTGCTGTTGTGGGTGTCTTCATGGTCACCGAGTACTTGTCCTTTTTGTTTTCCCCAATTCTAAGGTATGTGTCTCTAATTTCTACTCATTTATCTTGCATTTTTGTTTATTAATTAGTATTAGCTTAGTTGTTCGTGATATGTTCGTTTCTTGTATATAAGATTCTGTCTAACCTAGGTTAAAAATGTTCGAAATTGTCATGTTTACAACCCTAGACATAGTTGCTTTCGCATTACTAGTTTCCTAGGTAGTTGAGTTAGACAAATGTAGGTCCAAAACACTAAAAGTTTGATTTAGGTTCATCGGGGATGCATGGGGTACCCCAGTTCTGTCACTAATCTACAGAACGAGACCTCGATGATGGACCGTCGTGCCCACGACGGACCGTCATAGGGTCCGTTCCAAAAGCCCTAACTCCCCACAGTCCATTTTTTCTAAGTGTCCTTCAACGGACACATGTGACGGACCGTCCTACCCACGACGGTCCGTCCTGCACAACCGTTCTGGTTGTCAGAGACCCTGTTTCTAAGGGTCTCTCATTTTTTTCTAAGTGTCTCCCAACGGACACATGTCATGGACCGCCGTCTTCACGACGGTCCGTCCTGCACAACCGTTATGGTTGTCAGAGACCGTGTTTCTAAGGGTCTCTCATTTTTTTTCTGAGTGTCTCCCAACGGACACATGTGACGGACTGTCGTCTTCACGATGGTCCGTCCTTCATAACTGTTCTGGTTGTCAGAGACCCTGTTTCTAAGGGTCTCTCACTTTTTCAAAGTGTCCTACGACGGACCGTCGTACCTGTGACGGTCCGTCCTGCACATACCGTCATACTAGTCAGAGACTCTCTTTCAGGGTTCTCCATATATACATAGTCTAAGTAATACACGACGGACCCCATGACGGTCCGTCATAGCCACGACGAGCCGTCACTAGGCCCGTCGTGTGTCCCTGTTACCATAGTAATGTCATACTATTTTAATTGTTTTTGTTGTTTTGCTTGTCTTGTTTGCCACTACTCGTACTAATATTGATCCTTTACAGGTACTATCTACTATGGCACCCAAGCAAGATCGAATCTATTCACGCGGGCGATCGAAGTTTGTGGCCCCGTCTGCCCGCATGGTCATTGGCTCGGATGATGAGCGTGACCCCGAGTATGTGCCCCCAGGCACTTCCACCCCTTCCCTTGCTGCACGTGCTCCCAGAGCCACACCCAAAAAGTTGGCGTCCGGCGTAGCCATTGCCTCCCAGTTTGATGAGGAGCGCACACTGACCGGCACACCCTCTGGGTCAGCACCAAATAAAGAAGGAGCGTCTGGCTCCTTAGGAGTATCCTGGTCAGAGGAAGCCTCCGGCTCTGCTGTGGTTCCCGCACCCGCCACCGCTGCAGCGTCGGCCTCGTCTGATGAGGCTGACAGTTTGGAATCCACATCAGGCTCACCACCTGAGGTCCCCACCCCAGCCACTGACCAGCCTAACCGGTGGTGTGTCGACGGGCAATTTCAATTCTACTACGATGCCAAGTTCCTGACTGATAAAGGAGTAATGACTCGAACACTCACCTTGGAGCGGCGGGTCCATTCAAGGAGTCTCCCGACGATGCCTGAGATCCACAATCTCTTCACCAGGCATCGCTTGGAGTGGACAGCACGTCTGATGGGACGTTACACTAAAGAAATGGTCCAAGAGTTCTACGCATCCTACGTAGCGACTCTCTGATCTCAAATAGATAGGCGGGCTGCCCCCACTAAATAGGCCCCACTGGAGCAGGTCCGAGTACGGGGCGTACAGGTTGACATTTCCCTGCCTGCCATCTGCCGGTTTCTATACGGCAAGGGTGTTGATGCTACTCGGACCCCTCTCACTGCCGAGTTTGACTACCGCTGGCAGATAGTTAAAGATGGCCAGTTCCTGCGCGAGCCATTACTGAGAGAGACCACCAAAAGGTGGATGGCCCTGCACCTGTCAGTTGATGGAGAGGGTGCCGACTGGGTGACTGAGCCAAAGGGGGCCATAAAGAAGGACAACCTCACTTTCACGGCAAAGTTCTTGTGGCTGCTTATCCGTCACTGCCTTTCCCCCACAGGTGCTGATAATATCGTTACATGGGATCGAGCAGTGTTGATGGCGGCGATGATATCCGGGTAAGCGGTGGACTTCGCGTGGCTTCTACAGGCAGTCATGCACGAGAGGGCATTCAAGGTCACTACTACTTACCCTTTCCCGTGCATGATCTTTTCCCTCTGCAGGTCCGCATGTGTGCCTATATGGCACGTAGATCAGCTCAAGACCCCGCAGGGCACTGTTGACGCCGACCTCATCAGAGAAGAGGCCAATTGGTTGGCTCCATGCAGAGGGCCCCGTCCAGAGCTGCCCCCACTTGCTGATGATCTTGCTGATACGGTAGCCCAGTTCAAGACGCGGCTACACGGCGGCCCATCGACACTACCCCGGTCGAGTCTATCTCGGGTAGTAGCACTTCCCCGAGCTCTTCTCGCACAGCCCCTCTACCGTCACTTGTCCCGCTTGCTAGGGTCCAAAAATTAGAGGCACAAATGGCTTCACTTCTGCATCATATCCAGTCGTGGATGCACAAGTCTATTACTGAGTCTAAAGAGCGCCTAGAGCGGAAAATGGTCCAATATACAAAGCGGAAGATCGATGAGGATCACCAGCGATTGGATGCCTTTGAGTTGAGGGTGTTAGCCCGACCAGCCCCTCCTGTGGATGTGTCGACTCTTCAGGCTGCAGTTGACAGTCTTCGTGCAGATATCAACACGATCTTAGAGGCTAGGGTGCCGGAGTCTAAGGCCCCTTCTGTCGAGCCTGCTGAAGACACAGTGTTGGCGGCCCTATTTGCCACTTCAGAGATTCCACCACCTCTCCCTCGAGAGAATGCCAAGAGGCGTAGGGGTCGAGCAGAGGACGAGGCACGAGCGCGGAAAAAGGAGCGTCGAGAGATTGAGGCTGCGAGGAGAGCCTCACTTTCTGAGGAGGAGGCGCACCAGATGAGAGCATAAGAGTTAGCGGCTAGGGAGTCTAGCTCCCGCACTGTGGAGATAGCAGGAGGCATTACTCATGGTGCGGTTGTTGCAGAAGACACCACTGAGGGTGTCCAGATTGCAAAGGACGTGGGTTCCGGGGAACCGGACCCACCAGCTTGCTGATCGACGGCGCTTTGCGCCACAGGTTTGCTACACCTACCACTCTAGTATTTCAATTTTTATGCATTGGGGACAATTGCATGTTTTTTTGTTGGGGGTTGGGTAAATGGAAAGTGAGTGTTAGGGTGAAGTCTGAGTAGCCCAATTCACTATCCTCTTTTGGGGTTTTCTTGCCTGTGTTCTTTTTCCCCAAAAGACAGATTACTTTTTCTGTTGGACCGGCATGTTTATATATTTTGTTCATAGTTTAATTCTGGATCATGATGGCTAAAATGATATCCTGATAAACTGGAAAATGATCCATGACTAGGCATAGTAACTGATAATTGTGTGGCCCTAAGCATGACATAGGGGTACACCATTGCGTTACCCTAAGTCTAAAATTTGAACTAGGTGTCTGATAATCTGGTATAGTGATGAAATATCAAGTGAGTGTGAAGAAAATTCGAATAGTCCACTATTGGTACTGAGCTAGAACTTGCTTGGTTAGTCCTGCTAAAAGTAAGCTATAATAGACAATTAGGAAAGGATCATAGGCCCTTATTCAATATAGCCCATTTCTAGCCTAAATAAAATAAACCAAATGAAATTTATCCTTCTTTGATCCAAATGATCTGAGCTTAAATTAGACCTTTCTTTTTCACCCAACTGATCTTTTCTGGGAACAATGTGTTGGCCCTGGTCCCTCCTTGGACATGTTTATGCCAAAAGCATAAGGTTAGGGTGGCTAATGCAGTAAAAAACCTTCATTATGGCCCTGACCCAACTTTGGGTATTGTGTACCTTGACTCTTGGCAAAGCCATGAGTTGAGGGTGGCTATTATGAGGAATGCTCTGGAAAGTGGGGTTGAAAGAACAAAGAGAGAGAAAGAACAAAAGTAATGTCACTCAAGAATTAGTTGAAAGAAAAGTAAAGAAAAAGAAAAATATACAAGAAATACAAGCAAGAAAAGAAGAGAGTCACTTACACAAATGAAGACAGAAGAGAAAATAGCAAGGTGAAAGAATATGAGAAACTGGGCAAGATAAAATGATAGAAAGTGGAAGGTTTAGCCGATATGTCAAGGAGGACAAAAAAGTCACTAACGTATACCTAAATATACCCTACCTGACCCTGAGCCTGTGTTACAAGCCAAGAAAGTCCTATCGTGATCCTAAGGGTTGTATAGCAAACGTAAGGCAGTGAATATAAGGGCAAGCTAATGGCAATAGTTATGAATGAGTGTGACTTTGTTCTGAGAGCGAGTTTTGAAAAGTAATCCTTATACTCAAACTGAAATCATTGTGTGAAAAAAGGAGGATTTTTTTTAAAGTGAGGACACTAGTTGGAATACCGGAATTGTTAGAACCTCGGTGAGAAATTGAAGAGGATAGGTGTTAGTGCATGGTGAGTCTGTGTCATGTTCTGACCCACATAGTTCAAGCCTAATAGTGATAGCATACATAGATTTGATGAGATTAATCGGGATTGATAGCCAAATGATTGGAAAGGATGAAACATGGATACTATTGTACAAAGATGTTTTATTGAGTCATAGTGCGTCGCTTGAGGACAAACAACGAATTTAAGTTAAGGGTGTTGATATACCGTGGTGTCACGGTATTATTAATACTTTTTCCATAAGTTTAGTGTGTCCAAAAGCCTTTTTGTTCAAATTTTTATATAAGTTTCTTTTTATTTTGCAGGAAATCTATCCAAAGCTGAATGCGGAGATTTTAAGCGAAGAAATGCAGAAGAGACCACCTACGAAGCTTATGACGGTCCGTCCTGCTTGTGACGGTTTGTAGGTGGCAGCGTAGTGCAGCTGCTGAAGGAAGGTGGGGAAGTCTGACTAAGTGTGGGGTTACGAAGCTTGTGACAGTCTGTCGTGTCTATGACGGTTCATCTTGCAGGCTCGTCATGAAGTTTAGAGAAGTAATCCCAGTAGCCATATTCCAAGAGTTGAAGTGTTTTGGAACGAAGACCCTCGACGGGCCGTTTTGCCTATGACGGTCCGTCATACTTACCGTCGAGGGTAATGAAGAAGAGCAGCAGAAGAAATTGCATAAGTATGGGATGACGGAGTCCATGACGGTCCGTCGTGACCATGACGACCCGTCGCGAGGTCCGTCGACCAAGTCACATTTTGGCAGATTTCCAGCAAATAAAGTCCTTGTTTAATTAGGTTTTTATTTTTTATAAATAGTTCGAAAAACCTCGTTTTTGAGGTTAGACTCTAAGACTTTTAAACTCGGTATTATTACTTAGATCATTAAACTCTGGATTATTGATCATTGATTACTTTGATTTTGTGAGATTATTGATTACTTTGAGATTCTTGCAAGTGATTTTTGGTGATTAATCAAGAAAATTTTCTGATTTTACTCGTTCTCATTGAAGTAAGTACATGAATTCTTATTTAATATATTTGAATATTGTGATTATGACTATGAGTAACTAAACTCCATAATTAGGGTTGTGGGAACCATAGGAAAATAATGAGATAAAACCTAACTAAAATAACAATTCTAGAATGGTGTCTTGCATGTATTAATAATTCTTTCGCTTAGAAGTCTTTTTAACTGATGGCCAACGTTAGAACTCGCCTTAATGCTACTTGCCAAACCAAGGAGGTAGATAATGGGTAAAGAATTATCAACATAGATTTAGTGTATACTATCTAATAGGCTAGTATTGATTGGTACGAAGTAATAACTTAGTCAAATATCGATAACGATACTTAATATGAGGTAAAGATAAGGGTTAGGATAGCAACACACGTAGCCAGACCAAGGTAGGGAGTAAAATTTTCTAGATGCCGGACCAAGGATTTAGAAATACATAACTTATCACTTTGCATGCAAGATACTAGGAAAGAATTGTTATAGTTAGAATTTTCAAGTTATGAACCTGTGGGGAACACGTAAACCCTAGTTACTTTGATTAATTGATATAAAATACAACACTCAAAGCTGTTAAGTGTCTCTTTCAATTGCGTTAGTTATTTTCATTCATTTAGAAATAGAAACCCCCCTTTTATTGTTTTTACATTTCAAGGAAGTCATTGACCAAACAATAGTAATAACAGGTTGAAGTTAAGTATAGACTATTTTCCTCGTGGGAACGATCCAACCTCACTAGTTGGGTTATTTACTTGACACGACCGCTTTACTTCTTATTTGAGAAGTAAGTTTGAGCGTATCAACTAGGTTCCCCAGTCATGATCCCACGTTCCTTCAATGTGTTAATAGGAAAAATTTTTACTCCAGATCTTTTATCTATTAAGGTTCTATTTATCTTCGTCTATAGCACATGAACCACCATATACAAACAAAGATTGTGTAGTCTTTCCCCAAATAGAAGATCATCGTCTGAGAATGTGATTTTTGTATCATATACTTGTATTTCTTGGGAAAAAGATTCAATGGGATTTTCAGAAGATGAAGGAGACATCATTGATGAGATTTCCTTGTTGCCTTATCTTTGCCGCTAAATGAGACTTTTGGTGAGGCTTGTATCGTTGTTTCTTCTTCTTAGCTAATTGTAGACCCCTTCATTATTGCTTCTTGATCAGCATTAAAACATGAATCCTCGATATTTTATTTAGTGGACTTTGTTCTGGTAGTGATGCACTTCTACCTTTGCCTTCTTTGGGTTTTTGATTGGTTTTTGCTTCACTAGATTCTTCACCATCTTATTTCTAATTGGCTTATCTAATTGTTCCTTTCATAATCTTTACTTGTTGCGTCTTCTCTTAGTCACAAGAATCCAACCATCGTCAACATCTATATCATCATGAGATTTCTCTTTCTCCAATGAATCTCCTTCAGAGACACATAATTGGACTGGATTGAGTGAGCCAAATGTAACGAAGATGTGGTTAGAACTATATTTATCATCATCAACAACAATATTCTTTTCTATAACCAATCGCATCACTCTATCCTTGAAGAGAAACATTTTTAAAAAGAGGATGACTCACAAGTCTATGATAATTGCAATAATATGGGTCATCGCCTTTCTCGGCTTCATCAAGTCGCTTCATCTCCAACAAATCACTGAGTTTTAACTCAATCAACTCATCAAAAGTATCAGAAACATCAGAATCCAAGAAGGGGTATTCTTTTTCTTACATATCCCTTAGGATTGACTTTTGGTTTGAACGCGCTTAAAGATTAATTCACACAGTTTGCTTTGTGCCCTCCATCGTAGTAAACTTTGCAGGCAACACATTAACATTCATAGATTCGTTGTTGTCACTCCTGTGCACAAATTTTCCCTATCTTTTGAGTTGATGCTTGTCTCTTCCTTTGCGAGGATCATGGACAATAGTCATATTTTTTCCAGCAGAGAACATGCTCAACTCCATATCATGAGCTCAAGCAGCTAGATCTTCGAAGGATTTTGTTTTAATTCCTTCGAAGATGTAAAGAATTTCCCAGTGCATTCCTTTCAATATACATTTTAATTGCAGAAGCTTCACTAAGCATGTACTTGCAATATAGGGTTACGTTTCTCCATCGATTAATGAAATCTATAACAAGTTCATCCTTTCTTTGGCAAGTATTTGTGATTTCTACCATGCTCACCGTACGCCTTGTGCTATTGAAGTGATTGAAAAACTCATGATCTATTTTGTTCCAACTATCAATAAAATGAGGTTCGAGATTTGTGTAACAATCAAAGGCATTTCCTTTTACATAGCAGATAAACTATTTGAGAAGATGGTCTCCATTGGTTCCAGCATTATTAAATGTCTCCATGAAGTGTGCTTCATGTTGTTTTGGATTTCCTTTTCCCGCTAATTTTTGAATTTTTTGAGGTTGATAACCAGCAGGAAATTTAAAGTTATCAATCCTGCCAGGGTACGGCTTAGCATACATAGGAAAAGACTTGGTGAAGACTTCATACTTATCTTTGATAGTTCCTTCAATAAACTCTTTTAGGAGATCGGATGGGATCATTCTTTCAGAAGACACTGGCATCTCTTTAACAAGTGAGGCTTTATTAGCAGGATCTTCAATTTCTTGAACCTCAACCCCCAATCTAGGTGCATGGCTTACTTATTCAACTAAAAGTCCTTCAATATTATCCCTCCACTTATCAATTCATGACTCTTGGTGTTGTACATGCTTTTCAATTCTTCACCCAACTTCGTTAGATTTGCGAATTGTTCCTCAGGACAGGAAATGACAATCACCATTATTTGCATTATTATTGGAGAAGTAGGAGACTAGCATGGATTGTCGCATTAAATTAATCACATTACGTATGTACGTGGAGATGATTCATTAGTTGAATCACAGTTCTCCCTTGTGGTAGAGTTCTTGGAACCAGATTGCTCAACTAGAGACAATGTCTTCTTTATCTAATCACCAACATTGGTTCCTCCTTCTAGAGCATTTGTGGAGGAACTTTCTCTTTTTGGAGTCGAAGACCACGAATAGGAGTTGATGTGGACGACACTTGAAGATTTTGTTGTCCTAGTGGTGCAACCTTGGTTCTTTGTAACAACTTTGAAAAATCAAAAGTTAACACCTAGAATGCCTTACTCTTTAGTAGAGAACTTGGAGCTAGTGGCGTTAGAGGCAGTTGATTGAGAGATGTTCTTCATGGAATTATCTCGATATTCTTTAATGCTTGAAAAGTTGAGATGAGAGGTAGAGATTGTCCCACAGGCATGCTAAAATTTGTAGAAAATAAAATTCTCGTTAAGAATACAATAATCAAGAACAGAAAATTATGCAACAATCTATTATTATTTCAAAGTGAGAGTTTTACAATCTCTATGATTCCTCTGGGTTCGCCTTTTCAAATATACTTCAAGGGATATTGATCTTGAACTTGAATTTTAACTTGAACTTTATTTTGTTCTTGACTTTTACTTGAATTTAAGGGCTTGTAGATTATTCTTGAATTTGATGGTCTTGTTCTTGATCGTTCTTGAACTTTAATGGTTAAATTCTTAAACTTGTAGCTTTATAGAAAATTAAATGGAGTTTGCACCACATATTTTCTCTAGCTTCTTGTTTAGAGTTGCGATAGAAACAAAATTCCCTTCGGCTAATCACATATAATTGACATGGCATATGAGTTTTCTGGAGCGGACTTGTCATCTTTGACACATGTCATGATCTGCTGTTTTCTAATTTGACTTGACATGCAATCTTTATTGGACTTAAATATTTAACTCAATTATATTAATCCATAACATTTATTTAGATTAATTTAATTTAATCCGAATTATATCATTAATTTAAAATGATTAGAACGTGAATATCAATTATGTACTAAATTAGTTTTAAAAATAATTTCAATATTCTTAAAAATTTAAATAAATAATTATAAATTGAATGATAAAGTGCAAGTTCCTATGAATAATGGAAGTAACTTTCTCTTGATTACTACCGAAACTTGTCAAATCAACATCTGAAGAGCACGTAACTATTTATAAAATAATGCTCTAGATATAGGTGAGCTAATTTGAGACTTCTCTATTATCTCCAATTAAACTTATATTTTTCTCCTTTTTTTTAAAAAAAATAAAAATTAATTGTTATATGTAAAATAAAACACTCTTAAATCTCTTAGATACGCCTCTTAAATGTATTTTCTCCTTCCTCTCCTATGGTGCATTACTTAGTTATTATTGTGTTGTTAGAATTCTTACTTTTAATATCGTATAATATAAATAAATATTGATATAAAATATTAAAGATATTTTAAATTGGATGTTTTTAGTTAGAGTATGTTATATTAATTTAAAATACATGTTAGGGAGTGCTCAAATCCACTAAACTCTTAAATTGTCAATATATGTAAATCACACTTGAATTTTTAAGAAAAGAACATAAAATATTAAAACTCATATTTTAAAATTGTTAAGAAACTCCTCTATTTAAAGTTAAAAAGGGTAGTTACACGTGCTTATTGTTCCTTATTACAAAAATCACAACCCTTTAGAAATACCATAACCCTCAGAATTGAAGGTCACAGCTCTTCGGAAAAATTGTATGTATTCAATATGAAGAGACACTTTAATATAATATAAATAAATAAATATAATATAGATATTTACTATACACTAAATTTAGTGGTGTAAGGAAGAGAAGAAGAAGAAAATAGAATTTTTTTTTAAACTTATAGTTTAAAAATGTGATGAAACCCCTCTTTTATACCCAACAAAGGGTGGTGTATGAAAAAAAATGATTGTTGTGCTTTATCAAAAAAAAGAAGTAGCAACCCTTCTAAAATGTCACAACTAATCGAAAAAGTAAAACTATTTATAAAAGTCGCAATACTTCGAAAAAGTCAAGACTCTTCGTAAAAATCACAATATTTTTAAAAATTCACAACCCATCAAAAAGATCGCAACTAATCGGAAAAGTTAAAACTTTTTGAAAATGTCAAAACCCTTCAATATGAAAAGTTATTTGTTTTATTTAATATGGAATATGATATAGAATATATACTAAATTTGGTGTATTAGGTTTTTGGAGGGGGGGGGGGGGTTATAATAATTGAACATTTAAGTTAGGTAATTCATACTTTTAAGGTAGTATATAGATAAACAAATTGATATGGATTTGTCTAGTATTAGAAAACGGAGGAGTAATTATTAAATTTATTTTGAAAACTTCGAACAAGTTTTGGATCAAATCTTTTATATCCAACAGTTTGGCACTTTTTATATTTTGAACACCACATTATAGTTTGTGCAACATAAAATCATTACACTTCTTGTCAAGTAGAAGTTTGTGCAAAAGTATATTAGTGGCAACCAAAATGACATCATATGAATTATATAGATAGTCTTCTCATTTAAAGTCGAGTTATTTCATTCTGCTTGTCGCATAAATTTGTATTGATCAGTATAATTTACCGACAAAATCATTGTAATTGCATAATTAAATAGCTATGACAATTTTCTTTATTTTTATGTAGAAGAAGAATAGAAAATATACCGAATTTGTAGATAAAAAATTTGTGAAACCCGTATATTTACTGACAACAAAAATGTATATGAACAGATGTTAATAATGTCATATAAATAAGGGGAGAAAGGCATAAATTCCCCCTTCAACTTGTATCAAAAAGTTAGTTACACACTTCAACTATTATGAAGAATTATTACACACTAATTCTTGTTCAAAGTGTGATTAATACAACGTCAAAACTAACGTAGAAACAAAATTTTAAATAAAAATAAATTAGGCGTGTTTGAGGTAAAAATAAAGTCAAAAAGTATTTTTCTTAACCCCTAGCCCTTGTTTTCTACTTTTTTCATGTTCCTCTTCTCTTATATTCTTTCAAAAAAAAATTCTTCAATTAAATCTTTCACAGTTTCTCACTTAATTATAAATTTTTCTTTGCACAATTCATCAATATACCGAGAAAAAGTGAACTTTTAATTCAAATTTTACCATCTAACAATGTGAGACTTTCTTATTCTAGTCTTCATCTTTAACCTTCAAATTTTAAGCAAACCTCCAACTTTAAAACCCTCGGTTATACTTGTAGCCAGTAGGCATTCATATGAATACAACCAGTTGCTTTTTTCTTTAGACTTAAAATTGATTTGTTTTCATTTGTGTATTCATATATTTATATGTTCATATTTACACACCCACTTGCCTTATTTGTACATTGTACAGATTTTAAAGAACAAAGCATACTCAAACATTATGGATTTAAAAAACGAAACTCATTGAAACGTCATTAACTCCATGGTTGAAGCTTTGAGCTCGCTGAAACACTTGCAATAATAAGTAAAAATAAAAAAAATGGAAAGAGGTAAGGTAAAAAGGGGTTTGATTCATTGTTCGTCAATGACTGATTTGGAGTTTTGGATGGCTGTTTGTGGTGGCTTAGGTATTTGTTTAGTGGTTGTTCTTTGTCAAAGATGAGTTGGCTGTCAAAAAAAGGAGGGGATGACATTATGGAGGTAGGTTTGGTGGTGATTGGTTACTTGTTCTTTGACAGAAAAGACAAAGAGAATAGTGATATAAATTCAAATGGATAATTTTTCTTGTCAGATCAGGTGGAAAAGTGGGTAGGATTTAGATTGGAAGAAGATATGATTATTATAGAATTTCAATAATTTGTTGGGGATTAATTTGTGTAAAATTGATTTAATAAAGAAAAGTTTATTAAAAAATAAAATAAAATAATAATAAATAAAAAATTATAATTTATAATATGGTGCTAACGTAGCGCTGGCGTGACTGTAATACACCACCTATTGTGAGAGTGGTGGTGTGCATCTCAAGGAGGTATTAAATTAACTTTTAAATAATAAGGGTGTGTAATAGGCCGTCATAAATTATTGAAGCGTAAAACTGACTTTTCAATACAAGTTTGAGGGGGAATTTATGTCTTTTTCCTACCGATAAATCACTATTCATCGGAAGTATCACAACTATTTGAAAATGTCATAACTCATCGAAAAAGTCACTACTTTTGAAAAAAGTCACAACCCTTCGTAGAAGTCACTACCAATCAATGTGAAAATGTGTGAACTTTTATATAATATAGAACAAATAAATAAATAATAAATGGAATATAGTATAGAAAATATAGAATATATACTAAATCGAGTTTTAAACTGCTGGTATTGCAATAATTTAACATTTAACATACGGAGTTCATTTTTTAAGGTAGTATATATATATATATATATATATATATATATATATATATATATATATATATATATATATATATATATATATATATATATATATATATATATATATATATATATATATATATATATATATATGTATATATATAAAAGATAGATTATTTAGAGGTTTTCATTTTCATAAATTAATTAATGATAGTTGGACAACCGATTGGTGTTGTTAGTGTGAAATTTGAGGCGCTATAGCGACATTGCTGGTGTTACAATGATGATTGAGGGGTGGCTAGTCTCTTAATAAAAGATCTAATTTGTGGCGGAGTTCACATATTTTCTCAAGATTAATAAAATTTTATAAAATTATTATTAAATTTGACAAAAATATAATCAATCCATTTTAATTGTAAAATGAATGACATGCACTGTGGAATAACAAGTTAACACTGCAAAAGCAAATAACTGGGAACAAAAAATATAGCATAAATTAAAAATTTCAACAAAAAGATAACACTACATTATTATATGAAATTCCAACATAACATAAAATACATTTTAACTTAACTATCACGACCCAATGTACATCTTACATGTGACATCCCACGTATAGGATCCCTAGAGACCGTAAGTCACTTGTCATAAGACTGCGCTATGAAATACATAAAGAGAATATAACATGCGACATATAAGGCTCAAATTAAACTCTTTTGTACAAAGGAAGGTAGATAAATTTATATATATTTTTTAAAAATATTATGAATGCTTAGCCACTGATCTTGCAGTAGATGATGACAATATTTTAGCACCAACAATTGTTGACGAGATCCTTCATATTTTGAAAATGATCTTCCTGCAATTGATGAATACTTGACTGAAGAATTTGGTGAAATTTTAGAAGACATGAAGGAAGAGGAGAAGAAAGAAGAATAGAACAAGATGAGGAGAAGATGACAGAAAAAGAACAGGAGAAGTTAGAAAAGAACGATGAAGAAAAATATAGGAGAAGCTAGAAGAAAAGAATGAAGAAGAAAGTGAATAGAAAAAGCTAGAAGAGAAGAAAAAATAAGAAAATTAAGAGGAAATTAAAACACAGCTAGTGGATATGAGAGAAATAACAACAATAGGAGAAGATAAAATAGAGTATGAAGAAGAGGAAAATTTGGAAGAAGAAGTCTTGATCGCTTATACGGCAGAAGTGGAAAGAGAAGTAGGTGTAATGGGTATTGTGATGAAGCTTAATTCTGAGGTTGGTGGTGATGAGTAACGCATTTTGTTTACTGGTGTTTTAAGACAGTTTTTGAAATAGTTGGTTTTAGTTGTTTTGTTGTTTATACGATAAAAATGCACATTTGATAGTTTAACAAGTCTTATTATCAACGATTTTTGATTTCTTATTGATCTATATTTTAATAGTTTGTGATTTTCGCTTTACTTCAATCTTTACCATTCCAGAGTAATATTATTCACTAGTCAATTATCGACAATAATGTTGTATGTCTAATTGATACGCTCAAACTTACTTCTCAAATGAGAAGTAAACAGCGGTCGTGTCAAGTAAATAACCCAACTAGTGAGGTTGGGATCGTTCCCACGAGGAAAATATTCTAGACTTAACTTTAACCTAGTATTACTATCGTTTGGTCAATAACTTTCTTGGAAAGTAAAAATATAAAAAGGGGGGTTTGTATTACCTAATGAGTAAAAATAACTAATGTAATTGAAAGAGACAGGTTGTGACTTTTAATATTGGATTTTAATCAATGAATTAAAGTAACTAGGGTTTACGTGTTCCCCACAGGTTTGTAACTTGATAATTCTAACTATAACAATTCTTTCCTAGTATCTTGCATGCAAAGTGATAAGTTATGTATTTCTAAATCCTTGGTCCGGCATCTAGAAAATCTCACTCCGCACCTTGGTCCGGCTACGTGTGTTGCTTTCCTAACCCTTATCTTTACCTCATATTAAGCATCGTATTCGATATTTGACTAAGTTATCACCTCGTACCAATCAATACTAGCCTATTAGATAGTATACACTAAATCTATGTTAATAATTCTTTTCCTATTATCTACCTCCTTGGTCCGGCAAGTAGCATTTAGGCGAGTTCTAACGTTGATCATCCGTTAAAAAGACTTCTAAGCGAAAGAATTATTAATACATGCAAGACACTATTCTAGAATTGTTATTTTAGTTAGGGTTTATCTCATTATTTGCCTATGGTTCCCACAACCCTAGTTATGGAATTTAGTTACTCATAGCCATAAACACAATATTCAAATATGTTAAATTAAAATTCATGTACTTACTTCAATGAGAAAGAATAAAGTCCGAAAATATGCTTGATTAATCACCAAAAATCACTTGTATCAATCTCCAATAATCAAACACTCAAAAACACAAAGTCTAATAATCACAAAGTCTAACTATATGGAATTTGATAATCAAAGAGTCTAACCCCGAAAACGAGGTTTTGAACTATTTATAAAAATAAAAACCTAATTAAACAAGGATTCTAATTTACGGAAATCGCCAAACGCAGGCTGGGTCGACGGACCACGCGACGGACCGTCGTAGTCATGACGGACCGTCGTGGGCTCCGTCGTCCCATACTTGTCCAATTTCTTCTGCTGCTTTCTTCATTCCTCTCGACGGCAAGTGTGACGGACCGTCATAGGCACGACGGTCCGTCGAGGGTCTTCGTTTCAAAATACTTCAACTCTTGGAATCTGGGTACTGGGATCACTTCTCTGATCTTCACGATGGACCTGCAGGATGGACCGTCATGGCCATGACGGACCGTCACAAGCTTCGTAATCCCACACTTGGTCAGACTTCCCCATATTCCTTGGCAGCTTCTCTCTGCTGCCACCTACGGACCGTCACAAGCGGGGACGGACCGTCATAAGCTCCGTAGGTGGTCTCTTACGTAATTTTCGCTCAAAATCTCCGTGATTCACTTTGGATGATTTCCTGCAAAACAAAGAGAAACTTATATCAAAATTAGCACAAAAAGGCTTTTGGACACACTAAACTTAAGGAAAAAGCATTAACTATACCGTGAAACCACGGTATATCAACACCCTCAACTTAAATTCGTTGTTTGTCCTCAAGCGACGCACTATGACTCACTACACAATCTTTGTACAATAGTATTCATGTTTTATCCTTTGGAATCATTTGGCTATCAATCCCGATTAATCCCATCAAATCTATGCATGCTATCACTATTAGGCTTGAATTTTATGGGATTCGAACATGACATAGACTCACCATGCACCAACACCTATCATCTTCAATTTCTCACCGAGGTGCTAACAATTCCGGTATTGCAACTAGTGTCCTCACTTTAGAACAAAATCCTCATTTTTCACACAATGATTTCAGTTTGAGTATAAGGATTACATTTCAACACTTGCTCTCAGAACTAAGTCACACTCATTCATACCTATTGCCATAAGCTTGCCCTTATTTTCACTGCCTTAAGTTCGCTATACAACCCTTAGGATCACGATAGGACTTTTTTAGCTTGTAACGTAGGCTCAGAGTCAGGTAGGGTATATTCAGGTATACTTTAGTAACTTTTTTTTTTTGCCCTCCTTGACATATCGGCTAAACTTTCCACCCTATATCACTTTATCTTGCCCAGTTTCTTCTATTCTTTCACCTTGCTGTTTCCCTTCTTTCTTCATTTGCGTAAGTGACTCTTTTCTTTTCTTGTTTGTAATTCTTGAATATTTATTTTTTCAACGAGTTCTTGAGTCACTTCACTTTTGTTCTTTCTCTCTCTTTGTTCTTTCAACCCCACTTTCCAGGGCAGTCCTCAAAACAGCCACCCTCAACTCATGGCTTTGCCATGAGTCAAGGTACACAATACCCAAAATCGGGTCAGGGCCATAACGAAGGTTGTTTATACATTAGCCACCCTCAACTTATGCTTTTGGCATAAGCTGAGGTGCACATGTCCAAGGAGGGACCAGGGCCAACATATTGTTCCCAGAAAAGGTCAGTTGGGGTGAAAAAGAAAGGTCTAATTTTAAGCTCAAATTATTTGGATCAAAGAAGGATAACTTTCATTTGGTTTCTTTATTTAGGCTAGAAATTGGCTATATTGAATAAGGGCCTATGATCATTTCCTAATTGTTTGTTCCAACTTACTTTTAGCAGGACTAACCAGGCAAGTTCTAGCTCAGTACCAATAGTGGACTATTCAACTTTCCTCACACTCACTTGACATCTCATCACTATACCAGATTATCAGACACCTAGTTTGACTTGAAGATTTAGGGTAATGCAATGGTGTAACTCTATTTCATGTTTAGAGCCACACAATTATCAGTTAATACGCCTAGTCATGCAACATTTTCCAGTTTTATCGGGATATCATTTTAGCCATCATGCTTCAGAGTTAAACTTATGTACAAAAGATATAACGTGCCGGTTCAACAGAAAAATAATTAGTCTTTTGGGGAAAAAGAACACAGGCAAGAAAACCCCAAAAGAGGATAGTGAGTTGGGCTACTCAGACTTCACCCTAACACTCACTTTCCATTTACCCCACCCCCAACAAAAAGCATGCAATTGTCCCCAATGCATAAAAAAATCTAAAGATTAGAGGGGTAGGTGAAGCAAACTTGTGGCGCATAGCGCCGTCGATCAAGACAGCTGGTGGGTCCGGTTTCCGGAACCCACTGACCTCTGTCTGGACACCATCGGTGGTGTCCTCGAATCTGGACACCCTCGGTGGTGTCCTCAAGAACAACCACACCCTCGGTGCCTCCGTGATCTCTCAGATGGGAGCTAGAGGCCCCAGCCGCTATCTGCGATGCTCGGATCCGGTGTGCCTCCACCTCAGCAATTGAGGCTCTCCTCGCGGCCTCCATCTCGCGGCGCTCCTTCTTCTTCTCTCGCGCCTCATCCTCTGATCGACCCCTACGCCTCTTGGCACTCTCTCGAGGGGAGGGTGGGGGACTGGCTGGAGTAGAAAACAGGGCCGCCAACACAGTATCCTCAGCAGGCTCGACAGACTCCGGCACTCTTGCCGCTAGGATCGTGTCGATGTCTGCCCGAAGACTGGAGACTGCAGCCTGAAGAGTCGACACATCTACCGGAGGGGCTGGTCGAGCTAATACTCTCAATTCAAAGGCGTCGAGGCGCTGGTGAACCTCAGCAATCTTTCGCTGCATCTGCCTCTCCATACGCGCTTCAGAGTCAGCAATAGACTTCTGCATCCATGGCTGGATATGATGCAGAAGGGTGGCCATTTGTGCCTCCAGTTTTTGGACTCGAGCAAGCGGGGCTGGTGTAGGTAGAGGGGCTGTGCTACTACCCGGGATAGACTCGACCGGGGTAGTGTCCGTGGATGCCTGTGTCGCTGTGCGGGCCTGGGCCACCGTATCCGCAAGATCATCAGATAGTGGTGGCAGCTCTAAACGGGGCCCTCGACGTGGGGACAACTCATTGGCCTCGTCTCTGATGTGGCCGACATCAACGGTGCCCTGCGGGGTCTTCAACTGATCTATGTGCCACACGGGCACACCTGCAGACCTGCAAAGGGCAAAGATCATGCACGAAAAGGGGTAGGTGGTGGTGACCTTGAATGCCCTCTCGTGCATGAATGCCTGGAGAAGCCATGCATAGTCTACCTCGAAGCCGGCTATCATTGCCGCCATCAGCACTGCTCGATCCCAGGTGACTATGTTATCAGCAGCTGTGGGGGAAAGGCAGTGACGCACGAGCAGCCACAAGAACTTCGCGACGAACGTGAGGTTGGCCTTCTTGATGGCCCCCTTCGGCTCAGTGACCCAATCGGCACCCTCTCCGTCGACAGATAGGTGCAGGGCCATCCACCTCTTGGTGGTCTCTCTCAGTGTCCGCTCGCGCATGAAGTGTCCATCCTTGACTATCTGCCAGCGATAGTCAAACTCGGCAGTGGTGGGGGTCCGAGTAGCAGCTGCACTCTCGCCGTATAGGAACCGGCGGATGGCGGGCAGGGAAATGTCGACCTGCACGCCCCGGACTAGAACCTGCTCCAATGGGGCCTGTTTCGCGGGAGCAGCCCGCCTATCGATCTGCGATCGGAGAGTCGCTACGTAGGACGCGTAGAACTCTCGGACCATCTCCTCACTGTATCGTCCCAATGGACGGGATGTCCACTCTAGGCGATGCCTGGTGAAGATGTTGTGGATCTCCGGCATCGAGGGGAGGCTCCCTGTAATGTAAGTACCCGCCGCTCCAGGGTGAGTGTCCGAGTCATTACCCCTTTATCAGTGAGGAATTTTGCGTCGGAGTACACTTGAAACTGGCCTTCAACGCACCACCGGTTTGGCTGGTCAGATGCTGGGGTGGGGACCTGGGCTGGTGCGCCGGATGTGGAGTCTGAACTGTCAGCCTCATCAGACGAGGCCGACGCTGCAGCAGTGGCGGGTGCGGGAACCTCAGCAGATCCTGAAGCTTCCTCGGACCAGGATACTCCTAAGGAGCCAGACGCTCCTTCCTCGTTTGTGGCCGACCCAGAGGGTGTGCCGGTCAGTGTGCGCTCCTCATCAGACTGGGAGGCAGTGACTACGCCGGACGCCACCGTCTTCTTGGGTGTGGCTCGGGGGGCACGTGCAGCACGGGAAGGGGCGGAGGTGCCTGGGGGCATGTATTCCGGGTCCCGCTCATCATCAGACCTGATGATCAAGCGTGCAGACGGGGCCACAGACTTGGATCGCCCGCGTGCGTAAGCTCGGTCTTGCTTGGGTGCCATGGTCGATAGTACCTGAAAAGGATCACTATTAGTACGAGTAATGTCAAACAAGACAAGCAAGCCCATACAACATAAAACATTAAAAATAGTGTGTTAGTGATAGTGAAACTGTATCACACGACGGGACAGATGATGGCTCGTCGTGGCTACGACGGACCGTCATGAGGTCCGTCGTGTTGTACTTGGTCGATGTACATATAAAGAACCCTGAAAGAGGGGTCTCTGACCATCATGACGGTCACGCAGGACGGACCGTCGAGGGGACGACGGCCCGTCGTAAGTGTCCGTCGTAGGACACTTGGAAAAATGTCGGGACACCCTCAGCAGAGGGGTCTCTGACCGTCATGATGGTCGTGCAGGACGGACCGTCGCGGGTGGGATGGTCCGTCGTAAGAGTCCGTCGTAGGACACTTAGAAAAGTTGGGAGACCCTCAACAGAGGGGTCTCTGACAACCATGACGGTCGTGCAGGACGGACCGTCGTAGGTGTGACGGTCCGTCATAAGTGTCCGTCGTTGGACACTTGGAAAATATGTGGAGACCCTTTTCAGAGGGGTCTCTGACCACCATGACGGTCGTGCAGGACGGATCGTCGAGGGTGAGACGATCCGTCGTAAGTGTCCGTCGTTAGACACTTGGAAAATTTTTGGAGACCCTTTTCAGAGGGGACTCTGACCACCACGACGGTCGTACAGGACGGACCGTCGTGAAGACAACGGTCCGTCACAGGCGTCGTTGGGGAGGGTGCTAGGGCTTATGCGACAGACCCTACGACGGTCCGTCGTGTATACGACGGACCGTCATCGGGGTCTCGTTCTGACTATCAGAGACAGAACTGTAGGTACCCTAAGCAACCCCAATGAACCCACATGGTCTTGTAGAGTTGTGGACCTATATGTGTCTATCCCAACTACCTAGGAAACTAGTAATGTGAAATCACCTATGTCTAAGGTTATGAACATGGCAAATTCAAACATTTAGAGCCTAGGTCTAGACATAATCATATCAAGGGAACAAAATACGACTAAGAACGAATCTAATACTAACTAATAAATAAAAATACAAGAGAAATGAGTACAAATTTAGAGACACATACCTTGGAAATGGAGAAAACACAAGTGGGGAATGATTCAGGTAGCAAGGTAGATACCAAAAACAGCAGCACCGACAAGTAACTGATAGTGATAAAGTTTGGGGAGATTGTGGAGGCAATGATCGAGTGGGGAGTTGAAAAGAGAGGGGAGATGAGAGGAATGAGGAAATAATGGGGGAAATATGGAGGGGCGGGAGTATAAACGGTCAGATTTTGAAAAGGGTCGTCCGGGTCGGGTCGGGTTAATTTTATTAAACACACGACGGTTCCCCGACGACGGTCCGTCGCATGTGTGACGACCTGTCGTGGGTTTCGTCGTGTGTGCCCTAATTTCAAACTGAGAAAAATGTACCTGGTGTGACGGATGAATACGATGGTCCGTCACGTGTGCGACGGTCCGTCGATGTATCCGTCAGTGGCTGCTGCAGAGTAGTTTTCTGCAGAATTTCCTGGTGATGTGCCTGCAAATTTAAAACCCATTAATAGAAAAATGCTACTATTAAAAAGACGATAAGTATTGGGTTGCCTCACAACAAGCGCCAGATTTAACGTCGCGGCACGACTGGGGCCACTTGATTACTCAGACTTCATCAAGATGGTATGCCTCGATCACTTCATTCCCCGATGCTTTATGCCCAAAATAGAGTTTTATTCTATCTCTATTCTTCTTATACCGCACTCCCTCTTTGGCTTTTAACTCAACTGCCCCATGAGGGAATACTTGGGTAACCAAGTAGGGGCCAGTCCATTTGGACTTGAGCTTGCCCGGAAGACAAGACACCCTTAATCGTCTACAAGTACCAAATTCCCAACCATAAACTCTTGTTTTGCAAATTTTTGTTCAGTTCCCTTCTTCATCTTTCCTTTGTGGGATATGGCAGATACCGATTGGAGCTCACCACTCTGCCTCATGGTCCTACAAATGTTGAAGGTGGCTTCTTCATTATTCAACCGAAATTTCATCTGTCCCTTCTCCATATCAACTAAGGCTCTACCTGTAGCAAGGAATGGCCTCCCAAGAATAATGGGCACCTCAAAATCGACTTCGCAATCAAGAATAACAAAATCTTCTTGAAAGATGAATGACTCCACTTTTACTAGCACATCATGGAGTATCCCTATGGGCTTTTTCACAGTCCGATCGGCCATCACTAGCCGCATCGCAGTGGGTTTTGGATCCCCCAAACCCAACTTCTAGTAAATTGAGAGGGGCATTAGGTTTATGCTTGCCCCCAGATCACATAATGCTTTCGCAAAATGTAATGACCCAACTGTACAAGGAATAGTGATCGCACCCGGATCTTCTTTCTTTTGTACTAGGGATCTTGTAGCGATAGCACTACAATGCTGCAATCTATCATCATCCTCAAACGTGACCGATCTTTTCTTGGTGACCAGATCTTTCATAAATTTGGCATAACCGGGCATTTGTTCTAGAGCTTCTACCAAAGGGACATTGATAGAGAGCTGCTTCAACATTGTTATGAAGCGCCGGTATTTACCATTCTCAGTCTTTTTCACTAATCTTTGAGGGAAGGGTGGTGGTGGCCTAGGCATGTGAATTACCTTGATGGGTACTTCTGCATCTGTTCCATTACTTTCATCTGCTTCACCACTACCCTTTACCACCTTATCATTATCCTTTCTCACATTTTTCTCAGCAGATGGCATGGGTGGGTCAATGGTTTGCCTACCACCTCGAGTATTAATTGCCATACAGTGTGCATCATTCTTTGGATTTTGGACAGTGTTGCTAGGAAGAGTGCCCGGTTGCCGTGTGTTCACTGCCGCAGATAATTGGGCCACTTGCAATTCGATCTGTTTAATCGAGATTGCGTGTGTTTCCACTTTTTGCCCAATACTAGCTAAATCACCCCTTAATTCTTTAATGTGCTCATCACTAGCATCGAACCTCCTCATCATTTTGTGCAACATATCCTCAACTCGCGCCATACTATCTCCACCATCCCTAGGAGTAACTTCACAATTTTGAGGAGGAACATAGGGTCCACTCCTGTCGTTTCTATTACCATAGTTACTCCTGTTGAAGTTGTTGTCGCAGTTGTAGTTACCATCTCGGACATAATGACCCTCACGGTTGTAGTTACCATAGTTCCGACCTTGGTTCCCTTGACCTTGGCGCCAATTATCCTGATTTGAGCCTTGGGCGCTTGGTCGGAAACCCCCCCATTTGTTCATTGACTGCATAGGAATCCTCCTCATAGTAACATTCACCGTTAGGAGGTGGTGGTTTAGCCAAGTAATTGACTGCATTAACCTTTTCTGCACCCCCAGTGACATGTTTTAGTACCAACCCAAGCTCAGTTCTCATCTGTGCCATTTCTTCCCGAATATCATCTGTGGCTGGGTTGTGAGTGGACTGCACTGTGAAGGTGTTTCTTCCTGTATCGGACTTCCTAGTACTCCAAGCTTTGTTGTTACGGGAGATTTTCTCTAATTTCTCAACAATCTCAGCATAAGGGCATTCTCCATAAGATCCACCTACTATAGTGTCCAACACTGCTTTATTGTTATCATCTTGTCCCCTATAGAAGTATTCCTTTAGTGACTCATCATCAATACGGTGATTTGGGACACTTCTCAAGAATGAGGTGAATCTATCCCAAGAACTACTAACTGACTCTCCTGGTAGTGCCACAAAGTTATTCACCCTGTATTTGTGGTTTAATTTCTTGGAGACCGGATAGTAGCGTGCTAAGAAGACATCCCGTTGTTGGTTCCAAGTGAAAATGGAGTTGTATGGGAGCTCAGTAAACCACATAGCAGCCTCTCCCGTCAGTGAGAGAGGAAACACTCTGAGACATATTACATCTAGATCCAAATCAGGCCTCCCCACGCAACTCTTACACACTGCCCTTACCTTAGCTATATGGGTATGTGGATCCTCAGAAGGTAGCCCTGAAAACAAACCTCTGGCAGTGAGCATTTGCATCAGACTACTAGTTACCACAAAAGTGTGGCCTGTGGGTAGAGGAGGCAGAACCAGTGGCCCATCCGAATGTGCTATGTTATCATAGTCTCTGTAGTATGCTTGGGGCCGTGGAGCGGGATTCTGTCCCCTCTGTTGATGTTCACCCGGAGCATCGGGTAACATCCGACCATGAACATCAGCCGGAGCTGGGATGTTCTGGTTTGGGTCCTCATCATTGATTCCCAAGTTTTGATTCATGTTGCGCAGTGTACGCTCTAACTCAAGATCGTAGGGAAACAATGGTTCTCTTCCGCTCCGTGTATTTGGCATACAGGGAGAATAGTTCTGAAAGGAAATCAAAAACAATAAAACAAAGTAAAATCAAGAAAATATCAACTAAACTATAGTAATAAGTTCAAGTTAATCTAAAAGCTAAATTCCCCGGCAACGGCGCCAAAATTTGATACGCTCAAACTTACTTCTCAAATGAGAAGTAAAGCGGTCGTGTCAAGTAAATAACCCAACTAGTGAGGTTGGGATCGTTCCCACGAGGAAAATAGTCTAGACTTAACTTTAACCTAGCATTACTATCGTTTGGTCAATAACTTTCTTGGAAAGTAAAAATATAAAAAGGGGGGTTTGTATTACCTAATGAGTAAAAATAACTAATGTAATTGAAAGAGACAGGTTAATGACTTTTTGATATTTGGTTTTAATCAATGAATTAAAGTAACTAGGGTTTACGTGTTCCCCACAGGTTCGTAACTTGATAATTCTAACTATAACAATTCTTTCCTAGTATCTTGCATGCAAAGTGATAAGTTATGTATTTCTAAATCCTTGGTCCGGCATCTAGAAAATCTCACTCCGCACCTTGGTCCGGCTACGTGTGTTGCTTTCCTAACCCTTATCTTTACCTCATATTAAGCATCGTATTCGATATTTGACTAAGTTATCACCTCGTACCAATCAATACTAGCCTATTAGATAGTATACACTAAATCTATGTTAATAATTCTTTTCCTATTATCTACCTCCTTGGTCCGGCAAGTAGCATTTAGGCGAGTTCTAACGTTGATCATCCGTTAAAAAGACTTCTAAGCGAAAGAATTATTAATACATGCAAGACACTATTCTAGAATTGTTATTTTAGTTAGGGTTTATCTCATTATTTGCCTATGGTTCCCACAACCCTAGTTATGGAATTTAGTTACTCATAGCCATAAACACAATATTCAAATATGTTAAATTAGAATTCATGTACTTACTTCAATGAGAAAGAATAAAGTCTGAAAATATGCTTGATTAATCACCAAAAATCACTTGTATCAATCTCCAATAATCAAACACTCAAAAACACAAAGTCTAATAATCACAAAGTCTAACTATATGGAATTTGATAATCAAAGAGTCTAACCCCAAAAACGAGGTTTTTCGAACTATTTATAAAAAATAAAAACCTAATTAAACAAGGATTCTAATTTACGAAATCTGCCAAAAGCGGTGGGTCGACGGACCACGCCGGACCAATTTGTCGTAGTCATGACGGACCGTCGTGGGCTCCGTCGTCCCATACTTGTCCAATTTCTTCTGCTTTCTTCATTCCCCTCGACGGCAAGTGTGACGGACCGTCATAGGCACGACGGTCCGTCGAGGGTCTTCGTTTCAAAATACTTCAACTCTTGGAATCTGAGTACTGGGATCACTTCTCTGATCTTCACGACGGACCTGCAGGATGGACCGTCATGGCCATGACGGACCGTCACAAGCTTCGTAATCCCACACTTGGTCAGGCTTCCCCATATTCCTTCAGCAGCTTCTCTACGCTGCCACCTACGGACCGTCACAAGCACGACGGACCGTCATAAGCTCCGTAGGTGGTCTCTTTTGCAATTTTCGCTCAAAATCTCCGCATTCAGCTTTGGACAGATTTCCTGCAAAACAAAGAGAAACTTATATCAAAATTAGCACAAAAAGGCTTTTGGAAACACTAAACTTAAGGAAAAAGCATTAACTATACCGTGAAACCACGGTATATCACTAATACAAAAGATCACTATAACTATTTGATCTATAACATTATCGATCAAAAATAAAAAAATAAAAAGAGTACAATACATAGAGAGAAATATTTTCTTTATTTAGCACTACATTATTTTACACAATTACAAAAAGCAAACACAAAAAATAAATCATCTAGTGTATTTTTAGGACGTTTTTATTTCTGTTCTTCCAAAATCAATCATTCTTTTAGTTGATCTCTATCTATTTCAGCATCTTTTAGCAACACTTTCAATTGATTCCTCTGTTCTTTAGCTTCTTTTAAGAAAATTATTAGCTGATTCCTATTTTCTTTGGATTCTTGTGACTTTTGACAAATTTCAAATTTTGCAACGCCTTGAAAATTCGATGGGTTACTCATTGATGATTCATTTTAAAGCAACCTAAAAAATAGCATATGCCAACTGCAAAATTAAATAATTGTCAATGTTGATTTATATCGATGTGTGACGTCCTCAACATAGATGGATTACCACAATGACATTTGTATTATTTTTTTGCATTGGATATTTGAGATGCCTGAGACATTGTAAAAATGGAGGTGTTTGAGTTGTTTATGATAGATTTCCTTCCATTAATACAAAATATAATCAAATATTACCTTTAAAAGTAGCGTTTGAACTTCTATCACCGTTATAAAATTTTGTATATTGAAATATTTACTAGTTGTCAATATATATAGACCCCTTATACAATCGATGAATCTCTATGTGTGTGGTGTATGTATGACTAATGAGATTTACATTTTGGCGTAAGTGAGGTATTTTTGGATTTAATCTATGTTAAATTATTGTCGATATTGGACTTACTAGAATATCACACTTATATATAGACTAAAACTAGTATAGTTTTTAAAAAATAACAATTAATTAGTAACACATTATATTTTTGAAATTTATCTAATTAAATAAATTTAAATGAGTCAAATGATCATGTATGTCACGGACCGAGATGTAACTCCTAGAGCTACCCCTGAGATACACACACAGGATCTAAGACCACAAGTGATCCCAAGCTAACACTGCTGGCATGATTATCAGTATATTTAAGATGATAAACTGGTGCAGATGACAAATGATGAATAAAATGAAGAAATCGGAATACCAATATACTATAACTGAGATAAATGAAACACTGATGAATTTATACAAATAATATATTAACTCAACACTAAATTTAATCTAACTATCTCTGAAATAAGCATCTAACTAACTAGAAATCCCGGGACAGGCTCAGCTAAGTCTAGAAAAACTGAAACTAAAGGACTAGAAATATTGAAGAAAAACTCGTGAAAAATATTGAAACGAAACTCGTTGCTATTATCCTTAGAGAATGAGGACTTACAACTGATATTGCTGAACAGGAGATCGAGAACCGATCTAAACGTGATCTAGATGATAAGAACCTGAACCTACATCCCGAAAAGATGTAGCGCACATATGCGTCAGTACTTGAAATGTACTTAGCATACATGATAGAGTAAAGCGGAAACAACATATAACTGATCAAGGCAATAGATCAAAGAAATTATTTGAACATGATAAAAATACTGCATGCTGAGAATACTAACCGTAGTGACAAAATTATAACATGCTAAAGGTAAATACTGGATATACTGATAAAAAGGTCAATGTAATAAAATGTGGCTAAACTTTGGGAAATACTAATAACCGGTAATGAAATCACATGAGCTAAATGTGGAGTCTGATCTATACGCCCCATCGAAAGGACTAAATATACCATGTCAGAGATATAATGGCATGCTTGAGTGATCACTAAACTGATGCCCGCAGCGGGTATTTACAACCAATTTGTCTAGTAGTTGTGGAACTATTTGGGTACGCTAAACCCTACTCCAACTTTGTATTATACTAATCCCAATGAATTAAGTGGTTAACTAATTATGACTGAGTTTCTCTAAATACTGGATGGCTCAATCTAGATATGCAAACTGAGAGTGCAAAAATTAATCTGATAATGATGCATTAAAAACTAAGGAATATATAATTGATTAACTAATATATGTGATCTAGATGGGTAATTTAAGAATTATGGAAATATGTAGCTAGGGTTCTGAAATTCATGAGAAAATTCTATAATAACAAAATAATTTGATTTGAAACATGTTAATAACTGATTCATGATAATCTCATGAAAATTTAAAAACCCTGGGTCTATTCATAATAAGGGAATAAAGATATTATTCCATTTCTTGGGACCCAATGGGAAAAATAAATTCAATATTGAAATCCCATATGCATGGTGAAGAATTCCATTGATAAATCTTTGGATTACTTGGTTAGAATTGATGGGAACTTCATGTGTTCTTTAATAGGGTTCTTGGCCTTTTTTTTCTTCTCTTGCTTTTAAATTTCTAAATTTTGATTAATGATATTGAATAAGCTAATTTATACTTATTTTTCTAGGTATAAACTAACTAAAATCTAGTTATTTAAGGTCTAAAAAAAGTAGGTTTGGGGACATACGAACAAGGAAAATAACAAAAGACCCCTAACTCAAAAGCTATCGGAATCACGAACGGAGTCGACTGATCGTCTGTATGTTGAATAACGGACTGTATGTCGACTAAAGGTCCGTACTGGTTTACCATCCTTTGTGAATGAGAGCTGAAAACAAGCTTGCAAGTCAACGGAGTCGACTAACAAACTGTAAATCGAGTGACGGCCCGTACAAGTCAACCGTCGCTCGCGATTAAGAATTGAAAGTCAGTTGGCAAATCGATGGAGTTGGGCGGAAAACCGTAAGTAGATTAATGTTACGTACTAGTCGACTGCCGTTTGTAGATGAGAACTGAAATTCAGCAGGCCTATCAACAGAATAGATGATGGACCATAAGCCGACTAAAAACTTGTACTTGTCGATCGTCGTTCATGACTAAGAACTGAAAGTTGACTGGCAGTCCGTAGTTGGCTTTGTTGGTGGCACATGCAACTTGTGAAAATCTTCATTTTTTGTATATTTTGGATAGCGGTGTTACACAAGAGCACCCCCTAGTCATAGCACGACATACTTAACCCTAAAAGGGCCTCATACAAACCCTTAGCATCATATAACATAAACACATATATAAATGTGAAAAAATTAAAACTTTTACAATAGAAGTCAAACTTCTTTCATTTAAGGAAAATAGGTAACTAGACTTTTCTCAATCCCCATCTAGAACATGGGAGAACAATTAGGGTCAAATCCCTTACATCAATGAAGTATCCAAATATATGAAATACAATATCGTCTAAAACATAGAATGTAAACTAGAAACTAGAATCAATGATATCTTGTTCTTAAACTTGAGGACTCACAAAGCCTACGGAATAGTCGACCCAATCATCACTTGAAGAAGTAGTAGTTTCAACGATCACAACCTAAACTCATTGTAAAAAGGTAGAGAAAGGGGATAACACAATTAATTTGACCAAGTATGAAAGCATGCATAAAAAACTAAGCCTTGCAAAAAAGGGACATTTAATTCAAATCTTGACTTTATCAATTTCACAATCTATTATGCACAATTAAATAAATTACCAAGTCAAACCATACCATAAAATACTTTAGTCTAACATAGTCATACATAACCCACCTTGACTTGACCCATGCTATCAATCTTGGACAAGGAAACATCATCTTTATAGTTCATAGTAAGCAAGTAATTCGAAATACCAACTCATTACATGCACCCTTTGATTTATTTACAATCAGGTCATAGGTAAACCACACCACAACACCTTCATAGGTATACTTGTACAATGTACAAGTGAAGTCTCATACCCTCACTCCTACCAAGCAAAGCCTATTAAAAAGTCATAGATGATGGGTTTTATTTGCCCTAAATTTTGTTACTATAAATAGGTTTTCCTTTTGGGAAAAGGTTTTGGATTGACTAATCCTTTTTCTGGCAGGAAAAGGTTTAGGACTCTATAAATAGAGACATGTTCCTTCTAACTTAATTAGCATTCACAATGTAGTCTTAAATGCTTTGAGAGTTTTTGGTTAGGGGGAGAAATGTGGGTCACAAGTTTGATACGTTATCACTTGTGTGAATCTCCCATGTATTCTGAGTGAATTTGGTTGAGGTTGTTTCCCTCTGTATTTTGTACTCTCATATTTGTAGTGGATTGCTCATCTCCTTTGTGGACGTAGGTCGATTGATCGAACCACGTTAAATCTTTGTATCTTTTGGTATATTTCTCGTTGTCTTCTTACTCGTGGTCTTTTAAGGTTTGCTTTGCTAGCTTCTGCGTTTACACCTGCTTATTTTTTGTCCTAACAAGTGGTATCAGAGGCAGATTCAATGATGGAGTCAGGTTTAGTGGTTTGATAATCGATGAATGAACCAGGTTAGAAGGAGGTGTTCATTTTAAAGGGTGTATTCTAGCCGCACCCTCTTTTGACAGTAATGAAGAATTTTGTTGGAGAAATTGTTTCAGAGAGGTTCTCTGTGTTGGGACATATATTTTGCAAAGGATATTATGGAGAGGAGAATCAATTTGTTGAAGATTAAGTGAAGAAGATTAACAAATTTATTTTGTTAGAAATTAAGGACAAGGGGGACATTTGTTGGGTTTTATTTGCCCTAAATTTCTTACCGTAAATAGGTTTTCCTTTTAGGAAAAGGTTTTGGATTGACTAATACTTTTTCTGGTTGGAAAAGGTTTAGGACTCTATAAATAGAGACATATTCCTTCTAACTTTATTAGCAACTCATTACATGCACACTTGGATTTATATACAATCATGTCATAGGCAAACCACACCACAACACCTTCATAGGTATACTTGTACAATGTCCAAGTGAATTCTCATTCCCACACTCCTACCAAGCAAAGCCTATTAAAAAGTCATAGATATAGCTAATGTTCATGTTCACATTTATATTCATGGTTCATGTTCATGCATGGTATAATTCAACTAAATAAAACATCATGTTGTCAAGTACATACCACAACAACTCTCCAAGTTCACTTTTGCAATGCATGAGTGAAATCCTTTACCCCCACTCACTCTAAGAAAGACCCCTTAAGTAATTATAGCATATACCTTAAGTTTGTGTTCTTGTTTCATGCTTAAGCCTTGCAAAAAGGGACAATTAATTCAAATATTGCCTTTATCAAGTTCAAAATCCATTATGCACAATTAAATTAATTACTAAGTCAAACCATACCATAAAATACTTTAGACTAACATAGTCATACATAACCCACTTTTACTTGACCCATGCAAACAATCACGGCAAGGAAACATCATCTTTAATGTTCATAGTAAGCAAGTCATTCCAAATACCAACCCATTACATGCACCCTTGGATTTATATACAATCATGTCATAGGTAAACCACACGACAACACCTTCATAAGTATACTTGTACAATGTACAAGTGAAGTCTCATACCCTCACTCCTACCAATCAAAGCCTATTAAAAAGTCATAGATATAGTTGATGTTCATGTTCACATTTATATTAACGGTTCATGTTCATGCATGGTATAACTTAACTAAATAAAACATCATGTTGTCAAGTACATACCACAATAACTCTCCAAGTTCACTTTTGCAATGCATGAGTGAAATCCTAAACCCCCACTCACTCTAAGAAAGACCCTGTTGACACCCAATTTTGACCGGCGTCAGTATAAGTTAATTATCGAGCTTCCTAAATTTTTTCAAATAATCTAAATTAATTATCTTTATAGATTTTACGAATATAATAATATAATACATGAATTTTATGTTACTTCGAATACTCTTGCCACAATTTTTAGGTAATATATACATATTTACATAATTATGTATATAATTCGTATATCTCATGGTTATTCGAAAACCATCTCAAACTATTTTTTTATTTTTTATTTTAGTAAGTTTCTTCTTAGTTCAAAATTAATATTATATTTCTAATCGCTATTTTATTACTAAAATAAAGAAGCTAGTTGATTAATTAATACAAATTTGTTTTATGTAGGGTTTAGCCAAATTTATGATTTTAATTCAATTGGGTTATCTTCTAAATTAAACCAATTCCCTCCCGCATTTTAACAAAATTCCAGGCCCATTCCCAAACCATTTCTTTAGTTTGTTAAATTCCCAGCCCATATTCCTTTAAATAAATTACCTAGCCCACTCCACCATCAACACCTTTCAGCCCACCCAATTCTGAGGCCCAACTCTCCTTCTCCAACCCAATCAATTCTCACACCTCAGCCCATTCCTTTTCCCACTTCAACTTTAAAAAAAACAAACCCATCTCCCCAGGTCCAACCCCCCTTTAATTTTAAACCCAACCCAACTCCATATTTAGACCCGGCCCCGACCCGAATTCCCTTTCCTCTTTCTTTCCCTTCACCCAACCCAGAACATACGAGAAGACAGCAAGCCAGAAAATTAATTCCCCCAGACGCGCTGCCGCGCGAAAACGTGACGCGACCTAGAAAATGGTCGCGTGAACGACATTGGCGCGTGGTGGAACGCTGGTTCTGATTCTCCTCTTCCACGCGACCCCCTTCCTTCTTCCCATTTTCCTCGCGACAAAACCCAAAAAAAAAACAGAACCCCCCAGACCCCCGAAAAGGAAACTTCCCAGACGCGTCCCCCCGTATCCCTCACGCATAACTCCACCTCACCTCCCATCCGTTGGGAATTTGGCATCTAAAAGGGCATATTCTTAAGCTTTGGATGAGATTCTGATTTTGAATTCAAAATGGGCGGAAAATCGTATTACCCCCCCCCCCCCCAAAAAAAAAATCGAAACCCTAAAATCTTCTATAAAAACCCCCCTTCCGCCTTCAGAAAGGGGGTTGTTTTGTTTTGGTTTTGGCTGAAACCCCATTGGGAAAACATAAAGATAAATCAGTTTCCTTCGAGAAGAAGGAGTTATCCCCCAAAAGACATTCACACTCGTTCTCTTTTTTAACATTTTCCTTGCGTAAAAGGATTAACAAAGAGGTTCATAGAGGGATTCGGACAAGAAGAAAACAATCCGTCAAGTGTTGGTGATGTTCTTGTTCAAACGTGCGAAGTTGAGGGTGGTTTCGAGTTCGTGGCAGTGGTGCTTCCTCTTTGCTTGTCTTCCCGTTCCAGTCGCTGCTCTCGGAAAGGTAATCTTCCCCTGCCCCTTACCATCTTCTCGTTTCTTCTGTTTCAAATTTTTTTTTCTCGTTGCTTTGTGCTCTGGTTGTTTGCTGTTAATCATCTTGGCTGGTCTTTCGTTTTGTGCTGAATCAAATGTGTTAAAACATTCTAATGTTGAGTATACATGGCCTGTTTGTCGTGATTATAAGATGTTATATTTGTTGGGTTTTGTTCGATTTCGTGATGGATCGTGTGTTATGATTCTGTTATGTTTATTGGTTTCGTATTGCTTTCTGTTCCGAGTTTGTCGTGGCGGGGCAGCCATCGTCTTACCGTATCAGGTTCAGTTTGCTCTGTTTCAGAAGAGCCATGGATTGGTAATTCAATTGCATCCTTTGTTTCCCTTCCCCTAGAGTTAGATGAAACAAGATAGCTTAGTATCGAGTGATAGATTTATATGTTTGTTGACTTCTATTTGATGCTTGAAGTTTCTCGTATGATTCTCTTTCTTTCCTCGATATTATTTATGACATGCCTTCTGGTTTCTTATTGTTTGGATACTCGTTCTGATCTTTTTCTTTACCACAGCCAAAATATAAGAGCAATGTTTCAATCGCCTAAGTTTATGTACACATTCGGGTTTTTCGTTTCTGAGCTTTATGTTTTTTTTTTCTTGTATAACTCTCGTCACTTGTGGCCATTGCAATTTTTATTTTATTTTTTATCGCATGTATGGCTTTGTTGTCCAAATATGTTTCTCTATCATTATATAGTTAACACACCTAGCACAATATAAAGTATATTTCCTTTGTACCAAACCCACATGATTAAAAACCATTTTCATTGTGTTTCGGTGAATCCATATGATTGAAAACCATTTTCATTGTGTTTCTATAAATTCTTGCCACGAATGGGTTTAAATTTTCCCCTCATTGTTCGTATAATATTGATGTCATTCTTAGGCCGTAGAGGTTTAATTAGCATGATGTACAATGTGCACTTGTCTTGTCTAAATGTTGATAAAGTGTTGTGATTTCTTTATTTGCCTTTGTTGTGTATTTACTTGTATAAAGGTTTTAGTTCCTATGCTTTTATGAAGCCTTCCAGTTAGTGTTGTTTTGTTCATACTTCCTATATACCAAGTTAGCCATCTTACTTTGCTAATTTGTTTTTCCTTCTTCTTATATCATTGTGGCATGTAAATATGCTCGAGTTCCCTATGAACTCTCCCCCTTTGCATCTAGAGAGAGCCATGGAGGCTCGGAAAACTCTTATGAGTCAATCTCTCAAAACGGGCAAGTCAATCCGTCAAAACGGGCAAATGTAGAAAGTCAAGTGTCGTGGATATTGAAGAAGATGGACTAGAAGGCTCTTTATTTATTTTTATTTTGTATTATTTTTGTAATGGGCATAAGCCCTTGTTGTTTTAATTTCTCGTATTTTTATTTTGTATGTTTAGATTAGGACAGGTGAATGGGTCAAAAAACCCAAAAGCAGGTGGGTCCAAAACTCGGTCAAGGCGAACAGAACTCGAGTTTGGACCCAAAGCTCTCTCTCTCTCTCTCTCCCCTCCCCGTTACTTGTTTCATATGCTTCTTTGTGGGTTATCGTTAGTTTTAGAGTTAGAAAAACACCAAACCCCCATCGAACGCCCTTTGCTTTATCAAACTCAAAAACTAAAAATTGAAACTTTAAAACGATAGATGTTTAAATTTGAAGTTTGTTTGGAGTTGAGATTTAAAAGAGTTTAACTTTAATAGGAATCTTAAAACAATAAATATTGTAAAATTTGTCTAGATAAAACATTAATAATTTCAACTTCAAGATTGCAAAAGATAAAACAAAAATAGTCAAATAACTTAATCGCCGGAAACCGTATTTAACGGAGTGTGTTAGGTGCCTTCAACACCTTCCTAAGACGCTAATATGAATCCTGAACCCTTAAAAGTTTCAAAAACAATTTTTTCTGTTTAAGTTGTTTAGAAACAAGTTTTCTTAATTTTCTTTAAAAATTAAGTGGGGACTCTTAAAATTCGAAAATATCTCTAAAAATAAAAAAAACCCTTTCGAAATCATTTTTTCGATACAACAGAAATGGCGACTCCGCTGGGGAGTCTTGGAGGATTCTAACCCTAGGATTAACATATTTGATTATTTGTGATTAATTGTTTAAGTGTTTAATTTCTTTAGCTTTTTAAACTGTTGCATGCATAACATACATACTTCCGTCAAACGACACTTGTTACATTTACACTTAAAGGACGATTATGCGGGTTCGCAGTCGTTCGTTAACCAAAATCTTCTCGGGGCACCCTCACGAGTGTAGTTGACTACTTGATAGTCAACGATCGTTAATTGTCGCAGCCCAGATAGTCCGCTTGGGTTACCCATTCCACTTTAAATATAACCCACTCTTAGTCAAACTAAGATAGAGCAAAATTCAATCCCGAAAGATAGGCATTGGCCTAAGACGACCCAACACCCAAGGAGTGTCGGGCCCATTAAAAAGACCACCTTGAGTCTGAAACGGCCCACGGCCTAAATGGACGTTCATACTTATGTGTTTAAATTTGAAGGATGTATACGCTGTTTGAGAGAATTATTAATGAAATATTTCAAATGACGTATACACCCCTCGAATCGCTAGGCCCACCCTTGGCACAAAAGGGTCACATATCTGTTTAGAACGCGCAATATTTGTTTATGTGTTAAGCTGTTTATGTGAATATGTTGCTTTATTTGGAGATACTCTTGCTCACACTTCTTCGAATTGTTTTAAAACCCAAGACACAAATATCAAGTCACTATCAAAAGTGCGTCCAAATACTCTTCGAGTCTTTAGTTTCCAATAAAAAAAGTGCCTCCAAATACTCCCTTTTTTTAGTACTACTCTAATATCTGAAAAAGATTCAGCATTTCAAATCAAAAGAATTTTGAGAAATTTTATCTTTTCCGACTCTTACCAGTAAATTGGAGTTACATCTCAATCAAAATCAAAGTACGGTAATGAAAGATACCGTCAACTTTGTTTCGACTCAAGTCGACATCTTTATTCGCTAATCCCAAAGTCAAGTCGACAAATTCCTGTCTATTTAACCATTTCTTTGTATTGGTTTCCCTATATTTGCGAGCCAGTTTATCTCCGAATAAAGCAATTCTTATGTGTTAACGCTATATGTAATATCTTTTATTATTTACCACCTCCAGACACTAACATACTGGTCTTTTGAGTTTTTTCATTGACAGGTATTTGAAACTGATCTGTGTTGGTAAGTTGGTTTATCATCCGTATTTCAGGAGGTATAAGGCCCCAAAAATTCCTTCCCCAATCAAATTTGCAAAAAGAAAAGACAACAACGGGGGATAACAATGATGAGATTGACATGAATGATGTTGTCGTGGCTCACTTCGCCGCCGCTGATAAAAATGAATTGATTATGCAGTTGATGCAACAAATCACCGAAATGAGGGTCGAAATGCAAAGAATGCGAGATTTGCCTAATCCGATTTCATCCTTCAACCCTCCAAGAGACGGAAGACCTCCACTCCACTTTCCTCCCTCCAACGCGGAACAAGTTCAGAACCTTCTCTCTAACCCCGCTCAAAATCCTCCAACCACTGACTCAACTATCCCCAATCCCCGTAACGCCACCACGTCATGTCAAGCACCACATCATCCTCAAAATACTAACCTTCAAATCCTCCATCTCCCTCAAAACCAAAATACGAACAATGCTCAAACCTTCCCCCATCTTCAAAACCAAAATATCGATCCTCAAAATTTCCCCCAAAATTATCAAGCCACTCAAAATACCCAAAATCCCTCCATTGTTCCACCCATACCTCAAAAGCCTACTTTCTAAATCCCAACTTCAAATGAACCTTATGCCAACTGTTCCGAGCTTGATAACTGTAAGGAACAGGAGAGAGAGTGGAGGTCAGAAGAAGAGGTACTCAAGGTGAATATGAAAGAAGAGATTAGGAAAACCATGAAGGAGTTGCACAACATTTCCGAAGCCGATGGGTTGAGCTATAAGGATATATGCATCCACCCGAATCTCGACCTCCCGGAAGGGTTCAAAGTGCCAAAGTTTGTCACTTTTAACGGAATAGGAAATCCTCTAGCACATCTGAAAGTTTATTGTGATCAACTCGTGGGAGTTGGCAAAAACGAAGCATTGTTGATGCGTCTCTTCGGTCGAAGTCTAAGTGGAGAAGCTCTGGAGTGGCTTACATCACAGGAGCTGAAACAATGGAAAAGTTGGAATGCACTCGCAAAGGATTTCACAGAAAGATTTGGACATAACATAGAAGATGCCCCAGATCGCTACTACTTGGAGAAGATCAAACAGAAGTCTACAGAAAATTTTCAAGAGTACGCTCTTCGTTGGAGAAAAGAGGCCGCAAGAGTTCAACCTCCCATGTCCGAACGTGAGATCACTGAAATGTTCATTTGTACTCAAGTGCCTGAGTACTATGAAAAAAAGTTGTGTATGATGGGACAACAGTTTGTCGAGATTGTCAAAGTGGGAGAAGCTTTGGAAGATGGTTTCAAGACTGGAAAGCTCACCAAATTTACCGCATTGCGATCTAATGGAAAATCTACTAGAATTAGTGATATGGATAAATCAAAAGGAAAAGTGGAGGAGGTAAGTATGGCCACGACTACCCGTATGAGGCCAGCTTCTCAAAGGAAATATCAAAACCATAGTGTCAATCAAGAAAAATTTCCTCGCCCTAAATTTAAGAAGGCGCCTAAGTTATTTATACCATTAAGGGAATCTCAAACTCAACTTTACAAAAGGTTGAAAGAAATGGGTATGCTCTATCCTATAGAAGGAAGACCAACCAATCCATTGGGAAAATTTTATAGAGCTGACCACAGATGTGCTTATCATTCAGGAGCCGTGGACACGACACACACAATTGTTCAACTCTGAAGCACAAGATACAAAACATGATCAACAACAACTTGATCAATATTGAGGAAATCACCTGAATGGATGACATATTGGATGCTCAAGAGTGAGTACAAGACATTTCCGAACTAAGTCATTTGAAGATATTCATTCGATAAGAAGAATGCCCAACATTGGCCACATTTGGCATATGAAGTTTGATACCTTTCTTTTGAAAATGTATCGCACATTTCTTGTTTGAACTACGTTCAACCTGATTTCTCGAGAATGAGATACGTAGGCGGCCTATGTCGGCCTCGGTCATTTCTTTATCAAAACTTCCTATTTTGGTTAATCCCTGAGAGGGGAACTACGTTTGACCTGAATCCTGCTCCAATGGATACGTAGGCGCCACAACGGCTCAGTCATATACCCAGTAAGATTTCTATTTCTCTTCATAATGGAAACTGGGACAGAATTTTTGAGAGGATCTCAAAAATTCATTTGAAGTTGGACTTCTTCAACAAGTCGAAACAGAAGACCAAAATTCTACGGAGTTAGCTTTGGGTGGATCTCAAAACTACGACAATCTAGTTTGCAATTGGGACAGAATTTTTGAGATCATCTCAAAAATTCCACAAATGTCATTTGTTACTTATTGAGGTAAATTGGGACGAATTTTGAGGAGGGGCCTCAAAATTCCAGAATGAGCAACCTCAGAGTTAACAACGCAACTTATGAGAGTTCTTATATATTGTAGACCGGGACAAATTTTGAAGAGGGTCCTCAAAAATTCCATCAAATATCTCATATAAAGGACAGGCGAGCGTGTAAGCCAACTGCAGGAAGGAGCATGGAGACAAGGCCAACACAGATCAGTCCTTCAAACTAAGAATTTTTCTTTGGATGCAGGAACATTGAAGTCACAAAATGGCTATACAAAGCTGTCATGAATGACAAAGGGCGTCACTTGCACCCATCGTGGACTCATCAAAGAAACCTAGAAAATCTTCAATCTCATTTTATCTCTATTTCTCTATATTGCCTCAAGTGATAAACAGTTTCTTTTTATCTTGCAGGAATATTGAGGCCGAACACTGATAGCTTCTTCCAAAGTTGCAAGAAACAAGGTGCAGGAGGATTGCTAGTTATGAGTCATGATCGGAGTTAGCGTCGGACTCATCATAGCCTAATCTGGATAAGCCAAATGACTCAATTTAGTTCCGCAACTTTACTTTTATTCTTTACTTCATCATCGATACTAATGTTTGGTGTCGAGCTTTGCAGGTGATAGTATTGATAAAGTCAAAAGTCGTATGTTAAAGCGACTTCAAATTTTGAAGATTATCAAAGTGACACTAACTTAAAAGTGTTGCAAGGATTCGCCGAGTCAATCACATCAGAATGATGATGGTGACCAATATCTCCTTGACAGTCAAAATTATCGAATTGTTACAAGTTTTTTATAAATGATTAAAAATGACTGCAACAAACTCAAATTCTGCTGAGTTTGTCAAGGAAGACGAGAGTGTCTTTATTTTTCTTGTGAATGAATTAAGTCGTTCACCTCGATAATTCTTTCTTTTAAAGAACAGAATCATAGTCGCGACGTACATAAGCGTCAATTTAGTATGTTTGTCGCGTAGCAATTTCGGCGTACTTTGTTTCTTGAATATGTCATAGTCATAATTCTTATTTGTTGGGTATCCACCCCATAAGTGGATTATGTGTTTTGATTGGCTAATCAAAGACGTTAGCATATAGTTTGTTGGGCGATCCACCCCATAAGTGGTTCGTATATATGCTTTTCCATTTCAGGTTTCTATTTTGGATCAGATGGAATATTATCGAGCATCCACCTCGTTACAGTTGGATTATTATCGAGCCATCCACCTCGTTACAGTTGGAATATTATCGACCATCCACCTCGTTACAGTTGGAATATTATCGAGCATCCACCTCGTTACAGTTGGAATATTATCGAGCTATCCACCTCGTTACAGTTGGAATAATATCGAGCATCCACCTCGTTACAGTTGGAATATTATCGAGCCATCCACCTCGTTACAGTTGGAATTTTATCGAGCCATCCACCTCGTTACAGTTGGAACATTATTGAGCATCCACCTCGTTACAGTTGGAATATTATCGAGCATCCACCTCGTTACAGTTGGAATATTATCGAGCCATCCACCTCGTTATAGTAGGAATATTATCGACCATCCACCTCGTTACAGTTGGAATATTATCGAGCATCCACCTCGTTACAGTTGGAATATTATCGAGCCATCCACCTCGTGACAGTTGGAATTTTATCGAGTCATCCACCTAGTTATAGTTGGAATATTATCGAGCTATCCACCTCGTTACAGTTGGAATATTATCGAGTCATCCACCTACTTACAGTTGGAATATTATCGAGCTATCCACCTCGTTACAGTTGGAATATTATCGAGCATCCACCTCATTATAGTTGGACTATTCTCGAGCATCCACGTCGTTACAATTGGAATATTATCGAGCCATCCACCTCGTTACAGTTGGAATTTTATCAAGCCATCCACCTCGTTACAATTGGAACATTATCGAGCATCCACCTCGTTACAGTTGGAATATTATCGAGCCATCCACCTAGTTACAGTTTGAATATTATCGAGCATCCACCTCGTTACAGTTGGAATATTATCGAGCATCCACCTCGTTACAGTTGGAATATTATCGAGCCATCCACCTCGTTATAGTTGGAATATTATCAAGCTATCCACCTCATTACAGTTGGAATATTATCGAGACATCCACCTCAATACAGTTGGATAATTATTGAGCTAGCTAGCTCGTTATGGAGAGCTCCCAAAGAGGAGAAAACTATCTCCAAAACCGGTGATTTTACTGAGAACAGGAAACATCTTATATCGCTTATGGCGGAAACTTGGGAATGTGATTTGTTTATTTCAAGCCATTCCCGACAATATAAAATTTACGAAAGGTGTCTAGCCGGATTCAAAGGTGAATCAAACAGGAATCTCAACGAAGATTTCCCGATTTCCGTAAAGGACGCTATTTGCATTACATTATCAAAGCAAGATAAATATTATCAATCAAGACAATGCATTACCCCAGAAGAGATAGTTATTTTATTGTTATCGATCAACTCGATATATTATCTGGAGGTCGTCTTGCCGTTATCATCAACACAGACGATATAAATATCCATGCATCGCGGAGAATCATGCATTGCGGAAATCATGCATAACGAGAAATCATGCATTGCGGAAAGTCATACATTGCGAGAAGAATTTATACCTCGCTGAAAGTGCATCACGGGAAGAATCCATGCCTCGTTGAAATTTTGCACATCGCGAGAAGATTTCATGCCTCGCTGAAAGTTATGCATCGTGAGAAGATTCATACCTCGCGGGAATTTATGTATCGCGGGAAGATATTCATGCCCCGCAAGAGGACATACATGGATAAAGAAAGGGAAATTGTGTATCCCAAGAACAACATTTATCCATCGGCCTCAACTGCATCTTTTATTTTGATAAAAAATAAACATCAAGAAGAGCATCGTAGATGAAGACAAAAGACACATCAATATCGCATCAATATTTATTTATTTATTTCGATGCCAAGTATAGAGTACATTGAAGATTATATTGCAAAACACAAGGCATAAGCTTTATTTGCTGGACGTCAGATCGATCGAGTCGACGACGAGCATCAACGGAGAAACGAAGTGTCGACGTGGTAAAAAGACACTATCTCCCATCCTAATTGCATTTTTTTAAGCTGACGAGTTTTATCTCAGTCTTTGTCGAGAGCATCCGGAAGGATGAATTCTCCAAAACCACAGGTGCGGACGACATAAAAAAGGATGCAGCACAACGTGAAACTTTTTCTTAGCAGCAAACTGGGACACAGTCCAAAGAGGAATATCAAACTCTTAGGATGCGAGCAGAGGAGCGACTTCAACCACAATTGAACCACCCATCTCGAGGCATGCGGGTTTTTCTTTAGTCCTGTCAGTTTCAGTCTTGCATTTGGAAGTTTTGATTTATCGTAAGCAAGTTTCCAATCCGAGTGACAATACGCCAAGAGCTTTGGAAATGATGTCCGTGTAAGTTCTTAATTATGGTGTGAAGTGCGCCACATTCATGAAAAAGAGGTTACAGGACTCCTTTTCATACTCGTTAATTTGTCGCTTGTCCAAAACCAAAGGTAATCTAGCATAATAGATCTCCTTTTCCACCGTTCGAGTCGAACTACACACAGCCTGATCCCGAAAGTTTAAGGATATGTAGGCGAATTCAATGTTGAAAACTCGGTTGTATTTCGACATTCGCTCTCGAATTCCATTTTCGAGCATCTCGATGCCCCCATAATTCGGTATCGAGGTGGCTTTTGATTCTTTCAAAATCGTGCGATAAATCTAGATTATCGAACTACAAGTGTCCTGAATTCTCATATAGCCTGAGATATGTAGGAAACCCGCTTTTGAGGGTTCGGCAATAATTCCTAAACTCTTTGTCAAATCCTTCCTTTAAAATGAATAGGGTTGGTCAAAATTGGTTCGGTCAATTTCATTTTCCTCGAATTGCTTGCATCAACCCAAGTAAAATGAGGGACAGTTGTTGACACCCAATTGTGACCCGCGTCGGTATAAGTTAATTATCGAGCTTCCTAAATTTTTTCAAATAATCTAAATTATTTATCCTTATAGATCTTACGAATATAATACTATAATACATGAATTTTATATTACTTCGAATACTCTTGCCACAATTTTTAGGTAATATATACATATTTACATAATTATGTATATAATTCGTATATCTCATGGTTATTCGAAAACCATCTCAAACTATTTTTTTTTTATTTTAGTAAGTTTCTTCTTAGTTCAAAATTATGATTATATTTTGAATCGCTATTTTATTACTAAAATAAAGAAGCTCGTTGATTAATTAATACAAATTTGTTTTATGTAGGGTTTAGCCAAATTTATGCTTTTAATTCAATTGGGTTATCTTTTAAATTAAACCAATTCCCTCCCCCATTTTAATTAAATTCCAGGCCCACTCCCTTCCCAAACCATTTCTTTAGTTTGTTAAATTCCCAGCCCATATTCCTTTAAATAAATTACCTAGCCCACTCCACCATCAACACCTTTCAGCCCACCAAATTCTGTGGCCCAACTCTCCTTCTCCAACCCAATCAATTCTCACACCTCAGCCCATTCCTTTTCCCACTTCAACTTTAAAAAGAACAAACCCATCTCCCCAGGCCCAAGCCCCTTTAATTCTAAACCCAACCCAACTCCATATTTAGACCCGGCCCCGACCCGAATTCCCTTTCTTCTTTCTTCCCTTTAACCCAACCCAGAACGTACGAGAAAACAGAAACCCATAAAATTAATTCCCCCAGACGCGCTGCCGCGCAAAAATGCGACGCAACCCAGAAAATGGTCGCGTGAACGACATCGGCGCATGGTGGAACGCTGGTTCTGACTCCCCTCTTCCACGCGACCCCCTTCCTTCTTCCCCTTTTCCTCGCGACAAAACACAGAAAAAAATAGAACCCCCCAGACCTCCGAAACGGAAACTTCCCAGACGCGTCCCCGCGTATCCCTCACGCATAACTCCACCTCACCTCCCATCCGTTGGGAATTTGGCATCTAAAAGGGCATATTCTTCAGCTTTGGATGAGATTCTGATTTTGAATTCGAAATGGGCGGAAAATTGTATTACCCATCCCCCCCACCCCAAAAAAAGAAAAATCGAAACCCTAAAATTTTCTATAAAAAAACCCCCTTCCGCCTTCAGAAAGGGGGTTGGTTTTTTTTGGTTTTGGCTGAAACCCCATTGGGAAAACGTAAAGATAAATCAGTTTCCTTCGAGAAGAAGGAGTTATCCCCCAAAAGACATTCACACTCGTTCTCTTTTAATAACATTTTCCGTGCTTAAAAGGATTAACAAAGAGGTTCTTAGAGGTATTCGGATAAGAAGAAAACAATCCGTCAAGTGTTGATGACGTTCTTGTTTAAACGTGCGAAGCAGAGGTGGTTTCGAGTTCGTGGCAGTGGTGCTTCCTCTTTGCTCGTCTTCCCGTTCCAGTCGCTGCTCTCGGAAAGGTAATCTTCCCCTGCCCCTTACCATCTTCTAGTTTCTTCTGTTTCAAATTTTTTTTTCTCGTTGCTTTGTGCTCTGGTTGTTTGTTGTTAATCATCTTGGCTGGTCTTTCGTTTTGTGCTGAATCAAATGTGTTAAAACATTCTAATGTTGAGTATACATGGCCTGTTTGTCGTGAATATAAGATGTTATATTTGTTGGGTTTGGTTCGAGTTCGTGATGTATCGTGTGTTATGATTCTGTTATGTTTATTGGTTTCGTATTGCTTTATGTTCCGAGTTTGTCGTGGCGTGGCAGCCATCGTCTTATCGTATCAGGTTCAGTTTGCTCTGTTTCAGAAGAGCGATGGATTGGTAATACGATTGCATCCTTTGTTTCCCTTCCCCTAGAGTTAGATGAAACAGGATAGCTTAGTATCGAGTGATAGATTTATATGTTTGTTGACTTCTGTTTGATGCTTGAAGTTTCCCGTATGATTCTCTTTCTTTCCTCGATATTATTTATGACATGCCTTCTGGTTTCTTATTGTTTGGATACTCGTTATGATCTTTTTCTCTACCACAGCTAAAATATAAGAGCAATGTTTCAATCGCCTAAGTTTGTGTACACATTCCGATTGTTCATTTCTGAGCTTTATGTTTTTTTTTGTATAACTCTGGTCACTGGTGGCCATTGCAATTTTTATTTTATTTTTATTACATGTATGGCTTTGTTGTCCAAATATGTTGCTCTATCATTATATAGTTAACACACCTAGCACAATATAAAGTATATTTCATTTGTACCAAACCCACATGATTAAAAACCATTTTCATTGTGTTTCGGTGAATCCATATGATTGAAAACCATTTTCATTGTGTTTCTATAAATTCTTGCCACGAATGGGTTTAAATTTTCCTCTCATTGTTCGTATAATATTGATGTCATTCTTAGACCGTAGAGGTTTAATTAGCATGATGTACAATGTACACTTGTCTTGTCTAAATGTTGATAAAGTGTTGTGATTTCTTTATTTGCCTTTGTTGTGTATTTACGTGTATAAAGGTTTTAGTTCCTATGCTTTTATGAAGCCTTCCAGTTAGTGTTGTTTTTTTTCATACTTCCTATATACAAAGTTAGCCATCTTACTTTGCTAATTTGTTTTTCCTTCTTCTTATTTCATTGTGGCATGTAAATGTGCTCGAGTTCCCTACGGACTCTCCCCCTTTGCATCTATAGAGAGCCATGGAGGCTCGGAAAACTCTTATCCAGTCAATCCGTCAAAACGGGCAAATGTAGAAAGTCAAGTGTAGTGGAGATTGAAGAAGATGGACTTGAAAGATCTTTCCTTATTTTTATTTTGTATTTTTTTTGTAATGGGCATAAGCCCTTGTTGTTTTACTTTCTCGTATTTTTATTTTGTATGTTTAGATTAGGACAGGTGAATGGGTCAAAAAACCCAAAAGCAGGTGGGTCCAAAACTCGGTCAAGGCGAACAGAACTCGAGTTTGGACCTAAATCTCTCTCTCTCTCTCTCTCCCCTTCCTGTTACTTGTTTCATATGCTTCTTTTTGGGTTATCGTTAGTATTAGAGTTAGAAAAACTCCAAACCCCCATCAAACGCCCTTTGCTTTATCAAACTCAAAAACTAAAAATTGAAACTTTAAAACGATAGATGTTTAAATTTGAAGTTTGTTTGGAGTTGAGATTTAAAAGAGTATAACTTTAACAGGAATCTTAAAACAATAAATATTGTAAAATTTGTCTAGATAAAACTTTAATAAGTTCAACTTCAAGATTGCAAAAGTTAAAACAAAAATAGTCAAATAAGTTAATCGCCGGAAACCGTATTTAACGGAGTGTCTTAGGTGCCTCCAACACCTTCCTAAGACGCTAATATGAATCCCGAACCGTTAAAAGTTTCAAAAACAATTTTTTCTGTTTAAGTTGTTTGGAAACAAGTTTTCTTAATTTTCCTTAAAAATTAAGTGGCGACTCCTAAAAGTCGAAAATATCTCTAAAAATAAAACAAACCCCTTTCGAAATCATTTTTTCGATAAAACATACCCCTCAAGTAAATATAGCATATGCCTTAAGTTTGTGTTCTTGTTTCATGCTTAAGCCTTGCAAAAAAGGACATTTAATTCAAATCTTGTCTTTATCATGTTCAAAATCCATTATGCACAATTAAATTAATTACCAAGTCAAACCATACCATAAAATACTTTAGACTAACATAGTCATACATAACCACCTTTACTTGACCCATGCCAACAATCACGGCAAGGAAACATCATATTTATAGTTCATAGTAAGCAACTCATTCCAAATACCAACCCATTAAATGCACCCTTGGATTTAATTAGTGAAATCCTATACCCCCAACCACTCTATGAAAGACCCCTGAAGTAATTATAGCAAATGCCTTAAGTTTGTGATCTTGTTGCATGTTCTTGTTTATGTCATGTCATGGATTTTAGTCTTGTCATGTTAGAAGTTTAGGTTTAAATGACCTAAAATATGTGAGCTACGTGGAATCCGGTGTACTACCCCTCACCGAAAAGAGGTGTCCTACATTCCTATTGTATAACTAACATGGTTACCTTATAGGTGGATCCATTAGCTAAGAGACATATGTGGGCACATAGTTATGGGATAGAGAGATTACTTCTACAAACCTAGAATAATTGACGTAATAGGTTTCCACCTCTTGGTCCTATCCAATTGGTGCCACGACTATTTCCCCTATATATAATCATGTTAACTCTTTAATTTATAATCAAGCTCATGGAATATTTAATAGAAATTAAACATCATGGTTTCATGGTAGCTCATGGATTCCTTAGAATTCTTAGTAAGTGAATAAGTCTTTCACTATATGTTCATGAGAGTGTCCTTTACAATCAACTGAACATTGAAATCACATCATATTCCTTTTCATGTGTAGGTAAGTATAAGGGTGTAGGGGAAGAGGGTCTTGCATTAATTACATCAACTCACTACAACCATAAGATCATAATCACATATTTGAGCGACAAGTTTATACACAATATTCATAAACCTACACAATCCTAGAAATTAAACACCACTCAAGGATCATGAATTATGTCTCACAATTACACCTAAAGTACTACAATAGGCATAAATAAAACAACATTCAATAACTACATTTACACGAATAGGATTCATAATAATTATCTTGCATCAATACACTCATCATAATCATGAAATTGGGGTCATGGGAAATTGCATGGGTTCAAGGGGAACTATAAAGAAACAATCACCATTAAACACAAATTCATCCATAAATATAAGACAATTAACACAATGAATTCGTTTTTGGGGAAAATCCATGGTTAGAATTTCAAAGCCCTAGATTTTGAACAAGTTATAAATTTTGAAATCAAGAGTTCAAGGGTTTAATGGAGAAAAGAATTACATGAATCATCTCTCATAAATTTATTGATTATCTCCACATAAAAATTGAGTCAAAATGATGGATCTTGAACCCGTAGCTTGAGTTTTTTCCTTGTTCTTCAATGGAGTTTAGAAAGAGAATATTTTGGGAGGGATGCGTTTGATTTTATGTTATTGAGTTATGAGAGTTAAAAGACTTGTTTAATACCGAAATATGTTTTAATATTCTTAATACAACCAAATATAATCGTCACCACTCTAACTTATATTATTTAGTTAATGAATTACCAAACCACCCCTACCTAGGATGAACCTAGGAAACATGTGTAGACCCCATTGACGATTCCCCATCCATGGGGCGTTGTTTGAATAACAAATCATACAGGTCGCTCTTGGTTTGAATTAGAGAGGAAGGATCAAGGTCTTTGCAAGGAGACTATGTCTAACCTCAGGAGACCCTTCCACGGAGCATGAGTTAGTCCACGAACCGTACTGCACGTCGACATGGCATATTAGGGACCTTTTGAGTAGGCTAAGGATGAACTCACGCCTTGTGGTCCTCCATTCGTCGATGGGGCTATTATTGGGCAGTTTTTGACCAGCCCCTTTTCTCTAACCAATGACCCTTGAGGGGTCCTTGGAGGGTCCATTCCATGGCATTTAGGCATTAAAACCTTTGCACTAGGTTAGGGAAGTTATTTTACGACCCTTATCTTTAAGTTTACCCTATTAAGAACACTAGGCGGTACGTGCGGCTCTAGCTTAGGTTATTTGGTTTCTGGGATGTTACATTATCTCTCCCTTGGGAACATTCATCCCCGAATGATGACCACAACATTTGACTAAGTTATAAACTCTAGACTAGCATCCCAATAATCATGAATAATTAAAATGAGTAAAACTCATAGATGCACAAATTACCATATGCAAAATTTCTAGAGAACGATACTTCAACTCCGTTTCACATCATGGCCAAAGTGATACAAGAAAGTAGGAAGGACATCTACTAACTCAATGAACATGTAACTTATAAATTCCCATGAGCATGGGAGGAACTACCCTCTCCTCTTTAAACAAGCTCAACGCAAAAACATTAAGCCAATATATCATTTAATCAAAACATAAGTAAGCATGTTCATCATTTAACCTCATGGAGTATGAAAAATGCAATGATCATACTAAAATGCCAATCAACATGAGGAAACATATATATCACGAAAACTCAATATGTGTGTGTGTGTGTATATATATACATATATATATATATATACACACATAAGAAAATCTTGGAAAATTATACAACACAGAGGACTCCTAAAAAGCTGAACTTAAGGGGAACTATTTACCTCAAGCTTGAGTAGGAGTAGAAGGAAAACATGAAGATAACGGGACATCATATTGGCCTCAACCACCCATTTAGAGCCCTCAACTTAAGTGATTCCTCCATAGAACTTTAACGGAAGGTACTTCTTTGTTCCTTCACTTGTTGACTTGTCGGTCCAAGATCTTAACTGGGACCTCTTCATAAGAAAGGTTCTCATCAACTCCTAAACTTTCTACGGGAAGGATAAACACCAGATCACTAATGCAATTCTTGAGTATAGAAACATGAAACACGGGGTGAACATAAGCAAACTAACTTGGCAAATCTAACTCATATGCCAACTTTCTAACACGTCTCAAGAGTTGGTACGGGTCCACATATGAGGGACTAAGATTTCTCTTATTTCGAAAACAAATCAAACCTTTCATAGTGAGATTTTCAAGTAGACCTGATTGTTATCATGATCAAAAACTTTAATGTTTGAATCTCTAAGAATAATAACAAAGTTTAGTATTTGTAGTTTTCAGATTTAGTGTTGAGTCGGACCATTCAACAGATTAGTCGAGGTCGCCGAATGACTTGGTTACTCCCCCTTCATATGTTTTATAGTTATTTTATCCTTGACAACAACATTTTAATGTTTTGGACTACTGGTTGGTATAACACTACTTTGTGGAAATGTTCGGTGATGCCTTGACCACTTTTTTAATTGCTTTTTTGATCCTCTTTCTTCACGGCTTCTCTTTCTCGAACAAAGGGAGGAGTATGTCCCTTCGACGACTAGCCATGTTTGCTTGGCAATGCTTAGGATTCAGATTCTTCATTCTTTTTAGCCTTTTTGTTCCCTTTTACGTGTAAGTGTCCACACTTGCACTCAAACTTCAAATAAGTGTATCACATCTGGGGATCCCCCTAGACGTAATAGGCGTTGGCATCCTCGGAGAGGACTAAAAATAGCCTCTTACCATTCTTAATTACATTCATAGGTTAAAATATTCAGAAAATGTACATCTACTTCATGAGGTTTACATAGACCTCTCGCTTAAAAATAATATATTCATAAGGACTTTACTTAGACTCCTCGCAGTAAGAAGCTTACATTTATGTCACGTAAATATAGCATACACAATATTGTCTTAATAGGGATGTCTTATATAAAACCATCTAAACAGAATAGAACAATCCGGGCATAGCCCTTATACAAATGTATAATAGAAACTTAGGCCTTAAAATAAAATCTTGTGTAATGAGAGTGAAATGAAATGTCTATAGATTATATCAAGTAACATAGGTAGAATGAGAAACGCATCATCTTCGAATCTTGAGAACAAACCAGTACTTGGAGAAATAATCCAATCCTTTTTTGTTAATTTGTCACGAACCCTTCAACGACCGGAGCCTAAGATATTGGGGAATAGGGAAAAATATGGGTTAGCACATCACTTGTACTAAGTATAGAAACACATGCACACATAAGTATTTGAAATCATAACAAATGGGACATTTAATGAAAAGCATGGTAACTACATTTGAGAAGCCTTATGCACAATCAATAACCCATACAAGTCTGTATCACATATTTCTCAAGTCATGACCATGTACAACACAAAACCACCATCATCAAATATAGTAAAGTCAACAAGTATAATAACATATTCAAGTACACAACATTATAATGTTAGCAAGACCCTTACTCATAACCCACCATTAATCCTTCAAGTGCAATAACCAAGCAAGGAATCATAACCCTACTCAAATAAGTAAACCAAACAAACGATCACAAGTAATGTTTAACTTAATCACATCATGTCATCAATAGTGGTCATCATCATATTTAGTAATATAGACCAATAACATGCTCATAATTGAAACTAACATCATATAGTATCATTAACATGTGAAGTCAATATATGCATAACATTTACTTTATAAGAGCATGAGAACATAATAACAACCTTCTAGAACTTCCCTTAAGTCCAACCACTTAAGTCACCCTAGTTAGTGTTCAAATTATTACCTAATTTTACTTATAAGAACACTTGCCTAAACCGACATAGACCAGATGAGCTAAAGTGGAATCCGGTGTCATGAAAATCCTATATCAAAAGAAGGTTGTCTACTTGCCAAAGTAGCAACAAACATGAACATTACATCTAGGTGGATCCACTAGCTAGTATTCCTATGGAGGAAACATAGTTCTAGAACTAGGAGACATAGTTGAGACCCTCTTTATTCCTTTGTCATTGTAGTCTCTATATCATGAGTGTATAGTTAACCACCTTCCCTAGTTGGGAAGGGACACTACTCACTACTAATTCACTCGGTGCTTAGCTAGAGTCCCTTTTGAAATGTCTTTCTTCCACAATAATAGCTTATTTTTAGGTTATAGGAGACTAAACCCTTGTAAGTCAACATCATTCACTCAATAGGAATTGAATAATAAGGACCTTTAAATACAACCCTCATATCTCAGATTAGCACATTATCATCATCATGTCATAATAAGGCACATAGGCAATTCATAACCAACCTTATATCATTACATCTTAAGCAGAATCACACAATCACATAATCAGGACATTTCAATATAATCATCATACAACACCTATATAATTCGATCTCAAGACATACTTAATTTGAACTACATCACCAAGTAAAAGATATCACAATTGAAGGATCAAGATCACAATGTCTTACAAATTTCTCCTTCAAAAGCTATCATCATTGGTTTTACCCTAAACAAATCAAATTTCCTCCATCAATAGGTGTAACAACATCATTCAATAGTAATTAAAACAATAAGTAACTCAATTGCATCAATACTAATCAATTGAATAAGAGTTGATCACCTAGGGTTAGGGAATTTGGGTCAATTCATGATATATTCCACATACTAAGTTAACTCATCAAGACCCACTGTAATTAAACAAAAATACATCACAATCTATTCATAATAATCAAGATAAACTAGAAAAATTACAATTTAGAAGATCAAATTCATATTAGAGAGAAATTCATATGAAATCATCTTTTTTGAAACCAATTTTGGATGAACCCTTTGGAGAAATAAATACCAAAGGTGAAAGGTTCCCATACCTTAATTTTACTTGAAGATTGATGGAAAAAATATGAATTATTGCTTCCTTGTGACCTTGACATAGTTCTCCAATGGAGTTCTTCTTTGGGAGAGAGAGAGTATAGAGAAGGAAGAGTAGTTTTAGTTTGCCAAAAGTAAGGTGTTATGTTCGGTTAAGTCTTAGGGTAGTTTATAAAGTCATTTAATTAACCACCCCTAATCCCTAATTAAACCTTAACTAACTAACTCAATTAATTCAACCACTTAAAACTTAAAAGTGATCAGTCAGGCAGGATCTACAAGCCACATTCAACGGTCCGTAGGTCAACCTACTCACCCTTTCCCTAGCTGTCCTACACAACCGTTGTTTAGTTCAGAGAGTTGTCCAATTTTCCATTTTGGAAAAATGGTTAAGTGACCATCGACGGAGGCATTGACACCCCGTCGGCTTCCACCTTTGTGGACACTATCTTGTGACATCTTTCTTTCCAAAATAGAAGGGTCCTCCTCAAGGACCCCTAGGGTGGTCCTTGGAGAGTCTTACCAAAACGTTTCAACCCTAAACATATTCTAATACGTGTCTGACACTTTTCCACCAAATTTCATTAAATTCTAACTCGTAAGACTTAGTGAAATAGGCTAAGGCAAACTAGCACCTTTTTCACTACTCTCCGGACGCCCTGGAAGTTCCTTGACGTCTTGACTCTAAAACTTCCTAAGTGACTCTTAAACATTATTTTTTTACCTTGAAATAGTGTTACAACCTTCAGATACTCATGTGAGGCTCTAGATTAGGTCTTGGACTTTTGTAGTGTTACATTATCCCCCTAGGAATATTCGTCCCCAAATGACACTAAAATCTTTTCAAGGGAGGGGATAGACTCAACACTAGCAGCCCAACCAACAACTACATATAAAAATATGAGTTACAACTCAAACCAACAACAACATGAGCTCCTCACAACATATAGAGTCACTTATGCAAATATTCATTTTACATCACATTAACATGCTCAATACAACTTCATATAGGAAACAACATAAAAAATAAACCTAATAAATGCAAATCAAGTACAACAGCATTTTCCACGAAAATTCATTTCTGCAAAAACCCTTTACCATGCTTATGCATATCTTTGCAACAAAATTCAAAATCAAATTTACTGATTATATTCATTATTAATAGGAACAACTAATATTAATAGGAACAACTAACCTTATATAGCAAAGAGATGAGGATAACGAAACTTCATGTTGGCCTCAGCCTCCCATGTTTCTCCCTCAACTAGGTGGTTTCTCCATAAAACCTTCACGGAGGCCACCTCTTTGTTCCTCAACCTTTTAACTTGTCAATCAAGGATTTTCACCGGAACCTTTTCATTGGAGAGGTTCTCATCTACACAAAGACCTTCAGTGGGAAGAATAGACTCGGGGTCACCAAGCACTTCCTAAGCATTGAGACATGGAATACTAGGTGAACCGAAGATAGATCACTAGGTAATCTCAACGTGTATGCCACCTTGCCTACCCTTTCCAAAATCTCATAGGTACCCACATAATGAGGACTTAACTTCTCTTTCTTAGAGAACCTCATCAACCCTTTCATGGTTGAAATTTTCAAATACACTTTATCATCTTTATTGAATTCAATGTATGTTATCCTATTGTAAACATTAGATTTTTGCTGGCTATAGATTGTTTTTAATCAATCTCTTATCATATAAAACTTTTTCAAAGCATCATAGGTCATTTCAACACCATAATGTGAAGGCTTGCAAACCTGAAACCATCCAACTGGAGATATACATCTCTTACCATACAAGGCCTCAAAAGGAGACATGGATATAGTCGAATGATAATTATTGTTATAACAGGATTGAACCACAGGCAAATGTTCATGGAAATATCCCTTGAAGTCAGTAACACAAGCTCTAAGAATATCCTCAATAGTTTGTAAAGTACGCTCCGATTGGCAATCCGTTTGGGGGTGAAAAGTGGTGCTTAACTTAACTTGCATACCCAACCCTTTTTAGAATGACCTCCAAAGACAAGATGTGAATTGAGCACCTCTTTCAAAAATGATGGATAAAGGGATACTAAGACAATCTCATTTATATAGATCGTTGCATAATCCTACGCAAAATAAGTAGACTTAACGGGGATGAAATGAGCGGATTTTGTCAATCTATCCATAATCATCCATATGGAGTCATTTTTCCTTTGAGTTTGAGGCAAACCCACTAAAAAATAATTATTAATGTCTTCCCACTTAGGAACTTGAATTTCTTGGAGTAAACCACTCGGCTTTTGCTGTTTGGATTTCACTTGATGGCAATTTGAACACTTGGCAAAAAACTCCGCTATGTTCCTTTTCAAGAAATTACACCAAAATACTTCTCCAAGGTGATTTTCAATCTTCATAGAAACCGTATGAATCGAATAACGGGAACCATAAGCTTTCTCAATGATCAGTTTCTCAAATCATCATTGGGTCCACACAGTCTCTCATAATTTCAAAATGCCATCCCCCCAAGGAGAATGACTCATTGAGCTTACTAAAAACAAATTCTTTAAACTCTATGAATGATAGATAAAGGTGTTGCTTAGACTTCACCCAAACCACCAAAGACAAGTCGGAGTTATGATGAACCATAAAACCACCATTAGCAGAATCCTCTTATCTAACGCCCGAAAGACACAACCTATGTACATCTTTCATTGTATCTTTCTTGGATTCCTCTACATGAGACACATTACCCATGATTAGACGACTTAGAGCATCAACAACAACATTAGCTTTCCCGGGGTGGTAGAGACCACTCATGTCATAATCTTTCAACAATTCTAGCCATCTTCTTTGTTTGAATGCAACTCCTTTTGGGTGAACACATATCAAAGATTCTTATGGTCAGTATTCACATCAACATAGACATTATATAGATAATGCCTCTATATTTTCAAGTCAAACCACTACCTCTAACTCAAGATCATGAGTTGTATAGTTCTTCACACGAACCTTAAGTTATCTAGAGGCATAGGCTATAACTTTCCCATGTTGCATAAGGACACAACCCAAACCGATTTGAGATGCATCAAAATTTACAACAAAACCCTTGATACCCTCCGGTAAGGTCAACACCGGAGCAGAGGTAAGCCTATCTTTTAACACTTGGAAACTTATTTCACAAGACTTCGATCACTCAAACTTCACATTTTTTGGGTCAAGGCTATTAACGGAGATGTAGTAGATGCAAACCCGTAAACAAACCTTCTATAGTAACCCGCTAGACCCAAAAACCTCCTTATATCGGCTGGGGCCAAAGGTCTAGGCCGATTCTTAACTGATTCGGTTTTACTCGCATCGACCTCTACACCCTCACTAGAGATAAAATTACAAAGAAACGCCATCGATCTTAACCAAAATTCACATTTGCTATACTTGGAAAAAAGTTAGTGTTCATTAAGGACTTGCTAAACCACCATCAAATGGTCCATATGCTCACCCTCATTCTTTGAATGTACCAAGATATCGTCAATGAATACAATGACAAAAGAATCTAGGTAACTTTGAAACACCCTATTAATTAGCTCCATTAAAGCCTCCGGGGATTTGTAAATCCAAATGACTTCACTAGAAACTCATAGTGACCATACCTTGTTCGAAAAGCCGTTTTAGTTATATTCTTACCTCTCACCCTAAATTTGTGATATCCCAACCTCAAGTTTATCTTAGAAAAGTAGCATTCCCCTTGGAGTTGATCATACAAGTCGTCAATACGAGGGAGAGGATACTTGTTCTTAATAGTGACTTTGTTGAGTTGTCGGTAGTCAATACGCATTTGAAGGGACCCGTCCTTTTTCTTCACAAACAAAACCTGAGAACCTCATGGAGAAATACTTGGACAAATCAAACCCTTGTCTATTAAGTCTTTGAGTTGAGCCTTCATCTCTTTCAATTCTGCTGGAGCCATCCAAAAACAAGGAATCGAGATGGGGTTTGTATTCGATAACAAGTTAATACGAGAATCAATTTCCCATATAAGAGGGATTTTGAAAAGATCATTATGAATGTCCTCCGGAATTTCCTTCACCATGGGGACTAACTTAATGGGAGGATTTTTGGAGTATAAATCTTTGAATCTTACAATATAATATAAACACCATTTAGGATCTTACAAGCTTTCAAACAAGAAATGATATGACATCTACGAATAGAATTTCCCCCATTCCACTCTAAAATGGGTTCATTAGGAAAATTGAACTTAATAACTCTATTTCTAAAATCAATGAAAGTGAAACAATCACAAAACCAATCAATTCCGAATATGACATCCAAATCGACCATATCAAGTTTTACTAGTTCGTTATGAGTAACTCTATCGGGCAACATTATAAGACAATGTCTATATACCCTCTTGGCAACCACCAAATCACCTACCGGGGTGGTCACCATAACAGGTTCATTCAAGATATCGGGCAAAATATCAAACTTTTTAGGTACCAAAGGAGTAACAAAATACAAGGTACCACTTGGATAAAGTAAAGCATAAACATCAATAGAAAAGACTTATAACCTACCAGTAACCACGTCGGGAAAATTCTCCTGTTCAACCCTTGAGAAAAGAGCACAAAAACAATTTTATTATTTTGAGCATCAACATTAAAACCACTTGCTTTCCCACTCCCCTTTTCTTGCCCCTTCACATTAGGGCAATCCCTAACCTTGTGACCAGCTTTACAACACCCAAAGCAATTCTCCATTCCAACTACACACTCAACCCAATGTTTCTTGCAACACTTTCCACAAGTAGGCTTCTTGATTGGTGAATTTGTACCTCTTCCCTTTTGAGACCTAAGGTTAGACACCTTATAATAAAGAGCGTTCGGGAACTTCGTAGGAAATTTATTGGAGAACCACTTTTTGAACATAGGCTTGTCTTATATTTCCGATCTTCTCCTTTAAGAACCACTTTCATATGATTCATGATAATATGAATCATATCCTTAGGATATGATACATATTATCATGAATCATATCCTAAGGACATTCTTCAACTAAGTCATCGGACACTCCCGTGAGAAAATAAGTCATCTTATCCCTTGGGCTAGACCCCAAAGATGGAGAATATTTGGACAATTTAATTAGATTTAAGGTGTAATAAAAAAAAACTCACGCCTCCTTGATGAAGTTTGATGAATTCTTCAAACTTATCTTCCCTCAACTCCCAAGAAAGAACCTATCAAGGAAGGCCCTTTTGAACATCTCCCAAGTATTCGAACCACCTTTTAGTGCCCTATTGTCCTTCCATTGTATGTTTCAAGTTTGGGCCATATATTTGAGTTGATAGGATGCCAATTAGGCGTTTTTATTCAGAGTCACACCCATAGCAAACAATATCTTGTAACCTCGTCAAGAAAGTCATGCGGCTCTTCATATGTTTTAGAACTAAAGAACATGGGAAGATTCATCCCATTGAAGTATCTTGAACGAGAAGAAATAGTGCAGCATGATGAGGCATACAGGGTCAAACTTTCTGATTCACTTGGGTCGTCATGGCTTGAACTTGAGAAGTGATGGTATTGTCTGAGAAGTTGTGTCTCGGGCCCACTTGAGAAAAACCAACCTTATCTGTCCATCCGTCATAGGTGGACGATCAACTGGAACTTGATCACTTATAGGAACTTGCTCAAGTGGAAGAACTTTATTGTCTTGAGGAGGAGCTTGATTATCTTTAGGAGGAGTTCGCGCATTAGCAATACCTAGTTCGGCCCTTGTTGTGGCTGCCTATCGAGTATTCATACCTATAACTACAATAAAAGTTTTAGGTGAAAAGAACACATAACTTAAAATCTAGAGGCACGAGCTTGGACTACCAAGAAGAGGAGGATTTCTTAAGAATCACATAGTCTCTCATTCATAAGTGTAGAACACTTCACTATTATGAATAAGAATCTACATATACATAGTTTAATTAGACATCAATTCTAAGGATATTCAACCTCATGCTCTGGTATAAAGTTTGTCACATCCGGTGAGCACCCCGTTGGCGTAACTAGCGTCTTCGTTCTCATAGAGGACCAAGACTCGCCTCTCTTGTTCAACCCTAGAGAGGAGAGTATAAAGGTGATTCTTTTCAGAGCATCAACACTAGAATAACCTTATTGCCCCCTTTCACATTAGGGAAATCCCTAACCTTGTGAACACTTTTACCACACTCGAAGAAATTCTATGTTCCAACTAGACACTCACCCTAATGTTTATTTCCACACTTTCCCGTTGCCTACCACCGTCTGTCGACACTATCTTTTGACAACTTTTTGGCAACAATGGAGTCTAACCCAGACGTTAGACCCTCAACATGTTCTAATACGTGTTTGACACCTTTCCACTAAATTTCATCAAATTCTGACTCCTAAGACTTCGTGAAATTGGCTAAGGCACACTAGCACCTTTTTCACTAGTCTCTGAATCCCATGGACGTTCCTTGATGTCTTGACTCTTAAAACATCCAAAATGACTCATAAACATTATTTTTGACCTTAAAACAGTGTTACAATTTTTAGATAATTATGTGAGTCTCTCTATTAGGTCTTGGACTTTCGAAGTGTTACACATGATACTTGATAGTTTTCATCACATAACACAAGCATTAGAAAATACTATTTCTACTAACATAATTCCCTAAATGAGTCTAATTTGTGAACTTATCAACATCCCAAACTTAAACTTTTGCTTGTCCTCAAGTAAAGATCAAGTTCAAAAGTTCAAATAGAATGTCTATAATCAGTGATACACAAGACTCAATCATGAAGATACACCACAAGATTCATACTACTAAAGAAAGGATCAATTGTGTATTCATAGATTAAAGTTTTGACACACCATTACCAAAGATTCTCATGCTCATAATACTTGCTACTAATGCAAGTTCAAGCTCAACCCTAGTATATAAATGCCCTCACACAAAGAATGATTCCATATTCACATAAATTGATCAATCAATTTATAATGAGGAATCACATGCAACGCTCACACTCAAAACAAGGACTACAATGCATGTTTTCACCCATAGGTTTTCTCTTATTTTATGAACAACCTTGGTTAGGATTATTCTAAATAAAAAAGGTCTTTTAGGCTTGTAATGGGGATCACTTCAAAGAGATGGTCATTTAAGCATAGTGACTAAAGATCCTCATGAATTGTCGATCTCACAATTTTGTCGATTTTTCTTCTAATTCTTCTAAGTCATCGAATTATTCACCCCACGGATTGCTTGGAAACCCCATTTCTTTTGGACTTCTATTCCATAATCTTTATTTTTCATTATTTTATTTTCTTTTTCCTTTTTCCTTTTTTATTTTTTGTTTATATGGAGTTTTAAATTTCTCGCGAACATTATGATTTAGAGGAGTCTTTTCTTGCACTTCTTGACTTCTCCTTTTCCTTTTCACCGTAAGCCCAACATTAGGTATTGGCATAAGTTGTGTATTCAATAAATCAAAATTCATGAGGATTACAGGTGGTGGTTGAATAAAGGTATAGGTTTTCACAAGTTTTCTTCCAAAGAAGGGTAAAAATAAACAGGTGTTCAAAAGAGTTTCGCACGCTCACGGGTAGGCCATAAAATAGGTATATGTCAAACTGGATTACACTCTCTAAAGTTGCCTAATATTATTTCAAGAGTAACCTTACTAATTCAATCGGATTGAGGGGGAAAATTCTAGGTTTATTCATGAATGGTCCAAAGTAAGCTCATCACACCAGGCATCGATACTAAATCCAAACAAGACTACACACTTTATCTAGTGTGCAATGATCATAATAAGAGAAATCAATTTGATATATGGATAATAACAACAAGATTCCAAGAGTTCACATATTGTCTATGCAACTTCATTTGATCTCTTTGTAGCCGCACATTCAAGTTTGTTTTGTTGAGCACACTATTGAAGTCATTAATATTGATCGAAATTAAGGCTTAAATTTTTATGTGAAAAAACAAAACCACTACTGGCGATTTTTTGGAAGGGTCAAAATTTGCAATCAATTTAAAAAAGAAGAAGAATCAATCAACAAAAACAATCGCGAAAGCAGTACCAAACATAATTTAAAACATAACATCCTAAATATATACATAAAATATGATATACAAATAGAACAAAAAGGGTAGGCCTCACCCTACCAAAATAAAAAAGTATTTGTTCTCAAATATATAACAATAATATAGATGTAAAATAAAACGACGACAGAGATAGGGATACAGAATAATCCTAGTCAAGTAGGTGCTTCGTTTTGGAGTCCTCCGACACATGTACCATAAGGTCGAATGCGAGATGGGGAAACTAGGCAAACTGTATAGTGATTCAGCAAGGTTTTAAACGACTTCTCTCAACAACACAATACATCTATTTTCAACCATATTATCGGATGACTCATCAGTTATCATTTAAGTGTCGGCTTGCAAATTCTTCAATTTTATCCAATTCAACGACAACGTTTTGACTTCTGAGTCGTTCGGTGCATCGCCAAATAAATTTTTACTTCTCCAAATTTTTACCGAACTAATCATTAACTTTGTATATTCAAATGACGGTGATTATCGGGATTTCCTATCTAGTGGGTGTTTCACTGAGACTTTTTTGAGCTCACCGAGTTCTACAGACTCCAATTTTTAGGGTACCTTGCATCAAGAGGCAGATTAGCATTGATTGCTGGTGTCTTTTATGACTCGCCAACTGGGTTCTTCACTTGCTATGTTGCACCTTCTGAGCACCTACAAAACTTCAATTTGTAAGTTGACACACTATTATTTTACTAGTGCACAAATAAAATCTAACAAGGGGTTTTGGTTGCCTCCAAATTAGCACCTTAGTTAACGTCAAGGCACGACACAAGTCAAAAATAATTCTTCATCCTTGGAGTTACCAATGGTGTAGTTAGGTGAACCCTCAACGACTGGTGGATGACGACCTGATCTCAAATAACCAATTTGATCATCTTGTGCTTAATGTTTATATTGTTTGTGGTCATTGTTTCCCATACAAAATTTCTATGTTTTTTTTTCATTTCATTCAGCATCTTATGTTGTCCCTTAACTCTTTGATGAACAAGTAAGAGAGTTTCATCATTCTTCTAACACCCATGCTTATTCTTATTTCTGCATTCTCACATACTGAAATAGTTGTCATTTTCCTTGCCATGTGCTTCCAACTCCTCGACTCGCTCGGATAGAACGTATACTTGGGATATGAGTGAGTCCCACTAGTGTTTTTTTATTTTATTCGTCGATTCTAGCCATTTCATCAAGGGTTTGGGCAACCATTTTCCTAGAGATGTAGTAGCATAGCACCTGTGAAGAGTTGATCAATGAAACTTCTATTTTCGGTCCCTAAGACCTTTGTAGAAGCATTTCAGTAAATCTTTGTTAGTCCTCCCATGAGATGGTCATGGTGCTAATACCTTTTGAAACTTATACTAGATCACATGGATTATTTAGTTTCCTACATGTTGAAAGATTAGGATGTTGTCTCTCAAGTTTAACCGTTTCAAGAGGTGACAATATGTTGAATGCGCACTCTACTCATTCGTATTAAACTTTTTGTTCCTACTCTTAAATAATATATATAAAACTAGAAATTAAGTGAACAAGACTAAAATTTATTAAGAACAAGAACTCTACTGAATTACATTTTCACATAACACCACTCCCCGATAGAAGCACCATTTTGATTGCTTTCGTGAGAAATGACACTAACCTACAGTTTGAGTGTGTACGATCGTTGATAGTAGAGTAACCCAACCCAGGATTGGGGTTGTGTCCCATGGGAGTGGTTTTGAGAATAAGTAGTTACTTATAATTTCATTTTAATAGTCATAGCTAAATAGATTTGCAAATAAAAATATTATAAGTTAAAGGGGGGTGACATCAAACTTGGTAAAAACTTGGTACATACAATGGTGAGATATTAGGAAACTAATAGGGGGTCCGGTGAGTTAGGATATCTTCAAGAAGGCCTTCCTGGATAGGTTCTTTCCTAGCAAGTTGAGGGAATCTAAGGTGTAGAAATTCATCAACCTTTCGTCAAGGAGGTATAAGTGTACTTGACTATTCTTAAAATTCACTAAATTGTCCAAGTATGCTCCATCCTTGTTGTCTAACCCAAGGAATGACATGAGTCATTTTCTTACGGAGGTGTGCAAAGACTTGGTAGAAGAATGTCATTCAGATAAGCTTCATGACAATATGAGTATTTCTCGTATCATTGTTCATGCTCAACAAGTGGAAGAAAGTAGACCAAAGAGGAAGAACAGAGAGTCCATGAGGGCCAAGTCTTTTTAAAGTGGTTCTTCAAAGGGGAGGTTGGAAATCCAAGATAAGTCGAGGTCAATAATAGATTTTCCAATCAAGTTCCATCCAAATTCCCAAAAGCTTGTGATGATAGGGTTTTAAACATTAAGTCAAAAGGAAAAACGTACTAGTTAACCAAACAACAAGGCAACTTATTAAAAGTATGACAAGAAACATTACGGTGGTTGCCTTGTTGGGACGGATAATTTCTTTAGATAAGGTTTAAGTGTTCACAAGGTTATATATTTCTCAAATTTGATGATTCAAGACAAGGGGAATGGACAAGCAAGTGGTTCAAATGTTGATGCTTTGAAAAAGAATCACTTTTATGCTCTTTGGTCTAGTGGTGAAAAAGAGAGTTCTCCAGATGTGATGACTTGTATGTTACAAGTTTTATCTATTGATGTGTATGCCTTACTTGATTCGGGTACTGCATTGTCTTTTATTATTGATTTTGTATCTAGAAAGCTTGATATGTTACCCAATATCTTGAATGAACCTTTTATGGTGACTACTCCAGTGGGTGAGTCAGTTGTTACAAAAAGGGTACACATAAACTGTCCTAAAATGTTTTCCGATAGAGTTACTCATGTTGAATTAATAGAATTCGATATGGTTGATTTTGATGTTTTTTTGATCTGGATTGGTTGCATGCTTGTTTTGCTTCCGTGAATTGTAGGACAAGTGTTGTCAAGTTTAACTTTCCTAATGAACCCGTCTTAGAGTCGAAGAGGGAAATTTCTATTCCTAGAGGTTGTATCATTCGTTGTCTAAAGGATTTCAAGATGATCTCTAAATGGTGTCTACACCATATTGTAGTAGTCAAAGATTTAGACACTGAAACTCCACCCATTAAATTGGTCCCTGTAGTGAGGGAATTTCCAAAGGTCTTTATTAATGGTCTTTCCGGAATCCCTCCCGAATGGGAAATTAATTTTGGTATTGACTTTCTACATGATACAAATCCCATTTCAATTCCTCCTTATCGGATGGCTCCGACCGAATTGAAAGAGTTGAAGGATCAACTCAAGGACTTACCAGACAAAGGCTTCATTCAACCAACTATTTCCCCAAGGGGTTCTCTGGTATTGTTTGTGAAGAAAAGGATGGGTCACTTAGGATGTTTATTGACTACCGGCAACATAATAAAATGACCATTAAGAACAAGTAGCCTTTCCCTCGGATTGACGACTTTTTTGATCAACTCTAAGGGGCAATCTAATTTTCTAAGATTGATTTAAGGTCAGGATATCACCAACATAGGGTGAGAGATGAAGATATTCCCAAAATGGACTTTTGAACACGATATGGTCACTATGATTTAAAGTCCATTTTGAGGTCAGTGGATTTTTTTGGTCATATCATCTCTATGGAATGGGTAAATGTAGATCCGAGAAAGTGGAAGGGGTCAAGAATTGGCCTAGACCATTGTCTCCACCCAACATTAGAAGTCTCTTAGGTCTAGTCGAGTACTATAGGAGGTTTCTTGATAGGTTTGCATCCATTGCGTCTCTTTTGACTACCTTGACCCAAAAGAATGTGAAATATGAGTGGTCGAAGGCTTGTGAATGAAGCTTTCAAATGTTGAAAGATAGACTAACGTACGCTTCAGTGTTGACCTTATTGGACGGTACCAAGGATGGTTGTGTCCTGATTCAACACGAGAAGCTTATAGCCTATGCCTCTACACAACTCAAGCTCCATGAAAAGAAATACTCAACACATAACCTTGAGCTTGCGGTCATGGTGTTTGCCTTAAAAATATGGAGGTATTATCTATATGGGGTTCATGTTAATGTGTATACCGACCATAAGAGTCTTCAATATGTATTTACACAAAAAGAGTTGAATTTCCGACAACGAAGATGGTTAGAGTTATTGAAAGATTACAAAATGGGTGTTCTCTATCACCACGGTAAAGCCAGTGTGGTTGGACATGCTCTTATTCGTATGATCATGGGTGGTGTTTCTCATTTTGAGGAGAGCAAAGAAGACCTAGTGAGAGATGTTAATAGATTGTCCCATTTGGGTGTTTGATTGGAAGATTCTCCTAATGGTGGTTTTATGATCCATATTAACTCCGAATCGTTGTTGGTGGTTGAGGTAAAATCTAAGTAACACCTTGATCCATTATTGATGGAGTTGAAGGAATCAATTTTTTGTAAGATTAATGAGCCAATCTCAAAAGGGGGGATGGTGAGCTTAGGGTAGCAAGGAAGGTTGTGTGTTGTGTGTACACAATGTGGATGATTTGAGAAATAAGACCTTAGAGAAATCTCATGATTCCCGTTATTCGATTCATACGGGTTCTACTAAGATGTATCATGACCTTGGAGAAGTGCTTTAGTGGGATGGCTTGAAAAAGGATATAGAAGAATTTGTTGCAAAGTGTCTAAATTGAAATTTTTTGAAGACCGAGAACTTAGAGCTGAGTGGTTAACTTCAATAAATCCTAATTCCCACATGTAAGTGGGAATACACTAACATGATTTTCATAGTGGGTTAGCCTCGGACCCAAAGGAAAAATGACTCTGTATGGATGGCGGTTATAAATTGACCAAATCCGGTCATTTTATTCCCGTTAAGTCCACTTACTCAGTGGAGGATTATGAAAAAATCTATATAGATGAGATTGTGAGTCTTCATGGTAATCCATTATCCATCATATCAAATAGAGGTGCACAACTCTCATCTGGATTTTAGAGATCATTTCAAAAAGGGTTGGGTACAACTATAAAGTTAAGCACCATTTCACAATATTCAAGCTCTTGAGGATATTCTTAGAGGTTGTTTCATTGACTTCAAGGGAAGATGGTATGAGAACTTGCCTTTGGTGAAGTTCTCTTATAATAATAGTTAGCATTCGTCTATAGCCATGGCTCCTTTTGAAACTTTGTATAGTATGAGATGTAGATCTTCGATTGGATGGTTTTATGTTGGGGAGTCTTCTTTTTTTGGTTTTTATTTATTCTATGTTGTTTTGAAGAGAGTTCATGTTATAAGGGACCGATTAAAAACAGCCTATAGCTGGCAAAAGTCTTATGCCGAAAATAGGAGAAGAGAATTAGAATTGATGAAGGTGAAAAGGTGTATTTGAAAATTTCACCCATTAAAGGGGTGATGAGATTTGGAAATAAAGGGAAGTTAAGTCCTCGTTATATGGGTCCTTGTGAAATTTAGCAAAGGGTTGGCAAGGTTGCATAGGAGTTGAGATTACCTATTGACCTAGCTTCGGTTCATCCGGTTTTCCATGAATCCATGCTAAAGATGTTAATTGGTGGCCCCGAGTCCATTCTTCCTATTGTGGTCTTACGAGTGGATGAGAATCTCTCATGTCAAGAGGTTCCAGTGCAAATTCTTGATCGACAAATGAAGAAGTTGAGGAACAAAGAGGTGGCCTCAGTAAAGGTATTATGGAGAAACCACCTAGCTGAGGGAGAAACATGGGATGCTGAGGCCGACATGAAGTCCCGTTATCCTCATATCTTTGATAATTAGGCTAGTAATTCCTATTAATAATGAAAATAATGAGTTAATTTGAATTGGACTTGTTTTGCAAAGTTATGCATATTAATGTTAAAAGGTTTATGCTAAAATGAATTATCATGGAAAAAATGATCTTTTGCTTGATTTGCACTATTTGTGTATTTGTTATGTTGTTTCCTTCATGAAGTGATATTGAGCATGTTCATCTGTTGATAAAGAAATTTTGGCATAGTTGACTTTGTAATGATATGTTGAGCTCATGTTGTCGTGAGAAGGAATTCCTCATGTTGTGCCTTTGAGTCCTTATGTATAAAAAATGTTGTTTTCAGTTACTCGTGCAAATGCCATGATTATGTGTTGAATGGAGTTGTGAAACACTCTTGAGTTGTAACTCATGTTGATTTTCTATATTGTTGGTTGGGCTGCTAGTATTGAGTCTATTCTTTCCCTTTAAAAGATTTTAGTGTCATTCGGGGATGAATGTTCCTAAGGGGGGATAATGTAACACTAAGAAATTTCAAGGCGTAATATAGAGCCTCACATGTTGTTCTAGGGTTTGTAACACTGTTTTAAGACCTAAATATATGTTTATAAGTCATTTAGGAAGTTTTAGAGCCTAGACGTCAAGGAAAGACCTTGACGTACGAAAACTAAATAAATGGAATTAGTTGACGTGGCGATGTTTGGTGAAGGTTTTGAGGTTCATATGAAGTCAAAAAATTGTTTAAATACTTTGAATAGGTAAAATATAGCATACAGGGTCAAAACGTCCAGTAACAACTCCCCAAGGACTCCCCGAAGTGTCCTTGAAGAGGACCCAAACATGGGTGAGCCTGCGTGCAACAAAGAAATGAATGCTGTTGTGGGTCGCTCATAGAGCACAATGAGGCCAAATATTTTCCATGCACCCAGGATCTCCACGAGGATCACTGCCTCAATCCGCATTTAAAAAATAAAATGTTAAATTGACCCTGCGATGTGCAACCACTTCCCAGATTCGTTCTTGTCGTAATTAGTAAATTTTACTTCACAAGAAGACCCAATTAAGTGAGGGGTATTTTAGGTTATTTATGGGGTGAATATATATTGATTAAGGTTCAGTTTTAAGTCATTTTTACCCACTCCAATTAATTTCCCATAACAAAAACTTAAAAGCTCTCACCTCTCTCTACATTCTCTCTCCATAAATTCTCCATTGAAGAAGCAAGACAAATTGAACAAGAAGACAAATTTCTCTTGGATTTCATTTGGATTTCATATATTAAACTTTATTAAGGTATGCGTTCCTCACTGTATGGATTTCTTTCCCCAAGATGTCCTTTCAAATTTGATTTTTAAATCACCTAATTCCGAGGGTTTCCCTCTTCTCATGGGATTTCTTCCAAACTTTTAATTGGTTATTGATTATGATTAATTTTTATTGACTATGACTAATTAAGTGTATATTTTTGGGTAATTGATATCAATTGATGGAATTTAATGTAGTTCGTTCCCTTTCCCCAGTTCCCCCAAATCTTGGATCTTGCTTATGAATTGATAGGAATTGAAGAATCTATTGATTGCCAAACTTGTCTTAAATATTCTTATTAATTCATGGACTTCCTAGGGTCATTTATTGTTGGGATTGAATTTATTCATTGAAGAATTCATGATGAACCCTTCTCCCCTAACCATAAGTTATGAATTGAAGTTCATTTGGATAGTGATGATGCAATTGACTTAGTTCTTGTGTTCACTTCAATTGAATGATTTCCGTACACCTATTAATGGATTATATTGGTTGGTTGATGGTAATATCATGATGATGGCTTTTGAAGGAGATTGGGTAAGCCTTTATGATCTTAACCTTTACTTCAATTATTATGGTATGTGATTAATGGTGATGTCCCATTGAATCATATCTTGTGAATTGATTAAGTAGGCATTGGAATGATGATGCAATTTAAATGTCTTTATTATGTGAATTGTGATATTATGATTAAGATTAAATGATATAAAATTGGGAATGAATTACCTTTGTGCCTTACTATGATATGCTGATGATAATGTGCTAATCTCACAAAGGAAGGGTTGCAATGAAAGGACAATTCTTTTGCAATACTTGTTGAGATAATGACTATGACTACACAATGGTTGGACCACTATGACCTAAACTAAGTTATGATTGGTAAAAGAAAGACATTTCAAAAGGGACTCTAGATTAGCACCAAGTGAACTAGAATTGAGGAGTGTCCTTCAAAGGTAGGGAAGGTAGGTTCAACATTGTACTCATGAGATTGGAGACTACAATTCTAAAGGCATAAAGAGGGTCCCAATCATATCTCTGAGTTCTAGAACTATGTTGTCACTATAGAAATACTAGCTAGTGGATCAACGTAGATGCTATGTTTGTGTATGGTACTTCGTTGCCGGTAGTCCACCTTCTTTTTATGTAGGGTTTCATGGCACCGGATTCCACATTTAACTCTTGTGGTCTATGTCAATCAAGGCAAGTGTTCCTGAAAGTAAAATAAAGTAATGATGTGAACACTAGCTAGGGTGACTTAAGGGGTTGACTTAGTTAAAGTAGGGGTATGGGACTCTACCTAGGTATTGCACTAGTTGGCTTTGAGGGAAGTCCTAGAATGTTGTTCTTATGTTCTTATGATTCTCTAAAGTGAATGTTATGCATATGTAGACTTTACATGTATATGCTCCTAAATGATGTTAGTTTCACTTATGAACATGCTATTGGTCTATGTTGCTAAATATGATGATGACTCTTATGGATGCTATGTTATGCTAAGTTACACATTGGTTGTGATCTTTTGTTTGGCTTACTTGATTGACTAAAGTTATGGGTGTTACTTGGTCATTGCGCTTGTGGGCTTAATGATGGGTATATGGGTAAGGGTCTTGCCTATGTTATAATGTTATGAATTCTCATACATGTTGACTTGACTATACTTGATGATGTTGGTCTAATGTTGTACAGGGTTTTGACTTATGAATTATGTGATTATTGGCTTATACTGGTTTGTGGTTGTGCATAAGGCTTTTCAAAGTACTTTAGCATGGTTTTGATCAAATTCCCCATTTGTTCATAATTTGAAAGTATGTCTATGCATTGTGTTCTCATAATCAGTACAAGTGGTGTAATAACCCTGTGTTTCCCTCTTATTCGCAAACATTGAGGTTCCGGTAATTGAAGAGGTTGAGGCCGATTTGGAATGAAGGCTTGTAACATTTGTCCATGTTTTGGTAGGTCCTCTAGTTCGAGGATGGTGCCAAATACTCTACCCTAGTTGTATTGCTATAGTCTAAAGATGTTAATTCCATTCCTATTGTTTTAATGATATTGTTGTTAGCCCTATGTGCGATATGCATTTGTGCTATGCCCAATGTTTCCACTTCGTTCTAGATATTTAATATGAGACTTATTATAGACTTCCAATGAGATTTTGTTCTTATATTATGTATGTGAAATAAAATTGGAAGCATATGTAGTGCTCTTTGTTGCGAGCAGTCTAAGTAAACTCCATAAATATATATTATGCGTAAGCGAGAGGTCTAGGTAAACCTCAATGTAGAGGTAAATGAAAAGTTTTAAATTTTATGCATTTTTAACCTATGATATGTCAATGACGAATGCGAAGAGAATAGTCTTGGTCCTCTTCAAGGACGATGACGCCGGTTACGTCTGGGGGGGGGGGGGGCTCCCCAAATGCGATAGATTCTTTCAACTCCATATAATAGGATCAGTATATTACTTAAACTTTACATCAACAACAAATGATGGTTTGGAACTATGATGAACCACGAATGCTCCCCTGGGGGAATCCGTTGGTTGGACACCTAACAAAAACAATGTATGGACATCACGAACCAATTCTTTCTTCTCATCTTCTACATGAGCCACACTACTAGCGCACAATTTACTTAGGGTATCCGCAACCACATTAGCTTTGCAAGAGTGGTAAAGGAAGTTCATGTCCCAATATTTCAAGAGTTCCAACCATGTTCATTGTTGGATATTTAAGTCTTTTACATTAAACAATTCTTGAGGATCTTTACCATCATTACAAACAAAGAACTTCGGAGGTTTCATCCCCGTGAAGTATATCAACCTTGTGGATCTTGCGTTCTCATTGGTGTTCCCTTTAATTCTAGCATCCCTAGTTAATTGAGTAGTTAAAACAAGTCATGGTTTGGAAAGGCCATCTAATCTCCACATTATTCATAATACATTCATCTTGATGATCTTGAGGATCTTGGGGATATTGGGGTCTTGGGGAGGAACTGCCTCATTAGCAACACCCCTTTCCATTCTCCTTGTGGCCTATATTATTGTATTCATATTCTTATATGCACAAGAAAAGGGTTAGGAAAGGACTTCATGGGGATAAAACTCTAAAGCACGACTAAAGAATAATCATAGTAGTTAGAGTTCCTTAACATCTTATAGCCCCACATCCATAAGTGTGGCGCACTTCACATTCATGAACAAGACTCTACTAGATTTGGTTCATTATACATCATCCTAAGTGTATACTCACAATCTTATGCTCCGATATAAAAATTTTCAGGACTCGAGAGAACCCCCTAGTCGTGCCACGTCGTACTTAACCCTGAAGGATATCGTATAAGCCCTAAGCATCATCATAACATAAAGACATAGAATAATGAGGAAAAATTTAAATCTTTTACAATAGAAGTCAACTTCTTTCATTTAAGGAAAATAGGAAATAAACTTGTCTCAATCCGTATCTAGAACATAAGGGTACAACAAGGGTAAAATCCCTTACATTAATGAAGTTTCCAAATATAGGAAATACAATATCGCCTAGAACAAAGAATGTAAACTAGAAACTAGAATCAATGACATCTTTTCCTTGAACTCGAGGACTCGAAAGCCTAGGGAATAGTCGACCCTAGCTTCACTTGAAAATATAGTAGTCTCAACGACTTGAAACTACAGTTATAGAAAAAGGTAGATAAAGTGATTAGCAAAATTAATTGTATCAAGGATGAAAGCATACATAAAAACCTTTAATCTTACCAAAAGGGAAATTTAGTTAAAAGCATTGATTTATCAAGTACAAAATATATTATGAACATTCAAAGTAATCACCAAGTCAAACCATACAATAAACAACTTTAGACTACCATATCATACATAACCCACCTTGACTTCATCCAAGCCAACAATCATGGACATGGAAACATCATGTTTATAAATCATACTAAGAAATTCATTCCAAATACCAACTTATTACACGCACACATGTATTTATATAATTCATGTCAAAGGTAAACCACACCACAATCCCTTCATAGGTCTACTCGTAGATACAACATTTGATATATATACCATTTATAAAATTTAGAAACCATTAAAAAGTCCAAATGTTTCTATCATTGTTTCTGAACAATGTCTTATCATTATAATGGATAAAAATAATTTTATAATTTTGAACCGTCATCAATAACTTTGTTTGATCTGCTTGAACATAAATCTTGGGATCTCCAGTCTTCTAGATAGAGTTACCGACATAATGACTTGTCCTCGACCATAGTCCCATTCTCTTTGATAATCTATCAACTCCCTCTGTAGCTAGGAATTTCGTAAGTGGATCAGACACATTATCCTTAGAATTTACAGTGTGAATTTTGATAATTTTAATAGAGAGTAGTTCTCTAACGATATAATGTCTACCTCATATATGATCAAACTTTCTGTTATACATCTTGCTTCATGCCCTACCTATTGCAAATTAACTCTGACATGTATGCATACTAGAGCTAACGGCATGGGATAAAGTCTTTCTAGAAGTTTTAGAGTCATTCAACTTCTTCACTAGCCTTATATAGAGTCGTAAACTAAGATTTTGTAGTAGAGGGAACGATACTTTGGAAGATTTCTGAGTGCTTGTTCCACCACCAAGAGTATACATATCCACTCGTGATTTTTTACTTCATTTGACCTTGTGATTCAATATGCGTCACTATATTATTCCAAAACTTTTGAATATTAATTATATTTCAAAACAATACTTTTTTAGTATGTGCTGAAAACTCCAAAACCCTTTTTATTGTCATCCAATGACTTCGATTTAGATAACTCATGAACCAACTATGTTTATTAATAGAATATGCTATATTTGACCGCATACACTTCATGTTATTTATCATACTTCTCAATACTCTACCATAACTGTGACTCACTTTTTCCTTCATTCTTGTAAAGTACAAAACTCACAATTATTGGAGTCTTGACAATGTTGAAATCCAAATACTCAAACTTGTCAAGTACCTTTTCAATCACATAAGTAACTTCAATGTTTTTCATATCGAAGTTATTTTCTAGCATATGCTTAGAAGCATTTATGTCAGCAATGATTCTTTTCATGATCAACATGTCATCAGTATAAAAATCCAAAAGTTTGGTATAAATTTTGTTATTAAGAGTTTGTTTAGAAAGCCACCTAGTAATTGAAATTTGTATAATAACTAAGGTAGTAATTACCAGGTTAGTAATTACACAGTCTAGTAAGAAAACTGACCTATTTGGTTCTCCCAGCATAATCACACTGTAATTACACATATCCTGTATGGATGTCACGATAAAATTACACATGTTGTATTTGTATGTGCAATTATAATCATAAATTATATTCAATTTTATATATAAAAATCAACTATTTAAAATTTATACTCTAAAAGTAAGAAAATTTATAAAATAATATATATTTAAGAGAAATATTCTTTTTTAAAAAATATATTACCTAACAAACATATGATACTAACTAATATAATGAAAAATTATTGATTTACATTTTTTCAAATTGATATATTTCAATTGAATCGATCATAAATCTAAAAGTATGAAGTTTCTATAAATATCGTGAAACACATGTTTGATAAAAAGATTAATATATAAATAATATGGCATAAATTATCAATTCTAATTGAAAAATGATTTGCAATGTGAATGCAATATTACTAGACAAATGAAATTGAAAATATAATATAAGTAATAAATTTCAAAATAAAATAATTAATGTGATACTTTTATAGCAAATTTCATCATAGCGTACATAAATATAACTTATTTTATTTTTATTTTTCAAAAGAAAAAAACAAGTATATAACCTTAGTTAATAATATATTCTAGTTTAATTAAAAATCAGAATACTTACAAAATTATGCTACTGAGAAAATAAGCATGTCAAAAGTAATAGATAATACAAAAAAATTACATAAAATCACGTGAAGTAAGGTTGAGATTGAGAAGGAAGTAAAATATAATAATAAAAAATAAAAAATAAACTTCTAGAAATTTAAAGAATAATAATAATAATAGAACTTAAAATAATAGAAGTGAAAAAAAATTTATAAAAAAAATTATAATTAGAAAAAGGAAATTAAAAAATAATCACATGATAATTACACCATATAACTACCAGCAATTCACAACATTTGTATATGAAATTGATATCGTAATTGCCCTCACCAATAACAAAAATTACATGTTGACCAAGTAATTACTCTGTCCAAGAAAAAAGAACACACTATTATTACACAAATTACACCAAATGCAATTACCAGGGTGTTCTTCCAAACAGGCCCTAAGTGTATTTTGTGATGTTTATTGTGTATGAAACAATAATTATTATTTACGAGTTTAGATTTTGTATAATAGAAATTCAAAATTGGGTCGTTAAAACTCATTTATACTAATAAGTTATCAAAATATTAAAATGACTAGCGATGGAAAATTTTTCATTAAAAGTATTGGTACTCAAACTAATATACAATTAATGAAAGAAATGTTGATCGTTAAAAATAAATGTATTGAAGATATCCAGCCACTAAAAAGGACATATAACAACAAGACTTTTTATGGCCGCTAGTTGTACTTTTAGCGACCGAAATAGAATAGGGTCGTTACCTTTAACAATATGATTATTCCTAGCCATTATCGACATTTCTTAACATGACTTAGACTTTTAATGACCAAATTTCCCCTCCATAATGACCTTTTTCTTGTAGTGAATATAATGACAAGAGATGTATGTATTAATACTTTGAATGAATTGAGCATGAAGAAAATGCATAAAAACAACAGTACGAGACGTTATAAGTGAAAATGTAATAATGTAAGACCAAGTAAAAGGATATACCAGTAAGATAATCTTAGTTGATAAATTATCAAATCAATGAATATAATAAATATGAAATTTGTGTAAAAGATAATCTAATTATTCAAATCTTATCTTTACGTGGCATGTTTACAATTAGCAGACATAGACAATGAGAGCTATAACATGGAATCTGGTATCTTACTCTCATACCAAAAATAATTGTCCTACTTTGGCAATGTAAGGACCACACACTCAAGCTTCATTATATCACTAGCTAAAGTCCAATTGGGATAATCCTATGGGGGCACGTAGTTCAAGAATTATGATAATTACTCAAATCCTCTTGGTGCTAAGTAAACTCCCACCAAAAATCATAACGTCATAATATCATATTCATCTTTCTTTAGTATTTAATAGTGAAAAACTAATTACACAAACTTGATCATAATGATTTAAAATAATAAGAAAAGTGATAACACTCAAATCACTATTCAAAACCGATCAAAAGAGTGAGCAACCGTAGTCAGTAAAATCCCAACGAAGATTCAAATTATATCCCACAGAGAATTGTATAGCGTGGAGAATTTCTATCAAGAAATTTATACTTTAAATTTTCTAATTTGCACTAGTAAAACAATGGGGTGAAATACTCCACCAATTTAATGTAGAACATTTGTTGTCGATTATCGTAATTTAATTAAAACATTGAAGAAATAAAGAGTTAATAAGCAATCTAGTGGTGCGGGCGTTTGACATCAATATCACATAGGAGTAATTGTGCTTTTCTATAGAGATTAACATTCATGAATATGTTAAGTCATCTTCATTGACAGTAAATGAATATGCTAAGTCATCTTCATTGATACTAATCATCGTTCAATCTCAAAGAATCTATGAATAGAATCTCCATTTGGTCTCATGTAAATGCCAATATGAATAACCCAATACCTTACTCTATTCTCTCTTTAGAAAAATTGAAAATAGATCTGACATATAACCTCTATTTTAATCATATTACAGAAATCAAACCTAAATTGCTAGTATTGGACTAATTATCCACATCAATAAATCACTTTCGAGCAACAACCAGAGAGCAAAAGTGGGAATTAAGTTTGCAACCTTAACTTATAATTTATCCCTAAGTTAAATAGACCAAATTAATGTATGAACAACAACAAAATAGAGAATATCACAAAACTCATTATATTTAATCAACACTCAACCCCATACATGTACCTCAAAAATCGTAGGGTTATAACAACCCATCAAAAAAATTATAGAGATTATACCTTCCATGAAAGCAATCACGGGTAACTTAAGATCAAGTAGTTCAATTAAACACACCGTAGATTTAACATAAATTTATCAAATTCAAACACCAAGTTTTAAAACCCCAAAAATTAGAAAAAAGTTTTTCTAAGGTAAAATGTTCTAAAAAAATCTCTCTAAAATTGTATTCACAACATTGTATCTCAAGTTATCTGTTCTCTCTCTCTCTCTCTCTCTCTCTCTCTCTCTCTCTCTCTCTCTCTCTCTCTCTCTCTGTTTTGTCAAATATTGAAAAGTATTTGAGAACCTGATTAACATTTTAAGAACACCTCATCTAATTCTACATACAAATGATTGTTAACTAGTATAAAACTCAATGAAGAGTTGGGGTCGAATCCACAGGGAGTACTACGTTCCTAAAATTCAGTTGTGAAGTTGTATGTGGTATGTTCAGATATAGAAATAGAATTTATCGAAAATACAAGTAAACAAGTCTAAGGGGATGAAAAAAATGTTAGATGGGGTTTTGGAATTTCAATTATCATCTACAACATAATCAAACAAGGAGGACAAAACAATATAAAGAGGAATTCTAGGGATGTGAGTGATCATAGGAAATTTTCACTATATGTATTTGAAACTACTAAGAAATAGCCATATATTAGTGGGTAGGATAGACTATAAATGAGGTAGTTTTGTCTCGCACAACTATCATGACTCAATTAATTTCTCTCGAAAATCAACAAGCTTAGAAAATAGGAACATCCCACATATTAATTCATCTACTCTCTCGAGCTAGATAGGGAGAATCGAGATAAGGATTTACTCTTCCGAGCTAATCCTTTATCAACCCAATAACTAAAATAATCAATTAAAAGCTTTGATTCTGAAACCTCCTTTTTAAACTTGCCCAGAATTCTAAGTTCAAATTGCATTCGCAGCTACATTTATTATTTTTAGAAAAACTGTCAATGAAACAAACTTCAATTAAGCTTTTAAATCAGTAATAATCAATACCCATAAGCTAATTCAGCCCATAATCACATGATCACACCCAAGAATTGTGGTTTATCAAAACCAAAAAAAAAACAAATACCAACTGGATTGTCCATCAAATAGGTAATAGTTTCCATGCCTTTACAATGTTCCAAAGTGGTTAAATTGAAAAACTCAATACCAAATCCTCACAATATTTTTGAAAATCCCTCAAAGTCTACACTAAGAACTCAAATACTAATTCAAAACTCCAACTCTATAAAAGGAACTGGAATAACTGGGAGAGAACTCTTCGAATTTTATTTAAAATTCCAATTTATAGTTACCCAAATTAAGCTTAAAAATACATTTAGCGGAATAAGTTTCTCCTCGCCGAGTGATACGGTGATCCTTCCTTTGTTCTAATGCATCGCCATTTTACATTAGACATTTGTCTTCAGGGTTTTGTGACTTTAGGTGATCAAGGTTGCCAATTCGGTTATCCGCCGATTGTGCATTTCGTTGCAAAGTTGGTTATTTACAAGAGCTGGCATGTTGGATCTTCAAGAGAGATAAAAGCCACTTAATTGTTCATCGAGTTGTCTTGGTGATCATTGGGATCGTTTTTCTTAATTACTTTAGCTTATTTTTTTCATGTTAGTGTCCTTTCCTTGCTCATTAGCCTTAAAATCTGCCTTAAAAGATGCAAATCAACACTTCAACATCAGTTTAGGGCATAAATTACGCATTTTATGACACTTATACTATCAAATTATACCCCTATATGATTTGAAGTCTCGGACTCTTCAACACCCCAAACATAAACTTTTGTTTGTCCTCAAGTAAAACTCATGATCAATCCGTTCAACAAGGTTTTTTTCAAATAGTGTCGGATAAGACTCAACATAAATGCATACAGCAAGGTTAAACTAAACATACAATGCTCACTTATGCACTCATTGATTAAAATTGTGACTCACCACATGTACTCAAGCTAACAATGGTTGCTTCAAATGCAGGTTAAAACTCAACAAAGGTACTCAAATGACCTCATAACAAAGATAATTCCATCATCAGAAAAAAGTTCTCAAGAATTGAAAGTCCCATAATCAAATCCAAACCTCACAGCCCCATAGATGAACACATGCATGACTTCACCCATAGGCTTACCCTTTTTTTCCAATCAACAATTGCTTTAGCTTTTTTAAGATCACAAAGGTCTTTCTAAGAGTTGTAAGGGGCCGAGTCTAAAGGTAAGGTCATTTAGGCTTAGTAGCTTCTACCTTTATAGAGTATTGCCTTAAAATCACTGTTCTCATTCACATTCAAATATGTTCCAAGTCTACCCCATTATTCGATTGAACATGCATCGCTGGACACCCGATTATTCAACATTCTTTTCGCACACATTATGTCACAAGTTTTTCTATTTTTCAGTCTTTGTCTTTTCTTTCTTCTAGTTCACTTTTTTATATTTTTTATGAAGGGAGTTCATCCTTTTTTTCAAAATAATCAATCAAAGGGGGAATCCATAAACTTCATTGACTTTCCTTCTTTTTCACCACACCCCCAACTTAGGTTATTCAAACATATCTATACTTTATTAAGGTTATGGGTGATGAGATAAAGAGGTCAAAATTTTTCATGTTTCTTCCAAGAAAAGGATAGGTTCAAAAGGTGTTAATCAAGGTTCACACATCTGAAAAGGTTTTTCACAAAGATCTATATTGTCAAATTGGCTCACTCTTCAGAATTCTTGCCTAAGATCATTTCAATTGCTCGCTTCACTCAATTGATCAGACCAGAGCGGTAAATTCTAGGTGGCATCAACCACAATGTTCAAGACAACCTCACCACACAAGGCATTGGTACATATATCAAACAAGACTTCACCTTTCTAGCTAAAGTGCAATGATCATCATAAGAAACTTAATCGACAATGGATAGTCACAATGAGATGTTCAAAGTTCACATATTGCCTATATAGCTTAGTTTGCCTCACTGTAGCCGCATATTAATTTTGTTCAATTAAGAGCACTATTCAATTTATATGTATTGACCACGGTCGACACTAAAATTTTCACAAGAATAGTCAAAATCACACATAAAAGAGTTGGCAAAATCTTAAAATATGGTTTGAAACCACTTTTACATTAACAATGGTCCATAATTTATCAACACAATTGATCAGCAACTAGAATATGTTTATATAACCCAATAAGTTCAATATTCACAAAAACACTATCAATACAAAACCATATTCGCAAAATAGTCACAAGATATAGGTATAGAAAGACCTCACCCCACCCAAAAAATATGTCTTCAAATGAAACTAAAATTGAAGACAATCTAAAGAGAGAACAGAAAGGAAGTAGAGAGAATCATCATGCCAGACTAGTCCTTGGTGAATTCTACATATCCATAGATCTCTTAATCTGGGCATCAGATCCTGGGGTCTCATCATTTTTGGTCCACTAGAGCCCACTATTGAAGTATCCTGAAGCGATGTCTATCTCATAGTCTCGAACATAAGACCCTCTAAGTCATCTAGGTCCTCATACACACCCTCTTCATGAACAGCAACCTATTTTTCATCTTTTTTATCCATGGATGTCGCAGCAACCTCATCATCTCTAATCTCATCTCCAGTGGTTGCTGGAAGCACATTATAATATGATGGAACATCGATGATCGGTCCATCTCTAATCTCTAAAGTTCCAAAGATCAGTGACATATCAGTGGACATCAGGTGGTCCACATCATTCCTTAACTCAGTAATTACGGCCATCAAGGCCTTAAAACATCGGTGGCTCCCTTGACCGTCTCACACTCGCCCTCTCATCAACAAGGATTCTAGGGCCAACTTTTGGTCATAAATCTCATTTTTGAGGGGTTTCAAAGAAAAAACAATAGCCCACTCAATTATCCCAGGAATAGCAGCCTCTAACTTAAAGGGATCCATATTGGCATGATAGGATAAGTGCCCCATCTCATGAAATATCACATCGGTGATAGGGGGACGAGATGCAAAAGTACCAGCAGTAGCAGATCTAGGAGGATGAGATGCAGCTGAAGTGCCAAGGCTATCAAAACGAATGGATTTAGAAGTACTCCAAGGCTTGTGGGCCAGAGTAGAAATGCAAGTCTATGTAGGTATCATATCAATATTCACCTCCGGGGATGTGTCCACCAGGGATGTCCTCCTTCTGTCAGCCTCGTTATGCATGTACTCAACCTCTATAAGTCAGATGTTAGAGGAAGATGTGGGTGTAACCTCGACATCCCTCTTCTCATCTTGTGGAACCCTTGACCGTCGACAAAACTTGGTGATAAACTCTAGAAATAAGAGAGAGATATGGCTCTTCTTGGCACTCATTTCCATCTGATGCTCACCGATGAAGCCCAAATTAGCCTTTTTCTAGCAATAATACACCCAAGGAAAGTCGTCTTTGGGTGGTGGATGATAGATTTGCTATGGAACGGCATGATTGTTTGTTGATAAACCCAAACTAATACATCATCACCATAATAAGATCCTTCCTCTCTATCCACGCTCCAGCCTCAATCCACCTCGGGGTACTGTTTGAGAGAATGAGGGTCAACCAACCTTTTACTTCCTTCAGAGTTTTCTTCTGCATCATACTTGAGTTGTCATGCATATAGTCATTCGCATGCTTGAATACCGCATTTATATCATCACTACGAAATTTAACCTTCTTTCCTCAGACCATCACAAAATCTACAAGCTTGAGGACACTAACCTTCCTCTTCTCTTGAGGCACCAGGTCACTATAAGTTAAGTAGAATTCCCATAGCCAAAGTAATAATGTATATGCTATGGGGATTGGTAAAAACCTCAAATCTACTATAATATGGTACTCAATCCCTTGGCCTTACATCTGTTAAAAAATCGGGGAAAAAAGACCCTGTATTGGTTGCACCAAAACCACAATTTATGCAAAGCTGCAGCTAAAGGAGGAGATTGAAACATTGGGATCCTACACAGATCATTCATACCTTTCGAGCTAAGCTCTGCTCTCAGGGCCTATAAAAGTGGGTCGTCCTCAATCTCAGAGATGGAAGCCTTAGAATCACCCTAGTTTTGTGATGAAGTGAAGTGAGTCTCGTAGACTCCCTCACTATTAGAGTTGGCCTCCTATGTATCAACCACGGTCGCTTCGCCCTTTCTCTTTTTTCCATTAGTAGCTAGTTTCTTGGCCTTAACCTTGGAAGAATTTACTTCCTCATCTATAATTACTACATCTACCCTGTTTCGGGGAGGAATGTCACAGCTAGACTCTTTTGGTCTAGCCATTTCTGCAAAAAAAAAAACATTGAAAATGATAGAAAAAGTTACATAAGAAGTGTAGAAATTATATTGTAGAAAGATTCCCCAAACAAATTGGCGGATCTCTGAACCACATCGTGGAGCCAAGTCAGGCTTGCCGAAAGTTCCACAAAATATTTTATAAAAAATTCAAAGATGATCGACGAACTCCATCGCCTTTCAGTGGATCGTTGACACCGATAGGCAAAGTAAAAGTAGCACACCGACAATTATAGTGCATTTTAAGGAATTATGGCGCAGAAGGGCTATCAAGAGCACTTTCGGCTAGTCTCCAAGTGAACTCGGCGAGCTCAGGCTTTCACCGTAAGTTATAGAATACAAACTCATTATTTAGAGAAAGTAAGGGCGATCATGTGGGTTTTAGCGAACCGACGAATGAGCCGGCGAGTGTCACGACCTAGGGTTACGCCCTATATGTAACATGGCGTACAAGACACTGATAGTCTCCATTCAAGAGAATTAACAAATTATAATACAAAATAAAAGAAAATGGTGTGGAAAATAAAAAAAATCCATACAATTAAAGTTCCTAAATCGAAGCAAAAATCTTATTAGGACTCACCAAAAGTTCTAACATGAAAATAAGGATATAAAGTAAAGATGGTCAAATCCTCGAACCTATGAGGACTAACCAAATCTTTACTTGCTTTCTCTACTTATATCAGCGAGAATGGAAGTCAATATCTTCGGACCTTACATTTGATAAAAATGTATGAAAAAATATGCATTAGTACAATAATGTAGTAAATATGATGGCTAGTATAATCATCATCACAATCATAATGTAGGCATTACTCAACATAAGACATATACCAATATCATAGAGATATAACATAAGTCATAGGCTATAACCATAAGTGACAATAAAATAAATCATAAGCATATTTAATACTGAGATCATCATAACTTAAGACCAACACTTCATAAGCAACCTCAAAGCATACATGTGCAATGTATGGACAAGATACCATAAATCTCACACATACTAAGAAAACCACGTAACACCGTCATTCAATTTAATCATATTTTATTATCATTGTTAGGTTATTTCTCATGGACAATGGAAAATCACCTTAAGACATACAAATCAAGGAAGTCAGCTCAAGCAACAATCCCAGTTAAGTTAACACCATATACGTAATACTCATTTCAAAACATACTCATGGTACTTCCTTGAAGTAATCTTGTTTCATCATAAACATGCTACTATGATTAGGGACTTTTTCCTATGTATTAATTCTTTCTAATCATGGAAGAGTACCTCATTATTAGTCCAAGTCACATCATCACTCACGAATAGTTACAATATACCTATTCACGGACATCAAAGAGAAACACCTTACTGTGCTAGACCAAGCTAACATGGAAAACATCCTTTCATTAAAGTCTAAGCTAATCAATTATGGGTAAAATAAATAAATATGATTTAATCATCTACCTAACATAATACTATTATTTATACTTAATTTTAAAGACATGAGAATTCACCTTTTTTACTACTTATAAAAGCTAAGGTGTATCTGTTTCTTTTACCTTACTCTAACACCCTGTAGGGTAGTAGGTTAATGAGTGCTAAGTGAGAAGGCAACAAGTCAAGAGCAAGGAGCAAGAGCCAAGGGAAAGGGGTTAAGGGTGCCCCATCTTCCTAAGGAACTACCCATGAACACGTCAGCGTTCACGGCTCGTGGTGGCCACCACTCCCCGTGGTGTTGAGGCAGTATCCTTCTCGGGGCTACGAAACTTGACCTCCGCTACATGAGCCACTTAACAGCTTATGAAGTCCTTAACAGGCCGTGGGAGGGGTCGTGAGGTTGACTTAGTTTATAGGGATTAAGTGTAAAGTTGCCTGGCTACTAGATCATGACTCACGAGAGACACCACAACTCGTGGAGCCTCACCTGAAAATCTTTTTACTAGACATAGAGTTTAGGTAAACTTCAAATAATCGTATCTCTTACATCAAAATGAATTAGGTGGGTCATGACCTATATAAATAAAAGTATCTTAGTCATTATTCCAACACCACGTTTTGGCCCAATTCCCATCTCAAAGTAAAAATTATGCCCTAAATAGTGACGCACCCGTTTGACAGTTGTGGTGATAACGATTCCCATGAAGTCCTTCTTCATGCCATTTTGGAACTTTCCAATAAGTGGAGTTCTTGGGTCTTTTCCCAATCATTTTATTTTAAAACTATGTCATTTTTACAAAGCGTATGAGCCGTATAGAAGTCATTTTAACCCAAAACTCACCATATTAAGTCATTTATTCCAAATCCCAAATAATTCCCAAAGTTCATCCTATCAAAAAAAATTCCCTCTCTACAATACTCAAAGAAGAAGAAGAAGAAAAAGAAAAAGAAGAGGAGGAGGAGGAAGAAGAAGAAGAATAAGAAGAAGAATAAGAAGAAGAAGAAGAAGAAGATGAAGAAGAAGAAGAAGAAGAAGAAGAAGAAGAAGAAGAAGAAGAAGAAGAAAGAAGAAGAAGAAGAAAGAAGAAGAAGAAAGAAGAAAGAAGAAGAAGAAGAAGAAGAAGAAGAAGAAGAAGAAGAAGAAGAAGAACAAGAAGAAGAAGAAGAATAAGAAGAAGATGACGATGATGATGATGATGATGAAGAGGAAGAGGAAGAGGAGGAGGAAGAGGATGGGGGAGTAGGAGGGAGAGAGAGAGCGAGAGGAAAAGGAAGAAGGAGAGGAAGATTAAGAAAATGAAGAAGAACAAGAATAAGAAGAAGAAGAAAGAAGAAGAAGAAAAATAGGAAGAAAAAATAAGAGAAAAAAGAAGAGGAAGGGGAAAAAGAAGAAGAGAAGGAGGAAGAGAAGAAGGACAAAGTAGAATAAGAGGAAAAAGAAGAGGAGGAAGAAGAGTAGGAACAACAATAAGCTAGGTGATTTACCCTTTCCAACACATCTCATTACAATTCTAGGGGAAAACGATCGTTAGTCAGTATAAAACCCAACAATGAGTTGGGTGGAATCCCACATAGAGAGCGACGTGTTTAAATTCAATTAGGAAGTACAAATATGGTATAATCTGCTAGAGGAATAAAAATTATCAAAAAAAGACATGAATCATATTAAAAGGGGTTACACGAATGTAAGATGAGGGCTTTGGTTTTTTACTTATTAACTACAAAATAGTTATAAACATATTAAAATAACAATAGGGAGAGAGATTCTCGAGATGTGATCGATAATAGGAAAATTTTGATATATGGATAGTTGAAACTACTAAAAACGTCTAAAAATAAGTGAGTGGGTTAGTCTATAAAGGATATAGTTTCCTCTCAAAAAACTATTCTGAAATAGGTGATTTCTTTTTTACATAAACAAGCACAACAATGAAGAAAAACACAAACCTGAATTCATCCAATCTTTCAATCTAGATGGTAGGGTTGGGTTTCGAATTCACTCTACCGAGCAAGACAAAAACAAAAAAATATTTGCAACTACAACTCATAAATTGAGCAACAATTAATGATTACACGTTCTTTAATTAGCGTTTAAACTAGTAATAAATAATGCCCATAAACTAATTCAACTCATAGTCACGTGATCACATCCCCAAATATTGGAGTTTTAGCCAACCATCGTAATATGGTAAAAATGATTACCAAATCAATTATACATCAACTGATAAGAGAAATTTAGTCTTTGAAATGATTTAATTTGGAAAAAATTTGAAATCCACTTGCAAAATCTCCAAACTGAATTTCCAAAATTCTTCAAGTCTAACGAGAAACTATGAAAAACTCAAGAGAAAACTATGCTAAACTAATTTTGTTTCTATCAGACTTTTTAAGCCTATCTCAACATGGTGCCAAAAATAAGATTTGAAGGGCAACTAGGCGAAGTAAGTTGGGTTTCCTTAATGACTCAGTGAACCGCCCAATGCTCTCTTCTATCACCTTTTTGCTTTGGCATTCAGCATCCTCAAAACCTATAACTTTGGGAAATCTCTCTCTACATCATGGAAACACTCAAAGATTCGTTGACTTCTACTTTTTGTCACTAATTGGTTTCTTCCTTTAAATATTTTCACACTAGAACTTTAGGCAGTCAAATTAGCCACCCGGCAATAAGCCAAGTGCTCTTGGCCAACACCGGGCTAGCCTTTCTTCATTTCTTCAGCTTGTTTTATACCTTTTTGCTTGTTACTGTCCGCATTTATTTATCAATCCAAATATCTATAAGTCAAGGCTTTAGAATAATTTTATGGCACAAATAAAGAATTTGAGGACACTTAATCTACATAAACAAGACCCCAAATGAGTTCAAATCTCAGAGGCACTAACACCCCAATTTAAAATTTTGTTTATCCTCAAGTAAAACTCAGCATGAGTTGTTCAAAAATGATTTATTTCATATGTGTAATAATGTACTTTTGGTCGATAGACCTAATGGTGGTAGCCTTCTCAAGTATAATAATGTTAATAAGAATGAATTCTCTATGGAAATGTTATGCTTAGCACCGAGTGGATATTAACAGGTGTTAGATCTCCCTATGTTAGGTGGGGTTTCGATGAAAATCTTTCTTATACCATAAATATATGCCCTCATAAGTTATAGCTAATAGATCCATCTAAGCTAAAATGTCACCAGTTCTACCTTAGGAAAGTAGACGAACTCTTTTTGGTGTAGGGCATGACATCGAATTTCATGGTATGCTCACATTGTGTATGTGGGTCGTGACTTATTCCTATCATGTGATTATGTGATATGGTTAATGAATAAGTTCTATGAAGTGTGGGTGGTTGTATGAAATGTCATTCATGCATTGCACGAGTAGGCTTTGAGAGCGATATGGTCTGTTTTTGTAATGTCTCATAATGATGCTAATGATAATGTTGACTTAAATCCTTAATGTAATAATGAATACTTAACTTTGAAATATTATTATGAGTTGATTTCCTTTCACGACTTAATAAATGTGAATTTTCCTTATCTATGAGTATGAACTAAAGAGGAGAATGAAGAATGGTGATATACCATGGTTTCACGGTATAATTAATACTTTTTGCTTAAGTTTAGTGTGTCCGAAAGTCTTTTTGTGCTAATTTTTATATAAGTTTCTCTTTGATTTGCAGGAAATCTTTCCAAAGATGAATGCGGAGATTTTGAGCGAAGAAATGCAGAAGAGACCACCTACGGAGCTTATGACGGTCCGTCGTGCTTGTGACGGTCCGTAGGTGGCAGCGTAGTGCAGCTGCTGAAGGAAGATGGGGAAATCTGACCAAGTGCGGGGTTACAAAGCTTGTGACGGTCCATCGTGTCTATGACGGTCCGTCCTGCAGGTTCGTCATGAAGTTCAGAGAAGTAATCCCAGTACCCAGATTCCAAGAGTTGAAGTGTTTTGGAACAAAGACCCTCGACGGACCGTTGTGCCTATGACGGTCCGTCATACTTGCAGTCGAGGGGAATGAAGAGAGCAGCAGACGAAATTGCACAAGTATGGGACGACAGAGTCCATGACGGTTCGTAGTGACCACGACGGTCCGTCGCGAGGTCCGTCGACCCAGCCGCGTTTTGGCAGATTTCCAGCAATTAGAATCCTTGTTTAATTAGGTTTTTGTTTTTTTATAAATAGTTCAAAAAACCTCGTTTTTGAGGTTAGACACCAGATAGTTAGACTCTATTAGATTAGACATCATATTCTTAGACTTTGCGTATTAGTGTTGGATTTTGAGATTCTTGCAAGTGATTTTTGGTGATTAATCAAGCAAACTTTTGGATTTTACTCTTTCTCATTGAAGTAAGTACATGAATTCTTATTTAATATATTTGAATATTGTGATTATGACTATGGGTAACTAAAATCCATAACTAGGGTTGTGGGATCCATAGGCAAATAATGAGATAAAACCTAACTAAAATAACAATTCTAGAATAGTGTCTTGCATGTATTAATAATTCTTTCGCTTAGAAGTCTTTTTAACGGATGGCCAACGTTAGAACTCGCCTTAATGCTACTTGCCGAACCAAGGAGGTAGATAATAGGAAAAGAATTATTAACATAGATTTAGTGTATACTATCTAATAAGCTAGTATTGATTGGTATGAGGTAATAACTTAGTCAAATATCGAATACGATGCTTAATATGAGGTAAAGATAAGGGTTAGGATAGCAACACACGTAGCCGGACCAAGGTGCGGAGTGAGATTTTCTAGATGCCGGACCAAGGATTTAGAAATACATAACTTATCACTTTGCATGCAAGATACTAGGAAAGAATTGTTATAGTTAGAATTATCAAGTTATGAACCTGTGGGGAACACGTAAACCCTAGTTACTTTGATTAATTGATTAAAATCCAACTATCAAAGCTGTTAAGTGTATCTTTCAAGTTCGTATTTATTTTCACTCATTTAGAAATAGAAACCCCCTCAAATCAGGATAATTGGCGCCAAGGTCAGAACTATAGTAACTACAATCGTGAGGGTCATTATGTCCGAGATGGAAACTACAACCGCGACAACAACTTTAACAAGGGTAACTATGCTAATAGAAACAACAGGAATGGGCCCTATGTCCCTCCTCAAAATCGTGAAGTTACTCCTAGGGATGATGGAGATAGTATGGCGCGAGTTGAGGATATGTTGCACAAAATGATGAGGAGGTTCGATGCTAGTGATGACCACATTAAAGAGTTAAGGGGTGATTAAGCTAGTATTGGGCAAAAAGTTGATACACATGCAATTTCGATTAAACAGATCGAATTTCAAGTGGCCTAATTATCTGCGACAGTGAACACATGGCAACCGGGCACTCTTCCTAGCAATACTGTCCAAAATCCAAAGAATGATGCGCACTGTATGGCAATCACTACTCGGGGTGGTAAGCAAACCATTGACCCACCTATGCCATCTACTGGGGAAAATGTGAGAAAGGATAATGATAATGTGGTAAAGGGTAGTGGTGAAGCAGAGGAAAGTAATGGAAAAGATGTAGAAGTACCTACCACGGTAATTCCCATGCCTAGGACACCACCACCCTTCCCTCAGAGATTAGTGAAAAATACCGAGATGGTAAATACCGGTGTTTCATAACAATGTTGAAGCAGCTTTCTATCAATGTCCCTTTGGTAGAAGCTCTAGGACAAATGCCCGGTTATGCCAAATTTATGAAAGATCTGGTCACCAAGAAAAGATCGGTCACTTTCGAGGATGATGATAGACTGCAGCATTGTAGTGCTATTGCTACAAGATCCCTCGTACAAAAGAAAGAAGATTCTGGTGCGTTTACTATTCCTTGTATAGTTGGGTCGTTACATTTTGCGAAAGCATTATGTGATCTAGGGGCAAGCATAAATCTCATGCCCCTCTCAATTTACAAGAAATTGGGTTTGGGGGATCCAAAATCCACTGCGATGCGGCTACTGATGGCTGATCAGACAGTGAAACGACCCATAGTGATACTCCATGATGTGCTAGTAAAAGTGGAGTCATTCATCTTTCCAGTAGATTTTGTTATTCTTGATTGTGAGGTCGATTTTGAAGTGCCTTTTATTCTTGGGAGGCCATTCCTTGCTACAGGTAGAGCATTAGTTGATATGGAGAATGGACAGATGACATTTCGGTTGAATAATGAAGAAGCAACCTTCAACATTTGTAGGACCATAAGGCAGAGTGGTGAGCTCCAATCAGTATCTGCCATATCCCACAAAGAAAAGATGAAGAAGGAGACAAAACAGAAAAATGCAAAACAAGAGTTTATGGTTGGGGATGTGTTACTTGTAGACAGTTCTGGGGTGCCTTGACTTACGGCCAAGCTCAAGTCCAAATGGACTGGCCCTTACTTGATTACCCAAGTATTCCTTCATGGAGAAGTTGAGTTAAAATCCAAGGAGGGATTGCGGTTTAACAGGAATAGAGATAGAATAAAACTCTATTTTGGGCATAAAACATCGGGGAATGAAGTGATAAAGGCATACCATCTTGATGAAGTCTGAGTAATCAAGGGTCCCAGTCGTGCCGCGAGATTAAATCAGGTACTTTTTGGGAGGCAACCCAATACTTATAGTCTTTTTAGTAATGGTAGCATTTTTCTACTAATGGTTTTTTAAATTTGCAGGCACATCACCAGGAAATTCTGCAAAAAATTACTCTGCAGCAGTCACTAACGGATACATCGACGGACCAATGCGCCCGCGACAGACCGTCGTATACCTCCGTCGTACCAGGACACACGACGAAACCAACGACGGGTCGTCACAAATGCGACGGACCGTCGTCGTGGAATCGTAGCGTGATTAATGAGGGATACCCGACCCGACCCGGTTGGAGTTTAATATAAACTTTCACCATTTAAACTCACCAACCCCTCATTCAACCCCCATTACTTCATTATTTCTCCCATTACTCTTTCTTTCTAAACTTCCACAATCTATTCCTCTATCAACCACCGATCATTGCCCCCCACAATTCTCCAAAACCCTAAAAGTGTTAATCTACTAGTCGGAGCTGCTGCTCTGGGTATCTGACTGGCCACCGAGTACTTGTCTATTTGTTTTTCTCCATTTCTAAGGTATGTGTCTCTAATTTCTAGTCATTTATCTTGCATTTTTATTTATTAGTTAGTATTAGCTTAGTTCTTCATCGTATGTTGTTTCCTTTATATGATTCTGTCTAACCTAGGTTCAAAATGTTCGAAATTGCCATGTTGACAACCCTAGACATAGGTGCCTTTGCATTGCTAGTTTCCTAGGTAGTTGGGATAGACAAATGTAGGTCCACAACACTACAAGTTTGATGTGGGTTCATCGGGGATGCATAGGGTACCCTAGTTCTGTCACTGTTATTCAGAACGAGACCGCGATGACGGACCGTCGTACCCACAACGGACCATCGTAGGGTCCGTTCCAAAAGCCCTAGCACCCTGTCCCAACGGACACATGTGACGGACCGTCGTCTTCACGACGATCCGTCCTGCACAACCGTTCCGGTTGTCAGAGACCCTGTTTCTAACGGTCTATCATTTTTTCCTAAGTGTTCCCCAACGGACACATGTTACGGACCGTTGTCTTCACGACGGTCCGTCCTGCACAACCGTTCTGGTTGTCAGAGACCCTGTTTTTGAGGGTCTTTCATTTTATCCCAAGTGTTTCCCAATGGACACATGTGACGGAGCGTCGTCTTCACAACGGTCCGTCCTGCACAACCGTTATGGTTGTCAGAGACCCTGTTTCTAAGGGTCTCTCACTTTTTCTAAGTGTCCTTCAACGGACACATGTGATGGACCGTCATACCCATGACGGTCCGTCCTGCACGACCGTCATGATGGTCAGAGACCCCTCTGCTAAGGGTCTCCATATTTTTTAAGTGTCCTACGACGGACCATCGTACCTGTGACGGTCCGTCCTGCACGTACCGTCATGCTAGTCAGAGACTCTCCTTCAGGGTTCTCTATATATACATAGTCTAAGTAAAACACGACGGACCTCATGACGGTCTGTCAAAGTCACGACGAGCCATCACCATGCCCGTCGTGTGTCACTGTTTCTATAGCAATGACATACTATATTCAATGTTTTATTTCGAATGGTTTTTCTTGTCTTGTTGGCCACTACTCATACTAATATTGATCCTTTACAAGTACTATCTACTATGGCACCCAAGTAAGACCGAGTCTACGCACGCGGGCAATCAAAGTCAGCCGCCCCTTCTGCCCGCATGGTCATCGGATCTGATGATAAGCGTGACCCTGTGTTTGTGCCCCCAGGCACTTCCACACCTTCCCGTGCTGCACGTGCTCCCAGAACCACACCCAAAAAGGTGGCATACGGCATAGTCATTGCCTCCCAGTCTGATGAGGAGCGCACACTGAACGGCACACCCTGTGGGTCAGCCACAAATGAGGAAGGAGCGTCTAGATCCTTAGGAGTATCATGGTCCGAGAAGCCTCCGGCTCTGCTGAGGTTCCCGCACCCGCCACCGCGTCAGCATCGGCCTCGTTTGATGAGGCTGACAGTTCAGAATCTACATCAGGCTCACCAGTTCCGGTACCCACCCCAGCCACTGACCATCCCAACCGGTGGTGTGTCGATGGGCAATTTCAAGTCTACTCCGACGCCAAGTTCCTGACTGATAAAGGAGTAATGACTCGAACACTCACCTTGGAATGGCGCGTCGTCAGGGAGTCTCCCGACGATGCCTGAGATCCACAATCTCTTCACCAGGCATCGCTTGGAGTGGACAGCACGTCCGTTGGGACGTTACAGTGAAGAACTGGTCTAAGAGTTCTACGCATCCTACGTAGCGACTCTCCAATCACAGATCGATAGGCGGGCTGCCCCTGCTAAACAGGCCCCACTGAAGCAGGTCCGAGTACGGGGCATACAGGTTGACATTCCCTGCCATCCATCCACCGGTTTCTATACGGCGACAGTGTTGATGCTACTCGGACCCCCCTCACTGCCGAGATTGACTACCGCTGGCAGATAGTTAAAGATGGTCAGTTCTTGCGCAAGCCATCACTGAGAGAGACCACAAAGAGGTGGATGGCCCTGCACCTGTCAGTTGATGGAGAGGGTGCAGATTGGGTGACTGAGCCAAATGGGGCCATCAAAAAGGCCAACCTCACTTTCAAGGCGAAGTTCTTGTGGCTTCTTGACCCTCACTGCCTTTCCCCCACAGCTGCAGATACTATCGTTACCTGGGATCGAGAAGTGTTGATGGCGGCGATGATAGCCGGGTTCGAGGTGGACATTACATGTTCTACAGGCAGTCATGCACGAGAGGGAATTCAAGGTCACTACTACCTACCCTTTCCCGTGCATGATCTTTGCTCTTTGCAGGTCCGCAGGTGTGCCCATATGGCACGTAGATCAGCTTAAGACCCCACAGGGCACTGTTGACGTCGGACTCATCAGAGACGAGGCCAATGAGTTGGATCCACGCAGAGGGCCCCGTCCAGAGCTGCCCCCACTTGCTGATGATCTTGCTGAGACGGTAGCCCAGGCCCGCACAGCTACACAGGCGGCGTCCACTGACACTACCCCGGTCGAGTCTATCCCGGGTAATAGCACTGCCCCAAGCTCCTCTCGCACAGCCCCTCTACCGGCACTGGTCCCTCTTGCTATGGTCCAAAAACTTGAGGCACAAATGGCCACACTTCTGCATCATATCCTGCCGTGGATGCAGAAGTCTATTACTGAGTCCGAAGAGCGCCTAGAGAGGAAAATGGTCTAGTTAACAAAGCGGAAGATCATTGAGGTTAACCAGCGCTTGGACGCCTTTGAGTTGAGGGTGATAGACCGACCAGCCCCTCCGGTGGATGTGTCGACTCTTCAGGCTGCAGTCGACAATCTTCGTGCAGATATCGACATGATCTTAGAGGCTAGGGTGCCGGAGTCTGAGGCCCCTTCTGTCGAGCCTGCTGAGGACACAGTGTTTATGGCCCTTTTTGCCACTTCAGAAATTCCACCACCTCTACCTCGAGAGAGTGCCAAGAGGCGTAGGGGTCGAGCAGAGGACGAGGCATGATCACGGAAGAAGGAGCGCCGAGAGATGGAGGCTGCGATGAGAGCCTCACTTGCTGAGGAGGCGGCACCCCAGATGAGAGCATCCGAGTTAGCGGTTGGGGCGTCTAGCTCCCGCACTGTAGAGATAGCATGAGGCACTACTGATGGTGCAGTTGTTGCTGAGGACACCACTGAGGGTGTACAGATTGCAGAGGACGTGGGTTCCGGGGAACCGAACCCACCAGCTTGCTGATCGACGGCGCTTTGCGCCACAGGTTTTCTTCATCTACCACTCTAGTATTTAGATTTTTATGCATTGGGGACAATTGCATGCTTTTTTGTTGGGGGTGGGGTAAATGGAAAGTGAGTGTTAAGGTGAAGTCTGAGTATCCCAATTCACTATACTCTTTTGGGGTTTTCTTGCCTGTGTTCTTTTTCCCCAAAAGATTGATTACTTTTTCTGTTGAACTGGCATGTCTATATCTTTTGTACATAGTTTAATTCTAGAGCATGATGGCTAAAATGATATACTGATAAACTGGAAAATGATGCATGACTAGGTATAGTAACTGATAATGGTGTGGCTCTAAGCATGACATAGAGTTACACCATTGCATCACCCTAAGTCTTAAATTCGAACTAGGTGTCTGATAATCTGTTATGGTGATGAGATGTCAAGTGAGTGTGAGGAAAATTCGAATAAGTCCACTATTGGTACTGAGCAAGAACTTGCCTGGTTAGTCCTGCTAAAAGTAAGCTGTAATAGACAATTAGGAAAGGATCATAGGCCCTTATTCAATATAGAACACTTTTAGCCTAAATAAAACCAAACCATATGAAATTTATCCTTCTTTGATCCAAATAATCTGAGCTTAAATTAGACCTTTCTTTTTCACCCCAACTGATCTTTTCTGGGAACAATGTGTTGGCCCTGGTCCCTCCTTGGACACGTGCACCTCATCTTATGCCAAAAGCATAAGTTGAGGGTGGCTAATGCAGTAAACAACCTCCATTAGGGCCCTGACCCAATTTTGGGTATTGTGTACCTTGACTCATGGCAAAGCCATGAGTTGAGGGTGGCTATTACGAGGAATGCTCTGGAAAGTGGGGTTGAAAGAACAAAGAGAGAGAAAGAACAAAAGTAAAGTGACTCAAGAATTAGTTGAAAGAAAATTAAAGAAAAACAAAAATTCACAAGAAATACAAGCAAGAAAAGAAGAGATTCACTTACACAAATGAAGAAAGAAGAGAAAATAGCAAGGTGAAAGAATATGAGAAACTGGGCGAGATAAAATGACAGAAAGTGGAAGGTTTAGCCGATATGTCAACGAGCAAAAAGTCACTAAAGTATACCTAAATATACCCTACCTTACCCTGATCCTATGTCACTAGCTAAGAAAGTCCTATCGTGATCCTAAAAGTTGTATAGCAAACTTAAGGTAGTGAAAATAAGGGCAAGCTTATGGCAATAGGTATGAATGAGTGTGACTTTGTTCTGAGAGTGAGTGTTGAAAAAGTAATCCTTATACTCAAACTAAAATCATTGTGTGAAAAATGAGGATTTTATTTTAAAGTGAGGACACTAGTTTCAATACCGGAAATGTTACCACCTCGGTGAGAAATTGAAGAGGATGGGTATTAGTGCATGGTGAGTCTGTGTCATGTTCTAATCCCACAAAATTCAAGCCTAATAGTGATAGCATGCATAGATTTGATGAGATTAATCGGGATTGATAGCCAAATGATTGCAAAGGATAAAACATGGATACTATTGTACAAAGATTGTGTAGTGAGTCATAGTGCGTCGCTTGAGGACAAACAACGAATTTAAGTTGAGGGTGTTGATATACCTTGGTTTCACGGTATAATTAATACTTTTTCCTTAAGTTTAGTGTGTCCGAAAGTCTTTTTTTGCTAATTTTTATATAAGTTTCTCTTTGTTTTGCAAGAAATTTGTCCAAAGCTGAATGCAGAGATTTTGAGCGAAGAAATGTAGAAGAAACCACCTACGGAGCTTATGACGGTCCGTCGTGCTTGTGACGGTCTGTAGGTGGCAGCGTAGTGCAGCTGCTGAAGGAAGATGGGGAAGTCTGACCAAGTGTGGGGTTACGAAGCTTGTGACGGTCCGTCGTGTCCATGACGGTCCGTCATGTCCATGACGGTCCGTCCTGCAGGTTCGTCATGAAGTTCAGAGAAGTAATCCCAGTACCCAGATTCCAAGAGTTGAAGTGTTTTGGAACGAAGACCCTCGACGGACCGTTGTGCCTATGACGGTCCGTCTTACTTGCCGTCGAGGGGAATGAAGAGAGCAGCAGAAGAAATTGCACAAGTATGGGACGACGGAGTCCATGACGGTCCGTCGTGACCACGACGGTCCGTCGCGAGGTCCGTCGACCCAGCAGCGTTTTGGCAGATTTCCAGCAATTAGAATTCTTGTTTAATTATGTTTTTGTTTTTTTATAAATAGTTCGAAAAACCTCGTTTTTGAGGTTAGACACAAAATAGTTAGACTCTATTATATTAGACATCATATTCTTAGACTTTGTGTATTAGTGTTGGATTTTGAGATTCTTGCAAGTGATTTTTAGTGATTAATCAAGCAAACTTTTGGATTTTACTCTTTCTCATTGAAGTAAGTACATGAATTCTTATTTAATATATTTGAAGATGACTATGGGTAACTAAACTGCATAACTAGGGTTGTGGGAACCATAGGCAAATAATGAGATAAAACCTAACTAAAATAACAATTCTAGAATAGTGTCTTGCACGTATTAATAATTCTTTCGCTTAGAAGTCTTTTTAACGGATGGCCAACGTTAGAACTCGCCTTAATGCTACTTTCCGGACCAAGGAGGTAGATAATAGGAAAAGAATTACTAACATAGATTTATTGTATACTATCTAATAAGCTAGTATTGATTTGTACGAGGTAATAACTCAGTCAAATATCGAATACGATGCTTAATATGAGGTAAAGATAAGGGTTAGGATAGCAACACACGTAGCCGGACCAAGGTGCGGAGTGAGATTTTCTAGATGCCGGACCAAGGATTTAGAAATACATAACTTATCACTTTGCATGCAAGATACTAGGAAAGAATTGTTATAGTTAGAATTATCATGTTATGAACCTCTGGGGAACACGTAAACCCTAGTTACTTTGATTAATTGATTAAAATCCAATTGTCAAAGCTGTTAAGTGTCTCTTTCAAGTTCGTTATTTATTTTCACTCATTTAGAAATAGAAACCCACCTTTTTATTGTTTTACTTTCCAAGGAAGTCATTGACCAAACAATAGTAATAATAGGTTGAAGTTAAGTCTAGACTATTTTCCTCGTGGGAACGATCCCAACCTCACTAGTTGGGTTATTTACTTGACACGACCGCTTTACTTCTTATTTGAGAAGTAAGTTTGAGCATATCAAATGGTAAGAATGTCATGGTGACCTCAGAGTGGTACTTCGTATGAATAGTAATATAGGACGCTATTCCTACATATAACTTAGGGTTAATTAGATGATGGTTTCAATGTGTTATAATGACATACATTATGTATATGCTTATGTCTTATATTTTTATACTAAAGATGCAAGATGATTCTCAAACTTGTTAAATGTATGGTTTCCAAGTCCTTTTTAGCATGACTTTTGCATGGCTATCATACCTTGTACATATATGTGCAACCGATATTTCTTTTACATATTTACAAAGTGTAGGTTATGAATCTTAATGTGACTTGTAGCGCTCAGCTCTTGGATTGACTCTCTCCAAAGCTAGTGGTGAGTCCTCAAGGTTCGAGGACGAGAGTTCTTATTTCTAGTTTCCTTTATTATCATTTTATTTTTCGGACAATGTTGAAGGGTTGCAGCCCTATTATGGATTCAAAGTAGTATTAGATGGTCATGTGAGACAAAGTGAGACTTCCACTGTTTTAAAATAAATGTTTTGATTTTATAGATTAGAATTATTAAATTTCGTACCATTTTCTTATGTCTTATTTTATGAATGTTATGAGGCTTATATGAGGCTCTTCGGAGTACTATATGTCGTGTCACATTAGGGGTGTAGGCCCGGGTTGTAAAAATGTAGGAGGGTCTCGCTAGTTTCATTATGTAAGAGGGCCGTGATAATCCCATTATGTCGAAGGGTCCTTCTAATAAATTAACATTATATAGGAGGGTCTTGCTTGTCACATTATATAGGAGGATCCTGCTAAACTAAATCTCATTATGTCGAAAGAATTTGCTTGAATTCCATCTGAAGTATGAACTTCCAACCTTTCCTCTTTCTTTAAGAAAAGTTGCTAAACTGAGTAATCAAATACAACCATAACATTATATTCTTTATTTTTAATTTTAAATATCTCCGAATAGGAAGTGTTTATCCTAAGACAAAATAATAAATAAATATCTTAGACTAGGAAATGTTTATCCTAGGAGAAAAAAATGCATGTAAAATTTTATTTTATATTTTTTTTCTTTTCTTGTAATAATATTTAAAAAATTGAGTCTTCAAGATATCCTTTATGTCGAGAACATTTCTCTATTATTTTTTAAAAATATTGCGGTCAATTGTGATATTGGCTTTGAGGATGATTGTTCTCTTGTTGTTGCCCTGATTTAAGCTAATTTCAGCTTGAGATAGACTATTTTCATTCACTAGTCTTCTCATCTTGATAATTTTATAAATATCTCTAGTTGTTCAAAAATTTAAATTTCAGGTTTGTCATATTGTTTCCACCGTCCGCCCTCCAGAATCATTAAATCTTGTATTCATATAAATTTGCAAAATTTGTCAATTTTTGACAAGTTACTAAGCATGTCACTATTTCTTAAATAACATCACATCTGATGTGCTGAAAGAACTTTGTTTTTTGCAAATGAAGAGATGGTTGAAAATTTTAAATCATTCTCTACATACTTTAATGATGACTAAATACAAAACCGAATTGAGATATATAAAAAAAAAAATCCTTTTGAGAGAAAAATGAAAATAAAAATAAGAAGGGACTCATGTGAGATTAAATGACTTGATCTGTCCAATCAATCTAAACATTATCTTTGTCAAACTTTCAGCATTTTGAAGTAAGGCTTTTATAACCTAATTTCTGTAATAGATTCATGCCTCACATTCCACTTGTGGTGCTTCAAAAGGTTTTTCACCAACATCTCACTCATTTTGTATGTCTCTCACTCACCTTGGTCTTATTGTTCCCCGAGTATTTTTCCCAATAAGGCTCTCTCATTTTTTAGTTTCTCTCAACATAAATGATGCCTTATAGTGCTTCCAAGGATTTTCATCGATAAGATTTCCTTAGTTTTCACATCTTATGAGAAGGACGTGACTTTTTTCTTTATATGATAATCAACGTAAAAGCTTGTTTGACTTGTCATTGTTGAAAGTTGATCAGAAGATATTTATTTGGATTGTAATGTGGCTTTTGAAATATGTTACAAAGGAAGGATCGACATAAAATCTCAAGGACATTGCTGTAATTGGGTTAATATCTTTTTATATAAACTCTTTTTTGGAAAAATATAATAAAATAATGGGTTAGTGCCCTAGTACCCCCCTCAACCTATCCCCGAAATCTTAGAGACACACTTATACTATACTAAGGTCCTATTACCCCCCTGAATTTATTTTATTAATAATTTTTTACCCGTTTTTAGCCTACGTGGCACTATCTTGTGGACCCAACGATGGTTGACTTTTTTTTTCAAAATAGTGCCACGTAGGCTAAAAAGGGGTAGAAAATTACTTATAAAATAAGTTCAGGGGGGTAATAGGACCTTAGTATAGTATAAGTGTGTCTCTGGGATTTCGTACATAGGTTGAGGGGGTACTTGTGCATTTTCCCTAAAATAATAATAAAAAGAATAGTTAACTATTCTTATTAGCTTTGCCAAGTTTTTGTTATGAGGATTTTTAAGACTTTTTTCTTGGTTGGACCGAATATCAAAATAAGGTTGTCTATGTATATTGTCAAAGCAAGAATCAAGTTGAGCGTAGTTCACGAAGTTTGTTCTTTTATAGTTATTGGTTTTTTTCAAACTGTTTCCATTTTTTTACTCTTTTTTGTGACTTCTATTTTATTTTTTACTCTTTACTTTTCCCTTTTTTGACTGAATTTTGATTCCAAAAGAGGGGTATGAAAGAAAATAAATTAAAGCTCAAAAGGGGTAGCAAAGGATTACGCGGTGCTCGGATAAGTAGAACAAAATGCCTTAATCATACCAATTATTACAAATGTCAAATTTAAGCATGTTCTTTAAAATGTGAAAATCATACATTATCTTTTTGCAACGTACGCATTGATGGATACGTATATCATTTTTGTTCCATATTTTTCAGCTTGAAATCTTCAGTTGTGTAATAACTTCTTGACAACAAATGACATATGTCTATTTAAATAAAATTTATTTTTCTAAGCATTTTTTCTACTAAAGGAAATATCAAGGTGGTGTTTAAGTCCTTTATAAATTTCCTCAAATGTTTTTCTTTTTTGACTTCTTTGGTATATTCATCCCTTAACTAGATATAATCTTATGATCGGACTAAATCATCTTGCATAGCATGTAACAAAAAATGAATTGAATAGAGATGCACATATGGAAAGCAAATAGAACGGATCATGACACACGACAAATATTATATTATGATATAAGGACTTGTGACAAGATATCAAACTAAATTTAGGTTACAACTCTATAATAACCCAAAACTACGACAAGACTCAATAAACAAACACATAAGATAAATGATAGAAAGGTCCTACTTACTAATTGCATAGAAGAAACGAAGACAAAATAAACCATCCATATACTCTTTTTAAAGAAAAGAATAGTGTCTCCCGACACCATGTTGGACTTCTTAGCCATTGATTTACATGTTAGCCTTCATAAAAGCTCCACCCATTTCAATTCTTTTTTTCTTCAAAATTTTCACATTATTTGTCATCACATACCATCTCGATAATGTTTACATCGCTATGCACCGGCAGCGAAACTCTTAGTAGCGTTTGGTAGGTCATATTTTGAACTACAATCATCTTTGACTGAATCATCTATTCCACATTTATTCTTAAATATCGACAATTGTCAGTACTGTTCCCTGGAGCATTAGAATGGTATGTACACCATTTTGTAGGATTGAAACCTTTTGGATGTGGATCCACGTAATTATTCAGGAATTGACAATATCATACTCAAATGTTTTAATTTCTCCAATAAGTTTGTGTAAGACTCTCCAATTGGTGTGAAACTTTTCATAGGTCTTTGACCTCCTTCAAATTTATGTCTTGGATGGGTATGATAAGGTGCTCAAAAATTTTGAGAAGAAGAATGACATTTTTTATTTGTTGGTGCTCACCATTGAGGATAGTTTGGTTGATATGCATATGGTTGGGCAACATAGACTGCATATTGAGGTGGGATAATAGAGTATTTTGTGTCTTTGGTGGGGAGATAGTAATGAAATTTATGTGGTTCATATTGATAAATTGGACCCCTAAGATATTTTTGCGTGTCTTACACAACATTTGCAACATCTTTCTTCATTTCCTTTCCCCCAAGATTTCTTGATGTAGTTTTTAGTCACATGTGTTGTTGCTTTCAGGGCAGCTTGACTTACAATTTTTCCACACTTGATGTCATTTTCCACAATATGTCTAATCTTAATAACTTAAGTGAATTTTTTTCAAACAATGGAAAGTAAATAATGAAAATAGTCCGGTTCTTGTGTTTGGAGGAAAACATCAATCATTACTCTTTCATTTGCGGCTTAACCTTAGCAGCATGCTCCTTCCACCTAATATCATGTTCCACAAATTATTTTGGTGGTCTTTTTCTTCATGTTTTCAAGTGAGTACGATCTGGAACTAGTCATTATTATATTGAAAGTTTTGAAGAAAACATGTAGCCAAAGCATTTCGTGTATGGTAGTTAGAAGTATCTTGATCTATGAACTATTCTCAGGCTATTCCCATCAAAATTTTCCCAAAATAAGCCATGAGAAATTCTTCATTGCTTTTGACCCCTCTAAGTTGATTATATTATCTCTTTAAGTGAGTTATAGTTCTACATGTCTATCATAATTCTCGAACTTTGGAGTTTTAAAACCAATGGCCAAATGAACGTGGGAAACATGCACAAATCATTGAACGAAATACTTTTGTGACCTTAAAATCCTTGAATATATCTTACACTATGTTCTAAACTCTTCATTTTTCTAACCATTTCTTGATGTTCCTCATTCTCAACAATTTTTTTAGCTTCAACAATGAAATTATACTGATGAGTGTGAGGTAATAGATTGAAATTTAAAAGTCACTTCAGAGGATGTAACCATGAGCATTGTTGGATTTTTGCACCATTATTGTCTTCCAGATGGTATTAGTCATCACATTTGACATGAAAAGTGTATTACTTGTCATAGGAGTACTTAAAGGGCGCAATGTTGAAGTTTCAGAGGCATTGGATGTGGCCAAATTAAGGTGGATAGATTCGATCACTTGTCAACACTTGGATAGGGGACGACATATTCATATTCAAATAGTCACAAATTGAGGATGGTGGAGCTTGTTCATTCATCCAGGCTTTGTACATTTCTGTCATTTTCTGTCTTAAAATCCTTTCTTCATTTAATGTCGTTGATTCTTGTGACATCATGTGATTTTGGACCTCATCATTTTCTAAATATGTTCCCCCTTTGCGGGTAATTTTCTCTTTCCCTTTTGACCATGTATAATGGGAATGATATGTCAGCTTAACCACAAATCAACCACCTTAAGTTAACTATGTGCATAGATGATAAAGTTTGTTAGGGTTAGATATTCTTCAATATAACCACATGTTGCACGTCATACATACACAAGTCTTTTTGTTTATCGAATGTGTTTAGAAAGTCTAATGTTTAATCCTAACTAGCTCAACTATATTTATTTCTTATTGTTATTTTATTATATTTTTATGTTTATTTATTTATTGTTGAACTTTTAAGACAATATCTTTTGTTTTCTTGATTTATTACAAGAAAATTAAGAAACAATCTTTTTTTTAGCTTGAACTTCGTGCTAAAATTAAATAAAAATAAATATAATTTTTTGACTTTTCATTTAAGATAAAACTTTTTTTGTAATAAGAAAAAAAAGTTGCCAAATAAAGACTACAACATTTTTTTAGAAAATTTGATAAGATGTTTTTAAAAAAATTTCAATAAAATCATCGAACCCAAAGAGAGTTGCCTACGTATCCTATTAAGATGAGAATCATGTGTGCGTAGTTAGTTCATATTGGACGGTTAAAATAATAATAAAAACTTGAGTTAACAAATGGAATATTTCTCAAGTATTATGAAAGCAAAATATTTCAAAAAAAATTATATTAATCGTTCAAAACGAACATAAATACTTTTTTAGTAAAGTAGATAAAGTTTATTCGTTTCATGTATTACTAACTTCAAAAAGAGAAATAAACTATTTTATTTTTCTCTCCTTTTTATTTTGTAGAAATCGAAAAATAACATTTTTCTCTCATTTCACTAATCACAATAAAATGAGTTAACTTGCAAAGACTTTCTAAGTAAATGCAATTTCATTTGTAAATAAAATGATCTTAAGTGGTCAAGTAATAGAGGGATATTTGTCCTAGATGGACTCAACTCTTGTTTTTAGTCCCTCTAAGTAAAATGCAAATGATGCAAATAAGCGGAGCTTACTAGTTATTACCATTTCTATGTTTCAGGTTTACTACGAAAAGAATGGTGTCTAGCCTGACTTACCCGAGTGGAGAACTCGAGTCAGGGACAACTTATCGATAGCAGCACTATTCAGACTATATTGTTTGTCCAACTCCGCTTAACATGTGCGATTAGTAAATGTCTTACTTGGTGTCAAGACACTCCAGTGTTATCTCAATAGAAGTAGGGTGCATAATTGCATTCATGTAAATGTGTGTGAAGTGTCACTAGAAACTTAGAGTGATTGAGTAAGATGAGATAATTTAATACAATTTAATAATATAAAAGCAATAAATAAGCAGAAAGTAGCACATTAGACCATAATACAAAATATATCCCAAAAAGACAATAAAATCAAGCTAAAGTCAATATAACAAAGCTCAGATTTTGGTTATTCCCTAGTGGAGTCAACAGAGATGTGACACCCTTATTTTCCCACGCGGTAGGTATTACTTTAACTTTTTTAGACTCATCTCTTGGTATTGAGTTATGGTGTTCCAAGTTACCTTTTTGAATCCTTAATTAAAAGGAAACGACTCTTCATTTTGGTCTGCAAACTAGAAATTTGGTTAGAAGTTATGTTTACCAAGGTGAAGTATTAGGCATCCCTCGAGTCCAGTTGTTCAAGCACATACGCTTTTACTGACTCATACTAATTTTTACTATCGTTTTAATATATATTTATAGGACTGATTTGCCCGCATTTTTATTTGTTGAACTTTTAATTAGTCTGACCTAGATGCGTAACCGCATTGTTGGTCTTGATATTTAGAGGCATATCTTCATTTTCCTCTAGAGTACCTCACACCTAATAATCTCTATTTACACATATTTATTTAATTTACTAAAAGCTAATTATTAAAATAATTTGTCCAAGGTGTGTAACCACATCTTTCTTTTATTGTCTAAAAAATGATGTGTAACCATATTCTTAGTTGAAACAAATATTTTAAAAAGGTATATAAAAGTTTGTTTGATCTCAAAAATAATTATTTTCCGTTATAAATAAAAAAACAACTTATTCAAAGAAAAAAATTATTATTAACTCTGACTAAATTTGTCTAAGATCCAGCAAGTTAAATTTAAATAGTAAACAAAAAAATGATATGATTTATATATAAGATCCTTAAGATTATAATTTTGAAATGTTAACACCAATAGAAATTGTATAGCAATAATAATTCAATTAATGAATCAATCAAGCTTAAGCAAAAAATTATTATTATAAATAAAAACAAAACTCAATATACTAACTCTAAATTCTTAATTAATTTTTTCTATTCAATGAAATTCTACATGACATTAATAGAAACTTATTCAAAGCATAAAAATAGTACAATAATAAATGACAACAAATATATTTATTTTCAAATTTATTTCAATAGAATTATGAATGAAACAAAAACTTTATATAAAAAAAGTATCATAAAGTTACATCAAATTCCGTAAATAAATAGATAAGGCAAAGTCGAATATCTTAAATTAACAAAATGAGTACCGCAAAATTTTAAAGTGAAAATCGATAAGAACCTTCACGAATATTCCTTGGTGTGGTATGTTGGTATGTTTGTTCTTCTCATATGTCGCTGGATGCTGCAGTGTATGGGAAATGTTATAGGAAGTTTATTTGTGTGGGGTATGTTGCTGATTTTTCTAGGGGTGCAGCATGTGTGTTGCTTCTTCCTTTTTTTGTATGTTGTACGGTGTGTGTTTGCTTAGGATGGTTGTGAGGGTGTTTTGGTTGCTGAATTTTTTTTCTTCATGTGTGTATTATTTCTTCTTTTCTTTTCTTTTTTTGGTTTGGTGGGATAGTTTTTGGGGAGAGTCGGCAAAATAGCCACTCTCCAAACTTAATTGGACATAAAGATAAAAGTCTCAAAAATTAGGTGATATAGTCACTATTAATGACATCACCCACAAGCCCTAATTGATACATACAAAAGAGCTCTCTATGTGTTAATATCTTCACTCTCCCCCCCCCCCCTTTCTTTTCCCACTAATTTGGAATAATACATATGTGTTTATATTTGTTAAAAATTATTTTAAGAAAACAAAAGGACAAACAAACGAGAGAGAAAGCAGAGCTCATTCTAATGCTAGCTGTCGAAATAGTGACGATTCCGGCGAGCTTTTCGGACAACATATCCATTTTCAAGGTAACATCATCATCATCTTGTACTCCATAGTCATGTTTTCTCCATTTTCTTTCAAAAAATAAGCTTCAAAATGATTTTCCCACCATTTTAGATATTTGAGAAATCTTCCATAATAAACACTTTATAACTCATTATAGATACATTTTATTAGTTTAAAAGCATTAAAAAAAATTTCGCCATTGCAACAACTGAATTTTTCAACCACATTCCCATTCTGTCCTGTTTCTGTACGGATGTCAGACTTCATCGATCATTAACGACTGATACTGTAATCTATTTTATATCTTTGTAGTTGATTATAGCATTGATTGAATTTGTTGTTGCTGATGGTGATTATATGGGAGTATGGGGGGAGACTCACAAAAGTTGGAATTGCAAATATTTTAGTAAGATGACAGTGCCCATTGTGTTACGTTGCAATGGTTCATATGAAGATATGATTGCAAGCGTAATTGAGGCTGGTGAGTTAATGTGCGAACCAAATGACTTGGTGAAAAGCTATCAAATGAAATGGAGGGGGAAAATACATCTCAGATTCATAAAAAATGATAGGAATGTGAGCTTGTACATGTTAGATATTGGTATTGATAGCTCTAGGCCTAGACTAAGGATAAACGTCAACGTGAGGCATCCAATTGAACCAACAAATTCATCTAACGAAGACAATGATTCGATTGGAGATTAAAGATTGGGTGATCATTCAGAGGAGATTAGGTGATCATTCAATGAATATGTATGATCCAACTAATGTGGAAAATCAACCGGTAGATGCGGAAGATCCCAAACCCGAATGTTGGGAAGAAAAGCAGGGTCAAAACGAACAGGGATCACAATGAAATCATTCGTTCTCTGATGGAACTAATTTATGTATAAATCAAACTTTTAGTAACGTAAATGAGTCGCAATTGTTTATAGCCGAAGCGGCGGCAAAAAGACCTTTGATTTTTCTATTGTGAAGAGTTGTACTAAATACTTAAAGGTGAAATGTGTATCTCGCAACTGTGCATGGATGTTGCGGGCAAGAAAATATGGGTGTTCAGATAAATTTCATATGTATAAGTAATTTGGCGAACGTAGTTGTGGCGTTGAACACGCCAATAGTATCCATAGAAAAATTTCAATCAAGGTGATTACTTCACTTTGTGTATATGTATCGTGATGTCAAGGGCCCAAATGTTAAAGAGGTTCAAAGAGCTATGTTTAATTATTTTCATTGTAGTCCAAGCTATTGGAAATGTTGGAAGGATGGTATGGTTGCTAAGGAAATGGTTCAAGGGGAAAGCGGAGAACGGATATTCATACTTACCGTCTTTTTCTTACATGTTCGAGACACTTAATGCTGGTTCTAGTTATTGTTTTATTATAAACAAGGATAATTATAGGTTCATGTATTATTTCTTTCCCTTCGATGCTTGCATTAAGGGATTTTCCCACATGAGAAAGGTAATTGCGGTTTATGGCACTCATTTACATGGTAAATACGAGGGCGTGTTGTTGAGTGTTGTGGCACAAGATATAGAGAATCATGTTTATCTGATTTCCTTTTGTGTCGTAGACAAAGAAAATGATGCATCTTGGACATTCTTTTTTGAGAAATTGACGGAGATTGTGGTTGATGAACCAGTTTTGTGTCTATCTCCGATAGACACAAGAGTATTGCCAATGGTATTGTGAATCACCAAAAATATTGTATGAGACACCTCGGTGAAAATCTTTGCGTAAATCATCATTGTGGAGATTACCTTTATCTTTACTATAATGTGGCAAAGACTTATTCTTTAAAGGAGTTTGGCAATCGTTTTGTACAATTCAAGAATAAATGCCTCGCGGCAGCCATCGTCCTTGAGCATGATATTGGTTTTAATAAATTGAGTAGGACACATTTTCCTGGCAATAAATATGATGTGTTGATCACGAATGTCGCTGAGTCACTCAATGCTATGTTGATAGACGAAAGATACTATCCCGTGGCATCTATATTTAATTAAATTGCTAAGAAGTTTGGAGTACTTTGTAGGGAGAGGCATGTTCATATCCTCAAATCTATGAGTAATCAAACGGTGCCAGTTGCGGATAAAATCACAAGAAAACAAAAAATCGAGGGCGACTCCTTGTATGTTGAGAATATAAACGGGGACAACAATCAATTTACCGTGTTCGGTGTGGGTGTTACTGCCTATGTGGACATACTGGAAAATTCATCCTCATGTAGGGATTATGACTTGATCAAGATACCTTGTGCTCACGCGATGGCCGCTTTGCGATCGAAACATGCAATGAGTATGGTATGAGCATCTATGAGTACTATTCGCCTTTGTATAAGTTGAAGCATACCCTCTTTGTATTAATGTTGTCCCTCTCGGGTCGGAATGGTGTGTTCCTGAAGAATTGCTTAATGTGAAGATTCTTCCGACTCTTCTCGATACTAAACTAGCAGAAAACGTGTCAAAATCATAAATAAGAATTTCAAGAACAAGAGAAGGAAAAAATGTTCAATTTGTAAGAGAACTGGACACAAGAGAACTACATGTGTGAACAACACATCTTAAACAAGCTTGATAGAATTTGTTTTTGTAATGAAGCTACTGCTTGTTTTTTTACTACTGTAATCGAGCTTCTATTTTTTTGGTACTGTAATCAAGCAACTCCTAGCATTTTGGTCAATTTATTGTCATATATTATTGTAATTACTCATGATCTATAGATCAGTCAAAAGATAACATACATTTTTTACAATGTCTATATATATGAAAATTATTAATATATGAAAATTACTAATATATAAAAATTATGAACATATTAAAATTATTAACATATGAAAATTATTAAGATATGATACTTATTAATATAATGAAAATTATATACATATTAAAATTATTAACATATTAAAATTATTATCATATTGAAATTATTAACATATAAACTTATTAATACATGAAAACTATTAATAAATGAAAATTAACATATAAAATTATTAAACTATTAAAATTATTGATATATAAAAATTATTAATATATGAAATTATTAAAATATGAAAATTATTAATATATGAAATTATTAAAATATGAAAATTATTTACATGTGAAAATTTTTAATATATGAAACTTATTAATATATGAAAATTATTTATATATGTAAATTTTTAAAATATGAAAATTATTAATATATGAAAGTATTAAAATATGAAAATTATTAACATGTGGAAATTATAACTAATTAAACTATAAATAATACAAACCAAACGAATTCTTAATGAATGTCAAAAAAGTTGAATTTGAACTATTGTTATCGTTGTAAAATATGTACTAGTTGTCAAAATCTATAGACACCTTAGACAATCGATGCATATATATGTGTAGTGTGTGTATGATCAATGAGATTTACAGTCTGACATTAATAATGTATATTTGATTTTATGTCAATGTTAAAGCATTTTCGATAATGCAGGTAGTAGAATATGATAGTTATATATAGACCAAAAGCAGTAAGAATTTAAAAAGACGGCAGTTAATTAATAATAAATTATATTTTTAAAATTTATCCAATTCAATAAGTGTAAAGAAGTCATATGATCTTGTAAGATCCCACATAAATTGGGTGTGAATATTAGAGATGTATGAGGAAGAATTGTTGTTACACGAACAACATCCTACGAACAATGTTTGAGAAAACATAGGTGTCACGACCCAAATCCGGGCCGCGACTGGCACCCACATTTACCCTCCTATGTGAGCGAACCAACCAATCTAAACCTTAACATTTCAATGTAATATCATCATAAAGTAATGCGGAAGACTTAAACTCATTAATAAAATCAATAACTATTATTATCCCCAAAATCTGGAAGTCATCATCACAAGAACATCTACAATCAAATGACTAAACTAAGAATGTCTAAGAACTAAAAATACATAAAAGCTAGTCCATGCCGGAGTTCAAGGCATCAAGACTTGAAGAAGAAGATCCAGTCCAAGCTAGGCGTATTAGCTCACCCTGAATTTCCGGTGTAGTAAGACTGGCTTGAATCACTGCTGAGTTGAAGATGACGGAACGTTCGCTGTATTCCACAATTAGCAAAGAAGAAAACATAAAAGTAGGGGTCGATTACAACCACAAGTACTGAGTAGATATCATCGGCCAACTCAAAATAGAAAACAGTATATATATCAGTTAATATCATAAATCAACTATAAAACTCAACATGTAGCAACAACAAGTACTATAATCATCAAAAAGTACCATTAAGTTCATCCATGAGGGCTCAAGCCTCAATACCATGCTCATTTGGGAATTAAGTTCATTATGTTGAGTATATTCTCATCTTTCACGATTCATTATTCATATTCCTCTTGTGTCGATGCGTGACACTCCGCTCCCTCATATTCATTAATCCTCTTGTGTCCGATGCGTGACACTCCGATCCCCTAAATCTACGTGTCGGTTCGTGACACCCGATCCCTACATCTACGTGTCGGTTCGTGACACCCGATCCCCTAAATCTACGTGTCGGTTCGTGACACCCGATCCCTAAATCTACGTGTCGGTTCGTGACACCCGATCCCTAAATCTACGTGTCGGTTCGTGACACCCGATCCCCTATATGTGTCCGATGCGTGACACTCCGATCCCTAATTCTACGTGTCGGTTCGTGACACCCGTCCCACTAATACTATGTGTCGGAGCGTGACACTCCGATCCACTAATTCTCATTATATCCGTTCATCAAGCCTTCTCTATACCAAGGCATCATCAATCCCATTACTTTAATTCATCAAGCCTTCTTTTATACCAAGGCCTTATCATTAACAAGTAGATTAAAGTTTCTTTCCAGATTTGGGATTCAATAGCTTCACATGCTTATTTATTCATAATTACATAATAACATCATTCATGCAAGCATACAATTAAGCATATAGAAGGGTTTTACAATACTACTAACATATATCATTCGCTATTAAGAGTTTACTATGAATAGCATGAAAAACCATAACCTACCTCCACCGAAGAATTGAAATCAACAAGCAAGAATTCCAAGCGTTGACACCCTTTTTCCCTTTGATCGACCGCTCTCTCAATTCGTTTCTCCCTTTTCTCTCTTGTTCTTTCTCTTTGTTTTATTCAAACCCTCTTTCCTTTACCCTAATTATTGTATAATTAAGAATAAAAGAGGACAATAAAATCCCCTAATTAACTTAAGGTTACCTCTTTTAACCCCTAAGTAATTAGACTTATTAATATAAACCCTCAATCTTTATAATTAAGGAAAGAATAGTCAAAAACGACCCTTAAAACGTGGGGAGAAATCCTAAAGCGCCGGGATTGTGCGGCTGTGGCGGGCGTCGTACTGCGACGGTCCGTCACGATGGCCGTCGCCTCCTCCCGATTTTGGGTGGTGCGGCGGCCGTCACCCCTGTGACGGTCCGTCCTGGCCCCTCCGTCATGACGGTCAGAAACTCGTTTTCTTGCACCAATTTCTCAAAAGTTGAAGTGTTTTGCAACGGGTACTCACGACGGTTCGTCAGGGGTGTCACGGTCCGTTCTGCCATTTCGTTACGAAGTTCAGAGAGTCGATTTTCAGTACCCAAATTAAAAATTCTAAGTGTCATGGGACGGAACACCCACGACGGTCCGTCGAGCCTGAGACGGTCCGTCGTCAGTCCGTGGTTTCAGCCGCTTTTTCGAGAATTTGTTCTCACGCTCTAAAACGACTAAGCAGTCGTTACAATAGATACCAATTTACCCATCGCTCGTCCCTAACGATCAAAAGAAGAAAAAGCATGGGCGAAGAGGAGTACCTGAATCAGAAGCGGATGTGGGTATTTCTCTTGCATATCCGCCTCCTTCTCCCAAGTAGCCTCTTCAACCGGTCGATTCTTCCATTGGACTTTGATGGATGCAATTTCTCTCGACCTCAACTTGCGAACCTCCCTATCTAATATAGCAACAGGCTCCTCCTCATATGACAAGTTCTCATCGAGTAAAGCGAATCCCAACGGATGATGTAGTTTCCATCTCCATGGTATCTTTTCAACATGGACACATGAAATACGGATGTACTCCGGACAGCCCTGGGGCAAGGCTAATTCATAAGCCACCTCCCTACTCGCTTTAGTACCTCAAATGGTCCAATATACCTTGGACTTAGCTTACCTCTTTTGCCAAACCGCATCACCCCTTTCATAGGTGAAACCTTCAACAAGACTCGTTCACCTTCCATGAACTCCAAGTCTCTAACCTTTCGGTCTGCATACTCCTTTTGTCTACTTTGCGCCGCTAGAAGCTTTTCTTGAATGCCCTTCACCTTATCTAACGAATCCCTTAAAAGATCGGTACCCCAAGGTCTAACCTCGAATGCATCAAACCAACCAATGGGAGACCTACATCTCCTCCCATACAATGCTTGAAATGGAGGCATGTCAATGCTTGAGTGATAGCTATTATTGTATGAAAACTGCGGTAAGGGTAAGAAGCTATCCCAATGGGCACCAAAGTCTATCACGCATGCGCCAAGCATATCCTCCAACACTTGAATCGCTCGTTCAGGTGACCATCGGGCTGAGGGTGGAATGCAGTACTAAGGACCAACCTAGTACCCAATTCCGCATGCAATGTTTTCCAAAACTTAGAAGTAAACTGCGTACCTCTATCTGATATAATGGAGAGTGGAACCCCATGCAATCGAACGATTTCTGAGATATAGATCTTGGCTAACTTCTCTGCATTGTAAGTCACCTTGACCAGAATAAAATGAGCAGACTTAGTTAACCTATCAACAATCACCCAAATGGAGTCATACTTACCCATTGTCCTTGGGAGACCAACCACAAAGTCCATAGCAATTCTTTCCCACTTCCATTCCGGAATGGGCATTCTCTGAAGTGTTCCTCCGGGCCTTTGGTGTTCATATTTCACTTGTTGACAGTTTGGACACTTGGCAATAAAGTCAACAATATCACGCTTTATTCTACTCCACCAAAAGTGTTGCTTTAAGTCACGGTACATCTTGGTCGCACCCGGATGTATAGAATACTTTGAACTATGAGCCTCTGTCAGAATAGTGTTGATCAAATCATCAACTCGGGGTACACATACCCTTCCCTTGATTCTCAAAACACCTTCTTCATCGATTGTCGCTTCTTTGGCCTCTCCTTGCAACACTTTGTCTCGGATTCGCCTTAGTTTCTCATCATCAAACTGTTTTCCCTTAATCTTGTCAAGAAAAGAAGATCTCGACTCCACACTAGCTAACAATCCTCCCTTCTCATTTACTTCTAACCTCGTCAAATCGTTAGCCAAAATCTGCACTTCTCTAGCCAATGGGCGCCTAGAAGCTTGCAAATGAGCTAGACTTCCCATGCTTCCCGCTTTCTACTCAAAGCATCGGCTACAACATTCGCCTTCCCGGATGGTACAAGATAGTGATATCGTAGTCCTTTAGTAGTTCCATCCATCTCCTTTGTCTCAAGTTCAAATCTTTACGAGTAAAGGCGTCTTTGAAGGCTACGATGATCCGTGTAGACTTCACACTTAACCCCATACAAATAGTGTCTCCATTGTTTTAGTGCAAATACTACCGCGGCCAACTCCAAATCATGGGTCGGATAGTTACGTTCATGCACCTTTAATTGCCTCGAAGCATAAGCAATCACATTTTTCTCTTGCATTAACACCGCACTCCAACCCGAATAGGATGCATCACAAGAAACAATGAAGTCTTTACCCTCTATTGGCAAGGTAAGAATTGGTGCGGTAGTCAACAAAGTCTTAAGCTTCTGAAAGCTTTCCTCACATTCATCTGACCATACAAATGGAACATTCTGCTTAGTCAAGTTCGTCAATTGAGAAGCAATAGAAGAGAATCCCTTGACGAATCGGCGGTAGTAACTAGCTAACCCCACGAAGCTCCTTATTTCTGACACATTAGTGGGTCTTACCCAATTCTTCACTGTCTCAATCTTAGAAGGATCTACCATCACTCCATCCTTAGAAACTACGTGCCCCAAGAAGGACACTGCATCTAGCCAAAACTCACACTTAGAGAACTTGGCATAAAGCTGTTTCTCCCTCAACATTTCCAATACTATTCTCAAATGTTCCTCATGTTCCTTCTTGCTCTTCGAGTATACCAATATATCATCAATAAATACGATTACGAAGAGGTCCAAATATGGCTTAAAAATCCCGTTCATCAAGCTCATGAACGCAGCAGGGGCATTCGTAAGACCAAAAGACATCACCACAAATTCGTAATGCCCATACCTCGTTCGAAAAGCGGTTTTTGGCACATCCGTTGCCCGTATTTTCAATTGATGATAACCGGATCTCAAGTCAATCTTAGAGAAGACACAAGCACCTTGTAACTGATCGAACAAGTCATCAATGCGAGGAAGAGGATACTTGTTCTTGATAGTTACCTTATTGATTGTGCGTAGTCTATGCACATCCGAAAACTCCCATCCTTCTTCTTCACAAACAAAACCGAGCACCCCAAGGAGATGCACTTGGTCTAATGAAGCCCTTGCTCAACAACTCTTGAAGTTGAGCCTTTAACTCTCTTAATTAGTGGAGCCATTCTATCTGAGGGTATAGAAATGGGCGAGTACCGGTTCAAGATCAATGCAGAAGTCAATATCCCTATCTGGTGGCATACCAGGAAGATCTGCAGGAACACATCCAAAAATTCTCGAACTACCAAACCGATTCGATTGAGGGTACTTGGATGGTGTCATCCCTAAGACGTGCTAAGAAAGCTAAACAACCCTTACTAACCATCTTCGAGCACCAAGAAAGGAGATAATACGCACCGGATTGGAAGTGTAGTCGCCTCCCACACTAACGGATCGCCTCAGGCTTGGCTAACGCCACCGTTTTAGCATTACAATCCAAAATTGCAAAATTCGGAGAAAGCCAAGTCATACCAGAATTACATCAAAGTCACCCATTTCTAAGATAACCAAATCTACGTAAGTGTTGCTCCCACAAAATTCACCAAACAAGACCTATACACTTTTTCAACTACCACGGACTCACCCACCGGAGTAGAAACACGAATAGGCATATCAAGTAATTCACAATGTAGATTTAGACCATTAGCAAATGATGTAGATACATATGAAAACGTGGAGCCAGGGTCAAATAATATAGATGCCATGCAATCACAAATCAAAAGGTTACCCGTGATGACAAAGATCGACGCCTCCGCTTGATCTCCCAGGGAAAGCGTAACAATGTGCCCCATTATTTGTCCGTCCGTTGCCCCTACCATGTTGCGTAGTAGTGGCTCCGGTTGCCCATCACCTCTGCCGTTTTGGTGACCACCATTACCTCGACTACCACGCCCTCCGAATAACGGCCTCTACCATGACCACCTCTACCTCTAGCTATTGGGGGTCTATAACTTTGTTTGGGACAATTCCTCCTAATATGTCCAGTCTCCCACATCCATAACACTCTCTAGGGTCAAGCATAGGTCTCTCAGAGAAGTGTTGACCGGTCTGAGGTGGTCCCCCAACTACAGTCTGTAGTGAAGACTGTATTGGTCGATTGGAGTGCCCTCCGGAGTTCTGTCCTCTAGAATAAGAACCATTAAACTCACCTCCCCTTGAAACCTCTTCGATGTAGGCGTGGTGGTGAAGTCATCCGGTTTCACTCCTTCCACCTCTATCACAAAGTCTACCACCTCTTGGAAGGATGTTGCTGTTGCCGCTTATCCGCAAGGCTGAAATCCGCACTCGCCTCAATCCCTTCACAAAATGGCGGATCCGTTCTTGTGGATCAAACAGAGTTGGGTGGCGTATCTGGATAGTGCGCGAAATTTAGCCTCATATGCGTTAACCGTCATTCTACCTTGCTCCAGACTCAAGAACTCATCCCTCTTCCTATCCCTCAAGGTCCGGGGGATATATTTTTCCATGAACAAACTCGAGAATGATTCCCAAGTCATAGGTGGTGCCTCTGTTGGTTGACACTCAACATGTGAACGCCACCACATTTTGGCGTTCCTTGAAACCGATAGCTCACGAACTCGACACCAAACCTCTCTACTATACCCATCTTGTGTAGTAGCTCATGACAATCAACCGTAAAATCGTAGGCATCCTCCTCGATTCTCGCACTTTAAAGACCGGAGGTTTCAATTTCAAGAACTTCTTGAAAAGTTCATGTTGATCGTTTGTCATAATAGGCCCGATGGTCGACGTGGAAATGTGCCTATCTCCAATGAGGCATCCATGCGGGAGCCATAGTAGCCGCATGTCGTATCTCTCAAACCGGAGGTGTTGGTGCAGAAACTCTGGAGGTGCTCGACCGATCGGATAATCCACTAAGATAAGCAAGTACTTGGTTGATCATCTGCAGGGTAGGTTGGGGTGGCAATTCCTCATGTTGCGCTTGTTCATTCACCCCGTCCTCCCCTCTCTTACTACCTCTTGATCGGTGGAGGAGTCACCGCCTAGCATCGGATGGGCTAGGTGCTCGTCCTCTTCCTCTAGAGGACGTCCTCCCACGACCTCTCCCACGGCCTCTTGCCGTTGTTCTCCCTCGAGCCACAGCCCCAGTGGCTGGCTCAGACGTTTCTTGTCTTGCCGGTGTTGTTGTTGGCGCGGTCGTGGCTCTAGTTCTAACCATCTGCGAAATAGAGTGAAGATGGTCAGATACCAATTCGTATCGCCTAGATACCAATTGGACTCAAGTAGTAGCACGAAAGAAAGAATGAAAGAGTGAAATTTTCCTAAAGTCTTATAGCCTCTCAAGGAATAGTAAAGGCGTCCCCCTACCGTTCCTTAAGACTCTACTAGACCTGTTCTTGTGTGATGAGACCAACGAACCTAATGCTCTGATACCAAGTTTGTCACGACCCAAATCCGGGCCGCGACTGGCACCCACATTTACCCTCCTATGTGAGCGAACCAACCAATCTAAACCTTAACATTTCAATGTAATATCATCATAAAGTAATGCGGAAGACTTAAACTCATTAATAAAATCAATAACTATTATTATCCCCAAAATCTGGAAGTCATCATCACAAGAACATCTACAATCAAATGACTAAACTAAGAATGTCTAAGAACTAAAAATACATAAAAGCTAGTCCATGCCGGAGTTCAAGGCATCAAGACTTGAAGAAGAAGATCGATCCAAGCTAGACGTATTAGCTCACCCCGAATTTCGGTGTAGTAAGGCGGCTTGAATCATCTTTGAGTTGAAGATGACGGAGCGTTATTTGTATTCCACAATTAGCAAAGAAGAAAACATAAAAGTAGGGTCAAGATAACCACAAGTCTCGAGTAGATATCATCGCCAACTCAAAATAGAAAACAAAGATATATATCGCTTAATATCATAAATCAACTATAAAACTCAACATGTAGCAACAACAAGTACTATAATCATCAAAAAGTACCATTAAGTTCATCCATGAGGGCTCAAGCCTCAATACCATGCTCATTTGGGAATTAAGTTCATTATGTTGAGTATATTCTCATCTTTCACGATTCATTATTCATATTCCTCTTGTGTCGATGCGTGACACTCCGCTCCCTCATATTCATTAATCCTCTTGTGTCGATGCGTGACACTCCGATCCCCTAAATCTACGTGTCGGTTCGTGACACCCGATCCCCTACATCTACGTGTCGGTTCGTGACACCCGATCCCTAAATCTACGTGTCGGTTCGTGACACCCGATCCCTAAATCTACGTGTCGGTTCGTGACACCCGATCCCTAAATCTACGTGTCGGTTCGTGACACCCGATCCCTATATGTGTCGGTACGTGACACTCCGATCCCCTAATTCTACGTGTCGGTTCGTGACACCCGTCCCACTAATACTATGTGTCGGAACGTGACACTCCGATCCACTAATTCTCATTATATCCGTTCATCAAGCCTTCTCTATACCAAGGCATCATCAATCCCATTACTTTAATTCATCAAGCCTTCTTTTATACCAAGGCCTTATCATTAACAAGTAGATTAAAGTTTCTTTCCAGATTTGGGATTCAATAGCTTCGTCATGCTTATTTATTCATAATTACATAATAACATCATTCATGCAAGCATACAATTAAGCATATAGAAGGGTTTTACAATACTACTAACATATATCATTCGCTATTAAGAGTTTACTATGAATAGCATGAAAAACCATAACCTACCTCCACAGAAGAATTGAAATCAACAAGCAAGAATTCCAAGCGTTGACACCCTTTTTCCCTTTCATCGACTGCTCTCTCAATTCGTTTCTCACTTTTCTCACTTGTTCTTTCTCTTTGTTTTATTCAAACCCTCTTTCCTTTACCCTAATTATTGTATAATTAAGAATAAAAGAGGACAATAAAATCCCCTAATTAACTTAAGGTTACCTCTTTTAACCCCTAAGTAATTAGACTTATTAATATAAACCCTCAATCTTTATAATTTAGGAAAGAATAGTCAAAAACGACCCTTAAAACGTGGGGAGAAATCCTAAATCGCCGGGATTGTGCAGCTGTGGACGGGCCGTCGTGCTCGCGACGGTCCGTCCACGATGGCCGCCGCCTCCCGGTTCGGGTGGTCATGCGACGGCCCGTCACCCCTGTGACGGTCCGTCCTGGCCCCTCCGTCATGACGGTCAGAAACTCGTTTTCTTGCACCAATTTCTCAAAAGTTGAAGTGTTTTGCAACGGGTACTCACGACGGTTCGTCGTGGGTGTCACAGTCCGTTCTGCCATTTCGTTACGAAGTTCAGAGAGTCGATTTTCAGTACCCAAATTAAAAATTCTAAGTGTCATGGGACGGAACACCCACGACGGTCCGTCGAGCCTGAGACGGTCCGTCGTTGGGTCCGTGGTTTCAGCCAGTTTTTCCAGAATTTGTTCTGCTGCTCTAAAACGACTAAACAGGTCGTTACAATAGGTATGTTGTGAGGATATGTTGATTGTATAACAACACCTCTTTTCTATACATTTGTAAAAACCACACCCAATTTATATGGGCTCTTACATGATCATATGAATTGTTTGAACTTCATTAATTGGATAAATTTAAAAGTATAATTTATTATCAATTCATTGCAATCTTTTTTAAATCGTACTGTAACAATTCGAAAGTCCATGACTTAGTCTAGAGCCTCACACAATGAAAAAACACATGAAACATTGTTTTTTAAGCCTAAAATAATGTATTGAAATCAATTAGGAAGTGTTAGAGTAAAAACATCAAGAAACGACCATGACGTCCGAAAAATAGTGAAACTGAACTAGTAGACGTCTCTATGTTTTTTGAAGGATTGGGAGTGTTATATGAAGTCTAAAATTTGTAAAACAAACCTTAAATAGGTAAAATAATGTTTATAGGGTCCAAACGTCCAGTTACGACTCCCCAAGGACCACCCAAAGGGTCCTTGAGGAGGACCCAAACATTGGCAAGCGAGCTGCCAAAGCAGCCATCGTGCAACAAAGATATACGCGCAGTCACGCGTCGTGCAGCCACCACTTGGTAGAAAAAAATTGCCTCTCGATGTTTGGGCCTTCACGAGGCTATCTGCCTCAACCAACATTTCAGAAAAAAAGATTTGGAATTGCCCTCGTGCACGCTGCCACTTCCTAGATTTTTTCCGTCTTTTTAAGTCAATTTAACTTCACATAAAAGACCCAATTAAGTGAGGGGTCCTTTGGGTAATTTAGGGGATAACTATGTATTTATTTAGGGTCAATTTTAAGTCATTATTACCCACCCCAATCAATTCCTCAAATCACTCTCACCTCTTTATAAATTCTCTTTCTACTCAACCACCATTGAAGAGCATTGGAAGCTTGGAGAAGAAGGTCAAGTTCTCGACTTTTCTTCTCAAATTTTGTGGATTGAGTCTTCATTAAGGTATGGACTCTTCACTCTTGGAATTCCTTTCCCCAAGAGGTACATTCAAATTTGATTTCTAAATCACCTAATTCCAAGGATTTTTGTCTATAAATGAGTTTACTTTTAAACTTGAAATTGATGGTTGCTTATGACGAATTGTGATTATCTATGACTAATTAAGTGTATATTGTTGATTTATTGGTGTTGATTAATTGTAATTTCGTTTGGTTCATGTCCTTTCCACAATTTTACCAAATCTTTGATCTTGCTTATGAATTGATGGGAATTGATGAATGTATTGATTGTTAGACTTATTTTAACTATTCAATTTCATTCATGGATTTCCTATGGTCATGTATTGTTGGGATTGGATCTATTTCTGTAAGAACCCATGGATTAACCCTTTTCCTTAACCTAGCTATGAATTGGACTTGTATATGACTAGGTTTATTCCAATTGATTATATTATTGTTTAATTCACTATATTCTGATGATTGTGATTATATTATTGGATAATTGTGATGAATTGAGGGTAAGTTCATGATGGAGGATTTGGAAGCTATTTGGTAAGACTTCTAGGTTAGGAGTTCTCTGCTTCAGTTATGTTGGACTACGCTTGATGATGATAATCAATTGGAGTATGATTATAATAATAGAATAGAAAGATGATGATATGGTAATTATGATGGCATGTTATGAATATGTTGAATGTGAGACCATGGTAAGGGTATGATGATACAAGGGTGACAATGATTCTCTTGTCTACTTTATATGATATGACTATGATGTGTTGATCTCACTAATGATGTTTGTGATGCAATACCTAATGATCTAATGACTATGAATATACAATAGTATCCTATACCCTATACTAAGATATGATGATTAAGAAACGTTTAAAAACATTTCAAAATGGACTTTAGCTTAGCACTGAGTGAACTTGACAATGAGAGGTGTTGACTTCCCTTGGAGGGAGACTCACCTTATGGTTTCTCATGACATGAGGAAGCCAATGCTAATGACCATGTAGTTGTTTCAAGACATATCTCCTAGTTCCTTAACTATGTTGCCCACGTAGGAATACTAGCTAGTGTATCCACCTAGAATGTTATGTTCATGTTATGGTTCTACCGTGGCAAGTAGAGCACCTTCTTTCGGTGTAGGGTTTCATCACACCGGATTCCATGGTTAGCTCACATGGTCTATTTTCGGTTAAGGCGATTGTTCCCGAAATTAAAATGAGCGAATGAAGTAATGAATTTGAAAACTAACTAGGGTGACTTAAGGGGTTCTTCTTAATGTCGGTAGGGGTATGGGATTCTACCTATGCATTGCACTTGTTGTCCTTAAGAGAAGTACTAGGAAGTGGTTCTGATGTTTTTATGCTCTTATGATATCATCAAATGTATACATGTTGTTCTATATTATGTTATCCTTATACGATGTTGGTTACATTGATGAACATGATGTTGGTCTAAGTTGCTTTATATAAAGATGATTACACATGATGATATTGCTATATGAAGCAAGGCATTACTTATAGTTCTTTTTCTTGTTTACTTGATTATGTGGGTTATGGGGCTTCACATGAGCATTGCACTTGTAGGCTTGGGATGAGATTTTTGGTAAGGGTCTTGTATATTGATGATATGAAATATGGAACATGGTGTGCTGAGATGACTTTATGATATTGTTGGTCTTGTGTTGGATAGGAACTTGTCTTAAGTGATGTGATTCTTATTTACTTATATGCTAATGTATGTGCATAAAGGCTTTCCGAATGACTTAACATATTTCTAAAGAAATGGTCTTTTTCATGCATGTCTTCAAATGGTTTATTTGCATATATTCATACTTAGTACAACTGGTGTGCTAACACATATTTCCTATGTTTTCTACAAATATATAGAATCCAGCCGTTGAAGTACTTTGAGGCTAAAAGAAAGCAGACTTGGGCTAATTTCTCCAAGTAATTGGTAGGTCCTCAATGTTCGGGATGTTACCATTTCTCTATTATAGATACGAAGTTGTATTTTGTAAAGACTTTATTTCATTCCTTTGTCGTTTAAAACTATTGATGTAACACTATTAAGGAAACAACATTTAACAACTGACAAAATCCATCACTACACCATGAAAAATCATCATGATTAGTGACGGATTAGAAACGAAGTATTGATTGTTGCTATAACACTCGTTAGTAAGATCTTAGTGAAGAAAAATGAGTTGTATCACAAGTTTAGAAAAGTCATAGTGACGAAACATTTCAATTGTGACAGACTTAATCGTCGTTATATTTATATAATTTTGTTGCTAATTTCATAATTCTAAGATGAAAAATGAGTTCTAACACAAGTCTAGTGACGTCATAGTGACGAAATATTTCCATCGCCACATGTTAGCAACGGGCTGATTCGTCATTATATTTATATAGTTTTGTTGCTAATTATATAATTATTTTGTCATTTTGGATAAATTTGCGGCGAAATTTCCATCACACCATACAACATATTAGGCCTTCAATAATTCGTCATTGATCCTTCCCAACATTCTTTTCATAGCAACGATCAAACATTCATATAATGTAATATTCATAACCAATTCATATTATATAAACAAAAAACTCCAAAACCACATATTTTTGGTTAAATATATCCAAAGAAATATATTAAGTACTCTTAAATGAACCTACATTCATCAAAATATTACTATGCAATTTGTAGTTGCCAAAAAGTATGACATTATCAAAAACTAAAGTTGTATAGGATCTTCACATCAAATTGAGGTTTCAACCTCGTCCGCATTAGTAGCAGCAGGGACTATGGATGTCACAATTGATGGATTTTCTGATGGAGTAATCGATGTTTGGACTTGCTCAATAAAATAGGAACAAGATGACTAGTTAGTGCAGACATCATTTGTTTTACAAACTCGTTCATATTTGATATTGATGTTTATTGAGAAAATGGAGGTGGTAATGATGATGAGCCAGAAAAATTCTGCAATATTATGTGTTTAGTGGAAACACATAATTGGCATATGTTGCCACAAATACAATGTTCTGTGATAAGTGGCAACACATAATTTTCATATGTTGTGACACATGAAACATTTTGTTGTATTTAACAATACATAATTAAATAAATCACACATTATATATAAATAACATCACATAAATTGATAATAAATAAGATAAGAAGATAGGGATCATCCTCAAATAAGAAAGAACATTCTTTCAAATTCAACAACACTTCTTATGGGGCATTTCGATTCGGGCATGTAGTTTTTTTTGGAAAAAGTCCCTACATACGGAACACTTATTTTTTATTGTTGGAAATAATTCACAAAATCCACGCCGTCTCTTATATCTTCTTCTTTGGGGTTTACTTGGATCAACATATGGAGGAGGCATTTCTCTCCGTATGATATCCAAAGGGACAATCCAATAATTTTCAAGTGGCATTGGGTGAATTTTTGGACTCTCTCCATATGATATCCAAAAGGAAAATCCAAGAATCTTTAGGTGGCACCAGGTGAATTTCCTGACAGTATGCCATTGTGTATTTTTCCACCGAACAATATGGAGAGGAGTACACATAAATCTAATTTCCAAAATCGGCACCATGTTGGGATCAAAGCGCTGCTATGGCATGTAGACAAGGTATTCTTTCCAAATTGAAAATTCTGCAATCATCTTTGTAGATCCACAGTAGCAACATCACTATGACCAGTGACACAGAACTTGTAGCTAGCGATTTGATGAGCCATCAACTTGTTGCCCACGTTGACATACTCTGATATATATTTTTCAATTCAGGGAAAAAATCTATTTGCAGAGTGCACCAGTTCCATATGCCTCTGGTGAAATAACAATGCAAACCTCCTGTTTATATCACCAAATAGCGTGACAATGAAAAATTCTCTTTCAACATCAAACAAAGCATTCACCGGCTCCGCGATGTTTGACGTCATGATGTTATATCTACACAACAAAATATAAAAATAAAAAAACACATAAAATAAAAATAAACTCAAATGAGATGGTACCTTTTTCCTGGGTCAAATTCCCTACTCCATATGTGGAATCCAATATGTTCAAGAGGTTCAGCAGCCTTTGATACATAATTTCTTATTTGATTGAAATTGTCATTGAACTCACATCTATCGTACGTCTTTGCTGTTTTATAAAAATGTGTCACTACCTTCGGATTGTGAAAGTTATTACAAATATTTTCCCCAAGGTTTCTCATTCAACAACCATAATGAGATACAGGGTAGATTCTCCTAACCATCTTTCGAATACTTGGATGCCTATAAGAGATAATGCACAACTCATCATTATCATCTACAAAGATTCTCATATTTTGAAAAAAAATATTCATATGAGGCATTGCATTCCTTGTCCACGACAGAGAAAGACATTGGAAATATATGATTCTCGACATCTTGTGCCACCGCCAATAGCGAAACTCTTACATACTTGCTCCTCAGGAATGTGCCATCAACGGCTATTACTTTTCTCATTTCTTGAAAACCAATTATCAAAGCAGCATATGATAAAAAGATGTACTGGAACCTCCCGTTTTCATCGAGCGACAATGTCTCCTTGCTTCCTAGATTCACAACTTCAAACATATAACGGTACGCATTAAGCACTGCCTACCCGTGCTCATGTTGTTCCCCTTACATTATGCTTAGGATGTTCCATGCCCTTATAAATCTTCCAATAGCTTACCTTACAACCCTATTTTTTGAGAACTTGATTGGAAATGTCTCTTATGGAGGGGCCTTTACCATTGGAAAACCTATTTTCAAAGTACTTACTAATAACTTTTGTCGTGGCATCGATTGTGGCTTGTAAGATGCTCTGAACCACATGTATGGTACTTTTCATAGATTCTAATGGCAAACATGCCGCTACTTGTAAATTTCACAGCCCTTGGTCACTAATTGCAATCCGGGTATGAACACTTAAAGGAAAAAACATTACCAAAATTAATCACTTTTTTTAGTCTAAAATCTTCTTTCAAGCAAGAAATTTTCAACGAATTTGCCAGTTCTTGCTTGTTCTTGAATGGAATTCCCTTATAAAAATTTGTTTCATTGTATCAAACATTATTCACACGTGAATATTGAGAAGCACATGGATTCTTGTTGTCAACTATATATAGGCGTAGGAGGAAAGTTTCTCTCAAGGTCCGGCCCTTCAACTTCCTCTTCACCTTCACCTATTCCAATTTCATCATCGGGATTATACATGTCCCAAGGATCAAATCCTCATTTAACATATCTTTTCAGACTTCATATAAATTATGATCCTCCTCGATAGGATTTTCTTCCACGTAGACTCTTAATATGGGCGGTTTCTCTGCTCTTCCCAAATACACAAGAAAACTAGATTTATCAGTTATTCTAAAAGGTAAAACTTTCTTGATATGAAAAAAACGGGGAACGTAACTCATGACAAGATCTTGTGGTTTACAATTGTATTGAGACATTTGCACGACTAAATTGAAGAAATCATCATACAAAATATTTTTTTTGGAATACAACCCTACTGAACCAGATCCTCATTTTTTACTATCCTCCAAATGTCATATGGATTGATATTTCTTCTCGATCCATTCACCACGACAATTGATCCCTATAAATAATTACATTGTACCTGAAGAAATTAATTAAATTGTAACACTCTGTAAATGACATGACTTTGACTAGAGTTTAATCTATTAAATAATGTTCAAAATGATGTTTACTGACCTATATTAATGTAATAAGTTCATTTAGAAGAGGTAAGATCCAAAACTAACTTGAACTAGTTGACGTCCCTCTGTTTGGTGAAAGTTTTGAAGTGTCAAATGAAGTCTAAAATTAGTAAAAAGACTTTGGATAGGCAAAATGTAGTATAAAGGGTCCAAACCAACTGTAACGACACAAGACCTCCCGAAGGATCCTTGGGGAGGACCCTTTGGCAACCTACAGAGCAGGAACCAAGGGGTTTCTACGCGATGCACAGCCCACACAAGGCTCACTGCCTCGACCGAAAAATTCAGAAAAATAACGGGAATTGGCCCCGCGATGCGCATACACTTCCTTGATTTGTTAAAGTCATATATTTGGTAATTTAAATTCATAAAAAGACCCATTTAAGTGAAGGGTCTTTTGGGTACTTTATAGGACGAATAAATATTGATTCTAGGTCGGTTTTAGACCACTTTTTTATACACTTAAACCAATGAATTTCTCTCATCTCTCAAGAACGCTCTCTTTTCCAAACTTCATTGAAGAACAAGAAGAGCTTAAGGAAGAAGAAGAAGACTTCAAGATTACCATTCAATTTTCGTAGAATATTCGTCAATAATGTATGGGTTTTTCACTCTTGGGGATCCTTTCCCCAAGACATCCTTTCAAAGATAATTTTCAAGATATTCAACTTATAGGGTTTTTACTCTACAAATGGGTTTTATTCCGAACTCTAGATTTATGACTATCGATGAAAAATAATGGTTTTCTATGGTTGATTAAGTATATATTGTCGAATGTTTGGCTTGTATATGTTATCTTTTCGTGTGAAGCATGTCCTTATCAGATAGATGGTTTCAAATGGGTTGTATCTATTACTTGATTACATGCAAACGTTGGGATTAGACCTAAGACTTGAATGAACTCTTTAATGAGCCTTTTTTTCTTATCCTACATTATGAATTGATCTTGTATCTGACGTGAAGAGTTGGTATTGATTATGCAATTGAGTATTTCATTATGTTGTTTCTATGATTGTTGTAAGTTGAATGTAAGTTCTTGAATAAGGTACTTGGAAGCAAGAGGTAAGTCTTCAAAATATGGTGATTACTCTACGATGTTTATGTTAGCCTATAAATGATGTTACAATGCTAATGAAGTATGCATGATACTGTTATGCATATATGTTGGGCTATAAATATGTCAATTTGTGAGATCATGATAAGCATACGATAATGCAAGTTTATGATATTTTCTTATATGATTTACACAAGAGGATTTATGATATGTTAATCTAACAAATGACGGATTACGATGAAAGGAAATTCTTATCTAATCCTAAGAGCTTATGATCATGTTTAAGTATAAAGAGCTTATGATCATGTTTACACAAGGATTTAATCTCCTATGACTTATGATAAGATTTATGAATAAATCATGTCTTAAAAGTTAATCAAAAAGGGATGGTTAGAATGTAGGTTCAAAATGACTCTCACGAGATAGAGGCTTCCATGTAATGTAGAACTATGGGTCTCTATTAAATCTCCTAATTCTTGAACTATGTTTCCACCATAAGATACTAGCTAGTGGATCCACCTAGAAAGCTATGTCATGTTTGGTTCTACTTTGACCGGTAGACCACCTTCTTTCGGTGTAGGGTTTTATGACACCCGATTTCATGTTTAAATCACATGGTCTAATGTTGGTTAAGGCAGTTGTTTCCTCATGTAAAATGAAAGATAAGAAAATGGACGTTGACTAGGGTGACTCGAAGAGTCTAGTAGAGGTAGGGTTATGGGATTCTACTTAGACATTGTACAAGTTAACTCTAAGGAAAGTCCTAGGATATTGTTCTTATGTAATATGATAACATGAAAGGTATGATGCTTATGATACATGTTGTCACTCTTATATGAATTTGGTTACGTTTATGAACATGTTATTGGTCTATATTGCTTGATGAGGTGATGACTACTTATGTACAAGTTATATGAAGCAAAGCTTTACTTATGGCTCCTGTCTTATCTACTTGGTTATGTGGAGTTATGGGGCTTCACATGACCATTGTACTTTTAGGTTGGGGATGGAATCATTGGTAAGTTTTTCGTATGTTATGTTTATATGATCTATTGAATATTAAATGTTAACATGACTCTATGATAATATCTCTTTGATTATGATCATATTTTATGTTGATGGAATCCCTAACTTGTATATGTTCTATGGTATGTGCATTGAATACATTCATATGACTTAGCATGCTTTCCAAAGAAATGCTAAATAATCCTTTTTCATGCATGTCCTTAAATGTTATGTGCATATACCCATACTTCGAACATGTGGCGTACTAACCCCATTACTTTATATTACTACAAATGTAGGGTCCGGTCATCGAATATTAAGAAGGTTGATTGAAGAAGCTTTGAACTCTTTCTCTGAGTGTTGGTAGGTCCTCATGTTCTAGATGCTATCTTTTGATTATTCTATCTTACGAAGACTTTGGCAGATTTTAAGAATACTCGTATTTCCATTTATGTTCTTTGGATCATTTTGTATTAAGGCTTATATGGCATATTGACTATTTATTGGCTAAGTCTAGATTCATACTTTTTAAATGGTTTTTTATATGAGATAGCTTTTAGAATATAATTACGTATGTTTTCATATTTGGTATGTATGAAGTCTAAGCATACTTCCCATAGTATTAAAAGTTTTTAATTTTTCCACAATTTTAACTTATGACATGTTATGACGAATGCTAAGGGCTTGTCTGAGTCCTCTAAGAGGACGACGACGCCGGTCGCATCTGGGGTGTCCTTCTGTCTGACAAAAACAATTAGTAATTATGAAGATTAATTATATGTTGCAATATATGACGATTTTGTGGCGAGATGTAAGTCATATGCTGTTACATATGACTGTTCTATTGTGACAAATAAATCACTTGTGACAATATTTTTATGTTATATTATATGTTGCCACATATGACTTTTCTGTTGTGAATGTAACTCATATGTTGCTACATATGACTATTCTGTTGTGACAAATAAATCACATGTGGCAACATGTCCATGTTATATCGTTGTCACATATGACTTTTCTGTTACGAATTGTAACTCATATGTTGTTACATATGATTGTTCTATTGTGACAATAAATCACATATGGAAACATGTTCATGTTATATGTTGACACATATGGACTTGATGTTGCTAAATCTATGTCATAATAGTCATATGTAGCGACATATAACTATTCTACTGCTATTGAAATAACATTTTTGTTGCTACATATGGCTATAATATGTTACAATAGGCAACGTTGCAACATATATAGCCATATGTTGGAAATGCGAATGCAAATTATTGAAAAAATTGCAGCTACCCATATCAAATTATTGATTTCAAATAACCATTAATTTTACTACCAGAATCAATGGTGTGTGACCCAATCGCTAATGAAGTAATTTCAATCGAAATAAAACAGAATTTTGGTCCACGGATTACAAATTAGATTAATCTGAATCAAGAAGAAGAATGTTGAAGCACTAGCGGCCAAGACCGACAATGTACAAAAAGAATAAGAACAAGATGAAGAGAGCGGGAAGAAATGAAACCAAGCAAGAATGACGAGAGCATAAACAGAAGAGCACGAATATGACGGGTGGAGGCGGGGGTAAATTTTTTATTTCCCCTTTTGGCTTGATAGTGCCTTCCATTTCCCACGAAAATTGGTTAAATTAGGTTTGGTTTAGTCAATTTGCCCTTTTATCCCTCATTTAATTCCCACAAAAGTTGGTTAAATTAGGTTTTGTGAATTTACCCTTCATTTAATTCAGTGGAACAAACTGTCAACTTATAAACTTGAGGGAAACTCCAAAATCCTTAATCATTAATCACATAATTGTCACCTAGACCCAATATTTAAGACATGTCAGCGCCCATTTATTTCGAAACCTTATTGTCACTATTTTTTAAAAATCCCATGAATTGCCACTGCAAAACATTAGGTTTTATGGCAATTGATTGCGGCAATTATATTGGCTACTAAAGGTGATTCATATTGTCTAACTGTTATCTTTTAGCGTCCATTGATTTAGTCGATAAATCTTAATAATAGCTACTAAAAGGTAGTACTTTTAATGTTAATTATTTGCGGCAATTGTCTTGGTTGCTTAAGTTAGTGTATTTCGGCAAACTATGGTCTATTAGCGTCCATTTATTTAGTCGATAAATCTATATAAATAGTCTCTAAAAGGTAGTAGTTTAACCGCGATTGTTTGCGGCAATTATATTGGCTATTAAAACTAATTTATATCGACTATATGTGTCCTTTTAGTGTCCAATTTTTTAGTTGATACCTTCTAAAAATGTCTTACTATGCCACTTTAACGACCATAAAAATCCAGTAAACATGTTCATAAAAGAGAGCCACATAGTAACAACAATTTTCTTTAATTGTGAAAACATATATATTACTATTAATCCATAAAATAGAATATATCTCTTTAAATCTAGAGAGAGAAAAAGTACTGGTCCAAAATATGACAGTCACAACTTCTAAAAATAAACTTATATCATTCAAACTATTGAACAATGTCTTCAAATAAGTTTTGTTACTCTTCTTCGAATAATGTCTTTGAAATCACCCATATATGAAATTTGCGAACTACAGATTATATAACCTGAAATAAAAATGAAATATGTCAAAAGATGAAATTTAAAGTACAAAATATTGGAATTAGTGTGACTAATCTGAAAAATTACAAGTAAGAAGCATCAATTTTCATTTTATGCCGTCAAATAAACGAAATGAAAATATCAAAGAAGTGAATTTTCTTTAGAGGAGGGGCAATGGAATGATGTAGTTTTCAGATTCTGATTAACGAAAAACACGAAAACAATCAAAGCAACATTTAAAAAGTAAAGAATACAATAAGATTCCCAGCCGTATTTCGAAGTAACAGAAGAGAATGAATCAAAGAACAATGAACACTGAAGAAACAAAAATGTACAACTACTTTGTGAGAAATCAAACTTTCTTGATTGACTCCCTATTTTCCTTTTATTTTCAAGAAAATTGACAACAATCTGGATTGTTTTTCATCTTTTTTGTTTGTCTGGTTAGGCCATCGGTTGAGCTTTTCCAGACTGCAATTACTAAGGATTACTAGTTAAAGAAGATGGAACAATATGAGGGTATGTTAGCCACTAGAAGCCACTAGAAGCCTGTAGTTGAGCTTATGATTTATCTTCAAGGCATACTCATCCAATGTAATATACTATACAAATACAAATGGATGAAATACAAGGCGGCAGATACTGCACAGTTAACCGACCAGAATCGCTGATTGTCGACCATGTCTGTGCAAAATCCTATAAGTTCATTACTCACACTCAAATATCCATGTAATCCAACTTTTAATAGCATGGCGGTGAAGTTCTTGGCCTTCTCTCACTGCAAGACAGCGAGAAGATGCAACCAATAATCAACAATCAAGCATTTATTTCTCCGCAACTCATCATAACAGTTGGAAATGTACAAACTTAGCTATTGTGTCGAAGTGTCACACATTTTAAGAGAAGTGAACTAGTTTGCTGATATTTTTTAATTAACAAAGGTCTTGATCGTGCAAGTACTATTCAATACAGTAACTCTCATTAACTCCTATTTGAAGCTAAAAATATCCTGACCAGTCATTAAAAAAAAAAATTCATGCATTTGATTTCAGACAATAAGACAAATGGAACGAGAAAGATAGTCGATACCTGTAGAAAAACTCAAACTACTGCTACAAATTTATTCCAGACAATAAGACAAATGGAACCAGAAAGATAGTCTAACTACAACTACTACTTCAAATTGTGAGTACAATTGGTGAACAAATCTATTAAAAATAAAGACAAGAAACACTAGTAATTAAAACTCAATGAATAGTATAAAATGATAAAGATGAGTAGTACCAGGAGGTAGAGTAATTTCAGCATTACTAGATATCCTTGATTATTGTGCTACTCCTTCTTGACCTCTATTATGGTTGGAAACTTGTAAGCATAAAGACATTAGTTAACGATTCTTTTATAGGATTAAAATTTCATTAAAAATTTCCAAGACTTGTTACATTTAGTTACCTCTTCATTTGAAGTGACATTGATATCTTGAGGAAGAGATTCATTAAGAGCATATTTTTGCATGAATTTTCTCATATGGAGTAATTCTTATTGAAGCTTCTCGTGATGTTGTTTCATCAGATCCATTTCTTCATTTTGTTTTTCCTTTAAATTACTTATTTCTTGTTCTAACCTTTGTACAACCTCATTAGATGAATCTTCTACAACAATATTTTCTATGGTTGATTTCCTACCCCATAGAACTAAAGGAGTTGGACCAAGTCCTAAACCACAAACATACCCACTCTTCTCATTTCCCAACACTTGAGAATACACATCACTTTTCCAAGCACCACAGTTAAGAGGTTGGTCGGTAGATCTTTCATTATTGCTCATCCTTTCATTTATCATGTCCTGGTCATAGAATACACTATAAATCCAAATTTAAAATTGTCTTATTCACTTGTAATGTTTATAATTAGCTGTTTCATAATTTTAGAAATTTTGTTGAGAAGAAGCTTTATGATTGCCTTGGAAGAATCATCATCCTGTGGTCTACCATCCACGCATTTTTATGAGTTAATAAGAAAATGCCTGCTCGTGTAGGCTCATTTCCATGTTCAGCCTAAGAAATAGAATTGATGTCAGATATGCGTGATAAGAAAACATTAAAAATATGTTTCACAGATTTACCTGTTCATGCATCAATGTAGCAATACTTTTGGATCCTCCTATGTGAGGCATCTTTTGATTGGCTCTATTGTTTCTATTTGCTTGGGTACACCTCTATTGCTGAAATATTTAATTAATATCTTACAAATTATTTAAAAAAATGTAGCATAACACAAATAAACACATAGTTTAAATAAAAAAGTAGGTGTGTTGTCAAGATTGTTTTATACATGTGCTTTATCAGAAAGCCTATATGAGACTAAACCACTCCATTGATCTCTCGGTATGCGATTTTGGTCTATTTTTAGCGAAGAGTCTTTAATCTTATATTTTGACATATAATCACCTTTAATTTCACACTTGTAGTCTTTCTATTTCTTTCCTAGTGACTTTAAGAAAAACACTTCTCCGCGTTTTGGAAAAGAGAACTTCTGCAAAATAAAAGTCGATATATGAAAGATAATATCATGTACAAATTGATTTTGTCATAGTAATAATAGTAACTCATACCCTTACAAAATCCACCAATTTCTTCTTTTGCTCGTTGTCCAAATTTCTCAATCATCTACATTAAGAGGTCTTAGTTCTGAGTTCTCGCAACAATTCCTAGAAAGCTAGCAAGCTTTCGCCCCTCTTTCCCGATAGATTTTTTACGACTATTAAGTGGCACAACAATTGTCTTTTGGGGAGGAAGTCTCCAAAGATCTTTTAGTAAAGCAGGACCACGAGGCTTTATTGTTGCTAAGTTACCTATAATGGAAAAAAAATTGAAAGTCTTCAAATGCAAAAATACATATGGTTAAATACCTGAAAGATGTTGTAGATTAATAAACTCAGGGTATTTTGCACTTCAAAAGATAATGTTCTCTTCATATTAGCCTTTACTTAAGGGGATCAATCACAATGGGCATGTAAATTTTCTATATGGATGATTCATCAACTGTTTGCATATGCGATGAACTTTTTTATTCAAAAAATCATTAAAGCACAAAGCAAGATGATGGTTATGGCCAATATAGCCGTCGTCGCGCTAGCTGGCCATACTCTGTTGATCTGGTTGTTCATGATTAAAATGGATTTGGAGCTAGTGGCTGGAGTTGTAGTGCTAAATTTCTCATGGTGGTTCGTGGCACTTGCTCAATTTTTTTTACATTATATGTCGGACTTGCTAGCCATCTTGGAGTCCTACAGTTTGCTGCTGTATTTGTACTTAATGTTTTTCTACTAATTTGCAACTTAAATTCTACTACTCACAGGCTAGCCTATGGACATAGAGATGGAGATAGTAAGTATAAGAGAGAAATGAATAGGAAGGTACACTAAATGTGGCTAATGAAGAGGGGGAAGAAGAACAGAAAATAAACATAGATAATCAACAACATAAGGATAAGGAAGGTGATGTTCTTCAAATTTGGATGATATAGTTATATAGATTAGCCTTTCCTTCTCTGTCTTTCCTATCGTTATTTTTATCCTAGGATCAACCAGAATTGTACAACTAGCCAACAAAAAGTTAGTGGACAGCTAACTAGATGTGATCAAAAAAAGAAAAAAGGGACTTCCAGGTATTGAGCAGCATGTGCAGACTTTGTTGCATTAACACAATTCATTCACAAAAAATGATTCTATAAATACTAAAAAGCAACACCAGATGCATGATATATTTTGTTAATGGAGAAAAGTAAAAAGGAATTGTCACTTAAATCAAGCAACACCAGATGCATGATATATTTTGTGAATGGTATTCCCCTGTTTACTTCCAGATTTTGTTGTCTCGGTTACTTTTTAATACCTATCTGTTTTGACTCAAGAATTCAAGAAAGATAATATACCTGAAGGGCCAAGAGATAATACAATCACACACATCTAGAAACTAAGTTCTTAAAACAATACAGAGTAAAAATATTATTACCTGATCCATCATTAGGTTGAACCGCAATGTCACCAACAGAATTATTCAACTCATTAGATTCACCATCATGTGTTTCTTGGTCTAAAGAGTTGTTCTGATTATCTACTAATCGCTGAAGATAAGGTCGGGCAGCAGACTTTTCTTGATCATCACTTAGCTTCTCAATATAATGTCGCAAAGCTTCATCATGTTGTTCAATAACTAAGGTGTTGCAACCTCTAGTTTGCATTGTTCCTTCTCTTTAGGTGAAGCCACTATCTAGCAGCATAAGGTCCAGATTAACTCAAACATATATTGCATAACATGAAAAATAGGAGCAATCTTCATCTCATCAAGTTATTGAAAACACATAAATAGTGAATTGTGCACACAAAAAAGCTTAGCAACGAAAATTGGTTATCCGGTGATAAGAACACCTTATCATATCACAATCGAAGAGCTACAACAAAAAAAATATAAACTTGCAAATACTTTGATAAAACTGAATGCAATAAAGATATTTCATTTAAATTAGAATCAAACAGATCCATAGAAGTTCTTCAATAAACTTGCAAACACATTATTTTATAAGTACCACCTATCTTATTAAGAAACATTTTCATCCTCAATGTCATTTCCTCCCTCAACATTGCTTCACCATCATTCGTAGAAGCTAGAGAATGTATGTCAGTTTCAATTTCTATCCCATCAACACCACTTCGAACCAATCATCACACACATTCTCCGGACCATAGTATGTGATATTTGCTGACTTTGGAGAATCGTCACTTGTACTTGCATAACTTTAAGTCTTTTGAAACAACCATAACACCACTATTTTGTGTCTCTTTGAACTCTTCACTTTGTTTAGTTCGGAATCAATACCCATTATTTATATTGAATGCATTGAATCTTCTAGCAATAAAAGATAGACCTTGTGCGAGGACTCTAACATCCTTTATGATGTTAGATGTAGCCTCTAGCTCATCTACCTAACATGATTTAAAGATACAATTATAAATGTTGTCAATCTGTGTTATGAAAATCAGAAATTACTGGTTGTAATAAATCATTCAGAAACACGAAGTAACTGAGATTTTTAGAACCAGTAAATAAGATGAATAGAATTTTATTTGTAAAAAATAATTGAATCTGTAAAACTTACCAGAATCTGGAATACTCTTTTTGATAATTTAGGAAGAAAATCAAGTCCACTAAATTCACAGTGTCCCCTTAAGGAAATTATTCCCCTCTAGTATCCGAGGTTTGATTTGGAATATAACCTCCCAGGGTAAAATTATCTTAATCAGTAGAGTATAGATACCAAAAACTCTACTGTCGGCGAATCAATCCACAGCAGGAAAGTACACAAAGATATATGTGTTTTTAAGAAGAAGGAAGATTAGAAAATTCGTTAGGAAATATTCTGAAGACTGAATGGTATTTATAAGCAAGAAGAATATATTCTGAAAGGTTGCAACCCTTTGAGAATTGACCCGACCATTAATGAAAGGTTGCAAACTTTCAAATGGTATTGACTGTTCCTGAAAGTTCAACCTTTCAGAACAATCATGGAGGAAATTTTTAAATATAATGGAATTTAAAACCATTCATGATCTGCAGGATCTTGAACAAAGATTGCTTGTTAAGCTTGTTCTGCAAAAATAAAAGGCTCATGACGTTCTCAATTTCCAGTGTCAACCAGGCGTGAGAAATTCAAAGTGTGAAACCCAGTTCATCATCCTTAAGTCCTCTAGCTTTGGTTACATCAATCCAAATCACACTTAAATAAGACAAACTTAAATTCTTCATAATAGTTTAACTCCACAATATCATTCAATCTACCATAGTATGTGATATTTGCTGACTTTGGAGCATTGTCACTTGTACTTGCATAACTTTAAGTCTTCTGAAACAACCATAACACCACTATTTTGTGTCTCTTTGAACTCTTCACTTTGTTTAGTTCGGAATCAATACCCATTATTTATATTGAATGCATTGAATCTTCTAGCAATAAAAGATAGACCTTGTGCGAGGACTCTAACATCCTTTATGATGTTAGATGTAGCCTCTAGCTCATCTACCTAACATGATTTAAAGATACAATTATAATTGTTGTCAATCTGTGTTATGAAAATCAGAAATTAGTGGTTGTAATAAATCATTCAGAAACACGAAGTAACTGAGATTTTTAGAACCAGTAAATAAGATGAGTAGAATTTTATTTGTAAAAAATAATTGAATCTGTAAAACTTACCAGAATCTGGAATACTCTTTTTGATAATTTAGGAAGAAAATCAAGTCCACTAAATTCACAGTGTCCCCTTAAGGAAATTATTCCCCTCTAGTATCCGAGGTTTGGTTTGGAATATAACCTCCCAGGGTAAAATTATCTTAATCAGTAGAGTATAGATACCAAAAACTCTACTGTCGGCGAATCAATCCACAGCAGGAAAGTACACAAAGAAATATGTGTTTTTAAGAAGAAGGAAGATCAGAAAATTCGTTAGGAAATATTCTGAAGACTGAATGGTATTTATAAGCAAGAAGAATATATTCTGAAAGGTTGCAACCCTTTGAGAATTGACACGACCATTAATGAAAGGTTGCAAACTTTCAAATGGTATTGACTGTTCCTGAATGTTGCAACCTTTTAGAACAATCATGGAGGAAATTTTTAAATATAACGGAATTTAAAACGGGTCACGCGCGCGGATCCGAGTCGGGTCGTGTTAACTAAAAAGTTCAAAACATTTCGGTTAACTTCTGTTATCAACTAATTAATTGAAAATAATTTTTGGTCATTAAATTAATTAAATAAATAATTAAAATAAATTTGTCCAAAAAATTATCTCTCGATCGATCATTTGCCAAAGCCGAAGCCGAAGCGAGCGAGCGACGACGACGGCGGCGACGGCGCGAGGGGGGTCCCTCTTTCCAACCCTTTTAACAATTAATAGGAGTGTTTATTTATTTAAACTCTCATATTTTCATTTCCATTACCGATGTGGGACTATTGCCTTTTTTATTAAAGCATTAGAGGACTTGTGAAATTCCCAACCTTTCAAGTTCTAAACTTTTCAAATTCCTCTCCTTCCCTCTATTTCCCATCAATTCTTGCTTCATACCCAACAATCTCCCACATTGATGGGGAATAGTTATAGCATAGGAATGCACGGACAATTGTGTACTTTACAAGCAAGGATTAATTGCATCTGGATAAGTAGGTTTCCCCTTGGACTTTCCGTAGTGAACATATGTCGGATATACTCGGTCAATCGGTAGATGTGATATCTTTGAACCGTCGAACTTTGGTGTATACCTAGACAACCATATGTCACACAATTAATCCTTTACTGTTTATGATTCTTACGGTTGTGTTCGTTTCAGCCATGAACACCTCCTGGTTTCATGAGTGTATAGAGAATAGGCTTTTGACATAAAATTCTCTTTGAAGCGGCTTCCACTTCACACTCACATAGGTGATTTCTAACCGTGTCATCTCGTAGATACACTATTTGGTCAAATCTACCAAACTTAGCAAATCATTAAAAACTTTAAGCTTTATTACCTCATCAACAAGCCTTAGAGTCTTAACCTTTTCCTGAACATTGTCTTCATCATGAGAATGGATTGAGTTAATTGACAATGTCGAACCGTCAGCCACAACTTTGTTTTTCACCTTAAATCTAGCTCTTGGGATCTCCAGTCTGCTAGATAGAGTTACCGTCATGCTGACTTGTCCTAAGCCGTAAACCCATTCCCTTAGATGATCTTTCAACTGCCTCTCTCACTAGGCCTTTCGTTAGTGGATCTGACACATTATCGCTTGACTTTACATAGTCAATTGTGATAATTCCACTAGAGAGCAGTTATCTTACGGTGTTATGTCTATGTCGTATATGACGAGACTACCCGTTGTACATAACGCTCCCTACCCTACCTATTGCTGCTTGACTATCGCAATGTATGCAAATTGATCCAACAGGTTTGGGCCAGAATGGAATATCCTCTAGGAAATTTCGGAGCCATTCCGCTTCTTCACCAGCTTTATCCAAAGCAATGAATTCAAATTCCATTGTGGAGCGAGCAATACATGTCTGTTTGGAAGATTTCCAAGAGACAGCTCCTCCACCAAGTATGAATAGATAACCACTCGTGGATTTTTCATCATTTAACCCGGTGATCCAATTTGCATCACTATATCCTTCAATCACAGCAAGATATTTATTATAATGCAAAGCATAATGTTGTGTCCATTTTAGATAACCCAACACACGTTTCATAGCCATCCAGTGAGTTTGATTCGGATTACTAGTGTATCGACTCAGTTTACTAATAGCACATGCTATATCTGGTCGCGTGCAATTCATAATATACATCAAACTTCCCAACACTCTGGCATATTCCAATTGAGAGTCACTTTGACCTTCATTCTTTTTAAATGTAACTTAAATCAATTGGAGTTTTGACTACATTGAAATTCAAGTAATTGAACTTATCCAATACTTTTTCCATATAATGAGATTGAGATAATTCAAGTAATTGAACTTTATCCAATTGAGAGTCACTTTGACCTTCATTCTTTTTAAATGTAACTTAAATCAATTGGAGTTTTGACTACATTGAAATTCAAGTAATTGAACTTATCCAATACTTTTTCAATATAATGAGATTGAGATAATGCTAGTCCCTGGAAAGTTTTGATAATCCTGACCCCTAAGATCAAATCAGCAACTCCTAAGTCTTTCATATCGAACTTGCTGGACAACATACGCTTCGTAGCATTTATATCGTCAATTTCTTTACTCATTATTAACATGTCATCAACAGACAAACAAACAATGACTTAATGATTCATAACGTTTTTAATGTAAACACATTTATCACATTCGTTAATCTTGAATCCATTTGCCAACATTATTTGATCAAATTTAGCATGCCATTGTTTGGGTGCTTGCTTGAGTCCATAAAGTGACTTCACAAGTCTGCACACTTTCTTTTCTTTACCAGGAACTATAAACCCTTCAGGTTGTTCTATATAAATTTCTTTCTCTAACTCTCCATTTAAGAAGGTTGTCTTTACATCCATTTGGTGATTTTAAGATCATGCACTGCTGCTAGTGCTATTAACATCCTAATTGATGTTATCCTTGTTACTGGAGAGTATGTGTCAAAGTAGTCCAGACCTTCCTGTACCCTTTGACTACCAGTCTAGCCTTATATTTGTCAATAGTCTCATCAGGTTTCATTTTCCTTTTAGAGATCCACTTTGATTCTAAAGGTTTATTTCTTAAAGGAAGATCAGTCAATTCCCAAGTGTGATTGCTTAAAATTGATTCAATCTCACTATTGACTGCTTCTTTCCAATAAGTTGACTCTGACGAAGACATAGCTGCTTTAAATGTTTGAGGCTCATTTTCAAGCAATAGTGCTACAAAATCTGGTCCGAAAGAAACATATTTTCGTTGTCGAGTACTTCGCCTAGGTTACTCACTAGTTAGAATATTTTCGATTGATTCTTCTCGTAGTCGTTTAGGTCTTTCACTTGTTGACTCACTTTCAGTTTTATACGGATAAATGTTTTCAAAAAACTCTGCATTATCTGATTCAATTATCGTATTAACATGAATCTGAGGATTATCAGATTTGTGAACCAAAAATCGACAGGCTTTTTACTTTTCACAGCATGCCCAATAAAGACACAATCTATTGTTTTGGGTCCAATTTTAACCCTCTTAAGTAAAGGAACCTCTACCTTGGCTAAACACCCCCACACTTTGAAATATTTCTAGTTGGGTTTTCTTCCTTTCCACAACTCATATGGAATTGATTGTGTTTTTCGATAGGATACTCTATTGAGTATTTTATTAGCTGTAAGGATGGCTTCCCCCCAAAGATTTTGCGGTGAACCAGAATTGATCATTAAGGCATTCATCATTTCCTTTAATGTTTTGTTCTTCCGTTCTGCCAAACCATTTGACTGTGGTGTATAAGGTGCAGTAGTTTGATGAATAATACCATATTCCAAACATATCTCTGCAAAAGGAGATTCATATTCTCCATCCCTATCACTCCGAATCATTTTTATCTTTAGATTCAATTGGTTTTCCACTTCACTTTTGTATTGCTTAAATGCATCAATTGCTTCATCCTTACTATTAAGCAAATACACATAACAAAATCGAGTGCAGTCATCAATAAAAATTATAAAATACTTTTTTCCACCACGAGATGGTGTTGACTTCATATCGCATATATCTGTGTGAATTAAGTCTAAAGTTTTAGAATTTCTTTCAACAAACTTGTAAGGATGTTTAACAAACTTACTTTCCACACAAATTGCACATTTCGACTTATCGCATTTAAAATCAGGCAATACTTCTAGATTAACCAATTTTCGCAAGGCTTTGTAATTTACATGTCCCAAACGGGCATGCCATAAATCACTTAACTCCAAAAAGTAAACAGAAGCAGAATTTTTATTAATACTGTCAATAACCATTACGTTTAGTTTGAAAAGACCCTGATTGAGGTAGCCCTTTCCTATGAACATTTCATTCTTACTTATTACAGCTTTATCACAAACTAGGACACACTTAAACCCGTTCTTAACGAGTAGTGCAGCAGAAACTAAATTATTCCTAATAGTAGGGACATGCAGAACATTGTTTAAAGTCAACACTTTGCCGGATGTCTTATATTTCTTCTCAAGTGCATTCCACAACTCTTTTGAAGTTGTTATTGCACTATAGACATTATATAAGTAAACCTCTAAAGCACTCAAAATGTAACCTTTACATAGGAAGTCTGAGTGTTTCCATGCTTCAACAATCATAAATTTTTCCCTGTCTGGCATATCATCAGCAGGAACTAGAGTATCTTCACTTGTAAATTTCTGCAGACCAAGAGTGGTAAGCCAGAAAAATACTCGTTACTGTCATCCATTGAAATTCACACCTGTGAATTTACCCGGTTTCTCTGCTTGTGATACAAGAGTTCGGGTTAGTGCGACAAAGACCCTTTGTAACACCAGTGTTTTCCATTTCTGATAAACAAAATTGATACAATATAAGTAAGCAATAAATAATAATTGCAGACTTAAAGGAGTATAAAATCACAAAGATTTTTGTCTCCACCAGAAACACAGATCTAAATAATTTCCTTAAGATTGTATCCAATCTGTGTTATGAAAATCAGAAATTACTGGTTGTAATAAATCATTCAGAAACACGAAGTAACTGGGATTTTTAGAACCAGTAAATAAGATGACAGAATTTTATTTGTAAAAAATAATTGAATCTGTAAAACTTACCAGAATCTGGAATACTCTTTTTGATAATTTAGGAAGAAAATCAAGTCCACTGAATTCACAGTGTCCCCTTAAGAAAATTATTCCCCTCTAGTATCCGAGGTTTGATTTGGAATATAACCTCGCAGGGTAAAATTATCTTAATCAGTAGAGTATAGATACCAAAAACTCTACTGTCAGCGAATCAATCCACAGCAAGAAAGTACACGAAGAAATATGTGTTTTTAAGAAGAAGGAAGATCAGAAAATTCGTTAGGAAATATTCTGAAGACTGAATGGTAATTATAAGCAAGAAGAATATATTCTGAAAGGTTGCAACCCTTTCAGAATTGACACGACCATTAATGAAAGGTTGCAAACTTTCAAATGGTATTGACTGTTCCTGAAAGTTGCAACCTTTCAGAGTAATTATGGCGGGAATTTTTAAATATAACGGAATTTAAAACGGGTCACGCGCGCGAATTCGAGTCGGGTCGGGTTAACTAAAAAGTTGAAAACATTTCGATTAACTTCTGTTATCAACTAATTAATTGAAAATAATTTTTGGCCATTAAATTAATTAAATAAATAATTAAAATAAATTTGTCCAAAAAATTATCTCTCGATCGATCATTTGCCGAAGCCGTAGCCGAAGCGAGCGAGCGACGATGACGGCGCGAGGGGGGTCCCTCTTTCCAACCCTTTTAACAATTAATAGGAGTGTTTATTTATTTATACTCTCCTATTTTCATTTCCATTACCGATGAGGGACTATTGCCTTTTTCATTAAAGCATTAGAGGACTTTTCAAGTTCCCAACCTTTCAAGTTCTAAACTTTTCAAATTCCTCTCCTTTCCTCTATTTCCCATCAATTCTTGCTACATACCCAACAATAAATACAATAAGAGTACAAGGACTAAAATTTAGCTTGACTAATGACTTAGACGTTCTACTTACTTTTTTCTTCAACCACTCTGGAAATGTATCAAAATGTAGACAGATGTTGATTCAAATGACACTTACGATGTGATCTCTTGATTTCAATTGTTCATTATTAACATAACTCATATCTATCAATTTTTTATCAAATAACACTTTTGTATAGTCATATGGATAAATAGACACATATAAAACTTACTTTTTATAATTCTCGACCACCTCGGATTCACAATTGAATAACACATGTCTATGACCCTGTAACCACGTTTTCTCATCCATGTTAAATACATCTATTCCACCATCTGACTCCCCAACAGTAGGAAAAAGACATTCTTCTTCATTACTATCATGCTCAATTTGATCATCTAATTTTTAGAACAAAAAGACTTGAATCTCCACCCTCCAAATGTCATGAACAAAATGTCAAACACTCATTCGCTATGTATGATTCTACTATTGCACCTTCTGGGCATGCACGATTATGAACATACGATTTCAAAGTACCCAAGGATCTATAGAATTAGGTAAATATTACTATTTTGATATTATAATATTTACGAACTAAAAAATACAGTAAAGATTCAATGATATTCTTTGTACCTCTCAATTGGATACATCCAACGATAATGTACCGGCCCCAAAAGTCTAGCCTCTGTTGCTAAGTAAGTAACCAAGTGTACCATAATAGTAAAGAATCCAGGGGAAGAGCTTCTCCATAGTGAGAATATATCTGGAGCTCTTTCTTCAAGTAACTTTAACTCTTCTAGTTTTAACACTTTGCTACATAAAACACGCATAGATCAATTAAAAGAGAATTGATTCGAATTTGTTTATCTTCATAAGGCAATAGGTTGAAGCTCTTGCATTATAACATGACAATCATGAGGTTTTAGTCCAGATAGCTTCCGTTTTAGAATCCAACATGCGATATTAGATGAATAGCCATGTGGAAACTTGGCGTTTTCCAAAACTTCATAAAACAACTCTTTCTCCTTCGAAGACATTGTGAAATAAGTAGGAGGAAGATATGTCCTATTAGCTCGATATTGAGGGCACAAGTGTGGCCTTATTTTCATTTCCTTCAAATCCAATCGAGCATGTAAGTTGTCTTTAGATTTTTTATCAATGCCCAATAGTGTATAAATTATGTTGTCACACACATTTTTTCTATATGCATCAGATCAAGATTATGGCGCACCAAGTTATACTTCACATAAGAAAGATCAAAGAAAATGCTTCTCGTTTTTCATGTGTGATTCTTCACCCCACTTACCCCTTCACACTTTCCAAGAGTAAACTTTATGCAAGTCTTATTTCTTTAGTTCCATCAAATGATTTAGCATCATTTTGATATTTGTGGTTCGATCTCAAGAAGTGTCGATGACACATGAAACAATACTTCTTCCCATATGTGAGTCTTCTATAATGAGTATTTATTTTGTAAAATGGACATGCAAATCGACTAGAAGTGCTCCATCTAGAAAGATTACCAGATGCTGGATAATCATTTATAGTCTACATTAGAGCTGTTCACATCTGAAACCTCTTCTTAGAAGAGGTATCATATGTTTCTACAAACATCCCATAATTTATTTAACTCTTCAATTAAAGGCTGCGAAAAGACATCAATATTATTTCCCGAAGCTGTTGGTACTTGGTCCAGGTATCAACAAATACAGAATGAAGAACTCATGTTTCATGCACATCCATAGTGGAAGATTTTATGGCATTAAAATAATTGGCCATGTACTATGAACCGTTCACATTTTGCCAAATGGATTAAGCCCATCACAAGCTAATCCTAGACACACACTGCGAAGATCTTGGCAAATTCTGGTTACTTACTATCAAAACTTTTCCTAGCTTCAAAATATGTTGGATGTCATAGTACTCCATCTTTGTTGGGCTCTTCATGATGTCATCTCATTGATTTAGAAATATTTGAAGACATAAATAATCTTTGCAATCTTGGTTTAAAAAGAAAATACCTTAGGACCTTGACTGGAATTTTTTTAGCATTATTTTTCCATCTAGAAGCCCCACAAATTTTGCATTCATTAACATTCTTATGAGCAAATTCTTTGGTAAAAAGCATACAATCATTAGGAAAAGCATGAATCTATTCATACTTTAAGCCCAAACCTTCTATTATCTTTTTGGTCTCATAGAAAGAAGAAGGCAATTCATATCCTTCAGGTAGTCCTTCCTTCCGTAGTCCAAGCAATGAATTAAAGGATTCATTTGACAATTTGACCATGCATATTGTACGATAGATATGCAACAAAAAGGATAATTTGCTAAATTTCTTGCAACCACGCTAAAATTCTTCATTTGCCTCCTTCATGAGTCGTTCAAATTTATCCATCTCTTGATGAGGTTGCTTTTCCGATGGATGATCAACATTATCTTGTACGTTTGGTTCGTTTCATCTCTTTCATTGATATAACTATATATGAACTCTGTACAGCCTGCAAAGGCATCATGTATCATTCTCTCATAACATCACCACTTGCAGTTGCTTGCTTCTGATTATTTACTTCAGTATTGTCTAATCCCTCTAGAGACTCTCCGTGAAAAAACCAGTTATCATATGATGGCATAATACCATTAACAACAAGGTGATCATAAGTAGTTGCTCGATTTACTTGATGGATAAGTGCACATTCGATACAAGGACATAAAATTTTCTCTCCTGCCTATTTTTTTAGAAAATGCATGGCTTAAAAAATCTTCTACTCCATCCAAGTATTCTTTAGTAAGTCTATAAAAAGACATCCATCTTTTATTTCTATAATTGTTCATGATGTTCAAGAAATGATTTAATTTTCTGCAATTATTGTAGCATCTGAAAAATACATTAGTAAAAAAAGATAGAATCAATCAAAAATGTATTTCTGATAAAATCTTCATCCTATTAGTACATAGGGTGGAATACAGGAGATGGTAATCAACATGTTCAGTATCTTTCAATGAAGTCCTAAAGGGAATCAATGCCTTCAGTTGTAATGAGATCAATCATCGTTACAACTCTTGCTTGATCTTTAGTTAATGTAACTAGGAAACAAATAATTTCTAAAAGTATAGAAAGTAATGGTGGTACAAGTCGAACATTAAACAATAAATAATTAAATATGCTCGCATGGATGTTTCACATTTGAATAAACTGATTTATATTTAATATTTTGCTCCAAATAAACAAATTATACAACTACACACCTAGTAAAAAGCAAAAAAGAGGACCACGAGAAAGTTTCTGATTCTCTTTTAATTTGAGATGGTTAAAAGGATTTGTAGCACTTACTGAAAAGGAATTTCGAGCTCAACAGCTTATCCAGCAGCTTGTCAAGGGAATTGTGAGTCTAGTTGTTGAACAGATTTGATAAGAACAGATACGTGAAATAGAAAAAAATGAAACCATCAGTTATGGTCTTTTGGTAATCCAGATTGATATATTTCTAATATGCATAAACTCCTAAGTGTATGTAGGTCCATCTAATATAATGTGAAGTGATTCCTACTTGTATGCAAATCCTATTTTGTTGTCAAATTCTCAATAATTCTTAGGTATAGAAGTTGATGACAATTAAATGTAGTGAGAACGTTAATTAGAGCTCTATAATTGTATGTTTCATGTTTTAATTAATTTATTATCTGAGAAGGTGAAAATGATTTGTTCCACGCACTTAAAAGGAATGGCGAGTTTAACAAACTCTCCAGCAACCTGTCCAAACAACTTGTCCAAGGCAATTGCATGTGAAGTAGAAAGAGAAACTTGTTGAAGCCAATGAAAAATTGAAGAAGGATAAAGTACTTAAAAAGCAAATAGAAAAGAAGGATTTATTATTTAGATTCTGATGATGAACTTTCTTTTTCAATACATGGACCAGATTCTGATAGATTTGATGATTTATCCACTTGATATAAACCAGATTCTAGTTATAATTTTACAATCTTGTGGGAACTGCTGATTATATTGGTACAAATTGTACTTTTTAAGTAAGTGATGATGACATGTATGACCCAGAAATAACAACCCCCTTGGAGTAGTTGGGCTTGATTGAAGAAGCCAATGACCCTGATGTTTCAGAAAAGCAATTCAAACGTATTTATAGGGAAGTGCTACTAAGTGACTATCAGTCTATCAAAAGAGTAGACATTAGCATGAAAAGGGCTTGTAACTGAGGATGAAATGGAGCTGTCGAAGAGGGAAAAAATTGGTGAGTGTTGTGGAAAGAGTGCTACACTGATTTGGAGAGAACAGAGGCGCATAACAATTTCAGAAGCACATAGCAATGTTCGATTAACATACACTATCTAAGAAAAATTTCTGTAAAAATAATTCTATGTTCGCAGACTATTAATGAACTAGAAGATCTTCATGGTATTCTAATACTTCTACTTTCCTGATTGAAAAAGGATCCAAATACTAATATGGCAATCATTTGGCTTGATTCAATTATAATTTTTATCCTAATAAGCTAGTACTTAGATTGATGGTCTGTTCACTATCTCCCCAGATTTACATTAATGATGTTGTTAATGATACGTTGTCATGAAGTTTCTACAATTTACTAGAGTAATAGAAACTATGCATGCCTGCCAGAAAACACAACCAGCCACATGTAGCTAATAGTTCAGTAACTTATAAACAAGAGGGACTTTAAGTCAAGCCTTCAGTAATAATCTCAGATTTCCAGAATTCACTCTACCTAGAAGTAAAGATATTCTCCTCTAGATCACTTCCTCTAAAAGAACGTGAGTGGATTACACAAACTCCAACGATTAAAGCCATCCGCAAGCAAATGAGAAAAACTTGCTGACTGGAAGACTTAAGGACTTCACTTGTTCACACAGACCTTAACATGATTGAACTGAATTACTCTCGGGCTGAATCTTACATAATGACACCGATCCCATTCTTTTTCTTCTCAAGGCAAAACACAGAGAATCTATCCACCACATGTCACTACTACTTCAAGGCTTACTAAGATAGTAATGTTGAAACTATATGTCATTAGAGCTTTAGTCAATATAAATGGGCTGCAACTAATTTCTAAAAACAGAGGGGCTATTGGTGCAGTTTAAATGTTCTTCAACTACAAAAGTCACTTCGGAATTCAGAGGAAACAAACTTAAATGCCAAGCATGAAGGCCAAACTAAAGACCAAACATAATCAAAGCATCTAAAAATTGATAATTCACATAAAAACATCTGAAATCATCAAAGTCCAAGGTAGTGATACTGATTTGACATTCCAAGGTAGTGATACTACATCACTACCTACAGTTATATCGTGTTTATAGTCGAGAGACATCGAATAAAATGTAATCCCTAAATAGTTATTTGCGACAGTTAAACATGTATAAATATTGGCTTCGGCATTACAATGGATCATTAACCTAAATATATATGATAAAAATGAACTAATTGAATAGGTCGCATCTACATAAAATAAGATTGTTATGACTGATGTTTTCAACACATTATAATCACGATTTCAATATTTAACAAGAGTATAAATAACAGACAGTTAATGGAGTCAAAACAAAGGGTCTATAAAATCACTAAACTTTAAAATTTCAAAGAACATATCTTTACTCATAATCAAAACGGCCAAAGATCACTAACATAGGAAAACATACTTTTACGAATCAATTAACTTGGAAATCACAATTACTGCCAAAAAGCTGATTAGTTTGCCAGTTATATTTTCTATTTTTCCTTTTTAATGCTTAAATATTGATTGATAAACATGATAAAAAAAAAAGAGTACACATTGAGATATGAATGACGATCTACGTACAGAGAAACAAAAATTACAGAAAATCATAGAAACAGAGGAATTGAGTGGAGGAATCTACATACCTACAATTTTCTTCAAAGCTTGTCGTTGCTGGATGCCTGCTTTTTTGAGAGCGAGATATGGCATATATGCGTCCTAATATAACGATGTAGGAGATGTTTTTAGTAATGTTTTCCTTATTTGTGTAGGAGAGCTTTTTAGGTTATTAATAATGTTTGCTTTAAAGTGTACGAAATCTTTTTTCTCCAGAAAAAAAGTGGGAGGGGAAAGTTTTATGAAAAAGGCGGGAGTTTTGTTTTTAGAAAAATAAAAGAATCTCTTTTGCAGCTATTCTTTACAACTGCTACTAAAAATATACTTATTGCTGGCCATTATACATTACTCGTTGATAGTTTGTCCAGCGTCAATACATCAGCGGTAATTACCTGATTGCCGGGAAAAAATTACCACTTGAGTTTATTTTTGTAGTAGTGAAATTTGAAACAACAACTTTTTTCTTTTTTGAACACCTTGAAACTTGAGATTCAGCCTTCTATTTCTTGTTTTTACAAGGCTTAGGAACAGATTGTTTTAACCAGACCATCTCTAGTTTTAGCCATAACGACAGTAAACCTACAATACTAAAGTAGATCAAAGTCTAACAAAAGAGTGCAATGAAAAATACTAATCAACCGAGAATACAACAATCAACGACAAAAACCTATATTAAAAAATCAACAGACGTGGTACACAAATTAATTATAAAAAGAAAAAGCAATCAAAATACGGCATCCTAAACAAAAACGTTTAGAGACCACAAATATTCATCCTAAACAACAACATAAAGAAACTCATCTAGAAGAAGGATTTATTAAACTACTATAACAAAATGAAAAACCAAATACGAAAACCTAAACAAAAACATGAAATAATATCATCTAGAAAATTGGTTTATAACACTACTATAATAAAATCAATAACCAAATACGGCATCCTAAACGACAACATGAAATAAAATCATCCAGAAACTACACTACTATAACAAAGTAAAAAAAATTAAATACGACAACCTAAATAAGAATATAAAAAAAAAACTCATCTAGAAAAAAAGTTTATTACACTACGATAACAAATAAATAATCAAATGCAGCATCCCAAACAAGAAAATGCAGAAAAATAAACAACCAAATACTCCTAAATAACCAAAAAAAAAACACCATTAAACCCAAATGAACTTACCAAATATGAAAGTTTAGAACTCGGAGAAGAAGAAAACTATTAAGATTTGACGTTTAGGACGATGAAATGGTTGAACGATTGTATAATGGATGATAAAATAGTTGAAACGTATGTGAAAGAGAATTAATGATATGGGAAGAAGAAACAAATGATTTCTCTGCTTTCTCTTGAAATGTTTGGAGAAGTGTATAAGGAAGAGAGTCGGAAAGCGGTGATATGATTACTGATAGAATCGATGTATGGGAAGAAGAAAAGTTGAGAAGAAGAAACGTACGAACATTCCCCAAAAAGTGTCTTTTTGAATTTATACATATATAAAATAAATGTATTGAGATTATAATATATTTGGTAAACATATATGTTTTCCTAAGTTCTAAAAACACTATATAAGTCCTTGACCCCACATTTACAAATATACCTCAAGTTTTAAATAAGCCAAACAAACCCATGGCCCACACTTTTTCCTCTTTTAAAAGCCCAACCCTAGAAAATAAATAAAAATAAGGGAAAAGAGTCAACTATGCCTCTAAACTATTAGAAAAGGTTTAGATTTAACCTCTGTTTAAAGTTTGGTTCACTGATGCCCTCGCCATCCAACTTTTAGTCCAAATATGCTCTTATGGGCATTAGTTGTCATGTTGGACATATCCAACACATTTTTCATTTCTTTAAATGTCACATGGAATTGTCATGTTATTTTGGTCTTACCACATAACATTTATATGAAAATGGAAAGATATTTGGACTCATAAACGCCAATTCGACCCATAAATCAACCCCCCTTTTAAATAAATTATCCGACCAATTTCCAAAAATTTTGATTAATTTTAATTTTTTTCGATAAATTCCAAAAATGAGTAATTGATTAATAAAAAAATAGGAAAATATGAAATAAGTATAAAATTAATGCCAAAAATTCATAAATAACTATAGTAACCTTGAATTCAATTTAAACACTTTTTAAATTATTTTTGATAAATCCCAAAATGAGTAATTGATTTATAAGGAGTATGAAAAGAAATAAAATTAACGGAAATAAATGCAGTATCCTTAAATTCAACAATTTCAAACATTTTTTTAATTTTAAATTTATTCGACAAATCCCAAAAATGAGTTTATTAACACAAAAATATGAAAAAATATAAATTACGCAAAAAATTCACAAATAAAAAATAGAAAAATATGGAAAAAATATAACATAAAAAAAATATTGAAATTATTGAATTTAAGTTTACTATATTTATTTGGTGAATTTTGATATATATTTTTTATTTTATTTTCATATTTTTCCCTTTTTATTAAAAAATTACTCATTTTCGAGATTTGCAGAAAAATATAAAAATTTTAAAAAAATTGTAGATTAAAATGTTACTATATTTATTTGTGAACTTTTGGCGTTAATTTATATTTTTTTCATACTTTTCATATTTTTTATTAATCAATTACTCATTTTCGAGATTTATCGAAGAATAAAAAAATTTTAAAAAATTGAAATGTTAGATTTAAGGTTACTATATTTATTTGTGAATTTTTGGTGTTAATTTTATATTTTTTTTCATATTTTTCCTATTTTTTATTAATCAATTACTCATTTTCGAGATTTTTCGCAATAATAAAAATTAAACAAAATTATTAAAAATGGGTCGGATAGTGAATTTAAAAGGAGCTAACTTATGGGTCGGATTAGGTGTTTATGAGTTCGAATATATTTCCATTTTCATATAAATGTTACGTGGTAAGGTCATAATGACATGACAATTCCATGTGACATTTAAAGAAATGAAAAATGAGTTAGATATGTCCAACATGACAACTAACGCCCATAAGGGCATATTTGGACCAAAAGTTGGACGACGAGGGCATGAGTGAACCAAACTTTAAAGGAAGGATATATCTAGACTTTTTCGAATAGTTTAAGGATATATTTGACCCTTTTTCCTAAAAATAAATCAAGTGTCTATAGAGTGAATTAAGTTTTATTGGTGTCCTCAATGCCAATTCTTCTCTTGTTTTTGGCCTTTTGTCCGTGTTTATTGTTTTGGAAGTGATGTTATTTTTTTCTCTCATGGCTCCTTTTTTTTGGTTTGTCCGTTTGGGTGTGGTTATATAGGTGTGCAGGTGAGGTTGTGTAGTGGTGTAGTGTTGCTTGTTCTTTTTTACTTTTTTCTTTTTTTTGTTGGGTGTAGTAGTATTTTTGTATTGTGTTGGTTGTAATGTTGGAAGTGAGGAAATGAATTTTTCTCTCTTTAAGCTGGACATTTTTCTCTCTGTGTGTTTGTTTTCTTCTTTTTCCAGTTTTTCTACGTGCAGATGTAGATGTCTACTTGTGTGTATTTTTTTGGGGTTTTTTTTGTTGTGTGTCGTGTTAATGTAGAATATGTCTAGTAGTATATATATATGGGGCGTGTGGTACGTGAGGAGTGGATTGTGTATGGTGGGTTGTGTGGGAGTTATAAGGGGGAAGTGGAAATGTGGTAGTGGGATTGTGGTTAGGTGGGGGGTGAGGGTAATGGATAGGTTATTTTCTTTTAATTTTTGTTGTCAATAAATAAAATAATAATAAAAATAATAATAATAACTAATATTTTGCAATTTAACTAAATAATAAGAAATTAAATAGCTAGATCAAAAATCTAATTAAAAATATCACAATCACTAATTTATTTATTAAAAGATTGAATAAAAAATGTTTTTTTTCAAATCTTTTAAAAATACACTTAACAAAATTTAAGATAAAAAATCAAAACATTTAATTTAAATTTTAAAATATTTGAGCTCTAAAAAAATGAAGAAAAATTTTATATTCGCTCAAAATTACGTGTCTACATGAATTATGTCGGATTGATTGTCAAGGAATGGGAATCAATTCTTAGCACCGAGTGCATATGAATGTGAGATGGAACGTTATACCGTAGTTGAGTCCGGCTTATTAGAAGCAATCTCATTATCCCATATACGATGTGCCCACATAGGTCTTTTAATTATTGGATTCACCTAAGCTAAAAGTATAATTGTACCTTACGCAAGTAGGACAACCCCTTTTTGGTGTGGGGTAGACACTGGATTCCTTGTTTAGCTCACATAATCTATGTAGGTTAAGGTTAATTCCAATACTAAAGTATGAACAAGAATATGATCTTATAAACTATAGTTACACAAGAAGCTTTCCTTATTGAAGGAAGGATTATGTGATCTTATTCGTGTATTGCACAATGATGCTTTGAGGGTTCTTATGCTATGTTTACGTTATGATATTATAGTTTATATGTTGAATATGCTTACAACACACGCTTTTACATTAATCTTCATAATGGATCTTAAACTTGGTAAAGTGCATTTTTTTTCAACTAAAATGTTCTTTTTAGCATTCTTTCTAAGGTTTTTATGCATGCATGGTTATCGTATTTAGTACATTTTTATGCTAACCCATATCTCTTCTAATTTTTTTTAAGTGTAGGTTTCAGTTCTTGAGGTAATTTCCTTCTTGTGCAAAGCTTGGATTGGCTATTCTCCTTGCTTATTGGTGAGTCCTTATGGTTCGAGGATGGATGATGATTTTCTAACTTCCTTTCTTGTAATTTCCTTTGAGAACTATGTTGTTAAGGCATGTGACCCTATTTTGTACTTAGATTTTAATAGATGGCTAACTGAGACAAGTCTAGACTCCATGTGATGTTTTTAAATATTCTAAGACTCGAAATGTGTTTTTACTCTTTAGTGTTCTTTTCTTATGTTAGGATATGCTAAGTGACTTACATGGTTCCTTTTGAAGTCCCACGTGCCATGTTCCGTCTAGGGGGTACCCTTGGGTCGTGACATCTTCCCACAGTTCAAGCAACTCAAGCTCCCGACAATCCCCCTATTTCTATCATTGTCCTAGGGTGGGTGGAACTATGAGTACCAATGTCTTTTTTGTCCTTTGTTAGGGTCCTTTTATGACTGGTAATGATTACGAGATGTTGACAGATTTCATGAGATTGTAACCGCTTGTGTTCAATGGTTTTTCGAGTGAGGACGCCTATGAGTTCATTCTAGATTGATATGAGAGGCTTCATAAGTTGGGAATATTCCATCAGCATGGAGTAGAGTTTGTAACTTCTCAACTTCAAGGTGCGGCTTAGTAGTGGTGGAGAGCTAATGTAGAGTGCAGATTTTCAGCTTTACCCCCACTCATTTGGACCGAGTTTTATGCTATGTTCTTGGAGAGGTATGTGCACCTTACTTTGAGAGATAGTAAGAATGATGAGTTCATTATTGCTTTGGAGCAAGGTATAATGTCAAATTATGAGGCTAAATTCCACGTTATGTCTAGATATGGTACGCAATTGGTGACTTCTAAGGAATAGAGAAACTGTTTATTTTTTAAGGGACTATGTTCTAATTTGTAGGTATTGACTGTTCATATGACCTCTGCATGAAAAGGCTTCAATGAGATGACTGATTTTGTGAAAAAGGTAAAAGGAGTTAGACGTGATGGGCAGGGTAAGGCTTTGGCTAAGAAAGCTAAGAATACATATAACTTTCAAGGTTTTACTCGAGAGGTTCAGGGAGCCCGACACTTGCTGCCCATCCAATTCAGTATGCTGTGCTCGATTCTGCTGGTAATTGCTTGGGACCTCCACCTTAAAATTTGATAACCAGGGAGCCGCATCATTGGCAGCCAGCAGACCATCTTTTGATCGCACTTGTTATAATAGTGGAGAACATGGGCATACGAGGAGAGATTATCCCCGCCTGTGCATGTTGGATTCCGTATAGTAGCAAACTAGAGAAGTGGTGCCCGTTGGCAATGGTAATAATGGTCGAGGACGTTAACAAGGTGGGAGAGGAGAAAATTAATGAGGTCATGGAGGTTGGGGAAATGGTAACGCATGCAGAGGTATAATGCAGCCACATAGAGAAGTCGCTCTTCATGATGACAGGGCTCAGTTTTATGCTTTTCGAACAAGACCAGGCAGAGTCTTCTGATGCAGTGATAACATGTATTATTCTTGTCTGTGACTGGATGGCTAATAATTATTGATCAGGTTTCTACTTATTCATACGTGTATATTTAGTTTGCCTTGGGTTTTGATATGATTTGTTATATATTTGATGCCCCCAACCATGTTTCTACCCAATTTGGAGAGTCTTTCATAGTCACCAGTGCCTATCGTACTTGTCATATCTTGTTTATGGCTTTTCAGACTTGCGCTTATTTGGTGATTTAATATATGATTGACTTTGATATAATCTTTGGCAATGTAACATCCCTAAAACGAAATAGGGAAAGCTAGAGACTAACATGTGTTTCACGAGGTTTTTAAGTCCTAAATTTGTTTATAATTATGTTTTAGGCAGTTTGTAAAGTTTGGTAGTGTTTGGAGGTCAGACGTCCCAGAACGTCTGAGATGTTTGAAAGTTTAGCCTTGAAACGTGTTTGTGTGCCTTAGTGTGTCTTGACATGTTTTACATGTTCGTTTTGGTTGAAATTGGTGTGAGAGGTTCCTAACATGCGTACGAGTGTATTTAAGTTTGAAATGTCCGATCAAAACTCTCCAAGGACAAACCAAAGGGTTCTTGAGGAGGACCCAACTTGTATCCAAGACTGTCAAAAACCAGTCCAACAAATGAGTGGCAATCAACGGACCTTAGGTCCATCAACGCCCTGTCGTTTGGGGCGTAGGCTGAGACTTAGTCTATGTTGAGCCTCTAACGCAAAACATGGACCAGCAGGACGGTCCATAGTTGGGTCTACGAGTCGCCGATTGGAGTCGTCGATGGAGACTTGCAGTTTTTTACAAGGTCTTGGCCTAATGAGGGGTAACTCAGTGATTTCATCTAGCTTACTAAAAATAGTTTGGCATTTTTAAGGGTATTATGGGTATTTTAAGTAGTTTTATAAGTCTAGAACCCCTATTCAAGTCATTATTCAAAATCAAAATCCCAAACCCCAAAGAAAAACTCTTTAGAACGTTATTGAAGTTTGAAGGGAGTTTGGAGCTACGAGCTTGATTTCTCCATCAATTCTTCTTCAATTTAGTGGCTTAGCATAAATAAGTTATGGTTTCATCCTTGAATCTTCTTTCTTCAAGGATTCAAACTTAAAAGTGTTTTTTCAAGACTTTCTCCAAGTATGAATTTCTAAATTGATATCTAGCCATGGGTTAGTGCATTAAATGTTTTGAATCAATGATTTATGATTAAATTGATGTTAATTTGATGATTCTAAGTTAAAAACTCTATGAACCCATGCAAATCATGAAATCCTTATTTTGGCTATATTATGGGGATGTGATCCTAACTCTATTGTATTGAATTCTTGTGTAGTTTACTTTGGGCTGTTGAATTATGAAAGAAGCATGTTAAAATTGTATGTAGGCTGTCCTAAATTGATAAATTTCATATTGTATTGTCTTGGATTATTGTATAGTTTGTTTATTTGTTTTAATTGGTGATTATGACTATTAATAAGAGCCTTTGTGTATTGGATTAGTTGAATTGACTATGGATTGAAGTTGTTGATATTGGAATGGTGGTATATTGACCTAACCTTTTCTATATTGTGTAGTATATGTATTCAAATTGTGATGTTTGGTATGGTCCACTTATGGTAGCGGTGCTTATGTGTTATACTTGTGAAGAATGTGGCCTCGTAGGCATTACTTTCTGAATTATGATATTATCATGTTATAACTTGGATATTTGATCATTGTGAATGTCTTTATGGTTTATGTGTATATGTGAAGTCCAAGTATGTGTTCTTTTAAGTGATTAGAGGCGATCATGATAGGATATAGTGATGTCTTATGTGTGTATACTTGATATTGAAGTATGATGCTTCCTAATTAACTATATGAGTCTTGTGATAGATTATGTTGATATTCATGTAGGAGTGAATAGGGTGACTTATAGTTGACTTGGCTGACCCTATGTTCTTCTTGAATGATATTTTATATGCGATAAGATGATGATGAAGTGTGTCTTGTTTTAGTAGACCTATGTCCCTTACTTGATACATGAATAATGTGAATATTAATCCTTAACTTAGCAGGCTAAAGAAACTTTGTCATGAATGTATATGTGTGATTGAAATATGACCTTGAGCATAGTTAAGAGGTTCATTTATGTGGAACCTTAAACCTAGATGGAAGGTATGATATCCTTGAAGTTGAAAGTCGTAATGGTATCCTTTTTGTTTGAATGATGCAATTAGGGGTTGGTTGGTTGGAACGACATTAAATCATCCCTAGGAAAGTCATTGAGCTATCGTAGTAACCATTGTGTGACAGCCCTAGTGGGACTCTCTTTTGAAAGGTGTATTTTGATTTGGTTATTATTAAGATATGGTACCTCTTCATATTCTCCTTGATTGGATTACTCTATGTGAACAAAGTCTAGCTACGAGCGAGTATTCTTAGGGAGTGGCTCTAATTATGATTAGATTAGAGTACAAAGAAATCCTTGATATTCCTCAACCATGTGCCTACATGGGATGTGTCCTAGTTCTACCATTGGCAAGTAGAACACCCTCTATCGGAGTAGGGTTGACTCTTGATTCCATGCCTACCTAGTATGGTCTATGTTGGTTATTTCCTATTCTCATCATTTGGGATGCATTCTAGTATTGGATAAGTACTACAACATTTAGGTAGCGAAATGGGGCGTTATCTAGAAATGGCACGAGTAGGCTATGAAGATGTTAATATGTAGGTTCCTAGGTATTTCCTCGACCATTATGTTATGTCTTCTAAATGCTTAAATTAAGTTTAATGGACTTAATGAATGACTATGACTTAAGTTAGTGTAAGTTAAAAAAAAAGGTATCCTATATAGGGTAGATTTAAAGGTTGCTTAAGTAGACTTGGAGAGGGTGTATGGGTGTTCTCTTCATGTTTTACTCAAGTGAATCTTAGAGTAACCTTAGATTATGATTGTTGGGGGGTGCGGAATTCATCATAGATTAAGATACATATTATTGTTGGGGGTGCGAAATTCATCATAGAGTAAGATACATATTTTATAGAATAAAATATATTTTATCATAAAGTTCTTTTGATAATTGTTGTAATATAAATATTTCTTTAATATTATTTATTATATATTCTATGTATAACATATCTTGGGTTCTTTGGTACATGTATAAATTTTCTTGCATTAATTTTTTTAATAATCTTATATTTTCCATAGTTTCTATCCAATATTCTAAATAGTCATAGTTCATTTTAATCTGAATTTATTTCTAAATCGTATATATCTATTCTTTCTATATCTAATTCTTGTAAATCTATTTCATACCATTCTTGATTTAATATATCTTCTATATCATGATTAAATATTTTTTCCCATATAATTCTTTTTATGTCAACAATTTCTATATCTTTAAGTATATATAAGATCAAAGTTTTATAGCTTTTTATTTCATCATACATTGTAATTATGTTTATTTATTTATGCAGGTTTGTTTTCAATTATTCCTTCCTATCATATCATAATTCAATTAATTTCATATTAGTTTATTATAAGCTAGAGTATCGTTATCATGTTTTCCGGTCACTACTAGCATCGTACTTTAGCGGATAATTATTACTTATCAGCGCCTCAACCTTGTGTACTCCCCTAACGACATCTCTTGCCTACCGGTTTCCACTGTGGGATGGCATAGTCTAGCAATTTTCTCCCTGTTTCCCTTTTACTAGCAAACTAGAATCCATGATTCAAATATTTCTAGTATATAATAACTAACATAAATTTAATCAATCATATATATGATTTTCAGGAATATATGAAATTAGTTCTGCATAATTGTTAAACAATATACCTTTGTCTCTTGATTTTTCATGCTATCTATAATATCTGACTTGATTTCGGATTTCTTCATTCTTTAACTTAGTTTATATCTTGAGAGAGGTTTTTTGAAAGGATTTTTATTAACTTAAACTTTTGTTTGGCATTGCCTGTCTTTCATTTACAATTTGGCAATCTATATATACTAAATCCTAAACCTGTACATAAGTGCGCCTACTATATACTTTACGACTATTTAAACAAAACTTTACAAATGGCTGGCTATACACATTGGCCTTTCAAAAAAGTAAAATCTATTTACTATACAAAGGAATCTTATCTCTTATTTTTACATTTTTTTCAAATATTTCTATCTCTTTGTCTACCATATTTTTTGTTTCTATCTTTATGTCTTTTTCTTCTTTGTCATTTTTCTTAGTCTACTATAACTCTTTTTCTTCATCATTATCTTATCTTGCATTTTTATCTCTACATCTTTATTCCAAATCAACATCTGGTATAACGTTATCTTGTCCATTGCATTTGGAACATCTGTGATCTGGGTATTTGTGTCCAATAAGTTTACAATATCAAATTAATAAGTCTTCTGAAATAAATTCTTTCTTTAATGCTCGTGTTGTAGGTTGTTCCTCTGGATTTAGTAATGATAAAATCCATCGCTGAGCTTCATCCATATCTACTCTTCTTAATTCCCTTGAGTTTGAATATATCATAACTTAATCTGTAGCGTAATAGCTCCATATGGCATTTCTATTTAAATAATTATTTGATAACTCTTGTATGATAGTTGATATGCCAATTAATCTTTTATTGGCATAAAAACTTGGTATTTCTATCTTTGGTATTTCATTATGATGTCCAATATCTTCTGGTATGATCATATCTTTTGTTAATCCTATCTTAATAACTTGAATTGGAGATTTTACCTCCTCATATAATATTTCTGCTGGTGCTGCATAAAACTTAATATAAAATAAGTTTCTTTTTGTAACTCATTTATATGTAATAAATGCTTTGTGTAACTCTGGTATTCCATTGATTTCTTCTCCATCATATGTATATACTGTACTTAGTGATCATAACTGTAACATGTCATAACTAGGTTAGCACTAGTTTTTGGTTGTGCTATAAGTCTATTGTATCCTTGTAATTTTTGAGTTATATAGTCTTGACTTGGATCTTTGGTTTGGTTAGATCTGGGTTTGAGATTTAAATAAGTTTGGATTATTTATATATTTTCAATGTAGGTTTGTGTAATATAATTGTATCTTTTCTTTTCACTCTGGTTTTGTATACTCACTGCATATGTAGATGTTTGTGGTTCTATGGGTATTTGTTTTGGTGTATTTTGAATAAATGGTTTTGCAAATAACTGGTTTAAATTTGTATTTCGTGGGTTTTCACTAACTTTTCTGCTTGTACCTGCAACTGTATTCAAACAAACATTATGGGTTTTAGGAAGTTTCCCATCGTCTTCTTTTATCTCTGGAATTTTACCGTCTTCCGATCGACGTAGCTCCACATTTTTATAGTCATGTTGCTGACTTATATTAGCTTTAGACTTCAGGTTATCTTCATTAGTCTTTAGCTTTTGTATCTCATTGTCCATACTATCCACTTTAGTACAAAGTCTAGTAATGGCTTTGAGTAGCTCTTCAATTGTATCTTCGTTTTTTATCTCAGTCTGAGTAGCTTTGTCTTGATAAGTAGTCTGCAACACCATTCTTATTAGTCTTTATCAATTCAATTGTAAATGTTAAGTTTAATATATTCAATACCAATCTTCTAATTTCTTTTGTTGTTACTGAATCTTGTATTTTTCTGGTTAACCACCATTTTACTTGTGTATTATCTGTTCTTACAATAAATTTGTTATATACAGTATATGACTCAAATGCTAATAAACATTTATATACTGAAAATAATTCTTTCCAATTTATTTCTCATTTTATTTTCGTATTTGTATATGTGCATGAATAATATCTACAGTGATATTCTATATTATTATCATTATATTTATATTTTAATACTCCTCCATCACTTTTTTCACTTGCATCAGTTTCTACTATATAAATAAATTTTTTATCTTCATCCGGAAAATATAATTTTGGTAATGTTTTACATAATAATTTTATCTCTATTATCAAAATGATATTCAAACACAAATACAAAAGATAAAAGTATTATGAAAAACATTACCAATATTATATTTTTCAGATGAAGATAAAAAATTTAGTTATATAGTAGTAACTGATGCAAGTGAAAAAAGTTATGGAGGAGTATTAAAATATAAATAAAATGGTAATAATATAGAATATCACTGTAGATATTATTCAGGCACATATACAAATACGGAAATAAAATTGGAAATAAATTGGAAATAATTATTTTCAGTATATAAATGTTTATTAGCATTTGAGCCATATATTGTATATAACAAATTTATTGTAAGAACAGATAATACACAAGTAAAATGGTGGTTAACCAGAAAAATACAAGATTCAGTAACAACAAAAGAAATTAGAAGATTGGTAGTTAAATATATTAAACTTTACATTTACAATTGAAGTGATAAAGACTAATAAAAATGGTGTTGCAGACTACTTATCAAGACAAAGCTACTCAGACTGAGAACAAAAATGAAGATACAATTGAAGAGCTACTCAAAGGCATTACTACACTTTGTACTAAAGTGGAATAGTATGGACAATGAGATACAAAAGCTAAAGACTAATGAAGATAACCTGAAGTCTAAAACTAATATAAGTCAGCAGCATGACTATAAAAATGTGGAGCTACGTCGATCGGAAGACCGTAAAATTTCAGAGATAAAAGGAGACGATGGGAAACTTCCTAAAACCCATAATGTTTGTTTAAATACAGCTGCAGGTACAAGCCGAAAAGTTAGTGAAAAACCACGAAATACAAATTTAAACCAGTTATTTGCAAAACAATTTGTTCAAAATACACCAAAACAAATACCCATAGAACCACAAACTTCTACATATGTAGTGAGTATACAAACCAGAGTGAAAAGAAAAGATACAATTATATTACACAAACCTACATTGAAAATATATATAGAATCCAAACTTATTTAAATCTCAACCCCAGATCTAACCAAACCAAAGATCCAAGACAAGACTATATAACTCAAAAATTACAAGGATACAATAGACTTATAGCACAACCAAAAACTAGTGCTAACCTAGTTAAGACATGTTACATTTATGGATTACTAAGTACAGTATATACATATGACGGAGTAGAAATCAGTGGAATACCAGAGTTACACAAAACATTTATTACATATAAATGAGTTACAAAAGGAAACTTATTTTATATTAAGTTTTATACAGCACCAGCAGAAATATTATATGAGGAGGTAAAATCTCCAATTCAAGTTATTAAGATAGGATTAACAAAAGATATGATCATACAAGACGATATCGGACATCAGAATGAAATACCAAAGATAGAAATACCAAGTTTTTATGCCAATAAAAGAATAATTGGTATATCAACTATCATACAAGAATTAGCAAATAATTATTTAAATGGAAATGCCACATGGAGCTATTATGCTAGAGATCAAGTTATGATATATTCAAACTCAAGGGAATTAAGAAGTGCAGATATGGATGAAGCTCAGCGATGGATTTTATCATTACTAAAGCCAGAGGAACAATCTACAACACGAGCATTAAAGAAAAAAATTATTTCAGAAGACTTATTAATTAGATATTGTAAACTTATTGGACACAAATACCCAGATAACAGATGTTCCAAATGAAATGGAGAAGATAACGTTATACCAGATGTTGATTTGGATAAAGATGAAGAGATAAAAATGCAAGATAAGATAAGGATGAAGAAAAAGAGTTATAGTAGACTAAGAAAAATGACAAAAGAAGAAAAACACATAAAGATAGAAACAAAAAATATGGCAGACAAAGAGATAGAAATCTTTGAAAAAATGTAAAAATAAGAGATAAGATTCCTTTGTATAGTAAATAGCTTTTACTTTTTTGAAAGACCAATGTCATTTGTAAAGTTTTGTTTAAAAAGTCATAAAGTATACAGTAGGCGCACTTATGTACAGGTTTAGGATTTAGTATATATAGATTGCCAAATTGTAAATGAAAGGCAGACAATACCAAACAAAATTTTAAGTTAATAAAAACCCTTTCAAAAAACCTCTCTCAAGATATAAACTAAATTAAAGAATGGAGAAATCCGAAATCAAGTAAGATATTATAGATAACATGGAAAATCAAGAGACAAAGGTATATTGTTTAACAATTATGCAGAACTAATTTCATATATTCCTGAATATCATATATATGATTGATTAAATTTATGTTAGTTATTATATACTAGAAATATTTGAATCATGGATTCTAGTTTGCTAGTAAACGGGAAACAGGGAGAAAATTGCTAGACTATGCCATCCCACAGTGGAAACCGGTAGGCAAGGGATGTCGTTAGGGGAGTACACAAGGTTGAAGCGCTGATAAGCAAATATTATCCGCTAAAGTACAATGCTAGTAGTGACCGAAAAACATGATAACGATACACTTGTTTATAATAAACTAATATGAATTTAATTGAATTATGATATGATAGGAAGGAATAATTGAAAACAAACCTGCATAAATAAATAAACATGATTACAATGTATGATGAAATAAAAAGGTATAAAACTTTGATCTTATATATACTTAAAGATATAGAAATTGTTGACATAAAAAGAATTATATGTGTCACACCCCTCTTTCGCGCGACGGCGTAAGGGTTTTTCCAATTTAAGTGACGTAATTACTTAGGGGATTATTTTAGCTATTTCAGAGTCGCCACTTGGAATTGAGTTACGGTGTTCCAAGTCACCTTTTATTTAATCGCTAATCAAAAGGAAATGACTCTTTGTTTGGTCTGCGAACCAGTTCGAGTAAGGAATTCTATTGACTGAGGGGAAGGTGTTAGGCATCCCTCGAGTCCCGTGGTTCTAGCACGGTCACTTTATGGACTTCTATGACTTAAACTAATTTTTGAATATTATATTATTAAGACAACTGTATTTACCCTCATTCTTTGATTTATATTAACATATTTAAAACTGCACTATTTTATAGACAAGTGAAGTTTTTACACATTTTTATTAATTATTTATTTATTTTTTCATGCTTTCAACATTTGCCTGCTTCTTAATTTCTCTCTTTTATTTTATTTTTTTTATTTGTTTTTTTTATTTGTATTTTTGTTTCTCTCTTCTTATTTCTTTTTATACTAATTTTTTCACGTTTTTTTCCGTTTAACTTTCCTTATGTTTTTTTTTACATTGATTTTCTTCTTTTTCTTTTCTTACCCTTTTTAATAGTTTTGTTTTTTTAATGATGACGATAAAAAATTTTTTATATTTTTAACACTATACTTTTTGTATCTTTTCATTTTTAAAGTATTTATTTATTTATTTTTTAGTTTTTCATGTACATATTTTACATTCTTTTTATTATAGATATATATTTTTTATTTTATTATTCTTTTTCTAATTCGAACGATCCTTCTTCACTACTTTTCTTTTCTTTTCTTATTTTTTCCCATCTTTCTCTTTTTGGTCATCAATACATATATGTAGGTAGGTAATGTCTACATTGTTTTTGTTTTATTTTTCATTTCTTATTATTTGAAAGAAATAATTCAATAATTATTTTTTAATATAATATTCAATAGTCTTCTTTAGATGATTATTAACATTAGCATTAAATAAATTGCAAATCGACTCTATCTCAAAAATTTTCTCATTCAATATTATCATAAACTATTTTACTAATCTAGTAAATTTAGGCACAAACAAAGAGATTAGGTTTTAAATAATTAAATTTATATTCACAATAAAGTATGCATACTAAAAATTATAAGGGGAAATAAATAAAGAAATAAATAAATATGAGGCGTACTGTCGGAATTAACTTTACAGCTTATATGGAACATACAATCATTTAAATAATTTTTCTCATGCTTCAATTTAACAAATATATAAAAATAAGTTTTTTTTTAAAAAATAAATATTAATTACTATGATTAAATAGGAGCAAGAATGATTTCACCAGATACTAGCCATAAAGATTAAAATACGATACTATACATAATTTGTTCTAATTTTGACAATATACACATATTTACCGTATTTCAATATTATAATGAAAAGGTTGAACCAACCTAGAACTTGATTAAATTCATAACATGAAAATAAATACCACATAATCATGAATATAATATTATAAATGAATATTGAATAATACCTTTTGCGAAAATCAAATTCAAGGAAATGATATAATCCTAACAAGGAACCACGAACTTGAAACCACGAAAGTGAACCTCAAAACTCAACCTTTGTTTGTGATTTTTTTTAAAAAAGTAAAAAGATGAGAATAATATTTTCTACGTGTGTGTTGCCTTCCTTTTTCTTGATTTCTCCTCCCTTTTTCTTTTTTTTTTACTTGCAGATTTTTTCCCTCTTTCTCTTTCTTTATGTTCTTTTTTTTTCTCTCGTGTCCTTTCTTTTTTCTTTTGTTCTTTTTCCTCTCTTTCCTTTTTAATGTCTGTGTGTATATATATAGGTGGTAAGTGGGGAGTGTTGTGTGTGAGTTGAGTGGGGTCATGGGATCGTGGGGAGTGTTGGAGGTTTTTTTTTAAAATATATATATATATATATATATATATATATATATATATATAATGATAATTATATAATTATTAATTGCTTTCAGTAAATAAATAAATAAAAGCTTAAGGGATGATTAAAAAAAATATAATTAAAAAATATTAGTTTATTTAAATAATATATATATATATATATATATCTTTTTTTTTTACAATCAAAATAAACTTATCTAATAAAAATTATATTTATGTTGTTTATTCTTATATCTTTTAAATAAACTTAATGAAAATAAAAAAAAAGTCAAAATATATTTAATTTAGATTGATAAAATCATTTATGCTCTAAAAATTGGTGTTAAACTTAAATTCGGTCAAAATTACGTGTCTACAGTTTGCCCCTCTTTGACTGGAAACACGAAGAGTTGTCAGACAAAGAAGTAGACAAAATGACAAGTTTTGACCGAACTCTTATCTCAAAGACCAAAATTTATGCGACCGAGTCCTTGTTTTGGACAGCCTACATATCCCAGGTTATAAGGGAGTCATGTCACCTGTAGTTCAAGGAGATGAGGTGATGAGTTGGAGTTAAGTGAGGTTCCATCGAGGCTCCAGATCGCGGCTCTTATCCTTACATAAAAATTGAAAACTATTAGTCAAAAGAAAAACAAATGTCCAAACTTCTATCCACGCAGCTTTTCTTGAATCTTCACTTGAATTTTGACTTTAAGATATCACCTTGATTTTTGAGTGAATATCTTAACTTAGAATTGGAATGGAGGCTGAACTTGCCACTTAGACGGAACTTTTAACATTCCTCAAAATGACAACTTGAAAAATGCTCTTGAATAAATGTGTGTTTTCTTGATCAAAAGTTGACTAGTAAAAGATGTGTGGAAGTCAGGCTGCTACATGCATTGAAGAAGCTAATTCTCACCATCATGGAATTGATTATTCTAAAAAATTTGAAACTTTGTTCTTGAATTTCAAATCCAGGTCTCGCTTGAGAAAACCTGAGAACCACCACAAACAAAATAAATAAATAAAAATTTTGCCCCAGTTTTCACTGGGAAATATTTTGTGAGTTATTAGCAAATATAAATATAAAACATAAACTTCGGCTAGGAAGTGTTTATTTCAGGAGAAAATAAACTAAAAATCTAGATTAGGAGTGTTAATCCTATGAGAAAGTAATCTAATCTAATTATTCAGGAGGGTCCTGCTAGTCCCATTTTCCAGGAGAGTCCTGCTAGTCCCATTATTAAGGAGGGTCCTACTAGTCCCATTATCCAGGAGGGTCCTGCTAGTCCCATTATCCAGGAGGGTTCTGCTAATCCCATTATACAGGAGGGTCCTGCTAATCCCATTATCTAGGAGGGTCCTGCTAGTCCCATTATCCAGGAGGGTCCTGCTATTCCCATTATCCAGGAGGGTCCTGCTAGTCCCATTATCCAGGAGGGTCCTGCTATTCTCATTATCCAGGAGGGTCCTGCTATTCACATTATCCAGAAGGGTCCTGCTATTCTCATTATCCAGGAGGGTCCTGCTAGTACCATTATCCAGGAGGGTCCTGCTAGTCCCATTATCCAGGAGGGTCCTGCTATTCCCATTATCCAGGAGGGTCCTGCTATTCCCATTATCCAGGAGGGTCTTGCTATTCCCATTATCCAGGAGGGTCCTGCTAGTCCCATTATCCAGGAGGATCCTGCTAATACCATTATCCAGGAGGGTCTTGCTAGTCCCATTATCCAGGAGGATCCTGCTAATCCCATTATCCAAGAGGGTCCTGCTAATAAAGTTTTCAACAAACTAATAATACCAACGAAACATTGTGAATGCTATCTTCATTATTTGGAAGTTCCTTCAAGGAGAAAAATAATAATAATAGTAATAAATAAAATAAATATTCCAAAATTCAAGTAATTGCTATTTTGATATATATTAGAAAACTTTCATATAATATTCCGCAAGTCTTTATTGTAGGGTTTCCATTTCGCTCGCTGCAGACTAGGTTGAACATCTAGGTTCCTCGAATCCTCAATCTTGAAACAACTAGTGTCCCTGCTTCAACAAAGAAAATTTGTGAGTTTTAAAAGGTGGTGGTTGGTTTGTGGCATCTTTCGACAAGGGCGGCTCAAACACTTATGACGCTTTGGTTGTTTCCAACGGTCAATACTTCTTACTGATTGATTGTACTTTCATCCACATTTGCTTATTTTGCGACCTAAATCCAATGTCTTTATCTCATAACACTCATTTTTTAGCTTTCATAGAATCAGAGAATTTTTGAATTCAACACTTGAAGATAGATTATAACTCAGCAGCCTGATGCTTTGCCTAGTACCATTTAGAGACTTGGTAGTGAGTCTTGAAATTCCTTCCTAGTTTTTTGACAAAGACTCGACCCAAATCCATACCAAAAAAGTGACGAAAAAGTATAAGAAAATTACAAACTATACGAGAATAACAGAAAAGATTCGATGAAGACTCTTTTTTTTTAGTAAGAAGAAGAAAGAAAAATTTATCTGAGTGTGGGAGCCGAGTCTACTGATCATGCCATGCAATTTGAATTGATTTCCAGACTTGTCTATCAAATCTATTCATCAACCACTATTGATCATTCAATCTTGATATGGAATCCCGACACTTGATGAAGCCATAAATAATTTGGAACCCTTATACACTTTGTGATATTCACGAATGTCTTTGCCGCTAAAACTCTATCATGTTAATTGCTCCAGCTCACGTCCGCCTTATGGTGCATGTCAGAATTTTCACCAATAAGACTCTCTTATATTCAACTCGTTTTTGCCTTACGGTGCCCACTTAGGGTTTTCACCAATAAGACTCTCTCATTTTTATTTCCTTTTACTCACATTTGTCTTATGGTGCCCATTCAGTATTTTTACCTACCCTTACCTTACTTACTCTCGATATATCAAGGGTTGATGCAAAGACTTATTTTTTTGATTGCCTTTAGATGATGGGGTTGATTTTGAGCTTTGAGATGAGACACTGAATGAATAAACAAACGACTTTTGCCCCAGTATACTACAATATGAATTTTTGTATTTGTATTTGGTTTAACCGAACCCAATATTAGGGCTGCCTACGTATCTTGCCGAGACAAGAATCAGGTCAAACGTAGTTCAGGCAATTTGTTTTGTTTTGTTTTTTTTTGTTTTTTTTTGTTTTTATTCTTTTTTATTTGAAAATTCAAGGAAACAGCATAACCAAGAGATCCCATTGAATTAACCCTTGACATGTCGAGCCCAAACATAAGGGTTTCTAATGTCGAAACTCAATTATATGTAATATCTTTTCACAGCATCAGCATTGACGACCGTTTCTGTCACTTTGCGTTCTATATCTGTTAAGTAAAGAGAACCATTGGGTAATACCCTTTTAACAACGAATGCTCCTCTCCAATTTTAAGAAAATTTGCCTTTGGTTTTGGTATGATGTGGCAAAATGCGTCCTCATGTTTAGTACAACTACCAAATAAATTATGGATGTTAGGCAAAGGAAAAACATCTTTTGGACTTTCCTTATTCAAATCACGATAATCAACACACATTCGAACTTTGCCGTCTTTCTGAGGGACGGGTATGATATTGGCTAACCAAGAAGGATATTGAGAGACTTCAATTACTTTGGCCTCATGTTGCTTTGTGATCTCCTCTTTAATCATTACACTCATGTCGGTTTTGAGTTTTCTCAACTTCTGCTTTATTGGAGGAAAATTAGGATCAATTGGCAACTTACAACCACGTCAGTGCTTAATCCAGGCATGTCATCATAAAATGACGCAAAAACATCTTTGTAATCAAGCAGGGCCTGGGTTATATCGTCCTTTTGATGTCGAACATGTACACTTATCTTAGTCTCCTTAATCATTTCCTGATCCCCCAAATTTATCGTCTTAGTTTCACTCATATTTGGATTTGACTTATTTTCAAAATGATTGAAATCCCTCTTTACTTCCTCAAATACTCTGTCTTCATCATATTCGATTTCTTGAATTATTATTTCAATATTAGGTCGAAGATTAGATTGGATATTAAAATCTGGCGAAAAATTCTGCATGCATGCCATATCACTAGAATCGGCATAGAAAGAACTGTATAAAACAAAATGAACAAATATATTAGACTGAAATAAAGATGCAATTACATCCTATTGAAAAGGGAAATAGAATGTTTGAAATAAAACGACAAGATAAATCCGAATTACAATCCTTGAATGAATCGGATGACAAAAGAAAAAAAACGGGGAGAGGGGTGGCCTCCCAATTGTTTAGATTGACATCAGGACCAATGAATTGCACATCTCTGTCGCTAGTGCCTTCTCTGAGTTCCACCATATCAACCTCGACAAATAAATCTTGAAAATAGTTGATCATTTCTTCGCTAACTTTCATCACTGGCTCTGGAAAAGATGATTGATAAGATTCTGTTGCGCGGGCTTTGATGAAAGATTTGTAGATTGGTTGTATATGCTTGGTAAGTGACCATACATCTCTCTTCTACTTCTTTGCCTTCATGTTATCCTCGACTCTAGGTTGGTAGCCTAAGCCAAAAGTACCAATGGTCTTTCGTAGACTCACAGGATAAGCTCTTCCTTGCAAGCAGATTCCGAAGCCTTTACCCGGATCAAACCCATGTTTCATCAATTCATTCACCACAATTACAGACGCGATGGGCATATTTGGTTTTGAAATGACACTCCCCTCGGGGACATGCTCAATAACCACTACCTCAGAAGCTTGATAAACTAGTGCCTCATTCTCATTATCCGCCTTGATAAAAGGGAAGGAAAAGTCTTTGTAGATTGACAAATCCCCCTCACCATGAAAAATTAACTCTTGTCAGTCGTATTCAAACCTAATCATTTGATGCAACGTTGAGGGGACCGCTCCAGCCCTATGCACCCATGGCCTCTCTAACAATAGATTGTAGGATGCATTGATATCCAACACTTGAAAAATTCACAGCGAAATCCACATTCCCTATGGTTAGTACGAGCTCTATCTCACCAATAACATCTATTTTTGACCCATCAAAATCTCTAACACATACATTGTTGGGTCGGACCCTTTCAGCACTAACATTCAATTTCTGTAAAGTTGATAAAGGACAAATATTTGCTCCAGATCCTCCATCAATTAGAACTCGAGTGACATATGAAAGCTCACACTTTACAGTGATATGTAGGCCTTGGTTATGTCCTGTACCTTCTTTGGGTAGTTCATCATCTGAAAAGGTGATGCGGTTTACCTCAAATATTCTCCCAGCAATCTTCTCCAACTGACTCACTGTAACTTTACTAGGAACATGTGATTCATTCAAAAATTTTATTACAGCCTTACGATGTTCATCAGAATGTATTAGCAAAGACAACAAAGAGATTTGGGCTGGAGTTTTTCTTAATTGTTCCACCAGGGAGTAGTCTGATAGTTTCATCTTCCTTAGGAATTCCTCTGCCTCTCCTTCACTGAGCGGACTCTTTAATTGTATTTGGTCATTTTTAGTTTTCCTTAACTCCATCGGGACATAACATCTTCCTGAACGGGTTATTCCTCCTACTTCATCTATTTCTTCATCAATTTCCTTTCCCTTGTATGTCACGACAGTAGGCTCATAATTCCGAGGAAGGGCTTTGGGGTTAGTTATTAGGAGCTGGGATACTGGCTTGATAATCACAGGAGGAATATGGGCCCCTCGCACGATCAAGATAGGCTTGTTTGGACCTTTTGGAACAAACGATTTTGCCTTACTCGGGCTTGCCCAAACATCTTCAAGGGCTCCTTTCACAGTTAAGATGGGTGTGTTTGATGGACTCAACTTTTCTAACACATTTTCCTCCCCTAAAGCCATCATTTTTGTTAAATCAACAACATTTGCTGACTTCTCAATGCCAGTTCCAACCCTAAGGATTAGATTATACGGAGATGCAAACTCTTCATGACCCTTTATCATTTCCAGCATGTTTGTTTCAGTATGCCTCAGCAATGGATTTTGATTGATGTTGGGTCCACTCGGACTTTCAACTATAATTCGGTTAGAATCAATCAAATCCTTAATGGCCCTTTTCAAGTACCAATATCTTTTTATGCTATTCCCTGGGGCATTAGAACAATATGCACAATGTTGAGAATAATCTAAATTTCTCGGGGGAGGATTCAACATCTTTCTCTCAATAGGACTCACAACATTCAACGTCCTTAATTTTTCGAACAAGCTAGCATACGACTCCACAATAGGAGTGAACTCATCTTTAACGCCATTCCCTTTTTGTATTGTGGTCTAGGACGGAAAGGAATTCTAGCAGCATTTTGATGAACTTGTGGGGGTGGTGGATGATTTTGTGGAGTTGGTGCACGCCATTGTGGATAAGAAGGGGGTGCAATTGGTTGTGCATTAAATACATGATATGGAGTGTACGGGACATAATATTGTGGAGCTTGGGAAGGAAAATATTGTTGTGGGGAATTACCTAGAACATGAGTCCTAGGCGCTGATACAATATTGGCCACATCCTCCCTTCTCTTCTTCACTCCAATATTTCCAGAACCATTTTGAAGCACTTGTGTTGTGGCTTTTAAGGCAGCTTGACTTACAATCTTTCCAGACTTGATGCCATTTTCCACTATTTCCCCTGCCTTAATAACTTCAGCGAATGTCTTCCCTATGGCAGAAAGCAGATAGTGAAAGTAATCAGGTTCTTGCGCCCGGAGGAAAACGTCAATCATCTCTGACTCCTTCATCGGTGGTTTAACCCTAGCAGCTTGTTCCCTCCATCTGATAGCATATTCACGAAAATTTTCCGTGGTCTTTTTTCTCATGTTGGCTAACGAGGAGAGATATGGAACAATGTTAATATTATATAGGAATTGCTGTACAAAACATCGAGCCAAATCATCCCATGTGTGCCAGTTGGTGATATCCTGATCTATGAACCATTCAGATGCAATCCCTACTAAGCTTTCCCCAAAATAGGCCATAAGTAACTCTTCTTTGCCCTCTGCACCCCTCAAATTGGTTGAAATATCTCTTTAGATGAGCTATGGGGTCTCCGTGACCATCATATTTTTCAAATTTGGAGTTTTAAAACCAGTAGGTAAATGGACGTGAGGAAACATACACAAGTCACTGAATGAGATGCCTTTGTGGCCTCCTAGTCCTTGCATATCTCTTATACTCTGTTCCAAACTCTTCATTTTCTTAGTCATTTCTTCATGTTCCTCATTCTTGACCATCCTCTCAATTTCGACAAGGGAACGATATTGATGAATATGGGGATGAGAGCTTGGAATTTTAATGGCCTCTTCAAGAGTGTAACTCTAATCACGCCGAACTTTGGGCGGAGGATCACTGTTGGATTTGGGCACCATCGTTGGCTGTGGGATGCTGTTAGTCGGGGCAGTTGACACAAAGAGGATTACTTATCACATGCGTATTCGAAGGGCGCACCATAGAAGTTCCAGCGACATTGAATGTGTTAGCATAGGGGCTGAATCCAGGGGGATATATCGGATCGCTTGTCGACACCTGGATAGGGTGAAACATATTTGTATTAAAATTGTCTCGGATTGAAGACGGTGGAGGTTGTCCACTCATCCAAGCCTCGTACATCTCTGCCATTTGTTGTTTTAACGCCCTTATCTCTTCTGTTGTCCCTGTTTCTTGTGAAGTCATCTGGTTTTGGATCTCCTCATCATTGTCCGATTCATTTCCGTCTTTGGGGGCCATTTTCTATTTCCCTTTCAATCTTGTGTTGTAAGGATGTGATGCCAGTTTAACCACAAACCAACTACCTTTAAGCTAGTATGTCTCTCTCTCTTTCTCTCTCTATTTCTTTCTCTCTCTCTGAATAGAGTAACAAACTGATTAGTGTTAAGAAATTATGCACATATTATCCACATACATACTTCTAATATCGAGGACCTCATGTTTCATCCCGGCTTACATAGGCATTCTTCTCTTCATTAGTTTTTTTTAATATTTTATTATTATTATTTATTTATTTACTTATTTATTTATTTATTTATTTATTTATTATCATTATGATTATCATTTTTTAAGAGAAAGAAGAAAGAAAAAAGAAAAGAAAATAATAATAATAATAATAATAATAATAATAATAATAATAATAATAATAATAATAATTTGGATCGAACCCCCTGGGTTGCCTACGTATCATGTTTGGCCCATGAATCAGATCTTGTGTAGTTCGAGAAAGATATTAATTAATTTTTTTATTTTATTTATTTATTTATTTATTTATTTGCATGACATATGCACATAAGGTGACCGAAAGCAAATCTTTTTCATTCATTTTCAAATATTTTAAACAATGATTTGAATAAAACAAACAAACAACAACAAAAAAACAGAAGTACCTAGGACTTAGATAGACTCTAAATGAAATAAAATGACAAAACGAAAAGAAAGAGAAAAAACTAAAAATAATAATAAAATGAAATAATCACTACTAAGAAAATAAACTCGAAAAGAAACTGAATCCTCGAATCTCAATCATCTCCAAGACCCTTATAAATCTTCGCCAACGCTTTCAGTAGATATGGAGCCAAAGCACGGGCCTGTCGGCCCAACCTCTCATCGTTCTGGTGTAAATATCTAGCATAAACATTGTTGAGTTTATCCCTGAGTTGTAGTATTTGGTCTCTGGCTTCATCCATATTGTCATAACAATTCTGTAACCAGTGGTGAGCAGTATTGACTTCATGCGTCAAATTTTCCCTTTGTTCTTGGAGCTCTTCAATTTGAAGGTGGAGTGCATCTCGCTCGGATATCCTTTGACCTCTCTCAATCTCACAGTCTGCCTGATAAGCGCTGAAACGCCTTGCTATTTCTCTTTCCCGTTTCATAGAGGCTTTAACTTGAGTTTAGAGTCTAGACTGTGTGCAGATAAGCTGGGTCGTTTCTTTCTTATACTCCTCTTTTGGTTGCTCCATAACGCCTGTGGCAATACCCAAGTCTTCTTGTAAGGTTAGAATGGTAGAGCGGTGTTTTCTAACTCTAACTTCAAATATCGCATCACGTTGGGCCAACTCCTCTTTAGCGTTTTTCAGGTCATTACTTAGGATATCCAGAGTAGATTTGTAGCTTCTTTCGACTTTGAGGCGAGCTTTCTTAATCTTAACCTCAATTTCTGCTTCTCGATCTATAGGTCCTTTTATTGACCCTTCTGGCATAACCTTAGGAAGGGGATGATCATGAACCCAATCTAAGTTTGCTTGGTCCACCTCGCCTCTTGTGCGATCCTTCACCATATCGTGGGGACTTGAGAGTATGCATCCCCCCCAAATCTTAAATATCTCTGATTGTCTTAAAGGTATCTTGGGATGAAACTCATACATGAATTCACGCATATCTTCATTAGGTGGTAGAAACTGGCGTCGCCCAAGTTGTCGCATGACTCTAAGTGGCATGTAAGGTTGGACACCTCGAAGACCCATTAGGACAATGAATGATCAAAAAGTAGACATGTATATCACCTCAGCTGATGGAAACCAATGATAATTCCACACAATCTTGTCAACAGTCAGATTATTGAGCTATTGCTTCCAAGCTTCAATACCCTTCGGAAAACTATGATCTTTGATTCTTTCTTTGTGGCATCCAATATAATCATTCCATTCTACTTTAAAGTCCACCGCATAAGGGTGATGACGAATGTGTTCAATCATCCATAGTTGTAATAACATATTGCATCCCTGAAAGTAGTCTTTTCCATCCTTGCAAATAGTTAAAGCACGATAGATGTCTGCCAGAATCATTGGTACGAGGGTGATATTAGGCTTTTTCTCAAAAGCTGTAATGACTGCAGCTAAGTTCATGCTAATCTTTCCTCCCTTTTTTGGAAATACCATGATCCCCAAAAAAGTCATCACGAAGGCATCATAACTAGGTGCTTCCCAGGTCAGACGACACCCATTATTACGGAGTTTCTTTCCATACACTTCGAATCCATCTCTTTTGCCATATCTTTTGTACAAAAATTCAAACGGAACCCATCCATTAACGAGACAACCACCTATATCATTCTCATTTATATGCAGTGATTCTAGAAACCTCCTCCCATTAATATGTTTTGGTATCATAGGCTGTCACGACCCAAAACCGAGCCGCGAGTGGCACCCACACTTATCCTACTATGTGAGCAAACCAACCAATCTAAACCCAAACATATTGAACAAAATACAATGCGGAAGACTTAAAATCATTAATGGAAATCAATTCAATAACTTCTATAACTCAACATCTATTATTCCCCAAAATCTGGAAGTCATCACCACAAGAACATCTATGATCAAATTACTAAACTAAGAGTACTCTAAGAAGCTAAATAAATAAAAAGCTAGTCCATGCCGGAACTTCAAGGCATCAAGACATGAGGAAGAAGATCCAGTCCAAGCTAGAAGCATTAGCTCACCCTGAAATCCGGTGTAATGAAGACTGGCTAGAGTTACGGTTGAGTTGAAGACGACGGCACGTTTGCTGCACTCCACATATAGCAAAGAAAGAAACATACAAGTAGGGGTCAGTACAAAACACGAGTACTGAGTAGATATCATCGGCCAACTCAAAATAGAAAATAGTATATATCAGATAATATCATAAATCAACTACAATACTCAACAAGTAGCAACAACAAGTACTATAATCATTAATAAGTACCGCCAAGTTCACACATGAGGACTCAAACCTCAATACCATACTCATTTGGGAATTAGGTTCATTAAATTGAGTATATTAACATCTTTCAAGATTCATTATCTTTATTCCTTTCATCTCGGTACGTGACACTCCGCTCCATATCCTATCCTGGTGTCGGAACGTGACACTCCGATCCATATTCTATCATGGTGTCGGAACGTGACACTCCGATCCATAATCTATCCTGGTGCCGGAACGTGGAACTCCGATCCATATTCTATCCTGGTGTCGGAACGTGACACTCCGATCCATAATCTATCCTAGTGCCGTAACGTGGCACTCCGATCCATAATCTATCCTGGTGCCGGAACGTGGCACTCCGATCCCCTAATTCTACGTGTCGGTTCGTGACACCCGATCCCCTAATTCTACGTGTCAGTTCGTGACACCCGATCCCCTAATTCTACGTGTCGGTTCGTGACACCCGCTCCATTAATCTCATTCTATCAATTCATCGATCCTTCTTTTATACCAAGGCATCATCAATCTCATTACTTTAGTTCATCAAGCCTTATCTTATACCAAGGCATCATCAATCTCATTACTTTAGTTCATCAAGCCTTCTCTTATACCAAGGCATCATCATTAACAAAGAGATTAGGTTTTTTCAAGATTTATGATTCAATAGCTTCATCATGCTTATTTATTCACAATTATATAATCACATTCATGCAAGCATACAATTGAGCATATAGCAGGGTTTACAATACTACCAATACATATCATTCGCTATTAAGAGTTCACTACGAATAGCATAAAAACCATAACCTACCTCCACCGAAGATTTGTGATCAAGCAAGCAATTCCCCAAAGCTTTGTGTTTTCCTCTTCGTTCGTAGCTCTCTCGATCGTTTCTCTTTCCCTCTCCTTGTTATTTCTATTTTTCTTATTCAAACCCTCTTTCTTTTACCCTAATTAGCATATAATTAAGTATAAAAGATGGCAACAGTAACCCACTAATTAACTCAAAGTTACCTCTTTTAATCTCCAAGTAATTGAATTATTAATATTAACCCACTAAATTTATAATTATAGCAGGAATAGTCCAAAACGCCCCTTAAATTACTTAACAGAAATCCGACCCAGCCTGGGATTACGCAACCTGTGATGGTCTGTCATAGCTGTGACGGTCCGTCATAGCTGTGACGGTCCGTCCTGCAGTTCCGTCACAAAGTTCAGAGACTTAATTTCTGTGGAAGATGTGTGACGGTCCGTCGTGCCCACGACGGTCCGTCCTGCCATTCCGTCACGAAGTTCAGAGACTCAATTTCCTTGAGTAGTCTGTGACTGTCCGTCGTGCCCACGATGGTCCGTCCTGTCATGTCGTCACGGAGTTCAGAGAGTCAATTTCAGTACCCAAATTTCAGAATTCTAAGTGTTTTGAAACGAGACCCCCTCGACGGTCCGTCGTGCCCATGACGGTCCGTCGCGGGGTCCGTCGTCTCAGCCAGTTTTTCCAGAAATAAAATCTGCTGCTCAAAACGACTAAACAGGTCATTACAATAGATACCAATTTACCCATCGTTCGTCCTCGAACGATCACCAGAAAAGAAACAAGAGCGAAAAGGAGTACCTGAATCTGTAAACAGATGTGGGTATCTTTCTTGCATATCAGCCTCCTTCTCCCAAGTGGCTTCTTCAACCGGCCGATTCTTCCATTGACCTTTGATGGATGCAATCTCCCTCGACTTCAACTTGCGGACTTCTCTATCTAAAATAGCGACAGGTTCCTCCTTATAAGACAAATTCTCATCAAGCAGAACCGAATCCCAACGAATGATGTAGTTTCCATCCCCATTGTATCTTTTTAGCATGGACACATGAAATACCGGATGCACTCCTGACAGTCCTGGAGGCAAGGCTAATTCATAAGCCACCTCCCCTACTCGCTTAAGTACTTCAAATGGTCCAATATACCTTGGGCTTAGCTTACCTCTTTTACCAAACCGCATCACCCCTTTCATGGGCGAAACCTTCAGCAAGACTTGTTCACCCTCCATAAACTCCAAGTCCCTAACCTTTCGATCTGCATATTCCTTTTGCCTACTTTGCGCCGCTAAAAGCTTTTCTTGAATGCATCTCACTTTATCTAACGATTCCCTCAGAAGGTCAGTACCCCAAGGTCTAACCTCAAATGCATCAAACCACCCAATGGGAGACCTACATCTCCTACCATACAATGCTTCAAATGGGGCCATGTCAATACTTGAGTGATAGCTATTATTGTATGAAAACTCCTCTAAGGGTAAGAAGCTATCCCAATGGCCACCAAATTCTATCACACATGCACGAAGCATATCCTCCAACACTTGAATCGTTCGTTCAGACTGACCGTCGGTCTGAGGATGGAACGCAGTACTAAGGTCCAACCTAGTACCCAACTCCGCATGCAATGTTTTCCAAAACTTAGAAGTAAACTGCGTACCCCTATCTGATATAATGGAGAGTGGAACTCTATGCAATCGCACCACTTCCGGGATGTAAAGTTTGGCCAACTTCTCTGCATTGTAAGTCACCTTGACCGGAATGAAGTGATCAGACTTAGTTAACCTATCAACAATCACCCAAATGGAGTCATACTTACCCATTGTCTTTGGAAGACCAACCACGAAATCCATTGCAATTCTTTCCCACTTCCATTCAGGAATGGGAATTCTCTGAAGTGTTCCTCCGGGCCTCTGGTGTTCATACTTTACTTGTTGACAGTTTAGACATTTGGCAATAAAATCAACAATATCACTCTTCATTCTACTCCACCAAAAGTGTTGCTTTAGGTCACGATACATCTTGGTTGCACCAGGGTGTATAGAATACCTTGAACTATGAGCCTCTGTCAAAATAGTGTTGATCAAATCATCGACGCGGGGTACACATACCCTTCCCTTAATCCTCAACACACCTTCCTCATCGATTTGTGCTTCTTTAGCCTCTCCTCGCAACACTTTATAGCGGATCCGGATCAATTTCTCATCATTAAACTGCTTTCCCTTAATCTTGTCAAGGAAGGAAGATCTTGCCTCCACAAAAGCCAAAATTCCTGCCTTCTCATTTACCTCTAACCTCATAAAGTCATTAGCCATAATCTGAACTTCCCTAGCCAATGGGCGTCTAGAAACTTGCAAATGATCTAGACTTCCCATGCTTCCGGCCTTTCTACTTAAAGCATCTGCCACAACATTAGCTTTTCCCAGATGATACAAGATTGTGATATCGTAGTCCTTCAGTAGTTCCATCCATCTCCTCTGTCTCAAATTCAACTCTTTCTGAGTAAAGACATACTGTAGGCTACGATGATCCGTATAGACTTCACACTTAACCCCATATAGATAGTGCCTCCATTGCTTTAATGCAAACACTACCGCAGCCAATTCCAAATCATGGGTCGGATAGTTACGTTCATGCACCTTTAATTGCCTTGAAGCATAAGCAATTACATTCTTTTCTTGCATTAGCACTGCACCCAAACCCGAATAGGATGCGTCACAATAGACAATGAAATTCTTACCTTCCAATGGCAAGGTGAGGATGTGTGCAGTAGTCAGCAGGGTCTTGAGCTTCTGAAAGCTTTCTTCGCACTCGTCCGACCATACAAATGGAACATTCTGCTTAGTCAAGCTTGTCAATTGGGAAGCAATAGAAGAGAACCCCTTGACAAATCGGCGGTAGTAGCTAGCTAAACCAACAAAGCTCCTTATCTCTGTAACATTTATAGGTCTCTTCCAATTCTTCACTGCTTCAATCTTAGATGGATCCCCCATCACTCCATCCTTAGAAACCACGTGCCCCAAGAAGGACACTGAATCTATCCAAAACTCACACTTGGAGAATTTGGCGTAAAGCTTTTTCTCCCTCAACATTTCCAATACAATTCTCAAGTGCTCCTCATGTTCTTCCTTGCTCGTTGAGTATTCCAATATATCATCAATGAATACGATGACAAAGAGATCCAGATATGGCTTAAAAATCCCATTCATCAAGCTCATGAAAGCGGCAGGGCATTTGTAAGCCCAAAAGACATTACTAAAAACTCATAATGCCCATATCTGGTCCGAAAAGCAGTCTTGGGCACATCCGTTGCCCGTATTTTCAATTGATGATAATCAGATCTCAAATCGATTTTCGAGAAGGTGCAAGCACCTTGTAACTGATCGAACAAATCATCAATGCGAGGGAGAGGATACTTGTTCTTAGTAGTTACCTTATTCAGTTGTCTATAGTCTATACACATCTGAAAACTCCCATCCTTCTTCTTCACAAATAACATCGGAGCACCCCAAGGATATGCACTTGGTCTAATGAAGCCGTTGCTCAACAACTCTTGAAGTTGGGCTTAACTCTCTTAACTCCGCGGGAGCCATTCTATAAGGGGGTATAGAAATGGGGCGAGTACCCGGTTCAAGATCAATGCAGAAGTCAATATCCCTATCCGGTGGCATACCAGGAAGATCTGCAGGGAACACATCCAGAAACTCACGGACTATCGAAACCGACTCAATTGAAGGTACTTGGGTAGTGTCATCCCTGAGATGTGCCAAGAAAGCTAAACACCCTTTACTAACCATTCTCTTAGCACGAAGAAAGGAGATGATACGAACCGGAGTGGAAGTGTCGTCACCCTCCCACACTAACGGATCCTTCCCAGGCTTGGCTAACGTCACAGTTTTAGCATTACAATCCAACATTGCAAAATTTGGGGAAAGCCAACTCATACCCAGAATTACATCGAAGTCAACCATTTCAAAAATAACCAAGTCTACATGAGTATTGCTCCCTACAAAATTCACCAAACAAGACCTATATACCTTTTCAACTATCACAGACTCACCCACCGGAGTAGAAACACGAATAGGCATGTCAAGCAATTCACAATGTAAATTAAGACCATTAGCAAATGAGGAAGATACATAAGAAAATGTGGATCCAGGATCAAACAATACAGAAGCCATGCAATCACAAACCAAAAGATTACCTGTGATGACAGCATCAGATGTCTCCGCTTTAGATCTCCCAGGGAAAGCATAACAATGGGACCTATCGCCTGTCTGCCCGTTGCCCCTACCATGTTGTGCTGTGGTGGCTCCAGTTTGCCCGTCACCCCGGCCGTTTTGGTGACCACCATTACCTCGGCCACCACGTCCTCCAGAATAACGGCCTCTACCATGACCACCTCTACCTCTAGCTATTGGGGGTCTATAACTTTGTTTTGGACAATTCCTCCTAATATGTCCAGTCTCCCCACATCCATAACACCCTCTGGAGTCAAGCATAGGTATCTCAGAGAAGTGTTGACCGGTCTGAGGTGGACCCCCAACTACAGTCTGTAGTGAAGACTAAATTGGTCGGACTGAGTAACCTCCTGAACCCTGTCCTCTAGAGTAAGAACAATTAAACTCACCTCCCTTTCGAAACATTTTTGATGTCGATGCCATGGTGAAGTCATCTGGTTTCACTCTTTCCACCTCTATCACGAAGTCTACCACTTCCTGAAAGGATTTTGCCGTAGAGCCACCGTAGAAGTGAAATCCGCACTCGACCTCAACCCCTTCACAAAACGGCGAATCCGCTCTTGTGGACTGAAACAAAGTTGGGTGGCATACCTGGATAATGCACGAAACTTAGCTTCATATGCAGTAACTGACATCCTACCTTGCTCTAGGCTCAAGAACTCATCTCTTTTCCTATCCCTCAAAGTCCGGGGGATATACTTCTCCATAAACAAGCTAGAGAATGAGGCCCAAGTCATAGGTGGTGCCTCTGTTGGTTGACACTCAACATGTGACCGCCACCACATTTTGGCGTTCCCTTGAAACTGATAAGTCACAAACTCAACACCAAACCGTTCTACTATACCCATCTTGTGTATTAGCTCATGACAGTCAACCACAAAATCGTAGGCATCCTCAGATTTAGCACCCTTGAAGACTGGAGGTTTCAATTTCAAGAACTTACTGAAAAGTTCATGCTGATCATTTGTCATTATAGGTCCTGTAGTCAGACGAGGAAACGTGCCTATTTCCAATGAGGCATCCATGCGGGAAGCCGTAGTAGCTGCATGTTGTACCTCCGAACCTCGAGGTGCCGTGCGTAAAAACACTGGAGGTGTCTGGCCCTGATCAGATAACCCGCTAAGATAAGCAAGAACCTGATTGATCATCTCTGGGGTAGGTTGGGGTGGCAATTCCTCATTCTGTACTTGTTCATTCTCCCCTTCCTCACCCTCTCTTACCACTTCCTCAGTTGGTGGAGGAGTCACTGCGCTAGTACCATATGGTCTAGGTGCTTGTCCTCTTCCTCTTGAGGACGTCCTCCCACGACCTCTACCACGGCCTCTTGCCATTGTTCCTCTCCGAGCTACAACCCCAGTTGCTGGCTCAGACGCATCTTGTCTTGCCGGTGTAGGTATTGGCGCTGTCGTTGCTCTAGTTCTAACCATCTGCGAAATAGAGTTAAGATGGTCAGATACCAATTTGTATCACCTAGATACCAATTGGATCCAAGTAATAGCACGAAAGAAAGAATGAAAGAATGGAATTTTCCTAAATTCTTATAGCCTCTCAAAGAAAAGTAAAGGCGTCCCCCTACCGTTCCTTAAGACTCTACTAGAATCGTTCTTGTGTGATGAGATGAACGAACCTAATGCTCTGATACCAAGTTTGTCACGACCCAAAACCGAGCCGCGAGTGGCACCCACACTTATCCTACTATGTGAGCGAACCAACCAATCTAAACCTAAACATATTGAACAAAATACAATGCGGAAGACTTAAACTCATTAATGGAAATCAATTCAATAACTTCTATAACTCAACATCTATTATTCCCCAAAATCTGGAAGTCATCACCACAAGAACATCTATGATCAAATTACTAAACTAAGAGTACTCTAAGAAGCTAAATAAATAAAAAGCTAGTCCATGCCGGAACTTCAAGGCATCAAGACATGAGGAAGAAGATCCAGTCCAAGCTAGAAGCATTAGCTCACCCTGAAATCCGGTGTAATGAAGACTGGCTAGAGTTACGGTTGAGTTGAAGACGACGGCACATTTGCTGCACTCCACATATAGCAAAGAAAGAAACATACAAGTAGGGGTCAGTACAAAACACGAGTACTGAGTAGATATCATCGGCCAACTCAAAATAGAAAATAGTATATATCAGATAATATCATAAATCAACTACAATACTCAACAAGTAGCAACAACAAGTACTATAATCATTAATAAGTGCCGCCAAGTTCACACATGAGGACTCAAGCCTCAATACCATACTAATTTGGGAATTAGGTTCATTAAATTGATTATATTAACATCTTTCAAGATTCATTATCTTTATTCCTCTCGTCTTGGTACGTGACACTCCGCTCCATATACTATCCTGGTGTCGGAACGTGACACTCCGATCCATATTCTATCCTGGTGTCGGAACGTGATACTCCGATCCATAATCTATCCTGGTGCCGGACGTGGCACTCCGATTCATATTCTATCCTGGTGTCGGAACGTGACACTCCGATCCATAATCTATCCTGGTGCCGGAACGTGGCACTCCGATCCATAATCTATCCTGGTGCCATAACGTGGCACTCCGATCCCCTAATTCTACGTGTCGGTTCGTGACACCCGATCCCCTAATTCTACGTGTCGGTTCGTGACACCCGATCCCCTAATTCTACGTGTCGGTTCGTGACACCCGATCCCCTAATTCTACGTGTCGATTCGTGACACCCGATCCCCTAATTCTACGTGTCGGTCTGTGACACCCGATCCCCTAATTCTACGTGTCGGTTCGTGACACCCGATCCCCTAATTCTACGTGTCGGTTCGTGACACCCTCTCCACTAATTTCATTCTATCAATTCATTGATCCTTCTTTTATACCAAGGCATCATCAATCTCATTACTTTAGTTCATCAAGCCTTCTCTTATACCAAGGCATCATCAATCTCATTACTTTAGTTCATCAAGCCTTCTCTTATACCAAGGCATCATCATTAACAAAGAGATTAGGTTTTTTCAAGATTTATGATTCAATAGCTTCATCATGCTTATTTATTCACAATTATATAATCACATTCATGCAAGCATACAATTAAGAATATAGCAGGGTTTACAATACTACCAATACATATCATTCGCTATTAAGAGTTCACTACGAATAGCATAAAAACCATAACCTACCTCCACCGAAGATTTGTGATCAAGCAAGCAATTTCCCAAAGCTTTGTGTTTTCCTCTTCGTTCGTAGCTCTCTCGATCGTTTCTCTTTCCCTCTCCTTGTTCTTTCTATTTTTCTTATTCAAACCCTCTTTCTTTTACCCTAATTAGCATATAATTAAGTATAAAAGATGGCAATAGTAACCCACTAATTAACTCAAGGTTACCTCTTTTAATCCCCAAGTAATTGAATTATTAATATTAACCCACTAAATTTATAATTATAGCAGGAATAGTCCAAAACGCCCCTTAAATTACTTAACAGAAATCCGACCCAGCCTGGGATTACGCAACCTGTGATGGTCCGTCACAAAGTTCAGAGACTTAATTTCTGTGGAAGATGTGTGACGGTCCGTCGTGCCCACGACGGTCCGTCCTACCATTCCGTCACGAAGTTCAGAGACTCAATTTCCTTGAGTAGTCTGTGACGGTCTGTTGTGCCCACGACGGTCCATCCTGCCATGTCGTCACGGAGTTCAGAGAGTCGATTTCAGTACCCAAATTTCAGAATTCTAAGTGTTTTGGAACGAGACCCCCTCGACGGTCCGTCGTGCCCATGACGGTCCATCGCGGGGTCCGTCGTCTCAGCCAGTTTTTCCAGAAATAAAATCTGCTGCTCAAAACGACTAAACAGGTCGTTAATATTATTTTTTTTAATAAAATGATCATACACATACACACAAAAAAAAAGCATTTTTTTTATTTTTTTTAAAAATAGTTATTGGAGGAAGAATGAGAAAAAAAAATATGTATATAAATAGCCCTTAAAATTTTTCCAAAACTAAAAATATTATTATATTCGATTGTATTTTATTTTTTGTTGATTAAATTTTCAATCTTTTTTTTATATAGAAAAACTTTGATGGTAATAATAGATTTTTCTATTTGTAAAGGAAATATGAATTTTTATAGAAAAACTGTGTTTAATAAAAGGATTACGTCAAAACTTTAATTTGATATTTTTCGTTATAATTAATTTTTCAATATAATTCATTCATCTAAAGCCGATCAACATTTGTATAGTCTTTCCAATAATGCAACAAATAATACAAATAATATGCATGATAGTCTCAAGTAGGGATACTTCTCCTAGATAGGTTCGACCCTTGTGTCGAGCTCCCCATTAATTCAACATTATGCATGATGCAGATAAATCGAATCTAATTAGGGATAATCATTGTTGAGGCTTGTTTTACTAGGTAAACAATCTAATAGGGAAGGTGTCTAGACTGGCCATAAAACGAGCGGACTACTCGAGTTGAGAAGGGACAACTTACCAGTAGCAGGGCTTTCTTGCCTCACTGTTAGTCCTTCCCATCCTAAGACATGTCTTACTATAGAATCCTTCCCAGGAGCGTTGCCGCATCTCTGGTATCTCATGACTCGTGAGCGTAATCGCATCTCCGAATAAAGTATCTCAGAAGACTTAGATGGATGCGCGAGGAAAGATAGTTATATGATATTTAATATATTATCAAAAGGGTAAATAAGCAAGCAAATAACATATTATGCAATTAAACACAATATTCACAAATCGATAAGTACGTTAATACATAATAAAGTCATGTAGAAGTCCATGTTTACAAGCTCGAATTCTAGTCCCCAGCGGAGTCGCCAGAGATGTCACACCCCTCTTTCGCGATGCGGATTAAGGGTTTTTCCAATTTAAGTGACGTAATTAATTAGGGGATTATTTTATCTTTTTCAAAGTCGCCATTTGGAATTGAGTTATGGTGTTCCAAGTCACCTTTTATTTAATCCCTAATCAAAAGGAAATGACTCTTTGTTTGGTCTGCGAACCAGTTCGGGTAAGGAATTCTATTGACCGAGGGGAAGGTGTTAGGCATCCCTCGAGTCCCGTGGTTCTAGCACGCTCACTTTATGGACTTCTATGACTTAAACTAATTTTTGAATATTATATTATTAAGACAACTGTATTTACCCTCATTCTTTGTTTTATATTAATATATTTAAAACTGCACTATTTTATAGACATGTGAAGTTTTTACACATATTTTTTCATGCTTTCAACATTTGCTTGCTTCTTAATTTCTCTCTTTTATTTTATTTTTTTATTTGTAGTTTTGTTTTTCTCTTCTTATTTCTTCTTATACTAATTTTTCACGTTTTTTTTTGTTAAACTTTCCTTATGTTTCTTTTTACATTGATTTTCTCATTTTCTTTCCTTACCCTTTTTAATAGTTTTGTTTTTTTAATGATAATAATAAAATATTTTATATATTTTTAACACTATTCTTTTTGTATCTTTTCATTTTTAAAGTATTTATTTATTTATTTATTTACTTTTTCGTGTACAATTTTTACATTCTTTTTATTATATATATATTTTTTTTAATTTTATTATTCTTTTTCTAATTCGAACGTTCCTTCTTCACTACTTTTCTTTTCTTTTCTTATTTTTTCCCATTTTTCTCTTTTTGGTCATCAATATATATATGTAGGTAGGTAATGTTTACATTGTTTTTGTTTTATTTTTGATTTCTTATTATTTGAAAGAAAAAATAGTAAGCATATTATAACAATTCAATAATTATTTTTTCATATAATATTCAATAGTCTTCTTTAGATGATTATTAACATTAGCATTAAATAAATTTCAAATCGACTCTATCTCACAAATTTTCTCATTCAATATTATCATAAATTATTTTACTAGTCTAGTATATTTAGGCACAAACAAAGAGGTTAGGTTTTAAACAATTAAATTTATATTCACAATAAAGTATGCATACTAAAAATTATAAGGGGAAATAAATAAACAATAAATAAATATGAGGCGTTTTGTCGGAATTAACTTTACAGATTATATGGAACATACAATCATTTAAATAATTTTTCTCATGCTTCAATTTAACAAATATATAAAAATAAGTTTTTTGTAAAAAAAATAAATATTAATTACTATGATTAAATAGGAGCAAGAACGATTTCACCAGATACTAGCCATAAAGATTAAAATACGATACTATACATAATTTGTTCTAATTTTTACAAAATACACATATTTACCGTATTTCAATATTATAATGAAAAGGTTGAACCAACCTAGAACTTGATTAAATTCATAACATGAAAAATAAATACCACATAATCATGAATATAATATTATAAATGAATATTGAATAATACCTTTTGCGAAAATCAAATTGAAGGAAATGATATAATCCTAACAAGGAACCACGAACTTGAAACCACGAAAGTGAACCTCAAAACTCAACCTTTGTTTGTGATTTTTTTAAAAAAAGTAAAAAGATGAGAATAATATTTTCTACATGTGTGTTGCCTTCCTTTTTCTTGATTTCTCCTCCCTTTTTCTTTTTTTTTACTTGCAGATTTTTTCCCTCTTTCTCTTTCTTTCTGTTCTTTTTTTTCTCTCGTGTCCTTTCTTTTTTCTTTTTGTTCTTTTCTTCTTTTTCCTCTCTTTCCTTTTTAATGTCTGTGTGTATGTATATAGGTGGTAAGTGGGGAGTGTTGTGTGTGAGTTGAGTGGGGTGTGGGAGTGGGGTCATGTGATCGTGGGGAGTGTTGGAGGTTTTTTTTAAAATATATATATATATATATATATATATATATATATATATATATATATATATATATATATATATATATATATATATATATATATATAATGATAACTATATAATTATTAATTGCTTTAAGTAAATAAATAAATAAAAGCTTAAGGGATGATTAAAAAATTATAATTAATAAATATTAGTTTATTTAAATAATATATATATATATATATATATATATATATATATATATATATATATATATATATATATATATATATATATATATATATATATATATATATATATATATATATATATATATATATATATCCTTTTTTTTAACAATCAAAATAAACTTATCTAATAAAAATTATATTTATGTTGTTTATTCTTATATCTTTTAAATAAACTTAATGAAAATAATTTTAAAAAAAAGTCAAAATATATTTAATTTAGATTGATAAATTCATTTATGCTCTAAAAATTGGTGTTAAACTTAAATTCGGTCAAAATTACGTGTCTACAAGATGGGAAAAAATATTTAATAATGATATAGAAGATATATTAAATCAAGAATGGTATGAAATAGATTTACAAGAATTAGATATAGAAAGAATAGATATATACTATTTAGAAATAAATTCAGATTAAAATGAACTATGACTATTTAGAATATTGGATAGAAACTATGAAAAATATAAAATTATTAAAACAATTAATGCAAGAAAATTTATACATGTACCAAAGAACCCAAGATATGTTATACATAGAATATATAATAAATAATATTAAAGAAATATTTAGATTAGAACAATTATCAAAAGAACTTTATGATAAAATATATTTTATTCTATAAAATATGTATCTTACTCTATGATGAACTCCGCACCCCCAACAATAATATGTATCTTACTCTATGATGAATTCCGCACCCCCAACAATGGTAATGTTTTATACAAATGTCCTTTAGCATGATTTTATTGCATTACACCATACTTAGTGCATTCTAATGTACTTATTCCATATTTTTTTTATCGCTAAAGGTGTAGGTGGCATTTGAGAGGAGTCTTTGAAGTAAAGCTTGGATTCTAGCATCTTTCAAGCAAGTGTTTAGGTATGTCCTCAATTGTGCCGAGGACATAACTATGTTTAGTTTTTTTGTTAAAGACATTGTAATGGACTTAGCTATTTTCCATATTGTTGATGTATGGGCCGTGTCCGAAGATATTCTTGTATCTCAGATGGCGACTTGAGACTTAGTCGTTCCTTATGATTTTCTATGAAAGATATTTTGAAGTATTATTCAATTGTGTGAAAAGTTTTAGTTCCGCACTACTTTTCATATATCTTATGCAATTAATGATGTATAAGGTCTTGTATAAGACCATCGACAGGTTGAATACGTCATTCCATGACTTGAGAATAACATATCTTCTAGGGTATATTCTCGATTTGTGACATGACTTGTTGTCCCCCTACTATGTTTTTTTTAATTGTAGCACCAAGTTTGTGACTCTAGAAATTTGGGGTAGGGAAAGTTAGAGGGGGAAGGGTTCGACAAGCCTAAGTCAGTTAAGATCGTATCCTCCATTCGGGCTAGTAAATTGGTGGGACAAGGTTTTTTGGTGTATTTGTCTCATACTCGGAATATTGAGATTAACTTTCCATCTATTGATTTTATTCCAGTGGTGTAAGATTTAGAGAAGTTTTCTTTCTTATTTGGCTGGTATTCCTTCGGATAGAGATACATATTTCTAGAGTTAAGAGATCTTAAGTCTCAAATCAAAGAACAGTTTGATGAGGGTTTCATCTCTTCTAATGCTTATATTGTCTTGTTTGATAAGAAAAAAATGGTAGTATGAGAATGTGCATAGACTACCGGTAGTTGAATGTCACTTAAAACCATTATTCATTGCCTGGGATAGATGATCTTTTTGATCAGTTGGAAGGTGCATTAATTTTCTTTAAGGTTGATCTAACATTTGGTTATCATCACCTAAAATTAGGCGTGGGGATGTGCCGAAGACTATATTTAAGAATCTCTTTGGGCACTACATGTTTCTAGTTATGCCATTTGGATTGACTAATGCACATGCAACCTTGATGAGTTTAATGAATGGTGTGCTTAATCCATTTTCAATTCGTTTGTTATCATATTTATTGATGATATTATATTCTATTATAAGTGTAAGGAAGAGCATGCGGACATCTTCGTATTGTTCTGGGTGTTCTACAGAAACAAAAGTTGTGAGTTAAATTTTCTAAGTGTGAATTTTGGTGAACTTTGGTTGTCTTTTTGTGGCTTGTAATTTCATGGGAAGGGGTAATAGTAGGTCCCACTAGATTGAAGCAGTTAATAATTGGGTTCAGCCTGGATCTGTGATTGAAGTTAGAAGTTTAATGGGGATTTCTAGTACTATCATCAATTTGTGAAAACATTATTTCTATTGGTACGCATCTGACAAGGTTGACAAAAAAGGAGGTACCTTTTGAGTGGGCTGAAAAGTGTAAACAGAGCTTTCAAAATCTCAAGACTCTTTTGACCATAGCACCTATCATAGAACTATAGGTTGAAGGAAAGGATTTTATCATGTATTGTGATGCCTCCCATTCGGGTTATGATGTTGTGTTAATGCAGGATAAGAATGTTATAACTTATGCATAGACACAATCGAAAGGGCATGATAGGAATTACCCAACACATGATATAGAGTCAATCATACCTAAAACATGGTATGGATATAAGATAAATAAGGTATTCTCCCCGATTAGTTTTAATCAACATGAATTTATGAAATCAAACGCAATCTAAGAGACGGAGAGTAATAGCGTGTATTTAGGCTAACCGTGTGCGCTCCAAATCATAATGTAGGAGTTTTCCCCTTCTTAGTGGTCTCGGTTTGCTTTCACCGTATAAAAAATAGGGTCACAATATCCATATGGTTATTTCTAAACTAAGAACTCATAAAATAGAAATAGACCAATTCTGGAGTCAAATGAGAATCATTGGACCCACACTAGAATTTCTATAATTGACTCCATCAAAGGTCCTCAACAGTAACTAAACTTGTGTTCCAAAAAGAAACATCATGTACCGTGGTTTCACGGTACTTTCAATACTTTTTTCTTAAGTTTAGTGTGTCCTAAGGCCTTTTTGTAGTAATTCTAATGTTTTTTATCTGTGGTTGCAGGAAAACTGTACAAAATGGAAACACAGAAGACTGTGTTGAAATCAGTGCAGAATGATGACCTACGGAGCCATCGATGTCCCGTTGATTCATCGACGATCCGTAGGTGGTGATCATCGACTGGAGGTTCAAGCTGCTGAAATTACTGACTTAGTTTGGGGGTATAGAACGATCGACAGTCCGTCGACTGATCGACGAACTGTCTTGGAAAATCACCTGACTTGAAGAAATCGCTAAGTATGGAGGAATAGAGGCATCAAAAGACCATAAGTCCAACGACGGATCGTGCTGTTGATCCATCGATTTTAACAGAAAGGATGCAAAAGTGGAGGCTGAAAAAGATTCTTAGCGTGGAAAAACGGAGGAAGTCGACGGTCCGTCGTTCCATCGACGGACCGTCAGTTGGGTCATCGACTGAAGACACATTTTGGACAGATTTTTCCTTATTGAGAACTCCTTTTATTTTAAGACTTTATTATTATAAATAGGGTTAAAACCCTCATTTTTGGGGTTATAATTTTTTTAATTTTTAATAATCTTGTTATTGGAAGTTGAACTTTGGATTTTGGGACTTCAAGTTTTCGGCATCAATTCTCAAGATATTTTCGTTAATTCAAGTGTTATTTCTAAATTTTATTCAAACTTGTCAAAGTAAGTACATGAATTCTTATTTAATAACTATGAATTGTGTATTTCTAAGCATCAGTAACTAAATTCACAATAGGGTTGTGGGAACCATGGGTAATTAACAAGGTAAAAGTAACTAAATAACAATTCTAGAATAGTTTCTTGCATGTATTGATAATTCTTTCATTTTGAAGTCTTTTTAACGAGTGCACACAGTAGAACTTTCCTATTTCTACTTGCCAGACTAAGGAGGCAGTTGGTAGGAAAAAATTATCAACATAGATTTAGTATACAATATATAATAGGCTAGTTCCAATTGGTGCAAAGTAGTAACTTAGCCATACATTGAATATGTTTCTTAATAAGAGGTAAAGGTAATGTTTAGCAAAGTAGACACATATAGCCGGACCAAGGTACGGAGTGAAATTCTCTAGTTGCCGGACCAAGGATTTAAGGATACATAACTTACCACTTTGCATGCAAGACAGTAAGAAAGAATTGTTATAGCTAGGATTACAACGTTATAAACCTATGGGGAATACTTACACCCTAGTTTCTCTCAACACTTGATAAACATCAAAGTTATAAACTTGCTATTTGTCTTACTTAAAAATAACTAAACATTTTTGTTACACAAAACCCCCATTAATTAATTATTTTTGGAAATGACTTGACTAAATAGACGTAATCGTAGATTGAAGTTAAGTCTAAACCATTTTCCTCGTGGGATCGAACCCAACCTAACAATTAGGTTTTTTACTTGATACGATCACTTATACTGCTTAGGGAAGTATAATTTGAGCGTATCAAATTTTGGCGCCATTATTGGGGAACATGGCTTATAGATTAACTTTAAACGCAATTAACAAATTTTGCTCAATAATTTCCTAATTTTACTTTTTTTTTCTTTGTTTTTGTGTATTTCAGGTCTAGCTCTAGTGTATCAAGTACACAGAGTCGAGGCAAACCGGTGCTTCAATTTGATCCAGAACTGAACTGTACACTCCGTAGAATGAACAAGCCATACAACCCTGATAATATATTTAATGGGATCAACCGTCAACTTCCTCCGCCGGTGGATGCTCATAACCATGTAATTATGGAAAACCCTGACGAGGGTGCTCTGAGGAGACAACTGCCTACCTCACGACCTCAAGAGTATTATAGAGGCAATGTTAACATCTCTAATTCAGATGGACCTCTTGTCCTTCCTCCTCTACCACAAGGTCATTCATTCGTGGTAAGTAGTAGCTTGATGCAGATGCTCACTGCTAGAGGTTTGTTTTCGGGGCTACCATATGAGGATCCACATTCTCACATCGCCAAACTGAGGTTGGTGGGCAAGAGTTGTGTAGGGAGGCCATACTTGGACATGCATATCATTGGATTAAGGGTGTGTCCTCTCCCACTGACGGGAGATACCACAATTTGGTTTTCTAAGGTTCCTTATAATTTAATCTATACTTGGAGCAGTTGAGGGATATGTTCCTAGCAAGGTATTACCCGATTTCTAAAAAGCTTAACCACAAAGATAGGGTGAACAACTTTGTGGCATTGCCTCGGGAGTCTGTAAGTAGTTCTTGGGATAGGTTCACCTCATTTCTGAGAAGTGTCCCAAACCACTGCATTGATAATGAATCATTAAAAGAGTACTTCTATAGGAGGCAAAATGATAACAATAAGGTGGTACTCGATACTATTGCGGGTGGTTATTATGGTGAGTGCACTTATGCAGAGATCGCGGAAAAGTTGGAGAAAATTTCCCAAAACAATAGGTCTTAGAGCACTAGGAAGTCTGACACTGGGAGAAACACCTTTGCAGTGCAATCTACACACAACCCGAGCGCAGATGAGATTCGTGAGGAGATGGCTCAAATGAGAACTGAGCATGGATTAGTAATGAAACATGTCACTGGGGTGCAGAGAAAGTGAATGCGGTGAATTATTTAACTAAGCTACCACCGCCAATAGATGAATTTTACTATGAGGAAGACTTTTATGTAGTGAATGAGCAGACAGGGGGTTTCCAACCAAACGCTCAAGGCTCCAATCAGGAGAATTGGCGCCAAGGCCAAGGAAATCAAGGTTGGAACTATGGGAATTACAATCGAGAGTGTCACTATGTTTGAGATGGCAACTATAATCGTGACACAACTTCAACCTAGGTAACTATGGTAACATAAACGATCGGAGTGGGCCCTATGTTCCACCTTAAAATCGGGAAGTTGATCTTATGGATGGAGGAGGTAGTATGGCGCGAGTTGAGAATATGTTGCAAAAGATAATGAGGAGGTTTTATGTTAGTGATGAGCACGCCAAAGAGTTGAGAGCTTGTTTAGCGAATATTGGGCAAAAGGTGGATGCACATGCAATCTCAATCAAGTATCTTGAGTTGCAAATGGCCCAATTGTATTATATTGTTAACCCACGCCAACCGGGTACTCTTCCTAGCAATACCGTCCAAAATCTGAAAAATGATGGACATTGTATGGCAGTCACTACTCGAGGGGGTAAGCAAAACATTGAGCCACCTATGTCGTATAGCGTAAAATATGAGATGAGAGGAGATGATGTGGTAGAAGAAGTTAGTAGTGAGTTGGTAGACAAATCGGGGAAAGAAGTTGAGATACCCAAAAAGGTGACTCCAATTCCTAGACCACTACCACCATTCCCACAAAGATTGGTGAAAAAGAACGAGGATGGTAAATACCGGCGTCTTATCACTATGTTGAAACAGGTTTCCATCAATGTCCCTTTGATACAACTCTTGAACAAATGACTGGTTACGCCAAGTTTATGAAAGATATGGTCACTAAGAAGAGATCGGTCAGTTTTGAGGATGATGATCGGATGCAACATTGTAGTGCTATTGCTACATGGTCACTTATGCAAAAGAAAGAAGATCTGGGCGCTTTCACTAATCCATGTACAATCGGGTTGTTATACTTTTCTAAAGCATTATGTGATCTTGGGGCAAATATAAATCTCATGCCTCTCTCCATTTACAAGAAGTTGGGTTTGGGTGACCCAAAGCTTACTGGGATATGGTTATTAATGGCTGATTGAACAGTGAAGAGGCATGTTGGGATACTCCACATTGTGTTAGTTAAAGTCGAGTCATTTATTTTTTCGGCTGATTTTGTGATTCTTGATTGTGAGGTGGACTTTGAGGTGCCTATTATCTTGGGAGGCCGTTCCTTGCTACCGGACGTGCCTTGGTTGATATGGAGAAAAGGCATATGAAGTTTTGGTTAAATAATGAAGAAGCGACTTTCAACATTTCTAGGCCATGAGGCAGAGTGGTGATCTCCAATCTATATCTGCGATATCCTACAAGGTTGAGAGTTCATCCGAGGTACAAATAGAAGAGTGTCTTTGCGTTGAGGCACTAGCAGCAGTGATCATGAATTTTGAGAGTGATTGTATCGAAGAGTATGGGTCATTGGTTGTGTCACTTGATCGAGGTGATATTTGGTTCAAACAAAAGAAATTGGATTCAGATATGAAACATCGCAAGTCTCCACCTAGGAAACCATATATTGAGGAGGCCCCAATTGGAGATTAAGGCTCTACCACCTTATCTGAGGTATGTTTTCTTGGGAAAAGGTGACACTTTTCTGGTAATCATTGCATCGAATTTGAATGTGGAGAAAGTGGAGTGTCTTGTAGAGGTGTTGAAGAGGTTCAAACGAGCCATTGGTTGGAGATATTATTGGGATTCCACCCTGTATTTTTTCACACAAAATCCAACTCATGCCCGATCATAAGCCAAGTATAGAGCATCAAAGACGGTTAAATCCATCTATGCAAGAGGTAGTGAAGAAGGAGATTATTAAGTGGTTTGATGCTGGAGTCATATATCCGATCACTGATAGTAGTTGGGTATGCCATCTTCAGTATGTGCCTAAGAAAGGGGGAATGACTATGATCCCTAATGAGAAAAATGAGCTTGTTCTAATGAGGCCAATGACCGGATGGAGAATGTGTATGGATTACTGGAAATTGAATGCATGGACTAAGAAGGACCGTTTTCCTATGCCCTTCATGGATCAGATGTTGGATAGACTTAAAAGAAAGGGGTGGTATTGTTTTCTTGATGATTATTATGGTTATAACCAAATCTCTATTGCACCGGAACATCAAGAGAAAACCACCTTTACTTGTCCTTATGGAACTTTCGCGTTCAAGAGAATGCCCTCGGAGTAGTGGAATGCACTGGCTACTATTTAGAGATGTATGATGTCTATATTCTCCGATATGGTGGAGGACACCATTAAGGTGTTTATGGATGATTTTTCTGTTGTTGGTGACTCGTTTGATCATTGTTTGAGTCACTTGGCCGAAGTTCTCAAGAGGTGTGAAGATTGCAACCTTGTGCTAAATTGGAAAATGTCACTTCATGGTGAAAGAGGGTATTGTATTGGGCCATCGCATCTCACAGAAGGGTATAGAGGTTAATCCACCCAAAGTTGAGGTGATAGAGAGACTTCTTCCACCTATCTCTAGAAAAGGTGCGAGCAGTTTTCTTGGGCATGCGGGCTTCTACCGGAGGTTCATCGAGGATTTTTCAAAAATTGCATATCCTCTGTGCAAGTTACTTGAGAAAGAGTGTAAATTTTATTTTGAGGTGATGTGTGATGCTAGTGGGGTTGCTCTTTGTGTAGTATTTGGGACAAAGAAGAGATACAATCCTTCACTCTATTTATTATGCAAGTAAGGCCCTTAATGAAGCTCAAAAGAATTATACTGTGACTAAATAAGATCTCCTTGCGGTGGTTTTTGCGTTCGAGAAATTCTGCTCATATTTGCTTGGCATGAGAGTCATAGTGCATACTGATCATTCTGCTTTGAGATATGTGATGGAAAAGAAGGATGTGAAGCCAAGGTTGATTAGGTGGGTATTATTGGTTCAAGAATTTGACTTTGAAGTGAAAGATTGAAAAGGGACCGAAAATCAAGTTTCCGATCACTTGTCCTCATTAGAGTATGAAGCTATACGAGATTTGGGTGAAAAGGCTGAAATTGATGATACTTTCCTTGATGAGCATGTTTTGGCCCCTTCTCATGACTTGATTCCATGTTCGTTAATTTTGTGAATTATTTAGCTAGTGATATAGTACCATCGAACTTGTCCTTTCATCAGAGGAAAAAGTTCATGCATGATGTGAAAAAGTTCTTTTAGGATGAGCAATATTTATATAGGAGTTGTGCTGATGGTCTTATTCGCCGGTGTGTGTCGAAAGTTGAGATGTTGAGTGTTTGGAGGCATGTCACTCCTCACCTATGGGTGAGCATCATAGTGGTATCCGGACTTCCCATAAAATCTTTTAATGTGGCTATATTGGCCAACCATCCACCAAGATGCTCATGAGTTCGCCAAAGCATGTGATAGGTGTCAAAGAGATGGAGGTGTTTCTAGAAGGCAAGAGCTCCCTTTAAATCCCATTCTTGTAATTGAATTGTTTGATGTGTGGGGCATTGACTTTATGGGCCCTTTTGTGAGTTCTCATGGGATGAAGTATCTTCTTGTGGCGATTGATTATGTTTCAAAATGGGTGTAAGACATAGGACTTGCAAATAATTAAGGGTAGAGTGTCACCGCGTTCTTGAAAAAGAACATATTTTCTAGATTTGGCACCCTGAGGGACATTATTAGTGATGGGGGATCCCACTTTTACAACAAGTTGTTCAAAGGGTTATTGGAGAAATATGGGGTTCGCCACAATGTAGCCACTCCTTACCATCCTCGGACTAGAGGGTAAGCTGAGGTATCAAACAGAGAAATCAAGCAAATTTTGGCGAAAATGGTGAATGCTAGTAGAACGGATTGGTCAAGAAGGCTTGATGATATTTGGGCCTATCGAACAACATACAAGACTCCCATAGGTATGACTCCTTACCAACTTGTATATGGGAAGACTTGTCACTTACCAGTTAAGTTAGAGGCTTAGAGAACAATGCCATGTGGGCGATGAATAAACTGAAGATGGATTGGAATGAAGCTGCGGAACAGAGATTAAATGAGTTGAATGAGCTTGATGAGTTTCTCTTGAAGGCGTATGAAAGTTCAGACCTCTACAAAGAAAAGATGAAGAGGTACCATGACCAAAATATTGAGAAGCGCGACTTTGTGGTTGGGGATTTGGTGCTTTTGTTCAACTCTAGGTTTTGCTTGTTTCCGGGAAACCTCAAGTCCAAATGGACTGGTCCATTCTTGATCACTCAACTTTTCCCTTATGGTGCAGTCGAGTTGGAGAACAAGGAGGGTGCACGGTTCAAAGTAAATTGGAAAAGTATCAAAATCTTCCTTGGGCATGTAGAAAATGTGAATGAAGTGGTTGAGGCATACTATCTTGATGAAGTTTGAGTAATCAAGAGTCTTGCGTCGTGCCGCGACGTTAAATCAAGAGTTGATTGGGAGGCAACCTAATATGTATCGTCTAGCCAACAATAGGTTTTTCTTGACTTTATTGGAGTAGTTTCATAAATCTTTGTTTTTTCTTAATGTCATGTGTGGATTTTTTTTATTTTCTTATAGCATTGTTGGCTAGAGAGTAGACTAGGGTCAGTATCTAAAAAGTGTCCAGAAAATACAAAAAGAATAACTTTTATTGGGTGCTAAATGTGCAGGGATCAAATCACAAGAAATCTGTAGAAATGGTCTGGTGCAATGATCGATGGACCAATCGACGAGCCATCGTCCCGTCTACTGACCGTCGACAGGGTCCGTAGATCCCAGGTTTGTTTTTCAATATTGTCTAAGTTAGGGCATAATCAAAGTAAAAGTCGATTGGCTTACGTTCCGTCAACAAAGAATCGTAAGTTCCCTAGATCCAACGACTTGACCCGACCTGACCCGTCCGACTATAAAATGATTTTGAACTCTTCAGTTACTTCCCATCTTTTCAAATCCCCCCCCAACCGTTTTTCTCCCCACATTCCCTTAATCCCCCACTTACTCACACACTAATTCACCCATTAATCCTCTCTAAATTTCTAATTCTCTCAGCATCTCCACATTTCCAAAAACCTCAGTCTCCAAACTCCCATCCTTTTCTTTCATCTTTCCGGTCCTTATTCGAAGGCGGGCTTGGTGTTGTTCTTGCAAAATTCTTCCTCCCATTCACTCCACTATGGTATATAGGCATGCCATTATTATCCGCTCATTGAGTACTATTTCATTTGCATGCGAAAATGATGAAAAATGTATTTGGGTCTTGACTTTAGGACGAAACTGCATGATTCACTTGTTAAAATTGGATCCCTAGTCCCTAGAATGATGGAAAGTGAATGGGTTGGGATTTTTAGTGTCTAAATAAACTTTTTATGTGTTTTGTTGTCTTTTCAACTTAGGTCTTGATGGTTTTTTAGAATCTAGAATTGACATTGCAATAATCCAAGCCCCAGGAATGACGAAATGGTGTGTTAAATGCTTTATGAACATGATGTGTCATAATTTACTTGAAATGGTTCTTTAGGGGTGCCAAAAATGGCTTACCAAATTCTGTCTCTGACCGACAGTAGGAGACCCCTTCTACGGACCGTCGGTTGATTGATCGACGGACCATCCTACACATCCGTTGTTTCTAGCTTTCAAATTTTTTTGTATAAGTGTCCAATGACGGAAGTGACCTACGGTCCTTCAGATGATCGACGGACCGTCCTGCACATCCGTTGTTTCTAAGAGAACCTGTCTCAGAAACTTTTTAAATTTTGTCTAAGTGTCCAACGATTGAAATGACCTACAGTTTGTTGGTTGATCGATGGACAGTCCTGCACGTCCGTCATTTTTAACAGAACCTTTTACTCATAACTTTAACTTCTTAAAGTTGTTAAGTGTCCATCAATGGATCCTACCGACGGACCATCGATAGTGCCCATCGTTCAGTTCTGCAATTCTGAACTTGACTGGGTATTTTATTCCACCTTTGGTGTTTTCTTCTTTCGAGTGTGTTGAATGATTATACTGGTACTAATAACCTTCCTTTGCAATTAGAAATAGCCCCCAAGCCCGACATTGTCTACTTCCGAAGACTTCTAAGTTCGTTGCCACTTCATGTCGGACGGTGATTGGCTTTAACGATGAAACTAAATCCGAATACGTGCCACTAGGAACCCAGACCCAGACACGTGCTGCTTGGACCACTCAGGGTACGCCCAAGTAGGTGGCGTCTGGCGTAGTCACTGCCTCCCAGTCTGATGAGGAGCGCACACTGACCGGCACACCGTCTGGGTATGTCGCAGATTCTGATGGAGCTTCTGGCTCCGAAGAGGCTTCCGGGTCTGACGGAGCGTCAGGATTGCATGGTGCCACTGTTCCTGCTGCACCTGTCCACTCTGCCTCATCTAATGAGTCCAACAGTGCGGATTCTACTCCAGCACCGTAGTTCGACGTCCCTGCACCGGTTGCTGATCAGCCCAACTGGTGGTGCGTAGAAGTCCAATACCAAGTGTACATGCAAAGTTGCTCAATGATAAGGGGATCATGACTCGGACTCTGACAGTTCTTATATGGAGTCTTCACACGATGCCGGCTATACATGGCCTCTTCACCCGCAATCAGCTCGAGTGGATGGCTAAGAGCGTGGGACGCTACAGTGAGGAGTTGGGGAGAGAGTTCTACGCTTCATATGTATCGAATATCAGGTCTTCTTTAGATAGGCGGTCTAATCCCGCCAAACAGGCATCACTTACGCAAGTTCGAGTCCATGGACGCAGGGTGGAGATCGCTTTACCCACTATTCGTCGTTTCTTATATTACAGATGCTACCTGGGAGCCCCTTACCCCCGAGTTTGACTACCAATCAAAGTTGATTAAGGAGGGCCATCTCCAGCGTAATACGCTGGTGAGAGAGACCACCAAGAGGTGGATATCCCAGCACATTTACGTGGATCGTGAGGGTGCAAATTGGGTGCTGGATTTCAGAGGCCTTATCAAGAAGGCCAACCTCACATTTGCTGCAAATTTCATCTGGTTATTGGTCCGTCACTGCCTATCCCCCACTACTGCTGACAACATTCTTACATGGGATAGAGCAGTATTGATAGCTACTATAGTTGCAGGGTTCGAGGTGGATTTTCCGAGGCTGTTGATGGCAGTCATTCATGAGAGGGACTTTAAGGCCTCGACCACTTACCCTGTATGATTTTTGAGTTGTGCAGGTCTACTGGAGTGTCCATTTGGCACATTGATGTTCTCAGGACTCCTACTGGGACAGTAGATATCGGTCTCATCCGGGATGAGGCCAATGAGGCGGCACCCAACAGAGGGCCCAAAGTAGAGGTGCAACCGCTAGGTGAGAACTTGGCGGACACAGTAGAGCAAGCCCAAATGGCTATTCAGGCTACATTAGACCCTACCGATACCACCCCCGTTGAGTCTATCCCGGACACTAGCAGAGCTCTGAGTTCCTCTCGTTCTACACCATTAGCAGCAATGGTCCCGATTGCTAGGGTCCAGAAGCTAGAGGCCTAGATTCCCACACTGCTGCATCATATCCATCCGTGAATATAGAGGTCCATTGCTGAGGCGGAGAATCGGATCGAGAAGAAGATTGACGAGCATACTAAGAGGAAGATTATGGAATTCCACTAGCGCCTTGATATGTTCGAGTTAAGAGTTCTCGCCCGGCCAACCCCTACTATTGATTTGACGACTCTCCAGGCTGTTGTGGCGAGTCTGAGGGTTGATGTGTATGCCGTTCTGGATGCGCGGGCGCCTGAGTGTGAGGCCACATCTACAGATCCTACTGAGGATACGGTGCTTGTTGCACTATCACTACCTCCACTGCACTACCGCCCCCACCACGTGAGCATGCCAAGAGGCACCGGTACGGAGAGAGAGAGAGGAGTCTAGGTTAAGGCAGAAGGAGCGCACTGAGTTGGAGGCCATGAGGAGAGCCTTTTTGGTAGATGAGGAGGCCCGACAAATGAGGGTGTGTGAGTTGGCTTCCGGGGTGTCTAGCTCCCGAAAGGAGACTGTTGAGAGGATCACCACTTAGGATGCTGACATTGCTGCGGACACTACTGATGGTGTCCCTACTACTGATGGAGCCATTTTCGAGCAACCGAACCCTCCATCTTGTTGATCGTCGGTGCTATGCGCCTTAGGTTTGTTTGACCTACCACCTTGTTTTATATTTCTTATGCATTGAGTACAATTACATGCTTTCTTGTTGGGGATGGGGTAAATGAAAAGTGAGTGATAGGGTGAAGTCTGAGTAACCCAACTCACGATCCTCTCTTGGGGTTTTCTTGCCTGTGTTTTCTCTCCAGAGACTGATTATTTTACTGTTGAACTGGCATGCTTAGTACCTTGTACAAAGTATGAATGTGAAATCTGAAGCATGATGACTAAATACAATGATATCCCATTCTAAAGAGAATGCTTGCATGATAAGGCATAGTGAATGTTGAATGTGTTGGCTCTAAGCATGACATAGAGATACACCATTGCATGACCCTCAATCTAACACTCAAACTAGGTATCCGATAATCTCGTAGGGTAATGAGGTGTTTAGAGAGTGTGAGGAAAGTTAAATAGTCCACTGTTGGTACCTAGATAGAACTTGCCCGGTTAGTCCTGCAAAAAGTAATATGTGTTAGACAATTAGGAAAGGATCACAGACCCTTGTTCAAACTAGCCAATCTTTAGCCTAAATAAAGAAAACCAAATGAAATTAATTCATTTTTGATCCAAATGATTTGAGCTTACAAAGGACCTTTCTTTTCTACCCCAATTCATTGTTTCTGGGTATAATGTGTTGGCTCTGGTCCCTCCTTGGACATGTGCACCTCAACTTAGGCCAAAAGCATAAGCTGAGGGTGGCTAATACAGAAACCAATCTCGTCTTGGCTTTGACCCAACCTTGGGTATTGTGTACCTCGACTCATGGCAAAGCCATGAGTTGAGGGTGGCTATTATGAGTAATGTTCTAAAAAGTGGGGTTGAAAAGATTAATGTAAAAAAAATTAAAAATCAAAGAAGAGTCATTTGCACAAAAGGAGAAAGAAAGGAGGAAAGCAAGACAAAGAATATAAGAAAATAAAGAGTAGGGTATAATAGACGATGAAAGAGGTAAGACGCTTAGCCGTAATGTCAAGGAGGGAAATAAGTCACTAAAATGTATCCATATGTGTCATACCTGAACCTGAGCCTTTACAAGCCAAGAAAGTCCTATCGTGATCCTGAGAGTCTAATATGGTGAACTTAAAGTAGTGAAAATAAGGGAAAGTCGATGGTGAGAAGTATCAATTAGGTGTGAAGTTGTTCTGAGAGTGAGTGTTGAATAATAATCCTTATACTCAAATTTGAAATGACTGTGTGAAAAAGGAGGATATTGTTTTTGAAGTGAGGACACTAGTTGCAATATTGGAAAGTTGGTACCTTGGTGAGAGATAAAAAAGGAGAGGTGTCGGTGCATGGTGAGTCTGTGTCATGGTCTGATCCACATGAATGAGCGTAGTGATCCTAAGAGTGATGTCATGCATAAAAGCAATAAAAATAATCTAGATTGATAGCCAGATGATTGGGAAAGCTTAAACGAGGATACTTTTGTAAAAAGGTGTTGTGGTGAGTCATAGTGTGTCGCTTGAGGACAAACAATAAATTTAAGTTGAGGGTGTTGATGTATCGTAGTTTCATGGTACTTTCAATGCTTTTTCCTTAAGTTTAGTGTGGGTCTAAGGCTTGAAGTAATTTTAATGTATTTTTATCAATGTTTGCAGGAAAACTGTCAAAAACGGAAACACATAAGATTGTGCGGAAATCAGTGCAGAAGCGACGACCTACGGAGCCATTGACGGCTCATCGACTCATCGACGGTCCGTAGGTGGTGAACGTCGACTAGAGGTTCAAGCTGCTGAAATCAAATCAGGGAATTCTGACTAAGTGTGGGGCTACGGAAGGATTGACGGTCCGTCAACTGATCGACGGACCGTCCTGGCAAACCGTTGATTGTAACAAAAAGTAGTCTAGTACCCGACTTGAAGAAGTCACTAAGTATGGAGGAATGGAGGCATCGACGGACCGTAAGTCCAACGACAGATTGTGTTGTTGGTCCGTCGATTGTAACAGAAAGGATGCAAAAGTGGAGGTTGAAAAGGACTCTAAGTGTGGACCGACGGAGGCAGTTGACCGTCCGTCATTCCATCCACGAACCGTTAGTTGGGTCGTCGACTGAAGACGTGTTTTGGACAAATTTTCCTTATTTAGAACTCCTTTTATTTTAAGACTTTATTATTATAAATAGGGTTAAAAGCTTCATTTTTGGGGTTTGACTTTTTTGTTATTTTCATACTCTTATTATTGGAAGTTGAACTTTGGATTTTGGAAATTACTTTTAGTTTCCGAAATTGATTATGAAGATATTTTCATTAATTCAAGTGTTATTTCTGGATTTTCTTCAAATTTGTCAAAGTAAGTACATGAATTCTTGTTTAATACTATGAATTGTGTATTTCTAAGCATGGGTAACTAAATCCACAACTAGGATTGTGGGAATCATGGGTAATTAACAAGGTAAAACTAGAAAAATAACAATTCTAGAATAGTTTCTTGTATGTATTGATAATTCTTTCGTTTAGAAGTCTTTTTAATGAGTGAACGCATAAGAACTTGCCCTATTTCTTCTTGCCCGACCAAGAAGGTAGTTGATAGGAAAATAATTATCAACATAGATTTAGTATACACTATCTAATAGGCTAGTTTCAATTGGTGCAAAGTAGTAACTTAGCCATATATTGAATATGATGCTTAATATGAAGTAAAGGTAAGGTTTAGTAAAGTAGACACACGTAGCCTAACCAAGGTACGGAGTGAAATTCTCTAGTTGCCGGACCAAGGAATTAGGGATACATAACTTACCACTTTTCATGCAAGACACTAAGAAAGAATTCTTATAGCTAGGATTACCACGTTATGAACCTAGAGGGAACACTTACACCCTAGTTTCTCTCATCACGTGACAAACACCAAAGTTATAAACTTGCTATTTGTCTTACTTATAAATAATTAAACATTTTGATTACACAGAATCCCCCCTTTAATTAATTATTTTCAGAAATGATTTGACTAAATATACATAATCGTAGATTGAAGTTAAGTATAAACCATTTTCCTCGTGGTATCGACCCCAGCCTAACAATTGGATTCTTTAATTGATAATACCGCTTATACTTCTTTAGGAAAGTATAATTTGAGCGTATCAAAACACAATCTGGGGCTCCGAACAACCAACAACAACCAATCATGAAATAATCACAAGGAACAGAAAAGAAACAAGCTAAGGCAGCCTACTAGAACAAAATTCTACCTCAAACAATGAAATCTCAACATTCTCCGATCATTAAACAAAATAATCCCAATAGCCATGAACTCTGTACACTTCGAATCACTAAAAAAAGGGATCTTTGGAGAGAAAGAAATTGCCAATTTAACATTGAAACAATGGCTAAAAACGTGTCTAATTCTTTAATAAATGTCTAGGGAGGAAAACTTAAGCGAATGGCTTCAAAGAGGTGGGACTCACTTTTGCATGTCCCTAATTCGCTTAATTGAGCCTCGCTAAAGTGATTCCAAGGTCGCGGAAGTGACTTACATCGGGCTAGCATAACTCGCATAAGCAAGCCCTTGGTTGTTGAAGAGATGTCAGGACCGCTAACACGAGGTCTACCTTGCTTGCCTAGCTGGTTTATGCGGAGCCTCAGCTGCTGAAATAAAGTCTTCTTCTATGAACAGAGGAAAAAAGTGGGTTGTGCCAGCATCAGTAGCAATCTATAGCGAATTCCCTAAGTGTTTGGGGTTTCTTCGAAACCCCATGCACGCAGACATATGCAACCCAATCAAATTTGATATTCCAGATTCAATGGAGTAGATGAAACTTTCATACGAGGTCTTCCTGACATAAAGTGATTCACACACCAACTCCATTTAAGTGAAAATACACAAACGCTGAAATTAGCTCGAAATCTACAGGAAAGGTTGTTTTAGACCAAACTCAACATTCAGAGCTAATTGTGTTGATGAATTTCTCATCCAGGACTGTTTACCAAGAATGATGACCAATTTCAAATTTAGGTCTTTACTTGAAAATTAAAATGTCTAATCGCACAAATTTTCATGGAAAACCTCAAGAGTCATGTGGATCATATTGCTAGCCTGAAATGACCTTTTCAAGGCTGATGGAATCAATAGAATTGAATTCTGAGGTTATCTTTCTAAATTTTTGACAAAAAAATATTAATCATGTTCCAAAAGCTCCAAAATACGAATATTTTCAATAAAAATCAAACAAACAATTAGGTGATCGAACTATTTTCTCATCGAGTCATAAATGACTTGGGGTCGCTAAATGAAAATTCTAATCGAAGAACAAAATACATAAACACATAAATCACCTAGAGGTTCATGACATTCCATTGTGTTAGGTTAAGGTCTCAATGACCTTGAATTTTTGGATCGTGACAAAGATAGTCAAATTATTGAAGATAGTTTACTTGATGGAATATCCAAAGTGATTAAGTGCTAAAACAATGTTGAACTTACAATTCACTTAGACGTATTACATTCATTTACTAGTTAAGTATAGGGGATTTAGTAACTTACCATTTCAAAACCCCATTAAATTTCACGGTAATCACCTTTGTGAATTTCTCCGCATGTCTCATGTCTTTCTTTGAAAATCAGTTAGACCTTTACCCAAAATTTTAATAAAAATATTTAATTTAAGAAATTTTCAGAATCGATTTCTAATAGTGAATATAAAATATGTGGCGGCTCTTTTTATTAAGTAAATGTCAATTTACTGAATTTTTTTAATAAATGTAAAACTTGGTCATAATTAGTGTGTTAAATGGGTGTGTTGAGTTTAAATTAAAGATATTAAATGTGTTAAAATAAAAATTGGGTTGGACCCTGGACTCGTCGAAGTTGCCTTTCAACTCAAATGAGCTTAAAACGGGTAAGGACTTTGAACCCCCCCCCCCCCCTCCCCCCTCCCTCCTCAATTTGAATAGCTTAATCTAAATAATTTTAATATATTTTTATCTAAGTCTTACAATATCAATTTAATTTTGAACTCGAGAAAATCTAAAAAAAGATGTTACAAATGGATAGATAAATTCTAAAATGTATAAAATAGATACGACTTCATACCTTCAATATATGAACATATATCATATCAATGCAAATAAAGAAACTTAAAACGGATTAAAATTAGAGAATAAATTGGGCTCAATTCAGGATTCTCTTAAAATGGGTTAAGACTTAAATGTGTTGAGATTGAACCCAACTCAATTTTTTTGAATCCAACCCTTAGAATTCGTACGAGTTACCTATAATTGAGCTATTTTTGACACCCCTAGTTATAATGATCCAAAACATATTAATCAACAAAATATCTCATCTTTGATAAATCAAAACAATAAACAATACTTTTTTCATAATAATCACATCTAGATTAAGAGTATACTTACATTTAACGTACTAGAAAGTTTATTTTATATTGTAACTATAAATATATTTATTTTGCATTTGATCATGTTTTATTAAATATAGGGAAAGGGTCTGATATACCCCTCAACTTTGTCATTTGGAGCTGATATACTCCTCGTTATAAAAGTGGCACATATATGCCCTTATCGTTATACAAATGGCTCACATATACCCCTGCCGTTACAAAATAGCTCACATATACCCTTCATTTAACGGAAGTTAAAAGATTAGTTTTAAATTTACATTTATTAGTTCTAATTTTTGTTAAAAAATTATTTAGGAGTATATATGATTCTTCTATCAAAGTTCAATGTATATTTTAATTTTTTTCATACATAAATTTTTTTTTGACTTCTTTTATTATAATTATTTGAGTTTCTTATTCTTATTTTGTTTTTTTCTTACATTCCTTAGTTTAAAGAAAAAAAATTAAACTATTTTTTTTGTGTGTATTGTAATTTAATTTCGTATTCGAAAAATAAATTTGGTCATTAACAATAAGTTTTACAAGAATATTAGTGAAACATAAAATAAATTTTCTTCAAAATAATAATTATAAATTAGTCATTGAAACAAAAAAAAAGTAAAAAAAAATATGTTTGACGAGGATTAAATTTACTCATATAGGATTATATTTTTTAGAAAAAAATAATAAAAATTTAGATTAAAATTATTTTTTTTTCATTTCCGTTAGAGAAAAAGGGTATATGTGAGCCATTTGTTTGCAAGTAGGGATATATATGAGTCACTTTCATAACAAGGAGTATATCAGCTCTAAATGACAAAGTTGAGGGGTATATCAGATCCTTTTCCCTTAAATATATAAAATTCATTAACACAACAAGTTGAAGTTCTACTTCACTAAGGAAGATAAAGTACTGTTATTTTTGTTCTAAGATTATTCGAGTTGGTTCCTACATAAATTGAGACCTAAAGGAAATTTTTAATTAGAGACCTAAAACTTTTTAAGAAAATCATTGATTTTTAATTAAAATTTATTTTTCTTACACTTTTTAAATGCAATTATTACTTAATATTATTTTTATAAATGATTTCTTTGAAACAAATTTTCTAAGTATCAGTTTTAGGGTAAGATTTTATTAATTAAACAGTGAAAAACATACTTTCTCTAAGACAATCATTATATGATTTGTTAACATAATTTCATAGGTAATAGTTGATAAATTTAAAATAAGGATAAGAGTTAAAATAATATAATTTGATTTAAGAATTTGATAACTTGATCTGCTCTTTAATATGCTTACTCTAATGTTTAGCAATTTAAGAAGATATTAGAAAAGAATTTACATGACTTTGTTCAACATTTTTCGATTATTAATTTATATTCTCTTTAAATTATTACTCTTATTTATCAAAAAATTGAAGAGAGAGAACAGAATAAAATAATGTGAATATTAGAAAAAGTACGTAGGAAGACAAAACATTTTCTTCTATTTCAAAACAACATTTTTCTTGGTTTCTTCTATTTGAATAGGGTTAAAAAAACTAACATAAATTCTTTTTTATCATAAAGAATCTTTTTTCTATGAAAAGAATAACATGTAATTTTTTCCCATAAAAATATAAGCCCCAAATTGAAAGCCTAAGATATATGCCTTATTTTCTATAATTCTATGAGATAAAGCAGCCCCTCATGTCCAACTCATCTCAAATTGTGAACCTAAATTTTATTACTTAAAAGAACTAATGACTTCATCTTTATCTATAAGATAAAATCTAAACATAAACTATTTCATGTAATGTTTTATCAAATTGACTAAATTAAATCAAATAATTATTTCACACAAAATACTATAATTAGTATATATGTCATAACAAATATAAATGAAAATATGAAATGAAGGGGTGAATCGGTAAATAATGATTCTGTCATAATGTTTTGGAATTCTTTGTGAAACGAAAACTTTGCACGGGAAGCCATCAGAAGTAGAAAAGTACGCACAATATGTGGTGCTTAGCTTTTGGAAAAAACCAAGTCAAATTGGAAATCCCAGGTTGTTGGTAAGCAAATAAACATCATTCTAAGTTAATGAATGATGGTGAATAGAATTATGAAGAAGTTGCCTCAAGATGTTGTGATCTTTATGCTCTTAAAACTTCCATTGAAATCTCTTTTGCGATTTAAAAGTATCTCTAAAATTTGGTACACTCTCATCTTATCGGACACTTTCTTTAAACTTCATCTCAAACGCACCACAACCAAAAAAGATGAATTCATTCTCTTTATTCGTACCTTGAGAGAAGATGATCCATATAAATTTACAAGCATTGCGTCTTTTTTTTCCGGTGATGATAAAAATAATCTTACTACTCTTTTTCCTGATGTAGATGTGACACATCTTAGCTCTACTAGTTGTACGATTTTTAATGAACTCATCGGTCCTTGCCATGGTTTGATTACTTTGACGGATTCTGATATTATCATCGTACTTAATCCAGGTACTAGAAAATATGTTGTGATTCCAGAAAGCCCTTTTGATTGTCCAAAAGGTTATTATCGTTACATTGAAGCTGTTGCTTTTGGATTCGACTCAATTATTAATGACTACAAGATTATCAAGCTTTCAGATGTATACTGGGATCCTCCTACAGATGATCGTGGTCCTAGAGGATCTAGAGTTGAAATTTATAATTTAAGCATTGATTCTTGGCGAGAACATAACATAGAATTTTCCTCCATATATTTTACCCATTGTTCTGAGATATATTACAAGGAAGCAGTTCATTGGTTTACTATTCAAGACGACTTGGTTATTCTTTGTTTCGATATAAGTAGTGAGATTTTTCGCACAATGGAATTGCCCAGCGTTTGTACTGATCTCAACGGGCCACGTTATGGGCTTGCAGTATTAAATGATTGCCTAGTGCTGATGAGTTACCCTGATTCAATGTGTTCGATTGATCACACAGAAAATCTTCTTAGTATTTGGATGATGAAGGAGTACGGAGAAAGTGAATCTTGGATTAAGATACGAACAATTAGTCCGCTTCCGATTCCTATTGAATCCGCACTAGTTATCTGGAAGGATTATTTGTTGCTTCTTCAGACCCAAACTGGATATTTAATCTCCTATGATCTTTATTCAGATGAAGTCAAGGAATATAATTTGAATGGTCATCATGAAAGTTTGAGAGCTACAAAATACACCGAGTGCTTAACTACAATTCCAACACTAAGTGAACATAGCAAACAAGTTCAACAATTATAGAACACTAATTAAATCATTAACTTGTTCAATTTAGAATTTAATTATCAACTCAATCTTCTTCACCATTTTACAACATTTTTTGCTATTCATTTAATTGACCACTTTCACTTCCGTCCGTTATTTTTTTTAATTTTTGGACTACACAGTTCCTCTTACAAACTAGAACTAGCGAATGACCGTAAAAATTTTAGTCTTTAAGCCCCTTTTTTAACTAACGAAATAAATAATAAAATAAACTTTTTATGGATAATTTCAGGTGTAAGTTGTTTTAGTTTTGTGTATTCAGTACTTCCAATTACGCCCTCCATTTAAAAAAGAATGTACCTATTTTTTTTTAGTTTATTTTCAAAAAGAAGGATCCCTTTCCTTTTTTGATAATACTTTAACTTTAACTTTCCAGGTGACATGTTTAACACCATAAGATTAAAGGACATTTTGGTACATTTGACATGAATTTAACTTTAAAACCACAAGATTAAAAAGTCTTCTTTGCTTTCTTAAACTTTGTTCCAAGTCAAACTAGGTCATCTTTTTTTGAAACGAAGAGAGTAGTATTTTGGTCAGAGAAATCGGAAATGTTACTTCTTAGGTCTAAATTTTATGACACCTCTCTTGCTAATGATGAAATATTCAATGAAATACAAGTAATTCTTTCGATTTATAAATTACATGACAAAAAATATTTTAATCAAGATAAATCATCAAACTCATAGTTGTTGTCCATCTTGTATTTTTAAGATACTTAGAACTAAACTTTGAATACTTTGGTAAGACTCAACGAAGTTTAAGAACATTTTCACATCTACAAAATTAAAACTAGTAGAGAAACTAGAATCAGAATCAAATTTTAAAAAAATATACAAAATATATTCATAAAGAAGAATTGTTGTCAATATGTGTTTAAAGAATCTTACTGATTCCAACAAACTTTGCAGAAACACGAAGTTACCAAAGTTTTAATGAACCAGTGAAGAATAGAAGAACAAAAATTAATTCACAAATCTAAAGACTGTAACACATACCAGAATTTGGAAAAACAGAAAAAAAATCAAGCCCACTGAATGCACAGTGTCCCCTTAAAGAAATTATTATCCTCTAGTATGGAGGTTTGATTTGCAACATGTCCTCCCAGGATAGAATGATCTCAATCACTAGTGTATTGGTACACAAAACGTTTGTGTCAAAGCGATCCACTCAACGACAGTAAAGTACACTTAGAATACTAGATTAGTAGTAGTAGAAGAAGTTCAGAAATTCTATTTTAAAATGAGAGGAAATTCCTCAATTTATAGAAAACAAAGAGTAGTGTGAAAAAATTCTTATTTTGCCTTACCGGAAAGGTCACATACTTTTGGAAAAGTCACAATCTTTGGGAAAGATCACAACCTTTCATAGAAGTCACAGTTTTTTCATAAAAGCCACAACTTTTAATAAAACTCGCAACTTTTCATTTTTCATTCACACCTTTTAAAACACAACAATCCCCCGCATGGATGGGGACACTACTACAAAAGGGCCCTTTGGCCCTTTGGCGGCACTAAAATACGACTTTAGCGGCAATAACATTTGCCGTGATAACTTATACCAGCCAATGATCTTTAGCCAGCAATGCTAGGGTCGGCAAAGGCTTTCCCGGCCATTGTGAAAAATGCTGGTAAAGCGTAGCATGAATGGCCGCTATAAACAATTATATTTTGTGGCAATTATTTTTGTTGCTAAAGGTTGTTCATATTATCTGACTTAAGGATTTTTAGCGTCCATATTTTTAGTCAATATATCTTAATATATAGCCACTAAAAGATGGTAATTTTATGGTAATTGTTTGTGGAATTTATATTGGCTGCTATAGGTAATTTATATCGACTAACTATGGTGTAATTAGTCCATTGATTTAGTCGATAAATTTAAATAATAGTCACTAAAAGGTATTAGTGTTAATGACAATTGTTTGCGACAATTAAGTCGACTACTGAAGGTGATTCATATCGCTTAGTTGTGGTCTTCTAGTGTCCATTATTTTAGTCGATAAATTCAAATAAATAGTTACTAAAAGTTAGTAATTTTAACGGAAATTTTCACTATAACGAGTAATGGCTACAATATCCCTTCTAAAAGTTTCTTAGTTTTCCCGGTTAGCATCAATTTTATGGCAAATATATTCAATTAAATTGCCACTTAATGTTATAACATATTACAACAGTTGTTTAGGTACCATTAATAATAACTACCATATTAACCGAGAAAATGTATATATAGAATTCCAATTAACATGTTGGCAAAAGAAAGCCTTATAGTACTAACCAACGAAAATTGGCTAATACTAAAAATATTTATTTTACTTTTAATCCATAAAATAGAATACATCTCTTTTAGTCTAGTCAAACAAAAGGAAGGATTGACCAAAATAGGAATATCACAACTTATAGAAATAAACTTATATTGTTCAAGCAAATATATATTAAAATAACCCACATGAAATTTATGAACTTCACATTGTATACCTGAAATAAAAAGAAATGTGTCTATAGATGAAACACAAACAATAAAACTATCGCAAGCAAATTGACTAAATTGAAAAATTACAAGCAAGAAGCATCCAAGTAAAAATTTAAGTGTGAATATCTCCTGATTCCTTGAAGAAACTACTTTGTATCACAATTCACAAGCATACAACATCAAGTCTGTACAAGCAATATCTATTTACCATAGCAGTCACACAAATATAAGACTAACCAAAGTAGCAAAACATCATCTTCATTTCTTGGAGAAATTATTGACAGAATATTGTTGGTTTGTGTTCAAAAAAAGAGCTAGAAAGCGATGTTCCAAGGAAATTGGTTGCAATTCATAAATTAATTTTGAACAATTGTATTAGTTTTCTTTTAGCAACTAACTTTGTAGGAGTAATATTGCTTCATACAATAAAAGCTAGTTGGTGGCCGTACTTACTATCCAGACTTTAAGATTTGTTGATTATGTATATACATGTGAACTATACTCACATCCAAAACTAATGAGTTCACATGCTCTCCTGATTAACTCCTGTCTCTTCAAATTCTACATCTCAACACAATCTAGCTTGTTGTGTGGGGTAGATTACTTATTAAAGATAGAGTGCAAATGTTGGGTTTCGGAATAGAAGATACTAACTACTATCTATGTAGTTGAGCAGCCCAAAAATATTGAGGATAAGACGAGTGGAGCAGCTCATGACATCTAAGGATAAGGCTTCCTGAACAAGTTAGGAATTTGAAGATATGACATTTATAGAAACTATGCATACTAAGGAGAAGCAGATACTACCTATCATAATATGAACAAGACAATTCTCAGTGTCTCTCTGAAAGAGAGTAGTTTGTTCTCCATATGTTACATACTAAGATCTAAGAAACTGCTTTCAGCTCCTAAATTGTTTATTTTCTAAGGTGAATATTATTAGCAGTTGGAGTAAAACTTACGTAAGTCCTATGACAAAAAAAGAGAACCTACAACTAAGTATGTCTCTAGAAAAGGAACTCAATATTCCGTATAGATGGGTTCGGTGACAGTCATAGGCACTCCATAAAGGAATTAGAAACAAAAGACTACTTTCTGATTTACTAAATCTTGTTCAAAACTTCAAATTACCTCGTATTTTTTTCTGTACCTTACCTCATAAATTGATGATTGCATCAACTTTCTTTTACAATATGGTGGTGATGAGATCTGAATTTTCTTTTAAACTTTTCTACTGCATGTTATTATTAAGGATTCTTTTTCTTAAGTAGTTATTTCACAATTCAAGCCGCATACTAGTCCTAAATCTTCTCTATTTGTTTACCCTAGTGGCACTCTTCTTGTTAGTACCTCTACTAATGGGAATTATATACGTTTATTTCGTACTGTACCATGTTTTTCAAATGGAGCAGGAAGCTAAAGACGTGAATGGCCAAGCTTGAGTGCTTAAAGGGAGAATTCATAAAAAAAATTAAATTGTCAAATCCAAAGACCGTGACTTGCCGAGGTTGCCTACTGTATATCTTTCTTACTGGAAATACATCATCAAGTTTCTGTAATGTTTTTTTATGACATGATGAGAGGTAGAGATAATGTTAGGAGGTGTTCAATAAAAGTGAGATCTTTGAAATTAAAGCTGATCGTGTGGCTTGTAGTTGTGATACGTGGGACATCGAACAAGAGGACCTAGGCAACTTATGTTTGGATGACGATATGTTTGACATAAATGAGCCGTTAGAAATGTAAAGATTTGACTCCACTGGATGCCTATGTTCCAAGTCAAGATGTTGGCCCTGTTCCTCCAAAACAAGAGCAGTATGTCTATGATCCTTCGTATCAATTGCAGAATGCTACCTATGACAATGATCATACAAGTTGGAAAATGTAGATAGAAACAAGTTGGAAGGTTTGCAGCAAATGGAGCAGCAAGCACCTATCGAGATTGATTATAATTTTTTATTTTGAGACCAGGCCGGCAGGAGGAGTTTGACTTCTTCTTGGATGACTTAGGCGTCTTGGATTTCTAATGTAATTTTTGAATTTTCTACGGGAAATATGGTAGAAGTTCTGCCAAGGGAAAACTGGATGGAGGATTTCTAGGAATAGGATATTACTATATGGTCTGATGCAGAATATATTCAATGATTAGAAACTCCTCAAATTGTTAGGAGTTCATAAGGAATTTTTTGGATTTTGGCGAGAAGGAGAATACATAGGATGCAGGGGAGATGTTCTTTGATTATTTTCTCCCCTTTTTCTTTTAAGGAACTATGCTTGTCCTTTTCCTTTTGTACCAATCAGCTATTGTTGATAAGTTTTCGGTGAGAGAACTTAGCTTTTGTTGAATGCAAACATAAATCTGTACAGTTTGAGATTTTGGGATAAGTTTTTGTAGCTCATATCTTTTTTCTTCTAATCTTTTCTACCACTAGCTTTTGTGTATAGTATATGGTTACTCTATGATGTAGGATTACGTTTCAACAAGATCCCATATGAGACTTAACTAACAAACATTTACCGAATTCTAGTGAACACTGTCAGCAAGAATGTGCAGTTAAACCTATTTATATTTTGAAGAGTTTGAAGAAAAATTTCATTGAGGAATCTGCATTTATAATGTGTTTATTGTTTGAGCGATTTCAAAGAAAATACTAATTGATAAATGAGAGATGCAGCAGATCAAGAAATATCAGTACTCTTCAACATTACGATGAACCATTAACATAAAGAGATATAGTAAAACAAACTGGTGGATTAGCATCCACACACCTTAATTTATTAACAGTGACATACCTTAATATATAAACAACCACTCACGTTAAAATAACAGTCATACGCCTTAATGTATATTAACAAAGGAATAATTCAATCAATTGAAATAAAAAAAAATGCAACAAGTTATCACAAACATAGAAAAATATACTTTTACGAATCTTAAATGACTTTAAAATCCCAATCAATGCCTAAAAACTGATTTGTTTGTCAAGCGTATTTTCAGTTTTCTTCCCAACAAATGACTAAATTCCGATCAATGAACATGGTAGAAAACAAATTGTAGGGTAGAAAACAAATTGTAGGGTTGAATTCTCAATCAAGATCTACAGAGCAACAAAAAGAATGGAACATAATAGAAAAAAAGGAGTGAAGAGGAGCGATCCACATACCAGAGAACTTCTATAAAGTACATTGTTACTGGTCTTCGCAGTTGTGATTGAAATATAGGCTGTTGGACGTCCCAATATGTTTAATTAGGTTGAGGAATCCAATTGTATGTGGGAGATCTTTTTAGTACAACTACTTTGCTTATGCATGTAGGAGAGATTTTTTGGTATTCAGGTTTACCTTAAAGCGTAGGAAAGCTTTTTTCCTCCCAATTTGGAGAAAGTTCCAGGGCAATAACTTTGAGAAAGGTGGGAGTTTTAGTTTTTAGAAAAAAGAGATCTTTTTTATGGCTTTTCTTTCTAATTGCTACTAAAAATATACTTATTGCTGGCCATTATACACTAGTCTTTAGTATTATTCCTTGAGTAAATATAATAGCGACAATTAGTTGATTGCCGCAAAAAAATTGTCGCTAAAAGTAAACTTTTGTAGTAGTGGTATAGGTTCCAAGACAAGATACTGACAAGTATGTGTTTTTTACAAGCAAGAATTAATTGAATCTGGATAGTAGGTTTCTCCTTGGACTTTCCATAGTGAACATATCTCGGATATACTCGGTCAATCGGTATATGAAATATCTTTGAACCATTGAACTTTGGTGTATACCTACACAATCACATGTCACACAATTAACCCTTTATTCAAGCACAATTGTACTTATTTATTTTAGGGGTATTTAAGCATTCTAAGTCATTAAACTAACCTAGAACCTCATAACTCTCAAGACCCCAAAAGCTCTCATCTCACTCTAGTTTCTCTCACTACTCCCAAGACCCCCATTGAAGAAGAAGACCAAGCTTTATTTAAGGATTCAAGATCAATTCTTTCTCTCACAAATCTCAAAGTATTGTTAAGGTATGGAGTCTATTCACTCTTATGACTCCTTCCCCAAGAGGTTCTTCAAAATTTGGATTTCAATGTTCTTGAAAAGCCTAGTTTTTATCCAATTTTGTGGGTCTACTTTCTAACTTAATTTGTTTAGTCTTAATTCCATTATTAGTTATTATTTATGTATTCTTATGGGTGGATTGATGTAGAATTTTAGGCTTTGACCTAATTCCCTATAAAGACCCATGAGTACCCTCTTCTTGACGTATCATTTTAGGCTTTGACCTAATTCCCTATAAAGACATGAATACCCCTCTTCTCCTGACCCTAATTTAGGAATTAGGTTGATTATGATTTAGAGAGATGAAAGAGAATGTGTTCTTGCATAATTTACTATTATATGATGACGATGAATTTATTTTTGAGTGAATATCATCGAATTAGGGGTGAGGTCTTGGATGAGGTTTCAAAAGCCATTAGTAAGACTTTCAAGGTTATGAACACTTTACTGTATTAATGTTGGTCTATTCTTTGTAATGTTGTTCAATTGAAGTATGAATGATGAAGTAATGAATATATGATTTGGTTATGAACATGATGGGTGAGATGATGATAGGTGTATTATTATGAGGGATTGAAAGTGATTGTCTTGTGCATCTTGTTACCATGTTATGACATAATGTTGGGTTGTGAAGAAAGGAATTCTCATCCTAGAACCTAGGAGCTATGATCATGTTATATAAGGGTATAGACTCCTAAGACCTATGTTACAAACTAATGTTAAGGAAGACTTAAAGATACTTCAAAAAGGAAATTTAGCTTAGCACCAAGTGAACTTGACAGTGAGAGGTGTCCCTTCCAAATAGGAAGGAAGGTTCACCAAATATCTTGTGAGGTGGAAACTACAATGCGAATTAGCATAAAGTGAGTTTCTATTAACAATCTCCTAGTTCCTTAACTATGTGCTCCCATAGGAAAACTAGCTAGTGGATCCACATAGACGCTATTATGATGTATATGTCCTACCTTGGCAAGTAGGATGCCCTCCTTTTGGTGTGAGGCATTGATACCAAATTCCATGTTTATTTGACATGGTCTATGTCGGTTATGGTGAAGTTTCCTGAAAGTAAAATGAATGAATTAAAGTAAAAAGATGCATATTAAATAGGATGACTTAAGAGGTGTACTTAGTTAGCTAAGGGTATGGGACTTTACCTATACACTGTACAAGTGGACCTTGAGGATATTCCTAGGGTGATTTCTTTATGTACTTATGTTATGAATGAAATGCATAATGTTGATTCTATATAATGTTGGTCTCATATGATGTTGCTTTCACTTGATATGAATTATATTGGTAAAAATTGTGATGTATGAGGTTGACTATACTTTCTATGATTTTATATGATGTAAAGGCAATGCTTATGGTCTATTTTCTAGTTTACTTAGTTTATATGGGGTTATGGGGCTTCACATATACATTGCAGTAGTGGACTTGAATCGGGATTATGAGTAAGATCTTGTTATATGTTGATTAAATGTTGCTTATGTCTTTATATGGAGTTGTATATGTTCTTGGGATGTGCATGAAAGCTTTTAAAGTTAATTTGGCATGCTTAGTACATGTGGTTTGTATTAACCCATATTATCTTCTATTTTCTACACAAAGTGTAGGTTCGGATCATTGAAGCTATTCCACTCCTAACTTGAAGAATTTGGATTGATAACCCCAAGTTGGTGAGTCCTCAAGTTCGAGGATGAAGAATCTTAACTCTAATTTTCATATTTCCTATTTTCAAAAACTTTATTGTAATTTCTGTATGAGACATATTGTAATGAAGTAAGTGCTATGTCCCAAAACTTGTACTCCTATGTTAGATGGTTGTGTGAGACAATCGTAGATTATTTTCGATATATGAGAAGTTTAAATGAACTTCAAATGTAATGTTTTAATTTCTCCATATTTTTGTTCTATTGATGATGCGATGATGTATGCTAAGGGTTTTTCTAAGGCCACTAAGAGGATGAAAACGTCAGTTACGACTAGGAGGTGCTCCCCGATCGTGAAATTTTTAGTGTCCTAAACATGGAACTTTGTTTGTGTCTTAAACATTTGTTAGTAGATGTGATAGTATTTTGCTTTTTTACTTGTAGGAAAATGGGTTTTGGAGTAGTCAGAATCGAAAAGTTTAAGCATCCATTGTTTTTTTATGATTGATGACTCAACCTGTGAGCTGTAGACTTTTCTACAAGCTGTAGGTATGAGTCGTTGACCTAGATTGTGGGAATTGAGCCTAAGTGTAAAACGACTAATCCACATGACGAGCCGTAGGAACTTCTACAAGCTGTAGAATTGATTCTTAGAAATGATAAAAAAGTTTGAGCTCCAGTATCTAAATGACGGTTATTCAGGATAAGTCGTATAAAGATCTATTGGATGTTGATAATTCCCATAGAAATTTTTCAAAAGTGAAGGCCAGTTTCTAATTGACGGAAGATTCCTACGAACTATAGAAATTCATACAAGTCATATATGAACCGTAAAATGACTACCCTATCGAATTTCTAAACTTCTTTTTCCTACTTTATTTAGGATTTGATATCTATAAAAATTAGTTGTAATTGTTGTTTTTGAGGGTTATATTTGATATTTTTAGTTTTGGCATTGAGAACTAAATTTGCAATGATTTTGTGCATTTAATTTCTTGAAGTGTTGTTCAATATTGATTTTCGTTCATCAATTGAAGATTTCAGATTTCATAAACATATTATGAATTGTGATAATCCAAGCATGAGTATATAAATTCAAAACTAGGGTTGTGGATACCATAAGTAAGAAGTAGATCCAGTGATTAAGTAATCACTGAATAGTCTTTTATATATTGCTGATCTATTCGTTTCAATTGCTTTTTTGTCACGATGTGGGAGTATCCCTAGAAGTAACATGACATAGTAGACCTCTCGTAGGTCTTATACAAACCCATAGTTATCATTCATAGCATTTTCATAGGTAAAATTTGTGAAAAATTTAAAATTTTATATATCATATCATATGCTAGAACATCACTTCCATTATAATATAAAATATTATAATACATAATTAAAGACTCTAGTCTCTTTTTGTCATCATAGACTCAATGTCATTAGAGTAAATTAGGGACATGACCCTTACCACATAAATCATAAGTAACTTATTACAAAACTTTACAGTAAAGTAAGACTTAGGAAATCCTTGGACTTACAGATTCCCTTCCTTGAGCTTGAGAATCACATGTCAATCTCCTAAACAACAAAGACATCCTTTAAGCATCCATAACCTACACTTAGTTTAAAAAGTAGAGAAGAATGAAGTTAGTACAAGAATGCATTAAGTATGACAACCATACAAAAACATGCATTTAAAAGGGACAATTTACTTCAGACCATGCATTTTGCCTTTTGGTGAAAACTTTATAAAACTTGATGTATTAAGCATCATAGAACTTACATACTTCATTTAGGCATATATCATAGTCATAATACACATAAAATCACACATAGCATTTCAGTCACAATTTGCATCATATTACAGTAATCTATTTATTCTTTACGGTAAGCTTTCTTCTCTTTACAATGAACTTCTTCTCTTTAACTCAGTAACCTCCCAAGTAATCCTCTAGTGATACTTGGTGCAATGCATTATCTTAAGTACACAAAGGAACCACACGTACATCTTACATAATCCATCACATACCATCATAGAAGTATAGTAGATCATAGTCATATTTAAGTCAGGACCCTAAATACTTTACAATGAACTCTATTCAATTTACACATATACTAAGTTCCCTTAACATAAAACATTATAAAACCTTACTCATGACCCAATCTATATCTACTAGTGCAATGTGCATGTGAAGCCACATAACCTCACACGTACTTAGTAAACCTATCATAAGACCACAAGCCTTAACATTCACTTCATAGATTAACATGACAAACATAGACAACTTCATTCATGCAAAGCAAGACCTTCATGATATAGTCAACAAGACCAACATTATGTACATAACGAGAGACCTCATCATATATATATATATATATATATATATATATATATATATATATATATATATATATATATATATATATATATATTAGGACTCATACCATGCATATCATCACAACAAGTAGGCAATACTACAATGCAATTCATAAAGACAAACAAAATCATACACTTCAAAACACCTTTATAGAACTTCCTAAAGATCTACTTGTGCAATGTATACTTAAGTTCATTACTCTCACCTATCCTAAGTAACTTCCCTTAGGTCATACTTGTTAGGGTCCTAGTAATTTACTTCCATTGTCCATTTTACTTTAGGGAAACTATAGCCTTAACCGACACTAAGACCATGGGTGTTAAACATAGATTTTGGTGTTGTAGAGCCTTACACCAATGGAAGGTGCTCTGCTTAGCCAAAGTAGAACATTAGCACATTCTAGCATACTAAGTGAGATAACTTGCTAGATCCTATGTGTCAAGCATAGTATATGGAACTTGGAGGTACATGTGGAAACCCTCTTTATTCCTATTGAGGCATTGTAGTTATCTACATATGGAAATATCACTCTACGCCATTTGGCTATGGGTTTAACCAACTCGTGAGGTTATGGTGACCTACCTTCCTACAATGGGTAAGGATACCCCTCATCTTCAAGTTCACTCAGTGCTAAGCTAAGTTCCATTTATTGAAAAGCCTTTATTTTAATTACTTTATAAAATTAGGCTTATTAGAGTTAACTCCTCATATGCTTAGCTCATAGGTCATAGATGATAGTTCATCAACCTATATCATGCGATAAACCCTTTCACATGGACATAACATATCAAAGAACCTATCTAGTTTAGTGTACACTTGAGAACACCTTTTAAGGCCCCTCCATTGACTAGATTATCATACATGTGTGTGAATATACATATATGTGAGCAAACCTTCAACATAACACATTAAGGCCACACATGTTCATACATTGATGCATAAGTATATAGGTGAAACTATATGAGCAATCATTTCATATAAACACTTTAAGACATTATGCACATACACAACATAACCATGCATTCATATTCATGTACATAGTAAAACAAACCTAGGTACTATCCAACCAAGGCACACATGTGCAATGCATAGACAATGCCCAATACCCTTGCCCATACTAGTACACCTTTGAAGTAGTCCTAGTTAAGGGGAATAACTCACATAATATGCTTCATATACATATACCTTACATAAGTATTAGACATTAGTGCATATGAGAGCATCCTTTTATTAAACACCATGAACCTTTACATCCTTGTAGACATGCATAATGTGTGAGTGCGTGTACTTTGGTCAACAAGATCATCTAATGGTTAAAAACAACACATTGAGTAAGCCACCCTCTAAGGTATATAATGCACAACCAAACATAGACCACACAACACATAATCACATAGGATACAAGACAATCTTCACATTACATTCAAGACTCCTTACTTTAGGTATTTACACATTCATATAGGGGTACATAGGTAGGGGTCATAAAAACTTATTACTTCATCAACGGAAGCACCTATACATAACCCTAACATAACCATTCACATGCACATAACACTAGCAACATAACCTAGATCATAGTTAGAATATAAAACTAGGCACAAGCTCCACATAGTATGGTCATCATTAACCCACACTCATATAATCATCAAATTGCCTTCAAGGACGTATTCAAAACATACATAATGAAAATAAATTAAGCACATCCACCATAAGTTTACCATACCACACAATGTCGTACAATGTCAATTCTATAAACATTATTATATAAGGGTTAAAAAAGTAGGCAATCCTTCCTATTTATCAACCTTTGATCATCATTGATCAGTACTCCTTTTTCTTCAAAAATACTATTATAATGAAATAGCTAAATTCATCATTACATAAACAAAAACATGCATAAGACACTATAATATCATGTTAATAACATCTACACTACATTACCAATTTACAAGAAAGTTGAGAGACATAGATCACTCACCAATTTCCCTTTCTTTGATCTTCAATAAAAATTCATCAATAATATCAACATAAGGCAGTAGTTAAAGATATTATAACCTAAATGAAATCCTACTACTTCCATAAAATCGAGATCACAGTAAGCATGCTACCCTAGGAATCCATGGCAGATAGAAGAACATTGGCTAATCTTATTCAAACCATCAAGCCTTGATCCACATGGATCACTAATATAAAATTTACCATGAATATACAATATACACATTATATATAATCAATTCAATCCGATTGAACCAAAATTTGATCAACATAAGATCAAGATCACAAAGCCCATAATATAGGCTAAATCGAGAATTTGAGAGAACATGGGTTCAACATGGAATTGGATTGAAAATCACATTCAAATCAGTAGCTAATAATCAATCCATCAACATTTTTATTTTTAAATCAATTTGAGAAAGAACCCATGGCTAGATTGAAGAAGAAGAAGTTTGATCATGAATTCTCTTTGAAAACATTGAAAGGAACTCTCCAGGTTAAAAGTTATCTTGAGATGAAGGATCAACATACCTTTATTAGATGAAGAACCCACGAAATATTTATGAAGAATCCATGCTCCAAGCTGTTCTTGAGCTTCATCTCCAATAGAGGTTTCTAGCGAGGATATTTCTCGGTGAGGGAAGTCTAATTTTGAAGAATGAATCTGGTATGGAGTATTCACATTTTTGATCATCTTAATATACCAAAAAATAACCAAATAAACCACCTATGTTCAGTTTATCTCGTGGGGTGAATTTCCCATTCACCTTACTATTGAAACACCGTGCATGGCAGTTAACACAACCTGCATCGACGGCCACCAAACGATACCTCTTAAGCCCCTCGACGGGTCGTAGTGGCCACCGTCGTTTGGGTATGAGGATGTCATTTTGCTTAGAATTCTCCAGGATAAGTACCAATTGACGCCCCCACATCGAAGGGGAATAAGTCATTTGACGAGGCGTCATTAGTCTCCGTCGATTGACACTTTCAAGGCACTGTCAAAACAGCCTTTGTGTCCTTCTTGAGGGCTTCTTACGGTACTCTTGGGGATTCTTACCCCGACGTTTCCAATGTTTATATAAACGTTAACATGTTAAAGAACCTCAATGCAATTTTCACCCAAAACAAACACGTAAAACATGTGAAGACATACCATGACACACATGCACGTCTCAAGGGCTAACTTGTGAACATCTTGGATGTTCTGAGACGTTTGACCTGAAACTTCATGAAACTTAACATAATGCCTAAAAACATCATTATTACTCGTATAAGGACCTTATAATCCCATGACGCACACATAAGCACATTAAAACACATAAGGCCCCTTTGGTAACTAGTCATCGAACGTCTTGGTCGTCCCTTGATGTTTGACTTCCAAATCACGTAAATCTTTAGTCACTGCCTCATTAAAACCTTACAACCCAATTTAGGATTTCAAAAAATTAAGACACAAACGTTAGGCTCTTGACACCTTAACTCATTATGGGGGTGTTACAATATCCCCCTCCTGGGAAAATTCATCCTCGAATAACACTTGCTTTAAACACATTAAAAATTTCAATGACTCATAGAGCAACTCACAACATTCATAACATAATCACATAGAAGTTAATGCACCAAACTTACAAGGAACACAAACTTCAGACCAATTAGCCTCAATTTAACACAAGCAAGCCACGCGTTCACTCACTCATGCTTAATACATCAAACACTTAGGCTCTTCTCATGTTCATAGGAGGAACATCCATCTTCTAATCATAACATGGTCATAAAACTCCATTTTTATTAAGAGCTCATCATGTAAGATATCACATAGGTAGAATTTCAACAATACTCAGGAAACTAATAAGTACTCCTACTTCAATGCACATATATTTAGGCATTGTAGTTATCCACTTATGGAAATATCACTCTACTCTATTTGTATATGAGGCTAACAAACTTGTGAGGTTATGGCGACCTACCTTCCTCAATGGGATGAGACACCGCTCATCTTCAAGTTCACTCGGTGCTAAAGTAAGTTCCCTTATTGAAAAGCCTTTATAAACATTACTTTGTAAAATTAGGCTTAGGAGAGTTAACACCATAGCTTAGCTCATAGTTCATAGATGAGAACACTTTTCAAGGCCCCTCCATTGACTAGATTATTATATATGTGTGTCTATATACATATATGTGAGCAAACCTTTCACATAACACATTATGGCCACACATATTCATCTATTGATGCATAAGTATATAGATATAACTATATGAGAAATCGTTTCATGTAAACACTTTAAGACATTATGCACATACACAGCATAACCATGCATTCATATTCATGTACATAGTAAACCAAAGCTAGGCACTATCCTATCCAGGCACATATGTGAAAGGCATAGGCAATGTCTCATACCTTTGCCCATACTAGTACACCTATCAAGTCATCCTAGTTAAAGAAATACCTCATATAACATTCTTCATAGACATATACCTTACATTCATAGTAGTAGACATTAGTGCATATGAGAACAACCTTTCATTAGACACCATGAACATTTAAAACCTTGTAGACCTACCCAATGTGTGAGTGTGTGTACATTGGTCGACATGATAACCTAATGGATAACAACAACACATTGAGGAATCCATCCTCTTAGGACCACAATACACATCCAAGCAAAGATCACACAACACATAATCACATAGGAGACAAGACAATCTTCACATTACATTCAAGACTCCTTACTTTAGCTATTCACACATTCATATAGGGGTACATAGGTAGGGGTCATAAATTCTTATTACTTCATCAATGGAAGCCCCTATACAAAACCCTAACATAACCATTCACATGCTCATAAAAGTAGCAACTTAACCTAGATCATAGTTAGAATATAAAACTAGGCACAAGCTCCGCATAGTGTGATCATTATTACCCCAAACTCATATGATCATAAAATTGCCTCGTGTCCATAGTCAACACATATATAATAAAAATAAATTAAACACATCCACCATAAGTTTACAATACCACACAATGTCATACAAGGTCAATTCCATAACCAATACTATATAAGGGTAAAAAAAGTAGGCAATCCTTTCCATTTGTCAACCTTTAATCATCATTGATCAATACTCCTTTTTCTTCAAAAATACCATTATAAGGAAATAGTTAAATTCATCATACATAAATAAAAACATGCATAAGACACTAGAAGATCATGCTAATAACATCTAACTACATCACCAATTTACTAGAAAGTTGAGAGACAAAGATCACTCACCAATTCCCTTGCTTTGATCTTCAATAGTAATTCATCAATAATATCAACATAAGTTTGTAGTTAAAGAGATCATAACCTTAATGAAATCCTACTACTGCCAAAAAATTTAGATCACAGTAAGCATGCAACATTAGGAATCCATGGAAGGTAGAAGAACAAAGGCTAATCTTATTCAAAACATCAAGCCTTGATCCACATGGATCACTAATAAAAAATTCACCATCAATATACAATGTATAAATTAAATATAAGCAATTCAACTCAATAGAATCACAATTCGATAAACATAAGATCAAGATCACAAAGTCCATAATATAGGCTAAATCGAGAATTTGAGAGAACATGGTTTCAACATGGAATTGGTTCGAAAATAACATTCAAATCAGTGGCTAATAATCTATGCATCAACATTATTATTTTGAAATCAATTTGAGAAAGAACCCATGGCTAGATTGAAGAAGAAGAAGTTTGATCATGAATTCTCATTGAAAAACATTGAAAGGAACTGTCTAGGTTAAAAGTTATCTAGACATGAAGGATCAACATACCTTTATTAGATGAAGAAACCACGAAATATTCATGAAGAATCCATGGGAATTCATGCTCTAAGCTGTTCTTGAGCTTCATCTTCAATGGATGTTTCTAGAGAGGATATTTTGGGTGAGGGAAGTCTAATTTTTGAAGAATGAATCTGGTATGGGGTATTCACATTTTTGATCATCTTAATATACCCAAAAATAACGAAATAAACCACCTAGGTTCAGGTTAGCTCGTGGTATGAATTTCCCATTTACCCTATAATTGAAACACCGTGCATGGCAGTTAACACAACCTGCATTGACGGCCACCAAATGACGCCCCTTAAGCCTATCGACGGGTCGTAGGTGGCCACCGTCGTTTGGGTCTGAGGATGTCAATTTGCTGAGACTTTGCCAGGATAAGTACCAATTGACTTCCCCATATTGACGGGGCATAAGTCGACTAACGAGGCGTCATTAGTCTCTGTCGATTGACACTTTCAAGGAAGTGCCTTGACAGCCTTTGTGTCCTTCTTGAGGGCCTCTTACGGTGCTCTTGGGGAGTCTTACCCCGATGTTTCCAACATAAATATAAACATTAACATGTTAAAGACCTTCAATGTAATTTTCATCCCAAAACAAGCACGTAAAACATGTCAAGACATACCATGACACACATGCACATCTCAAGGGCTAACTTGTGAACGTCTTGGATGTTCTGGGACGTTTGACCTGAAATTCATGAAACTTAACATACTGCCTATAAACATCATTATTACTCGTATAAGGATCTTATAATCCCATGGCGCACACATAATCACATAAAAACACATAAGGCCCCTTTGGTAACTAGTCATCGAACGTCTTGGTCGTCCCTTGATGTTTGACTTCCAAATCACCTAAATGTTTAGTCACTGCCTCATTAAAACCTTACAACCCAATTTAAGATTTCAAAAGATCAAGACACAAACGTTTATCTTGACACCTTAAATAATTTTGGGGGTCTTACAATATCCCCCACTTGGGAACATTCATCCTCGAATGACACTTGGGACACTTTAAACACATTACAAATTTCAATGACTCATAGAGCAGCTCACAACATTCATAACATCATCACGTAGAAGTCAATGCACAAAACTTACAAGGAACACAAACTTCAAACCAATGAGCATTCAATTTAACACAAGCAAGCCACACTTTCACTCACTCATGCTTAATACATCAAACAATTATGCTCTTCTCATGTTCATAGGAGGAACATTGTTCCTCTAATCATAACATGGCCATAACACTTCATTTTTGTTAAGAGCTCATCATGTCAGATATCGCATAGTTAGAATTTCAACAATACTCAGGCAACTAATAAGCACTCCTACTTCAATGCACGTATTCAGGCGTTGTAGTTTTCCACTTATGGAAATATCACTCTACGCCATTTATATATGAGTCTTTGTGAGGTTATGGAGACCTACCTTCTTCAATGGGATGAGACACCGCTCATCTTCAAGTTCACTTGGTGCTAAACTAAGTTCCCTTTATTGAAAAACCTTTATAAACATTACTTTATACAATTAGTCTTAGGAGAGTTAACTCCTTATATGCTTAGCTTATAGGTCATAAATGAGAAGACCTTTCAAGGCCCCTCCACTTACTAGATTATTATATATGTGTGTCCATATACATATATGTGAACAAACCTTTCACCTCACATTAAGGCCACACATGTTCATATATTGATGCATAAGTATATAGGTATAACTATATGAGAAATCGTTTCATGTAAACACTTTAAGACATTATGCACATACACAACATAACCATGCATTCATATTTATGTACATAGTAAACCAAAGCTAGGCACTATCATATCAAGGCACATATGTGAAAGGCATAGGCAATGTCCCATACCCTTGCCCATACTAGTACACCTATCAAGTCATCCTAGTTAAAGAAATACCTCATATAGCATGCTTCATAGACATATACCTTACATGCATAGTAGTAGACATTAGTGTATATGAGAACAACCTTTCATTAGACACCATGAACCGTTAAAACTTTGTAGACCTGCCCAATGTGTGAGTGTGTGTACATTGGTCGACATGATAACCTAATGGATAACAACAACACATTGAGGAAGCCACCCTCTTAGGTCCACAATACACATCCAAGCAAAGACCACACAACACATAATCGCATAGGAGACAAGACAATCTTCACATTACATTCAAGACTCATTATAATCGCATAGGAGACAAGACAAGCTTCACATTAAATTCATCATTACACAAATAAAAACATGCATAAGACACTATAAGATCATGCTAATAACATCTACACTACATCATCAATTTACTAGAAAGTTGAGAGACATAGATCACTCACCAATTCCCTTGATTTGATATTCAATAGTTATTCATCAATAATATCAACATAAGGCAGTAGTTAAATAGATCATAACCTAAATCAAATCCTACTACTGCCAAAAAATTGAGATCACAGTAAAGCATGCTACATTAGGAATCTATGGAATATAGAAGAACATAGGCTAATCTTATTAAAACCATCAAGCCCTGATCCACATGGATCACTAATAAAAAGTTCACCATCAATATACAATATAGAAATTATATATAAGCAATTCAACACAATAGAATCAAAATTCAATAAACATAAGATCAAGATCACAAAGCCCATAATATAGGCTAAATCGAGAATTTGAGAGAACATGGTTTCAACATAGAGTTGATTCGAAAATCACATTCAAATCAGTAGATAATAATCAATCCATCAACATTGTTATTTTTAAATTAATTTGAGAAAGAACCCATGGCTAGATTGAAGGAGAAGAAGTTTGATCATGAATTCTCTTTGAAAACATTTAAAGGAACTCTCTAGGTTAAAAGTTATCTAGACATGAAGGATCAACATACCTTTATTAGATGAAGAAACCACGAAATATTCATGAAGAATCTATGGGACTTCAAGTTCCAAGCTGTTCTTGAGCTTCATCTCCAATGGAGGTTTCTAGAGAGGTTATTTTGGGAGAGGGAAGTCTAATTTTTGAGGAATGAATAGGGTATGTTGTATTCACGTTTTTGATCATCTTAATATACCCAAAAATAACCAAATAAACCACCTAGGTTCAGGTTAGAACGTGGGGTGAATTTTCCATTAACCCTATAATTGAAACAACGTGCATGGCAGTTAACACAACCTGCTTCGACGATGACCAAACAACGCCCCTTAAGCCCATTGATGGGTCGTTGATGGCCACCGTCGTTTGGGTATGAGGCTGTCATTTGGCTGAGCCTTCTCCAGGATAAGTTTCTATTTACGCCCCCACATCGACGGGGCATAATTCATTTAAGGATGCATTATTAGGCTCCGTCCATTGACACTGCCAAGGTAGTGTCTCAAAAGCCTTTGGGTCCTTCTTCAGGGCCTCTTCCAGGGCCCTTGGGGAGCCGTAACCAAATGATTCCAACGTAAATATAAACCTTAACATGTTAAAGATTTTACATACAAGTTTCACTCAAAACAAACACATAAAACATGTCAAGACACACCATGACACACATGCATGTCTCAAGGGATAACTTTTGAACTTCTTGGACGTTTGTCCTCCACACTTCATGAAATTTACATACTGCCTATAAACATCATTAATACTCGTATAAGGATTTCATAATCCCATGACACACATATAAGCACATAAAAACATATAAGGTCCCTTTGGTGACTAGTCATCGAACGCCTTGGTCGTCCCTTGATGTTTGACTTCCAAATCACCTAAATCTTTAGACACTGCCTTAATACAACCTTAGAACCCATTCTACGATTTCAAAATATCAAGACACAACTGTTAGACTCTACACACCTTAAATCGTTTTCGGAGTCTTACATTTTTAATGGTGCCAACGTTAGAACTCGTCTTATTATTACTTGCCTAACCAAAAAAGTAAAGAATGGGAAATGATATTGAAAAACCGTAACCATCGAAAAGTCCAAGACCTAATCAAAGCCTCACATGTGTGTCCAAGGTTGGCAACACTGTTATAAGACCTAAAATAATGTTTATAATCCATTTAGAAAGTTTTAAATTCAAATCGTCAAGGAACGTCTATGACGTCCGAAGACTAGTGAAATTGGTGCTAGTGTGACTTAGCCTATTTTATGGGGTTTTAGGATTCAGAATTTGTGGAAAGGCATTAAACATATATAATAATAGGTTTAGGGTTGAAACGTCTGGTTACGACTCATCAAGGACTAACCTAACAATCCTTGAGAAGGACCCTTCCCAAAGTGGCCAAAGGCTATCAAAAGATAGTAGCCACCAACGAAGCCAGTCGACGGGGCATCGTGATACACTCAAACTTACTTTTAAAATAAGAAGTAAAGCGGTCGTATCAAGTAAAGAACCCAACTAATGAGGTTAGGATCGTTCCCATGAGGAAAATAGTTCGGACTTAACTTCAATCTATTATTACTATTATTTAGTCAATCATTTCCTTGGAAAACAAAGACCCTAAAAGGTTGGTTTTTACTTCTAAATTAATGAAAATAATTAGCTAAATCAAAGTAGAAAACTAACAGATTCAAATGTTGGAGTTTAATCAGTTAATAAAAGTAACTAGGGTTTACGTGTTCCCCACAGGTTCCTAACTTGATAATTCTAACTATAACAATTCTTTCCTAGTATCTTGCATGCAAAGTGATAAGTTATGTATTTCTAAATCCTTGGTCCAGCATCTAGAAAATTTCACTTCGCACCTTGGTTCGGCTACGTGTGTTGCTATACTAACCCTTACATTTACCTCATATTAAGCATCGTATTCGATATTTGACTAAGTTATTACCTCGTACCAATCAATACTAGCCTATTAGATAGTATACACTAAATCTATGTTGATAATTCTTTTCTTATTATCTACCTCCTTGGTTCGGCAAGTAGCATTAAGGAGAGTTCTAACGTTGGCCATCCGTTAAAATGACTTCTAAGCGAAAGAATTATCAATATATGCAAGACACTATTCTAGAATTGTTATTTTAGTTAGTTTTTAACCTCATTATTCGCCTATGGTTCCCACAACCCTAGTTATGGAGTTTAGTTACCCATAGTCATAATCACAAATTCAAATATGTAATATAAGAATTCATACACTTACTTCAATGAGAAAGAATAAAATCCATAAGTTCACTTGATTAATAAACAAAATCACCAACAATTAATTAATGAAATTAATTGAAGACTAAAGATTCTCCAAAAGTATAATAATAATCCCCGAGTCTAATCCATAAAAGAAGCTAAAATAACCAAGAGTCTAACTCCAAAAATGAGGTCTTTTAAACTATTTTAAAAAAAATAAAAACCTAATCAAAGAAGGACTCTATTTGCTGGAAATCTATCAAAACGCGGCTGGGTCGACAGACCTCGCGACGGGTCGTCGTGGTCACGATGGGTCGTCATGGACTCCGTCGTCCCATACTTTGCAAATTCTTCTACTTCTCTCTTCATTACCCTCGCGTCAGGTATGACGGATTGTCACAGGCACAACGGTCCGTCGAGGGTCTCCGTTCCATAACACTTGAACTCTTGGAATTTGGGTACTAGGACTACTTCTCTGATCTTCATGACGAACCAGCATGATGGACCGTCATGGCTACGACGGTCCGTCACGCACTCCGTAACCCCACACTTGGTCAGACTTCCGCATCTTCCTTCATCAGCTTCACTATGACGCCACCTACGGACCTTCACGGGAACGACAGACCATCACAAGCTCCGTAGGTGGTACTTTTCTGCATTTCTTGCTCAAAAACCTCTGCATTCATCTTCTAGACAGATTTCCTGCAAATAAAGAAAAACTTACACAAAAATTAATACAAAAAGGCTTTTGGACACACACTAAACTTAAGGAAAAGCATTAAAAATACTATGAAACCACGGAATATCAACACCCTCAAATTAAATTCGTTGTTTCTCCTCAAGCGACACACTATGACTCAATACAAAATCTTTGTACAATTGTATCCATATTTTCTCTTTCACAATCATTTGTCTATCAATCCTGATAAGTCCCATCATTTTTATACATGCTATCACTATTAGGCTTGAATTATGTGGAACCAGACCATGACACAAACTCACCACACACTAAACCTATCCTCTTCAATTTCTCACCGAGGTGCTAATATTTCCGGTATTGCAACTAGTGTCCTCACTTCAAAACAATATCCTCATTTTTCACACAATGAGTTTAGTTTGAGTATAAGGATTACTTTTTAACACTCACTCTCAGAACAGATTCACAACTCATTCAAACATATTGCCATAAGCTTGCCCTTATTTTCACTGCTTTAAGTTCTCTATACAACTTTTAGGATCACGATTGGACTTTCTTAGCTTGTATCATAGGCTCAGGGTCAGGTAGGGTATATTTAGGTATACTTTAGTGACTTTTTGCTCTCCTTTACATATCGGCTAGACATACCTCTTTTTATCATTTTATTTCTCCCAATTTTCCATATTCTTTTACCTTGCTATTTTCTCTTATTTCTTCATTTGTGTAAGTGACTGTGTTCTTTTCTTGCTTGTATTTATTGTATTATATTATTTTTTTTACTTTTCTTTCAATTGGTTCGTGAGTCATTTTACTTTTGTTTTTTCTCTCTCTTTGTTCTTTGAACCGCGCTTTCCAGAGCATTCCTCAAAATAGCCACCCTCAACTCATGGCTTTGACATGAGTCAAAGTACACAATATCCAAAGTTGGGTCAGGGCCATAAAAAGGGTTTTTTACTGCATTAGCCACCCTCAACTTATTCTTTTGGCATAAGCTGAGGGGCACATGTCCAAGGAGGGACCAGGGCCAACACATTATTCACATAAAAGATCAGTTGGGGTGAAAAAGAAAGGTCTAGTTTAAGCTCAAATCATTTGGATCAAAGAAGGATTAATTTCATTTGGTTTTCTTTTATTTAGGCTAAAAATGGGCTATATTGAACAAGGGCCTACGATCCTTTCCTAATTTTATATTACAACTTACTTTTAGCATGACTAACTAGGCAAGTTCTAGCTCAGTACAAATAGTGGACTATTCAAATCTTCCTCACACTCACTTGACATCTCATTAGTCTACCAGATTATCAGACACCTAGTTCAAATTTTAGACTTAGGGTCATGCAGTAGTGTACCTCTATGTCATGCTTAGATCCACACCTTTATCAATTACTATGCCTAGTCATGCATTATTTTCATTTCATCAAGATATCATTTTAGCCATCATACTTCAGAATTAAACTATTTACACAAGTTATAGACATGCCAGTTCAACAGTAAAAATAATCAGTCTCCTGGGGAAAAAGAACACAGGCAAGAAAACCCCAAAAGAGGATAGTGAATTGGGTTACTCAAAATTCACCCGAGCACTCACTTTCCATTTACCCCAACCCCAACAAAAAGACATGCAATTGTCCCCAATGCATAAAAAAAATTAAATACAAGAGTGGTAGTTGAAGCAAACCAGGGGCGCAAAGCGTCGATGATCAACAAGTTGGTGGGTTCGGTTCCCCAGAACCTACTACCTCTGTAATTTGGACACCCTCAGTAGTATCCTCAGCAGGAACAACACTATTAGTTGTGCCTCCCGCTATCTTCACATTTCTGAAGCTAGATGCCCCAGCAGCTGACTCTACGGCCCTCATCCGACGCGCCTCCTCATCAGCAAACGAGGCTCTCCTTGCAGCCTCCATCTCACGGTGCTCCTTCTTCCGTGCTATAGCCTTATCCTCCTCTCAAACCCTATGCCTCTTGGAATGCTCTCGAGGGGGAGGTGGCAGAATCTCAGAAGTGGCGAACAAGGCCTCCATCACTGTGTCCTCAACATGATCTGCAGAAGGGGCCTCAGACTTAGGCACCCTAGCCTTTAAGATGATATCAATGTCTGCGCGAAGACTCTCGACCGCAGCCTGAAGGGTCGACACATCCCTCTGAGGGTATGGCTGGGCTAGCACCCGTAACTAAAAAGCGTCCAAGTGCTGATCAACCTCTGCGATCTTCCGCTCTGTTTGCTGGACCATTCTCCGCTCCAAGCGCTCTTCTGCCTCAGTAATAGACCTCTGCATCCAAGGCTGGATGTGATGGAAAAGTGTATCCATCTGTGCCTCTAGTTTCTGGACCCTAGCAAGCGGGTCCAGAGCAGGTATAGGGGCTGAGCGAAAGGAGCTCGGGGCAGTGCTACTACCCGGGATAGACTCGACCGGGTAGTGTCAGATGAAGAAGCCTACGTAGCCGTGCAAGCATGTGCTACCGTATCAGCGAGATTGTCACCAAGTGGAGCCAACTCATAGGTCTCATCCCTGATGAGGCCGATATCAACAGTGCCCAGCGGGGTCTTGAGCTGATCAATGAGCCAGATGGGCACACCTGCATAAAGAAAATATCATGCACGGGAAAGGGTAAGTAGTTGTAACCTTAAAAGCCATCTCGTGCATGACCGCTTATAGAAGCCAAGCAAAGTCCACCTCAAACCCGACTATCATCGTTACCATGTGACTATATTATCAGCGACTGTGGGGGAAAGGCAATGGCAGACGATCAACCATAAGAACTTTGCCATGAAGGTCAGGTTAGCTTTCTTGATGGATCCGTTAAGCTCGGTCACCCACTCAGCACCCTTTCCATCAATAGACAAGTGCAGGGCCATCCACATCTTGGTGGTCTCTCTCAACGATGGCTCACGGAAGAATTGGCCATCTTTGACAATTTGCAACCGATAGTCAAACTCAGCGGTGAGAAGGGTCCGGTTGGCATCAACATTCTCGCGATATAGATACCGGCGAATTGCAGGCAGGGAGATATCAACCTGAATGCCACATACTCAGACATGCTCCAATGCACAAATAAATGTGTACTTTACAGGCAAGGATTAATTCCATCTAGATAAGTAGGTTTCCCCTTAGATTTTCCGTAGTATGTCGGATCTACTTGATCAATCGGTAGATGTGATATCTTTGGACCATGGAGCTTTGGTGAATACCTAGACAAACATATGTCACACAATTAACCTTTTGATGTTTATGGTTCTTGCGGTTGTATTCATTTCAACCATGAACGCCTCTTGGTTTCATGAGTGTATAGAGAATAGACTTTTGACATAAATTCTCTTTGAAGCACCTTACACTTCACAATCACATAGGTGATTTCTAACTGTGTCATCTCGTAAATACACTACTTGGTCAAATCTTTCAAACTTAGAAAATTAGTAAAAACCTTAAGCTTTATTAACTCATTAACAAGCCTTAAAGTTTAAACTTGTTCCTGAACATTGTCTTCATCATGAGAATGGATTGAGTTCATTGACAATGTCAAACAGGCAGTCACAACTTTGTTTTTCTCCTTGAATCTATCTCATGGGATCTGCAATATGCTATATAGAGTTACCTCCATGCTGACTTGTCGTAAGACGTAGATCCATTCCCTTAGATGACTTTCAATTGCCTCTCTCACTAGGACTTTCGTTAGTAGATCTGACATATTATCGTTCCGACTTCACATAGTCAATTGTGATAATTCTACTAGAGTGCAGTATGTGATTGTGAAGCGTGCAATTCATAATACACCTCAAACTTCCCAACACTTTGCATATTCCGATTGAGAGTCACTTTCACCTTCAATCTTTTGAAATGTAAAGATTAAATTAATTTGAGTTTTGACAACATTGAAATTCAAGTACTTGAACTTATCCAATACTCTTTCAATATAATGATATCGAGATAATCCTCTCCCCTGATAGGTTTTAAGCATCCTGATCCCTAAGATCAAATCAGAAACTTCTAAATCCTTCATATTGAACTTGCTGGACAACATGCACTTAGTAGCATTTATATCGTCAATATCTTTACTCATTATTAACATGCCATCAACTTACAGACAAACAATGATTTCATGATTCAAAATGGTTTAATGTAAACACATTTATCCCATTCCTTAATCATGAATCCATTTGCCAACATTGTTTGGTCAAATTCAGTATGTCGTTGTTTAGGTGCTTGCTTGAGCCCATAAAGCGACTTCACAATTCTGCACATTTTCTCTTCTTTATCATGAACTACAAACCTTTCGGGTTGTTCCATGTAAATTTCTTCCTCCATATCTTCATTTAAGAAGGTTGTATTTACATCCTCTTTGTGAATTTAAGATCATACACTTTCCTTAGTGCTATTAACATCCTAATTGATGTTATCCTTGTTACTTGAGAGTATGTGTCAAAGTAGTCCAGATGTTCTTTTTGTACGTATAATTTGACTAAAAGTTGAGCCTTATATTTGTGAATAGTTTCATCAACTTTTATTTTCCTTCTAAAGATCCACTTTGATCCTAAAGTTTATTTGCTGAAGGAAGATCAGTCAATTCCCAAATATGATTACTAAAAATTAATTCAATGTCACTATTGACAGCTCTTTCCAATAAGTTGACTCTGATGAAGAGATAACTACTTCAAAATGTTTGAGGCTCACCAACAACAACGCCATAAAATCTGGTCTGAAAGAAGTGGGTTTTTGTTGGTGAGTGCTACGCGTAGGATCCTCACTAGGTTGTGTATTTTCTGTTGATTCTTCCCATGATCGTTTAGGTTTTTCACTTGATGAATCACATTTAGTTTTATACAGATAAATATGTTCAAAGAAATCTACATTATCTGACTTAATTATCATATTAACATGAATCTCAGGATTATTAGATTTGTGAACCAAAAACCTGCAGGCCTTCCTGTGCACATATATCCAATAAATACATAATCTACCATTTTGGGTCCACTCCTTTTGGGTAAAAGAACCTCTACCTTGGATAGACACTCCCAAACTTTAAAATAATTCAAATTGGGTTTCCTTCCTTTCCACAACTCATATGGAATTGATTGTTTTTGCCACGGGTGCCCTATCGAGTATCTTATTAGTCGAAAAGATGGCTTATCCTAAAGGTTTCGCGGTGAACCAGACGTGATCATTAATACATTCATCATTCCCTTTAATGTTTAGTTCTTCAATACCACAAAACCATTTGACTATGGTGTATAGGGTGCAGTAGTTTGATGAATAATACCATATTCCAAACATATCTCTGGAAAAGGAGATTCGTATTCTCCACCCCTATCACTTCGAATCATTTTTTATCTTTAGATTCAGTTGGTTTTCCACTTCATTTTTGTATTGCTTAAATGCATCAATTGCTTCATCCTTACTATTTAACAAATATACATAACAAAATTGAGTGCAATCATCAATAAAAATTATAAAATACGTTCTTCCACCACAAGATATGTCGACTTCATATTGCATATATCTTTGTGAATTAAGTATAAAGGTTTTGAATTAACAAACGTACTTTCCACACAAATTTCGCATTTAAATTTGTCGCAGTTAGAATAAGGAAATAATTCTAAAGTAATCAATTTTCACAAGGCTTTGTAGTTTACATGTCTCAAACGGGCATGCCATAAATCATTTGACTACAATAAGTAAACAAAAGCAGAATTCTTATTAATAGTGTCAACAACCATTACATTCAGTTTGAAGAGGCCCTCATTGAGGTATCCTTTTCCTATGAACATCTCATTCTTACATATTACAACTTGGTGACTAACTACGACACACTCAAACCCGTTCCTATGAGTTTGCAATGAAAACTAAATTCTTCCCAATAGTAGGGACATGCAGAACAATGTTCAAAATCAACACCTTGCCAGATGTCATTTTCAACATTACCTTCCCAATTCCTGCAATCCTTGATGTTGTTGTGTTTCCATGAACAAATATTCATCGTACTCAGCAGGAGTGTACGTTGTAAAGGATTCTTTCGCAGAGCAAATATGTCGAGTGTATAACATTCAAAGAAAATGTACTCGTCTAGTGAAGAGTATATTAAGTTTTAAGAATAGGTATTTGGGGTACATAGGCATCCCAATGCCCAATATTTAGAAAAATTGGTCATATGAGAGAATATTGGCTTAAGGGTGTTAGCCAATTTCTATGTATTAAGATATACTTTGATGTTCAAATGCCCATATCCAAGCTTGCTTCGGAATTGTACCTGCAATGAAGACCCTAAGCAAAAAAATATTAATTTCAGGAATCTTATGTTTCCACACATTAGGTACGTGACATCCAAGTGTCAAGCCTAGGTACCATATCACATGATCATTTAAAATGATCATGCAGAGGAAGCAGTGCCCAAGGATATAGTGAGGATCCTTGGGAAAATAAAAAATGAGCAGCAACACATGTGCAAGAATTCAGTTAGGGTGGTTACGGCTGTTAGGAGCAGGTCACACATGTGGGGGTCAATCCATGTGGGTCTGAGCTTCCTAAATAACTAAAGTCTCTAACTAACTTACCTAAATATATAACTAACCTAGGGCTAACCGAAAAAAACTAACTAGTGATACTATCCTAGTAACTAACTCAAGAAACATCCTAGTACCTAACCTAAGATGGTAAAACGGGTTGGTTATAGTACTAACAACTTAGGGTTACTTTATAAATTACCCAAGGTCACTTAATTAATTAAATTTAAAAACTTAATTAATTAATTTAAATGGTCAAATCGAAATCCTTACACTAGACAAGTAACTAACTAAGAAACATCCTAGTACCTAACCTAGGATGGTCCAAAGGGTTGGTTATGGTCATAAAAACTTAAGGGTACTTTATTTCTTACCATATGTACCTTAATTAATTAAATTAAAAACATAATTAATTAATTTAAATGGTCAAATCGAAATCCTTACACTAGACAAGCAACTAACTATGAAACATCCTATTACCTAACCTAGGATGGTCCAAAGGGTTGGTTATGGTCCTAACGACTTAGGGGTGCTGTAGTAATTACCCTAGGTCACCTAATTAATCAAATTATCAACTTACTGAATTACTTTAAATGGGCAAAACCGAAACTATAAGCAATTTCCAGAGTTTGGTTAAGTCAAGTGTTTTTCCAACTCTAGTCAATTTAGGAAGGGCGTTTTTGTACTATCTAATTAATTAATTTAATTAACTCAATATAGCCTAAGTTAAATTAGTCAATATCAGTTCCTAAGACTTAGACCCACATTCAAACACTAGGAACTCACGACTCAAAAAAATAATCAAACGTAAAGAAAAATAGAAAATTCTCTTAGGCGATTTCAACGTTTTTTCTTCAAAATTTTTTCGTGTAAAGTTCAAGGTGATCTTCGTAGATTCAATTCTACAATAAGGTATGGATTTTCTCTCCTAGAATTCGTTCTCCAAGAGAATTTTCAAACATTTTTGCAATCAAGAATATCGAAAGTAGGGTTGTTCCCAACGAATCGCATGTTCAACTCCCTAGTTCTCCCATTTTCCAATTCTTGCGAGCTGTATGCTGTGAATTTCGAGAATCTTGTTGGTATGAGGTGTTAAATGATCATTATTTGTATGTTCTAGTTATTTATATGTCGAATGAAACCTACATGATAGATCCACATACTTAGGGTGTTATTTACCTGAGATGATGAATGTTGTAATGCCTATTTGTGTTCGAAAATTGCTATAAGTTGTTCATATAATTGTTTCATAAATTAATAAAAGGTATAAAAAATATTGTGTTGTTTAACATGTTAGATTACTGTAATGTATTCGTGAAGTAATTGAATTGGCTAGTGATAATACTATGATAAATATCTAGTGAAATTATGATTTTATGCCAACAAATTGTTTAGAAAAACTATGTCCAAGATATTATCTCCCAACATATGTGAAATTATACCAATCTTAACTCAATGAACTCATAACATAGGGTATACCCATCAATGGTACAAGTCCAAACATACTCTACCCACACGAACTTGTAACCGTAATAGCATCGTACAAATAGTTATAACTTTCATGGAGATTCTCTAAAACTACCAATGAATGTTGAACAAGTTAAGGTGAGTAAGAAAATATCTAAAATATTAAGTTATGAAATTGACCTAATATAGAGTATTAAAAGATGTAAGACAAGTCTCAATTACACTTAATCTATTACGTCAATAATACTCACATAAAAGGGTGCTAGAGTTCGTGAGACAAGTCTCACTTTCACCATGTTGATAATGATGACTTAAGTTCATATTCATCAAGCAAGGAAATGGATGACCAGTCATCCATAGAGTTAAGTGAACCTCATAACTAGAAGCAAGCTTCCATAATGTTTTAGTCAAACTCTAAGAGAAAAGAATGTAAAGTAAATCTGAACGTAGCACCGACAGACTAGAAATGAGATTGTGCAAGAACATGTAAGTCTCACGAGACAAGGCTACAACCGAGGTAGATAAGTAGTCTCCGTATGTATCCTAGTCTTCAGACTATGTTGCCAGCATAGGATCTAGCCAGTGGATTCCACCTAAGAGAGCTAGGTATGATGCAGTTTCACTTTGGCCAGTGAAACCACCCCTTTTTGGTGTGGAGGAGACACTGGATTTCATTTTTAGATCACATGATGTATGTAAGTTAAAGCTCAGGAAAGTATCTGGATCACTTCAGCCTTGAACCTCTCTTTTCGGTGTGGGGAAGACACTGACTTGGTTGCATTTTAGTCGATGAATCCCCCTTTTCAGTGTGGGGTAGACACAGAACTTGGCTCACCTTAACCGGCTAATCACCTCTTTTCGCAGTGGGGGAGACATTGGATTTCATGTTAGCTCGCATGATCTACTTCCGTTAATGCTAAAGATTCTTTAAGAGAGTAAGGGAGAACGAATGTAGCATGTTCAAAGTGAACAACAGATCAAAGAAGTAGAAAATTAAGTTCATAGTGAACTAAGTAAATCAAGAGCTTAAGAATGTCAATCATTAGTGTTTTAAGAATGAAGTTTTAACAACTAAGTGATTTATGCCAATATTGGAGTGTGAATATAAGCCTCAAAGATTCACATATTTGGTTAACAACCAATTAGTGAGCATAGCCAATAAAGATTGGCTTATAATGACTTTTTATGTTATGCCAATAAAGGGGAGAAAAACGTAATGGCTAATTAATGTCCCATAATCTTTATATTATGCAAGCAACCACATAATGGGCATAGCTAATAAAGATTGGCTTATAAAGACTTATGCAAATTTAACAAGAATAGAAGATATAACTTGTAGGTAGGGTATCCAATCATTTCTTGAGTCTTTTGGATTACTTACTCGATAATTTGTAGGTATGGAACTACAATGAATCATTGCACTTGTAAGTAAAACATAGGATTTAAGGAGATCATTGAGATACAAAATAAAAAGAACAAAAGACTGAAAAATAAACTAAGTCTGGAACTTAGGGATTACTTACTCTATTCTTTGTAGGTATGGGACTACAATGAATCATTTCACTCGTAAGTAAAACATAGGATTAAAGTAGATCATTGAGATACAAAACAAAAAGAAGAAAAGACTGAAAACTTAACTAAGTCTAGAACTTAGAGCTCTCATCCTAGAGAGAGCAAATTTATAATTTTTTCGTTTGAGTTGTTCTAAAATTATGTTCATGATTTTAAGGTCTTATGTTCATATTGAAAATAAGTTGTATGTTTTAAATGCATTAATTATGTCATATTCATAGCACAATTCACAAATAACGAATTAGGAAAGTCAAGTGACTTCACTTTCCAGAAACGACATGTTGCTATAGGAAGAGGTTTCCTTGATCATGCATAGTCCTTATGTGTATATGTGCATACACCCATACTTAGTACAAGTGTGTACTAATATTTTTATAGGCGCAGATTCTGGAGAAGATTGAAAATTTGATGAAGCAGTTTGGATTAGCGATCTCCAGACTTTGGTAGGTCCTCTTGAGTTTGAGGATTCTACACTTTTTTTCTAGCTTTAGTACAATAGACATAGCTGGTGGATGTAGTCCCTAGCGTTTCATTTCAAACATTTTTTCAAGCCTTTGTAATAAGGCTGATTGGCAAACTAATATTATCATTACGATAATTTATTTTAATTGATTAATCTATTGATATATGATTGTTTAGTTTGAGCTCATTAGAATATTACTTTATATAGTAATCATATGAAGTCTATGTATACTTCAATATGTTTCAAAAGTTTTATATTTTCCGCAAATTTAACTATATGATTGTGATGAAAGCTAAGAAGAGGCTTGTCTGCAATCTCGGAAATGTTAAAGACGTCGGTCGCGTTCAGATTCAAAAATCCGGATGTGAAAAACTTGGGATCAGAGCATTAGGTTAAATTACCTAGTAACTAAGGCTCAAAGCAACCACATTGCGTAGTTTCTAACTTATGGTTGTGAAGTGCACCACAATTATGATTTAGAGACTAAGTGATATTAAGAATCTTCCCTTCTTCTACTCTTTATCGTGTTGTCTAGAGCTTTGACATGTTGTGTCATTCTAGAATCTAATTGCCTTCTTGTATGTGCGTGAACACAAGAAGAAACAAAGGCAGGAGAGTTGGAAAAGCAGCTGTTGGGGGAAACCAAGCTCCTCCTTAAGCCCCAGCTACTGGAGTGTGCGGTAAGTGTGGCCATTTGCATGGAGGTGAGTTCATGGTAGGTTCAAATGTCTGCTAGGGTTTTTACTGAAGAGAATAAGGCTGAGTTAGATGCATAGCATCTCAAGGATGTGACTCAGGTATGGTACAAGATATACGTCACGATGACCGAGTGGTCTAAGGCGCCAAACTCATGTTATGGTCTTTGCAAGAGGAGACAACTTTAGAGCTGAAAGAGTATATAGAGACTGTCCAATAACAATTCTTGATAGAGTCACCTCTGCTGATCTAATAGAATCAACCATGCTTTATTTTGATATAATTTTGGGTATGGGTTGGCTCCATAAGTGTAATGCTAACATAGACTCTTGAAACAGGGTAGTACGGTTTCAATTACCAAATGAGTTAGAATTTAAATGGGAAGGGCGTGGTTCAACTCCAACAAGCAAAATAGTTTCCGATCTTAAATCCAACAAGATGTTATCTAAGGGGTTAGGAGCCGGTGAGAACCTTTATTAAGAACAGGCTTCCATTAAAATTATAGATCGCCAAGTGAGACGGTCGAGGAACATGGAGGTTGCCACTGTAAAGGTGTTATGGAGGAACCACCTTGTTGAGGGAGTAGCATAGGAGGCCGAGCCCGTTATGAGATCCCGTTACCCTCACTTATTTTGTTCTTGAGGGTAGATATAATATTCCTGAGTCTGATTTTGTTAATGAGACTCTAAATCTTAGTGCATTAGGCGGTTTTTGTGTTCTAAGTCCATAACAGTGTATTTTATACTTGCCCTATATGAGTTAATATGAGTTCATGCTTGCATTCATGTTGCATTTTTTGTATAGAGTTTGCATGATTTATGTGTTCGTTAAGATAATATTGAGAAGGAAGTTCCTCAATCTCAGTTATGAAGCTTCAGATAAGCTTTGAGTAATATGCATTATCCAGAGTAAGTTGTGAATCAGATATTCACAAAAAGCAAAGTTTCAAGCATGTTAGTGTGTGTTTGAAAATACCGTCTTTGTTTTAAAATGATGTGTAGGGTCATTAGGGGATGAATGTTCCTAAGGGGAGATAATGTCACATTCCAAGAAAAATGTACTCGTCTAGTAAAGAGTCTATTAAGTTGTAAGAATAGATATTAGGGGTACATAGGCATCCCAATGCCCAGAAATATTGGGCATTTTAGAGAATATTGGCTTAAGGGTGTTAACCAATTCCTATGTATTAAGATATACTTTGATGTTCAAATGCCCCAATCCAAGCTTGCTTAGGAATTTTACCTTTAATAAAGACCCTAATCTAAAAAAATTTAATTTCAGGAATCTTATGTTTCCACACATTAGGTATGCGGCATCCAAGTGTCAAACCTAGGTAGCATAGCACATGATCATTATAAATGATCATGCAGAGTAAGTAGTAACCAAGGATAAAGTGAGGATCCTTGGGACGATAAAAAATAAGAAGCAACACATGTTCAACCTATGTGCAACTCATGTTAAAGCACAAGAATTCGGTTAGGGTGGTTAGAAAGGTTAGGGGCAAGCGCACATGTGGGGGTCAAGCCATGTGGGGCTGAGATTTCTAACCAACTCTAGTCTCTAACTAACTTACCTAACTATCTAAAAATCCTAGGACTAACTGAAATAAACTACCTAGTGCACTCGACAACCTAAGAACTAACTAGGGGACACTAACCTAGAAACTAACTCAAAAAACATCCTAGTACCTAATCTAGGATGTTACAAAGTGTTGGTTATGGTCCTAACAACTTAGGGGTACTTTAGTAATTAATCTAGGTAACTTAATTAATTAATTTAAATGGTCAAACCTAAATCCTTACACTAGACAAGTAACTAACTAAGAAACATCCTAGAACCTAACCTAGGATGGTCCAAAGGGTTGGTTATGGTCCTAACAACTCAGGGGTACTTTAGTAATTACCCTAGGTAACCTAATTAATTAAATTAACAAATTTATAATTAATTTAAATTGTCAAACACAAATCCTACACTAGACAAGCAACTAACTAAGAAATATCCTTGTACCTAACCTAGGATGGTCCAAAGGGTTGGTTATGGTCCTAACAACTTAGGGGTTATTTAGTAATTACCCTAGGTCACCTAATTAAGTAAATTATCAACTTAATTAATTAATATAAATTGGAAAACACAAACCATTAAGCAATTTGCAGATTTCAGTTAAGTCAAGTGTTCTTCCAATTCTAGTAAATTTAGGAAGGGCGTTTTAATATTTCACTAATTAATTTATTTATTTAACTTAATTAGCCTAAGTTGAATTATTAAATATAAGTTCCTAAGACTTAGACTCACATTCAAAAACTAGGAACTCACAATTCAAAACAGTAAGAAAACGTAAGAAAAAAAAGAATATTCTCTTAGGCGATTTCAAGGCTTTTCTTCAAGGTTTTTTCGTGCAAAGTTCAAGGTGACCTTCACAGATTCAATTCTACAATAAGGTATGGTTTTTATCTCCTGGAATTCTTTCTCCAAGAGGCTTTCCAAACGTTTTTGCAATCAAGAATATAAAAAGTAGGGTTGTTCCCAACGAATATCATGTTCATCTCCCTAGTTCTCCCGATTTCCAATTCTTTCAAGTTGTATGATGTGAATTTCGATCATGTTGTTGGTATGTGGTGTTAAATGATCATTATGTGTATGTTTTAGTGATTTATATGTCAAATGAAGCCTACATGTTAGATCCGCATACCTAGGGTTTTATTTACCTAAGATGATGAATGTTGTGATGCCTATTTGTGTTCGAAAGTTGCTATAAGTTGTTCATATAATTGTTTCATAGACTAATCAAAGGTAATAAAAAGTTGGCTTGTTTAACATGTTAGATTACTATAAAGTGTTTTTGAAGTAATTGAATTGGCTAGTGAAAATACTATGATAAGTAACTAGTGAAATTATGATTTTATGCCAACAAATTAACTAGCAAAAATATGTCCAAGGTTATCCCCAGAAAGTGTGAAATTATACCAATCTTAACTCAATGAACACATAACATAGGGTATGTCAATCAATGGGACAAGTCCCAACATACTCTATCCACACGAACTTGGGAACGTAATAGCATTGTATAAGTAGTTATAACATTTATAGAGAATTCAACAAAACTACCAATGAATGTTTAACAAGTTAAGGTGAGTAAAGAAATAACTAAAATCTTAAGTTATGAAATTGACCTAATATAGAGTGTTAAAAGAAGAGAGACAAGTCTCAATTACACTTAATCTATTACGTCAAAAATACTCACATAAAAAGGTGCTAGAGTCCGTGAGACAACTCTCACTCGCACCATGATGATAACGAAGACTTAAGTTCATATTCATCAAGCAAGGAAAGGGATGACCAGTCATCCATAGAGTTAATTAAAACTCATAACTAGAAGCAAACTTCCTTAATGTTTGAGTCAAACTCTAAGAGATAAAAAAAGTAAAGTAAATCTGAGCTTAGCACCGAGAGACTAGCAATGAGCTTGTGCCACCACAAGTAAGTCTCATGAGATGAGTCTATTACCGAGGTGGATAAGTAGTCTTTGTTTGTCTCATAGTCTTAAAACTATGTTACCAGCATAGGAACTAGCCAGTGGATACCACCTATGAGAGCTAGGTATGATGTGGTTTCACTTTAGCCAGTGAAACCACCCCTTTTCAGTGTGGCGCAGACACTGGATTTCACGTTTTAGCTCACCTGATCTATGTTTGTTAAATCTCAGGAAGTATCCGGTTCAGTTCAGCTGTGAACCCCTCTAGGGAGGATACTGACTTGGTTACACTTTTGCCGATGAACCCCTCTTTTCGGTGTATGGTGATACGCTCAAACTTACTTCTCAAATGAGAAGTAAAGCGTTCGCGTCAAGTAAATAACCCAACTAGTGAGGTTGGGATCGTTCCCACGAGGAAAATAGTCTAGACTTAACTTCAACTTGTTATTACTATTGTTCGGTTGATGACTTCCTTAGAAAGTAAAAGCATAAAAAGGGGGGTTTGTATTTCCTAATTAGTAAAAATAACTAACGAACTTGACAGAGACACTTAACAACTTTTAATTTTGGGTTTTAATCAATTAGTCAAAGTAACTAGGGTTTACGTGTTCCCCACAGGTTCATAACTTGATAATTCTAACTATAACAATTCTTTCCTAGTATCTTGCATGCAATGTGATAAGTTATGTATTTCTAAATCCTTGGTCCGGCATCTAGAAAATCTCACTCCGCACCTTGGTCCGGCTACGTGTGTTGCTTTCCTAACCCTTATCTTTACCTCATATTAAGCATTGTATTCGATATTTGACTAAGTTATTACCTCGTACCAATCAATACTAGCCTATTAGATAGTATACACTAAATCTATGTTAATAATTCTTTTCCTATTGTCTACCTCCTTGGTCCGGAAAGTAGCATTAAGGCGAGTTCTAACGTTGATCATCCGTTAAAAAGACTTCTAAGCGAAAGAATTATTAATACATGCAAGACACTATTCTAGAATTGTTATTTTAGCTAGGGTTTATCTCATTATTTGCCTATGGTTCCAACAAACCTAGTTATGAAGTTTAGTTACTCATAGCCATAAACACAATATTCAAATATGTTAAATAAGAATTCATGTACTTACTTCAATGAGAAAGAATAAAGTCCAAAAATTTGCTTGATTAATCACCAAAATACACTTGTAAGAATCTCCAAAAGTCAAACACTAATACACAAAGTCTAATAATATGATGTCTAATGTAGCAGAGTCTAACCTCAAAAACGAGGTTTTTCAAATTATTTATAAAAAATATAAACCTAATTAAACAAGGATTCTAATTACTGGAAATCTGCCAAAACGCGGCTGGGTCGACGGACCATGCGACGGACCGTCGTGGTCACAACGGACCGTCGTGGACCCCGTCGTCCCATACTTGGTGCAATTTCTTCTGCTGCTTTCTTCATTCCCCTCGACGGCAAGTGTGACGGACCGTCATAGGCACAACGGTATGTCGAGGGTCTTCGTTTCAAAATACTTCAACTCTTGGAATCTGGGTACTGGGATCACTTCTCTGATCTTCACGACGGACCTGCAGGACGGACCATCATGGCCATGACGGACCGTCACAAGCTTCGTAATCCCACACTTGGTCAGACTTTCCCATCTTCCTTCATCAGCTGCACTACGCTACCACCTACGGACCGTCATAAGCTCCGTAGGTGGTCTCTTCTGCATTTTTTCGCTCAAAATCTCCGCATTCAGATTTGGACAGATTTCCTGCAAAACAAAGAGAAACTTATATCAAAATTAGCACACAAAGGCTTTCGGACACACTAAACTTAAGGAAAAAGTATTAATTATAACGTGAAACCACGGTATATCAACACCCTCAACTTAAATTCGTTGTTTGTACTCAAGCGACGCACTATGACTCATTACACAATCTTTGTACAATAGTATTCATGTTTTATCCTTTGCAATCATTTGGCTATCAATCGCGATTAATCTCATCAAATCTATGCAGGCTATCACTATTAGGCTTGAATTTTGTGGGATTCGAACATGACACAGACTCACCATGCACTAACACCTATCCTCTTCAATTTCTCACTGAGGTGCTAACAATTCCGGTATTGCAACTTGTGTCCTCACTTCAAAACAAAATCCTCATTTTTCACACAATGATTTCAGTTTGAGTATAAGGATTACTTTTCAAAACTCGCTCTCAGAACAAAGTCACACTCATTCATACCTATTGCCATAAGCTTGCCCTTATTTTCACTGCCTTAAGTTCGCTATACAACCCTTAGGATCACGATAGGACTTTCTTAGCTTGTAACATAGGCTCAGAGTCAGGTAGGGTATATTTAGGTATACTTTAGTGACTTTTTGCCCTCCTTGACATATCGGCTAAACCTTCCACTTTCTATCACTTTATCTCGCCCAGTTTCTCCCATTCTTTCATCTTGCTATTTTCCCTTCTTTCTTCATTTGTGTAAGTGACTCTTTTCCCTTTTTTTTTTACTTCTCTTTCAACAAGTTCTTGAGTCACTTTACTTTTGTTCTTTCTCTCTCTTTGTTCTTTCAACCCCACTTTCCAGAGCATTCCTCAAAACAGCCACCCTCAACTCATGGCTTTGCCATGAGTCAAGGTACACAATACCCAAAGTTGGGTCAGGGCCATAACGAAGGTTGTCTATGCATTAGTCACCCTCAACTTATGCTTTTAGCATAAGCTGAGGTGCACATATCCAAGGAGGGACCAGGGCCAACATATTGTTCCCAGAAAAGATCAGTTGGGGTGAAAAAGAAAGGTCTAATTTTAAGCTCAAATTATTTGGATCAAAGAAGGATAACTTTCATTTGGTTTCTTTTATTTAGGCTAGAAATGGGCTATTTTGAATAAGGGCCTATGATCCTTTCCTAATTGTCTGTTACAGCTTACTTTTAGCAGGACTAATCAGGCAAGTTCTAGCTCAGTACCAATAGTGAACTATTCAAATTTCCTCACACTCACTTGACATCTCATCACTATACCAGATTATCAGACACCTAGTTCGACTTGAAGATTTCGGGTGATGCAATGGTGTAACTCTATTTCATGTTTAGAGCCACACAATTATCAGTTACTATGCCTAGTCATTCTAGTTTTATCAGGATATCATTTTAGCCATCATGCTTCAGAGTTAAACTATGTACAAAAGAAACGTGTCGGTTCAACAGAAAAAGTAATCAGTCTTTTGGGGAAAAAGAACACAGGCAAGAAAACCCCAAAAGAGGTTAGTGAGTTGGGCTACTCAGACTTCACCCTAACACTCACTTTCCATTTACCCCACCCCCAACAAAAAAACATGCAATTGTACCCAATGCATAAGAATCTAAATATTAGAGTGGTAGGTAAAGCAAACCTGTGGCGCATAGCGCCGTCGATCAGCAAGCTGGTGGGTCCGGTTTCCCGGAACCCACGTCCTCTGAAATCTGGACACCCTCAGTGGTGTCCTCAGCAGCAACCGCACCATCAGTAGTGCCTCCTGCTGTCTCTACAGTGCGGGAGCTAGACGCCCCAGCCGTTATTTGCGATGCTCTGATTTGGTGTGCCTCCGCCTTAGCAAGTGAGGCTCTCCTCGCAGCCTCCATCTCTCGGCGCTCCTTCTTCCTTGCTCGCGCCTCATCCTCTGCTCGACCCCTACGCCTCTTGGCACTCTCTGAAGGGGGAGGTGGTGGAATTTCAGAAGTAGTAAACAGAGCCGCCAATACTGTGTCCTCAGCAGGCTCGACAGAAGGGGCCTCAGAATCCGGCACCCTCACCGCTAGTATCGTGGCGATGTCTGAACGAAGACTGTCGACTGCAGCCTGAAGAGTCGACACATCTACCGGAGGGGCTGGTCGAGCTAACACTCTCAACTCAAAGGCATCGAGGCGCTGGTTAACCTCAGCAATCTTCCGCTGCATCATCCTCTCTGTACGCGCTTCCGACTCAGTAATAGACTTCTGCATCCACGGCTGGATATGATGCAGAAGAGTGGCCATTTAAGCCTCTAGTTTTTGGACCCTAGCAAGCGGGGCCAGTAACGGTAGAGGGGCTGTGCTACTACCCGGGATAGACTCGATCGGGGTAGTGTCAGTGGATGCCTGTGTAGCTATGCGGGCCTGGGCTACCGAATCCACAAGATCATCAGCAAGAGGGGGCAGCTCTGGACGGGGCCCTTTGCGGGGCGCCAACTCATTGGCCTCATCTCACGATGGCGAGGCGTCAACGGTGCCTGCGGTCTTCAATCGATCTATGTGCCATATGGGCACACCCGCACCGCAGCGGCAAAGATCATACACGGGAAGGGGTAGGTAGTAGTGACCTTGAATGCCCTCTCGTGCATGACTGCCTGGAGAAGCCATGCGAAGTCCACCTCGAAGCCGGCTATCATCGCCGCCATCAACGCTGCTCGATCCCAGGTGGCGATGTTATCAGCAGCTGTGGGGGAAAGGCAGTGACGGACGAGCAGCCACAAGAACTTTGCAACGAACGTAAGGTTGGCCTTCTTGATGGCCCCCTTCGGCTCAGTGACCCAATCGGCACCCTCTCCGTCGACTGATAGGTGCAGGTCCATCCACCGCTTGGTGGTCTCTCTCAGTGCCTGCTCGCGCAAAAACTGTCCATCATTTACTATCTGCCAGCGATAGTCAAACTCGGCAGTGATGGGGGTCCGCGTAGCATCTGCACTCTCGTCGTATAGGAACCGGCGGATAGCTGGCAGGGAAATGTCAACCTTCACGCCCCAGACTCGAACCTGCTCCAGTGGGGCCTGTTTAGCGGGAGTAGCCCGCTTATCGATCTGTGATCGGAGAGTCGCTACGTAGGATGCGTAGAACTCTCGGACCACTTCCTCGTTGTATCGTCCCAACGGACGGGCTGTCCACTCTAAGCGATGCCTGGTGAATAGGTTGTGGATCTCCGGCATCGATGGGAGACTCACTGTAAGTACCCGCTGCTCCAGGTTGAGTGTCTGAGTCATTACTCCGTTATCAGTCAGGAATTTTACGTCAGAGTACACTTGAAACTGGCCTTCAACACACTGGGAGGCAGTGACTACGCCGGACGCCACCGTCTTGGGTGTGGCTCTAGGGGCACGTGCAGCACGGGAAGGTGCGGAAGTGACTGAGGGCACATATTCAGGGTCCCGCTCATCATCAGAGCCGATGATCAAGCGTGCAGACGGAGTGACAGACTTAGATCGCCCGCGTGCGTAGGTGCGGTCTTGCTTGGGTGCCATAGTAGATAGTACCTGTAAAGGATCAATATTAGTATGAGTAGTGGCAAACAAGACAGGCAAGCCCATACGACATAAAATATTGAAAATAGTGTGTTAGTGATATTGAAACTGTATCACACGACAGGCCAGATGACGGCTCGTCGTGGCTATGACGGACCGTCATGAGGTCTGTCGTAAGGGTCCGTCGTAGGACACTTAGAAAATGTTTGGAGACCCTTATCAGAGTGGTCTCTGACCATCATGACGGTCGAGCAGGACGGACCGTCGTAGGTACGACGGTCCGTCGTAAGACACTTAGAAAATGTTGGGAGACCTTTAGCAGAGGGGTCTCTGACCATCATGACGGTCGTGCAGGACGGACCGTCGAGGGGACGACGGTCCTTTGTAAGTGTCCGTCGTAGGACACTTAGAAAATGTTGGGAGACCCTTAGCAGAGGGGTCTCTGACCATCATGACGGTCGTGCAAGATGGACCGTCGACCCGACGACGGTCCGTCGTAAGTGTCCGTCGTAGGACTCTTATAAAATGTTGGGAGACGCTTAGCAGTGGGGTCTCTGACCGGTATGACGATCATGCAGGACGGACCGTCGAGGGTACGATGGTCCGTCACAAGTGTCCGTTGAAGGACACTTGGGAAAAAAATGAAGACCCTTAGGAGAGGGGTCTCTGACCGGTATGACGGTCATGCAGGACGGACCGTCGTGGGTACGACGATCCGTCACATGTGTCTAGTAGGACAGGGGTGCTAGGGCTTGTGCGACGGACCCTACGACGGTCCATCGTGGCTACGATGGACCGTCATCGGGGTCTCGTTCTGAATGACAGAGATAGAACTGTAGGTACCCCAAGCAACCCCGATGAACCCACATGGTCTTGTAGTGTTTTGGACCTATATGTGTCTATCCCAACTACCTAGGAAACTATTAATGCGAAATCACCTATGTCTAGGGTTGTTAACATGGCAAATTCAAACATTTTGAGCTTAGGTTTAGACATATTCATATAAAGGAACCAATATACGACTAAGAACTAAGCTTATACTAACTAATAAACAAAAATACAAGATAAATGAGTATAAATTTAGAGACACATACCTTGGAAATGTAGAAAAAAACAAATGGAGAATGATTCAGTTGGCAAGCTAGACACCTACAGCAGCAGCACCGACTAGTAGATGATAATTATAAGGCGTAGGAGGATTTTGGGGGAAATGATCAGTGGGGGGAAGTGTGGAAGTTGAAAAGAGAGGGGAGATGAGAGGAATAAGGATGTAATGGGGGAAATATGGAGGGGTGTGGAGTATAAACGGTCAGATTTTGGAAAGGGTCCAGCCGGGTCGGGTCGGGTAGAATTCATTAATCACGCGACGGTTACCGGACGACGGTCCGTCTCACTTGCGACGACCCGTCGTAGGTTCCATCGTGTGTGCCCTAATTTCAAACTGACAGAAAAACGTACCTGGTGTGACGGATGCTTACGACGGTCCGTCGCATGCGCAACGGTCTGTCGATGTATCTGTCAGTGGCTGCTGCGGAGTAGTTTTCTGCAGAATTTCCTGGTGATGTGCCTGCAAATTTAGAACCCATTAATAGAAAAATGCTACCATTATTAAAAAGACGATAAGTATTGGGTTGCCTCCCAACAAGCGCCTGATTTAATGTCGCGGCACGACTGGGGCCACTTGATTACTCAGACTTCATCAAGATGGTATGCCTCGATTACTTCATTCGCCGATTCAGCATGCCCAAGATAGATTTTTATGCGCTGTCCATTCACCTTGAACCGCACACCCTCCTTAGTTTCCAACTCAACTGCTCCATGAGGGAATAGTTAGGTAACCGTGTAAGGACCAGTCCATTTGGACTTGAGTTTGCCTGGAAACAAGCGCAATCTGGAATTGAATAAAAGCACCAAATCCCCGACCATGAACTCTCGTTTTTCAATTTTGTTGTCATGATACTTCTTCATCTTTTCTTTGTATAGGGCTGAGCTTTCATAGGCTTTCAAGCGAAATTCATCAAGTTCATTCAACCCATTTAACCGTTGCTCTGCAGCTTCTCTCCAATCCATTTTTAACTTCTTCATAGCCCACATGGCTTTATGTTCTAACTCAATCGGAAGATGACAAGCTTTCCCATATACAAGTTGGTATGGAGACATACCTATGGGAGTCTTATATGCTGTGCGGTAGGCCCAAAGAGCATCATCAAGCCTCCTTGACCAATCCGTTCTACTAGCATTCACTGTTTTGGACAATATCTGTTTGATCTCCCGATTCGATACTTCAACTTGCCCACTAGTTTAAGGATGGTAAGGAGTGGCCACATTATGGCGAACCCTGTATTTCTCCAATAACCCCTTGAATAATCTGTTGCAGAAGTGGGAGCCCCCGTCACTAATAATGGCCCTTGGGGTACCAAAACGGGAGAATATATTCTTTTTCAAGAATGCAAAGACACTCTTCCCTTCATTGTTTGCGAGGGCTATGGCTTCGACCCATTTAGATACATAATCAACTGCTACTAGAATGTACTTCATCCCATGAGAACTCACGAAAGGGCCCATAAAGTCAATACCACAAACATCAAATAACTCAATCACAAGAATGGGGTTTAGAGGGAGCTCTTGCTTTCTTGAAATACCACCATCTCGTTGACATTTGTCACATGCTTTAGCAAACCCATGATCATCTTGATGAAGAGTTGGCCAATAGTAACCACATTGCAATATCTTGTGAGCGGTTCGGATACCACTGTGATGTCCGCCAACAGGTGAAGAATGGCATGCCTCCAACACACTCAACATTTCACATTCTGGCACACAACGCCGAATAAGCCCGTCGGCACAACTCCTATACAAGTATGGTTCATCCCAAAAGAACTTCTTCACATCGTACATGAACTTTTTCCTTTGATGAAAGGACAAGTCTGATGGAACAATATCACTAGCCAGATAGTTCGCAAAATCTGCGAACCATGGAATCAAGTCTTGTGAAGCAGCCAATACATGTTCATCGGGGAAAGTATCATCAATGTCAGTCTTATCCCCTAACTCTCTCATAGCTTCATCCTCTAGACGAGACAAATGATCAAAGAACTTGATTTTCAGTCCCTTTTCTATCCAGCACTTCAAAGTCAAATTCTTGCAGCAGTAATACCCAACGAATCAGCCTTGGTTTCGCATCCTTCTTTGCCATCAAATATCTCAATGCTGAATGGTCAGTATGCACTATAACTCTAGTACCTAGCAAATAGGAGCGAAATTTCTCAAAAGCAAAGACTACTGCAAGGAGTTCTTGCTCAGTCACTATGTAGTTCTTCTGAGCTTCATTGAGGGCTTTACTAGCATAGTAAATTGGGTGAAGGATTTTGTTTCTTCTCTATCCCAATACTACACCAAGAGCCACCCCACTAGCATCGCACATTACCTCAAATGGACTGTTCCAATACGGAGAAATAATGATAGGCGCAGACACTAACTTTTCTTTTAGCTCACCGAATGCTTTAAGACAGGATTCATCAAAACAAAATTTACATTCTTTCTCCAGCAATTTGCACAATGGGTGTGCAATCTTTGAAAAGTCTTTGATGAATCTCCGGTATAAACCTGCATGCCCAAGAAAGCTTCTCACACCTTTCACAGAGATGGCGGGGGAAGTCTCTCTATTACCTCAACTTTAGCTCGATCAACCTCTATGCCCTTTTCTGAAATGCGATGACCCAACACAATACCCTCTTTCACCATGAAATGACACTTTTCCCAGTTTAGTACAAAATTGCAGTCTTCACATCTCTTAAGAACCTCAGATAAATTGGTCAAACACCGCTCAAATGAATCACCAACCACAGAGAAATCATCCATAAAAACTTCTATCGTATCCTCCACCATGTCAGAAAATATTGACATCATACATCTCTGAAAGATTGCGGGTGCATTGCACAACCCAAACGACATTCTTCTGAACGCAAAAGTCCCATATGGACAAGTGAAAGTGGTTTTCTCTTGATCTTCTGGTGCTATAGAAATCTGATTATACCCCGAATACCCATCAAGAAAATAATACCACCCTTTTCCGGCAAGTCTATCCAACATCTGATCCATGAAAGGCATAGGAAAATGGTCTTTTTCAGTCCATGAGTTCAGTTTACGGTAATCCATACAAACCCTCCATCCAGTAACCGGTCTCATTGGAACAAGTTCATTCTTTTCGTTGGGGACCACAGTCATTCCCCCTTTCTTAGGTACACATTGAACCGGGCATACCCAACTACTATCGGCGATTGGATAGATTTCACCGGCATCCAACCACTTGATGATTTCCTTCTTCACAACCTCTTGCATAGGAGGATTCAAGCGTCTCTGGTGCTCAATACTCGGCTTATGATCAGGCATGAGTTGGATTTTATGAGAGCAAATACCAGGAGGGATCCCAATAATGTCCGCAATGATCCACCCAATAGCTCTTTTGAACCTTTTTAGTACCTTCACCAAACTCTGAACCTGTTGTTCATCCAGGTCTGATGCAATGATTACCGGCAAAGTGTCACCATTTCCTAAGAATTCATACCTAAGATGAGGTGGGAGAGCTTTTAATTCAACTTTTGGAGCCTCCTCTGTCGATGGTTTCGCGGGTGGGGACTCGCGATTTTTCATATCAAGCTCAAATTTCTTCGGTTTAAACCGAACATCACCTCGGTCAAGAGCCGTGACTAATGACTCATATTCTTCAATGCAATCGCTATCAAAGTTCATTATCACTGCCTCTAGTGCTTCGACACCTAGACATTCTTCTATTTGCGTCTCAGATGTCTCACCCATGTTGTAGGATATAGCAGATACCGATTGGAGCTCACCACTCTGCCTCATGGACCTACAAATATTAAAGGTCACTTCCTCATTGTTCAACCGAAATTTCATCTGCCCCTTTTCCATGTCTACTAAGGCTCTTCCCGTAGCTAGGAATAGCCTCCCAAGGATAATAGGCACTTCAAAATCAACCTCACAATCAAGAATAACAAAATCAGCCGGAAAGATGAATGACTCCACTTTTACTAGCACATCATGAAGTATCCCTATGGGCCGGTTTCTTGTTCGATCGACCATCGATGGCAGATCGCGATGGGCTTTGGGTCACCCAAACCCAACTTCTTGTAAATCGAGAGGGGCATGAGATTTATGCTTGCCCCCAGATCACATAATGCTTTCGCAAAATGTAATAGCCCGATTGTACAAGGAATAGTAAACGCACCCGGATCTTCTTTCTTCTGGACCAGAGATCTTGTAGCAATAGCACTACAATGCTGCATTCTATCATCATCCTCAAAAGTAACTGATCTTTTCTTTGTGACCAGATCTTTCATAAACTTGGCGTAACCGGGCATTTGTTCTAAAGCTTCTACCAAAGGGACATTGATAGAAAGTTGCTTCAACATTGTTATAAAACGCCGATATTTGCCATCCTCTATTTTTTTCACTAATCTTTGAGAAAATGGGGGTGGTGGCCTAGGCATAGGAATTATCTTTTTGGGCACTTCAGCATCTTTCTCAGTCTCATCCTCTAATTCAGCATCAACATCTACCACTTTATCAGTATCTTCTGTCACCTTTTTCTCATTAGATGGCATAGGTGGGTCAATGGTTTGCTTTCCATCGCGAGTAGTAATTGCCATACAATGTCCATCATTTTTCGGATTTTGGACAGTGTTGCTAGAAAGAGTGCCCGGTTGCCGTGTGTTCACAGTTGCAGATAATTGGGCCAATTGTAACTCAAGTTGCTTAATCGATATTGCATGTGTATCAACTTTTTGCCCAATACCTGCTAAATTAGTCCTCAACTCTGTATTGTGCATCACTAGCGTCGAACCTCCTCATCATCTTATGCAACATATCCTCAACTCGCGACATACTACCTCCACCATCCCTAGGAGTAACTTCACGATTTTGTGGAGGAATATAGGGGCCATTCCTGTCGTTTCTGTTACCATAGCTACCCTTGTTGAAGTTGTTGTCGCGGTTATAATTCCATCTCGGACCTAATGACCCTCACAATTATAGTTACCATAAATCTGACCTCGGTTTACTTGACCTTGGAGCCAATTCTCCTAATTTGAGCCTTGGTCACTCGGTCGGAAACCCTCCGTCTGCTCATTTACCGCATAAGAATCCTCCTCATAATAGCATTCATTATTTGGTGGTGGTGGTTTAGACAAGTATTCCTTCAGTGACATGTTTTAGTACCAACCCAAGCTCAGTTCTCATCTGAGCCATTTCTTCACGAATATCATCTGTGGCTGGGTTGTGAGTGGACTGCACTGCGAAAGTGTTTCTCCCTGTATCGGTTTTCTTAGTACTCCAAGCTTTGTTGTTACGGGAGATTTTCTCTAATTTCTCAGCAATCTCAGCATAAGGGCATTCTCCATAAGTTCCACCTGCTATAGTATCCAACACCGCTTTATTGTTATCATCCTGTCCCCGATAGAAGTATTCCTTCAGTGACTCATCATCAATACGGTGATTTGGAACACTTCTCAAGAATGAGGTGAATCTATCCCAAGAACTACTAACTGACTCTCCTGGTAGTGCCACAAAGTTATTCACCCTGTCTTTGTTGTTTAATTTCTTGGAGACCGGATAGTAGCGTGCTAAGAAACATCTCGTAGTTGGTTCCAAGTGAAGATGGAGTTGTATGGGAGCTCAGTAAACCACATAGCAGCCTCTCCCGTCAGTGAGAGAGGAAACACTCTAAGACCTATTACATCTAGATCCAAATCAGGCCTCCCCACACAACTTTTACACACTGCCCTTACCTTAGCTATATGGGCAGTTGGATCCTCAGAAGGTAGCCCTGAAAACAAACCTCTGGCAGTGAGCATTTGCATCAGGCTACTAGTCCGAGTCTGCGATGTTATCATACCCTCTGTAGTATGCTTGGGGCCGTGGAACGGGATTTTGTCCCCTCTGTTGATGTTCACCCGGAGCATCGGGTAACATCTCACCATGAACATCCACTGGATTTGGGATGTTCTGCTTTGGATCCTCATCATTTATTCCCAAATTTCGATTCATGTTGCGTAGTGTACGCTCTAACTCACGATCGTAGGGAAACAATGGTTCTCTTCCTCTCCGTGTATTTGGCATACAAGGAGGACAGTTCTGAAAGGAAATAAAAAACAATATAACAAAGTAAAATCAAGAAAATATCAACTAAACTTTAGTAATAAGTTCAAGTTAATCTAAAAGCTAAATTCCCCGGCAGCGGCGCCAAAATTTGATACGCTCAAACTTACTTCTCAAATGAGAAGTAAAGCGGTCGCGTCAAGTAAATAACCCAACTAGTGAGGTTGGGATCGTTCCCACGAGGAAAATAGTCTAGACTTAACTTCAACTTGTTATTACTATTGTTCGGTTGATGACTTCCTTAGAAAGTAAAAGCATAAAAAGGGGGGTTTGTATTTTCTAATTTGTAAAAATAACTAACGAACTTGACAGAGACACTTAACAGCTTTTAATTTTTGGGTTTTAATCAATTAATCAAAGTAACTATGGTTTACGTGTTCCCCACTGGTTCATAACATGATAATTCTAACTATAACAATTCTTTCCTAGTATCTTGCATGCAAAGTGATAAGTTATGTATTTCTAAATCCTTGGTCCGGCATCTAGAAAATCTCACTCCGCACCTTGGTCCGGCTATGTGTGTTGCTTTCCTAACCCTTATCTTTACCTCATATTAAGCATCGTATTCGATATTTGACTAAGTTATTACCTCGTACCAATCAATACTAGCCTATTAGATAGTATACACTAAATCTATGTTAATAATTCTTTTCCTATTGTCTACCTCCTTGGTCCGGCAAGTAGCATTAAGGCAAGTTCTAACGTTGATCATCCGTTAAAAAGACTTCTAAGCGAAAGAATTATTAATACATGCAAGACACTATTCTAGAATTGTTATTTTAGCTAGGGTTTATCTCATTATTTGCCTATGGTTCCCACAACCCTAGCTATGAAGTTTAGTTACTCATAGCCATAAACACAATATTCAAATATGTTAAATAAGAATTCATGTACTTACTTCAATGAGAAAGAATAAAGTCCAAAAATTTGCTTGATTAATCACCAAAATACACTTGTAAGAATCTCCAAAATCAAACACTAATACACAAAGTCTAATAATATGATGTCTAATGTAGCAGAGTCTAACCTCAAAAACGAGGTTTTTCGAACTATTTATAAAAAATAAAAACCTAATTAAACAAAGATTCTAATTACTGGAAATCTGCCAAAACGCGGCTGGGTCGACGGACCACGCGACGGACCGTCGTGGTCACAGCGGACCGTCGTGGACTCCGTCGTCCCATACTTGGTGCAATTTCTTCTGATGCTTTCTTCATTCCCCTCGATGGCAAGTGTGACGGACCGTCATAGGCACAACGGTCCGTCGAGGGTCTTCGGTTTAAAATACTTCTACTCTTGGAATCTGGGTACTGGGATCACTTCTCTTATCTTCACGACGGACCGTCATAGCCATGACGGACCGTCACAAGCTTCGTAATCCCACACTTGGTCAGACTTCCCCATCTTCCTTCAACAACTGCACTACGCTGCCACCTACGGACCGTCACAGGCACGACGGACCGTCATAAGCTCCGTAGGTGGTCTCTTCTGCATTTTTTCGCTCAAAATCTCCGCATTCAGATTTGGACAGATTTCCTGCAAAACAAAGAGAAACTTATATCAAAATTAGCACACAAAGGCTTTCGGACACACTAAACTTAAGGAAAAAGTATTAATTATACCGTGAAACCACGGTATATCATATGGTAGACATTGAATTTGGTTCACCATAATTGGTGAATCACCTCTTTTCAGTGTGGGAGAGACACTGGATTTCATGTTAGCTCACATGATCTACTTCCGATAATGCTAAAGATTGTTTAAGAGAGTAAGGGAAAATGAAGATAGCACGTTCAAAGTGAACAACAGAGCAAAGAAGTAGAAACGTAAGTTCATAATGAACTAAGTAAAGAAAGACCTTAAGAATGTCAATCATTAGTGTTGTTAAGAATGAAGTTTTAACAAGTTAGTGGCTTATGCCAATATTGGAGTATGAATATAAGCCTCAAAGATTCATATATTAGGCTAGCAACCAATTAGGGAGCAAAGCCATAAAGATTAGCTTATAATGACTTCTTATATTATGACAATAAACGAAAGCAAGACGTAATGGCTAATTAATGTCCCATGATCCTTATATTATGCAAGCAACCACATAATGGGCATAAAATATAGATTGACTTATAAAGATTTGTTTCAATTTAACAAGAATAGAAGATGTAACTTGTAAGTAGGGTAGCCAATCATTTCTTGAGTATTTTGGATTGCTTACTGAATTCTTTATAGCTATATGGGACTACAATGAATCATAACACTCGTAAATAATACATAGGATTAAAGGAGATCATTGATCTACAAAACAAAAATAAGAAAAGACTAGAAAATAAACTAAGTCTAGAACTTAGTGCTCTCGGCCTAGAAGGATAAAATTTATAATTTTTCGTTCGAGTTGTTGTAAAATTATGTTCATGATTCAAAGGTCTTATGTTCATATTAAAAATGAGTTGTGTGCTTTGAATGCATTAAAATATGTCATATTCATAGCATAAATCACAAATAACGAATTGGGAATGTCAATTGACTTCACTTTCCTGAAACGAATTGTTGTTATAGTAAGATATTTCCTTGATCATGCATAGTCCTTATGTGTATATGTGCGCACACCCATACTTAGTACAAGTGTGTACTAATATTTTTATAGGCACGGGTTCTGGAGAAGATTAAAGATTCGATGAAGCAGTTTGGATTAGCAATCTCCATACTTTGGTAGATCCTCTTGAGTTCAAGGATGCTACACTTTATTTTTCTAGCTTTAGTAAAATTGACATAATTGGTGAATGTAGTCCCTAGCGTTTCATTTCAAGCACTTGTTCAAGCGTTTGTAATAAGGCTGATCGGCCAGCTACTATTATTATTACAATCATTTATTTCATTGTTTAATCTATTAATAGATGGTTGTTTAGTTTGAGCTCATTAGAATATTATTCTATATAGTAATCATATGAAATCTATGTATACTTTACTATGTTGTAAAAGTTTTAAATTTTCCGTAAATTTAACTATATGATTGTGATGAAAGCTAAGAAGAGGCTTGTCTGCGACCTCTGAGAGGTTAACAATGTCAGTCACATTCAGATATGAGAAGCCGGCTGTGATTGACTTGGTATTAGAGCATGAGGTTAGATTACCTAGGATCTCAGGCTCAAAACAACCATGTTGCCTAGTTTCTAACTTATGGTTGTGAAGTGAACCACAATCATGACTTAGAGACTAAGTGATGTGAAGAATCTTCCCTTTTTCTGCTCTGTGTTGTCTAGAGCTTTGACATTTTGTTTCATTCTAGAATCTAATTTACTTCTTCTGTGTGCGTGAACACAAGAAGAAATGCAAGAAGAAGAGTTGGAGAAGCAGCTGTTGGGGGAAACCAAGCTCTTCCTCAAGCCCCTACTGTTGGAGTGTGTGGTAAGTGTGGCCGTTTGCATGGAGGTGAGTGCATGGTAGGTTCTAATGCCTACTATGGGTGTTAATGAGGAGTAGGCTGATTTGGCTGCATACCAGCTCAAGGATGTGGCTCAAGTATGGTACAAGATATAGGTCAGGATGGTCGAGTTGTCTAAGGCACCACCCTCAAGTTTTGGTCTTTGCAAGAGAAGACAACATTAGAGCTGAAAGAGTGTATATAGATTGCCCAGAAACTATTCTTGATACAGTCACCTATGCTGACCTAATAGAATTAACCATGCTTGATTTTGATATAATTTTGGGTATGGGTTGGCTCCATAAGTGTTATGCTACCATAGACTATTGAAACAGGGTAGTAAGGTTTCAATTGCCAAATGAGTTAGAGTTGAAATGGAAAGGGCATGGTTCAAATCAACCAAACCAAATAGTTTCCAATCTTAAAACCAACAAGATGTTATCTAAGGGGTTACAAGACGATGAGAACCTTTCTTACGAAGAGGTTTCCATTGAAATTTTAGATAGCCAAGTGAAACGTTTGAGGAACAAGGAGGTTGCCTTAAAGGTGTTATGGAGGAACCACCTTTTTGAGGGAGCAACATGAGAGGCTGAGGCTGATATGAGATCCTATTACCCTCACTTATTCAGTTCTTGAGGGTAGACACCCTCTTCCTTAGTCCAATTTCGTTAATGAGACTCTAAATCTTAGTGTATTAGGTGGTTTTTGTGTTCTAGGTCCATAACCGTGTATTTTATACTTGCACTATATGAGTTAATATGATTTCATGCTTGCATTTATGTTGCAGTTTTTTTATAGAATTTATGTGATTTATGTGTTTCGTGAGTGTGATGTGCATTAAGTTAAGGTAAGATGTAGAAGGAAGTTCCTCAATCTCAGATATGAAGCTTCAGATAAGCTTTAAGTAATAGGCACCATCCAGAGTAAGTTTTGAATCAAATATTCACAAAGAATAAAGTTTCAAGTATGTTAATGTGTTTTCGAAAATACACTCTTTGTTTTAAAATGATGTGTAGTGTCATGCAGGGACGTTAATGTGTTTTCGAAAATACACTCTTTGTTTTAAAATGATGTGTAGTGTCATGCAGGGACGAATGTTTCTAGGGGGGGATAATGTAGCACTTCATGAAAATGTACTCGTCTACTGAAGAGTCTATTAAGTTTTAACAATAGGTATTGGGGGTACATAAGCATCCCAATGTCCAATATTTAGAAATATTGGTCATATTAGAGAATATTGGCTTATGGGTGTTCGCTAATTCCTATATATTAAGATATACTTTGATGTTCAAATTCCCCAACCCAATCTTACTTAGGAATTGTACATGTAACAAAGACCCTAAGCTAAAAAATTTAATTTCAGGAATCTTATGTTTCCACAGATTAGGTAAGCGGCATCCAAGTGTCAAGCCTAGATACCATAGCACATGATCATTTAAAATGATCATGCAGAGTAAGTAGTGCCCAAGGATATAGTGAGGATCCTTGGGACGATAAAAAATGAGCAGCAACACATGTTCAACCCATGTGCAACTCATGTGCAAGCACATGTGCAAAAATTCAGTTAGGGTGGTCAGGGGCAGGTTCACATGTGGGGGTCAAGACATGTGGGGCTGAGCTTCCTAATCAAATATTGTCTCTAACTAACTTACATAACTAGCTAAATAACCTAGGACTAACCGAAATAAACAAACTAGTGCACCCGCCAACCTAAGAACTAACTGGGTGACACGAACCTAGTAACTAACTCAAAAAACATCCTAGTACCTAACCTAGGATGGTCCAAAGTGTTGGTTATGGTCCTAACAACTGAGGGGTACTTTATTAATTATCATAGGTCATTTAATTAATTAAATTAACAACTTAATTAATTAATTTAAATGGTCAAACCGAAATCCTTACACTAGACAAGTAACTAACTAAGAAACATCCAAGTACCTAACCTAGGATGGTCCAAAGGGTTGGTTATGGTCCTAACAACTTAGGGGTAATTTACCAATTATCCTAGGTCACTTAATTAATTAAATTAACAACTTAATTAATTAATTTTTAAATGGTCAAATTAAAATCCTACACTAGACAAGCAACTAACTAAGAAATATCCTAGTACCTAACCTAGGATGGTCCAAAGGGTTGGTTATGGTCCTAACAACTTAGGGTGCTTTAGTAATTACCCTAGGTCACCTAATTAATTAAATTAGAAACTTAATTAATTAATACAAATTGGCTAAACACAAACCATTAAGCAATTTGCAGATTTCGGTTAAGTCAAGTGTTCTTCCAATTCTAGTCAATTTAGGAAGGGTGTTTTAATATTAACTAATTAATTTATTTAATGAAGTTAATTATATTGAGTTGAATAAGTAAATATCAGTTCCTAAGACTTAGTCTCACGTTCAAAAACTAGGAAACTCACGACTCAAAACAGTATGCAAACATAAGAAAACACAAAAAATTCTCTTAAGCGATTTCAAGGTTTTTTCGTGCAAATTTCATGGTAATCTTCTTAGATTAAATTCTACATAAGGTATGGATTTTCTATCCTGGAATTCTTTATCCAAGAGGCTTTTCAAACGTCTTTGCAATCAAGAATATCGAAACTAGGGTTGTTCCCAATGAATCACATGTTTATCTCCTTAGTTCTCCCGATATTGGATTCTTCCAAGTTGTATGATGTACATTTTGATCATGTTGTTGGTATGTGTTTTAAATGACTATTTTGTGTATGTTTTATTGATTTATATGTCAAATGAAACCTACATGTTGGATCCACATACTTAGGGTGTTATTTACATGAGATGATGAATGTTGTAATTCCTATTTATGTTCGAGAAGATGAAATTGCAATAAGTTGTTCATATAATTGTTTCATAGACTAATGGATGGTAAAAAATAGTTGGCTTGATTAACATGTTATATTACCATAATGTATTCGTGAAGTAATTGCATTGGCTAGTGATAATACAATGATAATTATCTAGTAAAATTATGATTTTATGCCAACAAATTGGCTAGCAAAACTATGTCCAAGATTATCTCCCAAGAAGTGTAAAATTATAACAATATTTTCTCAATGATATCATATCATAGGGTATTTCAATCAATGGGACAAGTCCCAGCATACTCTATCCACACGAACTTGTGAACGTAATAGCATTGTATAAGTAGTTATAACTTTCATACATAATTGTACAAAACTACCAATGAGCGTTGAAAGTTAAGGTGAGTTAAGAAATAAATAAAAGCTTAAGTTATGAAATTGAACTAATATAGAGTGTTAAAAGAAGTGAGACAAGTCTCAATTACACTTAATCTATTACGTAAAAAATACTCACATAAAAGGGTTTTAGAGTCCGTCAGACAAGTCTCACTCGCACCATGATGATAATGAAGACTTAAGTTCATTTCATCAAGAAAATAAAGAGATGACCAGTCATCCATAGAGTTAAGTAAACCTTATAAATAGAAGCAAACTTCCATAATGTTTGAGTCAAACTCTAAGAGATAAAAAAAGTAAAGTAAATTCGAGCACCGATAGACTAGCATGAGCTTGTGTCAACCTATATCTCATGAGACGAGTCTACCATCGAGGTGGATAAGTAGTCTCTATGTGTCTCCTAGTCTTTAAACTATGTTGCTAGCATAGGAACTATCCAGTAGATTCCACCTAACAGAGCTAGGTATGATGCGGTTTCACTTTGGCCGGTGAAACCACCCTTTTTCGGTGTGGCACAGACACTGGATTTCATGTTTAGCTCACATGATCTATGTCGGTTAAAGCTCAGGAAAGTATCGAATTCAGTTCTGTTGTTAACCCCTTTTATCGGTGTGGGGAGGTCATTGTCTTGGTTATACTTTAGCCGGTAAACCCCTCTTTTTGGTGTGGTGTAGACACAGAACTTTGTTCACCTTAATCGATGAATCACCTCTTTTTAGTGTGAGGAAGACACTGGATTTCATGTTAGCTCGCATTATCTATTTCCGTTAATGCTAAAGATTCTTTAAGAGAGTAAGGGAAAATGAAAGTAGCACGTTCAATGTGAACAACAAAGCATAGAAGTAGAAATGTAAGTTCATAGTGAACTAAGTAAAGCAAGAGCTCAAGAATGTCAATCTTTAATGTTGTTAAGAATGAAATTTTAAAAATTTAGTGGTTTATTCCAATATTGGAGTATGAATATAAGCCTCAAAGATTCACATATTAGGTTAACAACCAATTAATGAGCATATCTAATAAAGATTGGCTAATATTGACTTTTTATACTATGCCAATAAAGGGGAGCAAAGAATAATGGCTAATTAATGTTCCATAAGCCTTGTATTACTCAAGCAACCACAAAATGGGCATAGCTAATATAGATTGGCTAATAAAGACTTATGTCAAGTTAACAATAATTGAAGATATAGTAGGGTAGCCAATCATTTCTTGAGTTTTTTGGATTACTTACTCGATTATTTGTAGATATGGGACTATAATTAATCATTGCACTCATAAGTAAAATATAGGATTAAAGGAGATCATTGAGCCACAAAACGAAAAGAAGAAGAGACTGAAAGATAAACTAAGTCAGGAACTTAGAGCTCTCAGCCTAGAGGGAGTAAATTTATAATTTTTCGTTCGAGTTGTTCTAAAATTATGTTCATGATTCTAATGTCTTATGTTCATATTGAAAATTAGTTGTGTTCTTTAAATTCATTAAAATATGTCATATTCATAGCATAAATTACAAATAACGAATCAAGAAAGTCAAGTGACTTAACTTTCCAGAAACGACATGTTGTTAGAGGAAAAGCTTTCCTTGATCATCCATAGTAATTATGTGTATATGTGCATACACCCATACATAGTACAAGTGTGTACTAATATTTTTATAGGCGTAGGTTCTGGAGAAGATTGAAGATTCGACAGAGCAGTTGGGATTAACGATCTCCAGACTTTGGTAGGTCCTCTTGAGTTCGAGGATGCCCTACTTTATTTTTCTAGCTTTAGTACAATTGACATATCTAGTCGATGTAGTCCCTAGCGTTTTATTTCAAACATTTGTTTAAGCGTTTGTAATAAGGCTGATTGGCAAACTACTATTATTATTACAACTATTTATTTCAATTTTTTAATCTACTGATAGTTGGTTGTTTAGTTTGAGATCATTAGAATATTATTCTATATAGTAATCATATGACGTCTATGTATACTTAACTATGTTTTAAAAGTTATAAATTTTCCGCAAATTTAACTATATGAATCTGATGAAAGCTAAGAAGAGACTTGTTTGTGACCTCTAAGCGGTTAACAATGCCGGTCGCGATCGGATTCGAGAATCTGGCTGTGACAAACATGGTATCAGAGAATGAGGTTAAATTACCTAGGAACTAAGGCTCAAAACAACCACGTTGCGTAGTTTCTAAGTTATGGTTTTGAAATGCACCACAATCATGACTTAGAGACCAAGTGATGTTAAGAATCTTCCCTTCTTCTACTCTTCATCGTGATGTCTAGATCTTTTACATTTTGTGTCATTCTAGAATCTAATATGATTCTTGTGTGTGTGTGAACACAAAAAGAAACAGAGGAAGGAGAGTTGGAGAAGCAGCTCTTTGGGGAAACCAAGCTCCTCCTCAAGCCCTAGCTGTTTGAGTGTGCGGTAAGTGTGGTTGTTTGCATGGTAAGTGCATGGATGTTAATGAAGAGGATGAGTGTGAGTTTGCTGCATACCAGCTCAAGGATGTGGCTCAAGTATGCTACAAGATATAGGTCAGGATGGACGAGTGGTTTAAGTAGCCAGACTCAAGTTCTGGTCTTTGTAAGAGGAGACCATTTTGAGCTGTAAAAAAAGTATATAGAGATGGCCCAATAACTATTCTTGATAAAGTCACCTATGCTGACCTAATAGAATTAGGCATGCTTGATTTTGATGTAATATTGGGTTTGGATTGGCTCCATAAGTATTATGCTACCATATACAATTGAAACAAGGTAGTAAGGTTTCAGTTGCCAAATGAGTTAGAGTTGAAATGGGAAGGGTGTGGTTCAAATCAAACAAGACAAATAGTTTCCAATCTTAAAGCCAACAAGATGTTATCTAAGGGGTTAGGAGCCGATGAGAACTTTTCTTACGAAGAGGTTCCGTGGAAATTTTAGATCGCCAAGTGAAACAGTCGAGGAACAATGAGGTTGCACCGTAAAGGTGTTATGGAGGAACCTCCTTGTTGAGGGAGCAACATGGGAGGCCGAGGCCGATATGAGATCCCGTTACCTTCACTTGTTCAATTCTTGTGGGTAGATATACTATTCCTTAGTCCGATTTCGTTAATGGGACTTTAAATCTTAGTGCATTAGGCGGTTTTTGTATTCTAAGTCCGTAACCGTGTATTTTATACTTGCCCTATATGAGTTAATATGAGTTCATGCTTGTATTTATGTTGCAGTTTTTGTATAGCATTTGTGTGATTTATGTGTTGCGTGAGTGTGATGTGCATTAAGTTAAGGTAAGATTGAGAAGGAAGTTCCTCAATCTCAGATATGAAGCTTCAGATAGGCTTTAAGTAATAGGCATCATGCAGAGTAAGTTGTGAATCAAATATTCACAAAGAATAAAGTTTCAACTATGTTAATGTATTTTTGAAAATACACTCTTTGTTTTAAAATGATGTGCAGTGTCATTCAGGGACAAATGTTTCTAAGGGGGGGATAATGTAGCATTCCAAGAAAATGTACTCGTCTACCTAAGAGTCTATTAAGTTTTAAGAATAGGTATTGGGCATATTAGAGTATATTAGAGTATATTGGCTTATGGTTGTTATCTAATTTCTATGTATTAAGATATACTTTGATGTTCAAATGCACCAATCCAAGCTTACTTAGGAATTGTACATGTAACAAAGACCCTAAGCTAAAAAAAAATTTATTTAAAAAATCTTATGTTTCCACACATTAGGTACGCAAAATCCAAGTGTCAAGCCTAGGTACCTTAACACATGATCATTTAAAATGATCATGATTAGTAAGCAGTGCCCAAGGATATAGTGAGGATCCTTGGGAAAATAAGAAATGAGCAGCAACCCATGTGCAAGCACATGTGCAAGAATAAAGTTAGGGTGGTTAGGGACGGTTAGGGGCAGGCGCACATGTGGTGGTCAAGCCATGTGGGGATGAGATTCCTAACCAGCTATTGGCTCTAAATAACTTAGCTAACTAACCTAGGACTAACCTAAATATATTAACTAGCGCACCCGACAACCTAAGACCAAACCGAGTGACACTAACCTAGTAACTAACTCAAGAAACATCCTAGTACCTAAACTAGGATGGTCCAAAGGGTTGGTTATGGTCCTAAAAACTAAGGGGTATTTTATTAATTACACTATATCACTTAATTAATTTAATTAACAACTCAATGAATTAATTTAAATGGTCAAACCGAAATTCTTACACTAGACAAGTAACTAACTAAGAAACATCCTAGTACCTAACCTAGGCTGATCCAAAGGGTTGGTTATGGTCCTAACAACTTTGGGGTACTTTAGTAATTACCCTATTTCACTTATTATTTAAATTAATAACTTTATTAATTAATTTAAATGGTCAAACTAAAATCGTTACACTAAACAAGCAACTAACTGAGAAACATCCTGGTACCTAACCTAGGATGGTCCAAAAGGTTGGTTATGGTCCTAACGACTTAGGGGTGCTTTAGTAATTAGCCTAGGTCACCTAATTCATTAAATTATCAACTTAATTAATTAATATAAATGGGAAAAACCGAAACCATTAAGCAATTTCCAGATTTCAGTTAAGTCAAGTGTTCTTCAAATTCTAGTCAATTTAGGAAGGGCGTTTTAATAATTAACTAAAACTTAATTAGCCTAAGTTGAATTAGTAAATATCATTTCCTAAGACTTAAACTCATGTTCAAACACGAGGAACTCACGACTCAAAGCAGTAAGCTAACGTAAGAAAAAAACAGAAAATTCTCTTAGGCAATTTCAAGGCTTTTCTTCAAGGTTTTTTCGTGCGAAGTTTAAGGTGATCTTCGTAGATTCAATTCTACAATAAGGTATGGGTTTTCTATACTGAAATCATTTCTCAAACAGGCTTTTCAAACGTTTTTGCAATCAAGTATCGAAACGAGGGTTGTTCCAAGCGAATCACATGTTCATCTCCCTAGTTCTCCCAATTTCCGATTCTTCCAATTTGTATGATGTGAATTTCGAGCATGTTGTTTATATGTGGTGTTAAATTATCATTATGTGTATGTTTTAGTTATTTATATTTCTAATGAAACCTACATGTTAGATCCACATACTTAGGGTGTTATTTACATGAGATGATGAATGTTGTAATGCCGATTTGTGTTCGAGAAGATGAAATTGCCATAAGTTGTTCATTCAATTGTTTCTTAGACTAATAAAAAGTAAAAAAATAGTTTTCTTGTTTAACATGTTAGATAACTATAATGTATTCATGAAGTAATTGAATTGGCTAGTGATAATACTATGATAAGTATCTTGTGAAATTATGAATTTATTCCAACAAATTGGCTAGCAAAACTATGTCCAAGATATTATCACCCAAAATGTGTGAAATTATACCAATATTAACTCAATGAACTAATAACATAGGGTATGCCAATAAATGGGACAAGTCCCAACATACTCTATCCACACAAACTTGTGAACGTATATCATTGTATAAGTAGGTAGAACTTTCATAGAGAATTGTACAAAACTACCAATACACGTTGAACAAGTTAAGGTGAGTAAAGAAATAACTAAAAGCTTAAGTTATGAAAGTGACCTAATATAGAGTTTTAAAAGAAGTGAGACAAGTCTCAGTTACACTTAATCTATTACGTCAAAAATACTCACATAAAAAAGTGCTAGAGTATGTGAGTCTCACTCGCACTATGATGATAATGAAGAATTAAGTACATTCCATCAAGCAAAGAAAGGGATGACCGGTCATCCATCGAGTTAAGTAAACCTCATAACTAGATGCAAGCTTCCATAATGTTTGAGTCAATCTCTAAGAGATACAAAATTAATGTAAATCTGAGCTTAGAACCGATAGACTAGCAATGAGCTTTTGCCAGCACATGTAAGTCTCATGAGAAGAGACTACTACCGAGGTGGATAAGTAGTCTTCGTGTGTCTCCTAGTCTTCGAACAATGTTGTTAGCATATGAACTAGCTAGTGGATTCCACCTAAGAAAGCTTGGTATGATGCGGTTTCACTTTGGCCAGTGAAACCACCCCTTTTCGGTGTGGGGCAGACACTAGATTTCATAGTTATCTGACATGATCTATGTCGATTAAAGCTCAAGAATATATCCACACTTTTGTCATGAACCCCTCTTTTCGGTTTGGGAAGACACTGACTTGGTTGCACTTTAGCCGGTGAACCCCCCTTTTCGGTGTGGGGTAGACACAGAACTTGGTTCACCTTGACTGGTTAATCACCTCTTTTCGCTGTGGGGGAGACATTAGATTTCATGTTAGCTTGCATGATCTACTTCCGTTAATGCTAAAGATTCTTAAAGAGAGTAAGGGAGAATGAAAGTAGCATGTTTAAAGTGAACAACAGAGCAAAGAAGTAGAAACGTAAGTTCATAGTAAACTAAGTAAAGCAAGCTTAAGAATGTCAATCATTAATGTTATTAAGAATGAAGTTTTAACAAGTTAGTGGTTTATGCAAATATTTGAGTATGAATATAAGCCTCAAATATTCACATATTAGGTTAACAACCAATTAGTGAGCATGACTAATAATGATTGGCTTATAATGACTTCTTATATTGTGCCAATATAGGGGAGCAACACGTAATGGCTAATTAATGCCCCATAATCCTTATATTATGCAAGCAACCACATAATGGGCATAGCTAATAAGATTGGCTTATAAAGACTTATGTCAATTTAACAAGAATAGAAGATATAACTTGTAAGTAGGGTAGCCAATCATTTCTTGAGTCTTTTGGATTACTTACTCGATTCTTTGTAGGTATAGGACTACAATGAATCAGCACTCACAAGTAAAACATAGTATTAGAGGAGTTCATTGAGCTACAAAACAAAAAGAAGAAAAGACTGAAAAATAAACTGAAGTCTGGAGCTTAGAACTCTCGGCCTAGAGGGAGCAAATTTATAATTTTTCGTTTGAGTTGCTCTAAAATTAGGTTCATGATTCTGAGGTCTTATGTACATATCGAAAATGAGTTGTGTGCTTTGAATGCATTCAATATGTCATACATAGCATAAATCACAAATAAAGAATTAGGAATGTCAAGTGACTTCACTTTAATGAAACGACATGATGCTATAGGAAGATCTTTCCTTGATCATGCATAGTTTTTATGTGTATATGTGCATACACCCATACTTAGTACAAGTGTATACTAATCCATACATTATTACTATTTTTATCGGTGCAAGTTCTGGAGGAGATTGAAGTTTCGATGAAGCAGTTTGGATTAGCGATTTCCAAACTTTGGTAGGTCCTCTAGAGTTCGCAGATGATACACTTTATTTTTCTAGCTTTAGTACAATAGACATAGCTGGTGGATGTAGTCCAGCGTTTCATTTCAAACATTTGTTCAAGCGTTTGCTATAAGGCTGATTGGCAAACTACTATTATTATTACGATCATTTATTTCAATCGTTTAATCTATTGATAGATGGTTGTTTAGTTTGACATCATTAGAATATTATTCTATATAGTAATCATAAGAAGTCTATATATATTTCAATATGTTTTAAAAGTTTTAAATTTTCCGCAAATTTAACTATATGATTGTGATGAAACCGAAGGCTTGTGTGCGACCTCTGAGAGGTTAACGACGCCGGTCGCATTTGGATTCAAGAATCAGGGTGTGATAGAGTGACACTTGAGTAGATAAACCACTCCTTGAGATTTCAATCTAAGTTACACTCTGATATCATTGCACACAAGTTATCTGGATCTTCCATCTCTTCCCCGATGTTTTCTTGACTTTTGTGTTTTCCTTTGTCTTTGTCCTTTCTTGGAGCATGACAGTCAAAAGACCTATCACCAGTCTTCATAGTTGTAACAATTGCCTTCGAATTTCTTCTTGGCCTATTATGACTTCTGTCCATTGGACTTCTTTCTCTTTTGTGTTTGGTAAGAACATCTTCAACAATATTAACTCCAATGATTGTTGAAGTATTACAAGACCTCTTTTCGGAGGTTTTATTATCTTTCTAAACTTGAGATGAATCACAAGATCTTCAAGCTTCATTTCCTCACGCTAGTGCTTTAGATAATTCTTGAAGTCGTTCCACGAAGGAGGCAACTTCTCGATCATTGCAACCATTTGAAAAGCTTCACTTAATACCATATCTTCAACAATCAGATCATGGAAAATAAGTTTAAGTTCTGCACTTATGATCCAATAGTTTTACTATCTACCAGTTTATAGTCTAAAAACATTGCGACCACAAACTTTTTCAAGCGTGCATTTTCTGTCTTATATTTTTTCTCAAGTACATCCCACAACTCTTTCGAAATTGTCATTGCACTATAGAAATTATATAAGTAATCCTCTAAATAACACAGAATGCAGCCTTTACATAGGAAGTCTATATGTTTCCATGCCTCAATAATCATGAATTTTTCTCTGTCTAGCATTTTAGCATAAGGCACTGGAGTTTCTACGTTGGTAAATTTATACAGACCTATAGTGGTAAGCCAGAAAAATACCTGTTGTTACCATACTTTGAAATTTACACTAATGAATTTACACGATTTCTCTGCTTGCGGTACAATAGTTCGATTGGTGCAGCAACAACCACTATAACATTGTTATTTGTCATTTCTGATAAACAAAAATTGATAGTAAGCAATAACTTGAAATTGCAGACTTAAAGGAGTATAAACCATGAAGATTTTTGTCTCTACCAAAAAAACTGATTAAAATAACATACAATAATTTCCTTAAGATTGTTGTCAATCTTTGTTTGAAAACAAAAATACTGATTCCAACAAAATTTTGCAGAAACACAAAGAAATAAAAGTTTATGAGACAGTAAGAAAGATAAACATAAATTAATTCAGAAAAAACTTAAATTTGTAAACGTACCAGAACCTGGAAACTTAGAATAAAAAAATATCAAGTCCACTGAATGCATAGTATCCCCTTAAGGAAATTGTTCCCCTCTAGTATCCGAGGTTGATTTGGAATATGTCCTCCCATGATAGAATGATCTCTAACACCATCGTATTAATACCCGAAACTCTGGTGTCAGCGAACAACTCAATTGCAGTAAAGTACACGAAGAAACTTTTGTTCAAGAGAAGAAGAAGAAATTTGAAAAATTCGTAAGGAAAAATTCTGAAGAATATGGTATTTATAGGCTAGAGGAATAGGTTATGAAAGGCTCAAACCTTTTCAGAATCAACACGACCATAAAAGTTTGTAACCTTTCAAAAGGTCCTGGCTATTCCTGAAAGTTGCAATCAGGATAGTCATTTCCAAACAGTGGAAAATTTAAATAAAACAAAAAAGATTTTAAATAAAATGAGTCGCACGGACACGAGTCTGGTGGGGTTAATCAACTAAAAAGTTGAAATGTTTCGGTTAATCTCAACTAAATAATCGAAAATATTTCAGTTATCAACTAATTAATTAAAAATGTTTTGGCCATTTAATTTACTATAATTAAATTAAATACATAATTAACAAAATAATAAAAATAAATTTTGTCCAAAAAGTAATCTCTTAATCATTTTCAGAAGTCGAAGCTGAGCGAGAGACGTCGCGAGAGGTACCTCTTTTCGACCCTTTTAACTATTAGCATGTTTGTTTATATATTTAAACTCTCCTATTTTTTTTCCACTACCGATAAGGGACAAATGCATTTTCACTAAAGCATAAGAGGAATTTTTAAGATCCCAACTCTTCAAGTTTTCAACTTTTAAAATTCCTCTCTTTTTAATCTTCCCTTCATTTTCCATTAATTCTTACTATATACTCAACAATAACTTGTATGTTCCCCCCCGATTTCACTTATTTTACTTCCTATTTTTATCACTCTTGAACTTTCTCTTGTGGGTTGTTTTAATCCTTATTGTTATAATACCTCGGGAATAGGAAAGATGAGTTAGAAAGGAAAACATGCATTAGTTGATATGTACGGGCCATAGAAGAGCGTACTAAATGTGGAAAACCATTAGTAGTTCATCATAAGGATTTTGGGTTTTAGTAAGTGGGATGTACGATAGACCAAGACGGACCGTAGAATGGAAGAGAGACCATATAGGAGAGTCCGGAGCCTAAAGGGTATAAAATATTAATAAAAATTTCAAACGATATATAAAATTTTATATCAACCAAAACGGCAAAATCGCTACATCAACAGTGACTTAGTCCGCCGGAAAAAACAAAATCGCTGCCTCTGCAGCGATTTTTCTAAATGTGAATTTTTTTTTTTTTAAAAGTCACTGTCATGGCAGCGATTTTAAATTTTTTTTTTAAAAAAAATAAGGTAAATCGCTTCCAAGGCAGCGATATTTTTTTTAGAAAAATATTTTTTTTACAAAATCGCTGCCTAGGAAGCGATTTTAAAATAAATTTTTTTTATTTTTACAAAAATCGCTGCCTAGGCAGCGATTTAATTTTTTTATATATAAAATCGATGCAAAGAAAGCGATTTTAAAAAAAAATTATAAAATCGCTGAGCGATAACATATTTAATCTTTTTATATAAAATTGCTGCCAAGGCAGCGATTTAACATTTTTTTTTAAATCGCTGCCTTGGCCGCGATTTACCTTATTTTTTGAAAAAAATTTAAATCGCTGCCAAAATTTTAAAATCGCTGTCTAGGCAGCGATTTCTTTTTTTTTAAAAAAAAATCACATTTTGCAAAATCGCTTCAGAGGCAGCGATTTTGCTTTTTCCGGTGGAGTAAGTCATTGTTGATGTAGCGATTTTGTCGTTTTGGTTGATATAAAATTTTATATACCAATTTGAAATTTTTATTAGTATTTTGTACCTTTCAAGTTCTAGACTCCTATATAGGAGGCTAGTAAGATGAGTTCCAGACTTGGTGATTTTTTCATAACAAGGTTGTATTAGATAGTATATTCTCAGGGCCTTTTCGATCTAGACAAGACTCCGTGCGGCACTTGACGGTTTGCTCACGATTCTTTCACGATCTCGCAAACTCAAGTAAGCCTTTCACTACTCGGATCGCTAAGAGAAATTAGAAAGAGATACAAAGGCAGATTTTTTGGAAGAAAAGACTTGTATTCAAATGTTGGTGGATGTATTACAAATACAATGGCTACCTATTTATACTACTCTAAACTCTAAGAGTAAATAAATGCTACACTATATACAAGCCCCTAAGTCCATTCCCACAAGACATGCTTCTAAGTCTTCCAAAAAGGACTCCTAGCCTTGACTAGTCTGCCCCACGCCTAGAGGCCCTGCCCAAGCCTCTCCAAGGCTTGAAACTGCCGCCCCATCACCTGGCCAGAATACAGTAACGGCTGTGAATCGGCCAGAATAAATTAAACGGCTTAAACCGCCGAACCATCAGAACGGCCGCCCCTCCAATTCTGCCGCTAGCGCGTGCACCTTGGTCTGGCCGCCGGTTTGGGTCGCTGACCCTGCGCTGTTGTCGGCCTAGGCAGGTCGCGATCTGCCTGGGTATCTGGCGGGTCGTGATAAACTCCCCCACCTGATGATGCGACGACCGCGTCGCATTGCGTCCGTATCGGCGTTGAGTTTTGCCGGGCGACCATCAACTCGCGTACTCGATCAATCCCTTCGAGCAGCCTCTTCATCGATGTCCCGACCTTTCTCGACCCGATCTTCCGAACTTCCTCCTTCAATGGAGGCAAGTGCTCCGGCGGCTTCTTCATCACGTCAGTGTTCCTACTTGGAACCCTCTTCCTTCGCGGTGGCAAGGTCTTTCCAGCACCATTGTCTTCTCTCGAACTTGCAATGGTTGCTGCCGGTGTTAACCTTCTTCTCATGCCGACCCTCTCGAGCTTCATGGCTGTCAGTCTAGCCTGTCCCTCCGTCGCCTTCGCCTTCACCATGGGAATTGCATATTCCCTTCCTTTCTCCATGATTGTAAATTTTTGGAGATGAGGATCGATTACTGCATGGCACTGCTGGAAGAACTTCTGCCCAAGAATAACATCAAACATATTGATGGGGGCGATGATGAATTTGGATTTCCCTTGCCAATCGCCTACCGTGATGTTCACCCCGTGCACAACTCAAACTATAGGAGTCGGTGATGCGTTGACAATCCTGATTTGGGCGTTGCTTGCAGTATATCGCAACCCCAACCTCGTTGCTGCCGTCTTGGTCATAACATTGACCTCCGCACCAGTGTCGACCAACGCACGAGCAGGTTTCCCATTGACCGTGATGTCGACTGTTTGAGCCCACGCCTTAGACTTCGCAAGTCCCTTATCAACATGCTTCGGCTCCGCTTGCCTTGGCTTATCTTGCCTTGGCATCGTCGATGGTTGTTCAATCGCAGATCCGCATAGGCTTACCACGCCCAACTGCTTAGTCTCCCCGACTTCCTCTTGGGCTTTCTCTTCCTTCCGCTCACGAAGGACAGCACCAAGACTCTTCAGTTCAGGGCACCTTTTGTAACCATGCGGCCCTTTGCATATGAAGCAACCATCCTTGGAATCCCTTACCGTGTTGCCACGATCTCCGGGCTTCTTGCCGCTGGACCCGTAGGTGTCACACCTCTTGGGTTGTGGCATTTGCTCCTCGCCTTCGCCACTGTCTTCCCCACTATCATCATGACTGCCTACCTCGTCGTCCTCATCGGCACTGAAAGACTTCTCCTGCCTGAAGTCTGTCAAGGCTTCAGCCTGCGTAATGGCGTCGTCAATAGTCCTGACCTGCCGCCGTTCCAACTCCGTTCTGGCCCAGTTTTACAGCCCATCCATGAAGTAGAACAATGCGTCGTCTTCCATGAGGTTGGGAATCTGAAATGTAAGGGTGGTAAACTCCCGCACATACGCGCGTATGCTGCCCTTTTGTCTCAACTCCCGCATCTTGCGCTTTGCCTCATAGACAACGTTGCTAGGGAGGAACGCCTTCTTGAACTCCACACGGAACTGCTCCCATGTGTTCAACGTGCATGTCCCCTTTGCGATGTCAGACTCTTTACGCTTCCACCACAGCATGGCCAACTCTGAAAGATACAACACAGCAGTGTTGATCTTGTTCACATCACTACGGACCCGCATACACTTGAAATAATTTTCCAAGTGCCAAAGGAAATTATCCACCGCTTGCGCGTCACGGACGCCTTTGAAGACTGGTGGCTTGGGCGCCTCAACTCTGGCTTCCCTTTCCCGGTCACGTGATGAGGATCCACCAACCTCTCTATCCTCCTTGAGTGCTGCCACTTCGGCCTTAAGCGACTCAACTGCGCCAAGTGCTCCCCTAAGCCTGAACTCTAAGGAAGTAATGGCCTCCTTGTCTCATACTCGGCTCGCTGGCGTGCCTCCAACTCCTTCCGGACGCTCTCAACTTCCTCAAGGGAGTACTCTTCAAGAGTTTTGAGATTTCTGTCCGTTCTGTTCAAGCGCTGGCCTATGATCTCAACGGCTTGCCTCGCCATTTCGACCCTTGCAATCCACTCCGGTCCGACAGTAACGTCCACGGGCTCCTCATCGGTGTCTTCGTCACTTCCATCGACAATCTAGGGAGGGAGAGATGTTTGCCCTTTGCTTGGGGTAGGAATACTTGGTGGAGGAATACTTGGTGGAGGATCGGGCAGATTGGGTTCATTACCCGTCTGCTGCCTCTTCCCTTTCTTGTTCTTCTTGCCACCATCAGTGCGGACGTTGGGGGTGCTGCTTGCGCCGTCTCCTTCGTTCGTCATTCTCTTACGATGAACCTGCTCTGATACCACTTGTCACGGCCTTTTCGATCTAGACAAGACTCCGTGCGGCACTTGACGGTTTGCTCACGATTCTTTCACGATCTCGCAAACTCAAGTAAGCCTTTCACTACTCGGATCGCTAAGAGAAATTAGAAAGAGATACAAAGGCAGATTTTGGAAGAAAAGACTTGTATTCAAATGTTGGTGGATGTATTACAAATACAATGGCTTCCTATTTAAACTACTCTAAACTCTAAGAGTAAATAAATGCTACACTATATACAAGCCCCTAAGTCCATGCCCACAAGACATGCTTCTAAGTCTTCCAAAAAGGACTCCTAGCCTTGACTAGTCTGCCCGACACCTAGAGGCCCTGCCCAAGCTTCTCCAAAGCTTGAAACTGCCGCGCCATCACCTGTAACAGTAACGGCCAGAATCGCCAGAATAAATGGAAACGCTTAAACCGCCGAATCGCCAGAACGGCCGCTTCTCCAATCGCCGTCGCTGGGCGCCGCACCTTTGGTCTGGCCGCTGTTTGGCCGTCGACTTCGCGCCGCCGCCGTCGCCTTAGGCAGTCGCACCGCCTGGGTATCTGGCGGGTCGTGACAATATGTACCTTACGAACTTATACGGTCCGTACCTCTTTATTCATGAAAAGAAGTATGGACTTGTAAGGATTTTTTGTCTCTGTTTGTAAGAGAGGCCTTACGGAATTGAAGGTTACGACTCATAGAAGTGTGCCCCTGATCTTTGGCCTGGATTTGGATCTCCTTTAAATTGGTCTATGGATGAGCAATGCGGTCTATAGAAGTTTGTACGTATCGTACATGGTACCACAGATTCACTTCGGTGGTCTCCTCTCCAATTCCAAAGCTACTCATGAGGAATGTTTTAGGCTAAAGCTCAGATTAATATATAATATATATTAGGTTCACCTCACATGTATCCTCGTATTGAGTTCCATTCGTCCTTGAAATCGTATCTATAACCTTTAATTTGGGCTTACGACATATATATAGGTTTGTAAATAATTCCCTTTCTAGTAACTAATTGTGCAGCGATTAACGGTTCAACCTCTTAGTTATAGCGCTTCATGAAACATATATCCCCTTTGAATTTTTAAATTGTTCCAAATCATTGTAGCCTAACTTAAGAAATTTTATTATACACCAAAGTAACGTCTTCTTTGGATGTAGCCTGATATTGAGCAATGCGCGGTGATATTAGTATGCCAACCATGAGCGACATTAGAATTAAAAGGCAAGTAAAAGTGATAATGCTATTACCTTTGTGTCAACTAATATTATTGTTCTGAAAGATTCTTTATGCCATGAATTCTTATATTTGAGTCATTTTATATTTTCTATTATAAGATAATACTAGTATTATTATATAAATTTTCAGAGTAAAAATTCATTCTTTTGCAGCAGCATCCTATTGTACTTTAATGAATGAAAGTAAGCTTGAAGCATATCTATCTATATATAATAGGAGAGGAAAAGTGACCACATGTAAGCACCTAAAAAATTTAACAATTATAAATATTCAAAAAATAATTATAAAAAGATAAATGTTGATTGATTAGTTAGTGGAAAATTTCAAGGGGTGGTTTAAGTGCCACATAGTAATTTCAAATTTAAAATAAATATTAAATATAAACATTTTAATTTTAACTTTAAATTGTGAAGTGAGGGTAATTAGTTTTAAAATTTTAAAAAAATCAGGAACCGCATTAATTAAAAGAATTTTAAGGACTGATTTTATTGGGTAGTTATTAGTTTAAAATTTAAAACTACATCTTTATTTATTACAAAAAATGCAGACAATAATAATGATAATAAGGATAAAAACAACAATAATAATAATTTATAACATATATTATCTATCTATATATATAATCGAAGAAGATGAAATATCACGCGTAAGCATCTCAAAAATTTAATTATTATAAATATTCAAAAAATAGTTTTAAAAAGATAAATGCCCATAGATTAGTCGGTGGAGAATTTTAAGGGGGTTTTAAGTGCCCCATAGTAATTTCAAGTGTAAAATAAATATTAAATATGAAAACTTTAATTTCAACTTTAAATTGTGAAGTGAGGATAGTTATTAGTTTTAAAACTTAAAAAAAATCATGAATCACGTTAATGAAATGAATTTTAAGGAGTGATATTAGTGGGTAGTATTAGTTTAAAATTTAAAAATTTAACATCGTTATTTATTGAAAAAAGCAAATAATTATAGTAATAATAATAATAACAATAATAATAATAATAATCTATAACCTATATATAATAGGAGAAGTAAAAAGTAATAATTTTGAAATGATAAAACTTGATAAATTAATTTACTGGAGAATTTTATGGGGTGATTTTGCTGAAAATTTAAATTTAAAAATAAATGTGAATTTTAATTTCAAATTTTATATGGATAGCTTTTACATATAATCACTAAAAATAGCTATAATTATAGTTTGATAATTCAAAAATAGATATAATTATAGTTTGATAATTCAAATTTATATCAACAAATTATAGAAAGGAGAGACTCTAGGGAAATTAGGAGATAGAAGAGAAAGCTGAGCAAAAGTGAACATTCAATGAAATTATGAATTATATATCTATATTGATAAGATAATCAATAAAAAAAAAGCCACTTATTTTTCAGAGTTTTTATTAGGGAGGTCAACTCAACCCCCAAAAATTTGATTAAATTACGGAGGATTAATTAACCCTGAAATTTTGATACAATTATCAGGGGTTTGTCAACCTCAGTTATCCTTAGTATTCAAATTTTATAACATGACAGAGCTACTTTAAACCTCATTTTTTCCCGGAGCAACAAAAAATCTGACTATCGTACATTATCTTACTAAATCGCTTTGAACTCCATCTGTTCTCCATGTGGCGGAGCTACCTACCACCGTCGTCTTCCTCAATAGAGTGGTTGGAGAAAGGAATGGAGAGATGAGGCAGCGATGACATTGGTTGTACGGTAAGTTGATATATTTCTAATAACAGATAGTATTAAATAAATAGTATTAAATAATATTAGTATTTACTGTGTACTAATCGTAGTCCAATTAGGATTAGTACTCATTAATCCTAGTCCAATTAGGATTAGTACTCCTTCCTATATCTCCTATATATATCTCCCATGTATTCCCTTATTAGTTCAACACTTCAATACAATCAATATTCCTTCATAGTATCAAGAGCCAGAAAACCTAGATCTTCTTTTCTCTAGGTTTTTTTCTCTCTTTAGGGCACCGATCGTTCCCTCTCTTCTCTTGGCGGCATCATGACAACCGAGGTGGATCCTCTCGATTCACTTCCTTCAAGCGTTAAACTCCTTCTCAGGCATCATCATGCCCCGATTCCCAAAAATTATCGACATAAATTACCCTACATGGAAAATCACCGTTCTTACAAATTCTCGAGGCCAATTACCTTCTCAAATACGCCGATGGAAAACGTAACGCCGCCGGCGATCATCACCGCCACGGACAAATCGGGAAAAAACCAATCCGCCCATGCCGCTGAAAGCCGTGGATGGCGGATCCGATCATGTTTGATTGCGGTCATCTCTCCTACGCTCGTAAACACGTCCGATCCTACACAACTGCTTTAGCCTTGTGGACGGCCCTCGCAACACGCTATGCATCAATTTACCACTCTCATATTTTTCAATTGCGTGATCGTCTCCACACAATTACCAAAGGCACGAAAACTATGACGGAGTATTTAGACGAGGTCTCCACCATCATCACACCGACACCGCGGAACGAAATCATTCCCGAAAAAGATCTCGCTCTTGTGCGCTGCTCGGGGCTCCCATCGCCTTACTCCTCCATTAAACAGCGATTCGCATCAGTCCAACGCCCGCTGACCTGGCTACTCTCCTCGCGTGGCTAAAAAGTGAAGAAATCAACGTGGATCTAGAGAGCAAACTTCTTCTCCGAGAAGCCGCCGCATGGAGCCGCCATCGCCTCACCGCAAGCCGTAACTATCGCGGGCGTGGCGTCGGGCAAAGTAGCCGCGCGCGGCACGGCAGAACAAATGAGGTCGCGGGCGCGCGGTCGGCAGGGCCGTCCGTCAGACGACGGTCAAAGAAGACGGCAAAGAATAACAACACCGCACTCCTTCGGCAATGGGCGGGCACGGCACTTACGAGCCGGATCGGCCAACTTGTCAAATCTGTCAGAAAACAGGACACACCCCTGTTCGTTGCTGGTTTCGGTATGAGGAGAGCCGAAATAGTGATAACCGTGCCAATTATGCATCTCAAGCCGGCCCTTCCTCTGAATGGCTGTTGGATACTGGGCCAACATGCACGCTATTTCTGATCTATCCAAGCTTAACGCTCCAAATCCATATCATGGCTCCAATGGTATTACTGTTGGCAACAGTGAGTCCCTTAATATTTCTCACACTGGCACGGGTACCATTAAAACCCCCACCGTTATCTTTCACCTAGGTAACCTTACCCACGTCCCTTCTATTAAAACCAATCTCCTTTCAGTTCACCAATTCACAAAAGACAATAATTGTTCACTCTTGTTCACGTCTAATGATTTTCAAATCCTAGACAATACTACCAAGAGGGTGATTTTTCAGGGCCCCTATGAGCATGGTCTGTACGTTCTTCCTGGCACAAGTTCGTCTGCCCGCCCAGTTTCAGAAAGCGTTCCTGTGGCTCCGGTGGCTCTTTCGGCTGATGGTCACAGTATGTTGTGGCACAGTCGTCTGGGTCACCCGTCTACTCAAATAATAAATTCTTTAATGTCTCAATTAGGTTTTTCTTCCATTCATGTAAACAATTGTGACTCCTATTCAATTGCTAAATCTCATAAATTACCTTTTACTTTATCTGAGAAGCGTACAACTGCACCTTTTCAACTTATTCATTCTGACATATGGGGTCCTACTGCTGTTCCTTCATTTGCTGATTTTTGCTATTATATTTGTTTTGTGGATGATTTTGCAAAATACACTTGGTTGTACCCACTAAAACACAAATCACAGGCATACACCACCTTTGTCACTTTTGAAAAAATGGTCAAAACACAATTCAATTCTCATGTTAAACTTTTTCGAAGTGACAATGGAAAGGAATATGTCAATAACATCTTTGGCCAGTTTCTGCAATCCCTGGGAATTATACATCAAACCTCCTATCCATACACTCCCGAACAGAATGGGGTGGCTGAGCGTAAGCATCGCCATCTCATTTAAACGGTGGTTACTCTTCTACATCAATCTCATCTCCTTGTCTCCTTTTGGGTAGAAGCTCTAGCCACCGCAAACTACCTCATTAATAGAATGCCCAGTCACACTCTCTCCAACAAATCACTCTATCAACTCCTTTACCAAGAACTTCCCAATTATACCAACCTCCGCGTCTTTGGGTGTCTTGCCTACCCTTGGCTACGCCCTCATATTACTCACAAATTACAACCCCGATCCCGTCCTTGTATTTTTTTTGGGCTATCATACTACCTCCAAGGGTTATCGCTGTCTTGACCCACAAACTCATAAAGTCTACATATCTCGTCATGTCAAATTTGTCGAAAATGAGTTTTCCTACGAGTCTATTTCCTCCTCCACAAATACATCATTCATTGGCGTCCTTCCCCTTTTTCCAACATACTCACAGGGTCCCTCACCACCTTCCCCCACACCTCCACCCACTTCCCAACCACCCCTCATCACCCCTTGGACCGTCACCCACAATACACCCGCAACCACCACCCACACTCACAACAAACCCGAACCACCCCATACCCACAACATCTCCAGCCCGATCCGTTTTGGGTCCTTCCCGGCCACCCCCGAATCACCACCACCCGTGCCATCCCCCAATACTCATCCCATGTTAACCCGTGGCAAAGCCGGTATCTTTAAACCCAAAACCTTGCAGGCTACAATACTACCAAATACACCCCTTCCCGATAGTGAACCAACAACCTACTCTGTTGCCTCAAAAAATGCTTATTGGCGTCATGCTATGGATGACGAGTTTAAGGCTTTGACTGATCAGAAAACTTGGGTCCTTGTACCTAAGCCCCATGGGCGGCACCAGTGAAATTTGTAAATGGGTGTACAAAATTAAACACAATGCAGATGGCAGTATTTCCAGGTACAAGGCTCGTTTGGTTGCTAAAGGCTACAATCAGGAGTATGGGCTTGATTACTCCGAGACATTCAGTCCTGTTATTCGGCAGGAAACCATTCACCTCGTACTGTCACTCGCCATGCGCAACAATTGGCTCATCAATCAGCTGGATGTTTCCAATGCTTTTCTTCATGGCATGCTTGATGAAACTATCTACATGACGCAACCACCGGGCTATGTTGATCCCCGCTTCCCTCAACATGTTTGCAAACTCCAGAAGTCTCTGTATGGGCTCAAGCAAGCCCCCCGTGCTTGGTACACACGTCTGAAAATGTTCCTCCACGGACTCGGCTTCACGTGTTGCGTACACGACACGAGTCTGTTTACTCGACATTCAGCACACGGTACAGTAATTCTTCTTGTCTATGTAGATGATATCAGTATTACAGGCTCTACTGCATCTCTGATTCAGGATGTCACTCGAGCTATGCATACTACCTTCAAAATGAAGGACCTTGGCCTGTTACATTATTTTCTAGGAATGGAGGTTTCTAGGACAGGCAGCGGCTTGTTTCTTCATCAGTCAAAATATGCTCGAGATCTGTTGCAGAAAGCTGGACTGGAAAAATGCACCAGTCAACCAACACCGATGGCAGTCTCTTCGTCTACGAATGGAGCCGACACCCCCTTTGCCGATATCACCCACTTCCGCAGCCTCATTGGGGCTCTACAAAGATTTGGCCATTACCCGCCCCGACATCCAATTTGTCATTAACCGAAGTTGCTCAGCGCATGCATCAACCAAGTGAACATGATTACCATTGTCTAAAACGCATTCTCAGGTGCATTTTTGGCACTCTTGGTCGTGGTTTACTCATTCGACCCGGGGACTTGGAGCTTCGGGGTTTCTTAGATTCAGATTGGGCGAATGATAAAAATGACAGAAAATCTACATCGGGGTTTCTCATTTTTTTTGGGGCCAAACCTGATCTCCTGGTGTACAAAAAAACAACCCAAGGTCTCTCGGTCCTCGACTGAAGCTGAATACTGCGCCCTTGCTCTTCTTGCTGCTGAGACCATGTGGGTCACATATATTCTTCGCGAACTCCGCGCCACTCACACTGTTCCTGCTCTCTATTGTGACAACAAATCAACCATCTGTGTGGCCAAGAATTCCGTCCTACACACCAGAATGAAGCATGTTGATACGGATTGTCTCTTTGTTCGCGATGAAGTTCAGGCCGGCACCATGACTGTGCAGTATGTACCCACTGAAGAACAACCGGCTGATATTCTCACCAAGCCTCTCCCCATCCGATAACACGATTACCTCAGTTCCAAACTTCTGTTCGCTTCCGCTCAGCTCAGCTTGAGGGGGGATAATAACAGATAGTATTAAATAAATAGTATTAAATAATATTAGTATTTACTGTGTACTAATCCTAGTCCTATTAGGATTAGTACTCCTTCCTATATCTCCTATATATATCTCCCATGTATTCCCTTATTAGTTCAACACTTCAATACAATCAATATTCCTTCAATTTCACATCCCTAGCCAAGAGGAGCTTCTCGAAGGTTTCTAATGGCAAATCCATGTAGTATCTGTATTGTATGTCATTATTCTGGGTTGTTACTATAATCAAATCACTAATGTTCTGCATCCATTGCTTCTCAATTTTAGGATTCGTTCTAAATTAGATATAGAAATCTTAGAAGATGAGCCAACTCCCTCTGACACGTTACTATGCATTTTCAATCTGTAAATTAACTTGAGGTTTTTTTGTCAACTTTGAATTGCTCTAGAATGTTTAGACATTTGTATTCTGATTATAAATTATTATTTTTTCAGAAAAGGCTCCGATTGGTAAATCAAATGATTTCTTTCGAGATCTGTATCCTCCAGCATCGTCATCAGAGTGTCTCCAAATTCAAATTTGATGTGGCATGTGTTTGTTGGGTCCTTGATTTCGCTGCCGGTGATGGAATCAGTCTGCAATATCTTTTTTGCGTTTAGGTTTGTTCTTCGTGTTTATTACTTTTACTTTCTTAGGCAAAATATGATAGTAGTTCTAATCAAATGATTGGACTAAATCAAATCCTTAGTTTAACTATCAAACATCTGTGGATTTTCTTCAATGTTTTATTCTCATCTGTTTTCTTTTTTTAGAAGTTACTGTTTAAGTTGTTAATTTGTACTCCACTTTGTTTTAGAATTGATTGATGATGTTAAGACCTAACAATTGCAAGGTTCAATAATCTACATGCAACTACTTATAAGAAGTGGGCTCTGTCTCTCAGAAAACCATTGTTTTTGCTTACATTTGATAGTTAGAGAGGAAAACTTTAGACACCAAGGACGTGAATTAGTGGTCAATGAAACATTAGGTGATTTCTTCTTCACGACACTAAGGACATGACTTAGTGGATAGAATTACTTGACCAATGGTTGTAGCTAAACTAGCCATGTTCCATGACCAAAACTATCAAAATTATTAGGGCTGTCTAACCAGTTTCATTATGTATAAGCCTATATACTTGTATCTAAACTAGCCATGTTCTATCAATATTGTGCTAGTTTTTTGTTACTATGTTAAATTGAGAATTGCGAGTTTTGACATAGAGACTAAATAGGTACTTTTAGAAAGTGTATTTCGGTCATTACTTAACAAACTACTCTTCTTGACAGAGTAAACTAGGAGATCATGTCACACTATTGGACCCAATTTGCAAATTGTTGATTTTGAATGGGAAGACACCACAAACTAGGGTACACTTAGCTATGTTATCAAATACATGAAGATGATCTTGTGCATAAATTCCCCTTTGTTTCGATTTGTTTGAGTCTTGCTTTCTTTTTTCAGTTCGTTTAAAAACTGTCTTCTTTCACCCTAGTTTTTTATTTTTGAGTGAAAAGAACCAGTAACTTGGAGACTTCATGCCTTGAAGTCCTCAGGGATTTAGTTCTCTACCTCATCAAGGAAATTTATTGCTCAGTTGTTTAGACTTATGGCCTTGAAGTTTTCATTAAAAGTGAGTTGCTTTTATGATGATAATCTTGATATCTACCTATAGCACTAATATACTTGTAACTCTTGTTCAATCCAAAGCAATTTTAAAAAAAAGTAGTGTGCTCTTGTTCTCTCAAGTATACTTGTTCCTTTTTACCTGATTCAGACATTCAATTCGTTACCTTTCTTCTACAATTCGCAAAGTCCAAAGGACCTAACAGACCAGCAGGTTAAAAGCTGAAGGTCAGAACCAAAATGAGGGGTACTATAAACTTTATTCTATTCAAATTCGATACTTAGTTGTGCTAAAACGAGGGCTTTCTTTTTCTTCTCTATCTTTGGCCTATATTAATATTGTCTTATTCTAAACTTGAAGTGCTTGTTGTCTCTTTTGTTCTTAGTCTTTATATTGTCTTACTTCCTTAAGATTTGATATTAGGGATATCCAAATGTCTGGCAAACTGGAATCTTTTTTCAGCAGGCCAAGGATTGAGCAGTGCTTATTCTAAAGTTGCTATTTTTTTTCTAATGTTTTTTGGTTATTTGTTAATCAGATCTGAAGTAGCAAGAAGAAAAAGATGAAGGCTTTTCATTTATCACCGGGACAAGCTATGTTTCCAGTGAGTTTTCTTTTTCTCGTTCTTTATCGACTGGTAATCAACTGTGTTGTGAAACTCCACCATTCAATATTTTTACTAGGTGGTAGCCATGTGTAAAAGGAGGTGCATACATTGTAAACTTAATGTCGGTCTCATCTACAACTTCTGTTGCCTATCTGTGTTATGAAAATCAGAAATTACTGGTTATAATAAATCATTCAGAAACACGAAGTAACTGAGATTTTTAGAACCAGTAAATAAGATGAACATAAATTTATTTATAAAAATAATTAAATCTGTAAAACTTACCAGAATCTGGAATACTCTTTTAAATAATTAAATCTCTTCTTCTTCTTTTTTCAGTGGGAAAAGAGTCATATCGCTTTTCATTCGAGTATGGCTTGTCCTGTGGTACTTACCGTCCTTTGTCGTGATCATATTGTTCATAACTATTGATATCGTATTTTACTCTCAACAGGATTTATTCAATGCAACGGGATCCTTGTACGTTGCAATGTTGTTCATTGGAGTTACAAAATAGCACTGCTATCCAACCAGTTGTTTCCGTTGAAAGATTGAGTATAGTATGCTATCGTTTTGAAATGTTTTGAAATCCTTGCTCGATCAAATTATTTAAGGGCAACTTTCGCATATAGCAAATAAAATATTCATATTTGTATGCTATATCAATGTTTGCATAATTGCGCTCCGTAGCAAACATAGAAACTGTATAATTCGCTATACATATACAGTTGAAGAAAATTGTTTAAAACGAAGTGTATAAAACAAGAAAGAGAAAGACACTTGGATAGAAATCTGTATAAAAACGAAGTCTGTAAAACGAATTATATTATTATAAATGTATAGAACAATTATATACAATTTGAATTTGTATAAAATGAGAAAGAGAGAGAGACAAAAGAGAATTGACAAGGAATATACAATTGAATCGAATTGTATAAGACGAGAAAGAGAGAAATTAGATCCAATTTGAAAATTGTATAAAATGAGAAAGAGAGAAAGGCACAAGAAACTGGGTAGAAGAGTATTTTTATTGTATAATTATAAGTGTATAGGACGAAAATATATGTATTTGCATGTGTATATACAATTTTCTCACGCTTTATACAAACAGAAATGCAATTTATATATTTCGCTTCTGTTTGTATAAGTGAGAAAGGCGAGGGTGGCGAGCGAGATTTGGGAGAGTGGTGAGCGAGATCTGGAAGAGGGGAGAGAGAGGAATAAAAATATATGCATTTATACAATTTTCTCTGCTTTATACAGTTAGAAATAATTTTTATACACTTGTGTTTGTATAAAAAGTGAGGAAGCGAGCGAGAGATTGGTGGAGAGTGGCGAGCGAGATATTTGGGAGAGAGACGTCTGACAATTTTTTGCAAACGTTTGCTATGGATCACAATTAAATCAAACCCTAGCTACTCCATTTATTTTAGGTTATTAGTTTGCTATTATATACAATTTTTCTATTATTTAACCTTTTTTCGTTGTTTTGTCTTTAACATGCAAATTCTTTGTCCAAGTGTTAGCATAGAAAGGAAAGACGTCGTTTCAGAAGATTCTTGTAGTCGTAAAATAAATGATATGTTTCAATTTAGTTTGTAAAAATTATTGTACACTTTATTATATACTTTTTTGGTGAATATGATGTTATTTTTTACTACTAATATGTCCTTTTAGGTTTGACAACGATGCATATGTTTGTTAATAATTTATTATTAGTATCTAAAATTGAATATTTCTGGCAAATGCTATAAAAGGTTATACTTCATAAATTGCGGGGCGTGGGGGAGGGTGTGTGTGGTTGGGGGTGGGTTTAAGCTCCCGTTAATTTTAATGTAGGGGTTTTGACTCCTCTGAGTTCACTAATTGTTGGTGTTCTAACCCCTATAATTTGAAATGCGGTTGGGGTTCAAAACCCTTGCTAGTTAACCCCTGCTAATAGTACCAGGAGTTGCCAAGGAACGCCCACGACTTAATGGTGACATACCTAATTGCGGGAGTTTAATCAACTCCCGCAACACTAAATTGTGGGGGTTAATAGCCCCCAAAATTTGTGCCTTTTTTGAAAGTTTATTATACATATGTAATCCTATATAACAAGAGATATTGAGAGATGGAGAGCAAAGTTGGGAGAGGGGAAGGGAGAGGCGAGCAAGATTTTGAGAGAGGTGAGAGTGAGGGCAGAGAGTGGTAAGGACGTGAATTATTGTATATGTATATAGGTTAGATAATTGTATATTATACATATGCACTTAAATATATGACAAAAGCGATTGGGAGAGAGAAGAGAGAGTTGAGCGAGGTTGGGAGAGGGGGAAGAGAGGCGAGTGAGATTGGGAGAGAGGAGAGAGAGAGAGAGGGCAAAGAATTGGAGAGCGGTGAATTATTGTATATGTATATGTTAGAAAATTATATATTATACATATGTATTTGCATATTCTGGCGAATCATACATATACAAAATACAAACTCGAAATCTGCCCACATAATTAATGTATAATGTTAATCACTAATGGTAATTATAACAAATATCGTGGGCATGATGAGTAGTTAAATAGTATAAGTTTTCTAAATCGGGTAATTTTTCCTATGAAGCGATGATTGTTATTAGTTTTAAAATTAAAAAAAAAATTAATGAAGAATTTTAAGGACTTTAGCCGGTAATTATTAGTATAAAATTTTAAAAATACAACTTTTATCATAACAAAAAATGCAGCTTTTATATATATATATATATATATATATATATATATATATATATATATATATATATATATATATATATATATATATATATATATATATATATATATTGTAGGTATGATGAGTACTTAAATAGTATAAGTTTGCTAAACCGCGTAATTTTCCTTTTGAAGCGAGGATTGTTATTAGTTTTAAAATTAAAAAAAAGATTAACGAAGAATTTTAAGGAGTTTAGCCGGTAATTATTAGTATAAAATTTAAAAAATACAACGTTTATCATAACAAAAAATGCAGATTTTTATATATATATATATATATATATATATATATATATATATATAATTTTAAAACAGTTATAGAAAATATGAAATTAGTGGAAATCTGAATTTATTATTAAAATTTAAAAAAGCAATTTTTTTAAAAGGTTGAAAATTTTAGTTTAAGGATATATGCTCAGATAATGCAGGAATTACCAATTTATAATTCTCTGTTTATTTTGTTTTTAATGGTAACTTTTATTTTACAACACACGTTCTTAATATATTTTGTATTACAAATGATTTTAAATAATTATTACAATCAGTTGAAAATTTTATCAATTATTTAATTTTTATAAAAATTAAAATATAAATTACAAATAAGTTAAATACACATTAACATAACTCCACTTTTATTTAAGAACTAGTTTCGGGGTACATGCATTGCATGTATATCCAAGCAAGGATTGATTCATGTTATGATTTCTAGCACTTCAAATATTGAGCATAAATCTATGTGTAAAAAATTACTAAATTGCAACAAATCATCAACATGAACCATGAGTCATTTAGTACAAAACTAAACATATAAGATATGATTTTTAGACATTAATAATAGAATCAATAGTGAGAAAAACATATTAAATAAAACAGTGACAAAACTAAGATTTTTACTAAAAAAGGTTCAAAGTATGAAGAACTAAACACACGAAGGTTTAACATCTACTATATATACATAAAAAAGTTATTTAAACCATATGTATAAACCACAGATTTAAACCATATGTATAAACCACAGAGGGTTTGACTGAACCCTCTCGGCCTTATCTGACTCCCTCGAATCCCGATAAAACATATGGATCAAGAATGATGCTTTCAACTTCATCTCATATCATTTTCTGATAAGATTGTGCTTTGCAATAACAATAAAAATAAGTGAGTAGATCCATTTTCCAATCAGGGCGACTTGCATTTTCCTTAAACTTTTGTAACACATAAATGTATGTGCCAGGTAACTCTTCCAAATCTCTATGACTTCATTGCATCATATGTTAGCTTTTAAATAACTTTAGGAAATGATTGTTCAAATTAAATACATTTTATACGCCAACGTATTCTATCATTATAGATGAAAGTTAACATTTGAAATCACTTATCTGTTTATTCAAATTAATTAAGGAAACCAGTGCATTAATTTAAAATAGTAGATTATACATGCATTTGAATCTAATCCATATATTGAACCACTTAAAGTAACCTTTCAAATTCTTAACCTTTTGAGAGTAACTAAGAAAATTAATGCATAGTTTTTTAAAAGAATGAATTATATTAATTTAACATCTTTTTACTTTTAGTATTTAGTATAATATAATTATATAATATCATTAGCTATTTAATAATTAATTATTTTATAATATTATGATTGAATATAGGGGCAAAATGGTAATTCAATTTTGAATGTTGGAGCTTGCCACTTATAATAATATATGATAGACAGAAAGAAAAAAACTATCAATCCAAAAGAAAAGAAAAAGAAAAAGAGATAATCCACATCCTTGAAAAAACACAACATTAGCCATGATCAACTACTTAAAATAATTAATTTAAAATCACCCCTCCTTTGTGCCCGAGTTCGAACCTCATTAAGCATATATTTTTTTAAAGAAAAGAAAAAAATTAATTTGAAATTTAAAATTCAAATTTCAAGAGATAACTAATCGTATCCTTAAAAATCATCTAAACCTTATAACGCACGTCTTTGAAAAAAAAAATACTGCTTCATATTCATACCTTCTTATAATCAACTCTTCAAAATATGATTCCAAACATGTGTTCAGAAAAAACGATATCCAAACAAAAATAGGATTCAAACGAAAATATGATTGCACTCACTAAGATCATAAAAAGAAAGAATAATTCTATTGATGTATTATGTGTCTATATATGCGCTATTTGTTCTGTATAGGGATCACCATCTCTCCAATGCGAAGAAAAAGAAAAAGCAAATGATGATAGAAGAATAGATGATTTTTCAAGAATTTCAAGAATAAGAAGGTTTAAGTCAACTTTTTAAATTCATCTTTTGCGTTTTCTTGATTAATTTTTATTTAATTCTTCTTCTTCTTTTTCTTATTATTATTATTATTATTATTGAGACAATTTAAATTAATAATTTTGAATTCAATTTTACAACTTTAAATTGAGAAAAATTATGTAACGCCCCAAGGGTACACTCTAGAGTTACACGGCGTACTTGACCTCTCGAAGGTCTTGTACAAGCCTTTTAGCTATCATTCATTACATAGTTATGAAAAGTAGTGCCGGATTAAAATTTTTCATAACATAACTAAAAAGAGACTCTTTTATAAAACTAAGGAACAAGTCTCATCATCACAAGCAACCTTAGACACGTCTTAATATCATAGAGTCACGACTCTTTACTTTGAAAGAAAACATACTAAGTCTTATACAAGTTGTTGACATAAAGAAAACTAAAAGAAACATAGTCTATGTCCTAAAACATATGAGGAGACATCCATTCTCGAGAGAATCAACTTCCCAAACTTCACCTTCTCATAACCTTCACTTGCCTTTGAAATTTAAAAGAGTATGGAGTTAGTACAAACTTTGTACTAAGTATAACATTATGCAGAAACATGCGAAAAGATGACATTTTAGTTGAACATACTTTTGATGCTATTATAGTAAAACCTTCATGAATCAAGTTTACAAAGCATCATACCATTCATCATTTATCATACAAGGTAAAACTTCCATAGTTCTCAACATATAGTCACATTTATCAAGTAACCCATTTATCATTTAGACTTTCCTATCCAAAGTTATCCTAAGACTCACCTAGGTAAGACATGAAGATATCACCAACACAACCTCTTCAATACACACCTAAGCGACCTTTAACACTACGAAGGACAAACATATTTCATTCCAACTCAACAAGTCAACATTCATTACTAAAGGCACTAGAGGAAACAAACATGCATTTAGTAACTTCACATAAAAATCATCATCCAAGACAACCCCCAAGTTCGCTAGTGCAATGTGAAAGTAGCGTCCCATTCTATTACTTCCACTTAGTGTTCCTTAGGAATCACCTTAGGCTAGGCACATCACATTCATAATTTAAATAGCTTTCATCACATTAGACATAACGTCAACATACTTTATTAACATAGACATATAGTCAACATGCTTCATTGAAATAATGTAGCAACCCTTTCATTCATTTTCATATAAGTATACACCAAGACTCTCTCCAAATGTCTACTTGTGCAATGGATAGATATTGTCCCATTCAACCACCTACCCTAAGTAGTACATGTAACTTTTTTACAATCCAAGACGTGTTCTAGAGCCTACCCTTAGTGTAATAAGGTCTAGACACCGTTCTAAGGTCCATTTTTAATGAATATAAGTCATTTAGGAAGTCTAGAAACCAAAATGTCCAAGAACGTCCATGACGTCCGCAAACTAGTTCAAGGAGGTACTACCGTGCCTTGGCCTATTTGAATAGCTTTTAAAAATTGGAAAATGATGATAATTAGCGAGTTCTTATGAAATGATATGTGGCATATTGGTAAGTTGAACTTTGGCATAATAGACTCATGAAAAATATGTTGATCTCATGTTGTTATTTTGAGAAGGGAATTCCTCATATTTGATGTTTGGGCCTTATGTGTGGTAATTGAAGTTTTTGAATTGTCTTGTTTAAATGATATGATTTTTGTTGTATTGTATTGTTGTTGGTTAGGATGCTAGTGTTGAGTATATTCCTTCATTTAAAAGAGTTTTAGGCCTTATTTGTTTGTACTTAATGGAGGTCTGAATCTTAATCATTTAGATTCAGCCTATTAAGTATGTTTGGGTTTTAGGTCAGAATCTGAATCATTCAGATTTAGCCCATTAAGTTCATGATTTGTTTTATTTTTTTAAAAAGTTTCTTAATGGGTCTGAAGAGGTCCGAATGAATCAGATCTGTAGGAGACTCTTAACAATATTCAGACACATTTAATAAGTTATTAAATAATAAACTATCGCTTCTCTGCTGTAAGCGTGTCTTTTTATCTCATAACTAAAAACTTCCTTCTATATTTCCTCAATCAAACATGATTTTTACCCTCTTCAACTGGTAAGTTTCATAAATCCTTTCAAGTTTTTCTTAGTTATAATGCACAAGTACCCCTCAACCTATGCCCGAAATCTCAGATACACACTTATACTATACTAAGGTCCTATTACCCCCCTAAAATTAGTTTATTAGTAATTTTCTTACCCTTTTTGGCATACGTGGCACTACTTGTGGGCCCAACATTAGTTGACTTATTTTCAAGTTAGTACCACATAGGTAGAAAAGCGGTGGAAAATTACTTATAAAATAAGTTTAGGGGGTAATAGGATCTTAGTATAATACAAGTGTGTCTTTGAGATTTCAGACATAGGTTGAGGGGGTCGTTATGCACTTTCCATTTTTTTAATATTAATAATTTTCTTGTCTTGACTGTGTCAAGAAAACTGTTGATGTATCTAGGTTTTTGAATGAAAAAAATTGTACTTCCAAATCATGATTATTAAAACTTTTAAAACTTTTTTTTAATCAAAAGTAATTTATTTTGTTGAAATACAATTTTTATAATATTTTATTAATTTAGTGTTAATTTGACATGCACATTCAGATATTGAAAACAAACAACATTAACTATTTAGTGTTCAGATTTAGAAACCATATCTAAATATTCAGACGTGTATGTATTTCAAAACACCTGAATCTTAATGCAAATCTTAATATTCAGATGTGTATTGAGATTCAGACCTCTTAATCTTAATGGAAATAAATGAGGCCTTAGTGTCATTCGGGTACGAATGTTCCTAAAGGGGGGGGGGGGGAATAATGTAACACTTTGAAAATTCAAGACTGTTTTAGATCCTAACCTAAGTGTAATAAGGTAAAAACACTGTTTTAAGGTTCATTTTAATGAATATAAGTAATTTAGGAAGTCTATAAACCAAAACATCCAATAACATCCATGACGTTCGAAAATTAGTTCAAAGAGGTACTAGCGTGCCTTAGCCTATTTGACTAGCTTTCAGAAGTCGGAAAATGATGAAAATTGGTGGAAGGGTGTAAAACATGCGTTTAAGATGATTCATGGTCGAAAATTCTGGGTATGACTCATCAAGAGGACCAACCAAGGGCCCTTGAGAAGGACCGTTGCAAGAGTAGGCAAAAACTGTCAAGACACAGTGTCACCAACGGATGCCACAGAGGGACCGTTGGTGAATCGAAGGGGCTCCTATGCCACTCGTCGATGGACACTTAACCAAAATCTTGGAAGGTTCATTTGCATAGTCTCTGACATAGATGACGGATGTGCAGCACGGAAGGGCACAATGGCCGTCGATTGACCCAAGATCCCTGGATTGTGGTGTCGTCTATGGTCACTGTAAAATGCTGCCCGTTTTTAATTAGTTCGAAACAATTTATTAAGGGGTTGTTTAGTTAGTTAGGGGTTAAGGGAAGTCTAATTAAATTGATTAACTCCCCATATAAATACTCCAACCCCATTAGATTAACCTAAGCTCTCATAACTCACAAACCCAAATTCTCTTCCTTCTCTCTTCTTTCTCTCTTTGGTGAAGAACTCCATTGAAGACAAAGCTAGGGGAGGCTTTTAGGGGCTGTAAAGGGACAAATTCACCATCAAACATTAAGGTATGAGATCTAATTTACCTTTGAGACCTCTTTCCTGAAAGGGTTCCTTCAAAGTATTTTCAAAAGTTGAGTTTTCATATGGGTCTTTTCCAGTCTCAAAAATTAATGTTATGAATTGATTTGTTTGTGATTTATTTTGGATAATATGAATAGATTAACATGTATTCTAAATTAATTATGATATATCTTGATGGTATGGTCTAGTTTGTAGAAGATGACCTTTACCCCTTAACCCTAGGTTATGATCTTGATATGAAATACTTTATATTGGTTCAATTGACTTGGTTATTGGTTGAATTACTACTATATGATGTTGTTATACTAATCATGAATGAAATAGGGTGAATTGCAGTATTTCATGCTAGTTCTTGAGAAATAATCTAGGTTATGAAGTATGTTGTGAATTGACCTAAGTATCTTATCTTAAGCTATGAACTAGTGATGAATTGTGATGTAGTGATAAATTAGCCTTGTTATTATGATAGTTATTGTTCTATGATAAGACTATACCGTAATTGGGTTGAATTAAGTGTTGATGGTAAGATCTTGATGATGGATTATGAAGGAGACTTGGTAAGCCTAATGATCCATACTCTTTAATTCAAATTATGGTTAATTATGATTAAGTCGTGATGTTGTGTTGGAGTATGCCTTGTATTAGGATTGATAGGGTGGTATGATGTTGAATTAAAATGCATTGACTATGATTGTGAGGTTGATTAAGATGCAAATTTTATAAGGATGGTGATGACTACCAATGTGTCTTATCATGAATGAATATGTAAATGTGCTAGCCTCACTTATATGAATTATAATGAAAGGACTATACTTATGCAATTCTTATTAAGCTATGATGACGATGACTATACAAGGGAAAGACCCTATGAACTATAATAAGTTATGAAGATTAATAAAGACATTAAATACATTTCAAAGAGGGACTTAGCTTAGCGCCTAGTGAACTTGACAATGAGAGGTCATGACTTCCCATAGAGGAAGATTCACCCTATAGTTCTACATGTGGTGTTAAATCCCCAATAGGGGATACTCATCCAATATATTCCCATAAGAGGAGGCCCCACTTCCCAAGTGGTATGTGGAGGAATTATACCTATCTCTTAGTTCTTGAACTATGTTGCCCCCATAGAAAGACTATCTCGTGGATCCACCTAGAAATCTAGGTTTAATGTTTGGTTTTACTTTGGCCGGTAGACCACCTCCCATAGGTTGAAGGTTTTACAACACCGTATTCCACACTTAGGGTTTGTGGTCTATGTCTGTTAAGGCAAGTGTTCCCTAAACTAAAATGAAGTAATGAAGTATAAACTAACTAGGGTGACTTGAGCAGTTTGACTTAGCCTAGGTAAGGGTATGAGACTCTACCTATTCCTTGCACTAGTTGGCCTTGATGGAAGCTTTAGAAGGTTGATATTATGTATGTATATGATAATGAATGCAAATGATGATAATATGATGGCTTTACATGTAAATTATATTATATGGTGATTGATATTTTTATGAACATGTATATGGTCTATATTGATAAAGTATGATGGTATGTCTTCCTAAAGGTTATATGATGTGAAGTTGGATATTATTTATGGTTGGTTACTTGATTAAGTAAGGTTATGGGGATTGCTTGGTTATTGTACTTGTTGACTTTATGAGGATTCATGAGTAGTTGTATTGCTTTATTATGTTACGATGAGATCTTATTCATGCTTGTGATGTTATTACTTGATGATAGGGTTGGACTAAATTATGGGTTCAAGTATGTTGATATGCATGTTACTTGCTTGACTTAGTGATATGCCTTGTTGATAGGTATGGGTTGCTTGATTATGCATAAGACTTTTAAGAGGTAAAATAACATGTTTTAACTAAATGTACCTTTTTAGCATGATTTGATCTTATATGTGAATATGGTCTCGTACTTAGTAAAAGTGGTGTACTAATCCCATTTTCTACCTTTCCCTCCAACATTTTAGGTTTCGGTCGTTGAAGGCTCTTTAAGACGAATTGAAGAAGACTTGGAATTTATCAATCATCCAAGTGGGTAGGTCCTTACTTTCCGAGGGCGATGCTACATTTTAGGTTTCGTTCGTTGAAGTCTCTTTGAGACGACTTGAAGAATATTGGACTTTCTCAATCATCCAAGTGGGTAGGTCCTCACTTTTCGAGGGCGATTCCAATATCGAGCTTATGAAGTTGTTTTAGTTTTAAGACTCTTATGTTCTTTCTCTTTTCATTTGAGTATATATTGTATAAGCCTATACGTGGCTCTTTTACTTTGATGTATGGACTATGCCCAAATTGCTAATCTTTTTAGATGGTTATGAGATGAGATAATATTTGAAGACTATGTTCTATGTTATACATGCAATTATGTGCAATAAAAGTAAAAAACTATGTAATCTTCTTATACGAAGGGTCTATTTATACTAGATAAAAATATATTATATGTATGTAGAGGTCTATGTAAACCTCAATATAGAAGTAATAAAATGTTTTAAATATTTCTGCATTTTTTACCTATGAATGTATTGATGAATGCTCAAAGCGGACGACTACGCTGGTAACGTCTAGGGGTGATCCTCGGATGTGACAAACTTATTATCAGAGCATGAAGTCAATATCTTGATGTTGATGTCTCTCCAAACCACGTCTATGTAGGTTCGTACTTATAATTGTGAAGCACGCCACACTTATGAATAGGAATCTATGTGATACTTAGGAAACTCTCTCTTTCTTGGAAATCCAATATCGTACCTCTAGAGTATACTTTTTGTGTGCTTCCACCAAAATCTTGTATTTTGGTAATGGGAAATGAATACTCGAAGGAATGCAACTCGAAGACTTGAGGAAGAGATTTCCAATGCGGAAGTTCCTCCACGTGGTGATCAAGTCCCTTCTCTTGAAGAAGATGTTAATGTTGAACAAGCTCCAGTAAGTCCTCCACCTTTGAGGGAGGGTAATATAAGGGCTGCTCTCTTCCAAATGTCCCAAGCCATTTTTACTCAAGCCCAAACTGCCAGTACTTAAGCCCAAGATATGACGACCCAAGCTAACCGGGAGGATGCACCCCGAGCAAATCAACAAGTTACTACCTTGGCCTCCCATCTAAGGGATTTCACTGGTATGAATCCTCCTACTTTCTATGGGTCCAAGGTTGAAGAAGACCCCCAAGCGTTCATTGATAAAGTCTACAAGATACTCTTTGTTATAGGGTTGACTACTAGTGAGAAAGGCTGAGTTAGCCACTTACCAACTCAAAGATGAGGCTCAAACTTGGTATGTCCAATGGAGGGACAGTAAGCCTCTAAGGGGTAGACCGGTGACTTAGGAGATCTTCAAGAAGGATTTTTCTCTTGATTGGTTATTTCCTACGGAGATGAGGGAAGATAAAGTGTTGGATTTCATCAACCTTCGTCAAGGAGGTATGAGTTCACTTGAATACTCTTTGAAATTCGCTAAATTTTCCAAGTATGCTCCTTCTTTGGATCCCGATCCTAGGGATGAAATGAGACGCTTTGTGACGAGGGTGTTGGAAGACTTGCAAGAGGAGTGTCATTCGGCTATGATACATGACAATATGAACATTTCTCGTCTCATGGTTCATGCTCGACAAGTGGAGGAGGAAAGGGAGACGAGAAAGAGTAGAGATGCTAAGAGGGCAAGACCTTCTAACGGTGGCTCTTCTAAGGGAAGGTTTGAGATCAAAGACAAGCCTTGGTTCAATAAGAGGTTTTCTAATCAAGTTCCATACAAGTTCTCTAAGGCTCATGAAGATAAGATTGCAAACCCTAAGCATCAAAGGGGAAGAGGTACTAGTTCTCCAAGCGAGAAGCCAACTTGTGGTGAGTGTGGAAAGAAGCACTGTGATGATTACCTCATAGGGATGGACAAAAGTTTTAGTTATAGTGAAATTGGGCGCAAGGTTCGAGATTGCACTAATGTTAAGGGTCAATACAAGGGAAGTGGTCAAGCTCAAGCAAGTGGTTATAAGGATGCTCCTAAGAAGAACCTCTTCTATGCTTTAGGGACGAAGGGTGAGCAAGAGACCTCTACCGATGTGGTGACCGGTATGTTAAAAGTCTTTTCTATTGATTTGTATGATTTAATTGATCCAGTTCTACCTTGTCATTTGTTACATCTCTTGTAGATAAACAATTTGACATTTTACAAGATATCTTGCATGAACCTTTTAAAGTGTCTACCCCGACGGGTGAGTAGGTTCTTACAAAAATGGTGTATAGAAATTGTCTGATAATGTTGCCCAATAGAGTTTCTCATGTTGAACTAGTAGAATTTGATATTCTTTATTTTGATATCATTTAGGTTATGGATTGGTTGCATGATTGCTTTGCATGTATGGATTGTAGAACGAGGGCGATGAAGTTTAACTTTCCAAATGAGCCTGTTGTAGAGTGAAAGGGGCGAAGTTCTATTCCTAGAGGTCATATCATCTCTTGTCTAAAATCATGCAAAATGATCTCTAAAGGTTGTCTATATCACATAGTAAGAGTTAGAGATTTAGACTACAGAATTCCTCTCATTGAGTCGGTCTCCGTAGTGAGTAAATTTTTGGAGGTCTATCCTAATAATCTTCTCGCTATTCCTCCTGACCGGGAAATTAATTTTGGTATCAATTTGATACCGGATACAAATACCATTTCAATTCCTCCTTTTCAGGTGACTTCGACTGAATTGAAGGGGTTAAAGGCACAATTCAAAGATGTACTAGACAAAGGCTTCATTAGACATAGTATTTCTTCATGGGGTGCTTCGGTTTTGTTTGTGAGAAGAAGGATGGGTCCTTAAGAATGTGCATTGATTATAGCCAACTCAATAAAGTCACTATTAAGAACAAGTATCCTCTCCCCCGGATTGACGACTTGTTTGATCAACTCCAAGGGGCAAGCTACTTTTCTAAGATTGACTTAATATCGAGGTATCACCAACTTAGGGTGAGAGGTGAGGACATATCATTGATGACATTTCGGACTAGATATGGTCATTGTGAGTTCTTAGAAATATTCTTTTGTAACATTCCAAAAAATCATATGTCTAATGAAGAGCCTACTATGCCCTTAGGATAGCCTATTAGGGGTACATAGGCACCCCAATGCCCAATATTGAGAATTATTGGGCATAGTATTGAAAAATTGGCTAAGGGATATTAGCCAATTTTCTATATATGAATAAGAAATATACTTTTTGGGTTGTCATACCCCAATCCAAGATTTATGTTTAATAATGTACCTGCAAGGAAGACCTTAATCTAAAATTCAATATCAACCATATCAACCATACCACTATACAAAGTACTAGGCATCCAAGTGTCAAGCCTAGTACAATAGCACATGATCATTTTAAATGATCATGTAAATTAAGCACTACAGAAGGACATAGGAGGGTCCTTGGGACATAAGTAAATATTCCCAAATGAACTATAAATAATACTTAGTTAGGAAAGTGAAACCAACCCATGTGCAAGCACAAGTGAAAGACATGTGAATAAGCTACCAAAGGAGGGGACCACCCTAACCGAATTCGATTAGGGTAGTTAGGGGGGAAAACGTGCACAAGGGACTACTCCATGTAAGGACTAACCTCCTTACCAATTCTAGACTCTAACCTACTTCCCTAAATAAATAAAAAACCTAGGACTAACCAAATTGGACCCATTAGTGCACCTGGCAACCTAGGACCAAAACCGGGTTGACACTAACCTAGTACTAGTTAAAGAGACAACCTAGTACCTAACCTAGGATGGTCCAGAAGGTTAGTTATGGTCCTAACAACTTAGGGGTACTTTAATACTTCCCCTTGTTTACCTAATTAATTAATTTATAAATTTAATTAATTAATTTAAAAGGGCTAAAACCGAAATTACAAAGGAAATTTCCAGATTTTGGTTAAGACAAGAAAGGGACAACCTAGTACCTAACCTAGGATGGTCCAAAGAGTTAGTTAAGGTCCTAAAGCCTAGATATTATTTAGTAATTATCCTAGGCTACTTAATTAATTTATTTAGAAACTTAATTAATCAATTTGAAGGGGCAAAACCGAAATCACAAAATAATGTCCAAATTTCGGTTAAAACAAGAAAAAGACAACCTAGTACCTAACCTAGGATGGTTCAAAGAATTGGTTATGGTCCTAAATACTTAAGGGTATGTTTGTAATTAACTTAGGTCACCTAATTAATTAAATTATCAATTTAATTAATTGGTTTAAATGATCAAAACGAAATCCTTACACTAACCTAGTATAATTCAAGAAACATCCTAGTACTTAACGTAGGTTGGTCCTAAAGTGTTGATTATAGTTCCAATGACTTAGGGGTACTTCAGTACTTACCTTAGGTACCTAAATTTATTAAATTAAGGATTTAATTAATTAATATAAATTCAAAATGTTTACCGAAACCATAGTCAACACCAATTTCCAAATTTGACTAAGTGTTGTGTTCTCCTATCTTTAGTCAACTTAGGAGGGACGTTTTGGTAATTGGTTTATTAGTTTATTAAATTAACTTATTAAACCTAAGAGGTATAATTCAATATCAGTTATTAAACCTAAAAATCACGTTCAAACTCAAAGAAAAGGCGACGCAAAAACAGTAAGCAACGAACGCGATGAAAAGGTCGAAAATTTATCGATTTCTCTAGGGCGATTTCAAGGTTCCTTCAAAGTTTTGTTCAAGGTGGTATTAGTAGATTAAGTTAGGCATAAGGTATGAGTTTCTCTCCTAGAATTATTTATCCAAGAGAACTTTCTTTCTTATGATTCAAAGATCTTGAAAACTAGGGTTATTTCCCGTCGTTCTTGTCAAACTCCTTTCCCTAGTATCCTTGTTACGATTTCAATGTTGAATAGGTTAGAAATAATGTTGTTGGTATGTGGTGCTGGATGATTTTAATGTGTATTGTTTTTGATTAAATAATGATTGAATGAACCTATTAATTGGACTCATTTGATGCTAAGTGTTATTATGTGAATTAAAAGAATGATATTATGTTAAAGATATGTCCGAAAATGTTATGTATGAAGATGTTACGGTCTGTTTTGCATACTTGCTGTGAATATGAAGTTAAAAAGATGAAATATTCATCAAATGCTGATATGATTCTGTCCAAGAAGCTTAAAAGCGTTATGCCTAAAGTTATGTTATAAGGTTGGATAAACAGATCTCCATGAAATCATAAGTTGAATGAATGTTTGGGTTATGCCAGTAAAAGGGCTGATAATGCCTTGTCCAAAAGTTGAATGGAATTAGCTTACATTATTGCTTTTAAATAATGATGGAAGAATTGGCTAATGAGAATCTTATGAAACTATATTTGAATGAATGTTTGGCTTGTTCCAATAAATTGGCTATGAAGTCATTTCCAAATTTTCTAGGCCAATACTAAACTTACACCAATCTTATATGCCTAATATAATGCAATGTCAAATTAAGCATGAGCAACAGAAAAAATTGAATCCATACTAAGGGTATGTCAATCAATGGGACAAGTCCCAACATACCCTATACTATCTTATATGACTAAATTGTTGGAATACCAAATGAATAATCACATCTAAAGTAATTCAATGAATCCATAACTAAGGTCATGCCATTCATTCGAACAACTCCCAACATGCTCTAAATGAATGACATATGAACTCATAAAACTCATTGAATGAAGTGCTCATCGTCCATAAACGATGATATGAATCTACTAAACTAAACTAAGTAAGTAACATGAGTTATAACATAATTAAAGGGGTCTAAATTAGGTAAGTGACCAGAATGGGGTGTTAAAGAAAGTGAGACAAGTCTCACTTACACCTAAGCTACTATGTTAAAAGAATACTCACGTATGAAGGTGTTTGAGTGTGTGAGACTAGTCTCATTAACGCCTAAGGATGATATGTAAGGACAATTCACATCCATCAATATAAAGTAAGGATGATATGTAAGGACAATTCAAATTTCATCAATGTAAAGTAAGGATGACAAATCATCAAAAGAGTATATAAATCTCAATCACATTCTATATGTAAGTGTAATGATAATTCACACTTAATACGTAAAGAAGAGATGAGAAATCATCTAATGAGCTATAACTACTTTGCTAGAAGTAAGCTTCGATGATGTATGAGTTGAATGTAAATAGGAACTTTAAACTGAGCCCTGATAGGCTAGTTATGAGTGGTGATGCCTTCTTTCGGGAAGGACGGAGGTTCAGATAATTCTCATGAGATAAGACTGTCCACCAAGGTGGGTATGGGTTTCCCTAAATCTCCTACTTTTTGAACTATGCTACCAACATAGGAAACTAGCCAGTGGTTTTCCACCTAAGCGAGCTAGGGATGTTTTGGTTTCACCTTGGCTAGTGGCTCCACCTCTTTTCGGTGTGGGGAAGACACCGGATTTCATAATGCTCACATGATCTATGTCGATTAAGATTGGAGTTCCTCAAAGTATGAAAGATAATGAAAGGAACGATACTGAACGTGTTTGTGCAAGACAATCAGGAGGTGAAATTATATTCAAGTAATGACATTAGGTCATTCTTGGTCATTCCACTTCATGATATCGATGAGAGTCTTAAACTTCATCCTAGGTATATCTGGTGCTTACATCAGCCTACAAATGAATGAAATGAATAATTTGAAGTACGAATGAAGCAGACTCTGTGTTTGCTAAAGAAGCCCTCGGGTTAAGGTCCCATATGTTGGGCCCTCACTTGAGATATATTAATGCTACATCCAGAATTCCAAGGTCTCGTAGATATGAAATGTATAGTATATAAAACATGAAAAAGTTAAATAAATAACCCATAACTTCCCTAACATGAAAGTAATGAAATCAAAGAAATGATCAATAGAGAATGACTTATGAAATGTAATGAATATATAGTGTAATGAATGACTTGCTATAAAAGCATGTCCAATGAAGTTTACAATAAGTAAAGGATATAGCTAATAATGAATCTTCATCTCATGAAAATGAACAAATCCAAATAAAATTGGCTTATAATGGCTTCCTTTATTAGGAAAATATCAAAGACAAAAAATGAATTCAAATATGCTTATCCAAAATGATTAACTAATGTATTTAGAGCCTGTTTGGCTCAGCTTAAAAGCTGGTCAAACTGACTTAAAAGCTGATTTTTGACTTATTTAACTATTTGACAATACTCAAAATAGCTTATTTTAAGTTAAGAAAAACTTATTTTAAGCCAAAAGTTAAAAGGTGGGGTAGGGGTGCTTTTTTTTTTTTAGCTTATAAGCTGTTTTAAGTTGACCACATTTTTATGTTTTTTCCCTTAATATTTTTATACAATCTCCAAATTACCCATATAACCCTAATATATCTTTCTTCTATTTTTCCTTTTCACGTTTGGCATAACAACTTCAGCACTTTTATCCAAACGCATAACTGCTTATTTTAAAAATAAGTTTCAGCACTTTCAAAAGTACTTTTTTAAAGCTGCTTTTATTAAGCCCATCCAAACGGGCCCTTAGCCAATAAAGATTGGATTATAAAGAATTCATGCCTAAAGTAAGAAAGATCATAAGCTTTAATGATATGCCCCAAGAACTATGCACATTATGCAATCAACTAAAGAATGAGTATAGTCAATAAGTATTGACTTATATATATATTCATGCCCCAAATTGTAGATATTTCTTTGCCTTAATCTCTTGAATTACTTACTTGATTCATTGTGGGTATGAGAATACAATGAATCATTTCACTTGTAGGTAAAACATAGGACCAAATGAGTTATTGAACTACACAACAACAAGAAGAAAAACACTGAAAAATAATCTAAGTGTACAAAGAGGAGCTCTCTGCCTAACCGGATAAACAATCTCAAATCTTCGCCCGAGTTGTTCTAAAATTATGTTGATGATACAAATGTATTGTAATCATATAGAAAATGAGTTGTTTGGTTTGAATGTATTAAAATACATCATACTCATACCACAATTCACAATTAACGATTTAGGAAAGTCTAATGACTAGGCTTTCCAGAAATAGAATGTTGTTTAGGAACAACTTTATTTGATCATGCATAGCCTTATGTATATGTGTGCATACACCTATAGTTAGTACAAGTGGTGTACTAACCCCTACTATTTACTATTTTATAGATGCAGGTTAAGGGACAAATTAATGACTCTTGCAACGGCTTAGACATCAGCGTTTCTCCAGACCATTTGGTAGGTCCTCTTGATTTTGAGGATGCTACAATTTTAGTCTAGCCTTAGTTTTAAACAAAGCTAGTGGATGTTGTCCCTAGCATTTCGAATCTTTTGTAATAATGCTGTGTTTGACAAACGTATTTATGATATATTCTTATTCTTTTTTGAATTGATTCTTATGAAAGATGGATGTTACATTTATGTTGTGATTAGTATATGATTAATTCATGAAATAACTATATGAAGTCTATGTATACTTCATACATTTAAAAGTTTTAAATTTTCTGCTAAAAATAACCATATGAATGTGATGAATGCAAGCCGAGGCTTGTCTGCGACCTCTGAGAGGTCAATGACACCGGTTGCTATCCGGATTCCACAATCCGGGTTGTGACACCTTCAGTCTCATTAATACACCAGCGGTGTTTATGGACCTAATGAATAGGGTGTTTCAAAGATACCTTGATTCATTTGTCGTTGTCTTTATTGACGTCATCTTGGTATAATCAAAAAATGAGGGTGATCACATGGGTCATTTGAGGGTGGTGTCACAAGTAATTAGGGAACACCAATTATTTGCCAAGTATAGCAAATGTATGTTTTGGTTGAGGTTGGTGGACTTTCTTGGTCATATCATCTCTAGTGAAGGTATAAAGTGTGATCTAAGAAAGACCGAAGCGGTAAAAAATTTTCTTAGGTCCTTGGACCCTATGAATATTAGGTGTTTCTTAGGCCTAGCCGGTTAATATAGAAGTTTTGTCGATGGTTTTGCGTCCATTGCATCTCTCTTGACTACTTTAACCCAAAATAGTAAAAAGTTCAAGTGGTAGGAGTCATGTGAGAAGAGCTTCCAAATCTTTAAAAATAGGCTTACTTCTGCTCCGGTGTTGACTTTACTAGAGGGTACAAAAGGCTTCGTTGTGTATTGTGATGCATCCCCAGTATATTTGGGGTGTGTACTTATGCAACATGGGAAAGTAATCGCTTATGCTTCTATACAACTTAAGTTGCATGAGAAGAACTATCCCACTCATGATATTGAGTTAGCGTCCGTGGTATTTGCCTTGAAAATCTGGAGGCATTACTTGTATAGTGTTCATGTTGATCTGTATACCGACCATAGGAGTCTCCAATATGTATTTACTCAAAAGGAGTTGAATCTTTGACAAAGAAGGTGGTTGGAGTTATTGAAAGATTATGACATGAGTATTCTCTATCACCCCAGCAAGGCCAATTGGTTGCGAATGCTCTAAGTTGTATGACCATGTGTAGTGTGTCTCATGTATAGGAAGCGAAGAAAAACCTAGTGAAAGATGTTTAAAGGTTGGCTAGAATGGGGGTTATATTGGAAGATTCTCCAAATGGGGGTTTATGGTCCATCATACTTCGAGTCATCCTTAGTTGTTGAGGTGAAGTCCAAACAAAATCTTGATCAATCACTAATGAAGTTGGTTCTTAGTAAGCTTAATGTGTCATTCTCCTTAAGGGGGGATGGTGTTTTGAGGTATCAAGGAAGGTTGTGTGTTCCCAATGTTGATGATTTGAGGTACCGTATTCTTGAAGAAGCTTATGGGTCCCGTTATATCTTTCATCCGGGGTCAACAAAGATGTATCATAACCGTAGAAAAGTGTATTGGTGGGAAGGCTAGAAGAAGGACATAGCGGAGTTTATAGCAAAATGTCCAAATTGCAACAAGTGAAAGTCGAAAATCAAAAATATGGTGTTCTACTTCAAGAAATTAAAATTCCTACTTGGAAGTGGGAAGAAATCAATATGGATTTTTTGGTAGGTCTGCATAAGACTCAAAAACAATATGACTCCATATGGGTGGTGGTAGATAGGTTGATCAAGTCAGCTTGTTTTATTCCTGTCAAGTCTACTTATTCGGCGGAGGATTATGCAAAGATCTTCATGGACGAGATTGTGTTTCGCCATGGTATTCCGTTATCCATCATATCGGATAGGGGTTCACAATTCACATCAAGGTTTGGAGGTCTTTCCAAGGAGGGTTAGGTACCAAGGTGAAGTTAAGTACAATTTTTCATCCCCAAACGGATGGTTAAGCGGAGCATACTATTCAAACCCTTGAGGATATGCTTAGAGCTTGTGTTATCGATTTCAAGGGAAGTTGGTATAAACACTTGCCTTTGGTGGAGTTTGCTTAAAATAATAGTTCCCATTCATCCATATCCATGGCTCCTTATGAAGCCTTGTATGGTAAGAGGTGTAGATCTTCTATTGGGTGATTTGAAGTCGGTGAGTCTTTGATTCTTGGTCCCGATTTGATATATAAGACTTTGGAGAAAGTTCATATTACAATAATTTGCTCGCAAGTAGCCTATAATTGGCAAAAGTCTATTGCCGATCATAGGAGAAGGGATTTAGAGATTAAAGAAGGTGATAATGTGTATTTGAAAATTTCACCTATGAAGGGGGTGATTACATTTGGTAAGAAATGGAAGTTAAGTTCTTGTTATGTGGGTCCCTATGAAATTTTTCAAAGGGTTGGTAAGGTTGCCTATGAGTTAAGGTTACCTAGTGAATTGGCTTTGGTTCATCCGATTTTCCATGTTTCTATCTTGAAGAAGTGTATTGGTGATCCCGCGTCCATTCTTCCTATTAAGGGTCTTGTGTGAAGGATAACCTCTCCTATGAGGAGGTTCCAGTTCAAATCCTTGATAGGAAAGCAACGAAGTTGAGGAACCAAGAGGTGGTTTCCGTATTGGTGTTATTGAAAAATCACCTAGTTTAGGGTGCAACATGGGAGACCGAGGCCCACATGAACTCCCGTTACTCTCATCTATTTGATAAATAAGGTTAGTTACTTCTATTAATAATGAATATAATGACTAGAAATTGAAGTTTCTTGATTTTTTGTGAAGTTTTACAAAATGTGCATTTTTGAATGTTACAGTGACTTACACTGAAGTATGTCTATAATTTCCAATTTTTCTTGTTTGAGTTATGTTGTGTATTTTGATATGGTGAGTCCTTATGAAATGATATGTGGCATATTGTAAGTTGAACTTTGGCATAATTGACTCATGAAAAATATGTTGATCTCATGTTGTTGTTTTGAGAAGGGAATTCCTCATAATGTGATATTTGGGCCTTATGTGTGGTAATTGAAGTTTTTGAATGACCTTGCTTAAATGATATGATATTTGTTGTCTTGTATTGTCATTGGTTGGGATGATAGTCTTGAGTCTATTCCTTCATTCAAAAGAGTTTTTGGCCTTATTCGTTTTGCACTTAATGGAGGTCTGAATCTTAATCATTTAGATTCAGCCTATTAAGTATGTTTGGTTTTTAGGTCATAATCTGATTCATTCAGATTTAGCCCATTAAGTTCATTTGTTTTATTTTTTAAAAAGTCTCTTAATGGGTCTGAAGAAGTCTAAATGAATCAGATCTCTAGGAGACTCTTAACAACATTCAGACTCATTTAATAAGTTATCAAATAATAAACTAATGCTTCTCTCCTATAAGCATGCCTTTTTAACTCATAACTAAAAAAAATCTTTCTCTATTTCTCAATCAAATACCATTTTGTCCCTCTTGAACTGGTAAGTTTTCATAAATCCTTTCATGTTTTTTTAATATTAATAATTTTCTTGTATTGACTATGTCAAGAACACTGTTGGTGTATTGGTGTTTATCAAGGTTTTTGAATGAAAAAAATTGTACTTCCAAATCATGATTATTAAAACTTTTAAAACTTTTTCAAATCAAAAGTGATATGTTTTCTTGAAATGAAATTTTTATGAAATTTTATTAATTCAATGTTAATTGTGCATGCACATTCCAATATTGAAAATAAACAACATTAAATATTTAGTATTCAGATTTAGAGACCATGTCTTAATATTCTGATGTATATTCAGATCAAAACACCTAAATATTAATGCAAATCTTAATATTCAGATGTGTATTCAGATATAGACCTCTTAATCTTAATGGAAACAAATGAGGCCTTAGTGTCATTCGGGGACGAATGTTCCTGGGGCGGGGGGGGGGGGGGGGGGAATGTAACACTTCAAAAATCCAAGACGTGCTCTAGAGACTAACCTAAGTGTAATAAGGTCTAGACACTTTTTTATGTTTCACTTTAATAATTATAAGTCATTTGGGAAGTTTAAAAACCAAAACTTCCATGACGTCCGAAAACTAGTACAAAGAGGTACTAGCGTGCCTTAGCCTATTTGACTAGCTTTTAGGAGTCAAAAAATGACGAAAATTGGTAGAGGGGTGTCTAAATGTGTTACGTTGATTCATGGTCGAAATGTCCGGTACGACTCCCCAAGGACCAACCAAGGGCCCTTGAAGAGGACTCTTGCAAGAGTGGACAAAAATTATCAAGAGACAGTGTCACCAACGGATGCCACAGACGGGCCGTTGGTGAATCGACGGGGCGTCGATGACACTCATCAATGGACACTTAACAAAAATATTGTAAGGTTTATTTTCATAGTTTTGGACCAAGACGACGGATGTGTTGCACGTAAGGGCACAGTGGTCGTCGATTGACCCACGATCCATCGATCGTGGTGTCGTCTGTGGTCACTGTTAAATGCTGCCCATTTTTAATTAGTTCCAAATGATTAATTAAGGGGTTGGTGGTTTTTAAGGGGTTAAGAACCCCATTAGATTAAAGACTCCAACCCCATTAGATTAAGCTAAGCTCTCATAACTCACAAACCCAAATTCTCTTCCTTCTGTCTTCTTTCTCTCTCTAGTGAAGAACTCGATTGAATACCAAGCTAGGGGAGGGTTTTAGGGGGTTGTAAAGGCACGAATTCACTATAAAAAATTAAATTAAGGTATGAGATCTATTTCACCTTTGAAACCTCTTTCCTCAATGGGTTCCTTCAAAATATTTCTAATAGTTGAGTTTTCCGGTGGGTCTTTCTCAATCTAGAAATTGATATTATGAATTGATTTGTTTATGATTTATTTTTGATAATATGAATAGATTAACATGTATTATAACTTAATTATGATATATCTTGATTGTTTGGTCTAGTTTGTAGAAGATGACCTTTACCCCTTAACCCTAGGTTATGATTTTAATATGAATTAGGTTATACTTGTTCAATTGACTTGGTTATTGGTTGAATTATTACTATATGATATTTTTATACTAATCATGAATAAATTAGGGTTAATTAAAGTCTTTCATTCTAGTTCTTAGAAGTGCTATAGGTTCTAAAGTATGTTATGAATTGACCTAAGTATCTTATCTTAAGCTATGAACTAGGGATGAATTGTGATGTAGTGATTTAATTAGCCTTGTTATTATGATGGTTATTGTTTTATGATGATACTATAACGTAATAGGTTTCAACTAAGGGTTGGTGGTAAGACCTTGATGAAGGATTATGAAGGAGATTTTGCAAGTCTAATGATCCCTACTCTTTTCAAATTATGGTTAATTGTGATGAAGTCATGATGTTGTGTTGGAGTATGCCTTGTATTAGGAATGATAGTGTGGTATGATGTTTAATTGAAATGTCTTGACTATGGTTTTGAGGTTCATTAAGATTTAAATCTTATTAGGATGTGATGACTACCAATGTGCCTTATCCTTAATGAATATGTAAATGTGGTAACCTCACTTATATGAATTGTGACGAAAGGACTATACTCATGCTATTCTTATTAAGCTATGATGATGATGATTATACAAGGGCTAGACCCTATGACATAAAATAAGTTATGGCGATTAACAAAGACATTAAATACATTTCAAAAAGGGACTTAGCTTAGCACCAAGTGCACATGACAATGGGAAGTGATGACTTTCCATAGAGGAAGATTCACCCTATAGTTCTACATGCGGTGTTGACTCCCCAATGAGGGATACTTATCCAATGAATTCCCATGAGAGGAGGACCCAATGGACAAGTGGCGTGTAGTGGGATTATACCTATCTCTTAGTTCTTTAACTATGTTGCCCCCTTAGGAAGACTAGCTAGTTGATGCACCTAGAAAGCTACGTTTATGTTTGGTTTTAGATTGGACGGTAGATCACGTTCTATCGGTGTAAGGTTTCACAACACCAGATTCCACACTTGGTTCTTATTGGTCTATATCGGTTAAGTCAAGTGTTCCCTAAACTAAAATGAAGTAATGAAGTATAAACTAACTAGGGTGACTTGAGAGGTTTGACTTAACCTATGTTGGGGTATGGGACTCTATATATGTCTTGCACTAGTTGGCCTTGATAGAAGCTTTAGAAGGTTGATAATATGTATATATGATAATGAATGCAAATGATGATAATATGATGACTTTACATGTAAATGATATTACATGGTGATTGATATTCTTATGAACATGTATATGGTCTATATTGCTAAAGTATGATGTTATGTATTCTTAAAGGTTATATTATGTGAAGTTGGATATTAGTCATGGTTCTTGTAGGGTTATTTGATTGAGTAAGGTTATGGGGCTTTGCTTGTTAATTTGACTTGTTGACGTTATGAGGTTTCACGAGTAGTTGTCTTGCTTTATTATGATATGATGAACTCTTATTCATGGTTGAGATGTTATTATTTTATTATAGGGTTGGATTAGATTATGGGTTCATGTATGTTGATATGCATATTACTTGTTTGAGTTAGTGAATATGCCTTGTTGATTGGTATGGGTTGCTTAATTGTGCATAAGACTTTCAAAAGGTAAAATTACATGTTTTAACTAAATGTCCCTTTGTAGCATTATTTGATATTATATGTGCATATGGTCTCATAATTAGTACAAGTGGTGTACTAATTCCATTTTCTCCCTTTTTCCCCAACATTGTAGGTTCTGGTCGTTGAAGGCTCTTTGAGACGACTTGAAGAAGACTTGGACTTTCTCAATCATCCAAGTGGGTAGATCCTCACTTTCCGAGGGCTATGCCAATATCGAGCTTTAGAAGTTGTTTTAGTTGTAAGACTCTTATGTTCTTTCTCTTTTTATTTGAGTATGGATTGTATAAGCCTATACGTGACTCTTTTACATTGATGTATGGGCTATGCCCAAATTGCTAATCTTGTTAGATAGTTACGAAATGCGACAATCTTTAAAGACTATGTGTTATCGTATATACACACTTATGTGCAATAAAAGTATAAGACTATCGATGTGTCTATGTATACTCGATACGAATATATTATGTGTATGTAGAGGTCTATGTAAACCTCAATGTAGAAGTAATAAAAAGGTTTAAATTTTCCGCATTATTGACCTATTAATGTAATATTGAATGCTAAGAGGCTAGTCTTAGTACTCAAAGCGGACGCCGATGCATAGGGGGTGCTCCCCGGATGTGGTAGTATACCCTTAGTAAGACTTAGTTCATAACATTCATTTGTGGGGGCTAGCTTTAACCAACAAAGACCATGAGATGTAGGCATAGAATCCTGATATTAACCCTACTGGATGAGGGATCCCCACTTGCCTAAGGTAATGTCATACTTTTAGCCTTCACATGGATCTTTAATCGCTAAGCCAATGAGGGCACATAGTTAAGGGTTAAAAAGATTGCTTCTACGTAACTCATCTCAATTAACGAAGAGAACTCATCTTAAGAGGTACATTAGATACACCATCTCTACTCACGAAGTGTAACCACCCCTTCTTCAAATTCTGTTGATGCTAAGCATAACTCCTACACAGAGTCTTCAACATTCATTACATTCATTGACTATAGGTTAGGGGATAGCTATTTAGTACTACATCTCAACTACCGAATAGCACTTATCGTTAGAGGTTACTTTTGAATACCATATCTCAACTCACTAAGGGTATCAAACTCCAACCTAGCTTTGGAAAGCTCTTTGTAATAGTGAGGTTGCTACTAAACACTTCATCTCAATTCACGAAGAGTTTTTACCCCAAAATCACCCTTTTCATTCACTAGAGTTCTTAGAAATAGTAGAGTTGGGATTAGACATCTTATCTCTACTCACGATTAGTGTCTACCCTAAAATCCCATATTTTCATTAATTAACTTAATTTATTCATTCATAGTGTGTGTGTGAGTACACGTGTGAACACCTTTCACAAAACAACCATTATTCATAATATTGTCTTCTAAACATGATCATACTACATTCATTGTATTGTACACATTATCATGCTTTACATTTACATTATACTTCATTTAGACATAGTATCTTCAGGACACACATTCTCAACTTCAAAATACACCACATGCATATTCATTATAACCTCACATTGCTTCACATTCAATGCCTTCAAGGCCATAATCACAATTCACATATATAATCATATACATTAAGTAAAGACCGCCACCATATGTGCACCGTACAACTCAAGATCAATTCAACAAGAGTTAGATAGTATATATCAACTTACCCTTCATCCAAGATTTCACTAACTTTTATCATATTTCTAATAAATCATCAAAATAAGGCATTAAAGGCATTAGATAATCACAATACAACATAAGGTAACCACAAACTTATCATTATCTAATCATGTTCATCGAACCCAATTCATAAGTCAAAATTTGAGAATTTCATGACCATGGGTACATTGAGATATTTATCATAAAACAAATACTTTATATTGAAAACATCACAATCCATACATGAAAACCTTTTCATGCAAACACCTACGGATAGAATTCAAAATAAACTAATTTAGGAATTTGAAACCACTTTGAAAAGACAATAGATTGGCTACTCTATCAATATAAGAATCAAGGATGAACTACAATACCTTATATGAATAAAACCCACTATATTTGATGGAGAAATCACCCAAAATCATCTATCCTAGATCTACTTTGAATTCAAGCTTCAATGGAGTCTTGAGAGAGATTTTCTTGGGCTATAGGTTTTGATTTTTAAAAGTGAAGCCTAACTTAGGTTTTTGGAGTATAAAAAAACTTAAAATACCTAAAAAAAACCTTAAACAACCGACCCCTTGCTAATTAGGGCGTGGGGTGAATCTCCCTAATCACCCCTAAGCTGTCAGAATCTGCAGGCTCTAAACGATGAACCTAAGCTACTGGGCGTTGTCTGATCGATGGCCCGTCCTACTTGATGTCGTTTTGAATCAGAGGCTAAATTCTTGGGGTCAATGATCCCACCACTATGTGTGGAGCCACGCCCCAAACAACGGGGCATCGTTTGACTAATGGAGTGTTGATTATCCTTGTCATTTGGGCAGTGTTTCTCAGCTTTCATGCCAAGTCTTGGGTCCTCTTCAAGGACCCTTAGGGTGGTTTTTGGGGAGTCGTAACCGGATGTTTAAACACTATTGATACACCGTGTTTTTATGCTATTTTCAATGCATTTTACTTAAGAGTTGTGTGTGTCTAGAGCCTTTTTGTAGTAGTTTTAACAAGTTTTCTATTTTGTTTTGCAGGAAAGATGACCAGGTTGAAAGCATAAAAAGGATGATGAAAAAGTTCAGAAGATGACCTACGAAGTCCATCGAAGGTCCATCATCTGATCGAAAGAGCATAGTTGGTGACCGTTGATGAGCTGTTCATGTTTTAGGAGAAGATTAGGGAAAATTGACAAAGTTTGGAACCACTAGAGCAAACCGTCGAGTGTGATTGGTTCAGAAAAGGTTAAGTACCTTATTTTTTTAAGATTCTAAGTATGAAGCTACGGAGGATCATAGATGGACCGTATATGGAACGACGGACCGTAGTGTTCTGCAGTGTTTGATTCAGAGAAGATGTTATTTGGGGTGAGAAAATATTTATAAGTCCTGGCTGACGGAGGAAGTCGACGGACTGCCGATTAAAGCAGTTGGGTCGTCGATTGAAGCTGCGTTCCTCGACAAAACTTTTGTTATTTCAGTTGTTTTTTCTTTAGTACTATGTTTTCTATATCTATGGTATAAAAACTTGTTTTTGGGGTTAGCTACTATTGTTTTTGTTCTACTTTGTGTTTAGAGATTGGTTTTTGCAAACTTTAGCAATTAATCAATTCCCAAATTAGATTTGAAGGGTTTTTGTTGCAATTTCAAGTTGAATTTTTGGGTTTCTTCTTATTTTTAAGTAAGGTCATGGTTTCTTTATCCAATATTATGAATTGTGATCTTTCTAGCATGAGTAATTAAATCCACAACTAGGGTTGTGGGAAGAATGGGTAATTAACAAAGTAGAACTAACAAATAAGCATTTTTCGAATAGTATTTATGCATGCATTGATAATTCTTTCATTTAGAAGTCTTTTTAACGAGTGCACACATTTGAATCGCCTTGTTGCTACTTTCCGGACCAAGGACGTGGTAATATGAAAAGAATTATAAACATAGATTTAGTAAGATACTATCTCATAGGCTAGTGTCGATTGGTGCAAATTAATAACAAAGCCATACATCGATTATGATGTCTCATATGAGGTAAAGGTAAGAGTTAGTAAATTATACACACGTAGCTAGACCAAGGTGCGGGGTGAAATTCTCTAGATGTCGGACCAAGGACTTAGAGATACCTAACTTATCACTTGGCATGTAAAACACTTGGAAATAGTTGCTATTGTTAGGAATACTGCGTTATGAACCTGTGGCTAACACATATACCCTAGTGATTCTCACAACTTGATAAAAACTCAAGATCTATTCTATCTTACTTGTTAACTTACACTGATTAAGGAACTTTTTTTACAAAACCCCCTCTTTTATTTACTTGCTTTCAGAAAGACATTGATGAAACATACATAATTATGAATTAAAGAGAAGTCCAAACCATTTTCCTCGTGGGATCGATCCCAACCTACTAGTTGGGTTCTCTACTTGATCATGAATACTTATACTTCTTTAGGGAGTTGTAATTTGAGCTTATTAAATCTTGGCGCCACTGCCAGGGAATCTAGATTTTTGACTAACTTAAATTACGTCATTTAAATGTAGTCAACTATTTCCTGATATTACTTTTTCTTTTTGTTTTTGTTTCTATCAAGTATAGCTCTAGTGTATGCCAAATACACAGAGCTGAGGTGAACCACTCACTTCAAATAATCCTAAACTAAATCAATCTCTGAGAAGGATGGATAACGAAGGGGTCCCAGCTAATTCTAATAAAGGGAATTTAGATGATGGAGCAGGCCACCAGCCTCTATTATTAGTTATAGGCACACAATCATACATGAGTTGAGAACCTACTGGGAAAGGTTGTGAGAATGTAGCCTTTAGAAGCCCCACGACTTCAGGATTACTATAAGGGAAATGTGAACATTGCAGATTCTAATGGACCTCTTTTCCTATCCCTTCTGCCACCTGGGCACACATTCCTGGTGACGAGTACCTTGATGCTATTGCTTACAGCGAGGGGCTTGTTTTTCAGACTACCACCTGAAGATTCCCATGCTCATATAAGTAAACTGAGGTCTGTGTGCAAAAGTTTTGTGGGTAGACCAGACTTGGATATGAACGCCATTAGGTTGCGTGTTTTTCCTTTATCACTAACAGGAGATGTCGCTACATGGTTCACTGAGATGCCTTACAACTACATCTATACTTTGGATCAATTCAGATATGTCTTCTTTGCAAGGAAGGTACAATCCAGTGTCTAAGATGCTCAATCACAAGCATAAGGTGAATAACTTTGTGTCACTGCCTGGAGAATCAGTGAGTAGATCTTGGGATTTAGTGCGTTCGTGAGAGGCGTCCCAAACCACCGCATTGATGATGATTCACTGAAAGAGTATTTCTACAAAAGGGCAAGATGACAACAACAAAGCAATGCTCGATACTTTTGCTTGTGACCCATATAGGGAATGCATATATGTAGAGATTGCAGAAAAGTTTGAGAAGATATTAGACAACAATAAATCCTGGAGCATTAGAAGGTGAGATACTAGGAAAACGCCTTCGCAGTACAGGCTACAAACAATGAAACAGTAGATGAGATGCGTGAAGAGTTTGATCAGATGAGAACTAAGTTAGGATTGGTCTTGAAATATGTGAAGGAAGGCGCAGAGAAAATAAATATGGCAAACTATTTGACAAAACCATCACCGTCGGCCTGTGAGTACTATTATGAAGATGATACATATGCAGTGAATGATCAGATGGGATGTTTTCGACCAAACTCCCAAGGTTCTAATTAGGATAATTGGTACCAAGGTCAAGGAAACGAAGGTCGGAACTATGGTAACTACAATAGATAGGGTCAATATGTCCAAGATGGGGACAACTGGAATAAATATGGTAACAAAAATGATTGGAGTGGGACATATATTCTCTCTCAAAATTAAAAAGTTTCCCTTACGGACGGTGGAGGTAGTATGGTGCGAGTTGAGGATATGCTGCAAAAGATGATGAGGATGTTTGGTGTGAGTGATGAGAATGTCAAGGATATGAGAGGTGACCTAGCTAACATCGGACAGAAGGTGGATGCATATGCGATTTCTATAAAGCATCTTGAGCTATAGATGGCCCAGTTGTCTACTATTGTGAACCCAAGCCAACCGGACCCTCTCCAAAGCAACACCATCCAAAATCCAAAAAATAATGGGAATTGCATGGCAGTCATTACTTGAGGAGGTAAGCAAACAATTGATCCATCCATGTCGTCTATAGTATAAGGTGATGTGATAAAGTATGAAGATGTAGTAGAAGCTAGTGGAGAGTTGGTGGACAAAACGACGAAAGAGCCAGAGGTATCTTAGAAAGTGGCCCTTATTCCTAGACCTCACCACTATTTCCACAGAGTTCGGTGAAGAAAACGGAAAAGGGTAAATATCGCGTTTTATCACTATGTTGAAAAAACTTTCAATCAATGTGCCATTTATAGAAGCTTTGTAACAAATGCCCTATTATGCTAAGTTTATGAAGGACATGGTGACAAAGAAGAAGTCGGTGACTTTTGAGGATGATGACAGAATGAAACACTGTAGTGATATTTTTACAAGGTCCCTTCTACCAAATAATAGGATCTGAGCGACTTTACCATTCCATGTACGATAGGGTTACTCCACTTTGCTTAGGCACTTTGTGATCTTGGAGCGAGCATAAATCCATTGCCACTGTCCATTTATACGAAGTTGGGTTTGGGAAACCCAAAGCCTACTATGATACAATACTGATGGTCGATCGAACTGTGAAGAGGACAATAGGTATACTTCACAATGTGCTTGTGAAAGTTGAGTCGTTCATCTTCCATGATGATTTTGTGATTCTTGAATGTGACATTTACTTTCAGGTCTCCATCATTCTAGGTTGACAATTCCATGCCACTGGGCGTGCAATAGTCGATATGAAAAAGGGGCGAATGAAGTTTAGGTTAAATAACGACGAAGTGACTTTCAACATTTGTAGGTCCATGAAGCAGAGATATGAGTTGCAAATGGTATCTTCTATATCCTATAAGGGCGAGACTATGTCCAAGGTTCGAATCAAAGAGAGACTAGGTGTTGAAGCACATGCAGCGGTCATCATGAATTTCGACAGTGATGGTATTGTGGATTATGATTATTTGGTGGCTGAACATGAACGAAATGAATATCGGTTAAAGCTGAAGAAATTAGAGTTAGATATGAAGCATTTAGAGTCTCCACCTATGATACCATCTATTGTTGAGGCCCCAAAATTTGAGCATAAAGACCTACCACCCCATCTGCGATATGTGTTCTTGGGGAGAGATAACACTTTGCAGGTAATAATTACATCCGAGTTGAATGGGCAAAAAGTAGAGTGCTTAGGTGCGATGCTGAAGAGGTTCAGAAGAGCCATCGGTTGGACTATTGCGGATATTATAGGGATCACTCATGACATTTGTTCCCATAAAATCCAAATCATGCCCTATCACAACCCAATTATTGAGCACCAACATATGTTAAATCCGCCTATGCACGGGGTAGTAAAAAAGGATATCATCAAGTGGTTGGATGCTGGAGTCAGTTACCCTATTGCAGACAATAGTTGGATGTGTCATGTTTAGTGTGTTCCTAAAAATGGTGGGATGATTGTGGTACCTAATGAAAGGAACAATCTTGTTCGGATGCGGCCAGTGACCATTTTGAGAGTTTGCATGGACTACCGGAAGTTTAATGCTTGGAATGATAAAGAAAAATTCCCTATTCCCTTCATGGATTAGATGTTAGACAGACTTGCAGGCAAGGGTTGGTATTGGTTTATTTATGGCTATTCGGGCTACAATAAGATCTCTATTGCACCGAAAGATCAGCAAATGACCACTTTCACTTATCCCCATGGGACTTTTGCATTAAAAATGATGTTTTTTGAGTTATGTAATGCACCGACGACCTTCTAGCATTGTATGATATCAATATTCTCTAATATGGTGGAGGACACTATTGATGTGTTTAGTGGGAGACTTCTTTGATCGATGTTTGGGTAATTTAGAGGAGGTTCTTAAGAGGTGTGATGATTGTAATTTGGTTCTAAATTTGGAAAAATTTCGCTTTATGGTGAAAAAGGTAGTGTTGTGTCATTAATTCTCAGAGAAAGGGAAAGAGGTTGATCGAGCCAAAGTGGAGTTCATTGAGATACTCTCTTGACCCATCTCTGTCAAAGGTGTTAGGAGTTTCTTTGGGCATGCTGGCTTCTATCTGAGGTTCATAGTGGATTTTTCCAAAATTGCACACTCTTTGTGCAAATATCTCGAGAAGGAATATAAGTTATATTTTGATGAAGCTTGTCAAAAAGCATTTTTGGATAGTTGAAGGAGAAGTTGGTATCTTGTCCCATTATTATTTCATCAGATTGGAGTGAGCCATTTGAGTTTATTTGTGATGCAAGTGGCGTAGCACTTGGTATGGTATTGAGACAAACAAGGGATAAAATCCTTCATCCCATCTGCTATGCAAGTAAAACCCTTAATGAATCTCAAAAAAACTACACATTAACTAAATAGGAACTTCTTGCGGTGGTGTTTGCATTTAATAAATTTTGCTCCTATTTGCTTGGGACGAGGGTCATAGGAACTAAATAGTGCAGGAAGATTTTGATTTTGAGGTAAAAGATATAAAGGGGACTAAAAACCAAGTTGCCGACCACTTGTCTAGATTGAAGGATGAAGCTATATGTGAGTTCAAAAAAAGGCTGAAATTGATGATGCCTTCCTAGATGAACATGTATTGGCCGCGTCTCAGTATTTGATCCCATTGTTCATTGACTTAACAAACTATCGGTCAAGTGATGTAGTACCATCAGACTTGACCTTCCACCAGAGAAAAAAATTGATGCATGACGTGAAAAAGTTCTTTTGGGATGATCCTTACTTATATCAGAGTTGTGACGATGGGATAATGCGTGTTTGTATACTTGAGGTTGAGATGTTGAGCATTTTGGAGGCGTGTCATTCCTTGCTTGTGGGTGGGCACATAATGGTATCCGGAATGCACATAAGATCCAACAATGTGGGTATTATTGCCCAACAATTCACCAAGATGCGTACGATTTCAACAAATCATGTGATCGGTGTCAACGAGATGGTGAAACCTTAAAGAGGCAAGAACTTCCCTTAAATCCCATTCTAGTGATCGAGCAATTTGATATCTGGGGCTTTGACTTTATGGGACAATTTTTTTGTTTTCACAGGATGAAGCATATTCTTGTGGAGGTTGACTATGTGTCGAAATGGGTGGAAGCAATTGCGGTTCCTAACAATAAAGGAAAGAGTTTCAACACATTCTTGAAAAAGAATATCTTCTTCCGATTTGTTACACCTAGAGCCATTATTAATGATGGTCGTTCTTACTTCTGTAATAAATTGTTCGAAGGGCTATTGGAGAAATATGGTGTTCGCTATAATGTGGCTACTCCTTATGATGCACAAATTAGCGGGCAAGTTGAGGTGTCCAATCGTGAGATCAAGAAAATTATGGTGAAAACTATGAATGCTAATTGAACTGATTGGTCAGAAAGGCATTAATGAAGCTCTTTGGGCCTACCGCATTGCATATAAGAATTCCATAGGTATATCTCCATACCAGCTTGTATATGGGAAAGCTTTTCACTTGCTTGTCGTGCTATAGTGTAAGGCGATGAGGGCAATGAAGAGACTGAAGTTGGGTTGCACTGAAGCAACAAATCATATACTAAATCGGTTGAATGAGTTTCGCCTAAAGTCTTATGGAAGTTCAGTCATCTACAAAGAGAAGATAAAGAAGTATCATGACGAAAGGATTGAGAAGCGACAAGCTGAAGTTGGCAATTTGGTACTTCTATTCAACTCGAGGCTACTCTTATTTCCATCAAACTCAAGTCCACGTGGATAGGGGCATTCCTCACAACTGAAGTGTTCCCACATAGAGCAGTTGAGTTGGAGAACTAGAAAGGCGCAAAGTTCACGGTCAACATACAAAGGATAAAGACCTACTTAGGGCATGCGTAAAGTGTTCATGAAGTTGTTGAAGCCTATCATCTTGATAAAGTCTGAGTAATCAAGATGCCTACGAGGTGCCGCGATATAAAATCAAGCAATTCTTGGAAGGCAACCCAAGGTGTACTCTCTAGCCAACTAAAGGTTTTGTTTTCATTGTTAAATTAGTCGTAGTCTTGTTTAGTTGTTCCTATTATTTCATTATTTTCTTGCTTGTGTGCTAGCGTTGGCTAGAGATTGGTATAGGGTCCGTGTCATAAAAATGTCCTGAAAAACACAAAAAGAATGACCTTATTGATGCTACATGTGTTGTGAGCAAAAACAAAAATCTGCAGAAAATGGACTGGTGCAGAAGTCTATGGACCCCATCGACGGACCGTCTATGGTGTCCGTACATCCCAAGTATGTCTCCAATTTTTTCTAAGTCTCGAAGTAATCGACGTTCCTAATCGGTGGACCGTCATCGGGGTTTCGTCGATCCAAGTCTTCTAGTGATCCAACCCGACCCGATCCGACCGGAAATCTTAAATGACATACTCTTCAAATTCATTCCCTCTTTCCATTTTATTTAAAATTCCCTTCCTTAACCATTTCATCCCTAATTCGACCCCTATTTTACTTCCATGTTATTGGACACATGTTTCTTAAGATGGTCCTTCAAATGTGAAGGTAATTGTTAAAAGTATTTTTTATCCATCAAAGTGGTATAAGATGTTGGGCACATTGTTGTTGATGCAATCCCATTTTAAAAGTTTTGTAAGTCCTCCATCAAAATAAATGAATACAAAGTAGTAGTACATTTGGTACATTTGACCTCATAAATTGATGTTGAGGTGAGTCACACTATGTCAAAACATGATAAGGACTGTCTGATGAAAACTTATTGAACATGTACAAATGGTTATGATCAATTTCTTGAAGAAAATGTGACTTGTGTTCGTATGGATAAGAACACGTCCATGTATTTGTTGGATGAATGTCACATTCACCTCTATGGGAGGTTTAAAAGATTGAAAGAAAATATTTTGACATAAATGGTCATTTTGGTCATATATATACTTTGAGTACTACAAATATATTATGGTATGTTAAATTCTGAACTATTGAAGGAAAAAAAGAAAGAAATAATTTTTTCATGTAAAGGTTGTCTCTATGACCAAATAAATTTGAAATTGGTTGTCATGAAATAAGTCTTGCATGAGATACTTTTAACCATGACAATAATAATATTTTTTCCCTGAAGAGATGGTCACCATAAGAATGATGACATTGTGAAAATTGTGGTAGTACACAAAATCAATTGATAGTTTCGAAAGGGCTAATTTTTTGTTATCATGGGGTAGGAAATTATTCATAATATTTGGATTGTAGTTAGTCTCTAAAGAAACTTTTTATGTTTCGGAAGAATTGAAAACATATATTTTATTAAGACTAAATATGGGAAGATTTAATGTTTTCATATTACTACATTCAAAGTGGGTTATAAACATATATACAAACATGCACATGATGTTGGAATCACATGCAAAAGTAAACTAAAAGTTTACTAGAATAAATATCAGTTGTCATATATGGTTGATAATTTCGGTTCAAATTTGATGCAAAAGAATTGAGAATTTCATGTTGTTATATGTTGAAGAAAGAAAGGTTCTTCAAAAATTCTCTTGTGTTGCTTGTTCTCATGAAAAAAATGATCATTGTACTAGCTAAAGTTGTTATTGTATCCCTTAAAATTATTTAGAACATAGAAAAAGGTGAATATTGGCTCGTTCACCTGCTATGTGGACCGTTTACTATTAAGTTAATAAATGCATATATGGTATGGTCAGATGAGCATTTGTATCAACTTACAAATTGGTCTTTGTAAAGTTGTTTGCTTGAATTATTAAATTAAGGAAAAGTTCCAAACTATAAAATCATGTTGATAATGCGGATTGGTTTAGAAGAAATTGTATGCCTCCAATTATAGCTAGACCATTGATTACCAGAACAAATCTCTCAAATAAAATTTGATATGTGATAAGTATATTTAACATGTATGCATCAAGCCAACAAATAATTTCCATCTAAAAACTTAAAGTGCACATATGATATTATTGCACCATCACACACAAAGATCGATCCCCAAATGAGGTTGAGGGTGAATGTTAGATATTCAACATTAGGGGGAGATGTGTGTAGCAACTGAAAATTATGTTTGAAGGAACATCTTAAGAACCCATAATGTTCTTCCTTTTAATTACCACAATGATGACCATTAACATTTTTGATCATACCCATATTCATATATTCAACCATTGTCATTTTTCAGACATATTAATATAATGCTACGACATTCATGTAAGACAATGGAGAAAATTAATTGGATTAACTTTTAGTCAAAAGTATATAACTTTATGCTAGTCATATAATATCATCACAATAGTGTATTAGGACTTAAACCAGATGTCATACCCATAAAGACGCCTCTGGTCATAAATCAATGGGACTTGAACTCAACTTCTTATTATCATGGTTCACCAAGACTTTAACTTGATGTCTTACCCACTTGGTGCAGTGAAACCTGAATTCACCGTCTTACCCTCAACCAATGTCTTAATAAACCAAATGCATTATCAAAAAATTAATTATCGAAAATCATAAATATAATCTGAACTTGACTTAATATACAAAAAATTGAATAAAATCAATTAATTAGAACAACGTGTTCGAATTATATAAAATTCCATAGTTAAATCATTTTAATAGTCCCTCTTAACATTGTTATGAACATAATTATTATTTGCTAACCGTTTTAGAATAACTACAAAACGAGCTTGTTAGTAAAAATAATATGTTAATAACTCGACAAGTAAGTGTTTAGATAAAGAAAAATAAAGAGGTGCAAAAGTAACCAACAATAATAATTCAATAAATATGTATATGCCAAATAACTCAATAAACATGATTATAAAGAAAAATTTCTTTACAAATTGTTAACTTACAAAACTAATTTTACCTTGTTTATAAACACAAATGTTTTACCTTCTTTTTATTTTCTTTGCTTCAATCCTTCAATAGTAGAATAATCGTGTTGATAACGTGTTGTAAAACTTAAGAACAAAATAACAATATAAAGATGAAGACAAGAATAATACAAGACAAAAGGACAATAAAATAAAACTTTCTTTCTTTCAAGTGTTCACCATGTATTCAAGTGTATACAATATCAACCCTTTTGCCTCTATTTATAGTGTAACATAGAGGCATATAAAAGATTAGTCATAAACATGACATTAACATGAATATAATGGGGAGGTTATGAAAGTGAAATATTACAAGAATAATGGTTATAAAAGTGGAGGTTATGGAGGTTATGATTATCTTCATAATGAGGAAAATGGTTGAGATAATGGGTGAGTAACTTCTTGATATAGTGGACATCCATACTATAGTATTTTATAATACTTTTTTATTTTGCTTCAATAACAAGCAGGGCAAGTTCTAGACTAAGATGCCAAACATGGAATAGACAAAATGTCATCATACATGGCACAAGTATCAATCAATATGGATCAATTCTACTTCTAAGAAAGATATGATTATATCAAACTACAAAATAAATAAGATATATGTAAAGTCACAACTATGAACCTAAATGTCAAAAGATTTGCAATTTCACTAGCAATCAAGCATTGACAAGAAACTGCTACTTAAAATTAGACTCAAATAGTAAGTATTACATAACTCAAAAGGGTCTTTTATTTTCTCTCCAAAAAACAATAATAAAAAATAAAAATTTTTCCTAAAATAAATAAATAAAAGATACTCGGTTCAATGGCAGTATCCTCAAGAAAAGAACCGAAAACAAAAGTCGAGGAACCCATCCTAAAAAAAGGTCAATAAAAAATTAAAAACTATGAAGTCATCCTCCACCCCACAACTTAAAAGATGTGATGTCCCTTAAGAATTAAATAAAATATAAAGCAAGGGTTAGAAAAACTCTTTGAGGCCTTTATGCCTAGCTAGTAGTATGTTCTCTAAATTTATATCAAAGGTCTTCACCCCACTTAAGCTCAAACATGCTCCTTTGCATCTTTTTTTTATTTTATTTTAATCTTTTTGTACTCATTCTTCCCTTAATCTGCAAAAACAAGAAAAAACAAATAAAAGAAATGATACTGAAAAAAACTAAAAAACAAGAAGTTACACAACTAATTGGGTTGCCTCCTACTAAGTGTTTAATTTAACATTACGGCATGACACCATCAACTTTATTATTTATTGTTCCACTTTGAAGATATGAATATCACTCCCAATTTTGAATCAATTATTCTATTACGCTCAAGGGATGGTGGTACAAAAATAAATGTCCCAAACAACAGATATTGCATTATGTACTTCTTGGATCCTAAATAAGGAATGTAATTTTCCGATATTGGAACAATAAATTTAAGAATATCAAAAAAATTTCTCCTTGACCATACGCTGTTCTATAGTCTGGATGACTCGATGAATTTCGCATCATCAAAACTTAATGTAGAAATATGATTGGAATAAGGTCCAATGCGCCCTAACTCATAATTATTTTATTATTTACACCCTCATATTTACACATTCTAGAGTTTTTTAAAATAAATGTATCTATTTCATTGCATAACTCTACTGCACTCTTTTCAACAGGGACAACATCAATAAAAGTATGATCACGCAATTGACCCTCAAATTTTAGCTCTTCAAGTTGATTTATAAGTATTTTTTCTTCCTCACACATATTATTACAAAAACGTTGTGTGTCATATGATTTAATCTTTGCACTAAACTCAATATCTAAATAATAGAGATCAAATTCAAAGGGATATAAGGCGCCTACATATTGATTTATAACAAAGTGCTAACAAATCTTCCATGTCCCTATACAACTCATCTAGTTGAGAAAAAAATAGTAACCTATAAAAACACCTAAAATTAGAAGGGCGAGAATTGCAAGAATACTTATCACTACATACTTTTTCAGATGACATCTCAAGAAGATCAGAAGAAAGATGAAGATGATGATAATGCTAAAAAAAATAGTTTAAAATAATCCTAAGAAACCAAAAAAAACTACAAGTTAAAGTAAATACTAATGACAATTATTTGAATTGAATGAACTAAGTCTCCTAAAAGAATGTACTACTTAGGGTATGGAACCCTATCTATACATTACACTAGGTATGACCTTCCTAAAGGGGAGTCTTGGTGCCAAGCCTGATAAAAGAATGTACTACATAGGGTAGGTGGTGGTATGGGACGCTATCTACTCATTGCACTAAGTGGGCATTCCAAAAGGGAATTCTTGGTGTGTTGTTGGGTGTTCTTCTATTGTGTTTCCATTGAGTGGGTGCTTGTTTTCTCGAGGTGAGTATGCCAAAATGGGAGGTAGTCTTGAGGGCCGCTTCGGTGTTTATTGAAGGAGACATATGCATATTTCATTCATGTTGTACCTTAGTGAGTCTTAGGATGACGTTAGAAAGGGAAACTCCGACGGAAATGATGCTTACTTTCTCATTTGCAGTCATTTTGAAGTTCACTACTTTAGAGTCATTTTAGTCTTTGTAATGTTAAAAGGTAATCATTGTAAATGCTAGCTAGTTCCCTATGATGTTTGGTGTGTTTACTGTACAGTGTGTCTTTTGGTTAAAATTAAGGATATCCTTCTCTAAGTGTTAAATGATGTTTCTTATGTGGTTTTACTTCTAAATTTATGAATGTATTATTTTTCATGAAATGTTATTTACTAAAATGCCTTTTTTGCATGTTTTTGCATGTCATACTTAGTACATTATTTTGTACTAGGTTTTGGAAGCAATATTGAAGGCTAGAAGGAAAAGCTTGGGAAAGTTTCTTTCAAGGTAAAGTGTGTCCTCATATATTCGAGGGCATAGTCCTTTTCTTAGTTTCTTATTTAAAGGCTTATTATGTATATCTTTCAAATGTAAAGGGTCATGTCCCTAAGATTATTATGCCGTGTCTTAAGCTGTCTTGTGACGATGAGATTTTCAAAATATTTATAAAGAATTACTTTTTATATTAATTATCATGAAAAGTTTTAAATTTGCACTACTTTTCAATACTTATGTAATGAACGATAGTTAAAGGGCTTGTACAAGACCCCAAAGGGTCAAGTACGCCTTGCCACGAACCGAGGGTTCTCCCTAACTTCTAGGGGGTACATTCAGGTCGTGACACTAACATGTTGGTCATGAAAGTATAAGGTCCTAAAATGGTTTTTAATGTCGTAATAGGCAGCGTCTAAAGATTTAGCTGAACTGGAAGTCAAACGTCAAGGGACGACCTAGACGTTCGACGACTAAGTCACCTATGTGTCTTATGTGGTGTTTATGTGTTTGTAATGAACTTATTAGGTCCTTATATGAGAAATAAAAGCATATATAGGAACTTTGTCAATTTTCATGAAGTTTGGAGGTCAATCGTCCAAGAACATCCATGGCCTTCGAAAGGTTTGCCTTAAAATGACCTTGTGTTTCTTAGCATGTTTCGTCAAGTTTTATGTGTTCATTTTGGATGAAATTGATGTGAGAGTTCCAAAACTCTTATTCGAGCATATTTGAGTTGAAAACGTATGGGCAAACATCCACAAGGACCAACCAAGGGTCCTTGAGGAAGGACCCTTCACAAGAGACAAAAATTGTCAAAACAACCAACCTACAGATGGCAATCGACGGCTTGTAGGTCAGTCCACGCCCCGTAGGTGGAGGGAGTAAGTTGAAAGTTAGGCTTGTGGACTTAGCGTTCCAAGGAACATCCTTTGACCCAAACCACGGACCAGCAGGACGGTCCGTTGGTTGGAAGATGGCCCGTCGATGGCAAGGCGTAGGTGAAGTCTGCAATTTCGCAGTTTCGTTGTTAAATGAAAGGCTGAATTGGTAAATTCAACCAACTTCCAAATAACTAAATGGGCGGTTGCTTAGGTGTATTTTGGGTATTATAAGATGGTTTATGAGTCCTAAACACCAAGATGATTTCATTAATCCAAATCAAAACCCAAATTCTCAAAGAAATTCTCTAAAACTCCATTGGTTTCAAAACTAAAGGAACAACTTGGATTGAATTTTGATTGGTGATTCATCACTAATTTCGTGGTTTATCTTCATTGAGGTATTGTTTTTCATCCTTGAAATTCTATTCATAAAGGAGCCAATCTTCAAAGGGATTTTCAAAGACTTTCTCAAAAGCTAGTTTTCTAACTTATGATCTAGCCATTTGTTCTTGCATAAAACATTTTGAGTCATTTATTATTGATTGAGTTGATGTTATTTTGATGATTTTAACCTTAATTATTCTTGAATACATTAAAAACATAAACTCTTTAAATTGGCTATATTATGGGCGCGAGGATCATGTTTCAATGCTTTTGAGTTCTACTGTAGTTTTCTATGGGCTATTGAATGATATAAAAATTTTACTGGATTGATGTTTATGCAATTTTTGATTGATAAATTCACATTGAATTTATTTAGAATCGTTGAGTATTGTGATTTTTGTATTGAATTGATGATCATGGCCATGGGTAAGGGCTTTTGGTATTGTTGGATGATTTAGCTATAGATTGAAATGGTGAGAATGGATTGGTGGTATGATACCCTAATTCTTTTTATATTATGCAAATTAGGTCTTGAATTATGTTTTCATTGGAATAGTCCACTTATGGTTGTGGTACATGTGTTATAATGTGTGAATTATGTGGCCTCATCGGCGTTACCTTATGTATTATAATGATCATGGCCTTGTCGGCAAACTACTTGAAGTATTATGATTATTTGTATAGTAATGCATGTGAATTATGATCATATCGACCTACATGTTAGTAATGTGAAAGTATGTGTTTTACTATTGAAGTTGTTAGGTGATCATGTTAGACTATGACTATGTCATTACGTGTGTAGTCTTAGGGTTGTTGTATAATTCTTGCTACTTGGTTATATGAGTCTTATGATGACTATATTGAAGATTATATAGTATTTATAGGGTGAGCTAAAGTTGACTTTGTTGTTCTTATATTCTACTTGGAAGATAAGATATATGTGGTAAGGTCAAATGAAGTGTGTCTTGTTTAGGTAGACCTATGTCCCTTGCTTGATAAATGAATGAGTATGAAACCTGACTTAGTATCTTAGAACACCCTTAGTCTTTAATGTCCATTTGTGAATGGATCATGACCTTGAATTTAGCAAAGGGGATCATTTATGTGGAGCTTTTGATCAATAAGGTTGTGATATTCTTGAAGTCGAAAGCCGTAATGACATCCTTCTTGTGTGAATGGTGGACTTAGGAATGATTGTCTGGAATATAATGAAGTCATTCTTAGGAATATCATTGAGCTATTCTCTTAACCATTTTAAGGAAGCCCTAGGGGAACACGTTAGTAAGGTGAAATGTATTTGGGTTATGAACTAGATATGGAACCTCTTCATGTAATCTTTTATTGAATTTGTCTATGAGAACAAAGTCTAGAATCGAGTGCGTATGGTTGGGCAGTAGCTTCAGATAAATAGATATCTAGAGTGCAAAGGAGCCCTTGATACTCCCAAACCATGTTCCTACATAGGATGTGTCCAAGTTCTACCATTGGCAAGTAGAACACCCTCTGTCGGAGTAGTTTACAACTGCGGATTCCATGCTTAGCTACCATGGTCTATGTCGTTTATTGCCTATTATAATCATGTGGGATACCTATTAGTATCGGATAAGTTCTATGAAGTTTAGGTAGTGGTATGGGACGCTATCTAGGCATTGTACAATTGGACTTTAAAGATATTAGTAAGTGAGACCCTAGGTCTTCTCCAAGACCAATACTTGAATGTCCTGATGTGATGAATGTCACTTAAATGAATTAATGGAAGTCATGACTTGAGTTATAAGTTATGTAAATGAAGGATTACCTAGTCTAGAGCAAATTTAAGGATTTCCTTGTTAAAGTATGAAGGGGACCATAAAGGATGTCTCTTCATGTCTTATCTAGGAAGTCTTAAGAAGGACTCTAGATAGGAAAGTTGGTTGATGAAGTTTGCATGATCTAAACTTAGGAAGTCTAACGGATTATTCAGGTAATCTTGAGGAAGGTGTATGGGTGTTCTCTTCTCGAATTAGTTAAGTAAGTCTTTTGATAACCTTGGTGAGGAAAATGTCATATTATACATGTTATGTGTTTTGGTGTGTTGGATGTGTATTAATATCATTATAAGTAGTCCTAAGGATCATTTAGGTGTGCTTATAGACAGTGTATGGGCGGTCTCTCTTCGTCTTACTTAAGTGAGTCTTAAGATAACTTTTAGTGAGAAGGGTGCATGATAAATGGGGTCACCGTGAAGTTTAAAGTAGTTCTGTGTAACATTTGTTTAGTTTACTGTAATATTACTCAAAATATGATAAAATGATTACGTGAGATCTTATATGTTTCTATGATGTTAAATGTTGTTCTTATGCTTATACTTTGATTAATTATATTCAAAAACACATAGTTCCATTAAATGTCTGATATCATGATTTTATGCATTATGCGATACTTAGTACATGTGTTTGTACTAATTCCATACTTTTATTTATCTCTAAAGCGATTCATAGGTGAAGGTGCATTTGGGAGCAAAGCTTGGATTATAGGATCTTTCTAGAAAGTTTGAAGTATGTCCTCATTTGACTCGAGGGAATCATTATCTTAGAGTTTCTTTATTAAAGAATTGTAATAGACTTGGTAGTATTGTATTTTGATAGTATGGGTCGTGGCCCAAGTATCCTTTGAGTCTAAAATTTGATGACATAAGACTTCGTATTTCCTTTGGTTTTATATGAAAGATATTTTGAGAAACTACTCGAAAATATAGTGAAAAGTTTTAATTCTACACTACTTTTCATATATGTATATGCGATGAATGATACGAAATAGCTTGTACAAGACCTTTGAGAAGTCAAATACATCGTGTCATGACCTACGAATACCCTAACTTCTAGGTTATATATGCGAGTCGTGACAAACGTGGTATCAGAGCATAGGTTATCGAAGTGGTCTTAGGAATCCAATAGTCTCATCAAGAGACGTCTAATAGAGTCCTGTTCATTGGTGTGAAGAGCGACACATCCATGAGCGAGAGGCTATAGGACGACAATGTTTCTCTTTTTTCTACTCTTATGTCGTGCCTTAGTGATTTCGAAGTTATAAGTGTCCTTCATAATGTGTTTCCTTGTGTTTATAGGAGATGACATCTAGAAGGATGGCCGCAAGAAAGTGGGAAGAGGAAGGAGTGCATGAGGAAGTTCCTTAAGGGAATGAGGTTTCGGTGGTTCCCAAGGACATGACCAATGTGGAGATTAGGAAGGATCTCCTTGCACTAGACCGATTTATAACAACTCATGTGAATAGGGGTGTTGAACCTAGAGTGAATGCTTTAGACAATACCATGATCACTAGGTTGGGTGACTTTATGAGGATGAATTCTCCTATGTTTCTTGTCTCTAAGGTGTGAGAGGATCCCCAAGAGTCCTAGATGGTGTGTAAAAGGTGTTAAGTGCCATGGGGTGACTTCTGTCAAATCTCAAGACCACACCCTAAAAGGTAGGGCACAATCTTGGATTGAGACCGCCGTACTCGACCTCTCGGAGGTCTTGTACCAACCCTTTATATCATTCATCTCATATGCATAGTGAAAAGTAGTGCGGAATTAAAATTTTTAACAAAACATAATATAGTCTTTAAAGTCTCTTTCATAAAGAAGTAATAGGAAATATTAAGTCTCAATCTCATCATCTTAAGACACAAGAATACTTGGGACATGGCCCATATAAAATACGAATGTAGAAATACTTAGTCTATTACAATACTTTAATAAGACACATAAAAGATATATATGCCCTCTAGTCAAGTCAGAACATACTTCAACTTTGCTTGAACGATCTTTTAGGTCCATGTCTCTTCACTTCCACAAAAGATCCTCACCTACCACGAACTATATATATTGATAAAATAATTGAATTAGTACAACCACATGTACTAAGTATGGCTTAATGCATAAAAATAATGAAAATTGACATTAATTGGAAATATGCATCTTTTAAAAATTTAGAAATCATATTTTAATCATAAGAACAACATTTGTCAACTTAGAAACACATAAGATAACATATAGACAAATTAACACATTTCAGAGTAACTTTATAGTGAACCCATTTCACTGTACACTGAAGTCCTTCACTGTTACAGTGAAGTGCTTACTTTACCATTTTAACTCTTCGTAGCATGTAGTCTTCTCATTAGAAGCTATCCTAAGACTCACTTAAGCAACACAAAGAGAGTCCGCCCATAAAACCTCCCTAAGCATACCAAAATGACCCTCAAGAACACTCATAATAAATCACATACACACTGCAAGACATCAAACATATTAACATATAGGTAATATGATATTCTCCTTCCAAAGGCTTTAAAAGACCTACTTAAGTAAATCAAGAAGATAACGTCCATAGTGACCTCTTCAAGATTACCTAAATAGTCCTTAAGACTACCTAAAGATTATATCATGTCCACAAAATCAACCAACTTCCCTAACAAGAGTCATCCTCAAGACTTCAAAAGATAAGACATGAATAGATCATCCTTTATGTCCTTTTCACACTTAAGCTAAGGAATGCCTAAGTCACTTTAGATGAGGTACTCATTCATTTACATAATTATTTACATAAGTCATTAGTTCTTAGTTCATTTATTTACATAATTATTAACATAATTCATTAGTTCATTATACATCACATAAAGACGGCCAAGTAATGGTTTTAGACAAGACCTAGGAACTCCAAATAACACCTTCAAAGTCTATTGTGGAATGTCTAGCGTCCCATACCACCACCTAAACCTCATAAACTTCTCTAATGCTAATAGGTATTCCATATGATGAGAAAAGACAATAACCGACATAGACCATGATAGCAAGACATGGAATCCGGAGTTCTAGTCTACTCCGATGAGGTTGTTCTACTTGCCAATGATAGAACTTAGACACATCTCATGTATGCACATGGTTAAGGAATATGAAGGGATTCATTGTATTCTAGTCTCATAGTTCAAATAGAACTACTTCCCTTACCGTACTCACTCGGTGCTAGCCTTCTTTCTCATAGAGTAATTCACACATTAGGTTTGCATAAAAGGGTTCTATAACTAGTTCATAACCCAATCACATTTACCGTACCAAGGAAAGGTCCACTAGGACTACCACACAATAGAGACACGAAGCTCGTTATGAGTTTCCTAAGGATTAATATGATGTCGTTCAATCCAACTAACCTTAAGTCTATCATTCCTTTACTTTGAAGGATAACATTATGGTTTACAACTTCAACAATCTTAACCTTACCCTTAAGTCAAGGTTTTCACATAAAAGACTATTATTACGTCATTTAAGGTCAAATGTCATCCACACATTCATGACTAAGATTTTTAACACCCTAAATCAATACATCACAATTCATGATCATATATACATCAAGAAAGGGACACAAGTCAACCAAGACAAGACACCACATACTTCACTTGAACTCAAAAAGCAAGTCATCCTAGAAGCACCTAGAAACGAACCTAGCATATTCAAATCATCCTATATAATATCATAACATCATCAATGTAATCCACATAGACTCATATAGTCAACTAGGAACAACCAAGACTCAACCCTAACACTATACACATAATGTCAAAGTCTTATTCTAGCCTGATCACCTAAGACAACATGAATAGAAAAATACATATATGACTTCACATGTATACATAACTTCAAAAAGTTTCCAATAAGGCCATGATCATCATATTGCATAAAGTAACGCCGATAAGGCCACGTCAATTGCAACTAAAATAAATTACACCGCCACCATAAGAGGACCATACCAATCACAATAGAATTAAATTAAAAATAACATCAAATTAAATAAAATAGGTCCGCATACCCCCACATCAGCCTCAACACTTCAATCGAAAGTCAACAGACTCCATTCGATAACACAAGACCCTTACCTAAGGCCACAACCAACAATTCAACATAAAAACTACAATACTCAATAAACTAGGTCAATTCAATGTAAAATCATTAATATAAAACAACCGAGATATCAGTTTAATACACTAATTACATCATTAGAAATCCCATAAGAAACTACATAAGAATTCAACAATATTAGCTTAATATCAAGTAACCCATAAAGTAGTCAAAAACAATGGTTCATCAAATTCATGGGTTCATAAGTAATTCATGTTAAAATCATAATTGCAATATCAATTAAATCATTAGTAAACGTTTAGAAATCAATTATGCAAGAACCCATGATAGAATCCCGAAATTAGACATTTTAACTTGAAAGACTTTGAAAAACTTCTTGAGAGTTGGGCTCGTTGATGAAACAAGTTTCAGGGATCAAAAGCCATACCTCAATGATGATAATTCTTCAATTTTATGAAGAATTTCCACTCTAAACGTCATACCAAAATGTTTCTCAATTTGGACTTAAATGGAGTCTTTGGGTTTTCTTAAGGGATTTTGGGGTTTTGTTTTGGAAGAATGAAATCTTCTAAGTGTTAAACACTTATATACTTATTTAAAATACCCAATATACAACTTAATAAACCTCCAATACACCCATTTATAAATGGGGTGAATTTACAAGTTCGCTCCTAGACTTGTCAGTGGAACTGCACGCAGAACAGGCCACAGGCGACCTCCCCATCGACGAGGCGTAACCCACTTACGGGACGTGCTTGCAACCGTCGATGGGTTCAGAGGCTGGGAACTAGTATCTTTGCCACCCAGTCTAAGTACCTACCAACGCTTACCACGTACGGGGCGTTCACCAAGCTACTGGCGGTCGATTGCCTTTCGTAGGTTGACTGCTTTTGGCAGTTTTGGCCACCAACTTGGGTCCTTCCTCAAGAACCCTTGGTTGGTCCTTGGGATAATTTCCTGGAAGTTTCAAACCCAAATATGATCGTCTATAATTTTAACACCTCTCCCATAAATTTCAACCAAAACGAACACGTAAAAGTCGACGAAACACACCTAGATATACAAGGTCATTTCAAGGCATATCTTTCGAACGTCATGGACATTCTTGGTCGTTTGATCTCCAAACTTCACGAAACCTTACACACTGCCTATACATGATATAATAACTTATTCAAGAACCTTAAAACAACATGAAACACACATAAGCACATAGAACCACATATGAGGCATATACATGACTTAGTTGTCGAACGTCTTGGTCGTCCTTGACGTTTGACTTCCAATACACCTAATAATTTAACTATTGCCTCTGTACCACATATTATACTTATTTAGGACCTTAGAATATCAATACCAACATGTTATGATCTAGTTAACCTAGGTCATTTTCGAGATCTTACAATCTCCCCCAGTTAGATAATATTCATCCTCAAATCCCACTTGCCACTCTCTGAACACTTTTAAGAATAGAGACTCAACTAGCAGCACATAAACAAACCATAAAACACATAACCAAGAATAAAACATCAACTTCCCATAGTCAAGATTTTCACAACACAACAAGAAACTAGAAAACAATCCTATAACTAGTTATGCTACAAAACTGACATGCTTCATTCCGATTAGTAAAAACTCATTTTATATTCAATATCATACTTCTATAAGTCAGTTATAACAACATTACAACAATTATATACCAAAACATCAGATACTCACTTTTCAAAAAAATTTACAGTGAACAGTCATTCCATGCTTTAGTGATTTTACAAAAAAATTTAAATATCCACATTTTAGGCAATCCATGATATAGACATGTTAATATGCAAAGTAACATCATATAAACACATTTTACAATATAATCATGGCTTCATAAAACACACAATGCAAGAAGTTAATGAAATTAATTTCAACAAAACTTCTAAACATCATGCTCAAACAACAACTACTAGGACTTTATCCCATCTATAAACCATACTCCCCCACTTAGAAGGAACTCATATCACAACAAAATAAAGAGAACTTACCAACATCATCATAAATCTCATCCAGCTTCTCACCTCTAGTCCGAAGTTCATAGAAACGCCTCTTTGTTGGAGCATCATCCTTTGCAACACTAGGAACAACTTGCTTACCCTATATTCCTCTAGAAGCAATCATATGACAATCTATCACTTTGTGTCCTTCCATACAACAACCAAAGAAACTCCCGGTACCCAAAAGACACTCACCATGATGTTTCTTGCCACAATTGGCACAAGTAGGCTTGCCATCCCTAGAACCACCTCCTTTCTAAACCTTGAACTTAGCACCCCTAGATTATCCTTGAGATTGAACCTTCTTCTTAAACCTTGTTTGCTCTTGATCACTAGCACCACTTCTTTTGAAACTTCTATTGATCCTCCTATGTTTATATTCTTCAATAGATTTTGCATACACAATAGTCTAGCTAGGGTCATATCATCATGTGGCATAGCGGTACGACATTCTTCCATCAGTAATTCAGCTACTCCGGTAACAAAGCGACTCATTTCATCTCTTGGATTAGATACAAGAGAGGGGGCTATTACGTAGACAATGTCGAGAATTTCAAAGAGTACTCCTGAACACTCATATTACCTTGCTTGAGATTGATAAACTCCTCTACCTTAATCTCTCTCCTCTCTCAGGGAAAGTAATTACCAAGAAAAGTTTCCTTAAATTAGTCCCACTCAATATGACCCGATTCCTCCATCCTATTATCCTCACATTAAGTGTACCAAATTTGAGAAACATCCCTCAATTGGTACGAATCCAACTCCGCCTTCTCCCTAGATGTAACCCCCGTAGAACATAACACCTTATACACTCCATCAAGAAACTCTTGGGGATTCTCTCTCACCTTAGTGACAAAAAAATAGGAGGATTCATCCTCACAAAATCTCGTAACCTTGATGTCATAGTGCTCTCCACAACCCTAGGCGACATACTCAATTTATCTTGTGTTGGTACGGCTAGGGAAATAGTTATCAAAGCATGTTTAATCTCCCTATTAGACATCTCAGGAACCTCAATACCACTTTCCACATTAAAAATATGATCACCTTGGGGAGGAACTTGAGCACCTTGGACACGTTGCCCACCTTGAGGAACTTGATCAACTTGCTCAACTTCAGGAAGAATCTCTTCATTCAGACTCTTCTCTTCTAACCTTCTAGCGGCCATCCTTCTAGTATTCATCTCCTAGGAAACATAAGGAAATTCATAAGAAGGATAATCATAACATATACTCTACCGCATGCCATAGGAGTAGAAAAGAAGGAAAACTCTATCGTCTAATAGCCTCTTTCCCATAGATGTGTCGCAACTCTCACCGATGGTCAAGACTCTACTACACGTGACTTAATGAGACTTTTTGATTCCTAAAACTACTTTAACCAACCTAGATCTGATACCAAGCTTGTCACATACCAAAACCACACCCTAGAAGTTAGGTCATAATCTTAGATTGAGACCAGAGTACTTGACCTATCGGAGGTCTTGCATAAGCCCTTTCATATCTTTCATCGCATATGGATAGTGAAAAGTAGTGCGGAATTGAAACTTTTCACAAAACATAATATAGTCTTTAAAATCTCTTTCACATAAAAGTAATAGGAAATAATAATTCTCAATCTCATAATTTTAAGACACAAGAATAGTTGGGACATGGCCGATACAAAATACGAATATAGAAATACTTAGTCTATTACAATACTTCAGTAAGAAACATAAAAGACATATATTCTCTCGAGTCAAGTGAGGACATACTTCAACTTCTCTTGAACGATCTTCTAAGTCTCTTTACTTCAACAAAAGATCCTCACCTACCAAGAACCATATAGATAGATAAAAGCATGGAATAATTACATCCACTTCTACTAAGTATGGCTTAATGCATAAAAATCATGAAAATGGACATTTATTAGAAATATGCATATTTTCATTTAGAAATCATATTTTAATCATAAGAACAACATTTATCAACTTAGAAACACATAATAAAACATATAGACAAATTAACACATTTCAGAGTAACTTTATAGTGAACCCATTTCACTGTAGAGTGAAGTCCTTCACTGTTACAGTGAAGTGCTTACTTTACAATTTTAACTCTTCCTAGCATGTAGTCTTCTCACTAGAAGATATCCTAAGACTCACTTAAGCAAAACAAAGAGAGACCACCCATAAAACCTCTCTAAGCATACCTAAATGACCCTCAAGAACACTCATAATAAAGTCACATACACACTTCAAGACATCAAACATATCAACATATAGTTAATATGACATTCTCCTTCCAAAGGATCCAAAAGACCTACTTAAGTAAATTAAGAAGATAACGTCCATAGGGACCTCTTTAAGATTACCTAAATAGTCCTTAAGACTACCGAAAGCTTATATCATGTCCACAAAATCAACCAACTTCCCCAACTAGAGTCATCCTCAAGACTTCCAAAGATAAGACATGAATAGATCATCCATTATTCCCTCTTCACACTTTAGCTAAGGAATTCCTAAGTGACTTTAGATTAGGTACTCATTCATTTACATAATTATTTAGATAAGTCATTAGTTCATTCATTTACATAATTATTAACATAAGTAATTAGTTCATTAAGACTCATACATCCCATAAAGACATCCAAGTAATGGTCTTAGACCAGACCTAGGAACTCCAAATAACACCTTCAAAGTCTATTTTGGAATATCTAGATTGCTTCCGATACCACCACCTAAACCTCATAAACTTCTCTAATGCTAATAGGTATTCCATATGATGAGAATAGGTAATAACCGACATAATCCATGATAGCAAGACATGGAATCCGGAGTTCTATCCTACTCTGATGAGGTTGTTCTACTTGCCAATGGTAGAACTTAGACACATCTCATGTAGGCACATGGTTAAGGAATATGAAGGGCTTCGTTGTATTCTAGTCTCATACTTTAACTAGAACTACATCCCTTACCATACTTACTCGGTGCTAGCCTTTTTTATTATAGATTAATTGACACATTAGTTTACCATAAAAGGGTCCTATAACTAGTTCATAACCCAATTACATTTACTGTACCAAGGAAAGGTCCACTAGGGCTACCTCACAATGCTGATAAGAAGCTCATGATGAGTTTCCTAAGTATTAATATAATACTGTTCCAGCCAACTAACCTTAAGTCCATCATTCCTTTACTTTGAAGGATACTATTATGTCTTACAACTTCAACAATCTTAACCTTACGCTTAAGTCAAGGTTTTCACATAAAAGGCTCTCATAAAATCATTTAAGGTCATATGTTATTCACACATTCAAGACTAAGAGTTATAACACCCTAAATCAATACATCACATATTCATGGTAATATATACAACAAGCAAGGTACACAAGTCGACCAACACAAGCCACGTCATACTTCACTTTAACTCATAAAGCAAGTCATTCTACAAGAACCTAGAAAAAAACCTAGCATCTTCAAATCATGCTATATACTATCATAAAATCATCAATGTAATACACATAGACTCATATAGTCAAGTAGGAATAACCAAGACTCAACCCTAGCACTATACACATAATGTCAAAGTCATAGTCTAATATGATCACCTAAGACAACATGAATAGAAGAATACATATATGACTTCACATGTAGATATATATGGTCATGATTCACATAATCATCTACACAAATAGCCACATTAATTAAAATAGTTTCCAATAAGGACATGATCATCATATTGCATAAAGTAAGGTCGACAAGGTTACGTAAATTGCAAGTAAAACACATAACATCGCCACCATAAGTGGACCATACCAATCCCAAAAGAATTAAATTATAAATAACATAAAACTAAATAAAATAGGTCAGCATTCCCTCAAATAATCCTCAATACTTCAATTCAAAGTCAACTTACTCCATTCGATCACACAAGACCCTTACCTAAGGCCATAACAACCAATTAATCATAAAAGATACAATAATAATAAAAAAAAAGGTCAATTCAATGTAAAATAATCAATCTAAAACAACCTATATATCAATTTAATGCAATAATTACATTATAAGAAAGCCCATATGAAACTACATAACAATTCAACAATATTAGCTTAATATCAAGTAACCTATAAAGTAGTCAAAAACTAGGCTTCATCAAATTCATGGCTTCATAGGTAATTTATGTTAAAATAATCAATAAAATATAAATTAAATTATTAGTAAATGTTAAGACATCATTTATGCAAGAACCCATGGTAGAATCCTGAAATTGGACAATTCAACTTGAAAAACATTGAAAAACATCTTGAGAGTTGGGCTCCTTGATGAAACAAGTTTCACGGATCAAAAGTCATACCTCAATGATGATAATTCTTCAATTTGATGAATAATTTCAAATCAAAATGTCACACCAAGATGTTTCTTCAATTTGGACTTAAATGGAGTCTTTGGGATTTCTTAAGGAATTTTGGGGTTTTGATTTGGAAAAATGAAATCTTCTAATTGTTAAACACTTATATAATTATATAAAATACCAAATATACCCTTAATAAACATCTAATTCACCCATTTAGAAGGGGGGTGAATTTACAAGTTCACCCCTAGAGTTCGCAGTGAAACTGCCTGCAGAACAGGCCACAGACCACCTCCACATAGACGGGGCGTAAACCCACATAAGGGCCGTGTTGGCAACCGTTGATGGGTTCACAGGTTGGGAAGTAGTATATTGCCACCCAGGATAAGTACCTACCCACTCCCACCACCTACGGGGCATCGACCAGGCTAGTGGTCGTCAATTGCCGTTCGTAAGTGACTGCCTTTTGGCAGTTCTGGCCACCAACTTGGGTCCTTCCTCAAGGACCCTTGATTGGTCCTTGTGGATAATTTTCTGGACGTTCAAAACCCAAATACAATAGTTTATAATTTTAACACCTCTCACGTAAATTTCAACCAAAACGAACACGTAAAACTCAAGGAAACACGCCTAGACACAAAAGGTCATTTAAAGGCATATCTTTCGAACGTCATTGACGTTCTTGGTCGTTTGACTACCAAACATCACGAAACTTCCACACTGAATATACATGCTATAATAACTCATTTAATAACCATAATACATCATGAAAACACACATAAACACATATGATACATTTAGGTGACTTAGTTGTCGAAAGTCTTGGTCGTCCGTTGACGTTTGACTTTCAATGCACCTAATACTTTAGCTACTGCCTCTATACAACATATTAGACTTATTTAGGACCTTATACCATCAATATAAATTTTTTAGGATCTACTTGACGTAGGTCGATTTCGGTGTCTTACAACTTCTAGGGAGAAGGTGAGTTAGCATCGTACAAATTGAGGGAGGTTGCTCAAGTGTCGTACACTCAATGGAGAGATACTAGGATGGTTGAGTCGAGTCCTATAGAGTGGGAGAAGTTTAATAAAGCTTTCTTAGGAAAGCACTTTCCTTGTGTGAGAAGGGAGATGAAAGCTGAGCAATTCTTTGACTTTAGTCAAGGTAAGATAGATTTTTAAGAACCAAAACTTTGGAGAAGTGCAAGGATTTTGAAAAGTGGTGATACCAAAGTACGAAACCAACCTAGATTTAAAAATAGAGGTTCAAATCAAGATGGTACTAGGGCTGCTAAGGGCAGGCCGGAGAGAGGAGGTGGTTCTAAAATTATTAAGCCCATTTTTGTCACTTGTGGAAAGAGGCACTATGCAGAATGACTAATTGGTACCAGGATTTTGTTTGGTTATGGTAAGGATTGGCGTAATGTAAGAGATTTTCCTACTATTGCTTCTAGAAGAAGAGAGGGCAAGAAAGTTCCTCCAAGTGTTCCAAGTCATTCTATGCATTCCGGACTAGATAATCAAAGCCGGACGAGGATGATGATGATGATGATTGTAAGATCTAGTATTCTCTCTTTTCTTTTATGAGTTCCTTATAAGAGGGGGGGGGGGTTATGTATCACAACCCGAAACCATACCCTAGAAGCTAGGGTACAATTTTGTATTGTAACCGGCGTCGTCGGCCTCTCGGAGGACTAAGACAAGCCCTTTCATACCATTCATTGCATATACATAGTGAAAAGTAGTGCAGAATTAAAATATTTCACAAAACATAATATAGTCTTTAAAATCTATTCCATATAAAAGTAATAGGAAATACTGTCTCAATCTCATCATCTTAAGAAACTAGAATACTTGGGACACAGCCCATACTTCAAAATACGAATATAAAAATACTTAGTCTATTACAATACTTTGAATAAAAATATAAAAGACATATATGCCCTCGAGTCAAGTGAGGACATACTTCAACTTTTCTTGAACAATCTTCTAACTCCAAGTATTCACTTCTCAAAGTTTCTCTCCTACCAAGAACTATATAGATATATAAAAGGATGGAGTAAGTACAACCACATGTACTAAGTATGGCTTTATGCATAAAAATCATGAAAAGGGACTTTTATTGAAAATATGCATCTTTTCATTTAAAAATTATTTTATAATCATAAGAACAATATTTAACAACTTAGAAACACATAAGATAACCTATAAACAACAAATCACATTTTTAGAACTCACTATACAGTTTTCTCATTCACTATTGCAGTGAATAACTCAAAGCTATCCTAAGATCACCTAAGTCAAAAAAAGAGAGACTTGCCATACACCCTCTCTAGATGTGCCTAAACGACCCTTAGAATTACTTATAATAAGTCACATACACACTTCAAGACATCAAACATATCATCATATAGAAACTATGACATTTTCTCATAAAGTCTATAAAAAGACTTACTTATGTAGGTCAAGAAGATAATTTACATGATTGACCTCTTCAAGACTATCTAAATAATCCTTGTGACATCCTATGTTCGGATCATGTCCACATCATCAACAGATTCCCTAATTAGAGTCATTCTTAAGACTCATCTAGGTAAGATACAAAGTGACCATTCCTATATCCCCTTCACACATTAACTAGACAACCCTTAACTACCCTAGATAGGTATTTATTCCTTTTACATACTCCACAACATAATTTATTACTTCATTAAGACTCATGAGTCACATAAAGGAAATTCAAATAATGATCTTAGACAAGACTTAGGAACTCCACATAACACCTTAAGTCTATTGTGCAATGTCTATATAGCGTCCCATACCACCACCTAAACTCCATAAACTCCACTAATGCTAATAGGTATTCCATATGATGAGAATAGGCAATAACTGACATTGATCACGATAGCTAGACATGAAATCCAGAGTTGTATCCTACTTCGATAAGGTTTTTCTACTTGCCAATAGCAGAACTTGGACACATCCCATGTAGTTACATGGTTAAGGAATATGAAGGGCATACTTTGTAATCTAGTCTCATACTTAACTAGAACTACTTTCCCTTACCATACTCACTCGTTGCTAGCCTTAGATCAAATAGATCAGTTCTCATTAAGGTTCATCTAAATGGGACCCATATCTAGTTCATGACCCAATTACATTCAACCAACCAAATCAAGGTCCACTAAGGCATATCTCACTATGGCGACAAGAATCTTATTGCGACTTTCCTAAGATATGATATGCAGTCCTTCCAGACAATCAACCTAAAGTACATCACTCATTACGTGAAGGATAGCATTATGGCTAACTACTTCACGATTTATAACCTTACCACTTGGTTCAAGGTTCCACATAAATGAACTTCGTATAATCATGCAAGGTCTGACCTATATTCATTTATTCAAGACCAAAAACCTTTACGTTCCTAAGTCAATACGTCACATATTCACATAAGCATCAAGTAAGGGACCCAAGTCTACCTAAACAAGACACAACATACTTCCATTTAACACAAATTGCCTATCTTACTTTTGACTCTTAGGAATGACCCTTAACCTTATTTAGTCATCCTATTCATTACCTTTACATTATCAACCTAACCATTTTAGACTCATCTAGACAATTTAGGATCAACAATGTATCAACTCTAATACTACACACTTAACACATAGCCATAACATAACATTATTAACTAAATAGTATCAATAATCTAACACATACTTTCACATATAGGTAGATATGATCAAACATCATCAAATCAACTACAAAAATATCCATATAATTTCAAGTAGTTTCCAATAAGGCCATGCTCATCATAATGCATAAAGTAACGTCGACAAGGCCACGTCAATTGCAGGTAAAACAGATAATACCGCCACCATAAGTGGACCATACCAATAACAATAAGATCGAAGTATAATTAATATCAAATTAAAGAAAATGGGGCAGAATACCTTCATCCACTCTTCCACACTTCAATTCTCTGCCAAATCAACCAATTCAACATCACAAGGCTCTTACCCATGCCCATGAACAATAATTCATAGCAATAACCATAAAATTAAATGAAAATACATCTATTAATTATAGGTTTAACAGTATAAAATCAATTATATATCGATTGAGTACAATTCTTATATCATTAGAAAGCTCAAAAGAAACTACATAGCAATTCAACAATATTTGCTTAATATCAAGTAACCCAATAAGTAGTCAAAAATAGAGTTCATCAATTTATCATGGTTTCATAGGTAATTTATGTTAAAATCATCAATAAAATATCAATTATATCATAATTCAATGTTTAGCAATCATTTATGCAAGAACCCATGGTAGAATCCTTAAATTGGACAATTCACTTTGAAAACATCTTGAGAGTTGGGCTCCATGATGAAACGAGTTTCAAGGATCAAAAGAAATACCTCAAGGATGATAATTCTTCACTTGATGACGAATTTCCACTCAAAACCTCCATACCAAGCTGCTTCTTCAATTTGGACTTCAATGGAGTCTTTGGAATTTTCCCTAGAGTTTTGGATTTTCAATTTGGAAGAATGAAGTCTTTAAGGTGTTTACCCTTTATATACTTAATTAAAATACCCAAAAGAACCTTTATAAACTTCCAATGACTTAATTTAGAAGTAGGGTGAATTTACCAATTCACCCGTAAGTTGGCAGCAACTCTGCGCGTAGGAGACAACCTATCGACGCCTGCCCTTGACGGGGCATCATAGCCCTCCGTTGGTGGCTACAGTGTCTGGCCAAAGTTCCAAAATTCAACCTTGGTTAAGTCCCTCACGACGGGACCCTCGACGGGGCGTCATCATGACAATGGGCCGTTGACTGCTTCATCGCCAAGGTCTGCCTTGGACTGTTTTGGCAACAGGTCTGGGTCCTTCTTCAAGGACTCTTAGATGGTCCTTGGGGATAATTTTCTCTGTCGTTTACAACCCAAATATGATTGTTTATAAGTTTAAAACCTGAATTTCATCCAAAATGAACACGTAGAACTCAACTAAACTCGCCTAGATGTACAAGGTCGACTCAAGGCATATCTTTCGAATGCCTTGGACGTTCTTGGTCATTTGACCTCCAAACTTCTGGAAACTCAACACACTGCTTATTCATGCTATAATAAATCATTTAAGGACCTTGAAACCTCATGAAACATACATAAAAATATAGAATTTTATATATGAGGCATTTAGGTGACTTAGTCGTCGAACGTCTTGGTCGTCCCTTGACGTTTGACTTCTAACACACCTAATACTTTATATACTGCCTATATACAATATATTATATATATTTAGGACCTTATAACATAAAGACAAACATGTTAGTATCTAGTTAACCTAGATCATCTTCGGGGTCTTACAATCTCCCCCACTTGGACAACATTCGTCCTCGAATGACACTTGCGACTCTCCCAACACTTCAAAGATTAGAGACTCAACTAACACCACATAACCAAAGCATACAACACATATCAAAAAATAAAACATGAAATTCACATAGTCAAGAGATTCACAACACAAGAAGGAACTAGAAAACAATTTTATAACTCAATATGATACCAAACTCACATGCTTCAATCCAAATAGTAAAAACTCATTTTATATTCAATATAATGCTTATATATATAAGTTCTAACCACATTACAACAATTTTAGACCAAAGAATCAAATAGTCATTTTAACAAAAATATTAAAGTGAAATATTTCTAAGGTTACAATAATTTTATGCAATTTTTAAAAAATCCAAATTTTAGGCAATTTATTATATAATCATGCTAATATGCAAGATAGCATCATATAAACACATCTTACAACATAATCATGGCTTTATAAAACACACAATGCAAGATGTTAATGAAATTCAATTTCAACGAAACTCCTAAACATCATGCACAAGCAACAATTTCAAGGAAGTTTATCCCTTCTACAAAACATACTCCCCTACTTAGAAGGAACTCATAACACAACAAGAGGAAAAAAGAACTTACCAACATCATCATCACTCTCACCCGGATTCTTACCTCTAGTCCAGAGTGCATAGAAACCCCTCTTAGTTGGAGCATCTTCCTTTGGACCACTAGGCTCAACGTTCTTACCCTCCTTCTTAGAAGCAATGCTTGAACAATATCTCACCTTGTGACCCTCTTTTACACATCCAAAGCAAATCCCCGTACCCAAAAGACACTCACCAAGATGCTTCCTACCACAAGTGGCACATGTAGGTTTGACATTTCTAGAACCACCTCCAATCTCAAAAAATTTCTTAGGAACAGTAGGTCCATCTTGAGTTTGAACCCCCTTTTTGAACCTAGCTTGCACTTGATCACTATCAACACTCCTTTTCCTCGACATCCTCCTAAGGTTAGACTCTTCAATTGATTGTTCATACACCCTTTGTCTAGCTAAGGTCATATCGTCATGTAGCATAGCCATATATCAGTCTTCCCTCACTAAGTCTCTCAACCAAGATGATATAGTACCCTCCACAACCCTAGGCACTATGTTAAAGTTTATTTGAGTAGTCACGACTTTGGTTAAAGCAATCACAGCCTCTCTAATCTCCCGATTAGTCAACTACGGCACCTCATTACCTCCTCTTATATTAGGAGCATGATTACCTTGAGGAGGCTCTTAAGCATCTTGAGAACCTTGAACTCCTTTTCCACCTTGAGGAACTTCCTCAACTTGATAAACTTGAGGGGGAACATCCTCATTCACCCTTCCCTCTTCCATCCTTCTAGAGGCCATCTTGCTAAAAATACAAGGGAACACATTAAGAAGGATACTCATAACATAACTCTACGACACGACATAGGAGTAGAAATGAAGGGAAACACTATCGTCCTATAGCCTGTCGCCCATAGATGTGTCGTGACTCACACCGATGGTCAAGACTCTACTAGACGTGACTTAACGAGACTTCTTGATTCCTAATACTACTTTCACCATCCTATGCTCTGATATCAAGCTTGTCACAACCCTAAACCATACCATAGAAGCTAGGGTATAATCTTGGATTGTAATCGGCGTCTTCGACCTCTCGGAGGTCTAAGACAAGACCTTTCATATCATCCTTTGCATATACATAGTGAAAAGTAGTGCGGAATTAAAACTTTTCACAAAACATAATATAGTCTTCAAAATCTCTTTCATATAAAAGTAATAGGAAATACTAAGTCTCAATCTCATCATCTTAAGAAAAAAGAATACTTGGGACACGGCCCATACTTCAAAATACGAATATAGAAATACTTAGTCTTTTACAATACTTTGAATAAAAGCATAAAAGACATATATGCCCTCGAGTCAAGTGAGGACAAACTTCAACTTCTCTTGAACAATCTTCAAACTCCAAGTATTCACTTCTAAAAGTTTCTCACCTACCAAGAACTATATAGATATATAAAAGGATGGAGTAAGTACAACCACATGTACTAAGTATGGCTTTATTCATAAAAATCATGAAAATGGACTTTTATTGAAAATATGCATCTTTTCATTTAAAAATTATATTATAATCGTAAGAACAATATTTAACAACTTAGAAACACATAAAATAACCTTTAAACCACAAATCACATTTTTAGAACTCACTTTACAGTAAGCTCATTCAGTGTTACAGTGAATTACTCCACTGTACAGTGAAGTGACTTATTCTTCACCTTAAACACCCTTTAGCATGTAATCTTTTCTCTCAAATCTATCCTAAGATTCACTTAAGTCACAAAAAGAGAGACCTCCCATACACCCTCTCAAGATGTGCCTAAACGAATCTTAGGATTACTTATAATGAGTCACATACACACTTCAAGACATCAAGCATATCATCATATAGACACTATGACATTTTCTCATCAAAGCCTATAAAAAGACTTACTTAAGTTAGTCAAGAAGATAATGTACATGATTGACCTCTTCAAGACTACCTAAATAATTCTTGTGGCATCCTAAGTTCGGATCATGTCCTCATAATCAACATATTCCCTAATTAGAGTGATTCTTAAGACTCATCTAGGTAATATACAAAGTGACCATTCCTATACCCCCTTCACACATTAACTAGACAACCCTTAAATACTCTAGATAGGTACTTATTCCTTTTGCATTTTCCACAACATAAGTCATTAGTTCATTAGGACTCATGCATCACATAAAGGACATTCAAATAATGATCTTAGACAAGACGTAGGAACTCCACATAACACCTTCAAAGTCTATTGTGCAATGTCTAGATAGCATCCCATACCACCACCTAAACTTCATAAACTCCACTAATGCTAATAGGTATTCCATATGATTAGAATAGGCAATAACTGACACTGATCGTGATAGCTAGACATGAAATCCGGAGTTCTATCCTACTTCGATAAGGTTTTTCTACTTCCCAATAGCAGAACTTGGACACATCCCATGTAGTTACATGGTTAAGGAATATTAAGAGCATACTTTGTAATCTAGTCTCATACTTAACTAGAACTACATTCCCTTACAATATTCACTCGGTGCTAGCCTTAGATCTCATAGATCAGTTCTCATTAAGGTTCATCTAAATGGGACCCATATATAGTTCATGACCCAATTACATTCAACTAACAAAATAAAGGTACACTAAGGCATATCTCACTATGGCGACAAGAATCTTATCGTGACTTTCCTAAGGTATGATATGAAGTCGTTCCAGACAATCAACCTTAAGTACATCACTTATTACATGAAGGATAGAATTACGGCTAACTACTTCACGATTTATTACCTTACCACTTGGTTCAAGGTTCCACATAAATGACCTTCGTATCATCATGCAAGGTCTTACCTATATTCTTTTATACAAGACCAAGACCCTTTACGTTCCTAAGTCAATACATCACATATTCACATAAATATCAAGTAAGGGACCCAAGTCTACCTAAACAAGACACAAAATACTTCCATTTAACACAAATTGCCTATCTTCCTATAGACTCTTAGGAATTACCATTAACCTTATTTAGTCATCCAATTCATTACCTTAAAATTATAAACCTAACCATTTAAGACTCATCTAGCCAATTTAGGATCAACCATGTATCAACTCTAAAGACTACACACTTAACACCTAGCGATAACATAACATTATTAACTAATTAGTATCAATAGTCTAACACATATTTTCACATATAGGTAGATATGATCACACATCATCAAATCAACTACACAAATATCCATATACGTTCAAGTAGTTTCCAATAAGGTCATGCTCATAATATTGCATAAAGTAACGCCAACAAGGCCACACCAATTGCAAGTAAAACACATAACACCGCCATTATAAGTGGACCATACCTATCACAATAGAATAGAATTACAATTAATATAAAATTAAATAAAATGGGGCAGCATACCTTCATCCCCTCTTCCACACTTCAATTCAATGCCAAATCAACCAATTCAACATCACAAGGCCCTTACCCATGTCCATGAACAATAATTCAAAGCAATAACCATAAAACTAAATGAATCTACCTCAATTCAATATAGGTTTAACAATATAAAATCAAATAGATATCAATTGAATACAATCCTTATATCATCAGAAAGCCCATAGGAAACTACATAACAATTCAACAATATTAGCTTAATATCTAGTAACCTAATAAGTAGTCAAAACTGGGGTTCATCAATTTACATGGTTTCATAGGTAATTTATGTTAAAATCATCAATAAAATATCAATTATATAATAATTCAATGTTTAGAAATCGTTTATGCAAGAACCCATGGTAGAATCCCAAAATTGGACAATTCCCATTAGAAAATTTTGAAAAACATCTTGAGAGTTGGGCTCTTTGATGAAACGAGTATCAAGGATAAAAAGTCATATCTCAAGGATGATAATTCTTAACTTTTATGAGTAATTTCCACTTAAAAACCCCACACAAGATGCTTTTTCAATTTTGACTTCAATGGAGTCTTTGGGATTTTCCTAAGAGTTTTAGATTTTTCAATTTGGAAGAATGAAGTGTTTAAGGTGTTTACCCTTTATATACTTAATTAAAATACCCAAAAGAACCTTAATAAAACGCCAATGACTTAATGAATAAGTGTGGTTAATTTACCAATTCACCCGTAAGTTGGAAGCAACTCTGCGTGCAGGAGACAACCTCTAGACGCCAGTCCTTGACGGGGCGTCACAGCCCTCTGTTGGTGGCTACAGTGTCTGTACAAAGTTCCAAGATTCAACGTTGGTTAAGTATCACATGAAGGTACCCTCGACGGGGCTTCATCATGCCAACGGTCCGTTGACTGCTCCATCGCCTAGGTCTACCTGGGACTATTTTTTTTTTTTTTGCAACAGGTTTGGGTCCTTCCTCAAGGACCCTTAGATGGTCCTTGGGGATTATTTTCCCAGACTTTCCAACCCAAATATGATCGTATATAATTTTAACACTTCTCACAAGAATTTCATCCAAAACGAACATGTAAAACTCAACGAAACTCGGATGTAAAAGGTTGACTCAAGGCATATCTTTCAAGTGTCATGGACGTTCTTTGCCGTTTGACCTCCAAACTTCTCGAAATTCAACACACTGCTTATACATGCTATAATAAATAATTTAAGGACCTTAAAACCTCATCAAAAAAACATACACACATAAAATCACATATGAGGCATTTAGGTGACTTAGTCATCGAACGTCTTGGTCGTCCATTGATGTTTGACTTCCAACACACCTAATACTTTAGCTACTGCCTCTATACCATATATTAGACATATTTGGGACCTTCTTCCATAATTAAAAACAGTTTAGGCTCTAGTTAACTGAGGTCTTCTTCAAGGTCTTACAGTATGGTTAGTAGAGGAGCTAGATACTCATAATAGCATGTTGCATGTGCATTGTGTTTAGGTGTCTTGTGGAATTGAATATCATTTATTCCTTGCATTGTGCATTTTTTATTAAGTTATGTTCATATTTCAAATTGGTTTTATATGGTTTTATCTATCATATTTTCATGTTTTATCATCAATTGCCTAAGTGTTGCGTTTTTTAGAAATTGAAGAATGATTACTGCCAAGAAAATTAGCTTACTGTGATATTTTCACAAAATTGACTAAATTGTTCTTTGGTTGAAAATTTTTGTTATGTGTATAGAATTGATGTACATGAGCATTATAATGAATCTAAAAGGAGTTCATCCAATTTGAAATGAAGAATGTATGTCTTATGGCATAAAGAGTTGTAGAATTGCTTCTAGCTTCTTGTAGTGTTGTTAGTCTCTTGATTATGTCAAAATTTATGTTTTCACCTAGATTGTGTATTGTATAGTGGGTTATGTGGTTTTCTATTAGTTTTTAACGGAATAATCACTCTTGGAAGTGTTCGGAGAGTGGAAAGTGTTAATTTGAGGACAAATATTGTCCAACTGAGGGAGAATATGACATCTCTAAAAAAATGACTTAGGTGAACTAGAGCCTAACTTGTTTTTCATGAGGGTATAAGGTCCTAAAATTGTTTTTAATGTGGTAATGAGTCAACGTCTAAAGATTTAGGTGAATTGGAAGTGAAACATCAAGGGACGACCAAGACGTTCGACGACTAAGTCACATATGTGCCTTATGTCATTTTTATGTTTTATGTGTTTTTAATGAATTTATGAGGTCCCTATATGACTAATAATATCTTATATAGTCAGTGTGTCAAGTTTCATGAATTTTGAAGGTCAAGAGTTCAAGAACGTCCATGACTTTCGAAAGGTTTGCCTTGAAATGACCTTGTGTGTCTTGGCATGTTTCGTTGAGTTTTATGTGTTTGTTTTGGATAGAATTAATGTGAGAGGTCTTAAAATCTAATACAAGCATATTAAAGTTGTAATCATATGGGAAATATCCCCTTGGACCAACCAAGGGTCATTGAGGAAGAACCCTTCACAAGAGCCAAAAGCCGTCAAACCAGCCCAACCTACGGATGGCAATCGATGTCCTGTAGGTCAGTCGACAGCCCGTCGGCAGAGGGAGTAAGTTGTCACATAGGATGGTGTACTTAGACTTCCAAGGAATTTCCTCGGGCATAAACCACTGACCAGCAGGATAGTTCGTTGGTTGGGAGATGGGCTTTCGATGGCCAAGCGTAAGTGAAGTCTGCATTTTTGCAGGTTCACTATTAAATGCAAGGGTGAATTGGTAAGTTCACCCAACGTCCAAATAACTTGATGGGATGTTAATTAGGGGTATTTTAGGTATTATAAGAGGGTTTATAAGTCCTAAACACCTAGATTATTTAATTATTCCAAATCAAAACCCAAATTCTCGAAGAAATTCTATAGAATTCCATTAGAGCCAAAACTCAAGAAAGAGCTTGGATTTATATTTTGTTGGTGATTATTCATAAATTTAGTGGTTTACATTCATTGAGTTATGGTTTTTCATCCTTGAAACTCTATTCATCTAGGATCCAATGTTCAAATGAATTTTCAAAGAATTTCTAAAAAGCTAGTTTTCTAGCTTATGATCTAGCCATGGGTTCTTGCATAAGAAGTTTTGAATCCTTTATTATTGATTGAATTGATTTTAGTTTGATGATTTAAATCTAAATTCTTCATGAATACAGGCAAAACATAAACTCCTCAAATTGTCTATATTATGGGTGTTATGTCATGTCTCAATGATTATGAATTCTGGTGTAGTTTTCTATGGGCTATTGAATTATGTAAGAATTATATGGGATTGATGTATATGCTGTCTTATATTGATAAATTCATATTGAACTGATTTATATTCATTGAGTATTCTGATTTTTGTATTGAATTGATGATCATGGCCATGGGTAAGGGCTTTTGATATTCTATTGGATGATTTAGCTATAGATTGAAGTGATGAGAATGGATTGGTGGTAATTTGACATAATTCTCTTTATATTATGTAAATTAGGTCTTGAATTATTTTGTGATTGGAATGGTCCACTTATAGTGGCGGTGCTATATGTTATAATGTGTTAATTATGTGGCCTCATCGGCGTTACCTTATTTATTATGATGATCATGGCCTTGTCAGAAAACTACTTGAAGTATTATGATGATTTATGTAGTGATGTATGTAAAGTTTGTGTTATTTAATTGAACTTGTTAGGTGATCATGTAAGACTATGACTATGTCAGTATGTGTGTAGTCTTAGGGTTGATGCATAATTCTTCATAACTGGATATGAGTCTTATGATGAGTATATTAAAGGTTATATAGTAGTGTATAAGGTAACCGAAGGTTGACTTGGTTGTTCTTATTGTTACTTGGAAGATGTGATATATGTGATAAGGTAAAGTGAAGTGTGTCTTGTTTAGGTAGACCTATGTCCCTTATTTAATACATGAATGAGTATGAAACCTTGAATTAAAAGGTTAGAACATCCTTAGTCTTGAATGTAAATGTGTGAATGGATCATGACATTGAATGTAGCAAAGAAGGTCATTTATGTGGAACCTTTGAGAAAAAAGGTTGATATCCTTGAAGTCGAAAGCCCTAATGGTATCCTTCTTATGTGAATGTTAGACTTATGAATTGTTGGCTAAAACAGCATGAAATCATTCTTAGGAAAATCATTGATCTATCCTCTTGACCATTGCAAGGCGAACCCAGGGGACCTCTTTGGTAAGGTGAAATCTGATTGGGTTATGAACTAGATATGGAACCTCTTCATCGGATCCTTTATTGAATTACTCTATGATAACAAAGGCTAGAAACGAGTGAGTATGATTGGTAAATAGCTCTAGATAAATAGAAAGCTGGATTACAAAGGAACCCTTGATACTCCCGAATCATGTGCCTACATGGGATGTGTCCAAGTTCTACCATTGGTAAATAGAACACCCTCCGTCGGAGTAGGTTACAACTCGTGATTCCATGTTCAGCTACCATGGTCTATGTCTGTTATTTCCTACTCTCATCATGTGGTAACCTATTAGTTTTGGAGAAGTTCTATGAAGTTTAGGTTGTGGTATGGGAGGCTATGTAGGCATTGCACAATTGGACTTTAAATATATTAGTAACTGAGTTCCTATGTTTTTCCAAGACCATTACTTGAATGTCCTTATGTGATGAATGTCTCTTAAATGAACTAGTTGATGTAATGACTTAAACTTAGAAGATATGTAAATGAATGATTACCTAGTCTAAATAAATTTTAAGGATTTCCTACTTAAAGTGTGAAGGGGGTATAAAGTATGGTCTTTTCATGTCTTATCTACGGAATTCTTAAGAAGGACTCTAGATAGGAGAGTTGGTTGATAAATTGGACATTATATAAACATAGGAAGTCTTAAATATTATTTAGGTAACCTTGAAGATAATGTATGGGCGTTCTCTTCTCGAATTACTCAAGTAAGTCTTTTGATAACCTTAGGTGAAGAAAATGTCATGTTATACATGTTATGTGTTTTGGTGTATTGTAAGTGAATTCATCTCATTTTAAATAGTCCTACTGATCATTTAGGTGTTCTTAGAGACAGTGTATGGGGGTTCTCTCTTTAACTTACTTAAGTGAGTCTTAGGATATGTTTTAGTGAGAAAGATGCATGATAAATTGGTTCACTATGAAGTTTAAAGTAGTTCACTGTAATCTTAAAGTATCTCATTGTAACTTTTGTTTAGTTCACTTTAATATTCCTTAATATATGATAAAATGTTTTTGTGATGTATTACATGTTTAAGGTGGTAAAGTTGTTCTTATGCTTATACTATGATTTTTAATGAAAAAGGCATATTTCCATTAAATGTATGATATCATGATTTTGGGCATTATGCCATACTTAGTACATGTGTTTGTACTAATTTCATACTTTTTTGTATCTCTTAAGTGATTCATAGGTGAAGTTGCATTTGGGATAAAATCTTGGATTATAGGATCTTTCAAGCAAGTTTGAATTATATCCTCATTTGACTCGAGGGCATCATTATCTTATAGTGTCTTTATTAAAGCATTGTAATAGACTTGGTAGTATTGTATTTCGATTGTATGGGTCGTGTATCAAGTATATTTTGAGTCTAAGATTTGATGACATGAGACTTAGTGTTTCCTTTGGTTTTATATGAAAGATAGTTTTGAAATACTATTCGAATGTTGTGAAATGTTTTAATTCTGCACTACTTTTCATATATGCATATGCGATGAATGATACAAAGGGGATTGTACAAGACCAATGAGAGGTCAGGTACACTGTGCCATGACCTAAGAATACCCTATCTTCTAAGGTATACATGTGGGTCGTGACAACATATCCTAAAGGTTTCAAATACATTATTTTAGGCCTACAACAGTGTTTCAAGTCTTAGTTCATTATGTGGCTTTAGATTAGGTCATGGACTTTCAGAGTGTTACAATCACAATAACTCCTTGTGCTTCCTTGGGGTACCCTCCTGTTCCAACAAATATATTAGTTCAGGATTTTTGAAACTTGTGCCAACAAGGGACATCAATTCCACTCCTCAATTGAGTGTGAGTTGTTGTCTTTATTCTTATTTTACTCCTTTCTTTCTTCTCTGTTGTTCTTTTTTGACAATGTATTCAGGGATGGGTTCAGAAGGAGGATGACATTTTAACCCTGAAAATATGGCCAACTCTCTTCCGCCAAAGAAGACTGCATTCCACAATAATTAATGGAATTCTCATTTTTTCGAAATTTTGAAAAATGAACCTTCTTTTAAGAAGTTCATAGACCTTGGTCATTTTAAAACATGTATCATTATCCACGGGTAAATCAATAAAATGACCAAAATAACTATTTCTAAAGAAATATTCCAAATGATTTCTCTTGACAATGGCTCTAAAGTTGTTGAAAGGCTTTCCCATGCCTAACCTCACAATACTATCACCATTAGCATTAGGCTGTAGATGCACAAGGAAAGTGTCTGCATTGATAATTTTGATCCCATCATCATCAGTAGCATTACAAACTTCACAAAGTTTTTGTTCTTCTCCATAAAATTCATTTATTTTTTCTTCTTCTTGCTCAACCACTTCTCTATATTTTCCTTCTTATTCATCAACTACTTTTCTATTTTTTCATTATTCTTCTTCAAATACTTCTATATTTTTTCCTTGTTTTTCCTCAACTTCTTTTTTTCCCTCTTGTTACGACCTGAGGGTATACCCTAGAAGTTATGGTATCCTCGAATCTTAACACGGCGTCGTCGACCTCTTCGAGGTCTAAGACAAACACTTAGACATCTTTCATTGCATAATCGTAAAAAAAATAGTGGAAAATTTAAAACTTTTCATAGAACATCAAATGCTAGAACATTACTTAATATATATATATATATATATATATATACATATATATGTATGTATATGTATAATATCGTAATGCCTATGTAGACTTTAAGTCTCTTGTGTAATATTAGACTCAACAACCATAGAGTAGAATAGGAACACAACCCTTTACAATATAAAATAATATCTAAGCTGTTACATAATTCGAATAAGAACTTCACATAGGGAAATCCTTAAATCTTAAGGATCCCTCTTCTTTAATTTAGGAGATCTATCCAATCACTTCACATAGGGGACATCCTCTAGACATCACCACCTACACTTTGTGTAAAAAGATGAAGAAGAAAAATATTAGTACAAGAATGCACTAAGTATGACAACCATTCAAAACATGCATTAAAGAGGAAATTTTGTTAGAAATTATGCATCATGTCTTTTTAGTAAACTTCATGAACATAGACACATATAAGCTCAATATATTTCACATACATCATATAATCATGGATACTACTCATAATAGAATATAAAGCCATTTATCATACTTTGAGGCATATTTATTACATACAATACATTACCTCATTTTTTATCATACTTCTTTCCTTAAGCAACCCTCAAGTGTACTTAGTATAATGCATCACCTTGAGGTCACCTTACAATACTCCTTCATAAAATTATTCATAACACAACTACATATACTCATAAATCTTAAGAATCTCATAGACATCAACTTCACATAAGAATCATCACTTAAGACAACTCATAAGTCGCACTAGTTCAATGTGTAGGTAGCATCCTATAATACTACTTCCACCAAGTGTATCTAAGAAGTCACCCTAGACTAGGCATAACATACTTAACAATACATAACACTTGTCTTTTATAAGTGCACATAAGGCCACATACTTAATAGAATTATATAAAGACTCTTCCTACTTCATAACATCATAGGAAGACATAATCATACCTCCTACACTTTAGTCATAAACTCACCTAATTCATACCATAAGTAAACCACCCTTACAAGCCCTTCACAAGCTTACTTGTGCAATGAACACATGGATTCCCATACCCCCACCTATACTAAATAAACCCATTTAGAATCCATAAGTGTAATTTACACACATACACATAATGTATTTCTTAGTCATAGAAAAGTAACTTAACAATGCATTCATACAATTCATACATAACATCACATAAGTCTTACTTGTATACATGTTCTAGTCTTATCCTTTCTTGAAGTTCACTTGTACAATGCATGGGTAGGGGTCATAATCTTACCTATACTAAGTAATCCTCTGAAGGAGTTATGATTAGAGTCTGTAATCATATCGTAGTTCATTTTTTACTTTGGGATATTTAGCCATAACCGACATAGACCATGTGAGCTAAATGGTATCCGGTGTTCTACTCCCACACCAAAAAGAGAGGGTTAACACTTTCCTAAAGTGTAACCAATCATGCATAGCTATGTAAGTGGTATCCACAAGTTATAACCTACGGGGACACGTAGTTATGGAACATGGATATTGCTTCTAGAAACCTTGACTTACTAGTGTGGAGGTTTCCATATCATGAGAAAAAAATCTATGTTGGGAAGCGAGACTTACTAAATGTGAAGGTTCTCTTATGGGAAGCCGGACTTACTAACGTAAAGCTCCCACTCTCATTTGTCATTTTCACTCGGTGCTGGGCTCTAACTCTCCTTTTAATACTCTAATTCATAAGGAAGGCTTTATGAGCTTCCTCCTTCATGCAACATATTGCTCAAAGGATTGTAAGATGAGAATGTCCTTTCATCATAGACCCTATTCATGTGAGAATGTCCTTTCATCATAGACCCTAATTCATGTGAGAATGTCCTTTCACATATTCATACACATACATCATGTGTGCGTGCATACAATGTGAGATGTACCTCAACATAACACCTCTAGTCACACATATTCGTAACTCATAAATCATATACTTCACATACATATAAATAGGTAATAATTAATAAGATAACTATCCTTTCCTTAATAATTATACATCTATCCTATTCATAAACATTCATGAAGTGCGTGTGTGAACATGATCACATAATGGATATACAATAACCTTGAGGAAGCCACCCTCTAAAGATCACAACACATGTATAACATTATTCAAGTCTTGAGTCAAACACATCTAGAGTATTTAAGACTACACAATATACATACTCACACTGCATCACGACTCAAGTACATATTCAACAATAGAATACAAGACTCCTAGCATACGTTGATCACACATTTATATAGGGATTTCATAGGTAGGGGTCATGCTACAAAAATATTCATCATCATAAGCAATATAGACCACACTTAACTCTAACATGATCATCACATATATGCATATAACATCATCTCCACACCTAAGTCATGCAACTAGTTTGGAGGACTATTCATATACTTCATATAATATTAATTTTATTTTGAACATGATATTAGAATCAAGGATAAATACTTCAACTTCCTAAACATGGAAAGCATCATATAAATTCATCCTGCGTCAAATTCCTTAAAGGCATTGACAATAACTCATAAACATGTATAAGAATATAAACACCGTCACCATAAGTGTATCATACCAATCAACACAATTCAATATACATTCTATGCTAATTAGAGAAATAGGTCAACTTACCAAATCTCCAAGCTAATGATCATCTTTGATAATTCCTCCACAATTCATATTCAATTGATATAGAAAGTTATACGAATAAGCAATTCAATAAAATGTGATCACAATTCTATAAACATGAAATCAAAAGGCCCACATTATAGGACAATATGATAAATTAGGAGGATCATGGGTTCTTAATAAAATTGGATAAAAATTCATCATAAAATCAGTAGTTAAACATGTATTCATCATTAGAATGCTTTTGAAATAAATTTGAGAATGAACTTATGGGTAGATTGAAAGATAGGATTTATGACTTAGAATTATGTTTTAAAAACCTTTGAAAGGACTCCATAGATGAATGGTTATCTAGGGATGAAGGATCACAATACCTTATACATTAAAACCCATAAAAATATGAGAAGAAAGATCGAAGAATCACACTCCATAGCTTCATCTTGAGCTTGGTCTTCAATGGAGGTTTTGGGGGGTTTTGGAAGAGAAGAGAACTTCAGGAATTTGATTTCTTAATGGTGTTGGGGTTTTGGCTTGGGAAAGGGTTTAACAAGGTCCTAAAATGAGTTAATAAACTTCCCCCTAAGTTACCAAATCACTCCAATTCGAATTGGGACTTTCATGTCAAAATTGATTTAAAAACGACGCAACCTGATTTGGGAGTTGGTTGCGTATCACGTCGCAGCCTCCCAATTCAGAACCAAATAATTTTTGAGTCAGTGAGGTGCGTGCTAAGGGCGCATCGCATAGGGCAAGTCCAAATCTTTGCTTGCTCGCTGCCTTGGGCAGCCTTTTGTTCAATGTTAGGGTCTTCCTTTGGGGCCCTTCAGGTGGTTCCCGTGGAGTCGTACTCTGAAATTTTGACCCTTAACATGTCTTTTAAGGTACTAGGGTCAAATACAATGCTTCACAACTTCCAAACAACACATTAAAATAGGGCAAAAGTACAAGGACTCGATAGCACGTCTAAAAACTTATTTTCAAATGTCTTGGATGTTTGACCTCCAAATTACTTCAAATAAATTATGCAATATGTAAAACACTTTATTAATATGTTATTAACCTTTTTATGCTCATGTAATGCTCTAGATAGCTTAGCTAATTTTTTAGGGTGTAACGCCTCTTCTTGCTCAACTACTTCTGCTCTTTCTCTATCATCAACAACTTCAATTTTTTTTTCTCTTTTTTCATATTCTTTTTGAGAAAATTATAGTTTTACTTGACAATAAGAAACTGTTTAGATGCAAGTTCTTCTAAAAGAGTGGATATTTTCATTCCTTTTCCTAGGAATTTTAGACCTAGCTTCTTCTCGGTTGTCAGTTGTATCAATTTTTCTTTTGACAGGAGCCACTATATTTGTACCCATTGTATCTGCAACCACAAAAATAAAATATTTAAAAATAAAGCTTTTTGAAATGCACAACACAATACACAACAACACAAACAACAAATACGATTCAGTGGCACACATGAACCAACAAACAAACCACAAAACCCTCCCTAAATCCTATCCAACGAACTAAAAATGAAGCTTTTTGAAATCACAAAATATTTCATAAAACAATAACTATCCAACCAAACAAGTGATAAACCACTAAAAAGAAAAAACAAGTAAGTATTTCAAACCCTAATTAAACATTACCTAGAAAGATATCAATGATAAACTAGTTTACTGCTGATGTTTTAGAAAATATAGAAAGGAATAATGATATGTGAGAAAGGATAATGGAACGAGAAGATGAGAAAAAAAGAAAACAAAAGAAAAAAAATGAAATTAGTAAAAATAAATACAATTTGGAATATGGAACGACTTTAATAGAAGAGAGGAGAGAGAGGATTGAAAAATGAAGGGATGATAGTATCAAAGTTGTGTAATTTTTTTTTTTGAATTTTTACAATTCAAAGTGTGGCATATGTTGCCACATATATACATTCTGTTGGGGCACATACCACTATTCTATGACGTATGTTATATAGTATAATGTTGTCACATATCTCCTTTCTCTAACATATCTTACCACATATTTTTTTTCTATGAAATATCTTGAGACTGTAACCTTTATGTTGGTACACATGTAGATAATTATGTGGTGTTTTTTACAATAGAAGTTGTATATGTTGCAACAGACACCACATTTCTTTCTTTTCATCATAATCGATATTTGTTCCAACAAAATCAAAATAATAATAAAAAATCATTTATATTAATATTATCAGCAAAAATTACCTCTTCACCAATTAATTTATACAACTTATCAACAAAATGGTAATTCACAATGATATACTTAACCATTTATATAATCAATGGTGGTAACCGCAATATTTTCATCGATCATAGCTTTTTTAGGTCTAGGTCTCTGTAGGTCTTCATTGTTACTACATAGCCATTCCGAGCCTTTAAAATCCCATAATTCCATAGGAGTGAAGCATATCTCATGTGAAGCGTTTTAGCACTAAATTCACAAGATGGTACTTCTAGTCCATAAATGAAAAAATCAGCATATGCAACAATAAAAAGCTCACAATCTCTATAGTCGTAATACAAAACAATAATGTGAAACTTACATACTACTGTTTTCTTGTTGGGAAATACCAATAACATGTCTAATTTCGAATGGGTGAGATTTGTTCTTTTCTTGGTAACATTCAAGAACTGACAAGTTGGTTCACTCTTTTAGCTCAAAATATCCGCTTAACTCAAGGTGCTTCGGCAACATTGTAGAAAACTTTTGAATCTCGGAGGATAATTTTTTGTTAGACCAAAATGAGGATATCGAATCATTCAGCTTTATGCATCATTCCTTCAATGCAATGATTTTCAAGACCCTATGGAAGTTCCCATTACTATTTACAGGGACATAAACATCATCTGTCAAGTGCCAAGGCAGTCCACAAGCTATACCAAACCCTTTCATAGTGCCAACGATTTTATCCTCATATTTAGGAACAACACTGGCATTTTCAATGTATCTTTTGAAAAAAATCTATAAGTGGTATATCGATATTTAAAATGACTTTGTTGCTTCGACTACTACGCAGATAGTAAAAACTGGCATGCACATACTTCACATATGCATTACAGTGCATCTATGTATCAATTTGTTTGTATATATTTATGTATTAATTAAAAACATAAAAGTGGAAATGGATTTACCTTATTAGTGTAGCACCTATTGTGTTGAGACATTACGCAGAACCACTCCTTATTCTTTGAAAATGCAACTACAAAATCAAATGGGTGAAAATAAAGTTGCGAACAATTGGTTAAGTAGTAATCGTCCTTGTCTCCTTTGCATTTGTGTAATTATTATAAATAATTATTTAGTGTACAACTAGAAGAAATACTAATAATTATTGAATGACCTTACTTTTTTACATGACGCTTATAAAGACCCTCGTTTATCCATTGGGATAAAAATGACATCAGTTCAGCTGGACCCTTGCCGTCATAAAACCTTCAAATGGATATTGTTACTTCACAACACAACTGACGACTTCGAATTTCTTCTCTTTCTTTTTTGCTTTTGCTTTTTCTTTCTCTTTACGTTCTTCTTATCGTTCTCCTTCTCATCCTTCTCTTTTTGGTTCTCCTTCTTCTTATTCTTCTCCTCCTTCCCTTCTCCTTTGACTCCTTCTCCTTCTCCTCCTTTGTCTTCTTCTCCTTGTCTTTCACTAATTATAGAAAGTGTTTGAGAAATAGATTTTTCAACCTCCTACACTTCAAAGGCTGTGAAATCTTCTTGGATCTTTTAACATCAATATTATGAGGCATTTTCTTAAAAATATGAGTAAGTCTTTTTAACATGACTAATGAAATAATCATGTTGTTGACATTCTTCGCTAGACAAAAAGAGCATTTGATGTTAGAAAAGGAAGCAACACCAATAAAACATTGAGTTGTTGTCATGGATGATGGTTCTTGTATCATTTCATCTACAAGTTAAATTAAAAAAATTAGAGTTTACAATTTATTATAAAATAATAATAACATTATGTTGTCACAGATGGATAGCATGTTGCCACAAATTAATATTATCTTGCCACATATGTACCTACTGTTGCCACACATGATATTTATGGTGCCACATATAAGTCTTATGTTGCCACAGATGAATCATATGTTGACATAGATGTACCTATTGTTGTCACAAATAAATTTTCTATTGCCACAGATGAATCTTAAGTTGCCAAACATGAATCCTAAGTTGAAAAACATGTATCTTATGTTGCCACAAATGACCATTTTGTTGTCTTAATGCATAAGTGAGATGTTACAACATATGATAACTCTGTTTGAATATGCACCTATATATCACTAATATGTGGCAACATATGATACATCTTTCAACAAATGAAATATATATTGGATAACTGAACAAGACTATATTTTTAAAATCATATCAATGGCCACAAACAGAATAACAAAAGCAACAAAAATGACTTTTCACTGAATATTAACAATGCACATACATTTATTAAAAATTAGGGGGGTTTTGAGTTGGTTGATTGTCTTTGAACAAAAATAGGCACCATTACATCATTATTCAATTTTTGCATCTATAAAACATTTTATTGTTCATTAATCCAATAAAACATCAAAAATAGTAAACTCTTTCAAAAAAAAACAACTTACTAATTTTAAGTCGAACAAGATTTCAGTTCAGAATGTGAAGAGAGTCACTATTATAGATGAGGAGGAAAATAATGGAGATATTCGGAAAGGAATATATTGGAGATAGTCGGATTTTCAGATTTTTAAGGAAAAAGAAGAAGAACAAAAGAGAACTAGGAGAAGAAGATAAAAATATTTTTTTATTTTTTAAAAATAATTTGGATTGAATTATAGAAGTCCAAAAATAAAGTGATTCTTTTGTATTTTATAAAAGATGAGAAAGTTTTAGAAATGTGTACTTGGTCCCAGATTTACTTAATTACATTTTAAAAAGAATTTGAGCAGTTCTTGTTCAATCTTTCACCAAAAACAAAACCAAGAGTTATTCGACACCTTTCGTTTAATTTTCCCCATGTAATATATCTACTGGAATGAAAGTAAACACTAAAGAAATGACATAAATATAAAAGAACAACACTAGATACAGCAAAAAAACATGCACATATTAAAGAAGAGGAAGCACGCTGGAAACGACAATGGTCGTTGAAAACAACTCATAACAACAAATTAATCAGTGCGAAAAAAACCAAAAACAACATAAAAGAATAACAATAGAAAAAAAATTGTTAGTTAATGAAAATAAAGGTCACTAGAGTTTACCTCTTCCAGCAAGATATGAAATCGATTAGTGATTGGGGTTTTCGGCTAACAACTTCGGCGAAGAGTAGCATTTTAGCTGTTAGTCGGAGTATATCTTGTCACCATTGTTATGGGTCAGGTTAACTGGAATCTTCACCTGTAAAGATAAAATGAAATAAAATGTGTAAAGGGAATGGAGGTTTTGTTTGGTCGGAGTTAATGGGATGTCTCGTTCGTGGTTTAGTGATGGTGATTCGCCGAATTTTGGCATTTGTTGGTTGGGGTGTGGGGATCTGGTTGTCCGATAGAGGAGAAGAAGAAGATGGGATTTAGGTGGAGGAAGATGTGTTGAGAAACTCTGGTGGCTATCTGTTTGTTGGTGGATATGGGGGTTGTTTATGAACTGGTTTTCACTATAAAAAAGAGGTGAACTGAGATTGTTGCTTGTGGTTTTATGGTTATGGGTGGCTGGGCAGCATGACAGATTAATAGTGGATCTTTTTAGAGTTATTTTTTCGGATAGAGATGGTGCGAGCTCGTGAACATCGTGTTCTTATCACCAGAAAAGATAGACAAAATGGGGGCTTCGATTTCTGTTTGTGGTTTTCTGGCGGTTGTGACGCTAATGGTGGTTTTAGTAGGAGAATAAGGGAAAATGGGCTCGTTGGTGGTTCGCCGGAAATTCTCTGGAAAGTGTGGTGGCCCAAAAAGTACGAACTCTAAAGAATTTTTTCATGCCCTAAAAATTTGAAATTACCTCTAAATTTTATCCTCCCACTTCTTATTTCTTGACCTAGTAAAACTTAAATAAAAATGATAATTATGCAATGGCTCGAATTTTGTGGGCTTGGGATTATGGCTCAGAATTATCGATCAATTGTGTTTGAAATCTTAATCGTATTTGAATAAATTATTAGATTTTGCTAAATATCAACATAAATATTAACGAATGTAATAAATAAAATGAATATAAAAAAATATAATGAAAGTAACCAATGACATGTAAAAATGCAATTTTAAAATTAATTGATAAAAAATCTTATTTTTTGATAAATAAAGATAGTTATCGATAAAGTTATTTAAAATTATTAAAAAAATCATTATGGACTATTAAAAAATTAAACTTAAAAGTTGCAAATTTTGAAAATGTTAGGCCAAAATTGGGTGTCAACAGGTGTCCCTTTCATTGAATATGATTTATGAAAAAAGACAGGGACGCCGAAAATTGACAAAGCCCATTTTAGCCGAACACATGACCTTTATAAAAAAGTGTGATTCGAATGTGGTGAAAGTGGACCCTGGGCTTGCTTCCAAAAGGTTCCACGTTGTGTTACGTCCTAGTTTAAATAATTTACACCTATGGCTCAACAGACAATGCATCTACTTGGATGTTCTCGAAAAAACAAAGATGAAACTCATTAGTAGGGAGAAAATTACAGGGAAAAAGGTAGCTTCTTTTATGATACGACAAAATGAAGATGATCCATTGGTAAGATAGGAATGCATGTCCATTGGTAGGACAAATGAATAGAGATGGTCCATTGGTAGGATTTGAATGTATGTCTGCCAGTAGGACGAATAAAAAAAATAATCCGTTGATAGAATTTAAATGTATGTCCATCGGTAAGACGAATAAAAAAATATTATCACATGGTAGGATTTGGAATGTATGCCCATCGGTAGGACAAATGAAAAAAGATGGTCTATCGATAGAATGTATATGCATGTCTATTTGTAGGATTTTGGAATGTATGCCCATCGGTAGGACGAATGAAAGAAGGTGATCTCTCGGTAGGATGTATATGCATGTCTATTTGTAGAAAGGAAAAATATGATCCATCGGTAGGATATGGATGCATTTCTATTTGTAGAAAGGAAAAATATGATCCATCGTTAGGATATAGATGCATGTCCATCGGTAGGATGAATGAAAATGATCCATTGGTAGGATTTGATGCATATCCATCGGTAGGATAAATGAAGATGATCCATTGGTAGGATTTTAATATATGTCCATCGATAGGACGAAAATAAAATTCTTTCAACGCAAGTCTCCTCCAACTTGAACGTAGAATAGATAGGGCGCACATCCTTCACCTCCGAATAGATGCGACTTAAATGCAAATATATTTCATACAAGTTTCAACCGACATGAACATTGAATAGATAGGGTGCACATCCTTCACTCCGAATAGATGTGACTTAAACAAAAATATCTCTCAACGCAAGTTTCTACCAACTTGAAAATTGAATAGATATGGTACATATCCTTCACCTCGAAATAGATGTGATTTCAACGCAAATACTTTGAACATAAGTTTCCACCAACTTGAACGTTTGATAGATAGTGTGCACATCTTTCCCCTTTAAATAGATGCAACTTAAATGACAATATCTTTCAACGTAAGTTTGTACCGACTTGAACATTGAATAGTATGGTTTACATCCTTCACCTCCGAATTGCGACTTAATGCAAATATCTTTCAATGCAAGTTTCCATCGATTTGAACGTTAAATGATATGGTACACATCATTCCCCTCCGAATATATGCGACTTGAATGCAATTGCCTTTCCGGCTAATAAAAAATGTAATGCACCTCTTGGCAAATGAAAATGCAAATGTTGGATGGCCTAATAGTTTTCCACTATTACAACGTGGATGACTCAATAATTATCCAACTGTAACGAGGTAGATGGCTCGATGGTTGTCTTGAAAGTTTCATCGCCTCAATGTTTTCACATGTCCGTGTACTTGAAAAGGACCAATTAGTAGAAAAATATCGTCTTAGCTAGCGACTTTATAGTAAACCTTGAGAAAAGATTCTTTAAAACAGAATGTGTAGAAAATGCCTGACCACTTTGACACACTTAATCAACCAACATTTTATACTGGACCATATTGTGTTTATTGTAACTCATGTTTTATTGGGGAATTGTATGAGGCGCCGGTGGCTTGCATCCTAAGCTTATTTTGCTCCATTACGAACATGCTGGAGATTTTGACGTCGATCTTGAACTTCAGCCGATAAAAGAGATCATTTGAAGTTTACTATCGAATTTATGACAGTACTTTTTTGGAATTTTTGAGGTCTTCCTTAAATTTCTTTCCTAGTTAGATCTTTTGACAAATCTCACAATGATCTTCGATCTTGAATTTCTACAGATAGAACCTGTATTGTGAATTTTTGAGATATTCTTAAAATTTTTGTCCAGTTTTTATTACAAGGAGAAAAAAAATCACACTGCTTATATGCCCGAGTCGGTGTGGCGCCTACATATCTTGTTGAGTCAGGAATCAGGTCAAATGTAGTTCGAATCTTATAGATGATGAATAGTGAAAAGAATCTAAGATAAGATCATCATTAAAAAAATTTCCAATATGAACATGATAAAATACTACAATAATATTTCCTTCAAAATTCAAAGTCTAAAAACAAGATATCACATTTTAGGGATGGACAATACGATAGAGTAAAATAGGACTCTCACACATACAAGATTAGCGTAATGACATTTTTACAATGAACAATTCAAAAAGGGAAAGCAAATTCTTTTTTTTCTTAATGGAAAAACTCTAAAAAAATGGAAAAAATTAGAGAGTGGAGCTTTCTCACTTTTTTTTTCTTTTGAAAAAAACTAAATAATGTGATAAGACAGTCCAATATTGACTATAATTGATAACAACAGTTAGGGTTGCAGATAAATCTCTCTGTCTTTTTTTTTCTCTTTTTCTAAATAAGATTGAGTTTAAAATAATTTCTACAGCTTCAAGTGGTACGTCAAATATATTTAAGGATCAAGTAGATTCGTTCATCTTGCTTCAAACAAAGATTTTGAATTGTACCAATCCTTAGGTTTCACGTTCACTCACAACAAAGATAAGTCATATTTCACACATATTCGAAGCATTTGGTTTGGGGACATTTTTCCAAAGTGCACTCACACTCGCAAAAATGTTCAACGCATGCAACTGTGATACCCTATTCTTGGCCCTTATGTAATCTCTACTAATGTTAGAATATTTGAAATGAGATCATGTAGGGCTTGTCATTATCTTGTAACATAGACTTACGGACGGGCAAATATATATATATATATATATATATATATATATATATATATATATATATATATATATATATATATATATATATATATATATATATATATATATATATATATATATATATATATATATATATATATATATATATATATATATATATATATATATATATATATATATATATATATATGGAATAAGAGTGACTTAATTCTTTCTTGAGTGTCACATAGAATTTGTGTTTTTCATCATTGATACACATTTAGCATCTGATCATCTTCATTGTCCTCCCTTTTTTTTGAGTTCTCATTTATTGGAGTTTTTCCTTTTTTTTCACCCATTTTTTTCTTCTTCTTTTGAGTCCTTATTTCTTCGAGCTTTTCTTTTATTTCACTTCTTTCTTATAAATATTTTCTCTTTTGTTGGAGTATCTTTCTTCCCACCTTTCATTGACCTTGTAAGGGTATTTTTGTCTTTTCTATTTCTTTCAATCTTTTTTCTTTATTTATTGTTTTCTTTTTGTTTCTCTAGAAGTCAATTTTCGCTTCCTTGACTTTGGGAGCCTCGATATCTTTGCCTTTGAAAATTTCAAACATGGATGTTCTCTTATAATTTGCACATTCTTGGTACACTCATGAAGGTTGTGCCAAGAAAGGGATAGTGCTTGTAACCACTTATAAGGGAAATGGCTAAGATGTGGTTGTCGAAATAAAAGTCTTCAGGATCAAAGTGAAAAAAGTAGGAATTAATGTCATTTGGTAGGCTTTAAAAGGCAAAATCAGGTCCAAAAAGACCTACAATCCTTTCTCAAATCAAATATTACTTAGGATTTTGTGTCAATAACATTCAAACCAAGTTCAAGATCAACATTGCGAAGCAATTGAAGTTTAATCTAAAAGCTCACCATTCAATTCACATTAAATCATGAGGTTGACTGTATTCTTATCTTGAATGTCCGCAAGATAACATTCAAGAATTAAAAAAGTACAAATGGGAGGTACTAAAAGAATCTATGGTTAACCATAAAGTCAGTCCTATCCACCATATCAAATATTTTTACATGGTCCTAACTATATTGATCCTAACACAGTTGAAATAATGAATACCGAACCCAAGAAGGGCTATCTATGTATCTCATCGAGATGAGAATTAGGTGAGAGTAGTTCATGAAGATAAGGTTTTGAAAATATGCACACAATATTATTCTATTATTTATTTTACTATTTAAGAAAATGGATATCGAACCCAAGAAGATTTGCCTATGTATCACTTCAAAATGAGAATCAGGTAAGCTTAGTTCATTCAAATATGACATAAAATAATCTTAAAATTTAGACAATCTCGGAGTGATTCTTTGTATTTTTTAAATGTCGATCTTTCTACTGTTTGTTGAATGTGGTCTATCATTTTTTTACAGTACCACTTGTATTATTTTCTGAATGTCTCTGAAATTGTGTCTTCTCCCAATTATTCAAGAAAAATACGCATTGTTATTACCATCCCATACTAATATCGGGTTTGATTATCGTACAAAAATCTAAGAAATGTGTGAAAGCAAGGTCATAATATTAAAAACAAATAAAATAAAGAAATGTAACTTCATAGTCAAAGACTCCCCTAATTAGTCTTTTTGACTTGATATTGATGTATTGTGAAATACAAAGATTAAGATTTCACGAGTCCTCATGTACGTTGCAACTTCAAACGAACAATGACTTTCAAATTCTGACATGAATCATCCTGTAACTTAAAAAGAAGAAAAACTCAAAAGGGAAAAGTATTAGTTTGTGTTCATTATGGATAATGCAAATATCATACCAAGAATTAACTAAAACATAAGCACTATTTTTAACTAAAGACAAACTGAATTATATCACATAGCATATACACAATTATCGTACGTCCTATACAAATATGTGACTCTTTTATGTCAAGGGTAGGTCTATCGATCTGAAGAATGTATTACACCCTTTGACAATAGTCCATTGCACCCAAAATACTTGGTACTGATTTTATGAATAATTCAAATATGATTACCAAATAAGGAAAAGAAGGGGAAAAAGTATATAAATAATCAATCTCACGCAGGGGTATAATCTGAAAGTAAACCTTCTAGATGGTCCTTTAATACTTCTTGAATCACTTGTCATCTCTGAATGCCAACACCTTTTGGATGAAATGTTAACTCGTGAAAATCTTTATTCGATTATAGTGAGCTATTAAAATAAACCCCTGACCCCGAGTGACAATGATTTGCCAAATGTCAACACATCCTTCAAATTTAAACACATAAGCATGATTTGTCTTTTATTGGGTCGACTTAGTTCAAAATGTGGTAGAAACTGGGAATTGGTTTCGCTCTACACTAGTTGATTAAGTGTGACTTTTGAAAGATCGAAAACCAAGTGAACAACTTAGGTTGGAATTCACGACAACCATTGGACGCATGACGAAGTAATAATTTGTCAATCATTCTGGAAAAGGATTGAGTATAAGAAAAGTTCAGCTGATATTCCGCAAAACCATCCTTTGATATACTATATATACAATAGATTATGCCATAAAATGTAGTAAAAGTATGTATACAATAAAATAAATAATAAATGAAAAACAAGTATAATATACAAATAATCAACAAAATTTACAACATACAAGGTATAACACATTAAAAGAAAATACTCTTCAATTTGAAAATAATTAATTCATATTGGTTAGAACCTCCATACCCCAACAGATTTGCCATTCTGCATTTATTCCAATTCTATTCAAATAAAGCGAAACATTGTTGTGACTAAAAGAATAATTAATTAACTCAAATTTAAAGAATTTAAGGAATAAAAGAATTTTAAAGAAGTCATCCCCTAAGTTTAGAAAAAAAAAACTAGAAAACCATAAAGTGATCTACGAAATCTTCGATTCTAGGTAAGACATTCAAGTTATTTCGAAAGGAATGTATTAGACATACTTTGAAATCCACAACTATGAGTCCCGACAAAATACATTTTCATCAAATTGAGGTTATAAAACAATATACAAATATGATAAACATACAATATACACAAATAATAATGTAAAAAGTAATATGAGAAACAAACTAATATTTACCTATCATGAAAAATATACACAATAATAAATAAAAATTATAATTTGAATTCCATAGGAACAAATTCATGGGAAACTACTCCGGGGTACCTGTAAAGATATTTAGTAAAAGTTTTAGTGGTAAATAAACACAAATAAAAATAAAATAAAATAAATATTAATTAAAAATAAAAATCCATCTTATATACATGGAAGACCTTGTAAATCGATGATAATTTTCTTCATCGACCAATTTTAACCTTTAAAATATATAAATATAACTAAATTTCCATATTTAATAATGGACAACCTCCAAAACCGATGAAAAGATATTCTCATTGGCCCATTCTCTATTTTCCAACAATAAAAATGACATGAAACAAACAAAAGAGCAATGAAGTATAAACTAACATAAGATACAACAACATGCTAATGACAACGTAATAAAATAATAATAATTAAATAATAAACCAAAACACACCTGTAACTTCTTAGAAAAGGATAAATCTAGAATAGCCTCATGTTATAAAAAAAATAGCTACATCAATACGGATAAAATAACCGTACAAAAATTCAATAATTAAAATAGAAAATAATGCAATAGTGAGTGAAACCATATATTAAAAGAAAGGTTGAGCATAAAATTACATAGAAAATAGCAAACAAGTCAAACTATTTAACATAGAATTAATAATAATAAAAGAAGAAGTATGAAAGGGCATATACTCTATCTACTACAATGAAACAGAACACTACATAAATGACATTAACATAGAAGAACAACAGTAGCTACACTGAAAATACATTAGAAATTTTAAAGAAGAAGATACTTGCCGGAAACGACAATGGTCGAAAACTACTCATAACAACAAATGAATCAGTGCCAAAAAAACAAAAACATAAAAGAATAACAATTGCAAAACATTTATTAGTTCATGAAAATAAAGGTCACCCAAGTTACCTCTTCCAACAAGATATGAAATCGATTAGTGACCGAGGTTTCCGATTAACAATTTCGCTGGAGATTAGTATTTTTAAATGTTAGTCGAAGTATATCTAGTCATCATTGTTGTGGGTCTGGTTCGCTTGTTCCTTTACCGGTAAAAATAAAACGAAATAAAAAATGTAAAGGGAATGGAGGTTTTGTTTGGCCGGAGTTAATGAGATTTCTCGTTCGTGGTTTAGTGATGGTGATTCGCCGGATTCAGACATTTGCTGGTTGGGGTTTTGGGGTCTGGTTGTACGATGGAGGAGAAGAAGAAGATGGGGTTTAGGGGTTGAGAAACTCCGGTGGCTGTGTGTTTGCTGGTGGATTTTGGGGTTGTTTATGGCTGATTTTCACCGGAAAAAGAGGTGAACAAAGGTTGTTACATGTGGTTTCATGGTTATGGGAGGTTGGGCAGCGTCATAGACTGACAGTGGAGCTTTTCAGAATTATTTTGCCGGCTAGAAATGGTGCGAACTCATGAAAATAGTGTTCTTATCACCGGAAAAGTTAGACAAAAAATGGGGGGTTTGGTTTCTGTTTTAGATTTTCTGGCAGCTGTGACTCTAATGGTGGTTTTGGTAGGTGAAGAAGGGAAAATAGGGTCTTTGGTGGTTCACCGGAAAATTCTCTGGCAAAGGTGATAGTTGAAAAAGTATGAACTTGAAGAATTTCATTAAGTCCTAAAAATCAGAAATTACCTTAAATTTTATCCACGCACTTCTTATTTCTTGAATTAGTAAAATTTAAATAAAAATAATAATTATTTAATATTTTGTATGTTTGGAATTGTGGTCTATAATTATTGAATAATTATATATATAAATTTTAATTGTATTTAAATAAATTTTTAGATCATGCAAAATATCAATATGAATATTAATAAAAAATTAATATTAAAAAATATAATAAACATAACTAATGACATGTAGAATATAATATTAAAATATATTAATAAAAAATCTTACATTTTAATAAATAAAAAATTTATCGATAAACTTATTTAAAATAAAAAAAAATTATTCAATAATAAAACTTAAAAGTTGCTAATTTTAAAATATCAGGCCAAATTAGATGTCAAACACTAATTAAGAAAAATCAATTTTTTCTTTCAAAAAATAAAAAATACTCCTACTAGGAAGAACTACCCACGTTCTTTAGAGTGTCTTACTCCTTCTTTTGGGGGATATTTATATTTTTTTTATTAATAAATAATAATAATATCAATAATAATTTATTATCACCAAAAGATTGGTATTAATGGTACTATAAATAACTACTGAATTTAACTCTAAATATCCTGGAGAAAACAAGAACATAACTAATAGTCCAACCAATAAGAAAATCAAAACTTTCCTTCAAGAAGTTAACTTGTAACATGAAATCAATCCATTAACTCGCTGATTTGAAACATATTGGTGTGTGGGTAAAATAACCCATCACGAAAGATAACACATACCTTAAAGGGATCACCCCCAACGAAATCCACACAACGATTCTTAGCGTTCTTGCTTTTTCTTCTTCTTTCTCCTCTTTTCTCCTCTTCTTCTCTCCTATTTCAAAATCCTAACTTGTTTTCTAGAAGTGTAAACTGAATAAGATCATCTTAGACCCCAACTTATTACACAAAAAGAAATTAACTAATTGATAATGAAAAGACCAAAGCACCCTTTAAAAATCCATATTTGTCTTCCCTTAGTCCAACAACCTTACTTTTGAAAGTCATATCTCCTTAATACAACCTCAAAATTTCACAAACTCGACACCGTTGGAGAGGTCTTCCCAAGATATTTCCATCCATAAAAAGAACTTACCGTTACTCTTTTTGAGCTGAATATTATAGTTGTTTGAAAATGATAAAACTCACTTTTTTAAAAATTCGGAAATTTTCTAGACTTCCCTATTTATTTCCAAAAATAATTATTCTTGGTTTCTTAGCTTATTCTTAGTTATTTCAAGTTACCAGATGTTACAATATCTCCCCCATGGGAATATTCATCCTCGGATGAGAAATGTTTCACTAAGCTAAGGGTAGTAACATCATTTTAGTACTTAACAACCTAAACAAGTAGTATCATGCTCCCACATAGTCTTATTAGGTCCCAAAAAAAGAATTTAATACCTTGATCCGCATTCTCATCGGACTCAAAGAGATGTGTATATCTCTTCTTCATATCCTTCTCAGTTTCTTAAGTCGCCTCATCAACAAATTGGTTTCTTCAAAGGACTTTGACTAACACAACTTCCTTTGTCCTCAACTTGCGAACTTGACGATCCAAAATCTAAACCGGAACTTCTTCATAGGATAACTTAACCTTAATCCCAACATTCTCAGTTGGTACATTAAATGAAGGATCACTACACACTTCTTCAACATAGAAATATGGAATACCGGATGAACCGTTGCAAACTCTTGTGGTAGCTCCAACTCATCAGTCACACTGCCTACTCTCTTGGAAGTTATGTAAGGTCCAATATACCGGGGACTAATTTTCCATTTCTTACCGAACCTCATAAAAAATTTCATGTCTGAAACTTTCTGATATACTCAATCGTCCGCCTCAAACCCTATCACCTTCTACTAACATTTGTGTAGGATTTTTGGCAACCCTATGCTGTTTTCAGCCTCTTTGAGTCACTTTCATCTTCTCCATAGTTTTGATGAACTAGAAATGGACCTATCAACCCTCATTCACCAACTTCGAACCATCCAATTGGAGATTTGCACCTTCTCCCAAAAAGAGCTTCATATGGAGCCATTTGGATGCTCGAATGGTAGTTGTTGTTGTAAGCCAATTCAATGAGAGGTATGTGACCATCCCAATTCCCTTTGAAGTTGAACACTCAAGCTCTTAACACGTCTTCTAAGGTCTGGATAGTACAATCTTTTTGTCCATTTGTCTGAGGATGAAAAGCATTGCTTAAGTTCACCTTTGAACCCAAACCTTTTTGGAAAGATTAAAATTGAGCAGTACAATTTGCCACTCTATCTAAAATAATGGAGACCCGAAATCCATGACGTTTCGCTAATTCCAAATCATGAGTTTGATAGTTCTTCTTATGGACCTTCAACTCTCTCGAAACATAAACTATAACCTTGCAATTCTGCATCAACACACAGCCCATGACCACTCTTGACACATCACAATACACCACAAAACCTTGAGTACCCTCGGGTAAGGTCGAAACTTGAGTGGTAGTCAATCTTCTTGTTCAATTCCATAAAGCTTTTTTTACAAGATTCAGACCATTGAAACTTGACTGTCCTTTGAATTAGCTTGGTCAAAGGAGATGAGATAGATGAGAATCACTCATCTAGTTTCTTATAATAGCCAACCAAACCCAAGAAGCTCCTTATATCTATTGGAGATGTGGGTCTAGGCCAACTATGAACTGCCTCTATCTTCTGAATTACAACTCTAATCTGATCACCAGAAACTATATGTCCCATGAATGCCACATAATTAAGACAAAACTCACACTTGGAGAACTTGGCATATAACTCCTTATACTTGAAAGTCTACAGAACAATCCTTGATGACTAGCATGATCTTCTTCATTCCTTGAATAAACAAGTAAACAAATCTAAATAAGGTTTGAAGACTCCGTTCATGAGATCCATGAATGTTGCAGGTGCATTAGTAAAACCAAAGAACATAACCAAAAATTCATAAAGCCCGTATCTTATTCTCAAATCTGTCTTGGCAATATCACATTTCCTAACTTTAAACTGATGATTATCTGATCTAAGGTCAATCTTTGAAAAGCATGAAGCACCCTGAAGTTGATCGATAAGACCATCTATTCTTTAAAGAGGATATTTATTCTTGATGCTCACCTTATTCAATTGTCGTTAGACTATATACATCTTAAGTGACCCATCTTTCTTCCTTTAAAACAATATCGGGATGACCCAAGGTGAGACACTTTGTTGAATAAAGCCTTTATCTGACAACCCTTAGGCACTTCTGAACTACTCGCCCACTCTATGACTGGCTCAATAGGAATTTGAAACTTGGTAATTCGAGTACTGCATTCTATTGATGCATAAGAGGCATAAAACCAGTCCATACCTTGAATGACATCAAAATATACCATGTCTAACTCTAATAGATCAGCCATGGTGCACTTTTAATTGTTGGAAACAGGACAATCACCATAGACTCTTTCTGATTGAATGGATTCACCAACTGGTGTGGAACCACTAAATAGTTCGCTAAGTTGCTCAGGAGAAATCTCAAAGTTCATAGCAACATAGGGAGTTAGAAAAGATAAACTCGATTCGGGGTTTGATAATGCATAAACAGTAAATTCAAATACTCAAATCATACCTGTGATAGCATCTGGCGAATTCTCTTGTTCTTGGCGATAATTGGGAGCATACAAGTAGTTTGTTTGTCCACCAGCACCAGAAGTAGTGTAAGACCCCTAAAATGAGTTTAACGTGTCTATAGCCTAACATTTTCCTATAAGATTTTTAACATGTTAATTAAGTGTTTTAAAGTAGCATGATTGATTAAAGTCAATTGGAAGTCAAACATCTAAGGCGGTCGAAAGTTATCCCTTTAGATGTGCATGTGTTACTTGAGTGTGCGTAGCATGTTTGGATGTGTTTTACGTGTTCATTATGGTTAAAACTTATGTGGGAGGTCTTTAACATGTTAATGTGTATATTTAAATTGGAAGCGTCCGAGTAGAACTCCCCAAGGCTCCACAAAAGGCCCTCAAAGAGGAACCAAAGGCTGTCGAGACGCTGCCTTGGCAGTGTCAATTGACGAAGCCAAAGGACGGTCAGTAATCTCACATACGCCTTGTTGATGGTTAGGCATCGTCCAAGACTTAGCCTGGTGATGGCTCAAGTCAATGGACAAGCCTCAGTCCTAAATGATGTCCTGCAGTAAGATCAGTCGATGGATCTAGTGGGCGTCGTTTGAGACCGTCGATGCAGGCTATGTAAAAAATCTATGCACACTATCTCACTATGGGGTGAATGAGAAATTCACAACACTTCCTAAACTGACCCTAGTTGTTTTATTTGGTTAGTTTTGGGTGTATTAAGTTGGTTAAAAATGTTACAATTCCATTCCCAATCCTCAATTCAAAATTAGACCTCCCTCTCGCCAAAATATTCTCTCTAGAACCTCCATTGGAGATGAAGCTCAAGAACAACTTGGAGCTTGGATTCTTTAGTATTCTTCATGAATGATTTCGTGGTTTCTTCATCTAATAAAGGTATGATTATCCTTCATCTCTAGTTATTCGATCTAGAGAGTTTCTTTCAATGTTTTCAATACAAGTTCAAGATCAAAATTCTTCTTCAGTCTAGCAACGGGTTCTTTCTCAAATCGATTTCAAAAGCATTATTATGATGAAATATGGATTAACTACTATATCTAATCATGTTTCCAATTCAATTACATGATGAACCCTTGGTGTCTTCCAAACTCTCGATTTAGCCAATGTGTGGGCTTTGTGATCTTGAATTTTTGTTGATTGAATTATGATTCTATCATGTTTAATTGCTTATAACTAGTGCCTACACTATAATGTGATGATGAATTATGAGTTGTTCCCCTGTGGATTGATGCGTAAGACTTGGTCTCTACTTCCTATTGATTGTTAATGTATGACATTCACTATAATCTCGATTTTATAGTGCATGTATGTAAGATTCGTTTATGTAAAGATCTTTGTAGCTACTAACTTATATGGATATTATTGATGAATAGTGGATATGTATCATTGGTGATCAATGTAAAGGAGTCTTGGTAAGGATTTATCTAGGTTCTTCTATCCTACAAATTTGATTGTATATGATGTGATCCAAAGTCTAGGGTTGACAAAGAATGATTTAGATTTGATTTTTTTTTATCTTTAGCTACTGCCCTTCATGTATATCATTGATGAATTATGATTGATGATCAAGGAAATGGAAATTGGTTAATGATCTACATCTCTTTACTTTTTCGTGTATTGGTGATGTAGTGTACTTGTTAGTAGCACCTGTAGATAAGAAGGCTAGACTACCCATACTCACCGCCTTTCGGCTCAAGGCGTCTGCTACCACGTTTGCCTTGCCCGGATGATAGAGAATGGAGAGATCATAATCCTTCAGGAGCTCAATCCAACGACGCTGCCTCGAATTAACGTCCCTCTGGCTCATGATGTACTGAAGACTCTTGTGGTCAGTATAGATCTCACATCGAACTCCATACAAGTAGTGCCTCCAAATCTTAAGCGCGAAAACTACCGCTGCCAACTCCAAGTCATGGGTGGGGTAGTTGCGCTCATGGACCTTAAGCTGCCTCGACGCATACGCAATAACCCGGCCCTGCTGCATCAATACACAACCCACACCAACACCAGACGCATCACAATAAATCGTGAAACCCTCGCCTCAATCGGAAGAGTCAATATAGGAGCGCTAGTAAGCAACTCCTTGAGCTTCAGAAAGCTCATCTCACACTCCTCCGACCACACAAATGTAATGACCTAGCTTTGATACCAACTTGTCACGACCCAATTTCTTGAGCCATGAAGGCACCTACTATAACCCATCAGTAGGTAAGCCAAACCACAACCCAGAACAACACGTAATGGGTATGAGGGTAGAAACTAAACAAGACTAAGAAAAATTACTATAACAACATAAGCAAACCAAAACATAAATACAATAAAGATCCCTCCCAGAACCTGGAAGTCACTAATACAGAGCTACCAACAAAACGAGTACAAGTCCCAACAGTGGACCACCGAAACTAGACTGTCTCGAAAAGTAAAAGACAAGTCTTTATATAAACAGATGGAGACTGAAATAGTACAAAACGCTGTGTGCTCACCTGTCTCGGACCAGAAATTCTCCAAACTCGATCAACGCCGACTCTAGGTGCTCGACTGCATCACGAAAATAGATGCAAAGCGTAGCATGAGTACCAAATAACAGTGTACCCAAAGAGGGCATCATAGGCCGACTGAACTAGAAAAGTAAAGCACTATGAAAAGACGGAATCACAAAACTAGAGGTCAAGAACAGAAGGCTAAGTAACACAATAATGCACACGAGTGTATAAAAATCTAACTAAATTAATATAAATAAGCTAACTACACCTAACTGGACCCACCATAAGCCCAGAAGGTACACTCGTGCACAAGTTTAAATAAAAACCCGAACGGACCCCCATAAGCCCGACGAGTACACAAAATAACTATAACTTAAGGAGAATAAAACTCGAGGCCAAAGAATACGGAACCAAAAAGTAAAATCTGACGGTACGGAGGTCGGTCCTTGAACCGGACACTCACCAGAATTACACAAGTAGCCAATTGCAAAATGTAAGTAACTGAGGCCGGACCTCTAACCGGATGCTCTACATACTTGAGGCCGGACCTCTAACCGGATGCTCTACATAAGTATGTGGATGTTCGAGGCCGGACCTTAAATCCGGATACCCGACAAAGATGTCGATATAGCTGCTGAAAGAGTCTTTATCTATCCGTAATCATATAAACCCATGGAACACCATCCAGACTTAGCTAATCAATGTAAGACCTTAAAGTCGAATAGAAACTCAACTTTGAATCACGAAGCAGAAATCATTGTCACTGACGTAACTCGAGAAGCCGTAACATCGAAGAAATAAGAGTAACTATCGCTAGAGCAAGCTCATCGTCTTTCTAAATACCCAACTATCAGACTCAAGTCTGCTACATCAGTCTACAAGGATTTAAGCCGGCCGAGCGACGTCGGGGCTAAACTAAGTCCTACCGACTTTGAATCATGCATTTCTAAGGAAAACCCTAGTCAAACCTAAACTAAGGCCCAACATACTTCTGACAACCAGTATTCAAACATACAAGTAATTCATATAGCAAAGAAGGTCTATTAATAACAATAAACATGCTCACAGTTACCCGATAATTCTCAGAAAAAAAGACGAAAATATCATTTGTAACACCTATGCATGATCCAATAACTACCCAACCCAAATCCTAACTAATCAACATGCATTCACATGTTCGAGTTCAATCTAAGAAGAGAAACCATATCCTACTTTCTTTAAAGTCTCCGACGGGTGCTCGGAATCCGTTCGGAACCTGATAAAAATAAAATAGATATGCTACCCTACCAAAGTTGACATTCCGGACTCAAAGGCGCAGTCGAAATTTTCATCAGAGGTCATCTCGATAAAATGTGGGTCCCACTTCCATTGGCCATTTTAGGTCAAAAACCACAAAAGGGCTCGGAAAAATATCAAAAACCTCAAAACCCGAAAGAAGGGTCAAACTAGACCAAACTCGACATTCCGGAGCTAACCGCGCTGACGGAATTCTCATCCGAGCGCGTTTACTCAGAATGTTGACTAAAGTCAAACTTATCCTTTAAACTTAAAGTTAAAACGCCTAATCCCACCAACTCACACTGAAAACTTTGGGAGTCATGTCGACAATGCTACTAGACTAAAATGACCCTTCCGGAACTGATGGAATCGTCAGAATTGGATTCTGATGTCATCTTCTTGAACTTTTGATCGAAAATGATCGTTCAAGGTTCATAAGCTCCAAAAATACTAAAACTCACACAATAACCAAACGAATGACCAGGTGATCGATATGTCAGTCCCAGCAAGTCATAAATGACTTGGAATCGCTATAGAAACGCTCTAATCGATGTACAGAAGATAAAACACTAAAAATGACAATAAGCGTCATTACATCTCATCAACAAGATTAATCAAAAAAGGAAGAAGTGACAGTGCGAGTAACCAAGCTAAGAGAGCAAACTCAAAAGTTACGCCTTGTAACGAATTAGTAAACATATTAAGAAAACTTTATGAGATTTTTTAAGAGAGTACATGTTTTTTTTGACACTATTTTTTTTATGAGAGATTTTATGAGAGTACGTAATTGAGACCATATAAGCCAAGACGCGTCTAGAATCTGATATATCTAATCGAACCATGCTATTGGCTAAAAACTGAATGTCCAAAGCCAAGGGTCTTTCACCTGCAGATAAGAAGGCTAGACAACCCATACTCACCGCCTTTCGGCTCAAGAAGTCTGCTACCACGCTCGCCTTGCCCGGATGATAGAGAATGGAGAGATCATAATCCTTGAGGAGCTCAATCCAACGACGCTGCCTCGAATTAAGGTCCCTCTGGCTCATGATGTACTGAAGACTCTTGTGGTCAGTATAGATCTCACATCGAACTCCATACAAGTAGTGCCTCCAAATCTTAAGCGCGAAAACTACCGCTGCCAACTCCAAGTCATGGGTATGGTAGTTGCGCTCATGGACCTTAAGCTGCCTCGATGCATACGCAATAACCCGGCCCTGCTGCATCAATACACAACCCACACCAACACCAGACGCATCACAATAAATCGTGAAACCCTCGCCCTTAATCGGAAGAGTCAATATAGGAGCGCTAGTAAGCAACTCCTTGAGCTTCAGAAAGCTCATCTCACACTCCTCTGACCACACAAATGGAATATTCTGGCGAGTCAATCGAGTCAAAGGAGCTATAATAGTAGAAAAGCCCTAAAAAAAACGCCTGTAGTAACTCGCTAACCCGACAAAGCTACGAACCTCAGTAACAGAAGTGGGTCTGTCCCAATCAAGAATAGCTTCAATCTTCGTCGGATCTACCCTAATACCCTCCTTGGACACCACGTGCCCCAAGAATGCTACAGACGCAAGCCAAAACTTGCACTTTGAGAACTTGGCATAAAGCTGCTGATCTCTCAAAGTCTGGAGCACTATCTTCAAATGCTGCTCATGCTCACTCTGGCTCCGCGAGTATACCACTATGTCATTAATGAAGATGTTAACAAATGAATCAAGGTATGGCCTGAACACACGTGTCATCAAGTCCATAAAGGCGGCTGGGGCATTAGTCAACCCAAAAGACATCACAAGGAACTCATAATGGCCGTAACGAGTCCTAAATGCAGTCTTAGGGATGTCTCATGCTCTAATCCTCAGCTGATGGTACCCGGACCTCAAATCAATCTTAGAAAGTACGAAGGCACCCTGAAGCTGATCAAACAAATCATCTATACGAGGCATAGGGTAACGGTTCTTCACCGTCACCTTGTTCAGCTGTCTGTAGTCAATGCACATCCTCAAAGTCCCATCCTTCTTTTTCACAAACAGAACAGGAGCACCCCAAGGCGACACACTCGGATTTAATGAACCCCTTTTCTAAGAGGTCCTTTAATCAACACCGAGCTCTCTCGAGCTCTGCAGAGCCATTCGATAAGGCGGAATAGAAATAGGACGAGTGCCAGGCTCCAAATNTATAGCAAAATCAATGTCACGCCTGCGGGAGTAGGCCAGGTAGATCTGTAGGAACACATCTCGCATACTCTCTAACCACAGAATCGAGTCAATCAAGGGCCCTCCCTACTCACATCTCTGATGTGGGCCAAATACGCTAAACACCCAGAAGAAACCAACCGCCTAGCTCGAATAAAAGAGATTATCCCCGTCGGTGTGTGACTATAAGCAGCCTGCCACAATACCGGGGGAACACCAGGCATGGATAAGGTAACAGTCTTGGCATAGAAATCCAAGACCACATGATATGGGGATAACCAGTCCATGCCCAAAATCACATCAAAATCAATCATATCTAGCATAATAAGATCAGCTCTAGTATCATAACCCTGGATAGTCACTAAGCAAGATCGCAATACTTGATCCACTACTAAGAACTCACCTATCGGGGTTGAAACATGAATCGGCTCTGCCAAAGACTCGGACCTCATACCCAATCGGGGAGCAAAATAAATAGATACATACGAGAATGTGGACCCTGGATCAAATAATATCAGAGCGGTGATGGCACAAGAAGAGCGTGCACTGAGATGACATCGCCGATGCCTCACCGCCGCCTTGCTCCGGGCAACAGAGAAATGGCCCTGAGCACCTCTACCTGGTGCACCCGGTCTACCACCTGACCTGCCTCCCCGAGATCCACCCCTGGTACCCTGTCGACTCTCTCGACGGTCCTGAATCTGACCACCTCCTCTAGCCGAAGAAGACACGGTTGAAACTGGTATAGAAGTAGGTGGAGCTGGTACATTCGCCCCGCGACCTCGCCGGGGGCATTCTCTGGAGCCCTAGGTTCAACGGTCTCACTTTTACAGAGCTAACGTCTAGTAGAGTCTTGCGGATCGGTGCGGAGACGTCCATAACTTATCTTCAGGATGAGTTGGGCACCCGAGTTGACCTGAGCACAGCTTTCCACCCGCAGACTGATGGTCAGTCAGAGCGCACTATTCAGGTCCTTGAGGACATGCTACGGGCTTGTATTTTGGAGTTTGGTGGTCAATGGGACCAGTTCTTGCCTTTGACGGAATTTGCATATAACAACAGCTACATTCTAGCATTCATATGGCCCCGTTTGAGGCCTTGTATGGTAGGCGTTGTTGCACTCCAGTGGGCTGGTTCGAGTCTACAGAGCCTAGGCCGCGAGGTACAGATTTGATTCAGGAGGCTTTGGAGCAGGTGAGAGTGATTCAGGATAGACTCAGGACAGCTCAGAGTAGGCACCAGCACCAGCAGTACCAGCACCAGCGCTGCAAGATCAGCCGCCACCAGTTCATGTGGCCGCCCCACCAGACTTAGAGGTTAGAGAGATGCCACTGCGGGATCAGAAGATGCTTGGGGTATTTCAGAGGTTGGCACCGCCTATATTCTCAGGGGCGATTGGAGAGGATGCTCACGAGTTCCAGCTCACTTGCTAGGAGCAGTTACAGTCATTAGGCCTTTTGGAGTCGAGAGGAGCTGACTTTACCGCTCATCAGTTCCGTGGGCCAGCCAGGCATTACTGGCGCACGTATCGAGAGTCTAGGCCAGTTGGATCTCCTCCTATATCTTGGAGTGAGTTCTCAGAGGCTTTCTTGGCCCGGTTCATGCCACGGAGCGTCAGAGACAGGCTTCGTGATCAGTTCTCTAGGTTGGAGCAGGGATCTACGACCGTTTCCGAGTATGAGGCGAGGTTCCATGAGTTGTCTCACCATGCTACTATGATCCTGCCCACAGAGGGAGAGAGAGTTCGTTGTTTTGTACGTGGGTTGCGATACCGTTTGAGGGTTGACACAGAGCATATGGTTTCAGCTGGCCGTTCTTTTCTTGATGTGGTCGATCATGCCCGATCCATGGAGCATATTCATCGTGAGGCCCAAGGGGGCAGCGATAAGAGGGCACGCTACCAGGGCAGCTATAGCGAGTCGCAGACTAGGGGGAGGGACTCATATGATAGGCCACGTCAGAGGTTCCAGCAGGTCGACCGATCTGCTGCTCAGCGGCATTACACCGCTTCGAGGGAGGCCAATATCAGTAGAGTGGTCCTAGTACAGGCCAAAATTCGAGGGGATCAGATTCTTTTCCTTCATGCCGCGGTCGGGTTACTACAGGGCGATCAACTTCGGGGTGTTATGAATGTTCGAGCCCGGACCTTAAATCCGGATACCCGACAAAGATGTCGATATAGCTGCTGAAAGAGTCTTCCAAAAGCTAGACGTGAACAGAGAACCCCGATCTGATATAATAGAAACTGGCACCCCATGAAGTCGAACCACCTCTCGAATGTAGATACGAGCCAACCTCTCGGCACTAAATGAAGATTGAACGGGAAGGAAATGTGCTGACTTGGTCAATCGATCAACGATGACCCAAATACTATCAAATCCTCTAGAAGTCCTCGGTAGACCAACCACAAAATCCATAGTAATGCGATCCCACTTCCACTCCGAAATGGGTAATCCCTGAAATTCACCACCAGGCCTCAAATGCTCAGCCTTTACTGCTTTGGCAAAGACAAGCAACGAGAAACAAAGTCAAGAATATCTCGTCTCATGCCACTCCACCGGATAATGTTGTCTCAAATCACGATACATCTTATTTGCACCGGGATGGATAGAATATCTAGACTCATGAGCCTCACAAGATCAAGCGTATCAAATCTCCAACTCTCGGGTCACAAATGCGACCAGCGAATCTCAACACTCCATCAGGATCTAAGGTAGCCTGATCACCATTACCCGCTAACACTCGATCTCTAAGGGACCCCAGGGCCTTATCCTCAAATTGACAACCACGGATCCTATAATACAAAGAAGACTGAACTCCCATATACTTATGTAGAGCATCCGGTTAGAGGTCCGGCCTCAAGTATGTAGAGCATCCGGTTAGAGTTCCGGCCTCAGTTACTTATATTTTGCAATTGGCTACTTGTGTGATTCTGGTGAGTGTCCGGTTCAAGGCCCAACCTCCGTACCGTCAGATTTTACTTTTTGGTCTGGTGTTCTTTGGCCTCGAGTTTTATTCTCCTTAAGTTATATTTATTTTGTGTACTCGTCGGGCTTATGGGGGTCCGTTCGGGTTTTTATTTAAACTTGTGCACGAGTGTACCTTCTGGGCTTATGGTGGGTCCAGTTAGGTGTAGTTAGCTTATTTATATTAATTTAGTTAGATTTTTATACACTCGTGTGCATTATTGTGTTACTTAGCCTTCTGTTCTTGACCTCTAGTTTTGTGATTCCGTCTTTTCATAGTGCTTTACTTTTCTAGTTCAGTCGGCCTATGATGCCTACTGGGTACCTGTTATTTGGTACTCATGCTACGCTCTGCATCTATTTTCGTGATGCAGGTCCGAGCACCGGTAGTCAGCGTTGATCGAGTTTGGAGAATTTCTGGTCTGGAGACAGGGGTGAGCACACAACGTTTTGTACTATTTTAGTCTCCATCTGTTTATATAAAGACTTGTCTTTTACTTTTCGAGACAGTCTAGTTTCGGTGGTCCACTGTTGGGACTTGTACTAGTTTTGTTGGTAGCTCTGTATTAGTGACTTCCAGGTTCTGGGAGGGATCCTTTATTGTATTTATGTTTTGGTTTGCTTATGTTGTTATAGTAATTTTTCTCTGTATTGTTTAGTTTCTACCCTCATACCCATTACGTGTTGTTCTGGGTTGTGGTTTGTCTTACCTACTGATGGGTTATAGTAGGTGCCTTCATGGCTCGAGAAATTGGGTCGTGACAAGTCTGATCTTGTAGTGACTTATGTATGGTTTCTTTTATGTTAAAGTACATTTAGGTACTTCCCTATACTTGAATTGTTTATGAAAAAGGAGTATTGATCAATGATGATAAAAGGTTGATGAATTGGTAAGAACGACTCTTTTCCTCTAGATTCTATACAATTGTTAGTTATGAAGCCTTGTATGGCATTGTGTGGTATGGTACACTTATGGTTGTGGTGTTTACTTCATGTCAATATATATATGTGTGGATCATGGCCTTGAAGGAAATTTGATGATATATGAGGGTGTGATTATGATGGTTACCCAATATGAAACTTATGACTAGTTTCTATTCTAGTTGTGATCTAGGTTGCATGACTATTGGATATGCATGTGTGTAACTATGTTAGGGAATAGGTTTGGTCTTGAAATTGGTGAGTTGTATGGTTAATGATACCTTACCTACGTAACCCTATGTGAAGGTGTGAATAGCAAAGGTTAGGAGTCTTAAGTGTAATATGAAGTTAGCTTGTCTCCTATGCTAAATTGTGTTGTGTGGTCTATGATTGAAGGTGCATTGTGGTCCTAAGAGAGTGTTTGCCCCAATGTGTTGTTGATAGCCATTATGTGATCATCTTGACCAATGTATGCACACTCAAAACATTATGCATGTTTACAACAAGTATAGGTTCATGGTGTCTAATGAAAGGTTATTCTCATATTCACTAATGTCTACTACTATGCATATAAGGTTTATGTACATGAAGAATGTTATGTATTCCCTTAACTAAGATGACTTGATAGGTGTACTAGTATGGGCAAGGGTATGAGACCTTGTCTAGGCATTGGACATGTGTGCCTTCATAGAATACATCGTAAGTTTGGTTTTCTATGAACATGAATAGGAATGCATGGTTATGCTATGAACATGTCTTATATTCTATAATGTGAAGTATATGGTATAGTGATGTCTGATTTACACTACAAAAAATAGTGTTTAGCGACGGCAACAATCCGTCACTATATGAAGAAAATCGATAACTAATCATGATTAGGGACGGATTAGCTACGGAATATTGACTGTTTCTTTATGCTCGTCAGTAAGCTCTTAGTGACGAAAAATGAGTTCCGTCACAAATTTAGTGACTTCTTAGTGACGAACTACATCCGTTGCCATATTATAGAGACAGAAAGATTCGTCATTATATTTATATAATTTTGTTGCTAATTTCATAATTCTATGATAATAAATGATATTTTGTCTCAATTTTAGCAACGTCATACTGACGAAACATTTTCGTCGCCACATGTTAGCGACGATAAGATTTGTCATTATATTTTTATAGTTTTGTTGCTAATTTCTTAATTAATTTCCTTGTTTTCCAAAAAAATTTCCGTCTAAACATATTTTGTAACAACATATTAGGCCTTTAATAATTCGTCATTGATCCCTCGCCACCATTCTTTTTTCAACAACGACCAAATAGTAGCTAAATTTGTTGCTAAAATTGTTCTAATGCACTCCTGAAATATATTAAATTAGAATTACAAAATAATCCAAAATTAAAAATATTCATATAATATAATAAGCATAGACGATTTCATAATATATAAATAGAAAACTCAAAAACATTATATTTCTGGTTAAAATATACAAAGAAAACTATCAAGTACTCTTAAATAAACCCATGTTCATCAAAATATTACTATGCGTAATTTCTAGTTTCCAAAAAGTATGATACTATCAAAAACTAAAGTTGTGGAGGTATTAACTTGAAATAGAGGTATCAACCTCGTCCACATTACTATCAGGAGGCATGGGCGCCACAGATGATGGATTGCCGAATGGAGTAATCGATGCTTTCACCTGCTGAACAATAATAGGAACAAGATGACTAGTTAGTGCAAACATCATTTTCTTTACTAACTCGTCCATACTTGTTGTTGATGTTGATTGAGAAAATGGATGAGGTAATGATGATGACCCACAAAGTTTCTGCCCATAGTAATTTTTTGCTTTAGATCTAAGACCGTATATTCTTCTTTTCTTTTCTCCTTCCACAGCTTGTTAATATGCTTCCTATGATCGATATTAGTTTCATACAATGTTTTTTTCTTTAATATTTCTTCATATTTTTCCTGTAATAAGTAGAGAAAATGAGAAAACAATAATGATATGGAACAAACCAAATTTTGAAGGAATATGCATAAAATAGACAAAGTCATGCTTAGTACAATGTAGAGAGTGGCAGAGACACTAATAATAAAGATGTCCCTTTCAGTTAAGTTTGGTACTATTCCATATGATGTTTTAAAATATACCAGTTGCTCTTTACAAAGATAAAGTAGTATATGTGAGTGCAGGATGAGGCATCCCTTTGAAACTGAGCAAAGTGATAGAAATAAAAAGCTTTACAAGTTGACTAGAATGGAATTCATAGATGTGCACAACATTTGTCTACAATTTGGCATACCCTCTAATGGAACTTATCAGTACCTCTATCTAGTGTAGCAGTTGTTGTGCCTGTGGTAATAAAAAGTGGGTAGCCAAGTAATTGCTAACACCATACACCCAAGAGAAGACCATGTTAAGAGAGTTATCTCTTATTACAGTACCACACAGACAATGACAGCTAACTATTCAGTGAAATCCCCCTCCCCCATCACCCCACCCCAACACTCGCTATGTTCATCAGTGAGTGACTATTGGAAGCTAGAGTCACTGTAAAACAACAGTACAACCACACCATAAAAATAGTAAAAAATTGCACTAGAAAAGCCTTAATACTGTGGCAGTAGTTTCTCTCTAAAACGATACTAGAATCACATCAAAAAGTCTCAAAACATAATTAAAACTGTACCAAACAGCAGCAACAAATACACTTTAAAACATTAAAAAAATACACCATAAACTTTAGTAGGAAAGAACCAAAAAACCTCCAAGTTTAAGACTTACATGGATATCTCGAGAAAGCTCACCAACAAATGTTTTTCCATCATGTCCATGTGTAGGAACATGCAGATCTAACTCACTTGGCGTGAGATCTCGGACTTTTTCAATAGCCTATACAAAAGAAATCACGTTATATATATATCATATAAGAGAAGATGTTAGTTTTAGAGTTTGAAGAATATATATATACTCACAAGTTTCTTGCGATGTTCTCCGATAGAAATAGAGCCACCAGTGTGAGTCCCAACAACAGTTTCACGACCGCCATGACGATTTTGCGAATTAATTTCTGATTTCCTAATAGACTCTGCACTTCCCCAAACCTCTATCCATATTTCCCACACATATTCTGGTAAGTAACCTGGACTAACTCCTTCTTTTATTTTAGAAATGAAATTCTTATAGTTCAATGCTTCCTTAACCATCCACTGTGTTTTGACTTCATTTTCACTAATGAAAACATCCCAGCAGAACTTTTTCTCAAATAATTTTTTAAATTAATACACTAATGTCCTATCTATATATGTGAATACACTTTCTAAAATCACTTATGATTAAAACTTAAACCTTATATTCTCCAAAATAACCATTTGTTACATCATTTTGAAACACCTTTCCAATTAATTCCATTGGGATAAACTTTACTTTTGAAAGATTTGGATATGAAACTAAAGCATATTTGAGAAGGTTCTAGTCTGTATAAATTAGAAGAGGTTATAAGGAGGGCTATTATAAATCAGAATTCAAAGACAGCAAGTGTTATCAATACAACAAGTAGGAATAAAATTAACAGAATGGACTAATCCTACAGAAGTTAGAAAGACAAGGGTCCTTGGATGGCTACTGTTGGATTCTCTTTCAACAATTGTATTTGTATGACTTGTTGGAACATTGCTACGGGTAGAAAGACCTTGACCTATTAGGTTACTGTCATTTGGTGTAGCTGGAGGTGTCTCGGAGATGGTTGGGCTAGTACATTGAGTTGACGTTTCAATATTGGTCGGGGTACCACCTTGTTGAGGAGAAATTGTAGTGGGCTAGAAAATAGTTGGCATGTTTACACGAACAGGAAAATTATTCTTACCTGAGGACTTTCCACGACCTTTGCCTCCAGCCATACCTATAAACAAAAAAAACCCACTGTTGTTAGATAATGATATTACATGGAACAATAATTCTGAAATATGAAAATTGTCTCTGTAATTAATAAGCTTGTTGATCAAGTAAAAAAAATTAGTAGTTGGAGATACAAGATTAACAAGAGTAACTATCTAAAACAAAAGTAACAATAGTGAAGGGTTCATGAACTATTGGAAGCTTTACACTAAGAATGAATTTCTGATAAAGCTCCACAACATTGTTGCGGGTAGAAACAACTTAAATTGTTTGGTTACTCTCATTTAGTGTAACAGGAGGTGTCTCAGAGATGATTGGTCTAATACTCTGGTTGACGTTACAATATTTGTCGGCGTACCACCTTTTCGAGGAGAAAATCTAGTGGGCTTGAGAATAGTTAGCATGCTTACACGAACAACAAGATTACTCCTACCTGAGGATTTTCCCCGACCTCTACCTCCAACCATACCTATAAACAAAAAATCACTGTTGTTAGATAATTTGGAACAAATATGAAATATGAAAACTGTCTCTGTAAAAGCTTGTTGATATAAAATCTATCATGTGCTTCTGACAAGGATCGAGAAACTGATGGTTACACAATCTTTCACAAGTAATGTCATTTAATTCAAAGAAATGATTAAAAATTTACAGTACAATAAGTCTCTCAAAGATTTCATTAGGTATTGAAATATGAAATTAAGCACACGTAGTTCAAAGGCAAGACTTATTTCTTTTTAAACCCTAAACTGAAAAAGCAGAAACTACAACACATTATCCTCGATTGAAAATCAGAAACAAACAAAATATAGTGAAAATACAATAACAAATGATCAACCACTAGTCACTGTCTTCTTAAAAATCTTCCTCTTCATCTTCCTTTTCCTCATCCTCATCCTCGTCCTCATCCTCATCCTCATCAGTTTCATACACTTCTTATGTGGATACTATGTGGATTTCATGATTCTCTTGCAAAAGTCCATCATCAATGAGTTCATTCATTTCAATTAAATCTCCATTTGGATTATTTAAGAGTAGAAGCTCATCAACGGAAACTGTCATATCTATCTCATGGACTTCAACTTCTTCAACTTGAAATGGACATTTACTTTTGAAACTATTGCCACTTCCTCAATAGGCAATTCAATTAAAATTTCGAGGTTTGACTTTCAGCGCAGCTACCTAATCATCATTGTCCTTTTTCTTGCTAGGATAAGGTACATAACACACTTGTGTTGCTTGCATTTCAAGAATAAAAGGTTCATATTTTTTATATCGACGACGATGGTTAATATTAACCAATTTGCATTGACTGTGCCTTTTAACACCAACATCCATAGTAGGGTCAAACCATTCACATTTGAATAATACAGTTTGTTTTAAAGGTGATTCACGGTATTCCACTTGTATTATCTCATATATCCGTCCATAGTTGTCACCAAAATTTGAATCCGAGATACAAACTCCACTATTCATTGTTGATCTTGTGCTACCATAAAATTGTATGTGAAATTTGTATCCATTCACAAAATACACAGAATAACATGTAGCGTCTATAATGGTTCATGAGAAAGACTACATAAGAATTCATTCTCAATGGGATTGCATTGGACCTACCTTTTAAAAAATTTAAGACTCAGTAAATTTTAAAACTAAATTTAAGTATGTTACGGTACAAAAGATTTCACAATACTCACAAATTCCTTGAACCATATAGAGAAATTTTCTTCAATACTCTCGTCTATTTGACCCTAAGATAGATTCAAAAATTTTTCTTGCAAACATTTCTTAAACATACTTCATTACAACAAAATAAATTCAATTGAAAAGTCGTGATTTAAGGATATTTTTATATTATTAAGAAAATAAAATTCACTTTTGTTACCTCACAAACGGCTCAACCTCCTCACATTTCAGTAAGATATAAGTTTGGGCATCCTTTATTTTTTCGAGGGATAAATCCCTTTTTTTTGCTTCTCCCATAGTCGACCTTGATGGGAGACTATTGATAAATTTCCTTTTATATCTTCTTTAGCCCCACCATCATCATTACGGTCCACGTTATGATTACGTGTAATGACATGAGGTTCAAAATAATGAGAAAATACTTGTTTTGACTTTGACGTCAAGTACCCTTCACAAGTGGAACCCTCAACACTAGCTTTATTTCCAATCATCCTTCTAAGAGTTCCTAGATACCTAAATATATAACATGTATGGACCATTACATTAGAAGATAAAAATATATGGCATAATAGTAACTAATATTATAAAAATCTTTACATTTACCTTTCAAAAGGGTACATCCATCGATAATGTACAGGTCCAGCTATCCTTGCTTCATATGGAAGGTGTACAAGAAGATCTTCCATTAAGTCAAAGAATCTGGGAGGAAATATACGTTCTAATTTGCACAAGATTTGTGGGATGTCTCTCTCTTATCTCTCCATGTCATCTACTCGTAGAGTTGTAGAAGTAGGATCTTTGAAAAATAAACTCAATTCTGTAAGTGCTTGCCACAGATTACTAGGATGTAGTTTGCAAAAGGCAATAGGCAATAGTCGTTGCATGAACACGTGACAATCATGAATTTTCATGCGATATATCCTTTTCGCATTTTTGTCTGGACATCTACCAAGAGTGAAAACATACCCATCTTTAAACTTCATGCTTTTCACCCAATTGAACAAGATAGATCTTGCTTCCTTGTCTATCCTATATATAGATTTGGGATATTTTCCATTACTATCCTTTTCCAATTGAGGTCGATTAAAAAATTTACTGTATCTTGACGTGATTGTGGATTGTCTTTGGTTTTGTCATAAAAAAAAGAACGATGTTAAACACAGTATCAAAGACATTTTTTTCAATATGCATGACATCAAGATTATGTCGAATCATGTTAGAACTCCAATAAGGTAAATCCCAAAAGATGCTTCTCTTTTTCCATCCGCAAGAATTATATACTCTTCGATTGACTTGTTCTGCATCTACCTCCGTTACTTTTCTTATGTCCACAAATCTGATTCAATATTTCCTCTCCTGTTCGATAGGGAGGAGGTGATCTATGGATAATCTTGCTTTCGAGAAAGTTCTTACGATCTCTCCTAAATGGGTGATGTTGGTCAAGAAATATCCGATGACAGTCAAACCAAGATGTTATTCTACCATGGTTCAATCTAAAAGATTATGTTTCCTCCATACAATAGGGACATGCAAACTTACATGCAGTAGTACTCCATTCTAATAACATAGAATATGCTGGAAAGTCACTGATTGTCCACATCAAAGCTTCCCTTAGTTGAGAGTTTTGCTTTTTTGAGATGTCAAATGCTTGCACGCTTGTCTCCCACAACAAAGTCAATTCCTTTATTAAAGGCTACAAATAAACATGAATTTTATGTTTGGGATTGTTTGGCCCTGGAATAATGACTGTTAAGAACATATAAACCTCTTTCATACACATTCTTGGAGGTAAATTATAAGGTGTGACATCATTGCCCATGAAGTGTATCTGCTCCCAAACTGAGTAAATGGTTGGAAACCATCAGTTCATAATCTCAACCTTAAATTTCTGGTTCATTAGCAAAAAAAGGATGAGTGTCATTGAAGTGCTTCCAAGCCACAAAGTCTGATGGATGACACATTACACCATCCTCTTTTATACAATCTTTGCAATCTAGGTATGAAAGTAAAATAATACAATTTCTTGTAAGGGATCAATTTCCTATTACGAGAGCCATCACGACACTTGTATCTATCATGTCCATAAATGTACAGGATGTAAGGTGTTCATCATCACCCTAATACAATATACATCCTGATTCACAACAATCAGTCTTTTCAACTGGCAAACCCAAGCTACACACTAACTTCTTGGTCTGATTGTAGCTATCAAGCACTATGTTATCTTCAGGTAAATCCTATTTCAACAATTGCATCATTTGATTATATCTCTGTGACATGTTGTTCTCAATTTTTATATTTAACATTCAAGAGATAACAACAAGTTGAGAGACGGATGAACCGGGATATAATATTCATCAACTGCTTGTAGCAAATCATATAATTTTTGAGACTCGGGATTAGGATCTTCCTCCATTGAAGGTTCACAAGGATGAGACGACTCATCTTCAGTATTGCCAAAAGATTACCAACTTGAACCTTGGGGAAAGTTAGGACCATCTACATCTAAAATTATTTGACGGTATGGATTATCATATCCTAATTCAGGTGTAGCACGACCATTCAAATCTTTATCACAAGAAATCTTACCAATCATATTTTTTTCTCCTTGATGTTTCAAGATAAAATAGTTCTCAACAAATCAAGATTTATAAAGGTGATGCTTATCAACAAATCTAGATTTATAAAGGTGATGCTTAATCGTTTCAACATCCATGAACCTAAAGTTGTGAAATTTCTTACATGGACATCTAACTTTATAGCCTCTCATGCGATTCTGTTGCAAACATGCAAATTGGATAAATTTATCCACTACACTTACAAAACTAGAATTTATAGCCCCTCGACTATCCAACCTATCATACATCCAACCACGCTCTAGATTATTCATGTTCCTAATAAAGTTTAAATTACATGAATAAAAAATCAGTAACTACAACAAGCTGTGGATTAGAAGGTACTATCATTCACATTCATCAAATAAGAACAAAACATGCATTTAGGCAAAACAAAAATAATTTCTACAGTTCTTCACTAGGTAGACTTAGTCCCACAAAATTGATGACAAACAAAAGGTATTGAAGCATTACAGTTGAAAAGAAAGCATCATTAACAGTAGAAAAACGGAATGTAAAACATAGGCTTACAAACAATGAAAATGAAGAACAGAGATTCTACGACATAGTGAAAAGTAGTCACCAAAAATAAATTCAAATAAAAAGGAACAAATCAGTGTCAATACAAACTACAAAACGATAAAAGCCAACTTTCACATTAATATGAATCAACAAAATCCATTAAGAACCCTTGTATAGAAAATTAAATTTATCAATTCCCATCTACAAACAATACTGATACAACAACAGACTAGCGGGGCATATCATGAATTGAAGAAGACGAGGAGAAGATTACGGAGGAAACATTACCTTTCTCCAGGAAGTGACTGGACAGTGAAAAGCTTGGAGACTTTTTGTCACTCTTATTTTGAGATATTGAGAACTTCGTCAAGCAAAGTAGAAGATAGCAAGATTAGAGTAAAAAAATGTGAAAAATTTTTCAAAATTAGAAATTAGAGCAAAGTAGAAGCAAATAATAGTAACGAAATAAAGTAAAATATTTAAAAAAATAGTTAACTCAATCCTTTCAACAGTAAAAGAAAAGAAACAAGGAAAACACATACATTTCATCGAGATCATGATAAAAGTTTATAGCTAACACATAAAACTTTTAGAAAAAAATGTACCAAACAACTAGTGTTGAAGCTTCTAGTAACAATTTCATAAGAAGAGATTAACAACAATAGAAATTCTCTTCTTTTACTAATGAACATAGAAGCTAATTTAAGCCGTTGAAACGCCTTAAAGTATCTCATTGTGAACTAAAGTAGATAGAGAGCATACAATAAATAAATACAAGTATCTTATAATGTGTACATCAATGGCAAGTATGATTTTATTTTTTAAACACTAATTACAAGTTTTAGGTGGTGAAGTAGAAGAAGAACTTCCATCATAAGTGATTTTATCGGCAATTTTTTGTTGTGTTAGAGTGAGTTCAGTAGACAATGTGGTTTATCAATATGCCTAACATCACGTATCCAAGAAAATTTCCAGAAGTCTAATGTTCTTCCCTAACCCCATCCTGTTTCCCCAGTTATTTTTCACCAAATAGAAAACCAAGCCATCCTCTTCACCGCACTAGATGCTCACCAAACATATGAAAAAAGAGAAATTACCAATAGTAGAAGCTCACATTTCACTTGAAGATGAAGGAAACATGAGCAATTTCACCATGAATATGAGACGACAATAATTTTACCTAAGACGAAAACAATCGAAAGGAGAGAGAGACGATACAATCGAAAGGAGAAGGAGACCAAAGAAATCGAATTCTTACCTCAAGGAGACCGGAGAAATGAGAAGGAGACCGGAGAATTCTAAACTTAGCTGCTGCGCAGTTCTTGGAACGTTTCACAGAGAGATAAAACCTTTTTGGTAGGGATTGTAATTTTTGTTTCCTTTTTGTGCTTTCAATGAATGCTGACTTAGTAAAAATTATTGCAACGAACTTAGCAACAGATTCTGATATCCGTTTCTAAAAATAAAAATAATTATTTACATTAATTTTTAGAGACGGAAATTTTCATCATTACGTAATCTAAATTCCATAAAAATATATTATACATTCTAGCAACGCTTGTCGTTCACTAATTCCGTCGCTATATATTTTTAAATTTATAACACTTTCTTTGATGCAAAATCTATGGCAAAATTTAAGGCGCCAAAGTTTCCCGCTATTAATACGCGACAAAAAACATATTCCATTGCCAATCCGTTGCTATATTTTAACTCAAAAAATATTTGTAAATTTGGCAACGAAATGACTACTTCGTTGCTAATCAGTAGTTATATAGTGATGGAATTGATCACGTCGCTAATATCCAACGCTAAACACTGTTTTGTTGTAGTAATACCTAGTGGTTAAATGTGTTTACATGAAAGGATTGCTCATATATTTACACTTGTACACTTATTCATTAATGAAATGAAGTATGAATATGTGTGGCTTTAATGTGTTATGTCAAAAGGTTTGCTCACATATATGTATACACACACATTTATACTAATCTAGTGAATGCATGGTCCTTGAAAGGTGTTCTCAAGTGTACCCTAAACTAGATGGTGTTTTACATATTCTATGCCCAAGTGAAAGGATTTCTCATATGATATAGGTTTATGAATTCTCATCTATGACCTATGAGATAAGTATATGAGGAGTCAATATCCTAAAGCCTTATTTTATAGAGTACTGTAAATAAAGTCTTTTAATAAAGGGAACTTAGCTTAGCACCGAGTGAACTTGAAGATGAGGGGTGTCCCTTCCCACTGTAGGAACGTAGGTCACCATAGACCTCACGAGGTGGTTAGCCTCTTAGACAATTGGCATAGAGTGATATTCCATGAGTGGATAACTACAATGTCTCATTAGACATAATGATGGTTTCCATATAAGCCTCCAAGTTCCATAAACTGTGTTTGCCACATAGGATCTAGCAAGTGATATTCCCTAATATGCTAGCATGTGTTAATGTTCTACATTGTCTAGGTTAGATCACCTTTCATTGGTGTAAGGTTCTACGTCACCAAATTCCATGTTTAGCACCCATGGTCTTAGTGTCAGTTAAGGCTATAGTTTCCCTAATGTAAAATAGACAATGGAAGTAAATTACTAAGACCCTAACTAAAATGACCTAAGGGAATTTACCTAGGATAGGTAAGAATAATGAACTTACCTATACATTGCACAAGTAGCTCTTTAAGAAGTTCTAGGAAGGTGTCTATATAGGACTATGTTTATGTTCGTTATGCATGGCATTGTAGTAATGTGTACTTGTTGTGATGAAATTCATGGCTTGATTCTATAGGATGTGGTGTTGTTCTTATGTGCATAGTGTTGGGCTTAATAACTATAGGATTAAGGTACTTCTTGGCATGAATGAAGTTTTCTATGTTTTTTATGTTAATGTATGAAGTGAATGTTATGGCTAGTGGTCCATGACAGATTTAATAAGTATGTGTGAGTTTATGGGTCTTCACATAGACATTGCACTAGTAGACTTAGATTGAGATTCTGAGTAAGGTCTTTTAATGTTCTATCTGAAGCAAAGTTGGTATATGTGCATAATGACTAGAGTTCATTGTAATGTCTTCATGGTCTTGAATTAAATGTGTCTATGATGTATTATACTGCTATGATGATATGTGTTGGATTATGTAGGTTGTATGTATGACTTACTTGTGGCCTCAAGGTGATGAATTGCTTCAAGTATCAATATAGGGTTACTTGGGGGAATAAGGAATTTAATAGAAAAGAGTTCACTCTAAAAAAAAAGAAATGCTTACTGTGATGTGACTCTAGAATACCTTAAATACAATGCATGATTTTATATGATTGATGACTATTGAATATGCCTATATGAAGTATGTGAATTGTATAAATGCTATTGTATCAATGTTTTATGAAGTTTTCATAAGAAGGCATAATGCATGATTTCAAGTAAAATGTCTCTTTTAAATTCATGTTTTTGCATGGTTGCCATACTTAGTACATTCTTGTACGAACTCTTTTCTTCTCTACTTTTATACAATGTGTAGTTTATGGTTGCTTAAAGGATGTTTTTAAAAATGGTGAGGATCTTGATATGTGATTCCCAAGCTCAAGGAAAGGAATCCTCAAATCCAAAAACTTCCTAAGTCTTACTTTACTGTAAAGTTATGTATTAAGTTTACTTATTGTGTTGTAAGGGACGTGTCCCTAATACACTCTAATGATATTGAGTCTAGGATGACAAAGAGACTTAGAGTCTAACTATGCAAAAAGGATATTTTATATATATATATATATATATATATATATATATATATATATATATATTGAAAGTGATAATCTAGCATATGATGTGCTATGAATGTTTTAAATATTTCGCTAAATTTACCTATGACAGTGTGATATATGATAACTATGGGCTTGTAAAGACCTCTGAAAGGTAAGTACGCCATGTTACTTCTAGGGGATGTTCCCCGGTCATGAAAAGTAGATCGCATAGGTGAAGCCATGTCTGGTGGAGCAACTAATGAAGACTGAGTTGTATTGCCCCCATTACCACCGCTCTACTTACTCTTTGTACATACTCTAATGAAATGCCCGGTCTGATCGCACTTAAAACAACCCGCGTAGCCCTCACGACAAATTCTAGAGTGATTTTAACCACACTTGGTGCAGGCAGGAGGCTTACTACCTCCCTACTCCACATTACCCTGTGAGTAGGCAGGATTAACTTAGAATTATTTCCATAGTTCTCACCCTTGTTTCTTGGTGTAGGTGCACTAGCAGCTGATGGAGAAGGACCCTTGTGTTTTTGAAATTATGGCCAACTTGAACCACCTTTTTGTTTCCCGACTCATTCCCGCTCTTGGCCTTCTTGTTTATGTACTTTTTTCTATCTCTAAGCTTCTGTTCCTCTACTCACTGCACATAGAACATTCAGCTAAAAATGTCCGTGTCCTCAATCAGCATGGCAGCTCTGCCTTTCTCGCTTGATGCATGACCCAAGCCAGCAACAAACAAACTTATTCTACTTCTCATGTCCTTCACCATCTCCGGAACATTGGGAGAAAACTGAGTGAATTTCAACCCATACTCATGCAGACTCAAGGTTTCTTGTTTTAGAGTAAGAAACTCCCGTACCTTGGCTTCCTTTAGTTCCTAGAGAATGAAACACCCCAAGAAGGATTATTCAAAACACGCCCAACTTTGTTGTGGTACATCCTCAGCTCTACCATCCTTCTATTGATTAAACTAGGTTCTACACACACTCTTTAGTTTGTATGCAACTAATTGAACCCTCGCACTATCATCCACATGCATTATCTCAAACACCTTCTTCAATTCATCCACAAACATTCTGAGTAGTGCTGGATCCGATGAAACTAGCAGGATTCATTCTCAGAAACTTAGGAACCCTTGAGGTGACAGTCCTTTCCTATCGAGATCCTCTTTGATACCCGACTTGGTTAGTCACCTCTTGGCTTAACATTCGGATAGTCCCGCAAAACTCAGCATTGGTAACTCTCCTTAGGGTTGCACATGTAGTGAATTAGGTACCTCTTGCTCCTCAATATTCTTATGGCTTGTCGACCTTTGACTACTCTTCGTAAAGAATGATGATTTGAAACACGCGCAAGCACAAATTGGAGAGAGACTTTTAAGAGATAAACTCTAATACACGAAAAAGAATATGAAAGAAGTGAGATTTTATTCCTAAATGTTGTATCTTCCTAATCATAGATGTGGCACACTTCACCCCAATGACTAAGACTCTACAAAAAATGATTTAATTAACTCCCTAGGAATCTTAAACTCTGTGCTTTGATACCGAGTTTGTCCGCCCCGAGCCTACACCGTGGGCAGGACAAGCACTCGGTGAACAAACCCTAGGCCTGGACTACTTAACTCAAAGGAAGACTTAACTCAATATAAACAGTAAAGAACATTCTCAAGGGAAAATACTCAAAACGAAATAATATAACCAAAATGGCACTTGAGTCTCACAGTTAAAACACTTGTAATGCAAGATAAAAGAGTTATCAAACAGAACAATCTAACTTACTATCTATCTATTAAATTTCTGATAACTAAGATGGATGTTGGGACATACCCCACAACATCTTAGTGAACTAAACAAGAAAGCAATAAAATGGACCCTCTGGAAAGTAAAGAGGCTCACCTACTGACTATGGAGTGCTCAACTGGATCAACGATGCGCTATGAGTTGATCCTTGTTACATGCATCTACATCATCATACGATGTAAACTAACTGGCATCAGTATATTGAATATACGGGTATGCAAGCTAAAAATCTAAACAACACTTTAAGCTTAAAAATAGTAAGAAGAACACTTACCATGGCTCTACTTAATTCATGATCTACTAACTCTTATTCAATCTACATAGTTTAAAAGTAATTGCAATATAATGAAAAGTTTATTGTAAACATGTTGTAAAATCTGAATGTATTCAAGTATACTAAATATAAATACAAATAACTAATGTACATGAAAATACAATACTTCTATGGGAGCTTATCTAACCGACAAACATCACTTAAGAGCTATAGTGATTATATAACGTTACTCCACCCACGTTGCCTGGCCATCCTAACCTTGCTAGAGTATAGGCTTGACTGCCTAATGGATCCACTAGTATGCTATGAAAAAGGTTCATCTATAAAGTATGACCCTCCTCTACCCATGATGGATACATGGTTTACATGGAGACTTGAGTGAATATGAACTCGCATCCCCACATCGGTACTCAATTCTACACCCAAAAATATTTACTGGCTCTTATATTTTTAAAACATACTGATTCTGTGATTTAAGATTAGTGCTAAAAAACTTAGCTTCAAAAGCTCTCTTGGAAATCATAGTTTCACAGCTCGCTTCATTTTATAAAGCTATTACTTCTTTCTGAAATATAGACCGAAGGCTCTTTACTTGTTTTATTGTAATCACATTTGTAAACTCTTAGGGATTAATCAGTCCCCTTACAACTATTGAGAATGAACTCAACACTTCAATTTTTCTTAACTTGTAACTTGAGACTTAAAACAAAGTTAAGAAATTTGTTTAAGATTCTTTAAATACTTAAGAAACTTACTTTGACTTTTTTGTTAGCTTTTAGACTTGACTTTGATCTTTACTTCCCTTGAATTGAATTATAGATTCAAGGTTTGGATTTGAGTTCTTTGATGATTTCTAGATATTTAGAAATCATTTGAAGTAATAAGAATCATTGGGGAATGTCAATGTACCTTGGAAGGACTTAAAAGGGCTAAACTACAAAGTTGGACCTAAAACGCTAGGTTGGCGTACTGGTAGAGCACCGCGCCAGCCTCAACTGACTGAGGCCTGATTTTGGCGTACAAGTGGCGGCCGCGCCAGGCCTTGGTTGACTGAGGCAAATTTCTGGCACACTATAGGCTCCCCGCGCCTGTACCTACCCAGGCTAGTGTGACGAATTTTCAACTCATATTTCATCTCCAAACCTTCCTAGTTCTTTCACCACACAATTGGGATCATTGGTACTATCAATAGGTACTGAATTTAACTAAAAATTACTCGGAGAAAACAAGAACATAACCAACAATCCAACCAACAAGAAAATCAAAACTTCCCTATAAGAACTTAACTTCTAACATGAAATAAATCCATAAACTCGCTGATTTAAAACAAATTGGTGTGTGGGTAAATTAACCTATCACGAAAGATCCCACATACCTGAAAGGGATCACCCCCGACGAAATCCACGGAATGATTCTTTGCGTTTTTGCTTCTTTTTCTCCTTTCTCCTCTTTTCTCCTCTTCTTCTCTCATCTTTCTAAACTCTAACTTGTTTTCTAAATGTTTGAACCGAATAGGATCAGCTTAAACCCCACCTTATTACCCAACATGAAATTAATTAAATGGGTAAGAAAAAGACCAAAACACCCTTTAAAATCAAGATTAGACTTTCCTTAGTCCAACAAGCCAATTTCCTAAAGTCATATCTCCCTCATAAAAGGTCAAAATTTCACAAACTTGGCACCATGGGAATGTTATTCCCAAGATCTTTCCATCCATATAAAGAACTCACCCTTACTCTTTCTGAGCTAAAATTTATTGCCGTTTGAAAATGACGGAAACTCACTTTTATAAAAATCCCGAAATTTTTTGAATGTTCCTATTTATATCAAAAAATGATTATTCTTTATTTTTTTAGCTTATTATTTGTCATTTCAAGTAACAAAATGTTAAATTTCACCCCTACCCTCGACATACTCACCCAAACCTCCACCACCCTACCCCACCTCCCAAAATAAGTTTTCAATTTGTTTTTCAAAAATATTTTCAACATCAAATTTTTATGTTTTCATCCATACTCCTCCTCCTCCCCCTTCACCCCAACCCCCCCAAAAATAATTTATGTTAAAATATTTTTGACTTCAAATTTTTTATTTTTTCACCTTACCTCGACCCCAACAAATATATATTATTTTTTTTTAAAAAAATATTTTCAATTTTTAATTTCAAATATTATTTTCTACTCCAATAAAAATAAAAAAATATGTCTAAAAATTATTTTTCATTCATGAATCAAACACTAAATATCATTTCCTAAAACTATTTCTACTCACCTACCAAACATGAGAAAATAAGTCATAAATCAATTTATTTTCCAAGAAACATTTCCTTCATACCAAACACACCCTTAAATTTCTTTTTTAATTTCTGAATGAAAAAAATATTACTAATCAATTTATTTGAAGTGTTTCTTGCTTATATTTTTTTAAAAAATTATATACAAAATCTAAAACTTTGAATAATATGCCTACAATTTGATATTCAAGTGATTAATATTTCTTAGTTATAGTATGCTTATCATTAGTATAATCATAATATTTTTCGTAGTTATTTAAATTAACCTAAAGTTTTTTTAATATAAATATCTTTGGTATTCTAATAAGAGGATAATATCGATCATGAGAGTATTTATGAGTTTGAAAAGTTTAATATTTAATAATATATAAATTAAATAATTTAAAAATTATTATTGTCAAATCTAGACATTGAACTATGTTTTTAGATTGATTTATTTAAATAAACATTATATTATAACATATATATCAAGGTTCTAAATGATAACATCATCTCAAATAAGTTCATGTTATTTGTAGTTTTGATGATTTGACAAACCCAGGGACCTTGTGATATAAACTCTCGACTGCCAAACTTGAAAAAGGTACAAATGGTGGGTGCAAAGTCTCTAACTGATGACAAGACAAACCCAAGGACCTTGTGAAGGGACCTGGTCTGAATGAAGAAAAGGGAGTGATGGTAGTTCACATGTCACTTCTTATGGAACAAGTGATGGTTCTAGGATCTGAAAAATTGGAACTAAGGAGCAACTGAATTTGATAATTGAGAAATTTTGTAAAAACAAGGGGGAAGCCACTAATCTGCTGGCAGAGTTAGAAAGCAATTTAAACATGGCTGAGACCAAACACTTGCCTTAGCCCTAGAAAAAAATAATCAGATGGAGAGGGACCTGATCCATTTTAAGGATGAACATTAAGTATCCCTAAAATGGACCAACTCCACCAAACTTCTATATAACGTTACAAGTCAAGTCAACTATAAAAAAATGGGTTAGGAAGTCTGAACATTACTCTTCCTTACAACCCCCAAAACAAATATGTGTTTGTCTCAGACAATTTAATGTGTCTTCACAATGGTCGAAACGACCATCTGAAAGGAGACAATCCTTCTTGGAAACCTTCACAAGGAAATTTCTCTGTCTATTCTAAGCAGAAAGGGACTCATCTAGAATGACTAGTACCTACTGGAGAAAATCCTATATGAGAAACTACTAGAAGTAGAGGACCTGCTTGAGTTCGTAGGGTCTCAAACTTGAAGAAGACAAATTTGCCACACTCGGAAAAAACTACTCTCATCACACCTTTGTCAACTTATTGGGAAATTCGATTGAGGTGTGTTCCCAAATCTAACAGATAATGTTTGTTGCAGGTGAGTTAAGGAAGTAACATCATGCAATGGTACATGGACAGTGGCTGCTCAAAGCACATGACTAAAAATACCAAAAACTTTCTTTCATAGGCACTTTAAGGAGGAAGTGTGATCTTTTGGCGATGGAAAAAAGGAGTATATTCTTGGCGCAGGAAAAGTTGGAAAATCTATTGAAGTTTCCATTGAAAATGTGTACTATGTAAGTGGCTAAAGTACAATCTTCTTAGTGTCTCCCAGATCTGTGATAAGGGAAATGAAATCAAGTTTTTGTCAGAAAAAATGATTTGTTACATGTTTGTCCACAAAAAGGGTGATTTTGATGTCAAAAAGGAGGAAAAACATGTATGTGGAAGAAGTAGAGAAAAATCATGGATACGATCTGACATGCCTAAGTTCTCAAAGTGAAAGTGTTAACTTGTGGCACAGGACACAAGGTCATGTGATCTCTTATCTACTGAACAAATTGGTTTCTAGAAACCTTGTTCGTAGTTTGCCAAAGCTGAAATTTAGTGACAGTAAAGTGTGTGATGCATGTGTCCAAGGAAAACATACCAGATCCTTAATTTAATCAAAGAAGCAGACCAGTTTTTCAAGGGTTCTTGAGTTAATACATATGGACTTATGTGGACCGGTGAAGATCTAGAGTCGAAGAGGGAAGAAGTACATCTTGGCGGTTGTGGATGACTACTCAAGATTCACATGGACTAAGATTATCATATCAAAGTTTGAGACTGTTGATGTGATGATGATCTTCTTCAAAATGATTCAAACCAAGATAAATTGCATTTATTATTGGGATCAGGTCCGACCATGGAACAGAGTTTGAAAATGTGAAGCTTGATGCATTCTATATAGAAAATGGTATCAAGCACAACTTTTCAGCACCCATAACATCTCAACAAAATGGGGTGGTGGAAAATAAGAACAAAAACTTGGAAAACATTGCAAGAATCATGTTGATTGAGTCAAATCTTCCTCGAAACTTCTTGTTTGAGGCAATCAACACTGCGTTTCATGTGACCAACATGTGTTTGATTAGGGATCTCCTGAAAAAACACACATTTTGAGCTACTTAACTGCAAAAAATCAAAGCTAAGTTACTTAAGGCCGTTTGGATTGTATGTTTTTTGTGCTACACAATGGCAAATATGATTTGGGAAAATCGAATCCCATAAGTGATGAAGGTTTCTTGGTGGGATACTCATCTTCAAGCATGGCCTATAGAGTTTTCAAAAAAAGAACACTCTGCATTGAGGAATGTGTTCATGTGGTCTTTGATGAGAGCGGTGATCTGAAAAACATATATAAGATGATGATGATGATATGTTGGAGCTATTCAAATTACAAAACCATGAGGCGAGCAAGTATGAAGCGGAGGTGAATCTGGAATCTGACTTTGCTGATCTTATTCCATGTGAGGAGGTTAAAGAAGATGACCTAGCAACATGGGACCAGTTCCTTCTAATGCTAGTACTTCTTATGATACAAGTCAAGAGGAAACTCATCCTTCTGCTACAAAAAATGATTATGAATAAGAAGAAGAAAATATGGATCAACCACATCGTTTAGGCTCCAGATCTGGATGGAAGTATCGTTTATCTCACCACCTTGAAAATATCATCTCTCCATTAAATTACGGGATACAAACTAGGTCAAAAATAAGGAATTTTGTTGCATTCTCAGAATTCAACTCTACTTTTGAGCCAAACAATGTGAAAGAAGCCCTAATGGACGTTGACTGGGTAATGTTTATGAAAGATGAATTGCATCAGTTTGAGCAAAGAAACGTATGGTACCTGGTCATAAGATAGAATCATTATAGGAACGATGAGGGTGTTAAGAAAAAAAACTGGATGAAAGTAGAGCTATCACAAGAAACAAGTCTAGACTAGTGGTTCACGGGTACAATCCGGAAGAAGACATCGACTATGATGCGACTTTTGTTCCTGTTGCTAGAATGAAGTCTATCATAATCCTCAGAGCATTTGCAGCTTTCATGGGGTTCAAGTTTATCAAGATTGATGTAAAAAGTGTTTTTCTGAATGGATATGTGAAAGAAGAAGTATATATTAAACAACCACCTGGTTTTGAAGATGAGAATTTATTAAATCATGTATTCAAACTCAACACGGCTTTGTATGGATTGAAGCAGGCACCCAGAGCCTAGTATGAAAGGTCATCAAAATTTCTACTAAAGAAAGACTTCAAGAGGGGCAGAATTAACAACACTTTGTTCCTGATAAAAAGAGATCCAGATTCGCTCATTTTTGAAGTGTATATGGATTACATCATATTTGGAGCTACCTCTGATAATCTATGTGAAAAATCTGCCACCCTTATGAGAAATGAATTTGAGATGAGCATGATGGGAGAATTGAACTTCATTCTCGACTTGCAGATCAAGCAAACATCTAGTGGCACCTGAATTTGCAAAGGAAAGTATAGAACAGAGCTACTAAAGAATTTTCAGATGGTGGAATCCCCTTATCATGCGTGTCTGTGGGAGCAGTTTGTGCTAGCGTTTTGGCACTCGCCTTATGGTTCTCAGTCCGGTATCTCACTTTCGAAAGAGAGTCTCGACGTGGCGGTGTACACCTAGCTCCATAGCTGGGCTAGTCACTGGCTAGAGGGCGACCGACCTACCGGACCGGAGGCAGCCGAGAATGTTATGTAATGATACCAACATGGGTATTAACTCAAAAATGGGAGCAGATGAGGTTGATCCGTTGGTAAATCAAACTTGTATTTTGACAGTAAGCAGACCGAACTTCGTATTCAGCGTAAGAATGTGTGCACTATTCGAAGAATGTCCCAGCAAATCACATTTAAAGTCATCTAAGAGAATCCTCAGGTATAAAAAGAAAACACGGGCTTGGTCCTGTTTTATCGTACAAGTAACTCTTTTGAGCATGTGGGAAATGCAGATGTTACTTCACAGGTTATACAGTGGAAAGGAAGAGCACTTCTTGAATGACATATTTTCTTGGATCCTCACTCATCTCTTGGGGAACGAAAAAGCAAAACTCAATAGCTCTCTCAATAATTGATGCTGAGTATATAGTTGCAGCCTCCTGCTCTGCTGAACTCTTTTAGATAAAGCAACAACTTGAGGATTTTGGAATCCAAATCAGTAATATTCCTCTCATGTGTGAAAATATTAGAGGAGTCAACATGAGAAAGAATCTAGTATAGCACGATAGAACAAAGCACATTGATGTCAGGCATCACTTTTTGAGAGATAATGTTGATGTCACGACCCACGAATACCCTTAGAATTTAAGTCATTCTTGAATTGAAAAATGGAGTACTCGATCTCTCAAAGGTCTTGTACAAACCATTTAGTACCATTAATTGAATACATGCATGAAAAGTAGTGCGGAATTAAAACTTTTCACACAAAATAATAATACTTCAAAATATCTCTTTTATAAACATAATGAAATGCTACGTCTCACATTCTCCATCTAAGATATACGAATATATTGGGACACGACCCATACTTTATCATATAGAAAACAACTAAGTCTATTACAATACATTCAATAAGGAAATCTAAGCATAAAAATGTCCTCGAATCTAGTGACGACATACAAACTCTTTACTTTAATGAACACTAATCCAAGCTTCCATTTTGAAACACCTCTCAAATACCACTGACGCCTTTAGATATAGATAAAATGTATGGAATTAGTACAAAAACATGAACTATGTATCAGATAATGAATAAAATCATGATAAATAGAGTTTTTATGAAACATGCTCGTTTTGAGTAAAACATCATAGTATAAGTGTAAAAACAACATTTAACACCTTAATAACATATAAGATATCACATAAGCATTTTATCAAATATTGAAGAATGTTACAGTGAACTATGTCACATTATAGTGAACTAAGTTCAACTTCACAGTGACCTCTTTTAGCTTGTACCCTCTACCCAAAGGTTATCCTTAGACTCACTTAAGTGAGATGAAGAGAGACATACCATACACCCTCTCTAAGCACACCTAAATGATCCTTAAGACTACCTAAGATAAGATCATTCTCACTTTACTTGTTAAACTACCTACCTAGAATTACTTTAAGACTCACCTAAGAAAGACATGAAGAGAGTGCCCATACACCCTCTTCAAGACTACCTAAGCAATCCTCAAAGCTACTCTACACAAGTAATCTTCAATTAACATTCCTTTAATAAAGTCATTATGTTCATTAAGTCACTTAGAAAACATTCATCACTTATGGACATTCACATAATGGTATTAAGAAGACCTAGGGAACTCACACACTAACATCTTTAAAGCCTAATCGTGCAATGTGTAGATAACATCCCATTCCACTACCTAAACTTCATAGTACTTATTCAACACTTTCATGTATCAAACATGATGAGAATAGGCAATTACCGACATAGACCATACTATCTAGGCATGGAATCCGGAGTTATAAACCTACTCCGATTAACGGTATTCTACTAGACAAGGGTAGAACTAGGACACATCCCATGTAGGCACATGTTTAAGGAATATAAAGTTCTTTTATGCAGTCTAGTCTCATTCTGAAGTAGAGATACCTTGTACTCTAGTCTTCTTCTTAAGTAGATCTACAAACCATAGCATATTCTCCCAGTCTTAGCCTTTGTTCTCATAGAGGAAGTTCAATAAAAAGGGGCATATGAAAAGGTACCATCTCTTAGTCATTAACTAGTCATAATGCACCTACCAAAGATGGGTCTACTAGGGCTTCCACTCAATGGTCTATAAGGGTAGATAATTCTTAACCTTCATTAAATATAGAAGGTTCCACATAATAGTCATGCTTAGAAGCGCACCATTTTAGGTCTACCGATCCTAGACTTTCATTCAACATTCATCCATACACATACAAGACAAAGGTTCCTAATCCTACTAAGTCAAGATGTTCATATTCATAATGTACATGTGTCACGTAAGGAACACAAGTCTACCAAGACAAGACACATACATGTTCAGATATAACATATCATTCTATCAGCACATAGGGATAACCAACATCATCTATAAGTCATCAAATATACTAATATAGACTCATTATATAGACATAATAATAATCACATAATTAATTAGAAATAATCATGCATCAACTCTAAGAATACACACACTAAAGGACATAGTCATAGTCTAACATGATCATCTAACCTCATAAATAAAAGAACACATACTATCACCTTAATCATAATTAGATATATATGATCATCCTTCACATAATTAAACCATAAAAATCATCATAAATATATCATGTAGTCGCCGACAAGTACATGATCCTTATAATACATAAAGTAACGCTAACGAGGCCACATAATTCACAAGTAAAACACATAACACCACCACAATAAGTTGACCATAACAATCGCAACATCATTAAAGAATTGCATTACATAAAACAAAGAGAATTAGGGAAGCATACCACCAATCCCTTCTCAGCACGTCAATCTATTAAATCGTCCAATACAATACCAATAGGGCCTTACCCATGACCATGATCAACAATTCAATACATAAATCACAATACTCAATGAATCTAAGTAAATTCAACATAGATTAATCAATATGAGACAACCTATACATAAATCTAATTCAATTCATACATCATTCAATAACCCGTAGAAAACTACAGTAGAATTCATTTCATACATCATTCAATAACCCGTAGAAAACTACAGTAGAATTCATAAGCATTGAAACAAGATCAAATTACCCATAATATAGTCAAATAATGATTGCATGGTTTGCATGGGTTCATACAAATTATATCTTTAGAACATTGCATTAACATCAATTCAATCCTAAAATAGTGGTTCAAAACTATTTATGCAAGAACCCATGGCTAGATCACAAAGTTGGAGAATTCATGTTTCTGATCATCTTTGAAATTCATTGGAATTGACTCCATGAAGAATCAAATTTGAAGAATGAATAACCATACGTTCATTGTAATAAAAATCCCACAAGATTGGTGGAGAAAAACATGAGAAATCTATCTTATTCCTTGGAGCTACAAAGCTTCAACAATTGAGTTTTTGGGAGAGTGAGTAGAGAGACTTTGTTTTGACTTGAGGGTTTTAGACTTGATTTGTGAGTTAAGGGGTTTGAATAGGTCCTACAATCGTCCATAATGCACCCCTAAATTACCTAAAAGACCTCTACATTTATTGGATGAATTAACAAACTCAAATTTGACTTAATAACGATGCAACGAAATTTGGAACTTAACTGCGCGTCACGGAGGCACTTCCAAATCTTATTTTGTGAAAATTATTGGACAGAATGGTTTGTGACCGCCGAACGTCCTAGGGCTAGAATTTTCCCAACTGCGTGTCAGTTGCGCGACGCACAGACACTGCCCAAAACTGGCTGACGCGGCAACTTGGATGTCCAAGTTTGGGTCCATTTTGGGGACCCTTTTGATGGTCCCCAGGGCATTGTTCTCAGAATTTTCGAACCTTTGTATATCAGGATACGTGTAGGAACCATCAGTACTGAATTTCACCTTTAAACTATCCCGCAAAACATCATTACAACAAACTACGACACACTAGTTCAACTTCGACTAGTTTCTGAACGTCTTAGACGTTTGAGCTCAAATTACCTGCAAACTTCATATATTCCTAAGTAAATATTATTAAGCATTTTACGACTTTAAAGATAATGACACAAGTTTTAGGATCTAGTTCAACCTAACTCATTTTGACGGTGTAACAATACTCCCCCACTTGGACAACAATCGTCCTTGAATGACACTTGCTATTCTTTTTAGACACTATCAAGAGATAAGACACTCTAGGCTAGCAGCACATAACCATACCACACAATAAAAAAATACACACATATAGGAGAAACCTCATTTCACATACGTTAAGAGACTTAAAACATAACAAGAAGATAGAAACTACTCCTACAACTTATCTCGCAATAAGATTGACATTTTCATTTCATATAGGAGGAACTTCCTTCTCCACATATTATGATGCTCATGTACATCAGTTATATTCACATCATATCCATTTTCATGAATGAACAATTTAGTCAAAATTTCAAAATCTTTACAATAAACACAAAATTCTTTACAGTGAAACATGCTCAATTTTCAAAAAAATGCAACTTTTTTCAATTTATGATGGAAGCATGACAATATGAGATATAAAACCATATAAACTCACTTTAAAACATAATCATAACTTCATGAAATGCACAATGCAAGGAATTAATGAAATTCAATTTCAACTAGACTTCTAAAAAAATGCAACATGCAACATGCTACTACGATATTATATCTCTCAATCTTGAATTGAATAGAAGAGATGAGACAAGAATTTACCATTCTAATACACACCATACTCCCCCACCTAGAAGGAACTCATCTAACTAAAGAGAAAACTATAGCTTACCGGCATCATCATCATCATCATCCAATTTTGTTCCTTTGTCTCAAAGAGTATAGAAGCGTTTCCTCTTTGGAGCACCACCATTCGGAACATTAGGTAGAACTTGCTTGGACTCTATTCCTCTAGCCGTAATCGTAGGACAATCTCTCACCTTGTGAACATCCTTTTCAAAGTGCTTCTTCCCACAAGTAGCACAAGTAGGTTTAATCACTTGGGAACCACCACTTCTCTAATAATTAGCCATAGGAGCACTAAAACCATCTTTATTTGAATCCCTCTTCTTAAACTTTGGTTGAACTTGCTAATCGGTTCTTCCTCTCTTAGAATCTTCACTTCTCCTTCCAAATTTTGACTATTCAATGGATTAAGCATACATCATAAGCCTAGATAGATTCATTTCACCTTGGAGCATGGCATTACGAAATTCTTCCTTCACAATATTCAAAACATCGGTCAAGAACCTACTCATATCATCCCTAGGTTAGACACATAGGATGTAGCATACTTAGACAATAGGATAAACTTTAAGGAATGCTCCTCAACACTCATGCTACCTTGCCTAAGGTTTATAAATTCCTCTATCATAACCTACTTCTTCTATGGGGAAAGTACCTTTCTAATAATGCTTTCTTAAACTCTTTCCACTCTAAGGGACCCAATTTAACCAATCTTCTATCCTTCCATTGAGTAAACCATACTTGAGAAACATCTTTTAATTGATACAAAGGTAAATCCTCTTTTTCAGAAAAAGTCACTAGCTATAGCATCTATTATCTTATACACATGATCCAAGAAAGCTTGGGGATCTTCTCCAACCTTATAACCAAAGAAGATAGGAGGATTCATCCTCACAAAGTTCCTCAATCTAGAGGTCATAGTATTCCCCCATAGCATTCACCTTAGGCCCAATGTCTTTATTCACTTGAGTTGTCATAGCTCGGTCAAGGGTAAGGAGAGCCTCCCTAATATCCCCATTAGCCATAACAAGGGAAACCACCGAAACCTCAGTACCTCCTTTCACAATAGGGACTTGATCACTTTGACCACCTTGAACACATTGAGGAACTTGCACAGCATGTGGGACTTGTCCACATCAGGGAGGATGACCCTCATTCACATAATTCTTCTCAACCCTCCTAGCCGTTGTCCTCCTCATAATCATCTTCCTAGAAACACAAGGAAAACCATAAGAAAAGGACACTCATAATTGTTTATCCCTATGGCATGACATATGAGTAGAATAGAAGGGAAACTCTATCGACTTGTAGCCTCTCGGTCATGGATGTGTCGCGACTTACACTAATGGTCAAGACTCTACTAGAAATTTCTTTTTGAGACATTTTGATTCCTAAGTACTACCTCATAACCTTATCCTCTAATAACAAGCTTTTCACAACCTGAGATTACCCCCTAGAACTTAGGGCATTCTTGAATTGAAACATGGCGTACTCGACCTCACGAAGGTCTTGTACAAGCGCTTTCGTACCATTCATTGCATACATGTATGAAAAGTAGTGCGAAAATAAAAATTTTCACACGAAATAGTAATATTTCAAAATATCTCTTTTATAAAAAAACAAAACGAAAGACTAAGTCTTAGAGTTGCCATCTTAGACATACAAATATATTGGGACATGGACCATACTTCATCATATAAAAAATAACTAAGTCTATTACAATAGTTTCCATAAGGAAATCAAAACATCAAGATGTCCTCAAATCTAGTGAGGACATACCAACTCTTTACTTGAATGAAAACTAATCCAAGCTTCCACTTCGAGACTTCTCTCAAACGCCACCTACACCTTTATAGATAGATAAAATGTATGGATTTAGTACAAACACTTGTACTGAGTATGAGATAATGCATAAAATCATGATAAACGAAATTTTGTATAAAACGTGCTCTTTTTGAGTAAAACATCATAATATAAGTATAAAAACAATATTTAACACCTTAGAAATATATAAGATATTACAAAAGATTTTTATCAAATATTGAAGAATGTTACAGGAATTATGTCACTTTATAGTGAACTAAGCTCAACATCACAATGACCTCTCTTAGATTTCAACCCTCTCTCGAAAGGTTATCCTAAGACTCACTTAAGTGAGACAAAGAGAGACAACCCATACACCCTCTCTAAGCACACCTAAATGATCCCTAAGACTACCTTATATAAGATATTTCTCACTTAAATTGTTAAATTACCTACCTAAAACTACTGTAAGACTCACCTGAGTAAGACATGAACAGAACGCCCATACACCCTCTTCAAGCCTACCTAAGCAATCCTTAAAGCTACTCTAGATAAGTAATCATCCATTAACATTCCTTTACTTAAGTCATTATGTTCATTAAGTCACTCCAAAAACAATCATCATATATGGAGATTCATATAATGGTCTTTAATAAAACCTAGGCACTCACACACTAACATATTCAAAGCGTAATCGTGCAATGTCTACATAGCGTCCCATTCCACTACCTAATTTTAATAGTACTTGTCCAACACTAGCATGTATCCCACATGATGGGAATCTGCAATAACCAACATAGACCATACTAGCTAGGCATGGAATCCGGAGTCAGAAACCTACTCCCATGGAGGGTGTTCAACTTCCAAGGGTAAAAATTAGGACACATCCCATGTAGGTCATGGTTAAGGTATATCAAGGTACTTTATGCTCTCTAGTCTCATTCTCAAGTAGAGATACATTGTACTCTAGTCTACTTCTTAGTATATCTACAAACCATAACATATTCGCTCGGTGTTAGCCTTTGTTCTCATAGAGTAAGTTCAATAAAAAAAGGAAATATGAAAAGGTACCATCTCTTATTCATTACCTTGTCATAATTCACCTAACAAACATGGTTCCACTAGGGTTGCCACTCAGTGGTCTCAAAGGATAACTCATTCTTAACCTTCTTTCTATATCGAAGGTTCCACATAATAGTCATGCTGAGAAGGGCACCATCTTAGGTCTACCGATCATAGACTTTCATTCAATATTAATCAATACACATACAAGACAATGCTGCATAATCGTACTAATTCAAGATATTCATATTCATAATGTACATGTATCAAGTAAGGGATACAACTCTACCAAAATAAGACACACACATCTTCAAATATAACATATCATTATATAAACACATAGACATAACCAACATCATGTATAAGTTATCCTATATACTTTTATAGACTCATCAATATAGCCATCGTAAGACTCACATAATTTATTAGGAAGAATCATGCATCAACTCTAAGACTACATACGCTAAAGGACATAGTCATAGTCTAACATGATCACCTAACATTATAAATAAAAGAACATATACTATCACCTTAATCACATTTAGATATATGTGATCATACTTTACATAATTCAACTATATAAATCATTATAAATATATTAAGTAAGTGCCGACAAGGACATGATCCTTATAATGCATAAAGTAATGCCGACGAGGCCACATAGTTCACCAGTATAACACATAAAACTGCCACCATAAGTGGACCATACCAATCATAACCTAATTCAAGAACTAAATTACATAAAATGAAGAGAATTAGGGAAGTGTAGTCCATTCTCACCATTTCAAACCGTAGCTAAATCGTCCAATACAATACCAATAGGCCCTTACCCCTGGCCATAATAATCAATTCAATACATAAATCATAATACTCGATGGATCTAAGCCAATTCAACATAGACTTATCAATCTAAGACAACATATACATCAATCTAATACAATTCTTACATCATTTAATAACCCATAGAAAACTACACTAAAATTCATAAGCATTAAAACAAGATCAAATTACCCATAATATAATCAAAATAAGGATTGCATGGTTTGCATGGGTTCATAGTAATAATAAATATAAGACATTACATTAGTATCAATTCAATCTAGAAACATTGATTCAAAAACCTTTTATACAAGAACCCATGGTCAAATCATAAAATTGGAGAATTCATGTTTTTTATCATCTTTGAAAATAATTGGAATTGACTCATTGAATAAAGAGATTTCAAGGATGAATAACCATAAGTTAATTTTTATGAAAATCATACAAGATTGATGGAGAAAAACTTGGGAAATATATCTTCATCCTTGGATCTTCAAAACCTCAACAATGGAGTTTTTGAGAGAGTTAATGGAGAGATTTTGTTTTGAGTTGAGGGTTTTAGCCTTGATCGGTGAGTTTATAGGTGTAAATAGGTATTATAAGCGTCCATAGTGCACCCCTAAATTACCCAAAACACCCCTACATTTATCAGGGAAATTATTAATGCAAATTTGACTAAAAAATGACCTAACGAAATTAGGAACTTTACTGCGCATAGCGGAGGCACTTCCAAATCTAATTTTTCGAAGTTCTTGGATGAAATTAGTCGTGACAGCCCCGCATCGCAGGGAAAGAACTTTCCCCATTGCTTGTCAGCTGCGTGACGTGCAACCACTGCCCAAAACTGGCTGGCGTGGCATCTTTGTTGTCCAAGTCTGGGTAAGATTTGGGGAACCTTTTGATTGTCCTTGGGGCGTTGTTCTCGGACTTTTCGACCCTTTATATATAAGGATACGTGTAGGACCCATCGGTAACTTAATTTGACCTTCAAACCATCCCCCAAAACATCACTACAAAACACGGTGACTCACTATTTTAGCTTCGCCTAGTTTCCAAACGTCTTAGATGCTTGACCACCAAACACTTCCAAACTTCATATTCTTCCTAGGAACACTATTATTTAACAATTTTATGACTTTAAAACATCACACAATAGTTTTAGGCTATATTTCAACCTAGCTCATTTTGAGGGTGTAACAGTTGAGGAAGGGAACATCATCATGAAATACTGAAGGATTGAAGATCAGATTGCGGACATCTTTATAAAATCTCTCAGCAACAATCAATTTGAGAGCAACACGCTGAAGTTGGGAATGATGAACATGAACTAACCTAGTGTAATCAAAGAGATTTCAATCCCTTTATGGGCTAAGATCTGGAGGGCAGGTATCTACTTAACTTGTAATGCATTGTTTAAAGTAAGATCATCTATGTACGATTGCAACTATACACATGGAAAGCACAAAAGCAGAGAATAGTCAAAACCATTCAAGAATTATGTTTCATTTGAAATTGAGGACCTGGTCCCTACCAAGGTTAGCACTCTTTACATTTGTTTTAAACTGTCCAATGAGAACTATCCAGATCTCCACATGTCAGTCATCGTCCATTCCGGGCATTGTCCCATTGCCTTTAATCCAAGTGACGCATCTATTCAGGGACCTGACACTTCTTTTCAAGTTTTTTATATTGACATTCTTCACTCCACATCTCCTCAGTTCAAAACCCTCTTTCTCTCTAAGTCCATTATAAAAATCCTTTTGCTTCTCTATTTAGTTTCTCCTACATTCTAGAATTCTCTCTCAAACGTCAGGTCTCAATCTCCATCCACTTAAAAAAATGTTTGATTCTCTAAACGGGATAGACCCAATGGCATTTTACACCTTTTCTGAAGTTGCATTTCCGTCTAAACCGTCGACAATTTCTCCAGTCAATGTTGGGCCATCTAGTTCACTTAATATTATGCCCCCTTTGATCTCAATCACCTTGTATCCTCATCCCAATCTGGTCCCTACTGTGAAGTACTCTCAGATCATCTTTTTGCAAGAGATATTACCAAGACCAACTCCTCAGAATCTAATATTCTTTCTTTAGGTGAGAACTTGGTTGTGGAATGTCTAACTAGTATGAGGGAAGAAGTGCTAAACGAAAAATATGACCATGGTGTGGAAGATTCACTACATAGATGTCAACCTCTATTTGACCAGACTCTTGAGATCGGTGGATACCCTTCATCTGAATTCACTGACACAGATGAGGAAAATCATCCACTCAAATATATGGTTCAAAAAATCATGGTTCCAACATCTGCAAAAGGGAAGGAGAAGGTGGTTGAAGATACACCTAGAAGGAGACTTTCTACCAGATCAGTTACCCAAAAACACATGGGTGATCCTATGAAATTTAATGAGTTCACCATTGCTGAGAATAGACGGATAAGACAATTCAGTGAGACAGTCTTTGAAATGTGCATAAAAAATGTGGTGGAATTCTTTGGTGAAGAGTTTGATAGTGTTCAAGTAAATTTTGATGAAAAAAAAAGGAATAAATCATCTAAAAAGGCTACAAAAAAAAAATCAAAAGGAACGATAGGATTTCTGTGGTAAAAAGAATTGTCTTGGATAAGAGAACAGGAAAATATTCAAAAGAAAGAAGAAAACGTCCAAGAGGAAGAGAGAAACCTCTCCAGTTTACCAATTATCTAAAGAGGGACCTGGTCCCAAATGGAATCTGGAGGATGATACGCTCAAACTTACTTCTAAAATAAGAAGTAAAGCGGTCGTATGAAGTAAAGAACCCAACTAATGAGGTTGGGATCATATACATGAGGAAAATAGTTCAAACTTAACTATATTCTATTATTACTATTATTTAGTCAATTATTTCCTTAGAAAACAAAAGACAATAAAGGGGGGTTTTTATTTCTAAATTAATGAAAATAATTAACTTAACAAAAGTAAACAGCTAACAGATTCAAGTCTTGGAGCTTAATCAATTAGTAAAAGTAACTAGGGCTTAAGTGTTCCCAACAGGTTCCTAAGTTGATAATTCTAACTATAACAATTTTTCCTAGTATCTTGCATCTAAAGTGATAAGTTATGTCTCTCTAAATCCTTGGTCCGGCTAAGTGTGTTGTTATACTAACCCTTACCTTTACCTCATATTAAGCATTGTATTCAATATTTGACTAAGTTATTACCTCGTCCCAATTGACACTAGCCTATTAGATAGTACACACTAAATCTATGTTGATAACTCTTTTCCTATTATCTACCTCCTTGGTCCGGCAAGTAACAATTAAGGTGAGTTCTAACGTTGGCCATCCATTAAAAGGACTTCTAAATGAAAGTATTGTCAATACATGCAAGACACTATTATAGAATTGTTATTTTAGTTAAATTTTACCTCATTATTAACCCATGTTTTCCACAACCCTAGTTATGGAGTTTAGTTACCCGTAGTGATAATCACAATATTCATATATGTAATATAAGAATTCATGCACTTACTTTAATGCGAAATAATCAAATCCAGAAATTCAGTTGATTAATAACAAATGCACCAACAATCAATTGCAGAAAAAGTGTATCAATTACTGAAATTAATCCTTCAATACTTGAACAAGATAATTAAAGATTATGAAAAAAATCTAACCCTCCAAAAGTATAACAATCAAAAGTATTCTATCAAAGAGTCTACGATCAAAGAGTCTAACAATCCTAGAGTCTCACGAAGTCTAACCCCAAAAACGAGGTTTTTCCAACTATTTATAAAAAATAAAAAAACTAATAAAACAAGGATTCTAATTACTGGAAATATGTCAAAACGCGGCTGGGTCGACGGACCTCGTGACGGACCATCGTGGTCACGACTGGCCGTCATGGCCTCCGTCGTCCCATACTTCACAAATTCTTCTTCCGCTCTCTTCATTACCGGCGATGAACAGGTATAACAAACCATTCTAACAAGGACGGTCCGTCGAGGGTCTCCGTTCCATAATACTTAAACTTCTTGGAATTTGGGTACTGGGACTACTCTCTGATATTCACGACGAACGAACAGGACGGACCGTCGTGGATATGACGGTCCGTCATGAACTTTCGTAATCCCACACTAAATCAGATTTCACCATCTTCTTTCAGCAACTCACTACGATGCCACCTACGGACCGTCACATGCTCCGTAGGTGGTCTCTTCTACATTTGTCGATTAAAAACTTTCGCGTTCATCTTTGTATAGATTTCCTGCAAATAAGGAGAAACTTACATAAAAAATCAATACAAAAAGGCTTTTGGACACACACTAAATGTAAGGAAAAAGCATTAAAAATATCGTGAAACCATGGTATATCAACACCCTCCACTTAAATTCGTTGTTAGTCCTCAAGCGACGCACTATGACTCACTACAAAATCTTTGTACAATAGTATCCTTATTTTAGCTTTCGCAATCATTTGGCTATCAACCTCGATCAATCTCATCATGTTTATGCATGTTATCACTATTAGGCTTGACATATGTGGAATCAGACCATGACACAGAATCACCACGCACGAACACCAATCCTCTTTAATTTCTCAACGAGGTACTAATATTTCCGGTATTACAACTAGTGTCCTCACTTCAAAAAAACATCCTCATTTTTCACACAATGATTTCAGTTTGAGTATTAGGATTACTTTTCAACACTCACTATCAGAACAAATTCACAACTCAATCACACATATTGCCACAAACTTGCCCTTATTTTCATTGCTGTAAGTTCGCCATACAACTCTTAGGATCACGATAGGACTTTCTTAGCTTGTAACATATGCTCAAGGTCAGGTAGGTTACATTTAGGTATACTTTAGTGACTTATATCCCTACTTGACATATAGGATAAACATACCACTTTTTATTGTTTTAATTTGCCCAATTTCTCATATTCTTTCACCTTGCTATTTACCTTCTTTCTTCATTTGCGTAAGTGACTCTTTTCTTTTCTTGTTTGTATTTAATATATTTTTTTATTTTGATTTTATTTCAAATGGTTCATGAGTGACTTTACTTTTGTTCTTTCTCTCTCTTTGTTGTTTCAACCCTACTTTCCAGAGCATTCCTCATAACAGCCACCCTCAATTCATGGCTTTGACATGAGTCAAAGTACACAATACCCAAAGTTGGGTCAGGGCCACGAAGTGGTTGTTTACTACATTAGCCACCCTCAACTTATGCTTTGGCATAAGATGAGATGCACATGTCCAAGGAGGGAGAAGGGTCAACACTTTATTCCCAGAAAAGATCAGTTGGGGTGAAAAAGAACGGTCTATTTTAAGCTCAAATTATTTGGATCAAAGAGGGATTAATTTCATTCAGGTTTTTTTATTTAGGCTAAAAATTGGCTATATTGAAAAAGGGCCGATGATTCTTTCCTAATTGTCTATTACAACTTACTTTTAGCAGGACTAACCTGGCAAGTTTTAGCCTAGTACAAATGCTGGACTATTCAAATTTTCCTCATACGCACTTGACATCTCATTACTCTACCAGATTATAACACACCTAGTTCGAGTCTTAGACTTAGGGTCATGCAGTGGTGTATCTCTATGACATGCTTAGAGCCACACATTTATTAATTACTATGCCAGTCATGCATTATTTTCATTACATCAGGACATCATTTTTGTTTTAGCCATCATGCTTCAAAGTTATACTATGTACACAAGATATAGGCATGCCAGTTCAACAATTAAAATAATCAGTCTCTTGGTGAAAAAAACACAGGCGAAAAAATCCCAAAAGAGGATAGTGAATTGGGCTACTCAGACTGCACCCTAGAACTCACTTTCCATTTACCCCACCCCCAACAAAAAGATATGAGATTGTGCCCAATGCATAAAAAAATTGAAATACGAGAGTGGTAGGTGAAGCAAACCTTGGGCGCAAAGCACCGACGATTAGCAAACTGGTGGGTACGGTTCCCCGGAACCCACTACCTATGTAGTCTGGACACCCTCATTAGTGTCCTCATCAGCAAGAACACTATCAGTAGTGCCTCCCGCTCTCTCCACATCTCTGGAGCTAGATGCCCCAGCAGATGACTCTACAGCCCTGATCCGACGTGCCTCCTCATCAGCAAGCGAGGCTCTCCTCGCAGCCTCTATCTAACGACACTCCTTCTTCCGTGCTCTAGTCTCATCCTCCTCTCGACCCTTGCGCCTCTTGTCATGCTCTTAAGGGGGATGTGGTGGAATCTCAGAAGTAGCAAATAAGGCAGCCATCACTGTGTCATCAGCAGGCTCTGTAGAAGGGCCCTCAGACTCAGGCACCCTAGCCTCTAGGATCATATAAATATCTGCTCGCAGACTCGCAACCGCAGCCTGAAGGGTCGACACGTCCACCTGAGGGTCTAGACAGGCTACCACCCAAAACTCAAATGCATCTAAGCGCCGATGAACTACAACTATCTTTCGCTCTGTGTGCTGGACCATTTTACTCTCCAAGCGCTCCTCTTCGTCAGAAATAGACCTCTGCATCCAAGGATAGATTTGATGCAGAATTGTTGTCATCAGAGCCTCTAATTTTTGGACCCTAGCAAGCGGGACCAGAGAGGGGAAAGAGGCTGAGTGAGAGTAGATAGGGGCAGTGCTACTACCCGGGATAGACTCGACAAGGGTAGTGTCAGTTGTTTTGGAAGCAGCCTGCATAGCCGTTCGAGCCTGTGCTACAGTGTCAGCCAGATTTTCACCAAGCGGAGGCATCTCTGGATGGGTCCCTCTGTGTAGATCCAACTCATTGGCCTCATCCCTGCTGTGGATAATATCAAGAGTGCCCAGCGTAGTCTTGAGCTAATCAATGTTCTAGATGGGCACACCTGCGGACCTGCATAAGGAAAATATTATGTATGTAAAAGGGAAAGTAGTTATGACCTTGAAAGACCTCTTGTGCATGACCGCCTGTAGAAGCCAAGCAAAGTCCACCTCAAACCCGTCTTAATCGCCACCATCATAACTAAGCGATCCCATCTGAATATATTATCAGCAGCCGTGGGGGAGAGGTAGTGGTGGACAATCAACCATAAAAACATAGTCGTGAAGGTCAAGTTAGCCTTCTTGATGGCTCCCTTCGGCTCCGTTACCCAGTCGACACCCTCTCCCTCAATAGACAAGTGCAGGGCCATCCACCTCTTGGTGGTCTCTCTCAGCAATAGCTCACGCAAGAATAGACCATCTTTTACAATTTGGCACTGGTAGTCGAACTCGGCGGTGAGAGGGGTCCTATTGGCACCAACATCCTCTCCGTATAGATACCGAAGGATGGCGGGCAGGGAGATGTTGACTTGTATGCCGCGTACTTAGACGTGTTTAAGTGGGGCCTGTTTGGCGGGGGCAGCCCACATATCTATCTTTGATAGGAGAGTAGCCATGTAAGAGGCATAAAACTCTCAGACCAACTCCTCACTGTAGCGGCCTAAAGAACAAGTTGTCCACTCGAAAGAGATTGTGGATATCTGGCATAATGGGGAGACTTCTCGTAAGGACCGCCTCTCCAGTGTAAGGGTTCGTGTCATGACGCCTTTATCATTTAGAAACTTGGAGTCTGAATACACTTGGTATTGCCTGTCGACACACCACCGGTGGGGATGGTTGGAAACCAGGGTGAGAGGACAAGTCGGTGAGCATGGAGTGGAATCATGACTGTCAGCCTCATCAGAAGAGGCAGACTTTGCAGCTGTGGCTGGTGCAGGGACTTCCGCGAACTTGGAGGCTTCCTCCGACCACAATACTCCCAACAAACCTGACACTCCTTCTGCATGTGTAGCTGAACCAGAAGGTGTGCCAGTCAGTGTGTGATCCTCATCAGACTGGGAGGCAGTGACAACGCTGGACGCCACCTTTTTGGGCATAACTCTGGTTGCACATGCAGCTTATGATGGAGTGGTAGTGCCTGGGGTAACGTACTCGGAGATCATGCTCATCATAAGAGTCTATAACAAGTCGGGCAGACGGGGTGACAGAATTTTAACGCCCACGTAGATAAACTTGATCTTGTTTCGGTGCCATTAGAGACAATACATGTAAAGAATTATTATTAGTACAAGAAGGAGCAAACAAGAAAAACAAAAAAGAACAACACAAAATAAACATAAGAGCAAAGCTGTAATGACATCTCTATAATAACAGTGAAACACGACGGAGCAGGTGACGGCTCGTCATGAGTATGACGGACCCTCATGGGGTCCGTCATGTCTTACTTCAACTATGTTTATGTGGAGACCCCTTGAGGAAAGTCTCTGACTGTTATGACGGATAAGCAGGACTGACCATCGTGGTAATGACGGTCCGTCGTCGATGTCCGTCAGGGGGCACTTAGAAAAAGTATAGTGACCCTCAGGAGATAGGTCTCTGACCGTCATGACAGTTGTGCAGGACGGACCGTCGAGGGTATGATGGTCCGTCGTAGATGTACGTTAGAGGACACGTGGAAAAAAATAGAGACTCTTAGGATAAGGGTCTCTTATAACCATGATAGTTCTGTAGGACGAAACGTCATGTTAATGACGGTCCGTCTTAGATGTGCGTTAGAGGACACTTTGAAAAAGTTGGAGACCCTTAGGAATAGGTTTTCTGACAACCAGAATGGTTGTGCAGCACGGACCGTCGCGGGTATGACAGTCTGTCATAGATGTCCCTTAGAGGACACTTGGAAAAAAGGAGACCCTTAGTACAAGGGTCTCTGACAATCATGACTGTTGTGCAGGATGGAACGTCGTGGGAGCGACGGTCCGTCGCATGTATCCGTTGGGGGACACTCAGAGAAAATGAATAGTGGGGTGTTAGAGCAGACCCAATGACGGTCCATTGTGGGTACGACATTTCTTCATCAAGGTCTCGTTCTGTCATTCAGTGATAGAACTGAGGATGCCACAATCATCCCCTGTAACTCAAACAGAATACTTATTGTTAACCTACATGTGTCTAACCCAAATACCAAGCAAACTAGCAATGCTAAAGCACCAATTTCTCGAGTTTTAAAAAGGCAATTCGAGGATTCTCAACCTAGGTCAGACAAAATTGGATCAAAGAATGAAGACCCGCCAAAATGAAATAGGCTAATACTAATTGAAAAACAAAAATGCAATGTAAAAGGGTAGAGATCAGAGACACATACCTGAGAAGAGGAGAAAAACAAGCAAATTAGGCACTTGGTTATCAAGAGCAGAACCACAGCAACATACTCCGACATGTAGAAAGGAGATTTCCTGAATTGGGGATTTGGGGAAGTGATTATTTGATAGAGAAGAGAGGTAGGAAGTTGCAAGTTTGAAAGCGAGGGAATGGGAGAAAAAGGGAAGGAAATGGTTAAAATGAAGGGGTGGTTTTTTTTAAATGTTTACAAATTTTAAAACTCGCCAGTTGGGTCGGGTCGGGTTGCGGGTTAATGACGCAATGAGTCCCCGGCGATGGTCTGTCGCGGATGCAATGGTCTGTCATAGGTTCCATCGTGTGTGACCTAATTTTGAAAATAAATGAAAGACGTACCTGGCACGACGGATTCATGGGATAGTCCAACGCATTCGTAACGGTCCATCGATGTATCCGTCAGTGACTGTTGCAGAGTGATTTTCTGCAGAATTTCCAGGTACTGTGCCTGCAAATTATAAACCCATTAGTATAAAATGCTACCATTACTAGAAACAAAACTATAAGTATTGGGTTGCCTCCCAACAAGCGCCTGATTTAATGTCGCGGCACGATTGAAGAAACTTAATTACTCATCCTTCATCAAGATGGTATGCCTCGATCACTTCATTCGCTGGTTCAGCATGCTCAAAATAGATTTTTATATGTTGTCCATTCACCTTAAACCTCACACCCTCCTTGGTTTCCAACTCAACTGCTCTATGAGGGAATAGTTGGGTAATCAAGTAAGGGACAGTCCATTTGTACTTGAGCTTGCCCGGAAACAAACGCAACGTATAATTGTATAAAAGCACCAAATCCCCAACCATAAACTCTCCTTTTTCAATTTTTAGGTCATGGGTCTTCTTCATCATTTCTTTGTAGGATATAGCAGATACCGATTGGAGCTCACCACTCTGCCTCATGGACCTAAAAATGTTGAAGGTCATTTCTTCATTGTTCAACCGAAATTTCATCTGCCCCTTTTCCATATCAACTAAGGCTCTACCCGTAGCGAGGAATGGACTCCCAAGAATAATATGCACTTCAAAACTGACTTCACAATCAAGAACAAAAAAATCTGCCGGAAATATGAACCACTCCACTTTTACTAACACATCATGGAGTATCCCTATAGGTCTTTTTACTATTTGATCGGCCATCAGTAGCTGCAACGCAGTGGAATTTGGATCACCCAAATCCAACTTCTTGTAAATCGAGAGGGGCATGAGATTTATGCCTTCCCCATATCACATAATGCTTTTGCAAAATGTAATGACCCGAATATACAAGGAATAGTGAACACTCCGGATCTTCTTTCTTTTGTACTAGAGATCTTCTGGCAATAGTACTACAATGCTGCATTCTATCATCATCCTCCAAACTGACCGATCTTTTTTTTGTAACCAGATCTTTCATAAACTTGGTATAATTGGTCATTTGTTCTAGAGCTTCTGCCAAAGGGACATTGATAGAAAGCTGCTTCAACATTGTTATAAAACGCCGATATTTACCATCCTTAGTCTTTTTCACTAATCTTTGAGGAAAGGGGGGTGGTGGTGTAGGCATGGGAATTTCCTTTGTAAGCACTTCAACATCTTTTCCGGTGGTAACTTCTACTTCACCACTAAGATCGACCACTTTATCATTATCTTTTATCATCTTTTCTTCATTAAAGGGCATTGGTGGGTCAATGGTTTGATTACCACCCCGAGTAGTGATTGCCATACAATATCCATCATTTTTTGGATTTTTGATAGTGTTGCTAGGAAGAGTGCATGGTTGCCGTGTGTCACATTCACAGATAATTGGGCCATTTGCAACTCAAGCTGCTCAATCGATATTGCATGTGTATCGACTTTCTGCCCAATACCCGCTAAATCACTCCTTAACTCTTTGATGTGCTCATCATTAGCATCAAACCTTCTCATCATTTTGTGCAATATATTCTCAACTCGCGCCATACTATTTCCACCATCCCTTGGAGTAACTTCACGATTTTGAGAAGGGACATAGGGCCCATTCCTATCATTTCTGTTACAATAGTTACCCCTCTTGAAGTTTTTGTCGCGGTTGTAATTTCCATATTGGACATAATGATCCTCAGGGTTATAGTTACCATAGATCCGACCTTGGTTTGGTTTTCTTGACCTTGGTGCCAATTCTTGTGATTTTAGAGTAGGGCACTCGGTCGGAAACCCCCTGTCTTCTCATTTACCGCATAGGAATTCTCCTCATAATAGCATTCATCATTTGGTGGTGGTGGTTTATACAAGTATTTAACTGCATTTATCTTTTCTGCACCCCAGTGACATGTTTTAATACCAACCCAAACTGAGTTCTTATCTGAGCCATCTCTTCACGAATCTTTTTTGTGGCTGGGTTGTAAATGGATTGCACTTCGAAGGTATTTCTCCCAGTATCTAACTTCCTAGTACTCCGAGCTTTATTACTTCAGGAGATCTTCTCTAACTTTTTGGAAATTTTGGCATAAGGATACTTCCTATAAGAACCACCCGCTATAGTATCCAATACCGCTTTATTATTATCATCATGTCCCTGGTAGAAGTATTCCTTTGTGACTCATCATCTATGCGGTAATTGGGGACACTTCTTAAAAATGAAGTGAATCTATCCCAACAATTACTAATTGACTCTCCTGGTAGTGCCACAAAGTTGTTCACTCTGTCTTTGTGGTTTAGTTTCTTGGAGAATGGGTAGTAACATGCTAAGAAAATGCCCCTTAGTTGGTTCCTAATGGAAATTGAGTTATAAGGGAGGTTAGTGAATCAAATAGCAACCTTTCTCGTCAGTGATAGAGGAAATAATCTTAGCCCTATTACATCCAAATCCAAATCAGTCCTTCCTACACACCTTTTACACACTGCCCTTACCTTAGTATATGGGCATGTGGGTCCTTAGAAGGTAGCCCTGAAAACAAACCTCTAGTAGTGAGCATTTCCATCAGACTACTAGTTATCACAAAGGTGTGACATTGTGGTAGAAGGGGAAAGACAAGTGGCCCATCAGAGTTTGCAATATTATCATAACCTCTGTAGTATTCTTGAGGGCGTGGAGCGGGATTTCTTCCCTTTTGTTGATTTTCACCAAGAACACCGGGTAATAACAGACCATAAACATCAGCCAGAGTTGGGATGTTCTGGTTTGGATCATCATCGTTAATACTCAAGTTTCGATTCATATTGCGTAGTGTTGCTCTAATTCGTGATCGTAAGGAAAAAAGGGTTCTCTTCCACTCCGAGTATTTGGCATACAAGGAAGATAATTTTGCAAGAATAAAAAACAATAAACAAAATAAAATCAAGAAAATATTGACTAAAATTTAGTAATAAGTTTAAGTTATATCATGTAAGATTTAAAGTGGTCGTATCATGTAAAGAACCCAACTAATGATGTTGGGATCGTTCCCAAGAGGAAAATAGTTCAAACTTAACTTTATTCTATTATTACTATTATTTAATCAATTATTTCCTTAGCAAACAAAAGACAATAATGGGGGTTTTCATTTCTAATTAATGAAAATAATTAAATAAACTAAAGTAAACAACTAACATATTCAAGTCTTTGAGCTTAATCAATTAATAAAAGTAATTAGGGCTTAAGTGTTCCCCACAGGTTCCTAACTTGATAATCTAACTATAACGATTTTTTCCTAGTATCTTGCATGTAAAATCATAAGTTATATTTCTCAAAATCCTTGGTCCGGCTTCTAGAGAATTTCACTCCGCACCATGATCCGGCTGCGTGTGTTGCTATCTACACTTACCTTTACCTCATATTAAGCATTGTATTTGGTATTTTGACAAAGTTATTACCTCATACCAATCAACACTAGCATATTAGATAGTATACACTAAATCAATGTTGATAATTGTTTTCCTATTATCTACCTCCTTGGTCCGGCAAGTAGCATTAAGGTGAGTTCTAACGTTGGCCATCAGTCAAAAAGACTTCTAAACGAAAGAATTATCAATACATGCAAGACACTATTCTAGAATTGTTATTTTAGTTAGATTTTACCTCATTATTCACCATGGTTTCCACAACCCTAGTTATGGAATTTAGTTACCCTTAGTCATAATCAAAATATTCATATATGTAATATAATAATTCATGCACCTACTTTAATGAGAAAGAATAAATTCCAGAAATTCACTTGATTAATCAACAAACGCACAGACAATAAATTCAAGAAAAAGTGTATCAATTACTGAAATTAATCCTTCAATACTTGATCAAGAGTACTAAAAATTATAAAAAATTCTAACTCTCCAAAAGTCTAACAATCAAAGAGTCTACTATCAAAGAGTATAACAATCCCAGAGTCTCACGATGTCTAACCCAAAAAATGAGGTTTTTCCAACTATTTATAAAAAACAACCTAATAAAAGAAGCATTTTAATTATTGGAAATCTTTCAAAACACGGCTGGGTCGACGAACCTTGTGACAGATCGTGGTCACGATAGGTCGTCATGGCCTTCGTCGTCCCATACTTCACAAATTTTTATGCTTCTCTCTTCATTACTCTCAACGAACAGGTATGACGGACCGTTCCAAGCATGATGGTCCGTCGAGGGTCTTTGTTCCATAATACTTAAACTTCTTTGAATTTGGGTACTTGGACTCTCTCTTATCATCAAGACGAACTAGCAGGACGGACCGTCGTGGATATGACGGTCCGTCATGAACTTTTGTAATCCCACACTAGGACAGACTTCCCGATCTTCCTTCAGCGCTTCACTACGATGCCACCTACAAACAGTCACAAGCTCGACGGAACGTCACAAGCTCCGTAGGTGGTCTCTTTTAAATTTCTCGATCAAAAACTTTCGTGTTCATTTTTGGAAAGATTTCCTGCAAATAAAGAGAAACTTACATAAAAAATAAATACAAAAAGGCTTTTGGGAACACACTAAATTTAAGGAAAAAGGATTAAAAATACTATGAAACCATGGTATATCAGAGGACCAAGCTGCAGATAAGTAGATCATCATTGATAATCTCCATCTGAGGGAATATCTAAGTGGAATGATGTTTGATATGGATATTATACACAAACCCGGGATGAAGTATTTGTATGATCTTGTGGAGATTAAATCATGGAGTCACTTTTTTAAGACCAAATCCCCCAGTTATTCATGAGGAGGAAATGCGAAGGTTCTGTTACCACATTACCTTTTCTGAAGAAGAAAGCATAAGCCCCAGGGTGAACAATCACAGTCTAATGTTTGATGAGGACTTGATTGGAAATATTTTGAGTGTACGCAAGTTCGGGATAAGGTCCGTTGTTGGAAGAACTTGCAGCGTAGATTTTGTGAAGGAATGTTCAAAGATTCCTAATGCTCTTCGTGGTGGAATTCTGAACAAACTTATGAAAACTGGATATCAGTTGGTCTTCAAATTTTTCAACAAAGTTCTTCTTTCTAGAACAGAAAAAAGGATTTTGGCCTTTGGAACTGATGTATTCATCATGGAGTCTCTATGCAAGTTTGAAACTTTAGACCTGTTGGGTCTCATGATGGAAAACATGTACAAAAGAGTAATAGAATACAAGGGTAAACATGGTATGGGTTATGTATAATTTATATGACAAAAGTGTTTCACCACTTCAACATCCCTGTGGGAGTAGGTAAAGTTGGTACTGGCAAACAAGAGTTCACCCTAAGCACTCTAGTGGATTGTGAGTGTGTTGAAGGGACGGGAAACCCACTAAGTAAGGTTTATCAGTTGATCAAGGAGAGGGAGAAATTGAAGCATGAATTAGATGCAATTAATATGCTTTTAAGAAACAAAGAGGGTGAAATTGCTCTCATAAAGGCAGAACTTTTTAAAGCACAAACATAGGGATCTTGTACTAAGGTTGTGTAGAAACTGGACAAATAGAATTACGTGCTTATAGTTATGGTTGCAGCTCTTGAAGAAAATATGATCAAGGACAATGATGCAGTGGACTCTAGGCTCACCCTTATTATCAATCCTTGTCTCATTTGCCTCCTTCCTCCTAGTTGCTCCTGTGTCTCTTTTTGTTCTATGGATAGTTGTTCGGGGTTCTCAGGTATCAGATTACTGTGAATTTATTGACTGATGATTTTATTATTCTTATGAAATGAAATCCTGTTTTGTTGTGACTAATTTTTGTTGAATTATAGCTTATTAACTATGTTGGTGTTTCTCACATCCGGGGAGCACCTCCTAGAAGTAACAAGAATTCTATAATATGTCTCATATTAAACCATCTAGAACAAAGTCAAAACAGTGGTCATAGCCCTAACAAAAATGTATATAGCTATATATGGCTTACAATAATATCCTCAAAATAATAGGAATGAAATGAACGTCTTTAGGCTATATCAATACTACTAGGATACAGTAGTTGGCACCACCCTCGAACTAGAGGACCTACTAAAACTTGGAGAAATGATCCAAGCCTTCCTTGAAAATCAGCCTAACCCTCTTCAATGATCGGAACCTAAAATGATTGGGAATAAGAAAGAAACATGGGGTTAGTACACCAGTTGTACTAAGTATGAGAACAAAATACAGACACATGCTTTTAAGTTGTGCACAAAAGTGACATTGATCAAGCCATGCAAAATTACTTTCAAAAGCCTTAAGCCCAACCACAAACCCATATAAGTCAATAATAACATAATCCATAAGTCAACACCATATACAACACAAGACCAACAGCATCGAAGTACAATCAACTTAAAATGGTTAAGAGTTCACAACATTAAAACATAAGCAAGACTGTTACTCATAACCCACCATTTAGCCTACAAGTACAATGACAATGGAAAGCCCCATAACATTAATCAATCAAGTAAACAAAACAAAGTATCACAAGTAACGCCTAAGTCAACATAATAAAACATCATTAGTCGTCATCATCATTTTTAGCAACATGTTAAGTCAACATATGCATAACATTCACGTTATTAGATCATAAGAACATAATAACAACCTTCTAGGACATCTCTCAAAGCTAACTAGTGCAATTCCTAGGTAGAGCCATACCCCTACATAGACTAAGTCAACCCCTTAAGTCACCCTAGTAAGTGTTCACATCATTACTTCATTTTACTTTCAAGAAGACTTGCCTTAACCGACATAGACCACAAGATCTAAATGTGGATCTGGGGTCATAAAAACCCTACACCAAAAGAAGGTGGACTACCGGCCAAAGTAGTACCATACATGAACGTAGCATCTAGGTGTATCCACTAGCTAATATTGCTATGGAAGCAACATAGTTCTAGAACTAGGAGATATTCTTTGGACCCTCTTTATTCCTTTGGCTTTTATGTATCCAATCTCATGAGTATAATAGTGAACCTACCTTCCCTACTTGGGAAGGGACACTCATATATTCTAGTTCACTATGTGCTAGCTAGTGTTCTTTTTTAAATGTCTTTATTTAACAACCATAACTTAATTTGAATCATAGGGAACCCCTTGTATAGTCATGGTCATTAGCTCAATATGTATTTCAACCTTTCAATACAAACCCTGATATGTGAGATTAACACTTTAACATCACTATATCATAATAAAGAATATAGGCAATTCATAACAGACCTTATATCATTACATCTTAGACAATATCTCACAAGCCATATAATTAAGACATTTCAATTGCATCATCATACCAATCATACTTAATATATTCATAATTTACACTTCAATTGAACTTCATCACCAAGCACAATTCATCATAATTGAAGTAAAGGTTTAGGATCATAGAGACTTAACCCTATATCCTTCAAAATCCATCATCCATGGTTTTAACATCAACATTATATTCCACCCTACAATAGGTGTCACAACACCATACCATACAAACCTATACAACATTAAACCAATTGTATCATTACTATCCTAATTAATTTCAACTCATGATATAAAGTTAGGGGAGAAGGGTTCATTATCAATTCTTTAAGAAATAGATTCAATCGCAACAATACATGACCCTAGGCAGTCCATGAATGAATTAGAGTAGTTAAGACAAGTCTAACAATCAATACATTTTTTTATTCCCATCAATTCACAAGCAAGATCCAAGATCTGGGGGAATTGGAGAATGGACATGATCTACTTGAAATTCCATCAATTAACTTCAATTACCCAACAATATACACTTAATTAGTCATAGGCAATCATGATTAATAATAATTAACCATCAATTTGAAGTTTAGAAGAAAACCCGTTTGTATAGAAAAACCCTAAGAATTGGATTACTTAGAAATTAACTTTGAGAGGACCTTCTGGGGAAAAGATTCCCAAAAGTGAAGAACACATACATTAATGAATCTCAATCCACGAAAAACAACAGAAATATTAGGGAAGTTGACCTTCTTCTTTAAGCTTCCTTCTTCCTTCAATGTAGGTTGAATAGAGAGAGAAAGTAGAGTGAGGTGAAAGATTTTGGGTTTTGATTTGAGTGAGTAAATTTGATGGAAAAATTATGGGAATTCAATATATAGGCCCCCATGAAATACCAAAAAGACCACTCACTTAAATTTACTCTTTAACGAAGTCAAACTTGAAATCCAAATTTCATATTTTCGTCGGGGAACACGTTCGCGACGCGGAGCTCTTCCCACAAGATTTCTTGAATTAAATTCAAGACAGAAGAGTCCCTGATCTTCCCATGATGAGGATTTGATTTTTAACCATGGGCCTACCAAGTCCACGATGCGTACGAATTTCAGCCAAAAGCAATTTGGCTGCTACATTGGCAGCTTGCTTTGTTTATGTTTGGGGTCCCTTCGTGGACCCCTAGGGTCACCCTTGGGGGGTTGAACATGGATATTTTCACTATATATACATGATTTTACCTATTTAAAGTAATTTTAAATAGTTTTGGACTAGATAAAACACCTTCAAACTTTACAAAACCTAAAGACGTTTTAAGTAGTTCAATTACACTAGCTTCTGGACCTCTTGGACGTTTCTTGACGTCTTGGCCACAAAACATCCTCAATGGCTTATTAACATTTTTTTGATCTTAATAAAGTGTTACCAAAATTAGACCAACTTGTGAGGCTCTAGATTAGGTCTTAAACTTTCTGAGTATTACGCTATCTCCCCGTTAGGAATATTTGTTCCCAAATGACACTAAAATCTTCTAAAGGGAAAGGATAGACTCAATACTAGCAGCCCAACCAACAACATTCAAAATCAACATGAGGGATAGATCACTATGTAATTTCAACTCATATGCAGCCTTGCCAACCCTTTGAAAAATTTCATAGGGACCCACATAACGAGGGCTAAGTTTACCTTTCTTGCAAACCTCATCACCCCTTTCATGGGTGAAATTTTCAAATACACCTTATCACCTTCTTCAAATTCAAGGTCTCTTCTCTTATTATCGGCAAAAGATTTTTGCCGGCTATAGGCCACCTTCAACATATCCCTTATGACACAAACTTTCTCCAAAGTATCATAAATCAATTCAGGACCAAGAAGTGACGACTCACTAACCTCAAACCACCCTTCCGGAGATCTACATATCCTACCATACAAAGACTCAAAAGGAGCCATGAATATCATTGAATGGTAACGATTGTTCTAAGAGAACTCAATCAAAGGCAAATGTTCATCAAAACTTCCCTTGAAGTCAATAACACTAGACCTAAGCATATCCTCAAGGGTTTGAATAGTACGCTCCACTTGACTATCCGTTTGGGGATTAAAACCGGTGCTTAAATTTACTTGAGTACCTAACAATTATTTGAAAGACCTCCCAAACAAGGATGTGAATTGATCACCTCTGTCTGAAATGATGGATAAATGGATCCCATGAAGACTCACAATATCATTGATATAGATCCTTGCATACTCTTCCGTGGAATCTGTAGACTTAACGGGGATAAAGTGGGCGGATTTTGTCAACCTATCCATGACAACCCATATAGAGTCATTTTGCCTTTGAGTCTTAGGCAAACCCACTACGAAATGCATATTTATCTCTTCCCACTTCCAAGCAGGAACTTGCATTTTTTCAAGTAAGCCACCCGACTTTTGGTGTTCGCTTTCACTTGTTGGCGATATGGAAACTTTGCAACAAATTATGCTATGTTCCTTTTCAAGCCATCCCACCAAAATACTTCTCTAAGATCATGATACATCTTAATAGAACTGGATGAATTGAATAAAGAGAACCATGAGCTTCCTCGAAAATCCTGTTTCTCAAATCATCAACATTGGAAACACACAAACTCTCTTGATAGCTCAAAACACCATCCCCCCCAAGGAGAATAACTCATTCAGCTTACCATGAACAGATTCCTTTAACTCCATCAACGATAGATCAAGGTGTTGCTTAGACTTCACCTTAACAAATAAAGACTATTTAGAGTTAGATTGAATTATAAAACCACCATTAGGACAATTTTCCAATGTTATACCCTAACGAGACAACCTATGAACATCTTTCACTAGGTATTTCTTGGCTATTTCTACTTGAGATAAACTACCCATAGTCATACGACTTAGAGCATTCCGCAACCACATTAGCCTTGAAGGGGTGGTAAAGAACTCTCATGTCATAATCTTTCAACAATTCTAACCATCTTCTCTTGTCGGGATTCAACTCCTTTATGGGAAACACATATTGAAGACTATTATGATCGGTATACAAACTAAGATGAATACCATAAAGATAACGCCTCCAGATTTTCAAGGCAAACACCACGTCAGCTAACTCAAGATCATGAGTTAGGTAGTTCTTTTCAAGAACCTTAAGTTGACTAGAGACATAGGCTATAAGATTACAATGTTGCATAAGGACACAACCCAAACTGATTCAAGAAACATCACAATATACTGCAAAACCCTTGGTACTCTCTGATAAGGTCAACACCGGGCGGTGTTAAGCCTATCTTTCAACACTTGGAAGCTTATTTCACTAGCCTCCGACCACTCAAATTTCACATTCTTTTAGGTCAAGGTTGTCAAAGGAGATGTAATAAACCAAACCAATCAACAAACCTTCTATAATAACCCGCAAGACCTAAGAAAATTCTTATATCGGTTGGGGATAAAGGTCTAGGCTAATTCTTAACCGCTTCGGTCTTTCTAGGGTCGACCTCTACACCCTCAGTAGAGATGACATGACTAAGAAACTCCAACTATCTTAACAAAAATTCACATTTTCTATTCTTGGAAAAAAGTTGGTGTTCCTTAAGGTTTTGCAAAACCACTCTCAAATGGTACATAAGATAACCCTTATTCTTTGAATATACCAATATATCGTCAATGAACACAATGATAATGAAATCTAGGTAACTTTGGAACACCCTATTCAGAAGGTCCATAATGTCGTCGGGGAATTCGTTAACCCAAATGAAATCACTAGAAACTCATAATGACCATACCTAGTCTAAAAAGTCGTATTAGGTATATCTTCACCTATCACCCTAAGTTGCTGATAGCCTAACCTCAAATAAATCTTACAAAAGTAACTTGCACCTTGAAGTTGATCAAATAAATCATCAATCGTAGAGAGAGGATACTTGTTCTAAATAGTGACTTTATTGAGTTGTTGGTAATCAATATACATCCTAAGGGACCCATCCTTTTTCTTAACAAACAACATCGTAGCACCACATGTAGAAGTACTAGGACAAATGAAACCCTTGTCTAGTACGTCTTTGAGTTGAGCCTTCAACTATTTCAATTTGACCAAAGCCATCTGATAAGGAGGAATTGAGATGGGGTTCGTCTACGGTCACAAGTCAATACCAAACTCAATTTCCCATTTGGGAGGGGTTTTGGTAAGATCATTAGGGAAGACCTACTGAATTTCCCTCACTATGGGGACTAATTCAATGGATGGATTATTGGAGTCTAAATCTTTGACTCTTACAATATGGTATATGCACCCTTTAGAGATCATCTTGCAACCCTTCAAAAAAGAAATCATACGACACCTAGGAATTGAATTTCCCACTTGCACTCTAAAATGGGTTCATTATGAAAGATGAACTTAACAACTCTAGATCTAAAATCAAAGGACGCAAAGCAATCATGCAACTAATTCATTCCCAATATGACTTCGAAATTGACCATATCAAGTTCTACTAGTTCAACATGAATAACTCTATTGGGAAACATTATAGGACAATTTCTATGTACCATCTTTGAAACCACCAATTCACCCACCAGGGTAGACACCATAAAAGGTTCATTCAAGATATCGGGCAAAATATCAAACTTTCTATCTACAAAAAGAGTAACAAAAGACAATGTATCACCCGGATCAAGTAAATCATATACATCAAAAGAAAATACATGTAACATACCGGTCACCACATCGGGAGACCTCTCTTGTTTACCCCTAGAGTGGAGAGCATAAAAGCAATTGTTTCTTAGAGCATGAACATCAAAACCACTTGCTTGAGCTTGCTCTATACCTTGTCTTGCATTTTCACATTAGGGCAATCCCTGACCTTATGAACACTCTTGCCACACCAAAAGAAATTATCTCTCCCAACAAGGCAATCACCAAAATACTTCTTACTACAATTCCCACGATTTGGCTTCTTGATTGATGAACTAGCACCTCTTCCCTTTTTAGACGTAGGGTTAGGACACACTATCATAATGAGCCTGGGGAACTTAGAATGAACTTTATTAGAATACCTCTTCTTGAACCTAGGCTTGTCTTGAATGTCAAGCCCACCTTTAGAAGAACAACTTTCATAGTACTTGTCCCTCTTGGGCTCTCTATCCATCCTCCTTAGTCTACTTTCTTCCACTTTTTGAGCATGAACCATTAGACAAGAGATATTAATATTATCATGAAGCATAGCCGAATGAGATTCCTCTACCAAGTCTTTGGACACTCTCATAAGAAAACGACTCATCCCATCCCTTGGGTTAGACACCAAGGATGGAGAATACCTAGATATTTTAGTAAACTTCAAGGAGTAATCAAACACACTCATACCTCGTTGATGAAGGTTGATGAATTCTTGTAATTTAGCCTCCCTCAACTCTCTAGGAAGGAATCTATCAAGGAAAGCCATCTTGAAGATCTCCCTAGTCACCGGACAACCTCTTAGAACCCTAGTGTTCCTCCATTGTTTGTACCAAGTTTGGGACACATCTTTGAGTTGATAGGCCACCAACTTGTACTTTTCAATCAATGTCACACCCATATAAAGTAAGAGCTTATATACCTAATAAAGAAAGTCTTGAGGGTCTTCACCCCTTTTTTATTCATAAAACATAGGAGGGTTCATCCTAGTGAAATCTCTCAAATGTGAAACCACAGTGCTAGCATTTTGAGGCATTTGGTGTCAAACTTCCCGATTCACTTGTGTCATTATAGCTTGAACTTGAAGAGTTACAATATTATCTTGAGAAATCATGGCTTGAGCCAAGTTGAAAAAATCCAACCTTATCTATCCATACGTTATAGGTGGAGGAACAACTGAAACTTGATCACCCATATGAACTTGCTCAAGTGGAGGAACTTAATTGTTCTGTGGACGAGCTTGGTTGTCATTAGCTCACGCATCGTCAATGCATTCTCCGGACCTTCTTGCGGCTAGCCGTATAGTATGCATACCTATAACCAAAATACAAGTTTAGATGAAAGAACACATAATAATACTCTACGACACGAGCTAGGAATAATAAGAAAATGAAAATTTCCTAAGCATTACATAGTATCTCATTCATAAGTGTGGCGTGCTTCACAATCATGAACAAAAATCTACATATACATGGTTTAATGAGACAATGACTCTAGGTAAATTCAACCTCATACTCTGAAACCAAGTTTGTTACATATGGGGAGAACACCCAAGTCATAATCGACATCGGTGTCCTCGAAGAACACTAGCCTCTTAGCATTCCTCATAACATATCATAGGTTAAAAATGCGGATAATTTAAAAATATTTGTTTATTTCTAAATTGAGGTTTACTTAGACCTCTCGCTTACACATAATATATACACAGGGAGTTTACTTAGATTCCTCAGCATAGGAAACACTACATAGGCTTCTACTTTTATTATAATATAGGAACATAATCTCATAGAAAGTTTATAATATGTCTCATATTAAACCATCTCGAACAAAGTCAACATTGGGCATATCCCATACACAAATGTAGATTGCCACATAGGGCTAACAACAATATCCTCAAAACAATAGGATTTAAATGAACGTCTTTAAACTATAGCAATACAACTAGGATAGAGTAGTTGGCACCATCCTCAAAACTGAGGGCCTACCAAAACTTGGAAAAATGATCCAAGACTTCCTTGAAAATCGACCTCAACATCTTCAATGACCGGAACCTAAAATGTTTGGGAAAAAGAAAGCATGGGTTTAGTACACAACTTGTACTAAGTATGAGCACACAATACACACACATACTTTCAAATGATGCACAAAGGGGAAATTTGATCAAAACAATGCTAAAGTACGTTGAAAAGCTTTATGCATAATCACAAACCCATATAAGTCAATAATAACATAATCCATGAGTGAAATCCACCTACAGCACAAGACCAACATTATCAAGTATAATTATGTTAACATGTATAAGAGTTCATAACATTATAACATAAGCAAGACCCTTTCTCATAACCCTTTAACCTAAAAGTGTAACGGCCAAGCAAAGCCCCATAAACTTACTAAATCAAGTAAAGCAAATAAAGGATCACAAGATATGCCTAACTCAACATAACATAGTACCAATAGTAGTCATCATTATATTGAGCAATCTAGACAAATAGCATGTTCATAAATGAAACTAACATCATATAGGATCATTAACATGTTAAGTGAAAATCTGCATAACATTAAATTTTTAAGATAATAAGAACATAAGAATAACCTTGTAGGACTTTATTCAAAGCCAACTAGTGCAATTCCTTGGCAGAGTCCTATAACCTTATCTACACTAAGTAAATTTCTTAAGTCAACCTAGTTAGTGTTCACATCATCAATTCATTTTAATTTCGGAAATTCTTACCTTAACCAACACACACTACAAGAGCTAAATGTGGAATCCAGTGTCATGAAAATCCTACACCAAAAAAAGTGGATTACCAGCCAAAATAGTACCATTCATAAACGTAGCATCTAGGTTGATCCATTAGCTAGTATTCTTACAGAATCAACATATTTCTATAACTAGGATATATGCTTGGGACACTATTTATACCTTTGGAATTGTAGTGTCCAATTTCATGATTACAATAGTAAACCTACCTTCCCTACTTGGGAAGGGACACTCCTCAATTCTATTTCACTCGATGCTAAGCTAGAGTCCTTTTTGAAATGTCTTTCTTTATCAGTCATAACTTAGTTTAGATCATAGGGTTCTAAACACTTGTATAGTCATAGTCATTAGCGCAATAGGTGTTGCCTGACTATGTCCTTTCAATACAAACCCTCATATGTGAATAAGCACATTAGCATCACCATATCATAATTAGGCACATATGAAGGTTATAACCAACCTTATATCATTACATCTTTGCCAACATCTCACAAGCCATACAATCAAGACATTTCAATTACATTATCATACTAATCATACTTAAACTATTAATAAGATACATTTCAATTGAACTTCATCACCAAGCACAATTCATCATAATTGAAGTAAAGTTTTATGATCATAGAGGCTTATCCAATCTCCTTCACAAGCCATCATCCATGGTATCACCATGAACGATTCAATTAAACCCCACAATAGGTGTAAGAACATCATACATTGTAGTCTAAACAATAATAAACCAATTGTATCATTACTATTCCAATTAATTGCATAGGGTTAGAGGCGAAGGTTTCATCATCAATTCTTCGTGAAATAGATTCAATCATAACAATACATGACCCTAGGAAGTCCATGAATTAATTAGACTAGTTAAGACAAGTCTAACAATCAATACATTCTTCAATTCCCATCAATTCACAAGCAAGATCCAATAGTTAGGGGAATAGGGGAAAGGACATATGCTCATAAAATTCCATAAATTAAAATAAATTACCCAAAAATCTACACTTAATTAATATGAAATCACAGATAATCTTAATCAAACACCAATTTGAAGTTTTGAAGAAAACCCATTTGTATTGAAAAACCTTGAGAATTGGGTTACTTAGAAATAAACTTTGAAATGATCCTTTTAGGAAAGGAATCCAAAGAGTGAAGAACTCATACCTTAATGAAGTTTAATTCACGAAAACCAAATGAAATCCTAGAGAAATTGACCTTATTCTTCAAGCTTCCTTCTTCTTTCAATGGAGGTTGAATAGAGAGAGAAAGTAGAGTAAGTTGATAGCTTTTGGGTTTTGATTTGAGGTTTTGATTTTAGTGAGTATATGTGAGGAAAAAATTATGATAAATCAATCTATAGTCCCCAGGTAAAATATTCAAAAGACCCATAACATAAATTGACCCTTTAATGAAGTCAAACTTGAGTTCCAATTTTCAGATTTTCGTGTGGGAACAAGTCCGTACGCGGAGCTTCTCCCGCAAGATTTTCTAAATTAGTTTTTGAGACAGCAGAGTCTGCGACCTGCCAAAAAAACAGACTTGATTTTTGGCCAACGGCCCATCAAGTACGCGACATGGACACATTTTAGCAAAGAGCAATTTGGGTGCTTCTTTGGCAGCTTTCTTGGCTAAGTTCGGGATCCATTCGTGGACCCGTAGGGCGACACTTAGGGGGTCATACTTGGACGTTTTCACTATGAATACATGATTTTACCTATATAAAGTCGTTTTAACAAGTTTTATACATCATACAAAACCTCCAATGCTTCACGAAACATAATGGTGTTTAACTAGTTCAATTACACTAGCTTCCGGACGTCTTGGTTGTTTCTTGACGTCTTTACTCCAAAACATCCTAAATGGTTTATTATTATTATTTTGGGTCTTAAAATAGTGTAAAAATTATTATACCAACTCATGAGGCTCAAAATTAGGTCTTGAACTTTCGGAGTGTTACAGTGTTGTCCTTGACTGTGATCTTATAAGACCCCAAAAATGACATAGGTGAAGATATAGCCTAACATGGTTTTCATGATGCTATAAGGTACTAAAATGGTTTATATTATTGGCTTGAGTCAGTGTCTAATTGTTTAGATCCTTTTGAAGTCAAATGTCAAGGGACGACCAAGACGTTTGACGACTAAGTCACATATATGCCTCATATGTGGTTTTACGTATTTATATGTGATTTATAAGGTAATTAGGTTATTTAATGAGTAATTATAGTATTAATAGGCAGTGTGTCAAGTTTGGTAAAATTTGGAGGTCAAACATATAAGAACATCCATTACGTTCGAAAGGTTTTCCTTGCAACGACCTTGTGTGTATATGTATGTTTCGTCGAGTTTTACGTGTTCGTTTTAGATGAAAATAATGTGGTAGGTCCTAAAATTATATATTAACATATTTGGTATGGAAAGTATGGGTACGACTCCACATCGGACTCACAAGGGGCTCTAAAAGAGGACCCTAACATTGGAGCTCAACACTGCCTGACAGTGGCAATCGACGACCCAAACGAAGGCCAGTCGACCAGGAAATGGCCTGTCGATGGGTCTCATCAACGGATCCACTTGTACTGTAGGTTTGGGAGTTGAGGGTGATATCCACAAGACCCCAACGACGGGGCATGGGTGAGACAACGGTCCGTTGGTATTGGCACTGATGGTGCAACCTGTTTTCCTTCCAGCTTACTGTTAAGTTGAGGGTGAACTTGTAAATTCACCTCAAGCCCCTATAAGTATTTGGACGTTTTTTTTTGAGTGTTAATGTGTATTTTAAGAGTATATAAGTCATTAAACTCTCATTATAACCTTAACACCTAAATCAAAATATATTCCCTCCAAAAGTTTCTCAAAAAATCTTTATATGACTTCAAGGTGAAGATAAAGCTTGAAGATTGTTCTTCAATGGAGTTTCTTCATAAATTTTCATTGGTTTCTTTAAATAAGATATGATGGTTCTTCATATAAGGTTTGCTATCACCTTAGATCCAATTTCGAATATGATTTCAAAGGATTTTAACAAGATGAAAAAGTCCAATTTCAAGTCTAAGTCTTGGGTTCTTGCATAAATGAATTTCAAAAGTGTATATATGATATAATTGAGGTATAATTAATGTTTTCCAATGATATTGTCCATGAACCCTTCATATTCAAATCTCTCAATTTGGACTAAAACATGGGTCATGTGATCATACTTTGTTATTGATGAATTCATGTATAGATTGTTATGGCATTTTATTCATGTATAAATTATGTATATATGATATATAGGTTGTTTAAATTTGATTCATTGAGTAATGAATACTATTATATCCATTGTATGTTAAGCTTATTGAATTTATATGCACGTGATACTTATAGATTCTAGAGTAGTTTTCTATGGGCTTTCTAATGATGTAAGGATCATAATCAATTGATGTTTAGGTTATAATAGATTTATAATGCTATATTGAAATGACATAGATTTAGTGGATATTATGGTTATTGTATTGAATTATTGTTCATGGCCATCGTAAGGGCCTTTTGGTATCAATTTGAATGATTTGGCTTTTGGATTGAAGTGGTGAGTTCAAGTTGGTGGTATTTTGAAATAATTATTTTAATATTATGCATAGATTTTTTGTTTCAGTGTTTATTGGTATGGTCCACTTTTGGTGGCGGTGCTATGTGAATTGATGTGGCCTTGTCAACGTTACTTTATGCAATATGATGATATGGCCCATTCAACACTACTTGAAGTACTATGATGTTTTATATAGTTGTTTTATGTGAAGAATGAGTATATCTATCTATAGGTGAAGTAATGTGAAAGTATGTGTTCTTTTTATGTATGTTAGGAAATCATGTAGACTATGACTATGTGCTTCTATGTGTGGTCTAAGGGTTGATACATGGTTGTTCCTACTTGGATATATGAGTCTATAATAGTTATATTGATGATTATATGATAGTGTGTACGATGACTTAAAGATAATAGTGGTTATTCCTATGTGTTTATAGAATGACTAGTAATAGGTGTTAAGGTGAAGTATGTTGTTTCTTGTCTTGATTGACTTGTGTCCCTTACTTGATGCTTATGTGAATATGAATATATGATGTCTTGAAGTAGGATTCTAAAGTCTCTTAGACTTGAATGTATGAATGTTATGTGTGACCTTGAATGATGTTAAGAGAGTCTTTATGTGCAACGTTGAACCTAGTGGTAAGGTTATGAATGTTGAACTAGAAAGTCGTAATGGTATCCTTCAAAGTAAAGGATGATGGAATTAAGGTTGATTGGATGACGTTAAGAGATTCTTAAGTGTTTATGTAAGGGATTGTATGAGCGGTCGCTTCACAGCTCACTCAATTGAACCCTAGAGTCACCTTTGGTAGGAAAATCTCATGTTTTTGTGTTGATGTCTCTAAAGTATGTATGTGACTCATTATAAGTAATCTTGAGGACCGTAAAGGCACACCTAGAGAGGGTACATGGGCTGTCTCTCTTTGTGTGAATTAAGTGAATCTTAGGACAGTTTTAAGTGAGAAGATTACATGCTAAATGGTGTGTAAAGTTAAGTGAAGGAACTTCACTGTAACAATGAATAGAGTTCAATGTACAGTGAAGTGAATTCACTGTTAGGTTTCTAAAAATATAATTATTTTCTTAAGTGATTTCTTATGTATTTTTAAGTTTTTAAATGTTCTTTTTATGCTTATAGTTTGATGTTTTAATCAAAATTCATGAAAAGCACGTTTTTACTAAATATCCCTTTTCATGATTTTAGCATCGCTTCCATATGTTGTACACCTAATTTTCAAACCCCTTCTTTTCCCTTTTTGACTAAAGTGCAGGGAATTCGAAGTCTTGATGTGCCATGGAGGATGGATAAGTTTCTAAGGCTTGAAGATGAAATATTTGTGAGTCATCATCGATTCGAGGACAATATCCAGATGTTCCTTATGTCATAATCTTTATTTTATTGTCTTGTATGTGCTTAGACCCCAGTGTTGTAAACTCAAAAGTTTAGATGGTTCAATAAGATTATTGTAAAGGTTTAATGTTTTAATGAGTATTCTTTTTGCGTATTTTCTATGAAAGAGTTCTTAATGTGTGAAGAAAGTTTTAATTTTTACTCATTTTAGAATGATTATAATGAAATTAATGGTCCAAGAGTCTTAGATGAGAATTCTTGAAATGTCATTTGTCGTGTGACGATGCAAGGATGCTCTAATTTCTAGGGTGTACTTGTGGGTTGTGATAGATCTTACTTACAAATCTTACTTCTATTATTGGTTAATTGCACTACTTTTTTATGATGCCAAAAGGGAGAATTAATTGGGTTGTTCAAATGATGCTTAGGTTTATAAGGGGGGAGGGAAAGGAACAAGTGACAGGGGGAAGAAAACATGGACGTATCAGTTATCTTGTGAAGGTACCTAGTCCATTGAGAAGGAACCTAAGGAGTGTGTCTACTTGACAGGGGAAAACATGCAGAGCACGAGTGTTTGGTTTGTCATCATTAAAAAGGTGGAAAATATTACTTGTATTTTTGTTGATTTGACAAACCCAAAGAACTTTTAAAGGGACCTGGATAATTGTGATACAAACTCTCCACTGCTAGGCTTGAAAAAGGTACAAATTTTTGGCGCACATTCTCCAACTGATGGCAAGACAAACCCGGGGACCTTGTGAAGGTACCCGGTCCATTGATTGACACACTTCTCACTGCAAGGCTGGAAAAAGTACAAGTGGTTGTTGCACAGTCTCTTATTGTGGTAGAAAGTGCACAATCTCGACCATTGACGTAGTATCGAAGGTTGTGACTATTCCTCATCAACTTAAAATCCAATAGTCACAATCTTAGTTTTTGCAACTTGAAAAAAAAATCTTTGAAGAACTCTTGTAAAGGATGATCAAAAGTGAATGTTCACCCTAAAGACCAAACTTGAACCAGAACGAGCTGCCAACTTAGTGGTCTTATGATTTATTCTTCCGAACATATCTTGTAAATGTAATCCTCAAATCTATAAAGGAATCAATTAGGTGTTTGGTGTTATATTCTCAATTAGGTAGGGTTAACTAATTTAGTGAGCATTATTGTATCGTTCTAGGGAAAATCTAAATCATCTAGAGTTAGGTTTTTAAGTGGGCGGTGATGTATCCGACTTGAAAAAGTCTAAGTTGTCTAGGGTCGATAGCTTAGTGGGTGGTGTTGTATTATCTTAGGATCTTCAAGTAATAGGTAGATTATTTTTCTTGATATTAAAAACATTTTCTCACATTGATCGTAAGTGGGTTCACTTTTGCTTGAGTAGACTAGTGAAGAAGTTGAAAATCTTGTGCAACAGGTTGTGGCTTTACTCCCTTGAGTAAGGAGGTTCCAACGCAAAGTGCTTGTGTTGTGTTATTATCGTTATTTACTTTACAACTTCTGTCGATTAAAGTCAAGAGACCTTGTTCGTTGACCGGTAACGGACGCACGCTTCTATCACTTCATAATATCATTCTATAAGTAGTTAAACTTTTAAATTTTCATAAATTTAACATAAGTAATTAAATTTATAAACTAACCGCATATCGCACGATATATGAGTATATTGATAAACAAACCGTGTAACGCGCGAATGGATACACTATTTGTAGTAATAAGGAAAAAAAAAGGAGATGAAATGGTTAGAAATCGAAATTTAGCTGGTTCAAAATGGTACCGATAGCAATAGGAAATAGAAGATGATAAATCAATTTAGCTGAAACAGCAAAATTAAATAATTATGATAAATATTTTTCGTTAAAGTAGAAATAAGGTAATACATCATTTAAAAATTTGTTATCTTACGTTGACAGTACCTAAAATAATGTTCCTCAGAAACAAATACCAGAATATATTTGACACCGATCAAATGCAGAACTACACAAACAAATAATTAATTTAAGTCAAAAGTAACTCTATTATCACGTAAATCTCCATATATATAGAAAATTGACAGAAAACAACTTCTCATTTTCAAAAAATAATGTCAAATTACATCTTGTGACAAAACAATCATTCAATTTCAGGGATATTCATTTCAAACAATCACATGATAGATATCTAACGAAAACGATTAAAGATATTAACTCGGCTAAGGCGAAAAATTTTGGTGCTGGCAAAAAAATTTGGTGTTAAGGAACAAACTAAGAGTGTCTTTGATCTGAATGAGTTTTTTTGAAAAACAAGTTTGTTTCTTATTTATTTTTAATATTTAGTAAGTGCTTAACATATAGAATCTCATGAACATTTATACACTATATTAAGAATGACCATTAGGGGCAAGTAATTCTAAACTATTACAAAATATGTATTTTTAGTCGCAATTAATACTTTTTGCATATGTCCCTAAAGCCTTTAGTCATATTAGTTAATGACACTTAACTAATGCAGATAAGAATTTTAAAACTCTTTATTAATGTCAATATTACATCTAAATGTTATTTTTGTTGTAGTGATATGTAATCTAGCAAAAATATTATAAGGAAATGGGGGGTGGGTGTGGGATCTAGGGGGTCGAATGGTAAAGAGGTTGAGGTTTGAGGGCGTTGGGTGGGAGGGATGATACAATAAATATAAAATGTTAACTTATACAACTTGTATTCCGTACTTTTATTGAGAAAGTCATATTTTTCATTTATAAGAAACTTGTTTTCATGAAGAAAATGTTTTCTATAATTTTGGTTCAACTTAATATGAAAAAATAAAAATGAGATTCTTCCCTCTCAACCAAATACCAAATTATAGGGTCTAAAGACCCGTTCCCGTCGTCATAGAAAAGTCATCGGGGAGAAATTTTGGGTCGGAAAACTTTTGGGTAGTAACTTGAAATTTTCTAGCCTAATCCATACTTTGACGAAATCGAATTCCGGGGAGTGGAACTCTCAAAATTGATATTAGCGTGAATGAGTAAGTTTTGAGTGTCATGGGTTGAAGATTTGTTGTGAATGGGGGTTTGAAACTCTAAATTCAACTCTCTCTTTTCATGAAAGCTGCTAGGGCGAGATTTATTCCGCAAGGGAAGGGCCGCTATGGTGGGATGAAGGCATCCATAGCGGGTCATTCTTAACCTAACTCGGAAGTAAATCCCAAAAAACGTCATTATTCTGCAAATTTCATTCTTGAGAGCTAAGAAATGAACCTGGCAAGTTCATGATAGTTACCACTTCTTCTATCACTAAAGGTAAGGATTCCCCAATATATTTTTCGATCCTTACAATTCTTGGTAAAATATTGTTCGGGGAGGGTTTTGAACTAATTTGGATGGTGGGCAAAAGTCTTAGTTTCACCTTAGGATTATGAATTGGGTCTTGGGTTATTTGTTTGTGATAATCCAGATAAATTAGACCTTAATTATTGATCCTCTTATTGAATTTATTGTTTGTAGACCTAGAATAGAACGAAAAAATTCAGAAAGGGAAGAATTAAGCAAGCATCTTAGGAGGATTCTAGCTTGTTTTTGAGGTAGGTGATGGTTTGATTTCATGTTTCTATAATGCATGTGAGTATTTGCTTCAATGTAATATATTTATGTATGCGAATGTTGCACTATTGATCACATCAAATGTGAATGAGTATAAACGAATTATTGTATGCCATGAATCACCACTTGTTTATATGACTATGAGAGTGTACATTGTTATTGTGACTTGTTTAATGGATCAGGTGTTACGTTTCATCACGAAAACATGGGTTGACTGCCAAATTTCGGCGCATATATGAGATCGGGTGTCACGTCTGACACATTAATTGGGATCGGATATCACGCTCCGGTACACTAACAGTTTGGGTGTGGGCTCCCTGAGAGGACAACTGAATTTTCATCTGTGCGTATTTTTGAAAATGTGAAATGGGACATTGCTCTTGAATTGATAAATTGATATTGTATATGTTCTGTACATGCGAGTTTACCTTTTTGTGACTGCTTATATATGTTTCACTTGTTGAATAGCCGAGTGATTCAACCAGTACACTATGATTGTGTACTCATAATGCAGTAGCTCTTTCTTTGTTGAGTGCAAGACATTTTCGGGCGAATACTGATAGAACTCACCTAGGAGATCAATGATCAATCGAATTCCAGTGAGAGAAAGTTCTTTCACGCTTCCATGAGTTCTCCTTTCATTCAGTCCATGTCATTCAAACTTAGATTAGTAGTTTAGATCTTCATTTTTTTAACTTTCGTGGTTGCGCCCCTTTTTGTCTAGACTTATAAATTTGTTAGTGTTTTGATACACTGACTTTCTGATTCTAGAGAATATTTCCACAATGTTGTGTTATTCATTGTTAGACTTTTGGAGTTTATAGGAACTCTACTTTATTTCTGCATTTAAGTCTTCTCTGTATCCTTACATGTTTAGTTTTGGGTTAGCTAATTAACAGTAAAGGTTCTCCCACCGAAAGGTTAATGTAGGTGTTAATCATGACGGTCTAAATCGTGATATAGGATTACTTGCTATTACATTTATTTGATATGTAAATTTCGTTATGGACCATTGTCACCAATGCTTGTAGGCACAATATATTTTTTATACCATAATTATGTTTTTAAAATAACATTGTTATATCAATAATTTAACATTCAAATTAGTGAGTTTATGCTGCTTAGGTAGTATAGAAGATTTAGTCATAAGAATTGTTTTCAGATGTTGTTTGTTTTCTTCTGTTTCACTTGGGCAATATATTTTATAATTTGTTTAAAATTCATAAAAATGATTATTTCTAACCGTGCAAAATAAGACAAATCCAGTAGCATTGATTATATGACCCATAAAATAAAATTTCCTTTCAATACTTATTACAACCTTGTATGTGAACAACTCTCAAACCACATAATAGCTAGTGTGACGGGTAATCAGTTAGGGCACTAAATGCAATAGGAATAAGCTGGTAATTTGGATCCAAATTTCCAAAAAGTGAGTTGGTAAAGAGAGAATCAAAGATGGCGGATGAAAGTATGAAAATGTATCCTGAAGATGTGATGATGTATATACTTACAAGGGTTCAAGTGAAATCTCTTTTACGACTCAAATGTGTCTCAAAGCCATGGTGTGCTCTAATAAGCTCATCAACTTTTATTGGTTTTCATCTCAATCGAACCACAACTACTAAAGATGAACTCATTCTATTTAAGCGATCCGTCAGAGAAGGGCCCGACGAATATCAAAGTACCATGTCTTTTCTCTTTGATGTTGATGAAAAATTTAACCATAAGGCTATTTTCCCAGATCTAGTTGTACCATATCTAACCACAACTAGTTCTTGTATGTTCCATAGACTATTAGGTCCTTGTGATGGTTTGATTGTTTTGACCGATTCGAGATTCGTGGTTCTATTTAACCCGACAACTAGAAATTATAGGCTACTTGAACCAGACACATACATTTGTCCATTTGGTTTCTATCAGGACAATTCGGGGGTCGGGTTTGGTTTTGACTGGATTGTGAATAATTATAAGATTGTTAGTGTTTCTGAAATTATTGGTGATCCTCCTTTCTATGATTTTCATTTTAGAAAGTGGAAAGTGGATGTTTATGATTTGATTAGTGATTCTTGGAGAGATGTAAATAATATTAATCAACAGATGCCAAAGATGCATTGGTTTGCTTGTTCCGAGTTGTTTTACAAGGGAGCCGTTCATTGGATTGCAAGTGACGATGCAATATTTGTACTTCTTTGTTTTGACGTCTGTACTGAGATTTTCCGCAGTATACTGATGCCTGATGGTTGTGATTACTTCGATGGCAAGTGTTACGGAATTGTAATCTTACATGACTGCTTAACACTGGTTTGTTATCCTGATCCTGGGAATGATATTCAACCAGGAAAAGAATCAACGGACGTCTGGTTATTGAAGGAGTACGGTATAAATAAAACATGGGTTAAGAAATATTCATTTACAGCTCATCTAATTGAATCCCCAATTACAATTTGGAGGGATCATGTGTTGTTTCTTCAAACTCAATCTGGAGTTTTGATTTCAGGTGATCTTCATAATCAACAAGTCAAGGAATATGACCATTTACAGGGTTTTCCCAGAAGTTTGAGGATTGCAGTTTACAAAGAGAGCTTGACACCAATTCCAAAACGAAGTCAGCTTTGCCAACCAACATCAAATGTATAATTTAACTCTTTAGATTCATAAATGAGCGAGCGCATATATATATATATATATATATATATATATATATATATATATATATATATATATATATATATATATATATATATATATATATATATATATATATATATCATTATTGTTATTATTTCTCTATTTCAATACTATGAATTATAATTACTTTTTTATTTCAAAGCACCTTAACATTTCCGCTGTGCAACTTCAATTAATCCTTTTCTTTCTATTTTGTTTAGTTTAAGTCGCTGATTCTATCGTTAAAATGAGAAAATATATAAATTAATTGCAAGTATCTGTCATTATGTATAACTAGATAGCACTTGACGTTTACCCTTAAATTGTGTACAAGTGAAATTTTGTCAACACGGTTCAAGGATACGCAGATTAAGATGACCATAGATAATAATCTTAACATTAAATTTTCAGATAATAACATTGGAACAAAAGAAACTAGAATAATGAACATAGTAAATGAATGATTTCTTATGACATGCTTGGTTTGATGCATTCAAAATAAGATATATTACATTTGCTAAAAAAATGTATTTGTCTGTTGTTTATATTGTTACTTTATTTGACTAAGATAAAAAATTGTGGCGACTCAAAAAAACAACCTAATTAGTTCAATTCAATTCAATTTTAAATATTTAAAGGAAAACGTGTTTTAAAGGAGTCGATACTTAATTTTAACAAAAATTAGGAAAACAATTATATATTGTCCACGAAATCAATAAATTCTAGGTAAGAGTTCAAGCTAATCCGTAAGGAAGGCATTAGACATCTTTCAAAATTCACAATTGTCGATCCCATTTGTATTTATTTTTTTAAATTAAGGAAGAGATAGAACAATATATAAGTAAAAAAAAAACAGAGATACACACACGTAACAAAACAAAACAATAATATAAAAAAACGACATAAGATTTGCCTAACATCGATAATCTACACAATAATGAATAAAAATTATAATTTGGACTCCATCTGATTAGCTTCATAGGGATCTGATTTAGGGGTAACTTTAAAGATACTCAGTAAAATTGTAAGTAATAAATAAATATTAACTAAAATAAATAAATAAAATCTGTAACTAAATTAGTAAATAAAACATCTCTTGTATACATGACAGGCCTTGAAAATCAATCATAATTTTTTATCGGACAATTTTAATTTCAAATATATACAAACTTAAAAAAAATCTTCATCTTTTAAAATAGAGAGACCTCTAAAATCGATGAGAAATCTTTCTATTAACCCATTTTAACAAATTCAATTAAATCAATTTATTGACAAAATAAATTAAAATAACAAATGATCCAAAGTAGTACCATGCATGGACGTAGCATCTAGGTGAATCCACTAGCTAGTATTCCTATGGAGGCAACATAGTTCTAGAACTAGGAGATATTCTTAAGACCCTCTTAATGCCTTTGGGATTGTAGTCTCCGATCTCATGAGTACAATAGTGAATCTACCTTCCCTACATGGAAAGGGACACTCCTCAATTCTAGTTCAGTTGGTGGTAACCTAGAGTCCCTTTTGAAATGTATTTCTTTATCAATCAATACTTAGGTTAGGTCATAGGGTTCTAACTAGTTGAATAGATATAGTCATTATCTCAATAGGTATTGCACGAGTATGTCCTTTCAATACAAACCTTCATATGTGAGATTAGCACATTAACATAACCATATCATAATAAGGCACATAGGCAATTCATAACCAGCCTTATATCATTACATCTAAGCCAAATCTCACAAGCCATATAATCAAGACATTCCAATTGTATCATCATACCAATCCCACTTAATCTATTCATAAGATATACTTTAATTGGACTTCATCACCAGACACAATTCATCATAATTGAGGTAAAGTTTTAGGATCATAGAGACTTACCGATATCTTTCACAAGCCATCATCCATGATTTTACCATCAACCATTCCATTACAACCCACAATAAGTGCAACAACATCATACCATAGTAATCTATACAATACAAAACCATTGTATCATTACTATCCAAGCAACATCATACCATAGTAATCTATACAATACAAAACCATTGTATTTTTACTATCCAAATTAACTTAAACCCATGATCTAGGGTTAGGAGAGAAGGGTTCATTATCAATTCTTCAAGAAATTGATTCGATCCCAACAATAAATGACCCAAGGAGGTCCATGAATGAATTAGAGTAGTTAAGACAGTCTAACAATCAATACATTCTTCAGAGCTTTTGGATTTTTATTTGGGGTTTTGATTTCAGTGAGTAAATGTGAAGGAAAACTGATGGGAACTCAATATATAGTCCCCCCCCCCCCCATGAAATACCCAAAAGACTCCTTACTTGAATTGACCCTTCAATGAAGTGAAACATGAATTTCGTATTTCAGAATTTTTTTGGGGAACTAGTCCGCAACACGGAGCTGCTCCCGCAAGATTTTTGAAATTATTTTTTGAGAAAGAGGAGTCCGCGACCTGCCCGTGACACAGACTTGATTTTTGACCAAGGTCTCACCAAGTCCGCAAAGTGGACACATTTAAGAAAAGTGCAATTTTGCTGTTGCTTTGGCATCTTTCTTGGCTATGTTTGGAGTCCCTTCGTGGACCCTTAGGGAGACCTTTGGGAGGGTCGGACCTGGAATTTTTCAATTTATATAGATTATTTTACCTGTTTAAATTGATTTTTACATGTTTTAGACCTCATACAACACCTCCAACCCTTCACAAAACCTAATGACGTTATAACTAGTCCAATTACACTAGCTTTCGGGCGTCTTGGACGATTCTTGACGTCTTGAATCCAAAACTTACTAGATGGTTCATTAATATTATTTTGGATGTTAAAACAGTGTTACCAACTTATACCAATTTGTGAGGCTCTAGATTAGGTCTTGCACTGTGAGAGTGTTACATTACTAGGAACATTCGTCCCTGAAGACACTAAAATATTCTAAAGTGAAAGGATAGACTCAATACTAACATCCCAACCAATGACATAGAAAATCAACATGAGTTACAACTGAAGGAGTGTTTCGCAAATTCATTCAACGCTTAATCATGAAATTTACACAATCAACTCAAAATATCAACTTCACACATAAGACCTCAAAATCACAACATGAGGAATTTCCTTCTCAGGACCTCATGAGCTCAACATATTATTAAAGAGTCACTTATGCCAAAACACCTTTCTCAACATATCAATATGCTCAATATAATTTAATGAAGGCAATAACATTCCAAATACACAAATAGTGCAAATCAAGCTAAAGAGCATTTTTCCATGAAATTTCATTTTATCATAAACCTTTTACCATGAATACGCAAAAATTTGCAAAACAAGTCAAATTCAAATTAACTTATTATGTTCATTGATAATAGGGACATTACCTTAATTAGCTAAGAGATATGGATAACATGACTTCATGTCGACCCCAGCCGCCCATGTTTCTCCCTTAACTAGGTTCCTCCATAGAACTCTTACTGAGGCCACCTCTTTGTTACTCAACCTCTTCACTTGTTATCAAGGATTTCCACCAGAACCTCTTCATAGGAGAGGATCTTATCCACACCAAGACCTTCAATAGGAAAAATGGACTCGAGGTCACCAATGCACTTCCTAAGCATGGAGACATGGAACACCGGTTGAACAAAAGCTACCTCACTAGGTAATCTCAACTCATATGCAACCTTGCCAACTATTTGATAAATTTCATAGGGTCCCACATAATGAAGGCTAAGTTTACCTTTCTTGCCAAATCTCATCACCCCTTTCATGGTGAAATTTTCAAATACACCTCATCACGTTCTTCAAATTCAAGGTCTCTCCTGCTATTATCGCCTTAAGATTTGTGCTGACTATAGGCCGCCTTCAACCTATCCCTTATGACACGTTGTTTCTCCAAAGTATCATAAATAAATTCGGGACAACAAAGTGAAGTTTCACTAACCTCAAACCATCCAACATGAGATCTACATCTCCAACAATATGAAGCCTCAAAAGAAGCCATGGATATCGTCGAATGGTAACTATTATTATAAGAGAACTCAACCAAAGGCAAATTCTTCATCCCAACTTCCCTTGAAGTACACAAGCCCTAATCTTATCCTCAATGGTTTGAATAGTATGCGCCGCTTGACCATCTGTTTGGGGATGAAAAGTGGTGCTTAACTTTACTTGAGTACCTAAACCTTTGTGGAAAGACCTCCTAAAACGATATGTGAATTGATCACCTCTATCCGAAATGATGGATAAAGTGATCCCATGAAGACTCAGAATCTCATTGATATAGATCCTTGCATACTTTTCCGATGAATAAGTAGACTTAACGGGGATAAAGTTGGCGGATTTTGTCAACCTATCCACAACCACCCGTATAGAGTCATTTTGCCTTCGAGTCATAAAACCCACTACGAAGTCATATGTATATCTTACCACTTCCAAGAGGGAACTTGCATTTATTGAAGTAAGCCACCCTACTTTTGTTTTTTGACTTTCACTTGTTGGAAATTTGGACAATTTGCAACAAATTCCGCTATGTCCCTTTTCAAGCCTTCCCATCGAAATACTTTTATAAGGTCATAATACATCTTAGTAAAACCCGTACGAATCAAATAATGGGAACCATGAGATTCCGCAAGAATTTAGTTTCTCAAATAATCGATATTGGGAACACTTAACCATTCTTGATACCTCAAAAACCACCCCTAGAGAGAATGACTCATTAAGATTACCAATTACGTATTAGTTCAACTCCATCAATGATATATCAAGGTGTTTCTTATATTTCACCTCAACGAATCTTCCAATCATACACCCAAAAGAGCCAACCTATCAACATCTTTCACTAGGTTGTTTTTAGTTTTTTTTCTACATGAGATAGAATACCCATAATCATACGACTTAGAGCATCCGTAGCCACATTGGCCTTGCATGGGTGGTAGAGAAGACTCATGTCGTAATTTTTTAACAATTCCAACTATCATCATTGTCGGAGATTCATGTCCTTTTGAGTAAACACATATTGAAGACTCTTATGATCGGTATACACGTCAACATGGACACCATAAATATAATGCCTCCATATTTTCTAGGCAAACACCACGTCAACTAACTAAAGATCATGAGTTGGATAGTTCTTCTCATTAACATTAAGTTTCCTAGAGGCATAGGCTATAACCTTACGATGTTGCATAAGTACACAACCAAAACCAATTCGAGACGCATCACAATATAATACAAAACCCTTGGTACCCTATGGTAAGGTCAACACAGGGGTGGAGGTAATCCTAACTTTCAACTCTTAAATTTCACATTTTTTGGGTCAAGGTTGTCAAATGAGATGCAATAGATGTGAACCATGAACAAACCTTCTATAATAACCCGCAAGACCCAAGAAATTCCTTATATCAGTTGGGGACAAAGGTCTCGGCCAATTCTTAACCAATTTGGTGTTTCTTTGATCGATCTCTACACCCTCACTAGAGATGACATGACCAAGAAACACCACCAATCTAAACCATAATTAACATTTGCTATTACTTGACAAAAAGTTTGTGTTACTTAACGACTTGCAAAACCACTCTCAAATGGTCCATATGATCACCCTCGTTCTTTGAATATACCAAGATGTTGTAAATGAACACAATGACAAAATAATCTAGGTAATCTCGAAAAACCCTACTCATAAGGTCCATAAAAGACGCCAGGGCATTTTAAAACCCAAATGACATCAATAGAAACTAATAGTGACCATACGTAGTCCTAAAAACCTTCTAAGGTATATCTTCACCTCTCACCCTAAGTTGGTGCTAGTCCAACCTCAAATCAATCTTCGAAAATTACCTTTAAAACGTGTTCATTAGGAAAATTGAACTTAACAAGTCTAGTTCTTCAACTAATGGAAGAAAAACAAGCATGCAACCAATCCATTACCACTATGATATCAAAATCGACCATATCAAGATCTACTAGTTCAACATGAGTAACTCAATTGGGAAACATAATAGGTCAATTTCTATCTACCCTCTTTTCAATCTCGATTCACCCACCGTGGTAGACACCATAAAAGGTTCATTCAAGATATCGGGAAAAATATCAAACTTTCTAGCTACAAAAAAAGTAATAAAAGACAATGTAACACCCGGATCAAGTAAAGCATATGCATAAATAGAAAAGACTTGTAACATACTGGTCACCACATCTGGAGAACTCTATCGTTCACCCCTACAGGAGAGAGCATAAAATCGATTCTTTCTTGGAGTATCAAGATTAGAACGACTTTCTTAATCTTCCCCCTACCCTTGTATTTCCCCATAACATTGGGGAAATTCCTAACCATATGACCACCCTTGCCACAACGAAATCAATTATCCGTCGCAATAAGGCGATCACCAAAATGCTTCTTACCACAGTTTCCACAAGTTAGCTTCTTGCTTGGTGAAACAACACCTCTTTCATTATGAGATATAGTGTTAGATACCTTATCATCACGAGCCTTGGGGAACCTAAAAAGAACTTGATAAGAAAACCTCTTATTTAAACTACAATTGCCTTTATTGTATAGCCCTCTCTCAAAAGAACCACTTTCATAAGAATTGGCCCTCTTGGCTTCTCTATTCTTACTACTTAGTTTACTTTCTTCCACTTGTTGATAAGGAACCATTAGATGAGAGATCTTTGTATTATCATGAAGCATAGCTGAACGACATTCCTCTACCAAGTCTTGGACACTCCTGTAAGAAAATGATTCATCTCATCCCTTGGGTTAGACACCAAATATGGAGCATACATGAACTATTTAGTAAACTTCAAGGATTAATTAACCACACTCATACCTCCTTGACGAAATTGATGAGTTCTTCCACTTTATCCTCCCTCAACTCTATAGAAAAGAATCTATCAAGGAAATTCCTCTTGAAGATCTCCCAAGTCACCGGACCACCTCTTAGCACCCCAATGTCCCTCCATTATGTGTACCATGTTTGGGACATATCATTGAGTTGATAGGCCGCCAACTTGACCTTGTCAATCGAAGTCACTCCCATAGAACATAAGATCTTGTAGGCCTCATCAAGAAATTCATGGGGGTCTTCACCTGCTTTTGACCCATCGAACATAAGAGGGTTCATTTTAGTGAAGTCTCTCAAAAGAGAAGCCATAGTTCTAGCATGTTGAGGCATTCGATGTCCAATTTCCCGATTCACTTGTGCCTTCGTAGCTTGGACTTGAGAAGTTACGACATTAGCTTTAGAATTCATGCTTTGGTCCAAGTTGAGAAAATCAAACCATATATTTCCATCCGTCATAGGTGGAGGAACAACCGAAACTTGATCACCCATGCTCAAGTAGAGGCACTTGATTGTCTAGTTGATGAGCTTGGTTATCGTTATCTCCTGCATTGGCAATGCCTTCCTCGACCCTTCTAGTGGATGTCCATCAAGTAGTCATACATATAACCACCATACAATGTTTAGGTGAACGAAAACATAATTAGACTCTAGATTCACGAGCTAAAAATAACAAGAAGATAAAAATTTCCTAAGCATCACATAGTCTTTCATTCATAAGTGTAACACTCTTCACAATTATGAGTAATAATATACATAGACGTGGTGTAATGAGACATCTATTCTAGGGATATTCAATCTCATCCACTAATACCATCTTTGTCACATCCGGGGAGCACCCCCTAGACGTAACCGGCGTTGTCATCCTCGAAGAAGACTAAGACTAGACTCTTAGAGTTTTTCCTAATATACCTAAGGTAAAAATACGGAAACATAATTTTTTTTTGTTTTTACTTTTACATTGAGTTTTACTTAGACCTCTCGCTTACACATAATATATACAACGGGAGTTACTTAGACTCCTTGCCATAAGAATAACTACATAGGCTTCTACTTTTATTTTACATATATAATATAGGGACATAATGTCATTGGATGTCTATAATATGTCTCATATTAAACCATCTTGAACGAAGTCGAAACATTGGGCATATCCCTTACACAAATTTATATTTACAAATAGGGCTTACAATAATATCCTTAAATTAATAGGAATGATATGAATGTCTTTAAACTGTAAAAATACTACTAGGATAGAGTAGTCGACACCATCCTCGAAGTAAAGGACCTACCAAAACATGGAGAAATGATCCAGCCTTCATTCATAATTGTCCTCAACCTCATCAATAACTAGAACCTAAAATGTTTGCGAATAAGAGGAAAACAAGGGTTAGTACACCACTTGTACTAAGTATGAGAATACAACACAAAAAAATACTTTCAAATAATGGACAAAGGGGACATGTGATAAAAAAGATGCTTAAGTACTTTGAAAAGCCTCATGCACAACCACAAACTCATATAAGTCAATAATGATATAATCCATAAGTCAAAACCATATACAACACAAGGCTAACATAATCAAGTATAGTTAAGTTAACATGTATAAGAGTTCATAACATTATAACAAAAGCAAGACCCTTACTCATAACGCACCGTTTAACCTACAAGTGCAATGGCCAAGCAAAGCCCCATAACCTTACTCAATCAAGTAAACCAAACAAAGGATCACAAGTAATGCCTAACTCAACATAACATAGTATCAGTAGTAGTCAAAATTATATTTAACAATATAGACCAGTAACATGTTCATAAGAGAAACTAAGATCATATAGAATCATCAAAATGTAAAGTCAACATGTGCATAAGATTCACTTTATAATATCATTAGAACAAAACAACCTTCTAGGACTTCCCTCAAAGCCAACTAGTGCAATGCCTAGGTAGAGTTCCATACCCCTACCTAGACTAAATCAACCCCTTAAGTCACCCTAGTTAGTGTTTACATCATTACTTCATATTACTTTCGGGAACACTTTTCTTAATCGACATAGACCATAAGATCTAAACATGGAATCCGATTTCGTGAAAACCCTACACCAAAAGAAGGTGAACTACCTGCCAAAGTTGTACCATACATGAACATATCATCTAGGTGGATCCACTAGCTAATATTCTTATGGAGGCAACATAGTTCTAGAACTACGAGATATGCACGAGACCCTCTTTATTACTTTGGCATTGTTGTCTCCAATCTCATGAGTACAATAGTGAACATACCTATCCTACTTGGGAAGGGACCTCAATGCTAGTTCACTTTGTTTAAAGCTAGAGTCCCTTTTGAAATATCTTTCTACATCATTCATAACTTCGTTTAGGCCATAGGGGTCTAACCCCTTGTATAGTCATAGTCATTAACTCAATAGGTATTGCATGAGTATGTCTTTTTAATACAAACCCTCATATGTGAGATTAGCACATTAACATCACCAAATTATAGTAAGACACAGAGACACTTCATAACATACCTTATATTATTACATCATAGCCACCATCTCACAAGCCATATAATTAAGAAATTTCATTTGCCTCGTCATACCAATCATACTTAATCTATTATTAATATAGACGACAATCGAACTTCATCACCAAACACCATTCATAACAATTGAAAGGTTTAGGATCATAGAGACTTACTTGATCTCTTTCATAAACCATCATCCATGGTTTCACCATCAACCATTCAATTCGACCAACAATAGTTGTAACAATATCATACCATAGTAATCTATACAATACAAAACCTATTGTTGTGTTATTACTATCCCAATTGACTTCAACTCATGATCTAAGGTAAAGAGAGAAGGCTTCATCATAAATTCTTCAAGAAATAAATTCAATCCCAACAATACATGACCCTAGGCAGTTTATGAATGAAGTAGTGTAATTAAGAAAAGTCTAAGAATCAATACATTCTTCAATTCCTATCAATTCACAAGCAAGATCCATGATTTGGAGAAATAGGGGAAAGAACATGATTAATATCAATTAATCAACAATATCAACTTATAGACAATTAAAATTAATCATAATCAACAGTCAATTTGAAATTTAGATGAAAACCCATTTGTATAGAAAAGCCCTAAGAATTATGTTACTTAGAATCAACTTTGAGATGACCTCTTGGGGAAATGAATCCCAAGAGTGAAGAACCCATACATTAATAATGTTTAATCAAAGAAAAGCAACTTAAATCCTAGAGAAATTGACCTTCTACTTTAACCTTCCTTCTTCCTTTAATGGAGGTTGAATGGAGAGAGAAAGTAGAGAGAGATGAGAGCTTTTGAGTTCTGATTTGGGGTTTTAATAAGAGCGAGTAAACGTGAGGAAAAACTAAAGGGAACACAGTATATAGGCCCCCATGAAATACCCAAAATACGCACACTTAAATTGACCCTTTTATGAAGTTAAACATCAGTTTCAAATTTCAGATTTTTGTATGGGAACAAGTCGCGACGCGCAACTGATCCCGCAAGATTTTTCTAAATTATTTTTCAAGAAAGCAGAGTCCGGGACCTACCCGCGATGCAGACTTGATTTTTTACCAAGGGCGCACCAAGTACTCGATGCGAAAACATTTCAACCAAGTGCAATTTGGCTACTGCTTTGGAAGCTTGTTTGGCTAAGTTTGGGGTCCCTTCGTGGACCCCTAGAGGGACCCTTAAGGGATTGCACTTGGACGTTTTCACTCTATATAAATGATTTTACCTATTTAAAGTCATTTTTACATTCTTTAGACCTCATAAAGCACCTCCAACCCTTCACCATACCTAAGGCCGTTTTAACTAGTTCAATTACACTATATTGTGGACGTCTTGGACGTTTCTTGACATCTTGGCTCCAAAACTTCCTAAATTGTATATTAACATTCTTTTTGGTGTTAAAAAAGTGTTACCAATATTATACAAACATGTGAGGCTCAATATTAGGTCTTGAACTTTTGGAGTGTTAGACAAATTTGGTTCAATCAATGGAAAAAGGCACGACCGACTGAAGCGGTTCTCATAGAATGGCAAACGATCAAAATTTATTTTCTTGATATATTCTTCCCTCTTGAGATGATAGAGGTTAAATTTCTTTCATGCAATAATTTTCAGCAAGAAAATATGAGTGTGAAGGAATATGCTTTAACGTTCACTCAGTTGTCAAAGTATGCTCCTTCTATAGTGGAAGATCGTAGGGCTAAGATGACAAAATTCATGTTGGGTGTGTCAAACATGGTCATCAAATAATCTATAGCGACTATGACTTTCCATGAAATGGACATTTCTCGTCTTATGGTGTATAACGAGTAGATTGAAGAGGAAAAGCTCAAGGAGACGTCTAGGAGACTTTGGAGAACAAAAAATGATGATGGTAATTTATTCTATCTTAGGTCCGGTAAACGTGGTTGTTCAAGGTTTTGACAAAGGTTTTGCATGCAAGGTTCTTTTAATGCTCCTTAGAGGTCTAACAATGAAAGGATATCTAACCCTAAGCTTCAAATAAAGACTAGAGGGGTTTTAGAGTTTCACGAATGAGTAGCACCCCTTATAAGTAACATAGCATGCTTAACCTCTCGTAGATCTTATAAAAGCCCATAGTTATCATTCATCGCATTGTCATAGGTAAATTAACTGAAAATTTGTAACTTTCATAGCATATCATATACTAGATTATCACTTCCATTATATATATATATATATATATATATATATATATAAATATAAATATAAGTATAAAATATTATAATACATAGTTAAAGACTCTAAGTCTCTTTTGCCATCTTAGACTTAACATCATTAGAGTATATTAGGAACACGACCCTTATACATAGAACATAGATATACTATTACACAACTTTACAGTAAACCATGACTTAGGAAATCCTTGAACTTAAGGATTCCTTTCCTTGAGCTTGGGAATCACAGATCAAACTCTTCACCTTAGAGACATCTTTTAAGCATCCATGACCTACACTTCGTGTAAAAAGGTAGAGAATAATGGTTTTAGTACAAGAATGCACTAAGTATGACAACCATGAAAAAACATGCATTTAAAAAGACATTTTTCTTTAAACCATGCATTATGCTGTTTTGTGAATACTTCATAAAACTTTGATATAATAAGCATTCTACAATTTACATACTTCATATAGGCTTATTTATGGTCAAACGTCATATAAAACCACACATTGGATTTAAGGTATAATAACCACCACTTTACAGTAAGCATATTCCATTTACAGTGACATTCTTTTCCTCTTTACAGTGACCTTCTTTTTATCTAACTCCTTCTGTTTTCTAGGTAACCCTCTAGTGATACTTGGTGCAATGCATGAATAATGTCCCACTCTAATATGCTCACTCAATCATCACCTAGGACCACAAGGAAATAATACATACAACCTTTCAACTCAACACATACATTCGTAGGGCCATTTCCTAAACAAGTAACATACTTCACATTAGACACAACATAATACCTTACTCACAATCCTAATCTAAGTCTACCAGTACAATGTACATGTGAAGCCCTATAACCTCACACATACTTATTAAACCTATCATAAGACCAAAAGAATCATAAAATATTTTTCATACACCTACCGTAATACTATAGTAAACTACTTGAAAACCAAGTAGGACCTTCCTTATATAGTCTATGAGACCAACATTATGCATATAAGACAAGACCACATCCTATAGACTCATTAGGGATTATACCATGTACATCTTAATAACAAGTAGATAATACTACAATACCATGCATAAAGACATTAAATGAGCATATATATTAGAAAACCTTCCTAGAACTCCCTTCAAGAGCTATTTTTGCAATGCATAGGTAAAGTCCCATAACCTCACATACACTAAACAACTTCCCTTAGTTTTTCTAGTTAGGGTCCTAGTCATTTACTTCCATTGTCAATAATCCTGAAATCATATTCATGTACATAGAAAACCAAACCTAGGAACTATCTTATCAAGGCACAAATGTACAATGCATAGACAAGGTCCCATACCCTTGCCCATTCTAGTATACCTATCAAGCCATCCTAGTTAAGGTATACATAATCATACTTCATGGACATATAATTTACATACATAGTAGTAGATACAAGTGCATACGAGAATACCCTTTCATTAGATGTCATGAATCTGTACTACTTATAAGCATGCATGAAGTGTGAGTGTATGTGTAAATTTGTCAACATGATCACATAATTTCTATCAATAATATTGAGAAAGCCACACTCTTAGGAACATAATGCACTACCAAGCATAGACAACAAAACAAATAATAGCATATGAGACAAGTTAACTTAATTTTACATCCGAGGCTCCTAATATTAGCTGATAACACACATTCTCATAGGGGTACATAGGTAGGGATCATTCACTATTTATACTTCATAATTGACAGAACATAGACCATAACAAACATAGACACCCAAATACTCATAACCTTAAAAACACAACCTAGATCATAGACTAGAATAGAAACTAGACATAAGCTTCACATAGTGTGATCATCATAACCACACACTCATATAAAATCTAGTTTCCTTCAAGGAAATCATCATCAAATATATAGATTGACAAGAATTAAACACCGCCACCATAAGTGTACCATACCACACAATGCCATACAAGGCCAATTCTCTCAAAAATACTATACAGAAGTAGAGGAATAGATTAATTCTTACAAATCCATCAACATTTGGTAATCATTAACCTGTATTCACCTTTTATAAACAACTCAAGTATTTGGGAAGTAGATAAATGTACATTAACAATGAAAAAATCATGCATAAAACACAACATGATCATGATACTAACATGTCACTACATCACCAATTCAATAGTGAGTAGAGAGACATATATCACTTACCAATATCCCTTGCTTTTATAATCAATGATCAATACTCACAATTCATCAACAAAAACAATATAAAACAAAAGCTGAAGAGATCATAACCTAATAAAATCCTACTAAATTTGCGATAGAATCGAGATCACATTGAAACTACATTACCAATCTACAGCTGATAGAAGAATTATAGTCTAATCTTAATAAAACCTTCAAAACTTGATCTACATGGATCACTCATAAACAATTAACCATAAATATACATAATAGGAAGTAGGTATAAGAACTTAAACATGCTAGAATCATAATTAAAATCGACACATTACAAAGATCACAATGCCCATAACATAAGCTAATTTGGTAGTTGAGGAGAACACTGGTTCATCATGCAATTGGATTGAAATTCACGTTAAAATTAGTACATTATCATCAATTCATCATGATAAAGATTTTGAAAACATTTTGAGAAAGAACCCATGGGATTGGAAGATTGGAAATTTAATCATGAATTTTCATTGAAAACATTTGAAAGAACTCCTTAGATGAAAGGTTGACTAAGGATGAAGGATCACCATACCTTTCTACATGAGTAGCCCACAAGAAATTGAATAATAAAGCATGAAAATCCAACCTCTAGCTTGAACTTGAGTTTTCCGTCCAATGGAGGTTTGAGAAAATTTTGGAACAAAAGAGAGAATTTGGGATTTTTATTTCTTAATGGGTTTTGGGTTTTGACTTGGAAAAAGACCTTAATATATATATATATATATATATATATATATATATATATATATATATATATATATATATATATATATATATATATATATATATATATATATATATATATATATATATATATATATATGTATATATATATATATATATATTTAATGTATAAACCCTTTAAAATCAATCCTAATTACTAAATAACCGAATGTAATTCATTTCGAAAACCAATCTTGTCTAGCCCGCCCAGGGACAACGGCCACCTTCACGGTCCGTGAAGGTGGTTCACGACCCTTATCACGGTCCGTGGTCCTTGCGGTAGTAAATACCTTGACTTTACAAGACACCAAGTGTCTAAATAAGTAACACGACAAACTTCACGGACCTTGGTCCTCTCCAGTGGCTGTGAAGTCATCCGTGAACACTAAGGTAGTAAGTTGCCAACTTGGGTCAACTTTTGCCCACAACTTGGGTCCTCCTCAAGGACCCTTTGGTTGGTCCTTAGGGAGTTTTCCTGGAAATTTCTGACGTAAATACACTCATATACATGTCAAGGACCTGCCATACCAGTTTAAGCATCAAACAAATCACACCACAGTCAAAACATGCTAGGCACACTCAAGTGCGTCGAAGGGATAAATTTCGAATGTCCTGGACGTTTGACTTCAAAATGACTTCAAAAATATCAGACATGATTAAAAAGACTTAATTAACATGTTAACACTATAATACGACACATGTGAGGCTCTAGACACCTGAATTAATTTTGGGGGTCTTACGTAGTGTCTGCCATGACCAACGATTACACCATAGATGTAACACGAAGTACTTGACCCCAATAGGGTTTCTTACAAGCCATTAACAAATCATCACATAATATAAAAGAAATTATGATGAAATTTTTAAACATTATCCATACAATCTAAGTCTTTTATAAATTCAAGAGAAATTCTAGACTTGTCTCAATTAGCCATCTAATATACTCTTTGAGTCAAATAGGGACACAACCCTTACACAATTAAAAAGAAATTACGAATGACTCGTATGTCATTGAATATTGAGGAATCACCAAAATATAGGATAATAGTCAATCTTAGCTTAAACCAAAAGTATATTGCCTTAAGAATTGAAACCTACACTTCATGTAAAATGTAGAAAATATGGGTTAGTACAGAAATACACTAAGTATGATAACCATGCATACAAACCTTAAAAGCATGATTAAAAGGAAATGTTATTTAAAAACGTGCATTTACAATGATAGAGATTCATCATGCTCTTTAGTATAAAAATCCTAAGTCACAAGCATATTTAACATAGATGATCATAGCATGATAGAACTATTTCATAAGTAAACTGAGTTATACATGTGTAATGCATACATAAATATCCCATAATCCCATCTATACTAACTACTTACTTTTTTGCCACCATAATGATACTTACCATTCGTTTATCTCACCTATAGTTAATACTCATAGACAATAAATACTTCACAATTTCTATGTCATATAAATTGAATCAAACCATAGAACCAACCCACATTACACATACTTCATTTCATAAGCAATCATATCATAAAAACAAACATATTATAACTTCTCTCAAACCCTACTTGTGTAATGCATGGATGAATTCTCAGACCCCCACCCACTCTAACTAGTACAATTTTAAGAAACCATAGTTCATTATCATTCATTGTGGGGGTAAGTATTAACCAACATAGACCATGTTAGTAAGTCATGGAATTCGGTGTCACCCACACTAAAAAGAGTGGTCTACTTGCCTAAGCTAGGACTGCATAGGTGAACCCAATAGTTAATAACCTATGAGGGCACATAGTATATGGGATAATGAGATTGCTACTAGATACCTGGCCTTAATTCACATATGTGCATCTATCTTAAGAAATTGCTACTAGAAACACTGCCTCAACTTACATATGAGTTTCCATCTCAATCAATTTGCACTCGGTGCTTAGCATTATTCCCCATGGAGTGCTTAACATTTCTTTACATCATTTCATTCTTATGGGATAAATGGGATACGGAGATTACTTATAGACACCCCCGCCTCAACTCACATATGTGCATCCATCATAAGAGATTGTTAGTAGAAGCCCCACCTCAACTCATATATGAGTTTCAACCTCTATAAATATCCATCTCAACCCAACATAATTCATAAGTTAGCTCATAGATTGAATAGGTGTGAAGAATCTTTCAACCTAAGAATCCCCATATTATGAGAAAACCTTACACGTTAACTCATCATCATTCATAAGTATATAATTCAGAATAGTCTTTCAATCAGCACATCATCATTAACAAAATCATATAACTCCATTCACACTTCATGTATAAGTGTATGTGTGAGAATAGTCTTTCAACCACATCACAATTACATCATAGTCATAATCACATTATTTTGAAAGTATTCATACAACACGTAAATAAATATCATGATTATACATATTCCCATAATTTTCTCTTCAAGGACCATAGATCATATTTCACCAACACATGTAGAATTACTACATTAGACATGGATGATAAAATGATTCAATTAATCAATTAATACAAGTAAAAATTCTATAACATTATACTTGAATCATTTAGTACCTACACTTTAATATCCAGTATGAGAAAATAGTGTAATTCATGGATTATTAATAAATTCAGCGGAAAATATATAAAATCATAAATTTATACATAAAGAAACACAATTCAATCATTAAAATAGATTATGAAAGGAATACATGTGATTGAAGTCAAACCCTTAATTTTGTGTTTTCTAGTTATTAAATTGGGGTTTTTGGAGGGGCTTTATGGGTGAAGGCTACCATATATGAAGAGCTATCGTACCTGATTAAATATTTACGACGAATATGAAGAGAAAATCTTGATTCTTCCCTAGATTAACCTTTCTTCTTGGTTATGGATATATGTATTGGTATTTTTATGATATTAATAGATTATGTTATTGAATTAAAAAAAAACTTAATTAAGTTAATTAAAACAATACAAAATGAATTCTCATCAAACTAACTAAAAAAAAATTCCTAATCTACCCTCACCTTGGCCGACTATGGGAAAGTGTCACGACCCAAAACCGGGCCGCGACTGGCACCCACACTTACCCTCCTATGTGAGCGAACCAACCAATCTAAACCTTAACATTTCAATATAATACTGACAGAAAGTAATGCGGAAGACTTAAACTCATTAATAAAATCAATTCAATAACTATTATTATTCCCCAAAATCTGGAAGTCATCATCACAAGAACATCTATGATCAAATTACTAACTAAAAATGTCGAAGAAGCTAAAAATACATAAGAAGCTAGTCCATGCCGGAAGTTCAAGGCATCAAGACTTGAAGAAGAAGATCCAGTCCAAGCTAGAAGCATTAGCTCACCCTGAATTTACGATGTAGTAAGGACTGGCTTGAATTATTGTTGAGTCGAAGACGACGGCACGTTTGCTGCACTCCACAAATACAAAGAAGAAAACATAAAAGTAGGGGGTCAGTACAAATACAAGTACTGAGTAGATATCATCAGCCAACTCAAAATAGAAAATAGTATATACCAAGTAATATCATAAAATCAACTATGATACTCAACATGTAGCAACAACAAGTACTATATCCTTAACAATTACCGTCAAGTTCACACATGAGGACTCAAGCCTCAATACCATACTCATTTGGAAATTATGTTCATTAGATTGAGTATATTAGCATCGTTCAAGATTCATTATCTTTATTTCTCTTGTGTCGGTACGTGACACTCCGCTCCCTCATATTCTTTATTCCTCTTGTGTCGGTACGTGACACTCCGATCCCTTACTACTATGTGTCGGAACGTGACACTCCGATCCCCTAAATCTACGTGTCGGTTCGTGACACCTGATCCCCTAAATCTACGTGTCGGTTCGTGACACCCGATCCCCTAAATCTACGTGTCGGTTCGTGACACCCGATCCCCCTAATTCTATGTGTCGGAACGTGACACTCCGATCCCCTAAATCTACGTGTAGGTTCGTGACACCCGATCCCCTAAATCTACGTGTCGGTTTGTGACACCCGGTCCCCCTAATTCTATGTATCGGAACGTGACACTCCGATCCACTAATCTCATTCTATCAATTCATCAAGCCTGCTCTTATACCAAGGCATCATCATTCTCATTACTTTAGTTCATCAAGCCTTTTCTTATACTAAGGTATCATCAATCTCATTACTTTTAGTTTATCAAGCCTTCTCTCATACCAAGGCATTATCATTAACAAAGAGATTAGGGTTTTGCAAGATTTGGGATTCAATAACTTCATCATGCTTATAAAATCACAATTATATATTCACATTCATGCAAGCATACAATTAAGCACATAGCAGGGTTTACAATACTATCAATACATATCATTCCCTATTAAGAGTTTACTACGAATATCGTAAAGGAAACCATAACCTACCTCCACCGAAGATTAGTGATCAAGCAAGAATTTTCCCAAAGCCTTGTGTTTCTCTCTTCTCGTTCGATTCCCTCTCCTTCTCTTTGTTCTTTCTATTTTCTTAATCAAACCCTCTTTCTTTTACCCTAATTAGTATATAATTATGTTTAAAAGATGGCAATAATATCCCACTAATTAACTTAAGGTTACCTCTTTTAACCCCCACGTAATTAGACTTATTAACCTTAACCCTCTAACTTTATAATTAAAGTAGGAATAGTCCAAAACGTCCCTTAAAACGTGTAAAGAAATCCGACCAAGACTGGGATTACGCAGTCTGTGACGGGCCGTCGTGCCTGCGACGGTCCGTCCCATCGCCCGCCACGAGTTCAGAGACTCAATTTTATTAAAGGGTCTGTGACGGTCCGTCGTGCCCACGACGGTCCGTCCTGCCATGTCGTCACGAAGTTCAGAGAGTCGATTTTCAGTCCCCAATTTCAGAATTTCTAAGTGTTTTGAAACGAGACCCTGCGATGGTCTGTCGTGCCCATGACGGTCCGTCGTGGGGTCCGTCGTTTCAGCCAGTTTTCCAGAAATAAAATCTGCTGCTCAAAACGACTAAACAGGTCATTACAATAGATACCAATTTACCCATCGTTCGTCCTCGAACGATCACAAGAAGAAAAACAAGGGAGAGAAGGGGTACCTGAATCTTTAAACAGATGTGGGTATCTTTCTTGCATGTCGGCCTCCTTCTCCCAAGTGGCTTCTTTAAACGGCCGATTCTTCCTTTGCACCTTGATGGATGCAATCTCCCTTGACCTCAACTTGCGAACTTCTCTACCTAGAATAGCAACAGGCTCCTCCTCATAAGACAAATTCTCATCAAGCAAAACTGAATCCCAACGGATAATGTAGTTTCCATCCCCATGGTATCGCTTCAACATCGACACATGAAACACCGGATGCACTCCGGACAGCCTTGGAGGCAAGGCTAACTCATAAGCCACCTCCCCTACTCGCTTAAGTACTTCAAAGGGACCAATATACCTTGGGCTTAGTTTACCTCTTTTACCAAACCGCATCACCCCTTTCATGGGAGAAACCTTCAACAAGACTTGTTCACCCTCCATGAACTCTAAGTCTCTAACCTTTCGATCTGCATATTCTTTTTGCCTAATCTGTGCCGCCAAAAGCTTTTCGTGAATAGATTTCACTTTCTCTAAAGAATCCCTCAACATATCAGTACCCCAAGGTCTAACCTCAAATATATCAAACCACCCAATGGGAGACCTACATCTCCTACCATACAATGCTTCAAATGGGGCCATATCAATACTTGAGTGATAGCTATTATTGTATGAAAACTCCGCTAAGGGTAAGAAGTTATCCCAATGGCCACCAAATTCTATCACACATGCACGAAGCATATCCTCCAACACTTGAATCGTCCGCTCAGACTGACCATCGGTCTGAGGATGGAACGCAGTACTAAGATCCAACCTAGTATCCAATTCTGCATGTAATGTTTTCCAAAACTTTGAAGTAAACTTCGTACCTCTATCTGATATGATTGAGAGTGGAACCCCATGCAATCGAACAATCTCTGAGATGTAAAGTTTGGCTAACTTCTCTGCGTTGTAAGTCACCTTAACCGGAATGAAATGAGCAGACTTAGTTAACCTATCAACAATCACCCAAATAGAGTCATACCTACCCATTGTCTTTGGAAGACCAACCACGAAGTCCATTGCGATTCTCTCCCCCTTCCATTCAGGAATGGGCATTCTCTGAAGTGTTCCTCCGGGCCTCTGGTGTTCATACTTTACTTGTTGACAATTTGGACATTTGGCAATAAAGTCAACAATATCGCGCTTCATTTTACTCCACCAAAAGTGTTGCTTTAGGTCACGATACATCTTGGTTGCACCCGGATGTATAGAATACCTTGAACTATGAGCCTCTGTCAGAATAATGTTGATCAAATCATCGACGCGGGGTACACATACCCTTCCCTTAATCCTCAACACACCTTCCTCGTCAATTGTTGCTTCTTTAGCCTCCCCTTGCAACACTTTATCTCGAATCCGGATCAATTTTTCATCATTAAACTGCTTTCCCTTAATCTTGTCAAGGAAGGAAGATCTTGCCTCCACACAAGCTAAAAATCCTCCCTTCTCATTTACTTCTAATCTCATAAGGTCGTTAGCCAGAATCTGAACTTCTCTAGCAAATGGGCGTCTAGAAGCTTGCAAGTGAGCTAGACTTCCCATGCTTCCCGCCTTTCTACTTAAAGCATCCGCTACAACATTCGCCTTCCCCGGATGATACAAAATAGTGATGTCGTAGTCCTTCAGTAGTTCCATCCATCTCCTCTGTCTCAAGTTCAAATCTTTCTGAGTAAAGACATACTGTAGGCTAGGATGATCCGTATAGACCTCACACTTAACCCCATATAAATAGTGTCTCCATTTCTTTAATGCAAACACTACCGCGGCCAATTCCAAGTCATGAGTTGGATAGTTACGTTCATGCACTTTTAATTGTCTTGAAGCATAAGCAATCACATTTTTCTCTTGCATTAGCACTGCACCCAAACCCGAATAGGATGCATCACAATAGACAATGAAATTCTTACCTTCCACTGGCAAGGTAAGGATAGGTGCGGTAGTCAACAAAGTCTTGAGTTTCTGAAAGCTTTCTTCGCACTCATACGACCATACAAATGGAACATTCTGCTTAGTCAAGTTTGTCAATTGGGAAGCAATCGAAGAGAATCCCTTGACAAATCGGCGGTAGTAGCTAGCTAACCCAACAAAGCTTCTTATTTCTGACACATTAGTGGGTCTTACCCAATTCTTCACTATCTCAATCTTAGAAGGATCTACCATCACTCCATCCTTAGAAACCACGTGCCCCAAGAAGGACACCGCATCTAACCAAAACTCACACTTAGAGAACTTGGCATAAAACTTTTTCTCCCTCAACATTTCCAATACAATTCTCAAATGCTCCTCATGTTCCTTCTTACTTTTAGAGTATATAAGTATATCATCAATAAATACGATCACAAAGAGATCCAGATATGGCTTAAAAATCCCGTTCATCAAGCTCATGAACGCAGCTGGGGCATTCGTAAGACCAAAAGACATCACTACAAATTCGTAATGCCCATACCTAGCTCGAAAAGCAGTCTTTGGCACATCCGTTGCCCGTATTTTCAATTGATGATAACCGGATCTCAAGTCAATCTTAGAGAAGACACAAGCACCTTGTAACTGATCGAACAAGTCATCAATGCGAGGAGGAGGATACTTGTTCTTAATAGTTACCTTGTTCAACTGCCGGTAGTCTATGCACATACGAAAACTCCCATCCTTCTTCTTCACAAACAAAACTGGAGCACCCCAAGGAGATGCACTTGGTCTAATGAAGCCTTTGCTCAACAACTCTTGAAGTTGAGCCTTTAACTCTCTGAACTCCGCGGGAGCCATTCTATAAGGGGGTATAGAAATGGGGCGAGTGCCCGGTTCAAGATCGATGCAGAAGTCAATATCCCTATCCGGTGGCATACCAGGAAAATCTGCAGGGAACACATCCAAAAACTCACGGACTACCGAAACTGACTCAATCGAGGGTACTTGGGTAGTGTCATCTTTGAGATGTGCCAAGAAAGCTAAACACCCTTTACTAACCATTTTCTTAGCACGAAGAAAGGAGATGATACGCACCGGATTGGAAGTGTAGTCACCCTCCCACACTAACGGATCTGTCCCAGGCTTGGCTAACGTCACTGTTTTAGCATTACAATCCAAGATCGCAAATTGCGGAGAAAGCCAAGTCATACCCAGAATTACATCAAAATCAACCATTTCTAAGATAACCAAATCTACATAAGTGTTGCTCCCCACAAAGTTCACCAAACAAGACCTATATACCCTTTCAACTACCACAGACTCACCCACCGGAGTAGAAACACGAATAGGCATATCAAGTAATTCACAATGTAAATTTAAACCATTAGCAAATGAGGAAGATACATAGGAAAATGTGGATCCAGGATCAAACAATACAGAAGCCATGCAATCACAAACTAGAAGATTACCTGTGATGACAGCATCAGATGTCTCCGCCTCCGATCTCCCAGGGAAAGCATAACAATGGGCCCTATCGTTTAATTATCCGTTTCCCCTACCATGTTGTGATGTAGTGTCTCTAGTTTTCCAATCACCCCGGCCGTTTTGGTGACCACCATTACCTCGACCACCACGTCCTCCAGAATAACGGCCTCTACCATGACCACCTCTACCTCTAGCTATTGGGGGTCTATAGCTCTGTTTTGGACAATTCCTCCTAATATATCCAGTCTCCCCACATCCATAACACTCTCTAGAGTCAAGCATAGGTCTCTCAGAGAAGTGTTGACCGGTCTGAGGTGGACCCCCAACTACAGTCTGTAGTGAAGACTGAATGGGTCGAACTGAGTAACCTCCGGAACTCTGTCCTCTAGAGTAGGAACCATTAAACTCACCTCCCTTTCGAAACCTTTTCGATGTCGATGTCGAGGTGAAGTCATCGGGCTTCACTCCTTCCACCTCTATCACGAAGTCTACCACTTCTTGGAAGGATTTTGCCGCAGCCGCCACCTGTAAGGCCGAAATCCGCAACTCTGACCTCAACCCGCTCACAAAGCGATTTAATCCGCTCTTGTGGACTGAAACAAAGTTGGGTGGCATACCTGGATAGTGCACGAAACTTGGCCTCATATGCGGTAACCGACATCCTACCTTGCTCTAGACTTAAGAATTCATCTCTTTTCCTATCCCTCAAAGTCCGTTGGATGTATTTCTCCATAAACAAGCTAGAGAATGAGGACCAAGTCATAGGTGGTGCCTCTGTCGGTTGACACTCAACATGTGACCGCCACCACATTTTGGCGTACTCTTAAAACTGATAACTCACGAACTCAACACCAAACCGTTCTACTATACCCATTTTGTGTAGTAGCTCATGATAGTCAACCAGAAAATCGTAAGCATCCTCAGATTCAGCACCTTTGAAGACTGGAGGTTTCAATTTCAAGAACTTACTGAAAAGTTCATGCTGATCATTGGTCATTATGGGCCCCGTAGTTAGACGAGGAAATGTGCCTATCTTCAATGAGGGATCCATGCGGGGAGCGATAGTAGCCGCATGTTGTACCTCCGGAACCTGAGGTCTGGTGAAGAAAACACTGGGGGTGTCTGACCCTGATCAGATAACCCGCTAAGATAAGCCAGAACCTGATTAATCATCTCTGGGGTAGGTTGGGGTGGCATTTCCTCATTCTGCACTTGTTCATTCTCCCCATCCTCTCTTACTACTTCCTCAGTCGGTGGAGGGGTCACCGCCCTAGCATCAGATGGGCTAGGTACTTGTCCTCTTCCTCTAGAGGACGTCCTCCCACGACCTCTACCACGGCCTCTTGCCACTGTTCTTCCTCGAGCCACAACTCCAGTGGCTGGCTCAGATGTTTCTTGTCTTGCCGGTGTTGGTGCAGTCATTGCTCTAGTTCTAACCATCTGCAAAATAGAGTGAAGATGGTCAGATACCAATTTGTATCACCTAGATACCAATTGGATTCAAGTAGTAGCACGAAAGAAAGAAAGAAAGAATGGAATTTTCCTAAAGTCTTATAGCCTCCCAAAGAAAAGTAAAGGCGTCCCCCTACCGTTCCTTAAGACTCTACTAGACTCGTTCTTGTGTGATGAGACCAACGAACCTAATGCTCTGATACCAAGTTTGTCATGACCCAAAACCGGGCCGCGACTGGCACCCACACTTACCCTCCTATGTGAGCGAACCAACCAATCTAAACCTTAACATTTCAATATAATACTGACAGAAAGTAATGCGGAAGACTTAAACTCATTAATAAAATCAATTCAATAACTATAATTATTCCCCAAAATCTGGAAGTCATCATCACAAGAACATCTATGATCAAATTACTAACTAAAAATGTCTAAGAAGCTAAAAATACATAAGAAGCTAGTCCATGCCGGAAGTTCAAGGCATCAAGACTTGAAGAAGAAGATCCAGTCCAAGCTAGAAGCATTAGCTCACCCTGAATTTACGATGTAGTAAGGACTGGCTTGAATTACTATTGACTCGAAGACGACGGCACGTTTGCTGCACTCCACAAATACAAAGAAGAAAACATAAAAGTAGGGGGTCAGTACAAACACAAGTACTGAGTAGATATCATCGGCCAACTCAAAATAGAAAACAGTATATACCAAGTAATATCATAAAATCAACTATGATACTCAACATGCAGCAAAAACAAGTACTATATCCTAAACAATTACCGTCAAGTCCACACATGAGGACTCAAGCCTCAATACCATACTCATTTGGAAATTTTGTTCATTAGATTGAGTATATTAGCATCGTTCAAGATTCATTATCTTTATTTCTCTTGTGTCGGTACGTGGCACTCCACTCCCTCATATTCTTTATTCCTTTTGTGTCGGTACGTGACACTCCGATCCCTTACTACTATGTGTCAGAACGTGACACTTCGATCCCCTAAATCTACGTGTCGGTTCGTGACACCCGATCCCCTAAATCTACATGTCAGTTCGTGACACCCGATCCCCTAATTCTACGTGTCGGTTCGTGACACCCGGTCCCCCTAATTCTATGTGTCGGAACGTGACACTACGATCCCCTAAATCTACGTGTCGGTTCGTGACACCCGATCCCCTAAATCTACGTGTCGGTTCGTGACACCCGATCCCCTAAATCTACGTGTCGGTTCGTGACACCCGGTCCCCCTAATTCTATGTGTCGGAACGTGACACTCCGATCCACTAATCTCATTCTATCAATTCATCAAGCCTGCTCTTATACCAAGGCATCATCATTCTCATTACTTTAGTTCATCAAGCCTTTTCTTATACTAAGACATCATCAATCTCATTACTTTTAGTTTATCAAGCCTTCTCTCATACCAAGGCATTATCATTAACAAAGAGATTAGGGTTTTGCAAGATTTGGGATTCAATAACTTCATCATGCTTATAAAATCACAATTATATATTCACATTCATGCAAGCATACAATTAAGCACATAGCAGGGTTTACAATAATATCAATACATATCATTCCCTATTAAGAGTTTACTACGAATATCGTAAAGGAAACCATAACCTACCTCCACCGAAGATTAGTGATCAAGCAAGAATTTTCCCAAAGCCTTGTGTTTCTCTCTTCTCGTTCGATTCCCTCTCCTTCTCTTTGTTCTTTCTATTTTCTTATTCAAACCCTCTTTCTTTTACCCTAATTAGTATATAATTAAGTTTAAAAGATGGCAATAATAGCCCACTAATTAACTTAAGGTTACCTCTTTTAACCCCCAAGTAATTAGACTTATTAACCTTAACCCTCTAACTTTATAATTAAAGTAGGAATAGTCCAAAACGTCCCTTAAAATGTGTAAAGAAATCCAATCCAGACTGGGATTATGCAGTCTGTGACGGGCCGTCGTGCCTGCGACGGTCCGTCCTGCTGCTCCGTCACAGAGTTAAGAGACTCAATTTTATTAAAGGGTCTGTGACGGTCCGTCGTGCCCACGACGGTCCGTCCTGCCATGTCGTCACGAAGTTCAGAGAGTCGATTTTCAGTCCCCAATTTCAGAATTTCTAAGTGTTTTGAAACGAGACCCTGCGACGGTCCGTCGTGCCCATGACGGTCCGTCATGGGGTCCGTCGTTTCAGCCAGTTTTCTAGAAATAAAATCTGCTACTCAAAATGACTAAACAGGTCGTTACAGAAAGCTTGTAGGCATAACCTAATACCCATAACCCCCACGCTATGGGTGGGACCACAACCAATCCTTTTTTGGCATAGTTTGCGTTCTGTAGCTCGTTCAATGAAGTCTTGAGAGACAAAGCTCACCCCCAAGGCGTGGATGGACCTACCCTAGGTAGGACGCCATATGTGAGACTCTTTGGGATGTTTTGGAGTATACTTTAGGGGTCCTTGTCAAGGACCCTTGGTTGGTCCTTGGGGTCATAACTTGACGATCAACCCTTCAACCATTCATTCTATGTACGAGAATAACATTTAACAACTCTTAAACTAAGGAGAAGATCTCATTAATCCTGGTGTATTACATTATCTTCCCCTTGGAAACATTCATACTCGAATGTCGATCTAGACACGTTAAGGAATTAAAGACTTAAGACACATACAATATAATTAACTTTGTTGATTTTTTCGGGGTCGTTTTCCTTCAAGACAATATCAAATATTGGTTACGGTTTAGGTTATTTCCATTTTCTGTAATAGGAAAAGCATATAAGTGGTTGAGTATGTGGCAAAGAGATTTTATCACTTCTTATAAAGAGCTTGTCTTCGCATTGATGAGAAATTTTTCCCTCATTCGAAGATGATGACACTTAAAGAAAGCGCCTTGAGCTTCAAAAGTTTTGAGGGTGAGCCAATTCATGAGACATGTCTAAGATTTAACAAGTTGTTGCTGCGATGCCCAACTCATGGTTTTCCCAACAATTTCTTATTGTAATACTTTTACAGAAGCCTCGATTCAAGGAACAAGGGAGCAGCTGACCAATTTTTATTGGGAGGGTGATGCAATAACCATACATTAGAGCAGTCCAACTCTTGGATGGCATGACCAAAATTAACTTGGCATGGTAGAATAGTGAAGATCTCCTCTAACATTTCAATTGGCAATGGAGAAGCTTTAGAAAAATCAAGAGAGGGACAAAATGTGGAAAATATGATGACCCAACTTGACATTTTCACAAAAAATGTCATTGGAGCTGGTGCTAGAAGTTTCAATGTTGTGGACGTTGGGTGTGTAAACCCCGACGAGGCCAAGTTTTAAACTACAATGAGGAAGTGAACTTCCTAGCAAACCAAGAAGAAGGTTATCATACTTACTACCCATGTCATAGTGGTAATCAAGGTTGTTGTAAACAGTACATGATCGTAACCCCGCTTAGAAAGAAAGATATGGGGAGAAGGATAGGTATGTTCCTACACACCAATGTAAAAGCCCAAGTATTTTTAGGGTGGCCAGTCTGAGGATATTCTATTTGGTATTCTCAACCATGTTGACGGTATAACTAAAAATTAATGGAGATGAAGGAATATGTATCGAACCTTACAAATATAGTGACTTCTCATTCTGTCTCTATCAAATAGTTGGAGACCCAAATGGGTCAAATTTCATCACATATAAACCCGGAAAAACATGGGGCTTGCCTAATGATACTATGTCAAAATCCAAGAATGAAGTTTGAGTGAGGAGTTGCATCTGCAAAGACGTTAACTATGGCGCTGCTTGGGAGGTAACCTAAGTTTTAATTGCTTTATTTTTCTTTTTAGAATAATCGTGTGTTAATTGTGAAGGTGAAAATATGGAATCTGTTTAAAATATGCAGGTTGGCAAGCAAAGGTTCACTGAACGAGTCATAGTAGAGGTCCGCGAGCCCAACTTGGACTGCCGTTGGACTCAAGAAGTTGTGTATAATGAGTCTGTAAAACTCGGCGGGCCCATAAATAAGTCAGCGCATTGTCGAAAAGGTTGGTGATCCTGAATTGGTCTGCTATTTTTAACCCCACATTAACTGGAGGTCCTGTAAAACTTAGTTAGGTAAATACAACTTGGTGTATCACCAAGTCATTTAGCGAGGAAAATAATATCAGCGAAAGGACGGAAACTGAACGAATTTAAAAGGGAAAATGTTAAAACCTTCAAAAAAATTCACATTCCCTCACTTTTGACTTCATACAATAACACCCGTACTCTTTAGTTCCTATATTTTTGTATGTTTTTGCATTTTGGTCTTCCATCTTGTGTTAGGAGTTGTATACATTGTTGCCTAATTTACAGATTCATATATTAAGCATTAAATGTTGGTTTTCCGAAGCTCAAAGTTCTTCAAAAATTCCTTTTAATTTCATGCTTTAAATGAATTTTGTTTTTTAACTTTCGGTGAGAATCATGAGCTCGGCGAGTACACTCAGTGACTAGCATAAAATCTTTTTTGTTCGCACTTTATGCGCCTTTAATCCCTTAAATACAATGTAACTTTCAGTAGGATTGTATATTATTGCTGAATAAATATATAATCCACCGAGAGTCCCTTCTCATCGCCGACATGCAATTTCTTTGGGAACGTTTTGCACTAATCCGTTTAACGAGCCCGATTTGTATCATCTTAGTGATTTAATGAAACGACAATCACTTTGGCAATTCTATATGCAACTTTATTTTTTGCAATGTTCTTGGATTAATTCTCTTTTTTTTGGTGTATTTTGAAGATGTGTCTACACAAATAGTAACGGGTAGTTACATGACACCCCAAAAGAGTAAATAAATCACAATAAATAAGGATAGCACTGCATCCCATGCAAAGGCAACCGAATTTTGTACCACACGAGGGAAGGGAAAAGGGAAAGGCAAGTCACCTACTCATGCGTCACAAGAGGTAATCACTATATTTAAAAACTATATGCCACTCAATCACCACTTTTGAAAGTTAAGTGTGTAGCAGGACTCTCATGTTGGTTTTTTTGAGCTTGACGATTATGAGCTACTAATTGCCCCAAGTAATGAACTACGCTCTAAGAGGATGCATGATCCATCTAAGATATGGGTGTCACAAGCTGCTACTCCTCCTCCTATCATAGACCAACGTATTGACCTAGCACCACCTCGACATGGTCCTCCTTCTCGGTCTATGGGTAGACCGAAGACTAAGGGATTGATGACCATCATCGAGGAGATAATGTTGTATAGTATAATATACATATAATCGAAATTTGAAGCTGCTTGAGGTCTAACAAATTCAAGATATTAACAAGACCACATTTTCTTAGATTTCGAATTGTGTATGGGAATTCTACGGTAGCTATGGATCCCTGGTGCCACAAAGGAAGAAGAAGGCCACAAAATTTCAGTTGGTTGATTGGGCGATTGCTATGGGCAAAAAGGAATAATGTGACAGGTATGACATCAACACATTTTAGGAGTGCACCGAAAACATCTCCGATGATTATCAATACATTATGAAGAGAAAGTCATTGAAAATTCTCAAAAGTGGTTAGACCCTATGATATTTGACGACATTCATCGTGGTTGGAGGCAAAAGCTCATATAGAGAAGAAGGACCTTAATGCAGCAGCGAGATAATAGTTTGGCTTTATAAGCAACACTGTCATGCCATACAAGAATAATTCTATTCTCCACCACAAAGACGTAATCTTTCTTGGTTTCATTATTGCCGGGCTCAGTCTCAACATGGGTATAATTGCTAGCCTAGAGATGGACATGATGTAAAGGTAGTGCCAAACCTCTAAACCATTCTGGTGCAGATTACCGCGTTATAATAACAATCCTGAGTTCCCATAGATGTGAAGTTTCATGTGAAGGTGATTCCCTCATTTTCTACTGCATCTAGTGGATTGAGGCTAGGTAATCAAAGGATGAGGAGTAGAACAAGAAGGAAGCCCCAATGGATTCGTCGCCAATTGTTGAAACTGAGACACTACCTGTAGAGGTTGAATTGCCTACTTCGACTTTTGGGACTTTAGGTATATCTAGTGATATCCCTTCAGTGACTCTCAGTAAAGTATGCCACTTAGAACAATAGTCTCAAGAATAAGGAAATATAAATTGTCTTTAGAAGTAAAAAACCTACTAAGATAGATAAGTGGAACCACCCTCAAACAGTGAGGACTAGCCAACAACTTGAATAAAGTCCAAATCTTATTGCAAATGGCCTGTTAGCACTTCGAGGCTGGAACATACATGTTTTCAAGATACATAAGGAATATATATTGTACATAAAATTGTACAATGTATTGAATGAATGCGCATAAAATATTTGAAGACATACATGAAAAGGACCATTTCCTTATACACATACTAAGTGATTTTTAAAGATATTATACACTGACAAGAGATCATATACAAGTCAAGGATAACAAGAACATAACAAATGTTAAGAAACAAGGAAAACATCATCATAAAGTCATATCAACATTTCATTTTCAATAGTTCATATCATCAAACAATACAAGACCCTTACAAAATAACCGTCCCAAGCCTCCAAGTGAAATTATTATGTGAAGCCTCATTGCCCCACTCAATAAACTAAACAAGAAAAAAGATTATAAGTAATGAATTGCTTCATATAACATATAATCAATTGTAGTCATAATCATATATTGAAATTTAAACGAATATTATGTTCATAAATGTAATCAACATCATAAGAGATCAACATTATCAATTTCATGATATCATAATACATAAGAACAACCTCTTAGGACTCCTCTAAAAGAAAACTTATGCATTGCATTGGTGAAATCCCACAATAGGTAGAAGTTGTTAAGTCACCGTTGTTAGTGTCCATCTTTATAACATTAATTAACTCGTTTTACTTATGGAAAATTTCTCCTAAACCCATATTAGACCATGTGAGCTGAATATTGAATTTGGTGTCGTAAAAACCCTACCCCGGAAGAAGGTGCTCTACTGGCCAGGTAGAATAATAATATGAACATACCATTCTAGGGGCATACATTATCTAGTATTACTATGGGGGAAACATAGTAAAGGAACTAGGAGACATACTAGAAACTAATGTTTGCACACTGCATGGTAGTCTCCATCTCATGAGAACAATAGTGAACCAATTTTAATATTGTCCATAGGACTAACCTCTTGTATAAACGTGATCATATATTATATGGTTTCGAATGAGCATATCCTTTCATTGCAATCTATTATTTGTGAGATCACCACATCATAGTCATAATATTAGGTACACAAGAGAATCATCATACCCATACAATGATCTCACAATCAACATATTCATAACATGCCATCATACTAATCATATCATCATCTTCTAATTATATTCACATGATCCTACTTCAGTTGACTATCATCATCAAGAATAAACTATCTTTATTGAAGTAGAGAACTCATCATAAAAGATTTTACCAATAGCTTCCAAAACCTCCATCAAGATATCACTATAAATTTATCACAATCATAAAATAATCCAATCACCATCATCATAATATATTCAATTAAATCATATCATAATCAATTCCCACAACCATAATAATCTACAAGTTCAATTCAAATTTAGGGTTAGGGAAAAGGGTTCAATCATGAATCTTTCATGGAAATTAAAAAATAAAAAAAATCATAATATATCCTTATTAATCAAAGGAATTTAACATCAAATAAGTTTGAAAGACAATTCTAAAAATTGGATGAAAACCCCTGTTTTAGACATCTTTGGAAACCAATTTCGAAGAGCCTCTTGGGAAAGAGATACAAAGAGCGAATAGGTTCCATACCATAAGATTCCTTGAATATTTATGGATAAAACATGAGTCGTGGATTCCTAGAGAAGCTTGAACTTTGGTATTCGATGGTGGGTCTTGGACTAGAGAGAGAAAGTAGAGAGAAGTTGGAGAGAATTAGATTCGGGAAGTAATGAGGTGTTGACTTAGCTTAATGAGGGTCAACTATTTATAGTCCCCAACAAACTTAATTAAACACCCCTTAACTATTAATTAATTAATTAACTAATAAACCAACCAACCTACTTAACTCAAAAATTTAACAATGAAATGAAACTCCCACTAACGAATGCTGGTTAACGGGCCATCGACTTGACGACGTCGTTCTCGCAGTCCGTGTTTTTTGTCAGAGAGGTGGTTATTAGACATTTCCCAAAATTTTCTAAGTATCACCAAATACAAATATTGACGGGACGTTGACCCATAGACGACTCGTCGATTGGTTTTATCCTTAGCAACTATCAAATGTCAGTTTTGGGGTCAAATGTTAGGGTCCTCTCCTATCACGACCGGAATCTAGACCCCTGACAAAACCGGCATTGTTGACCTCTCAGGGGTCGCAGAGAAGCGTACATACATCATTCTTACTTCATCTAGGTTAATTTTAGCAGAGAATTTTAAACATTTTGTTGGTGATATGTTTACTATACATTCAACTACATATGTAATTATTCACCATGAACTAGCTAACATTAAGATCATCAATTGAAACAAACAATTTATTATAACGATAAAGATGTAGTTGCCCAAAATTGTACCAATACAATGTCTGAATAAAAATAGGAAAGAAACGCTAGTGGAACATACTCCACTATCTCAATCAAACATACTCCACTATCTCAATCCTACAACTAAGCTCAAATGTAAATGGGCAAGTATCCTCGAAAGTATGAGGGCCTACCAAGTCCGAATGAATGCTTGACGTCCAGATAATTGCAGCATTGATCCTGTAGCTCTAACATCCACCTGTGCGAGCACCTAAAAGTTTAGAGTTGTATAGGGTTAGTACACACTTGTGTTAACTATGGGTATATACAAGCACACACCAAGGACATGCATGACTAAGAACAACTCTTTCCTAACAACATGACTATCGAAAGTCAAGTCAGTGGACTTGCTAAATTGGGATTCGGCTAGTTACTTAACTTTCCAAATTTGGACTAGGAAGCTGACTAAACTTTCTACATTTGGATTAGGAAAGTCATTCCATGAGAGTAACATGCATCATAACACTTACCATTTTGCACACAACACACAACAGCGTACACATAGCACATATCATAATCCATACAACACATAATGTTGTTAATTTTTTCGTATACCATGAGACCTTGATATCATGGACATGACATTAAGACTTCCCAAAATAAAGGTTAATGTTTTCAAAAGGATAAGAAATGTGTTCAAATCCGTCAACAAACCTTCTATAGTACCCGGCTAGACCCAAGAAACCTCGTATGTCTGAGGGATTAAGAGGTCTATGTCGATTCTTTACCGCTTCTGTATTGTTTAGATCGACATCTATTACCTTACTTAAGATTATATGGCCAAGAAAGCAACCAATCTCCAACAAAAATTTATACTTACTAAATTTAGGATAGACTTGATGTTCCTTGAGGACCTGCAAAACTAAACTCAAATGACCCATGTTCTCATTCTTACTCTTGGAGTATATCAAAACATCATCAATGAAGACAATCACAGATGAATAAAGATAATTACGAATGACCCTCTTCATAAGGTCGATAAATGTCGGTGGGGCGCTAGTTTATTCAAAAGACATGACTAGGAACATATAGTGACCATACGTAATTCGTAAAGCCATTTTAGGAATGTCTTCACCTTTAACCCTAAGTTTGTAATATCCCGACGTCAAATCAATTTTCGGAAACTAACACGCACCTTCGAGTTGATCAAACAAATCATTAATACTAGGGAGAGGAAACTTATTATTTATGGTTTCCTTTTTCAATTGATGGTAGTCAGTAAACATCCTTTGAGACCGATTTTTATTTTTCACAAATAATACCAGAGCGCCCTGTGGAGATATGTTTTTTTGTATAAAACCCTAGTAAAAAAAATCTGAGTTGAGACTTTAACACTTTTAACTTGGCCGGAGACATCCGATAAAGAGGAATAGAAATAGGATTCATATCCACCAATAAGTCAATACCGAAGTCTATTTCCCATTCCGGAGGAACTCCGGGCAATTCATCAGGAATGATTTCAAGAAAATCCCTCACTATGGGGACAAACTCAATAAGAAAAATCTCGGATTCTAGATCATTGACCCTCACAACAAGGCATAGACACCGCTTGGCAATCATCCTACAAGTGTTTAAACACTAAATTATTCGACCTCTAGGGATAAAGATTCCCCCATTCCATTATAAAATGGGTTCATTTGGAAATTAACACTGTACTACTCTTGTTACAATCTATAGAGGCAAAACAAGCATGCGAAAAATCCATTCCCAAAATGTCATCAAAATCAAACATGTCAAGTTCTACAAATCAACAAAATTAACTCGATAGGACAACATTGTAAGACATTTTCGAAAAACCCTTTTTTAACCACAGAATAAACCACTAAGGTAGACACCAAAAGGTTCATTTAGCAAATCGAGACGTACATCTATATTCCTAGCTACCAAAGGAATAACAAATGATAGAGTATAACTGGATTCATGTAAAGCATATAAATTCATAGAAAAGAATTTTAACATACTGGTAACCACATCGTGAGAACACTCTTAATCACTATAACGACTCGAGAGTACACCTTACTAGATAGTTCATTCTCGAATCTTCATGAGTCCTACTTTACCTCTTAGAGTTCTTATGTGGAAAGGAAGTTTGACATTGTTTATTACATACATGTATGAAAAGTGGTGCACAATTAAAACTTTTCACACAAATAATATTTCAAAACATCTTTCATATAAAACGATAAAAATACTAATTTTCAACATTCACACATCTTTGATTCAAGAATATTTAGGACACAACCCATATATCAAGTAATGTAAACTTAGTCTATTACAATGTTTTTCATAAAAGAAACGAAAGATAGTAATGTCCTCAAATCAAATGATGAAATACAATAACTTTCTTTAAAAAATTCCTAGTTTCGAATATTTGCTTCAAGATGCCTCTCATCTTCCACCTCAAACTTTAGATATAAAAAATATGGATGAAATTAGTAAAAAACATGTACTATGTATGTCATAATGCATAAAATCATGAGAAACATACATGTGTATTAATATGGTCCTTTTGAGTAAAACTTCATGACATAGGATAGAAGAACCACATATCACACTAACTTCACATATATGCAACATACCACAGGATAAAATCAACAACACATCAATGCACATAAACATGAGACCCTCCTACCAAAGGTGGTTCTAAGACACTCTTGAGTTAGTTATGAAGGGACCACCCATCAACACACCCCTAAAATTCCATGACCTATACTAGAGTCTCATATGTTGATTGATGATGATATAAGACCTCAATAAGTGAAAATAACCTTTTTTAGAAGTAAGGAACTTTTGGAATCACTAACTCATGGTAAACTTAATAAGTATCCACTACATCCCTTTCAAAAGATTCATTCTTATTGGTTTTTTCCATGTAATCTCTTGGAAAAGTAAGGATCATCTTGCGATCCACCTTATCCGGTAATTTACCTAACAGAACTTGAAACTTTGTCTAATTTTCTTTATTCTTTAACCTGGATCTTACTGCTTGACTCAAAAACCTTCAAGTCTTCTTCCATCAGTTCATCTTCAAAAACCAAGAACTCAGAAAGAAAGCTCATAAAAAAACTCCGTTGACGAGGCCGAAATAGAAGAGAGTTCAGTCTATCAAGTTTTTTGGTTATCACTATGGATCAGTCCCAAACAAGCCTCAGAGAAAGTGATAAGGAGGAAGATGGGGGCAATATGGGAAAATCATCCAAGACGCTCAGTATCCAATGAAAAAGGTTCAGGCATGCTCGACTTATCCCTATGATCCACTAATTCATCTCTTTTTCTATTATTCTGCAAAGAAGGTGGATAGGGTCAGCGAAACAAGTGGCAAGGATTGAAGTCGACAATCGTTCAGACTTGGTAAAGGTTGTTGCAGCACATGTAGTAAGAAAGAGGACTTATCGCGATGCCTGCAGACCAATTTACGATGTCTCCGTTTCTGGCGTTTGTCAAGCAGACCATGTGGATTGGCCAGGGTGTTCTTTGGCTAATGAGTCCTCGATCCTGAAGCCTTCGGAGTATCATTTTGATTGGTTCCACTATTTGTATGGGGAATTCGCTGTTGATAAATCTCTCCTAGTGTCCCTCTCCTTCCCCCGTCGCCTTCCTTTACTTTCATGAACTTCTATTGAGGGCTTAGTTAGCACAGTTGAGTAGCGCTTCATAATAACCTCTCTACCGCCTGTTCCAGTGTATGCTCTAATCTATTTTTTACTAGTGGTTTAAAGTGAATGAGAAAGAGAGTCATGAAATATAATCGATTTCAAGATCCAGTGTGCTTGAAGAGATCTCCTTCTTTAATAGCAGTATCACTACAAAAGACAACAATCCTTACATTCTCATTCTCAAGATTAAAGGCTATATCATTCACACCACTGTCAAATTCAACCATTTCCCCAGCTTGAATCTCGTTCAATCCATAAACACATGCAAACCCATCTGCAACTGAGACCAGTATACATATTTGATGCACTTTAAAATTATTGTTAAAGTGGTAATTCGACTTTCTAATAGACTTGTTAGTTCTGAAGCTCGGGGAGAAAGTTCCGTAATGAAATGGTTGATAGATAGAAGGGAGAATGTCATTGACAAAGAGAAGTTTTACCAGTATGTCCTTTTTTTCATTCCTTTAAAGACCAGATCTAAGTCCTTTTGAGCAATCGCTATCAAACACTTTTATAAGGAAGGTTGCAATGGGTCCCACAATTCTCTATCTAAGATAGGTGGTCCAAGTAGCTTTCGAAGTTAGGGTCCTTCTCACCTCCTACGAGTTATATGGTGGAAAATACTTAATGAATGGGGCAGAAGAACTTGGGATCGTTGATCACTCTGTTAATGATTGGGATGAGTCGATGTCGGTCGATGGTGTGAAAGCACTTCCTGATGTCGAATTCCAAAAACCTGCGATAGGTTCCCCACTCTTCTTTCATCCATCTTAGGATGGAGTGGAATACTTAACCCGGGCAAAATTTTGATGTGTCTGGAAAATCAAAATCGTAAATGGATAAGATTACCATTATTATCGCCTCTTTCGTGATCCTTTTTTTAGGTAGAACAACATTGAGCGGTCTAAACTTTGACCCTTATTTCATTCTTCATATTGTAAAGGGGAAAAAACCCATTTTTTCCCACTCTTTTAAAGCTTTTAATAAATCCTTCTTATATGTGGAAGAAACAACTGGTCCGTTCGAATGTTCCTGCATAAATTGTAAGATTCTAAAAAAAAAGCTTTTCTAGGGATGCGCTGTTCAAGTCAAGTTTCCTTATTTTCCATTCGAAGACATCTCTTCTAAATTCCCTATTTTCAAAAGAAGAAAGAAAGGTCGAAAGAATTTGTTTTAGTCAGGTGTCGAACTCTTATATCGCTGCTACGCCCTTGGTTCTTGCCTTATTTTTTACTAAGAAACTAATCTAAATAAAAAACCTTTTTTCTCAAAGTCAACTTTCTACCTTCTTTCTTCAGTGAAATAGGGGCTTCCTTGATTGGTACTACTATCTTGTCCAAATAATGGGTGAGACTAATCCTACATATACAGTGCTACGTACCCTATTATCCCATATTAGAGACTGGCACATCCCTTCTTTGCCTTGGGGTTGGTTTGGCTTCTGTCGGTCAAAATAAAATTCCAGGTTGGGGCTTTCTTTCCTGCAGTTTTTGATATTGCTTTGGCAAGAAAAAAGAGGGTTTCCCTCTTTCGGGTATAAGATCTTCCGAGTGATTGGAATGATTATAGACTACCAGAGAAAAAATGCTATCGAACATCCCTTGGGGAAAGCCTCACGACCTTGTGGTCGGCGTAAAAATAATGACATTTGTCGATATGCTGCCACCTCTTTACTAATATCATCATAGATAAATAATGCGTCCATTCCATCATCACAGAAATATTCCCCCATGACACACCCTGAATATGGGGCCAAATATTGTAGAGTGGCAGGATATGAAATGGAGGGTGCTACAAGAATAGAATATTCCAAATCATTCTAAGCTTGATGTAGGAAGTGGAGGTTCTGGAGAAAGGCTACCTGAGTAAGGTAGCTCGTTTAGAGAAATAAGGAATTCATTCTATCAAATAAGATCTATCGAGTGAGGGATAGAGAATCTAAGTGAAGCAATTAGTACAGGAATCCCTTCTTCTAGAAGGAGTGAATCCGACCACTTCACGCTATAGTTCATACTCATACTAATCTACAAACCCTTCTTTTTGATCTTTTCTTCCTGACCTCTATTAAAACTTTGAACAATCGTTTTGGTATACTCCTTAGGACTCTCAAAAAAGTAACCTGGCATTCTTCATAGCGCTTCTCCTCCAGCTCCCACTTTTATCGTACATGTGCTCACCATAAACTTGCCTTTTTGTTTTCCTCAACTTTGTGGTATGAAACATACTCTCTCTGGGTTTGAAATATATTTTAGTTCGAAATACTTGTCCATCGCGATTAACCTGTCTAATTCCACGTCATGGAGGGGTCTTCACCTCCATTAAAAAAAGTTAGTAACTTCTATGCTAGTCTTCACAAATACTCCACTTCCCTTCCTTTCTTTGAGGAGGTTATATGATAGTAACTGAAGGAGATAGCTAGAGAATAGAAGTCCGCCCCAGTCACTAACCCTAGCTCACCAAGCCTTAGGACAGTCAAAAGCTTTGACGTCCATACACTAGCAAAACTGAACTAGTTGACGTTCCTATGTTTGGTGAAAGATTAGGAGGGTCATATGAAGTTAAAAACTTGTAAACATACTTAAATAGGAAAAATATAGTATAGAGGGTCAAAATGTACAGTCACGACTCACCAAGAACCAAGAAAGGGCCCCTAAGGAGTACCAAAAATTTGCCTCGCGAGGTAGGGCCTACACGAGGCTTACTGACTTAACCCTAATTTCAAAAATAAATTGTAAAATTATCCCCACGAATGCAGCCACTTCCATGATTCATTCATGTTGTATTTTAATCATTTTGACTTCACAAAAATATCAATTTAAGTGAGGGGTATTTTGGGTAATTTAAGGGGTGACTATATAATGTATTAGGGTTGGTTTTACGTCATTTTAACACCAAAATGAAGTCTCAAAATTATAAATAAAAAATAACTCTCATCTCTCTCAAATTCTCTCTTCCTCCAAACCTCCATTAAAGACCTATAGATCTCCAAGAAGAAAATCAAGACTTCAAGTTTCCACCCAATTTCGTGGATTTATCATCTCTAAGGTATGGTTTCTTTCATTCTTGATATCCTTTTCCCTATGAGGTCCCTCCAATAGATGACTTCTAAATACCCACAAAATCTAAGTTTTCTTCTACACATGGGTCTTCTTGAAATTATGAATAAATTCAGGTGAATTATGATGAATTAATGTTGTTTCAGTATGTATTAATGGTTAATTGATGATTTTATATGGTATTTCCCTACACCCATGTCCCTCCCCCATTTTCATGAAAACCCTTAATTGATATGTTTAATTGTGAAGACTAAGAATTTGTAGATTGACTACATTGTTGTTAATTATGTAATTGCTTCTTAAATTTACCTTGTTTATGTAATTGGTTATGCATTCTTGGTAAGCGAAGTATGAAGGTTCTTGGAAGGGGCAAAGAGGTGTGTTGATTGTTTCTTTTTGGATTCGTTATTTATGAGTTATTTAGATAGTAATGCTTCTATATCTAATGTGTCGTTGTGATGTTGATGCTAAGTATTTCTCATGCATAACACTAAGATACCGAATTGGACATGAGCTATACATGCATGCTATGATATGAGTATTGTATGATTGAAAGTACTCTCTTATGATTACGATAAACAATTAAGTGAAAGGTTTACTCACTAATGAAGTGGTATCTAAAGTGAAAGGATTATTATCCTTTGTGATGATGTATGAGACAGATACGATAAGATGTTTACATTAGGGTCTATAAGTGACTAAATTGAACTTGTATGATGAAATAATATGAATACTAACGGAAATAATAGCTTAGCACCGAAAGGGTGTGTAAATGAGATGAAGGTTCGACCTTAGTATGTCCGGCTCCCACATGGGTTTCTTCACATTAGTAAGTGCGGATTCCCAAATTATGTGTTGTTTGATGAGATAGAAAAGTCTACGTTAGTAAGTAAAGATTTTTAGAAACAATCATCTTGAACCTGAACTATATTCCCACATTGGACTCTAGCTTAGTGGATCTACCTTGATAGCTACGTATGAATGGTTAAACCTTACGCAAGTATTAACCCTCTCTTTTTGGTGTAGAAAAAAAACACCGAATTCAATGTAGATCACATGTTCTCATGTCGCTTATTGCACTTCTTTTCCTAACGTAAAAAGTAAATGAACAAGTTAAGTACGTGAAAACTTATTAGGGTTGTCTTGAAAGATACTACATAGGGGGAGAGATAATGGGAATTCTCTTATTTATTTCACATGTGGGATTGTAAGGGATTGTTCTAGTAGTGTTCTTTTATAACTATGACTACCATTATGAGTATGTTATGAAGCTATAAGTAGTATTCATGTATTAAGCATTTCATCATGAATTTATTTTAATATGTTGTAAGTTTGAAGTGGGTTGCTTATTGTGATACTATCACATCAAAGTTTACCCCCTAGGTGTAACTGGCACCCTCGTCCTTTTTATGTACTAAGACTATCCTCTTAGTTTCATGTCATTACATTCATATGTTAAAAAATGCGTAAAATTTTAAAACTTTGATTATCACTACTTGGAGGTTTACATAGACCTCTACATACACATAATATACATTCATATCAAGTACACATAGACCCTTCATATAAGAAGGTTACATAGCCTTTTACTTTTATTGCACATACATATATAATAATATAAAAATAGTCTCAACGATTTTATCATCTCATACAATCTACACAAATATCACAATATTGGGATGGCCCTTACATCAATTCAAAAAGACCATGTATAGGGCATACGAAAGTACAATATTCAACTAAAAAGGAAAGGATAGATAGAGTCAATAATCTCATAACAAAATCCAATGCTAGAAGATGGCATTTCCCTAGAAAGTTGAGGACCTATCCTATTGGGATTAAATGAAGAGTCTGAGCCTTCAACAATATCGCCTCCGAAACTCGTCAATGACCGGAACCTAAAATGTTTAGAAAAAGTGAAGAAAATTGGGTTAGTACTCTACATGTACTAATATGAGATATTATGCATATACAGAAAAAAAACATGCTAAAAGGGACTTTTAAATCAAAACATGACATTTTACCTCCTTAGGGACTTATTGCTAAGTCATGTAAGTCATATCAATGAAACAACATGCTTACTATCTCAACATGTAATACTTATCCCAACATACTTGAAACGATGGTTTACTACAACCCAAATAAGAAGGAATAATATAACAAGAATGAATAAGAGCTAAATATATCATAATAAGCAAGACAACTAATCACAAATTCTTATTAAGTAAAGAAGTGCAATGACCAAGCAAACCCCCATAACCTTACTCAATTAAGTATCCTCAATAAGAAACATGACCAATGTACAACTTCACATATCATGGCATTTAGGTTTACATTAATCATATATTATCATTGTAACCCAAGTCATACTCATAAGTGAACTTATCAACATATAATATCAACAATGTGCCAAGGAATCATATACATATCATATATCATCATAACATAAACATATATAAGAAACTCATCCTAAGACTCCCCTCAAGGCTAACTAGAGACATGTCTAACTAGAGTCCCTTACCCCTAACTAGACTAAGCTAGACCCCTTAGGTTACCCAGTTACAGTTCAAGTCCTTTAATTCATTTTACCTTTTGGGAACATCTTGCCTAACCGACATAGACCACATGAGCTAATGTGGAATCCGGTGTCATAAAAACCTACACTGAAAGAAGGAGGAATACTTGACAAAGTAGTACTAAAACATGAAACATAGCAACTACGTAGATCAACTAACTAGTATTCCTATGTGGGAAACATATTTCTAGAACTATGAGATTTAGTTGGGACCCTCTATATGCGTCATCAATTATAGTCTCCAGTCGCGAGAGTAAGGTGGTGTTCCTACCTTCACAATGTGGGAAGGGACATTCCTCTATCTAGGTCACTCGTTGCTAAGCTAGAGTCCCCTTTTTATAATTCCTTTAAGACTTTAATTATCAATCATATCTTAATTTAGGCCATAGGTTCTACATCTGTATAATCATCATCATCAATAGATCAATAAGAATTGTATGAGTATATGTTTTTTCATCAAAATTAGTATAAGTGAGGTTAACACATTAGCATTTCATATCATATTAAGGAGCTTTTATAGTTTTCACCATCCTTATAGGAACTACACCTTAATCAACCTCACAACATAGTCAAGACATTTTAACTCAACATCATTCCCCCTATCATCCTAGTATAAGGCATACTTCAATGCAATATCATGACTTAACAACAATTAATCACAATAGGAAGTAAAGATAGAGAGACTAAAACATACCAAGTCTTCCTCATAGTCTATCATCAAGGTCTTACCGTAAACCCCTAACTTAACCCAACATGGGGAGTGGCATAAACACACAATGATAACCAATAGAATAACAAGGCCAATTGCATCTCTATAACACAATTCATCGTTAAATCACAACTTGAGACAAGGTACATGGGAAAATTTAATATTATAATTCATAATCTAAATAACATCTCAAAAACAAGAATGATAGGCCTATAGTTCATCTTAATTTTATCATAATAACACAATAGGACAGTAATCTCATCAACAACCAACTCAATTGAATGATCACAATACAATATAGGTCAACATCACTACCTAGGGTTAGGGATAGAGGATCATATTATTAAATTTAAACAAAAAAAATCTACAATTACCATAAAAGAGTTGAATAACATGTTAATCTACTCAATTTAATCCTAAGAATTCATTAATAACTCAATCCATAACATCATTTTCATAACTGAACGAAACCCATAAGAAAACTCATCTTTTCTAAACCTATTTTGAAAGAACACTTTGAGTAAAGGATCTCAAAGGTGAATAAAACCCATACCTTAATGATTTGTTGATAATTGAAGATGAATCCACCCTTTTAAGCCCCCAATTCACCTCCCAAGCTACGATTCTATGGAGCCTTCCAATTAGAGAGAGAAAAAAAAGAGAAGGAAGCGAGTTTATTTGAGAGTTGTGTTTAGGTTAATGAGGGTTGAGGGTAATTATAGTAGGTCTTAATCAACTTAATTAGTATCCCTTTAATCCCCAACTAACCCCTAAACCACTTAATAAATTAAATGAAATTATTTAAAATATAACAGTGAAACTCGACCCTCACAGACGAGACCTTGATCGAGAGTCCGTCTTCATTAGATTGACAACCCCCCCCGTCCTGCACTCCTTCATCTCGGTCTGAGTCTCTGCAGGCGAGGGCTTCCTCTAATTTGTGTAAGTGTTGGACGCCGGTGGCCATCGACTCCCCGTCGATCCACAGGGACTGTAGCCGGGCACATCTACAATCCGTCAATGAGTCCAGAGATTGTGCAGGTCAAGGGCCTTATCCACTAGCCTATGTGTGGGATTAAGGTGGAAATCGACACCCTGTCGATCCACACACGGGCCGTCTTGTGTCATGTCGATGCATGCTGCTAGGCAGTGCTGCATCAAAAAACAAGTGTCCTTCTCAAGGGCCCTTGATTGGTCCTTGGGGAGTCGTACTCAAACGTTTCAACCATGGAAAAACTCAAACGCCTATTATCTACCTTTCCAAAAATTTTCGTACATTTCTGACTCCTAAGAGTTAGTCAAAAAGGCTAAGGAATACTAACATTTCTCTAAACCAACTTCCCAAATATTTTGTTTTTTTAAACCTCCTAAATGACCTATATTCATTAAAAATTGGTTAATAAATAATGTTTAGACTTTATCATACCTATACTAGGATTTATAATAAGTCTTTGATTTTCAAGGGGTTACAGATACTTATCCTTGGAAAGGATTATGGGGTTCTATATTTTTCATTGCACGAGTATTGCTTGGGTGATCTACATGTTGGATTAATATTATGTTTAATTGTCTTATTATGCTTATTATATATATATATATATATATATATATATGTGTATATATATATATATGTTGAGTTAAATCGATAGAAAACACAATTTTTTCTAAATTGCCCTTTTGTCATGCAGTAATGATGTTTGTTGATTATAGTTATACTTAGTACATGTGGTTTTTACTAAGACATATTTCTTTTTTTCCTCAAACATTTTAGTTTCGGGCCATTGAGTTGTTAGTGGTCGATTGCAATGAAGAGTTGGATATTTTCCCAAGTCATTAGTGAGTCTTCATGCCCGAGGATGTTTCCAAGTTCCAATATAGATATTATTTTGCATTGTTTAGAAACATTCATTGTGTCTTTTATCGGTGTGACATTTAATAAAAGCCTCTAATTGCGTATTGTTTTGTATTTGGCTATGCAAATATTCAAACTCTTGTAGATGGTTTATATGTGATATGAGACTTTAGACTCCTATATGATTTTTTATGCTAAAAGAGAAGTCTATGTAAACTTAATATGTGAGAAGTCTACGTAAACTCCATATATAATATGTGAGAATTTTAAGTATACTTTACAATGTAATGTTTAATCTTTTTTTTTGGCATTTTTGATCTATGACGTGCTATGACGTATGCATAGGACTTGTTTTAGTCCTCTTGAAGGATGACGATGCCTGTTATCTCGAAGGGGTATTTGGGTCGTAAAAATTTTGGTATCATTGTATGATGTTGAGAAATCTGAGGATTGATTTCTCCCTAAACCACGTCTAGGTAGTCCGTTATTCTTAATTATGAAGCACTCCACCATTATGAATGAGACACTATGTGATGCTTTGGAACTTTCACTCTCTCGTTATTCCTTAGTCGTGCCTAAGAGTCTTAATTCTATCTATTCCTTTCTCTTAATTGTTCTATTGTTCTTATAGGCAATGAATACAACGAGGAACAATGTTCGAGGGGTCGAGGAGGAGAATTTTAATGAGGCGGTTCCACCTCAATCACCTCAAAACCCTAAAGTTCTTATTGAAGAAGGGGCCATGACTACTGGTGAGATAAGGGAGGCTATTTATAGCTTAACTTATATTTGTTGTCTACCCATGTTTCTGGGGATGAAAGGGTGAAAACGAACCCCAATGTTAACATTAACGCTTCAAGGATTAGGGATTTCACAACGATGAATCCCCCTACATTCTATGGCTCCTAGGTGGAGGAGGATCCACAAGTGTTCATTGATGAAGTGTTAAAAGTTCATCATGATATGGGTGTTTCTTCTAATGAAAAGGCAGCACTACCACATACCAACTTAAAGACGTGGCTCATGTTTGGTAGGAGCAATGGAAGGATGAGATGCTGGTTATAGAAGTCCGGATTACTTGGGAGATTTCAAAATGGATTTCCTTGATAGGTTCTTTCTTTGGAACTAAGGGTGAGGAAAATGCAAGAATTCATCAACCTTCGTTAAGGGGGTTTGAGCGTCAAGGAGTATAAATTCAAGGTAAATGAATTATCAAAGCATGCTTCTATTATGGATGTACATTCTAGAGCTAAGATGAAAATTTTTTTTAGGGGAAATTCGGTTTCGTAGATAATGAGTGTAGGTCGGCTATGTTGATTCCTAACATTGGCATCCGTCGTCTCATTGGTCATGATGAACATATTGAGGAGCAAAATCTTAAGCAAGTTGGTAGGGAATTAAATAAGGTAAGAATTGAAGACGGAAATTCTTCCAAGAAAAAATTTATGGTGCAAAACAAGCAAAGGTTCAAAATAAGGTTTTCCAACCAAGTCCCTCCTAATTCTCCAAGGGTCAACAAGAGTAAATGTCTACTACAAAGCCCCAATAGGGGAAAGGTGGTGGTTCTCATGTTTAAAAGTGTCCTTGTTCAAAGTGTGGTAGAAAATTTGATGGTAAGTTCTTTGTTGGCACGTGTAATTTCTATGGTTGTGGCAAGAGTGGTCACATGAGGAGAGATTTCCTTTTTATGAAGACTCAAGGAAGAGAAAATGTTCAAGCACAAGCAAATGACCCAAATAATGATGTCCTAATAAGAATCACTTTTATGCTGTCCAATCCAGAGGTGATATAGATAACTCATCATATGTGGTTACCAATATGTTATAATATTTTCCTTTAATGTATATGCTTTTCTTGTTCCGGGAGATACATTGCCATTTCTGACATCTCTTGTAGCCATGAAATTTAAAATACTACCTGACATATTAGAAGAATCTTTTTGGGTTTCCACGTCGGTGGGGGTTTCCGTTGTGGTTAAGAGAGTCTATAAATTTTTTCCATTTTCCTTGTCCAATAGAGTTACATTAGTTTACTTGATAGAACCTGATTAGCTTGATATTAGTGTCATATTTGGAATAGATTGGTTGAATGCTTGCTTTTCCTTTATAGTGGATTAAGTTTCTATGTGTTATTGCTATAATTTTATGTTGAATGTAGTTGAGTTGTGAATCATGTTATAAATTATTGTTTGTTGGGATGCTAGTCTTGAGTCTATACTTCATCTAAAGGGTCTAGAGTGTCATTAAAGGACGATTGTCGTAAGGGGGAGGGGAGTATTAACACACCCCAGAAATTCCATTACTTTACAAGAGTCCCATATGTTAATAATGATGATTTTAAACCTATATAAGTGAAAAATAACTTATTTGGGATGTATTAAGGCCATAGTATCAAAAAAATGCCTTGAGAGAAACTAACTAAATTGAACTAGTTGACGTCCCTATGTTTGGTGAAGGTTTGGGAGGGTCATATGATGTCCAAATCTTGTAAAAAGACTTTAAATACGTAAAATATATTATAGAGGTTCAAAATGTACAATCACGACCCCAAGAAAGACCGGAAGGGTCCTTGAGGAGGACTCAAACTTGGGCGAGCAGGATGGCAAAGAAGCGTGCACGCAGCCATAAAGCGGTGATTCAAAATTGACCTTCAGATGCAGGGCGTACAAGAGTATCACTTCCTTAACTTGGGTTTAAAAAATAAAAAACCCATTTAACTGTGGAGTCTTTTAAACTTAAAGGGTGATTATATAATGTATTATGGTAAGTTTTAGGTAATTTGTATCACCCAAATCAAGTCTGAAAATTCGTAATCAAAAATCACTCTCATGTCTCTCAAATTATATCTTCCTCTAAACCTCCATTGAAGACAAATAGAGCTCCAAGAAGAAGATCAACCCTTAAAGTTTCCAACCCAATTTTGTTGTTGTAAAATCTCTAATGTATGGTTTTGTTTCACTCAAGGGATACTTTTTTCCAAGAGGTCCCTCAGAAATATGATATATAAATCCCCAAAAATGTAGGTTTTCTTCTACACATTTGTTTTCTTTGTGGTGAATTACGATGAATTAATGTTGTTTAAGTATGTCTTGATTAAAGTGATGATATCATATTTGATATTCCTACACCTATGTCCTTCCCCCAATTTCATCAAAACCTTTATTTGATATGGTGAATTTTGAAAACTATGAATATGTAGATTTACTACATTGTTTTTAATTATGTAATTGCTTCTTGAATTTACCTTGTTTATGTAATTAGTTATGTATTCTTGGTAAGGGATGTATGACGTTTTTTGGAAGAGGCAAAGAGGTATGTTGATTGGTATTCTTGGATTCAATCAGGAATATGAGTTATTTATATTGTAATGCTTCTATGTCTAATGTGTGGTTGTGTTGTGGATGCTAACTATTCCAATTCCCTAACCTTAAGACATTTAATTGGACGTGACGTGTATATGAATTCTATGATACAATTGTTGTATTTTTAAAAGTAGTTTCTTATGATTATGATAAAGTGTTAAGTGAAAGGTTTACTCACTTATGAAGCGGTATCTAAAATAAAAAGAACTTGTTATGACCTATGAGATACATATGATAAGATGTTTACATAGTGGTATAGAAGATAGTGTTGTGAACTTGTACGATGAAATAATATTATTACTAAAGGAATAATTGCTTAGCACCGAAAGGGCATGTAAATAAGATGGAGGTATCAAATTAGTTTGTCCGTCCTCCCACATTGGTTTCCTCAGGTTAGTAAGTCCGTATACCCGAATTATGTGTTGTCTCATGAGATGGAAACCTCCATATTAGTAAGTAAAGGTGTCTAGCAACAATTTCCTTTATCCATAACTATGTGCCTACATACGACTCTATCTTAGTAGATCCACCGAGATAGATACGTACAAATTGTTACTCCTTAGGTAAGGGTTAACCCTATCTTTTTGGTGTGGGTATAGAAAACCAAATTCAATGTATGTCACATGGTATCATGTTGAGTATTGCACTACTTTCCCTAAAATGAAAAGTAAATGAACAAGTTAAGTATGTGAAATCATATTCGGGTTGTCTTGAAGGCTACTACATAGGGTGAGAGAGTGTATGAGACTTCTCTTACTCATTGTATATGTGGGATCCTAAGGGATGGTCCTAGTAGTGTTTTTTTAATATTATGAATATGTTGATAAAATATGAGTAATATTCATGTATTAAGCATGTCATGATGAGTATATGATAACATGTTGTAAGTATGAAGTGGGTTGCTTTTTTTTTATACTTATCCTTGGATAATATTATGGGGTTCAATCTTCGTAATTGCACAAAGATTGTTTGGGTGATCGACATGTTGGGTTCATATTATGTTGAATTGGCTTATTATGATTATTATATACACGAGTTGAATTAAATTTATAAAAAGCATGATTTTGACTAAATTGTCCTCTCTCATGCATTAATGATTTTTGTGTACAGGAGCCATACTTAGTACAAGTGGTTTCTAGTAACCTATATTCCTCCATTTTACCCAAACGCTTTAGGTTTGAGCCGTTGATATTTTTGTGGTCAATTTCATGGAAGACTTAAATCTTTTCCCAAGTCATTGGTGAGTCCTGATTTACGAGAGTGTTGCCAAGTTACAATCTAGCTAAGATGTTGCTTTTTTTTATAATTATTTATTCTTTCTTTTATCATTGAGACAATTAATGTAAGCCTATAATGGCGCATTTTGATGTATTTGACTATATCCAAACATTCATACTCTTGTAGATAGTTTATGTGAGAGAAGAGATTTTAGACAGTTATATAATTTGTTATTCTAAAAGAGGAGTCTATGTACACTTCGTATGTGAGGAGTACATCTAATCCATATACAATATATGATAAGTCTAAGTATATACTTCACTTTTAGTACTTTTAGAAAACAACGACGTCGGGTACGCCGAAGAGGTAATTTGGGTCGTAACACCTATACAATTCCTTCACAAACATCAAATATGTCCTTTAGAGTACCTACAACAATATTATTCCCATATCATTAATCAAATCCTTACCAAGAGTTACTCTAAGACTAAACTAAGTATGACAAGAAGAAAACACCCATACACCCTCTCCAATCCTACCTAATCAATCCTCAAAGCTACTCTACATTCAAAACTTTTCATTAACTGATCTTTACTTAATTCATTATTTTCATTAGACCATTTTGGACACATTCAACACTTAAGGACTTTCACATAATAGTCGTGGAGAAGATTTAGAAAACCTACATATTAATGTCGTCAAAGCCTACTCGTGCATTGTCTAGATAGCATCCCATTCAACTACCTAAACTTCATACGATGTATCCAACTTTAGTATGTATCCAATATTGTGAGAATAGGCAGTACCCGACATAGACCTTACTAGCTAGGCATGGAATCCGGAGTCATAACCTACTTCGATAAGGTTGTTATACTTGCCAATGTGAAAACTAGGAAACATCCCGTGTAGGGACATTGTTAAGGAATATCAAGGGTTTCTTTATACTATAGCCTCCTTCTTAACTAGAGCTACTACCCAAGCATACTCTCTCGTTCTAGTCTTTGTTCTCATAAAGTAATTCAATGAAGGAGCATATGAAGAGGTTTCATATCTTGTTCATAACCAAATCATAACACACCGTACCAAAGATGTCTCCTAGGGTTCCCTTAAAATTGTTAATAGGATAGCTCAATGACTTTCCTAAGGATTCTTTCATGACATTCCAGCCAACAAACCCTAAGTCCACCATTCACATGAAAAGGATATAATTACGACTTTTAACTACAAAGATATCATAATCATCTTTCTAAAGGGTTCCATATAAATGATCTTCTTTTCTATATTAAAGATCATATTCCATTCATACGTATACAATCATCTCAAAGGTACTTTAGCCTACAAATAAAGGATTCGTATTTGTATTCTTTATTGATCAAGTAAGGGATAAAACTCTACAAAAAAAAGACACACATAAATTCCATTATCACGTTACCATATAATCGAAGTAGACCATAAAGTTGACATAGTATACTCGTGAGTCACCCTACACACTTCTATAACCTCATCATTATAACTTATCATATGGTGCATATAATAAACTAAGAAGATTCACAATTCAACAGCAAGTCTATACACACAAGGCATCACTATAGCCCATCATAATAACTTATATTCACATAAGAGAACACATATAAGACTTCATGGATATACATAAATCGCATAGACCTTCACAACGATCACATAGCAAAGTTATACATGATTGTAACATAGTTCATAATGTAATGCCGACGAGGCCACATTGTTTCACTATTCATTATGTAATGCCAACGAGGCCAAAATATTCACAAGTATAACAGATAATCACCGCCACAAAAAGTTAATCATACCAAATATCATAATTGAAAAACCTATACTACAAAATATAGTAAGGGTTAGGTCAAAATACCACCAATCAAATCTTAACAACTCCAATCTTTAGCTAATTTAACCAATTAAATACACCAAGGCTCTTACCAATAGTGTTAGGCACCAATTCAATCCAATAATCACAATATATAATGATCCAAAATAATACAATATGAGTTCATCAATTTTGGACAACCTACATACAGTTCTAAGATAACTCTTTGATAATTCAATACCTAAAAGTAATCTACACAAGAATTCATTAGTGTAGAGACATTATCAAATGACTCATAATATAGTCAAAATAAGGAGTTCATGATTTTCATATCTTCATAGAGATTATATCCTTAAAACATTGCATTAACATCAATTCAAGCCTAAAATATTAAATCAAAACATATTATGCAAGAACCCATGACTATAATTCTAAATAGTAGATTTCATGGTTTTGCTCATCTTTGAAACCATTTGAAATTGACTCCTTCAATAAAAAAGTATTAAAAGATTAAAATCATACCTCAGTATAGGAGTAATACCAAAAAAATTGCTGGATAAATTGCTTGGAAATCATTCTTCTCCCTTGGATCTTCAAAGCTTCAAATATGGAATTTTGGAGAGAATGAATGGAGAGCTTTTCTTTTGAATTAAGGGTTTTGCTTTGATAGGTTAGTTTAGGGGTATAAAAAGTCTTATAGATAAGTAATACCCAAATTTAAAAAAATACAGCTGCACTAATTGGAAAATTTAACCAATTCAAATTTGACATTAAAAAAACGCGTCCAAAACTAGGAGTTCACTGCGCACCGTGGAGGCATTTTTGATTCTTGGTTCTTGAAAATTTTGAGGCAGAATGGTTTTTTATTTTCCAACGTCATATGGAGAAATTTCCCCTTCTCAGTGCAGTTTGTGCGATGCGCACACAGTGCCAATAGATTGCTGGCGCAGCAGCTTGCTTTGACCATGTTTGTGTCTTCCTAGGGGATCCCTAAGCTGGTCCCTGATGCGTCGTTCTTGGAAATTTCAACAATTTTCATATAGGAACCATTGATTCTCAATTGCACCCTCAAATGATCCATTAAAACTCCACAACAAAACATTACGACACACTAGTTAAACTTAGAGTAGTTTCAAGACGTTTGGACGTTCTTTAACGTTTGACCTCCAAGAAGTTCCAAACTTTCGACACTACCTATATACAATATTATTAAATATTTGAATTTTTTAAAACTTCATTACCTAAATTTTAGGATCTAGGTTCACTTAGTTGATTTTGAGGGGCATTACACCTAGCCTTTAGCTCATAAAAAACGTTTATTTTAGCAGCTTTATAGCTAGGACGGCTTGCTTGATCTTGGATATTCCCCTTTACATTACCCATTACTATGGGAAAGTATCTTACCTTATGGCCACTATTGATAAATCCAAACAAACTATCCGTTTCAATAAGACATTCACCACATGTTTCTTACCACAATTTCCACAAGTAGGTAACTCACTTGGTGATCACATCCCCTTCCCTTTAGGGACCTAGGGTTAGTACCCTATCACTATGAGACTTGGTGAACATAGAAGTAACTTGGTTGGAGAACCTTTTTTTGAACCTAGGCTTGTCTTTAATGTCAATCCTACCCTTTGAATTTCCTCATTCACAAGACCTTGCTTTTTAGTCTCCGTATTATTCTTCCTAAACTGACTTTCCTCAACTTGTTGAGCATACACCAAAAACAAACAAAGTTCCATGTTGTCATAAATCATTGTCGCACAACATTTTTCCTCAATCTCTTTGGGAACTCTTAATACATAACAACTTATTTCATTACTAGAATTTGAAACAAAAGAGGAAGCATACTTCGATAACTTGATGAATTTAAAGAAGTATTCCTTAACACTCATACCTCTTTGATTAAGGTTGATTGACTCCTCTAATTTATCCTCCCTTTTATCCCCTTGGAAGAACCTATAAGAAAGTCCCTCCTAAATATCTCCCATGTCATAGGACCCTCTCTTAAATCCGTATTATCCTTTTATTGTGTGTACTATATTTGAGCTACATCTTGGAGTTCATAGCCACCTTCTCACTAGAACTCACCACCATACCATAAAAGATCTTATACACCTCAAAAGGGAAGTCTTGGGGGTCTTCATCAACCTTATACCCACAATATAGTAATGTTCATCCTTGTGAAGTCCCTCAAACGAGAAGCCATGTACTAGTATTTAGGTTCAAAGAGGGTCCAACATCCCGATTTGCTTGATCCATCAAGGGTTAAACTTGAGTAGCTACGAATACTGCTTGATTAGTAAAATATTGTGTCAAAATTAGAAAAACCAACCTTATCTCTCCATCCGTCATAGCCGAAGGATTGACCAGAGCTTGGATACCCAAAAGAGTTTGCTTTGGAGGAGTAGCTTGATTGCATTGTGGGGGAGCTTGGTTGCCTTGGGGTGGATCTCCCACATTAGCAATCTATTCCTTAACTCTTCTCGTAGTTCCCCTTCTTTGATTCATAGACAATAAACACAACAAAAAGCTTAGATAAAAAGAATACATAAAATTAAGACTCTTTAGGAACGACATAGGAATACCAAGAAGATTAGAATTTCTTACACATCACATAGTCTCTCATTCATAAGTGTGGGGCGCTTCACAATTATGAACAACATCCTACATATATGTGGTTTTGGTGAGACATCAATCTTGAGTTGCTCAACCTTATGTCTGATGCAAATTTTTTTATGACCGGGGAGCACCCCCTAGACGTAACTATTGTTGTCATCCTCAAAGAGAACTTAGACTAGCCTTTAGCATATATCATGGCATATCATTGGTGAAGAAAATGCAAAAAAATAAAAAATTTATCATTGTGAAGTATACTGAAGACTTTCGCTTATCATATTTGGAGTTTACATACACTAATCGCTTATGAAATGTACATAGACATCTCGTTTTGAATATTCAATTCATATAAGTAGTCTAATACTTATTTATCCTACAACCATCTTAAGAAAATTATAAAGTTATGGCATAGCTTTTACAGTAGTAAAATATTCCATATATACGCTTAATACAATTTTCTCAAGAATAATGAAAAGACAAGTGGCTTTAGGAATAAGAATACTATTAATCTCAATAAGTTGTTCAATCTTCGAGCATTATGCAGTCATCAATAACTTGGGAAAAAGTCCAAGTCTTCTTTAAAATGGCTTTTTAGCACTTCAATGGCCGAAGCATAGATATTTGTAGAATCATAAGAAATATGGGTTAGTACATCCACTTGTACTGTGTATGGAAACAATGCACATAAAATATTTGAAGACATGCATTAAAGGAACCATTTCTTTAGAAACATGCTATCTCATTTTGTAAGCCTTTATTCATATACAAGAGAGCATTTACATGTCAAGGATCACAACAACATAAGAGATGTTTATTAACATAGAAAACTTCATCATAAAGTCATATCAACATTTCATGTTCAATAGTTCATATCATAAAACCATACAAGAACCTTACAAACAACGTCATCCCAATCCAAAAAATTGAATGGTCATGTGAAGCTGTATAACCCCAGATAATCAAGTAAAAAAGAAAAGAGATCATTAGTAATGCCTAGCTTTATATAACGTAACATCATGTGTAGTCATTATCATATAGAGAAATTTAGACAAATATCATGTTCATCAATGTAACCAACATCAAATAAGATCAAAGTTATACATTTATTGATATCATAATACATAAGAACAACCTCCTAGGACTCCTCTAAAACAAACTTTTACAATGCATAGGTAAAGTCCCATACTATCACCCATACTAAGTAGAACCCCTTCAGTGTACTAAATATTGTCCATCTTGATTACATTCATTCATTCATTTTACTTTAGTGTGCATTCGCCATAACCGGCACTAAACACTGTGATCTAAATATGAAATCCCGTGCCATGAAAACCAAACATCAAAATAAGGTTCTTTTCTTGCCAAGGTAGAACCATAAAATAAACATAGCATCATAGGTATATCAATTAGATTGTATTAATATGGGGGAAACATAGTTAAAGAACTATGGTATATACTATAAATTCATGTCTTCACGTTGCATCGTAGTCCTACCTTCCCACTTTGGAAGGGACACATCTCATATATAGTTCGCTAGATGCTAAGCTAAAGTATCTTTTTGAAATGCCTTTATGTCAATCTTAATCATCTATCTTTACATAGTCCATTAGTCTCTAACTTCTTTTATAAACATGATAATATCTAATAGGTTTTAGAATGAGAACTTACATTACAACCCATCACTAGTGAGAACAACATATCATAGTCATAGTATTAGGTACACAAGAGAATTATCATCAACCTTGGATCATTATACACTTAACATGATCTCAGAGTCAAACATTTATAATATTCCATAATAATAATTATCTCATCATATTCTTATTCTATTAACATAATCATACTTAAATTGAATATCATCATCTAGAATAAACAATCATTATTGAAGTAGAGAACTCATAATCATGAAAGATCTTACAAATAATTTCCAAAAACTCAATAAAGATCTTAACCTCAATAAATAAAAATAATAATACAATCACCATAATGATATTATAGTTCATTAAACAATAAAATAATCAATTCCAACAACCCTAATCATCTACAAGTCCAATTCATATCTAGGGTTAGGGAAAAGTGATTGATCATGAATATTTCATGGAAATTAGGTCAAAGACTAAAACTAAAATAATTAATAAATAAAAATCATAATATATCAATATTAATCAAATTAATTCAATATTAAATCGATTTGAAAGACAACTCACGAAATTGGATGAAAACTCATGTTTTTGACACCTTGGGAAGCCAATTTTTAAGAGCCTCTTGGGGAAAGAGATCCCATGTGTGTATAACTTCCATACCTTAAGATTCCTTTTAAAGTTATTTATAAAACATGAGTCTTAGATTCCTATAGAATATAGAACCTTGATATGAAATGGTGGTGTTGGAATAGAAAGAGTATGTACAGAGAAGTTGGAGAGAATTGGGTTTGGAAATAATGAGGTGTTGCTTTGGTTTAATAAGGGTTAACTCTTTTATAGTCCCCAACTGACTTAATTAAACACAAATTAACCCTTAAATAATTAATTAACTAATTAACCAACTAATTTACTTAACTAAAAAACATAATAGTGAAGTGAAGCTCACACCTAAGAATGCCCGTTGACGGGCCGTCAACCAGAACACAACGTCGTTCTAACTGTCTGTGGTTTTCGTTAAAGCGGTGAATTTGAGAAATTTTTAACAAATGGATAAGTCTTCACCATTAACAACCATCAAGGGGTCGTTTATCCATCGACGACTTGTCAATTTGTTTCGTCCTTTGCCACTGTCAAAGGTGAGTGTTGGGGTCAAATGTTGGGGGTTCTATCCAAGGACCTCTAGGGTGGTACTTGGGTATTCATACCAACATGTTTCGACCCTAAAAAACTATTATATATGTTTAACACCTTTACCAAATTTGACTAAATTCCAAGTCGTAAAATGCCTTGAAACATGAGAAGGCACACTAGCATGAACTTCACTAGTCCGTCGACGTCATTGTCCTTTCTTGACATTTTTGTTCTAAAAACTTTTAATTAATTTCAATATATAAATTGAGGCTTAGATAAATTTCTTGAAGTCTTAGTTTATCATGTGAGTCTCTAGACTAACTCTAAAACTCCGGAGTATTATGTTAGTCAACTATAAATACGTAATAAGACCCTAAACTAAGTTATTATCCCATTCATCTTAGAACTACAAAATTAGTCAACAAAAATCATCTCTTTAAATGTGAAGAAGAGGAAGAGGAAGATAAGGGAAGGGGAAACAACTAGGGTTAAAATTTACCATTGATTGAATATTTGTTTAGAGATGTTGAAAAGAATTATGTTAAGACTTATAATCTATGATCTCTCCCCCCCCCCCCCATCATAAAGCTTGCCCCAAATTATGGATTCAAAAACACAATTATAGCAAGGATTGTGATTCGATTGTGGGTATAGCTTGGGTATGATTCCATTCTAGTAGATACTACAGAATTATGATTTATTTAGCTTTGTTTCATGCTATGTTGATGATTTAATGTGATTTATATTGGAAATAGTAATCTAATAGATGAATGTGATCTTGTGGGCTTATTCCATTAGAGGTAAAGTTGAAGGTTCAGAGGTGATGATCCTAATTCAATGTGATGTGTAGTAACCGATCAAGGTAGGGTCATGTAATAATGAATTGAACTAGATTCTATTCTATATGATTTAACTTGACTTATAGATAAATATTTGAACATTTATCATCAACTGACACTATAATAACCTAGTAATGAAAGATGTAATAAAGTTACCTTGAAATCTAGGCATAAAGAAAAGTTTTACGAAAGAAACCTGAGAGTAAGGTTATGATCATAATATATAAGGATTTAGGGTGAAGCTTATTTGATTAACTATTGATGTATAAAATTTGAGAGTATAGTCTATTATAGAGTTGAAGTCTAATAGATTGGATTGTGGTGAAAGGCCTATACTCACTTAAAATACCTTATGAATTATTGATAGATGAATGATATTGAATCACTTAAGCATGGATTTATTGTCAAGAATATCCTTCCATGACAGATGGGTGGTAAGAAATTCTTAAAAAATAAACCTTGAGGTGTATGCTTTTACTCAAGTATATATTAAACATGAGAAGGAGTTTCACACAAGAGAAGGTCCGAGCTCCAAGTAGAAAGGAGAACCACACAATATTTATGTGAGGACTATCCAAGATGTAACACCCTAAAACGAACTAAGATGAACTAGAAATTCGTGATTTTTTTTTGAGTTTATTTTGTATTAAATGAGTTATAATACTTTCCTTAGGCAGTCTGTGAGGTGTTAATAAGTTTGGAGGTCAAATGTACAAGAACGTCTATGATGTTCGTAAGGTGTGTCTTAGAAAGTGTTTGTGTGTCTTGATGTGTTTAAATGTGTTTAACATGTTTGTTTTAATCTAAATTTATGTGGGATGTTCATAAGAACTATAAGACTATTTTTAGGGTTTTAATGTTTGTGTACAACCCCACCTAGGAAACACAAGGGGCGCTAGAGAAGGGCCCAAGACTAGGACCCAATACGGCCTTGGCATTGACTACAAACGAGACCAAACGACGGCCAGTGTTCCAATCTATAACCTGTCGACTTTCTCCATCGACTGGAACTACAAGAAATATATTGAATCGATCTATGTCCCAACAATCGACCCTCCACCAATGGGTCGTCGATGGAGAAACGATCCGTTGGTTGGACGTCTCTGAGGACAACCCAAAAGCTGTCACATTTTCCAGCTTTGGCTTGGGGTGTTTTGTAAACTCACCCTAAGTCTTTCATTACCGTAGGACCATTTTTTAGTTTTTTAGGGTATATTAAATTAGTTTTATTCCAAGACGTTTACAAGACCCCTCATTCAAATTATTCAAACTCTCTCTCTAAAGAAAAACTCTCTCAAAGTCACCATTAGAGCTATAACTCAAGGGAGAACTAGGAGGACTGGTTGGACGTGTTGCTTTATCAAAATCATTAGGTTCCCTTATCATTGAGGTATGATATTCATCTTTGAACCCTCTTCCATTCAAGTAGTCAATTCTAAAATATTTCAAAAAGGGTTTACAAATTCTATCTTCTTCTACTTTTGACTCCAAGCATGGGTCTTTTTGTAAAAGTGTTTTTGTGATCCAAATATATTTTTTCAAGCATTAATTTATAATTTTAATTTCAAAATCGTAATGAACTTATGTATATGCATATTTCAAGTTATAGCTTAAAGAGTGGGTAAATGAACAAGTTTGTGTTGGGTATGAGTTTTGGTTTCTTATGTTATTATTTTGATCTAGGCACTGCCCTAAGGGCCTTATTGTGATGAAATATTGACGAATTGTTTATAAGTGGTGATGACTTGGTTAAATGGTGAGTTTCATAGATTGAATAGTTCTTATTATAAATTGCTCTTGAATGGTATGGTCCACCTTCTTTGTGGCGGTGTTTACTTGATCTCTTTGGGTATATTTGTTATGTATTGTGAGTATGGCTTTGAAGTCCTAATGTTTGAATTAAAGTGATAAAGATGTTGATGCTTGTTGATATGTACTATGAAACATGAATTGAATATCTTTGTTAAATTACTCCTTCAAAAAGTAAGTGTATATGTTGAGCGTGCTTGTGTGTAAGAAATGATGAATTAATATGTAAGCATGTCCTGAATTTAATTTCATAAAAGTAATACTTTATGTGAAAGGTGTTCTCACAAGTACACAAACACACTTTGACTTAATGAATGAATGAAGTTAAAGAATTTAAATGAAAAGGGGAGTTTTGGGAGTGAGCACTCAATGTGAGTCGAGATAAAGTGTTTCGTAGAAAACTCACTACCTCCTGAGCGACATCTAATGCAAGTTGGAGGATAGATATCGATTGTGAGTTGAGATTGTGTGTCCAAAAGTTATCCTTTACCCTTATTATTAAATGTTTAAGACTACGTGGTGGAGTTATGCTAAGAACCGAGAGGATTTGAAGAAGGGGTGGTTGGACATTGTGAGTAGAGATTTTTTACCCAATGTAGCTCTTCAGATGAGTACTCCTTGTTAGTAGAGAGTAAATTACTTAGTAGCAATATTCTTATACCTTAACTATGTGTACGCATAGGTGTAGCTATTGGAAAAGCCATGTAAAAGCTAAGAGAACGAACCCATCCTAGGCAAGTGGGCAACCCTCATGCGATAAGGGTTGTATCGAGATTCCATATTTGGCTCTCATGGTCTATGTCGGTTAAGTTTATTCCCCCACAAAAGATTGAATGAACTTAGTCTCCTAAAAGAACGTACTACTAGGGTAGGTGGTGGTATGAACACTATCTATCCATTGACCTTCCGAAAGGGGAGTCCTTGTGGGTTCTATCATGTGTTGTCAAAGATGTTACATAAGGTAAGGTATAATGTTAATGAATATGTTAAAAATGTATTTGAGTTAGAAATTATGAGTGACGAATATAGATTTCTCAATCCAAGGGAATCCTGAAAGAGCACTATGTGGGAGTAGTAGTATGGGATGCTACTCTCACATTGCACTTTGTATAAATTAAGTCCTATTGAAGAAGAGTAATTAAATAAAATCAATCTTTTATATATGTCTTTAAAATACCTACAGAAGAGTGTGGACATGATTTATGGAGTAGGTAAGCCTATGGTTGGTAATCTTAAGGATCGCTTTGGTCTGTCTTGCAAGGGTGCATGGGCGGTACCTTATTGTCTTACCTTAGAGAGTCTTAGGATAACTTGGTGTCACGACCCAAAACGGGGCCGCGACTGGCACCCACATTTATTCTCCTATGTGAGCGAACCAACCCATATAAACCTTAACATTTCAATTATATAACAACAGAAAATAATGCGGAAGACTTAAACTCATTATTGAAAACAATTCAAAACTATTATTATTATCCCCAAAATCTGGAAGTCATCATCACAAGAACATCTATCTCAAATTACTAAACTAGGAATGTCTAAGAAGCTAAAAATACATAAAAGCTAGTCCATGCCGGAAGTTCAAGGCATCAAGACTTGAAGAAGAAGATCCAGTCCAAGCTAGAAGCGTTAGCTCACCCTGAAGATCCGGTGTGACGAAGACTGGCTTGATTTATTGCTGAGTTGAAGTTGACGGAACGTTTGCTGCATTCGACAAATAACAAAGAAGAAAACATAAAAGTAGGGGGTCAGTACAACCACAAGTACTGAGTAGATATCATCGGCCAACTCAAAATAGAAGATAATATATATCAAGTAATATTATAAAATCAACTATGATGCTTAACATGTAGCACAACAATTACTATTTCATTAACAATTTCCACTAAATTCACACATGAGGACTCAAGCCTCAATACCATACTCATTTGGGAATTGGGTTCATTAGATTGAGTATATTCATTATCTTTCAAGATTCATTATCTTTCTTCCCCTTGTGTCGGTACGTGACACTCCGCTCCATATACTATCCTGGTGTCGGAACGTGACACTCCGATCCATATTCTATCCTGGTGCCGGAATGTGGCACTCCGATCCTCATTCTATCCTCGTACCGGAACGTGGCACCCGATCCATATTCTATCCTGGTGTCGGAACGTGACACTCCGATCCTCATTTTATCCTGGTATCGGAACGTGGCACCCGATCCCCTAATTCATCAAGCCTTCTTTTACACTAAGGCATCATCATTAACAAGTGAACTAGGGTTTCTTTCAAGATATTAGGATTCAATAGCTTCGTCATGCTTAGTTTATCACAATTTTATATATATCATATTCATACAAGCATACAATTAAGCACATAGTAGGGTTTACAATACTATCAACACATATCATTCACTATTAAGAGTTTACTACAAGTAGCATGAAAACCATAACCTACCTCCACCGAAGAATTGGAATCAACAAGCAATTTCCCAAGCCTTGTGTTCTTCCTCTTCGATCGATTCCTCTCTCTCTATCTTTGTTCATTCTGTTTTCTTTTATTCAAACCCTCTTTCTTTTACCCTAATTAACATATAATTTAATGTAAAGGGTGGCAATAATACCCCACTAATTAATCCAAAGTTACCTCTTTTATCCCTCAAGAATTTGAGTTATTAATATAACCCCACGAAATCTGTAATTAAGGAAAGAATAGTCCAAAATGTCCCTTAAAACTTAACCAGAAATCCGACTCCAACTGGGATTACACAACCTGTGACGGGCCGTCGTGCCTGCGATGGTCCGTCACGCAGGTCGTCGCAGCCTCTTAGAACTCAAGTGGACTGTGACGGTCCGTCACACCTGTGACGGTCCGTCACACCTGTGACGGTCCGTCCTACAAGTTCGTTACGAAGTCCAGAGAGTCGATTTTCAGTACCCAATTTCAGAATTTCTAAGTATATTGAAACGAGACCCTGCGACGGTCCGTCGTGCCTGTGACGACCCGTCGGGGGTTTCGTCGTTTCAGCAAATTTTCCAGAAATAAAATCTGCTGCTCAAAACGACTAAATAGGTCGTTACACTTGGTCAGGGATGAGAAATCAATTCACATTGCTTGGAATGAATAATTCACTCTAAAGTGTCACTATTCCACTGTAACATTTCTTATTGTTACTGCAATGTCTCCTTTAGTTCTAAATATATGGTATTATTTTATTATGTTCTAGATGATGATTCTTATACTATTTCAACACTTAAATCATGAAGATTTAATTCATTTTGCATGAAAACTTTTTTTACTAAAATGTCTCTTTTTGCATAGTTTTACATATGTCATACTTAGTACATTGTCTTGCGCTAACCCCATTTGTTTCTATACTTAATAAGTATAGGTCGGGGTGAAGTTTGAAGATTGGAAGTCAAGTTTGGGAAAGATTCTATCAAAACAAATTATGTTCTCATATATCCGAGGGCATAGTTTTATTTCCTTAGTTTCTCTCTTTAAGACTTAATGTGTATTTCTTTTAAATGTAAAGGGTCGTGCCCCTATGATTATTTCTGTCATGTCTTTAAGGTTTCTTATGAAGAAGAGATTATTCCTTAGATTTTATTACAATTGGTCATTTTATTAATTTATTCTTAAAAAGTTTTAAGTTTCATATGACTTTTCACGTCGTAAGTAATAAATGACCGCTAAGGCTTGTAAAAGACCTCCGAAAGGTCATGTACGGAGTTTTTCGGACCCATGTGTGCTCCCTAACATCTAGGGGGTACTTTTAGGTAGTAACACAAGATAAAGGAGCAACTCTTATGTAGTATAGTGTGATTTTTCTCAAAGTTAGGTCTCATGATATAGGATCCTTCACATGATTTGAGATATCGCTTCAAATAGCAATTTCCATATATAATGAACTAAGAAATTCTTGAGAAACATCTCGTAGTGCTCAAAAGCATAATTGATCTAAGACTTGAATAAGAAATTAACTCATACTGATTAAAATAATAAGTTGACCTCGACAATCGGTAAGGTTGTATATTATAGGGTCCATGTGAAGAAGGAACATAGGCATACTTAAAAAGGAGTACCTCATAGTGTTCTATGGTTTAAAGAGAAATGAACTAAGATATCCATAAGAGGGTACCTCATAGTGTTATAAAGCTAAACAGAGGAACTAGGTTCAAAATAATGATGTACTAGTATGAATACCTAAAAGTAGTACTTAGTATGAGTAGTTTTATGGGGTTCTATTCATGCACTGAAAAAGTATGACTTAGGTTTACTAATGAAAAGATGTGAGATCTTATGGTGAAATAGATCCCACCGCAATATATATTTGACTAAAGGTGAGATATTCCATTACTTTTGAGAAGTTAAGTTTATAGTGAGGCCAAAGGAGGGTGGATATGAATAAGAGAACTTCAAGATTATATTTATTGTGAAGAGTAGTATTGGATTCCTTTCATGCATTTCACAATTGTGCTTTGAGGCTACATAGAAGTATGTTTCCCTTATGTTATAGAAAATCTTAGAGGTTTCACAATGCATCTATACTTTTACTAATATTACCAAAAAGGGATACTTCTCTTGGGTGGTTAAGGATGATAATCTTTCTTTACACATGTATGTTTTAGATGTTACTTGAGAGTGGTGCTATTATTGTATAGATCACTCTGAGTAACTGATGCTTATAATATAATGAATTATTTCCTATGATTATAAACTATGTATTGTGTCAATTATGATTATTTGATGCTTATGTCTTATATTATTCTATGATTATGTAAACCACTATGATTGTGATGATTATGTTATGACTATGTGATTATGTCTTATGCTTCTGTCTTACCATTTGCTATTTCTTATTATTTTGCGCTAGCTTTCATATTTGGTAAATATTATATAAAAACATATTTCTACATTCTAATCAAATGCTGGGGTTCGGTGTTTGAGTTTCTTTGAAAGGCTAGGTTTGCAATGATCAAGAAGATCTGAAGAATTGGCTAGTCATAGCTTCGAGGACAAACCCTTATTTCCTTTATGTTATATCTTTATTATTATATTTTATATGGGCTTCCCAAGACTTTATTTGAAGAGTTCAATAGATGGTTTGAGACAAAGAGTATAGAAACACTTCCTCTTGGTTTTATTAAATGTGACATGGATTGTAAATGTTTTATGTTGTTCCCTAATTCTATTTTTATTTATTATATTATGATTCTAAGGGTTTTGATGACACCTTGGTGGTCGAGTACGCTGTGTTACGTCTAGGGGGTGCCCATGGTTCGTGAAGAACTTTTTATGAGAGACGTAGGTTTAGAATGGTTCTAGGATTGTTTTAATCCATGTCTATTAGATTCTTATTTATAAATATGGAGCACTTCATATTTACAATAGGATGTTATTGTATTCGTTCGAAAAGTCTCACTTCTTCATTCTTGTAGTCTAGCAATAGAGTTTGGGTTTACTGGGCCCTTCTTCTAATCTTTTCCCATAGCTTCTTAGGGTATGTCTAATACAACGGACAATGCTAGGAGAGAATAGGAAGACAATGTGGAACAAGAGGTTTCCCCATAAGTTCCTCCACAAGTTTCACGACCGGGGAGCACTTCTTAGATGTAACATTGCGTACTTGACCTCTAAGAGGTCTTATACAAGCCTATAGTTATCATTCATCGCATTGTCATAAGAAATTTGGCGGAAAATTAAAAACATTAATAGCACATCATTTGCTAGAACATCACTGTATTATATATAAAAATCTCATAAAAAATAGTTAGACTTTATGTCTCTTCTACCATCTTAGACTCAACATTATTAAAGTAGATTAGGGACATGACCCTTTTATCATGAAACAATAACTAAGCTAATACATAATGTTAATAATAACTTAACATGAGACATCCTTGAATCTTAAGGATTCCTTTCTTTAAACTTGGGAAACCATCCAATCCCTTCAGTTTAAGAACATCCTTTTGCCATCACCACCTTCACTTTGTGTAAAAAGATGAAGAAGAATGGTGTTAGTACAACCATGCAAAATGCATGGAAACCATGCAAAAACATACCAAGCATCATGCCTTTTGTGAAACTTCATAAAACATGATACAATAATAATCATACAACTCAAGTACTTCATATAGACATGTACAATGGTCATAGAATCACATAAATACATATATTGCATTTAAGGCACACCTTGCATTTCATTCACAGTAACATTCTCTTACCTTATCTCCTTAACTTCCCAAGTAACCCTCTAGTGATACTTGGTGCAATGCATGAACAGTGTCCCATCGACCATCCCCACTCAAACATAAACTTAAGGCCAAACATTCAAACAAACTTCATTAACCCAACACGTACAATTATAGAAGCATTTAATATAATAAGACATATACCTCACATTTGAGATCACATACTTTATGGACCACATAAAAGAACTCATTAGAAGAAATGACATATAAGTCAAGATTTGCAATATCATCATATGAAGAAAAAATTCAACACTAACCTACATTAACTTCATTTCATATAAAACATCATAAGACTTTATCACTTACTTCACATATCAACATGACAAGAAGGTACAACTTCATACACATTAGGTAGAATCCTCATCATAATATAAATGAGACAAACATTATGCATATAAGGTAAGACCTCATTATACAAACACAATAGAACTCATACCATGCATATTATCATGACAAGTGTACCAATCCTATAATGTCATGCACAAGAACGCAAACACAATCGTATACATATAAAACACCTTCCTAGAACATTCTCAAATATCTAGTAGTGTAATGGATATGTAATTTCATTATGATCACCTATCCTACGAAATTTCCCTTAGGTTATCCTAGTTAGGTCTCCTTACTTAACATCCATTTTCCATTTTACATTAGGGAATCTATAGCACTAACCTACGTTAACATCATGGGTGCTTGTAACGACCCTAAAAATAATATAGGTCAAACTAGAGTTTCACGTGCGTTTCATGAGTTCTTAATGTATTAGAATAAATAATTTTAGTGTTTGAGGTCCGGTTGGTAAGTTTGAAAGTCAAACGTTAAGGGACGACCAAGACGTTCGGAAACTAGCATTTTGTGTATTGTATAGAGTCTAAAATAAGTATGGATGACTCGAAAACCTAAAGAGACATGGTTAGGATCAAAATCTCCGGTTACGAATCCCCATGGAACACCTTAAGGGTCCTTAAGGAGGACCCAAACATTGCCCAAGCAAGCTTCCCAAGGAAGTGAGGTTTTGCACATTGGTTAAACATATATACGTCGCTGACCTACTCCAGCATAGGCCAAAATATTTCTTACACGTGGCGGACGTGTAGTGCACCCCAGTGTAAAAAAATAATTCCAATAACTTGTGGGAACAACTCTGTGACTCTGACTTGTTCCACGATGGTAATTCCCAAAATCAAAGTGAAGTTCGACTTCTCTAAAATGGTCCTTTTAATGTGCGGGTGTTTTAGGTATTTTGGGAGTTTGTTGTATATTTATTTTAGGTCATTATACACCTATTTACTTAACCAAAAACGCCAGACCCCTCAATTAGAAACTAACAATTTTAATACACTCAAAAGTTCTTCCATCCCATAGTCTCTCTCAAATTTCATTGTAGCTAGTTCTCAAGGTTGAGCTAGGGTTGAAGGTTTAGAACATTTTCTTCACCATATATTGTGGTATTATCCATATTAAGGAATGGTATTTTATCCTTGACTCTTCTTTTATGAAATGATCCAATTAAATGACTTTATATAGAAGGGTATTTAAGCTCAAAACTCTTCTAGTTTTGACTCTAAGCATGGGTCTTGCATGAAAACAATTTAATGAATGTAATATGATATTATTCAATGTTAGTCTATTATTTTAATGTTAAAAACACAATAAACCATGCTCTTTCAATATCTCAACTTTTGTCTTATGAAGTGGGTTTAATATACAAGATTAGATAATGTTCGAACTATGGTTTTCCTTAAGTTATATTATGACTACCAACTACCTTAAAAATTTTTATTAAGATAAATTAGTGGTGATATTGAGAGATGGTGGCAAAGGTTTGGATGAACGACAACTTGTCCTAATCTTGTTTAGTTCTTATTATGGTATGATCTTTAGTTGTACAGTCCACCTTTGGTGGTGGTGTTTCCTTGAAGTATGTGAATATATGTATATTGTGATTTATTGACTTGAAGGAATAGTATGTGAATTGATCTGGTGATGTTGATGTATATGCATGATGTGTTTTAAGAAGTTGAAAATGTATATCTTAATGATGTTACGTTTAAATGATGTTTATGTCTATGTGAAGCATGCTAGTGTGTGAAGTAAGATGAATGTGTGTATGACAATGTATAGAAGCCAATGTTATGATTTATGAAAATTATGTGGAAGGTGTACTCACATGTACTCACAAGCACACTTTGTGTAAAGTTGTGAATGACATAGGTGATTTGCAGGGTAGACACTATTCGTGCATTGAGATGAAGTGTAAAGACAATCCTTGTTATTCCTATAGTATAAAAAGGGGGATATTTGGGTGAACACTCTTCCTTAGTTTAGATGAATAGAGTAGTACAAACATCACTATTCCCTATGAGCTTTCTAAGATAGGTTGGAGGTTGATACCTTTGTAGTTCAGATGTGGTATTCAAAAGTAACCTCTAGGGATAAGTACCCTTTGTTAGTGAGATATAGTACTAAATAGTTATCCCTTAACCTATAGTCTATTAATGTTTAAGACTCCGTAGGGGATTTCTGTTTAGCACCGAGATAATTTGAAGATGGGTTGGGTACACTTCTTTAGTAGAGATGTTGTATCAAATGTACTTATTCATATGAGTATTCCTCGTTATTAAACAATGACATACCCAGTAGCGATCTCTTTATCCATTAACTATGCGCCAGGGTTGGTGTAGCTATTGGATAATCCATGTAAAGGCTAACGACTTTGACCCTAACTTAGGAATGTAGGGATCTCTCATCCGGTAGGGGTTACTACTGGGATTCCATGTCTAGCTCTGATTGTGGATGTCGTTTAAAGCTAGACCCCACAAGTGAATATAAATGAAATAATTCTTCTTAAGGGCATATTACTTAGGGTAGGTGGTGGAATGGGATGCTATATATCCATTGCAAAAGTAGATATTTGGAGGAAATCTTTTGTTTGTCCTCATATTAAAATGTAAGAATGGGTCATTAAATATTGTCATGAAAGAAATGTGACTTTATATGTAATGTTAATGAAGCATGTTTATATAATGACTTGTATGATGGAAGCTTATTATATGATGATTGTGATGTGCCTAGTCTAAGGATATTCCTATGGAGAACTAAGTGGAAATATTAGTATGGGATGGTACGTTCACATTGCGCTAAGTGTAACTTTGGGTTATCTTGGAGGATGGTTTTATGTAAATTTCCTAAGTTTCTGTATGTTCCTATAATATCTTTAGTGTTGAATGTTGACTTGTAAAATGAAATAAAATATACTTATCTTTACTAGTCTTAAGGATCTCTTAGATATGTATTAGAGAGATTGTATGGGCGACCTCTTCATGTCCTACTTAAGTGAGTCTTAGGATAACTATGGGTAGGTAAGTTCATGTGGAAAATGGTCTATTGTGAATGTGAGTATATGTTGACGTCTACAGGAGTCGTTCTTCATGTGATGCATGGTGAATATATTAATCTTTATAATTTGTTTCATGAAGGCTTTTATAATAATTGCATATTTGTATGATTCTAATAAATTGTCCCTTTTGCATGATTTTCCTAATGCCATACTTTAACAATGTTTGTATTAACCACATACATTTCTACACTCTATAAGTACAGGTTGAAGGCAAGTGAAGGTTCTTAGAAGGCTAAGATTTGAACGTTGACCCTCAAGATTTAGTATGTCCCCATACTTGAGTACATAGTCTTTGCTTATTTCGTTTCTGTTTTAGATTTTTATAAAACTATTTACGTATTTCATTCAATGTAAAGGGTCGTGCCCAAAAGATATTTCAGATGTATCTTCAAGTTGTCTTGTGACAATCAGAATTATTCTGTAGTATTGTATAATTCATATTTCTTATTAGTATTATTCTGAAAAGTTTTAAATTCCGCACTAATTTTCATGCTTTACGTAATGAATGATAGACGAGAGGCTTGTGCAAGACATCAGTGAGGTCAAACACACCTTGTGATGACTCAAGAGTGCTCTAACTTATAGGGTGTATTCTGGGTCGTTATAGTGCTAAACATGGAATTTAGTGTCATCTTACCACACTATATAGTCTATCTTACTTGCAATAGTAGGATGAGAATATCATGTTGTCATATTACGTGGATCCATTAGGTAGGTCTATAAGACAACATAGTTTTTGGAACATGGAGGTATATATGGAAACCCTCTTTATGAGAATTAGGCTTTGAAGTGAGCCACCTCGTGAGGACTATCGTGAACGATACTTCCCTTTGGGAAGGGGCACCACTCATCTCTAAGTTTAGTCTTTGCTACGCTAACTTCCCTTTATTGAAAAACCGTTAGTAACATTACTTTATAAAAATAGTCTTTAGGAGATAAACCCCTCATATGCACAACTCATAGGTTATAGATTAGGAATCATCAACCTTATTCCTGTGAGAAAGCCATTCCAATGGACATAGCACATTCAAGCACAACCTAGTTTAGAGTACAATTGAGCAAACCTTTCAAGAGACCTTACCTTATAAGATTATCATAAATGCTTCATTCATACATTTCATGTGTGCGTGTACATGTATGTGAGAAGGCCTTTCACATAGACACTCTTTGACCACACATGTTCATATTTCACTTAATTCATGAATAAGTGTATAGGATTCCATATATGAGCAACCCTTTCATATAAAAAATTTAGACGGTAAAAATATTCTTACATCATAATCTCATATACTTGACATTATAGCATATACTTCATATTCAAAATATAATCAAGCATTCATACTCATGTACATATAGTAATAACCTAGAAAATATCCTATGAAGGTACACATGTGCAATGCATAGTCAAGGTCCCATACCCTTTTCCTTACTAGTACACCTCTCAAGTAATCCTAATTAACATATACTATCATACTTTGATGAACATATACTACACATACATAGTAGCGGACATTAGGTGCATATGGGAGCAATCCTTTCATTAGGTACCTTTAATCTATCCTACTCCTTAGCATAAATGAGTTGTGGGTGTACATTAATCAACATGATCACATAATGCCAACAATACAAACATTGATGCAGACACCTTAGAAAGGTCAAAATACACATTGAAGCATATACCACACACCACATTATAGAATAAGAGAAAAAACATGATTAACATTGCATTATAGACTCATAACAATATCTAAGATCCCAGATTCATAAAGGGGTACATAGTTAGATGTCATTTACCATTATAACTTCATCAATGTCTGCACAGATAACATACCTAACCTAAAAACTTCATTCAATTGTAGAATACACCATTAACACGCCTACTAGATTAAGAGAGTAGGTGCGCTACTTCATAGGAGTGATCATCATAATCACACTCCATAATTCACACACACGGTTTAAAGGATATGATAATAACATATAGAGATTTATAAGAAAGTAAAAACATCCACCATAATTGGACCATACCACATAATCCCGTTCAAGGCCAACCTACCATCAATATTATACCACGTATAAGGACCATACCGATTCTCTGTGCTTTGAATATCATTGATCAATTATCAATAATTCAGCATAAGTTTGATGAAAAACAGTATCTATAATAAATTCAACATAATTGAACCATACTACTAATAACCTATATAGATATCACAATGCCCACAATATAAGCTAAATTGAGATATTCGGAGGATGTGTAATAGTCCAAAAGTCTCTGACGCATCTAGAGCCTTAAATGATTGTCTAAGGGTTAGGAAACTGTTATAAGGTAAAAACTAATCAACATATGTCATTAGGAAAATTTTAGAATCATAACGTCAATGAACGTCCATGACATTCGGAAACTAGTTGAGGAGGTGCTAGTGTTATTTGGCCTATTTGACTAGGTTTCAGGATTCAGAATTTGAAGGAATTTGGTAGCAAGGTTTCCAATAAGTGTTGGTGTTGTTTTATATTCGAACGTTTGGGTACGACCGCCCTAGGTCAAACCAAGGGTCGTAGAATTGGACTCTTTCCATTTGGTAAAAAGCTGTGAATTCGACAGTACTCATGTACGACCATAGTGGACGAGGCGTAGTTGGATCAAACAGGAGTCGATGCCTCCATGGACAACCAATTATCATTTTTGTCCAAGGGTCCATTTTCACAAATCTTTTTCGCAAATCACGGATGTACAAGATGGAGGGGGTAGGGGCGTAGGTTGACCTATGAACCGTAGATTGATGTCTCGTAGGTTCTCCAACTATTTTCTTGGTACGTTTAAGGTTAGATTATCAAATAAATAAGGTGGTTAGTTAATTAGTTACGTGTAAAGGGAGGTCTAATTAATCTATTTAATGACCTATATAAGGACCCCAATCTAATTAAGATAACCTAACTCTCATAATATGCAAAACCCAATTGCTCTTGCTTGTCTTTTCTTCCTCTCCCCCAAAGGAAATACATAGTATGCAAAGTCAAGGACAGTTCTAGGGATGCAAATATAATGTTTTCTCCATCAATATTAATAAATTAACAAGGTATGAGAATCTTTCACCTTTGGGATTCCTTTTAAGAGGGTTCTTCCAAAATTGATTTCAAAAAGTTTAGTTATGATTTAATTATGACTCCTTTTGGTTATGATTCCTTTCACGTTTCACTAAATTGATCTTATAACCTGCTTTTTATGACTCCTTTTGTTTAGGTGTAGATTAACATGTATTATGATTCAATCATACTACCTCATGATGAATTGACCTAGTTTGTGGAAAATTACCTTTTCCACTTTAACCCTAGGTTGTCATCTTGAATTGAATTATCTAGTAATGGTTCAATTGAATTCATTAATGTATGAATGACTATATTATGATGTTGTTATTCAAAATTATGAGTAAATTGTTGTTGGTTTATGGTAAGATTATGATGATAGGTTTGGAAGAGGAAGAGTTAAGATTTTGTGATCTTCACACCCTAACTCTATTGTGATGACTTATACCTAATGATATTGATTAAATTTAAGTGTATGTATTGTTATTCGATTAACTACAATGATTTGATGTTGGTATTTAAATGTCTTATCTTATGATTTGTGATATCATGTTAAGGTTTTAATGATATAGGGACGATGTGGATTTATTTGTGTGCATTACTATGATACGGTATATGGTGTTCATCTAACTATAAGTAATGTATTGAAAGGTGATTCTCATGAAATTCCTAATGAGCTAATTATGATAAAATGCAAGGAGCCGTCTCCTATGACCTAAACTATGTTTTGATTATTAATGAAAGATATTTCAAAAAGTACTCTAGCTTATCATAGAGCGCACTAGAATTGAGGAGTGTCCCTTCCCAAGTAGGTAAGGTAGGTTTAATAATGTGCTCATGAGATTAGAGACTACAATCCCTAAGGACATAACGAGTGTCCCAACTACATCTCATAATTCTTGCACTATGTTGTCTCCACAAGAATACTAGTTAGTGGATCCATCTAGATATTATGTTCATGTTTGATTCTACTTTGGCCGGTAGAACACCTCCTATTTGTGTATGGTTTTACAACACCAGATTCCACATTTTGCTGTTGTCGTCTATATCGTTTAAGGTAAGTGTTCGCAAAAGTATAATGAAGCAATAAAGTAAACACAAACTTGGGTGACTAAAGATCTTTGACTAAGCCTTGGTAGGGGTATTGGACTCTACCTAAGCCTTTAACAAATACTCCCTGAGGGAAGTCATAGAGGGTTGTTGTTGTGTTTCCATAGTGTATATGTTATGCATATATTGAATTGACATGTTACTAACTCTATATGATTTTAGTTTCTCTTATGAGCATGATGTTGATCTATATTGCTAAAGTATGATGGTGGTTACTTTAGATGTTATGCTAAGTGAAGTTAGGTATTGCCTATGGTCCTTTGTGTTGGTTTACATGACTAAGTGAGTTAAGGTTTCTTGCTTGGTCATTTTACTTGTAGAATTGATAAGGGGTTATCGGTAAATTTTCTTGTATATGTTCAAAAGTTATAAAGTTCTTATTTGTGCCTTGTATTTATAATACTGTGTTGAGGTTATTTGGCTATACACATGTTGACTTGACCTAGTATTGTTGGTTATATGTTGAATATGGTATTACATTGAGGTTTAATTGGTTATTTGTTTAGATGGTTCCTAATTATGCACAAAGTGGGGTTTACAGTAAGATTCATGTTTTGAACAAATGTCCCTTTTCATGCATGATTTTATGTGTATGTGCATTTTTTCCATGCTTAGTACAAGTGATGTGCTATCCCCTAGTTTCTCCCATTTCCCAAACATTTTTAGGTTTCGGTCGTTCATGAGGTGGAGTCAATTTGAAGAAGACTTGGATCCTCGTTCTCCAAGTTTGGTAGGTCGTCACTACTTTGAGAACAATTCCACTTTATAGCATTGGATGTTAATTAGTCTTAAAGACACATTGTTCATTTCCTCTCATATGAGTACTAAGATTGTATAGCCTATATGTAGATTTTATTGTATTGATTTATGGGCAATGCCCAATTGTTATACTCTTGTTTAGATGGTTATGATATAAGATACCCGTCTTAATACTATATTTTATCTTATATATATGTGTGACATATGTCACACCCAGGTCATAAACCTAGATGAGACCGGTATCTTTAACCTCTCAGAGGTCGCGGGCCAGATTCATCTTAGCTTTCATTACAATCATATAGTTAAATTTAGCGGAAATTCTAAAACATATTAAATTTACTGATGTGTACTTTGACATCATATAATTCTTGCTTAAGTGTGAGATACTAACAACTCAAATAAACAACCATCTAGTAACAGATTGAACAATTGAATGGAAGAATTCATAATATCATTAATAGTTACCATACCGACCTTAACACAGAATCTTGAAAAAATGTTTGAAAGGAAACGCTAGGGACAACATCCACTAGCTATGTATAATCTAATAAACCTAAGAAATAAATCGTCGGCATCATTGAATTAAAGAGGACCTACCAAAGTCTGGAGGAACTAGTCCAAACAGCTTCAACTGATCTTCAATCTTCTTCAAAGACCTGCGCCTATAAAGATAGTAATTGTATATGTGTTAGTACACGCTTGTACTAAGTATGGGCGTATGCCCATAAACACATAAGAACTATACATGATCAAAGAAAAAGGGCTTCCTATAACAGCATGCCATTTTTTGGAAAGTAAAGTAACTTTATTTTACTAATGAGATATTTATGAATCATGCTATGAACAGGACACATTTTTATTTATATAGAGAAAATAACTCATTTTCCATATGAACATATAACCTTGGAATCATGAACATAATTTTAGAAAAATTTAAGAAATTTTTTTTAATTTTGCTCCCCTTAGGTCGAGAGCTTCCTCTTCGAGACTTATTTTATTTTTCAGTCTTTTGTTCTTTTTGTTGTGTAGTTCAATGATATCCTTTGATCATATGTTTTACTAACGAGTGGAATGATTCATTTTATTCCCATTGGTAGAATTAATCGAGTAAGATATCCAAAGGACTAATGATATTATTTTACTACCGTACTAGCAAGTTGTTCTTTGCATTATTGTTTAATTGGGCATGAAGTCTTTATAAGCCAATATTTATTGGCTATGCCTATTCTTCAATCATTTTCATAATATAAAGATGTTGGGGCATATATTCATTCTCCAATTGATGAGTTATTATGTTTGTTCCCTTTATGCGCATAAGCCAACAATTGTTAAAACTTCATTCTTATCAAACATTTATGATTTGGTATACTTATGTTTTTGCTTATTTAGATCACTTTGAACTTATATTTTTTCTTCTTTGATATAAGGTTCACATTGAACATGCTACGTTGACTTAGGATATTCTTTTAAGACTTTCTTTGGGATCATTTTGTGCAATGACTAAGAATGACTTATATTATTACTTAGTATAACCTCACCAATTGTTCATATTATTTCCACACCCCTCATCTCCGAAGTACTTTCTTTCTTTCTTTCTTAAATAAATCTTTAGCATTTAATCGACATAGATCATGTGAGCTAACGTGAAATCCAGTGTCTTCACAACACTTTTAAAAGAGGTGGTTCACCAGCCAAAGTAAAACCGAATACTTCCTAGCTCTCTTAGGTGGATCCAATATCTAGTAACCTATGCTAGAGATATAGTTCAAAGAGTAGGAGAATTTTGATAACCTTATCCACCTTGGTGATAGTGTCATCTCATGAGGGTTACGTGTATTTGCACAAGCTCATTACTAGTCTATCGGTGGTTAGATCAATTTGTTATACTTTAGAACTTTTAGAGTTGACTCATACACTATAGAAGCTTGCTTCTAGTATGAGGTATTCTTAGATCAATGTATGACTTGTCATCCCTTTCTATATTTGATGAAACTGAACTTAAATCTTACATTATCATTATGGTATGACTGAGAGTTGTCTCACGATTTCTAAAGCCCTCTTATTTGAGTATCTTTAACATAATAGCTCAGGTGCAAGTGAGACTTTCTCACTTCCTTTAACACCAAATTCTAGGTCAATTTCATAACTCATAAGCTTTTAGATATTTCATCACTCACCTTATCTTGTTCAATTGTACCATTCTTTATGAAAGTTATAATGACTTATTCAATGTGCTACTATGGTCAGAGCTCATTTACATAGGGTGTGTTGGGACTTGTCCCAATCATTTGCATGCCATAGGTAATGAGTTCATTGAGTTACATCTTCTCAAGTCAAACTTTAACATTTATTTGGCCTTATAAGAAACATCATTATTTACATTGGCCATAGAAGATTTGTATTATTTAGTCATTGGCCAATTCTATTACATATTTTTGAAATAATACTGCTCTCCTGTTTATTGCATAAACCAAACTTTCACCAAACACTTGTCATGATATTATAACTCACCAAGTCAATTATATTCATGTATATAATATAGTAATCTTATCATTTTAAGCGATCCATGTTTTAACATTTGATTAGCTTATAAGAACAATTCAGTGCTTACTATGGCAAAGCTATATAGTTTATTTGGCATTGAATATTCATTAACTAGCTTTAATTTGCATTAATATTTCTCCTTGGAAACATTGCATTCCAAACACATACAAACATATTCTACTGTAAACACACACAATAATCGAAAATTTCATCACTTTTAACAGCAACTGAATGTCATAAAAACTTATAACAATTTCATCTTCTCGAACACAATTAGGCATTACAACATTTCTTTTCTCAGGTATGTGATACTCAAATAATACGGATCTAACCTAAAGGTCTCATTCGACATTATCAAATTAAAGAAGCCTACACATATTTATCAATTAGCACCACATATCAACAACATTCTCGAGATTTGCATTATTCATACTACTAGAATTGAAATAGGGAGAACTAGGGAGATGAACATTGTACAATTTCATTGGGAACAACCCTAGTTTTAGTTGTCTTGAATTCAAAATGTTTTAAAACACTCCCGGGGAAAGGAATGCAAGAGAGAAACCCAAACCTTACTGCAGAATTTAGTCTATGAAGATCACCCTATACTTTGTACGAAAATCTTGAAGAATTTCCTTGAAATCGCCTAACGAGAACAGAGAGTATTATTTCTGTTTTTTCTTATGTTTGTTCACTATTTTTTGGTCATGAGTTTCTACTGGATAAACGTGTGTCTAAATCTTAGGAACAGAATATTGACTAATTCAAGTTAGTCTAGTTAACTTAATTGAATAAATAAATTAGCTAATAAAAAAAATCCCCTCCTTAATTGACTAAAGTTAGAAGAGCAATTGACTTGTACAAATTCATAAAATTTGTTAAGGGTCTCGAGTATTACCATGAATTTAAATTAATTAATTAATTTACTTATTTAATTAATTATGTGACCTAGGGTAATTACTAAAGAACTCCAAAGTCAGTAGGACCATAACCGACCCATGTGGACCATCCTAGGTAAGTTACTATCATGTTTATATAGTTAGCTACTCGGCTAGTGTCTAATGGTTAGGTCTTAATATTTCAGGAACGCTTGTTAGTTTATTTTAGTTAGTCCTAGGTTATTTAGTTATTTAGGTAAGTTAGTTAGAGACTAGGATTGGTTAGGAAGCTCGGCCCGACATAGCTTGACTCGACGCGTTTCGGCCCCCTAACCGCCCTAACCGAATCAGTTCGGCTTGGTCGTTTGGTCCCTTGGCAGGTAGCACAATGCTTGCACATGTGTTAGCGTGCACTCTCCTAACCGTGCACTCTGTAGTTTAACTTGGAAAATCCACTTATTTTCCCATGGATTTTCACAATGTCCTTGGAAACTGTTTAATCTACATCATCATTTTAAATGATCATGTGCTATGGTACCTAGGCCTGATAGTTGGATGTCTCGTAACTGATGTTTGTAAGCCAAGAAATTAATTCAATTATCTTAGGGTCTTCATTGCAAGTACAATCCCTAAACATGCTTGTATTGGAGCATTTGAACATCAAAGTGTATTTTAAGTTAGTTGTTAATACATAAAAATTGGCTAACACCCTTAAGCCAATAGTCTCTAACATACCAAATATAACTCAATATTTGGCATTGGGATGCGTATGTACCCCAATATATTTTCTTAAAACCTTATAGAATCTTCATTAAACAATTACATTTTCTGGAATGTTACAATAAAAGTAAAAGACTATGTAATCTTCCTAAAAGAACGGTCTAAGTATACTAGATATGAATATATTATGTGTATGTGAGAGGTGTTATGTACACCTCATGATATAGAATAAGTTTTTCAAATTTTCTGCATTTTTTACATATGATTGTAATAAGGTATGCTAAAAGGATAGTCATAGTCTTCTTCGAGCACGACGACGCTAGTTACGTCTAGGAGGTACTCCCCGAATGTGACAGGATGATGGGTTCATCATGATATTTTAATGTAATCATCCTTCAAAAAATTCTTAATCAACAATTTATCATTCGTAGGCTTTTAAAATCATTTTGAAAGGGAAATCATGGTGAAATATAATGATATGGAGTTTTGATTGTTAATTCTCATGGAAAACCTTTAAAGGAAATCTTTTGATAAAAGGTTATATATAAATGAAGGATAATCATACCGTATTAGATGAGAAAGACACAAGAACTTGATGAAGAAACCATTACATTCAATCAAAAAAGATGTTCTTGCGCCTCTTCTCAAATGGATGTTTCTAAAGAGGTTTTTTTTTTTAGAGGAAAGGTGAAATTCGACGAATGAATTTAGGAGCTGGGTTTAGATGTTTTTAAATAACTCAAAATACAAAAAAATAAATAAAATAACTACCTAAACTCTATTTAGGACATGGGGTGAATTTCACATTCACCCATTTGATGAAATAGTGTGCATGGCAACCAGTTGCAGGTTGCATCGATGAGAGCAGTCGACGGAGCGTCGATTGGAAGGTGACTCATCCTATTGCTCCATAATTTGGGACTTCAAAACCTTCCCGGGTTCTCAAGATTATATGGTTAAGTGTAGAGCTACGCCCTCATCGACTAGGCGTAAATTAAGGAATGGTTCATCATTTCGTGTCTCGTCGATTGCACACCTACCAATGCAATGTCTAGGTAGTCTTTTGTATCCTCCTCAAGTACCCCTTCAGTGGTCCTTGGAGAGTCCTTCCTTAATGTTTCGAACCTAATTACGATCATAAAAGTTTTAAGATCCTTGCCTATTAATTTGAGCATCAAACAACACTTAAAACATACTAAGACACACTAGAACAATCAAGCACGTCCAAGGGCTAACTTTCGAACATGTTGAACATTCTTTGACCTTTGACCTCAAAATCACTTCAAATCAAGTATACATACTATAAAACAGTTAATTTGAATATTATTAACCTTTTTAGGATAACCTGAGGCTCTAGGTATCTTATAATTTTGAGAGACCTTATAAGAAGCTCCTCCTCAAGCCCCAAATGAATCTTAAAATAGGAATACCAGTTTTTGGGTGTTTGGGGCTTCTATGATACTGTTGGCTAAAGACTTGACGACGCAAGCGAATAGAGAGTTTGTGACTTGTCCAAACCCAAAAATGGGGATTTCTTGTTGTAGGAATAGAAAGTTTTTGAGGTTGAAACCTCTGGAGTTCTATGACTCTAAGGTGGATTAATATCCTTAAGGTTTTGTACATGAGGTGTATAATGTGCATGCCATCATAGGATTGACTTTAAGGGAGAAAGTGGAGCTAGCCGCTTACAAATTTTGAAATGTAGCACAAATTGACATGAGCAATAACAAGATTGTAGGCCAATTGGAGAGGTCCCAATATAGTGGGAAGAGTTAATAAGGGAATTCCTAGATAAGTTCTTTCCCGTAGAGTATAGAAAACTAAAGATAAAAGAATTCATAAATCTTAACCAATGGGGTATGAGTGTAAATGAGTATTCCCTTAAGTTCACCCAACTATCCAAATATGCTCCAACCATAGTGGGGGATTAAAAGGGAATGAATAATAAGTTAGTAATGGGGACTGTCTGAATGTGTGATCAATGAATGTTGTTCTTCAAGTCTTATTCCTATTATGGATATTTCCTGCCTTAGGGTGCATGCTGAACAAATTGTAGAGCAAAATCTTACGAAAATTAAAAGAAGGTGAAAATACATGATGGTAACTTTTCTAATGCTAAATCTGATGGACAAGGTTGTCTTAGGACTAAACAAAGGTATTCCAGTCATGTTTATTCCAACACCCCTATCTTTGATCAAGAGAACTATAGTGGGTCACCATTTCAAAGGACTACTTTCCCAATGTATGGGTTGAGTCATTATAGTAAGTACCTTGCCAAGGTGAATAGTTGCAATGGGTTTAGAAAGGAGCGGCAAAATATGAAATATTACCTGATTCTTAAACCTAAGGAAAACGTATGTAAGAAAGTTGAATTTAGTTCTAAGGATGAGGATGATCAAAAGAAGAATAGGTCCAGTATATGGTTTATGTTTTAGTAAATTTCTTGATTTCTTGTCGTTTGTGAATTTTATTTTGGAAATTGAAGTTTTATTAGTATGCATGTTGTTTATAAAAGTTTGCATAGGATTTCTCCCAGGGGGAGGGGTTAGTGTGCCTATCTAGTAGGGTTGTTGTGCTCTTTATTTGTCACAACGATTTCCTTATATTCATGTTCATGAAAATGCTTATGTCATGTTAGAAATTGATTATATGTATTTTTCTTTCTTTAATGCTGAAGGGTACTTTTAGATTATCATATAGAACTCATGAGTGATGTATGAGCAGGCCCTAGTTTGTAGTTGAAAGGTTTCCTCATTTAATAAATGCAGCTTGAGAAGTAATTTTAACGTAGGCTCCATGAATATCTGTTTAGTATGATTTAGTTATAAAATGTTAGCTCCTCCTTCGAAAATAGTAAATATAGAATTTGATGCATTTTTGGGTTGGTAAAAATAGTTCTTACTCCTATGTTACATTGAATGAATTATGTTATGAATTGAAGTTTTTGCTTGATTGTGTGCGTTTTGATTTAGTGCATGTATATTGGGATTCTAGGGTATATTTTTTAATTTTATGAAGTTTTTAATGTGTGTTCTAAAGTGGGGGATAAGGTAACACACCCAAAATTATGAGTTGTACTAGTGAATTTTATAGCCTTCAGAAGTTGTATTAGGGTATTGTATGAAGATTAAAATTTTAAAACATATTCTGATACTTAGTATAAGAGTTTTAGGGGTTAAATTTCAGGGTATGACCCCACAAAGACGACGCAAGGCGTCCTTGAGGGGGACCATAAAAAGATTCCCTAATCTGCATATTTGGAGTGATCTAAGCCAGGCTACCTACGTCCAGTAGGTGGACCCACTCCCCGTAGGTGGGGGTTGTACGTCAAGTACTGATATGTCCTGCAATAATTAACCTGAATACGCCATCTACGAAGAAGAAGCACGCTCCATGACCCCACCCACGGTCCGTGGGTTGTAGTTTTGTGGGTCGCTTGCAGTTTTCTACTTTAAGTCATGTGTTTAGGGGTAGTGTTAGTAATTAGTTAGGGCTTAGGGTAGTCAATTAGTTAGTTAATTAGACATATATAAATGATTAATAATACCCTAAACTAAGATATTATCTTATTTATCGTTAGACACCCAAATTACTCTCCAAAATTCCTCTCTCTAGAATTGGAGAAAAAGAAGAAGAGAAGGGAAGATGGTAGAAAGTAGTGTCAAAATTTACCATTATTAAAGCCTTTATTAGGTTGTTTAAAAGAGGTATGTTCAGATTAATCATCTATGGGTTCTTCCACCCATAGAAACCCCATATTTTCCCCAAATGTGAACTCAAAATCCTAATTTAATTAGGATTGTTTTTGTATTGTGTGTAGGACGTGGGAATGATTCCTATCTAGTTGATACTACCCAATTATAATTGATTTATATTAATTTTAATGATATTATTATTATTTGTTGTGATTAATATTGTAAACCCTGATCTTAATTGATGTATGTGAGCTTGTGGGCTTATGCCATTAGAGGCAAAGTTGAAGGTTCTTAGGGCATTTTCCAAATTCAATATCATGTGTAGTAATTGATAAAGGTTAGGATCATATAATATTTAATTGATCTAGACTGTATTGTGTATGATTGATATTGATTTTCTAAAGTTAGAATCGAGCCTTAATTATCAATTAAGACTACACTCACCTAGTAATAAATGATGTGATCAAGTAACCTAAATGTAGGTAGAAAGAAGAGGTTAAGAAAGAAACTGTGAGGGTAAGGTTATGATCATAATAGATAGTGTGTTAGGGTGAAGATCATGTGATTCTATTATGTGGTGTTAAAGAGAGATTTCCCTTACAGAATCTTTTGTAGGAAGAAAAAGGAAGCAAAAGTAGAACATGTTATCAACCATCGTCACGGAGGTATGGGTGTTGAAAAGTATTCTATTATGTTCACCGAGTTTTATATATATGCTCCTTCAATGGTTGCAGATCCTAGAGATAAAATGAATAGGTTCGTGACGGGTGTGTGTAGCTTTCTTAGAAATAATTTTGTTCGTGTATGCATCATAATAGCATGGATATATCTCTTCTTATGGTTTATGATAAGAAAATGGAGGATGAAAAGGTCCAAGAAAAAACTTTTGAATTGAAGAGGTCTAGATCCGATTATTAAGGTCACCCTAAGTTCATAAAGAGGTCAACAAAAAAAAAATATTCCTATTATTATTCTATTGTATGAAAAATTGGTGTTTCTAACCCTAAATCTCAAGGAATAACTGGAGGTTGTTCTCCTTATGATAAGACTAGATGTGCGAATTGTGGAAAACACCATTTGGGTAAGTGTCTTGCGGATATGGATGATTGCTTTGTGTCTGGAATGAAAAGGAAATAAGATGAGAGATTATCCTTCATGCATGGATAAGGGGATAGGGGCGAAGAAAATTTCTTATAGTGTCATGGATCCTAATGCTCCAAGTAAAAATCGCTTCTATGTTCTTCATGTTAAGGAGAGTAAGGAAAGTCATCCGGGTGAGAAAAATAGTAAATGATTGTTTTCTTTGATTTAGAATGTTATGTTGATGTGGTTATTTTGTGTTCATCTTAGTCTAATATGAGTATTATTTCTTCCTTAAGCGGGCGATAGTATGTATGAGTATGATTTCTTCTTTAAGCGGGCGATAGTATGTATGAGTATGGTTTCTTCCTTAAGCGGGGGATAGTATGTTTATGATAAGGTTGTGAAGAATTTAAATATCCCTCTCTTTTTCTTCTATTCCAATTCAAGCTTAAGACTTAGTGTAATTAGTAGTTATTTTCATGTCTTGAAGTCATGCATAATCATGTGTCACATGGTTTCCTTTTGGTATTCATGCTCTTGATCAGATAATGCTAGAATGATTAAAATGAGTAACTGATCATAATTACATCATGTTGTTGAGCAATTAGTATGAGATGTTTGTTGTTAATTCAGGATGTGAATGTATGATCATTCCTATGTATGCTTTTGCAGGTAATTTATTATTTTTTTTTCATGATGTTGTAATGACAATATCTATGATCGGAGAAGGTAGTTCCTCATTTTAAAGTAAGAAATGATGAAGTATGTATGCCTAATGAGTTTGTTGAATTCAATGAATACATGATTGAGATAAAGATGATGTTCCCTTTATTTGGTGCTTGAATTTTGATGTTTTTTATTTGATCGGTTGCTAGTCTTGAGTAGTTACTTCTTTTACTCTTTAAAATGTCATTCGAGGATTAATGTTCCTAAGTGTGGGAAAATGTAAGTACTCGGAATATTATAGGATTAACAAGAGCGTTGATGTTTGGGTAAGTGTGACATTAAGTTTATTTATTGGATGCTTTAGGACATTGATGGGGTGAGGATCAAGTCAAGGGTCAATATCTAGAAGGAGAGTCTGTTGCAACACAAGAATAATCATTGTCATATATTCAAAAAGTGATGCAATTGCATTATAGCAACAATTATACTTTTGTCTAGGATGACTCTTTTCTGCGGTTGCGGCAACAATTGGGAACCCTTGAAAAATACCTACAACAACAATTTTGTTATAAAACTCGTTCCACTCTATTAAAATAATTCTTCTAAACTATTGCTACTATGTTATTAAGCTATTGCACAAGACTTTTTAAATGGTTATTGCAGGCTATTGTTGCCATTGTGTATATTCTTTATTTTTGAAATAAATTTTAATATATTGATAAAGAATTTTAAACCAATATGTACGCGAAATAGTCGCATCCATATATTGAAGATAAAAACACATAATCTTTATTTACAATTCACGACTTAACATATATTGACGTTCACAAAAATTAAGCTTGAACATAAAAATAATCCTAGAATGTTCAAGAATTTGCATTTATTCAAGTTCAAAAAATTAGCCAAATAATTAAAAATAATGCTAGCATGTTTGTAGATGTATAGATAAACCAATTCTCTTTAAGTAATGTCTTCCCTGCTTTCATCCATGCTTTGCTCATTTTCTTCACCTACCATTTAAAAGAGCTCAACCGTAGGACGGAATACACTGAATTCTAATAAATCACAAATTACATTTCTCACAATCACATCTAGAAAGATTACACAATCATAAACATGATATTTGTTGATCATAATAGAAAAGTTAAACACAAAAGGCAGAGTGACAGATTGAGACTACGTAAAGATTCATTACAACAAGTACAAAGATTCTAACGTACGGGAAAGAACCTATTATTGAGTATTTCAATTAGTCTATGCCATAATTATTGAAAGTATCCAATCTGCTATTTCAAGGACAAAATAAATTAAGACAATACAGTAAGTTCACCCAAATCAATGGGAAATAACAATTATGTGGTAATTAAAGGGTAACATGGTACTAGTTTTACTGTCAGCAAGGGGCAAGAAAGGAATGAAACAACAGCTAATAATCATCTCCTGTGACTAGCGTGTAAAATAACTTGCATGAAGAATAACTTAACAAAGATTTTAACTCATAGAATAGAGGAGCATCGTGATGAGAACATTAAACTCTAACTGTGCTCATCAACAAAAAAAATCAAAATATTCTCACAAAAGTGAATCACTAAGTTAGCTGATTCATGAAACTATGAATATTCCAAACAAATGAGAAGACTAGTAGCAATTTAGTGAGAAGAAAATACCTGGAGAGATAAAAAATTTTATGAATTTGAAAGATCTTTTTTAGCTTTCTTACTTGTTATATAGGGTTGTAGCTTCCTATTAGATCTTAAGTCTCCGTAGGAGGAGGCGACTACGTCGGAGTTGCTGCCTCGTAGTTGGCTAAATGGAGAATGGAAAAGAAAGGACAAGACTCTATCCATCTATGTGTTGCTGTTCGTAATCGAAAGAGCTGATGTATAAGAGAATAGAATAGAGGGAGGCTCTAGTGAAATCGCGGTTGCTGGTGTTGTTGTTCTCTCTTTCTTGCCGGAAGAGAGAAAGAGGTGACACATCCTCGAGCTCCCTGGATGGAACTTGTTGTTTCCGTTAATGGAGACTACTCGATGGAGCTGCTCACTATTTTTCTTTGAAGGGGAGAAGAGGGAAGAAGCGATGGAAGGGGGAGAAGAAGAGAGAAAGGGTGTCGTTGCCTCTTGTGCTAGTCGTAAAAGCGTCGACTAGAAGGAAAAGGGTGGGCAATGAATCATTATTAAGGGTTTTGCTCTTTGTAGATTAAAATTGGTAAAACCATTCTTTTGATCTAGATTTTTAGTTTTAAAGATATGTAAGTCCGAGATTGAATATGAGAGATCAACTGTTTGGATTAAACATGAGGCTCAGAGATTTGATTTAAAAGGTTATAATTGAAATATTGAATAGATTAAAGAGGATATAACCAAAATAGAATGTCGGCACGATTGAAATAAAATTGGAATTGAATAGTAGAATTTAAAGGATTGAAAAGAAAAGGTTAAATTTAAAAGGATTTATCCAAAAATAAGAAAACATTATATGACTAAATACTACACATATTGTGATATAATTTTTTTTCAAAACAAATATGTTTATATTTTAAAATATTTTAATAAAATAATATTTTGTAATTTTACTAATAATTTAAAAATATTTATAATAATACTAACGATAATTTTATACAAAAACAATACTAAAATATATAATATTAGAAAAAATAAATTAAAATTTTTAACTGATTTTTTTTGTAAAAACAACATATTTAATCGAATAGCATTCCCCGAAAAGGAAGAAGGTTGGTAAAAATTGGATGTCAACACTTAATGTGATATTTTACCTTTTGTTACACTTTTTCACTTTTGGCAGGTGTAGTGAAATATTTGGAGGGAAATAATTGAGGAAACTAATTGGTGGAAGTGTTGCCATAGAGTTCCAAAGGTGATAGTTTGTAGAAAACTTTCCAATATAAAATAATATGAAAACGGTTGTAGTACTATTGCAACGAATTAATTATTAAAGTGTTTTATTATGTGTAGTTATCTATTGCAAAGGTTATAACGGTCTCAAATAAGCATCTATTGCTAAACATATTTAATTTTTGCTAAATATTTGTTGCTACAAGCTTGTTTTCTAGTAATGGGTGGCAATGAGGACATATTCTAGCAAAGAAGGTGGTTGAAACCTTCATTTCTCAACTGTCCAGTTGACGATGAGGTTGGTTGATCACAAAAAAAGGTTGGGCGACTCCCCCATCTATCCTTCTCATAGCTTAGTGATTTCATGTTTTGGCCATGATGTTGGACAAAAGGACGAGGTAAAGGGTAGCTCGCTAACCAGGTTGGCGTGTCTCTATTTAGAACCCCCTTCATCGCCCAATGGACTACCCTCTTCAGTGAGTAACTTGATAAAATGAGGGACCATGTTTGCATTAGGAGAATCTCCTAGTACACTTGGCGACCCAAACTTCCAAAAGGCGAACTCAAGCAGACAAGGGGCAGAAATTTTAAGTTAAAACATTAGGATCCTTAATTCTTTTCTAAAATTGACCTTATAATATTCTATTTTTTCCTTTAAAACTATAAAACATTATTGTTACCTACTTCCTTTCTTTTAAATCCCTCCTCTTATAATTAAAATGAAATCCAAAACTCTAGTCTCAAACAATCTTTCTCAAGACTTACGGAGTAAGTATAGGAGAGATTTGCTAGGGTTTCGGATATCTAGGATTTCGTATTTCTAGGGATTTCTTCACAAATTTCTTGTGGATCCTTCAAGATCAAGTTATGGTGGAAATTTATCTAGGGTTATCTATTACTCTAGAGTTTCGTTGAAGTGTTTTTGCAAAGCATGCCAAAATTCAAAACATATATCTTTTACTCTTAAAACATGGGTACAAACTTTAATGGCTTTGTTATGAATTTATATGATTGTATTAATGTTTAATGGCAGTTTTATGATGAAGTATCTCAAAGAACCTATGTTTTGCCTAAATTCTTTAACTGGTTCACTAAGAAGTTTGTTTGTCAATTGTTCAACCCTGTGATTAGGAGAAGTTTAAATTGAATTAGTTTATTGAAGTAATATGATTATGAATTTCTAGTTATGAATGATAGTTTGTATGTGGTAATATAAAGAATGAATGCAGAAATATGATATTATATATGAGTGTATGTTTTAAATGCAACAAATATGATTATGCTTATAATTAAGGTCTTCTAGTATTTAAATGACATTCTTTATTATGCACTCTTGAATGAAGATGTTTGCATGTGGAAGGTTTCTTCCTTGTTGATGTATCTTGAATTGGTAAACTTAGGTTTCCTTTTCTTAAAAACATGTTTGTAGCTATATGATCATGAATGTTATGATGTGTCAATTTGAAAGGCTATTGTATATTCTTCACTAAAACTTGTTAAGGTTTTCTTATATGAAAGGTTATTCTAATGTGTCACGACTGGGGTCTAGACCCTAGTCAAACCAGCTTCGTTGACCTCTCGGAGGTCGTAGACAAGCCTACATACGTCCTCATTACATCGTATATGTTAATTTTACTGGAAACTTTAAAACATTTGTTTGTTTGAAGTATTCATAGACTTCATAGTAAGAATTACATTATATCACATCTGTTCACAACAACCATCTAATAATAAGATATTTAAATGAAGGAAATAGTTAATAACTACATTGATATAAAGTTTCCAAAATGGCACCAATACGGCGTCTTAAAATATGTAAAAAATAAAAGCTAGTGGAACATCCTCCACTAGCTCATGCCTACGTCTAAGCTAGAATGTAACATATAAGCATCCTCAAAAGCATGAGGGCCAAAGTCCAGATGAATTCTCTACGTCGACTTGCACCTTCACCTAAAAGTAAAGGATTGTTTGGAATTAGTACATACTTGTACTAAGTATGGGTGTATGGATGTACACACCAAGGACATGCATGATTAAGAAGAGATCTCTCCTAACAATATGAGTTATAGAAAGCCAAGTCAGTTTGGACATGCCAAATCACATTAGGAAAGTCATGCTGTGAGAGTAACATGCATCATCCTTCTTTTCATATTGCAAACTACACATAATACATTTCATTTAGCACAACAAATATCACATCTTTTGTTCATATAATGTGAAACATTAGAATCACGGACTTGACATTCAGACTTCCCAAATGAGGGCTCAACATATAGGATCTCAACTAGGGATACTTCTTTAGCAAATACAGATTCTGCTTCATTCATTCATAAGTACTTCATTTAAATACATTTATATACTTAGAATGTTGTTTAGGACTCTCATCAGGTTCACAGTTCAATGACAAAGAATTATCTAGTGTCATTACTCGAGTCTAGTTCACATCTTGATTATCCTATCCAAAAACCATTGGTATCATTCATTTCATTGTGTGCATTAAATGATCCTGGCCTCATTCTTTCAGTGGGAACATTAACTTAAACTGACATAGATCACGTGAGCTTCATGAAATCCAGTGTCTATCCTACACCGAAAAAGGTGGAATCACTGGCCAAAGTGAAACCAAAACATGATAGCGTATATAGGGAAATGAGTCCTGGTAGAACCTTATGTTTGCAATATAAGTTCAAAGACTAATAGATACAAGGAGACCCATACCCACCTAAATAGAACGTATCATCTCATGAGATTTACATGAACCTTTGCATTCCCGAAATAAGGAATTGTGACTCATAGCTAGCCTATCGGTGCTCAGTATAAAGTTCAATTACATTCATCTCACACATCATAGAAGTTGGCTTCTAGCATGAGATCATCATGGCTCATTAGATGATTTCTCATCTTATCATTTGTATTAAGTGTGCATTAATCTCAATACTTTCATTCGAGTGTTTCTTAGAGTCTGGACTCTTTGTTAGTTTTACACTATCATAGGTGAGTACGGTTTTTTTGTAAAACTTATTAGGCTCATTTAAGATCGGTATCGTCTTTCATATTAGCCTCTTATCATGTTTTCATCACATTCATTAACTCTAGCATATTAGATCTTGATAATTACTCACCCCATTACGTGAACATTCATTTCGTTATATGCCAATGCACTTGGCCTTTTAGTGTATTTCACACACTTACCTAAACCTCCTAGGTCACATTATTTCATTATATACATCATAGGTTCAGTTACTTTTAAACGTACGCTGGACTTTTGAACCCATACATACAAGGCAAGAGGGTTTGTTCATAATTCGTTTAAGCGATTTATACTTACCGAAGATTATATGGTACAAGACTTATGAATTTCGTAAGTATGCCAAGGTCTCAAGTCTGATTCCTATATTAAATATTTTCTCAAGTATGACTTATGTTTCAATATGGAATTGAGCAAGGGAACCTGATTTCGAACCCCTTTGATTTAAAATTTCAGCTTTAGGATCCGAGGTTGAATCCCAACGCCTATATTTGTCTTCTTTTTTTTCTCTCCTTGACTTTTTTGTTTTTGACCGAGAGTATGTGGGATCGATCACCCACAACCTCTTTTTATTTTTCTTTAATTGGTTCTCTTTGTTTCCTCACCTATCCGAGAAGTTGTGGGTTCGATTACGACACACCCTATTTTATTTATTTTTATTCTAGGATGGACCTATCTTAATTTCAGCAAAGGACACACCTGTTCGAATCCCATCTAACTCATTTCTTTTAATTAAGTTGGTAGGTTCTCTTAATCGCCTAAGACCAGAGTTCAATTCCCCCTAACCTCACATTTATAATTAAATTTTCAGTAGCTTGCCTATGGTGAGGTCTCGGGTTAAATTCCTGATGACCTCACATATTTTAACACAATTTTTGAAACTCCAATTCTTCAAGTTGCATGGACGAAACAAAATTTCCAGAAATCTTGAAATTTGATCATGTTTTCCATTCCATTTTCTCAACCTTTTATACGTTAGATTTTTGGACAATTCGCGAAACATTTTGTACACTATTAGGTGCATTTGCGTAGTTACCCAAGAGTTTTCACTCAATTCAGCTACATCACACCTCATATGAGCATCACAATTTTTACAAATATTTGCACATAAAATACCAAGATTTAACATGCCTTTTTCACACATCAATTTATGACCAAGTTCATGGCATACACAATGTAAACACATACTTATCATGTAGTTTCGGAATGACATAATTATCAGTTACATAAATCTTAACATACATACATGAAAATAATAATCACGAAAACATGCTAAATCCCTAATTTCTACAAGAAAACATACTCAACCTAAAACGATCAATGGGAGCTAGTGACTGGGACATGCAACGGGGAAACATTCCTACTTTTCGAATTAGATTTCGACTTAATCCTAGGGGTATCTTTGGAAAGGGAGGAAGAGGAATAAAGCCCATACATTTTCGTCATTTAACACCTCCTTCAAACCTTTCGAATACACTGCCAACTCACACGAACCAAAGCTTCACCACCGAAACCTCAAACACAATCCCATTGAGAACTTTGCTTTTGCTTTTTATTTTTAGACTAATTTTCTTTTTAGCTTTAGCGTTCTAGTTCTTCAAGGGTGATGAAATTTTAAACTTTTTTTTTTTTTGTTTTCTATTACTGATAATGGAAAGTGAAAGTTATAGTGGGGGCTTAAAACTGAGAGTAACTTAGGAGTAGGAGTTTTAGGTGAAGACTTAGTCAAATTAGGACTCCTTCTTATTTAATTAAATATCTGATTTTTGTATGGTTAAGTGAAATGACTTATATTCCCTTACATAAATCATATAATTAAATTCAGTTTATTTTTATTTAATATTTCGTCCACGAAGGATGGAACCCGGGTGAAGCTCTTCTCACGAACGGGTTAATCTCGGTCCACCTAACCCGAACCGTCCACTAAAATACATTAATTAATTAATTAATTAGGCTAATTACGATACTACTCTTAGACTAAAATAGACCATTTTATCCTTAGATCCTCCAAACATAAGATTACCCTTTTCAAGTCCATTTAAGATTCATCTGGGTGAATCTAAATGTTCGGGTGCCCTACATGACTGGATCCAACCTTGCCTAGAACAACTAACTCACCAAGTTAATTGGCTTTGCTGGTGCATAGGTTATGAGGTATGGTTCCACACGCATCAAGCCGTGTTAACCCGGTTTAATTTAGGCATTCTAGGTACGTTTCGGCATTACTTCGCATAGTCATTTTCTGATTGTTAAATTATCACCCGCTTATGAACATTCGTCCACTAATGACACTTCTTATAATAGATTATAATACCATTCATATTATAAAATAAGTACTTTACACAGTAAAGCAATAGTAACAAAGAATAGAGGAGATAAGCAAAGTTAGACTTTAGAGTAGGAAGTCTAACCTCAAGAGCAGAAAAGATGAGGATAGCTGGATCTCTTATCGGCCTCGGCGTCCCACATAGCATCCTCAAAAAAATGGTTCCCACACAATACCTTCACTATGGCAACCTCCTTGTTTCTCAACCGCTTCACCACCCGGTCTAAAATCTCCTTAGGAATCTACTCATAGGACAAGTCTCCATCAACCCCCAAACCTTCAATAGGAAGAATCGATTCTGGATAACCAAGACACTTCTTAAACGTAGAGACAAGAAAGAGTAGATGAACAGAAGCTTGTCCGTAGGCAACGCTTACGAATAGGGAACCTCACGCACACGCTATTGAATCTTGTATGGCCCAACGTACCTCGCACTCAACTTTCTCTTCTTACAAAACCTCATCACCCCCTTCATGGGTGATATCTTCAGGTAGACCTGGTCTCCAACATTAAGGTTAAGGGTGCTTCCTATTATCTTTACATGACTTCTTCCGACTGTAAACAGTAGCCAACCTGTCCCTAATCACCCTGACCTTCTCAAAGGCCTCATGAATGATCTTTGGACCCAAAATAGATGACCCAGCGTCCCAGAAAGGAATGTGGCATGTGTGTCCATATTCACAGTGGGAAGTGCAGACTAGGTATAAATGCCTGCTAAGGTTGCAGGAAAAGCGGACATATGGTTACGGACTTTCCACAAAATAGGGGTAAGGCTGGAGATAATGCTCATCCTAAGACTAATCCCAGAATGTTGCTGTAGCCGAGCCTTTGAAGAAGAAAAAATTCTAAGCCTTGAAGGGAAGGGAGGAGCATGAGAAGTCTGCTGATATGGTCACAGGTACACCGTATGTTTTCTCAACCTCTGTATATCGTTTAGTTGATCCTGGGTCTACACTTTCTTTTGTGACTCCCTTGGTTTCTCTTACTTTTGAAAAACTACCTGTGGTTTTGCATGATCCTATCGTAGTTAGTACTCCCTTAGGAGAAAATGTATGATCTTATAGGTTCATAAAGACTGCCCAATAGTAGTATCTTGTAAAACTATGTGTGCAGACCTTGTTGAGTTAACCATGAATGACTTTGATAATATTCTTTGTATGGACTGGCTTCATAAATGTTATGCCTTCATGGATTGTCGAAGTTGGGTTGTGATATTTCATTTTCCTAAAGAAGTGGAGCTGGTCTGGGAGGAGTACAATTCTAGTCATTCAATTCCCTTGATTTTGAACCTAAAAGCTTATAAATGATGTCGAAGTGATTGTTATGACATTTTGTGAGTGTCAATGATCTACATCATGATATTCCTTCCAAAGAATCTTTGCCTGTAGCGAATGAGTACCGAGATGTTTTCCCCAATGATTTTCATTGAGTCCCTCCCCTTCAAGAGATCAATTTTTTTATCGACCTAGATATTGACACTTAACCAATTTCAATTCCTCTCTAACGAATGGCTCGAGCTGAACTCAAAGAGTTGAAGCTCGAGTTAAAGGATCTCACTGGATAAGGGTTTCATGCAGCTGAGTATATCCCCTTAGGGGGCTCTAGTGATGTTTGTGAAAAAGAAAGATGGAATGCTTAGAATGTGTGTCGATTATCGGCGTCTCAACAAAGTCACTATGAAGAATAAGTATCCACTTCCCTGAATAGATGAATTATTTGATCAAATACAAGGGTCTAGTTTCTTCCCGAAGATTGATCTTCATTTCGGGTATCATCTGCTTAGGGTTATTGATGAAGATATCCCAAAGACAACCTTTCATACCTGTTATGGTAATTATGAGTTCCTAGTCATGTCATTTGGTCTCACTAATACACCACCTGCATTTATCAACCTCAAGATATGAGTCTTTCATGATTACCTTTATTCATTCGTCATAGTATTCATTGATGACATCCTCATGTAATCTAAGACGAAGGAAGAGAATGAAAATCATTTAATACTAAACTTGCATGTACTTAGACAACATCAGTTATATACCAAATTCAGCAAGTGTGAATTATGGCGTAGATTTGTGATCATTCTGGGTCATGTTTTGTCCGATCCAGGTGTGAAGGTGGACCAAGGAGGACTATGGCTTTTAAGAACTGTCCAGGACTTCTTACTCCCACCGATATCCCTGTCATTCTAGGATTGCCTAGTTACTACCGCAGGTTCATGGAGGGTTTTTCTTCCATTGATGCCTCACAGACAACTTTGACTAAGAGAAAACAAAGTTTGAATAGGTGGAAACTTGTTAAAAGAGTTTCCAGGAGTTCAAGGACAGACTCACTTCGGCTCCAGTTCTTACATTGCCTAACAGTGGTGAGAGTTACACTATTTATTGTTAAACGTCTAGGGTTGGTTTGGGTTGTATTCCTATGTAGTGTAATAAGGTGATAGCCTATAGGTCCAGACAACTTAAGGTTCATGAGAAGAACTATCCCACTCATCAGCTTGAGTTGGATGTTGTGGTGTTTGCATTGAAGTTGTGGAGGCATTACTTGTACGTGGTGCATCTGGATGTGTTCAACGATCACAAGAGTCTCTATTACATGTTCATGGAGAGGGAGTTGAACCTACATCAGCGGAGATGGTTGGAGCTGTTTAAGGACTATGACATGAGTGTCCACTATAATCCAGGAAAGGCAAATGTTGTAGTTGATTCTTTAAACAGGTTGAGCATGGGGAGTACAATCCACATTGATGGTGAGAAGAAGTAGTTAGTGAAGGATGTACACAGACTTGATGGACTGGGTGTGCGGTTGATAAACATAAAGGAAATAAGGGTTTGTCCTCGAAGCTATGAGGACTATCCAATTCTTCAGATCTTCTTGATCATTGGAAGCCTAGCATTCAAAGAAACTCAAACTCCGAAACCCAGCATTTGATTAAAATGTAGAAATATGGCTTTATACAATATTTACCAAATATGAAAGCTAGCACAAAATAATAAGAAATAGCAAATGGTAAGACAGAAACATAAGACATAATCACATAGTCATAACATAATCATCACAATCATAGTGGTTTACATAATCATAGAATAATATACAACATAAGAATAAAATAATCATAATTGACACAATACATAGTTAATAATCATAGCAAATAATTCATTATATTATAAGCATAAGTTACTCAGAGTGGTCTATACAATAATAGCACCACTCTCAAGTAACATCTAAAACATACATGTGTAAAGAAAGATTATCATCCTAAACCACCCAAGAGAAGTATCCCTTTTTGTTAATATTACTAAAAGTATAGATACACTGTGAAACCTCTAACATTTTCTATAACATAAGGGAAACATACTTCTATGTAACCTGAAAGCACAATTGTGAAATGCATGAAAGGAATCCAATACTACTCTTCACAATAAATATAATCTTGAAGTTCTCTTATTCATATCCACCCTCCTTTGGCCTCACTATAAACTTAACTTCTCAAAAGTAATGGAATATCTCACCTTTAGTCAACTATAAATAGCAGTGGGATCTATTGCACCATAAGATCTCACATCTTTTCTTTAGTAAACCTAAGTCATACTTTTTCAGTGTATGAATAGAACCCCATAAAACTACTCATACTAAGTACTACTTTTAGGTATTCATACTAGTAGTTCATTATTTTGAACCTAGTTCCTCTGTTTAGCTTTATAACACTATGAGGTACCCTCTTATGGATATCTTAGTTCATTTCTCTTTAAACCATGGAACACTATGAGGTACTCCTTTTTAAGTATGCCTATGTTTCTTCTTCACATGGACCCTATAATATAATACCTTAACGATTGTCGAGGTCAACTTATTATTTTAATCAGTATGAGGTAATCTCTTATTCAACTCTCAGATCAATTATGCTTTTGAGAACTATGAGATGTTTCTCAAGAATTTCGTAGTTCATTAGATATGGAAATTTCTATTTGAAGCCATATTTCTAATCATGTGAAGGATCCTATATCATGAGACCTACCTTTGAGAAAACTCACACTCTACTACGTAAGAGTTCCTTCTTTATCTTGTGTTACGACCTAAAAGTACCCCCTAGAAGTTAGGGAGCACCGATGGGTCAAAAAAACTCCCTACTTGACCTTTCGGAGGTCTTTTACAAGCCTTAGCGGTCATTTATAAGGTACGACGTGAAAAGTCATATGGAACTTAAAACTTTTTAAGAATAAATTAATAAAATGACCAATTGTCATAAAATATAAGGAATAATCTGTTCTTCATAAGAAAACATAAAGACATGGCATAAATAAAATAGGGGCACGAACCCTTTACATTTATAAGAAATACACATTAAGTCTTAAAGAGAGAAACTAAGGAAATAGGACTATGCACTCGGATATATGAGAAAATAATTTTTTTGATAGAATCTTTCCCAAACTTGACTTCCAATCTTCAAACTTCACTCCGACCTTAACTTATTAAGTATAGAAAAAATGGGGTTAGCGCAAGACAATGTACTAAGTATGACATATGTAAAAATATGCAAAAAGAGACATTTTAGTAAAAAAAGATTTCATGCAAAATTAATTAAATCTTCATGATTTAAGTGTTGAAATAGTATAAGAATCATCATGTAGAACATAATAAAATAATACCATATATTTAGAACTAAAGGACACATTGCAGTAACAATAAGAAATGTTACAGTGGAATAGTGACACTTTAGAGTGAATAATTCATTCCAAGCAATGTGAATTGATTTCTCATGATTTTTCCCTGACCAAGTTATCCTAAGACTCTCTAAGGTAAGACAAGAAGGTACCGCCCATGCACCCCTGCAAGATAGACCAAAGCGATCCTTAAGATTACCAACCATAGGCTTACCTACTCCATGAATCATGTCCACACTCTTTTGTAGGTATTTTAAAGAAATATATAAAAGATTGATTTTATTAAATTACTCTTCTCCAATAGGACTTAATTTATACAAAGTACAATGTGAGAGTAGCATCCCATACTACTACTCCCACATAGTGCTCTTTCAGGATTCCCTTGGATTGAGAAATCTATATTCGTCACTCATAATTTCTAACTCAAATACATATTTAACATATTCCTTAACATTATACCTTTCCTTATATAACTTCTTTGACAACACATGATAGAACACACAAAGACTCCCCTTTCGGAAGGTCAATGGATATATAGTGTTCAGACCACCACCTACCCTAGTAATAAGTTCTTTTAGGAGACTAAGTTCATTCAAACTTTTGTGGCGGAATAAATTTAACCGACATAGACCATGAGAGCCAAATATGGAATATCGATACAACCCTTATCGCATGAGGGTTGCCCACTTGCCTAGGATGGGTTCGTTCTCTTAGCTTTTACATGGCATTTCCAATAGCTACAACTATGAAGACACATAGTTAAGGTATAAGAATATTGCTACTAAGTAATTTACTCTCTACTAACAAGGATTACTCATCTGAAGAGCTACATTGGGTAAAAAATCTCTACTCACAATGTCCACCCACCCCTTCTTCAAATCCTCTCGGTTCTTATCATAACTCCACCACGTAGTCTTAAACATTTAATAATATGGGTAAAGGATAACTTTTGGACACATAATCTCCACTCACAATCGATATGTATCCTCCAACTTGAATTAGATGTCGCTTTACTTCAAACATTAGGCCTTCAAAGCCATACTCACAATATATACCAAATATACCCAAAAAGATCAAGTAAACACCGCCACAAAGAAGGTGGACCATACCATTCAAAAGCAATTTATAATAAGAAAAATTCAATCTAAGCAACTCACCATTTAACCAAGTCATCACCACCTATAAACAATTCGTCAATATTTCATCACAATAAGGCCCTTAGGAAACAAAATTACCACATGGAATTAAAAAAAATTCGAGGAACAACTACAACATGCTAAAACTTAAAGAACACCAACAAAACAACACAAAATCTGGAATCAAAACGACTTTTATGGTTAGAAGGAAATGATTATGACCATTTGGGTAGGGGTTGTGAGGGGGATAACACTGAAATGAATTTTTGGGTGAATGGGGGTCTCCGGAAAATTCACAAGAATTTTTATGATGGATTTTTAAGATAAAATTTATATCAAAGAATAGCCCTTGATATGGTCTACACTTTTATGCCAAGGGTATAGGATGGGGATGACCGAAGCTTCATAAATATATAGAAAAAGGTGAAGATTTATTATTGTTTTTTCTTAGATATATGATGTTTGTCTATGGATAAATATGCAGATTCGTGTAGAAGAGGGTGAAATAAAGAAATAGTAAAGCATTTGGAGATTTTTCCTGCCACAGGGTGGTTTCGTCGCCGACAATGGCGACAGTGGTGGTGGCCGGTCCATGCCAGGTGGAAGCAAAGGGGAGAAGAAAATAAAAATGCAAATTAAAAAATAACTTTTTGGAATTTCGTTTTTTGTTAGGGAAGTTCCCTTGGATTAAAATATCACAAACCGTTGACATTCAATCTTGACCATTTTATTGGACCGGGTCAAAATTGATTTGGCCATCAAAATTTATCTAAATCATCCCAATTCAAATAAAATTGGGTCATTTGGACCAATAAAAAAAAACAAAGACAAACAACCCAAAGTACAGAATAAAACATAACAAAATACATTACTATATATTATAGGACTAAAATAAACACGTCAAATATTAGGTGTTCACAACATGCCCCTCTTTTCTTGAAAACATACAGAGTTTTCAAGCAAAGAAAGAAAAAAGAGTGGATAATTTTTGTCTGATTCAAACTCCATGATTACATTATGGAAAATATTACAGAACCTTGCTTCAGATGTTGCTTACATATCCTTAATTTCAAGGAAATCAAGTCAGTGTAGTTCGAAAAACATTGATAACTAAGACTATAAGAAATTGTGGTAAAAATAATACTTCATATTGCTTGTCATAATCTACTATCTATAGTTACAAAGAAAATTACTACAAAACTATGTTTATCTACATTATAGGACATACAAGATCCCTACTTGATTTTGTTTCTTAGGGTCTTGTCTTGATCTTCCACTTTCTCTATGCTCTATCATTGAGATTTATCTTCATGCTCATGGAGTCTTGTGGATCATTCTAAGGTCCATGTTTTGACTTGAGTTGGCGGTTGAAACACAAAACATAAGACAATGAAATGAAGAACCCAAAAAGGATGTGTTTCTTTTAGGGAAGAAGAAGAAAAAAATGTTAATCTTGAACTTTGCCATATAACCCTACACAAAAAAGGAGAAATGAGAATATTGCCCTTAGAATTTCAAATAAGACATATTGTCTTCGTGGATTGACATAAGATTGAGTGTATCACCTAAATGTTAATATGGTACATATAAACAATGAATGTTGGTGAGTATTGCCCAAGATATGCGTATGGTTCATATTGCCCATGAACGTTAGTAGGTATTTACCAGGACATGCATATGATTTGTATTGCCTATAAATATATAATTGATATGTATTGCATGGGAATAAGGACCGGTGCACGTTGCACATGAATGGAGACTATTGTTATTGCATATGAATGCAATATCGAAGCGTATGGCATGGGATTTTGATTTGTATGTCTTGCTCATGAAAGAAGACTGCATTTCGCATGTGAATAAAAGATGTCTGCGTATTTTCATAGAATTTAGCTTGGTGGGTGTTAGAAGAAATTCAGAATGGTGCATATTGCATACGAATAATAGACTATGCATATTTTAAAAAATTCAGATTGGCGCGTATTCCGTGAAGCTTTCAAATTGAGAGGCAACTGCACATAGTATTAGGTGAAACTACAAAGATGTAATGACTTTGGAGAACTTCCTTTTTTGATGTATCATATTTGACTTATGATTTTTGACTTGTAATTCCGCATTTTCTTTTGTTCATGTGTTTAGCAAAATAAAAAGAAAAAGAAATTTTTTAGTTTTACGTATGGTTTGTTTGTGTCCTTGATGCTCAAATGACATGACCATAATCATGACATATTTATCTCACTTTACTCCAAATCTTTGGTTGAACAAGCTTTGAAGCTTCCTATTTGTCAATTCAGGAGCCTTGTGTTTTGGTACTATCACATATCATGGTGATGTCCCAATGAATCGTTTCTTTTTTTTTTTAAATATATTTCATGACCTATGAAACTAAAACGTATTCCTTCATGAGTTTTCGGTGAAGATGTAAGGCTTTTTTAGTTCTTGACTGATGGAATGTCAATTCAGATACTCAATTTTAACTTTTGGGAAACCGCAGTAAGATTAGCAATCTTTTAACTTATTCTATCAAGGAATTATGCTGAAATACTAATAAAATATTAGACTTAAGACTTTGAAATATTGGGACAAGAAAAGTTATGAACTTAAGGAAGGACATTCGTTCATTTTAAAAGAAAAATGAGAAAGACGTCTTATATGAAGGCATATGTCGACTTTGACTGACCCACGCCATGCACTTTCTACTTGAACCTTGATCCTTTTGGGTTGTTTAGTTCTCAAAATATGAAACATTATCAATTTAAAACTGATCTATGCATCCTTCAGGTAGAGTTGTCGAGAAATGGTCATTTTTTCCAATTTCATACAATTAGTCATTTTGATGATGTTCTATATTTTTATCTTAAGTTGCCCGTATGGTTTTCACTGTTAGGATCTTCAATATTTTTGTCTTATGGTGCTAATGAAGGTTATCACTTCTGAGACTCTCACATTTCTAATTCTCTATTTAACATACGGTGCCCCCAACGGTTTTCACTCATAAGTTTTTGTTTTTAGTTTTTTTCTTTTTTTCCTACTCAACAACATTGCCTTTGATGATCAATAGTCCGTGCAAGACACAATGAATCTATCATTCTTTGTGTTGATAAAAATTTCGATTATTAAAATGAAATCATCAATGGAATTACAATTTGACACTATTCTATCAAAATAAAATCAGAAAAACAAAAACAATTACCTAGTTTTCTATAAATACTAGCATATTGATTTTTTTGAATGTCCGAACACCAAAGAGTTGACCACATATCCTTTCGGAATAAGGTCAATGTAGTTCACGTTTTCGAAGAGCGGATTTTTATTTTTCTTAAGAGAGTTGTATTTGTTCTCCCAACATGTCACAATATCTTAGAACGCATTAGATGTAGTATATTTTCACTGCGTCCGCATTAACAATTATGTTTGTTATTTTTCCCTTGAAATCAATAAGGTGCAAGGCTTCTTTCGACAAAACTTTCTTTGAGAAGTTATGGACCTTACAAATTTGGGGTAAACTTTACCTTGGCTTCTTCTTGATGCGGAAGAATGCGCGTTTAGACCAGTTGACCTACTTTAATGTGTTATTAGTGAACCCTTTAGTTGTATGCATGAGCCATCCTTTGCTGATAAAACTGACCAAAACCGGGATGCATCAATCGTTTCACATCAATTAGTGTGAATTACTCTAGTCGTGTTTTGACCCATTCAGTATCATCAATTTCAGCCTTGACAATAATTCAAAGAAATAGAATTTTGACATCCATTAGAAGCACAACCTCAATCCCATACACCAGCAAATAAGGAGTTGCACCAATCAAGGTGCGCAGTGTTGTGCAACATCCTAATAGTGCAAAAGGTAGCTTCTCATGTCATTGTATGGTGCCTTTAACCATCCTTCTGAGAATCTTTTTGATTCTTGTTGTCTTCTTTCATAGCTTCGTTGGCTTTTGGTCAGTATGGATTAAAATTGTAATGCACAAAATTTTGAACTACTCACACACCTCCTTCATCTAATTGGTATTAAAGTTTGCAACATTATTTGTGATGATACATCTTGAGATACCAAATCGACAAATGATGTACGAATGGAAAAAAGCCATGAGCAGTTTCTTAGTGCATGCTTTGAAAGTGAACGAGTTCACCCATTCGGTAAAGTAATACATCGCGACAAAATAAAATTACTGCCCATTATAATCTTTTGGCTTCACTGGTCTGATGACATCCATTACCCAAGAAAAAAAGGGCCAAGGAGTGCCATGGGGTGCAACTTTATAAGAGGTGAATGAATAAGATCACACTATGAATTTGAAACTGATGACATGTTTTTGGATAGCGAAAGGCATCTAGTTTAATGGTAAGCCAAAAATATCCCGCTTGAAGTAACTTCTTCGCAAGGATATATTCGTTTATATGTTATTCACATACCCCAACATGTACTTAATTCATGATCTTCTCGACTTCTTAAAAATCCTTATATCTCAACAAGTTCACATCCGAGGTTCATTTATATAAAACCTCCACGCTTAAAAGAAACCATTAGCTAGACGTCTATTAGTTCTTCTTCGTCTTCCATTGGCATGTTTGGGGAATATCTCTGTCTTCAAAAATATCTTGATGTGTAGGTACCATGGCACACCATCTATTTCTGGTTGAACTATATTACAATATATATGTTGGTCCCCAACTTGAATCTCTAATGGAGTGATGTAATGGAAGCATGGAGGCCAAAGTATCCAAGGCATGTGCCAATTCACTATGAAACCTGGGCATGTATCTAAAATCGATGGACCTGAACCTTTTACTAAGACCTTTCACACTTTGTATGTATTGAAAAACCTTGAGATCTCGAGTTTTCCATTCACCTTAAGCTTGTCAAATAAGAAAATAAGAATCTCCCAACACAATAAGCAAATGCACACCCAAATCTATTGACCTTTTTAAACCTATGATGCAAGTTGCATACTTTTTTGTGTTATTTATACAAAAGAAACGAAGTCAAGTTGTTGCAGGGTAATGCTACCCTATGGGTGATATGAGAATTGTGCCAATACATATGCCTTTTGCATTCATTGCTCCATAAATATAATTATTAGGTTCGATTTCCATCTGAACCTACTTCTCCAATTGAATTAATATCTTCGTTGGGAAAATATGTATCCCATGGTTTGTAGTCACCATCAACTTGATTCTATGCTATGTGGTTTCCTAAAGCTATAGCTTTCATTGCACTTCGAGTGACATATGTAATGTCAAATTAAGTGAGCAAAATTTGCCATTTGGTGAGTCTGATATTTTGTATTGGCTTCTGAAATATATACTTCAAAGGATCCATCCTTGATATGATGGAAAATTGTGTAGGACAAAATTAATGCCTTTACTTTTGATCTAGCCATGTCATGGTGCAATGTGTCCTTTCCAAAAGGGTGTTCTTAACCTCATAACTAGTGAATTTCTTGCTTTACTAGTAGGTAGCTTGCACCTTCCATCTTTTGTAATTGTTTTGACCGAGAACAAACCCAAAGTAATTATCTGTCACTAAAAGATATAGAATGAAATTCCTATCAGGTTCAGTTTGGAACAATATAGAAAGGTTGTAAAAATGCTCCTTTATATTTTCAAAAGCATGTTCACAATTCTCCATCAATCTCACAACAACATCCTTTTCAAAAGTATGAAAATAGGCTAACAAATGGTTGTGAGTTAAGCAATAAACCTGCTAATATATTTCAACCTCCCAAGTAGACTCATCAATTCGATATTATTTTTAGGGGGTGGCGAATCCTGAATAACTTTTTTTTAAGGGTCCAATTAGATTCCCCTTACAATGACAATAAAACTCGGAATTTTTTCAGATTGAACTACAAATGCACATTTTGTCGATTATGTTTTGATCATATCTTTGTATACTATTAACGAATTTTCTCAAATCTTGCACATGGTCAGCTTGTGTTTTTGAATTGATGATTACTTCATCGAAGTACACTTGTATTTATTTATGCTCATGTTACGCCACTTGGTGGTCATAACCCTCATGTATGTTGCCCTAGATTTTTCAAATTATGGCATGAACATATAGCAATAAGTTCCCCATGGAGTGGTGCGAGAAGTTTTCTTAGCTTCCTCTTAATCCATAAACAATTTATGATACCCCTCATAAAAATCCACAAAAGATTGAATGTCATGTTAACATTATTATCTACTAGAATTTGGATATTTTGGAAAGGGAAAGTTGTCCTTTGGACTATCTTTGTTTAACTCCTGTAGTTAACACAAACCCTTGTCTTTCCATTCTTTTTCTACAAAGGAACAACGTTTGCCAACCAAGTACTGTTACAAATGGCTTGGATAACATTTGAATTTAGTTTATTCATAATTTTTTTCTAGATCTTTTCACTCCCGTTGTGTTTGAATTTTCTTGTTTTTCTATTTGACGGGTGGACAATCACGATTTGTGGAAAACTTATGAACCACTAAAGGAACAGTCAAACTTGGCATGTCATCATAAGAAAAAAAACTCATCTTAGTATTTAAACAAAAGTTGTATTATGTCAATCCATATTTTCTGATTGATATGAAGACTTATTTTTATTTCTTTAACTTCCGTAGTACTTGCTGAATTCATTGTCTCGAGTTCACTATGTTTAGGATTAGTTTTGTGCTCAAACTGTTCTAGTTCTATATTTTAATTCCCTTAAATCCTTTTATTCATCATATTCAACCTCTTGACTAAGTGATTCAAGAATAAACAACTCTTTGGTATCAGGGAGTGAATTCCCCATGCTTGTCTTGTTATCAAAGTCGACATTAAATGAGCTAAAAATTGGAGAATAAGAATTAGGGTAGTCGCAAAAGATAAAATTTCACTATGAAAGTAGAATTTTATTTCATCGAAATTTAAAAAAAGATAAAAGGGTTGACACTAATAAAAAATACTTCTAAATAATCGTATCACAACCGTAACAACAAAAAAATATAAAAGATTAGGAAAATAAACTACCAAGACTCCTTCCTTATGGGGAAAGGAGTGACTTCTGAATGGCTTATCTCAACATCTAAGTCCACGAGTTGCACATCGGCATGAATAGTACATTCACTATATTGGACCACGTTTACTTAAAAAAACAACTGAATGAGATTGTGAATAACATCTACAATTTCTTCAAATGTAAAGTAAGCTCCAATCTCTGGAACCTATGTCTTGATAAAGGAATGGAAATATAGGGAATCTGTTGTGGCATCGCCCAATTAGTACTTTCATGGTTCTTAGATTTATCTCCATTTCTTGTGCTTTTTTTTTGTATCGGAGGGTAGAGGTGCCTTGGTTTCTTGAAAGATTAATGGGATACACAATTCCTTCTGAACATTGTCCTAAAAACATACCATGATGATAACCATATTTGAAAATTGTCGTTTCTACAATTGAAGTGGAAAAAGGGATACATGGTTGGATGAAGTGGTCTCATTCCTTAAAGAGATTGACTGATAGTGCCTCAAAAGATTAGTAAACACCAAAATCACATCCTTCATTTGCCTCAATGTATGGAATGGATGGAAATTTGTAAGTAGGTAAACCATCTTCCCTATGAATAATGATTTCTTTATGGTCGTATTCAAACTTGAAAACTTGATGCAGAGTTGAAGGGACAGCTCAAGCCATGTGAATCCATGTCCCTCCCAATAGAAAATTATAAAATGTGTCCTTGTCTATTACATGGAACATAATCATAAAGTCCACCAGTCCAATTGTCATGTTTAACATTATTTCACAAATGGTATCCCTCATTGATCAATCATAAATCCGAACAAATACATTGTTGGGGCAAATTTTATCAAGGTTAAATTTCAAGCTTTGCAGCGTAGAAAGAGGACATATGTCTATCAATCATGATCCTATTTACATAATACCGTTCATATTTCACCATAAGAAGCAAAGCTCTGTTAGTGTACAGCTCTCCCGTGGGCAACGCATCATCAGTGAAAGATATGGTGTTCGCCTCAAAGTTGCGCTTGGCCATTTTTTTATAATTGATTTAGCGTAGTCTCCTTCGGCAAATATGATTCATTCAACATTTTATTCAAAACAAGACGATATTTTTCTAAGTGCAAGAGTAGATAAAATAGTAAAATCAGTGCACGGGTCTTTTTCAGTTGTTCCATAATAATCTAATCTTGAACCATACTCTTTTTTAGAAATTCTTTTTATTCCTTCCTAACTGCTTTCTTCTGCGGTACTTGGACATTTTGAGTCATCTTCCCTTTTAATAATTCTTTTGAATAATAACATCTTCCCGAGCATTTCATCTCCCCTTCTTTATCAACCTCTTAAAAAATCTCATTTCCTCGGTAACAACATAAATTTTGTTTTATATTAAAGGGACAACCCGTTGAATCACTTACCAAAAGCTTTTGGAAATGTTTAACAAAGATAGGTTCTTTAAACTTTGCTAAGAAAATATTGTCATGTTATGTTAGTAAAAAGCCTTTTGATACATATAACTTTAGCGTACCTACTCAAACATCAATCCTCTCCCAAACCCCTGGGAGAGACAAAAATTAGTATCAATGTTAATACCTTCCACAATCAAAGATGCAACTAGTTCTAAACTCTATCAATTTGTCTTCCTCTCCGATCTTTGTAAACAACTTTCCCATTTTTCCATTGATTTTGTACTATTGATTATCAAGATAATACAAACTAAATTGTTTTGATTTGGAAGTGGGTTATTCGTCATATTGGGAGTGTTTTGATCATCTGTCACAACATCATTGTATGATCGATTAACTTCTCTATTGCCCCCTTAAAGGTCCAATAATTATTAGTGTTGTGTCTGGGGCCCTAAATGATGCTCACATCTGTCATTTAGCTGAAAACATCGAGAATTTAGATTCAGATGATGTGGTTGGATAGAATCAATCTATCTTTCTTAACTTTTGAAATAAAGTGATTATGACTCTCTCCATGGAGTGAAATTCTTTTTATGTCCCTGCTTTTGAGCATAATTTTTTGTAGGAGTAGGGTTGTAAGGAGACTGATAGGGTGGTCATTGTGGACGAAAGTTTAATTTACATAGGGCTCAAAAATTTGGGAGATTGGGAGAATTGACATTTGACTGAACATTTAAGGACAAAAGGGTAGTAGTGATGACGATAAATAGATTCTCGAGCAGCCCTTGACCAATATGGTAGTGAAGAAACATCCTGTTTCCTTTACCATTTTTAAAACTGCCAAAAAACCTTCAATGGCCCGTGTGGAAGCTTTTATTACTGCATAACTTACAATCCTTCGTGTTTTGAGACCACATCCGACAATTTCTCCAATTTTGATTATTATGTGAAACGGTTTTGCCTTTGCCGCTATCATGTGCTGGAAGTAAAGAATATCTTGAGCCTCTCCGAAGATATCAACCAATTCTTTCTCATGTAATGGTTGCTTGGCCCGGACTACTTGTTCCTTTCATTTGATGACATACTCTTTGAAGCTTCTATTTTGATTTATTCCAATAATAGAGAGTGTTTTGAAATTCAGCATAATGTCAACATTGTACTAAAATTGTCTAAAAATATCTTGACCATATCCTCCCAGATATGGTCGTGGGAGATTTATTGGTCTATAAATTACTTTAAATCAATACAAGTCATGTTGTTACCAAAACAAGCCATGAGCAATTCCTTTTTACCCCAATACACCTCAAAGTTGATTGTAGTATCTCTTGGTGTGAGATATGGTATCACCTTGACCATTATAATAAATAAACTTAGTGGTTTTGAATCCAGGTGGAAGTTAGATATTTTGGAAAATACACAAGTCTTTGAATGCAATACCTTTCTGCGCTCCTAGCCATTGCATATTTTTCATTTGTTCCTTGAATCTTTTCATTCTTTTCCACATTTCATCTTGCTCTAAGACTTGAGTGTTCATCTGAACATCAATAAGGGAGCTGAATTGTACAGATTTATGGCACCCAAATGCTCTCCCCTGAGTAAAGTACTACTCTTGATGGGCGGTGAACTAATCCACTTGAAGTTCTCTATGAATCAAAGTTTGTTGTGGGAGAGTATAGACTGGTTCATATTTTCTCACAATGGGATTATTCCCGCATTTCATTTCTTGAGGGAGTTTTGTTGATTATTTTTTCCCACAATTATCAAATAGACCATACCGTGGAAGGAAGAAATGATATGATATTGGGACCTTAGAACAAGAAGATTGGATCCTAGTTATATCAAGAAAACTAGGAATAGAAGTTGGTATGTCTTGTCCATTGGCTAAAACTTGTCATAATTTTTCCATAACTTCTCTTAATGTCCGATTTTCTTTAACAAAGGATGGATCTCTTATCGTTGAATCTCTAACATCCTTAAAAAGAAACTAGGTCAAACTAGACGCTAAGATGTGTGCCATGTGTTTATAAAGTCTTAAAATTATTAATTTTAGTGTTATGAGGTGGTGTGTTGAGTTTTTAGGATTTTGGAGGTGAAATGTCCAAGACGTTTGAAAGTTTGCTTTGGTGTGTGATTGTGTATTCTAAGTGTGCCTTTGCATGTTTTACGTCATGGTTAAGCTCAAATTTATGCGAAAGGTTCCTAACATATATGCGTACTTGTTTAGGTTGAAATGACTAGCATGACTTCCCAAGGACCACCCTAGGGGCCCTTGAGGGGGATCTAACCCTCTGCTTGAAGATGCCAAAAATAGTCTCAACCACACTGCCTAATCGACAGACCGTAGTCTTGTTTATGACTTGTTAAAGGGGGTCGTTTCTTCACGCTCAGTGGTGGGTAATTAAGCCCCCAAGAGTTGGTCTCTGACAAAAATGAGGGAACACCACTACGGCTTGTCGTCCAAACGATGGAGCGTAGGTGCCTTCCACCGATTGACACCTGTAACACTCTACAAGTGTCTCTGTAAAGCTAGGGGCATAATGAAAAATTGACCTAGAATCCAAATAAGATATTGGGCTATTATTTAAGGTAATTTTTGTGTATTTTAAGTGACTTTATAAGTATATAACCTATAGTGGAGTTCATATTTAAAATCAAAACCCCAAGACCCTAAATAGAATTCTCTAGAACTCCATTGAAGATTGAAGCAATGTTGAGGCTACGAGCTTGATTTCTCCATTAAATCTTGATTTTGTAAGACTTTCTCATTAGCAATAACTTCTTTTTGACTTCTAGCCATGGGTTCTTGCATAAAATTGTAACAACCCTAAAATTTGATATGCTAAGTAATACTATCTAGAATGCCTAAGATTAGACCGTGTTTAGACGGATTAATGCGCATAGAACCAGACCTCTGAACCCTTGCGACAGCCAGGCGAACTAACTTGGGGAGTTAGTTGATCTAGGAAGTCCCATATTTTGAGCCCTTTTTTGGGAAGTCCTTTTTCGGTTTAGGTTAAAGTTCCCAAGAAAAGAATGAGGTCAGCCTCAATGAGTGCAGATAATGGAATGAACGATACAGAAGGTGTTAGGAGAGGATAATCAAGAGCTGAGCTAGACTTAAGTAATAACACTAGGTTATTCTTGGTCGTTGCACAGCGAACCCGATGATAGTCTTAAAATAAATCCTAGGTATGACTGGTGCTGCTCTAGTATATGAAAGAATAAAAATGAAGTATGTTCGGATGAATAAAGCGATCTCTGTGTTTGTTAGAGAAGGCTCCCTCGTTGACGTCCCATATTCTGAGCCCTTTTTTGGGAAGTCCTAATGTCAAGTCCATCATTCAAAGGTCTCATGGCATAAGAAATAGTGATATGAACTATGTGATATGATATGTGTAATATGTTATGTGTGGTTTGCAAAATGATAAATATGATGACACATGTTACTCTCATGGCATGACTTTCCTAATCTGAAATTGGCAAGTCCACTGACTTGACTTTCTATAAGTCATATCGATAGGAAAGATCTCTACTTAATCATGCATGTCCTTGTTGTGTGCATGCATATATCCATACTTAGTACAAGTGTGTACAAATCCCATATAACTCTACATTTTTAGGTTCAAGCACTGGTGGACGTTAGAGCTTACAGGTCGACGCTGTAGCTATCTGGACGTGGAGCATTCATCCGGATTTAGTAGGCCGTCATGCTTTTCGAGGACGCTTGCCCATTATAATGATTGGCATTTTGAGAATATCACTAAACCATTTACTTTTCACCCTCAACGATCACAGATTGAAAGAGTTGTCCAATTCCCCGATGGATCTATTGATCTAAAATTCCTTGAGAATCCATCAATGAGATCTTAATCTGCTCGAAGATCGTCTTGGTCTCCCTCCACTTCGTGCCCATCAAGGACGATTGCCAGACCATCTTCTTCAAAAACCCCGGAGGATGAAGACAACATTACTATTGCAAGCAATTCTGTGGATAATAACAAAGGTAAAGTCACGTGTGTTGATTTCACAGGTGATATACCTAAAGTTTATTACCAGGATATTTCAGGAAGTCCCACAGCAAGCGAAATGGAACCGCCTGCCGATACCCCTGCTTTGTTAGGAATGCTAAAGGTAAACAAACCTTTTGAACCTAATCCAACCATTCTACAGGAGCAATGGATTCATCCTTACAACCATGTCAGAAGACAATGGTATGTCTTTACATATACTCTCAAACAGAGAGAAAACTTTAGAAATATCTTGATAAAAGATATGAAGAGAATAGGTTGTGAAATCGAATTCTTCAAGTGGTTTGAAGTGACTAGTAGAATTGAAAATTGTACTGAGTCATTACATGTTATCATTAATAAATGGTATATGTCTTCTAACAAGGTAGTAGAATCAACTACTCCTCCTCTTGAAGGAAGAAATATTCCTAGTGCAGGTACAGTGATCAAAGCCTCTCCTTTCAAAGAAAAAAGTGATAAGACAGGTGCTTTACTCACTACTGCAGACATTGATAGAATTGTTGAACAAAACAACTATTCAAACAAAATCCTTCATGTGATCTCTAGACAGATAGAAGACACAAAACCATATCTTAGTGGAAGACCAACACCGACTTCTACCTCTTCCAACCATAATATTGAAACCTACCCAGGATTCAAAATACCGGGATTTTCCAAAGAAAAATTCCCAAAACATTCAGATACTTTTGAAGTTACAGGAAGCATTATGGAAAAAATCAATGCCCAACTCAATAACTTCAATATCTCCAAAAAGAAACATAAGGAAGTGGAAAAGGTTTCCACAATCCAAACCAGTTCCAAACCCTCCTCAGAAAAAGACAACCTTCTTCAAAAACATGCCAGTAGTCGCTTTCATAATATGAAAAACTACCATAGCAAACCTTCTTTCCCAGATTTGCAGTATGAAGAAAATGCTTTCTATCAACTTCATCTCATGAATGGAGAAGAATCACTGAATAGAATATTTATGACCTTGCAGAGCATCAAATCAACAACAAACTCTATGAAATGGGTGTTGCTATTACAGCATACAAGATGCGAGGATCAACAGACACAGATGCTGCTAACATGATAGTTGAAGGTTTCACAGGAATGTTAAACATTGGTGGGACAATTATTGTACTGATGAGATTAAGCATCTAATCATCAACGCAACAACAAATGAAACTGTTGTTAAAATGGAAGGTAATACACAAACAACTTCTACTCAAACAAGAGAAGATGCTTGTGCCACATTACTTTACCATATTGCTAAACATTTTATTGGATAACCAAAGTTGTTTCAGGACAGAAGTCTCCAAATTTTGAGTAATCTAAGTTGCCCAAACTTAGACAACTTCATCCACTACAAACATGTTTTTTTGAGCAAAGTAATGATCCGACCAGACTGTAATTTGAATTTTTTGAAAGAACGTTTTATTAGTGGTTTACGTCCTTTCTTCGCAGATAAGGTATGAACTAAAATAAAAGATAAGAATAATGGAAGTATTCCTTATGGAAACCTTACTTATGGTGACTTGGTAAGAACCATAAATATTGTAGCCCTTGAGCTATGTAGAGACATCAAGTTAAGACATCAGCTTAAAAAGGAACAATCTCCTTCAAGAAAAGAACTTGGAAGTTTCTGTAGGGATTTCAGATTTATTACTCCACCTGATAATAAGAAGAAGGAGAATAAACAAGGAAAAGAAAAATCCCACAGAAGGAAGTCTAAAAGAAAAGATGATTCCTCTAAGACAAGTAGAAAGAAAAGATCTACCCAGAAGAAACAAGATGTCTTTTGGAACTGTGGCAAGAAAGGCCATAGATCTAATGAATGCCGATCAAAAACAAAGAAGAAGAAAATCAATCTTCTTAATATGGATGAAGAGAAAATGTAAACTTATTGCCATCCTTGATGAACCTTTTTCTGATATTTCAGATGCTTCTGAAGAAAACAGCTCAGATGAGGATATCAACCTGGACTATGATTCAGATTCCAGCCAATTAGAGAAAGGTTGCACCTGCACTGAGGCCTTCTGCACCTCCGGAAAGGAACCCCAAATCACAGTTCTCTCAGACCATTCCAAAGAAGCCCTCTTTGATGTTATCCAACACATCAAGGATGATGAGGCTAGGAATCGTTCCTCCTAAAGCTCAAGAATCTTATCCTCAACACAGAGAAGCCAAAATCTCATCTTACTGTTGAGTCTTTCAGCATGAAACAAATCATGAATAGATCAGAAATGAATTCTGAACCCACTATTGCTGATCTTCTTCATGAGGTTTCTTCCCTCAAGGATGAAATTCGAAGCATCAAATCCCATCTTTCCATCATAGAAACTGACATTCCTATTTGTCAGGATTCTAAAAAACCTGCTTTCTTGGATCACGAATCAAGGCATAGCTCTTCAGAGAATGATTCCGATAAAGAGGTTGATATAAACAATGATCATCTAGTAGAAACAGGACTTTCTACTGACACAGGTAACAATGCCTCTACCTCTGCAACACCAGGTTTAACGGTAATTTCCTCTATGAGACCTTAAAGCCATCATATCCCTATTAAAATAGTGGTAAATAAACATTTTATTATTAACTAAGTTGCTTTGCTTGATAGCGTGCTGATAGAAACTACATCATGAAAGGTATTGTTCCCCTTCAGTATTTACAAAAAAGTACTTCAAAACTATACTCAGCTACAGGAGAACTTTTAAAAATAAAATATAAGCTTTCTAAAGATCATATTTGCAACAATGGCATTTGTTTAACCAATGATTTGCTAATAACTGAAGATATCATCCTAGGAATACCTTTTATTACCCAAATAAAACCGTATTCTACTAAGCTGGATGGTATCTCCACTAATATTTTGGGAAAAGAATTAATTTTCCCCTTTGTGAAAACCCTTTCTCAAGAAGAAAGTAATTTCGTTAGAGAAAATACCGTTTTTAAAATAAACAAACTTTCTCAACATCTCACCTTCTTAAAAGATTAAATTTGTATTAGAAAAATTGAAAATATTTTAATAACCCCGGAGATTGTTAATAAAATAGCAAATCTTCGAGAGAAATTTGAAAAGGAAATTTGTTCTGATTTTCCTAATTCATTTTGGAAAAGGAAAAAACACATTGTTTCCTTACCATATATCGAAGGATTCAATGAACGGGCCATTACCACCAAGGCAAGACCCATTCAAATGAATCATGAGATGATGGAATTTTGCAAAGAAGAGATTAATACTCTTTTAAAAAGTTTCATCATCAGGGTTTCTAAATCTCCCTGGAGTTGCTTTGCCTTCTATGTCAATAAAAACTCTTAGAAGGAAAGAGGTGCTCCTAGACTTGGAATTCATTACAAGCCACATAATTCCGTTTTAAAATGGATCAGGTATCCCATACCTAACAAAAGAGACCTTTTAAAAAGGATTTTTAATGCAAAAATTTTTAGCAAATTTGATATGAAATCGGGGTTTTGGCAAATTCAAATTTTTAAAAATGATAGGTATAAAACTGCTTTTAATGTCCCATTTGGCTAATTTGAATGGAACGTAATGCCTTTTGGGCTCAAGAACGCCCCTTCTGAATTTCAAAACATTATGAATTCCATTTTTAATGACTATTCTTTCATGTCAATTGTCTATATTGATGATGTGTTAATATTTTTGGAGAACATTGATTCTCATTTTAAACATCTCAACACATTCTTCAATGTGGTTAAGAAAAATGGTCTTGTTGTCAGCGCTAAGAAAATGATTTTGTTTCAAACAAAAATTAGGTTCTTAGGCCATGACCTCTTCCAAGGTACTTACAAACCTATTTGTCGAGCCTTAGAGTTCTCTTCCAAATTTCCCAATGAAATTATCGATAAAACCCAACTACACAGATTCCTAAAATCAGGCACATTTGTGAACCTTTATATAAAAGACTTAAAAAAGTCCCTGTGCCTTGGGGTTCTGAACAAACTAAGGCGTTTCTTAAGGTCAAAGATCTTTTTCAAACAATTCCTTGCTTAGGTATCCCTAGCCCCAATGCATCCATGGTTGTTGAAATTGATGCTTCTGACATAGGTTATGGAAGTATCCTTAAACAAATCGTAGATCCTGAATCTACAAGAGCAATTGGTTTGCTTTACATCAGGAATCTGGAATTCCTCTCAAAAGAATTACTCTACTATTAAAAAAGAGGTCTTATCTATCGTTCTTTGTATTACGAAGTTTCAAGTTGACCTTATTAACAAATTTTTTTTATTCAGAGTCAATTGTAAATCTGCTAAAGAAATTCTTCAAAAAGATGTCAAAAACATTGTTTCAAAACAGATCTTTACTAGATTGCAAGCTCTACTATCTAGTTTTGATTTTGATATTGATTTTATCAAAGGAGAAAACAATTCTTTACTAGATTTATTAACCCGTGAACTTTTACAGGGGTAACATGAGGCCGTTTAAGGCAGCAACAAAACGAGACAACGATCCTAAAAAAACAAAGAATTGCTAGACCATTCCAGCTCCCTCCCCTAACTCCATCAAAGGCAGAATCGTCTTCCATAAGACCTGCTTTGACTTTCAAAAACAAATTCACAGCTTTAGCTGATTACCCAAAACTACTAGCCTCCCCCCAACAAAGGCTTCTAAGGCCAAACTACCCCCCTCAACCTCAAAAAATAAGTTTGAGACCAACTGTCGCTCTTGAAGCGTCATCCTCTATCCAAACCAAAGCAAACTATGCAATGAAAGCCCCTGAGTCTTTTGCCGAAGCAGTTAATCCAGAATTAACTAAATCAAAATCCCCAGAACCAAAACCAAAAACTGAATCTTTTGATTTTCAGGTTTCACAGGTGCTACCATTAATGGCACTCAACAAAGAAGTATCTAAAATGGATGTAGATACATTTATAAAACCATGCTACAATGATCTCAATTACGTGGATACAGATAACCCACTAAAAACCAGAAGATTCTACGAAGCCATTTTGGTGGATACAGATTCAATCGACATTGAGCATTGCAAGGATGCTGATAACCAAATCATGTATTCCAGATTTACAATCAATAGAATACTAGAACCATATGAATGGTTTGCAGATCACTTACACACTCCTATTGCATTGACAATGACACACCGCCCACAGACTTATAATTGGTATGATTATAAGGCGGCATGGATGAACTTCATCTACCTAACGCGAAGACATACTTTGTTTATTAAATACAGCACACCTATCACGAAGGCCATCATCCCCAGATGGTTTTATGAATGGTGGAATTTATTCGGAGGAACCAAAGAGATTCTTCCTCATTGATTTGCATACAGGTATGCAGAATTTCAAACCAGGGAGGAAATCACAACCCTACCAGAGCATATTAAATTATGCAAATATTACATTAAGAAAAGGATTTCTTATATCATCACTTGGAATTTTACCAAGAGAGAAATAGATCGTATTAATATTTGTGTAAACAAATCCAAGTCAAAGGTTGGGTTCCCAAACAACCTGCAAGTCCTATCACTGAGAAGGTCCAGACTTCTCCTGGAAAACTATCCAAGGCAGTCCTCAAGCAGAAGTTAAAGGAAGCCATGGATTACATAGAAGATTATTCTGAGGAACAAATCCTCAAGATGATTAAAGACGCCGCTTCCATAGAAAGTGACAACGATGATAATGGCGATATGTGTAACCCTCAAGGTTTAGCCTTGGCCTACATGGAGCCTGATTATGAATAAGAAACGACCCTTCAGAAAAGATAGAGGCAAAGCCGGAATTATCTTTTGTGTAAGTGACTTTCACTATTCCTTAGCTGGCATCCTTTGAGAAGCTAAAGGACAAAACACTTATGGAAAGCATTATCACCTTTATCAAAAGAAGACATCCAATCAGACCGACAAAACAAAAATGATCCACTATCTTTTGATAGGTCCCCCTACTCAGTGTCGGCAACATCTTAGCCGTCCACTTGTAAGCCTTACATAAAAGGCATCCACTCTCCCTTCTATAAAAAAGGGACTCATTTCCATTAAGCACCATCAGAAAATTCACATTGTATTCTGAATATCACTCTCTCTTATGTACAATGAACCTTGAAGTTTAAATAAAAGTCCTTCTATTTTGTAAGCTCTCTTCTCTTTTAACATCTGGGGATGATGGCCTTCGTGATAGGTGTGTTGTATTTAATAAAACAAGTATGTCTTGGCCTTAGGTAGATGAAGTTCATCCATCGAAATCACAACCCTACCAGAGCATATCAAAATATATATATATATAACATTAAGAAAAGGATTTCTTATATCATCACATGGAATTTTGCCAAGAGCGAAATAGATCGTATTAATTATTTGTCTAAACAAATCCAAGTCAAAGGTTGGGTTCCCAAACAACAAGCAGGTCCTATCACTGAGAAGGTCCAGACTTCTCCAGGAAAACTATCCAAGGCAGTCCTCAAGCAAAAGTTAAAGGAAGCCATGGATAACATAGAAGATTTTGCCTTTGATGGAGTTAGGGGAGGGAGCTGGAATGGTCTAGCCATTCTTTGTTTTTGAGGATCGTTGTCTCCTTTTGTTGCTGCCTTAAACGGCCTCATGTTTCCCCTGTAAAAATTCACGGGTTAAGAAATCTAGTAAAGAATTGTTTACTCCTTTGATATAATCAATATCAAAATCAAAACTAGATAGTAGAGCTTGCCATCTAGCAAAGATCTGTTTTGAAACAATGTTTTTGACATCTTTTTGAAGAATTTCATAAGCAGATTTACCATCGATTCTTAATAAAAAAAATTTGTTAATAAGGTCATTTTGAAACTTCGTAATACAAAGAACGATAGATAAGACCTCTTTTTTAATAGTAGAGTAATTCTTTTGAGAGGAATTCCAGATTCGTGATGTAAAGCGAACCAATTGCTCTCTAGATTCAGGATCTACGATTTGTTTAAAGATACCTCCATAACCTATGTAAGAAGCATCAGTTTTAACAACCATGGATGCATTGGGGTTAGGGATACCTAAGCAAGGAATTGTTTGAACAAGATCTTTGATCTTAAGAACCGCCTGAGTTTGTTCAAAACCCAAAGGCACAGGGACTTTTTAAGTCTTTTATATAAAGGTTCACAAATGTGCCTGATTTTAGGAATGAAATCAGCAACATTGTTCAAACTTCCTAGGAATCTCTGGAGTAGGGTTTTATCGATAATTTCATTGGGAAATTTGGAAGTGAAATCTAAGGCTCTACAAATAGGTTTCTATGTACCTTGGAAGAGGTCATGGCCTCAGAACCTAATTTTTGTTTGAAACAAAGTCATTTTCTTAGCGCTGACAACAAGACCATTTTTCTTAACCACATTGAAGAATGTGTTGAGATGTTTAAAGTGAGAATCAATGTTCTCTGAAAATATTAACACATCATCAATATAGACAATTGACATGAAAGAATAGTCATGAAAAATGGAATTCATAATGTTTTGAAATAGAAGGGGCGTTCTTGAGCCCAAAAGGCATTACGTTCCATTCAAATTGGCCAAATGGGACATTAAAAGAAGTTGTATACCTATCATTTTCAGAAATCTGTATTTGTCAAAACCCCGATTTCATATCAAATGTGCTAAGAAATTTGGCATTAAAAATCCTTTTTAAAAGGTCTCTTTTGTTAGGTATGGGATACCTGATCCATTTTAAAATGGAATTAAGTGGCTTGTAATTAATTACAAGTCTAGGAGCACCTCTTTCCTTCTCAGAGTTTTTATTGACATAGAAGGCAGAGCAACTCCAAGGAGATTTAGAAACCCTGATGATGCCATTTTCTAAAAGAGTTTTGATCTCTTCTTTGCAAAATTCCATCATCTCATGATTCATTTGAATGGGTCTTGACTTGGTTGTAATGGCCCGTTCATTGAATCCTTCGATATATGGTAAGGAAACAATGAGTTTTTTCCTATTCCAAAATGCATTAGGAAAATCAGAACAAACTTCTTTTTCAAATTTCTCTCGAAGATTTGCTATTTTATTAACAATCTCTGGGGTTTTTAAAATATGTTCGATTTTTGTAATACGAATTTCATCTTTTAAAAAGGTGAGATGTTGACAAAGTTTGTTTATTTTAAAAACAATATTTTCTCTAACTAAATTACTTTCTTCTTGAGAAAGGATTTTCACAAAGGGGAAAATTAATTCTTTTTCTAAAATATTAGTGGAGATACCATCCAGGTTAGTAGAATACGGTTTTATTTGGGTAATAAAAGGTATTCCTAGGATGATATCTTCATTAATATCTTTAGTTATTACAAAATCAATTGTTAAACAAATGCCATTGTTGCAAATATGAGCTTCAGAAAGCTTATAGTTTATTTTTAAAAGTTCTCATGTAGCGGAGTATAGTTTAGAAGTACTTTTTTGTAAATACTGAAGGGGAACAATACCTTTCATGATGCAGTTTCTATCAGCACCGCTATCAAGCAAAACAACTTTGTTAATAATAAAATGTTTATTTACCACTATTTTAATAGGGATATGATGGCTTTGAGGTCTGATAGAGGAAATTATCGTTAAACCTGGTGTTGTAGAGGTAGTGGCATTGTTACATGTATCAGTAGAAAGTCTTATTTCTACTAGATGATCATTGTTTATATCAACCTCTTTATCGGAATCATTCTCTGAAGAGCTATGCCTTGATTCGTGGTCCAAGAAAGCACGTTTTTTTGAATCCTGACGAATAGGAATGTAAGTTTCTATGATGGAAAGACGGGATTTGATGCTTCGAATTTCATCCTTGAGGGAAGAAACCTCATGACGAAGATCAGCAATAGTGGGTTCAGAATTCATTTCTGATCTATTCATGATTTGTTTCATGCTGAAAGGCTCAACAATAGGAAGGGATTTTGTCATGACCCAAAACCGAGCCGTGAGTGGCACCCACATTTATCCTACCTATGTGAGCGAACCAACAAATCTAAACCCCAACATTTCAAACATAATGAAAAATATACAACGCGGAAGACTTAAACTCATTAATGAAAATGAATTCAATAAACTTCTAAAAACTCAACATCTATTATTCCCCAAAATCTGGAAGTCATCACTACAAGAACATGTATGATCAAATTACTAAACTAAGAGTATTCTAAGAAGCTAAAATAAATAAAAAGCTAGTCCATGCCGGAGCTTCAAGGCATCAAGACATGAGGAAGAAGATCTAGTAAAAGCTAGAAGCATTAGCTCACCCTGAAATCCGATGTAATCAAGACTGCCTAGAGTTGCGGTTGAGTTGAAGACGACTGTACGTTTGCTGCACTCCACAAATAAGAAAGAAAGAAACATACAAGTAGGGGTCAGTACAAACACAAGTACTGAGTAGGTATCATCGGCCATCTCAAAATAGAAAACAGTATATATCAGATAATATCATAAAATCAACTAATATTCTTAGCATGCGGCATTTACAATTACCATAACCCTTGGTCACAACACCAAGCACATCAATGAGGACTCACGCCTCCCCATCATACTCATTTGGTAATTAGGTTCATTATATTGAGTATATTAACATATTTCAAGAGTCATTATCTTTATTCCTCTCGTGTCGGTACGTGACACTTCGCTCCATATACTATCCTGGTGTCGGAACGTGACACTCCGATCCTCATGTACTATCCTGGTGTCGGAACGTGACACCCGATCCATTTTCTATCGTGGTGCCGGAACGTGGCACTCCGATCCTCATTCTATCCTGGTACCAGAACGTGGCACCCAATCCATATACTATCCTGGTGTCAGAACGTGACACTCCGATCCTCATACTATCCTGGTACCGGAACGTGGCACCCGATCCATATACTATCCTGGTGTCGGAACGTGACACTCCGATCCTCATTCTATCCTGGTATCGGAACATGGCACCCGATCCTCTATTACTATCCTGGTGTCAGAACATGACACCCGATCCCCTAATCTCACTACTTTAGTTCATCAAGCCTTCTTTTATACCAAGGCATCATCATTAACAAAGTAGATTAGGGTTTCTCAAGATTTAGGATTCAATAGGTTCATCATGCTTATTTTATCACAATTATATAATCACATTCATGCAAGCATACAATTAAGAATATAAAAGGGTTTTACAATACTACCAATACATATCATTCGCTATTAAGAGTTTACTACGAATAGCATAAACCATAACCTACCTCAACCGAAGAATTGTGATCAAGCAATCTTCTTTTCCAATGCTTTGCTTTCCTCTTCGTTTCTCCTCTCTTAATCGATTCTCCCTCTCTTGTTCTTTCTATTTTTCTTATTCAAACCCCTTTTCTTTTACCCTAATTAGCATATAATTAAGAATAAAAAATGATAAATATAACCCACTAATTATTCCAAGGTTACCTCCTTTAACCCCCAAGTAATTAAACTATTAACATTAACCCACTAACTTTATAATTAAAGCAGGAATAGTCCAAAACGCCCCTTAAAATATTTACAGAAATCCGACCCAGCATGGAATTACGCAACCTGTGACGGTCCGTCATGGCTGTGACGGTCTGTCCTGCAGGTCCGTCAGAAAGATCAGAGACTTAATTTCTGTGGAAGATGTGTGACGGTCCGTCGTGCCCACGATGGTCCATCCTGCCATTTCGTCACGAAGTTCAGAGAGTCGATTTCAGTAACCAAATTTTAGAATTCTAAGTGTTTTGGAACGAGACGCCCTCGACGGTCCGTCGTGCCCATGACGGTCCGTCGTGGGATCCGTCATCTCAGCCAGTTTTTCCAGAAAATACTCTACTGCTCAAAACGACTAAACAGGTTGTTACAATATATATCAATTTACCCATCGTTCGTCCTTGAAAGATCACAAGAAACAAAACAAGGGCGGAAAGGAGTACCTGAATCCGTAAACAGGTGTGGGTATCATTCTTGCATATCTGCCTCCTTCTCCCAAGTGGCTTCTTCAACTGGTCTATTCTTCCATTGAACTTTGATTGATGCAATCTCCCTTGACCTCAACTTGCGGACTTCTCTATCTAAAATAGCAACAAGCTCCTCCTCATAAGACAAATTCTCATCAAGCAGAACCGAAACCCAACGGATGATGTAGTTTCCATCCCCATGGTATCTTTTCAACATAGACACATGAAATACCGGATGCACTCCTGACAGCCCTGGAGGCAAGGCTAATTCATAAGCCACCCCCCCTACTCGCTTAAGTACTTCAAAGGGACCAATATACCTTGGGCTAAGCTTACCTCGCTCACCAAACCGCATCACCCCTTTCATGGGCGAAACCTTCAACAAGACTTGTTCACCCTCCATGAACTCCAAGTCTCTAACCTTTCGATCTGCATATTCTTTTTGCCTACTTTGACCTGCTAGAAGCTTTTCTTGAATGCATTTCACTTTATCTTACGATTCCCTCAAAAGGTCAGTACCCTAAGGTCTAACCTCAAATGCATCAAACCAACCAATGGGAGACCTACATCTCCTCCCATACAGTGCCTCAAATGGGGCCATACCAATGCTTGAGTGATAGCTATTATTGTATGGGAATTCTGCTAAGGGTAAGAAGTTATCCCAATGACCACCAAATTCTATCACACATGCACGAAGCATATCCTCCAACACTTGAATTGTTCGCTCAGACTGACAATCGGTCTGAGGGTGAAATGCGGTACTAAGATCATACCTAGTACCTACTTCAGCATGCAATGTTTTCCAAAACTTAGAAGTAACTGCGTACCACTATCTGATATGATAGAGAGTGGAACCCCATGCAATCGAACAACTTCCGAGATGTAAAGTTTGGTTAACTTCTCTGCATTGTAAGTCACCTTGACCGGAATGAAGTGAGCAGACTTAGTTAACCTATCAACAATTACTTAAATGGAGTCATACTTACCCATTCTCTTGGGAAGACCAACCACGAAGTCCATTGCAATTCTCTCCCACTTCCATTCAGGAATGGGCATTCTTTGAAGTGTTCCTCCAAGCCTCTGGTGTTCATACTTTACTTGCTGACAATTTGGACATTTGGCGACAAACTCCACAATGTCCCGCTTCATTCTACTCCACCAAAAATGTTGCTTTAGGTCACGATACATCTTGGTTGCACCGGGATGTATAGAATACTTTGAACTATGAGCCTCTATAAGAATAGTGTGGATCAAATCATCAACGCGGGGTACACATACCCTTCCCTTAATTCTCAAAACACCTTCCTCATCGATTTGTGCTTACTTAGCCTCTCCTCGCAACACTTTATCTCGGATCTGGATCAATTTCTCATCATTAAACTGTTTTCCCTTAATCTTGTCAAGGAAGGAAGATCTTGCCTCTACACAAGCCAAAAATCCTCCCTTCTCATTTACTTCTAGCCTCATAAAGTCGTTAGCCAGAGTCTGAACCTCTCTAGCCAATGGACGTCTAGAAACTTGCAATTGAGCTAGACTTCCCATGCTTCCTGCCCTTCTACTTAAGGCGTCTGCCACAACATTAGCCTTTCCCGGATGATACAAGATAGTGATATCGTAGTCCTTCAGTAGTTCCATCCATCTCCTCTGTCTCAAGTTCAAATCTTTTTGAGTAAAAACATACTGTAGGCTACGATGATCCGTATAGACTTCACACTTAACCCTATATAAATAGTGCCTCCATTGCTTTAAGGCAAACACTACCGCAGCCAACTCCAAATCATGGGTCCGATAATTACGTTCATGCACCTTTAATTTCCTTGAAGCATAAGCAATTACACTCTTCTCTTGCATTAGCACTGCACCCAAACAAGAATAGGATGCATCACAATAAACAATGAATTCTTGCCTTCCACTGGTAAGGTAAGAATTGGTGCAGTAGTCAACAAGGTCTTGAGCTTCTGAAAGCTTTCTTCACACTCATCCGACCAAACAAATGGGACATTCTGCTTAGTCAAATTTGTCAATTGGGAAGCAATAGAAGAGAACCCCTTAACAAATCGGCGGTAGTAGCTAGCTAAACCCACAAAGCTCCTCACCTCTGTAACATTAGTTGGTCTTGCCCAACTCTTCACTGCTTCGATCTTGGAAGGATCCACCATCACCCCATCTTTAGAAACCACATGCCCCAAGAAGGACAATGCATCTAGCAAAAACTCACACTTGGAGAATTTGGCATAAAGCTTTTTCTCCCTCAACATTTCCAATACAATTCTCAAGTGCTCCTCATGTTCCTTCTTGCTCTTTGAGTATGAAAATATATCATCAATGAATACAATGACAAAGAGATCCAGATATGGCTTAAAAATCCCATTCATCAAGCTCATGAAAGCAGCAGGGGCATTTGTAATCCCAAAAGACATTACTAAAAACTCATAATGCCCATATCTGGTTCGAAAAGCAGTCTTGGGCACATCTGTTGCCCGTATTTTCAGTTGATGATAACAAGATCTCAAATCGATTTTTGAGAAGGTATAAGCACCTTGTTACTGATCGAACAAATCATCGATGCGGGGAAGAGGATACTTGTTCTTAATAGTTACCTTATTCAGTTGTCTATAGTGTATGCACATCCGAAAACTCCCATCCTTCTTCTTCACATACAAAACAGGAGCACCCCAAGGAGATGCACTTGGTCTAATGAAGCCTTTGCTCAACAACTCTTGAAGTTGGGCCTTTAACTCTCTTAACTCCGTGAGAACCATTCTATAAGGGGGTATAGAAATGGGGAGAGTACCCGGTTCAAGATCAATGCCAAAGTCAATATCCCTATCCAGTGGCATACCAGAAAGATCTGCAGGGAACACATCCAGAAACTCACGGACTATCGAAACCGACTCAATTGAAGGTACTTGGGTAGTATCATCCTTGAGATGTGCCAAGAAAGCTAAACACCCTTTACTAACCATTCTCTTAGCACGAAGAAAAGAGATGATACGAACCGGAGTGTAAGTGTAGTCACCCTCCCACACTAACGGATCTGTCCCAGGCTTGGCTAACGTCATAGTTTTAGCATTACAATCCAATATTGCAAAATTTGGAGAAAGCCAAGTCATACCCAGAATTACATCGAAGTCAACTATTTCTAAAATAACCAAGTCTACATGAGTATTGCTCCCTACAAAAGCCACAGGACAAGACCTATACACCTCTTCGACTATCACAGACTCACCCACCGGAGTAGACACACGAATAGGCATGTCAAGCAATTCACAAGGTAAATTAAGACCAATAGCAAATGAAGAAGATACATATGAAAATGTGGAGCTTGGATCAAATAATACACAAGCCATGCAATCACAAACCAAAAGATTACTTATGATAACAGCATCAGATGTCTCCGCTTCAGACCGCCCGGGGAAAGCGTAACAATCGGCCCTATCGCCTGTCTGTCCGTTGCCCCTACCATGTTGTGATGTAGTGGCTCCAGTTTGACCATCACCCCGGCCGTTTTGGTGACCACCATTACCTCGGCCACCACGTCCTCCAGAATGACGGCCTCTTCCATGACCACCTCTACCTCTGACTATTGGGGGTCTGTAACTCTGTTTTGGACAATACCTCTTAATATGTCTAGTCTCCCCACATCCATAACACTCTCTGGAGTCAAGCATAGGTCTCTCAGAGAAGTGTTGACCGGTCTGAGGTGGACCCCCAACTACAGTCTGTAGTGAAGACTGAATGGTCGGACTGAGTAACCTCCTGAACCCTGTCCTTTAGAGTAAGAACCATTAAACTCACCTACCTTTCGAAACCTTTTTGATGTCGATTCCATGGTGAAGTCATCTGGCTTCACTCCTTCCACCTCTATCACGAGTCTACCACTTCTTGAAAGGATTTTGCCGTAGCCGCTACTTGTCAGGCTAAAATCCGCAATTCTGACCTCAACCCTTTCACAAAACGGCGAATCCGCTCTTGTGGACTGAAACAAAGTTGGGTGGCATACCTGGATAATGCACGAAACTTAGCCTCATATGCAGTAACCGACATCCAACCTTGCTCTAGGCCCAAGAACTCATCTCTTTTCCTATCCCTCAATGTCCGGGGGATATACTTCTCCATAAACAAGCTAGAGAATGATGCCCAAGTCATAGGTGGTGCCTCTGTTGGTTGACACTCAACATGTGACCGCCACAACATTTTGGCGTTCCCTTGAACCTGATAAGTCACAAACTCAACATCAAATCGTTCTACTATACCTATCTTGTGTAGTAGCTCATGACAGTCAACCAGAAAGTCATAGGCATCCTCAGATTCAGCACCCTTGAATACTGGAGGTTTCAATTTCAAAAACATATTGAAAAGTTCATGTTGGTGATTTGTCATTATAGGACCTGTGGTCAGACGAGGAAACGTGCCTATTTCCAATAAGGCATCCATGCGGGGGCCAGAGTAGCTGCATGTTGTACCTCCGGAACCTGAGGTGCTGGTGCAGAAAACACTGGAGGTGTCTGGCCCTTATCAGATAACCCGCTAAGATAAGCAAGAACCTGATTGATCATCTCTGGGGTAGGTTGGGGTGGCAATTCCTCATTCTGTGCTTGTTCATTCTGCGCTTCCTCACCCTCTCTTACCACTTCCTCAGTTGGTGGAGGAGTCACCGCCCTAGTAGTAGATGGGCTAGGTGCTTGTCCTCTTCCTCTAGAGGACATCCTCCCACGACCTCTTCCACGGCCTCTTGCCACTACTCCTCTTCGAGCTACATCCCCAGTGGTTGGCTCAGACGCTTCTTGTCTTGCCGGTGTTGGTGTTGGCGCAGTCGTTGGTCTAGTTATAACCATCTACGAAATAGAGTGAAGATGGTCAGATACCAATTTGTATCACCCAGATACCAATTGGATCCAAGTAATAGCATGAAAGAAAGAAAGAAAGAATGGAATTTTCCTAAAGTCTTATAGCCAATCAAAGAAAAGTAAAGGCATCCCCCTACCGTTCCTTATGACTCTACTAGACTCGTTCTTGTGTGATGAGACCAAAGAACCTAATGCTCTGATACCAAGTTTGTCACGACCCAAAACCGAGCCATGAGTTGCACCCACATTTATCCTACCTATGTGAGCAAACCAACCAATCTAAGCCCCAACATTTCAAACATAATGTAACGACCTGTCTAGTCGTTTTGAGCAGCAGATTTCATTTCTGGAAAAACTGGCCAAGATTACGGACACCACGACGGACCGCCATAGGCACGACGGTCCGTCACAGATGTCTCGTTTCAATATACTTAGAAATTCTGAAATTGGGTACTGAAAATCGACACTCTGAACTTCGTAACGGAATGGCAGGACGGACCGTCACAGGTGTGATGGACCGTCACAGACTCCTTAGTGAAAAATGGAGTCTGGTCCTTGCGACGAGCTTCGTGAGGACCGTCGCAGGCACGACGGCCCGTCACAGGTAGCGTAATCCCAGTTGGAGTCGGATTTCTGGTTATGTTTTAAGGGATGTTTTGGACTATTCTTTCCTTAATTACAGATTTCGTGGGTATATATTAATAACTCAAATTCTTGAGGGATAAAAGAGGTAACTTTGGATTAATTAGTAGGGTATTATTGTCATATTTTACACTTAATTATATGTTAATTAGGGTAAAGGAAAGAGGGTTTGAATAAGAAAAATAGAAGGAACAAGAAGAGAGAGGGGGAAACGTACGATCGAAGAGGAAGAACACAAAGCTTGGGAAATTGCTTGTTTGAATTCAATTTTTCGGTGGAGGTAGGTTATGGTTTCTTTTACGATATTCGTAGTGAACTCTCAATAGTGAATGATATGTATTGATAGTATTGTAAACCCTGCTATGTGTTTAATTGTATGCTTGCATGATTGTGATTATGAAATTGTGATAAACTAAGCATGATGAAGTTATTGAATCCAAATCTTGAAAGGAAACCCTAAATCACTTGTTATTGATGATTCCTTAGTGTATAAGAAGGCTTGATAAATTATATAATGAAATTGATGATGCCTTAGTGTAAAAGAAGGCTTGATGAATTAGGGGATTGGGTGCCACGTTCCGGTACCAGGATAGAAATAGAGGATCGGGTGCCACGTTTTGGTACCAGGATAGTATGAGGATCGGGTGCCACGTTCCGGTACCAGGATAGAAATAGAGGATCGGGTGCCACGTTCCGGTACCAGGATAGAATGAGAGGATCGGAGTGTCACGTTCCGACACCAGGATAGAATATGGAGCGGAGTGTCACGTACCGACACAAGAGGAAGAAAGATAATGAATCTTGAAAGATGTAAATATACTCAATCTAATGAACCCAATTCCCAAATGAGTATGATATTGAGGCTTGAGTCCTCATGTGTGAACTTAACGGTAAATGTTAATGATATAGTACTTCTTGTTGCTACATGTTAAGCATCATAGTTGATTTTATGATATTACTTGATATATATTATCTTCTATTTTGAGTTGGCCGATGATATCTACTCAGTACTTGTGGTTGTACTGACCCCCTACTTTTATGCTTTCTTCTTTGTTATTTGTGGAATGCAGCAAACGTTCGGTCAACTTCAACTCAGCAATAAATCAAGCCACTCTTCGTCACACCAGATCTTCAGGGTGAGCTAACGCTTCTAGCTTGGACTGGATCTTCTTCTTCAAGTCTTGATGCCTTGAACTTCCGGCATGGACTAGCTTTTATGTATTTTTAGCTTCTTAGACATTCCTAGTTTAGTAATTTGAGATAGATGTTCTTGTGATGATGACTTCCAAATTTTGGGGATAATAATAATAGTTTTGAATTGTTTTTATTAATGAGTTTAAGTCTTCCGCATTACTTTCTGTTGTTATATATTGAAATGATAAGGGTTAAATTGGTTGGTTCTCTCACATAGGAGGGTAGATGTGGGTGCCAGTCGCGGCCCCGTTTTGGGTCGTGACAAACTTGGTATCAGAGCATTAGGTTCGTTGGTCTCATCACACAAGAACAGGTCTAGTAGAGTCTTAAGGAACGGTAGGGGGACGCCTTTACTTTTCCTTTAGAGGCTATAAGACATTAGGAAAATTTCACTCTTTCATTCTTTCCTTCGTGCTATTACTTGGATCCAATTGGTATCTAGGTGATACAAATTGGTATCTGACCATCTTCACTCTATTTCGCAGATGGTTAGAACTAGAGCAACGACCGCACCAGCAGCAACAACGGAAAGACAAGAAACGACTGAGCCAACCACGGGGGTTGTGGCTCGAGGAAGAGTAGCGGCAAGAGGCCGTGAAAGAGGTCGTGGGAGGACGTCCTCTAGAGGAAGAGGACGAGCACCTAGCCTATCTGATACTAGGGCGGTGACTCCTCCACCGACTGAAGAGGTGATAAGAGAGGGTGAGGAAGGGGAGAATGAACAAGCGCAACATGAGGAATTGCCACCCCAACCTACCCCAGAGATGATCAACCAAGTACTTGCTTATCTTAGCGGATTATCTGATCAGGGTCAGGAACCTCCAGTTGTTTCTGCACCAACACCTCCGGTTTCAGAGGTACGACATGCGGCTACTATGGCTCTCCGCATGGATGCCTCATTAGAGATAGGCACATTTCCACGTCTGACTACTGGACCGAAAATGACAAACGATCAGCACGAACTTTTCAGTAAGTTCTTGAAATTGAAACCTCCAGTCTTCAAGGGTGCAGAATCTGAAGATGCTTATGATTTTCTGGTTGATTGTCATGAGCTCCTACACAAGATGGGTATAGTGGAGCGGTTCGGTGTTGAGTTCGTGAGCTATCAGTTTCAAGGGAACGCCAAGATGTGTTGGCGGTCACATATCGAGTGTCAACCAACAGAGACACCCCCTACGACTTGGGAATCATTCTCTAGCTTGCTTATGGAGAAGTATATCCCAAGGACTTTGAGAGATAGAAAAAGGGATGAGTTCTTGAGTCTTGAGCAAGGAAGGATGACGGTTAATGCATATGAGGCTAAATTTCGTGCATTATCTAGGTATGCCACCCAACTTTGTTTCAGTCCACAAGAACGGATTCGCCATTTTGTAAAGGGGTTGAGGTCAGAATTGCGGATTTCGGCCTTACAGGTAGCGGCAACGGCAAAATCCTTCCAAGAGGAGATAGACTTTGTGATAGGGGTGGAAGGAGTGAAGCCAGACGACTTCACCACGACATCGACAGCGAAAAGGTTTCGAAAGGGAGGTGAGTTCAATTGTTCGTATACTAGAGGACAGAGTTCTGGAGGCTACTCAGTTCGACCAATTCAGTCTTCACTACAGACTGTAGTTGGGGGTCCACCTCAGACTGGTCAACACTTCTCTGAGAGGCCGATGCGTGAACCCAGAGAATGTTATGGATGTGGGGATATTGGACACATTAAGAGGTATTGTCCAAACCAGAGTTACAGAACCCCACAAGCAAGAGGTAAGGGTGGTCATGGTAGAGGCCGTTATTCTGGAGGACATGGTGGTCGAGGTAATGGTGGTCACCACAACGGCAGAGGTGATGGGCAAACTGGAGCCACTACTACGCAACATGGTAGGGGCAATGGACAGACGAATAATGGGGTTCATTGTTACGCTTTTCTTGGGAGATCTGAAGCGGAGGCATCAGATGCTGTCATCACAGGTAACCTTTTGATTTGTGATTGCATGGCTTCCGTATTGTTTGATCCTGGATCTACGTTTTCTTATGTATCTTCCTCATTTGCTAATGGTCTAAATTTATATTGTGAATTACTTGACACGCCTATTCGTGTTTCTACTCCGGTGGGTGACTCTGTGATAGTTAAAAAGGTGTATAGGTCTTGTTTGGTGAATTTTGTGGGGAGCAACACTTATGTAGATTTGGTTATTTTAATTCTGGGTATGACTTGGCTTTCTCCGAATTATGCGATTTTGGATTGTAATGCTAAAACTGTGACGTTAGCCAAGCCTGGGGCAGATCCGTTAGTGTGGGAGGGCGACTACACTCCCAATCCGGTTCGTATCGTGTCCTTTTTTCGTGCTAAGAAAATGGTTAGTAAAGGGTGTTTAGCTTTCTTGGCCCATCTCAAGGATGACACTACCCAAGTACCTTCGATTGAGATGGTTTCGGTAGTCCGTGATTTTTTGGATGTGTTCCCTGCAGATTTTCCTGGTATGCCACCAGATAGGGATATTTAATTATGTATTGATCTTGAACCGGGCACTCGCCCCATTTCTACACCCCCTTACAGAATGGCTCCCGTGGAGTTAAGAGAGTTAAAGGCCCAACTTCAAGTGTTGTTGAGCAAAGGCTTGATCAGACCAAGTGCATCTCCTTGGGGTGCTCCGGTTTTGTTTGTGAAGAAGAAGGATGGGAGTTTTCGGATGTGCATAGACTACCGGCAGTTGAACAAGGTAACTATTAAGAACAAGTATCCTCTTCCTCGCATAGTTGACTTGTTCGATCAGCTACAAGGTGCGTGTGTCTTCTCTAAGATTGACTTGAGATCTGGTTATCATCAATTGAAAATACGGGCAGCGGATGTGCCAAAGACTGCTTTTAGAACTAGGTATGGGCATTACGAATTTGTAGTGATGTCTTTTGGTCTTACGAATGCCCCTGCTGCGTTCATGAGCTTGATGAACGGGATTTTTAAGCCATATCTGGATCTCTTTGTGATCGTATTTACTGATGATATATTGGTATACTCAAAGAGCAAGAAGGAACATGAGGAGCATTTCAGAATGGTGTTAGAGTTGTTGAGGAAGAAAAAGCTTTATGCGAAATTCTCCAAGTGTGAGTTTTGGCTAGATGCAGTGTCCTTCTTGGGGCACGTAGTTTCTAAGGATGGAGTGATGGTAGATCCATCTAAGATTGAGACAGTGAAGAATTGGGTGAGACCCACTAATGTGTCAGAAATAAGAAGTTTTGTGGGGTTAGCTAGTTACTACCGCTGATTCGTCAAGGGATTCTCTTCTATTGCTTCTCAATTGACGAACTTGACTAAGCAGAATGTTCCCTTTGTATGGTCAGATGAATGTGAGGAAAGCTTTCAGAAGCTTAAGACTTTGTTGACTACCGCACCAATTCTTACCTTGCCAGTAGAGGGTAAAAACTTCATTGTTTATTGTGATGCATCCTATTCTGGGTTGGGTGCAGTGCTAATGCAAGAGAAGAATGTGATTGCTTATGCTTCGAGGCAATTAAAGGTTCATGAACGTAACTATCCGACCCATGATTTGGAGTTGGCCGCGGGAGTATTTGCACTAAAACAATGGAGACACTATTTATATGGGGTTAAGTGTGAGGTCTATATAGATCATCGTAGCCTACAGTATGTCTTTACTCAGAAAGATTTGAATTTGAGACAGAGGAGATGGATGGAACTACTGAAGGACTACGACATCACTATTTTGTATCATCCGGGGAAGGCGAATGTTGTAGCGGATGCGTTAAGTAGAAAGGCGGGAAGCATGGGAAGTCTAGCTCACTTGCAAGCTTCTAGACGCCCATTGGCTAGAGAGGTTCAGACTCTGGCTAACGACTTGATGAGGTTAGAAGTAAATGAGAAAGGAGGATTGTTGGCTAATGTGGAGTCAAGATCTTCTTTTCTTGACAAGATAAAGGGAAAACAGTTTTATGATGAGAAATTAAGGCGAATCCAAGATAAAGTATTGCGAGGACAGGCTAAGGAAGCACAAATCGATGAGGAAGGTGTTTTGAGAATCAAAGGTAGGGTATGTGTACCCCGCGTCGATGATTTGATCAACACTATTCTGACAGAGGCTCATAGTTCAAGGTATTCTATACATCCGGGTGCAACCAAGATGTATCGTGACCTCAAGCAACACTTTTGGTGGAGTAGAATGAAGCGTGATATTGTCGACTTTATTGCCAAGTGTCCAAACTGTCAACAAGTAAAGTATGAACACCAAAGGCCCGGAGGAACACTTCAGAGAATGCCCATTTCCGGAATGGAAGTGGGAAAGAATTGCAATGGACTTTGTGGTTGGTCTTCCAAGGACAATGGGGAAGTACGACTCTATTTGGGTGATTGTTGATAGGCTAACGAAATCTGCTCATTTCATTCCGGTCAAGGTGACTTAGAATGCCGAGAAGTTAGCCAAAATCTATATTTCAGAGATTGTTGATTGCATGGGGTTCCACTATCCATCATATATGATAGAGGTACGCAGTTTACTTCTATGTTTTGGAAAACATTGCATGCGGAATTAGGTACTAGGTTGGACCTTAGTACTGCGTTCCATCCTCAGACCGATGGTCAGTCTGAGCGAACGATTCAAGTATTAGAGGATATACTTCGTGCTTGTGTGATAGAATTTGGTGGTCATTGGGATAACTTCCTACCCTTAGCGGAGTTCTCATACAATAATAGTTATCACTCAAGTATTGATATGGCCCCATTTGAAGCATTGTATGGGAGGAGGTGTAGATCTCCCATTGGGTGGTTTGATGCATTTGAGGTTAGACCTTGGGGTACCGATCTTTTGAGGGATTCATTAGAGAAAGTGAAGTCTATTCAAGAAAAGCTTCTAGCGGCACAAAGTAGGAAAAAAGAATATGCAGATCGAAAGGTTAGAGACTTAGAGTTCATGGAGGGTGAACAAGTCTTTTTGAAAGTTTCACCAATGAAAGGGGTGATGCGGTTTGGTAAAAGAGGTAAACTAAGTCCAAGGTATATTGGACCATTTGAAGTACTAAAGCGAGTAGGGGAGGTGGCTTATGAATTAGCCTTACCTCCAGGGTTGTCCGGAGTGCATCCGGTGTTTCATGTGTCCATGTTGAAAAGATACCATGGAGATGGAAACTATATCATCCGTTGGGATTCAGTTTTGCTTGATGAGAATTTGACTTATGAGGAGGAACCGGTTGCTATATTAGATAGAGAGGTTCGGAAGTTGAGGTCGAGAGAAATTGCATCCATCAAAGTTCAATGGAAGAATCGACCGGTTGAAGAGGCTACTTGGGAGAAGGAGGCAGATATGCAAGAAAAATACCCACATCTGTTTACAGATTCAGGTACTTCCTTCCGCCCTTGTTTTTCTACATAAGTGTTGATCGTTCGGGGATGAACGATGGGTAAATTGGTATCTATTATAACGACCTGTCTAGTCGTTTTGAGCAGCAGATTTCATTTCTGGAAAAACTGGCCAAGATTACGGACACCACGACGGACCGTCATAGGCAAGACGGTCCGTCACAGATGTCTCGTTTCAATATACTTAGAAATTCTGAAATTGAATACTGAAAATCGACTCTCTGAACTTCGTAACGGAATGGCAGGACGGACCGTCACAGGTGTGACGGACCGTCACAGACTCCTTAGTGAAAAATGGAGTCTGATCCTTGCGACGAGCTTCGTGATGGACCGTCGCAGGCACGACGGCCCGTCACAGGTAGCGTAATCCCAGTTGGAGTCGGATTTCTGGTTAAGTTTTAAGGGACGTTTTGGACTATTCTTTCCTTAATTACAGATTTCGTGGGTTTATATTAATAACGCAAATTCTTGAGGGATAAAAGAGGTAACTTTGGATTAATTAGTAGGGTATTTTTGTCATCTTTTACACTTAATTATATGTTAATTAGGGTAAAGGAAAGAGGGTTTGAATAAGAAAAATAGAAGGAACAAGAAGAGAGAGGGGGAAACGTACGATCGAAGAGGAAGAACACAAAGCTTGGGAAATTGCTTGTTTGAATTCAATTCTTCGGTGGAGGTAGGTTATGGTTTCTTTTACGATATTCGTAGTGAACTCTCAATAGTGAATGATATGTATTAATAGTATTGTAAACCCTGCTATGTGTTTAATTGTATGCTTGCATGATTGTGATTATGAAATTGTGATAAACTAAGCATGATGAAGTTATTGAATCCAAATCTTGAAAGGAAACCCTAAATCACTTGTTATTGATGATGCCTTAGTGTATAAGAAGGCTTGATAAATTATATAATGAAATTGATGATGCCTTAGTGTAAAAGAAGGCTTGATGAATTAGGGGATCGGGTGCCACGTTCCGGTACCAGGATAGAAATAGAGGATCGGGTGCCACGTTCCGGTACCAGGATAGAAATAGAGGATCGGGTGCCACGTTCCGGTACCAGGATAGTATGAGGATCGGGTGCCACGTTCCGGTACCAGGATAGAAATAGAGGATTGGGTGCCACGTTCCGGTACCAGGATAGAATGAGAGGATCAGAGTGTCACGTTCTGACACCAGGATAGAATATGGAGCGGAGTGTCACGTACCGACACAAGAGGAAGAAAGATAATGAATCTTGAAAGATGTAAATATACTAAATCTAATGAACCCAATTCCCAAATGAGTATGATATTGAGGCTTGAGTCCTCATGTGTGAACTTAACGGTAAATGTTAATGATATAGTACTTCTTGTTGCTACATGTTAAGCATCATAGTTGATTTTATGATATTACTTGATATATATTATCTTCTATTTTGAGTTGGCCGATGATATCTACTCAGTACTTGTGGTTGTACTGACCCCCTACTTTTATGCTTTCTTCTTTGTTATTTGTGGAATGCAGCAAACGTTCGGTCAACTTCAACTCAGCAATAAATCAAGCCAGTCTTCATCACACCAGATCTTCAGGGTGAGATAACGCTTCTAGCTTGGACTGGATCTTCTTCTTCAAGTCTTGATGCCTTGAACTTCAAGCATGGACTAGCTTTTATGTATTTTTAGCTTCTTAGACATTCCTAGTTTAGTAATTTGAGATAGATGTTCTTGTAATGATGACTTCCAGATTTTGGGGATAATAATAATAGTTTTGAATTGTTTTTATTAATGAGTTTAAGTCTTCCGCATTACTTTCTGTTGTTATATATTGAAATGATAAGGGTTAAATTGGTTGGTTCGCTCACAAAGGAGGGTAGATGTGGGTGCCAGTCGCGGCCCCGTTTTGGGTCGTGACACATAATGAACAAAATACAACGCGGAAGACTTAAACTCATTAATGAAAATCAATTCAATAAACTTCTAAAATCTCAACATCTATTATTCCCCAAAATCTGGAAGTCATCACCACAAGAACATCTATGATCAAAGTATTAAACTAAGAGTATTCTAAGAAGCTAAAATAAATAAAAAGCTAGTCCATGCCGGAGCCTCAAGGCATGAAGACATGAGGAAGAAGATCCAGTCCAAGCTAGAAGCATTAGCTCAACCTGAAATCCGATGTAATGAAGACTGGCTAGAGTTGCGGTTGAGTTGAAGACGACGGTAGGTTTGCTTCACTCCGCAAATAACAAAGAAAGAAACATACAAGTAGGGGTCAGTACAAACACAAGTGCTGAGTAGGTATCATCGGCCAGCTCAAAATAGAAAACAGTATATATTAGATAATATCATGAAATCAACTAATATTCTTAGCATGCGGCATTTATAATTACCATAACCCTTGGTCACAACACCAAGCCCATCAATGAGGACTCACGCCTCTCCATCATACTCATTTGGGTATTAAGTTCATTAGATTGAGTATATTAACATATTTCAAGATTCATTATCTTTATTCCTCTCATGTCGGTACATGACACTCCGCTCCATATACTATCCTGGTGTCGGAACGTGACACTCAGATCCTCATGTACTATCCTGGTGTCAGAACGTGACACCCGATCCATATTCTATCCTGGTGCTGGAACGTGGCACTTCGATCCTCATTCTATCCTGGTACCGGAACGTGGCACCCGATCCATATACTATCCTGGTGTCGGAATGTGACACTCCGATCCTCATACTATCCTGGTACCAGAACGTGGCACCCGATCCATACACTATCCTGGAGTCGGAACGTGACACTCCGATCCTCATTCTATCCTGGTACCGGAACGTGGCACCCGATCCTTTATTACTATCCTGGTGTCGAAACGTGACACCCGATCCCCTAATCTCACTACTTGAGTTCATCAAGCCTTATTTTATACCAAGGCATCATCATTAACAAAATAGATTAGGGTTTCTCAAGATTTAGGATTCAATAGCTTCATCATGCTTATTTTATAACAATTATATAATCACATTCATGCAAGCATACAATTAAGCATATAGAAGGGTTTTACAATACTACCAATACATATCATTCGCTATTAAGAGTTTACTACGAATAGCATAAACCATAACCTACCTCCACTGAAGAATTGTGATTTAGCAATCTACTTTTCCAATGCTTTGAATTCCTCATCGTTTCTCCTCTCTTGATCGATTCTCCCTCTCTTGTTCTTTCTATTTTTCTTATTCAACCCCTTTTCTCTTACCCTAATTAGCATATAGTTAAGTATAAAAGATGATAAAAATAACCCACTAATTATTCCAAGGTTACCTCCTTTAACCCCCAAGTAATTAAACTATTAACATTAACCTAATAACTTTATAATTAAAGAAGGAATAGTCCAAAACGCCCCTTAAAATATTTACAGAAATCCGACCCAGCCTGGGATTACGCAACCTGTGACGGTCCGTCATGGTTGTGACGGTCCGTCCTGCAGGTGCGTCACAAAGTTCCGAGACTTAATTTTTGTGGAAGATGTGTGACGGTCCGTCGTGCCCACGATGGTCCGTCCTGCCATTCCGTAACGAAGTTCAGAGAGTCGATTTCAGTACCCAAATTTCAGAATTCTAAGTGTTTTGGAACGAGACCCCATCGACAGTCCGTCGTGCCCCTGACGGTCCGTCGTGGGATCCGTCGTCTCAGCCAGTTTTTCCAGAAAATACTCTACTGCTCAAAACGACTAAACAGGTCGTTACAGATTTCAGCTTCTCTGTGTTGAGGATAAGATTCTTGAGCTCTAGGAGACGATTCCTAGCCTCATCATCCTTGATGTGTTGGATAACATCAAAGTGGGCTTCTTTGGAATGGTCTGAGAGAACTCTGATTTGGGGTTCCTTTCCGTAGGTGCAGAAGGCCTCAGTGCAGGTGCAACCTTTCTCTGATTGGATGGAATCTGAATCATAGTCCAGGTTGATATCCTCATCTGAGTTGTTTTCTTCAGAAGCATCTTAAAAATCAGAAAAAGGTTCATCAAGGATGGCAAGAAGTTTACCTTTTGTCTCTTCATCCATATTTAGAAGATTTATTTTCTTTTTCTTTGTTTTTTATCCGCATTCATTAGATCTATGGCCTTTCTTGCCACAGTACCAATAGTCATCTTGTTTCTTCTAGGTAGATCTTTTCTTTCTACTTGTCTTAGAGAAATCATCTTTTCTTTTAGACTTCCTTCTGTGGGATTTTTCTTTTGCTTCTTTATTCTCCTTCTTCTTAGTATCAGGTGGAGTAATATATCCGAAATCCCTACAGAAACTTCCAAGTTCTTTTCTTGAAGAAGATTGTTTCTTTTAAAGATGATGTCTTAACTTGATGTTTGTGCATAGCTCAAGGGCTACAATATTTATGGTGCTTACCAAGTCACCATAAGTAAGGTTTCCATAAGGAACACTTCCATTATTCCTATCTTGTATTTTATTTCTTACCTTATCTGCGAAGAGAGGAGGTAAACCACTAATAAAACGTTCTTTACAAAAATCCAAATTACAGTCTGGTCAGATCATTACTTTGCTTAAAAAGGCATGTTTGTAGTGGATGAAGTTGTCTAAGTTCAGGCAACTTAGATTACTCCAAATTTGGAGACTTCTGTCCTGAAACAACTTTGGTTCTCCAATAAAATGTTTAGCAATATGGTAAAGTAAAGTGGCACAAGCATCTTCTCTTGTTTGAGTATAAGTTGTTTGTGTATTACCTTCCATTTTAACCACAGTTTCATTTGCTGTTGCGTTGATGTTTAGATGCTAAATCTCATCAGTGCAGTAGTTGTCCCACCAATGTTTTAACATTCCTGTAAAACCTGCAATTATCATGTTAGCAGCATCTGTGTCTGTTGATCCTCGCATCTTGTATGCTGTAATAGCAACACCCATTTCATGGAGTTTGTCGTAGACTTGATGCTCTGCAAGGCCATCAATATTCCATTCAGTGATGCTTCTCCCTTCATGGGATGAAGTTGATTAGAAAGCATTTTCTTCATACTGCAAATCTGGAAAAGAAGGTTTGCTATGGTAGTTTTTCATATTATGAAAGCGACTACTGGCAAGTTTTTGGAGAAGGTTGTCTTTTTCTGAGGAGGGTTTCGAAGTGGTTTGGATTGTGCAAACCTTTTCGACTTCCTTATCTTTCTTTTTTGAGATATTGAAGTTATTGAGTTGGGCATTGATTTTTTACATAATGCTTCCTATAACTTCAAATGTATCTGAAAGTTTTGGTAATTTTTCTTTGGAAAATTTTGGTATTTTGAATCCTGGGTAGGTTTAAATATTATGGTTGGAAGAGGTAGAAGCCGGTGTTGGTCTTCCAGTAAGATATGGTTTTGTGTCTTCTATCTGTCTAGAGATCACATGAAGGATTTGGTTTGAATAGTTGTTTTGTTCAACAATTCTATCAATGTCTGCAGTAGTGAGTAAAGCGCCTTTCTTATCACTTTTTTCTTTTAAAGGAGAGGCTTTGATCACTGTACCTACAATAGGAATATTGATTCCTTCAAGAGGAGGAGTAGTAGATTCTACTACCTTGTTAGAAGACGTATACCATTTATTAATGATAACATGTAATGACTCGGTACAATTTTCAATTCTACCAGTCACTTCAAACCACTTGAAGAACTAGATTTCACAACGTATTCTCCACTTATCTTTTATCCAGATATTTCTAATGTTTTCTCTCTGTTTGATAGAATATGTAGAGACATACCATTGTCTTCTGACTTGGTTGTAGATATATTTCTAAATTTGTTCTTATTTTCCTAATGAATTTTGGAATAGGAAAAAACACATTGTTTCCTTACCATATATCGAAGGATTCAATGAACGGGCCATTACTACCAAGGCAAGAACCGTTCAAATGAATCATGAGATGATGGAATTTTGCAAAGAAGAGATTAATACTCTTATAAAAAATGGCATCATCAAGGTTTCTAAATCTCCTTGGAGTTGCTCTGCCTTTTATGTCAATAAAAACTATGAGAAGGAAAGAGGTACTCCTAGACTTGTAATTAATTACAAGCCACTTGATTCCGTTTTAAAATGGATAAGGTATCCCATACCTAACAAAAGAGACCTTTTAAAAAGGATTTTTAATGCAAAAGTTTTTAGCAAATTTGATATGAAATCGGGGTTTAGGCAAATTCAAATTTCTGAAAATGATATAAAACTGCTTTTAATGTCCCATTTGGCCAATTTGAATGGAACGTAATGCCTTGTGGGCTCAAGAACGCTCCTTCTGAATTTCAAAACATTATGAATTCCATTTTTAATTGCTATTCTTTCATGTCAATTGTCTATATTGATGATGTGTTAATATTTTCAGAGAACATTGATTCTCATTTTAAACATCTCAACACATTCTTCAATGTGGTTAAGAAAAATGGTCTTGTTGTCAGCGCTAAGAAAATGATTTTGTTTCAAACAAAAATTAGGTTCTTAGGCCATGACCTCTTCCAAGGTACTTACAAAGCTATTTGTAGTGCCTTAAAGTTCTCTTCAAAATTTTCCAATGAAATTATCGATAAAACCCATCTCCAGAGATTCCTAGGAAATTTGAACAATGTTGCTGATTTCATTCCTAAAATCAGGCACATTTGTGAACCTTTATATAAAAGACTTAAAAAAGTCCCTGTGCCTTGGGGTTTTGAACAAACTCAGGCGGTTCTTCTGGTCAAAGCTCTTGTTCTTTGTATTACGAACAAGAACAATAGTACTTGGAGGTGATACTTGGTCTATGGGAGGTTATTAATAGAACAAACTCAGGCGGTTATTAATAGGATATAACTCAAGATCTAAAATAGTAATTCTATGGGAGGTGATACTTGGTCTTACAATCAAGTTCTTTCTGATAAAGTCATGTTAGTTACGGGACCACCAATAGTACTCACAGTATGACGCCCTCCTGGCTATAAAGCCCAATAACCTAAAATTAAAAAGAACCCTAACCCTAAACCTAAATCGAAACCATAAACCCGAAACTCGAAACCTAAGCCCAAAATACAAAACCAAACATTAAATACTAAATTATAGATTATAAACCTCAAATACTAAACCACAAACCCTAATATATTAAAAAACATTAACCCTAACCCCAAATATAAGCATAACACAAACCCTAAACCATTAACTCAAAAAACGAAGCCCAAAATACAAAAATCCAAAAATTAAACACAAACCCTAAACGCAAAGCCCAAAATACGAAAACCCTAACATTAAACACTAAAACATAGTTAGTATAACTCAAATACTTAAACCTAAACCCTAAAAGCTAAAATAAACCTAAACCATATCTCTAACCCTAACCCTACCATAATCCTTAAACCCCAAGCCTAAAATACCAAAACCAAACAATAAGTAATAAACCATTTATATTAAACCTCAAATCTTGAACCCTAAACCCAAATGCCTAAAACAACCCAAACCCCTAACCCTTACCTTATCCTTAACCGTAACCCTAACCCTAGAACAAAAAGTTTAAACATCAAATGCTAAACCATAACCATAAAACCAAAAAAAAAACTTCACCCTAACACTTATCCTAACCCAAAACCCCAAACTATATGTCCAAAAAAACCCTAAGTCCAAAATACGGAAAAACCAAAACATTACAGACTAAGCACAAATTTTAAACCTCAAATCCTAAATCACAAACCCTATAACCTAAAAAAACCTAAACCCTAACCCTAACCCTAAAACATTAACCCAAAATGCCAAGCCCAAAATACCAAAACACAAACATTAAAAACTAAACAATAGATTTAAAACCAAAAATCTTAATAACCAAAACCCAAAAAAACCTAAACCCTTACCATAAAATGTTCCTAACACGAACTCTAATCCAAACCCTAAAAGCCCAAAATACCAAAACCCATACATTAAAAACATAAGCATAGTTATTACAACTCAAATCCTTAAACCCAAACCCTTAAACCTATAAAATAACCTAAACCCTAACCCTAACCCTATTCCTAACCCTAACCCTACCATAAACCCTAAATCCCAAGACAAAAATACCAAAACCAAACATTAAGCACTAAACCATTGATATTAAACCTTAAATACTAAATCCTAAATAGAAAAAAATAAACAACCCAAAACCCTAACCCTTACCTCAACCCTAACCCTCACCCTAGACCATGAATTTTAAGCCTCAAATGCTAAACCATTAACCATAAAATAAAAAACAAAAAAGAATACACCCTAACCCTTATCCTAAACCCCAAATTCTATGTCCCAAAAAAACTGTAAGTCCAAAATACGAAAACCCAAATGTTAAACATTAAATCAAAGATTTTAATCCCAAATCCTAAACCACAAACCCTAAAACCTAAGAAAACAAAAAACCTAACCCTTACCCTAACCTTAACACTAAACGTAAAACCAAACCATGAACTCGAAATCCCAAGCCAAAATTACAAAAACGCAAACATTAAATGCTAAACCATAGATTCTAAGCGAAAAATCCTAAACCCCAAAACATAAAACCTATAGAAAACTAAACCCTAACCCTAATCCTATGTTGAACACGTATTCTAACTCTAACCCTATCCTTAAACCTAAACTCTTCCAAAAACTCAAAACCCAAACCAAAAATACCAAAACCATAATATTAAACACTGAACCATATATTACAACTCATATCCTTAACCCCAAATGCTAAAACCTATATAAAAAAATCTAAACCCTAACCCTACCCTAAACACTAAGATTTTGTGAATAATGGTTTAACAACAACTTGTACTAAACCAATATGTAAATAATTGAAGGTAGACTTGTACTTGTCTAAATCTTTTTCTTTAAGAAGATGAACAATTTTAGAAGAATTTTTAATAGCAATAGTAGATTCACAAGTTTTAATATTACAACGAGTAAGGAAACTGAAGTTACCTAATTGGTAAATCTTTTTGAAAGGTTCTTCTAGAATTCTAAAGTTTTGTAAATCGTTCTCAATTTTAGCAATGTTTGTAGATTGCGAAGATATATTAATTTTATTTAAAATATTGTGATTTCTATCCATATGAGAAGAAATATTGTCTAATGGGCTTACATGGCAAGATTAAATTTATATGTAAACATAATTTAAATATGTCTAAACTTATTAAAGATTAATAGGATATAACTCAAGATATAATATAGTAATTCTATGGGAGGTTATACTTGGTCTTACAATCAAGTTCTTTCTGATAAAGTCATCTTAGTGACGGGACCACCAATAGTACTCACTCTATGACGCCCTCCTGGCTATGGCGACTTTTCCAAGTTCATACTTCATGCCTATTGATAAAATCTTCATAAAACGTTTATACAGTAAGCATTACATCATTTACATACTTCATATAGGCATATTCCAAGGCCAAATATCAATTAAAATCTCACATAAAATTTATGTCACATTTTGGGGTCACGTTACAGTAACCTATTTGCACTTTACAGTAAGCTTACTTCCTTTTATTTTCTTAACTACCCAAGTACCCCTCTAGTAATACTTGGTGCAATGCATCACCATAAGGACATAAATAAAGAATACATACAACCTACATAAGCCAACACATACTATCATAGAAATATAGAACATCACAAGTCTTTTTCAAGTCTAAAACCCTAAGACCTTGTAGTGAACCATAATCAATGACCTTACTCTCAATCTTATCCTATGTCTACTAGTGCAATGTACATGTGAAGCCCTATAAGCTCACACATACTTACTATACCTATCATTAGACCATAAGCAACAAAACATGTACTTACACTTCATCATAATACTGCAGTCAACTACATGTAACCCAAGTAGGACCTTCATTCACATAGTCAATTAGACCAACATCATACACATAATGGAAGACCTCATCATATAGACAAGACTAAAAATCCAAGCATAAGAAGCATGCACATAATATGCACTAGAACACCTTCCTAGGACTTCCCTCAAGAGCCACTTGTACAATGCATAGGTGAAGTTTCATACCCCCACCTACACTAAGTAACTACCCTTAGGTTATCCTAGTTAGGTTCCTTACTTTACTCCCATTGTCCATTTTACTTAAGGGAAACTATAGCCTAGACCGACACAAAGACCATGGGTGATACACATGGAATTGGGTGTTTTAGAGCCTTATAACAATCGAAGGTGTTCTTACCTAATTAAGGTAGAAAATTAACACATGCTAGCATACTAAGTGAATTGACTTGCTTGATCCTATGTGGCAAGCATATTTTATGGAACTAAGAGATATACATAACCCTCTACATGCTCATTATCATTGAGGACTCTTCTCATAAGAAATCATGGGTTAATTTTCATCAAGGAAAGTAAACAACTCAGGTTGGAACCATGGTGAATCTTCTCCAAGGAAATCCAACACCTCTTATTTTCAAGTTCACTCTGTTCTAAGCTAAGTTACCTTTATTAAAAAAAGTCTTTATTAACATTACTTATAAAATGTAGGCTTTAGGAGATTGAGTCCTCATATGCTTAGCTCATATGTCATAGATGAGAGTTCATCAACCTAAATCATGTGAGAAACCCTATCACTTGGACATAGCATATATAATAAACTATCTAGTTTAGGGTAAACTTGAGCACACCTTTCAAGGCCCCTCCATATATTAGATTATCATACATCTGTGTGAGTGTACTTATAAGTGATAAAACCTTTCACATAACACATTAATGTCACACATGTTCATATATCACTGTGTAAGTCTATAGATGTAACTATGAGCAATCCTTTCATATAAACATACCGACACACTATGCACATTTATACTTCGTCATATCATATAGTTAACATCATAGCATATAAGTCATATTCATAACATGGTCATACATATGCATGTACTTAGAAGACCAACCTAGGAACTATCCTATCAAGGTACCCATGTGTAATGCATAGACAAGGTCCCATACCCTGGCCCATACTAGTAAACCTATCAAATCATCCTAGTGAATGATACATCATAGAATGGTTAGCATAGCATAACACTCATTTATTCAAGACTTTCAAGGTCATTACAGTAAGCACTAGTCATTAAGCACCTACACTCACTTTACTTCACATATAACATTATAGGACCTCATCATAGACAGCACACACACAAATGTACATACATACATACATACATACATATACCATTTACATGCTCAGCACATTAGCCATACAACCTAGATCACAGCTAGAATAGAAAATTGGCATAGTCTTCACGTAGGGTGATCATCACCAACACACATTCATAGTATAATTTCCTTCGAGTCTATGATTGCATCACATATAAGTGGACCATAACACACAATGTCATACAAGGCTTCATCAACTATCAATACTATAGGAAAAGTAGAAGGAGTAGGCATCTTACCAATACACCGCCATCATAAGTGGTCCATACCACACAATGTCATACAATTTGAGGGGTGGAAGCGGATTTAGTAAAGAGTAATAGAGAGAGTTGGTTGAAAGTAGCTTATCCTTTTTTATGAGGGAGAAGCCCTCTATATATATAAGTAACTTACATCTTTGGCCAATAGGAGTGGCCGACGACATACTTTACACTTGGCCTTATATCTTTCGGCCGACGCAAAAAACAAAAAACATTATATAATAATGGCCTTTACTTTATTTATGGCCGACACGACTTTTTACATATGCCCTTCTTTTCTTTGGCCAATGCAAAACAACAAAATAATTTATATAATAATGGCTTTTATTTTATTATTGGCCGACACAACTTTTTACATATTTACTCCAGCTGTACCTCTGGAACATAATTATCTTCTCCTTCGCATTTCGTACACAGATGATCTGGATATTTTTGTCTATTATCTTGCAGTATCTGGTCATCAAGTTTGGAGAAATGAAATTTTTCCGAATAGCTCTTGTTGTAGGTATTTGCTCTGGCTTTAGTAGGCTTAATATCCATTGTCTTAGCTCTTCCATATCTGCTACTCTTATTTCTTTACAATTGGAGTATATCATTGTTTGATCTCTATTATAATAACTCCAAATTGCATTCTCACTCAAGTAGTTGTTTGATATTTCGTTTAATATTGTAGCTATTCCAATAGTTCTTTTGTTCGCATAAAACATCGGAATATCTACATTCTATATCTCTTCTTGTATATCTCCAAAGTCTAACCCTAACCTTAACCCTAACCCGAAATGTAAACCGTTAACCCAACACAACAAGCGCAAAATATCAAAACTCAAACATTAAGCACTAAATCATAGATTTTAAACCTCAAATCCTTAACCACAAACCCTTATACTAAAAAAATAACACTAACCCTAAAAACAACTCAAATCCTAACCTTAACCCTAACCCTAATCCTAAATTGTTAACCCAAAAACCAAAGCACAAATTAAAAAAAAAAAACTAACAATAAACAATAAACAGTATATTTTAAACAAAAAATCCTTAACCCAAAAACCTAAGAGTTAACAAAAACATAAAACCTAACCCTTATCCTATCCCTAACACGAACCCTAACACTTACCCTAACCTTACCCCTAACATTAAACCTTAAACCCTAAACTCAAAGACCAAAATACCAAAACCCTAACATTAAACACTAAACCCTAGATATTACAACTCAAATCCTTAACCCCAAACCCTACAACCTAAAAAACAACCTAATCCCTAACCCTAATCCTACCAAACCATAAACCCCAAGCCCAAAACACCAAAACCCAAACATTAAAGACTAAACCATTGATATTAAAATTCAAATCCTAAACACTAAAACCAAGGTCCTAAAAAAACCAAAACCCCAAAACTAACAGTAACACTTACCCTAACCGTAACCCTAACCTTAAACCATAAGCCCAAACCCCTAACCCTAAAATGCCAAAACACAAATATTAAATACTAAACTATTGATTTTAAACCTGAAATGCTAAACCTTGAACCATAAAACCAAAAAAAAACCTACATCGTAACCATAATTCTAACCCTAACCCTAACCCTACACCTAAACCATGAACTCAAAACCCCAAGCCCAAAATGCCAAAACCCAAAAATTAAACACTAAACCATAGATTTTAAACCAAAAAATCAAAAAACAAAAACCTAAAACCCCAAAAAACACAAACCGTAACCCGAATTCTATCCCTAACACGAACCCTATCCTTAACCCTAATCCTATACCCTAAACCTTAAACCAAAAGCCCAAAATACCAAAACCCTAACATTAAAACCTAAACATAGATATTAAGCTCAAACCTTAACCCCAAACCCTAAAATGTAAGAACACAACCTAAACCCTAACCCTAACCCAACATTAACTCTAATTAACAACCATAAACCCTAATCCCGAAGACCAAAATACAAAAACACAAACATTAAATACTAAACCATTGATATTTAAACCTCAAATCCTAAACCGTAAACCCAAAAACCTTATATTAAACATAAAAACATTGATTCTAAACAAAATATACTAATCCCAACACCTAAAACCTAAAAAAAAAACCAAACCCTAACCCTATCCTATCTGTAACACAAACCCTTATCCTAACTATATCCTTAGCCCTATCCCTGAACTCAAAATTCGAAGACTAAAGACCAAAATACCAAAACCTAACATAAAGCACTAATCCATGTATATTCCAACTCAAATCCTTAACCGCGAATCCTAAAACCTAAAAAACAACCTAAACCCTAACACCAATGCCCAAAATAGAAAAACTCAAACATTAAGCACTAAATTATAGATATTAAACCTCAAATCCTAAACCGTATTCACAAAAAACTAAAATAATCCAAAACACTAAACCTAACTCTAACTTTAATCCTAACCCTAACCCTAAACCATAAATCCCAAACCTCAAAAACACAAATATTGAATGCTAAACCATATATTATAACCATGCAATGGTAAACCCTAAGAATGAAACGAAAAATAAATACCTAAACCCTAAACCTAATCCTAACCCTAATCCTAACCCTGAACGTAACCCTAAACCCTAAACCCTAAGTCAAAAATTTAACTTATGTCCAAAATACAAAAGCCCAAACATTAATCATTAAACCACAGATTTTAAACTTCAAATCCTAAACCACAAACCCTAAAACCTAAAAAAAATAACATTAAGCCTAACCCTAACACAAATGCTAATCCTCACATTAACCCTAACCCTAACACAAATGCTAATCCTAACATTAAGCCTAGACCTATATATAAACCGTTAACCTAACACACCATGCCCAAAATATGAAAACCAAACAATTAACATGAAACAATAGATTTTAAACCTCAGATCCTAAACCACAAACCTTATTACCTAAAAAAAAATAAACCCTAACATTAACCTTAACCCTAAACCATAAACCAGAAACCCCAATCCCAATATACCAAAACACAAATAATAAATACTAAAGAATTTATTTTAAGCTAAAAATCCTAAACACAAACCTAAAACCTAAAAGAAAAACCTAAACCCTAACTTTAATCCTATCCCTAAAATGAACTCTAACCCTAACCCTATCCTTCACCCTAGACCCTAAACCAAAATCCAAAACCCAAAGTTGAAAACACCAAAACACTTATATTAAACAGTAAACTATAATGTTACAACTGAAATCCTTAACCCCAAACCCTAAAACCTAAAAAACAACCTAAACCCTAAACCTTACCCTAAACCCCATGCCCAAATACTAAAACCCAAACCTTAAACACTAAACCATTGATATTAAACCTCTAATCCTAAATATTAAGTCCAAAAACCTAAAATAAACCATAACTCGAACCCTAAATCTACCCTGCCCCTACCTCTAACCATAAAATCATAAACCCCAAACCCTAAACCCAAAATTAAAAAAACCCATATCTTAAATACTAAACCATAAATCTTAAGGGCATTGAGTTACACAATTGGACTTATAATTTAAAAAAAAAATTTGTTACAAGTCTGAATTTCTGGTGGTATATTTTGTCAAGGTATGAATTAGTAAGATGAGAAACGATTGATTGCGTCGTCATTGAGCACGTCAAAGAATTTATGCATGCTTTTGACCATAAAGTTGTTACTTTTTATTGTTAAAGGATCTACAGAAGGGTTTACCCTCAGTGTTTTGATTTAGAGTGTGTAGTACAATTTCATGGATTATTAGTAAAACATGAGATCGGTAAGCAAGCTAGATAAACAAGAGTTTGATATATTGAAGGATCGAGATATTTAGAATTTGCACCATTAAAAGAATATGAGAAGAGTTAAAGAATAAGACCTCTCGTATAAATCCATGGGTTGAAGTTGATGGTTGTTTTAATTTTTGCCTATGAGTTTTGTAACGACCTGTTTAGTCGTTTTGAGCAGCAGATTTTATTTCTGGAAAAACTGGCTGAGACGACGGACCCCACGACGGACCGTCATGGACACGACGGACCGTCGAGGAGATCTCGTTCCAAAACACTTAGAATTCTGAAATTTGGGTACTGAAATCGACTCTCTGAACTTCGTGAAGGAATGGAAGGACGGACCGTCACACATTTTCCACAGAAATTAGTCTCTGAACTCTGTGACGGAAGCAGCAGGACGGACCATCGCAGGCACGACGAGCCGTCACAGGCTGCGTAATCCCAGGCTGGGTCGGATTTCTGTTAAGTAATTTAAGGGGCGTTTTGGACTATTCGTGCTATAATTATAAATTTAGTGGGTTAATGTTAATAATTTAACTACTTGAGGGTTAAAAGGATATAACCTTGAATTAATTAATGGGTTATTTCATCATCTTTTATACTTAATTATTTGCTAATTAGGGTAAAATAAAGAGGGTTTGAATATGAAAAATAGATAGAAGAAAGAGAGGGAGAACGATCGATCGAGAGAGAGGAAAAACGCAGCTTTTAGGATTAGTTTGCTTGATTACAATTCTTCGGTGGAGGTAGGTTATGGTTTATGCTATTCGTAGTAAACTCTTAATAGTGAATGATATGTATTGGGTAGTATTGTAAACCCTTCTATATGCTTAATTGTATGCTTGCACGAATGTGATTATATAATCGTGATAAAATAAGCATGATGGAGCTATTGAATCCTAAATCTTGAAAAACCCTAATCCACTTTGTTAATGATGATGCCTTTGGTATAAAAGAAGGCTTGATGAATGAAAGTAGTGAGATTAGGGGATCGGGTGTCACGTTCCGACACCAGGATAGTATATGAATCGGGTGCCACGTTTCGGTACCAGGATAGAATGAGGATCGAAGTGCCACGTTCCGACACCAGGATAGAATATGGATCAGGTGTCACGTTTTGACACCAGGATAGAATGAGGATCGGAGTGCCACGTTCCGACACCAGGATAGAATATGGATCGGGCGTCACGTTCCGAAACCAGGATAGTATATGAGGATCGGAGTGTCACGTTCCGACACCAGGATAGTATATGGAGCGGAGGGTGACGTACCGACACGAGAGGAATAAAGATAATGAATCTTGAAAGATGTTAATATACTTAATTTAATGAACCTAATTCCCAAATGAGTATGGTATTGAGGCTTGAGTCCTCACGTGTGGTACTTGGCGTTACTTATTTATGATTACAGAACTTGATGTTGCTACAGATTGAGTATTGTAGTTGATTTATAATATTATCTTATATATACTATTTTCTATTTTGAGTGACCGATGGTATCTACTCAGTACTTGTGTTTTTTGTACCGACCCCTACTTGTATGGTTGTTTCTTTGTTATTTGTGGAGTGCAGCAAACCTACCGTCGTCTTCAACTCAACCGCAACTCTAGCCAGTCTTCTTTACACCGGATTTTAGTGTGAGCTAATGCTTCTTGCTTGGACTGGATCTTCTTCCTTATGTCTTGATGCCTTGAAGTTCCGGCATGGACTAGCTTGTTATTTTATTCTAGCTTTGTAGACACTCTTAGTTTAGTGATTTGATCATAGATGTTCTTGTGGTGATGACTTCCAGATTTTTGGGAATAATAGATGTTGAGTTTTTAGAAGTTTATTGAATTGATTTTCATTAATGACTTTAAGTCTTCCGCGTTGTATTTTGTTCATTATGATTGAAATGTTGGGGTTTATATTGGTTGGTTCGCTCACATAGTAGGATAAATGTGGGTGCCACTCACGGCTTGATTTTGGGTCGTGACAAACTTGGTATCAGAGCATTAGTTTCGTTGGTCTCATCACACAAAAACGAGTCTATTAGAGTCTTAAGGAACGGTATGGGACGCCATTACTTTTCTTTGAGAGGCTATAAGACTTTAGGAAAATTCCATTCTTTCTTTCTCTCTTTCGTGCTATTACTTGGATCCTATTGGTATCTAGATGATACAAATTGGTATCTGACCATCTTCATTCTATTTCGCAGATGGTTAGAACTAGAGCAACGACTGCGCCAACATCAACACCGGCAAGACAAGAAGAGTCTGAGCTAGCCACTGGGGCTGTAGCTCGAAGAGGAGTAGTGGCAAGAGGCCGCAGACGAGGTCGTGGGAGGACGTCCTCTAGAGGAAGAGGACAAGCACCTAGCCCATCTGGTACTAGGGCGGTGACTCCTCCACCGACTGAGGAAGTGGTAAGAGAGGGTGAGGAAGGGGAGAATGAACAAGTACAGAATGAGGAATTGCCACCCCAACCTACCCCAGAGATGATCAATCAAGTTCTTGCTTATCTTAGCGGGTTATCTGATCAGGGCCAGTTACCTCCAGTGTTTTTTGCACCAGCACCTCAGGTTCCGGAGGTACAACATGCAGCTATTGTAGCTCCCCGCATGGATGCCTCATTGGGAATAGGCACGTTTCCTCGTCTGACTATAGGGCCTATAATGACAAGTGATCAGCATGAACTTTTCAGTAAGTTCTTGAAATTGAAACCTCCAGTCTTCAAGGGTGCTGAATCTGACGATGCCTACAATTTTGTGGTTGACTGTCATGAGCTACTACACAAGATGGGTATAGTAGAACGATTTGGTGTTGAGTTTGTGACCTATCACTTTCAAGGGAACGCCAAAATGTGGTGGCGGTCACATGTTGAGTGTCAACAAACAGAGGCACCACCTATGACTTGGGCATCATTCTCTAGCTTGTTTTTGGAGAAGTATATACCCCGTACTTTGAGGGATAGGAGGAGAGATGAGTTTCTAAGCCTAGAGCAAGGCAGGATGTCGGTTACTGCTTATGAGGCTAGGTTTCGTGCACTATCTAGATATGCCACCCACCTTTGTTTCAGTCCACAAGAGCGGATTCACCATTTTGTGAAGGGGTTGAGGTAAGAGTTGCGGATTTGAGCCTTACAGGTAGCGGCTACAGCGAAATCCTTTCAGGAAGTGGTCGACTTCGTCATAGAGGTGGAAGGAGTGAAGCCAGATGACTTCACCATGGCATCGACATCAAAAAGGTTTCGAAAGGGAGGTGAGTTTAATGGTTCTTACTCCAGAGGGAAAGGCTCAGGAGGTTACTCAGTCCGACCAATTCAGTCCTCACTACAGACTGTAGTTGGGGGTCCACCTCAGACCGGTCAATATTTCTCTGAGGTTGGAGGTTATTCCCAGACTTTGTCATTCTCACAGAGACTGATGCTTGAATCCAGAGAATGTTATGGATGTGGGGAGACTGGACACATTAACAGGTATTGTCCAAGAAAAAGTTACAGACCTCCCATAGTCAGAGGTAGAGGTGGTCATGGAAGAGGCCGTCATCCTGGAGGACGTGGTGGTCGAGGTAATGGTGGCCCCCAAAACGGCCGGGGTGATGGACAAACTGGAGCTACTACAGCACAACATGGTAGGGGCAACGGGCAGACAGGTGATAGGGCCCATTGTTATGCTTACCCTGGGCGGTCTGAAGCGGAAACATCTGATGTTGTTATCACAGGTAATCTTTTGGTTTGCGATTGCATGGCTTCTGTATTATTTGATCCTTGCTCCACATTTTCATATGTATCTTCTTCATTTGCTACTGGTCTTAATTTACAGTTTGAATTGCTTGACATGCCTATTCGTGTTTCTACTCCGGTGGGTGAGTCTGTGATAGTCGGAAAGGTGTATAGGTCTTGTCCTGTGGCTTTTGTAGGGAGAAATACTCGTGTAGACTTGGTTATTTTAGAAATGGTTGACTTCAATGTAATTCTGGGTATGACTTGGCTTTCTCCAAATTTTGCAATTTTGGATTGTAATGCTAAAGCTGTAACGTTGGCGAAGCCTGGGACAGATCCGTTAGTATGGGAGGGCGACTACACTTCCACTCTTGTTCGTATCATCTCCTTTCTTCATGCTAAGAGAATGGTTAGTAAAGGGTGTTTAGCTTTCTTGGCACATCTCAGGGATGACACTACCCAAGTACCTTGAATTGAGTCGGTTTCGGTAGTCCGTGAGTTTCTGGATGTGTTCCCTGCAGATCTTCCTGGTATGCCACCGGATAGAGATATTGACTTTGGCATTGATCTGGAACCGGGTACTCGCCCAATTTCTATACCCCCTTATAGAATGTCTCCCGATGAGTTAAGAAAGTTAAATGCTCAAGTTCAAGAACTGTTAGGAAGAGGATTCATTAGACCAAGTGCATCCCCTTGGGGTGCTCCTTTTTTGTTTGTGAAGAAGAAGGATGGGAGCTTTCGAATGTGCATAGACTACAGACAACTGAATAAGGTAACTATTAAGAACAAGTATTCTCTTTCTCGCATCGATGACTTGTTCGATCATTTACAAGGTGTTTGTACCTTCTCAAAAATCGATTTGAGATCTGGTTACCATCAATTGAAAATACGGGCAACGGATGTGCCCAAGACTGCTTTTTGGACCAGGTATGGGTATTATGTGTTTTTAGTGATGTCTTTTGGGCTTACGAATGCCCCTGCTGCTTTCATGAGCTTGATGAATGGGATTTTTAAGCCATATCTGGATCTCTTTGTCATTGTATTCATTGATGATATACTGGTGTACTCAAAGGGTAAGGAAGAACATGAGGAGCACTTGAGAATTGTGTTGGAAATGTTGAGGGAGAAAAAGCTTTACGCCAAATTCTCCAAGTGTGAGTTTTGGCTAGATTCAGTGTCCTTCTTAGGGCATGTGGTTTCTAAGGATGGAGTGATGGTGGATCCATCTAAGATTGAAGTAGTGAAGAATTGGGAGAGACCTACTAATGTTACAGAGATAAGGAGTTTTGTTGGTCTAGCTAGTTACTACCGTCGATTTGTCAAGGGATTCTCTTCTATTGCTTCCTAATTGACAAGCTTGACTAAGCAGAATGTCCCATTTGTATGGTCGGACGAGTGCGAAGAAAGCTTTAAGAAGCTTAAGACTTTGTTGACTACTGCACCCATTCTCACCTTGCCAGTGGAAGGTAAGAATTTCATTGTCTATTGTGATGCATCCTATTCGGGTTTGGGTGCAGTGCTAATGCAAGAGAAGAATGTGATTGCTTATGCTTCGAGGAAATTAAAAGTGCATGAACGTAACTATCCGACCCATGATTTGGAGTTGGCTGCGGTAGTGTTTGCATTAAAGCAATGGAGACACTATCTATATAGGGTTAAGTGTGAAGTCTATACGGATCATCGTAGCCTACAGTATGTCTTTACTCAGAAGGATTTGAACTTGAGACAGAGGAGATAGATGGAACTACTGAAGGACTACGATATCACTATCTTGTATCATCCGGGAAAAGCTTATGTTGTGGCAGATGCTTTATGTAGAAAGGCAGGAAGTATGGGAAGTCTAGCTCACTTGCAAGTTTCTAGACGCCCATTGGCTAGAGAAGTTCAGATTCTGGCTAATGACCTTATGAGGTTAAAAGTAAATGAGAAGGGAGGATTTTTGGCTTGTGTGGAGGCAAGATCTTCCTTCCTTGAAAAGATTAAGGGAAAGCAGTTTACTGATGAGAAATTGATCCGGATCCGAGATAAAGTGTTGCGAGGAGAGGCTAAGGAAGCATAAATCGATGAGGAAGGTGTTTTGAGAATTAAGGGAAGAGTATGTGTACCCCGCGTCGATGATTTGATCCACACTATTCTTATAGAGGCTCATAGTTCAAGGTATTCTATACATCCGGGTGCAACCAAGATGTATCGTGATCTAAAGCAACATTTTTGGTGGAGTAGGATGAAGCATGACATTGTGGAGTTTGTTGCCAAATGTCCAAATTGTCAGCAAGTAAAATATGAACACCAGAGGCCCGGAGGAACACTTCAGAGAATGCCCATTCCGGAATGGAAGTGGGAGAGAATCGCAATGGACTTCGTGGTTGGTCTTCTAAAGACAATGGTAAGTATGACTCTATTTGGGTAATTGTTTATAGGTTAACTAAGTCTGCTCACTTCATTCCGGTCAAGGTGACTTACAATGCAAAGAAGTTAGCCAAACTTTACATCTCGGAAGTGGTGCGATTGCATGGAGTTCAACTTTCCATTATATCAGATAGAGGTACGCAGTTTACTTCTAAGTTTTGGAAAACATTGCATGCTGAATTGGGTACTAGGTTGGACCTTAGTACTGCGTTCCATCCTCAGATCGATGGTCAGTCTGAGCGAACGATTCAAGTGTTGGAGGACATGCTTCGTGCATGTGTGATAGAATTTGGTGGCCATTGGGATATCTTCTTACCTTTAGCAGAATTCTCCTACAAAAATAGCTATCACTCAAGCATTCGTATGGCCCCATTTGAGGCACTGTATGGGAGGAGATGTAGGTCTCCCCATTGGTTGGTTTGATGCATTTGAGGTTAGACCTTGGGGTACTGACCTTCTGAGGGAATCGTTAGATAAAGTGAAATGCATCCAAGAAAAGCTTTTAGCGCCTCAAAGTAGGCAATAGGAATATGCGGATCGAAAGGTTAGAGACTTAGAGTTCATTGAGGGTGAACAAGTCTTGCTGAAGGTTTCAACCATGAAAGGGGTGATGCGGTTTGGTAAAAGAGGTAAGCTAAGCCCAAGGTATATTGGACCATTCGAAGTACTTAAGCGAGTAGGGGAGGTAGCTTATGAATTAGCTTTGCCCCCAGGACTGTCAGGAGTGCATCCGGTATTTCATATGTCTATGTTGAAAAGATACCATGGGGATGGAAACTACATTATTCATTGGGATTCAGTTCTGCTTGATGGGAATTTGTCTTATGAGGAGGAGCCTGTTGCTATTCTAGATAGAGAAGTCCGCAAGTTGAGATCAAGGGAGATTACATCCATCAAGGTTCAACGGAAGAATCGACCGGTTGAAGAGTCCACTTGGGAGAAGGAGGCTGATATGCGAGAAAGATACCCACACTTGTTCACAGATTCAGGTACTCCTTTTCGCCCTTGTTTTTCTTCTTGTGATCTTTCGAGGACAAATGATGGGTAAATTGGTATCTATTGTAACGACCTGTTTAGTCGTTTTGAAAAGCAGATTTTATTTTAGGAAAAACTAGCTAAGACGACGGACCCCACGACGGACCGTCATGGGCACAACGGACCGTTGAGGGGGTCTCGTTCCAAAAGACATAGAATTCTGAAATTTGGGTACTGAAATCGACTCTCTGAACTTCGTGACGGAATGGCAGGACGGACCGTCGTGGGCACGACGGACCGTCACACATTTTCCACTGAAATTAGTCTCTGAACTCTTTGACGGAAGCAGCAGGACGGACCGTCGCAGGCACGACGGGCCATCAAAGGCTGTGTAATCCCAGGCTGGGTCGGATTTCTGTTAAGTAATTTAAGGGGCGTTTTGGACTATTCTTGCTATAATTATAAATTTAGTGGGTTAATGTTAATAATTTAACTACTTGAGGGTTAAAAGGAGATAACCTTGAATTAATTAATGGGTTAATTCATCATCTTTTATACCTAATTATATGCTAATTAGGGTAAAAGAAAGAGGGTTTGAATAAGAAAAATAGAAAGAACAATGAGAGGGAGAACAATCGATCGAGAGAGAGGAAAAACGCAGCTTTGAGGATTATCTTGCTTGATTACAATTCTTTGGTGGAAGTAGGTTATGGTTTATGCTATTCGTAGTAAACTCTTAATAGCGAATGATATGTATTGGGTAGTTTTGTAAACCCTTCTATATGCTTAATTGTATGCTTGCATGAATGTGATTATATAATTGTGATAAAATAAGCATGATGAAGCTATTGAATCCTAAATCTTGAAAAACCCTAATCTACTTTGTTAATGATGATGCCTTGGCATAAAAGAAGGCTTGATGAATAAAAGTAGTGACATTAGGAGATCGGGTGTCACGTTCCGACACAAGGATACTATATGGATCGGGTGGCACGTTCCGGTACCAGGATAGAATGAGGATCGGAGTGCCACGTTCCGGCACCAGGATAGAATATGGATCGGGTGTCACGTTCTGACACCAGGATAGAATGAGGATTGGAGTGCCACGTTCCGGCACCAGGATAGAATATGGATCGGGTGTCACGTTCCGACACTAGGATAGTATATGAGGATCGGAGTGTCACGTTCTGACACCAGGATAGTATATGGAGCGGAGTGTCACGTACCGACACGAGAGGAATAAAGATAATGAATCTTGAAAGATGTTAATATACTCAATTTAATGAACCTAATTCCCAAATGAGTTTTGTATTGAGTCTTGAGTCCTCACGTGTGGTACTTGGCGTTACTTATTTATGATTACAGAACTTGATGTTGCTACAAATTGAGTATTGTAGTTGATTTATGATATTATCTGATATATACTGTTTTCTATTTTGAGTTGACCGATGATATCTACTCAATACTTGTGTTTTGTACTGACCCCTACTTGTATGTTTCTTTCTTTGTCATTTGTGGAGTGCAGCAAACGTACCGTCGTCTTCAACTCAACCGCAACTCTAGCCAGTCTTCTTTACACCGGATTTCATGGTGAGCTATTGCTTCTAGCTTGGACTGGATCTTCTTCCTCATGTCTTGATGCCTTGAAGTTCCGGCATGGACTAGCTTGTTATTTTATTCTAGCTTTATAGACACTCTTAGTTTAGTAATTTGATCATAGATGTTCTTATGGTGATGACTTCCAGATTTTGGGGAATAATAGATGTTGTGTTTTTAGAATTTAATTGAATTGATTTTCATTAATGAGTTTAAGTCTTCCGCGTTGTATTTTGTTCATTATGTTTGAAATGTTGGGGTTTAGATTGGTTGGTTCGCTCACATAGTAGGATAAATATGGGTGCCACTCACGGCTCGGTTTTGGGTCGTGACAAGTTTAGATATAATTGTGAGATGTGAACTAGTTCGGTACAGACTTACTAGGAGTTTATCATCGACTTCTATTAAAAAAATGAGTTTTGGTTTAGGTGAAAAATAATGAGGTATGAAAATTTTAGTATTTTACGATGAGGTTAGATTGCTCATATTAGGATAGAAGACTTAAGAATGATGTAAAAGGTGAGATATAATTCTACATGGTTATTAAGAGTAAAGTTGGGTTAATACTGCTCTATTGATTGGACTTCATCGAATGTTAAGGTGTGTTACATGGACATTTGATGGTTAATAGAGGTTATGAACTTATAGTATACAAAATATTTTGAGTGACAAAGAATTTCCTTAAGTGTTTGCATGATATATAATATGGTTTAAAATGGTACCTTAAGCATGGTATTTGAAAGTGGTGTAGAGTTGACTTTGGGTGTGATTTAATAGTTTTGTCTCAATGAAAAGGTACTATAACATTTGAAATTAGTTATATTAGCCTTATTTGGGACTCGTATCTGTCAGGAAATGCTTAAATAGAAATATATAGTCATTGTTTTAACATGCATTTGATAAGCATACTTTGATACTATTGATGGTTTGAGAGTAAGGTAGATGATCGATGTAGTTATACGTTTTGTTATTATTAAGAGTGTTGACTTCAATGAATGCGGAGTTTGATAAACCAATCATGTGTGCAATTATATTAGAGACATTCTATGAGGGGAGGTGTAGATCTCTAGTTTTTGATACTATTGAGATCAGACAATAGGTATTAATATTTTTGAATAATCATTGAGATAAGTATCCTTTCTTGCCTTGCCTTCCTTTGATCGTTCGAGGACGAACGATGGGTAAATTGGTATCTATTGTAACAACCCGTGTAGTCGATTTGGGCACTAGAAATTTTATGTTAGAAAATACTTTCGGATAGATTTAAGTGGGTGTTTTGGACTATTCATTATTATAATTATGAAATTAGTGGGTTAGTTTTACTAATTTATTTAGTTAATGGTTAAGAATTAATATTATAATTAATAGTGCGTCACTTTTATCACTATTATAATTATATGAGTATAATAATTAGGGTAACAAATAATCTGTAGACGAAAAGAAAAGAGTAAAAAAGAAGAACAGTGAGAAAGACGGCTTACCTGTGCAACTACATTAAAGATTAAGCGTGGATTTGTTTAGCGGTAAGTTTTTTTGTGAATTCGTAACATGCAGATTGGTGGAAAGAATATATTAGTTCTTGTAAAACTATAAATGTTCAGGTGTATGCTAAATTGCTACGAGATAGGTTTAAGTACAAATTGTTGATTGAAAAAGTTAGGCAGCCATTAATCATTAATGTGTAAACAAATTGGAATGATCTTGAATTGAAAGAGAATGAACCCAATTCTCCTAGTTATTGTTAATTAATCGTAGGAATAATTATGGCATGAAATTTGGCCAAGAATTAGAAGTTTATGATTAGAATATGTAGTGTAGGAAATTATTATTTTAAAGGATTGGAGCTTACAGTGATTGGCGAATGTAGGATTGACATTATTTGTTAATTTTATAAAATAAATTGGGTTGAAACTTGCTGGCAAATCACGTGGGTTTGAATATTAGTATATGAGTGTTTTTTTATACCCAAATAGTGATAGGTTGTTTGATTTAATTAGTTTTACAAATTATATGTTGTATATATTACAATGAATTGTATAAAAGATAATGTCATCGATTCTATTGGACATGTAAAATTTTGTAGTTCGTAATGGTTCAAGTTTTAACATATTTTAATACTTAATTAAATATAAGGTGCAGTACATTATATAAAGTACATTAAAATTATGCTAATGGGAGGAATAAAGGCTTATCCTTGGATTTGAACTTAGAAAATTGATCAAAGAATTAGGTGGATTTTTGGGTCTAAGCTAAACCTAGAATAACATGAGTGATTATAGCCTTTTAAACTTACAAATTATGTATATATAATTGATAGATTGGAAAGGTTCGAAAGCATTGAGGAAAGGAAAAGTATTGAAGCTTGCTTTAATTCGGTTCTTCGGTGGAGGTAGGTTATAGTTTATGCTATTAGATAGTAAACTCTTAATAGTGATTGTTATTCCTTGAATGATATTGTGAAGTTCTCTATGTACTTTACTGTGTGATTGTGTGATTTGGTTGTGTGGTTTGTGATTGGTCTGAAATCCTGAGACCGTAGAATTTATATTCTCTAATCCTATCTATTGAAGTGATGCCTTGAATAAAGAAGACTTGATGAAAATAATATAACAATGAATTGAAAGCGGTGATAATAAAGGATAAATTAATAGTATAATTGGATTGGAGAGTCACGTTCCGACACGGTATTCTTGGATCGGAGTGTCACGTTCCGACACAGTATTTTGGATCGGAGTGTCACGTTCCGACACGGTATTCTTGGATCGGAGTGTCACGTTTCGACACGGTATTTTGGATCGGAGTGTCACGTTCCGACAGATAATGTTAAAGGAAAAATATGTTGAATTAATGGAAGATATTCAATCTCAAAGAACTCAACTCCCAAAATGGTTAGGTTTGGAGGCATGAGTCCTCATTTGTGATCTTGATACCGTTGACTTAATACGTGCTTACTTTATTGTTATTGACACTTGATCATGTTGTTTGTTGTTTATCACCTGTTAAGTGCTATAGTTGAGTTCCTACTATTATTCTTTGTATATTAGTTACTATTTTGGGTTGACCGATGATACTTACTCCGTACATGTTGCCTCGTACTGAGTCTTACTTGTTTTCTTCTTTGTTTTCCTTTTATGAAATGCAGCGAGTCTACCTATGACTTCTGATTTTCCTCAGCTCTAGCCAGCCTCCCGTATATCAAGTTAAAGGGTGAGCTATCCATTCAAGCTCGTGTTGGATTCTCTTGGTCACGACATGATGTCCTATACTTTTGGACACATACCATTTTATTCTTTATTTTAGTGTATTCGATATTCTTAGACTTAGTATTGGAGATTAGATGTCCTTGATGTGATGACTATCAAATTTTGGGATGATAAGTATTAAACTTTAGAAACTTATTTAAATTGGTTTCTTAGTATCTTTTGGAGCTTCCGCATTATTTATATTATTTATAGTTGAACTATTGGTATATGTTGGGGTTTAGATGTGTTGGTTCGCCCACCTAAGGAGGTAAGTGTGGGTGCCATTAACGACCCGTTTTGGGTCGTGAAAAAAATAATCATTAAAAGAATGAAATGAATAATAAAAATATATATACTTGAAAAAATTATTGTAGAAGGATATCACAACAGATATTATACCCTTATGATAGATACAGGAGCAGAAGCAAACATATGTAAATATAATTGTTTACTAGAAGATAAATGGGAAAAATAAAAAACACCTATGGTAGTAACATGATTTAATAATGAAGGAATTATGATTACATATAAAGCAAAAAATATAAAAATACAAATATGGGATAAAATACTAACAATAGAAGAAATGTACTATTTTGAGTTTAGAACGAAAGATATGTTACTAGGAATGCCATTTCTAGATAAATATTACCACATATAATGACAAAAACACATTGGTGGTTTACTACACCATTCTAATTTTTATGATTTAAAAGAATTTAAAATACATATAGATGAACTATTAGAGAATAATTATATACAAGAAAGAAATAGTAAGCATACAAGTCCAGCATTTATAGTTAAAAAACATAGTGAACCAAAACGAGGTAAAAGTAGAATTGTCATATATTATCGCAATCTAAATGCTAAAACTAAAACATATAATTACCCAATACCAAATAAGATACTAAAAGTAAGACAAATACAAGGATATAACTATTTTAGTAAATTTGACTGTAAATCAGGATTTTATCACCTAAAACTAGAAGAAGAATCTAAATAGCAAACAACATTCATAGTACGGCAAGGTTTCTATGAATGGAATGTTTTACAGTTTGGATATAAAAATGCACCAGATAGATACAAACATTTTATGGATAACTATTTTAACTAGTTAGAAAATTGTATTGTATATATAGATGATATATTATTATATTCTAAAACACAAGATGAACATATAAGGTTATTAGAAAAAATCATACATATAATTAAACATTCACGTATAAGTTTAAGTAAAAAGAAAGCAGAAATTATGAAACCACGGATAGAATTCCTAGGAATACAAATAGATAGAAATGGAATAAAAATGCAAAACCACATAGTACAAAAAATAATCACCCTTGAATAAAATATAGATACAAAAAAGAAATTACAGTCCTTCCTAGCATTAGTAAATCAAGTCAGAGAAAATATACAAAAATTAGCAGAACATTTAAAACCATTACATAAAAAACTTAAAAAAGTTGTTGAATACTATTTCGACAATAAAGATATAGAACATATAAGAAATATTAAAAATTTATGAAAAAAATTACCAAAACTATATTTCCCTGATGAAAATAAATCTTTTACTTATATTGTTGAAACAGATTCAAGTTATCATAGTTATGTAGGAGTTTTAAAATACAAATATGAAAAAGAAAAAATAGAACACCATTGTAGATATAATTCAGGATCTTATGCAGAAGCACAAATAAAATGGGAAATAAATAGAAAAGAATTATTCTCATTATATAAATATTTATTAGCATTTGAACCATATATTGTTTACAATAAATTTATGGTAAGAATAGATAATACACAGGTAAAATGATGGATAACAAAAAAGGTAGAAGATTCAGTTACAACAAAATAAATAAGGAGATTAGTATTGAATATATTAAATTTTACATTTACAATTGAAGTAATTAAGACTGACAAGAATATTGTTGCAGACTCTATCAAGAAAAAGGAACCCAAACTGAACCAGAAAAAGATATAATGGAAGTGATACTAAAAGCCATTACTACACTATCTACGAAAGTGGACTGTATGGATAAAGAGTTACAAAAGATGAAAAATATAAGTCAGCAGCATGATTATAAAAATGCAGAGCTATGTCGATCGGAAGACAGAAAAATTCCAGAGCTACAAGGAGACGTTGGGAAACTCCATAAAACCCATGACAATGTTTGTTTAAATGCAGCTACAGCCAGCACATCTACACAAAAGGAGACAAATTCAAATATGAAGAGAATCTTTGATAAACCATTTATTCCAAAGAACCTAAAAGACTCATTATTTATACCACCACAAATAACTACTTACTCAAAAAGTTTAAGCCAAGATAAAAAAGCCTACAACCACATAACCCGCTCATATGTTGAAAACCTTTAAAAAATCCAAAAATACTTAAACTCAACACCAAGATCTCCAACTACCAAAGACCCTAATATTGATTTTAACAACCCAAAATCTATACGGATATAATAAGTTAATAGCACAACCAGGCACCAATGCAAATCTAGTAAGAACATGTTATAGTTATGGATTACTTAGTACAGTTTATACCCAAACAGGAGATGACATATCTACAATATCAGAGCTATACAAAGCCTTTATGAACTATAAAAGAATTACTAAAGGAACATTATTTTATATAAAGTTTTATTCAGCACCAACAGAGATATTATTTGATGAGATAAAACCAATTATACAATTTATAAAATTTGTTTGACCAGAGATATCCTAATTCCGGAAGATATCGGAATACAGCAAGAAATAAAAAAGATAGAGATACCAGAATTCTACGCCAACAAATGAGTTATAGGAAAAGATACTATCCTAAACGAACTAACTAACAATTATTTAAACGAAAATTCAGTATGGAGCTATTATGCACGTGAGCAAGTTATTATATATTCAAATTCTAAAGAAATCAGAGAACAAGATTTGGAGGAGATATGCCAATGGATACTTAGTTTACTCAATCCAGAGCAAAAACAAACAATAAGACCATTAAGGAAAGTGTTTATTTCAGAAGAACTATTTACCAGATATTGCAAAATTGTTGGACAAAAATACCCCGACCATATATGTTCAAAATGTCAAGGAGAAGACAATGTCATACCAGATGTTCAAATGGAATAAAGATACGTGTAAAGATAACATCATAAACCCCTCAGCTATATTTTTTTTATAAAAAAAAAAAAGGTTGTGAATAGAGTGTCGGCCATGAATAAAGGCCATTATTAAAGTATTTGTCGCTTTGTGTCGGCCGGTGGCCATATGTAAAAAGTAGTGTCGGCCATAAATAAAAAATAATCACCCTTGATGAATATATAGATACAAAAAAGAAATTACAGTCCTTCATAGGATTAGTAAATCAACTAAAATAATATATAACAAAATTAGCAGAAAATTTAAAACCATTACATAAAAAACACAAAAAATATGTTGAATACTATTTCGACAATAAATATATAGAACATATAAGAAATATTAAAAATTTATGTAAAAAATTACCAAAACTATGTTTCCCTGATGAAAACACTTGGCCTTATATTATTTTGCCGACACAAAACGACAAAATACTTTAACAATAATGGCCTTTTACTTTATTTATGGCTGACACTACTTTTTACATATGGTCACCGGCCGATACAAAGCGACAAAATACTTTAATATGGCCTTAATTCATGGCCGACAAACTCTTCACAACATTTTTTTTTTTAAATATAGTTCAGGGGTTTATGATGTTATCTTTACACGTATCTTTATTCGATTTGAACATCTGGTATGACATTATTTTCTCCTTGACATTTTGAACATATATGGTCTGGGTATTTTTGTCCAATGATTTTGCAATATCTGGTCAATAGTTCATCTGAAATAAACACTTTCCTTAATGGTCTTATTGTTGGTTTTTGCTCTGGATTGAGTAAACTCCGTTGGTTTCCTGTAAAGTGTTTGGGTGTTTCATAAATTCACCCCATGTCTTTTACGACCCTAGGACATTAGTTTTAAGGTTTATAAGGTATATTAAAATGTTTTAAACCATAAACCTAATTTAAGACCCCTCTTTCTAAAACCCAAAACCCCTCTCTCATAGAAGCCTCTCTCAAGCCATCATGGAAAGTAGAAGTCAAGCAATGCTAGGAGGGAATCTTTGGTATTTATTCAATGTAAGGTATGGTATCCATCCTTGAAATCTCTTCCATTCAAAGAGTCATTTCCAAAAGATTTCAAAAAGGGTTTTCAAACTCTATTTCCTTCTATCTTTGATTTTAATTATGGGTATTCTTGTAAGGGTGTTCTAAGGATTTAGCTATGTTTATTCTTGTATGAATTGACGATATTCATGTTAAAAACCTATTTAACTCTTGTATATGTATATTTCAAACTTTAAGCTTATGAAATGGATTAAATAAAGAATGTTTGCGTAAGGTATGAACTTTTGTTTTCTTAGGTTGTCATTTTTATTTAGCTACTGCCCTAAGGGCCTTATTATGTTGAAATATTAAGAAAATGATTATATTGGATGATGGCTTGGTTAAATCGTGAGTTGTTTAGATTGTACAGTTCTTGTTATAAATTGCTCTTGAGTGGTATGGTCCACCTTCTTGGTGGCAGTGTTTATTTAATGAACTTGATATTAATTAGTATGTTTTGTGATTGTAGTTTTGAAGGCCTAGTTAATTAAATAAGGCAATATTGAAGATAAATCTTGTATTGTGTTTTGTGAAGTTTAATAGCATGTTTGGCTTAGATTATGCCTCAATAAAGTATATGACCTTGTGAAGCATGTAAAGTGTGTAAATTTATGAATGTAGGTGTAAAGAATGTATAGAAAATAATGTTAATGAAATGATGTTTATATGTAAGATAGTCTCACAACTAGACACACACTTAATTGAATGTATGAAGTTAAATTGCGTAAATAGAGGATTTTTGAGGTGAACACTCTTCGTGAGTTGAGATGAAGTGTTTGGTAGTAAAGTCACTACATCCTAAGATCTTTCTAATATAGGTCAGAGAATTAATTCCCTTCGTGAGTTGAGATGTCGTGTTCACTAGCAATCCTAAACCGATAGTTTAAAGTGTTTAGAATCCGTGGGGGTTATGTCTAGCAACTAGAGGATATGAAGAAGAGGTGTTTACACTTAGTGAGTTAAGATGTTGTATACCAATGTTCCTCATGAGATGAGTACTCCTCATGAGTAGAGAATGAGTTACATCGTAGCAATTTCCTTATCCCTTAACTATGCGCCCACATAAGTTTAACTATTAGGAAAGCCATTTAAAAGCTAAATATAATTACCTTACTCTAGGAATGTGGGGATCCCCCATCTGATAGTGGTTAATGTCGGAAATCAATGTCTGGCACTCAAGGTCTATATTGTTTAAGATAACCATACACAAACAAATTGATGGAACTAAGTCTTCTTTAATAATGTGATACTTAGGGTAGTTGGTTATATGGGATGCTATGTGCTCATTCCACTACGTAAAACCTTCCGAAAGGGAAGACTTGGTGCCAAACCATCTAAGAGATTATTCTACTTCGGATAGGTGGTGGTATGGGACGCTACTACTCATTGCACTAAGCAGGCATTCCGAAAGGGAAGACTTTTGTGGTTTGTTGGGTGTCATTTTATTGTTTTGACCTTGAGTGAGGGGCTTGTTCTCCCGAGGTGGGTAATCCGAAAAGGGGTAGTCTTGAGGATTTCATTGGTGAGTATTGAAGAAGATATATGCATACTTTCTTCATGTCTTACTTTATTTTTACTTAGGATAATCCCGAGGTAGGGAAATTTCTACGGAAATGAGTTCACAATCTCTGCGCTTGGCCTTGTAAGTTTACTAATTTATAATGGAATAATGCATTGCTAATTCTTTAAATGATTCATTGTGATGGTTCAAATAGTTCATTTTAATGTCAAATTTTTGTTCAATGTAAGCTTTGGAATGTTACCGTAAATTGCCTATTTTGTGTAAAATTTTTGAATCTCCACTTTATGAGTTAAGTGATGTCCCTTATGATGTTTTGCTTTTATATTATTGGATTTTTTTTACTTAAATTTCATGAAATATTGTTTTACTAAATGTCCCTTTTCGCATGTTTTTGCATATTGCATACATAGTCCATATATGTACTAACCCCATACTTTTCTATACTAAGTATAGGTTTAAAGCAAGGCTGAGGTTTAGAAAAAAATGCTTGGGAAAGTTCCTTTCAATACAAAGTGTGTCCTCGTATATTCGAGGGAATCATTCCTATCCTCTTAGTGTGTTTATGTTAAGATTAATTATGTATCTCTTTCAATTGTAAAGGGTCGTGTCCCTAATTTAGTTATGTCATATCTTTAAGTTTTGCTTGCGACGATAAGATCTCTTAAGTATTAATGAAAGATTAACTTTATATTAAATTGCTCGTGAAAATTTTTAATTCTACACTACTTTTCATGTCTTTTGTAATGAACTACAGTTGAAGGTCATGTACAAGATCACAAATGGTGAAGTACGCCCGGTCAGAAAATGAGGGTTCCTCATTACTTCTAGGGGGTGGTCTCTGGTCTTGACAGAGACAAAATCATATATCATCACATAGCTCATAATTATGGTTGTTGGATAGAAAATCTTCCACTAAGATATTTTGTAATCTTATATACATAGAGTATACTTTGTATTTTCATAAACAATAAAGTTTAATTTGTATCCTTGCACACAAATTGAGTTACTTTTGTATTTTTCAACACACATAGTTGTTATCCATATGTTTTATGAGATTTATTTATATTGTAGTTATAATAATACTTTATATTTAGTTGAGGCCTGCTGTGTTATTTGAGTTCACATTCAAGCTTATGCCTTGGTTTAGAATTCCTCTTGTATGCTCGTATGTTCAATGTAAAAATGTCATTTTGGCCTGCATGTTTTTATGATGCAGATAAAAGTAACTAGGATAAGGATCGAAAACATTGTTGATCCAATTGAGCATTAAAGTTTTTAATCAGCCTCGTTGCTTCCGAATGACCCTTTTTTATTATTTTCTCATACTACTTCATTAGGATATTGTGAGTCTTGTCTCAAAGTCAATCTTAGTTGTTAGAGTCTTAATAGACAATTAGATATTGTTAGTTTATGAGTCTTTCCATTTTTCATTCAGTTAAGTTGAGAATCTGTTTCAACTTATGCTAGTTTAATGTTTATTTATAAATCATTCTAATTTATGTTTGACTTATGATTTACTTTTAGAGTACTTCTATCATTATTTAGTATTCCGGTGAGTATCAAGCAAAGCCAAGGGTTCGTTTAAGGGTAGAAATAATTCTCAAGTTTCAGTCCCCCCCCCAAGGATGTAAACTCGGGGCGTGAGTGTTTTATGTAAAAACTTTGATGCTGAAAATATTCTCAAAGCTGTCTATCTATAAAGTTTCTAATATACAAAGAGGAGTATCGAGAAAAAAATAACTACTCCTAGAATCTTTTAAAATTTGATGCTCTTTCATGACTGAAGGGTCCCCCTACATGTAAGAAGACATTTGTGAACCAAAAGGGTTCTCATTCAAGCCTTTAGTATAATCATAAACTTAAAGTAATATAAATGATGCGGAATTAATTTTTTTTTACGATCTAACTCTTTCATAAAAGAAATATAAGATTCTACACCATGTCTCTTTCACCATCTAATAAAATCAAATACAATAATATGGTCACAACTCTTTACAACATAGTCTTTAAAATAGAAGGTACAAAAAGGAAACTATAAATGAATTGTCTTGTCCTCAAACAATGAGCTAGGAGAATAGTCAATACAAGCTTCACTCGAAAGGAGAAGTATATCACAACGACCATAAATAACACTTATAAGAAATCTACAAATCATGGGTTAGCGTGATATATTAATTACTAAGTATAAAAGCAATGTATTGAAATCCTTAAGACATGCTAAAAAGGGGATATTTAGTTCAAACAATGCATTTATCATGTTTAAAATCTATCATTCACATTTATGAAGGAACATAAGTCATACCAACACATATGCAATCCAAATATATACTAGTGTGATGCAACGGTAAGATCCCATAATCTTACAAAATTCTAAGTACCATATTTAGGTCACCAATAACATACATGTTTTTCTCTTGCCCCATTGATAAACAATATCCATAAGTAAGGAAATATTCATGTTCATAAATTTTAATAAGTAAAGTAACTCTTTAAATCAACATAAATCATACATGAATAATTCACAAGTGATCATATCATAATAAAGGACCTCACCCCAAACACTCTTGATAACCTACATGTGCAATGCATAAGTGGAGTCCAATAACCCCCCCCCCCCACTTACACTAAGTAATACCACATAAGATGTTGTAAGCAAAGTCCACGCACTTTTAATAATTCAAGTTCTTAATATATAGAGAAATAAAGCCTCAACAGATATAGTCCATTTGAGCTACATGGAATCCGTTGTCTTACGGCCACACCGAAGGGAGGTGTCCTACTTGCCGAAGTCATAGCTAACATACTAGATTTAAGTTTAATACACTATATAATTACCTATGTGGGCATATATTAATGGGACATCAAGATTGCTACTAGAAACATGGACATTCTAACATAAAAGTTTTCCATCTCATGACATAACCATCAAAATGAACAAGATGAAACTAGATATTAACACATGTTTCATGAGTTTTTAAGGTCCTAAAATAAACAAATTTGATGTTTATAGTCATTATATAGAGTTTGAGAGATTTTGGAGGTGAAAAAAAAATGTGGTGACATTTGAAAGTTAGCCTTAAGACGTGCTAGCACTCCTTAGTTGTGTTTATTGAGGTTTTATGTAGTTTTAGGAGCTCAAAATGATAGGTAGGCTTCATAAAATCTATACAAACCACCCAGGGGGTCCTTGACGAGGACTTAAAAGATAGAAGCACACTGCCTTGGGCAATGATAATTGACGCATGCCAATCGACATCTCGTGTGTTAGTCGACACCCCCATCGATAAGGAGCGTAGCTCAGGGCATAGTTGATTGATATTAATCCCCAAATTATTAATTTCTAACCAATATTAGGGAGTTCGAGGACGTACTATCGTCCAACCAACGGTCTGTTGATGCCCTCCATCGATAGGCGTGCAACTTTCTCACAGTTCACTGTTATGTGAAGGGGTAAATTGGGAAATTCACTCCAAGTCCAAAGAAATTTTTAAGAGGTTCTTTAGGTATTTTTAGGTATTATATGAGTATTGAAACAATAATAATGTCTTTTATATCCTAGACATTATATAAAACCTCTATCTCACATTAGAATTCTCTTGAACACCATAGAAGAAGAGGAGAAGTTTAGAGCAGCAGCTTAGGAAGAATCTCCATTATTTCAAAGTGGGTTTAGGGATATAATATAAGGTATTTAAATCTTATTCATTCATCTGTTATTCCATCCATCAATCCCCCCTGTTTTTCCTTCAATTGTTAATCCAAAGAACTCCAATCTAGAGAGAATTGTGATTACATTGTGGGTAAGGCTTGATTATGCTCCCAATATAGTTTTTATCATTAAATTATGTTTATATGATGATTACATGGTGGTTTTATGCATTTTTCATTGTTATTTGTAGTAATTCATGTTGGCGGTGATCATGGTTATTTTAGACCATTAAAGGCTAGATGAAGGTTTTATTTAGATCTTCTTAGTTTAATTGTATTCTACACTATTTTACCATGATTGAATCACCTATATATGAATTTAACTAGGTATAATTGATTGAGGATGATCTTGACCTAGAAGTAGGAATTGAACCTATGTTATTATGAATGGACTAGAATAACCTTTTAATGATCTAATTAAATGGATTTACAGGTAATTGAGTATGAATCATGATATACTAAGATTATCTTGAAGATGGGTTTTATGGTCACTTATTGTGTAGTAGACTTGGTGAGACAAAATCAAGGGCATCGTAGCTTTAGTGAAATATTAATGATAACTGTAGATGGAAAGATCTCAAGGGTAGCTTGAGATAGTAAATCTCAAGGAAATTTTAGTTGAAAACTCATTGTAGCTGGAGATGTTGAATCTCATGGCAGATTTAGGTTATAAACTTCATGGTAGCATGACTTTGTTTAAACAAAACCATTTCATGGTAGGTTAAGGAGAAACGTTGATACTCTCCTAATGGTATCTTTATTTGCATGTAAGGTGTATTTCATGGAATAACATTAGATTGATTCCCATAGTACCTTAGTGTTGTTGATTCATGCTTCCCTATGGTTAGCTTGCATTATCATGATTGGTTGCACGGTGGTTAAGAAGGTTATATAATTATTCTAGTAGCTTTATAAGTATGTGGGGATGCTTCCCATGGTAGTATGGGATGCCATCTATATGTGGCACAAATATGACTTGAAGTCACCTATAACATGAACCATACTGATGTATTCTTAGCTTTGATAGTGACTATAGTTTAATTCCATTACATGGATTACATAAGATTATGGTTCCTTGACGATATTAAGTAGGCCTACTAGAGACTCCAATGATGACATGAAACAAGATAGTGGCAACTTCATGATATGCTTAGTGTGTGAGGTAGAATGAGATGTTTCATATGCATTGCACAAATGTTCTTTGAGGTGGCCTTGGGGAATCGTCCTCATATGTTAGGATGAACTTAGGTCAGAATTTTGAAAGTGAATTATGAAAAAGAATGACCAAAGTGAGGTACTTAGCTTTGGCAGTAGTATGGGATACTACCTTAGCATTGCGCAAATATGCTTGGAGGTGGCTTGTGATGTAGTTCACTTAAGTAAGAAAGACCATGAGTTAATTATGAACACTTATATGTTTTATGATGCTTTAATATGCTTATGATATCCATGTTATAATTATGTGTTATCTCTTGTGATTATGTCTAATATTGGCTAACCCTTTGAGATATCTTATATTTTGTTCGATAGTTTCTATACTTAGTAAATATTGGACTCACTCATATTTCATACATGTTGTCCATGGAGGGTCTTGAGAAGATTGAGTTGCTTTAAAGGGTAGTGTTTCCATGAAGAGAAAATTGGTGAGTCCTCATAGCATCAGAGGACACCACCACTATGCTATCTTGATGTATTTCATCATGTTAGTCTTTTAAGGGCTATGAACCAAGACTCTTGTTATTCATGTTATGATAGATGATTTTGAGATATACTTTAGACGTTTTATAAAATGACTTCCGCATTATGTTTTTGAAGAAAAAATTTAAATTCCATGCTAATTTTCATATATACGCAATTATTTATGTCTAAGGGCTTGTACAAGACTTCGAAGAGGTCAGATACGCCATGTGACGACACAAGAATGCCCTAACTTGTAGTGTGTACTTATGCGTCATACCAAACTTGCTATCAGAGCATAAGGTAATGAAATAGTCTTAAGATGTCTTAAAAATACTTCTTATTCAGTAGTGTGAGTCGCGACACGCCCATGAGGAGGAGGTTATAGGATGCTTAGGAAATTTCCACTACTTCATTCTTCCAGTTATGGCATATAGTTTTTCTGTAGTAGGCCCTTTTGTAATGATTGCCTATTCTTTTTGTAGATATGGCTAACATTAGGTCTAATGCAACAAGGGAAGGAGATGGGAGTGGGAAGAAAGATATTCTTCCCCAAGTGCAAACTCAAGGTTATTCCAATGCTTCTAGGTTAGAGTAGGAGAGAGTTTCTAACCCTACACCACATGGGAAGAGCAATGAGTACTCCCGACCTACTTGCATTAGATGTGGTAATAAAAAAGAGGGTACGTGTTTGTCTCGTAGATAGGGTTTCTATGGATGTGGCGAGAGTGGCCACATAATGAGGGATTTCCCTAAGGAAAAAGCTAATGTGAGAGAAGGAAAGCAAGTTGCTACAAAAAGTGAGGAAGGTGTTCCTAAAGCGGAGGGTAGGTTCTATGTTCTCCAATCCAATGAGATCAATAATGATATCCTTATGTCCCTTTCACATATGAGTTGCTTTATTGATTAATGAAAATTTCAAGAATTTCCATGATTATTATTAGGTTTGTTTATTTTAATGTTTCCTAATGATGAGGAATTTATATTAGAAAAGACATGCGTATCTTATTCCCAAGTAGGGATTAAAGAGCCTTTATATGAGGTCTTTATGTGGTAATGTATGGCTATGTCTAGCTTGGAATTGCATTGTCTCCTTTATTTGATAATATTTATTTAGACATAATGCATATACGATGGGCCTCTATCATAGAACAAGTCCCATGAAGAAGTGTTTAAACTAGAGCGTAACACGTGTTCCGAAGTGGGGGAGTATTGTTACGTCCTCAAAATGAAATAGGTTAAAGTAGATCCTAACACGTGTTTCATGAGGTTTTAAGGTACTAAAATGATCAAATATGCTTTTATGATAAGTATTTATAATTTAGAGAGTTTGGAGGTGAAACGTCCAAGAACGTCTGGTGACGTTTGAAATTTAGCCTTTAGACGTGCTAGTGTGCCTTACTGTGTTTCCTGAGGTTTTATGTAGTGTTTTGAGCTCAGATTTATAGAAAGTGTTCATATTATCTATACGTACAAATTTGGGGTGAAAACATTTGGGAAATACTCCCCAAGGAACACATAAAGGGTCCTTGAAAGGACACAAAGAATGCAACACACTACCTTTAGAGTGTCAATCGACACCTACCAATCGACAACTCGTGCTGGTGGTTGATGCCTCGTCGATGAGGGGCGTAACTCAAGACATAGTTTCTTGATATCAATCCCCAAATTATTGCTCTCTTACCAAGACGACAGAGCTGCAGGATGGATCGTTGGCCAAACAACGGTTTGTTGATGCCTTCCGTCAATAGGAGTGCAACTTTCTCGTAGTTCACTGTTAGGTGATAGGTTGAATTAGAAAATTCTCCCCATGTGCAAACAAATTTATGGGTGGTTATTTTGGGTAGTTTTATGTAATAGATTATATAATACCCAATACATATAATCAAAACCTCTATCACACATTAGAACTCTCAACAATTTTGAAAAAGAAGAGATGTTGAGGGCATGTTACACCCACAAAATGAACAAATATAGCTAGATCCTCACATGTTCCTAAAAAGGTTAATAACAGGTTAATAAATTTTTTGACAACTTTTATAATTTATTTTAAAAGGTTTGGAGGTCCAACGACAAAGACGATCCAAAGTTAGTCTTTAGATGTGCTAGTGTGTCCTTGTATGTTGCCTTATTTTTGTTGGTTTTTGGGATTGTAAAACAGTAACATGACAATGTCTTCATATACATGATATGGAATAAAATGTTCGGGTACGACTCCACGAGGAAAACCTAGGGGTTCTTGAGGATGAACCGAAGATGGACAAGGAAGCTGCCAAATGGCAACGTGTAAAACCAAGAAGTGAAGCCAACCTAGCGTCACACACAAGGAACTTGGTTGCCTGTGCGTTAAGCGAGTTATAATAGGGTCAACGCCTCAAATATTATTGGAGGAAGAATAGGATTTTCCTCCGCAAAGCGCAACCACTTCTCAGATTTGGTTGTATAGTTCTAATGTAAATTTTGACATGTCTAAAATTCCCAATAAGTATGGAGGTGTTTTGGTAACTCTGGCAGATGTTTATAAATTACTTTTATTACCTTTTAACCCTTTTCCGAAGTAAAAACCCCAACAGCCATTAAGAAATAAAAATCTCCAAAACTCTAGTTTTATTCCAAAAAAAAAACCCAAAACCTCAATTAAAGACCAAGCTCAAGAAGAATCTATGAAGCATGATTTTTTGAGCTTTCATCCAATATTTTCGTGGGGGTTCTAATGTAAAAGGCATATATATACATTCATCTATGGATCCTTTCAAAGATATTCTAAGTATGATGCTAAGTCAAAAATCCTATCTTTCAATCTAGCCATTGGTTCTTTCTCAAATTAATATTAAAATATTCTAATGATGAAAATATGTTTAGCTAGAGATTATATGATGAATTTCTGTTATTTTATGAATAACCCATGATCCTCCTAATATCTATAATTGACCTATAATGTGGGTGTTTTGATCTACTTATTATGTTAATAGATTTGTGATTATATTGTATTGAATATCCTATTTATATTACTATCTATATCAATTTTATATGAATTGTGGAGGAATGATTAAAAATAATCATTAGCTTGGAGATTTCGTAAATTGGCCTATCTCCTCTAACTAGCTAGAATGAAAATTTAATTGTGTCGATTGGTGTGGTCCACTAATAGTGGCAGTGTTCAATTATTTTAAATGTTTTTGTGTATGGCCTTAAAGTCATTAAATGCAAGATGAATTTATATGATGATTTTTATGTTTAGGAAGTTAAAGTATTTATCCTTGAGCCTAATATCATGTTCTTAGTGAATTGATGTTATGTGAAGTATATGAATCTCCCTCCAAACAAGTTTCATAACCTAGGTGTGGAGATGATGTCATATGTATCTGGATAATGATGATAGATATTCTTGTTTCATGTCCCTTACCTATACGAACCCTATATGAATGTGTAATAAGAGTACGCTAAGAATTTTGTATATAATTGTTCTAGTTGCCTCCTATGAGATAATGCAAGTGTGAGTAGTCAATAGTCTTTAATAATCTAAACGTGTTTGACTCAAGACTTTAAGAATGTTGTACATGTTTTGCAATGTTTAAACGGTTGCTTCCTCAATACTATGTGATAGCTATTATGTGATCTTGTTGACCAAACTACACAGACACACTTCATGTATAACAATGAGTAGGATATATTCATGATGACTAAACAAGGTATAGTTCTCCTATGCATAATTACCTATTTCTATGCATGTAAAGTATATGATTAATGAAGTTGTGAACATGTAGGCGTAAAGGTGTTTAGGTGAAGGTAAATCTCACATATATGTACACACCCACATGCATGTATAAATTAAGTATGTAAATGATAGTCTAATCAATAAGTGAGTCTCTTGAAAGGTAATAATCAAATGTACTCTAAACCGGACTATAGTATGAATATTATGTGTTTATGTAAAAGGACATTCTCACAAAATGCAAGTCTATGATGAAAGGAAATTCTAATCTTATTATCCTTTGAGATATATAAAGTATAAAGGATCAAGATCCTAAGTCCTTTTTTATGAGTTAATGCATTAAAAGACTTAAAAATATATTAAAAATAAAGTTAGACTAGCACCTAGTAAACATGACAAATGAGAGTGGGACCTTCACGTTAGTAAGTCTGGATTCTCACATAGAGAACTTTAATGTTAGTAAGTCTGGGTTCCAAACCTATATGTTGTCTCATGATATTGAAACCTCCACATTAGCAAGTGAAGGTTTCTAGAAGCAATCTCTTTGTTAATTATTTATGTTCCCATGTAGGTTTTAGCCAAGTGGATTCACTAGAATATCATTTTATATGAAGTAACTACCTTGGAAAGTTGTACCCTTACATTTTGGTTTGGGAATAGAACACCATATTCTATGTATCTCATATGTTATATGTTGGTTATGACTATGTCTCCCAAAGTTAAGAAAAGAACTAAAATAAGAATATGAGTTTTAATAAAATTCCTTGAGAATTGTACTTAGTATAGGGAGGACTATGGACCATACCTATGCGTTGAACTAGATTACTTAAATAAAGATACGATTGGAGATTCTTATGAAGTAAAGACATATCTTATGTATGACATGTATGAATGTGTGTTAAGTGACTTTGTTATGAAACCACATGAATTATGACTATGCATGTGAATCACTCTAATGACTTCTAAATAAGTTTACTTGGTTCATGTGGGCGTATGAAACTCCACGTTTATGTAAATGAGTTATGACAAAGGTTTTAGTAAAGGAAAGAGTCCATATATGATTCTATGAAGTATGTGCCTTGTGTTTATTTATGATTCAAAGAGTTATGACGTTGAGTATGACGGGAGTAGTCTAATGTGACTTCTTAGGAACAATCAGTAGGATTAGTAATACTACTTGTACAATGCACTAGTATGAATAAGGTTTTTTTTAGATGTTGATGCTTAAATGAAGCTTATGTTTATAATGTCCCTAAGACTTGTGAATATAGGTGATTGTTTTTACGAAGCTTATCTATGAAGGACTATTGTAATGTGACATTAAGGTGATGCACTGAACAAATTACACTTGATATTACATAAGGAATGAAGTAAAATAAAAGAGAGGTAATGTATTGTATGTATTGATTATGCCTGAAAGTATGGTAAATAGCTATATGTGCTATTATGAGTAGTATCCATGTCTATATGATGTATGAGAAGTACATTGAGATTATATTTCCAATGTATATAAAGTTTACTAAAAATTCATGATGCATGATTTCTAACTAAATGTCCTCTTTAAATGCATGTTTTTGCATGGTTTTATACTTAGTGCACTCTTGTGCTAATACCATTCTTCTTTATATTTTTACACAAAGTGTTGGTGTCAATGGCTAGAGGATGTCTCCTAGGTGAAGAGCTTGGATAGATCTCCCTATTTCAACTAAGGGAAACCTTATGATTCAAGGTTTCTACTTTTTGAAGATGTTTCTTAAAGTTGACATAATCTCGTAGACTTATATTTTATGTTGTTAAGGGCCGTGTACCTATTATATTCTATTGAGTCTTGTATTAAGATGGCAAAAAGTTTGAGAGTCTAACTACGCATTATGATGTTTTTCTATAAGTATGAAAAAATGTGCTAGCATGCGATGTTCTGTGAAAACATTTAAATTTTCCGCTATGTTTACGATTATGGAATGAATGATTTCTAAGGGCTTGTCTTACACCGCCGAGAGGACAACTGCAACACCCTAAAATGAATTAACAGTAACTAGAGATTCGTAAATGTTAATTGAGTTAATTTTATGATCAAATGAGTTATTTTAGTTTTCTTAGGCAGTGTTTGACGTTTGGTTAAGTTTTGAGGTCAAACGTCCATGACGTTCACAAGATATGCCATAGATTGTACTTTTGTGTTCTCATGTCTTTAAGTTAGTGTTACATGTTCCTTTTGCTTGAAATTGGTGTGAGATATTCCTATGACCTACAAAAATATGTTTAGGGGTTAAACGTTTGGGTACGACCCCACCTAGGATCCAAAATGGACGTTCACAAGATATGCCTTAGATGGTACTTGTGTGTTCTCATTTGTTTTAGTGAGTTTTATATGTTCGTTTTGATTAAAATTTGTGTGAGATATTCCAATGACCTACAAGAATATGTTTAAGGGTTTAACATTCGGGTACCACCCCACCTATGATCCAAAAGGGGCTCTAGAAAAGGACCCCATCTCTTGGCACGAAGCTGCCAAGCATTAACCAAACGATGACCCCAGAGAGGGTCCATTTGTGAACAAACGGTCTGTCGACCATGGAGTTTACTGGAACTGGAAGTCAGGCTACCCTTATCATGAATGGGGATAAGTACCAACCAACAAACACCCACCAACGGGCCGTTGATGGACAAACGTTCCATTAATTGGAGACGTTTGTGAGCTGCCAAAAAGTTGGCATAAAGGCTGCCTTGGCTTGGGGTGTTTGGTAAATACACCCCAAGCCTTTTATGAACCTTGAGTGATATTTTTAGGGTCTGTTAGGTATATTAATATTTTTTCAAATCCATAGACCTAATTTATAGACTCCAAAAAATGAATGAGGCCTTGAAGGCATGTTCTGTGAAGTAAGATTGAAATGAGGTTATTCTTTTAAATTTTATTTATGAAGCTTATTATGTGAAGTAGGATAGAGAGTATGCCTAAATTAATTACATGATTTTGTGAAGTATGTTAAAGTGTGTGATGTGATAAATGAAGGTCTAACCATGTATAGAATTGAATACAAATGAAATGAGGCTATTTTGCAATGTGTGTTCACAGGTACCCACATATACACACACTTTGAATGAATGAATAAATGAATTTAAAGAATGTGAATGACAAGGGAGTTTTGGGGAGAGCACTCTTCATGAGTTTAGATGCAGTGTTTAGTAGCAACCTTATTAATTTTCAAGAGATTTCTAAGATTAGTAGGAGGATGGATACCCTTCTTGTGTTGAGATGTGGTGTGCACTATTTATACTTAATCTAGAGTTTATAATGTTGAGAAACCCTAGGTAGTTACGCCTAGCACAGAGAGGATATGAAGGAGAAGTGGTTACACTTCGTGAATTGAGATATGTATTTCAATGTACCTCAAGAGATGAGTACTCCTCGTTAGTAGAGAATGATTTAGATATTAGCAGTCTTGTTATACCTTAACTTTGCACTGGTATAAGTGTAGCTATTAGAAAATCCATGTAAAAGCTAAAAGAAAAGACCTCACTCTATGCAAGTGGGTGGACCCTTCTCCGATAAGGGATGTACTTGGGATTCTATGTCTCGCTCTAATGGTCTATGTCGGTTAAGCTAACCCCCAAAAAAGTAATGAAAGTTCTAAGTCTTCTAAAATAGTGTACTACTAAGATTAGGTAGTCGAATGGGATTCTATCTATCTATTGCACTTGGTAGTGATTCTGAAAGCGGAGTCTTTGTGAGTCTTATATGAACTGAATTAGCTAAGTATTCTAAAAGAGTGTACTACTTAGGGTAGCTAGTGTAATGGGACGCTATCTATTCGTTGAACTATAGCTAGGCATTCCGAAAGGGGAGTCTAGGTGAGCCTTATATTAATTGAATGATCGAAGTCTTCTATAAGAGTGAACTTCTTATGGTAGGTTGTGGAACGAGACACCATCTACTGATTACACTTAGTAAGCATTGCAAAAGGGAAGTCTTTATGGGTTCATATGCTCAAATTACACTTCCCTAAAGGAGTAGAAGCGGTCGTAGGATGTAAAGAACCCAACTATTAGGTTGGGGTCGATTCCACGATGAAAATTGGTTAGACTAAACTTCACTATACAATTACTTCTATTTAGACAAGTCCTTTTCGAAAACTAGTAATTAAAGGGGGTTTTTTTAAAACAAAAAAATTATTATATTGGTGTTTATCAAGTTGTGAGAGAAACTATGGTGTAAGTATTCCCCGTAGGCTCATAACGCCATAATCCTAGCTATAACAATTCTTTCATTGTGTTTTCCGTGCAAAGTGACAAGTTATGTATCCATAAATCCTTAGTTTGGCGTTTAGAGAATTTCACCTCGTACCTTGGCCCGGCTACATTATTCTAAGTTACTAACCCTTACCTTTACTTCATATTAAGCATCATATTCGATGTATAGCTTAGTTACTACTTCTTAGCAATAGAAATTACCCTGTTCTATAGTATCCCACCAAAATCTAAGTCGTTAATTCATTTCATATAAACTACCCCCTTGGTCCAACAAGTAGCAATAAGTAGAGTTCTAACGAGTGCACCCGTTAAAAAGACTTATAAATGAATGATTTATCGATCAATGCAATAAACTATTTGATAATTGTTACTAAGCTAGGTTTATTTTTTTAATCACGCATGGTTCCCACTGTCATGACCCACAAGTACACCCTCGAAGTTAGAGCATCATTGTGTCGTCACATGGCAAATACAACTTCAAGAATTCTCATCCAAGCCTCTCATATTATTCATTGCATTATAAACATACTAAAATAGGTTAGAATTCAAAAATTTCTGCACACAAGGAGAACTCTTTCATAAACATTACACAAGCGGAAGACTTTATTTTAAAACATTAAATATTTACAACATCTACTTGAACCATCTAAACTTCAGAGTATACAACAATTTGGACTTATACAATACAAGACAATAAAATAAAGTCTATGACATAAGGGATATCTGGATATTGTCCTCAAATTAATGAGGACTCACCAATATATCATATTCAAAGCCTTGGAAACCTATCTATCCTCCATGGCGCATCAAGACTTCCAATTCCTTAAACTTTATTCAAAAAGAAAAAGAAGGGGTTAGAACATTTGATGTACTAACTATAGAAGACATTCATAAACCATGAAAAAGGGACATTTAGTAAATAGCATGCGTTTAATGAATTTCGAATAAAACATCATACTATAAGCGTAAGAAAAATATTCAAAAATTTAGAAAAACATAAGAAATTATTTAAGCAAAAAGGCACATATTTACAAAACATTACACTGAATTCACTTCACTGTATAGTGAAGTTGATTAACTTCACTTTAGACATCTTCTAGCATGTAATTATCCCACTTAAAGCTATTTTAAGACTCGCTTAAGCAACACAAAGAGAGACAGCCCATAAAACCCGCCTAAGCATGCCTAAATGATCGTCAAGCCTACTGATAACGAGTCACATACACACTTACAATACATCAAATATATCTAAAAACAGATAATATGACATTTATCAAAGTCTATCAAAAGACATGCTTAAGTGAATCGAGAAGATAACGCCATGATTGACCTCTTCAAGATTAGCAAAATAATCCTTAAGACTTCCTATGTTTTGATCATGTCCAGGTAAAAAATCATCTTCCCTAACTAGAGTAATTCTTAATACTTATCTAGGTAAGATAAAGAAGTGACCATTCCCATGCCCCCTTCACACCTGAAATAGACAATTATTAATTACTTTAGATAAGTACTTATTCCATTAAAATATTTTCTTATTTAACTTAAATCATTACATTTAGTAGTTTATTTAAGACTAATTCATCATATAAAGGACATTCAAGTAACAGTCTTGGAAAAGACCTAGGGACTCCAACTAAAACCTTCAAAGCCTATTGTGCAATGTATAGATAGAATCCCATACCACCACCTAAAGTTCATAGAATTTATCTAATGCTAGTAGGTATCTCATATGATAAGACTAGGTAATAACAAACATAGACCATGGAAGCAACGCATGGAATCTAGAGTTTGAACGTACTCTGATGAGGGTGTTCTACTTTACAATTTTCGAACTTTGACACATCCGATGTAGGCACATGACTAAGGAATATGAAGGGAAATCTTTATATTCTAGTCTCTTTCATAAATAGAACTACTTCCCTCACAATACTCACTCGTTGCTACCCTTCGTTATCATATAATAATTTACATTAATGGTTCATACAATTGGGTTCCATATCAAGTTCATAACCCAATAACATTTACCCTACAAAAGAGGTCCTCTTAGGGGTACTTTGAAATGGCGACAAGAAGCTCATGATGACTTTCTTAAGGATTAAGATGATGGTGTTCTAGACTATTTACCTTAAGTTCATCTTTCCTTTGGATGAAGGATACCGTTACGACTCTTAACTTCAACATTTATAGCATAACGTCTACAACATTCATGACCTTGTTTACATTCTCTATGGTCTCAGACATCATAATCTCATAATATTCATGCATATATCAAGTAAGGGACACAAGTCTACCAAACAAGACACGACATTCTTCTACCTTATCACATATAACATATCATTCTTTTAAGCACTTAGGAATACCCCTTATCATCTTTATGTCATCCTATACATTAATATATCAGAAACAATATAACCATCACAACTCATATAGACAAGTAGGAATAATCATGAGTCAACATCTAAGACTACACATATAAGAACGTAGTCATAGTCTACATGATTTCCTAAATAACATTGAAATAACACATACTTTCACATTCCTTCACATATAGATATATATGCTCATACTTAACATAAATCAACTACAAAAATTATCATAGTACTTCAAGTAGTGGCCATGATCATCATAGTGCATAAAGTAATGCCGACAAGACTACATCACTTCACATAGCACCACTACTATAAGTGGACAATACCAATCACAACTTAATTGAAGTCTAATTAACATAAAAATGAAGGAATTAGGGCAGAATACCCCCACTTAATCTTACCACTTTGATTTCAAAGCTAAATCATTCAATGAAACATCATAAGGCCTTTACCCATGGCCATAACCATCAGTTCAACATAATTATAATGATATTTATGAAACTAAGTCAAATTACTATAGATTCATCAATCTAATGTAACCTACATATTAATATAGAACAATCATTATGTCAATCAAAAGTCTATATGAAAATACATTAAAATTCGTAACCCTTAAGTCAATGTCAATTCAATAAGCTTAATATTCGATAGATCATAGAATGTACAATATTCAATTGATCATATTGAAATATCATATAAACCACTTAACCATAATTTATACATGAATCAAAAGCCTATAACGATCTACACATGAATTCATCAAATCAAAGCATGATCACATAACCCATATTTTTGTCAAATAGAAAAATTTCAAGTGTTCATGGGGAATTTCATTGTAAAACATCAACTAGATATCAATAATATCATATCTTAACATTTGAAAAGCATTAATGCAAGAACCCAAGACTTAGAGTAGAAATTGGACTTTTCCTCTTTTTGAAATCCTTAAAAATCATATTTGAAATTTGCTCTAAACAGATAGCAAGCCTTAGATGAAGAAATCCCATACCTTATTAGAATAAAACAATAAAAATTTAAGCAGAACTCCTTTATACAACCACATTCAAGATTCATCTCCACCTTTAACTCTTAAGGAGGTTTTGGAAGAAACTTTTGAGGGACTGTGTTTTTATTGAGGTGTTAGGGTTATAATAAGAGTTTAATAACTTATATACTCTTAAAATACCCATAAACACTCAAAAAAACATTAATCACACTTTATAAGACTTTGAGTGTATTTAAAAATTCACCCCTCAACTTAAGAAAAAACTGGAAGCAAAATAGGCAACATTAGCGACGCCCATATCGACGGTACATGGTCTCACCCACTCCCAATCGATGGGGTCTCATGGGTTTAATCTGTAACTCATCAACCTGCAGTGTAAGTGGCTTCATGGACAAGACCCATCAATGGGTCGTCGCCTGGTCGAGAGGCCGTCGTTGTGGTCAATCGATTTCCACCGCGTAGCAGTGTTGAGCTCCAAGTTGGGGTCTCCTTTAGGGCTCCTTTTGGGTCCTAGTTGCGTTGTACCTTGACATTTCAAACACAAATATGTTTTTATATGAGTTTAGGACCTATAACATGAGTTTCATCTATAACGAACACTTAAAACACGATGAAACAAGCATAGAAACACAAGGTCGTTTCAAAGCAAGCCATTCGAACATCACATACATTCCTTGACATTTAACATCCAAACTTCACGAAAAATGAGAAACTTACTATATACACTATTATAACTCATTAAAGAAACTTATAAACTCATGAATCACACATAAACACATATAATCACATATGAGGCACGTAGGTCACTTAGTCATCGAACGTTTTGGCCGTCCCTTGACGTTTGTCTCCCTATTAAACTAAACTCTTTTACACTGCCCAAAACCCATATAATAAAAAAAATTAGAACCTTATACCATAACTACAACAATGTTACGCTCTAGCTTCACCTATGTCATTTTCGGGGTCTTACACCTACAACCCTAGTTGTGGATTTAGTTACTTATGCAAAGAAGAATAAAATTCATGGTTGAACAACAAGAAATCATGCACTTTCTTGGTGTGAAGTTTCTTTTTAAATTCAACTTGAATCCACAAATATCATTTGAAAACCAAAACCGGAAATTTTGGGTAATGCTAAAGTTGCAAAAACATATAGAATACAACCCCAAAAATGAGGTTTTACACCATATTTATAAAAAAAATAGAATCCTAAATTCTAAGTAATTCAAATAAAGAAAGTTTGGCAAAAATGTGATTTCAATCGACGATCCCCACAGACGGTCCATCGGTCAAACAATGGACCGTCAAATGTCTCTGTAAGTCTAGACTTTACATTTTTTTCATCTTCCAACTTGCATCTTCTCAGATCGAACTGACGGACCAACAATATGGTCCATCGATTAACCTACGGACATTCGATGCTTCTAGTCATTTCATACATAGAATTTCTTCATTGTTTGGCACTAGGACTTTCTCTGATTTGATAAACGATTCAATAGGATGGTCCGTCGATCAATCGACAGACCGTTGATTATTTCGTAGCCACAAACTTTGTCAAAATTCCCCGAGTTTCTTCCAGATGCTTGAACCTCAAACCGACGGTCACCACCTACGGTCCATTAATGGGATGACGGGACGTCGATGGACTTCTTGGGTCACCTCTGCACCAATTCTTCACAGCCTTCTGTATTTTTCTATTGGACAACTTTTATGCAAAGCAAAGATAAAAGAATATTAAAAATACTACAAAAGGACTCTAGACACCAACAAATCTTAATTAAAAATAAATTCAAAGTACTTTAAACAACGGTAGATCAACACCATCAAATTAAATTCGTTGTTTCTTCTCAAGCGACGCACTATGACCCAACACAACACTTTGTACACAATTATTCTCTTTTAAGCTTTCGCAATCACATAGCTGTCAATACCAACTTTCTTATTGCTTTAGTGCATGTCTCTCCTCTTAGGTTTGATAGTCATACTTATGTGGATCTTACCATGCCACAGACTCACATGCATTGACACCTCTACTCTTTTGTCTCTCACCGAAGTACCAAGTTTCTTATATTGCAACTAATGGCCTCACTTTGAAGATATCCTCCTTTTTCATAGAATGTTTATAAATTTGTGTATAAGGATCATTTTCAACACTCACACTAAAAACAGTTCCAGCCTGGTTGGTACTTGTCTCTATAGGCTTGCCCTTATTTTCACTACATATGTTATATTAGACTCTTAGGAACATGATAGGGCTTTCTTGACTTGTAATGTAGGCTCAGGGTTTGTTATGATACATATGGGTACATTTTAGTTACTTGTTGACCTCTTTGAAATTACTGCTAGGAGTCCTACCTCTTTCATTATCTATTATGCCCTACTTTTTCTTTTCATGATTACCTTATTTTCTCATTTCTTTCTCATTTGTGGAAGTGACTCTTACTTAATTTTATTCAACACTCTCTCTTACTTCTTTTTTTTTCTTTCTTTATTCAACTGATAATTATGATAGAGTCACTTCTCTTGTTCACTGTTTCTTTTTTCTTTTCTACATTACTTTTTTCATACCCACTTTTCAGGTCATCACTCATAATAGACACCCTCGACTTATGGCTTTGCCATGAGTCTAGGTACACAATACAAATGATTGGGTCAAGACTAGGACGAGGTAAGTTTCTACATTAGCCACCCTCAATTTATGCTTTTGTCCTAATTTAAGGTGATCATGTATAAGGATGTACCAAGGCCAACAAATTATACCCAGAAAAGATGAATCGTTGAATAAAGGAAAGGTTATTATAGGCTCAAATTATTTGGATAAAACATGGATAATAATTTCATTTTGTTCACTTTCCTTTAGTCTATTTTTTTGCTAATTTGAACAAGGGAATATGATCCTTACCTAATTGTCTAACAGAGATTCTTTTTGAAGGACCGACCGGGCAAGTTCTAGCTAGGTACCAACAATGGAACAACAAAATTTCATCACACTCTCATGACACCTCATTACACGATCATATTAACAGTAACCTAGTTTAAGAGTTAAATTGAGTGTCATGAAGTGGGTGCATCTCTATGTCATGATTAGATCCAACACGTCCAACATTCACTTTACCTTTTAATGCAAGCCTTTGTTAATCGAGATATCATTCATTTTAGCCATCATGCTTCATCTTACTCTTTTATACTTTGTACCAGTTACGACAGATGCGGTTAAATAGTAAAGTAATCAATCTCTTGGGGCAAAAGAACACAGGCAAGAAAACCACCAAGGGAGGATAGTGAGTTTGACTACTCCTACTTCACGCTAGCACTCACTTTCAATTTACTCCACCCCCAAACAAACATGAATTTGTCCGCAACGCATAATAAATATAAAGGTATGGTAGTAGGTAAATCAAACCATAGGTGCATAATGTCAAAGATAACCAAGAAGGAGGGTCTGATTTCCTCTAACCCGCACCGTAAGTAGGGACACCCCCCAGTAGTTCCCATAGCAGTATCTACACCCTCAGTTGTGCTACTCTCAACAACCTCAACTCTTGAGCTAGATGCCCCAGCAGCCAACCCTCGAACCTCATCTGATGATTCTTTTCATCAACCTAAGAGGCTCTCCTCGGAGCCCCAAGATCTGTCTGCTCCTTCTACCTAGCAAGTGCCTCATCTCCCTCTTTGGTATGGCTGGAAGGTGCCACTTAGAATGCTCACGAGGCTCATCTAGTGGTTTAATAGAGGTAGTGAATAGTATAGCCAACACTGTGTCCTTCACTATCTTAATTGGTCAAGTCTTATGTTCGGGTCCCCTCATCTCCACTATGTTGTCCATATATGCCCGCACACTAGCCATACCCTCCTAAAGAATAGTTAGATTAATGGTGGGGCCTGGGCATGCTAAAACTAGTAGCTTGAATGCATCGAGGCATTGGTGGACTGCTTGAATCTTCCACTCTATCTGCTGATCCACTTTCTTCTCCATCCGGTCGTCAGCCTCGACAATGGATTTCTGCATCCAAGGTTGCATATGATGCAGAAAGCTGGTCATCTATCCCTCTAGCTTCTGTACCCTAGGTATCGGGACTAGTGTAGCTTAAGGTGGAGTAGACCGGGAGGAATTGGGTGCCTACTAGTGCCAGGGTCAGACGCGACGGAGGTGGTATCTGTGGGCTCTAAAGAGGCATGATTAGCCCCTTGGTCTAACTCTACCGTCTCCGCCAAGTTCTCACTCAACGGATGCAAATCAACTCTAGGTCTACATCGGGATACCGCCACATTGGCCTCATATTTGATGAGACCGATATCACTTGTCCCGGTTTGAGTACGGAGGAAATCTCTGTGACAAATGGGCACTCCAACATCCCTACACAGCATAAAAATCATACATGCAAATGGCTAAGTGGTAGAGGACTGAAAAGCCTTCTATTGGATCAAGTATATCAATCACTTTGGGAAGTTAATCTTAAACTCGGCTACTAGTAATCCAACCATGACTGATCTATACCAAGTAAAGATGTTATCTGTTTCTGCGGGGGATAGGCGGTGTCGAAATAATAGCCAGAAAAACAGAGCTACAAAGGTGAGGTTGGTCTTCTTTATTAGGCCTTTGGTAACTAACACCCAGTCTTCTCTTTCACTGTCGACGGACAGATATTGCAAAAGACACATCTTTGTAGACTTTTTTTACTCGTGGGTCCTCTGAAATTTTCCACTCTTGAAGAAGCCCCATAGGTGGTTGAACTCTAGAGTAAGGGGCTGCTCTATGGGGCCAGTGGGCACTCTGTATAGAAAAAGATAGGTGGTAGTCGGAGAAATATAACCTAGGCAACCTCTAACCATAACCTTTTTGATTGGGTCATGTTTGGCGGGGTTCAAGCTCCTATCAAAAGAACCAGGAAGAGTCACTAGGTATTAGGCGTAGAACTGTTGCTCAATCCACTCCTAGCCATCCACTTTAGTCGGTGGCGGGTAAACAAATCATGAACATCAAGGGACTGTGTGTAGACTCCTTGTAATAACTCTCCACTCATGTGTCACCAACCAAGTCATCCCCTCGTTATCAACAATTTTGCATCCATGGAGATCAGGTACTAGCAATCTACGCACCACCGGTTCGGCTCATCAAAAACCGGTGCAGGGACCTCATTTTCAGGTGTCACAGTAGACTCCTAATTCTAAGATTCATAAAACAAGCCATTTCACGCAGGTACATAAGAGACAATGGCTTTCTGTTATCAAGAATTGGAGGCGGTGGTCTTATTCGACCCCGTGGAGTGGACTAATTCTGAACCTGGAGCCTCCTAAGAGCTAGATTTTTCTTCAGTAGTCAAGGAAGACCCAGTTAGTGTGACAGTCAGTGTACGCACCTCATTAGACAGGTAGGCAGTTACTACGCCGCACGCCACCTTCTTAGGGTACACCTGGTGGCGGTAGTAGCAAGTGTAGGTGTCTAAGAGACTGATGGATCGTATTGCGGATCTTGCTCATCATCAGACATACCTATCAATATGTGTGAAGGTGACACAAACTTGTACCTACCCCTAGAATAAATGAGGTCTTATTTTAGGGCCAGAAATACTTGAAAAGCAAATTATTAGTCTCAATGTAATCAAACTATACAAGCAAAATGATCACAATAGAGCATAGGTACACAAGAACAAGGCTAGTGCAGAATTGTAGAATTGGGACATAGGCACTATCGATGGTCCTGATTTGCTCAAATTTACTACTCGAAAAGAAGTATAGGCAGTCGTATCAAGTAAAACATCCAACTATTAGGTTGGGGTCGATCGCATGAGAAAAATGATTTATACTTAACATTAACCTATTATTACTTCTATTTATTCAAGTCCTTTATAAAAAACAAGTAATAAACAGGGTTTTCTTAAGCAATAGATGTAATTAGCTATTTCTAAATAAACAAGTGATAGGTTTAAAGATTAGATTTTTATCAAGTAATGAGAGTAACTATGGATTAGGTGTTCTCACAGGTTCATAACGTGGTAATTCTACCCGTAACAATCCTTTCGTAGTATCTTGCATGCAAGTGATTAGTTATGTATTCCAAATTCCTTGGTTCGACAACTAGGAAATTTTACTCTACACCTTGGTCCGGCTACGCATGTATGCTTACCAAACCTTACCTTCACCTTATATTAAGCATCATAATCTATGTTTTGCTAAATTATTACTTTGCACCAATCAACACTAGCCTAGTAGATAGTATATACTAAATCTATGTTGATAATTCTTTTTTTATTATCTACCTCCTTGGTATAGCAAGTCGCAACAAGGCAAATTATAATGCATGCATTTGTTAAAAAGAATTCTAAAAGAAAGAATTATCAATACATGCAAGACACTATTCTAGAATAGTTATTTTAGCTAGTTTTTACCTTCTTAATTACCCATGGTTCCTACAATCCTAGATATGGATTTAGTTAACCATGTTAATAATCACAAAATTAAGATTTGTTTCATAATAATTAATGTACTTATTTTGATGAGATTGAAGAAAACCCAGAAAATTACTTTAATTAATCAATAAGCTTGCTATTAATTATTTTCGGAATAATCGAATAATTTCCCGAAATAACAAGTTCATAAATAGAACGATAAAATATGAAAAATACCTAAGAGTATAACCTTAAAAATGAGATTTTTATAAGTATGTATAATAATAGAGTCCTAACAAAAAAGACAAACATATTTGAGGAAAATCAGCCCAAAGAACGCGTTAGAATCGATGACAGGACCGTCGAGGCCTTGACAGACCATAGAGGCCCTCCATCATTCCACACATAGATTCTTTTTCAGCTGCTTTCTTCTGAAACTCACTGTTACCATTGACGGATAAGGATTACGGTCCGCTGAGAGCACGATGGTCCATCGATGGCTTTTGTTTCTCCACACTTAGAATCTTTTGAAGTCGATTACTGGAGATACTTTCTTGTAACAATGATGGTCCTTTGAGAGACATTATAGCCCCATACATAGTATGAAATTCCCGATCTTCCTTCAACGGCCTTTCCCTCATACTATGATGGCCACCTATGGACTGTCGAGGGGTTGACGGACCATCGATTGCTCAGTAGGTTGTCACATCGACAATTTCAACACAATTCTTCCATGTTTACATCCTAGAAAGATTTCCTTCAAACAAAGAGAAAAGTACATTAAAACTAATACAAAACGGCCTTAGATACACACTAAACTGAAGGAAAAAGAATTGAAAGTACCTTGAAACCATGGTAGATAAAAACCCTCAACATAAATTCATTATTTGTCCTCAAGCGGCGCACTATAACTTACCACAAAATCTTTGTACAAGAGTATTCTTATTTTAGCTTTCGCAATAATCTGGCTATCAATCCCGATTATTTTCATTATGTTTATGCGTGCTATCACTATTTGGTTCACTCATGAGGATAAGACCATGACACAGACTCACCATACACCGACACCTATCATCTTTGATATGTTCCTAAGTTACCAATTTCCTTTATTGAAAGTAAGGTCCTCACTTCAAAAAAACATCCTAATTTTTCACACAATGATTTTAGTTTGGGTATAATATTTATTCTTTAACAATCTCTCTCAGAACAACTTCACACTCTATTTGTACTTAATGCCATAGGCTTGCCCTTATATTCACTGCTTCAAGTTCACCATAATAGACTCTTAGGATCATGATACAACTTTCTTAGCTTGTAACTTAGGCTCAGGGTCAGGTAGGGTACATCTAGATGTATTTTAGTGACTTTTTTTCCTCCTTGAAAAAATAGCTTAGCATCCTATCTTTTCATCATTTTATTCCGCTTTATTTCTTAATTTTCTTGTATTCTTTAACCTTACTATTCTCCCTTCTTTATTATTTTGTGTAGGTAACACTTTTCTTTTCTTGCTTGTTTTTTTTTTCACATTTTAAAATATTTTTTCCACTTATCTTTCAGCTTTTCTTGAGTCACTTTTCTTTTGTTCTTTCTCTCTATTTGTTCTTTCAACCCCACATTCTGGAGTATTCCTAATAATAGCCACAATACACTTATGGATTTTCCATGAGTCAAGGTACAGAATACCCAAAGTGGGTCAAGGCCACGACAATGTTTTTTTCCTGCATTAGCCACTCTCAACTTATGCTTTTGGCATATGCTAAGGTGCACATGTCTAAGGAGGGACCAAGGATAACACATTGTTCCCAGAAAAGATCAGTAGGGGTGAAAAAGAAAGTTCTATTTAAAGCTCAAATGATTTGTATCTAGAAGGAATTAATTTCATTCGGTTTTCTGTTATTTAGGCTAAAAAAAGGCTATATGAAACAATGGCTATGATCCTTTCCTAATTGTTCTTTATGGCTTACTTTTAGAAGGACTGACAAGGAAAGTTCTAGTTTACTACCAATGGCGGAATATCCATATTTCCCTCACACTCATTTGAAATCTCATTACTCTAAAAAATTATCAGAAACCTAGTTCAAGTTTTAGATTTAGGGTCATGCAGTGGTGTATATCAATGTCATGCTTAGAGCCACTTATTTATCATTTACTGTGCCTAGTTATGCAACATTTTCTTTAAATCATGATATCATTTTGTTTAGTCATAATGCTTCACAGACTATTTCTATACTAAGTACTAAATATACCAATACGTCGGTTCAACAATAAAGTAACTTGTCTCCTGAAGAAAAAAAAACAGGCAAGAAAACCCCAAAAGAGGATCGTGATTTGTGCAAATCAGACTTCACCCTAGCATTCACTTTCAATTTACCCCACCCAAAAAAAACCTGCAATTGTCCCCAATGCATAAAAGTACATAAGAAAGAGTGGTAGGTGAACATAACATGAGGAACCAAGCACCGGTAATCAACAAGCTGGCGAGTTAGGTTTCCCGGAACCCGCTCCTTGTGAAGTAGGGACACCATCACTAGTATCCTCAGCAATGACAACACCATCAGTAGTGTTGCTCTCATCCTCTGCAACTCAGGAACAATATGATCCAACAACCACCTTAATAACCCTAAACTGGTAGGCCTTCTCATAACTCAACAATGCTCTCCTCACAGCCTCCGAATCATGGCGCTCCTTCTTCGGAACCTGGGACTCATCCTCATATCTAGTCTAGTGCCTCTTGGCATGCTCTTGTGGTGGAGGTTGTGGTACATCAGTAGTGGCGAACAGTGAAGCCATCACAGTGTCCTCGGCAGGATTTGTAGAAGGGGCCTCAGAGTCAAGCACTAGAGCCTCAAGTATTGTTCGAAGTTGGCTCTCAGACTCTCCAAAATAGCCTGGAGAGTCGTCACATCCACTGTAGGGGCTGGCCGAGCAAGAACGCACAACTCAAATGCGTCCAAACGCTGGTGGACTACCATGATCTTCTTTTTAGTGCGCTGAGCCATATTCCACTCTATACGCTTTTCTACCTTAGCAATGGACCTTTGTATCAAAGGCTGGACGTGATGCATAAGTGTTGCCATTTGGGCCTATAGTTTCTGGACTCTAGCAAGTGGGACCAGCTTAGTAGATGGGATAATGTAAGGGGAAATCAGAGCGGTGCTACTACCCAAGATAGACTCGATCGAAGTTGTGTAGATAGGCTCAGATGAAGCCGGATTAGCCCCTGGGGCCTGCTCTACCGTGGCCACCAGGTTGTAACCTAGAAGTTGCACCTCAATTCGGAGCCCTCTATTGGAAGCAAACTCATTGCCTTATCCCGAATGATACCAATATCAACCTGGCCAGGGGGGTCTTTATCACATCAATGTGCTATACGGGCACTTCTGCAGACCTACACCATCCAAAAAGCGTGCACGGGAATAGGTAAGTAGTAGTGTCCATAAAGTCCCTCTCATGCATCACCTCTTGTAATAGCCATTCACAGTCCATCGTGAACCCGCAATCATGGAATCCATCAGCAATGCACGATCCTAGGTGACACTATAAGCAGCAGCAGCGGGGGAAGGCAGTGTCAGACCAATACCCATAGGAACTTCGTTTTGAAGGTGAGGTTGGCCTTCTTGATACTCTCCTTGGGCTCCTGAACAAAATCGGCAGCCTCACAATCTACGAAGAGGTACTGTGAATCCATCGTTTGGTGGTCTCTCTCACCTCTAGCTCACGTTGAAACCGGCCATCTTTGATCAATTTCCACTAATAGTCAAACTCAACGGTTAGAGGAGTCTGGCTGACATCGATATTTGCGGACTCGAACATACATCTAACATTACATGCTTGGCAGGGGTGATCCGCCTATCCAGCTAAGATAGAAGACTCACCGCATATGTGGCATAAAATCACGGACCATCTCCTATCTATAGTCGCTAAGATGTAAGGCCGTCCATTCCAGCCGATGTCGGGTGAATTACTCATGAATGACCGCCATGGTGGGAAGACTCCTCGTGAGAACCTGCTGCTCAAGTGTCTGAGTATGGGTCATAACCCCTTTATAATTGGGCATCTTACAATCAATGTAGATTTGGTAATGCCCCTCGACACTCCACCGGTTAGGCTGATCAACAACCAGAGCGGTGATGCTTGTCTGGGGTGCTCGAGTAGAGTCAGCACAAGCAACCTCATCAGAAGAGGCAGAATCTAAAGCCTCATCCGATCCGGATGCCACCATAGAGCTAGAAGATTTCTCTGAACCGAATGCCTCCACGAAGCCAGAATCTTCCTTAGACTATACAGCTGACATAGAAAGTGTACCAGTGAGTATGCACTTCTAGTCTGACTTGGAGGGAGGGACTATGCCGGGTGACACCCTTGTGGCCGTAACTTTAGTGGGGTGGGTAGCATGGTTAGGAGTACGGGTGCTTGGTGGCATGTGCTCTAGGTCACGCTTATCATCTAAGCCTATGATAAGCAGTTTTGATGGGGCGACTTACTTTGAACGCCCTCGTGAGTAGAAACGGTCGGTTTAGGTGCCATTTGTACCTGCAGAGAGAAGTAGTTAGTACCAGTGGAAGCAGCAAAATGTTGAAATGGGATGACAATGAAGAAGTACAGAGTGTAGGACGGACCCATCGATAGTCCGTATTGAAGGTCCTTCGAGGGATACTTAGAAACAATTTTTAAAACATCCGGAACAAAAGTTCTAATAGTATCGACGCTTGGGCATGATGACCCATTGAATGCATGATGGTTTGTAATCAAGGTTCGTCGTAGTACACTTTGAAGAAATTATAAAAGCATTTGAAATTAAGATTTTGACAACATCAATAATGTTGCAGGTCGGATCGTCGAAGGAACGACATTCCGTCATAATGGTCCATCGACGAACACATAGATTAATTCTATGAAAAATAAGAATCAAAGGTTCTCACACCATTGACGGCTGTGCACGACGGATCGTCCAAGGAAAGACAATCCATTACAAAGGTCCATCTATGGATATTTAGACTTAACTCAGGATGTTGGGGTTGACGAACCTAACGACGGTCCATAGAGGGATCGACGGTCCGTCGATGGGGTCTCGTACTACCCTTCAGGGAGCATAGTTTTGCTGCCAATTCGGTACCCTATCATACTTATTTGAACCATCCTTACAAGCCTAAGTTTACTAAACATTTATCAAGCATCCCATCATTCGTGATGAAAGAATTTTCCTAATTTTAACATGCATTTTGGATAGCCTATCAAAACCTAGGTCAGGAACACAATCATGCAAACACACACTATTTTTTTAACAATACACCCCCATACCTCAAAATTTTAGTATTCTAAGGGACTTAGTAATTTTGTCTGTATATTATAGCATTCTAAATGGTCCAAATTTAAGTACCCAAACAGTTAGACATCACGGTAATAAGGAATATTAACAAAAGTTAATCTTACAATTCAGAAAACATACCTGACAAGTTTAGTAAAGGAGAATGAGTATGAACAATAGTAATTTAAAAGCAACAACAACCACTATGAACACCGATCGGCAAATGAACGGAAGAAAATTGGAGATTTTGGGAAAGTGGATTTTTTGGAAGGGGGAAGTATGGGAATATGATGATGGAATAGGAGTTAATGGGTAAGGAACTGGGGGAAAATGAGAGGAAATAGGGTGGGAAAAAGATATGAAGGTTATGTGATGATGTGGGTAACTAAATAGTTTAAAAACTTTTAATATGTAGCCGGACGGGTGGGGTCGGGTTGGTGGGTGAGGGATCAACGATTCCCCGTCTGGACCATAAGCTGATATAAGGTCCGTCGACTCCTCCGTGGATAGTTCCCTAACATAGAAAAATTTAACGATCATACCTGAAAACATTGTGCATATTTCTGGTGATTTGGTACCTGCACATTAAATACCCATTACGCTTATATTTTTTATATGTTTTTTGGACAATCTTTGGACACAGACCCTACTCTTCGCTCTAACCAAAACTTCTGAAGAAAAATAAAGGAAAATTCACACTAGACACAAGTAATAAAAGCAAAAATATAGAAACTATGCCTAGAAAATCATGAAAAACCAATAGTTGGCTAAAAGATACATATTGGGCTGCCTCCCAATCAGTGCTTGATTTAACATCGCGGCACGACGAAGGTCTCTTGATTACTCAGACTTCATGAAGATTGTATGCCTCTATCAATTCCTTCACCATTTCAGCATGCCCTAATAGATTTTGATTCACTGCCCGTTCACCTTGAACTTCACCCCCTCCTTTTTCTCCAACTCAACCACACCATGATATATAGTTGGGTGATCAAATAGGGACCAGTCCATTTGGACTTGAGTTTGCCCGAAAAGAAACGCAACCTAGAATTGAACAAAAGCGCCAAATCCCTAACCAAAAGATCGCGCTTCTTAATCTATTTTTCATGGTACTTCTTCATATTTTCTTTGTAGAGGGCTGAACTTTCATATGCCTTAAAGTGAAGTTCATCAAGTACATTCAACCCATTTAACCTCTGTTCCGCAAGCTCATTCCAATCCATTTTCAATTTCTTCATTGCCCACATGGCCTTATGCTCTAATTCAACCGGTAAGTGACAAGCCTTCCCATATACAAATTTGTATAGGAACATACCTATGAGATTCTTGTATGCGTTCAGGTATGACCAAAGAGCATCATCAAGTCTCTGTGACAAATCCATTCTACTAGCATACATCATTTTTGTCAAAATCTGCTTAATCTCCATGTTTGGCACCTCCACTTGCCCATTTGTTTGAATATCGTAAGGAGAAGCCACATTATGGCGAACCCCATATTTTTCCAATAATCTCTTAAACAAACTGTTGCAAAAGTTGGATCCCTCATCACTAATAATATCATTTGGTGTTCCAAATCTAGAAAATATGTTATTTTTCAAGAATGCGGTGACACTCTTCCCTTCATTTTTCCAAAGTGTGATAGCTTCGGACCATTTTGACACATAATCGACTGCCACAAGAATTTTTTTCATCCCTTGAGAACTCATAAAACGGCCTGTAAACTCAATCCCTCACACATCAAACAATTCAATCACAAGAATGGGATTTAAAGGAAGCTCTGCCGTTCTCAAAATGACACCTTCTCTTTTGCATCTATCACATGCCTTGGTGAACTCATAAGCATTTGTCCGGATGGTTGGATAATAGTAGCCACATTGCAATGTCTTGTGAGCAGTCCGGATACCTCTATGATTCCCACCTACATGTGAAGAATAGAATGACTCCAAAACACTCAACATCTCAACTTCTGGCAAACAACTTCGAATAAGCCCATTGGAACAACACAGATATAAGTATGGCTCATCCCAAAAGATCTTTTTAGCATCATGCATTAACTTTTTCCGTTGATGAAAGGACAAGACTAGTGGGATGATATCGCTAGACAAATAATTTGCAAAATCTGCGAACCATGGATTCATGTTTTGGGAAGCAGCCAGTACATGCTAATCAGGGAAAGCATAATAAATTTCAGCCTTTTAAGCTACCTCCCTCATTGCTTCATCTTCTAATCGGGACAAGTTATCAGCACCTTGATTTTCGGTTCCTTTTCTAACATTCACCTCAAAGTCAAATTCTTACAATGCTAATACCCAACGAATCATCCTCGGTTTTACATCCTTCTTTACTATCAAATATCTCATAATAATCAATATGCACTATAACCCTCGTTCAAAGAAAATAGGAGTGAAATTTCTCGAAAGCAATGACTACTACAAGGAGCTCTTGTTCAGTCACGGTGTAGTTCTTTTTGCATCATTAAAGGCTTTACTAGCATTGTAAATGGGATGAACGATTTTGTCCCTTCTTTGTTCCAATACCACACCAAGAGCAACTTTACTCGCATTACACATTACCTTAAAAGGCTTGCCCCAATCCGGAGAAATGCTGATAGGTGGAGACACCAACTTTTCATTCAACTCATTAAATGCCTTAAGACATGAATCATCAAATAAAATGTACACTCTTTATCAAGAAACGTACACAAAAGATGTGCAATCTTTTAAAAATAATTGATGAACATCTGTTAAAAGCCTGCGTGCCCAAGATAACTTCTCAAACCTTTTACAAAAAAAGATGGAGGAAGTCACTCTAGCACCTCAAATTTAGCTCGATCAACCTCTATACCCTTCTCTTAAATGTGATGACCCAATACAATACCTTCTTTCCTATGATGTGAAATTTTTTCCAATTTAGCACAAGGTCTACGACGTTAGTATGTTTCACTTTCTTCATACTCTTACGGCGTGCCTTAGAGATAGATTAATAATTTCCAATTCCTAATACTTTCTCTTATGTTTAAAGGATATGAATACACAAGAAGAAATAATGCTAGGAGGGTGGAAGATTTTCGTGTGAATAGAGGAATTCCTCCTCAAGGGGATCATGCTCCTCAATGTAATAAAGTCCTTCTAGGTTATAATGTTCCCTAACAGTAGGAAGTTCTTCAAGATCCTCATATCCGTATTAATGAAGGGGCTATGATTAATATAGAGATAATGAAGGATCTCGAAACCTTTACTTGTTCTTTGATGGCTCAGGGTACTAGACAAACTAGAGCTTAGAGAACTTTAATAAGAGCACCAAGGCTAAGAGATTTCAGTGAAATGAATCTTTCTGAGTTATTTTCCTAGATGAGGTTTATAACATTGTATATTCATTGGGGTGAATACTAGGGAGCAAGTGGAGCAGGCCGCTTATCCAATCAGGGTTATGGCATACTCAATGAAAGCGAAATAGGTCTGAAGGAGTGGATGCTTAGGTTCTGTGGTGTTAAAAAGAGATTTCCCTTACAAAATCTTTCGTAGGAAGAAAAAGGAAGCAAAAGTAGAACATGTTATCAACCATCGTCACAGAGGTATGGGTGTTGAGAAGTATTCTATTATGTTCACCAAGTTTTATATATATGCTCCTTCAATCGTTGCAGATCCTAGAGATAAAATGAATAGGTTCGTGACGGGTGTGTGTAGCTTTCTTAGAAATAATTTCGTTCGTCTATGCATCATAATATCATGGATATATATCTTCTTATGGTTTATGATAAGAAAATGGATGATGAAAAGGTCCAAGAAAAAACTTTTGAATTGAAGAGGTCTAAATCCGATTATCAAGGTCACCCTAAGTTCATAAAGAGGTCAACAAAAAATATATATTCCTATTATTATTCTATTGTATGAAAAATTGGTGTTCTAACCCTAAATCTCAAGGAATAACTGGAGGTTGTTCTCCTTATGATAAGACTAGATGTGCGAATTGTGGAAAAGACCATTTGGATAAGTGTCTTGCGGATATGGATGATTGCTTTCTGTCTGGAAAGAAAAGGAAATAAGATGAGAGATTATCCTTCACGCATGGATAAGGGGATAGGGACGAAGAAAATTTCTTATAGTGTCATAGATCCTAATGCTCCAAGTAAAAATCGCTTCTATGTTCTTCATGTTAAGGAGAGTAAGGAAAGTCATCCGGGTGAGAAAAATAGTAAATGATTGTTTTCTTTGATTTAGAATGTTATGTTGATGTGGTTATTTTGTGTTCATCTTAGTCTAATATGAGTATTATTTCTTCCTTAAGCGGGCGATAGTATGTATGAGTATGATTTCTTCCTTAAGTTGGCGATAGTATGTGTGAGTATGATATCTTCCTTAAGCGGGGGATAGTATGTTGATGATAAGGTTGCGAAGAATTTCAATATCCCTCTCTTTATCTTCTATTCCCATTCAAGCTTAAGACTTAGTGTAATTAGTAGTTATTTTCATGTCTTGAAGTCATGCATAATCATGTGTCGCATGGTTTCCTTTTGTTATTCATGCTCTTGATCAGATAATGCTAGAATTATTAAAATGAGTAACTGATCATAATTACATCATGTTGTTGAGCAATTAGTATGAGATGTTTGTTGTTAATTCAGGATGTTAATGTATGATCATTCCTATGTATGCTTTTGCAGGTAATTTAATATTTTTTTGTTTCATGATGTTGTAATGAGAATACCTATGATCGGAGAAGGTAGTTCCTCATTTTAAAGTAAGAAATAATGAAGTATGTATGCCCAATGAGTTTGTTCAATTCAATGAATACATGATTGAGATAAAGATGATGTTCCCTTTATTTGGTGCTTGAATTTTGATGTTTTTTATTTGATCGGTTGCTAGTCTTGAGTAGTTACTTCTTTTACTCTTTCAAATGTCATTCGAGGATTAATGTTCCTAAGTGTGGGAAAATGTAAGTACTCGGAATATTATAGGATTAACAACAGCATTGATTTTTGGGTTAGTGTGACATTGAGTTTATTTATTGGATGCTTTAGGACATTGATGGGGTGAGGATCAAGTCAAGGGTCAATATCTACAAAAAGAGTCTGTTGCAACACAATAATAATCATTGTCATATATTCAAAAAGTGATGCAATTTCATTATAGCAACAATTATTCTTTAGTCTAGGATGACTCTTTTCTGCTGTTGCGGCAACAATTGGGAACCCTTGAAAAATACCTACAACAACAATTTTATTATAAAACTCGTTCCACTCTATTAAAATAATTCTTCTAAACTATTGCTACTATGTTATTAAGCTATTGCACAAGACTTTTTAAATGGTTATTGCAGGATATTGTTGCCATTGTGTATATTCTTTATTTTTGAAATAAATTTTAATATATTGATAAAGAATTTTAAACCAATATGTACGCGAAATAGTCGCATCCATATATTGAAGGTAAAAACACATAATCTTTATTTACAATTCACGACTTAACATACATTGACGTTCACAAAAATTAAGCTTGAACATAAAAATAATCCTAGAATGTTCAAGAATTGGCATTTATTCAAGTTCAAAAAATTAGCCCAAAAATTAAAAATAATGCTAGCATGTTTGTAGATGTATAGATAAACCAATTCTCTTTAAGTAATGTCTTTGTTGCTTTCATCCATGCTTTGCTCATTTTCGTCACCTACAATTTAAAAGAGCTCAACCGTAGAACGGAATACACTGAATTCTATTAAATCACAAATTACATTTCTCACAATCACATCTAGAAAGATTACACAATCATAAACATGATATTTGTTGATCATAATAGAAAGGTTAAACACAAAAGGCATAGTGACAGATTGAGACTACGTAAAGATTCATTACAACAAGTGCAAAGATTCTAAAGTACGGGAAAGAACCGACTATTGAGTATTTCAATTAATCTATGCCATATTTATTGAAAGTATCCAATCTGTTATTTCAAGGACAAAATCAATTAAGACAACACAGTAAGTTCACCCAAATCAATGGGAAATAACAATTATGTGGTAATTAAAGGGTAACATGGTACTAGTTTTACTATCAGCAAGGGGCAAGAAAGGAATGAAACAACAGCTGATAATCATCTTCTGTGACTAGCGTGTAAAATAACTTGCATGAAAAATAACTTGACAAAGATTTTATCTCATAGAACAGAGGAGCATCGTGATGAGAACATTAAACTCTAACTGTGCTCGTCAACAAAAAAAATCAAAAGTTTCTCACAGAAGTGAATCACTAACTTAGCTGATTCATGAAACTCTGAATTTTCCAAACAAATGAAAAGACTAGTAGCAATTTAGTGAGAAGAAAATACCTGGACAGATCTAAAATTTTATGAATTTGAAAAATCTTTTTTAGCTTTCTTACTTGTTATATAGGGTTGTAGCTTCCTGTTAGATCTTAAGTCTCTGTAGGAGGAGGCGACTACGTCGGAGTTGCTGCCTCATAGCTGGGTAAATGGAGAATGGAAAAGAGAGGACGGGACTCTAGCCATCTATGTGCTTTAGTTCGTTATCGAAAGAGCTTATGTATAAGAGAAAATAATAGAGGGAGGCTCTAGGGACATCGCGGTTGCTGGTGTTGCTATTCTCTCGTTCTTGCTGGAAGAGAGAAATAGGTGACACATCCTCGAGCTCCCTGGATGGAACATGTTGTTTCCATTAATGGAGACTACTCGATGGACCTGATCACTATTTTTCTTTAAAGGGGAGAAGAGGGAAGAAGTGATGGAAGGGGGAGAAGAAGAGCGAAAGGGTGTCGTTGCCTCTTGTGCTAGTCGTAAAAGCGGCGAGTAGGAGGAAAAGGGTGGGGAATGAATCATTATTAAGGGTTTTGCTCTTTGTAGATTAAAATTGGTAAAACCATTGTTTTGATCTAGATTTTTAGTTTTAAAGAGATGTAAGTCCGAGATTGAATATGAGAGATCAATTGTTTGGATTAAACATGAGGCTCAGAGATTTGATTTAAAAAGGTTATAATTGAAATATTGAATAGATTAAAGAGGATACAACCAAAATAGAAGGTGGGTACGATTCAAATAAAATTGGAATTGAATAGTAGAATTTAAAGGATTGAAAAGAATAGGTTAAATTTAAAAGGATTTATCCAAAAATAAGAAAACATTACCGGACTAAATACTACACATATTGTGATATAATTTTTTTTCAAAACAAATACGCTTATATTTTAAAATATTTGAATAAAATAATATTTATTAATTTTACTAATAATTTAAAAATATTTATAATAATACTTACGATAATTTTATACAAAAAGAATACTAAAATATATAATTTTAGAAAAAATAAATTAAAATTTTTAACTGATTTTTTTGTAAAAAATACATATTTAATCGAATAGCATTCCCCAAAAAGAAAGAAGGTTGGTAAGAATTGGATATCAACACCTAATGTGATATTTTACCTTTTATTACACTTTTACACTTTTGGCAGGTGTAGTGAAATATTTGGAGGGAAATAATTGAGGAAACTAATTGGTGGAACCGTTGCCATAGAGTTCCAAAGGTGATAGTTTGTAGAAAACTTTCCAATATAAAATACTATGACAACGGTTGTAGTACTATTGCAACGAATTAATTCTTAAAGTGTTTTATTATGTGTAGTTGTCGATTGCAAAGGTTATAACTGTCTCAAATAAGCATCTATTGCTAAACATATTTAATTTTTGCTAAATATTTGTTGCTACAAGCTTGTTTTCTAGTAATGGGTGGCAATAAGGACATATTCTAGCAAAGAAGGTGGTTGAAACCTTGATTTCTCTATGGTCCAGTTGACGATGAGGTTGGTTGATCACAAAAAAGAAGGTTGGGCGACTCGCCCATATATCCTTCTCATAGCTTAGTGATTTCTTGATTTGGCCATGATGTTGGAAAAAAGGACGAGGTAAAGGGTAGCTCGCTAACCAGGTTGGTGTGTCTCTATTTAGAACCCCCTTCATCGCTTAATGGACTACCCTGTTGAGTGAGTAACTTGAGAAAATGAGGGACCAAGTTTGCATTAGGAGAATCTCTTAGTACACTTGGCGACCCAAACTTCCAAAAGGCTAACTCAAGCGGACAAGGGGCAGAAATTTTAAGTTAAAACATTAGGATCCTTAATTCTTTTCTAAAATTGAACTTATAATATTCTATTTTTTCCTTTAAAACTATAAAAAATTATTATTACCTACTTTTTTTCTTTTAAGTCCCTCCTCTTATAATTAAAAATAAATCCAAAACTCTAGTCTCAAACAATCTTTCTCAAGACTTACGGAGTAAGTATAGGAGAGATTTGCTAGGGTTTCGGATATCTAGGATTTCGTATTTCTAGGGATTTCTTCACAAATTTCTTGTGGATCCTTCAACATCAAGTTATGGTGGCAATTTATCTAGGGTTATCTATTACTCTAGAGTTTCGTTGAAGTGTTTTGGCAAAGCATGCCAAAATTCAAAACGTAGATCTTTTACTCTTAAACATTGGTACAAACTTTAATGGCTTTGTTATGAATTTATATGATTGAATTAATGTTTAATGGCAGTTTTATGATCAAGTATCTCAAAGAACCTATGTTTTGCCTAAATTCTTTAACTGGTTCACTAAGAAGTGGGTTTGTCAAGTGTTCAAGCGTGTGATTAGGAGAAGTTTAAATTGAATTAGTTTATTGAAGTAATATGATTATGAATCTCTAGTTATGAATTATAGTTTGTATGTGGTAATAGAAAGAAAGAATGCACAAATATGATATTATATATGAGTGTATGTTTTAAATTCAACAAATATGATTATTCTTATAATGAAGGTCTTCTAGTATTTAAATGACATTCTTTATTATGCACTCTTCAATGAAGATGTTTGCATGTGGAAGGTTTCTTCCTTGTTGATGTATCTTTAATTGGTAAACTTAGGTTCTTAAAAATATGTTTGAAGCTATATGATCATGAATGTTATGATGTGTCAATTTGAAAGGCTATTCTATATTCTTCACTAAAACTTGTTAATGTTTTTGTTATATGAAAGGTTATCCTAATGTGTCATGACTGGGGTCTATACCCTAGTCAAACCAGCTTCGTTGACCTCTCGGAGGTCGTAGACAAGCCTACATACGTCCTCATTACATCGTATATGTTAATTTTACTGGAAACTTTAAAACTTTTGTTTGTTTGATGTATGCAGAGACTTCATAGTAAGAATTACATTATATCACATCTGTTCACAACAACCATCTAATAATAAGATATTTAAATGAAGGAAATAGTTAATAACTACATTAATATAAAGTTTTCAAAATGGCACCAATACGACGTCTTAAAATATGTAAAAAAGAAAATCTAGTGGAACATCCTCCACTAGCTCATGCCTACGTCTAAGCTAGAATATAAGATATAAGCATCCTAAAAAGCATGAGGGCGAAAGTCCAGATGAATTCTCTACGTCCACTTGCACCTGCACCTAAAAGTAAAGGATTGTTTGGAATTAGTACATACTTGTACTAAGTATGGATGTATGGATGTACACACCAAGGACATGCATGATTAAAAAGTGATCTCTCCTAACAATATGAGTTATATAAAGCCAAGTCAGTTTGGACATGCCAAATCACATTAGGAAAGTCATGCTATGAGAGTAACATGCGTCATCCTTCTTTTCATATTGCACACTACACATAACACATTTCATTTAGCACAACAAATATAACATATCTTTTTTTCATATGCTGTGAAACATTAGAATCACGGACTTGACATTCAGACTTCCCAAATGAGGGCTCAACATATAAGACCTCAACTAGGGATCCTTCTTTAGCAAACACAGATTCTGCTTCATTCATTCATATGTACTTCATTTAAATACATTTATATACTTAGGATGTTGTTTAGGACTCTCATCAGGTTCACAGTTCAATGAAAAAGAATTATCTAGTGTCATTACTTGAGTCTAGTTCACATCTTGATTATCCTATCCAAAAAACATTGGTATCATTCATTTCATTGTGTGCATTACATGATCCAGGCCTCATTCTTTTGGTGGGAACATTAACTTAAACTGACATAGATCATGTGTGCTTCATGAAATCCAGTGTCTACCATACACCGAAAAAAGGTGGAATCACTGGCCAAAGTGAAACCAAAACATGATAGCGTATATAGGGAAATGAGTCCTGCTAGAACCTTACGTTGGCAATATAAGTTCAAATACTAGGAGATACAAGGAGACCCATACCCACCTAAATAGACTGTATCATCTCATGAGATTTACATGAACTATTGCATTCCCGAAATAAGGAATTGTGACTCATAGCTAGCCTATCGTGCTCAGTATAAAGTTCAATTACATTCATCTCACACATCATAGAAGTTGTCTTCTAGCATGAGATCATCATTGCTCATTAGATGATTTCTCATCTTATCATTTTTATTAAGTGTACGTTAATCTCAATACTTTCATTAAAGTGTTTCTTAGAGTCTGTACTCTTTATTAGTTTTACACTCTCATAGGTGAGTACGGTTTTTTGGTAAAACTTATTAGGCTCATTTGAGATCGGTATCGTCTTTCATATTAGCCTCTTATCATGTTGTCATCACATTCATTAACTCTAGCATATTAGATCTTGATAATTACTCACCCCATTACGTGAATATTCATTTCGTTATATGCCAATGCACTTGGCCTTTTAGTGTATTTCACACAGTTACCTAACCCTCCTAGGTCACATTATTTCATTATATACATCATAGGTTCACTTACTTTTAAACGTACGCTGGACTTATGAACCCATACATACAAGGCATGAGGGTCTGTTCATAATTCGTCTAAGCGATTTATACTTACTGAAGATTATATGGTACAAGACTTATGAATTTCGTAAGTATGCCAAGGTCTCAAGTCTGATTAATATATTAAATATTTTCTCAAGTAAGACTTATGTTTCAATATGGAATTGAGCAAGGGAACCTGATTTCGAACCCCTTTGATTTAAAATTTCAGCTTTAGTATCCGAGGTTGAATCCCAACGCCTACATTTGTCTTCTTTTTTTTCTCTCCTTGACTTTTTTTTTTGACCAAGAGTAGGTGGGATCGATCACCCACAACCTCTTTTTATTTTTCTTTAATTGGTTCTCTTTGTTTCCTCACCTATCCGAGAGGTTTTGGGTTCGATTACCACACACCCTATTTTATTTATTTTTATTCTAAGATGGACCTATCTTAATTTCGGCAAAGGACACACGTGTTCGAATCATATCTACCTCATTTCTTTTAATTAATTTGGTAGGTTCTCCTAATCGCCTAAGACCAGAGTTCGATTCCCCCAAACCTCACATTTATTATTAAATTTTCAGTAGCTTGCCTATGGTGAGGTCTCGGGTTCAATTCCTGATGACCTCACATATTTTAACAAAATTTTTGAAACTCCAATCCTTCAAGTTGCATGGACGAAACAAAATTTTCAGAAATCTTGAAATTTGATCATGTTTTCCAGTCCATTTTCTCAACCTTTTATACGTTAGATTTTAGGACAATTCGCGAAACATTTTGTACATTATTAGGTGCATTTTCGTAGTTACCCAAGAGTTTTCACTCAATTCAGCTACATCACACCTCATATGAACATCACAATTTTTACAAATATTTGCACATAAAATACCAAGATTTAACATGCCTTTTTCACACATCAATCTATGACCAAGCTCATGGCATACACAATGTAAACACATACTTATCATGTAGTTTCGGAAAGACATAACTATCAGTTACATAAATCTGAATGTACATACATGAACATAATAATACGAAAACATGTTAAATCCCTAAATTCTACAAGAAAACATACTCAACCTAAAACAATCAATGGGATCTAGTGACTGGGACATGCAATGGGGAAACATTCCTAGTTTTCGAATTAGATTTCGACTTAATCCTAGGGGTCTCTTTGTAAAGGGACGAAGAGGAATAAAGCCCATACATTTTCGTCATTTAACACCTCCTTCAAACCTTTCGAATAGACTGCCAACTCAAACGAACCAAAGCTTCACCACCGAAACCTCAAACACAATCCCGTTGAGAACTTTGCTTTTGCTTTTCAGTTTTAGACTAATTTTTTTTTAGCTTTAGCGTTCAAGTTCTTCAAGGGTGATGAAATTTTGAACTTTTTTATTTTTATTTTGTTTTCTATTACTGATAATGGAATGTGAAAGTGATAGCGGGGGTTTAAAATTGAGAGTAACTTAGGAGTAGGAGTTTTAGGTGAAGACTTAGTCAAATTAGGGCTCCTTCTTATTTAATTAAATATCTGATTTTACAATGGTTAAGTGAAATCACTTATATGCCCTTACATAAATCATATAATTAAATTCTGTTTATTTTGATTTAATGTTTCTTCCACGAAGGATGGAACCCGGGTGAAGCTCTTCTCACGAACGGGTTAATCTCGGTCCACCCAACCCGAACCGTCCACTAAAATACATTAATTAATTTATTAATTAGGCTAATTACGATACTACTCTTAGACTAAAATTGACCATTTTATCCTTAGACCCTCCAAACATAAGATTACCCTTTTAAAGTCCATTTAAGACTCATCTGGGTGAATCTAAATGTTCGGGTGCCCTACATGACTGGATCCAACCTTGCCTAGAACAACTAACTCACCAAGTTAATTGGCTTTGCTGGTGCATAGGTTATGAGCTATGGTTCCACACGCATCAAGCCATGTTAACCCGCTTTAATTTAGGCATTCAAGGTACGTTTAGGCATTACTTCGCATAGTCATTTTCGGATTGTTAAATTATCACCCGCTTATGAACATTCGTCCACGAATGACACTTCTTATAATCGATTATAAGTCCATTCATATTATAACATAAGTACTTTACACAGTAAAGCAATAGTAACAAAGAATAGAGGAGATAAGCAAACTTAGACTTTAGAGTAGGAAGTCTAACCTTAAGAGAAGAAAAGATGAGGATAGCGGGATCTTTTATCGGCCTTGGCCTCCCACATAGCATCCTCAAAAAGATGGTTCCTCCACAATACCTTCACTATGGCAACCTCCTTGTTTCTCAACCGCTTCACCAGCCGGTCTAAAATCTCATTAGGAATCTACTCATAGGAAAAGTCTCCATCAACCCCCAAACCTTCAATAGGAAAAATCGATTCTGGATAACCAAGCCACTTCTTTAACGTAGAGACAAGAAATACTAGATGAACAGAAGCTAGTCTGTAGGCAACGCTTAGTCATAGGGAACCTCACGCACACGCTATTGAATCTTGTATGGCCCAACATACCTCGCACTCAACTTCCTCTTCATACAAAACCTCATCACCCCCTTCATGGGTGATATCTTCAGGTAGACGTGGTCTCCAACATTAAGCTTAAGGGTGCTTCCTATTATCTTTACAAGACATCTGCCGACTGTAAGCAGTAGCCAAGTTGTCCCTAATCACCCTGACCTTCTCAAAGGCCTCATGAATGATCTCTGGACCCAAAATAGATGACCCTCCAACCTCAAACACCTAACGAGATACCTACACCTCCTACCATACTGCGACTCAAACGGTGCCATCCACATGTTTGAGTGATAACTGTTATTATACAAGAACTCTATCAAAGGAAGATAATCGTCCCCCTTACCCCTAAAGTAAATCACCCAAGCTCTCAACATGTCCTCTGATGTCTGAATCGTGCTTTCTACCTTCCCATTTGACTAAGGATGGAAGGCAGTACTGAGCTTACATGTGTGCCTAAGATCTTTTAGAAGGATGTTCGAAAATGCGAAGGGAACTGAGCTCCTCTATCTGAAATGATAGACTATGGAATCCCATGTCACCTCACAATCTCATAAGTGTAGAGTCTCGCATAATCCTAGCCCAAGTCTGTAGCCTTCACAATGATGAAATGGGCAGACTTAGTCATCTTGTCAACAATAAACCATATGGAGTCATGTTGTCTCCTATCCCTTAGAAGATCAACCACAAAGTCAATTTTAATCGCCTCCCACTTCCAAGTCGGAACCTTAATCATCTTAGGGAGACCACAAGGCTTAAGGTGCTCTGCCTTAACCTGCTGATAATTTGGACACCTAGACACATCCTAAGTAATGTCCTTCTTCATTCCATCCCACCAATAGATCTGCTTGAGGTCATGATACATCATTGTTGAACCTGGATGTATCGAATGACTGGAACCAAGGGCCTCTAAAACTATCTTAGTCTGCGTATCATCTGCATCTGCTAAACACAGCATGTCATTGTACCTAAGTTTGTTGTCAACTCCCAAAGCAACAGTTTCATTCATCTTTACAAGCACAAAGACTTCAACTCCATGAACACATGATTAAGATCCTTACCCTTCTTGACATTAGCTACAAAGGATGATTCAAAACTAAGATGAGCTGAAACACCCTCACTAGTAGAGTCAATCAACCGCACACCCAGTCTATCAAGTCAGTGTACATCCTTCACTAACTACTTCTTATCATCATCAATGTGGGTTGTACTCCCCATGCTCAACCTGTTTAAAGAATCAACTACAACATTTGCCTTTCCTGGATTAAAGTGGACACTTATGTCATAGTCCTTCAACAGCTCCAACCATCTCCGCTGATGTAGGTTTAACTCCCTCTCCATGAACATGTAATAGAGACTCTTGTGGTCGTTGAACACATCCACATGCACCACGTACAAGTAATGCCTCCAAAACTTCAATGCAAACACCACAACATCCAACTCAAGATCATGAGTTGGATAGTTCTTCTGATCAACCTTAAGTTGTCTGGACCTATAGGCTATCACCTTATTACACTACATAGGAACACAACCCGAACCAACCCTAGACGTTTCACAATAAATAGTGTAAATATCACCACAGTTAGGCAGCGTAAGCACTGGAGCCGAAGTGAGTCTGTCCTTGAACTCCAGGAAACTCTTTTCACAAGTTTCCACCCATTCAAACTTTGTTTCTCTTAGTCAAAGTTATCTGTGAGGCATCAATGGAAGAAAAACCCTCCATGAACCATCTGTAGTAACTAGCCAATCCTAGAATTATAGGGATATCGGTGGGAGTAAGAAGTCCTGAACAGTTCTTAAAAGCCATAGTCCTCCTTGGTCCACCTTCACACCTGGATCGGACAAAACATGACCCAGAATGATCACAAATCTACGCCATAATTCACACTTGCTGAATTTGGCATATAACTGATGTTGTCTAAGTACCTGCAAGTTTAGTCTTAGATGATTTTCATGCTCTTCCTTCGTCTTAGATTACATGAGGATGTCATCAATGAATACTATGATGAATGAATCAAGGTAATCATGAAAAACTCATATCTTGAGGTTGATAAATGCAGGTTGTGTATTAGTGAGACCAAATGACATGACTAGGAACTCATAATGACCATAACAGGTATGAAAGGTTGTCTTTGGGATATCTTCATCAATAACCCTAAGCAGATGATACCCGCAACGAAGATCAATCTTCGGGAAGAAACTAGACCCTTGTATTTGATCAAATAATTCATCTATTCAGGGAAGTGGATACTTATTCTTCATAGTGACTTTGTTGAGACGCCGATAATCGATACACATTCTAAGCATTCCATCTTTCTTTTTCACAAACATCACTAGAGCTCCCTAAGGGGATATACTCGGCTGCATGAAACCCTTATCAGTGAGATCTTTTAACTCGAGCTTCAACTCTTTGAGTTCAGCTCGAGCTATTCGTTAGGGAGGAATTGAAATTGGTTAGGTGTCGGGATCTACGTCGATAAAAAAATTGATCTGTTGAAGGGGAGGGACTCAATGAAAATCATCGGGGAAAACATCTCGGTACTCACTCACTACAGGCAAAGAGTCTTTGGAAGGAATATCATGATGTAGATCATTGACACTCACAAAATTTCATAACAATCACTTCGACATCATTTTATAAGCTTTTAGGTTCAAAATCAAGGGACTTGAATGACAAGAATTGTACCCCTCCCAGACCAGCTCCACTTCATTAGGAAAATGAAATCTCACAACCCAACTCCGACAATTCATGAAGGCATGACATTTATGGAGCCAGTCCATACCAAGAATATTATCAAAGTTATTCATGGTTAACTCAACAAGGTCTGCACACATAGTTTTACAACATACTACTATTGGGCAGTCTTTATGAACCTATAAGCTCATACATTTTCTCCTAAGGGAGTACTAACTACGATAGGATCATGCAAAACCACAGGTAGTGTTTCAAAAGTAAGAGCAACCAAGGGAGTCACAAAAGAAAGTGTAGACCCAGGATCAACTAAACGATATACAGAGGTTGAGAACACTTACGGTGTACCTGTGACCATATCAGCAGACTTCTCATGCTCCTCCCTTCCCTTCAAGGCTTAGAATTTTTTCTTCTTCAGAGGCTCGGCTGCAGCAGCATTCTGGGATTAGTCTTAGGATGAGCATTATCTCCAGCCTTACCCCTATTTTGTGGAAAGTCCGTGACCATTTGTCCGCTCTTCCTGCAACCTAAGCAGGCATTTATACCTAGTCTGCACTCCCCACTGTGAATATGGCCACACATACCACATTCCTTTCTGGGACGCTGCACATAACCTCCATTTACCTTTTTGGGCTCAGGTCTACCTCCTCTAGGTGTTTCACTCCTCTGAGAGTCAGAGTTCCCCAAAAATTTTGTAACCCTTATTTAATCTTGGCTAATCACAAACTCCAAAAGTGCTCCTGCCACCACCACTACTTGGACCTTTTTGGTCAGAAGGTTTAGGCCTCCTAACCTCACAGACTCTCATATTCTTTATATGGTCCTCAACCAAATTAACATACACCATAAAACCTGGACAAGTCCATGCTGTCATGGAGCATCACATTCTGACAATCCTCCTCTAAGTCCTCTGAGATTCCTGTAAGGAGTCTGCTCATTTCATCCCTGTTGTTCGACACAAGAGAAGTGGCATACCTGGTCAATTTTACAATTTTTCAGATAATACTGCTTGATGTTCATCGAGTTTTACTAAAGGTTGATGAACTCCTCAACCTTAGCCTCTTTCATCTCCCTAGGGAAGAACCACTCCGGAAGGGTTGTCTTACACAACTCCCAAGTGATCGGACATCCACCTAATGCCTTTGCTATCCTTCCACATCTTGCACCAGCTCTGTGCAACATCCTTCAACTAATACGAGGCCAATTCAGCTTTCTCAATCTCCAAATCCCCTATCGCCACCAGAATCTTCTAGACCTCCTCCTCGAAGTCCTGAGGATCCTCTGCAGTCTTAGATTCTTTTACGATTGGATGATTCATCTCAAAAAATTCCACAACCTGTTCCCCATATTATGGGCTGATGGGTTCTCCTGCTGAACCTCCTGTCTTTTTGCATTGGTCGTCATAGGTTGAGCCTGCACAGTGATGGCTTGATCCATCTGTGCCAAAGTGGTCTGCACCTCTGTATGTGTCAACCAAGCTGGGTTAACTAGCATGGCTACTCTTGCAACTGTAGCCTGGGGTGAAACTTTGTTTCCACCAGTAGCAGCTCCTACTCTTCCCTAACCAGCGTTCCCCTTGTGTTATTTTTTTGAAAAAAATAAGAATTGATGTTATATACGCTCATAACACAAAGAAATCGGACATTAATGATAGCACAATAAGATCAGATGAAGGGAAATTTCCTATGCATCATGCAATCTCTAATTCATGTTAGTGGTGCACTTCACAACCATAACTTGGAAATACCCGATGCGGTTGATGTGAAAATTATTATCCTTAGAATTAAATATAATGCTCTGATACCACTTTTGTCAAAACAGGGTTCTAGAACCTAGCAAAAACCGGCATCGTTGACCTCTCAGAGGTTGCAAATAAGCCTACATGCGTCCTCATTAAATCATATAGGTTAATTTTTGCAGAAAATTTAAAAGTTTTATTTTCTTTGAAGTATACATGACTTAAAAGTAAGAATTACATTATATAACATAAGTTCACAACAACTATCCAATAATAAGATATTCAAATGAAGGAAATAGTTCATAACTATGTAAATATAGAGTTTCAAAAATGGGACCAGTACGATGTCTAAAAAATAAGTAAGAAAGAAACGCTAGTTGAACATCCTCCACTAACTCATGCCTACGTCAAAGCTAGAATATAAGAGATAAGCATCATAGAAAGAATGAGGGCCTACCAAGTCTGGATGAATGATCCACATACGGATAGAATCAACGTAGTCTCGTAAGCTCTATCATCCACGTCACTTCACCTAAAAGTAAAGGATTAAATGGAATTATTACACACTTGTACTAAGTATCAGTGTATGCAAGTACACACCAAGGACATGCATGATTAAGAAGAGCTCTCTCTTAATGATATGACGTATAGAAAGCCAATTCAGTTTGACTTGCAAAATCGAATTAGGAAAGTCATGCTATGAGATTAACATGCATCATCATTATTTTCATATTTCACACAACACATAACACATCTCATTTAGAACATACATATATCATATATCTTTCGTTCATATGCCATGAATACTTGGAATCACAGACATGAAATTAGGACTTCCCAAATTAGGGCTCAAAATATGGGATTTCAACTAGGGAGACTTCTTTAGCAAACAAAGAGTTTGCTTCATTCATTCATACGTACTTCATTTTCATATATTTAAATACCTAGGATGTTGTTTAGGACTCTCATCTGGTTCACTGTGCAGTGACAAAAAATGACCTAGTGTCATTATATGAGTCTAATCACTTGTTGATTATCTTAACCAAACACCTTTGGTTTCATTTATTTAATTATATGCATTACATGAGGTTGGGCTCATCGTTTCTGTAGGAACATTAACTGAAACCGGTATAGATCATGTGAGCTTCATGAATTTTTGTGTCTACCTCACATCGAAAAGAGGTGGAATCACTGGACAAAGTGAAACCAAAACGTGCTACCGTATATAAGGAAATGAACCCTGCTAGAACCTTATGTTGGCAGTATAGATTCAAAGACTAGGAGATTTAAGGAGATTCATACCCACCTAATGGGACAGTCTCATTCATACATCGTGGTTTCACAGTATTTTTAACTCTTTTCCTTAAGTTTAATGTGTGTCTAAATGACTTTTTGTATTTATTTTTATTTTTGTTTCACTTTATTTGTCGGAAATCTGTCTAAAGATGAACTCGGAAGTTTTTGAGCAAGAAATGCAGAAAAGTTACCACCTACGGAGCTTGTGACGGTCCGTCAAGCTGGTGAAGGTCCGTAGGTCACATCGTAGTGAAGCTGGTGAAGGAAGATGCGGAAGTATGACCTCAGTGTGGGATTACGAATTTCATGGCGGACCTTCATTGCCACGACGGTCCGTCCTGCTAGTTAGTCATGATGACCAGATAGTAGTTGTAGTACCTAAATTCCAAGAAGTTTAAGTGTTTTGGAACGGAGACCCTCGACGGACCGTCATGCTTGGAACGGTCTGTCATGCTTGTTAGTCGAGGGTAATAAAGAAAGAAGAAGAAGAATTCGTAAAGTATAGGATGACGGAGGCAATAACCGGCCGTTGTGACCACGACGGCCCGTCACGAGGTCCATCGACTCGGACGCATTTTGACATATTTTCAGCAATTAGATTCCTTATTTTATTAGGTTTTTTTTTTATTGTTAAACTTTTGGAGAATCTTTAGTCCTCGATTAATTCTTGTAATTGATACAATTTTTCTGTAATGGATTGTTGGTGTGTATGTTAATTAATCAATTGAACTTCTGGATTTTATTCTTTCTCATATAATTAAGTGCATGAATTCTTATATTAAATATATGAATTTTGTGATTATGACCAGGGTTGTGGAAATCATGGAAAAATGAGGTAAAATCTAACTAAAATAACAATTCTAGAATAGTGTCTTGCATGTATTTATAATTATTTCACTTAGAAGTCTTTTTAACGGATTGCAAACGTTACAACTCGCTTTAATGCTACTTGTCGTACCAAGAAGGTAGATAATAGGAAAAGAATTATCAACATCGATTTAGTGTATACTATCTAATAGACTAGTATTGATTGGTACGAGGTAATAGCTTGGTCAAATATCGAATACAATGCTTAATATGAGGTAAAGGTAAGGGTTAGTATAGCAACACACGTAGCCAGACCAAGGTGCGGAGTGAAATTTTCTAGATGTCGGGCCAAGGATTTCGAAATAAATAACTTATCACTATGCATGCAAGATACTATGATAGAATTGTTATAGTTAGAATTATAAAGTTAGGAACATGTGGGAACGCTTAAACCCTATTTACTTTTATTAATTGATTAAACTGCAAGGTTTGATTCTTTTAGTTGTTTACTTTAATTTAGTTAGTTATCTTTTTTAATTTAGAAATAAAAACCCCCCTTTTATGTCTTTTGTTTTCTAAGGAAATAATTGACAAAATAATAGTATTAATAGATTAAAGTTAAGTCTGAACTATTTTCCTCGTGGGAACGATCCCAACCTCATTAGTTGGTTTTTTTACTCGATACGACCGCTTAACTTTTTATTTGAGAAGTAAGTTTGAGCGTTATCAAATTTTTGCGCCGCTGCCGGGGAAAGTATCTTTTACATTAATTTAAACAAATTACTAAAGTTTAGTCAATATTTTCTTGATTTTACTTTTCTATATTTTTTATTCTTCCAGAACTATCTTCATTGTATGTCAAATACACGGAGAGAAAGAGAACCTTTGTTTCTCTACAATCACGAATAAGAGTGTACACTATGCAATATGAATTGAAACATCGGTATCAATGATGATGATCCAAACCAGTACATCCAAGCTCCGGTTGATGTTCATGGTATGTTTTTACCCGATTATCCGGGTGAAAATCAACAAACGGGACATAATCCAGCTCCATGCCCTCAAGAATACTACAGAGGCTATGATAATATAGCAGATTCTGATGGGCCACTTGTTTTGCCCCCTCTACCACCAGGCCACACCTCTGTGGTAACTAGTAGTCTGATGCAAATACTCACTGCCAGAGGTTTGTTTTCAGGTCTACCTTGTGAGGACCCACATGCCCATATACCTAAGGTAAGGGCAGTGTGTAAAAGTTGTATAGGGAGGCCTGATTTGGATTTGGATGTAATAGGGCTAAGAGTATTTCCTTTCTCACTGACGAGAGAGGCTCCTATTTTGTTCACTAAGCTCCCTTATAACTGAATTTTCACTTGGAACCAACTAAGGGCGTTTTCTGAGAACGTTACTACCCGGTCTACAAGAAACTTTACCACAAAGACAGAGTGAAGAACTTTGTGGCACTACCAGGAGAGTCAGTTAGTAGTTCTTGGGATAGATTCACCTCATTTTTTATAAGCATCTCCAATTACCTCATAAATGATGACTCACAAAAGGAATACTTCTATCGGGGACAGGATGATAATATTAAAGCAGTATTGGATACTATAGCGGGTGCTTCTTATAGGGAGTGTCGTTATGCGGAGAATGCTGAAAGTTAGGGAAAATCTCCCAGAATAATAAACCATGGAGTACTAGGAAGTCAGATACTTGAAGAAATACCTTAGCAGTGCAATCTACTCACAACCTAGCCACACATGAGATTCGTGAGGAGATGGCTCAAATGAAAAATGAGCTTGGGTGGGTTGGTATTAAAACCTATCAGTGGGGGTGCAAAAAAGATAAATGTAGTTAACTACTTGTCTAAACCACCTCCACCACTTGATGAATTCTATCATGAGGAGAATTCCTCTATGGTAAATGAAAAGACGAGGGGTTTCAAATCGAGTGCCCAAGGCTCAAATCAGTACAATTAGCGCCATGGTAAAGGAAACCAAGGTCGGATCTATGATAACTATAACCGTGAGGGTCATTATGCACGAGATGGAAACTATAACCTTGACAACAACTTCAACAGGGGTAACTATTGTAATAGAAATGATAGGAATGGGCCCTGTGTCCCTCCTCAAAATTGTGAAGTTACTCCTAGGGATGGTAGAGATAGTATGGTGCAAGTTGAGTATATGTCACACAAAATGACGAGGAGATTCGATGCTATTAATGAGCACATAAAAGATTTGAGGAGTGATTTAGCGGGCATTGGGCAATAAGTCAATACAAATGCAATATCGATTAATCGGATTGAGTTTCAAATGGCCTTATTATTTGCGACTGTGATCACATGGCAATCGGGCACTCTTCCTAGAAAACACTGTCCAAAATCCGAAAAATGACGAACACTATATGATAATCACTACTCGGGGTGGTAAGCAGACCATTCACCCACCTATAACGTCTAAGGAGGAAAAGGTGATAAAAGATAATGATAAGGTGGTAGAGGGTAGTGGTGAAGTAGAAGATAACACTAGAAAAGATGCTGAAGTTCCTACAAATGTATTCCCATGCCTCCCCCCCCCCCCTTTTCCTCAAAGATTAGTGAAAAAGACCGAGGATGGTAAATTGGCATTTTATAACCATATTGAAGCAGCTTTCTATCAATGTCCCTTCGGGAGAAGCTCTAGAAAAAATGCCAGCTTATGCCAAGTTTATGAAAGATCTGGTTATAAAGAGAAGAACGGTCACTTTCTAAGAAAACGATAGAATACAACATTGTAGTGCTATTGCTACATGATCTGTCGTAGGAAAAAAAAGATCCGAGTGCGTTCACTATTCCTTCTAAAGTCGGGTCATTAAGTTTTGTGAATGCATTATGTGATCTGGTGGAAAGTATAACTCTCATGCCCCTCTCGATTTACAAGAGGTTGGGTTTGGGTGAACCAAAGCCCACTGCGATGCGACTACTAATGGCCGATCTAACAGTAAAAAGGCCTATAGGGATACTCCACGATGTGCTAGTAAAAGTGGAGTCGTTCATATTTCGGGAAGATTTTGTTATTCTTGATTGTGAAGTTGATTTTAAAGTGCCTATTATTCTTTGGATTCAATTCCTTGCTATGGGTAGGGCCTTAGTTGATATGGAAAAGGGGTAGATGAAAGTTCGGTTGAACAATGAAGAATTGACCTTCAACATTTGTAGATCCATGAGGCAAGTGGTGAGCTCCAATCGGTATCAGCTATATCCTACAAAGAAAATATGAAGAGTCACCATGACCTAAAAAATTAAAAACGAGAGTTTATGGTTTGGGTTTTTGTTTTTACACAATTCTAGGTTGCGTTTGTTTCCGGGCAAGCTCAAGTCCAAATGGACTAGCCCTTACTTGATTACCCATCTACTCCCTCGTGGAGCAGTTGAGTTAGAAACCAAGGAGGGTGTGCGGTATAAGGCTAATAGACAACGAATAAAACTCTATTTTTGGTATGCAGAATGGACGAATAATGTGATTGAGGCATACCATATTGTTGAAGGCTAAGTAATCAAGTGTCCTCAATCATGTCGCGACGTTAAATCAGGCGCTGAATGAGAGGCAATTCAATACTTATAGTTTTTCTTTCTAGTAATGGTAGCATTTTCTACTAATGGGTTTTAAATTATAAGGCACATAACAAGGAAATTCTGCAGAAAATCACACTGCAACAGTCACTGACGGACATATCTACGGACCATCACGCACGTGACAGACCGTCGCATAAATCCATCACGCCAGGTACGTCTATCTTTTATTTTCAAAACTAGGGAAAACGTGATGGAACCAATGATGGACCATCGCATCTGCAATTGACCGTCGTCGGGGACTAGTTGCGTCATTAATGAGTGTACCCAACCCGACCCGACAAGGTTGGGGGTAATTGAAAAATTAGTAACATTTAAAAAAACCACCACTTCATTTCACCCATTTCCTTCCCTCTTTTTACCATTTCCCTCCCTTTTAAACTTCCAACTTCCTGCCTCTCTTCTCTACCAACTGATCACTCGCTTAATTCCCCAAATTCCTAAAATCTACACATTACTAGTCGGAGTCTATTCTTGTCGTTCTGTTATTTCTAACCAACTGCCTCACTTTCTTGTCTTTTTCCTATTCTTAGGTATGTGTATCTGATTTCTAGCCATTTACATTGCATTTTTGGTTATCAATTAGTAGTAGCCTATTTCTTATTGATGGATCTACATTCTTTGATCCTATTTTGTCTGACCTAGGTTTAGATTCCTCAAATTGACTTGTTAAAACTTTAGAAATAGGTGCTTTATCATTTCTAGTTTACTAGGTATTTAGTTTAGAAACATATAGGTTATCACTAAGTATTGGATGTTAGTCACAGAGAATGAATGTGGAATCCTCAGTTCTGTCAACGAATGATAGAACGAGACCCCGATGACTGACAGTCGTACACACAACGGACCGTCATAGTATCCGTTACAAAACCCCCATCACCTCACTTTCCAATTTTCTCCAAGTGTCCACCAGCAGACACATGGAGCGAACCATCGTTCCCACGACAGTTCATCCTGTAAAACCTTTCTAGTTATCGGAGACCCTATTCCTTAGGGTCTCTAACCTTTTTCTAAATGTCATCTTACGAACATCTACGACGGACTGTCATACCCGCGACAGTCCATCCTGCACAACCATTCTAGTTGTCAGAAACCCTATTCCTAAGGGTCTCCAACTTTTTGTGAGTGTCCTCTTACGGACATCTACGACGGACAGTCATACCCTCAACGGTCCGTCGTGCACAACTCTCATGACGGACAGCCAACCATCTCTAGAGGGTCTCCATACTATTTATAAGTGTCCTCTTGCAGACAACTACGACGTACCGTCATACTCTCGACGTTCCATCCTGCACAACCGTCATGATGGTAAGAGACCCTTGTCTTTACGGTCTCCATTTTTTTCCCAAGTGTCCTCTGACGGACATCTACGTTGGACCGTCATACCCTCGATGGTCCGTCCAGCACAACCGTCGTGACGATAAGAGACCCCTCTCCTAAGGGTCTCCATACTTTTTTCTAAGTACCCTACGACGGACATCAATGATGGACCTTCATTGTCACGATGGTCCATCCTGCTTAGTCGATTTACTTGTACGAGACTTTCCTTCATGGGTCTCCACATCAACATAGTTGAAGTAAGACATGACGTACCCCATGAAGGTCCGTCTTACTCACGATGAGTCGCCTCCTTGTCCGTCGTATTTCACTGTTACTGCAGAAAAGTCATTACAACTTAGCTTTTATATTTATTTTGTGTCATTTTTTCTCATATTGTTTGCTCCTTCTCGTACTAATAGTGATTCTTTACAGGTACATTCTCTAATGTCACCAAAACAACATAGAGTTTACCCACGTGGGCGTTGAAAGTTTGTCGCTCTTTCCGCCCAACTGTTATAGGCTCTGATGATAAGCATGACCCCGAGTACGTTTCCCCAGGCACTGCCACTCCATCACGAGTTGCACGTGCTACCAGAGATACGCCCAAAAAGGTGGTGTCCGGCATAGTCACTGCCTCCCAGTGTGATGAGGAGCGCACATTGATCGGCATATTCTGGGTCAGCTACACAAGAAGAAGGAGTGTCTGGCTCCTTAGGAGTTACATGGTTGGAGGAAGCCTTCGGGTCCGCCGAAGTCCCTTCCCCTGCCACATCTGCACAATCTGCCTCCTCTGATAAGGCTGACAATCCTGATTCCACTCCAGGATCACCGACTGGTGCTCGCACCCAGGTTTTTGACCCGCCTAATCGATGGTGTGTTGACTGGAAATATCAAGTTTATTCCGACGCAAAGTTTCTAAATTATAAATGTGTCATGACACGGACCCCTACACAGGAGAGGCGGGTCCTTACGGAAAGTCTCCCCACCATTCCAGAGATCCACATTCTCTTCACCATACACCCGCTGGATAGGACAGCTCATTCTTTAGGCCGTCAAAGTGAGGAGTTGTTCTAAGAGTTATACGTCTCTTACTTGGATACTCTCATATCACAGATAGATAGGCGGGCTTCCACCGCCAAAGAGGCCCTACTTGAGCATGTCAGAGTACGTGGCATTCAGGTCAACATCTCTTTGCCCACCATCTGGTGGTATCTATACGGTGAGGATGTTGATGCCAATAGGACCCCTCTCACCGCCGAGTTCGACTACCAGTGGCAAATTGTAAAAGATGGCCAATTTTTGCATGAGCCATCGCTGAAAGAGACCACCAAGAGGTGTATAGCACTGCACTTGTTTGCTGATGGACAGGGTATCAACTGAGTAACGGAGACGAAAGGAGTAATCAAGAAAGCTACTTGAACTTCACGTCTATGTTCTTATGGTTGATTGTCCGCCAATGCCTTTCCCACATGGCCGCTGATAATATAATCCCATGGATCGTGCAGTTTTGATGGTGGTGATGATAACGTGTTTGAGGTGGACTTCTCTTAGTTTCTACAGGCAGTCATGCACGAGAAGGATTTCAAGGTCAAAACTACTTACCCTTTTCCATTAATGATATTTTCCTTACGTAGGTCTGCAGGTGTGCCGATCTGGCACATTGATCAGCTCAAGACTCCGCTAGGCACTGTTGATAGCGGCCTCATTAGGGATAAGACATTGAGTTGGCTCCACTTAAAGGGCCCCGTCCAGAGTTGCCTCTACTTGGTGAAAATTTGTCTGATACGGTACCACATGCTTGCATGGCTATGCAGGCTGCTTCTCACACAACTGACACTACCCCGGTCGAGTCTATCTAAGGTAGTAGCAGTGCCACGAGCTCCTCTTGCTCAGCCCCTTTCCCTGCTCGTGTCCAACTTGCTAGGGTCCAAAAACAAGAGGAACAGATGGATACACTTCTGCATCACATCTAGACTTTGATGTAGAGGTCTATTGCTGAGGTAGAAGAGCGCTTGGAGCGTAAAATTGTCCAGTACACAGAGACAAAGATCGGTGAGGTTTATCAGCGCTTATACGCTTTAGAGTTGAGGGTGCTAGCCCTCAGGTGGACGTGTCGACCCTTCAGGCTGCGGTCGAGAGGAGGATGAGGCTAGATCACTGAAGAAGGATCGCGGTGAGATGGAGGCTGCGAGGAGACCCTCGCTTGCTGATGAGGAGGCGCGTCAGATCAGGGCTGCTAGGTCACCTAGCTCCAGAGATGTGGAGATAGTGGGAGGCACTGCTGATAGTGTTGTTGCTTATGAGGACACTAATAAGGGTGTCCAGACTACAGAGGTAGTGGGCTCCAAGGAATCGTACCCACCAGCTTGCTGATCGTCGACGCTTTACGCCCCAAGTTTTCTTCAACTACCACTCTCATATTTCAAATTCTTGTATGCATTGGAGACAATTGTATATTTTTTTTGTTGGGGGTGGGGTAAATGGTATGTGAGTGGTAGGGTGAAGTCTGAGTAGCCCAACTCACTATCCTCTTTTGGGGTTTTCTTGCCTGTATTCTTTTCCCACAAGAGACTGATTATTTTTATTGTTTAATAGGCATGTCAATATCTTGTGTATATAGTTTAACTTTTAAGCATAATGGCTAAAATTATATCCTGATGAAATGAAAATGATGCATGACTAGGCATAGTAATTGATAAATGTGTGGCTCTAAGCATGACATAGAGATACATCACTGCATGACCCTATTTCTAAAATTCAAACTAGGTGTCTGATAATAAGGTAGAGTAATGTGATGTCAAGTGAGTGTGAGGAGGATTTGAATAGTCCACTATTTTAACTGAGCAAGAACTTGACTTGTTACTACTGCAAAAAGTAAGTTGTAATAGACAATTAGGAAAGGATCGTAGGCCCTTGTTCAATATAGCCAAATTTTAGCCTAAATAAAAAAAACCCCGAATGAAATTAATCCCTCTTTCATCCAAATGATTTCAGATTAAACTAGACCTTTCTTTTTCACCCCAACTGATCTTTTCTAGGAATAAGCTATTTCCCATGGTCCCTCTTTTAACATGTGCACCTCAGCTTATTCCAAAAGCATAAGTTGAGGGTGGCCAATAAAGTAAACAACCTTTTCATGGCTGTGACTAAACTTTGGGTATTGTATACGTTGACTCATGGCAAAGCCATCAGTTAAGGGTAGCTATTATGAGGAATACTCTTGAAAGTGGGATTGAAAGAACAGAGAGAGAGAAAGAACAAAAGTAAAGCGACTCAAGAACCAGTTGAAAGAAAAGTGAAATAAAAAAAGATACTATAAATACAAGCAAGAAAAGAAGAGAGTCACTTACACAAATGAAGAAATAAGTGAAAATAGCTAGGTGGAAGAATAATAGAAATTGGTCGAAATAAAATGATAAAAAGTTGTATGTTTAGCCGATACATCAAGGAAGGCAAAAAGTCACTAAATTATACCTTATATACCCTACCTAACCTTGATCCTATGTTACAAGCTAAGAAAGTCTGATCGGGATCCTTAGAGTTGTATGGCGAACTTAAAGCAATGAAAATAAGGGCAAGATTATGGCAATATGTATAAATGAGTTGTGAATTTTTTCTGAGAGTGAGTGTTGAAAAGTAATTCTTATACTCAAAATGAAATCATTGTGTGAAAAATGAGGATGTTGTTTTAAAGTGAGGACATTAGTTGCAATACAGGAAATATTAGCACTTCCGTAAGAAATTGAAGAAGATAGTTGTCAGTGTGTGGTGAGTCTGTGTCATGGTCTGATTCCACATAATTAAAGCCTAATAGTTATAAATTGCATAAACATGATGAAACTTATCTGGATTGATAGCCAAATTATTGAGAAAGATAAAACATGGATACTATTGTAAAAAGATTTTGTAGTGAGTCGTAGTTCGTCGCTTGAGGACAAACAACAAATTTTAGTTGAGGGTGTTGATTATACCATTGTTTCATGGTATTTTTAATGTTTTTTCCTTATGTTTAGTGTGTGTACAAAAGCCTTTTTGTATTGATTTTCATGTAAGTTTCTCTTTATTTGCAGGAAATCTGTCTACAGATGAACGCGGAAGTTTTTGAGCAAGAAGTGAAGAAAAGTTAGCACTGACAGAGCTTGTGACGGTCCGTAGGTGGCATTGTAGTGAAGCTGCTGAAGAAAGTTGGAAGTATGACCTAAGTGTGGGATTAAAAAGTTCATGATGGACCGTCATAGCAACGACGGCCCGTCCTATTTGTTCGTCGTGATGATCAGAGAGTAGCTCTAGTATTCAAATTCCAAGAAGATTAAGTGTTATGGAACGGAGACCCTCGACAGATCGTCGTGCTTGCAATAGTCCGTCATACCTGTTCGTCGAGGGTAATGAAGACTGTAGCAGAAGGATTTGTAAAGTTTATGATTATGGGGGCCATGACGGGCCGTCGTGACCATGACGGGCCGTCGTGACCATGATGGGCCGTCGTGAGATCCGTCGTCTCAGATGCGTTTTGACAGATTTTCAGCAATTAGAGTCCTTCTTTTACTAGGTTTTTGTTTTTTATATATAGTAGGAAAAAACTTGTGTTTGGGGTCAGACACTCTTATAGTTGTTAGACTCTCTTATAATTAGACTTTTTGTTAGTAGACTCTTTTATGTGAGAGTTTTGATTGATAAACTTTAGGAGAATCTTTAGTCTTCGATTAATTTCATTAATTGATACACTTTTTCTTGAATTGATTGTTTGTGCGTTTGTTGATTAATCAAGTGAACTTCTGGATTTTTTTCTTTGTCGTAAAAGTAAGTGCATGAATTTTTATATTAAATATATGAATATTGTTATTATGACTATGGGTAACAAAACTCCATAACTAGGGTTGTGGGAACCATGGGTGAATAATGAGGTAAAATCTAACTAAAATAATATTTCTAAAATAGTGTCTTGCATCTATTGATAATTCTTTCGCTTAGAAGTCTTTTTAAAGGATGGACAACGTTTCAACTTGCATTAATGCTACTTCTCGTACCAAGGAGGTACATAATAGGAAAAAAATTATCAACATACATTTAGAGTATACTATCTAATAGGCTTGTATTGATTGGTACGAGGAAATAACTTAGTGAAATATCGAATACAATGCTTAATATGAGGTAAAGGTAATGGTTAGTATAGAAACACACGTAGCCAGACCAATGTGCTGAGTGAAATTTTCTAGATGCCAGACCTAAGATTAGAAATACATAACTTATCACTTTGCATGCAAGATACTAGGAAAGAATTGTGGTCGGGAATACTTAAACCGTAGTTACTTTTATTAATTGATTAAACTCCAAGGACTGATTCTTTTAGTTGTTTACTTTACTTTAGTTAGTTATCTTTATTAACTTGAAATAAAAAACCCTTTTATTGACTTTTGTTTTCTACAAAAATAATTGACTAAATAATAGATTAAAGTGAAGTCTGAACTATTTTTTCCTCGTGGGAACGATCCCAAACTCATTAGGTGGGTTCTCCACTTGATATGGCCGTTGTACTTCTTATTTGAGAATTAAGTTTCAGCGTTATCACTCATCATGAGATTTACATAAACCTCTCCCATCCCGAAAAAAGGAATCGTAACTCATAGCTTGCCTATCAGTGCTCAATATAAAGTTCAATTACATTCAAGTCACACATCATAGAAGTTGTCTTCTAGTATGAGGGCATCATTGCTCATTAGATGATTTCTCATCGCTTCATTAGTATTAAGATTTCATTAATCTCAATACTTTCATTAGAGTATTTCTTAGAGACTTGTCTCTTTAATAACTTTACACTCTCATAGGTGAGCACGGTTTTTTTAAACAGTTATTACAATCATTTGAGATTGGTCTCATCTTTCATATTAGCCTCTTATCATGTTGTCAGTACATACATTAGCTTTAGCATATTAGCTCTTCATAATTACTCACCCCATTACGTGAATGTTCATTTCATCATATGTCAATGCACTTGGCCTTTTAGTGTGTTCCACACTCTTTCCTAACCCTCCTGGGATCAAATCATTTCATCATATACATCTTAGGTTCACTTACTTTTAAACGTACGGTGGACTTATGAACCCATGTGTACAAACCATGAGGCTTCGTTCATAATTCGTAAAAGTGACTTATACTTACATAAGGTTATATGGTACAAGACTTATGCATTTTGTATGTATGCCATGGTCTCGAGTCTGATTCCTAGAGGCAGCATTCATTAATTATTTGTTCACGTAAGACTTATGTAGCAATACCGAATTGGGCAAGGGAACACGATTTTGAACCCCTTGAGCAACACTTAGTCTTATATTAAATTTTTATTTAAATTCAACTTTGGGACCCGAGGTCGTATCCCAACGCCCACATTTCATTGCTTTATTTTATCTCCTTCACTTTTCTGTTTTTGACATATAGGATATGGGATCGATCCCCCACTACCTTATTTTATTTTTCTTTAATTGGTTCTCCTAGTTTCCACGCATGGACCGCTCTTAATTTCAGCCAAGGACACACGGGTTTGAATCCCATATACCTAATTTATTTTAGTTCATTTTGTAAGTTCTCTTACTCAGATAAGACCCGATTTTCAGTAGCTTGCATATGGTGAAGTCTCGGGTTCAATCCTGATGACATCACATATTTTAAAAAGATTTTTGAAACTCCAGTTCTTCAATTTGCATAGCCGAAACAAAATTTTCATAAATCTGGGAATTTTACCCCGTTTTCTAGTCAATTTTCTCAACATTTTATGCATAGATTTTAGGACACTTCTTGGAACATTTCGTACATTATTAGGTGCATTTTCGTAATTACATTTAGCCAAGAGTTTTGACTCAATTCAGTGACATCAACCCTCAATGAATATCACGATTTTTGCAAATATTTGCAGAGAAAATACAAGGATTTAACATGCCTTTTTCACACTTGCATATATGACCACGAATCACGGCATTCACAATGCACAGACATACTTATCACATAGTTTCAGAAAGACATAATTATCACTCACATAAATCGGAAAATACATACATGAATATAATCATCACGAAAACACATTACATCCCTAATTTCTACTAGAAAACATACCCAATCTACCACAATCGATAGGAACTAGTGACAGGGACATGCAAGTGGAAACATTCCTAGTTTTCGGATTAGATATTGACTGAATCCTAGTAGTCTATTGGAAAAATGACCAAGAGGAAGAAAACTCATACCTATTTGTCATTCAACACCTGCTTCAAACCTTTACAACACACTGCACAACTCCCACGAACCAAATCTTCACCACCGAAACCTCAAAAACAAGACCATCGAGAACTTTTCTCTTGCTTTACGTTTTTAGACTAATTTTTCTTTTGAGCTTTAGCATTCATGTTCTTCGAGTGTGATGAACTTTTGATTTTTTTTAATTTTGTTTTAGTTTACTGATAATGGAAAGTGAAAGTGATAGTAAGGGTTTCGAATTGGGAGTAGCTTAGGAGTAGGAGATTTAGGTAAAGACTTAGTCTAACTAGGACTCCTTGTTATTTAATTAAACATCTGATTCTTATAAGGCTACGTGAAATGAATGGTATTCCCTTACATAAATCAGATAATTAAATATAATTTAATTCAATTTAATATTGATAAAACCAAGGATCGAACTAGGGTGATGCTCATCTCCCGAACGGCTCCATCTGGGTCAACCCAACCCAAATCTTCAACTAAACTACATTAATAAACTACGTAATTAAATGTTAGTGTAATTATGATACTACCCTTAGTTTGGAAAAGGCCATTTTACCCCAAGACCATCCAAACCTTACATTACTCTTTTCAAGTCCGGTTAAGACTCATCCGGGTGAATCTTAATATTCGGGTGCCCTACATGGTTGCATCCAACCTTGCCTAGCCTAAATAACTCACCAAGTTGGTTGTCTTGGATGGTGCATAGGTTCTGACGTCTTTTTCCACGCGCATCAAGCCGTGTGAACCCAGTTTAATCTAGGCATTCGAAGTACGTTTAGGTATTACTTCGCATAATGGATTTCTGGGTTGTCAAATTATGTTTTAATATATGATCTATCCTTATTCCTGGAGAGGATGGATTCCCATATTTTAATTAAGGTGGGGTATGTAGTAGCAATCCTTCGATATGGATTTCCTTATGTTAGTTGAGGCATATTATCCAGTAACAAACTCTATCCCCAACAGAGTTATTTATGTTTGAAAGAGATGGATGAAAATATGTTAGTTAAGGTTAGGTTATTCACCAAAAATATATCTTCCTCAATGGATTTATAACCTGAATTAGTCAAAGGGAGTGAATGCTAAGCACCCCGAGGTCATTAATTAAGAATAATGCACATACGACAATTGAAGCAGGTAATTTAGTGCAAATCCCTTGTGATGGATGCCCATATGGTAGTAAAGTCGGGGTTCCATGTAGCCAGGATTTTGTTCCTTATCCATGTCCGCACATTGGATAGCATAGGCTAATAAATGATCGACCTTAAGCAAATTTATCACCTCCTTACGATGTGGGTTGTATGACACCAGATTCTATGATTTAGCTCTCATAATCTATAGCAGTGAAATGTGTACTCTCGTCATCTGAGGTACCCATTATTGACTGTAAATAATTTCTATGACGTGTAGGTAGAAATATGGCATGCTATCAATGCATTTTAACAAGTAGGCTTTAAGAGGGCTGTAGTAAGAATCTCTACTTCCTAATTAAAAATGGGGTCCAAATGAGTAAATGAAGCAAAATTACCTTTATATCTCTATGTTATGATGTGAGTCTCACATGTCGTTATGAAATGATGTGTGTCTTCCATGACATGATGTATGTCTTAGATGACAAAATGTTATGACTCTTGTTTTACTTGAATTATTGATATCAGTTGTTTAACTTGATATGTTAAAATGTAAGGAGTCTCATCAATTGTTGCCTAGAAGAATACATAGGTGTAGCGTGAAGAGGTAATATGGGATGCCACTTCATATCTTACATATGTGGATTTTAGGTTGATATGCTTCACTCCATGTACGTGTTGTCGTATTGTGTCTTGAAATTGAAGGAGTATGACTAGCATGGTAAGTAAACTTTTTGTGAAATGTGACGATAATGACTTAGTTTTTGGTAATGCTTGTGTTTTATGCCTATTACACTTATGTTCATAAAATATCTTGAAATTGGTATCATGCTTTGTTTCCAAATACATATTTTCCATTTTTAGCATGGTGTAGCATGGTCATCATACTTAGTACATTTTTGTGTACTAACTCCATATTTTCTTCTATGACTACAAGTTAAGGTTCCGGCAAGTGACTTTGGGGACATGTATTGAGAATCCCAAGTTAGAGTTGTACGTCCTCATTATTCGAAGACAAGCTTTAAACGCTTTATGTTTTTCTTCTTTGTATTTTATATCTTCCTAGACTTTTCAAGTCTAAACGGTTGTTACCCAATGTTGGTGGTCTAAGATTATATTAATATGAGATAGGAAGATTTCCCAAACATTGTTTTAAATATTTAGCATATTTTGATCTGTATCGTTTTAAGAAAAAAGTTTTAATTCAGTACAATTTGTATAATCTATGCGATGAATGAACGCTACGAGGCGTGTATGTGGCCCCTTTGGGGTCGAGTATCTCGTGTTACATCCGACGCCTAGACTGTAGTCGTGACAGTATGAGACCCCTTCGTGTTCGATTATGCTGTGTTACATTTAAGGGGTACCCCTTTGTTATGTCATTTCAAAATTGGGAGATAATTTAACACCTCGCATTTTTTAAGGGAAAAATACTTCCTTCCTTATCCAAATCGATTAAGGGGAGTGTGATCGCAATGTGACTTGGCACTTCGCTAAGTTAAACTACCCTGACCATTATCCTATTTCAGTGTCCAATGTTTTTGTTAAGCAAGCCAGGTCGGGTTCGCTGTTCCATAAGTATTATACTCCCAAATTATACCAACTTCTATAATGCTTCTAAGAATCTAAATGAAAACCCAAGGTCTTCCTCTAAATGAGTTTTTTCTCTAGAATATGAAGAAGAAGAAGAAGAAAAAGTTGAAGCTCAGATCAAGCTCAAGTCTCCATCTCTCAGGCATTTGTATGCTTTTTGATGAAGGTATGATAGATTTTTGTCCATGGAACCCCCAAGAATCTCCAATATAAAAGGTAGAAATTCCCCAATTTGAGTTAGGGATTTATTCTTATGTTGTGGGTCTTGATGAATATTGATCTTATTGAGTGAATAATGATTTTTTATTATTAAATTGATAGCATTACATTATTTTAGGATGAATTTACATGTATCCATGCATATTCCATTTTTACAGAGATGGAATTGATTTAATTTGGATAATACCATGATAGGAAAATTATGGATTTAGATGTTTTCTTGTATAATTCAAAAGAACACTAGATTTTCTTGAGAGTGAAGCATGTATGCTGATTCTGATGTTAGTTAGTTAGTGAGTATTACACATATGAAGAATAAGAGATGTAGTTCTTTGAGAGTAAAGCTTATGATATGAATTGTTTATAGTTGATGTTATTGTTATGGAAGGGATAATTCCCATGTGAATTACTTAAGTATGAATGTTAAATTCTTTCTCACATTGATTGGTCCAAGGTTTAATGGATTTCTAAGCTAAAACTAATCTAGACAAAGATACTAAGTAATTGATGAGCGTAAAGGCGACTACCTTTAACCTCTATGTGAGAATAATATGAGGTGATCTCACATACTCTTTAAGAATTAAACAAGAGGTAACTCTTCACGTTCCTAATATAATTTTGGACATGGAGGAGAATATCCTTGATCAGTTAGATAATGATGTGGAAAAGAACAACCATGTAATATGATGAAATGATATGGAGGTGAATACATATGATCGTGTATTATGGACATGGAGGCGTATAGCAAAGACAATATATGCAATGCAAGAAACGGCTAACTATTAGCCTTTAAATAAAATTCAAGTTGGTAATTCCACATGTACTTAAAAAGGTAATATAAAGATTCGATGATATGTCATGAGCTTAGATGATTTATAAGGCTACCTTATATGAGGATTAGGACTTATTGAGCACTATCCTTTTCATGGTTAAGTATGCTTTATTTTACTATATGAAGTATCCTTCATATTTTATGGTGATCTATGATATGCAGTGATTATGCATTATGTATCCAGTTGACTTTGGACTATGTTTATGATAATGGTTATGTAAGATATCATATTTAGTCAATGTTTGTACTAACATATACTCCTGCCTACATTACATATATATACATCAAGTCCAGCGATATTGACTCTCAACCCCATGTTTATGATCATAGAAGAGCAAGATTTTATGATTTGTGAGTCCTCATCGCATTTGGGGAATTTACCACCAATTTCTTTTTGTCTTTCGTTTTATGTTTTGAACATTATTTTATGGAATGTGCCCCAAGGATTTTATTGTTTAAGATTGGTGGAGACGAAGTGGTTAGACTTCTGCTATGTTTTATAAAAGCTAAGTGGCTTGTATGTTTTAATACGCCAAATTAAAGATCGAGCCATAGTGCAAATTTTCATAAGTATAAGGTTCTACACATGGACACCACCTACAGATCGTAGGTATGGTCCGCGATTGGTATCCCCATAACTTCCCCAAGAATTTCCAGAAAGTCATGACCCACGGTACGACCTATAGACTATAATTGGCACAACGATTCGTGGATCGTGAACCTCAGTAACAATTATCTAACGGAAAATGTGACACATTGCAAGGATAGACCATCGGTCAGTCCATGGTCTATTAGTCAAGGTCCCTCAATGCCTTTGTCAATTGTAAAGTTAGGGCAATTTTTGTATTTTGCCAATGCAATGAATATTTATAATACATTGTTTTACAATTAAAATACATATTTTACTCTGTTTAATCCTAGTATTGTAATGTGATTTTACCCTAGGTTATCCATTTACCAAAATATATAACTTAGATTAAAAAGGGGGGGATATAGTCGACCAAGCCCTGTCGAAAACACGCATTAGGTTTTTTCTAGTTTTACCCTCAAAATTGAAGGAATTCTTCATATGTTTTGTCACAAAGTATATGGGATTCAACTACTGGATTCCTTTCATCGACTAGGTCCCTAGAATTTAGTGAGATTCTTTATTCCCTTTATCATGTTTAGACCTAAGGTTTCGAAAATATTAAATATTGGTTGAGATTTATCTATTATAATACTGATTATCAAATTATCATGTTTTCATGGAAATGTTGCTTAGTCCTTCAAATTAAATTTAGAAACCTAGTTGTGTAGTAGATTCCCTTAGTCCATTAATTACTCTTACTAGACAAAAATAAACATATAAATATGTTTCAGATTTTGAATGTTTCCGTTATACTCCAGAAACTCCTAGGCTAAATTAGAGCATAATATGAGGGTAAGAGTCATGAATGTGCCTTCCCGTACATAAAAATAAAGCATTATAGGTTTGTACGTCAAGGTATGACCCCCAACGAACAACCATAGGTACTTGAATAAGACCTTTAGAGGCTACTTAGGTAGTGACTTAGGGAACCCACACCTCGTGGGAGAGGGGAGTTGGTCAAGGAATCAAAAAGATATCTCTCAGAAACACTACCGATAGTTCACCACCACGCCACGTGGATCTATCCATGGACCGTGATCGTTTGTGAGGCCTGAAACTGCCATTTGGAATTTACGCTTAGGGGCATTATGTGGTGTTCCAGTTTTCATTAATATTGAGTGACATCGCTTTACACTAAATTAGACTGACTATTTAATTTTTTAAGTCACCAAATGAAGACGTCCTCCTCATAAATGAAAATTCCCAATGTAAGACCTAAACCCTATCAAAAATTTCCCAATCTATAACTCAAAGGAAGAATAAAAAGAAAGGTAAAGACAAGGATGAAAGTGTACGGTTTTCTTCTAAATTCCAATTTAATTCATAGATCCGATATGGTAGTCCTTGATCCTTGGAGTCATTTCAACACAATAATTTCAAAGATAGAAATTCCCCGGAAGCTAGGGTTTGACTCCAAGTCATGAATTACTCCTAAAAATGATTCTATGGATTTAATTACTTTAATATTATGAAATCATTGACGATTTCTTTAAGTTTCATAGTTCAATATACCAAGAATCCATGAATTTCCCATATTCTCAATTTGTGAACTTCTGATATGGGTGAATTGGAGAAAGATTAATGTTATGGATTATGTTAGTAGTAATTGAGTAGAGTTGAATAATGTTAATACCCATGTCTAATGTAGAAATTTTGATTTCGTTGATTGATTGTAATCTATGGTTCATGAAGGGCATAGTATGAGAATTATGCACGATTATGAGGGTAAAATATATTCTTTAAGAACACGAAGAGGGTAAAATGAATATGATTATGATCTAGTTATTTTGTTGTTAGGCGTTATCCTTATGTTCAATCTTATCTATGAATATGATATGATGTGAAAGGTTTTCTCACAATATGAGGATTCTAAGGTTAAAAGTGTATTCTTACCTATTCACTACATGCGCTATAGTATGAATTATGTTCACATGTGTTTCAATAAATTCAGCCATGAATATGAATTTAAGTCAAGACTTAATGTGTTATCTATGGTAATTAATGCTTAGCACTAAGTGCATACAAAAATAATAAAGAATCTTATTCAATAGTTGAGTCCAATTTCCTCATGAATGCTTTTATACTAACTGAGTCAAGGTCTCCAAATGAGTTCCTTATACCTTAGTTGAGTCCGCGTTCCTGATGTATCTATCAAAATCCGGGAGCACCCCCTAGAAGATACATGGGGTACTTGACTCTCGGAGGTCTTTTACGATCCCATAGGTAAGATTCATCACATTGTCATAGTAAATTTAGCGAAAAATTTATAACCTTCATATGACATCATATACTAGAATCAACATTTCATATAAATATAAAATGTATGTCATAGTACATAGATATGCTGCAACTAATGATCGATGAACGAGACTCTAGTAGACAAGGCAATATGTAACTTTTGACCCTAAAACCAGTTTTTTCACCTCACGCTCTAATACCACATTTGTAACAACCGTGGAGCACCCCCTATAAGTAACATAGCGTACTTGACCTCTAAAAGGTCTTATACAAGCCCACATATTTATTTATCACATTTTCATAGTAAATTTAGCGGAAAATTTAAAACTTTCATAGCACATCATATGAAAGAATCATCAATTCATATATATATATATATATATATATATAACAAGTCATAATGAATAATTAGACTCTGAGACTCTGTTGCCATCTTAGACTCAATATCAATAGAATATAATGGGGACATGACCCTTGAACATAATAAGATAATATCTAATCTATTACATATATTTCGAGCATAAACATGACATAGGAAATCCTTGGAACATAAGAATCCCTTTCCTCGAGCTAAGGATATACATATCAAGCCCTTCCCTATGGAGACATCCTTTAAGTACCATAACCTACACTTTTGTGTAAAAAGGTGAAGAAGAATGGTGTTAGTACAATAATGTAGTATGCATGACAACCATGCAAAAACATGCATTTCAAGAGGATATTTTGTTAGAAACCATGCGTCATGTCTTTCAGTAAAACTTCATGAACGATGATACAATAAGTACAATATAGGTAACATAATTCATATAGACATGTACAATAGTAACAAAGTCAAATAAATCCACGTATTATTTTTAAGTCACATTTAACATTTCATAATATTATCTTTCTTTTACCTTAACTCCTTAGATCCAAAGTAACACCGTAGTGATACTTGGTACAATGCATGAATAGTGTCTCATTCCACCATCCACAGTCAAGCATCACCTTAAGGCCACAAGGGTGATCATTGATAAATGCTTATACTTCAAACACACACTTTTTTAGAAACATAACACAGCATGACACTCACACATAACATTTAACACAACATACTTTAAGGACCATATAGAAGACTAATTCCATGAAAACATACAAGTAAACACTACTACTAAGATCATAATAGGAAATAGTCAACTAATATCATATTTGTTTCACTTCATAAAGAGAACATAGAATTCTACTCATAGTCCAAATACAAGCCTACTAGTGCAATGTACATGTGAAGTCCCATAACCTCACACATGCTATGTGAACTCACAAAGAGACCACAATAATATAATTTACTTCAAATATCAACATGAAAACCATAGTCAACTACACACATAAATAGGACCTTCCTTATATGACAAGTAAGACCAATATAATTCATATTCAACGTAAGACCTCATCATATAGTTAAAAAGTCCAACATCATGCACATAGAGTGAGGCCTCATCAAAATACACCATAGGACTCATACTATGCATATTATCATAACAACTTGTAAACACCATGATATCATGCATAGTAGACACATAGATATTCATATACATATAGAACACCTTCCTATAACTCCATGAAAGAGCTACTTGTGCAATGCATATGTAAAGTCTCATACCCTCACCTACAATAAGAAATTTATTTTAGGTTACCCTAGTTAGGGTTCATTACATTACTTCCATTGTAAATTTTTACATTAGGGAAACTATAACGTTGACCGACATTTAGACCATATGTGCTAAACGTGGAATTTAGTTTCATCCCTTCAAACTAAATAGGGTATCTTACTTGTTAAAGTAAGACATGTATATCATGCTAGAATCTTAGGTAAATCAACTTGCTAGGTCCTATGGAGAAATATAGTTTATGGAACTTAGTGATAAACAAGGAAATCGTCTTTATGACAATTTTTTATTAAAGTTATCCACCTCGTGAGGACTATGGTGAAGATGTTTTCGTTTTGGGAAGGGCCACCCTCATAATAAAGTTCACTCCGTGCTAAGATTACTTCCCTTAATTGAAAAGCCTATATTAAGATTGCTTTACAAAATAGGCTTTAGGAGATAAACCCTTTATATTCATAGCTCTAGGCCATAGATAAGAATATCCTTTAATAAACCTAGCTCATGTGAGAGAATATTTCACATGAACATAATACATCTAAAGCATAGTGTAGTTTAGAGTACGATTGAGAAATATTTTCAAGAGACCCTACTTACTAGAATATGATAGGATGTTTTATTCATACATTTCATGCATGTGTGTAGATATAGGTGAGAAAACCTTTTACATAGACGTTGTTAGACCACACATGTTCATAAGTTATTTCATTCATGCATATGTATATATGTGTACATACATGAGAATCCTTTCATATTAACACATTTTTAGACTATACCTATTCATACTTCAGCATATCATATAGTTAACATCACAACATATACTTCATATTCATATCTTACTCATGCATTCATGTTCATGTTCATATTGGGTCAACCTAGGAACTCTCCTATCAAGCACACATGGAATGCATAGAAAACGTCCCAATACACATTCATGTCCCTTAAACCATAGAAAACTCCTATATAGAGTAATAGGAACTATCGACCACACACAATCACATTATATCATAGGAGACAAGAAATATTCATTAGTGATCCAAGATTCCTAACATTCAATAAGATCATACATTTGTATAGGATTACATAGGTAGGTGTCATTCATCAATAGAATTCATCAATGATAAACATGCAGACCAACCTAACCCTAACAATCTTATTCAATTGTAATAAAATCATCAAACAAACCTAGATCATGAACTAGCATTAGAAGACTAAGCATACAACCTCATGTGTTTGATCATCATAAACACATTTCACCTAAGATCAATTTGCCTTCAAGCTCATGATCATAACAAGCTTTGATTAACTTCATTGAAAAGAAGGTAAAAACCGTCACCATAAGTGTACAATACCAATCAATATCATTCAAGGCCAATTTTACTACCACAATCTTGCAATTAGGATTAACTCACCAAATATCCAAGCTTTGATCACCATTAATAAATTCCAAACAATTCATCATCAATTGACATACACGAATATAGAACTAAGCAATTCGCTACAATCTAAACATAATTTGAGCATAATCTAATCAAGATAAAAAAAACCCACATTATATCATAATTTAAGCATTCGGGAGAATCATGGATTTATCATGAAATTGGATTGAAATTCATATTTAAAAAAGTAGATAATCATAGTATCATTAACATGTTTGTGAAATCAATTTGAGCAACAACCCATGACTAGATTGAAATATAGTAATTGTGATCAGGAAATCCTTTTTGAAAACCCTTGAAGGAACTCCTTAGATGAATGCATAAACAAGGATAAAGGAAAAACATACCTTATTGATTGAATACCCATGAAATTGGACAACAAATTGTTTTACAATTCATCTTCTAGCTTCAACTTGAGTTTTTCCTCGAATGGAGGTTTGAGAGAATTTTGAGGAGAAGAGAGCTTTTGGGAGTTTGATTTATTATTGGGTATTGGGGTTTTTGCTTGGGAAAGGGGTTAAATAATTCCTAGGAAATATTAATAACTAACTACCAATTGGTAAAAATACCCCCACACTTATTTGGACTTTTAGACATATCAAACTTAACTTTCATTTTAAAAAATCTTTGTCGGGGAAACAAGTTTGTGTCGTGAGCTATTCCCACATGATTGTGGAAAATTAATTTGGGACAGTAGATTCTGCTGCACGTACGCGACGTGGACAAAACATTTGGACCTTGAAGACTCTAGTCCACGACGCAGTCCGTTTTTGATCCATGAACAAAATGTTGCTGCCTTTGGACAGTTTTTTGGCCAAAGAATGGGTCCTCTTAAAGGACCCCTAGGGTGGTCCTTTGGGGGTCATACCCAAAAATTTTAACCCTAAATTAACTCTTACACATGTTAGGGTCCTATAAATTAAATTAGAGAACCAAAAACATATAAAATATACCTAGTCACACTAAAATAGGCCAGCACATCTATAGGCTATGTTTCGAACGTCTTGGACGTTCTTTGATGTTTTGCCTCCATACGAGGTCAAATAAAGTACACACTGTAAAACACTGAATTAACTGATTATTAACCTTTTTAGGAACATATGAGGCTCTAGGAACCTTAATTTATTTTGAGACTCATTACAATATCCCCCACTTGGGAACATTCGTTCTCGAACGACACTTGGAACATTATTAAACACTTTCCAGAACTAAATGAACCATAGAGCAGCTGAAAACATTCAACACATAATCACATAATAGTAAATGCAGAAAACTTATAACCATTTAATTCTATTCAGATCTCAACATGTATAACCATTTAAATTGCATGTAGGTAAGTTCAACATCACTAAAGAAACACACAACCAACTCGTACTTCACTGCATATAGACTTGAGTCAAGTATATCATCAAGGATCTTTATCATTTAGGCATAATGTCATGAAGGTCATACTCAACCTTATCATGCTTAGTTATGTTTAAGGAGGAATGTCCTTTTCCTCAACATAGTTAATTTCTTTATGAGTTGATACACAAGCAATAAGCATAGGTCAATTCACTTAAATGAGAACTTTTCGACTTTTTAACCATAGCATGTTCATGCCTCCTTCCTAATAAAGTTAAAATGCGATATCATACAACACACATCACAAAAATAGGAAGGTATTTCACTTAGTTCAAATATCTAGTTTAACACTTGTCTTCATAAGAAAGTATCAATTTGGAAAAATCTTACAATATATAGGCACACACAAGGACACTACCTAGACATGCCTTCACTTTTCAAGAGTGAGCCTACATTAATACTTCCCAAGTCATAAAAGTCATAAATTTTTAGAGACTCTTCATTTTCATTTGAAGAAGACTCAATGCCAATTGTAATATTAAAGTACCACATATTAAAAGTGACATCTAGCCTGCTCATTGAGGAATCTCATGAAATGTAATGCACATTTAACATATCACGATGCAAAATAACTTGAGCAACATGCAATCTTATCCCACAATCCCTTTTTAATGTAATGAAAACCTTTCTTATAATGCATAACATCTTTTTATTTAAGATATCTATAACATATGGAGAATATGTAACTTATACTTCTATCCAATACTCTTATCATGAACACGCTACTATAAACTCTTTGGTTTAAAGTTTATGTGAGAATAGAAGCAAAAATATAGGCATATGAACAACCTTACTAATCATATCATCATCTCTTACTTAGGGTAAACAAATTTAAGAGCATCTTAACCTACCCTTATGAGAACTTTAACTCACAAACCTTAAAAACTAAGCACATTATCCCACTCTTGGGATCTAAGCTTATGTACACCGTTCATCAACATCACTAATATTTATTTTCAACATAGAGAAGTTTAAGGAACTCAACAAAGGAATATCAAGGGAACATAAAATCTCACAGTCTAGGAAAATTATCCCACACTTGGAGTAAGCCTAATCCCATCATGCCTTTACATACCAAGGTGAAGGAAATTCATGACCAACCTACATACTCCTCACATAAGAAGGTTTCACATCATTGAGGATTTTTCGCTCCGAATCACACATCAAGGAGTCTACTAACTCAATCATCAAGGGTAATACCTCTAGTATCATCATTCATCTAAGTTTAAAACCTAACGAAAATCTATAATGATCAAGTTAGATAATACTTCAAAACCACATAAGGTATCAACTATACCATTAATACAAAGGGTCATGAAGACCTTTGGGAAACAATAGAAGATACTTGGCCATAAAGGCCTCTTTCTTTTCTCTAAACACTAGGAAAGGTAACTTTTTAGGTTGTTTAAACCCACATTAACTTTTTGGGTTGAATCTTCCAACCAACCATGATTAAATGCAATTTAAGCACCCTTTTTAAATGACCATACTTCAGATCAAACATAAAAGATAACTAACTACTTTCAAAGTAGGCCACCATTAATCTAACCTCCCCTTTAAGGTTTAAGGCATACATACTACACTCTAGATCAACATTAGGGAAAAACATAATCCCAACCTGTAGAATGAAACCCTTCTCTCTTTCCCCACTCTAAGAATAGGTGCATATTTGTAATTATAAATTAATTAAAATAGTTCTCCCATCAATAGAATACTCCACAAAAACCTTAAAAGATAAGCACACTACCTTCACTTATAGGACCAAGCCTATACAAATCACTTGAATCAATACAACGAAAATATAAAAAATCACATGTAAAAGGAAAATATTTAATCATTTCACTTATATAAAGCCTACATGCATCATTAGCTATTTACCACACTTATTCAAACCATTAAAAGCCTAAACTATATCATTAGACTATCATCATCATAAATGATAAAGCACTTCATGATTTCTAAAGGGAACTCATATTTACCATAACACCATGTAACAAACTATAAACATATCATATCATAACTTCTTGCATAACATGTCATTTCTCAGAAATATCATATATAGTAACAAATGGCATCACTCAAACGCAAAATAAAAATTTACCTCACACATACTCATCAAGCCACAAAGGCAAAGTAAATATCAAAATTCACCTTTTCTCCCTCTAGGATTGAGATATAATCTGATACAAGAAATCACGTATAAAAAACAGCCGAATAGGAAACATTATAAAGAGAAGGATAGAGTTATGGTCTATGGCACAACATAAGAATAGAGAAGAAGGAAAAGTATATCGTCTAATAGCCTCTCGCTCATAAATATGTCACGAATCACGACCAATGAACGAGACTCTACTAGACATGGCAATATGATACTTTGGATCCTAAAACCACTTTTCACATCATGCTCTAATAACACATTTGTAACAACCTCGGAGCATCCCGTAGAAGTAACATAGAGTACTTGATGTCTCGAAGGTCTTATACAAGCCCATAGTTCTAATTTATCACATTATCATAGTAAATTTAACGGAAAAATTTAAAACATCCATTCACATATGTATATATATATATATATATGTGTGTGTGTGTGTGTGTGTGTGTGTGTGTGTGTGTGTGTGTGTGTGTGTGTGTGTGTATTATAAGTCAGAGTAAATAATGTGACACTGAGAGTCTTTTGTCATCTTAGGATCAATATTAATAGAATAGAATAGGGACACGGCCCTTTAACATCATAAGATAATATCTAATCTATTATATAGATTTTGAGTATAAATTTGAAATAGGAAACCCTTTGAACAGAAGGATCCCTTTTCTCGAGCGAAGGTAATATATATCAAGCCATTCACTTTAGAGACATCCTTTAAGCATCCATAACCTACACTTTGTGTAAAAAGGTTAAGAAGAACGGTGTTAGTACACTAATGGATTAAGTATGTCAACCATGCAAAAACATTTAAAGAGGACATTTTGTTAGAAACAATGACTCATGTCCTTTTGTAAAACATCATGAACAATGATATAAAAAGTACAATACAGTTCACATACCTCATATAGAAATTTACAATAGACACAACATCACATAAAGCCACATATCAAATTTAGGGAACATATAACATTTCATAATATTATCTTTCTATTACCTTAAGTCCTTAACTCCCAAGCAATCTTTTAGTGATACCTTGTACAGTGGATGAATATAGTCCAATTCAACTATCCACACTTAGGCATCACCATAAGGCCACATAGGTGAAAATTTGCATAACCGTAATTACTTTAAGCAATGAAATATAGCATATCATGTGACTCATACTTTACATTACACCTAACATAAAGCCCTACAAATGACATCATAAGAAGCAATAGTTAACAAATAGCACACTTGGATTTCACTTCATAAGTATATCATAGAACCTTCTACAAATCTTAATCTAATACTACTAGTGTAATGTACATGTGAAGTCCCATAACCTGATACATACTAAGTTAACTCACAAAGAGACCACAAGCACATCATTTACTACATATCTCAACATGAAAACCACAGTCAACTATATATATAAGTAGGAAATTCTTCAAATGACAAGTAAGAGGAATGTCATGGATATTCAAGGTAAGACCTCATTAAATAGTCGATAAGACCAACATCTTTCAAATAAAGTAAGACCTTATCCAAAGACACCATATGACTCAAACTATGCATATTATCATAAAAATTGTTCAATACCATGATATCATGCATATAAAACATATAGATATTCATATACATATAAAATGCATTCCTACAACTCCCTGAAAGAGCTACTTGTGCAATTCATATGTAAAGTCCTATAACTGCCCCTACATTAATCAACTTCCCTTAGGTTATTGTAGTTAGATTTCATTACTTTACTTCCATTTAATATTTTATATTAGGGAAAATATAGCCTTAATCAAAATTTTAAGATCATGTGTGCTAAACATGGAATTCCATTTCCACCTCTCACACTAAAGAGGGTATCTTACCTTCCAAGGTAAGACATGAATATCATGCTAGCATCTTAGGTTGATCAACTTCTCAGATCCTATAGGGTAACATAGTTTATAGAAGATAGAGGTTTACATTGAAAGCTTATTTACGACAATCCGATAGTATATTTATACACTTCGTAAGGACAAAGGTGAATAAGCCTTCTCTTGGGAAGGGGCACCCCTCATCTTCAAGTTCATCGATGTTAAGCTAAGTTTACTTTATTTGAAATCCTTTATTAACATTACTTTATAAAAATATACCTGAGGATATAAACTCCTCATATTCATAGTTCTAGGTCATAGATTAGAATATCCTTTCATCAACCTAGCTTATGTGAGAAAACCATTCACATGGTCATAGCACATATAAACAATAGTCTTGTTTAGAGTACAATTGATCAATACTTTCAATTGACCTACTTACTAAAATATCATAGTATGATTCATTCATACATTTCATGTGTGTGTATATATTTGTTAAAAGACCACAAAGACATTCTTATACCACATATGTTCATACTTCACTTCATTCATGCATCAGTGTATAGGTGTACGTATCTGAGAAATTCTTTCATATTAACACATGAAGACACTATAAACATTCATACTGCATCATATCATATACTTGACATCATAGCATATATACTCCATGTTCATAACTTACTCATGCATCAATATTCATGTACATATATAGTCAACCTAGGATCTATCCTATTAAGGCACACATGTGCAATGCATAGACAACCTTCCACTACCTATTCAAGTGCCGTAAACCATAGAAAACTCACATAGAGAGTAATAGGTACTATAGACCACACACAACCACATTATATCAAAGGAGACAAGACACATCCAACTGTTAAATCCAGGACTTCTAACATTGGCTAAAATCACACAGTTGTATAGGAGTACATAGGTAGTGTTCACTCATCAATAGACTTCACAAATGATAAACATGTAAACCAAACTAATCCTTACAACCTTATTAAATTGTCATAACATTTTCAAAGTAACCTAGATCATGAACTAGCATTAGATGACTAAGCATACAATGTTATGTATGTGATAATCATTACCACACATCACCTAATCTAAAATATCCCTTCAAGCGCATGATCATAACATATAGATATATAGACAAGAAGGTACACACCTCCACCATAATTGGACCATAACAATCAATGACATTCAAGGCCAATTCTACTACCATAGGCCAGGAATTAGGACGAACACAAAAATTATCAAAGATTTGATCACCATCGATCGATTCCAACAACTCATCGTCAATTGACATAAATAAATATAACTAAGAAATACATTACAGTCTAAACATTATTCAATCATCATCTAATCAAGATCAAAAGACCCGCATAATATCAGAATTTGAGATTTTGGGAGCATCCTCGGTTCACAATGAAATTGGATTGAAATTGATACTTAATACAGTAGATAATACTCATTATCATAAACATTCTTTCAAATCAATTAGAGAAATAACTCAATAGTAGATTGAAAGATTGCAATTTTGAGAATGAAATCTTCATTGAAAACATTGAAGGAACTCCATAGACGAATGGATAACTAACTATGAATAATACCATAACATATTGATTGAAAACTTATGAAATTAGACACAAAATCGTTTGATAATTCATCTTCTTGCATGAACTTGAGTATTCCCTTAAAAAATCATTTGATAATTTTAACTTAATTTAATATACAAAATATTTGTTGGGGAACAAGTCCTCTTCACGGAATTGTTCCCACATAATTTTTAGAAATATATTTTTTTATAGTAGAATTTACTGAACTTCCTCGAGTTGGACCAAACATTGGGCCCTTATAGTCCATAGTCCGTGACTCGGACCTATTTCATCCATAATCAAAACGTTGTTGTATGCCAAAGGATTGGTCCCTTTTAATTACCCCTAGAGCGGTCCTTGGGGAGTCGTGCCTGGATGTTTCAACCCAAAATACACTTGTATATATGTTAGAGTCCTATGCTATAATTTTGAGCACCAAAAAACACATAAAACATACAAAGGCACACTAGAACACTTAAGCACATCTCAAGGCAAACTTTCGAAAGTCTTCGACGTTTGTCCTCCATACAAATTCAAATCAAGTATAAGCACTTTAAAACACTTAATTAACCTATTATTATCCTTTTTAGGAACATATGAGGCGCTAGGCATCTTAATTCATTCTGAGGGTACTTATAGTATGTATTGCATGAGATAGAAACCTTATACTTTTATTGAGTCTGGGTTTCTAGTAGAAATGTCCTAATGCCATAAATTATGTTCCCTAATAGGTATATATCTAGTGTATCCACCAAAAGTAATAGTATGGTTCTACCTTACGTAAGTAGGACAACCCATCTTTGTGTGGGGTAGTCACCGAATTTGATGGTACGCTCACATGGTCAATGACGATTAAGGAGTATTTACGCACTATGATAGCATGAAAAAATATTATTTATATGTTATAGTTATTCAATACTATTTACTTAGTGTGTGTGGGATTATGGGATCTTATTCATTCATTGCACAAGTAGACTTTGAGGGTATTTTTGGTATGATCCTCTTATGATATGATGATCGATGAGTTGATTATGCCTATGAATTTTGTATTTCTATTATATTCAAAATTATGATTTAACTTAGAAAGTAACATTCATTTCAACTAAAATTCCATTTAAGTATGTTTTCATTATTTTATGGATGACTATCATACTTAGTACAATTTTTTACTAACCTGTTACGACCATCATAATTAAATAGGTTGAAATTAAGATTCACTTGTGTTTTAAAGGATTATATCTAGTTTATTTAGTGATTAAATGAGCTTTTATGTCATTCTAGTTGAATTTGTAGTCAAACATCAAGGAACGACCTAGACGTTTGACGACTATTCATTTATGTCCTTGTGTGTGTTCAAGTGTTCATTTGCATGTTTCATGAGTTTTGTGGTGTCTAAATTGATTGGAGGGGACCCTAATACCTAAATAATCTTTTTAGGTATTAATGTTTGGGTACAATCATCCAAGGACCCACGAGGGGCCCTAGAGGAGGACCCCATCTCCTAGCCAAGGTGCTCTAGCTAGTGTCAAACGACGTCCATTAGGGATGGTTAGTCGTTCTAGTGACATCCTACCGACCTTCGGCGTTGGTTGGACCTTCAAGGCCTGCATGTAGTTGGGTCTCTAACCTTAACCACTAAATTGAAACCCCAAATTTTTGAAAAAGTATGGACGATTATTTTTGGTGTATTTTGGTATTTTAGGAGTATTAAAGCAATTAAACCCTCTTTTAGATCCTAAACCTTAAATCAAAACCCTTCCCTCACAAAGTTCTCTTCAAAAACCTTCATGGAAACTCACGGCCAAGATGGAGATAAGATAGTGGAATTCTAATGGCTTTCTTTTTCAATTAACTTGGGAATTCTTCTAATAATATACGGTAGTACATTATATAAGGTTACTATCACCTCAAAATATTTCAAAATTTATGAAAAATTTCAACTTCTATTCTAACTCAAAAATTCATGCATGAAACTATCTCAAATGATTGCATATGATATTAATGGTTTATCTTGACGGTTTCCAATGAAAATCTTCATGAACCCTTGATTTTCCCAAATCTCTAAATTTTTCTATGAAGTGGGTATATTACATATTATCTAATGAGCATAGAATTGAGTGTGCAGTAATGTTGATTTCTACGGTTAATTATGCTATTATATTGTAATTGATGGATATGTTAAGGAATGGTGTTCTTCGATATTGTAAGACGGTATGTTGACCTAATTCTCTTAGTTAATGTAGAATTAATATAGAATTGCTATTGATTGGTATTGTCCATTTATGGTGGCGGTGCTTATGTGTTGAATAAGCTTATGGTCATGGCATTGTAAACATTATTATGTCAATTATAGTAGTATCATGTTAAGGTACATGTGAAGGTATAATGCAAAGTTGAATATGTGAAGTAATGTAACTATGTATAAGGAATTATGGTTATACATATGTGTATGGTGAAATAATGTGATGTATATGTGTTATCTTGTATAAGGTGAAAGTACTCATGTGATGTCTTTATGATCTTGTATGGATGCTAATGTTATAATTCTTCTGTAAGTGATGATATACGATGATGAAGGACTAAAAAGTTTCTTATATGATACTGTTGTATCTTGCATTTGTAGATATAATTTCCCTACTTTGTACTTGAATGATATTGACTATATGAGATGATGAACTTTGTGTCCTTATTGGTAGACTTAGGGCCCGATTCTTGATATATGAAAGTTATGTTAACGTGATCCCTTAACTTGGTAGTCTTAAGCGTCATTTTCATGTACTTATATGAATAAATAAATGAAAGAATTAATGGAAGTCTAAGATTGCTAGATCTAAAGTAGGTGCCATTCAATGAAAGAGCTATACCTTGAATATGAAAAAAGTTCAATAGAATCCTTGATCGGTAGACCATATTGGTTCCCTTATTGAGTGGAATGATTGATTTAGGTATATGTTAGCCGGAATGACATGAACCCATCTCTAAGAATGTCATACAATCAAAACTTGGAAATAGTATTATGAGTTGGTAGGACTTAGTGATATTAACTTTTCTACTACACCTAGGAAATAATTTAATATCTCTGAAACCAGGCAAAACACCGAGGGGATATGCTTTCGATACTATCTCTATTTGAGTGTGAGACTAGAGTACAAAAAGCCTTCATATCCTTTACCATTTATTAAAATGGGATGTGTCCTACTTCTACTCTTGGCAAGTAGAACACCTTCGACGGTGTAAGGTCCTTATGACACCATATTCTATACCTAGTTAGTATGGGATGTACATTATAGTTACAAGATGGGTTCTACAACGTGTGGCTAGATGAATTGGACTCAATCTTCACATGGCACGAGTAGGCCTTAAAGGTTCTAGGATGAGTTCCCTTGGTATTCCAAGACCATTATGTGAAGTCCTCCAATTGGTTACTTGTCTCTTAAATTTCATTAAATTAATATTGTTGACTTAGTGAAGTATGTTTAATTGAAGGGTTATTGTCTCAGGTATCTTCGATGATTTCTTAGATGGGATTAAAGATGGTGTATGGGTGGTCTCTTCATTCCTTATTTAGGTGAGTATTAGAGATTTTTTTGGTTGGGAGTCTAAATGCTTAATTGGGTTCTAAATGATTATAGTCATATCTGGCGCCATTACTTAAATATGTCTTATATTTGATTATTGACTTGTATTATCTGTATTTGAACTCTGTGATGAAGGTTTTTATCAAAATGTCATGAAATCATGTTTCTATACTATATTTCACTTTTCATGGTTCTTGCCTGCCTTCCATACTAAGTTCGTTAATTGCGCAAACCCCTTCTTTTCCCTTTCTAAGGAAACTTAAGGGGTTTGAAATATTGATATGCCATGGAAGATTGATAAGTTTCTAAGGTTTGAAGATGAATTTTCGGTGAGTCCTCATAGACTCGAGGAAAACAACTATATGTTCCTTCTATGTCTTTTAGTCTTGTCTAGGCCTAAAACCAAATATTGTACTCTAAATTATCTGTTTGCTTAATGAGACATTGTAAAGTTATATTTTTTGAAAATTGCTCCGCTTCTTATTAATTAAAGTATTCTTTGTGTGTGAAGAAACTTTTAAATTCTTAATTATTTTATGTGTATAATTCAATGAATGATCTAAGAGGATTGTATGAGACTTTTCAGAGTATTTTTGCTAGTAACATCCAAGGAGTACCTTTGGGTCGTTCAAAATTTTGTATTAGAACATATGGTTTAAGAGTATCATCGATTGTAACGACCATAAAAATAAATTAGGTCTAGATAGAGTGTTTCACATATTTCATAAGTAAATAGTGTGTTAAAATAGTGAATTTTAGTGTATGAGATCAGTTTGGTAAGTCTGGAACTCAAACATCAATGGACGAACAAGAACTTTAAAAAACTAGCCTTGTGTGTGTGCTAGTGTGTCCTTGAATCTTGAACAAGTTTTATGTATTTTTTGGAGTCTAAAACGATGGGGATGACCCTAAAATCTATAGAGACATGATAATGTTCGAAACGTTCGTCCATGACTCCTCAACGACCAACCTAAGAGTCCTTGAGGAGGACACAAACTTTGGCAAAACTAGCTGCCAAAGCCAGCATGATTTTAACTTAGGAGAAACAAGTCCGCATCGCGTACTTGGTTCAACAATGGCCAACATTTTGGTCTGCATTGCGAAATCTTCTGTCTCAAATTTTATTTTAAAAAAAGATGCGGGAACATCTCCGTGTTGCGGAATTGATTTCCGATGATAATTCCAAAAATGAAAGTTAATTTATTCATGTTTGAAAAGGTTCTTTTAATGTCTGGGTTTTTTAAATTTTTTGGGGGGTATGTTATATACTTATTTTAGGTAATTATACACCCATTCCCCAATCAAAAACAACCAACTCTCAATAAAAAACAAAATTTCATAACCCTCATAAGTTCTATGTCTCAAAATTTCTCTCAAACTCCATTGAAGCTAGAACTCAAGGTTGAGCTAGGGTTGAAGGTTTCGGACGTTTTCCTCGCCAACATCTTGTGTTTACTTCATATTAAATTATGTTAGGTCATCCTTGACTATTCTTTCGTTAAATGTGCGCATTCAAAGATTTTTAAAAAAGAGTTTTCAAACTTCAAACTCTTCTATTTTTTACTCTAAGCATGGTTCTTGCATGAAAACATTTTAATGAATGTAATATGATATAATTCAATGTAAGTTGATGATTTTAATGTTAACAACTCTATGAACCCATGACCATTAAATTTCTCAAATTTTGACTTATGAAGTGGGTTCAATATACATGATCTAATAACGTTAGAACTATGTTTTTCTTTATGTTATGTAGTGATTAGCTAATGACTTAAAGTCTATTTTATGATGTTTTGTTTGAGAAATTTAGAAAATTTGTTAAAGATTTTGATGAAGGGTAACTTGTTCTAGTTTTGCTTAGGTCTTACTATGAAATGATCTTGAGTGATATGGTCCACCTTTGGTGTCGTTGTTTAGTTGAAATATTTGAATATATATGTGAATAGTGACTTATGGTTTTGAAAGCATAGTATGTTATGTGTGGTGCTGATTATGATATTTAAGCATCATGATGTGCTTTAGGATGTTGAAAATATGTATCTTGAAGATATTACGTCTAAATAAAATTTGTGTATATGTGAAGCATCATAATGCGTGGAGTATGATTAATGTGGGTATGAGCATGTCTAGAAGTCAATGTTATGAATTATGATGATTATGTGGAAGGTGTGCTCACATGTACTAACACACACCTTGAATGTATAATCGAAGTTAAGAATGAAATGGTGGATTTGATGGGTAGACACTCTTACTGAGTAGAAATGAAGTGTCTAGACCATCACTACTATTCTTATAGTATTAAAAAGGGTTTTAGGGGTGAAAATTCTTCATGAGTTTAGATGAAGTGCTTAGTAGAAACCTCACTAATCATAAGAGATTTATAAATTAGGATGGAGGTTGTACTCCCTTCGTGAGTTGAGATGTGGTGTTAAAAAGTAACCTATAGGAATAAGTATCCTTTGATTGTTGAGATGTGGTGCAAAATAGTTATCCCTTAACCTATAGTTAATGAATGTTTAAGATTCTGTGGGGGAGTCGTTCTTAGCACTGAGAGGAATTGAAGAAGGGGTGGGTACATTTCAGGAGTAAAGATGTTGTATCCATTACACTTATTTAGATTAGTTCTCCCTATTAGTAGAGAATGAGTTACTTAGTTAAAAAATAAACTTATCCCTAAATTGTGTGACCATGTAGGTGTAGGTATTGGAGATTCCCCATGTAAAGGCTAAATAAAATGACCCTACCTTAGGCAAGTAGGGATCCCTCATACGGTAAGGGTTAATACTGCGATTCCATGTCTAGCTCTCATGGTCTATGTTGGTAAAAGGTAGACCCCACAAATGAATGTTATAAACTAAGTCTTCATAAGGTTTTAATAGTGAGGGTATGTTGTGGTATGAGACGCTATCTATCCATTGCACAAGTATAAATTTTGAGGGAGTCTTGGTGTGTTCTTTTATGAAATGTGTGAATGTGTTATTATATGATAAAATGAAGCATGTTCACTCTATGTATAAGGTTAATGAAGTAATGTTACCTTGTGTCTAATGTTTATTAAGTATGTTGATTCTATGTATATGTTCATGAAGTATAAGAGTCTTATGTCTAATGTTTGTGAAATTTATGTATATGAGGTTATGGATGTGATATGCCTAGTCTAAACTGTTTTCTAAGTAGAATTAAGTTGAAGTAGTAGTATAGATGCTACATTCACATTACACTAAGTGTAACTTGGGGATTGCCTTGGAGGATGATTTTATATAAAGTTCCTAAGTATATATATGTTTTTAAGTTTATGTATGTTCATATGGTGTCTTAAGGATTTCATAGCTATATATTTGAGAAGTTGTATGGGTGATATGTTTATTTTCTACCTAGGTGAGGCTTAGGATAACTTTGGATAGGAGCAGTTAAAACTGATATTTGAGTTTACTGTAAATGTGCTTTTATGTTTAAATATATGGAGGTTTCAACTTTTGTGTTAAATGATGACTATATGATGTTCTGTAACTTGATTTATTTAGGCTTCTATAAAAATAACATAACTTGTATGATTCGACTAAATTATCTCTTTTGGATGTTTTTTGAATAATGCCATTCTTAGTACAATGTTTGTGCTAACCCTATATTATTCTATATTTCATAAGTATAGGTAGAAACCAAGTAGAGGTTTCTAAGAATTCTATGCTTGGGAAGTTGACTCTCAAGATTTTGAATGTCATCATATATTGGAGGACATAGTCTTTTTTCTTTACTTTCTTCTTTAAGACTTGTATAAAACTATTTATGTATTTCTCTCAATGTAAAGGGTTGTGACCCTAACATATTTATGATGTGTGTTTATGTTGGCTTTGACGACGATATGCAATTCTCTAGATTTTATAAAAGAGTTATTTTATTATATTATTGTTGTAAAAATGTTTATGTCCGCACTAATTTTCTTACTTTGTGTAATGAATGGTCGATAAGTGTCTTGTGCAAGACATATGTGAGTTCAAGCATGCCGTATGACGACTCAAGCGTGCTCTAACTTTTAGGGTTTACTTGCGGGTTGTTACCCAGGTTGTCTTAAAAACCACATCTAGTAGAGTTTTGTTCATCGACGTGAGTCACATCTATGACCGAGAGGCTATGAAAAAATAGAGGTTCACCTTCTTCGTTACTCATTTGTCATGCCATAGATCTTAACTCCATATGATCTCTCCTTTATTTTATGTTGTACGGTGGTCTTACAGATGTGATTGCTTGAAAGGAATGATGTCTCAAGGATTGAGGTAGGAAAGGTGAGTTTTAATGCTTATTGTGGTTTTCCGTCTAGATGAGTACATTTTAAGGTGGGTTTTGAATATTGTGATGTGACATATATGTCTATGTGTGATCTATGAGTTTTGTAGGTATTACGATGGTAAATTGTATTGTGGTTTATTTCTAGTATGATGAGAGTTATATTGGTACAATGAAGTCCTTTTTTAGGACAATCAGTTATCTTGTAAGCCATGTGCTATGATAGTAGAAAGATACGGTGTAGATATGAGGAGTGTTGGAGGAATGTAAAAGATAGTAAGCGTGGGAAGTTTCCTCTTTGAATGAGTATTATTTTATTGTTGTCATTTTGTTGGATTGAAGTTCTTCTGTAGGTTATTCCTAATATAGAGGGGAAGATAGTGTGTTTGCCTAGGAAGGTAGTTGTGAGGTTATACTATCAAATATTGGGATCTGCATAGATACAATGTTAGTTAGCAAATGAACCTACCTTAATTGGTTGAAAGAGAAAAAGGAAATTTTATTCCATGATTTTCAGTTATCTGGTGCCTAAGAGTTGAATGAGGTGATGTCTATGATGGTTTATATTAGATTAAATCCTAAGAGGAGAGTGTTATACTTGACTAGTAAGTTTGATTGTTAGTCTTTATGTTCATAATTTAAGGTTAGTTTGAGTTTCCACCTTATGATATCTATAGTGTGATTTTGAAGTATGAGACTTTGAAGATTCTTGGTAAGGGTCATAACAAGAATTGATGAGAATGGACTAAATAGCAAATCTAGGATAAACATTCCGGTAAGTTATAGTTCCTTATGGTTGTTTTGTTATGTTCTTAAATGCTTAACCCTAAAGAGGGAGAATGAATTGAGTAGAAAGGAAGTTGGTAGCCTTATATTTTCCTTCTGCTCATATTAACTCTTGAGAGCAATATCCTTTGTATTTTGGATATGTTTTGGAGTCTTGCATTAGTATGAGTTGTTTTTATCCTTACATCATTAATTTTATTGATGATATGATGAGTTGCATGCTTTAAATAGTATCAAAGTTTCATAAGGAGAGTTGTAGTTAATCTATATTTCTTTTATCGTTGTGTAGCTAATTATATTTGGTTAATAACTTCAATATTCTTATCTTTATGTGCCAATATGTCATTTAAAGGTTATACATGTTCAGCTTTTTAATTGATTTGATGATCATATCGAATTGTAACGCCCCTTAAAATAAGCTACGTTGAATTAGAGCCTAAAATGTTAGTTATGAGTTTATTAAGTCCAAATTTTTTTAATTATAGTGTTTACAGGCAGTGTGTAATGTTTGGATATTAGTTGGAGGTCAAGAGTCCAAGCATATCTAAGACATTCAAAGGTTTTGCCTTGAAATATACTTGTTTGTCTAAGTGTGTTTTGGCATATTTTTGTGTTTTTTGGGGTTCAAATTGATGTTAGAGGTTTCTAAACTTTATAAAATAGTATTTGAGGTTGAAAAATATGGGTAAGACTCCCCAAGGACCTCTATAGAGGTACTTGAGGAGGACCAAAGCCTTGACCAAGAAAGCTGCACAAGTAAGTAGCAACAAAGTCATTGAGGAACCAGTACGCATCGCGGAATTGGTCATTCAAATTCCAAAAGTTTTTCCTCGTAGAAGATTCCACTATTTTGGAATTTAATTTCAAAAATTATGCCGGAGAAGATCCGCGTCGCGGACTTGTTTCCCAACAATAGTTCTGAAAATTGAAGTAAAGTTAGTCTTGTGTAAAAGTGTCCAAATGATGTGGGGGCATTTTTGATACTTTGGGAGTTGTTTATTGACGGTATTTAATCAATATTTTACACTTTTCCCAAGTCAACAACCCATTACTCATTAAGAAATCAAATACCACAAAACCTTCTTCTCTTCAATTTTTTCTCAGATCTCCATAACTATAGGCGATGAACAAGTAGTGAATTTTTGAGTAAGGATTAAGTTGACTTAATAAAATGTTGGTTACTATTATATGATTATAGTACCCCATTTTTGGGTTTAATTTAGAATGGTTGATTGAAAGACCATGATGATGATTTTGTGAAGAAGATTTTGGTATGTCTTATAATATCAACTCTTTACATCAATTGTTTTTACTTGTGATTAAGTGATGACGTTGTAATGAAGTATGCCTTATATTAACATTGTTAGGTTTGGTATGATGTCTAATTGAAATGTCTTGACTATGATTTATGAGGTGTTGGCTAAGATGTAAATGCTATGAGGATGGTGATAACTTACCAATGTTCCTTATCATGAATGATTCGGTAAATGTTATAAGTTCACATGTATGAATTGTAATGAAATGAAAATACTCATACAATTCTTATTAAACTAATATTATTATTATATAAGGGATAGACGTTTGTGACCTACCTTAAGCTCTGATGATTAATAAAGCTAATAAAGATATTTGAAAAAGGGACTAAAGCTTATCACCGAATGAACTAGATTGAGGAGTGTCCCTTCCCACATAGGGAAGGTAGGATCACTAACGTACTCTTGAGAGTGGATACTATAACTCATATAGAATAAAGAGGGTCACAACTATATCTCCTAGTTCTTGAACTTTTTATCCCCATAGGATTACTAGCTAGTGGATCCACGTAGTTTCTATGTTCATGTTTTTGTACTACTTTGGCAAGTAGTCCGCCTTCTTTTGGTGTAAGGTTTCATGATACCGGATTCCACATTAGCTCCTGTGTTCTATGTCAGTTAAGGCAATATCATCCCAAAAGGTAAAATGAAGTACTCAATGACTAACAAGAATGACCTAAGGGGGTTAGCTTAGTCTAGGCAGGGGTATGATACTATACCTACACATTAAACTAGTTATCCTTGAAGGAAGTTTTAGGAGGATTTTCTTATGTATGTATATGCTTATAAATGTAAATGATATATATATGATGATATTACATTTTGATGGTATCATATGATGTTGAACTCACTTATGAATAAATGTTTGGTCTATATTGCAAAAATATGATGGTATGTACTCTTAATGATATGATGTGTGAAGTTGGACATTAGTTATGGTTCTTGGTAGGTCTATTTGATTTGGTAAGGTTATGGGGCTATGCCTAGTCATTTAAATAGTGGACTTAATGAGGGTTCAGGAGTAATTGTCTTCCTTTAGTTATGTTGTAATGAACTTTTCTATGCCTGTGTACGTTATAATTGATGATCGAGTTATCTTGATTATATGTTGAAGAATGATTGTATGTATGATTTACTTTTATACTCTAGTATTGTTGTTCTTGCGATGAACATGAGCTTGACTTGATGAATATGCTTTAAATACTTATATTGGTTATTTAATATGTATAAAGCTTTCAAAAAAAATTAGCATTCTTTAAAAAATGTCCCTTTCTATACATGATTCCAAGATGTGTGTGCATATGATCTCATGCTTAGTACATGTAATGTGCAAACCCCATTTCTCCATGTTCCCAACATTTTAGGTTCCGGTCGTTGAAGGGAATTTGAAACGACTATGAAAAAGACTTTGAAATATCACTCATCCAAGTTGGGTAAGTTCTCACTCTCCTAGGGAAATGCACTATCAACCAATTAAATGTTGTTCTAGTACTAAGACTTTTAGTTCTTTCCTTTTCATTTGACTACTAAAGATTGTACAACCTATATGTGGCTTTATTTCATTGATTTACAGAATATGCCCAATCGATACACTCTTGTTTAGATGGTTATGATATGAGACACTCTTTAAAGATTATTTAAGTATAATATATATCTATGTGCAATAAAAGTAGAAGTCTATGTATTCTTTTTATATGAAGCGTCTAACTATACTCAATTTAAATATATTATGTCTACGCGAGAGGTCTCTGTAAACCTCAAGATAGATATAGAAATGATTTATATTTTCCGCATTTTTAACATATGAATGTAATGATGTAAACTAAGAGTCTAGTCTTATTCCTCTCTAAGTACGAGACGCCTGTTATATCTAGGCGGTGCTTCCCGGATTCGACAAACATGGTATCAGATCATGAGGTTGAATATCTTTAGAGATAATGTCTCACTCTACCACGTGTAAGTACATTCTTACTCAAAATAGTGAAGCGTGCCCCACTTATGAATGGGAAACTATATGATGCTTAGGAAATTCTCACTTGCTTGGAAATCTAATATTGTGCCTCTAGGGTCTTGTCTCTATGTGCCTTTACAATCTAATCCTTTAATTGTGGTTATAGGCAAAGAATACTCGAAGTAAAGAAGCTCAAAGACTTGATGTAGAGTTTTCCTATTCGGGAGCTCCTCGTGGGGGCAGTCAAGTTCCTCCTCTTGAAGAAGTTGCTAATGATGACCAAGCTCCAGTCAATCCTCCACCTATTACAGATGGTGACATAAGGGCTTCTTTTCAATAAATTTCTCAAGCAAAAGCCATGATAGCCCTAGCTAATTGGGAGGTGGTACAGCCGAGGAAACCAACATGTTGACATCGTGGCATCCCGTTTGAGGGATTTCACTATGATGAATCCCTCTACTTTTTATGGTTCCAAAGTTGAGGAATATCCCCAAGACTCACATGATGAAGTCTACAAGATTCTCTATATTATGGGGTTGAATACAAGTGAGAAAGTTGAGTTAGCCACTTACCAACTCAAAGATGTGGCCCAAACATTGTATGCCCAATGGAGATACAATAGGTCTAAAGGGTGGACCGGTAACATGGGAGATCTTCAGGACTGCTTTTCTTGATCTATTCTTTGCTATGGAGAAGAGGGAAGCAAAAGTGGAAGAATTTATCAACCTTCATCAATAAGGTATGAGTGTACTTGACTACTCTTTCAAATTTACTAAATTTTCAAAGTATGCTCCTTCTTTGGTTTGGACACTAGAGATGAAATGAGCCATATTGTGAAGGGAGTGTCGGATTACTTGAAAGATGAATATTGTTCGGCTATGCTACATTATGATATGAACATTTCTCATATTATGGTGCATACTCAACAAGTGTAAGATATAAGGATTAAGAGGAAGAGTACGGTTGCTAAAAAGGCAAGGTCTATTGATGTTGGTTCTTCAAAGAGTAGGCTTCATATCAATCACATGCCTAGGTTCAAGAAGATGTTCTCTAATCAAGTTACTTCTAAATTCCCTAAGTCTCGTGATAATAGGGTGTCTAACCCTAAGTCAAATAAGTAAGGGGTACTAGTACACAAACCAAGAAGCCAACTTGTGGAAAGTGTGGCAAGAAGCATTATGGTGATTGCCTCGTTGGGAAAGACAATTGCTTTCGTTGTATAAAAAGTGGCCCCAAGGTTAGGGATTGCCCTATTATGAAGGATCAAGGGTAGTGGTAAAGCTCAAGCAAATGGTTGGTATCTCGAACAAAGATTAATAACTCTTCAAAGTCGAACCCCTCTCCTATACAACCTTCTAGATAACGTCGACTATGAAAAATACCGTTAAACTTACACATTTTTCTATCACTGGAATTCATCAAACAACGATGACTTAGATCAATCAATCTAATTTCATCAACCAAATGGAAGGACAAATATTCTATTATATCGAAATGATATGGAGGAAAAATATTTTCAAGCTCACATAAAATTTCATTGATTTCAAAAGAATTGAAACTGCCCCATCTCAATCTCTCATTGCATTGGCCAATTAATAGCTTTGCATATTCTTTCATTGAGAGGCACTACTGTTCACGTGGAAAAATAAAAGTAAAAGGACTACAATTCTATTTTTTGGAATCCTATTTGTTTGGACTCAATTATTATAAATAGGAATTCTTACATCTATAAATAGTAGAAATAATTACTGGATTGGGGGAGGCCAAGAATAAAGAAACAAGACAATTTAAAATTTTATTCTAGCTTTGGAACATTGAAAGATCAGGCGTGAAAACCATAGAATTGTTGTTTATTCTTTCTTGTCCTTTATATTTTTATTTCTATTTGTGATTAATAAAGATAGTTTATCTATTGTTCTTAACTTTTTATCATTAACACAATCATATGTATTTTAATAAATTTTGATTAGGTTTTTGAGATAATGAGTAACTAAATTTTTGAACAAGCGTTGTGGGAACCATAACTAATTAAAAAAACATGAATAGTAACTAAGAAATTCTAGAATAGTGTTTTTGCAGTTATTTATAATTCTTTGGTTTAGAAGACTATTTAACAAGTGCACGCGTTAGAACTTGCCTTGTTGCTACTTGCCGGACCAAGAAGGAAGTTAACAAGAAAAGAATTATCGACATAGCATTATTGTGATACTATCTAATAGGCTAGTGTCTATTGGTTCAAAGTTATCACTAAGTCATACATGGTTTATGATGTCTAATATGAAGTAATGGTAAGGGTTAGTAAATTATATACACGTAGCCAGACCAAGGTGTTTGCTGAAATTCTCTAGTTTCCAGACCAAGGAATTATAGATATCTAACTTATCACATTCGATGTAATATACTAGTAAAAAATTGCAATTACTAAAATTACCGCATTATGAACTTATGCAGAACACATTCTTAATTATTTTTATCAATTTGAATATGAAAAAAATAATTAGTTCAAAGATAGTTTTATTGCTTTTATTTTTATTTCAATTTAAATCCCTCCAATATTATGTATCGACTATCAAGTTTAATATTTGTTATTGATAATATTCATACATATTCCTTGTAGGATCGACCTAGAATCATAGTTGGGTAAATATATTGCATAAGATATTTTATATCTCTTCTCAAGAAGAATATTTGAACGTTATGAAGAATGAACCTCTGTCGGGCAATATGGCTTAGAAATTATCTTTAATATTTATTTTAACTTGTATGTTAATTTTTTTTGTTTATTAGGATTAGTTTTAAATTATTAATATTTTTATTAGTATCATATTTCATCTACTCTTCTTGAGATGTCATCTGAACAAGTATGTAGTGACGAGTGTCCTTGCAATTCTTGCCCAACTAATTTTATGTGTTCTTATTGGGTTTTTTTTTTTCTAAACTAGATCAGTTGTATGGGGACATGGAATATTAGTTAACACTTTGCATTAAATCAATATGTGGGCGACTTAGTAAATATGCCTGCGAATTTGATCTCTATTGTTTAGAAATTTAATTGAATGCAAAGATTAAATGATATGATAACTAACAATTTGGTAATAATATGTGTGAGGAAGAAAAAATACTTATAAATCAACTTGAAGAGCTAAAAGTTGAGGGTCAATTGCTTGATCATACTTTTATTGATGTTATCCCTGGTGAGAAGAGTGCACTAGAGTTATCCAATAAAATACATAATTTATTTTTAAAAACTCTAGTATTTGTAAATATGAGGGTGTAAATAATAAAACAATTAATGAGTTAGAGCGCATTGGACCTCATTCCAAGTACTTTTCCACATTAAGTTTGTATGATGAGAAATCCAATGATTCATATAAGCCTATAGAAGAGTGTTTGGACGAGCAAAATTGTGTCTATATTCTTGAATTTATTGTTCCAAACTCGAATAATACATTCCTCGCATAAGATTCAAGAAGTGCATAATGTGATATATGTTTTTTGGGACCTTTATTTTTGTACTAACACCCCTTGAGTATTATCGAAAAAATGAATCAGGGTGCAATTCATATGTTCAAAGTGTTAGGAAAAAAATAAAATAGATGGAATCATGTCGCGACGTTATATGAAGCGCTTATTGGGAAGAAACCCAATTAGTAGTGTAACTTCTTTTTTTAATTTTTCATTTTTATTAGTACCACATTTTTCTCTTGTCTTTGCATAATAGAGGAAGACAGAGTACCAAAAACATAGAAAAAATCAAAGGAGCATGTTTTAGCTTAACTATGGGGTGACGACCCTTGATATAAATTTAGAGAACATGCTACTTGCTAGGCCTAAAGGACTTAGGGAGTTTTCCTAAAACTTTTTGCTATACTTTATTTAATATTTTGGGGATATAACATATTTTAAAGTGTGGGGTGGACGAATGAATTCTTAGTTTTTACTATTTTATTGAATATTTTTTTAGGATGAGTTCCTTGGCTTTTGTATTCGGTTCTTTTCCTTAGGATAGTCCCTATTAACCGAGTGTATTTTATTTATTTATATTAAGAATAAATATTTTTTAAATTATTGTTTTTTTTGGAGTTAAAAGAAAGACCTTTTTGAGTATATGATACTTACTATTTGGGCCTAATTTAAGTAGTACTTTCTTGTAAGTGCTTGATTGATGCAAACCTTTTGACATCAAGCTTCATCGTCATGACTTTGTATATATATTATTTATTTTATAGTTTGTTATGATCATGTCTCTCTTAGAATTAGAATTCATCCATCACTATTTATATTTCTGTCATGTGTGTTGACATTTTATTTATTCCATGTTTTGTATCTTAGTCTAGAACTTGCCCATAATGTTACTGAAGCGACATAAAAAAGTGTTGATTTGTCTAAGAGATGATAATAGGATTTTGTTGATTTGTCTTGCAAATTTTAGCCATTTTATGTTATTTTATCATTAGTTATCCCTTTTTAGCATGTAGTCTGTTGTTGGTAGTCATATTTTTCCTTAAATGAATTTGTTGAATCCCTAGTTTTTTGCACCTTGCTTCCTTGAGCATTATAGCATTGACTTTCTAATTATCAATTTTTTTTAGAAACAAAGGGATGGATGAGTGAAAAAATAATCAATGAAATCTACAAAGTGATTAAAATCCCTATTTTGAATTTGGAATTGGACCAAATTCAGGATGAACCCTAATTCCCCTAAGCCTAGGTTATGAATTTATGTGAATTGGGAAACTGCTGATCCAATTAACCAAATTCTTATCTTAATTACTATTTATTCATGTTACTACACTTGTTATTGGATGTATTGGTTGGTTGATGGTAAGACCATGCTGATGGCTTGTGAAGGAGATTTTGTAAGTCTTTATTATCGTAACCTTTACTATAAGTATGATGGCTTATGATTGTTGATGTAGTTCAATTGAACTATACCTTGTGAATACCCTACATAGGTTTTGGTACGATGTTGAATTTAATTGTCTTGATGTATCAACCCTTAAAATAGCAATGATAAATAATGTTTAATGTGCCTAGAATACCTACGATTAGACCAGGTTCACACGGATTAATGCCCGTAGAATCAGACCTCTGAACTCTTACGACAGCCAAGCCAACTAACATGGGAGTTAGTTGAGCTAGGAATGGTTAGGTCCAGCCATGTAGGGCTCCCAAATTTAAAGATTTACTCGGATGAGTCTTTGCCGGACTTAAAAAGGGGAAATCGTAAGTTTGGAGGGTCTAGGGGTAAAATGGTCTTTTTCTAGGCAAAGGGTATTATCGTAATTACCCAAAATGTATAAATAATTATTTAACTAATAAGGTGGAGGGGCAGTTTGGGGAGAGAGGGCAGAAAATTGTTCCTTAGGGTGAAGTCTTGATCCACCCGGGTTCGAACCTAGGTGGAAGCAATGAATTAAATTTGTTTTAACTAAGTTGGTAATTGATGTAATTAATAAAATTTATTATTTATTAGCAGATTTAAAATAGAAGGGAAATCATATTTTTATCAGTTAATAAAACCTTATCTGACTAAGTCCTAAACTAGACTACTAAGCCTAATAAAACTCTAACTCTCTCACGTCTATCTCCTCAACATTCACGATCACTCTCTTTTCCCATTCACATTTCTCTCTGCCAAATAACATTCAAGGAGAGAAAAATTACAAAGTTTCTTCACACTTGAAGAACTCACGCGAAAATATAAGAAAAACAAATGTTAATCAATCACGTAGGCAAAGAGAAGGTTTTCCGTCGAGTGGGGTGTTTAACTTTCAGTAATGAACGTGTGTTTGGAGAGGTTTTTGGGCAGAAAGTCAAGGTTTGAACGTCAAAAAGGGATGGGTTCCTTTCTCTTTTTGTACCTTTCCCAAGAGACCCCTAAGGTTCAGTATATTCAATCTGAAAACTAGGGTTGTTCCCCGTTGCATGTCACTGTCACTAGCTCCCAATGATTCGTAGGTTGGGTATGTTTGCAGGTATATATTAGGCGTGTTTTGTTTTTTTGTGACGAATATTTTCATATATGTGTGTTTTAAATCATACTAAGGATCACCTATGTTATCCGAAACTATGTGTACGTGTGTGCAATGTGAACCATGATTATCTACCTCGGGTTTAAGCCTCTAAAATGTGATGTTAGTTTGTTGTATTTCATGTACACATGTTAATGTAAATCTTGATGTTCATAAGTGATGTAAAGAAGCTGATTTGAGTGCAATTATTTATCGAACGAAATCTTGAAAATGCACCTAAGGAACTCACTAAAAACTACTTAAAACGTCTAAACAATAAATGTTAAAGAAGTGAGAAAATAGGCCGCCAAAACTTCCACTTTCAAAGGATGAGTTTCGGTTAAGTTAAGAGGGTTTAAAATGTTGTGAAAAAATGTATTAAAACAAGTGAGGTCATAGAAGGTTGAATCCGTGACCTCACTATGTTAAAAATCATGAAAATAAAGAAGTAAAAATAGATATGGTGAAGGTAATTCGTATCATGGTCTTGGCTGGAAAAAAGTGTAAAAATTAGAAATAACACGAGTGGGATTCGAACCCACAACCTCTAGGTCAAGCTTTAGGAAAAATGATAAAAAAAATAAAGTGTTAGGCATGGGATTCGAACACATGATCTCTAGGTATAAAAGGAGAGTTAAATGAAAAATAAAGTGAGGTTGAGGGGGTTCGATCCCACAACCTCATAATCAACTTGAAGAAGCCATGGAAAAAGAAATTAAAATAAAAAGGGGATGTGGGGGTTCGATCCGACAACCCCTCGGCCAATAAGGAGAAAATGTAAATAAAACAAATCAAAAGAAAATGAAGGCGTTGGGGTTTAATCTGGGGTCCCCAAGCCATGTGGACCAAAATAAAATAAATGAAATACGTAAGTGTTGTCCAAGGGATTCGAAACAGGGTTCCCTTGACCAAATTACGTATTGATACATAAGTCATGCAGGAATTAAATATTCAAGAATAATGCTACCTACTTAGATCAAAATCGAGATCTTGGCATACATAAAATATTTATAAGTCGTGTACAACATATTCTTAGGAACATATGAATCACTTAAACAAACTATGAATGAAGTTTCATGGCTTGTATTTATAGACCCATAAGTCTAGCATACGTTTTAAAAAAAGTGACGCTAAGATATATGTAACGAAATGATGTAACCCTAGAAGTCTTAAGTAAGACTCCAAAACACACTAAATTTCCAATTGCATTGGAACGTGATGAAATGAACAGTGAAATGATGAAATGAATAATGAAATGAGGGAATGAACAATGAATTCATGAAACCTTAGAAGGGTTAAGTAAGAGTGTGAAACAAAAAAAATGGGCAAGTGCATTGGCATATGATGAAATGGAATTCATGTAAAAAGGGGTGAGTAATCATGAAGAGCAAATGTGCTAATGTTAATGAATGTTGTGACAACATGATATGAGGCTAATGATGAGATCATTCTCAAATAATCCTGAGTAAATGTTATCAAAACGTAGTCACCTATTAGAGTGTAAAGTTAAGGAAGAGAGTAGTCTCTATGAACACTCTAACGAAAGTATTGAGATTAGCACACTTAATACTAATGATGTGATGAGAAATCATTTATTGAGCTATGATGTCCTCATACTAGAAGCCACCTTCCATGACGTATGAGTTGAATGTAATGGAATTTTATGCTGAGCACCGATAGACTAGCTATGAGAGGTGATGCCTTCTTTCGAAAAGGGCGGAGGTTCACATAACTCTCATGAGATGAGACTGTCCGGCATGCTCAGTATGGGTCTCCTTATATCTCCTAGTCATTAAACCTATACTGCCAATAAAGGGATCTGGTGGCGTTCATCTCCCATGTACGCTAGCATGTTTTGGATCACTTTTGCCAGAGATTCCACCTCTTTTCGGTGTGCGGGAGACACTGGATTTCATGATGCTCACAGGACTTATGTCGAATAATGATAAAGTTCCCATTGAATGAATGAGGTCAGCCTCAAATGACGCACATAAAAAAATGAATGATACCAAAGGTATTAGGATAGCATAATCAAGAGGTGAGACAGACACAAGTATTGACACTAGGTCATTCTTCATCATTGCAAAGCAAACTCGATGAAAGTCTTAATTACATCCTAGGTATAGCTATTGTTTAAACTAGCCGTTGAATAAAGCGAAATGAAGTGCAGATGAATGAATGATGCAGTATCTGTGTTCGCTAAAGAAGGCTCCCTTGTTAAGGTCCCATATGTTGAGCCCTCATTTTGGGAGGTCTTGATGTCATGTCCATGATTCTAAGTACTCATGGAATATGAATAAAAAATATTAAAAATGTTATGTGATATATGCAATATGTTATGTGTTATATACCAAATTTTATGTGTTATGTGCAGTATGATAAGTATGATGATGCATGTTACTCTCATGGCATGACTTTTCTAATCAAAATTTAGAAATTTCACTCACTTTACCAATCAAAATTTGGAAAGCTCACTAACTTTCCTACTTCCAATTTCGCAAGTCCCCTAACTTGACTTTCCATAATCATGTTGTTAGGAAAGAGTTGTTCTTAATCATGCATGTCCTTGTTATGTGCTTCATATACCCATACTATGTACAAGTGTATACTAATCCCATACAATTCTATATTTTTAGGTGCAGGCGCAACTGGACGCTAAAGATTACAGGTTGAAGTTGCAGCTGTCTGGATGTGGAGCTTTCATACGGACTTCATAGTCGCTCATGTCTTCGTGGATGTCTACCGTTATTATCTAGATTATATGTAGGCTATAGATAGTGGAGTATGTTCCACTAGTGTTTCTTTCAATTTTCATTTCAGACTTTGTATTGGTGCCGTTTTGGCAAGAATATGTTTAATGCGATTATGAACTGTTTCTTTAATTTTTTTTATCTCTATATTAGAAAGTTGATTTCTGAGCACCTATGATGTTAAGTTTAAGATGGTAAGAAGGAAATAAGAAAACAAAAATTTCAAATTTTCCACTAAAATTAACCTAGATGAAGTAAGAATGACGTATGTAGGCTTTTCTGCGACCGCTGAGAGGTCAACGACACCAGTCTCGTCTGGGTCTAGATTCCGGTCGTTACAAAGTTTGTATGAGGGCGCTTGGCTTTGTTCCGAGGATAATAAGATTACATCAACCACATTGAGTAGTTTCTAAGTCATGGTAGTGAATAGCACTACTATCCTGAATTAGAGACTGCATGATGCATTGGACAATTTCCTTTCTTCAAATCTTATCGTGCCTTCTCTAATTTAATACTTCTTGGTATTAATAGCGTATCTAACATCAACTCTTGAAGATTCCAAAAGATAAATACAAGGAGAAAAGCATATGGAGAGAGCGGTGGAGCAGCTGCTAGGTTAATTCAGGTTCATTCCCAGGCTCAAGTTGTAGGAATAGAGATGGTTGTTAACCCAGCTGGGTTGACAGATGGAGAACTAAGGACGACATTGGTAGAAATGGCCCAAGCTCGCAATTTACAAGTTCAGGATATTGGGTTTGATTGATGTGAAGAAGTCTTAGTTGGCATCCTACTAGCTAAGGGACGTAGCTCAATCCTGGTGTTAAATGTGGCAAGATAGCAGGGCCATAGAAGGAGTACCTATGACTTGGATGGCTTTTCATAAAGTTTTACATCGTTTAAGATAGAGGTGCCCAATTCACTTCTAGTTTTTGGATGTCTTTTCATAAAGGTTTAGGTACTCAATTGAAACTATGTACCATTTTTCACCTTTAGACGGGTGGTACAGAGAAACATACCATTCATACCTCATAAAAAATGTTAAGAGCCTGTCTTATTGATTTAAAAGGAAGTTGGACTAGTCACTTACCATTGATTGAGTTTTCTTAGAACAATAGCTATCATTCGATCATATCCGCTGCACCTTTTCAAGATCTTTATGGTAGAAGGTGTAGATCTTTGGTTCAATGGTTTGGGGTTGGTGATTCCTCACTCTTTTGTGAAGATATAATCTATGAGGCTACGGAAAAGGTTGGAATAATAAGAGATAGAATGATGACATCCTACAGTCAACAAAGGTCCTATGCAGACAATATTAGAAGAGACCTAAATATATAAATAGGTGATCATGTCTTATTGATGATTATCCTATGAAAGGATTGATGACAGTTCGTAGAAAGAGGATGTTAAGTCCCCGGTATGTCGTTCCTTATGAGGTACTAAAACGGGTTAGGAAGGTTGCCTATGAATTGAAACTACCTAGTCAATTAGCTTTGATTCGTCCGGTGTTTCCTGTTTCTATACTCTATAGAAATGCACAGGCGACCCAGTGTCCATTTTGCCTATTGAATGTTTAGGGTTGGATGAGAAACTCTCTTATGAAGAGGTTCTGGTTATGATCTTTGATCGCCAAGTCAAAAAGTTGAAAAACAATGAGGTTGCCTCTACGAAAGATCTATGGAGGAACCATCTTGCTGAGGGTGCAACTTTGGTGGCTGAAGCCGACATGAAGTCCCGCCACCCTCATCTATTTAATCCTTAAGGTTACAAATTCCTCTTAATAGAGAAAGGAATGATTAATCATGAAATTAAATTCTTTTCCTAATTAGGTGCATGTTTGGTAAAAGTTGTACCAACTGGAGTTTTAAGATAATGTCTTTATACTCATTTCCTGCACTTATGTGAAATATGTATGCATGTGTATTCTTGAGATATTTCTGTTTTGTTGTTGTCTTGAGAGGAATGATAGCATGGTAACTCTTGGATGTATTTTGAGCTTATGATAAGGTTAAGAAGGAAATTCCACATTATGAGTTATGAATATAGAGCTCTTATATGTTCGTGCATCATGAATTAAGTACTTTGTGTAATGTTGCAATATGTGATGTAGGTAGTTTTGAAGTACTCATATGAGTTGTGAGTCATTATTATTTTATGTTAATGATTTGTTGGGCTTAGTATTGAGTCTTTACCTACACTCCTGAAGATTTTACTGTCATTCGGAGACGAATGTTTCTAAGTTACGCAAATGCAAAGACTTAGAGTAGAGTTTAATCTATTTTAAAATATTTAAAATGTTGTTTCCATACATATATTAGTTAAATAAACTTATTTGGAAATGGTTAGACACAAAATGACAAAGAAAGACCTTGACATCCTGAAACTAGCTAATAAGAATTAGTTTGCATCCCTATGTTTGGTGAAGGTTTTGAAGTTTCAAATGAGGTCCAACTTGTTAAAGTACCTTGGAAAGGTATTATGTAGTACAAAAGGGTCAAAATGTCCTGTTAGGACATCCCGAGGACCAGCCAAACACAAACTTGCATGGGCAGATAGGAGGAACAGGTGCGCGACGCACAACCCTCACAAGGTGTTTTGCCTGAATATGTAAAGGTCACACACGCGACACGAGGCTGACACACACCTTACTTCCTCAATAAATATTTCAGAAAAGTGACTGGATTTGTCCCCTCATTGCGCATCCACTTCCCATAATCGTTAAAGACGTATTTTTTTGTAATTTGACTTCATAAAAAGACCCACTTAAGTGGAGGGTCTTTTATTAATTTTATAGGACGACAATATATGGATTATAGGTTAGTTTTAGAAAACTTATTACGCATCTAAATCATATTCAAATAAAATTTTGTCATCTCTCAAGAAATGCTCTCTTTTCATAACTCTTTCAAAGAACAAGAAGAGCTTAATGAAGAAAACGAATGCTTCAATATTTCCAATCAAATTTCGTGGATTATATGTCTATAAGGTATGTATTTTTCACTCTTGGAATTTCTTTCCCCAAGAGGTCCTTTCAAAGATAGTTTTTTAAGAAATTCAATTCTAGGGTTTTTACTCTAAAAAATAGGTTTTCTTCCTAACTCTAGATTTATGACTATCGATGATAAATAATGGTTTATTTCACACTAATTGTTTAGCATTTTATTAATGGTATTTAAATCTCGTGATATGCATTATATGATTCTAAATAATGGTATTGATTGTGTTGTACTTACTACTTGTTAACATCTAAACGTTGAAATTGGAACTAAGAGTAGAATGAACTATTTAATGACCATTTCCCTTTTACTACATTTTAAATTGATCTTGTTTTTGAGTTGACTAGTTACTATTTGTTAAGATATTTATAATTTCTATATTGTTGTTATGATTGATGTAACATGAATGTAAGTTCTTAAATAAGGAACTTGGAAGCAAATGGTAAGTCTTCTAAATTCGTGATTACTGTATGTAGTTCATGTTAGCCTATAAATGACGTTACAATGCGAATGAAGTATGTATGATGATGCTATGCATTTATTCTGGGCTATGAATATGTTAATTTGTGAGAGCATTATAAGAATACCGAAATGCAAGTTCATGATTTTCTCTTGTATGCGTATAAGATGATTATGCTACGTAAATCACACAAATAAAGGGTTGGGATGAAAGGAATTTCTCATCTAATCTAAAAGAGCTTATGATCATGTTTACACAAGGTGTTAATCTCCTATGACTTATTATATTATTTTTGAAGAAATTATTACATAAAGGTTAATAAAAAGGGACTTAAGCTTAGCACTAATGAACTAGATATAAGAGGTGTCCCTTCCCTAGTTAGAAGCTAGGTTCGCAATGACTCTTATGAGATAGAGGCTGCAATGTAATGTGGAACTATGGGTCTCCGAAATATCTTCTAGTTCTTAAACTATGATTCCACCATAGTATACTAGCTCGTGGATCAACCTAGAAAGCTATGTCATGTTTGGTTCTACTTTAGCCTCTGGAACCCCTTCTTTCTATGTGGGCTTTTATGACTCCGGATTACATGTTTAGCTCACATGGTCTATGTCGGTTAAAGCGAATGTTCCATAATGTAAAATGAAATACAAATAAATGGATATTGACTAGGTTGACTTGATAAGTGTATTTAGTATAGGTCGTTTTATGGGACTCTACAAATATATTGCACAAGTTTACTCTAAGGGAAGTTCTAGGAGATTGTTGTTATGTAATATGATAAGATGAAAGGTATGATTCTTACGATACATATTGTTACTCTTATATGAAGTTTGTTACATTAACACACATTTTGTTGCTATATATTGCTCTATGAGGTGATGCCTACTTATGTTACAAGTTATATGAAGCAAAGCTTTATTTATGGTCTCCTATCTTATGTACGTTGTTTTGTGGGGTTATGGGGCTTCACATGACGATTGCACTTGTATGTTGGGAATGGGATCATTGGTAAGTGTTTTGTATATTCTTTTCTATGATCTTTTGAATATAAAATGTTATCATGACTCTATGATAATATGTCATTGGTTATGATCACATTGTATGATGATGAAGTCCTTAACATGTATATGTTTGCTACGATATGTGCATTGAAGACTTTCACATGAGTTAGCATGCTTTCTACAAAAATGATAAATGATCATTTGTCATGCATGTCCTTAAATGTTATGAGCATATACCTATACTTAGTACATGTGGTTTACTAACCCCATTAATTTATATTACTACAAATGTAGTCTCCAGCCATTGAATATTAAGAGGGTCGATTGAAGAAGCTTGAAACTCTTTCTCCAAGTGTTGGTAAGTCCTAATGTTCGGGAATGACATCTTTTCATTATTATTTCTTATGAAGACATTAGTATATTTTTAGAGTACTCTATTTCCACATATCTTATTTGGATTCTTTTTATTAAGGCCTATATGGCGTATTGAGGATTTATTGGCTAGTCCAAATTCATACTCTTTAGATGGTTTAATATATGTGAGACAAGTTGTTAGAAAATCGTAAACTATTACGATCGTTATGTATGAAGTCTGAATATACCTCACATAGTATTAAAAGTTTTTAATTTTTCCGGAAATTTAAACTAATGACGTGATATGATAAATGCTAAGGGCTTGTCTGAGTTCTATGAGAAGACGACGACATCGGTCGTGCCTAGGGTTTGCTCTTAGGTTTTGACAATAGTAAGACCTCATCATTTAGACACAATAGGATTCATACTACGCATATTATCATAACAAGTAGGCCAACACTAGTCTCTCATACATTACGATATGAACATATGCATATACATATAAAACTTCCTTCAAGAACCACATGTGCAATACATATGTAAGTTCCAAACACTCACCTATACGAAGTACTTCACTTTGATTATCGTAGTTAGGACTTTACTTCCATTTATCATTTTAATTTTAGTGAAACTTTGCCTCAACTAACATAAGACCATGTGTGTTAATCATGGAATCCCATGTCATCCCCTCACACCGAGAGAGGGCATCTTACAAACAAAAGTATGACATGAATATTATGGTAGCATATGAGGTGGATCCATTTTCTCCGTCCTATCGGGCACATTGTTAAGATACTTGGATGTATATAAGGGAAACCTCTTTTATTCCAATTGTGAATTATAGTTATGCACCTCGTGAGGACTATAGTGAAAAAGACTTCCCTTTGGGAAGGGGCACCCATAATCATCAAGTTTTCTCTATACTAAACTAATTTCCCTTTATTGAAAAGCATTTATTAACATTAGTTCATAAAAATAGGATTTTTGAGATAAACTCCTCTTATGAATGACTCATAGGTTATAGATGAAAATGTTCTTTCATCAACCTACCACTAATGAGCAAGCCTTTCACATGAAACATCATACTTAATGCATAGTCTAGCTTAGATTACAGATTACAACACCTTTCAAAAGACCCTACATTGCTATATCATTATAACATGCTTCATTCATATATTCATGTGTTTGTGTACTTATATGTGAGAATATCGTTCATATACACACCCTTTGAAAAAGTATGTTCATATTTCATTACATCTCAGTCATATATTCATGTGTATGTACATATATGTGAGAAGACCTTATACATACAAACCCATTGAAAATTTGTGTTCATATTTCTTTACGTTCATTCATAAGTGTAATGTCACATCCGCGAAGTACCCCCTAGACATAACCAGCCTCATCGTCCTGGAAAATGACTAACACTAGCCTCTTTGTTTTTATCGTTACATTCATAGGTTAAAAATGTTGAAATATAAAACTTTTGTTTTATCTATCAAGAGGTTACATATACATCTTCCATACACATAATGTATTCATAGAGTATAAGTAGACCCTTCGATATGAAGATTACATGGTATTTTACTTTTATGGAACAGATATAAATAGGATATAACAAAGTCATATAATCGACGTCTCATCTCATCACAATCTAACCAACAGTAGAACATATAGCCATAACCCATACATCAATACAATAAGCTACATATACACTATACAATCTTTAGTACTCAAATAAAAGGAAATGAACAAAGTTTCATTAAGACTAATTAACATCCAATGGTAGAAAGTGGCATTGTCCTTGAAGTAGTGAGGACCTACCCAGCTTGAAGAAAGAGAATTTAAAGTCATCCTTCAAAAGTCTTCATAAGCCTTAAATGAGCAGAACCTAAAATATTAGGGAAAAGGGAGAAATTGGGTTAGCACATAGTTTGAACTATGTATTGAAACAACGCACACACAACCTACCAATCATGCTTGAAAAGGGTTAATTTATAAAGACATGCCAACTTACCTCAATATCCCACTTTCATGCATAATTATTAATCATATGACCAAATAACAACAAAACCTTGAATACCATATCATATTCAACACAAGACCAATAATACAAAGTCAAGTCAACATGTGTATAGCCAAACAACTTGTACATCACAATATAAGCACTGGCAAGTATAATAACTTCATAGCATTTGAACATAGAAAAGACCTTTACCCATGACCCTTATCAAGTCTACATGTGAGATGCCCAAGAAAATCCTCATAAACTCACTTAGACAAGTAAACCCAACAAGAACCATAACAATGCCTAATCCTCACATAACATAACATGAAGAGTATCCATTATCATACTTTGGCAACATAGATCAACATCATGCTAATAAATAAACTAACATCATATAGAGCCAATATCATGTAAATTCAATATATACATAACATATACATTATAGAGTACAATAATAACCTCATAGAGCTTCCCTCGAGGAAAACTAGTGCAAGCCATAGGTAGAGTCTTATACGCCTTACTAGGCTAACTCCAACCTCTTAAGTCACCCTAGTTTGTGCCTGATGCATTACATCATTTTACTTTTGAGATACTTTCCTTAACCGATATTGACATTAAAACTTATGTGTGGAATTTGGTGTTGTAAAACCTTACACCGATGGAAGGTGGTCTACTGGACAAAGTAGAACCAAGCATGAACATAGTTTCTAGGTTGATCCACTAGCTAGCATTCCTATGGAGGCAACATACTTCATGAACAAGCAGATATAGTTTGGACCCCCTTTATTCCCTTATGCATTTTAGTCTCCAATCTCATGAGGACATTAGTGAACCTACCTTCCCTAATTGGGAAGGGACACTCCTCACTTCTAGTTCATTCGGTGCTAATTTAGAGTCCCTTTTGAAATATTATTCATTAAAAATAATAGCTTAAGTTTGGTATTAAGATACTACTCCTTGTATATCATCATAATTATCTCATTAGGAAATGTATGAGAATCACCTTTCAATACATTCCTTATAGTGATATCAATACCATATTCCTTATCATTGTAATGCACAGAAATGAATCAAGATCATCCTTATATCATTACCACCTGAACATGATCTCATAATTCATAAGATAAGATATTCCGATACCACCATCATACCATTCTAATCAATTAAATCAGCACACATATACTTCAATTGAATCACCACCATTAAGTATACGTTATCACGATAGAGTTAGAATTTGATGATCACAAAGTCATAACTCTTCATATTCCAAATCAATCATTATTGTACTACCATAAAAAAATCCCAATTCAGTCATTAATTGATATAATAAAAACATAGGATAGTAACCCACACATTAACCAAACCAATTATACCAATACTAAACAATTCTATTACTGATTATAACCTAAAGTTAAGGGGAAAAGGTCATCTTCCATAAACTAGGTCAATTCATCAAGAATTAGTATAATTGTATAATAATACATGTTAATATACACATAATAACTAAGAAATGGGTTGAATGAGAATTATATTGTAGTCTTTGAGCTAAGGTTTCCTTTTATTAATATTTTTTTAGCAACTGCCTTAAGGGCTATATTATTAAATATTGTTGATGGAATTATTATGAGTGATGGAATCTTGGATTAGAGGGTAAGTTTTTTATATTGTTTAACATTAAGTATGAAATGCTCTTAAAGTTGTATGGTCCACCTTCTTGTTGGCAGTGTTAACTTGAGTTGTATGAATGTGTAGTTAATTCTGTATTGTGTGGGAGGAAATGAATGCACATTATGTGAGGAAATATGGAAAAGAAGTTATTCTTATTAATATGTTTTATAAAACTTGTTATAAAAAGTATTCTATAGATTATGTCAAAATGACTTATATGATTATATGAAGTATGTTATAGTGTGTGATCTGATTAATGAAGGTGTAAGCAATTACAGAATGAAATTAAATGAAATTATTTTTATGTGCAAGGTGTCTTCTAATGTACCTACACACAATCTCACATGAATGAATGATTGAAAATAAGTTAAATAAAAAAGGGGATTTTTCAGGTGAACACTCATCGTGGGTTGAGATGAAATGTTTCGTATCATCCTCAATACATCCTAAGTGTTTTCTAAGATAGGCTAAATGATGAATGGCCTTGGTTAGTTGAGATGTGGTGTTCACTAGTTATCCCTAACATATAGTTTATAGTGTTTATAATTCGTGGAGATTTACACCTAGCACTGAGAGGGTAGGAGGAAGGGGTAGTTACACTTCGTGTGTTGAGAATTTTTATTCCAATGTATATCTTTAGATGAGTACTCCTCAGCAGTAGAAAATGAGTTACTTATTATCAATCTCCGTATATCTTAGCTATGTTCCCTCACAGGTGAAGCTATTGGCAAAGCCGTGTAAAAGCTAAAGTAAGACCTCACTCTATGAAATGAGGGGACCCCTCCTCCAATATGGGAAGTATCAGGATTCCATGTTTATCTCTCATGGTCTATCTCATTTAAGCTAACCCCCACAGAAATAAATGAAAATTATAAGTCTTCTAAAAGAGTTTAACAACTTAGGGTTGGTGGAGGAATAGGACGCCATCTAATAATTTCACTAAAGTAGGCATTCCTAAAGGGGAGTCTTAGTGTGTGGTTTGAGTGTTCTTCTAATGCTTTTCATTGAGTTGGGATCACCTTGGTGTGTATTAAAGTAGGTGTATGGGTGTTTCCTTCATCCCATACCTTGGTGAGTCTTAGGATAACCTTATCTCGGCAAACTCCTATGGAATTGAGTTTACTTCCTCTTGGCTTGACTTCGAGAGTTCAATGTTTTGGGCCTCAATTAATTCATTGTAATACAAAAAAATGAATTCACTGTAATTTTGGAAAGCTTACTGTAAAATGTTCCTTTTTGTTAATATAAAATAAATCATTCTCTAAGTGTTAAATGATGTTTCTTATGTCGTTTTACTTATATATTCACAAAGGTTTTACATATTTTTCATGAAATCTTATTTATACTAAAATGTCCCTTCTTACTTCTTCTCGCATATGCAATACATAGTACATTATTCGTACTAACCACATATTTTTCTATACTATATAAGTATAGGTTTGGAAGCAAAGTTGAAGTTCAGAAGGCAAAGCTTGGGAAAAAATCTCTCAAGACAAAGTATGTCCTCATATATTCGATAGGTTTTTGTATAAGTTCTTACTACGTAGTTCTTTCAAATGTAAAGGGTCTTGTCCCTAAGATATGATGTCATGTCTTTCAATTTTTCTTATGACGATGAGATTTTCTTATTATTGATGAAAGAATTACTTTTTATATTAAATGTCATGAAATGTTTTAAATTCCACACTACTTTTCTTGTCTTATGTAATGAATAATAGTTAAAGGGCATGTAAAAGACGCCAAAGGGTCAAAAACTCCTTGTCCCGATCCAAGGGTTTTCCCTAACTTCTAGGGGGTACTTTCAGGTCATGACAGAATTAATATCAATGCATAAAGTTAGGTGAAATGTTTTAGGGTCTAAAACTCACGTCTAGTAGAGTCTTGGGCATTAGAGTGAGTCGTGAAACATCCATGGACAAGGGGTCATAGGATAATAGAGTTTCAGTTTCATCATTACTCTTTATCATGCCATAGAACTTAACTCCATAAGGTATCTCTCTTATTATCCTTTGTCCGGTAGTTTTCTAAGTAATATTGCTTGGAAAGAGAGATGTTTCTAACTTTTAGGGAGAGAAAAGGTGAGTTTCGATGTTATGATGGTTTTTTTGGCTAAAGAGTAAATGTCAAGGTTAGTTTTGAAAAATTGTTATGTGATCCCATATATGGCTTTGTTTGAATTATGAGATTAGGAGTGTTATGATGAATATATTTACGGTTATGTAGTTCTAAGCATAGTCAAAGTTATAATGATTGAATGAAGTGCCTTTTATAGGAAATGTGTTACCTTCTTACTATGTACAATGTGGTCGAAAGCTTTAAGGTGTAAATTTGAGAAAGGTTTAGAGAATGTGGAGATTTTGTAGGAGTTGAGGGAAACCCTCTTGTATCATTAATGTTTTAATAGTGTTATTGTGATTTGGTTGAGGTTCTTGTGTATGTTTAGACTAAGGAGGAAATGTGGTATGAATACCCAGTAAGAGAGTTTTTTTCTATGAGATTGAGTTAAGTGGTGCCTAAAAGTTGAATGAGGTTGTGTTACGAGAGTTTGTCTAACCTTGAAATCTAGGAGGAGAGTGTTATGCTTGACTAGTAGAGTTGATGTTTAGTCTTGATGATCATATGTTAAGAGTAGTATGACTTCCTACTTTGTGTGAAGAATAGTTTGACATTGAAGGATGTGACTTTGAAGATGGTTTTACCCTAAGTAGAGGAGAATGAGTTTAGTCGAAAGTTAGTTGGTATCCTCATTTTTTCTTTTTCAAGCTTAAGACAAAATCCATAGTAGTTTTGTAATGATTATGTCACGATCGGAGGCTAGAGACAGGACGAGACCGGCGTCGTTTACCTCTCAGAGGTGACAGACAAGCCTGCATGCGTCATTCTTACATAATTTGGATTAATTTTAGCAGAAAATTTGGAACTTTTTTTCCTAACATGCTTACTAAACATTCTATTACATGTATAATTATTCACCATCAACCATCTAACATTAAGATCATAAAATGAAAGAAATAGTTCATAGCTGCATTAAATGTGTATTTGCCAAAACGGAACCAATACAAAATCTGAAATGAAACACTAGTGGAACATGATCCACTAGCTAAATCCTACCTCTAAGCTAGATAATAACAGTAGATAGCCCCAAAAGCATGAGCGCCTACCAATTCCGGATGAAAGCTCCATGTCCGGATAGATTCAAAATCGACCTGTAATTTCTAGCATCCACCTGTATTTGCACCTAAAAATATAGAGTTGTATGGAATTAGTACACACTTGTAATAAGTATGGGCATATGCAAGCACACACCAAGGACATGCATGAGAAAGGGTAGCTCTTTTGTAACAACATGATTATGGAAAGTCAAGTCAGTCTACTTGCCAAATTGAGATTAGCAAAGTTAGTGAACTTTCAAAATTTGGATTAGGAAAGTCAGTGAGCTTTTCAAATTTGTATTAGCAATGTCATGCCATGAGAGTAACATGCATCATAATACTTATCATATTTTACACAACACATAGCACACATCATATAGAATCTAGCACATAACATGTTTTACAATACTCATTCATATGTCATGATACCTTGGAATCATAGACTTGGCATTAAGACTTTCCAAAATGAGGTCTCAACATATGGGACCTCAACTAGGGAGTCTTCATTAGAAAACACAGAGTCTGCTTCATTCATTTATACGTAGTCCATCCTGATACCGTGCAATGACCAAAAATAACCTAGCGTCAGTACTTTAAGTCTAGCTCACCTCTTGATTATACTATGCTTACACCTTTGTTATCGTTCATTTCATTATGTGCATCATTTAAGGATGGCCTCATTCATTCTTTGGGAACTTTAACTCTAACCAATGTAGATCATGCCAGCATCATGAAATATAGTGTCTCCCCCACACTGAAAAGAGGTGGAATCACCGGCCAAAGTTACCCTAAACATGCTAGCGTACATGAGAATTTAACCCCGCCAGATCCTTATATTGGTAGTATAGCTTCGAAGACTAGGAGATATAAGGAGACCCATACCCTGCATGCCGGACAATCACTTCTCATGAGGTTACATGAACCTCTGCCCTTCCCGAAAGAATGCATCACCGCCCATAGCTAGTTTATCGGTGCTCAGTATAAAGTTTCATTACATTCAACTCATAAGTCATGGAAGGTGTCTTCTAGTATGAGGACATCATAGCTCAATAGATGATTTCTCATCACATCATTAGAATTAAGTGTGTTAATATCATTACTTTATTAGAGTGTTCATAAAGACTGATCTCTTCATTAACTAACTTTACACTCTCATAGGTGAGTACGTTTTGTTAACATTTACTTAGGCTCATTTGAGATTGCTCTCATCTTTTACATTATCCTCATATCATGTTGTCACCACATTCATTAACATTAGCACATTTAGTTTTCATAATTACTCACCCTTCTTTTTACGTGAATGTTTATTTCATCATATGGAAATGCACTTGGCCATTTGGTGTGTTTCACACTCTTACTTACCCTTCTAGGGTTTCATCATTTTATTGTTCAGCTCATCATTTCATTGTTTATTTCATCATATGCCAATGCAGTTGGCCATTAAGTGTATTTTACACTAGTACTTAATTGTTTTAGGGTTTCATCATTTCATTGCATACATCTTATGTTCACTTATTTTTAAACGTGTGCTGGACTTATCGATCTACACATACAAGCAATGAGGCTTCATTTATATTTCGTTTAAGTGACTTATATCTTCCTAAGATTATGTAATACAAGACTTATGTATCTTGTATGTATGACAAGATCTCAATTTCGATCCAAGTAAGTAGCATTATTCTTGAACCTTTAATTCATGTATGATTTATATATCAATATACGGAAATTTGGGAAAGGGAACCCAAGTTCGAACCCCTTGGAAAATACTTCCATTTTTCCTTGACTTTATTTTTAGTCTTCATGACATTGGGATCCTAGATAGAGCGTCAACATCACCCTTCAATCTTTATTTTTCTCCTTTAATTGTACTTTTATTTGGCCGAAGAGTTGTGGGATCGAACCCCCACAACCCCTTTTTATTTTTCATTTCAAATTTGTATTGTCGAATTTGGCTAGACCAAGATGTTGTAGGATCAAACCCCTGTAGCCTCTTTTTTATTTATTAATTATTTCCCTCAAAATTGGGAGGTTGTGGGTTTGAACCCCCACAACCTCCTTATTTTATTTTTAAGTAAAATTGTCATAGATAGGAGTTTGGCAGTGACGTTGTGTGATCGAGCCCCCACATCCTCACTTTATTTTCTAATTTATTTCGCCCTTCTACTTTCCAGCCTTGAGGTCGTGGGTTCGATTCCCACGCCTCGCATTTTATTTATTTATGTTTTTTCCATTCTCCTTAATCTCTTGTACACCCCATTTTGAATACCCCCAGGCCCATTTCTTTCTTTTTTGCAAGATTATGGATTCACACGGGTGAGGTCACAGGTTCGAATCCTGTTGGCCTCACCCCTTTAAATTTGTTTATTTTCTAGATTTCCCTTCTATAATTTAGCCTAAACTAAATTTCTATTTATTTTTTTTGCTGCACTTAATCATTTTCTTAAATTATTTTCATCAATATTTCCACTTGAAAACTTGGGAATATTCATGGATCTTTTAACACTTTTAGGGGTTTATTTCATGAATTATTTAGTTAAATTATTGGCGCTCAAATAATCCCCACTTCATTTTTTATGAACATCATGATTTACATAGGTTTATGTACGTAAAATGACACCAAAATAATATTAAACTTGAATCCTTAACTTGACCTCATTCACAGTAACCTTCACAATGACATTTTTTCACTTACACAAACTTTTGAGTACATGATTGAATTTCATACGATTTCATGTTCACAAACCTAATCATAGTTATCATTAAAACATCACATACACCTAAATATACCAGAAATCATACCCAACCTATGATTCATTTGGAGCTAGTGATAGGGGCATGCAAAAGGGGAAACAATCCTAGTTTTTGAATGACTAATACGAACCTTAAGGGGTCTCTTTTGAAAGCGACCAAGAGAGAAGAAAACCCACACCTTATTTTTATGTTCAAAACTTTATATTTCTGCCCAAAAACTTCACTCAGGAAAACGTCTAAGCCTCCTCAATATTAACTTCACTCGAATGGCAACCTCCCTTAGTCTAGTGTGCGATTAACATTTGTTTTCTTGCGATTTTGTATGAGTTCTTGAAGTGTGAAGAACTTGGTTTATTTTTCTAATTTTGTATATTATTTTGGCAGAGAAATATCATGTGAAATAATGGGAGACATTGAGTGTGAGAGTTGAAAGATAGACGTGAGACAGAGTTGGAGTTCTTGGAGGTTTAGGAGTCTAGTGTTAGGACATAGTCAATAGGGTTTTATTTATTTAATAAAAATCTGATTTTTTTTATTTTAAATCATATAATGAATTATTATCATTAATTAATTATATTAATTCAATACCTTAAATAAAAATCACATTAATTCATTGCTTCCACCTAGGTTCGAACCCGGGTGAAGCAAGACTTCACTTCAAAAGCTCAATTTCGTCTATCTCTCCCCAAATTGCCCCTCCACCTTATTAATTAAATAATAAATTACATATTTCGAATAATAATTATACTACCCTTAGGTTGGAAAAAACAATTTTACCCCTAGACCCTCCAAACCTAAGATATCCTCTTCTTAAGTCCGGTGAAGACTCCTTCGAGTAAATTTCGTATTCGAGATGCTTACATAGTTTGAACCAACATTTCGTATCTCAAATAACTACCCAAGTTAGTTGTATTGGAAGTATAAAGGGTTTCCGAATTCTGGTTCTACACGCCGTGTGAACCCTGGTGTAATCATAGCAATTCTTGACACATTAACTATCACATACTATATCCATTTTTAGGGTATTTACAGATTAAGAGTCTTACATAGTAGTATGAGTTTCATTTATCCTTTTCTTATGAGTTTATTTTTGGCATAATATTGGCAGACTCTTGAATTTATCATGATGGCATTTGAAAGAATAGTAGTCAACATATGCTCTCTTGTTAAGGTTTAGCTAATGATAGTGCTTTCAAGGTTGTTTTGAATGTGAAGTGTATGAATGAGTTATCGTGTGTTGTATATGAAACTAGATGACATAAGATATAATGTTAATGAAGAAATTTAAAGCTATGTTTTACATAATTAATGTTCAGTAGGATTGCATGTAGTGTACTTAGTTCAACAGCATCCTCAAAGGTCACTAAGTGAGAGTGGTAGTATAAGATGCTCTTTTAGTGCCTCTAGTGGATCCTAGTAGGGTGGTACCTGAACGTTAAACCCCTAAATATTGTCATATAGGTCTTAGTCACATTCCATACATGTTTTAAAGAAAACGAACACGTAAACTCACTCAAACATATGAGAACATACAAGCATTTTCTATCGCATATATTCCTAACGTCATGGACATTCATGGACATTTGACATACAAATAAATCAAACATCACACACTACTTAAGGAAATCAATGTAACTCATTTTAACACAAATTTAAGTAAATAAACATTCATGAAGCTCTAGTTCACCTTAGTTAGATTAAGGGTGTTACATATAACATCTCAATTAATGAAGTATACCCACCCCTTCTTCAAATCCTCTTGGTGCTAAGAATAACACCCCCATGAAGTGTTAAAAATTCATTGACTATAGGTTAAGGGATATCTATATAGCACCACATCTCAACTCACGAAGGGTACTTATCCCTAGATGTTACTTTTTACACCACATATCAACTCACAAAGGGTATAAAACCTTAAACCTTTCTTAGAAAGTTCTTTGAAATAGTAAGGTTTCCACTAAACACTTAATATCAACTCAGGAAGAGAGTTCACCTCTAAATTACCTTTTTTATATTCTAGGAACAGTAAGTGTGTGTGTGAATATATGTGACCACACCTTTTACATAATCACCATATTCATAACTTGACCTATAAATATGTTCATACCTTCATTCATCAAAATTCACACACTAGCATGCTTCATATATACGAATACCTAAAGTATACACCGAAACTAAAGGGGGACCATACCACATAAGATGAATTCAATGGAAACTAAAAAAGATATAACAACTTATACTTCATCCATGTTTGATTGATCGACGGACCGTCCTACTGGGGCGTTGATTGGTTGAAAGTATCGTTCATGGGGGTTATTATTACAACACAAAGGGTTGATTTACGACCTAAATGAAGGGGCGTCAACATGACTACAGTCCATTGATGAGGGGTCGTATGTTGCACAGTTTTGGAAAAATTTTCCTAACCATTGCGGTGCTCTTCTAGGGCACGTTTTTTGTCCTAGGTGGATTCATACTTGGGCGTTAAACCGCTATTAAAGGTTATCTAGTTCTTAGGAACCTCCACCATCAATTTGGTCTTCAAAAAACACACCAAATATGCCAAGGCACACAAGAATTCACATGAGCACATAGACATCTAGTTGTCAAACGTCTTGGACATTCCTTGATATTTGATTTCTATACTCAACTAAATTTCATATACTGCCTACTAACACCAACTTAACAATTTAACACATAATTTACTCTTGAAACACAAATGAAGCTCTAGGTTGACCTATTTCATTTTGAATCTCATAACAATCTGCCTTGCTTAGAAAAACATTTTTCCTCGTATAGACACTAATTATATTCAAGGACTTCAATGACACAACTAGAAAAATAACACACAAGGTCATAAAATTCATGGTCAATGCACCAAACTCACAAAGAACATCAATCTCATATCATCAAGAATGTTAAAGTAACTTAAGAAAATTTGGAACTAGTTCAACAATTCAAAGTGCACACATTCATCATCATTTTATTTTATAAACGGAGAAACTACCTTCTCCCATATTAGACATGCTAATCACCATTATTTCAAACATCGACGTGCAATATCCTTTAAATCACAGATTGGAACATAAAAATAACAATACATAAAACAATTATGTGAATGTAACATATGCACATTAACTTGACAAATATGGATTAACTACCAATATCCCAAGTAACTATGATACCATAAATAGAATGTAACACAATATAACATCAAAGGAAATCCAAATCATAAGGACAAAAACAACTCATTCTAAATGTAAGAATCCTTATCAAAGCAAAACTACTGTGGATTTTTTTCTGAAACTTCAGTTAGAATATAAGGAAAAGATAAGGATACCAACCACTCTTTTACTCAACTCATACTCACCCACTTAAGGAGACCCATGTAAATGAATTCAACATAATTATTAAGGGTTTAGTACTTACCAAATCCTTCAATCCGAATTAGCTCCTTGTCTAGCTTGAAGACCATATAAATGATTATTTTTTGGAGCATTTGGATCCGGACCACCTTGAGGATCTTGGTTGACCTCTTTCTCTTTTTTCTTGAGGTTAGGGAAATCTCTAATATTTTAGCACCTATTACAAAACCAAAAGTAACTATTTGTACTGGCAAGACACTTACCCAAAATAATGCTTCCCAATAGTTGTACATTTGGGCCGCTTAAAACTATAGCAACCTTCTTGAGAATTTTTGTTGGAACCCTTTCCTTATTCCGCATGGAAGATCCTTGGCTATAAAAACTCTTCTAGGACTTTGGTTGACTTGGTTCCTCCATCCTAGGTCTTTTTCCATCCCCATTAATATTTCTAATCTTGGAATCCTCAATTTTTTTAACCTACACCATGAGCCTAGAGATATTTATATCATTATAGATCATTGTCGTTCGATACTCTTCTTTCACCAAGGTAGAAACTCCCATAACAAACTTATTAATCCTAGAACTAGGTTTGTTGACCATAGATGGAGAATACTTAGAAAGTTGGTTTAATTTGAGAGAGTACTCTTTCACACCCACTCCCCCATGATAAACATTCATTAATTCTACCAACTTTTCTCCATCCAGTCTAAGGGGAAAACCCTTTCAAAAAAAATCCATTAAGAAGACCGCCCAATCTACCGGACCTTCCCATAAAGGTCTCTCATCCCTCCATTGATAAAAACCACCCTTTATCGAAATAATTTAGTTGATAAGCGGCTAATTCCGCTTTCTCTCTAGCAGTCAAATCCATAACATCCACCACCTTGAACACTTCATCTATGAAGCGTTGTGGATATTCATTCACCTTATTGCCATGAAATGTAGAAGGGTTAATCCTAATTAAATCCCAAATTCTAGAAGCGAGAGTACTCTCATTAGGTTGAGGTCCAACTATTAGTTTAGCTTGGGCATCCACATGATTAGTGATGATATGAGCTTGAGTCATCATGAGTCGGGTAAAATGCCTAAGGTCAACACTTATCTCTACATTATTCATATTCCCTTTAACATTCAGAGCTTGAGTGCCTTGGAGAATTGGAGACATTTGGGGCACTTGAAGTCCTTGCTGTTCTTGAATGGGAACCGTTTTATTCATATCCTATTTGAAAACTAAAGGAACTTTCACATCCCTAGGTGGAATCTTCTCATTAGATACTCTTCCCTCCTTCCTTCTAGAGGGTGTTATTCTCGTATTCAGGTCCTATTAACAAGAATGAAGATAATGTGAAAAGATAATTATAGCACTTAACTTTATTGAACGACACTAGGTAATGAAGAAAGTTAAACTTCTATCACCTTATAGGCTCTAAATCATCTATGTGTTGCGACTCACAGGGATAAATGGGACTCTATTATACGTGGCTTGTGAGACTTGGAACCCTAAACTATTTCCCAAAACCTTATGCTTTGATACAATGTTTGTTACGATCCAAAGTACTCCTTAAAAGTTATAGCACTCTTGAGTCGTCATAAGGCGATCTTGATATCACGAAGGTCCTGCACAAGCTTCTTTGCTATCATTCATTACGTAAAGTATGAAAAGTAGTGTAGATTAAACTTTTTAAAAAAAAACATTAAGAAAGAAATCATTTAAAATGTAAGAACAAGTCTCATCGTCACAAGTAAACATAAATACACAACTTAAATATCTTAGAAACATGGGAACGTAAATTGAAATAAATACATAACAAGTCATTACATGTCTTAGCAACAAACTAAAGAAACTCTAATTATGTCCTCGAATATATTAGGACATACCTAGTCTTGAGAGGGTCGACTTCCTAAGCTTGCCTCATAAACATCCAACTGCCTCCAACCTATAATTATAGAGTATAGAAATGTCTGGGGTTAGTACAAACATTGTACTAATTATGGCACTATGAAAAAAAATTAAAAGGGGACATTTTAGTATTGCTATTTGGTAAAAAACCTTCATGAATTAAGTTATATAGAATCATATAAGTCACCATTCATTACATAAGGTAAAACTCTTGTGCACTTCAAAAAATATTCATTACAAAAAACAATAGATGAAATATACATATACTTGGGAACCATCGTCCAAGAGAACAACCCCCAAGTTACACTTAGTGCAATGTGAATGTTTAATCCTATACTACTACTCCCATCCTAGTGACCCTTAGGAATTTCCCATAGAATTGACACCACACCTTCATCATAGAGATAACTTTCATCATACAAGACATAACATCAACATTCTTTCTGTAACACTAGACATAAAGTCACATTACTTCATTAATATCATATCGTGACCCATTAATAGAACTTTATATAACAACTCCGATAATTCATCCAAATACGTACATGTGCAATGGATAGATAGTGTCCCATACCACCACCAACCCTAAGTGGTAAACATTTAATTAGACTTAGTTCATTTACATTCGTTTGTAGGGGATACCTTTAACATGCATATACCATGAGAACTGGACATGGAATCTCGATATTAACCCATAGTGGTGAGGGATCCCAACTTACCTAGGATAGGGTCATTCTCTTAGCCTTTACATTGATTCTCAAATATCTACACCTATATAGGTGCATAATTAAATGATAATAACATTTATTCTATGTAAATCATTCTCTACTAACGAGGAGTACTCATCTCAAGAGGCACATTAGATACAACAACTCAACTCACAAAGTGTACCCACCCATTCTTCAAATTCTCTCAGTGCTAAGCATAACTCCCTCATGGAGTGTTAAACTTTCGTTAACTATAGGTTACAGGATAGATATTTTCCACCGCATCTAAGCTCAGTGAGGGTACTTATACTACAGGTTACTTTTGGCACCACATCTCAACACACAAACGGTATAAAACCTCCAACCAATATTACAAAGTTGTTGGGAAAAGAGAGGATGCTACTAAGCCCTTAATCTGAACTAATAGAGAGTTTTCACTTCTAAATCCCCTTTTATATATATTTGGTATATTAAGGGTGGTCTTTACACTTCATGTATACCCACGAAGAGTGTCTACCCTACAATCCACCAGCTAAATCATAAACTTTATATATACGCTCATAGTGTGTGTGGATACATGTGAGAACACCTTTCACATACTCAGCATATTCAAAACTTGACCTCTGAACATTTTCATACCTTAATTCATCATAGTTCACACACTTGCATCCTTTGCATATTCACATACTTAAAGTAAACGCCGCCACAAAAGGTGGACCATACAACTCAAGATTATTTCAATGGAAACTAAAAAAGAAAGAACAACTTACCTTTCGTCCATGCTTTCACCATATTTTCTCAAAAGATTACCACTAAAGCAATATAAAGCATATAAAGGAAGTAGCTAAACCAAACTACAACACAATAAACTAAACTCTAACAATGTCTGTACAAATACAACAAACCCAATTCATAATATTCATAATCATGGTTTCATTGGGGTTTTTACATTAAAATCATCGATAACACTAAAAACAACATATTTGAATTCTTAAAACATTTTCATGAAATGACCCATGCTTAGAGTAAAAGATAGATGAAGTTGGAATTTAAAACTCTTTTTGAAATCTCATTGGAATGGCTCATTTACTGAATGAAAGATCAAGGATGAACTACCATACCTCTATGTGAATAAACCGATGAATTTTTGATGAGAAAATGTCCAAAAGTTTCACTTCCATCCCTTCATTGAATTCTAGCTTCCATGGAGTTTTGAGAGAGTTTTTTTGTTGAGGGAGAGGTTTTGGATATTTGAAAATGAAGTTTGTGTAGGTCTAGGACAATAAGCAAACTAACAATACCTTAAGGACCATAAAATTTATCACACAAGGTTCACAAAATAATTGGAGTGAATTTACTAAAATACCTCAAGTCTAGCTATATGTAGATAACTTTTCACAGGCCAACCTTAACGGACCCTAGCTACGAGTGTCTCTTGATCGACGGCCCATCCTGCTGGGGCGTAGATTGGTTTATAGTCTCATTCATAGGGCTTAAGCTCCCACCACTAAAGTTGGAGCTACTAACACCAACATTAACCATTTTAACACATAGTTTTCTAATGAAAACACATGGCAAGCTCTAGTTTGAGCTATTTCATTTTGAGAGTCGTAACACCTATAAATTTTGACTCCAAACAACTCAGCAAACACACCAAGACACACTAGAAAACACATAAGCACATAGGGCTTAAGATGTCGAATGTCCTAGTTCTCACTTGACGTTTGACTTCCAAACATCACAAACGAAATTCTAATGCTTAAATACATTGAATCATTAAATATTTAATTCATCAAACATATTTGACGCTCTAGTTTGACCTAATTAACTTTTAGGGTCGACAAATAAAGTCTCATACCATTAACTTCACTAGTACACCTCTCAAATCATTATAGTTATGCATAGTCATACTTCCATTCATTTATTTGACATCATCAACATGTTGAACTTGTACTTATGCATGATATGTGTGTGTACATAATGGTCATCATGATCATCTTAGACCAATGACCTAGTTACTTGGGAAACCACACTTCATAGGATCACAACACATATCCCATGTCCATTAGGTCATGAGAACTCACGTATAGAGTACTAGCGACTATAGACCACACACCTACATTATATCATAGGAGACCACACACCTAATCGTACATAATGTCACTGAATCATATAGTGTTACATAGATAGGGGGTCATTCAATAATGTACTTCATAACAATAAGGCATGTACATCATACCTAACCCTAACAACATCATTCACATATACTTATCATTATCAATGCATCCAAGTCATGATACAAACTTTTGGGGACAACAAAACCGCTTCATAGTAATGATCATCATAATGTTTGTTAACTTTACATATATTTCCCTCAAGGCCATGATCATTGTCCCATACGGGGAGTAGCCCCCAGAAGTAACATGGCGTACTTCACCTATCGTAGGTCTTTTACAAGACCATAGTTATCATTCATTACATTATCATAGTAAATTTAGTGGCAAATTTACAACTTTTTATAGCACATCTTATTCTAGAAACATCACTTCATATATATAAAATAAAAGTCATAACACACATTAAGACCTTAAGTCTCTATGCCATCCTAGACTCAACATCATAATATTAATTTAGGGACACATCCCTTACAACATAATACATAACTATAATATTAAAGAACTTTACAGTAAACTAAAAATTAGGACATCCTTGGACTTAAGGATTCCTTTCTTTGAGTTTAAGAATAACATATCAAGCTCCTCATTTGTAGATAAATCCTTTATGTAACTATAACCTACAATTTGTTTATAAAAGTATAGAAGAATGGTGGTGTACAAGATGAACTATGTATTGCAACCATGCAAAAACATGCATTTAAAAGGGACATTTTACTTGAAATCAAACATGATGAATTTTTGTGAAATATTTATAAAACCTTGATACAATAGAATTTATATTCTTCACGTACCTAATATAGACATATTGAAAGGTGAAACATCATATAAAACCATACACAGAATTTAAGCCACATTCAGAGTAACTTTAAAGTGAGCTATTTACGTTAAAAGTTAACTTTTCCTCTTTAGAGTAGGCTTATTTTTTTAATTCCTTAACCACTCCATTAATCCCTCTACTGATACATGGTGCAATTCATATCCATGATAACACAATAAATCAATCATAAATCATACATAAGGTATCACCTACCATCATAGAAGAATAGTACAACATAGACACATTTAAGTCATAACCATAAAACCTTACAGTAAACTTTTTGTCATTATGCACTTATATTTATTTTAGTTCATATAAAACCCTATGAGACCTTACTTATAACTCAATCTAAATTGACTTGTGAGATGTACATGTGAATCCCCATAAACTTTCACATACTGAGTAGACCTATCATGAGACCACAAGCCTTACCATCCAATTCATACATCAACAAGTTAATGAAGACAATTTCTTTCATGTCAACAACCTTCATCATATAGCCATTAAGAAAAAAAATTAAGCATGTACATCAAGATAACTTCATATACACTAATACCAGGTACTTCATCACAACAAGTAGACCAATACTACAAAGCCATGCATAAGGAACATATACATAGTCACATGCATTAGAACACCAACCTAGGACTCCTTAAATATCTATTTGTGCTATGTGTATGTGGGTTCATTACATCCACCTATCCTAAGTTTCTTCTCTTAGGTTATCGTAGTTAGGGTCCTTAGTCATTTACTTCTATTGTACATTTTACTTTAGGGAAACTATATCCTTAGCTGACACTAAGACCATGGGTGCTAAACAGTAAATTTGGTACCGAGCATGAGGTTTTTAAAAGTTTTTTGGTTACAAAAAGTCTCATATTGTCACGTCTAGTAGAGTCTCGTATCATTGGCGGTGAGTCGCGACACATCAAATGACACAGGAGGTTATATAACGATAGAGTTTTGCGTGCTTCATCATTCTCATATCATACCATAGAAGTTAACTCCATAAGATCTCTCTCTAATATTTTCATGTCCGGTGGTCTTTTAGATGTGATCTCTTGTATGATATTATACTATATGCTTGAAGGAGAAAGGTGAGTTTTGGTTTTTATCTTAATTTTATCGTTCAATTGAGCTTGTGTGAAGGTGACTTTTGGCATGTTTGGTTGATATGATGCCCTTTGTGACTATATATGAGATTTGTGAGAAATTGCATGAGAAATGCATGTCATGATATAGCTAAAGCACTTTAGAAGTTATTATGGTTAAAATGAGTCTCTTTTGGATGGTATGTTACTATATGGTCTTACACGGTGATAGTCTTATGATATGTTTTAGACTTGAAAAGATTTAGGAAGTGTTGTAAATGGCCAAAAATGCATGTTGCCGATGTATGTATGTTGATACTTGAGTGTAACCTTATATAACTGTTTCCCTTGTATATATGTGGTCCTTTCTAGTTGCCTATTATGTGTTGATGTCCTTTGTATAAAATTGATCCTAGGTGTTTAAGTAATATGTTTTCTATGTTGGGTGATGATGTGGGTTGGATTGAACTAGAAGTCATCTTACTGTAATGTCCGAATAGAAAGAAGAAATTTTAAGGATAAGTATACTCTATTATTTCTACTAATGTTGTATGACCTTGGTGTCTATTGTATTTTATTTTTTAAAAAAACATTTATGTGTATGAGTACTATGACCTAAGTTGATGACTTGGGATAATTTGCATAGATAATAACATAAAGTTCCTTGGTTGACAAACTATAATTCCTTCTAAGGTGGTAATCACATTTATTTGATGAAAATGAAAGTTGTTAAGTCAATATCCTCTTATGGTTGGCTTAAGTTGCTCTGAATTGGGTTCACCCTATGTGGGGGATTGTGATGGAGTAGAATAGTTGTTGATATTTTCTACCTTATCCTTGTATTTTTTTGCTTGAGCTTCAATCTAATGAATTCTTAGTAAGTTTTTTCAAGATAAAAGACTTGCATTAAAGCATGAATTTCATGAACTCGACATGTTTGGTATGTCTTGATTGACACTATATTAAGAATATTTTGAAGGATATAAAGTACTTGAAAATGAATATTTGTAAAATTCATGGTTTTCTCATGTTTATTTACATCTTGATATGCTAGTTTTGAAATTTACTTTATGAGGTAAGATAAGAAAGATGGTTGTAGTTACTTATGAGGTGTAATGTTTAGCGTTATAATGAATAATTAAGTCTCTTTAAAAATAAGATATGTTGAGAATCTTGAAAACTTTGTGACTTTTATGATTTGGAAAGCATGAGTGCAGGTTCAACCTTACAAAGTTAAAGCATGTTAATCTAAGTGTTCATGTGTGTGCCTATGATTTGTGTTATTTTTCAAAAATGATGCTTACTCTGAAGGCTATTGCTATGTTTGAAATTGAAATTTTGTGAAATCACTTCCTATTTATTGTGATGTGCTTGGTGTGACCTACCATTTAGACTTAACTAGGGAGAAAACATGAGTATGCTTTGGTTTAAAGGTTTAGAATTTCCCTTTTTAAAAATGAATCGACCTTGTGCCTTGTTTGGGTGTGATATCATGATACATGTAAGTGTTTTGAGGATAAGGACATTACTCCATGTACACAACTAAGCATAGTATTGTTGAGTATGACCCTTATGACATAAGTCCTAACTTATACGAATCCCTACTTGATTTTCTTAACTCAAGTCTATGTGCATTGAGGTATGAGTGCTTATTAGATTCTTGAGTGTTTTTGAAATCTGCCTATAAGTTATCGTACATTAATAGCTAGTAATGAAATGAGGGGCAATGAACATGTTATGATATAGGAGAATGATGTTCCTCCTATGAACATGAAGAGTGCCTAAGTGGTTGATTTTATGAGAATGAGCGAATGAAAGTGTCACTTGCCTGTGCTAATTGGTTTGAAGTTGAGTTTCTTGTACGTTTGGTGCATTGACTTCTATATAATGAGTTAATGAATTATATGAACTGCTCTTTCATACATTGAAGTCCTTGTTGTGATTATGTTTTCAAGTGGCAATTTAGGACGAATATTCGCAAGTGCTGGATATTGTAAGACCCCCAAAATGAGTTAGGGTGTCTAGAGCCTAACATGTTTTGACTAAGGGTATAAGGTCCTCAAATATTTCATAATATAGTATTGAGGCAGTGTGTAAAGTTTGAGGTCATTTGGAAGTCAAACATCAAGGGAAGACCATGACATTTGACGACAAGTCCAAAAAGGGGACTTAGATTCTTTTTATGTATTTTGAGTGTATCATGAGCTTATAAAGTCCTAAAATGAGTTATAATGATATTTATAGTCAGTATATGGAGTTTCATGAAGTGTGGAGGTCAAACATCCAAGAATGTCTAAGACATTCAAAAGTTAGCCCTTGAGATGTTCGTGAATGTTTTGAGTGTGCCTTGCATGATTCGATTTTTTTTACGTGTGAATTTGGGTTAAACTTGCATAGAAGGTCTTCAACATGTTAAGGTGTATATTCACGTTGGAAACATCCGGTTACGACATTGCAAGGGCCCCGCCAAAGGGCCTACAAGAAAAACCCAAAGGCTTTCTAAACAATGCCTTGGTAATGTCTATTGACTGAACAAAATGACGCGCAGTTTATGGACGAACGGACAGTCAATAAAGGTGTCATAGATGGACACTTAGTCTGGGCAAGGCTCAACCGAAGAACAGCCCAGTTATGAAATGATGAAAGCCACAAACGGTCAGTCGATGGACTAAAGAATGGTTCTACATTGGCTATGTTGAACAACATAGAATGGTTGGCATAGGATACGGCATATTTATTCAAGTCTTACAACATTTTTGAAGTGAGGTATAGTCTTATGCACCTATATTAACTCTACTTCACATATCACATTATAGAACCTCATCATAGGCAGCACATATACATAAAGTTACCATGATCATTTTTACATGTTCATAACATTAGCCATATAACATAGATCCTAGATAGAATAGAAAACTAGACATAGTATAATTGCATTCAATGTCATATTGACATCACACACACACACACACACATATATATACATACATATATATATATATATATATATATATATATATATATATATATATATATATATATATATATATATATATATATATATATATATATATATATATATATTGGAAATAGGTAAATACCTCTACCATAAGTGAACCATACCACATAATTACATACAAGGCTTCATCAACTAAAATAATATACGAATGCAGAGAAGTAGAAGAGTCGAGCAATTTTTAACAATCCTTCAACCTTTGGTCATAATAGAATATTACTACTTTTATTCAACGATTCAAGTATATATATAAATATTTTTGAAATAAGTCAAACACGCCACCATAAGTGTACCATACCACATAATTACGTAAAAGGCTTTATCAACTAAATTAATATAGGAAAGTACAGAAGTAGAAGAGTAGACCAATTCTTACCAATCCTTCAGCCTTTTGTCATCATAGACCGTTACTACTTTTATTCAACAATTCAAGTATAGTACATTAGCTAAAGTTATACTAACATAATCAAAATCATGCAATAATCACGACAATATTGAGACTGTATTATGTGTACTACATCATCAATTCATTGAATGTGAAGGGTAGTTGACCTCTTACCAAATCTTCCACAGTTTGATTATAAATTTTTCTTACTCACAATTACTAAATAATACCCATAAAAGGAATTAGTTAAAAAGGCTATACCTTAAACTACACCCTACTACAATTGCCAAGGAATCGATATTACAACGAGCATCCTAGAAATTACAATAGAGGGGAATTAGAGATCAAGTTTTAAAGCATCAATCCACATTTAATGGCTACACATAATTCATCATTATAATATATTATAGGCAGCAGATAAAGTACAATAACCCTATACTAGATCATGACCTAATTACCATGGAGTCTAGATACATAGAACTACATTAGCAACTTATTGAAGATAGGACCACATGAATCACTATTATCTAATCACGAAGCCTTCATCCACATTGGATATATTACTTATTATTCATAATTTCTATACGTGATAGGCAGCAGTAAACAATAAATTTAGCATAATTGAATTCCACTTTTATACCTTATAAAGGCAATGTTATAGTGAACACATACTAAGCTAGCTTTGTTCAAATCTTAAAAAATTCATTTTCATAAAATATCATCAACAAGTCAGCATCAATACACATATTATTCAGTAGATTTAAGCAATTTAATGTAATAGAATTACAATTCAATCAATAAAAAGTAATGATCACAATGCCCATGCAAGGGCTAAATAGAGTTTGGGACGGGTGATATACCGTGGTTTCACGGTATAATTAATACTTTTTTCTTAAGTTTAGTGTGTCCGAAAGCCTTTTTGTGCTAATTTTGATATAAGTTTTTCTTTGTTTTGCAGGAAATCTGTCTAAAGCTGCATGCAGAGATTTTGAGCGAAAAATGCAGAAGTGACCACCTACGGAGCTTATGACGGTCCGTCGTGCTTGTGACGGTCCGTAGGTGGCAGCGTAGAGAAGGTGCTGAAGGAAGATGGGGAAGTCTGACCAAGTTTGGGATTACGAAGCTTGTGACGGTCCGTCATGGCCATGATGGTCCGTCCTGCAGGTCCGTCGTGAAGATCAGAGAAGTGATCCCACTACCCAGATTTCAAGAGTTGAAGTATTTTGAAACGAAGACCCTCGACGGACCGTCGTGCCTATGACGGTCCGTCACACTTGCCGTCGAGGGGAATGAAGAAAGCAGCAGAAGAATTGCACCCAGTATGGGGCGACGGAGCCCACGACGGTCCGTCATGACCACGACGGTCCGTCGCGTGGTCCGTCGACCCAGCCGCGTTTTGGCATATTTCCAGTAATTAGAATCCTTGTTTAATTAGGTTTTTATTTTTTATAAATAGTTCGAAAAACCTCGTTTTTGAGGTTAGACTCTTGGAGATTAAACATCATATTATTAGATTTTGTGTTTTGAGTGTTTGATTGTTGGAGATTCTTACAGGTAACTTTTGGTGATTAATCAAGCAAATTTTCGGACTTTATTCTTTCTCATTAAAGTAAGTACATGAATTCTTCTTTAATATATTTGAATATTGTGTTTATGGCTATGAGTAATTAAACTCCATAAATAGGGTTGTGGGAACCATAGGCAAATAATGAGATAAACCCTAGCTAAAATAACAATTCTAGAATAGTGTCTTGCATGTATTAATAATTCTTTCGCTTAGAAGTCTTTTTAATGGATGATCAACGTTAGAACTCGCCTTAATGCTACTTGCCGGACCAAGGAGGTAGATAATAGGAAAAGAATTATTAACATAGATTTAGTGTATACTATCTAATAGGCTAGTATTGATTGGTACGAGGTAATAACTGAGTCAAATATCGAATATGATGCTTAATATGAGGTAAGGATAAGGGTTAGGAAAGCAACACACGTAGCCGGACCAAGGTGCGGAGTGAGATTTTCTAGATGCCGGACCAAGGATTTAGAAATACATAACTTATCACTTTGCATGCAAGATACTAGGAAAGAATTGTTATAGTTAGAATTATCAAGTTATGAACCTGTGGGGAACACGTAAACCCTAGTTACTTTGATTAATTGATTAAAACCCAAAATTAAAAGCTGTTAAGTGTCTCTGTCAAGTTCGTTAGTTATTTTTACTTATTAGGAAATACAAACCCCCCTTTATGCTTTTACTTTTTAAGGAAGTCATCAACCGAACAATAGTAATAACAAGTTGGAGTTAAGTCTAGACTATTTTCCTCGTGGGAACGATCCCAACCTCACTAGTTGGGTTATTTACTTGACGCGACCGCTTTACTTCTCATTTGAGAAGTAAGTTTGAGCGTATCAAATATTGGCGCCGCTGCCGGGGACAATAGCTTTTAGATTAACTTGAACTTCTTACTATAGTTTAGTTGATATTTTCTTGATTTTACTTTGTTTTATTGTTTTTGATTTCTTTTCAGAACTATCCTCCTTGTATGCCAAATACACGGAGAGGAAGAGAACCGTTGTTTCCCTACGATCACGAGCTAGAGCGTACACTGCGAAACATGAATCGTAATTTGGGAATCAATGATGAGGACCCAAACCAGAACATCCCAGCTCCGGCTGATGTTCATGGTCAGATGTTACCCGATGCTCCGGGTGAACATCAACAGAGGGGACAGAATCCCACTCCACGGCCCCAAGCATACTACAGAGGCTATGATAACATAGCAGATTCGGATGGGCCAATGGTTTGGCCTCCTCTACCCACAGGCCACACTGCCAGAGGTTTGTTTTCAGGGCTACCTTCTGAGGATCCACATGCCCATATAGCTAAGGTAAGGGCAGTGTGTAAGAGTTGTGTGGGGAGGCCTGATTTGGATCTAGATGTAATAGGTCTCAGAGTGTTTCCTCTCTCACTGACGGGAGAGGCTGCTATGTGGTTTACTGAGCTCCCATACAACTCCATCTTTACTTGGAACCAACTATGGGATGTCTTCTTAGCACGCTACTATCCGGTCTCCAAGAAATTAAACCACAAAGACAGGGTGAATAACTTTGTGGCACTACCAGGAGAGTCAGTTAGTAGTTCTTGGGATAGATTCACCTCATTCTTGAGAAGTGTTCCAAATCACCGTATTGATGATGAGTCACTAAAGGAATACTTCTATCGGGGACAGGATGATAACAATAAAGCAGTGTTGGACACTATAGTAGGTGGATCTTATGGAGAATGCCCTTATCTTTGAGATTCTTTGAGAAATTAGAGAAAATCTCCCGTAACAACAAAGCTTGGAGTACTAGGAAGTCCGATACAGGGAGAAACACCTTCGCAGTGCAGTCCACTCACAACCCAGCCACAGATGATATTCGTGAGGAAATGGCTCAGATGAGAACTGAGCTTGGAATGGTACTAAAACATGTCACTGGGGTGCAGAAAAGGTTAATGCAGTCAACTACTTGGCTAAACCACCACCTCCAATCAATGAGTGTTATTATGAAGAGGATTCCTATGCAGTAAATGAACAGATGAGGGGTTTCTGACCAAGTGCCCAAGGCTCTAATCAGGAAAATTGGCGCCAAGGTCAAGGGAACCAAGGTCGGAACTATGGTAACTACAATCGTGAGGGTCATTATGTCCGAGATGGAAACTACAATCGCGACAACAACTTCAACAGGGGTAGCTATGGTAACAGAAACGACAGGAATGGACCCTATGTTCCTCCTCAAAATCGTGAAGCTACTCCTAGGGATGGTGGAGGTAGTATGTCGCGAGTTGAGGATATGTTGCATAAGATGATGAGGAGGTTCGATGCTAGTGATGAGCACAATAAAGAGTTGAGGAATGATTTAGCGGGTATTGGGCAAAAAGTTGATACACATGCAATATCGATTAAGCAACTTGAGTTACAATTGGCCCAATTATCTTCAACTATGAACACACGGCAACCAGGCACTCTTCCTAGCAACACTGTCCAAAATCCGAAAAATGATGGACATTGTATGGCAATTACTACTCGCGGTGGCAAGCAAACCATTGACCCACCTAGGCCATCTAATGAGAATGAGGTGACAAAAGATACTGATAAAGTGGTAAATGATGATGCTAATTTAAAGGATAACAGTGCAGAAGATGCTGAAGTGCCTAAAAAGGTAACTCCCATGCCTAGGCCACCACCCCCATTTCCTCAAAGATTAGTGAAAAAGACTGAAGATGGCAAATATCGGCGTTTCATAACAATGCTGAAGCAGCTTTCTATCAATGTCCCTTTGGTAGAAGCTTTATAACGTATGCCCGGTTATGCCAAGTTTATGAAAGATTTGGTCACAAAGAAAAGATCGGTCACTTTTGAGCATGATGATGGACTGCAACATTGTAAATCTATTGCTACAAGATCCCTCGTACAAAAGAAAGAAGATCCGGGTGCGTTCACTATTCCTTGTACAATCGGGCTATTACATTTTGCGAAAGCATTATATGATCTGGGGGCAAGCATAAATCTCATGCCCCTCTCGATTTACAAGAAGTAGGGTTTGGGTGACCCAAAGCCCATCTGCGATCTGACTCTTGATGGCTGATCGAACAGTAAAACGGCCCATAGGGATACTTCATGATGTGCTAGTAAAAGTGGAGTCATTCATCTTTCCGGCCGATTTTGTTATTCTTGATTGTGAGGTTGATTTTGAAGTGCCTATTATCCTTGGAAGGCCATTCCTAGCTACGGGAAAAGCCTTAGTAGACATGGAAAAGGGGCAAATGAAATTTCGGTTGAACAGTGAGGAAGTGACCTTTAATATTTTTAGGTCCATGAGGCAGAGTGGTGAGCTCCAATCGGCATCTGCTATATCCTACAACATGGGTGAGACATTTGAGACACAAATAGAAGAACGTCTAGGTGTCGAAGCATTAGCGGCAGTGATAATGAAATTTAATAGCGATTGCATTGAAGATTATGAGTCATCAGTCGCAGCTCTTGACCGAGGTGATGTTCTGTTTAAACCGAAGAAATTTGATCTTGATATGAAGAATCGCGAGTCCCCACCCGCGAAACCATCTATAGAGAAAGCTCCAAAAGTTGAATTAAAAGCTCTTCCACCTCATTTTAGGTATGAATTCTTAGGAAATGGTGATACTTTGCCGGTAATCATTGCATCAGACCTGGATGAACAACAGGTTCAGAGTTTGGTGAAGGTACTGAAAAGGTTCAAAAGAGCTATTGGGTGGACCATTGCGGACATTATTGGGATCCCTCCTGGTATTTGTTCTCATAAAATCCAACTCATGCCTGATCATAAGCCGAGTATTGAGCACAAGAGACGCTTGAATCCTCCTATGCAAGAGGTTGTGAAGAAGGAAATTATCAAGTGGTTGGATCTTTGGAGTAATCTATCCAATCGCCGATAGTAGTTGGGTATGCCCGGTTCGGTGTGTACCTAAGAAAGGGGGAATGACTGTGGTCCCCAACGAAAAGAATGAACTTGTTCCAATGAGACCGGTTACTGGATGGAGGGTGTGTATGGATTACCGTAAACTTAACTCATGGACTGAAAAAGACCATTTTCCCATGCCCTTCATGGATCAGATGTTGGATAGACTTGCCGGAAAAGGGTGGTATTGTTTTCTTGATGGGTATTCGGGGTATAATCAGATTTCTATTGCACCAGAAGATCAAGAGAAAACCACTTTCACTTGTCCATATGGGACTTTTGCGTTCAGAAGAATGTCGTTTGGGTTGTGCAATGCACCCGCAACCTTTCAGAGGTGCATGATGTCAATATTTTCTGACATGGTGGAGGATACTATAGAGGTTTTTATGGATGATTTCTCTGTGGTTGGTGATTCATTCGAGCGGTGTTTGACCAATTTATCTGAGGTTCTTAAGAGATGTGAAGACTGCAATTTGGTACTAAACTGGGAAAAGTGTCATTTCATGGTGAAAGAGGGTATTGTGTTGGGTCATCGCATTTCAGAAAAAGGGCATAGAGGTTGATCGATCTAAAGTAGAGGTAATAGAGAGACTTCCCCCGCCGATCTCAGTGAAAGGTGTGAGAAGCTTTCTTGGGCATGCAGGTTTTTATCGGAGATTCATCAAAGACTTTTCAAAGATTGCACACCCATTGTGCAAATTGCTGGGGAAAGAATGTAAATTTTGTTTTGATGAATCCTGTCTTAAAGCATTCGGTGAGCTAAAAGAAAAGTTAGTGTCTGCACCTATCATTATTTCTCCGGATTGGAACAGTCCATTTGAGGTAATGTGCGATGCAAGTGGGGTGGCTCTTTGTGTAGTATTGGGACAGAGAAGAAACAAAGTCCTTCACCCAATTTACTATGCTAGTAAAGCCCTAAATGAAGCTCAGAAGAACTACACAGTGACTGAACAAGAACTCCTCGCAGTAGTCTTTGCTTTTGAGAAACTTCGCTCCTATTTGCTAGGTACTAGAGTTATAGTGCATACTGACCATTCAGCATTGATATATTTGATGGCGAAAAAGGATGCGAAGCCAAGGCTGATTCGTTGAGTATTACTGCTGCAAGAATTTGACTTTGAAGTGCTGGATAGAAAAGGGACTGAAAATCAAGTTGCAGATCATTTGTCTTGTCTAGAGGATGAAGCTATGAGAGAGTTAGGGGATAAGACTGACATTGATGATACTTTCCCCGATGAACATGTCTTGGCTGCTTCACAAGACTTGATTCCATGGTTCGCAGATTTTGCGAACTATCTGGCGAGTGATATTGTTCCATCAGACTTGTCCTTTCATCAAAGGAAAAAGTTTATGTACGATGTGAAGAAGTTCTTTTGGGATGAACCATACTTGTATAGGAGTTGTGCCGACGGGCTTATTCGGTGTTGTGTGCCAGAATGTGAAATGTTGAGTGTATTGGAGGCATGCCATTCTTCACCTGTTGGCGGACATCACAGTGGTATCCGAACCGCTCACAAGATATTGCAATGTGGTTACTATTGGCCAACTCTTCATCAAGATGCTCATGGGTTTGCCAAATCATGTGACAAATGTCAACGAGATGGTGGTATATCAAGAAAGCAAGAGCTCCCTCTAAACCCCATTCTTGTGATTGAGTTATTTGATGTGTGGGGTATTGACTTTATGGGCCCTTTCGTGAGTTCTCATGGGATGAAGTACATTCTTGTAGCAGTTGATTATGTATCTAAATGGGTCTAAGCCATAGCTCTCGCAAACAATGAAGGGAAGAGTGTCACTGCATTCTTGAAAAAGAATATATTCTCCCGTTTTGGCACTCCAAGGGCTATTATTAGTGATGGGGGCTCCCACTTCTGCAACAGATTGTTCAAGGGGTTATTGGAGAAATACAGTGTTTGCCATAATGTGGCCACTCCTTACCACCCTCAAACTAGTGGGCAAGTTGAGGTATCGAATCGGGAGATCAAACAGATATTGTCCAAAACAGTGAATGCTAGTAGAACAGATTGGTCAAGGAGGCTTGATGATGCTCTTTGGGCCTACCGGACAGCTAATAAGACTCCCATAGGTATGTCTCCATACCAACTTGTTTATGGGAAAGCTTGTCATCTTCCGGTTGAGTTAGAGCATAAAGCCATGTGGGCTATGAAGAAGTTAAAATTGGATTGGAGCGAAGCTGCAGAGCAACGGTTAAATGGGTTGAATGAACTTGATGAATTTCGCTTGAAAGACTATGAAAGCTCAGCCCTATATAAAGAAAAGATGAAGAAGTATCATGACAACAAAATTGAAAAACGAGAGTTTATGGTCGGGGATTTAGTGCTTCTTTTCAATTCCAGATTGCGCTTGTTTCCAGGCAAACTCAAGTCCAAATGGACTGGTCCTTACACGGTTACCCAACTATTCCCTCATGGAGCAGTTGAGTTGGAAACTAAGGAGTGTGTGCGGTTCAAGGTGAATGGACAGCGCATAAAAATCTATCTCGGGCATGCTGAATCGGCGAATGAAGTGATCGAGGCAAACCATCTTGATGAAGTCTGAGTAATCAAGTGGCCCCAGTCGTGCCGCGACAGTAAATCAGGCGCTTGTTGGGAGGAAACCCAATACTTATCGTCTTTTTAATAATGGTAGCATTTTTTTCTATAAATGGGTTTTAAATTTGCAGGCACATCACCAGGAAATTCTGCAGAAAACTACTCCGCAGTAGCCACTGACGGATACAACGACGGACCGTTGCGAATGCAACGGACCGTCGTATGCATCCGTCACACCAGGTATGTATTTCTGTCATTTTTGAAATTAGGGCACACACGACGGAACCTACGACGGGGCGTGGCACTTGCGACGGACCGTCGTCGGGGAACCGTCGCGTGTTTAATGAAATCTACCCGACCCGACCCGGCTGGACCCTTTTCAAAATCTGACCGTTTATACTCCCCACCCCTCCATATTCCCCCCATTACTTCCTTATTCCTCTCATTTCCCCTCTCTTTTCAACTTCCACATTTCCCCCACTGATCATTGCCCCCAAAATCCTCCTAAGCCTTATAATTATCATCTACTTGTCAGTGCTGCAGCTGTCGGTGTCTACCTTGCAAACTGAATCATTCTCCGTTTGTTTTCTTCTTCATTTTCAAGGTATGTGTCTCTAAATTTATACTCATTTATCTTGTATTTTTGTTTATTAGTTAGTATTAGATTCGTTCTTAGTCATATCTTGTTTTCCTCTATATGATTATGTCTAAACCTAGGCTCCAAATGTTTGAATTTGCCATGTTAACAACCCTAGACATAGGTGATTTCACATGAATATTTTCCTAGGTAGTTGGGATAGACACATATAGGTCCACAACACTACACAACCATGTTGGTTTATCGGGGATGCGTGGGGCACCCCCAGTTCTAACACTGCTACTCAGAACGAGACCCCGATGACGGCCCGTCGCACACACGACGGACCGTCGTACGCTCCGTTGCACAAGCCCTAGCACCCCTGCCCAACGACGCATGTGACGGATCGTTGTCTTTACGACGGTCCGTCCTGCACGACCGTCATGGTTGTCAGAGACCCTGTTTCTAAGGGTCTCTCAAAATTTTCCAAGTGTCCTACGACGGACTCTTACGATGGACCGTCGTCCCAACAACGGTCCGTCCTGCTTGACCGTCATGATGGTCAGAGACCACTCTTTCAGGGTTCTTTCTATATCCTTTGACCAAGTACAACACGACGGACCTCATGACGGTCCGTCGTATCCACGACGAGCCGTCATCGGCGATCTGTGATCTGATTTCACTATCACTAACACACTATTTGAAATGTTTTATGTTGTATGGGCTTGCTTGTCTTGTTTGACATTACTCGTACTAATAGAGACCCTTTGCAGGTACTATCTACTAAGGCACCCAAGCAAGACCGAGCTTACGCACGCGAACGATCCAAGTCTGTTGCCCCGTCTGCATGCTTGATCATCAGGTCTGATGATGAGAGGGACTCGAATATGTGCCCCAGGCACTTCCGCACCTTCCGTGCTGCACGTGCCCTAGAGCCACACCCAAGACGGTGGCGTCCGGCGTGATCACCGCCTCCCGATCGATGAGGAGCGACATCGACCGCACACCCTCCGGGTCGCCACAAACGAGGAAGGAGCGTCGGCTCCTTAGGAGTATCCTGGTCCGAGGAAGCTTCAGGATCTGGCCGAGGTTCCCGCACCCGCCGTTGCCGCAAATGGCCTCGCCTCGATGAGGGTGACAGTTCAGACTCCACATCCGGTGCACCAGCCAAGGACCCCACCCCAGCCTCTGACCAGCCAAACCGGTGGTGCGTCGAAGGCCAGTTTCAAGTTTACTCCGATGCAAAATTCCTTACTGATAAAGGGGTAATGACTCGGACACTCACCTTGGAGCGGCGGGTACTTACAGGGAGTCTCCCATCGATGCTGGAGATCCACAACATATTCACCAGGCATCGCTTAGAGTGGACAGCCCGTCCGTTGGGACGTCTGGCGAGGAGATGGTCCGAGAGTTCTACGGCGCCCCACGTAGCGACTCTTCGATCACAGATCTACAGCGGGCTGCTCCTCGCTAAACAGCCCCATTGAGCGAGTTCTAGTCCGGGCGTGCGGTTGACATTTCCACGCCCGCCATCCGCCGGTTCCTATACGGCGAGTGCAGATGCTACTCGGACCCCATCATCGCCGAGTTTGACTATCACCGGCGCAAAGAAGGATGGATGCATCGCGGAGCCAAAGATCGAGGAGACCACCAAGCGGTGGATGGCCACTGCACTTATCGATCGGCGGAGAGGGTGCCGATTGGGTCACCGAGCGAAGGGGCCATCAAGAAGGACAACCTCACGTTAAATCGCCAAAGTTCTTGTGGTCGCTCGCTCGCCACCGCCTTTCCCACACCGCCGATAACATAGTCACCTGGGATCGGCGATCTTGATGGCGGCGATGATAGCCGGCCGAGGTGGACTATGCATGGCTTCTCCAGCGATCATGCACGAGGGCATTCAAGGTCACTACCACCTACCCCTTTCCGTGCATGATCTTTGCCCTTTGCAGGTCTACAGGTGTGCCCATATGGCACATAGATCAGTTGAGGACCCCGCCGGGTACCGTTGACGTCGGCCTCATCAGAGACGAGGCCAATGAGTTGGCTCCACGTCGAGGGCCCCGTCCAGAGCTGCCCCCTCTTGCTGATGATTTTGTGGATTCGGTAGCCCAGGCCCGCCCAGCTACACAGGCATCCACAGACACTACCCCGGTCGAGTCTATCCCGGGTAGTAGCACAGCCCCTCTACCGACACCGGCCCTGCTTGCTCGAGTCCAAAAATTGGAGGCACAAATGGCCACTCTTCTGCATCATATCCAGCCGTGGATGCAGAAGTCTATTGCTGAGTCTGAAGCGCGTATGGAGAGGCAGATGCAGCGGAAGATTGTTGAGGTTCACCAGCGCCTTGATGCCTTAGAATTGAGAGTATTAGCTCGACCAGCCCCTCCGTAGATGTGTCGACTCTTCAGGCTGCAGTCTCCAGTCTTCGTGCAGACATAGACACGATCCTAGCGGCAAGAGTGCCGGAGTCTGTCGATCCTGGTGAGGATACTGTATTGGCGGCCCTGTTTCCTACTCCAGACATTCCCCCACCCTCCCCTCGAGAGAGTGCCAAGAGGCGTACGGGTCGATCAGAGGATGAGGCGCGAGCAAGGAAGAAGGAGCGCCGAGAGATGGAGGCCGCGAGGAGAGCCTCACTTGCTGAGGCGGAGGCACACCGGATCCGAGCATCATAGATAGCGGCTGGGGCGTCTAGGTCCCGCACTGTAGAGACCGCAGGAGGCGCTGAGGGTGCGGTTGTTGCTGAGGACACCACTGAGAGTGTCCAGATTGCTGAGGACACCACCGAGGGTGTCCAGATTGCAGAGGCTGTGGGTTCCGGGAAACCGGACCCACCAGCTTGCTGATCGACGGTGCTATGCGCCACAGGTTTGCTTCACCTACCCCTCTAATCTTTAGATTTTTTTTTTATGCATTGGGGACAATTGCATGCTTTTTGTTGGGGGTGGGGTAAATGGAAAGTGAGTGTTAGGGTGAAGTCTGAGTAGCCAAACTCACTATCCTCTTTTGGGGTTTTCTTGCCTGTGTTCTTTTTCCCCAAAAGACTGATTATTTTTTCTATTGAACCGGCACGTTATATCTTTTGTACATAGTTTAACTTTGAAGCATGATGACTAAAATGATATCCCGATAAAACTGGAAAATGTTGCATGACTCGGCATAGTAACTGATAATTGTGTGGCTCTAAACATGAAATAGAGTTACACCATTGCACTACCCTAAATCTTCAAGTCAAACTAGGTGTCTGATAATCCGGTATAGTGATGAGATGTCAAGTGAGTGTGAGGAAAGTTGAATAGTCCACTACTGATACTGAGCTAGAACTTGCCTGGTTAGTCCTGCTAAAAGTAAGCTGTAACATACAATTAGGAAAGGATCATAGGCCCTTATTCAATATAGCCCATTTCTAGCCTGAATCAAAGAAACCAAATGAAAGTTATCCTTCGTTGATCCAAATAATTTGAGCTTAAAATTAGACGTTTCTTTTTCACCCCAACTGATCTTTTCTGGAAACAATATGTTGGCCCGGGTCCCTCCTTGGACATGTGCACCTCAGCTTATGCCAAAAGCATAAGTTGAGGGTGGCTATTGTATAAACAACCTTCGTTATGGCCCTGAACCGATTTTGGGTATTGTGTACCTTGACTCATGGCAAAGCCATGAGTTGAGGGTGGCTGTTTTGAGGAATGCTCTGGAAAGTGGGGTTGAAAGAACAAAGAGAGAGAAAGAACAAAAGTAAAGTGACTCAAGAACTCGTTGAAAGAAAAAAAAAAGAAATATTCAAGAATTACAAACAAGAAAAGAAAAGAGTCACTTACACAAATTAAGAAAGAAGGGAAAGCTTGACAAGGTGAAAGAATAGGAGAAATCAAGAGATAAAGTGATATAGAGTGGAAGGTTTAGCCGATATGTCAAGGAGGGCAAAAGTCACTAAAGTATACCCAAATATACCCTACGACTCACGAGCCTACGTTACAAGCTAAAAAAGTCCTATCGTGATCCTAAGGGTTGTATAGCGAACTTAAGGCAGTGAAAATAAGGGCAAGCTTATGGCAATAGGTATGAATGAGTGTGACTTTGTTCTGAGAGCAAGTGTTGAAATGTAATCCTTATACTCAAACTGAAATCATTGTGTGAAAAATGAGGATTTTGTTCTAAAGTGAGGACACTAGTTGCAATACCGGAATTGTTAGCACCTCGGTGAGAGATTGAAGAGGATAGGTGTTAGTGCATGGTGAGTCTGTGTCATGTTCGAATCCCACAAAATTCAAGCCTAATAGTGATAGCATGCATAGATTTGATGGGATTAATCGGGATTGATAGCCAAATGATTGCAAATGATAAAACATGAATACTATTGTACAAAGATTGTATAGTGAGTCATAGTGCGTCGCTTGAGGACAAACAACGAATTTAAGTTGAGGGTGTTGATATACCGTGGTTTCACGGTATAATTAATACTTTTTCCTTAAGTTTAGTGTGTCCGAAAGCCTTTTTGTGCTAATTTTGATATAAGTTTTTCTTTGTTTTGCATGAAATCTGTCTAAAGCTGAATGCGGAGATTTTGAGCGAAAAATGCAGAAGTGACCACCTACGGAGCTTATGACGGTCCGTCGTGCTTGTGACGGTCCGTAGGTGGCAGCGTAGAGAAGCTGCTGAAGGAAGATGGGGAAGTCTGACCAAGTGTGGGATTACGAAGCTTGTGACGGTCCGTCATGGCCATGACGGTCCGTCCTGCAGGTCCGTCGTGAAGAGCAGAGAAGTGATCCCAGTACCCAGATTTCAAGAGTTGAAGTATTTTGAAACGAAGACCCTCGACGGACCGTCGTTCCTATGACGGTCCGTCACACTTGCCGTCGAGGGAAATGAAGAAAGCAGCAGAAGAATTGCACCCAGTATGGGGCGACGGAGCCCACGATGGTCCGTCATGACCACGACGGTCCGTCGCGTGGTCCGTCGACCCAGCCGCATTTTGGCAGATTTCCAGTAATTAGAATCCTTGTTTAATTAGGTTTTTATTTTTTATAAATAGTTCGAAAAACCTCGTTTTTGAGGTTAGAATCTTGGAGATTAAACATCATATTATTAGATTTTGTGTTTTGAGTGTTTGATTGTTGGAGATTCTTACAAGTAACTTTTGGTGATTAATCAAGCAAATTTTCGGACTTTATTCTTTCTCATTAAAGTAAGTACATGAATTCTTCTTTAATATATTTGAATATTGTGTTTATGGTTATGAGTAACTAAACTCCAAAACTAGGGTTGTGGGAACCATAGGCAAATAATGAGATAAACCCTAGCTAAAATAACAATTCTAGAATAGTGTCTTGCATGTATTAATAATTCTTTTGCTTAGAAGTCTTTTTAACGGATGATCAACGTTAGAACTCGCCTTAATGCTACTTGCCGGACCAAGGAGGTAGATAATAGGAAAAAAATTATTAACATAGATTTAGTGTATACTATCTAATAGGCTAGTATTGATTGGTACGGGGTAATAACTGAGTCAAATATCGAATATGATGCTTAATATGAGGTAAGGATAAGGGTTAGGAAAGCAACACACGTAGCCGGACCAAGGTGCGGAGTGAGATTTTCTAGATGCCGGACCAAGGATTTAGAAATACATAACTTATCCCTTTGCATGCAAGATACTAGGAAAGAATTGTTATAGTTAGAATTATCAAGTCATGAACCTGTGGGGAACACGTAAACCCTAGTTACTTTGATTAATTGATTAAAACCCAAAATTAAAAGCTGTTAAGAGTCTCTGTCAAGTTCGTTCGTTATTTTTACTTATTAGGAAATACAAACCCCCCTTTATGCTTTTACTTTTTAAGGAAGTCATCAACCGAACAATAGTAATAACAAGTTGGAGTTAAGTCTAGACTATTTTCCTCGTGGGAACGATCACAACCTCACTAGTTGGGTTATTTTCTTGACGCGACCACTTTACTTCTCGTTTGAGAAGTAAGTTTAAGCGTATCAACGGGACATGGGTTCTTCATGAAATTGGATTGAAAATTACATTAAAACCAACACATTATCATCAAAACACCATGATTATGCCATTAAAAACGTCTTTAGGTAGAACCCACGGCTACATTGAAGAAGAACATATTTCATCATGAAACTTCTTTGAAAACCTTTAAAAGGACTCTCTAGATGAAAGATTAAAAAGAAGTGACGGATAACCAAACCTTTATCTCTAATAAACCTATAAAACATGACGATAAATCCAAGGAAATCCATGCTCCAAGCTTTTCTTGAGCTTCACTTCAAGGGAAATTTCTAGGGAGAATATTTTTCGAGGGAACGTCAAATTTGTGTGAATAGGATTGGGAATGGGTTGTTCACGTTTTTGATCACTTAAATACAATAAAAATTCACCTAATAAACAAAATAGGGTCTAGTTATCACGTGAGGTTAATTTCCTATTCACCCCTTTAATGAAACAGTGCGCAGGCAGCCTGTTACAACCTGCACCAACGGCCACCATCGGTGCCCAATAGGTCCATGCATAGACTTCAGCTAAAGTGTCGCATTAGCAAAGCTTCATATCTACCAACCCCAACAAGTTGGTTGCAGTAGGCTCCTGGATGGGTCATAGTATTCCCTAATCCTCCAAAAGTATCAAACCTTAGAATCTTGAACCTTTTTGGGAGTTCTAAATTCAGATGAACGCACAAATCCTCTTAGTTTAAACAAGCAACGTCGGGGATGCATTGGAACTCCTTTACTTCTTTCGTGATATCTTACATTAATCCACCTTTGCATATTCCTTTTCCCTAAACTCTCTATCCTTCTCGTTGTAATGATCTATCTTAGAACTGTGCACATCGTGCTTAGTTGGGACGAGGAGCTGGAAAGTAGATCTTTTAGGTAGGGGTGGTCCTACGGAAGGACTTTGGTCATTCTGGGTAGTTTGGTAGTTTTGCGGATACGATTGGGATTAGTATTTTGGTTTTGGTGGTGGTGATGAGTTTGAGGGTGGAATGCATTTTTGTTTTGGTTTTGATTCTGGTTTTGCGGTGGTGGAGCGGTTTGATGGTGGGTATTTTGGGATGAGGTGGTATTTTGGAATGGTTGTTTTGAGGAGGTGGCGAAGACTGGTAAGAGGCGGAGGCATATTTATAATGTTGTGTAGTTAAATCAATGACGAGGGATTTAGCGCAGGAATAGATAGCAAATTCTGAGATGGATCTGTGCCTGCAGAGGGGAAGTCAAGAGAAGGTCTCCCATCAGCAACGTTAGCAAGAAAACCTGGTGAAGGTAGATCCGGTCTCTTTTGTATTTCCACTCTCATTTGTGCAACTAGTTGCCTTAATTGCATAATTAGCTCTTTATGGTCCGTTATGGTGGGTTGTGCCACCACAACGTCAGTGAGACTGATTTCTTCGTTATCATCTCCCATAACTATTTTTCCTTTGTCTTAATCTTTTGTCAAGGAAAGGAGTCTGCAGGCACTTTGGATCTAGTAAAGTAGGGATGATCTGCAAGATTAATCGACATAGATCAGTTTTAAAGTACCTAAGGAAGAAAACATTTCAAAGGAAAATTTGTCAGTTGAAATTCAGAATAAAAAATGCATAATATTACACAGAGAACAGATAAACACACAAGTTTCTTTGGTTGAGGAAATATTTAACCCACGAATAATGATAGAAACTAATTTTTAACAAGAAGGAGTTTGCTTTTTTTTTTGTTTGACACCATCTTACAAAGGACAAATCATGTTGAGCAAAGTTCTTCTTGCAGTTGTTCTTTGACATCCGTTGATCTGGTCTTTATATCTTCTTGTAACATTAGGGGGAAGAATAAATTTTTTGAAAGATAGGTCCGGGACTTGAGAGGATACCTACGTATCTCACAAGGGTTATTAAGTCCGTAGGTAGTTCTGTTATAGAATAAATAATTTTCATTCATTCATTACGATTATATGGAGATTAAGAAATAACAACAAAAATTTCTAAAGACAAACGGGACCCATCTTAGTCGTTCTTCTTCTTGTTGTGGCAACAGTCACGGGGAACAAAGTCGACTCGGATCTTTCTCAGGTTGACAAGAATTTCTACGTCGTAAAAACTAAGGCACCTTGAGAGGTTATGATATGTAGCATTATTATAGGCACAAGGTTTCAAGATTTCTTCCCCCACGGGATCGAGACCTTTTTCATCCTCATGGATAAAACCCCATTTTGAAAAAAATCATTGTGCATTTGCAGCAATGACTTTGTGAACAATGTGAAATAATGACAAATAAAACGAGTATGCTCATTTGACGCCGGTTGGTCATGTGTGAGAAGCTATTATCACCCCACATGTGCGGGATGTTTCCAATGTCGATATGGCGGAATATTATTGCCATAAGATGTATACATTGTTGTATAGTGTGCCCTCGCTTGTTTGGATGGAAAGCACACACCTTTGGAGAGTTTTCATGCTCAAAATCTGAAGTTACTCCCTCATGAGGTTTCCACATAAGATGCTCGTACATAAGAGAGCAGGCCATAATTACTTTCGCTCCCACGCAATGTCTTGGCTCATTAGTCGGAAGAGTGTCCCCCTTGTTCCCCCTTTTAGACGACCCAGGAAAGGAGGCTTGTAGATGATTTCTTCTTGGCTTCATACCATGTTTCCTTATGGTGGGTGTCATAAAGACCACAGCTAGCCTATTACACGCTAATAGAGTATTTCACGCGCACCTTCAGATGTTTGGCGATCATGTAATTGTGTAAAACTTTGTTCTTCTTCCTCATTTCGGCCATTCTTTCACTCACGGTAGTGAACCTCCATTTCCACCATCAATTCCACAGTAAGTGTCGCATTTCTGGACAGCGTATTGATGGTTTCTGAATCTATCTCTGCTTCTCTTGCCTCCCTTTCCTTAATCCTTAGTCGAAGCATATCAAACTTCTTCCTTAAGTACTGTCTCACTATCTCAATGTCTATCTTTTTCTTCATTTTTTATGCCAAATCCTTATCCAGCGTCGCATTTGTAGCCTTGTACACCGCAGTAGCAATTTCGACCATGAATCCTTTTTCTCTAACCCCATGAATTTCTTGCGTTATTTGTTCTATTTTTCTGTCCAAATCCTCTCCATTAAGTTTCATCTTGACACTCTTACCCTTTCCTATAGCGGTGATCTTATATCTCCTGAGACGATAGAGTATTGTTTTAGGGTTTTGTTTTTGATTGAGAAACTTAAGACTCAGAAAATTTTGTCGGACATACTGTATAGTTATTTGTATATATTTTCTGGAAATTTCTGGGAAGGAGTAGTTTAGCAACATCCTCATTCAAAATAACACATCACATAAAAAGCTTTGCACACAAGTACACAAACAAATATTGCGTCCTAAACATGATTTTGACCCTTTCATGTCAACGGTAGGCCTAACCAATTAAAGGGTAGTCCCACGCAGACGATGATAATAAAATTATATCCTGCTCTAATCCTTCGCCAAGTCTGGTCCTTTTGGCGATGCTGACCTCTTTCCACATAGTATATTTGTTTGCCCATAGATGATCTCTGGACAATCGAGCTCTTTCTTGATGATTGAACCCATCCAACGACCAAATTTGTTATTCCATGATGTCATCTAACTCTGTTATGCATTGTTTAGATCTTCGTAGATCTTGTTTCAATTGAGCTATGACTTTGGTGTCTTCTGAATGACGTTGTTGATTCTCTTGTTCATTTATCAAACTTCTCTTGAAGTCAATGGAGTCAGCTTGATTTTTGGCTCCATCATCTGCAATAATGAAAGGATCGTTTTGACAAGGCTCAATAGTTCAAGCGAGACTCTTTTTCAACCATTTATTGTACTCCCTAGAAAATTCATAACGAAGATTGTTTAGTACGGGTTCACCCAACACTCTTCGAGACCTTCAAACCCTACGTATGTCTTCAATTAATGCAACTCGTCGATTCTCGTGGTCAGTTGCAAATTTCCTCATATCTGCAATCTGGGACAACTCTTGTTTCCCTCTTAGTTGCCTTAGGACTCGACCGGGAGCATATGGTCTAGTCCCTCTTAACCCAGCGAATACCAAGTAAGGAACTTTCTCTATTCGAACCACCATATTCTTAGTTAACACCAGGCTTTCTATTGACCACTGTACGTGTTCTTCTCTTAGACCTCAAAGTCTCGGATAAAAAAACTCTCTTGTTCAGTCTTGTTGCAACAATTGTGGTACAACTACCAATCATGACCATGTAGCTCGTCTGACCGCTTTAAAGGATCTGGTTCTTCTGAGTTATGAGTCTTGATCAAACATCGCATCATCCACCAAGGTAGTATTAAATTACACCCTTGAAAGAAGCGTTCACCGCTTTGACATTTGTCTAAAGCCCTATAGTTGTCAGCCAAAATAATACGCGCTAAAGTGTAGTACTTGGTTTATGATTTATAGTCCACTCCATAGAAGATGACATGAGTGACCGTAAACAAACTAGGATTAATGGTGTATTTTGGCCCTTAAGGAAAAACCATCGTTCCAAGTAAGCATATTGCAAAGGCAAGAGGATGTGTGTCCTTCCATTTTTCTTTTGATACGAACTCCTCTTTTGAATTTTTCCTAAGCCCTCACATATCCAAATCCATAATACACATTTCTGAAGGGAATGCTTAGACCGGAAAGCTTATACATCCACTCAACTTTGACTAGTGAACATTTTTATTTGATTTAGGTGAAATACCATATTTTGGAATTTTAAAAGATCTATATCTAGTTGACGTTTTCTCTTGTTGCATATGGCGACACTTTCATAGCCGATAAGGACGTCTTTAATGTTTGGCGTAATTTCCACTTCCCTGAACTGAAATATCATGTTCTCACTATCCCCGAATTTTACCATCCTTCCGATTAGACCGGGCCAGACATTCATTTCTACGAGTGATAAATGATAGCCTATGTGTATCTAAACTATCATTTTGTCATCATTATTCTTGAATCTCCACCATATTTTGAGAAAGGGATTGAGGACTGTAACCATTCTGGTTTTCAAAGGCTCGTGTGTGGGATCCATCCTACCAGCAGAAAAAGATTAGTTAACCCCCACCACCATATACAATAAATTGTTTTTAAAAACACATATACATCCTTCAATTAACACGTAAGTATGGTTGTCTATTTTTTTGCAATTTGGGCCAAACAGATACAAGGTAGGCTTCTAATGGGCCCAACACGCCTTGGGTGTTGGGTCATCCTAGTTCAAATACTCCTAAATTCAAAATTTTGCTCGTCTCTAGGCTAGTTGACTAGGAGTGACTTTTGAAAAGACCGGGAACCCAAACAGACAATTTGGGCTTGAACTCACAACAACCATTGGATGCATGACGAGCCAATAAATTGTCGCTAAACTCCGAAAAAGATGAGTATAAAAATGTCTGGCTACGGTTCCCCAAACCGTACTTTAATATATAATACATACATTAGAAATATGTCATGATATACAATGCGAATTTATAATTTAGACAAATTTATGACATTCAAGCAATTTAATAATAACAAGTAGTCCAAATAATAAAATCATTTTGGTTAGAACTTCATTAGTCACAGTGGAGTCGTCATTTCTTTTTTACGAAAATATGTAGTGAAAGTAAAAATGACTATGTTTCAAAAAATCAATTAATCTTATGATTTAAGGGAAATCAATTTTCCGAATTAACAAAGTTGCCACTTCATTTTTAGCAAAAATAAAGAAAAACTTTTAAATTATTTTTTAAAATATTTAAAAAAACAGATAAAAATCAATTAAAAAGTGTTAGAAATTCAAATGTACATTACTAGAAGGTGTTAGGCCCTCGGAATGCTTGCTAACTCGCGGTTAATCGGTGATTTGACTAAAAATGGGCTTTTGACTTTTAATTTCAAAACCTTAAACACTAAAGAAAGGGGAATTGATTTATTATTTGTTCATTGATTTATTACTATTATTTCCTAATTAATTATTTTAAAGGGAATCCCTAAAGAGGGATCATTCTAAAGGGGAGCAACTTAAATAGGCAAGATCGATTAAAATAAAAGATAAGTAATAAAATATATATAAAATAAATATTTATATTATTATCTAGGAGGGAAATGGCTAAATTTGGAAATTAATCAAATTAAAACCAAAGTAAAATAAGATGTTAGTCACTACGATAATAATAAAAAGAGTAATAAAAGAAATATCAAATTTGGGCCTATCACCCAAATTCATGAACCTGTCCTAATTACTAAAATGTTCAATACTCGACTTTGGGCCTATTTAATCAAAAGTCTGATGCTGGACTATTCTTTAAAGCCTTTGGGCTACCTTTCACTTGCAAATGCCAAGACATACACCAAGTGTATATCTGATGTATACACCATGTATATAACTCGTTTTTGCGCTCCTAAGCCTGTATTTCAGTTCGAATTTCACACCTCTGTATTTCCCAACCTGCTTCACCGTATTTCAAACCTGTGTACTGTATTTCTGACTGTATATCATTGCATAAGATGTGTATATCAGTGTATACATCCTCCTTTTCAGGCATTCTAGGGTATGAAAATTTGAATTCCATCTTTGTTTAACCTCCAGAAACCTCTTCAACCACTTGCTAGAAGCTCACTGAGATATAAATCTTTGGATATTTTTGGCCCGTTAAGGAATGCAATGAGGGAGGGAGTCCGATTTAGACTCCGCGAAGCATCACATTTGAAGAAAGCAAAAGGAAAGAGTTAACATTACTAAATAAAGATTTATCGTTAAGCAATTTGATTAATGGAGAAAGCAATAAGCAAGAATGAATTCATTAAACTTTCAGTCATGCAAATGCATTATTAAGTTGGACAACTACCAACACAAGCAACTAGATGCATACCCAAGGACATTCTTGGAAATAACACTATGAACTCAAGGACAAACCAATTTTAAAGAGGGATAAATATTTGAAAATTTGCAGGAGGAAATTTAATATATGATGGCTGAGACAATGAATCGTGACCAAATTTTCTACTTACAGTAAAATCAAGCACGGGACAATCACCAACAAACATCCGAGGAAATAATATGATTGAAATAATATTTAGAGACTTGTATCATGCTAAAATAAAAGTCAGTTAAGCTTAAGTTACCATCTATGAAAAATATAAGCACTGCTCATATGAATACCAATAGCTAAATAGATTCAAAATTTTGACACCTCAATGGTAATAGAAGATTATCAAAGTTAATAATCATGACTAAGATGAGCACAAGTTTTTGACAAGTTTCATTCATTAAATTAATGTGAACAAACCAAAGCAAACTGGAAACAATATCATGACTTATGACTAGAATTTGAGTCGCAAGCAGACTACGCTTCACACAGAACGAGGTAAGAGCTAAATTAGGACCAAAAAATAGGAAAAGAAATGAAGATTTAATAAACACAAATTTGAGATGCACCTTATTTTATGCCTTCAGAACCTCAAACGAGTCAACTAGTTAACAGTATCAGAAGCCATATTCAATCATTTTTGTAGAAAATTAAACAAAATATGAGATAAAAAAACAAATGAGATCCAAAACACCTCCTATGAATAACTCGTTGAAGCAAGACAGAGAAGTGAAAAATATCACCTTTTCCCGTGCAGCGATCCTTGGACGATGAATAGAAGGCGACCGACTTCACCACGAAAAAAAATCTCACACGATAGTAATCAAAGAAATCAGCAACAAACTTAAAAGTTCTCTGTTCGGAGTTATATTTCGAGTGTATTCTTATTAACCGTTAGAAGCTCTGTCAAAAATTACAAACCAAAGGCAAGTCAAAAAAAATTTCTATCAAATTGTCTCTATTATATTCCTATTTTTTCTCACCCCCTTCAGTAATAAATAAATAAGAGATTAAATACATGGTAAACTAGGTCAAATATTGGGGGGGAGGGGAGGGGGGAGTGAACATGGAGGTAAAAATAGGATTCGAACAAAGACACCTCATTCAAAATTCTAAATCTTTCACCGTATTGAAGTGACCAACTTTTCTGAGTTTTTCACCAATTCCGAAAGAGGAATGGTGAACGAATAGCTTGATGAATCCCATAGTCCTTGACCTTTGACATATCTTAATCCTCGCGATATCTAGGACGATGCAGCAGCGGGAGTAGTAGAAAAAGCTACACAATGTCTAGAGAAGGAGACGCTGGTACTGCTTTCCATCTATCTTCGTTGAGATCGACGTGTATTTGGACGGTTTTCCATTGGCTCGCCCTTGTGTGGGAGGGAGGAGGCGCGTCGGGGGTTTGCGGTAGAGCTCACGCGTCTGCTGTTGTCATTTTCTTTGGGAAGACCTTAGAACGTCTGGGAACACTAGTTTTGGGGTTCTCTTTTGTGAACAACATTGGGTCGGGTCATTTAATTGGGCTGGATAGATTTGGAGAACATTGGCATATTGGGGTGGGTCAAAGTGTTGGGCCAAATTTCAACTCGTTTGGAATTTAAGAAACTCGTGAACTAATTTTTTGTCGGGGAGGGTAAAAATTGGGTTTGTCGGGGAGGGTAAAAATCGGGTGTCAAAAGTTTGATTTAGAGACCTGCATTTTTCCCATTCTGGAAAAATGTCTATGACCATAAACAGAGTCAATGGACGCCTTGTGTATTGGTCCTTGCCCCATCGTCTGCCACCATTGGTAGACACTGCCTCAAGGCAGCTTTTCGCCAAATGGAAGGGTCCTCCTCAAGGACCCTTAGGGTGGTCCTTAAGGAGTCGTATCCGGAAGTTTCGACCCTAAACATATTCTAATACGTGTTAAATTTTTATCAAATTCCAACTCATAAAACCCCGTTAAATAGGCTAAGGCACACTAGCATCTTGGTTGAACTAGTAACTAGACGTCATGGATGTTTTTGGCGTTTTGACTCTAAAACATCATAAATTATTTTGACACCTTCTTTAGATCCTTAAAACGATGTCATAACTCTCTGACACACTTGTGAGTCTCTAGATTAGGCTTTGAACTTTGGGAGTGTGACATTTCCTCTCCCTAGGAGCATTCGTCCCTGAATGACACTAAAATCTTTTTCAAGGTAAAGGATAGACTCAATACTAGCAGCCCAATAAACAACCACAAATCCAACAAGAGTTACAAATCAAATGAACATAATAATCTTAATTAACATGGAATTTACCTAAAGCAACTCAAAATGTAAACATTCACATAGGAGAGATACAACACAATATGTGGAAGTTCCTTCTTAACAACAACAACATGAGATCAACAACACAAAAAGAGTCACTTACGTCAAAGTTTCTTTCAGCACACATCAATATTCTCAATGCAACTTCATGAAGGCAACAAAATACCATAATATACCCAATAAGTATAAATCAAGTAAAAGAGCATGTTTCCATGAAAGCTAATTTTTAGCAACAAACCTTTCCCATGAAAATGCATATCTTTACTAAACAGGACTAACTAACCTTAATTAGCAAAAGATAAGGATCAGAGGACTTCATCTCCCTCAACTAGGTGGTTTCTCCATAAAATCTTTACGGAGGCTACCTCTGTGTTCCTCAAGTTCTTCACTTGCCGGTAAAGGATCTCCAGCGGAACCTCTTCATGGGAGAGGTTGTAATCCACACCAAGAACTTCAATAGGAAGAATGGACTCAGGGTCTCAAATGCACTTCTTAAGCATGGATATAATAAAACTCTGGTGAAACGAATTCATCTCAGTAGATAATTTCAACTCGTAAGCAACCTTACCAACACTTTTTGAAATTTCATAGGGACCCCAAAATTGAAAACTTAACTTTCCTTTCTTACGGACAATCACCACCATTTTCATGGGTGCAACTTTAAAATACACCTTATCACCTTCTTCAAATTCTAATTCTCTTCTCTTATCGTCGGCATAAGAGTTCAGCCGATTATAGGTTGTTTGCAATCGGTTCCTTATGATATGAACTTTCTCCAAGGTCTTATAGATCAGGTCGGGACCAAGAAATGAAGACTCGCCAACATCAAACCATCCCACCGCATAGCTACATCTCCTACCATAAAAAGATTTAAAAAGACAATGGATATTGATGAATGGTAACTACTATTAACAGAAAACTCAATGAAAGGTATGTGCTCATCCAAACTTCCCTGGAAGTCAATGAAACAAGCTCTAAGGATATCCTATAGGGTTTGAATACTACGCTCCGCTTAACCATCCGTTTTGGGATTACAACCGGTGCTTAAATTCACTCTTGTAATCAATCCTCTTTGAAACGGCCTCCAAAATCTAGATCTGAATTGTGCACCCTATCCGATATGATGGAATACCATAAATATTCACAATTAGATCTTCCAAATAGATCTTTGCGTAATCCTCCACTGAGTAAGTGTAATTAACGGGAATAAAATGAGCAGATTTAGTCAATATATCCACTTCCACCCATATAGTCATTTTGCCTTCAAGTCCGAGGAAAACCCACTATAAAGTCAACATTAATGTCTTCAACTTCAAACTGGGGACTTGTATTTCTTGAAGTAAACAACTTGACTTTTGGTTCTCGGCTTCCACTTATTGGAAATTTCGGGCACCTTCTAAAAAATCCCGCTACATTCCTAAGGTCATGATACATCTTAATAAAACCCGGATGAATCGAATTACGGAAACCATGAACTTCCTAGAGAATCCAATTTCTCAAATAATTAACATTGGGTACACACAACCTTCCTTGGTGTCTCAAAACACCATCCGCCCTTAGGAGAATGACTCTTTAAGATTACCCAGAACCGATTTCTTTTACTCCATTAATGATGGATCAAGGTGTTTCTTATACTTGACCTCTACCACCAAAGATGATATGCAGTTATGATGAACCATTAAACAATCATTAGGTGAATTTTCCAATCAGACACCCAAACTAGCCTAACTGTCGAACATATTTCACTAGGTCTTTATTGTATTTCTTGACATGAGACACATTACACATGGTCATACGACTTAGTGCATCCACAACCACATTGACTTTATTGGGGTTACCAAGCACACTCATTTCGTAATCTTTCAAGAACTATAACTACCTTCGTTGTCGAAGATTCAACTCATTTTTGGGAAGCAGATATTGAACACTCTTGTGGTCGGTATTGTCACATATAAGGAGCACCCCCTAGACGTAAATGGCGTCATCGTCCTCAGAGAGGACTAATACTAGCCTCTTAGTGTTCATCATTACATCCATTGGTTAAAATGCGGAAGATTTAAAACTTTTCATCTTTATCTATCGTGAGGTTTACATAGACCTCTCGTATACACAAAGTATATTCGTATCGATTATACATTTACCCTTCATATAAGAAGATTACATAGTCTTCTACATTTGTGTCACACATAGACAACATACAAATGTAGTATTAAAATAGATGTCTCATACCAAACAATCTAAACGGAATAGAAAAACATGGATCAAGGTGTTGGTTAGAATTTACCTCAACCACCAAAGATGACTCGGAGTTATGATGTACAAAAATACCATAATTATGAGAATCTTTAATTCGAACTCCTAAACAATCCAACCTATGAACATCCTTCACCACGTCTCTCATGGCTTCATCCACATAGGACACTGTTTCCATGTAAGATCGATTTAGATCATCCACCACCACACTAGCCTTGCCAGGGTGATAATGAACACTCCTATCGTAATCTTCAATAACTCTAACCACCTTTTTTGTTGGATATTAAACTCTTTTTGGGTGAATACGTACTGAAATTTTATGGTATGTATACACATCAACATGTACCCATATAGATAATGAACACTTTATTCATGAGATCCACAAATGTTGTCGGGGTATTAGTCAATCCAAATGAAATTACAAGGAACTTATAATGACCATGTCTAGTCCGAAAGGCCGTCTTGTAAATATATTCATCTCTCACACTAAGTGGATGATATCCCGATCTGAAGTCAATCTTGGAAAAGTAACTCGCCTGTTGGATTTTATCAAATAAATGATCAATCCGAGGGAGAGGATACTTATTCTTAATTGTGACTTTGTTGAGTTGATGGTAGTCGATACACATTCTAAGGTACCCATCCTTCTTTTTAATTAAAAATACAGGAGCAACCCATGAATAAACACTAGGCCGAATAAAACACTTGTCTAGAAGATCCTTGAGTTGAGCCTTCAAGTCTTTAGATTCGATCAAATCCATTTGATAAGGAGGAATTGAAATGGGATTTGTATCCCTTATAAAGTCGATACCAAATTCAAATTCCTGTTTGTGAGGAATACCAGGATGATCATTGGGGAAGACCTCTGGAAATTCCCTTTCTACGGGGACTGTTACAATGGGAGGAATCTAGGAGTCTAAATCTTGGACTCGTATAATATGGTATAAACACTCTTTAGAGATCATTCTAGAAGATTTTAAACTATATATGATAAGACCTGTACGAATAGTATTTCCCCCCTTCCACTATGAAACGGGTGAATTTGGAAAGTTAAACTTCACTACCCTTTTTCTAAATCTATAGAAGCAAAGCGAACATTCAACCAATCCATACCCAAAATGACCTCAAAATCATACATATAAAGTTCTACTAGTTCAACATAAGCAACTCTATTGGGAAACATTACATGACAAATACACCCTTTTTATGACAATTGATTCACCCACAACGGTAGACACCAAAAAAGGTTCATTCAAGATATCGGGTAAAATGTAAACTTTTTTATATACTAATGAAGTAACAAAAAATAAAGTAGCACTTATATCAATAAAGCATATACAATAATATAAAAGACTTGTAACATACAGGTTACCACATTGGGAAATCTCTCATGCTCATCCCTAGAGCAGAGGGCATAAAAACAATTTTTCTTTTGAGCATCAACATTCGAACCACTTGATTTTCCACTCTTCTTTTCTTATCGCTTTAAATTTTGGCGATCTCGGAACTTGTGCCCACTCTTAGCACTCAAAAAAAATTGTTCATCCGAATAATGCAATCACCACAATACTTCTTGCCATACTTTGCACAAGTTGTCTTGTAGGTCGGTGAACTAGTACCCCTTCCCTTTTGAGGCGTAGGAATTCGGAAGGAAGAGGACCTCTTTTTGAACCTAGTTTTTTCTTGGATATGAAGACTATCCTTTGAATAACCACCATCATATGACCTTGCTCTATTATCATCTCTACTCTTTTTCTTAAACCGTTCCTCCTTCACTTGTTGAGCATGAACCATGAGATGAGAAATGTTTATTTTATCATGTAGCATAGCTAAACGACACTCTTCTTTTAAGTCATCGGACCCTCCCATTACAAAATGGCTCATCTTATCCTTTTATTCGGAAACCAAATAAGAAGCATACCTGGACAACTTAGTAAATTTAAAAGAGTAGCCAAGTAAACTCATACCTCCTTGATTAAGGTTGATGAATTCTACTACCTTTGATGCCCTCTTCTCCCTTGGAATGAAGCCATCAAGAAAAATCATTCTTGAAAATCTCCCATGTCACTGGACCAGCCCTCAAAGGCCTATTGTCTCTCCATTTGATGTTCCATGTTTGGGCCACGTCCTTGAGTTGGTAGGTGGATAATTCTCCTTTTCACTAGGAGTCAACCCCATAACATAGAGGATTTTGTAGGTTTCATGAATGAACTCTTGGGGGACATCCTCCACTTTGGAACCATAGAAAGTAGGGGGATTCATCCTTGTTAAATTACTCAATTGAGAGGCCATGCTCCTAACATGTTGGTTTCCTCGGGGTACAACCTCCCGATTAGCTTTGGCCGTCATGTCTTGAGCTTGAGTAGTGATGGCTTGTTCTTGAGAAGTAGCGTCTAGGGAAATTTAGATAAAGGCTGCCGTTATATCCCAATCCTACAAAGCTGAAGGATTATCCAAATCTTGGTAATAATTAGCAACTTCTTCAAGAGGATGTTCTTGATTTCCACGGGGAGGAACTTCCGAATTAGCAATCTATTCATCAAGTCTTTTTTATGTTGCCCCTTGAGTATTCATCACCTATAATCATAATTAAATGATTAGATGCGTAGGACACATAGCGTCAAGACACTCGAGGCACGATATTTGATTTCCAAGAATATGAGAATTTCCTAAGCATCATATAGCTTCTCCCTCATAAGTGTGGAGAGATTCATAATTATGAATACTAACCTACAAAGATGTGGTTTGATGAGACATTGATTTTTTGAGATATTCAACATCATGCTATTGTACCAAGTTTGTCACATCCTGGGAGCACCCCCTATACATAACCCGTGACGTAATCTCTGGAGAGGACTAAGACTAGCCTCTTAGCGTTCATCATTGCCTTAATACGTTCAAATGCGGAAAATTAAAAACTTTTCGTGTATATATATCATGAGGTTAAATAGACTTCTCAAATACACATAATATATTCATATCGAGTATACATAGACACTTCACATAAGAAGATTATATGGTCTTCTACTTCTATATCACATAAAGACAACATACGCAATACAACCTTAAAATGGATGTCTCATATTAAACGATGTAAAAGGAATAGAACAACATGGGAATTTCCCTTAACAATGTATAAATGCCAATTATCTCTTCTAACAATATCTCAAAGTACAAGAGTGAAACAATCGTCTTTAAACAATAACAATGTAATATAGGTAGAATAAGGTAAAGGCATCATCCTCAAAACTTGAGGACATACCCACACTTCGAGGAATGATCCAAGCCTTCATGTAAATTAGTCACTAACCCTTTAACGACTGAATCCTAAAATGTTGGGGAAAAGGAAGAAAAAATGGGTTAGCACATCAGTTGTACTAAGTATGGAAACACATGCACACATACAATTAAATCATGCTAAATGGACAACTTAATAAAAGTGTTACACCCTCAAAATGAGCGACGGTAGTAGAGCCTCACTTGTACCTTAGAAGGTTAAAAAAGTATGAATAAAGTGTTTAACAACTTGTATAATTGATTTGAAGAGGTTTGGAGGTAAAACGTTGAAGAACGTCTTAATGTCCGAAAGTTAGTCTTTATACGTGCTAGTGAAACCTTGTATGTTTTCCTTCACATTATGTGTTGTGTGGAGTTTAAATACAATTTAGTTGACCCTAGTATATTAACAGGTATATTAAGGGTTAAAACGTTTGGGTATGATTTCCCGAGGATAACCTTAAGGGCCACCAAGGAGGACTCAACGTTTGACAAGGAAGCTGCCAAAGGCAGCGGGCAGCAGCAAGATTGGGAACCAGACTTGATTCGCGCGCCCAATACGAGGCTCACTTCCTCAAAATTTATTTGGGGAAAAATCAGGGACTGACCCCACGACGTGCAGCGACATCCCAGATTAGGTTGCGTCATTTTAAAGTCAATTTTGACCTGTCTAAATGTCCAAATTAGTATGTGGGTGCTTTACTAACTTTGGGAGACGTTTATAAACTGTTTTTTGTACCTATTTAACCCTTTTGCCAAGTCAAAACCCCAACACCCATTATGAAATCAAAATCTCCAAAAATCTCTTCTTTTCTAAAAACCCAAAACGTCCATTAAAGAACAAGCTCAAGAAGAAGCTATGGAGGTGGATTCTTCGAGCTTTCTTCTCAGATTTTTTGGTATTTATAACGTGGAAGGTATCTTGATCCTTCATCCCTATATCACCATTCATCTATGGAGTCCTTTCAAAGATTTTCAAGACATATTTCTATGTCATAGATCTTATCTTTCAATATAGCCATGGGTTCATTCTCAAATTATGTCAAAAGCATTCTTATGATGAATACATATTTAGCTACTTATTTTATGATAAATTTCCATCCAATTTTATGAAGAACCCACGATCCTCCTAATTTCTCAAATTTAGCCTATAATGTCTGTCTTGTGATCTTGATTTTATATTTATAGAATTGAAATTATATTGTATTTAATTGATTATTGCTATTACTATTAAATATGAATTGTGAAGAATGATAAAATATGATCATTATTTTGGAGATTTGGTGAGTTAACCTATTTCTCTAATTATATTATAATGTATATTGAATTGTGTTGATTGGTATGGTCCACTTATGCTAGTGGTGATTATATTCTAGTACGTGTTTATGTGTTATGATCATGTACAGAAGGCATTATATGCAAGATTAATTGATATGATAATTTACATATTTGTAAGTATAAGTATTTAGTTTTGATTCTAAAATCATGTTCTAAGTGAATGCATGTTATGTGAAGGATATGAATAAACCTCAAAACTAGTTGAATGACCAAGGTGTGGGAATCATTATAGGGTTAGGTGGTCTATATGGCTAGTGACGAAAAATATATTTGTAGCATGACCCTACCTATATGAACCATATATGAATGTTGATCGGCAGTATGCTAGGAGTCTCCTATTTTTTGGTTGAATATGTTCCAGTCTACTATGATGTAATATGAGTGTGTGTATTCTATAATATTTAATACTCTAAATATGTTTGACTCATGACTTGAAGAACTTGTACATGTGTTGTGATCTTTAGAGGTGGCTTCCTCAATGCTTTGTGATAGCCATTATGTGATCATGGTTAATAATGTACACACACACTTTATGCATGTCTATGTGTATGGTAGATTCACGGAGACTAAGGAAAAGGATATTTATCCTATTCATCATTACCTTATGCATGTGAAATATACGATTTATAAGTTATGACTATGTGTGGTCTATAAGTGCTATGTGAAGGTAGATCTCACATATGTATGCACACACACATGAGAGTATGAAATGAATAATGTGAAAGGACATTCTCACATCATGTAGGTTCTATGGTGAATGTAGAATTCTCCTCTTAAATACCTTTGAGCTATATGATGTACGAGGGAGAAAGTCCCTAATGCCTAACATTTATGAACTGATGTTATCTAAAGGCACAATGTTGTTTAAAAAGGTTTAAGCTAAGCACCGAGTGAACATGAAAAATGAGAGTGGAGCTTCACGTTTCTATGTCCGGATTTCCACAAATAGAATCTTCACTTTTAGTATGTCTTGGTACCAACCTTGATGTTGTCTCATGAGATGGAAACCTCCACATTAGCAGACAATGTTTCTAGAAGCAATTTCATTGTTCGATAACTACGTGCCCCCACATGTTTTAGATTAGTGGATCCACTAGAATAACTACTTTGTATTAATGTCCTACTTTGGCAAGTAGTACCCTCTGTTTTCGGTGTGGGAGTAGAACACCACATTCCATGCAACTCACATGGTCTATGTCAGTTATGGCTGTTTCTCCCGAAAGTTAAGAATGAACTAAGATGAGAACACGAATTGTAATATAAATTCCTTGAGAAGTGTACTTTGTATAGGGAGTACTATGGAAACAACCTATGCATTGTACTATATTGCTTCAAGAAAAGGTAGGATTGGAGGCCCTTATGAATTAAAGACTTATGTTATATATGACTTGTATGAATGCATGTTAAGTGAATTTGTTATGTCAAGACATGAATTATTAGTATGCATTTTAGTTAAACTTGTGGTTTCTAAATGATTTTACTTAGTATATGTGGGGGGTATTGGAATCCATGTGTACATTGCACAAGTAAGCTTGTGAAGGGTTTATGAGGGTAGTTTACCTATGGTATGAACTAAATGAGTTATGGCTAAGGTTGTAGTAATGGAAAGAGTCCTTATATGATGATATGAAGTATATGGTCTTATGTCTAGTTATAAATGAAAGTGTTATGACTTGTTAAATATGTTATGCCTAGTGTAAGGTGAGTTCTTAGGTATACTTGGTGGAAGTAGTTTGTGGGATGCTACCTTCTGATTGCACTAGTGTGACTTAGGAGTTGTCATAGGTGATGGTCTTTATTTGTAGTTGATTTCTATGACATGTTTAAGAATTATGAATATATGTGGTTGTGATATGAATCATAGTATGAATGAGTATTGTAAGGTGACCTCAAGGTCATACATTGTACTAAGTACACTTAAAGGTTATTTAAGGAAAGAAGAAATATAAAAGAGAGGTAATGTATGGTATGCATTTAATATGCTACAAAGTATGATAAATGGTTTTATGTGATATTATGAGTATTATCCATGTCTATATGATGTATGTGAACTATCTGATCTCATATGTGCCTATATTAATGAAGTTCACTAAAAAGATATGTTCCATGTTCTTGCATAGTTTCCATACATAGTGCATTCTTGTACTAATACCATTCTTTTTCATATTTTTACACAAAGTGTTGGTGGTTATGGATAGAGGATGTCTTCTAAGTGAAGATCTTAGATAGATCTCCGAAGTTCAAATGAAGGGATCCTTATGAATCATGGGTCGCGTATGTCAGGATGTTTCATTATGTTAAAGTAATAGCTTAGACTTATATTTTATGTTTTTAAGGGTCATGTACCTATTCAATTTTATTGAGTTGTGTCATAAGATGGCATACTTAGAGTCTAACTATGTATAACGAATTTTTAATTTATCTTTTTTCGATTATGCAATGAAAGATGTGTAAGGGCTTGTATAAGACCTCCGAGAGGTCGAGTACACCGTGTGAAGATTTGAGGATGCCATAACTTCTAGGGTATACCTACGGGTCGTAACAAAAAGCTTGCTAACTTACAGTAAAATCTCCTTTATGCACTAAGAAGTATCTATACCAACCAATAAGCATATAATCCTCAATGTCGTACCATACTCAAAACAAGACCAACATCAAGTCAACATATGTATAACCCAATAACTACAACATCATATTATAAAAACAAGGCATAAACAAGAACTTCATAACATTTCAACATATACTAGACCCTTACCCATAATCCCTTATCGAGTTCTCTAGTGAAATGACAAAACAAATCCCATAACGTCACTTAATCAAGTAAACCTACAGGGGACCATAAGCAATACCTAGCTACATAAAACATAGCATCAAAAGTAACCACTATCATACTTTAGCAATATAGACAAACACCATGCTCATAAGTGAAACCAATATCATATAACATCATAAAATGTAAGATCAATATATACATATCATTTACATTAAAATCCCATGAGAACACAAGAACATCTTTTTGAGAAACTAGTGCAAGACATAACAAAAGTCCCATATCCCTATGTAGGATAAGTTAAACCCCTTAGGTTATCCAAATTAGAGTTCACTTTAGTACTTAATTTTACTTATGGGGACATCTTTATCTAACCGACATAGAAAATAAGATCTAAATGTTAAATCCGGTGTTGTGAAAACTTACACTGATGGAAGGTGGTCCACCAGCGAAAGTAGTACCAAACTTGAACATAGGATATAGGTGGATCCACTAGCTAGTATTCCTATTGAGGCTACATAGTTCAAGAACTAGGAGATGTAGTTGGGACCCTCTTTATGATCCATGCATTATTGTCTCCAATCTAATGACTATAATAGTGAACCTACCTTCCCTATGTGGAAAGGGACACTCCTCATTACTAGTTGATTCTGTGCTAACCAAGAGTTCCTTTTTGAAATGTCTTTCAGTTATCCATTATTATCAAAGCTTAGTTTAGTTCATAGGATCCTAACCCGTGGTATATGATCATCATTATCTCACTAGGAATTTCATGAGAATAACCTTTAGACACAACCCTCATAGTGAGATCAATACCATTAAATCACAACATTGTAATACACACAAGTGAATCAATATCATACTTATATCATTACAAGCTTAATATGATATCACAATTCATCAGATTAGTCATTTATATACCAATATCATACCATCCGAATCAATCCAATAAAAATACATGTATAGTTCAATTAAATAAACATAATTAGGTATAAGTCATCACAATAGAGTTAAGGTTTCAAGATCACAAAGTCTTACCTCTTCCTTTTATAAAGCCATAATCATCGCATTACCAACAAGAAACACCAATTGATCCATCAATTTTTATAATAACATCATATAATAGTAATTCACACATCAACCAAGTCAATTGTAACAATACTAACCAATTCATTTCAAGATCACAACCTAGCTATTAGGGGAAAATGTCATCTTCCATAAACTAGGTCAATACATCAAAAAGTAGCATAATTTAATCATAATAAATCATAATATTATCATAATAATAAAAAAAATCATAACCAAACCAATTTAGAAGATCAAATTCATTTAATAAAGAAACACTCATGAAACTCATCTTTTTGAAATTAATTTTGGAAGAACCCTTTCTGGGAAAGAGTCCCAGAGGTAAAAGTTATCCATACCTTTTTAATTGTTGAAGATTCATGGATAAAAGTAGTCTTATTTATTCCCTACAACCCTCGTTGAATTGGTATTTTATGGAATTTCTGTCGGAGGGATAAAGTAGAGAGAAGGAAGAGTAGTTTCGGTTTTGTAATTCTGGGAATTGGTTAGTTTAATTAGTCTTAGGTTTTCATATAAGTCCTTAACTAACTTAATTAAAACTTCCTTAAAAACTAAATATTTAAAGAACCACATAATTAATTTAATGAAAAAACTTAAAACTTCACTAATTGTGAAGAGTTGACCTACAAGACCCCGACCTATGGCTCATATGTGTTGAGGGACAAGGCACCCTCCGCATTGTACAACTGTTATTTAGATCGGAGACTATCCAAAATGGAACCTTTGAAAAAATGTCTAACTTTCCAACGATGATGTCCATCGATTCCTCATCGGTTGGACCAAGCCCCGTAGTTGTCCTTAGTCGATTGGTACTGTCTTAGATAACTTTTTGCCTAAATGCGAGGGTCCTCTTCAAGGACCCTTGGTTTGTCCTTGGAGAGTCGTACCAGAATGTTTCTACCTTTAAAAAAATCTAATACATGTTAGGAACCTTATTTCAATATTTCATCATATTCCAACTCCTAAAACCTAGTCAAATAGGCCAAGGCGCTCTAGCACCTTTTCACTATTCTTTAGGCGTCATGGACGTTCTTGACGTTTTGAGTCTTGACTCATATAAATTATATTTGACAATAAAATACTTTGATAACCTTTTTAGACTCATGCTAGTCTATAGATTAGGTCTTGGACTTTCGAAGTGTTACTGGTATACACATCTACAAGAACACCATACAAATAATGCCTTCATATCTTTAAGGAAAACACCACGGCCACTAACTCAAGATCATGAGTTGGATAGTTCTTGTCATGAGTTTTATGTATACTAGAGGCATATGGTATGAAATTCCTATGTTTCAAAAGGACACAACCCAAATCAATTTGACATGCAACAGATTATATGACAAAACACGTGGTATCCTCTAGTAAGGTCCACATAAGCCTATCCTTCAAATCTTGGAAGCTTCTTTCACAAGACTCCGACTACTCAAACTTCACATTCTTTTGGTTCAAGGTAGTCAAAGGAGAACCACTAGACACAAACCCATCTATAAATCTCCTATAGTACCCGGATAGACCCAAAACATCTAATGTCGGTAGGAGCCAAAGGTCTAGACCAATTCTTCACAGCTTCCGTAATTCTCGGATCCACCTCTACACCTTCACTAAAGATTATATGACCAAGAAAAGACATCGAACTCAACTAAAACTAACACTTTCTGTACTTTCTAAAAAGTTGGTGTTCCTTAAGGACTTGCAAAACCACCCTTAAATGATCTATATTTTCACCCTCATTCTTTTGAATATACAAAAATGTCATCTATGAAGGTGATCACTAATGCATATAGTCGTTTTGGAACAACCAATTCCTTAGGTCCATAAATTGTGCCGGGCCATTAGTCAACCCAAAATACGTCAGCCTAAACTCATAGTTACCATATCTTGTTTGAAAAGCCGTTTTGGGAATATCTTCATCTCTTATCCTAAGTTTGTGATACCCCGACCTTAAGTAAATCTTAGAAAAGTATCTTGCCCGTTTGAGTTTATCAAACAAGTTGTTAATATGAGAAAGTGGATACTTATTCTTAATGGTCATTTGGTTAAGTTGTGGGTAGTCGATACACATCCTAAGGGACCCATCCTTTTTCTTCACAAATAAAATCGGAGCACCTCATGGGGTAATACTAGGTTTAATAAAACCTTTGTTTAGTAAGTCCTTGAGTTGTGCCTTAAACTCTTTCAATTGGACAGAGCCATCGATAAGGAGAATTGAAATGGGATTTGTATGGTGTAGCAAGTCAATACAAAATTAATTTCCCATGCGGGGGGGGGGGGGTATTTTTTAAAGAATATTAGGAAATACCTACGGGAATTCTCTCATTGTGGGGACTAAATGCATGGGAGGTACTTCGGAGTCTAAATCTTTTACTCTTACTATATAGTATAGAAACCCTTTTTAGATGATCTTACAACCCTCTAGACAAAAAATGATACGACCTCTAAAATTAGAACTTTTCCGCTTCCACTCTAAGACCGGTTCATTAGGAAAGTTAAACTTGACAACTCTAGTCCTACAATGAATGAAAGCAAAATGACCATGCATCCAATCCATCCCAAAGATAACATCAAAGTCAAACATATTAATATCTACTAGTTAAACAGTATTGACTCTATTGGGCAATATAATAGGACAATTTATATATACTCTCTTTGCAACCATCGACTCACTCATCGAGGTAATCAACCATAAATTGTTCTTTTAGAGTGTCAGGTAAATTATAAATCTTTCTAGCTACCGAAGGAGTAACAAAAGATAAGGTAGCACCCGGATAAAGTAAAGCATAAACATAAATAGAGAAGAATTGTAACATACCGGCCACCACATCGGGAGAAGTCTCTTGTTTATCCTTAAAATGGAGAGCATAAACATGATTTTTTTCGGAGCATCAAAATTTGAAAACCTTGTTTGTCTACTTCCCTTGTCTTTCCCCTTCAAATTTGGGAAATATCTAACCTTGTGACCACTTTTACCACATCCAAATAAATTTTTAATTTGAACAAAACACTTACCATAACGTTTCTTACCACACATTCCACAAGTTGGCTTCTTACTTAGTAAATTAGTATCTCTTCCCTTTTGAGACATGGTTTAGACATCCTATCGTCATGAGGCTTTTGAAATTTTGATGGAACTTGATTGGCAAAAGTCTTTTTTAACCTAGGCTTATCTTCGATTTCCAACCTCCCTTTGAAGAACCAATTTCAAAAGATTTGCCTTCTTGGCCTCTCAATTCTTCCTCCTCTGTCTACATTCTTCCACCTGTTGAGCATTAACCTTGAGACGATAAATATTCATATTTTCATGAAGCATAACCGAATGAAATTCTTCCACCAAGTCATCGGACACTCCTCTTAGACAATAACTCATCGCATCCCTTGGGTTAGACACCAACGATGGAGCATATTTGGACAATTAGTAAACTTCAACGAGTAGTCAAGTACACTCGTGCCTTCTTGACGAAGGTTGATGAATTATTCCACCTTAGCTTCCCTAATCTCTTTTGGAAAGAACATATCAAGTACGTACCCCTTTTAAATCTCCCAAGTTACCGGACCACCTTTTAGTACCTTATTATCTCTCCATCGGGAGTACCAAGTTTGTGCAACATCTTTTAGTTGATAAGCGGTAAATTCGGCCTTTTCCCCTGAAGTCACATTTATAGCAAATAGGATCTTATAACCTTATCTAGGAAATCTTGAGGTTCTTCATCCTCCTTTGACCCAAATAACATGGGAGTTTTCATCCTAGTAAAATCTCTATCACAAGAAGCCATAGTGCTAGCATGATAAGGAATACGGGGCCCAACTTCCTGATTACATGGTCAATAATGGCTTGACTTGAGAAGTTACGACATTATCTTAGGAAGTCATGGCTTGGGCCAAATTAAAAAAAATTCCGACCTTATATCCCCGTCCGTTATAGAAGGAACAACAAAAACTTGATCACCCATAGGCATTTGCTCAAGTGGAGGCGCTTGGTTGCCATGTACAGGAGCTTGGTTGTCATGATCTCCCACATTAACCACTCATTCCTTCATACCTCTGCCCTTTGAGTATTCATACCTTTAACCAAAACACAAGGTTTAGGTGAAAGCACATATAAAATAGTCTCTACATCCACGACAGAGGAATACAAGAAGATGAGAATTCCCTAAGCGTCATATAGTTTCTCATTCATATGTGTGGCGCGCTTCAAAATAATGAATAAGAACCACCACAGACATTATTTAATGAGACATCAATTCTATGTATATTCAACCTCATGCTCTAATACATAGTTTTTCACATCTGGGGAGCACCCCATAGACATAACCGGCGTCATTTTTCTCGGAGAAAACTAAGAGTAGGCGCTTAGCATTCATCATTTTATTCATAGGTTAAAGAGTGTAGAAAATTAAATCTTTTTTTACATATACATCATGAGGTTTACATAGACTTCTCACTTTCACATAGTATATACATAGGGAGTTTACTTAGACTCCTCGCAATAAGAAGCTTACATAGTCTTCTACTTTTATGTAATATATAAACAACATAAACCATATAGTCTTAATAGGGATGTCTCAAATTAAACAATCTAAACGTAATTGAACAATATGGGAATAGTCCTTATATAAATGTATTAATGTCACCTAGGGCTTACAACATTGTGTTCAACAACACGAGTGAAACAAATCTCCAAAGACTATAGCAAGTAACATAGGTAGAATGAGGAAGGCATCATCTCAGGCTCTTGAGGGCATACCCTCTGTTGGAGAAATGATCCAAAAGTTCCTTGTCAAATGTCCATGAACCCTTTAACGATAGGAACCTAAAATATTAGGGGGAAAGGCAGAAATAGGGGTTATCACATCACATGTACTAAGTATAAGAACATGCACATAAAACATTAGAAATTATTATAAAAGGGAATTTGATCAAAGGCATGCTAAGTACTTTTGAAAAACCCTTATGCACCACAAAGAACCCATACAAGCCAATAATCACACAATACTCAAGTCATAACCATGAACTACTCAAGACAAATCATTATGAATTATTGTCAAGTCAACATGTATAAGAGTTCGAAACATTATAACATAAGCAAGACCTTTACTCATAAACAATCATTCATTCTATCATTGCAATGACCAAACAAAAACCAATAACCTTACTCAACCTAGTAATCTCAACAAAGCATCACAAGTAATGTCTAATCTAACATAGCATGACATATATAGTAGTCATAATCATATTTAACAATATAGACCAATAGCATGTTCACAAGTGAAACTAACATCATGTAGTATCATCAAAATGTAAAGTCAACATATACATAGCAATTCCTTCATACAAATATAAGAAAACCTTTTAGGACATCCCTAAAAATCAACAAGTGCAATGTATAGGTAGAGTCCCATACCCCTACCTCTACTAAGTCGAACCCCTTAAGTAACCCTAGTTAGTGTTCACATTATTACTTCATTTTACTTTCGGGAACACTTGATTAAATCAACATAGACAAATGAACTAAATGTGGTATCCCTGTCATGAAAACCCCACACCAAAAGAAGGTGGTCTACTTGCCAAAGTAGAACGAAACATGAACATAATATCTAGGTGGATCCACTAGCTAGTATTCCTATGGAGGCAACATAGTTAAAGAACTAGGAAATATGCTTGTGACAATCTTTATACACCTTACATCATAGTCTCCAATATCATGAGTATAATAGTGAACCTATCTTCCCTACTTCGAAAGGGAGACTTCTCAATACTTGCTCGATGCTAAGATAGACTCCCTTTTAAAAATGTCATTATACCATTATTATTTATCATTGCTTAGTTTAGGTCAATGAAGACTAAATTCTTGTATATCATAATTAATAGCTCAATAGGACTTGGATGAGAAACCATTTCAATACAATCCTCACATGTGAAATTAACATATTAACATCATCATATCATCATAAGGCACAAAGACAATTCATAACCAACTTTATATCATTACATCTAAGGCATAATCTGACAAGTCACATAATAGATAATTTTCAATTACCATGATCATACAAACACCCATCTAATTCAATCACCATACATACTTTAATTGAACTTCATCACCTAGTAAGCCATCACAATTGAAGTAAAGGTTTACGGTCAAAATATCTTAACACTTTCTCCTTCCAAAGCCACCACCATTAGTCGTACCCACAACCAATCCAATTGCATAAAAAATAGGTGTAACAACATAATTCCATTGTAATTAAACAATAAGTAACACAATTTCATCAATACTACTCAATTCAACATGAGTTCATCACCTAGAGTTAGGGAATTTGGGTCAATTCATGATCAATTTCACACACTAGGTTAATTAATGAAGAACAGATTGAACAATAATATAACATAATATAACCATAATAACAAAAATGTATCATAAACAACACAATTTAGAAGATCTAATTCATATTAGGAAGAAGTTCATATGAAATAATCTTTTTGAAAACTTATTTTTGAAGAACCCATTGAGGAAAGGAATCCCAACGGTGGAAAGTTCCAATACCTTGATATTTGTCCAATATTGATGGAGGAAATTTGGATTCTTTCTTCCCTAATTACCTTGACCTTTTTCTCCAATAGAATTATTCTTTGAGAGAAAGTGAGAATTTAGAGAGAGGGAAGAGTAATTTTAGTTTGGTAAAGTGAGGTGGTAATTTAGGTTTAGGCTTAGGGTAGATTATATAGTTGCTAAATTTGCCTAATTAAAAACCCCATAATACCTAATGAAACCCCTAACTAACTAACTAACTAATCAAATGAATACCTTGACCATTGATGGAGTCAATCGATGCCCCTTCGATTGGTTCACACCCCTTCGTCTTCAAGGACCCTTAGAGTGGTCTTTGGCGAGTTGTACCAATAAGTGTTGACCCTTAAAATATTTTTATTCGTGTTTTACACCTTCCCACAAAATTTTATTAAATTCCGACTCCTAAAACCTCATCAAATAAGCAAAGGCACTAGCACTTTTTTTTCACTAGTCTCCGAACGTCATGGACGTTCCTTGACATTTTGACTCTAAACTTCCTAAATGACCTAGGCACCTTATTTAGGTCGTTAAAACAATGTCAGAAAGCATTGACACTCATGTGATATTCTAGATTAGGTTTTGAACTTTTGGAGTGTTACAAGTGAGATCGGGTCATGTGATAAGGATCAATTTGTTAGCTATATAAGTCACACCTCCATTGACAAAATTCGTATTCCCTCAATTTTAAGAGAATACAACCTTATATAAACAAGTTGTTCTCCAAAATCCAGACATAAACTTGGTTATTTTGGCTGGAGTACGAGAAACTCACTTCTTTTTTGTAAATGATGAAATCTGTTAGTGAGATGGGTACACCTTGGTACTTTATGCATATCTCATTCTATTGAACTTAGTTTAATGTGAATAAATATTATTTGAAAAATAAAATTCATAGAACTACTACTCTTGTCTTTGTGCCAAACTCTAATTTAGCTTATATGGATTCGAAATACGGGACACAATATAGGACATGTTTTGTCCAAATTATCAAATTTAAAATCATTTATGAACAAATGTAAGTGTTTTGAATATATCATTTTTCAAGGAATTCATTTTTCGGTGATTTTTTTTATTTATTTTCAACTTTAAGAGATGTACCTATATATCTCATCACGGTTATAAAGTCCAGTTTTACCGTTCTTTTTAAATTCTATGTTTCAACGTGAGGTATTAGGCTATCCAGAGTCAATGTTCTGGGAGCATTGTCGTATTTGTAAATGCGAAGCTTACTTGTGTTGATTATCCTTGTTTAATTCGACATTATTAAAATATTAGAAATTATAGCAGTTATTTAATCGTATTTTTAAGGTTGTACATACTCGTGAACAAGTTGAGGACCTTCATACATTTGTGGTCTACCATTTGAACTCTTGAAGTGGTGTTGGACTGTTTCTTTTCTAAAGCACTGAGGTTTGTGTATAAATTTGTACCTATACTTTATTTACCTGCTGGTATATCTAATAGTTTATCTTCGTACCTTCGTTACCTCTTGTCACTTTGAATTGTCGTGTTGGTATCCTTTAAGATAATTGTGTAATTCATCCACTTGGTAAATTTTTTATCAGTTGGAACTCTTGTTGGAACATTGTCCTTCTTGTGAATGTGACTTTGACACTATTGGCATGCCTCGTTCATTCGGATCATTTGCCATTTTGAATCTGAATTTTTAATATTTCTTAAGAATGGAAGATGTCCATGATAAGTATGAAGTAGAACCCATTTTTCATTTCTTTGTTCTTTTGATTATTGGCTTCGACCCTTCTTGATATATGGTGTCGAACCTTGTTGATACCTACTTGTGATGGGTGTGATGACATGATATATTTATTGGGTGAGCCTTGTCATTGAATATAATGACTAGTAAGTACACTCAAGAAGTTAGACCCTTCTTGGGTCGATACACGGAGTACTTGACCTCTTGAAGGTCTAGTACAAGCCGTTTTGACCTCGTTCACCGCATACATGTATGGAAAGTAGTGCGGAATTAAAAAAATTCACACGAATAATATCCCAAAACATATTTCAAGGAAAACGATAGAAATACTAAAGATAGTAATGATTTCCTCGAATCAAGTAAAGACATACCCTAACTTTTCTTGAAAGGGGTCCTAGTTTCAAAGATTTTCTTTAAATTGCCTCTCACCTTCCACCTAAAACTTTAGATTAGATAAAAGTATGGAATTAGTACATTGCATGTACTAAGTATGGCATAATTCAATAAAATCAAGACAACATACATTTATATCAAATATGCTTTTTTTGAGTAAAACTTCATATCGTAAGTATAAGAATCACATGTAACACCAAGAACACTTCAAAACATATAAACATGAGACCCTCATACCAAAGGTGATTCTACGGTTCTCTTGAGTGAGTTGAGAAAAGACCACCCATACAATCCTTCCACGCACACCTAAGAGATCCTTAGACTATGTAAAATAAGAATATTGTAATTTTAGTAAATCGAACTTCCTACCTAGAATTACTTTAAGAATCACCTAAGTAAGACAAGAAGAGAATGCCAATACACCCTTTCCAAGCATACCTAAGCAATTGTCATAGCTACTCTAGATACTTGCCTTTTATTAACATACCTTTACTTAGGTCATTATGTTAATTATACCATATATGAGAAATTCCAGGTAGAGATACATTGCACTCTACTTTCCAATGGTAAAACTAGAATATCGAGGGTTGTGAAGTCTAGTCTCATTCTCAAGTAGAGATACATTGCACTCTAGGCTCCTTCTATAGTAGATCTACAACCGATAAGGTAAACACTCAGTGGTAGCCTTTGTTCTCATAGGTATGTTCAATAATCTAAAGGTATATGAGACGGTACCAGCTCTTTGTCCTATTAACTCATAATACCCCTACCAAGAATGGGTCTACTAGGGCTGCTACTCAAGGTCTATACGGATAGCTCATCCTTAACCTTATTTTTTTATTTAGAAGATTCCATATATTATTCATGTTTATAAGGGAACCATCTTAGGTCTTCCGATCCTAGACATTCATTCAACATTCATTCATACACATACAACACAAAGGTGAATAAGCCTACTAAGTCAAGATATTCATATTCATATTCTTCATATGTCAAGTAAGGGACATAAGTATACTAAAGCAAGACACACTTCATTATAATCTTATCACATGTAGCATAACATTCATGAAGTGCATAGAAACAACTAACTAAAATTGAAAGCCATCTACTCAATTCTATGGAAACATTAACATAACTTGTCATAATGTTCATATAGTCAACTAGCAAGATTCACAATCCCGAGTCATGCATACACAAATAAGGCATCATTATAGACTATCATGGTCACATCTTAACTAATAGAAGAACACATAATTGACTTCATAGTAACATATTACTCATATTGACCTTTACAATGATCACATATAAAGGGAATAAGATAACAATGTCATAATACATAATGTAATGTCGACGAGGACACATTATTCACAAGTATTTTACATAAGCACCGTCACCATAAGTGGAACATACTATTCATCACAACTGAAACACCTATACTACAGAATATAGTAAGGGTTAGGTCAACATACAACCAATCAAATCTTAACAACTCCAATCCATAGCCAATTCAACCAATCCAATACTCAAAGGTCTTTACAAATGGACATTATCACAAATTCAATCCAATAATCACAAATTTCAATTACACAAAGTATTTCAATATGAATTTATAAATCTAAGACAATCTACACATGATTCTTACATAATTCTTCCCTAATTCAATAGCCCAAAGTAAACTACACAAGAAAGTAATAGTATAGAGGCATGATCATATTACCCAAAATATAGTCAAAAATAGGAGTTCATGATATTCAGGGGTTCATATGGAATATCATATAAAATTATTAAATTAACACTAATTATATCGTAAAACCATTGTTTCAAATCATTTCATACCGCTGCAGCGTCGGCCTCGTCTGATGAGGCTGACAGTTCGGAATCCACATCAGGTTCACCAGCTCATGCCCTCACCCCGGCTTCTGACCAGGCCAACTAGTGGTGTGTCGGCGGGCAATTTCAAGTCTACTCCGACGCAAAGTTCGTGAATGACAAAGGAGTAATGACTCAAACACTCACATTGGAGCGGAGGGTCCTTACAAGGAGTCTCCCGACGATGCCTGATATCAACAATCTCTTCACCAGACATCTCCTGGAGTGGACAGCACGTCCGTTGGAACGTTATAGTAAAGAGTTGGTCCGAGAGTTCTATGCATCCTACGTAGTGACTCTCCGATCGCAGATTGATAGGCGCGCTGCCCCTGCCAAACAGGACCCACTGGAGAAGGTCCGAGTATGGGGCGTTAAGGTCGATATTTCCCTACCTGCCATCTGCTTGTTTCTATACGGCGAGGGTGTTGATGCTACTCGGACCCCTCTCACTGTCTAGTTTGACTACCGATGGTAGCTTGTTAAAGATGGACAATTCCTGCGCGAGCCATCGCTGAGAGAAACCACCAAGAGGTGGATGGCCCTGCACTTGTCAGTTGATGGAGAGGGTGCCGACTGGGTGACCGAGCCGAAGGGGGCTATCAAGAAGGCCAACCTGACTTTCATGGCGAAGTTTTTGTGGTTGATTGTCCGCCACTGCCTTTACCCCACAGCCGCTGATAATATCGTTACATCGGAGCAAGGGATGAGGCGCGAGCACGAAAGAAGGAGCACCGTGAGATGGAGGGTGCGAGGAAATCCTCGCTTGCTAAGGAGGAGGCGCACCATATGAGAGTAGGAGAGTTAGCGGCTGGGGCGTCTAGCTCCCTAACTGTGGAGATAGCGGGAGGCACTGCTGATAGTGTTGTTGTTGCTGAGTACACCCACTGAGGGTGTCCAGATTACAAAAGAAGTGGGTTCCGGAGAACCGAACCCACCAGCTTGCTGATCGTCGGCGCTTTGCGCCACAGGCTTGCTTCACCTACCACTCTAGTATTTAAATTTTTTATGCGTTGGGGACAATTGCATGTTTTTTTGTTGGGGGTGGGGTTAATGGAAAGTGAGTGCTAGGGTGAAGTCTGAGTAGCCCAATTCACTAACCTCTTTTGGGGTTTTCTTGCCTGTGTTCTTTTTACCCAAAAGACTGATTACTTTTTGTGTTGAACCGGCATGTCTATATCTTGTGCACATAGTTTAATTCTGGAGCATGATGGCTAAAATTATATCCTGATAAATTGAAAAATGATGCATGACTAGGCATAGTAATAGATAAATGTGTGGCTCTAAGCATGACATAGAGGTATACCACTGCATTACCCTAAGTCTAAAATTTGAACTAGGTGTCTGATAATCTAGTAGAGTGATGAGATGTCAAGTGAGTATGAGGAAGATTTGAATAGTCCACTATTTTTACTGAGCTAGAACTTGTCTGGTTAGTCCTGCTAAAAGTAAGCTGTAATAGACAATTAGGAAAGGATCATAGTCCCTTATTCAATATAGCCCATTTTTAGCCTAAATAAAAGAAAAAAAAAACAAATGAAATTTTTCCTTCTTTGATCCAAATGATCTGAGCTTAAATTAGATTTTTCTTTTTCACCCCAATTGATCATTTCTGGGAATAATGTGTTGGCCCTGGTCCCTCCTTGGACATGTGCACCTCAGCTTATGCCAAAAGCATAAGTTGAGGGTGGCTAATGCAGTAAACAACCTTCATTATGGCCTTGACCCAACTTTGGGTATTGTGTACTTTGACCCATGGCAAATCCATGAGTTGAGGGTCGCTATTATGAGGAATGCTCTTGAAAGTGGGGTTGAAAGAAAAAAGAGAGAGAAAGAACAAAAGTAAAGTGACTCAAGAATTAGTTGAGACAAAAGTAAAGAAAAAGCAAAAAATATACAAGAAATACAAGCAAGAAAAGAAGAGAGTCACTTACACAAATAAAGAAATGAAGAAAGAAGAGAAAATAGAAAGGTGAAAGAATATGACAAAATTGGGCGAGATAAAATGATAGAAAATGGTATGTTTAGCCGATATGTCAAGGAGGGCAAAAAGTCACTAAAGTATACCTAAATATACCCTACCCGACCCTGAGCCTATGTTACAAGCTAAGAAAGTCCTATCGTGATCCTAAGGGTTGTATAGCAAACTTAAGCCAGTGAAAATAAGTGCAAGCTTATGGCAATAGGTATGAATGAGTGTGAATTTGTTCTGAGAGCGAGTGTTGAAAAGTAATCCTTATACTCAAACTGAAATCATTGTGTGAAAAATGAGGATTTTATTTTATAGTGAGGACACTAGTTGCAATACCGGAATTTTTAGCACCTCGATGAGAAATTGAAGAGGATAGGTGTTAGTGCATGGTGAGTCTGTGTCATGCTCTGATCCCATATAATTCAAGCCTAATAGTGATAGCATGCATAAATATGATGAGATTAGTCGTGATTGATAGCCAAATGATTGCAAAGGATAAAACATAGATACTATTGTATAAAGATTTTGTATTGAGTCATAGTGTGTCGCTTGAGGACAAACAACGAATTTAAGTTGAGGGTGTTGATATACCGTGGTTTAACAGTATTTAATACTTTTTCCTTAAGTTTAGTGTGTCCAAAATCCTTTTTGTGCTAATTTTTATATAAGTTTCTCTTTATTTGCAGGAAATTTGTCCAAAGATAAATGCGGAGATTTTGACTGAAGAAATGCAGAAGAGACCACCTACGGAGCTTGTGACGGTCCGTCATGCTTGTGACGGTCCGTAGGTGACAGCGTAGAGCAGCTGCTGAAGGAAGATGGGGAAATCTGACCAAGTGTGGGGTTACGGAGTCCATGATGGTCCGTTGTGTCTATGACGGTCCGTCCTGGAGGTTCGTCATGAAGTTCAGAGAAGTAGTTCCAGTACCCATATTCCAAGAGTTTAAGTGTTTTGAAAGGAAGACCCTCGACGGACCGTTGTGCCTGTGACGGTCCGTCATACTTTCCGTCGAGGGTAATGAAGAGAGCAGAAGAAGAAATTGCACAAGTATGGGACGACGGAGTCCATGACGGTCCATCGTGACCACGATGATCTGTCGCGAGATTCGTCGACCCAGCCGCGTTTTGACAGATTTCCAGCAAATAGAATCCTTGTTTAATTTGGTTTTTATATTATATAAATAGTTTAAAAAAAACCTCGTTTTTTGGGGTTAGACACCGTATTAGTAGGCACTGTATTTTTAGGCTTTTGATTATCAAAAGACTTTTTTTGAGATTCTTGATTACTTTGAGATTCTTGCAAGTGATTGTTGGTGATTTTTGCTGATTAATCAATTGAACTTGCGGATTTTACTCTTTCTCATTGAAGTAAGTACATGAATTCTTATATCATATATTTGAATATTGTGATTATGACTATGGGTAACTAAACTCCATAACTAGGGTTGTGGGAACCATAGGCAAATAATGAGGTAAAATCTAACTAAAATAACAATTCTAGAATAGTGTCTTGCATGTATTAATAATTCTTTCGCTTAGAAGTCTTTTTAACGGATGGCCAACGTTAGAACTCGCCTTAATGCTTCTTGCCAGACCAAGGAGGTAGATAATAGGAAAAGAATTATTAACAAAGATTTATTGTATACTATCTAATAGGCTAGTATTGAATGGTACGAGGTAATAACTTTGTCAAATATCGAATACGATGCTTAATATGAGGTAAAGATAAGGGTGAGGATAGCAAAACCCGTAGTCGGACCAAGGTGCGGAGTGAAATTTTCTATCGGACCAAGGATTTAGGAGTACATAACTTATCACTTTGCATGCAAGATACTAGGAAACAATTGTTATAGTTAGAATTATCAAGTTATGAACCTGTGGGGAACACGTAAACCCTAGTTACTTTTTTTAATTGATTAAACTCCAACATTCGAAGCTGTTAAGTGTCTCTTTCAATTTCGTTAGTTATTTTCATTCATTTAGAAATAGAAAACCCCCTTTTATTGTTTTTTGCTTTCCAAGGAAGTGATAGACCGAACAATAGTAATAATAGATTGAAGTTATGTCGAAACTATTTTCCTCGTGGGAACGATCCCAACCTCACTAGTTGGGTTATTTACTTGACACGACCGCTTTACTTCTTATTTGAGAAGTAAGTTTGAGCGTATCACTTACCTCTCATTATGCCAAGAGGTTGTTTGTTCGAATCCCACATACCTCATTTTTATTATTTCTTTATTTCATTCTTCTTCTCTCCCTTAATCCGTCCAAGATGTGGGTTCGAACCCCACACGCCTCACTTCATTTTCTTTCATTTTCCCCCTAACTTTTCCTTGAGCTTTACCCCATTTTAAATACTCCTTAACAAATTTTATTATTTAATTTTTTTATGACATGTTTATGGTGAGGTCTTGGATTCAATCCCCACTGACCTCAAGCATTTAAAAAAATATTTTAAAACTTGATTTTTTTATAGTAAATTTCCCAAAAATAAATTTCTAGAATGCTGGAAATTTGTTCACCCTCTATGCATTCCATTCTGTCAATGTTTAGATGTTACATTTAGTATAAATTTTTGTGTAACATCTAGTGCATATTTAGGTGAGTTTTCATGGTTATTTTTGAGAATTTAATCACCTTTTTGCAGTCTATTTTCTCACCTTCTTTCACGTTAAACAACAAGACATTTCAAGTAGGTTTTAGGGAATTCTTTAGGTGCATTTTCAAGGTTACTTTTAATCAAGAATTATCATTCAATTCAAAAACTTTGAACTCATATGAACATCATATTTTTTATCATATTCATATACGTAAAAAACAATATTTTATATGTAAAAATCCAGGCTTCAAACCATGGCTAACTCACGGCACACATATGCACAATCAAGTTATCGTAATTCACTTTTTCTAAACACATCTTTCATTTCTCACATAATTTCCGAATAAACATTAAAATAGGTAATCACAACCAGCCCTAAAATCAACTACCAGTAGTCATATCAACGCATACCTTGAATCTTTCAAAGGATCTAATTATAGGGGCATTCAACGGGTGACAACCTTAGTTTGTTTGACTGGAATTACGCTGAACTAGGGGTCTCTTTGGAAAGGGAAAAAGTGAGAAGAAAACTCATACCTGAATATTGTTCAAAACTTGTTTCGACGCGTCCAATTTACCCCAAAACCAAGCCTCACCACCGAACATTCAAGAAAAATTTCGTCAAGAACATTGTTTTGCTTAACGTTTTTAGACTAAATTTTCTTTTGAGTTTTTTTTAAGAGTTCAATTTCTTTATGAACTTTTTATTTTGTTGCCTAATCCGTAGTTTTTCTATAAAAAAATCGAAGAATTGGTGTGAATCCATTCTACATCGAAGAAAGAATAGAATATTCATTGATCAAATCATTCACTCCATATGCTGATAGATCTTTTGAAGAACTGATTAATTGGACGAGAATAAAGATAGAGTACCGTTCTACATGTCAATAGCGGCAACAATGAAATTTAAAGTAAAAGGAAAAAAGAAGAATATGTTAAAGGTTTCCTGATTGAATACGAAGTTTAACATCTAGCATGTCCATTTTTGAAATAAAAAAGAAAATTCCATTTCCCCCCACCCCACTCCATGTACGAATAAAGTGCGAAATTTTGTTCTTTTGGATAAAAATCAGACGTTCAAGTCAGATGAGAGTAGAGAGAAACGTGAGTTTGAGTGGATTGGGATTAGGAGAATTAGGTGGAGACTTAGTCAAACTACAACTCCTCATTATTTATTAATATTATTAATATTACTATCTTTTTTATTAAGAATCTGATTTTTCTTAAATTAAATCGGAAATTTAAATATTAATTAATTTAATTAATTTACTATATATGATAAATTAATTAAACCATTGCTCCCACCATGGCTCGAATCCGTGTGGAGCAAGATTTCGCTCAAAGGGTCAATTTCGGCCCTCTCTACCCGAATTTCCCCTCCACCATATTAATTAAATAATTAGTTAAATATTTAGGGTAATTACGATACTACCCTTAGTCTGTAAAAATACCATTTTACCCCAAGACCATCCAAATTAAAGATTTCCCCTTTGTAATTTTGGCAAAGACTCATCCCAGTAAACCTTCATATTCGGGTTCCCTAAATGGCTGGATCCAACCTTTCCTAGATAAACTAACTCACCAAGTTAGTAGGCTTGGCTGTTGCAGAGGATAAGAGTTCTGGTTCTACCCGCATCAATCCATGTGAATCCAGTAATCGTAGGCATATTAGACACATTAAGCATTACTAAGCATATCCATTTTTAGGGTTGTTACAGTGGGCCACTTGACGCTCCTTCGATGGGTTTCGTGGTGCAGTACTTAGTCTTGGCATGAAGGACAACCAAGGACCAGCCTCAGACCCAAACTACGGACCAATAGAACGGTCTGTTAGTTGGGAGACGGTTCGTTGGTGACCATCCGTCTGTGAGGATGTCTCCTGCGTGCAATTCACTGTAATGTTTTGGGGTGAATTTGTCGCCTTACTTTCAAATAACACTCTGTGCGGTTCTTAAAGGTTCTTTTGGGTATTTTAAACATGTTTTTAAGCCTTTAACATTTAGAAGAATTCATTCTTAAAAATCAAAATCCAAAATATCCTAGAAATTCTCTAGAACTCCATTGAAACCAAAACTCAAGGAAGAGCTTGGATTGGAGGTTTTACTGGTTATTCTTCATCAAATATGTGGATTAACGCCATTGAGGTGTGGTTTTTTTATCCTTCAAGTTTTACTTATCAAGTATCCCAACATTAAAAGAGGCATATTGATTTCTAAAGGATGTATGGTTTCCAATGTTTTCAAAGATGAACTTGTCCAATTTTATGATCTATCCATGGATTCTTGCATTAAAGGTTTTTAATAATTGTATATTAATTGAATTGTTGTTCATTAGATGATTTTAACTAAATTAAACTATGAACCCATGCAATTGATGAACCCTAATTTTTGACTATTTTATGGGTTAATTGATATTGCCTTAATGCTTATGATTTCTATGTGCTATTGAATGATGTAAAAATTGTTTTAAATTCATTTATGGGTTGTATTTGATTGATAAATCTATGTTGAATTAACCTAGATTTATTGAGTATTAAGATTTATGCATTGAATTGATGTTCATGGACATGGGTAAGGAAGGGCCTATTGTTATTGACTTGGATGATTTAGCTAAGAATTAAGTGGAGAGAATGGAGTAGTGGTACGCTGACCTAATTCTCTTTATTTTAAGTAGTTATAATCTTTGAATTATTTTGTTATTGGTATGGCCCACTTATGGTGGTGGTGTTAAGTGAATTATGTGTCATTGTCGGCGTTACTTTGTGTATTATGATGGACATGATATTGTCGGCACTACTTGAAGTATTATGATGATTTGTGTAGTTGATTATGTTAAGTATGATCATATCTTTATATATTTTAAGTAATGTGAAAGTATATGATTTCATCAATTGATGCTATTTAGGTGATCATATTATACTATGACTATGTTTTATGTGTGTAGTATTAGTGTTGATGCATCATTTTTTCTAATTGGTTATTGATTCCTATGATGACTATATTGTATGATGTCAAAGTAGTGTATAGGGTGACATAAGGGTTATGAAGGTTTTGCCGATATTCTTCTAAAATATGATATGTTATATGTGATAAAGTGTAGTTGAAGTGTGTCCTCATTTTACTCAACGGCATAGTTGACTTTTATTTCACTTATTGAAGTATTATAATAGACTTAGTAGTACTATATTTCTATTTTGTATGGCCCGTGTCTCAAGTACTCTTGTGTCTATGATTTGATGAAATAAGACTTAGTATTTCCTATGAGTTTTATATGAAATAGATATTTAAGGATATGAAAATGTTTGTGAAAAGTTTTAATTCCACACTACATTTCACAATGTATATGTGATGAATGATGCGAAAGGGCTTTTATAAGAGCTCCGAGAGGTCAACTACGCTGTTTGCATTACGAGAGTGCCATATCTTCTAGGTTTGGTCTCGGGTTATGACAAGCTTGGTATCAGAGCATAGATTATGAAAGTGAAGCCTTAGTATGTCTTGTATGGTAGACTTGTCTCCCTCTTCTTAATGCATTTATGAATATGAATATGAGATTCCTTGACATAAGATGCTAAAGCCTCTTAGACTTGAATGTATGAATGATATGTGACCTTCAATAATCTTAAGAGGGTCCTTCATGTGAATCCTTGAACCTAGTGGTAAGGTTATGAAACTTGAAGTACAAAGCCTTAATAGTATCCTTCTTGTAATAAAAGATGGACTTAAGGTTTGTTGGTTGGAACGAGATCATATCAATCCTTAGGAATGTCAGGATTAGCTATCTTGTCGTCATTGTAAGGCAGCCCTAGGGGACCTCTTTGGTAGGGTAAATGTAGTTGGGTTATGAACTTGATATGGAGACCCTCTGTAAGAACCTTTAATGTGAATTACTCCATGACATCAAAGGCTAGTACCGAGTGAGTATGGTAAAGGAATTTTCTCTAGTTAAAGGATGAGGCTCGAGTACAAAGTAAGACCTTCATATTCTCGAATTATGTTGCTACATGGGATGTTTCCAAGTTGTACCATTGGCAAGCAGAACACCCTCCACCATAGTAGGTTACAACTCTGCATTCCATGTTTTTCTACCATGGTCTATGTATGTTATTTTCTATTCTCATCATATAGGATACCTACTAGTATTGGAGAAGTTCTATGTAGATTAGGTGGTGGTATAGGATGTTATCTAGATATTGCACAATACGCTTTGAAAAAGTTAGTGAGAGTCCCTAGGTCTTCTCCAATATCATTACTTGAATGTCCTTATGTGATGAATGTCTCTTAAATGTACCAAGGAATGTAATGACTTAAGGAAAAAAGTATGTTAAATGAATAAGTACTTATATAGAGTAGCTAAGGGTAATTTAGTTGAGGTGTGAAGCGGGCATAGAAATGTCACTTCGTATCTTACCTTGATGAGCCTTTATAATGACTATAGTTAGGGAAATTGTTTGATTAAGTAGACATGATCCAAAGTTAGGTAGTCTCAATGATTACTTAGGTAAGCTTGAAGAGGTCAATCATTGTCATTATCTTCTTGATTTACTTAAGTATGTCTTTTGATAATCTTTGTAAATGAGCATGTCATATTACATGTGCTATTGTGTTTGAATGAGAATGATCTTATCCTAGGTAATATAAAGGATATCTTGAGTGCATGCGTAAGGGGTTGTATGGGTGATCGCTTCAAATCTCACTCAAGTGAGGCTTAGAGTAACCTTTTGTAGGAGAATCTCATGTTCATGTGCTTGGTGTATTATAAGTGTGTATAATTCATTATAGGTCGTATTAAGGATCATTTAGGTGTTTCTAGAAAGGGTCATTCTAAAAGTTTTAGACCCCATACAACATCTCCAAATAATCCCAAAACCCAAGTACGTTTCACTAGTTAAATTTGACTAGATTCCGGACGTCATAGACGTTTCTTGACGTCTTGAATCAAGAACATCCTAAATTATTTCTTAACGTTATTTTAGGCCTTATGGTAGTGTTACTAACCTTAGATCAACATGTGAGACTCTAGGTAAGGTCTTGAACTTTTGGAGTGTTACATGTAGCTTGAAAATGAATCATCAATGAGTAACCCATCAAATTTTCAAGGTGTTGCAAAATTTGAAATGTTTAAAAATTTACTAGAATCCAATAAAATAGGAAGTATCTAATAACTTTCTTAAAAGAAGTTAAAGAACCGAAAGTTGAAGAACAGAGAAATCACTTGAAAATGTTGCTAGAAGATGCTGAAATATATAGAGATCAACTAAAAGAAAGGTTGATTTTGGCCGAAGAAAAACAAAAACGTCTAAAAACATCATTGTATGGTTTATTATTTGTGTTTGCTTTTTGAAATGTGTAAAGGAATGTAGTTCTAAATAAATAAAATATTTGTCTCTATATTTAGTGTACTTTTATAATTTTTTTATTTTTGATCGATAATGTTATAGATCATAGTAATCTTTAGTATTAGACATACAACTTTATTGTCGATTATCGACTACAAAATAATTTTACTCTACAATTGGAAAAGATTGAAGTAAAGCAAAAGTCACAAACTATCAAAATATAGATCAGTAAGAAATCAAAAGTTGTTCATAATAAAACATGTTAAACCACCAAATGTGCATTATTCTAGTAAAAATAACAAAACAACAAACATCTAAAATCTACTATTTCAAAAACTGTCTTAAAACACCAGTAACCAAAGTGCATTACTCATCACCACAAACGTCACTATTAACCTCCATCATAATACCTATCACGTCCTTTTCTTTTTCAACATCTGCCATATCTATGGTTAAGCCTTTTTATTCCAACTTTTCCTCTTCTTCATTCAATGTTATCCTCTCCTATTGTTGTTCATTCTCTTCATCTCCACTAGTTGTGTTTTAATTTCATCTTATTTTTATTCTTTTTCTTGTCTTCTAGCTTTTCCTCTTCATTTTCTTCTGCTTTATTTTCTTCTAGCTTCTCCTCGCATTTTTCTTCATCGTTCTTTCTAGCTTCTCCGCTTCTTTTTCTGTCATCTTCTCCTCAACTTGTTCTATTATCCTTTCATATCCTCTTGCTTCATGTCTTCTAAAATTTCATCAAATTCTTCACCCAAGTATTTATCAATTGCAGCAAGATCATTTTGAACTATGGAGGATCTAATCATCAATTGTTGGTGCTTAAAAGTTGTCATCATTTACTGCAAGATCAGTGGCTAAGCATTCATACAAATAAATTATTTTTATAATATAATATATAAATTTATCTACCTTACTTTGTACAAAAAAAATTAATTTGGGACATATATGTGGCATGTTATATTCTCTTTATGTATTTCATAGTGTCAGACTTATGTAAAGTAACTTACGGTCGGGATCCTATACGCGATGTCGTATGTAGGATGTATTTATGTTATGTCGGAATTTTATATACTAGTGTAGTGTTATCTTTTTTTTGAAATTTTGAATTTATGATATATTATTTGTTCCCGGTTATTTGCTTTGGCAGTGTTAACTTGTTATTAAACAGCGATGTCATTCATTTTTCAATTACAATGGACTGATTATATCTTCGTCAAATTTGAAAATAATTTTATAAAATTTTCATAATCTTGAGAAAATTACTCCGCCACAAATTAGAACTTTTATTAAGAGACACTTAAACATTACAATATAAAAGTAATATCGCTACATTCCCTGTTCTGCTAAAACAACCTATAAGAAAATGTGCAAATTATGCATCAATCGTCACTTGCCACACGTCAAAACAATTTTTAATATTTTAATTTTTGTATTTTTATTCTATTTACCTTAAACTCTTAGCCACGCGTCAATCATCACTGTAACACCCACCAATGCCGCTATAGCACCTCAAATTCAACACTACCAACAACAACCCATTATCCTACTATCACAAATTAATTTATGAAAATGAAAACCATTAAATAATATATATATATATATATATATATATATATATATATATATATATATATATATATATATATATATATATATATATTGAATGTTAAATGTTAAATTATTGCAATATCTGCAATTTAAAACTCGATTTAGTATATATTCTATATTCTCTATATTATATTCCATTTATTATTTTATTATTTATTTATTTATTTATTCTATATATATATATATATGTTAAATGTTAAATTATTGCAATATCTGCAGTTTTCACATTGATTGGTAGTGATTTCTGCAAAGGGTTGTGACTTTTTTTTAAAGAATAGTGACTTTTTTGTATGAGTTAGGATATTTTCAAATAGTTGTGATTTTTCTGATGAATTGTGACTTATTTAATAGGTGTGTAATAGATCATCATAATAGTTGGTGGTGTAATACACATATTTCCATGTCATCGCCTCGTCAGCACCAAAATTATAAATTATAATTTTTATATATATTTTAATTTTCTTTTTTAAAAAAATTAACTTTTCTTTATTAAATCAATTTTACAAAAATTAATCCCCAAAAAATTATAGAAATTCTCAAATAATCATATCTTCTTCCAATCTAAATCGTATCCACATTTCCCCCAAATCTGACAAGAAAAATTGTCCATTTGAATTTATATCACTGTTCTCTTTGTCTTCTCTGGTGAAAAACAATCAACCTATTAACACCACAAACCTACCTCCATAATGTCATCCCCTCAATTTTTTTCAAGTTAACCCTTCTCCAACAAAGAACAACAACCAAACAAATATCTAAGCCACCTCAAAAAGTCATCCAAAACTCCAAATAAGTCGTTCACGAACAACGAATCAAACCCCTTTTTACCTTACATCTATTCCAATTTTTTTTACTTTTTGTTATTATTGCAACTATTTCAGCGAGCTCAAAGCTTCAATCATGGATTTAATAACATTTAAATGAACTTCATCTTTAGATCCATGATGTTTGAGTAAGCTTTGAGCTTTAAAATTTGAACAACTAACAAATAAGGCAAGTGGGTGTGTGACTATGAAAATATAAATATATGAATACATAAATGAAAAGAAATCAATTTTAACTATATAAAAAAAGGTAACCAGGTGTATGTATATGAATTCCGACTGGCTATAAGTATGTTTTGGGGTTTTAAGGTTGGAGTTTTCCTTGTATTTTGCTGAATATTTGAAGGTTAAAGTGGAAAGATAAGAAGAACAAAGTCTCAAATTTTTAGAATTATAGTAAAATTTCAATTAAAAGTTCACTTTTCCCGGTATTTTATATAGTGAAATGTTCTACAATATTGACAAAAAAAAATGTAACTAAGTGACAAATTGTGCAAAGAAAAAATTGAAGAAGAAAATATTTTGAAGGAAAATAAGAGAAGAGGAAATGAAAAAAAAGGAGAAAACAGTTGCTAGGGGTTAAGAAAAATACTTTTTGACTTCATTTTAACCTGAAACGCGCCTAATTAATTTTTATTTTAAATTTCTTTTCTACATTAATTTTGTGGTTGTATAAGTCACACGTTGAACAAGAATAAATGTGTAATAGGTCGCCATAATAGTTGAAGTGTGTAACTAACTTTTCGATACAAGTTGAAGGGGGAATATATGTCTTTTCCCATTATTTATATGACATGATCACCATCTTTTCATACAAATTTTTGTTGTTTGTAAATTTATAGGTTTCACACAGTTTTTATCAACAAATTCTTTATGTTTTCTATTCTTCTTCTATATAAAATGAATAAAATTTTCATAACTATTCAATTATGCAACTACAATGTTTTTGTGGGTAAATTATACCGTAAAGAATAATTTATGCGCTAGGCAGAATGAAATAACTTGACTGCAGTAGAAAAGACTATCTAGATAATTCATATGAAATCATCTTCATTGCCACAAATATATTTTTCACAAACTTCTAGTTGACAAGAAGTTTAATGATTTTATGTTTCACAAACTAGAATTTGGTGTTCAAATGTGAAAAGTGTCAAACTGTTGGACATAAAAGATTTGAGCCAAAACTTGTTTAAAGTTTCCAAGCTAGATTTAATAAGTACTCCTCTGTTTTCTAATACTAGACAAATCTATATCAATTTCTTTATCTATATACTACCTTAAAAGTATGAACTACCTAACTTAAATGTTCATTTATTACAACCCCCCCCCCCCAAAAAAAAAAAAAAAAAAAAAAAAAAACTAACACACAAAATTTAGTATATATTGTATATCATATACAATATTAACTTAAAAACAAGTAACTTTACATATTGAAGGGTTGTGACATTTGCAATAAGTTTTAACTTTTTTGATTAGTTGCGATCTTTTCGATGGGTTGTGACTTTTTGGGTTATAATTTTTACGAAGAGTCGTGACTTTTTTGAAAGGATTGTGACTCTTACAAATAGTTTTTACTTTTTCGATTAGTTGTGACCTTTTAGAAGGGTTGCGGCTCCTTTTTTTGATACAGAACAACAAGCATTTCTTCATACACCACCCTTTGTTGGGTATAAAAAATGCGTTTTGTCACATTTTTCAACTATTATTTTTTTAAAAAAATGTTCTATTGTTCTTCGGCGTCTCCTCCTTACACCACTAAATTTAGTGTATATTATATGTTTACATTAGATTTATTTACTTATATTATATTAAAAAATGTCTCTTCACGTTGAATGCATATAATTTTTCTAAGTGTTGTGACCTTCAATCCTAATGGTTATGATTTATATTAAGGGTTGTGATTTTTCTAATAAGGAACAACAATCACATGTCATTACCCTATGTTAACTTTAAAAGGGGGAGTTTCCTCACATTTTGTTAAATATGGGTTTTAACGTTTTATATTCTTGTTTTCTTAAGTATTCAAGTGTAATTTACATACATGAAAAATTTCAGAGTTCAATGTATTTGAGCACTCCCTAGCATGAATGTAAAATTAAGATAACACATCGTAACTATAAACATCAACTTTAATATATCTTTAATATTTTTTAACAATATTTAATTATATTATACTATATTAAAATTAAGAATTCTAACAACACAATAATAACTAAGTAATGCACCATAGGAGATGAAGGAGAAAGTACATTTAAGAAGTGTAACTAAAAGAATTTAAGAGTTTTTTTTTAACATATAACAATTAATTTTTACATATAAGTTTAATTAGACATAATAGAGAAGTGTGAAATTAGCTTATCTTTATCTAGATCATTATTTTATAAATATTCATGTGTTCTTCGAATGTTGATTTGATAAATTTCAGTAGTAATCAGAAGAAAGTTACTTCCATTGTTCATAGAAACTTGTACTTTATAATTTTATCTATAATGGTTTATTTAAATTTTTAAAAATATTGACATTATTTTTAAAACTAATTTACTACATGATTGATATTCACGTTGTAATCATTTAAAATTTATCAAATATAAATTTATAAAATGATTTGAATTATATTAAATTAATTCAAATAAATGTTATGGATTAATATAATTGAGTTAGATCTTTAAATCCAATAAATTTTATTTAATTGAAGTCTAAATTACATAGTTTGGGCTGCAATAGTTGATCCCAATTTTATCTTATTCTAGAGTCCCATTTTGGCGCTACTTGGGCAAATATTGTGGCATGCGAAGTCAAATAAAGAAATAGAATCATAACATGTGTCAAAGATGACAAGTCCTCTCCAAAAAAGTCATATGCCATATCACTTAAATCTGATTGACCGAATCGTATCCCGTTTCAATCGCAACTCTTCTATTTTAAATGATAATTAAGAGTCCTCATAATTTAGAAAAAAGACACAAAATTTTAAGCAAGAAGCTTGAGAAAATCTGCGGTACAAACGCCATTTAATTTTCTATAACGCTACAAGTTGAAGAGTCCAAGTATTAAGTTCAAGAACAATCAAGATCAACATAATCGAATTCAAGAATAAGCTACAAGCCCTTGAGTTCAAGTAAACGTGAAGATCAAGATAAGGTTCAAGTTTAAATCCAAGGTCAAATTCAAGAAAAATTCAAGATCAATCTCAGTAGCCCTTCAATTATATTTGAAAAGTTAAATTCATAGGAAACATAGATATAGTAACACTTGCACTTTGAAATAATAAAACAATTGTCGCAAAATTTTCCATTCTTGATTATTATTTTCTCAATGAGAATTTTACCATTTAAAAATTCTGGTATGCCTAGTTAAAAAATCTCTACCTCTCATCTCAACTTTTCAAGCATCAAAGAATATCGAGAGGATTTCCGCGAAGAATATCTCTCAATCAACTGCCTCTAAGGCCACTAGCTCAAAGTTCTGTACTAAAGTTGAGGGCATTATATGTGTTAACTTTCGCAGTTTTTGAGAAGTTACAATAAGCAAGGCTACTACACTAGGACAACAAACACTTGAAGTATTGTCCGCATCAACTCCTTTTCGTTGGTGTTCGACTGACAAAAGAGCAAGTTCTTCAACAAATGCTTTAGAAGGAGGAAGCAATGTTGCTGAAAAGATCAAGAAGATATTGGCTCTACTTGAGCAATTTGGTTCCAAGAACTCTACAAAAAGGGAGAACTGTGATTCAACTAATGAATCATCTTCACGTACATCACGTAATGTGAGTCCGCTGAGGAATATATAATGCAACAATCCATGATACTCTCTAACAACACCAATAATCATGCAAAATAATGATGACTTTTGCTTCTCTCTTGAGGAACAACTCACAAATCTTACGAAGTTGGTTGTAGGATTGATAAAGCATGTACAACACCAAGAGTCGTGAATTTATAAGTTGATGGATAATATGGAAGAACTTTTATATGGAGAAGCGAGCCATGCACCAGGAAAGGATGTTGAAGTCAAAGAAATTGAAGATCCTACGAAGAAAGCCCTACTTGTTAAAGATATAACAGCTTCATCTGAAGGAATGATCCCACTCGCTCAATTGAAGGATTTTATTAAAGGAACTATCAATGATAAGTATGAAGTCTCCACCAAGTCTTCTTATATGTATTCTATGTCGTACAGCACTAGGATTGATATCATAAAATGCTTGCTGGTTAAACCTCCTAGATTTCAACAATTTGTGGGAAAAAGAAATCCAAAACAACATGGTGTGAACTTCATGGATACCTATAATAATGCTAGAACCTATGGGAACCATATTGTCAAACAGTTTGTCCGCTCTCGAAAGGGAAATGCCATTGATTATTACACGTATCTCAAACCTAATTTTATTGATAGTTGAGAGCGATCAGAGCACAAGTTTCTCAATTGCTTCTTAGCACAAGGCATACCTTGATCATGTTAGAACTCACGAATAGTCGCCAAATGAAGAATGAACCGATTATAGATTTGAGAAATTGATGGAGGAAATCAACCTTATATTGCAAGGACAATCTTAGTGAAGCTTCTGCAATTGAAATGTATATTGAAGGAATAAAAATGGAGCTTTTTAAATTTTTAAATGAATTAAAAAAATCCTTCGAAGATCTAGCTACTCAAGCTCATTATATGGTGTTGAGAATATCCTCTACTAGAAAAGTTATGAATATTGTCCATGATTCTTACAAAGGAAAAGACAAATAGAAACTCAAAAGATGGAGCATATTTTTGCCAGGGGCGACAACAAAGAATATATGATGTTAATCTGTCGCGTGCAAAGTTTACTATGAAGGAGGGCACAAAGCAAAATGTGCGAATTAATCTTCAAGCGTGTTCGAACCGAAAGTGGATCCTAATGGAGATTCAAGAAAAAGAATATCCCTTCTTGAATTCTGATGTTTCTTATATTTTTAATAAGTTGCTTGAGTTAATCTCATTGACCTACTGGATATGAGGCGACTTGATGAAGCCGAGAAAGTTGATGACACAAATTATTGCTACTATCATAGACTTCTTACTTATCATCTTGGATAATGTTTTGTCTTCAAGGATAGAGTGATGCGATTGGTTAGAGAAAAAAAGATTGTCGTTGATGACGAGGAATCTAGTTCTAACCAAATCTTTGTCACATTGAGATCACTCAATCCAGTAAAAATATGTGTTTCTGAAAACCATGAACGAGAATCATTGGAGAAATAGAAATCTCAAGTTTGTGTATATGTTGATGAAGGTTTGATTCTTGTGACTAAGAGAAGATTCAACAAGTCAAGCTTATGAAACGAATCTTTAGAGAAGCCAATCAAATGGAAGATGATGAAGAAACGGGTGAACCAAAAACAATCAAGCGCCCAAAGAAGGCAAAGGTAGAAGTGCATCACTACAAGAAATATCGACGTCCTGTCACTCTAGAGGAATCCTTGCCAAGTTAGTTTCCCACAAAGTGCACTCAAGAAAATATCGAGGAGTCATGTTTTAATTCTGATAAAGAATCAATAATGAAGGTGTCTCGAACTGGAAAAAAAGAAGGAACAATGGTAGAAGCCTCACCAAAAGTGTCTTTTATTGGCAAAGAAAAGGCAACAAGGGAAATTCGTCAATGTTTTCTCCTTCTTCTTACGAAAAGACTATTGAACCTTTTTCCCAAGAAGAACACGTATGTGATACAAAAATCAGATTCACAGATGATGATCTTCTATTTTTGGAAACACTAGCTAATCATTCTTTGTATATAGTGGGTCATGTGCTAGAAAACAAGATAAATAAAATCTTAAAAGATTAATGATCTGGAGTCAACATTTTTCCTATCCACACATTGAAGGAACTTGACATCACGACTTGGAACTTATTGAAAGGTGTTAGTTGATACAAGGATTTGATAAGGGAGGGCAGAGGTCCATAGGCTATATTAAATAAGAGATACAAATGGAAGATTTGCGATCAAGCGCATGGATACATGTGATCTATGCAAAGACATCATACAATATATTACTTGACAGGCCTTGGGTACATGATAATAGATTTTTTATCTTCTTACTATCAATGTTTGAAATATCCTAAATGTGGACTTGAAAGGAAGATAGTTGCTGATGATAATCCTTTTACCGAAGTTGAGACACACTTTGTCGATGCGAAATTCTATTTGAGAAGTAATGTTGTTAAAGGTGCAAAATCTAATGATGTCAAGAGATTTTATCCCACAAGATCATAAGTAAAATAATCGATGTGGTTGTCGAAAAGGGAAAAGTTGACGCTAAATAACTTTGTCCCAATCTTAATGAAAGGAAGGGCATGTCTTCAAAGAAAAAGCTGACTTCCGGACATTGCTATGTTCCAAAACTAAAGCAACAAGATGGTCAATCATCTAACCTTCAAGAAAATTCTTTAAAAGGTATAACTCTACCTGTTAGACAAATTGATGCAATGAATTTATCTTCAAAGCTGCCGAAAAGGTCAATCACACAAAAGAAAGAGCAATATGTGGCGCTCCCAACAAAACACACAAGAGAAGGTTTTGATCCCAATGCTTACAAGTTAATTGGAATGGTGGGATACAACTCTAATGAACCGTCAATGTTAGGGAAACTTCTAATAGAAGATACGACTAGGCAAGCACGTGAAGGCTTAGGCTATAGACAAACGCTGTCAATTCACATTTCTATAAAAAGGTCCAACAATAACCATATTACTTTTGAAGATTAAGTCACTACTCCTAATAAAAAACCTGTTGTGTTTGATCAACTTGGGAAATGACTTCAAGAATTTATGTTTTTGAGAGGTTAGGACCATTGATGAAGAATAACATCAATTTGAGAAGTTACTTAAAAGTTACAACCCTACTTCACATTTTATTCGAAAGGGCTTCAGAAATTTGATTTCTTCTAGAATGAGGCGACAAGTGGATCTTGTGGTTCCATGTAAAGAGAAACTCAAGGACAAGGCTCACACTATAGTTTAAACCAAAAAGCATGAGGAAGATGAACAAAGTTTAGTTTCCTCAAATCATGTTACAATACAAAATGAGTACGATTATTTGGATCAAATGAAGATTAATGAAAAGGTTAAACATATTGTCTCGTGTTATCATATATCTGTGAATGACAATGCTTCATTGGAAGAGGAAGATGTTGGAGATGCTACAATGGAACTTGAAGAGGGATTACAAATTACAATAGATCCTTTGAAATAAGTTAACCTTGGCATTGATGAAGACCCAATGCCAACTTACTTGAGTTTTTTTCTAGAATTTGACAAAGAAATTGCTTATATGAATACAATAAAAATAGAGGGATATCTTTTCTTGGAGTTATAAAGAAATGTCTGGATTGAATCCTAAAGTAGCGTTACATAGTTGGTAATAAAAATGGTTCTCATCATGTTAACCATACTCAAATACTTTTTAGAACAGACTTGGTTCCATTGATAGAAAATGAACTCACTGAGGTAGGATTTATTTGTGAGGTGAAATATCCCACATTGATTTCAAGTGTTGTTCATGTCAGAACGAAAAATGGTCAAACTGGAATTTCTGTTAACTATAGAGATATTACTGATGCATGCCCTAAAAAAGAGTTTCCTCTTCCCGTTCCGCAGCTGATGATTGAAGCCACCGTTGGTTATGAGGCAATGTCATTCATGGATTTTCCTTCTAAATATAATCAAATCTACATGGCACCAAAGGATGAAGAACTCACTGAATTTTGCACACCGAAAGATATTTTTTCTTCTTCAAAGTGATGTCATTTGGTTTAAATAATGATGGTTCCACATATGAAAGGGCTACTAAAATATCTTTGATTACTTGCTCCACAATAATGTCAAATGGTATGTTGATGACTTGGTAGTAGAGTCGACGAAAAGTGTTGATAATTTGAATGACTTAAAAATAGTGTTTGAGTTGCTCTGAAGATATCAATTGAGGATGAATTCATTGAAATGTGCCTTCGTAGTTACTTCCAACAAGTTCCTTGTATTAATTTTGAGACATCGAGGAATTTAAATTAATCAAGACAAAGTTGATGTAGTATCAAATATGTCCTAGCCTTGAAATATTCATGATTTAAAATTCTCTAAGGAAAATTAGCCTACTTGAGGATATCCATCTCAAATCTAGCGAGGAGATGTCAACCATTCGGTTACCTCATAAATAAAGATGCACCTTTTGATTGGGACCAAACACGTATTGAGGCCTTTAAAAATATCAAATTCTATCTAGCAAAACCTCCAATTTTGGCAGCCCATATACATGTAAAACCATTGATACTCTTGGTCTGTAGAAGCCCTGTTAGCTCAAGAGAATAGTGAAGACTGTAACAACCCTAAAAAAGGCTATGCTAAATGATGCGTAACGTGCCTAGAATGCCTACGATTAGATCGGCTTCACACGGATTGATACGCGTAGAACTAGAAATCTGAACCCTAAATATATCAAAGCCAACTAACTTGGGGAGTTATTTGATATACGAAAGGTTGGGACCAGCAATGTAGGGCTCCATAATATGAAGATTTACTCGAATGAGTCTTTATCGGACTTAAAAAGGGGAAATCTTATGTTTGGAGGGTCTAGGGGTAAAATGGTTGTTTTCTAGGCTAAGTGTAGTATCATAATTACCCTAAATATATAATTTATTATTTAATTAATATGGTGGAGGGGCATTTTTGGGAGAGAGGGCCGAAAATTTGCCCTTAGAGTGAAGTCTTGCTCCACCACGGTTCGAACCTAGGTGGAAGCAATGAATTTTTTTTTTTTTAAATTTAAGTTGGTAAATTAATTTAATAATTAATATTTATTATTATAAGCTGATTTAAAATAAAAGGGAAATGAGATTTTTTATCATTTAATAAAACCTTATTTGACTAAGTCCTAAACTAAACTCCTAAGCCTAATAAAACTCTAACTCTCTCACGTCTATCTCCTCAACATTCACGATCACTCTCTTTTTCCATTCATGTTTATCTTTGCCAAATAACATTCAAGAACAGAAAATTTATCAAGTTTCTTCACACTTGAAGAACTCACACGAAAATATAAGAAAAACAAACGTTAATTAATAAAGTAGGCAAAGTGAAGGTTTTCCGTCGAGTGGGGTGTTGGAATTACTGTGTTGGATGTGTGTTTGCAAAAGTTTTTGAGCAGAAAGTCGAGGTTAGAACGTCAAAAAGGTATGATTTCTCTTATCTCTTGGTCCCTTTCCCAAGAGACCCCTAAGGTTAAGTATATTCAATCGGAAAACTAGGGTTGTTCCCCGTTGCATGTCCTTTTAACTAGTTCCCATGATTCGTAGGTTGGATATGCTTGCTTGTCGATATTAGGCGTGTGTTATGTTTTAGTGATGAATATGTTAATGTATGTGTGTTTGAAATCGGATGAAGGATCACCTATGTGATCGAAAACTATGTGTACATGTGTGCAATGTGAACGATGATTATGTGCCTCAGGTTCAAGGCTCTAAAATGTGATGTTAGTTCTTTGTATTTCATGTACACATGTTTATGTAAATCGTGATGTTCATAAGTGATGTAAAGATGCTTATTCGAGTGCAATTCTTTATCGAATGAAATCTTGAAAATTCACCCAAATAACTCACTAAAAACTACTTAAAATGTCTAAACATTTAATGATAAACAAGTGATAAAATAAGCTGCAAAAATTTCCTATTTAAAAGGATGAGTTTCGGTCAAGTTAAGAGGGTTCAAAATGTTATGAAAAAATGAATTAAAACAAGTGTGGTCATGGAGTGTTGAACCCGGGACCTATTCATGTTAAAAATCATGAAAATGAAAAATTAAAAAGGTATGTGGTGAAGGGAATTCAAACCATGGTCTTAGCTGGAAATAAAGTATGAAAATAAGAAATGAGAGAAGGGAGATTCGAACCCACAACCTCTAGGTCAAGATTAAGGGAAAATGAGAAGAAAATAAGTGTGAGGTGTGGTAATCGAACCCACGACCTCTTGGAAGAAAAGGAGAGTTAAATGAAAAATAAAGTGAGGCTATGGGGGTTCGATCCCACAACCACATGATCAACTCGAAGAAGCCATGGAAAAAGAAATAAAAATAAAAAGGGGTTGTGGGGGTTCGATCCCACAAACCCTCAGCCAAGAAGGATTAAATGTAAATAAAAGAAATTAAAAGAAAATGAAGGTGCTGGAGCTTGATCATGGGTCCCCAAGCCGTGTGGACCAAAATAAAATAAATGGAAAATGTAAGTGTTGTCCAAGGGATTCAAAACCGGGTTCCCGTGCCCAAATTCCGTATTGATACATAAATCATACGTGAATTAAATATTCTAAAATAATGATACCTACTTAGATCAAAATCGAGATCTTGTCATGCATACAAGATACATAAATCTTGTACCACATATTCTTAGGAAGATATGAATCACTTAAATGAATTATGAATGAAGTCTCATGGCTTGTATTTATAGACCCATAAGTCTAGCTTACGTTTAAAAATAATTGAACGTAAGATGTATATAATGAAATGATTTAACCCTTGAAGGGTTAAGTAAGAGTCTAAAACACATTAAATGGCCAAGTGCAACAATGAAATGAGGAAATGAACAATTAAATTATGAAACACTAGAAGGGTTAAGTAAGAGTGTGAAACACACTAAATGGAAAAGTTCATTGGCATGTGATGAAATGAACATTCACGTAAAAAAGGGTGAGTAATTATGAAGAGCAAATGTGCTAATGTTAATGAATCTAGTGATAGCATTATATGAGGATAATGTGAAAGATGAGATCAATCTCAAATAAGCCTAAGTAAATGTTACCAAAACGTACTTAACTATGAGAGTATAAAGTTAATGAAGAGACCAGTCTCTATGAGCACTCTAATTAAAGTATTGAGATTAACATAATTAATACTAATGATGAGATTAGAATTCATCTATTGAGCTATGATGTCCTCATACTAGAATCCAGCTTCCATGACGTATGAGTTGAATGTAATGGAACTTTATATTGAGCACAGAGAGACTAGCTATGATAAGTGATGCCTTATTTCGAGAAGGGCGGAGGTTCATGTAACTCTCATGAGATGAGGCTGTCCGGCAAGCCAGGTATAGGGCTTACTATATCACCTAGTCTTTGAACCTATAATGCCAATATAGGGATCTGGCGGGGTTCAATTCCCATGTACACTAGCATGTTTTGGGTCATTCTGGCTGGTGATTCCACCTCCTTTTTGTGTGGGGAAGACACTTGATTTCATGATGCTCACATGATCTATGTTGGTTGAAGTTGAAGTTCCCAATGAATGATTCAGGCCAGCCTCAAATGATGCACATAATGAAATAAATGATACCAAAGGTGTTAGGATAGGATAATCAAGAGGTGAGCTAAACTCAAGTAATTACATTAGGTAATTCGTGATCATTGCACAGCGAACTCGATGAAAGTCTTAAAATACATCCTAGGTATAACTAGCATTCACACTAGCCTATGAATGAAAAGAAATGAAGTACGTATAAATGCAAGAAGCAGACTCTGTGTCTGCTAAAGAAGGCTCCCTAGTTGAGGTCCCATATGTTGAACCCTCATTTTGGGAGGTGTTGATGTCAAGTCCATGATTCCAAGGTCTCACGACATATGAACGAATAATAAGAAAAAGTTATGTGCATGCAATATGTTATGTAGTATATGCAAGTTGTTATGTGTTGTGTGCAATATGATAAGTATGATGATGCATGTTACTCTCATGGAATAACTTTCCCAATCAAAATTTTAAAAGTTCACTCAGTTTCCTAATCCAAATTTGGAAAGCTCACTAACTTTCCTAATCCCAATTTGCAAGTTCGTTGACTTGACTTTCCATAATCATGTTGTTAGGAAAGAGTTGTTCTTAATCATGCATGTCCTTGGTGTGTGCTTACATATACCCGTACTTAGTACAAGTGTGTACTAATCCCATACAATTCTATATTTTTAGGTGCAGACACAGGTGGATGCTAGAGCTTACAGGTTGACATTGCAGTTGTCCGAACGTGAAGCTTTCATCCGGGCTTGGTAGGACATCATGCCTTCGTGGATGTCTACCTTTATTATCTAGATTAGATGTAGGTTTTAGCTAGTCGAGTATGTTTCACTGGTGTTTCTTTCCAATTTCATTTCTGACTTTGTATTGTTGCCATTTTGGCAAGAATACATTTAATACGATTAGGAACTGTTTCTTTCATTTGATAATCTCTATATTAGATGGTTGATTTGTGAACAACTATGATGTTAAGTGTAAGATTTTTATCATGAAATAAGAAAAAGAAATTCAAATTTCTCGCTAAAATTAACGTAGATGAAGTAAGAATGGTGTATGTAGGCTTGTCTGCGACCTCTGAGAGGTCAACGACGCCGGTCTCGTCTGGGGTCTAGATTTCGATCATGACAAAGTTGGTATCAGTGAGCTAGGTTATATTTAGAGGATAATAAGTTTTCATTAACCACATTGAGTAGTTTCCAAGTAATGGTAGTTAAGTGCACCACTATCCTGAATTAAAGACTGCATGATGTATATGAAAATTTCCCTTCTTCTAATCTTATTGTGCCTTGTCTTATGTCGGATTTCTTAATTTTAACAGAGTATCTAACATCAAGTCTTGATGTTTCTAAAAGATTAATACAAGGAGAAAATCAGGAGGAGAGATTGGAGGAGAGAGATGCTGGGGTAATTCAGGTTCATTCCCAGGCTCCATCTGTTGGAATAGAGATGCCTATTAACCCAGCTGGGTTGACAGATGGAGAAGTAAGGACAACGATGGTACAGATGGCCCAAGATAGCACTTTACAAGATCAGGCTATTGGGTTCTATTGATATGGAGAAGTCTAAGTTGGCATCCTACTAGCTAAGGGATGTAGCTCAATCCTGGTATAAAGTGTGGCAAGATAGCAGGGCCTTAGAAGGAGGTCCTATGACTTGGGATCTTTCGAAGATGGCTTTTCTAGAGCGGCTATTTCCCAGAAAAATGAAGGAGGATAGGGTTGAAGAGTTCATCAGCCTTAAGCAGGGCTCGATGTCAGTCAAGGATTACTTCCTGAAGTTTGTAATACTTTACAGCTCATGAGAGGCCACCTTGTAAGAAGTATGGCCCACTGCATGAAGGAGAGTGTATGATGGGATAAAACATTTGATACTGTTATGGAATACCAGGTCACATGATGAAGGATTGTCCTTATAGGAGGAAATTTAAGAGCTGATAGAGTCCAAAAAGAATGCCCAATAATTGTATGTGGTAAAACTATGTGTGTAGACTTGGTTGACTTACCAATGCAATATTTTGATGTTATTCTGGCATGGACTAGCTTCATAGTTGTTATGCTTGCATGGATTTTTGTAAAAGGGTTGTGAGATTTTGTTTCGTTAATGAAGAAGAGCTAGTCTGGGAGGGGTACAACTCGAGTCGTCCTAATCCCTTGATTTCGAACCTTAATGGCAATAAAATGATCTCCAAGGGGTTATTGTGTCATCTTGTGAGTGTTAATGATTTAAATTATGACATTCCTTCCATAGACTCAGTGTCTATGGTGAATGAGTTCCATGATAGTATTTCCTGATGATTTGCTTTTAGTTCATCCCCCTCGAGAGATTGACTTCTGTATTGACTTAGAACCTGATACTAAACAAATTTGAATTCCTCCTTATAGAATGGCTCTAGCTAAACTCAAAGAGTTGAAGCTTCAGTTAAAAGATGTCACTGAAACGGGTTTCATTCAGTTGAGTATATGTATCGATTATCGGCAGTTCAACAAAGTCACTATCAAAAATAAATATCCACTTCTCAGAATACATTACTTGTTCGACCAAATCCAAGGGTCTAGTTTCTTCTCGAAGATTGATCTTCATTCAGGGTACCATCAGCTTTGAGTTAGGGATGAACATGTTCAAAAAATAGCCCTTCGTACCCGTTATGGTCATTAAGAGTTTCTAGTTGTGTCATTTGGTCTGACTAATGCAACTGCTGCATTTATGGATCTCATGAACATATTCTTTCGTTAATACCATGCTCTTTCGTCATAGTATTCATTGATGACATTCTCATCTACTCTAAGACCAAGGAAGAGCATAAACATCATTTAAGACTAACCTTGCAGGTACATAGACAACATCAGTTGTATGCAAAATTCAGCAAGTGTGAATTTTGGCTTACATCAGTGACCTTTTTGGGTCATGTTGTGCCAAAACCCCTTACTCCCACGAATATCTGTAGCTTCTTAGGATTGGCTGGTTACTAGCGGAGGTTCATGGAGGGTTTTTTTTCCATTGTTGCTTCACTGACAACTTTGACTAAGAAGAAGGCCAATTTTGATTGGATGGAGACTTGTGAGAAGAGTTTCCAAGGAGCTCAAGGACAGACTCACTTCATCCCCGGTGCATACTTTGCCCAAGTGTGGTTAGAATTAAACTCTTTATTGTGATGTATCTAGGGTTTGTTTGGGTTGTGTTCTTATTCCGGGTGGTAAAGTGATAGCTTATGCGTCGAGATAGCTCAAGGTTCATGAGAAGAATTATCCCACTCATGACCTATAGTTGGCAGCTGTGGTGTTTGCAATGAAATTGTGGAAGCACTACTTGTATGGAGTGCATGTGGATGTGTTCACATACAACAAGAGTTTCTAGTACGTGACAGAGAGAGTTTAATCTACGTCAGCGGAGATGGTTTGATCTGTTGAAGGACTATGACATGAATGTACACTACCATTAAGGTAAGGCTAATGTTGTAGCTGATGCTTTAAGTAGAATGAGAATGGGAAGTACATCCCGCATTGAGGATCAGAAGAAGGAATTGGTTATACATAGACTGGCCAGACTGGGTGTGCGGTTGGTTAACTCTACTAGTGGGGGTGTTTCAGTTCATCCTAGTTCTAAATCATCCTTAGTAATTGAAGTCAAAGAGGGTCATCATCTTGATCCTGTGTTGATGGAGCTGAAGGACTTAGTGATGGTTAAAATGAATGAATCTTTTGTTGTAAGAGATGACCGCATACTGAGGTACCAGGACAGGCTCTGTGTACCAGATGTGGATGATTTGCACACCAGGATAGTTGTAGAGACCCATAATTCCATATATTCCATACATCTACGTTCCACCTAGATGTATCATGATCTTAAGCAGATCTATTAGTGGGATGGCATTAAGAAGGACATCGCAGAATATGTGAACAAGTGTCCTAATTGTCAACAGGTTAAGGCAGAATATCTAAAGACTTGCAGTCTTACTCTGATTATTGAGGTTCCAACTTGGAAATGGAAGGCCATTAATATGAACTTCGTGGTTGATCTTTTGAATACTAGGAGACAACATGACTCCATATGGGTTATTGTGGATTGGATGACTAAGTATGCCCATTTTATCCTTGTGAAGTGTACTTACAGAGCCGAGGATTAGGCGAGACTCTACATTATTGAGATTGTGAGATGGCATGGGATTCCTTTGTCTATCATTTCAGATAGAGAAGCTCAGTTCACTTCATATTTCTGGAGATCCTTCTAGAAGAGCTTAGGCATGCAGGTGAAGCTTAGTACTGCATGTCATCCTCAGACGATGGGCAAGCAGAGCGCACCATTCAGAAGTTTTAGGACATGTTGAGGGCGTGTGTGATCGACTTTAGGGGTAATTGGGATGACTATCTGCCTTTGATAGATTTCTTGTATAATAATAACTATCACTCCAGCATTAGGATGGCAGTGTTTGAGGCACTGTATGGTAGGAGATGTAGGTCTCCAGTTTGGTGGTTTGAGGTTGGAGAGTCATCCATTTTGGGTCCAGAGATTATTCATGAGGCCTTAGAGAAGGTCATAGTGATTATGGACAGGTTGGCTACTATTTGCATTCGGCAGAAGTCTTATGCAGACAACAAAAAACGACCCTAAGAGTTTGATGTTGGTGACCAGGTCTATTTGAAGATATCACCTATGAAGGGAATGATGAGGTTTGGCAGGAAATGGAAGTTGAGTCCGAGGTATGTTGGGCCATATGAGATCCATATCGTGTGGGAGAGGTTGCCTATTAGTTGGCATTGCCTGCGGAACTAGCTTCTGTTCATCCAATCTTACATGTCTTTAAGTTAAAGAACTGCCTAGGCGATCTAGCATCGATTCTAGCTATTGAAGGTTTGGGGATTGATGAAAATTTGTCCTAGGAGGAGTACATGTTGATATTTTAGACATACAGGTCAAGCGGCTGAGGAACAAGGAGATTTCCACTATGAAGGTATTTTGAAGGAATCATCTTGTAGAGGGTGCTACGTGGGAGTCCGGGCAAATATGAGATCCTGATACCCCCATCTTTTAAGCTCTTGAGGTTAGATTTCCTATTCTTAAGTCTAAGTTTCCTTATATCTCCATTATTTGTGCTATTGCTTTATTGTGCATAGTAACTATGTTATGATCTGACTGGCAATACGCAAAATAGTTAGTAGTGTCATTTTGGATGAATGTTCGTAAGGGGGGATAATGTAACAACGCTAAAAATGGCTATACTTAATGATGCTTAATGTGCCTAGAATGCCTACGATTAAGTCAGGTTCACATGGATTGATGCGCGTAGAAACAGACCTCTGAACCCTTAAGACAGCCAAGCCAGCTAACTTGGGGAGTTAGTTGAAATAGGAAAGGTTGGGTCCAGCGATGTAGGGCTCCCGAATATGAAGATTTACTCAGATGAGTCTTTACCAAACTTAAAAAGGGGAAATCTTAAGTTTGGAGGGTCTAGAGGTAAAAAGGTGTTTTTCCAGGTTAAGGATAGTATCGTAATTACCCTAAATATATAATTAATTAATTAATTAATAATAAGGTAAAGGGGCATTTTGGGGAGAGAGGGCCAAAAACTGGCCCTTAGAGTGAAGTCTTGCTCCACCCGTGTTCGAGCAATAAAATAAATTTGTTTTAATTTAATTTGGTAAATTAATGTAATTATTTAATATTTATTATTTATACCTCACTTAAAATAAAAGGGAAATCATATTTTTTATCATTCAATAAAACCTTATTTGACTATGTCCTACACTAAACTCCTAAGCCTAATGAAAACTCTAACTCTCTCACGTTTATCTCCTCAACATTCACGATCACCCGCTTTTCGCATTCACGTTTATCTCTGCCAAATAATATTCAAGAACAGAATATTTACCAAGGTTCTTCACACTTGAAGAACTCACACGAAAATATAAGAAAAACAAACGTTAATCAATCATGTAGGCAAAGAAAAGGTTTTTCGTCGAGTGGGGTGTTGGAATTTCGTGTTTGATGTGTGTTTGGAGAAGTTTTTTGGCAGCAAGTCGAGATTTGAACGTCAAAACCGTATGGGTTCTCTTCTCTCTTGGTCATTTTTCCCAAGAGACCCCTAAGGTCCAATATATTCAATCCGTAAACAAGAGTTGTTCCCCATTGCATGTCCCTGTCACTAGCTCCAAATAATTCGTAGGTTGGGTTTGTTGGATGGTCGATATTAGGCGTTTTTTGTCTTTTCGTGATGAATATATTAATGTATGTGTGTTTGAATCGTATGAAGTATCACCTATGTGATCCCAAACATTGTGTACGTGTGTGAAATGTGAACCATGATTATGTGCCTCGGGTTTATGGTTCTAAAATGTGATGTTAGTTCGTTGTATTTCATGTGCACATGTTTATATAAATCTTGATGTTCATAAGTGATGTGAAGATGCATATTTGAGTGCAATTCTCAATCGAATGAAATCTTGAAAATGCACCTAAAGAACTCACTAGAAACAATTTAAAACTTCTAAACATTTAATGTTGAAGAAGTGAGAAAATAGGCTGGAAAAATTTCCACTTTCAAAGGATGAGTTTCTATCAAGTTAAAAGGGTTAAAAATGTTGTGAAAAAATGCATTAAAACAAGTGAGGTCATGGACGGTTGAATGTGACCTCACCATGTTAAAAATCATGAAAATAAAGAAGTAAAAAGGGATGTGGTGAAGGGGGTTCGAACCATGGTCTTGGCTGGAAAATGAAGTATGAAAATAAGAAATGAGAGGAGTGGGATTCGAACCCAGAACCTCTAGGTCAAGCTTAAGGAAAAATGAGAAGAAAATATGTGTGAGGCATGGGAATGGAACCCACGACCTCTAGGCGGAAAGGAGAGTTATATGAAAAATAAAGTGAGGCTCTGGGGGTTCAATCCCACAACCTCATGATCATCTCAAAGAATCCATGGAACTAAAATAAAATAAAAAGGGGCTGTGGGGGTTCGATCCCACATCCCCTCGACCAAGAAGGAGAAAATATAAATAAAAGAAATCAAAAGAAAATGAAGGCGTTGGGGCTTGATATTGGGTCCTCAAGCCGTTTAGACCAAAATAAAATAAATGCAAAATTTAAGTGTTGTCCAAGATATTCGATACCGGGTTCCCTTGACATAATTCTGTATTGATACATAAGTCATACGTGAATTAAATATTCAAGAATAATTTTACCTACTTAGATCAAAATCGAGATCTTGGCATACATACAAGATGCATAAGTCTTATACCACATATTCTTAAGAAGATATGAATCACATAGATGAACTATGAACGAAGCCTCATGACTTGTATGTATAGACCCATAATTCTAGCATACATCTAAAATAAGTGAACTTAAGATGTAGGTAATGGAATGATGTCACCCTAAAAGGGTTACGTAAGAGTGTAACACACACTAAATGGACATGTGCATTGGAACATGATGAAATGAACAATGAAATAATGAAATAAAGAATGAAATGAGGAAATGAACAAAAATGATGAAACCCTAGAATGGTTAAGTAAGAGTGTGAAACACACTAAATGGCCAAGTGCATTGGCATATGATGAATAAACATTCACATAAAAAGGGGTGAGTAATTATGAAGAGAAAATGTGCTAATGTTAATGAATGTGGTGACAACATGATAGGAGGATAATGTAGAAGATGAGATCAATCTCAAATAAGCCTAAGTAAATGTTACTAAGACGTACTCACCTATGAGAGTTTAAAATTAATAATGAGACCAGTTTCTATGAACACTCTAATGAAAGTATTGAGATTAACACACTAAATACTAATGATGAGATGATAAATCATCCATTGAGCTATGATGTGTACATACTGGAAGCGAGCTTCCATGACGTATGAATTTAATGTAATGGAACTTTATACGAAGCACCGATAGACTAGCTATAAGCGGTGATGCCTTATTTTGTGAAGGGCGGAGCTTCACGTAACTCTCATGATGAGATTGTCCGGCATGCCAGGTATGGGTCTCCTTATATCTCTTAGTCATTGAACCTATACTGCCAATATAGGGATCTAGCGGGGTTCCACTCCCATGAATGCTAGCATGTTTTTTGTCACTTTGGCCGGTGATTCCACCTCATTTTAGTATGGGGGAGACATGGGATTTCATGATTCTCACATGATCTATGTCGATTAAAGTTGAAGTTCCTAATGTATGAATGAGGCCAGCCTCAAATGATGCACATAATGAAATGAGTGATACCAAAGGTTTTAGGATAGGATAATCAAGAGGTGAGCTAGACTCAAGTAATGACACTAGGTCATTCTTAATATCTGCACCGCGAACTCGATGAAAGTCTTGAACTACATCATAGGTATAGTTAGTATTTACACTAGCTTATGAATGAAACAAAATGAAGTATGTATGAATGAATGAAGTAGACTCTTTGTTTGCTAAAAAAGGCTTTCTAGTTGAGGTCCCATATGTTGAGCCCTCATTTTGGGAGGTCTTGATGTGCAGTCCATGATTCCAAGGTATCATGGCATATGAAAGAATGATATGAAAAATGTTATGTGCTATATGCAATATGTTATGTGTTATATGCAAGATGCTATGTGTTGTGATCAGTATGATAAGTATGATGATGCATGTTACTCTCATGGCATGAGTTTCGTAATCAAAATATGGAAAGTAAACTCACTTTTCTAATACAAATTTCGAAAGCTCACTAACTTTCCTAATCCCAATCTGGCAAGTCCACTGACTTGACTTTCCATATTCATGTTGTTAGGAAAGAGTTGTTCTTAATCATGCATGTCTTGTGTGTGCGTGCTTGCATATACCCATACTTAGTACAAGTGTTACTAATCCCGTACAGTTCTATATTTTTAGGTGCAGGCACAGGTGGACGCTAGAGCTTATAGGTTGACGTTGTAGCTGTCTGGACCTAGACCTTTCATCCGAACTTGGTAGATCCTCATGACTTCGAGGATGTATACCATTATTATCTATCTTAAATGTAGGCTTTATCTAGGTAAGTATGTTCTACTAGCGTTTCTCTCAACTTTCATTTCAGACTTTGTATTGGTGTCGTTTTGGCAAGAATATGTTTAATGGGATTATGAACTATTTATTTCATTTAATTATCTCTATATTAGATGGTTGATCTGTAAACACCTATGATGTAAAGCTTAAGATGTTTAGCTTTTTCTATGAAGTAAGAAAACAAAAAGTTTAAATTTTCCAGCTAAAATTAACCTAGATGAACTAAGAATGACGTATTAGGCTTGTCTGCGACCTCTGAGAGGTCAACGATGCTGGTCTTGTCCGAGGTCTAGATTCCGATCGTGACAAAGGCAAAGAAAACTCTCTTCATTACATAAGTAGAATGATGACTCCGAATGATATAAGTTGTTTGCCAATTGAAAAGTTATGCTTGGCTCTTCTTTTCTCAATTCAACAAATGAGGAATTTTTTCAAGTTCATGTTGTCCGCAATATTTCTAGAGCAAATCCCATAAAGTTATTAAAACATGTTCTTAGTAATTGACCAGCAAGATTGTACCTCCAAATCAAACAATTTGAGATTGTGTACATCCCTCAAAAATCTGTGAAGGGACAAGCGTTATAGGATTTCTTTGAGGACTATCCGATACTGAAGATTGGGAGTTAACTGATGATTTTCCTAATGAAGATGCAATGTCCATTGAAATTCAACCTCATTGGATGATTTACTTTTATGGGAATGCATATCGTGTCAGAGTTGGAGTTGGTGCAGTGTTAATCACTTCGCAAGAAGAGATTTTTCCATTCTCCTTCACTTTGAAGGAATGTTGCTTTAACAATATAGTTGAATACCAAGAGTTGATACTTGGACTAGAAATGGTTGTCGACTTGAAGCAATTACACTTACAAGTCTTTGGTGACTCTCAATTGGTGATCTACCAACTCTTGGGAAGTTATGACGTAAAGATACCTAAATTGCGTCCTTATTATGATTATGCTAAAAATTTAATTGTATTTCTTAGAGATGTAATCCTTCAACATATGCGTTGAATGAAAAATAAAAGAGATGATTCATTGCTTGCCCTAGCTTCAATGCTAACCCTTCATGATCAAACACAAGTTACTATTTATCAAAAACAGATAGTACCACCGCCAATTGAGGAATAATATATTGAAAATAAGTTGGAGCATCTCGTTGTCATTTCTAAAGCCACAAAGGAAGATTGAACACATCCCATTATTGACTACATATGTTATGGTATACTTCACGAATATAAAAAGAGAAGGACTGACATTCATTGTCGTGCACCTCGTTTCTTTACTACAAGGACACATTATATAGAAGATCATTTGAATCTGTACTATTATGATGTTTGGGAGAGGAAGAAGCAATTCAAGGTCTGTAAGAAGCACGTTCAGAAGTGTGTGAGTCAAATCAATCTGGAAAAAAACTCCACTTTCACATAATGAGGATGGCATATTATCGGCCAACAAGGGTGAAGGATTGCTTAATTCTACTCGGAGGTGCGATGAATATGATTTCATGCAAATTTCATACGTTAGTCGCCTGAAGTAATGCACCGAACTGATATTGTGGTACCACTACCAAAGTACTACGGTGTACACTTGCACATCTTGGATTCAACTGATTACTTTTCCAAATGAGCTGAAGTTGTCAAACTTATAGAGTTGAAAAAAGAGGATGTTGCAAATATTGCCCGAGTGAATATTATCCATCTCTTTTGCATCCCTCTCTATATAATAACAGACAATGGCAAGCCATTCGATAACAAGTTAATGAACAAGATTGGTGATATATTTAGATTCAAGTAGCGTTAATCTTATATGCATCATGTTGCTGCCAATGGTTCAGCTGAAGCATTCGATATGACCTTTTGAAACCTTCTGAAGAAAGTTGTCTCCAAATTCAAAAGGGATTGCGATGAATGAATTGTAGCAGCTTTGTGGGAATATAGGACAACGTACAACACACCAACTCAAGCAACACAATATCCACATTGTTTTTTATTTGAAACATTACGGATACTCGAGCATCAAATGACTTCCTTAAAACTTGTTATTCAAGAAGGGCTTATTGAAGAAGAAAATGCTCAACTACGTCTTGGTGAGTTAGAAGCATTTGACGAAAAGAGATTAGAATCCCAACAAAATCTTTTAATATTATCAAGATCTTTTATCTCGTGCTTTTAATAAGAAGGTTCGCTTCAGGTGCTTCAAAGTTTGAGATGTTATTCTGGCGGTAAGAAGACCCATTATTACTTCGCACAAGTCTGGGGGCAAGTCTACCTCAAAGAGGGATGGACCTTATGTTGTACAAGAAGCATATTCACATGGTGCTCACAAGCTCGTAGATGCAGATGGCGTAAGGATCAGTTCTATTAATGCAAAATTCCCAAAGATCTACTACCATTGCAGTAAGAAGATGCTCCTTAAGGTACCAGCCTAAATCACTCAATCACCATGACTAGTTTGTGATTTCATCCTTTTCATTGAGGTACATAGGCGCTTAGAACCATATTGTATGTTCATTTGCGTGAGTGTCAAAAAATCAAATGTTCCCACTTTATTTGTCTCATCAAAATTAAAGCAATATTATTTAATTTTATCTTTTTTCAATTTTAACTTTATAATCGTACAAAGTATTGATGGGACAAGGGAGGGGGAAAACCCTATGAAATATGAGCTTTGTTGAATGTAGACTTGAAGTCTTTAGATTCACATAAGTATGCCATTCGAGTTCTTCAAACTCTTCAAGTATACAAGTTGAAGTGTTCAAATATTTTAAATATTGAGATAAGTCCTACAAGTTTTCATCAACAAAGTTGCAAGTCAATGTATTCTAATTTTATGAATTTACAAGTTAAGGTCCTAAAACTTGTAACGAGTTGAAACATCAAATTCAAGAAAATTCACAAGTCAAGTTTGAATGTGCGCACATAAGAAAAAAAAGTTAAACATGCACTGTATACATTCTTATTGGCATGAAAAATATGGAATTACTTTGAATTACTAAAAGCTTGCAATAAAGAATTAAAGACCAAATTCAAATCAAAGAATGCAATAAATAATGCATGATATGAAAAAAAAAGGAAAAAACTTGATTACTATAAAATTGTCTAAAACATAAATCAAATGGTAAACAAAAAAGGAGAAAGACAATAAAAATCCTAAACTAAGCTAACTTGTAGTTGGTCAAATCTTGATGACTAGCCTCCAACAACTCTTTTTTTAGTTCCATATGAATTTAATCTTCATACATTAATAAACTCATTTTATCATATGATGATATCTCATCTTCTGTAGCTGAAAATTTGGCTTTAATCTCCTCGACGTTCTTCTTAGCAGCTTCTGAAACAGCTCTAATTCCATCTCGCTTTCCTTGTAAAGTTGCTAGCTTCCGCTTAACCTTATTTAGTGATTTCTTTTTATAAGAAACACATTTTGCATTCTCACCTTCCTCTACTTTAAATAATATGAGCCGCACTTTGGCATTGGAAAGAATCTCCATCTTCTTATCCTCATGCGCCTTGTCAACAAAATTAGAGTGTTATTAATCATAAAAAGTACCATTTTAAAGTTTGGCCACGAGAAGTAGATGATTACTTTTGATCTTTCTCGATATTTGAAAATGATTTTTCCTTCGGTATCAACATTGCAGTATACTCTTCGCAAACTTGTGGCTTTTCACGTGGTGATCCTAGCAGATATCCGCAAGCTTCAACCTTCAAGTGAAAAGGGCGGATTAGCAAGGTAATTTTATTCAAAAAGAAGAAAGAAAGGAAAGAAAACCTTGTCACTTTAAAATGTAATTGATCTAAAAGGACTGTCGACACTTTGGACTTCTACAACTTCAGCCCCAGATGGTTGAAACCCTTTGCCTCTTCCAACATCGATCCTTGCTAGTTTTGCTTGTTCTTGAAGCGACTGTTTACTAGAAAAGAGAAATTGGGGACATTTCTCTTTATTAGTGGAAGTATGAACTACTCTTTTTTTAGAAGCCTTAGAGAAGTTAAGCCTCTTACTTTGATGTTGGGGATCAAGATGTATCTTAACTTTTAAAAGTGTCTTCTCGATATCTTGACTTTTGTCTTCTAAAAGATTAATAAATTCTGACCCAATTTTTCAACCATTACATCCAAATTATCCTCAAGAAACATTCAATAGGATCTCTCCCACCTTGATGATTATTGGGTGGTATAAAGATTTTTTCGGAAGTTACCGAATGAGGAAACGTCGCTTTAGACATAGTCACATGTGATATGCAAATGCGCCAATATCTATGTCCTTCATTAATGGATCAGCAGGAATATTATTTTCAAAGTAACCATGATTATCTTGATGGAAACGAAATTGGGGACTAAATAGGTATGGACTATATAACTCAGTAACAAAGGAACCTCCCCTCCTCAATATAATATAATTAAAACAAATTCTCATAAAATAAGCTAGCCACAACTCTGGTGCTTTATCATCATCAACATAAGAAGTTGGGTGAGGTTTACTTAGTATGGTTGCATTCCATAAAATCACATCCGGGGAGAACCCCTAGACGAAACCAGCATCGTCGTCCTCTTTGAGGACTAAGGCATGCCTCTTAGCTTACATCATTACATTTATAGGTCGAAATGCAGAAAATTAATAACTTTTAAATACATCGAGTAAACACAAACCCTTCGTATAAAAAGATTACATAGTCTTCTACTCTTAGTGCACCTATATATATAATATACTTAACATAGTCATAAAAGTTTGTCTCATCTCATAACCATCTAAAATACGAGTATATTAATTCGGGCACATAAATCAATGTAATAAAGCCAAATATAGGTTATACAATTTGTACTCAAATGAAAAGAGAGAACATAGGATTCTTAATACTAAAACAACTTCATAAGCCTGATTTTGGAATTGCCCTCGGAAAGTGAGGACCTACCTTCTTTGATGATTGAGAATTTCCAAGTCATCTTCAATGTCATCTCAAAAGCCTTCAACAAGCGGAATCTAAAATGTTGGTAAAGGAGAGAAAATGGGGTTAGCACATCACATGTACTAAGTATGAAACCATATGCACATATAATATCAAACATGCTAACAAGGGACATTTCATTAAACATGTTATTTTACATTTGAAAAGCCTTATGCATTATCAAGAACCAATACAAATCATTAATTCATAATTATCAAGTCAACATCGTGTGCTATACAAGACAAAACCACCTTAAGTCAAAGCAAGTAACATACATATCAACATACTTGAAACACTAATCAAATACAAATATAACATCAAGTAATGACATAACAAGCATGAAAAATATTTCATTACAACATAATAAAAAAAATACTACTCCTCATGACCCTCATTAAGTCCACTTGTGCAATAACCAATCAAAACATCATAACCTTACTTAATAAAGTAAACCTAACTAGAGTCATAACCAATGTCCAACTTCACATATCATATCATTAAGAGTACATAACTTTATACTTTAGCAATATAGACCAACATATAGTCACAAGAGAATTCAACATCATAAGGTGTCATCGACATGTAAGATAATCATATACACTTTTAAGCATATACATATAAAAGGAAAACCTCATAAGGCTTCCCTCAAGGAAAACTAGTGCTAGGGATAGGTAGAGTCTCATACCGCTACCTAGGCTAAGTAAAACTTCTTAAGTCACCCTAGTTTGTTTGTAGTTCATTACATCATATTAGTTTAGGAAACACTTATGTTAACCGACATAGACCACAAGAGGTATGTCTGGAATCTAGTGTCGTAAAACCTTACACCGATGGTAGGTGGTCTACTGGGAAAAGTAAATCCAAACATAAATGTAGCTTTCTAGGTGGATCCACTAGTTAGTCTACTTATGGTGGTTTAAGGAACTAAGAGATATGTATTAACTCTCTACATGACACTTGTCAATTGGAGCCTCCTCTGATGGGAATCCACAAGATGAGTATCCCTCATAGGGGAGTCAACACCTCATGCTGAACTATTGGGTGCATATTCCTCTATGGAAAGTCAACACCTGCCATTGTCAAGTTCACTCGGTGATAAGTTAAGTCCCTTTTGAAATGTCTTTATTGTCTTTATTAATTATCATTGCTCAATGTAGGTCATAAGTTCCATCCCTTGTATAATCATCATCATAATGGCTCAATAAGAATTGTATGATTATAGTCCATTCAATATAATTCATACATATGAGGTTAGCAAATCTACATAATCATTCATAATAAGACACATTGGTAAGTCATCACTATCCCAATAACATTTACATTTAAGCTAACACCTCACAAACCATTGTCAAGACATTTCAATTAAACATCATACAAACTCTATCAATCCTAATATAAGGTATAATTCAATACAACATCAACACTCAATCACAATGAACCATAATTAAAGTAAAGAGTTGAGGTCACAAGACTTACCCAAGTCATCCTTCATAACACAACATCAAGGTTTTACCATCAACCCTCATATTCAACCCCACAATGGGTGTAATATAACAATACTACTCATGATTAGCATAGTAACATCATAGGATAGTAATCCACACAATAATCAAACCAATTACAACAATAATGTCCATTCCAATTCAAGATCACCACCCAGGGTTAATGGGAAAAGGGTTTATCATGAATTCTTCAAGAACTAGGTCTAATCCCAACAATACAAGTTTCTAGGAAACCCATAAATTGAATAAGATGACTACAATAATCAAGACTTTCATAATTCCTCTTAGATTTACAAGTAAGAGACAAAACATGGGGAAATTAGGTGAAAATATAATCTATTAAAAATTCCAACATTTAACATCAATTACACAATAATATATACTAAATTAGTCATAGGCAATAATAATTCAATATAATCAATCATTAATTTTGACTTTAGAAGAAAACCCATTTGTAGATAAAAATCCTAAGAATTTAATAATTGTAATTCATATTTGAAAGGATCTTTTGAGGAAAGGAATCCCAAGAGTGAAGAACCCATACCTATTTGAAGCTTTATCCCCGAAAATTGAGTGAAAACCTTGGAGAATTTGTCTTCTTCCCCAATATTATAGTTTTTCAATGGAGGATGAATAGAGAGAGACGAAGTATAGAAAAGTGAGAGAAAATTGGGTTTCAATTTCGATTTATGATTTTGAGTGGGAAATGAAAGAAAATTGACCTAAAGTCAATATATAGTCCACCACCAAAATAACCAAACTACCCCTCATTAAGTTGGACTTCCAAAAGTAAATTACAACATAACTTAACTTTTAGACCCCGTCCCACCTCACTCCCCATTTCACAGACCATGAAGAGCTTGATGGGTCGCGGTGGTGGTCGTGAAGATGGAGGTAGTAGCTCCTTCAACGGAGCCTCCTCCATTTCTCCTACCAAGACAACACCACAGAGCAACTTGCCTACTTTCGTAAAAATATACCACGACCTGTCATGAAGTTCATGGTGCTCTTCGGTAGTAGCTTCCTAACACCCGACAAAAGTCACCCACTTTGACTAAGGCTTTTTCACAGAAGACCCTTTCCTTCCGTCAAGTCCACCATGAGTCATGAAGTGGCTCGTGTTGTCTTGATAGTAGATTGGATATTTTGACATCTTACCTCCATGACTAAGGCCCTTTCACGTTCTCCTCACCTTGTCGGTTTTCATGACCACGAGTCCTGGTATTGCTCGTGAAGAGCAAGGCAGTAGCGTCCCTTCTTGGGCAGCCTTATCCTCTTGGCTTTGCTTGCCACTGGAGGTTGGTACTTGTCACTTGGCCTAGAATCCTTAAGTCCTTTCATGAGACTCATATACATCCTCATTATCTAACCAAGGTAAAACCCTTAGACACTTTCTTCACCCATCATGACACCCCACCAGTCGAAGTAGTAAGTTCACCAGACGTTGTGGATGTTCCTTGTTGTTTTGATTCAAAAGCTTCCTAAGTACTTTATATTCATCATTTACGGCCTTATAACATTGTCTAAATATTTTCACACCTATGTTAGGCTCTATATAAGGTCTTAGATTTTTGGAGTGTTACATTATTCCCCCCTTAGGAACATTCGTCCCCGAATGACACTGAAATCTTTTGGAGGAAGGAATATACTCAAGACTAGCAACCCAACCACCAACAATACAGGACAACATGAGTTACAACATCAATCATGATATTTTTAAACATATAAATTTAAGAAAAAACTTTAACTACCTCATATAAGACTCAACATCACTTCGTGAGGAATTTTCTTGTCACAATAACATGATCTCAACATACCATATGTGAGTCAATTATGCCAAAACTCAACTTACAAACACGCTCAATATCATTTCATAAAGAGTCACCATATAAAAATTCATAACATAACTCAAAACGAGAAGAATTGAACATTTTCAAGTCTAAAGGCATGCATCACTTTAAGGACACTAAAAGTTCACATCTTTGCAAAACTTCTCTAGATATAATAGCAACTTCAAATTTAGTCATTATTTTTTTACAAGCAAGAAAAACTAACCTTCACTAGTAAAGTGATGAGGATAACGGGACTACATGTCGTTCTCGGCCTCCTATATTGCTCCCTCAACTAGATGCTTTCTCCATAACACTTTAACGGAGGCCACCTCTTAGTTACTTAACCTATTTGCTTGACGATCAAGGATTTCAACCGGAATCTCCTCATAAGAGAGGTTATCACTCACCCCAATACCCTCAATTGGAAGAAAAGAGTCGGGATCACCGATACTTTTTAAGCATAGAAACATGGAAAATTGGATAAACTAAAGATAGTTCACTAAGTAGCTTTAACTCATAAGGAACCTTAATAGACCTTTGCAAGATTTCATAGGGTCCCATATAACGAGGAATCAACTTCTCTATCTTGCAAAATCTAACTACTTCATAGGTGAAATTTTCAAGTACACCTTATCACCTCCTTCAAACTCTAAATACTTTCTCCAATCATTTGCATATGACTTTTTCTGACTATACGATATTTGCAACCAGTTTCTTGTGATTTGAACTTTTTCCAAAGTCTTATAAATCAAATGGGGATCGAGAAGCGAAGACTCACAAACTTCAAACAACCAAATAGGAGATCTACCCATCCTACCATACAAGGCTTCATAAGGAGCCATAGAGATGGATGAATGAAAACTATTATTATATGAGAACACCACCAATGACAAATTCTCATCCCCATTTCCTTTAAAATCATTGATACAAGCTCTAAGCATATATTCAAGAGTTTGAATAGTTCGCTCCGCTTGACCATCTGTTTGAGGATGAAAAATTTGTGCTTAACTTCACTCGAGTACCCAAACCCTTTTGAAAAGATCTCTATAATCTTGAAGTAAATTAAGAACCTCTATCCAATATGATGGACAAAGGAACCCTTGAAGACTCGCTATCTTTCCAATATAGATCCTTGCATAATCTAACGCCGAATCAGTAGAGATAACAGCAATAAAGTGAGCAGATTTGGTAAATCTATCCACTATCACCAATATAGAGTAATATTATTTTCAAGTTTGAGGAAAACCTACTAGGAAATCCATATTAACAGCTTCCATCTTCCAAGTAGGAATTTGGATTTCTTGTATATACCACTCGGCATTTTGTGATTAGCCTTCATTTGTTGATAATTTTGACACTTTGCAACGAATTCCGCCATATCCCTTTTTAGTCCATCCCATGAAAACACTTCACTAAGATCATGGTACATCTTTGTGGAACTCGTATGAATAGAGTAATGGGCTCCATGAGATCCCACAAGGATCCTACTTCTCAAATAACCCACTTTAGGCACACAACCTTCCTTGATACATAAGAACACCATCCCCCTTGGGAGAATGACTCATTCATCTTACAAAGGGAGAAATCTTTCAACTTCATCAATAATGGATCAAGGTGTTGCTTAGACTTCACTTTAACCACCAAAGATGACTCGGAGTTATGACGTACCACCATACCAATGTTTGGAGAATCTTCAATTTGAACCCCTAAACACGCCAACCTGTGAATATCTTTCACTAGGTTTCTCTTGGATTTTCGCACATGGGACACACTTCCTATGGACAACTGACTTAGAGCATCCGCTACAACATTAGCCTTGTCGGGGTGATTGAGAACACTCATTTCATAGACTATCAACAACTATAACCTTCTCCGTTATCGGAGATTCATCTCCTTTTGAGTAAATACATATTGGACACTTTTGTGGTCCATAAACACATCAACATGAGCCCCATAGAGATAATTCCTCCATATTTTCAAGAAAAATACCATGGCATTAACTCAAGGTCATAGGTCGGATAATTATTCTCATGAAATTTGAGTTTCTTATAAGCATAGGCTATAACTTTGCCATGTTGCATAAGCACACAACCCAACCGAACTCGGGATGCATCACAATATACCACAAAACCCTTTGTACCCTCCAGTAGAGTCAATACCGGACAAAAAGTAAGTCTATCCTTCAACATTTGGAAGCTCTATTCACATGCCTCCGGCTACAGAAACTTTACATTCTTTTGAGTCAAGGTTGTCAAGGGGAAATCAATAGACAAAAACCCATGAACAAACCTTCTATAATAACCGGCTAGGCGTATGAAACTATTATTATCCGTAGGAGCCAAAGGTCTAGGCCAATTTTTCACCGCTTCAGTCTTCCTTTGATAAACCTCTATCCCTTCACTAGAGATGATATGACCAAGAAACGCTACCGACCTCAACGTAAACTCATATTTTCTATACTTTGCAAACAATTAGTGTTCCTTAAGCACTTGTAACACCACTCTCAAATGGTTCATGTTTTCACCCTCATTCATCGAATATACCAACATGTCGTCAATGAAGACGATGACAAATGAAATTAGGTAACTTTGAAACACCCTATTCATTAGGTCCACAAACGCCGCTGGAGCAATAGTGAGACCAAAGGAAATTACTAAGAACTCATAGTGACCATATCTTGTCCAAAATGTCCTCTTAAGAATATCTTCACCTCTCACCCTAAGTTTTTGATATCACGATCTCAAATCAATCTTGGAAAAGTAACTCGTACCTTGGAGTTGATCAAATAAATCATTAATCCGAGGGAGAGGATAATTTTTATTTATTGTGATTTTTGCTTATTTGACGGTAATATATATACATTATAAGGGACCCATCCTTCTTCTTCACTAACAATACCGAAGCAACCCATGAAGACATACTAGGTTGAATGAATCCTTTATCTAGTAAATTTATAAGTTGAGCCTTCAACTCTTTCAGTTTTGTCGGGGCCATCTGGTAAGGAGTAATTTAAATGGTATTTGTATCAAGTAGAAAATCGATACCAAAATAAATTTCCCATATGGAGGAAATTCAAGGAAGATCGTTAGGAAAGACCTCTAGAAATTCCCTTACTACATGGACAGAGTCAATGGCAGGATTTTAGGAGTATAAATCTTTGACTCTTACAATGTGATATAGACACCCTTCAGATATCATTTTGCAGCTTTTAACAAGCGACGATACGACCTTAAGGAATAGAATTTTTCCCCTTCCACTCTTAAAGAAACTCATTTGAAAAGTTAAACTTCACCACCCTAGTTCTGCAATTTATAGAGGCAAAGGAAGCATGAAACCAATCCATGCCCAAAAAACATCAAATACATACATATCAAGTTCTACTAGTTCAACATAAGTAACTTTTTTGAGCAACATTATTGGACAATTTCTATACACCCTTTTTTCAACAATCAACTCACCCACCGGGGTCGACACCATGAATGGTTCATTTGATATATAGGGAAAAATTTCAAACTTTTTAGCTTCTAGAGGAGTAACAAATGACAAGGTAGCACCGGTATAAAGTAATGCATATACATCAATAGAGAAGACTTTCAACATATCTGTCACTACATCGAGAGAAGTTTCATGCTCAGCTCTAGAGCGGAGAGCATAAAAGTAATTCTTATTTTGAGCATAATTAGAACCACTTTCTTTATCTTGACCACCACCCTTGTCTTGACCCTCCACATTAGGGAAATTCCTAACCTTGTTGTCACTCTTTCCACAACTAAAACAATTGCCCTTTCCAACTAAGCATTCACAAAATTACCCTTTCCACACTTTGCACAAGTAGGCTTCTCATTTGGTGATTTTCCACTTTTTCCCTTTTGGGACCTAGTTTTAGAAATCTTATCATCGCGATCTTTAGTAAAGACAGAAGGGATTTGATTGGAGAACCTCCTCTTGAGACTAGGCTTGTGTTGAATATCAAGCCTACCTTTTAAAGAAGCACTACCAAGAAAAATTTCCCTCTTGGCATCTCTACTCTTTCTCTTAGACCTTGCCCCTTCTACTTGTTAAGCATGAACCACGACACAATAAATGTTCATAATATAATGTAGTATAGTACAATGACATTCCTCATGCAAGTCATCCAACACTCCTGTCACAAAGTGACTCACATCATCCCTAGGATCGGAAGTCAAAAAAGAAGCATACTTTGAAAATTTAGTGAATTTCAAAGAGTATTCAAGTACACTCATACCTTCTTGATGAAGGTTGATGAACTCCACCACATCGGCTTCCCTTTTCTCCCTAGTAAATAACCGATCAAGAAAAGCCTTCTTTAAAATCTTTCATATCACAGTTCTACCCCTTTAAGGCCTATTGTCTCCTCATTCGACGTACCAAGTTTGGGCCACATCCTTGAGTTGATAAGTACCTAGTTCGGCCTTCTCACTAGTATTCAACCCCATAACATAAATGATCTTGTATATTTCATCAATGAACTCTTGGGGGTCTTTCTCTACTTTGGACCCACATAAAGAAGGAGGAAATTGGTTAGATAGGGGTACCACCTCCCGATTAGCTTTGGTTCGTCAAGGCTTGTGCTTGAGTGGTGATGTCTTGTGCTTGTGTAGTAATGGCTTGGTCCATTTGGAAAATTACAGACCTTATATCACCATCCATCAAAGGATGAGCATTGACCGGGTCTTGGTCATCATTAACTTTTTTTTCAAGAGAAGGGACTTGATCACCACGGGGAGGAACTCCTGCATTGGTAATATCTTCCTCAAGCCTTCATGTAACATTCCTTAGAGTATTCATTGTCTATAATCACAATGAAAGAGATAGATGGTAAAATCACATATAGTACAAGACTCTCGAGGCACGACATTGGATTTTCCAAGAAAATGAGAGTTTCCTAAGCATCAAATAGTTTCCTATTCATAAGTGTGGCGCGCTTCATAATTATGAATAAGAATCTATAGATGTGGTTGAGAGAGATAATGAATCTAAAGATATTCAAACTCATCCTATGATACTAAGTTTGTCAAATCCGGGGAGCACTCCCTAGATGTAACCGAGTCGTCGTCATCTTTGAGGACTAAGACTAGTCTCTTAGCTTCCATCATTACATTCATATGTCTAAAATGCAGAAAATTAATAACTTTTCAAAATGCAGAAAATTAATAACTTTTCATTACATCAACATTGAGGTTTATATAGACCTGTACATACACATCATATATATTCATATCGAGTATACATAGCCCATTCGTTTAAGAAGATTAACTAGTCTTCCACTTTAAGTGCACATTTATATAAGATACTTAACAAAGTCTTAAAAGAGTGTCTCATCTTATAACCTTTTAAAAACGATTATATCAATTTGGGCATATCTCATACATCAAATTTATAGAGCAACATATAGGCTATACAATTTGTATTTAAATGAAAACAAAGAACATAGGAGTCTTAAAATTAAGTCAACTTCATATGCTTGATCCTAGCATTGCCATCGGAAAGTTAGGACCTACCCTGTTGGATGATTGAGAATAACCAAGTCTTCTTCAAAGTCGTTTCCAAATTCTTCAACGACCGGAACCTAAAATGTTGGGAAAAGGGAAGAAAATGGGGTTAGCACATCCATATGTACTAAGTATGTGACCATATGCACATATAATATCATACATGCTAAAAAGGGACATTTCTTTAAAACAAGCTATTTTACATTTGAAAATCCTTATACATATTCAAGAACCAATATAAATGATTATTGCTTTTTATCAAGTCAACATCCAGTGTAAGACAAGATTAAACCACCATAAGTCAAAGAAAGTAACATACATATCAACATACTAGAACCTATAATCAAATAGAAATTTAACATCTTGTAATGACATCATAAGCATGAAAAAGAGTTCATTACCACATAACCAACACAAGACTACCACTCATGACCCTTATTAATTCCACGTGTACAATGACCAATCAAAACATCATAACCTTACTTAATCAAGTTAGCCTATCTAGAACCATAACCAATGTCCAACTACACATATCATATCATTAACAGTACACAAGTTTATACTTTTGCAATATAGGCCAACATATATTCACAAGAGAATTCGTCATGATAAGGTGTCATCAACATGTAATAAAGTCATATACATTTATAAGAATATAAATACATAAGGACAACCTTATAAGGCTTCCCTCAAGGAAAACTAGTGTGAAGCATAGGTAGAGTCCCACACCCCTACCAAGATTAAGTCAAACTTCTTAAGTCATCCTAGCTCATTACTCTTTCATTACTTCATTTTAGTTTTGGGAACACTTGTCTTAGCCAACACAGACCACAAGATCTAAGTGTCAAATCCGGTGATGTAAAACCTTACGTCAATGGAAGGTGGTCTACCGGCCAAAGTAAAAAAACATAAACTTATCTTTCTAGGGGGATCCACTAGCTAGTCTTCCTATAGGAGCAACATAGTTTAAGGAACTAAGAGATTGGTATTAACTCTCTACATGCCACTTGGCAATTGGAGCTTCATCTAATGGGAATCCATAAGATGAGAATCCCTCATAGGGGAGTCAAAACCTCATCTAGAACTATTGGGTGCATCTTCTTCTATGGAAAGTCAGCATCTCCCATTGTCAAATTCATTGGGTGCTAAACTAATTACCTTTTGAAATGTCTTTATTATTCATCATAGGTTAATGTAGGTCATAGGGTCTATCCCTTGTATAATCATCACCATAGCTCAAAAAAAATTTCATGAGTGTAGTCCATTCATTTAAATTCATATTTGTGAGGTTAGCACATTTACATAATCATTCATAATAAGGAAGATTGGTAAGTCATCACCATCGTTATAACACTACATCTTAGACAACATCTCACAAACAATAATCAATACATTTCATTTCAGCATCATAACAACCCTTCAATCCTAATATAATGTATAATTCAATAAAGCATCATCACTAAATCACAAGTAACCATAATTAATCTAAAGTGTTGAGGTCACAAGACTTACCAAATCATCCTTCATAAGCCAACATCAAGGTCTTACCATCAACCTTCATACTGAACCCCACAATGGGTGTATTATCACCATACTGCTCATGATTAGAATAATACCATCATAGGATAGTAATTCACACACTAACAGAACCAATTACAACAATAATGTATAGTTAAATTCAAGATCACAACCTAGGGTTAAGGGGAAAAAGGTTCATCACGAAATCTTCAAGAACTAGGTCTAATCCAAAAATAAAAGTTCCTAGGCATCCCATAGATTGAATATGATTACTACAATAATCAACATATTCATAATTCCTCTTCAATTTAAAAGTAAGAGTTAAGACGGGGAAATTAGGGAAATAACATGACCTATTCACAATTCTCACAATTAACATGAATTACACAATAAGCTATACTAGATTAGTCATAGGCAATCATAATCCAACATAATCAATTGTCAAATTTGACTTTAGAAGAAAACCCATTTGTTGAGAACAACCCTAAGAATTTGAGTAACTGAAAATCATCTTTTAGAGGACCTCTTGGAGAAAGGAATCCCAAGAGTAAAGAACTCATACCTTGTTGAAGCTTTATTCCCAAAAATTTAGTGAAAACCTTGCAGAATTTATCTTTTTCTCCAAGATTCATCTGATACCAACTTGTCACGACCCAATTTCTTGAGTAGGGATGGTACCTTCTATGACCCACCAGCAGGTAAGCCGACCTATAACCCGGAACAACATATAATGGGTCTGCGGGTAGAAACTAAACAAGAGTAGAAAAAGTTACTATAACAACAAAAACGAACCAAAACATAAATATAAATAAGGATCCCTCCCAGAATTTGGAAGTCACTTGTACAGAGCTACCAACAAAACGAGTACAAGTCCCAAATGTGGACCACCGAAACTAGACTATCTCGGAAAATAAAAGACAAGTCTTTATATATACAAATGTAAACTGAAATAGTACAAAACATCATGTGCTCACCCTCGTCTCCTGACAACACTACACAAAACACGATCAATGCTTGCTAGTGGTGCAATGCTCTCCATCACGAAAGTTTTTCAATTGAGGATTAATGGAGAGAGAGCAAGTAGAGAGTAGTGAGAGCAGTTTGGGTTTCAATTTGGTTTTACTATTTATAGTGGGAAATGAATGAAAATTGACCTAAATTCAATATATAATCTACCCCCTAAATACCTAAAATACCCCTCATTAAGTTGGACTTCCAAAAGTGAAGTCCAACTTAACTTCAATGTGAGACCTCGCCCCACCTCTAGCCCCACTTCACGGACCATGAAGATATTGATGGGTTGTGATCGTGATCGTGAAGATGGAGGTAGTAGCTCCTTCAACGGAGCCTCCTCTATTTCTCCTACCAAGGTATGACAACGAAGAACCTTGACTCCTTCCGTGAAGATGAACCACAACACATCATGTGGCTCGTGGTTATCTTAGGAAGTAGCTTCCCAAATCCTCACCAAAGTTATCCACTTTGGATAAGGCATTTTTACAAACGTCTCTTGCCTTTCGTCTAGTCCACCACGAGTCATGGCTTGTGGTGTCTTGGAATGTGTAGCTAGGATACTTTGACATCTCCTCCCCAAGACAAATTCCCCTTCACGATCTCCCCAACTTGGACGTAGTCATGACCACGTGCCCTGGTCAGACTCATGAAGAGTTAGGCAATAGCCTCCCTTCTTGGACAGCCTTGGCATCTTGGCTTTGTCTTGCCATTGGAGGTTGGTGATCCTCATTTGTCCTAGAATACTTAAGACCTTTCGTGACACTCATATAAATACTCATTATCTCACCAAGGTAAAACCCATTAACACTTTATTTCACCCATCACGCCGCCTCACTAGCCCAAGTAGTAAGTTCACTGGCCCTTGTGGACATTCCTTGTTGTTTTTATTCCAAATCTACCTACATATTTTATATTCATCATTTTAGGCCTTATAACATTGTATAAACGTTTTGACCCCTATGTTAGGCTCTAGAAAAGCTCTTAGATTTTCAGATTGTTACAACTTTCCCCTCGATGAACACACTTTTTTGCCTCATCATTTACAAAAAACATTGCAACACCTTCTGCAGAATATACCACATTCGTGGTAGAGAATGTCCACTAGTAAGAGGATAGTGTGTCTGGAGATAATAAGCAAGCAAACAATAAGCATAGTGATTGGGAAAACAAACTCTTACGTGGTCTAACTTTGAAGAATTTGAAATTTTATTCAGGTCATGATATATGCTTGCTAAGACCAGAACCGCAAGGCTAAACCTTTTACGGATCGCCATTAAGCTTTATATCATGAAAGTCTTAGACCGAGTGAAATTACCTTATTTATACGGAAGTACAAAGGCACATATGGAACATGACGAAAAGGCCTTCACGTAAGTCTTATATTTTTGGTTTTTCACTCTAAGATTAGAAAATACCATCTCTTAAGTACTTTACCATGTGAGGTATCTAACCTGTAGGATTATGAGCAGACAATAGATGTAGATATTTGGTCTCTTTATTGTGGGAGCTAGCTCACATTTGAGAACTTTCTTGCACCAAAATTGTATCCATTCATTAAAGGATACACCCATATTACAATTATTTTTCTCTTTAAGATGATGAAAGGCACCAAACATACACTCACAAATTTAAAGGAGAAATCTTTCCCTCTTGTTATTAAATCTTGTAAGTTATGTAGAGTTTGGCATCACTTTTTCGTAGTAGGATCCGCTAATCAGAAAGACAAAAATAATATGCAAGTACAAATAGATCTGGATGTTCCCCAGCAGATGTAAGTAATATATTTGCTTGAGGTCACCAAGCCTCACAAAAACCTTGTATAATATTGGAGTTTCGATCAAAAGTAAAAAGAGAAGCAAATACAACATCACGAATAGAAACATTGTTTAGAGATTTTCAATTTTGCTTAAGACATCTTCTATCATTTACAAGTACCCCGAAATGCAGCGATATTCACCTTCAAGAACAATGTTGTCTCTCCAACGTTGTTATTCTTGAATCACGCGGCAACAAAAATTTTAATGATTGTTCGCAATGTTTGTACGATGATAAATTGGTTTCGTAAAATAATACTTTTTGGAGGCTTTATTATATTTAAGATCATATTTGGATGTCAACTTCTCATATAAAGTGTGTTTCTCAATTCTAGCCATGGATCAGCTTAACGACCGACAAAAGATTCCTGGACGAAAACCTTAATCTCCAACCTACTACCCTCTGCTCCAATGTAGAGATATTTTAGTTTAGAAGATGGAAAATCATAATCCTTGAAGAAAACCATTGTTCAGATTACAAAAAAATGTTAATATTTATTTATGATAATGCACAAAACATAAAACTCAAAAAAGGTAGTTAAGAATTGGCGAATAATTTAAGCATTACATATCTTGAAAAGGCTCAGGTCGGTTAAGGATTCAGGACCTTGTTACACCTTAAGTGTATTATATTATTTCATGGTGGTAATATTACACGGTATTTTAGTAAATCTTCATATTAGATAAGGATTTTTGACCATGTAATACCTCGAGAGTTGTAACACCCTAAAACGAACTAAGGTGAAGTAGAGTTTTGTGAATGTTTCTTGAGTTACTTTTGTGTTAAAATGAGTTACTATTATTTCCTTAGGAAGTGTGTGAAGTTTGGTCATGTATTGAGGTAAAACGTCCAAGAACGCCCATGATGATCAGAATGTGAGACTTAGAAAGTGCTTGTGTGTTCTCACATGTTTGAGTAAGTTTTACGTCTTCATTTTGTTTGAAATTGGTGTGAGATTTTTATATGACCTAGACTAATATTAATAAGGTTTTAACCTAGGTACGTCCCCACCTATGACCCACGAGGGTCCCTAGAAGTGGACCCCATCTCTTGGCAAGAAGATGCCAAGGAATGACCAAATGACGACCAAAAGGGACGGTTCATTTGTCAACAAACGGTCCGTCGACCTTAGGAATTGACTGGACTTGAAAATAAAGCAATTATGTTGAGTGTAGAGTCCAACTCCAAAACAACGTACCACCACCAACCGTCCGTTGATGGACAAGCGGTCTATTGGTTGGAGCCATCTGTGAAGCTGCCCAAAAAGCTGTCACTTTCCGATGTTGACTTGGGGTGTTTGGTAAATTCACCCAAAGTCATTTATGAACCTAAGGAGATATTTTTAGGGTCTTTTAGGTATATTAAAGTTTTCCAATCCCTGAGACTTAATTTTATTCTTCATTTTGTAAAATCCAAAACCCCTCCCTCTTAAATAACTCTCTCAAACTCCATAAAAGCTCGAAGTCAAGAAGGAGATAGAAAGGCTGTTGGTAATCAATTTATCTATCATAATCATTGGGGTTTCTTCTACTTTAGGTATTGTAGTCATCCTTGAACTCTCTTCCATTCAACGAGTTCTTTCTAATAGATTTTCAAAAAGGTTTTCAATCCTAACTTCTTCTATCTTAAACTCTATATATGGGTCTTACATGAAAACATTTTAAATGATTCAAAAATGTTGTTTCTAATGCTAGTTGGTGATTTTAATATTAAAACTTCAATGAAAACATGTTGAAGTTTCTTATCAATTTTTGGCTTAAGGAATGAGTTAAATGAGCATGATTTTGGTAGTCTTTGAGCTTTGTTTTTCTTGTGTTGATATTGATGTTTAGATACTTACGTGAAGTATATATTATGAGGAAATGTTGAGTAAAATACTATAGGATATGGAAGCATTGATGAAGGGAAAGTTGGTTATGTTAATTAGCCTCATTGATGAATTGCTCTTGAGTGGTATGGTCCCCCCTTCATTGTGGCGGTGTTTACATGATTAATTTGGATATACTTGGTATATATTTTAAGTGTTGATTGGAAGGTCTAATGTGTGACATGATGTGATAATGAAGATGTTTCTTGTAATGTGTGTTATGAATCTTGAATTGTATGTCTTGCTTAGATTATGCCTAAATGAAGTACGTGTATATGTTGATCATGCTAGTGTGTAAGACATGATGAATGAAGGTCAAAGAACGTATAGAACTTAATGTAAATGAAATGATACTTATGTGCGAGGCTTTTTCACATGTACACACACACTTGAATGGATGAATGAAGCTAAGTTATGTCAAAAAGGGGAGTTTTGGGGTAAACACTATTTGTGAGTTTACATGAAGTGTTTAGTAGTAACCTAACTACATCCTAAGAGCTTTCTAAGATCGGCCAGAGGATGAATGACCTTCGTGAGTTAACATGTGGTGTTAACTAGTTATCCTTAACCTATAGTATATAATGTTGAGAATCCGTGAGGAATTATTCTTAGCACTGAGAGGATATGAAGAACTAGTGGTTACACATCGTAAGTTGATATGTTGTATTCTAATGTACCTCGTGAGATGATTACTCCTCGCTAGTACAGAATGATTTACTTATTAAAAATCTCCTTATCATATAACTATGCGCCCTCATAGGTTTAGCTATTGCGAAAGCCATGTAAAAGCTAAAATAATTAATATACTCTAGGCAAGTGAGGATCCCTCATCCGATAAGGGTTAATATCGCGATTTCATGTGTAGATATCATGGTCTATGACGGTTAAGCTAACCCCCACAAAAGTAATGAAAGTACTTAGTCTTCTAAAAGAGTGTACTACTTAGGGTAGGTAGTGGAATAGGACACAATCTATCTATTGCACTAGGTAGGCATTCCAAAAAGGAAGTCTTGGTCTGTCATATATGAATTGAAGGAGCTAAGTCTTCTAAAAAAGTGTACTGCTTAGGGTAGGTGGTGGAATTAGAACAAGTCCCCACTCAATGACAAGAAATTAGAAAAACACTCAAACCACACACCAAGACTTCCCTTTTGTTTGAATATTTTTCTAATTTCTTATCATTGAGTGGGGACTTGTTCTCCCGAGGCGAGTAATCCTAGACGAGTTAGTCTTGCGGGTCACCTAGGTGTGTATTGAAGGAGGTGTATGGGTCTTTCCTTCATTTCTATCCTTAGTGAGTCTTAGGATAATCTTAGCTAGGGAAACTCCTAAGGAAATGAGTTCACTTCCTCTTGGCTTGACTTTGGGAATTCACACTTTTGGTAATGAATTTGTTCAGTGTAATGTTCAAAATGGTTCACCGTAATTTTTAAAAGCTTACTGTATAATGTTCCTTTTTGTTAAAATTTTTAAAGTTCTTCTCTAACTGTTAAAATGTGATTCCTATGTTTATTTACTTCCATATTCATGAAGGTTTTACTTATTTGGAATTAAAGTGTATTTATACTAAAATGTCCCTTTTTGCATGTTTTTGCATATACCTTACTTAGATATTGTTTGTACTTACCCATACTTTTCTATACTCTATAAGTTTAGGTTTGGAAGCAAGTTGAAGTCTAGAAGGCGAAGCTTCGGAAAGATTCTCTCAAGAATAAGTATGTCCTAATATATTCGAGGGCATAGTTCCTGTTTTCTTAGTTTCTTTCTTTAAGACTATTTATGTTTTTCTTTCAAATAAAAAAGTGTTGTGTCCCTAAGATATTATGTAGTGTTTTAACTTGTCTTGTGACGATGATATGGTTTAAGTATTTATGAAAGAATTCTTTTTTATATTAAATGTCTTCAAAAGTTCTTAATTCGTCACTACTTTTCATGTCTTATGCAATGAATGATAGTTAAAGGGCTTGTAAAAGACCCAAAAGGTTTAAGTATGCCTTGTTCCAATCCAAGAGTTCTCCCTAACTTTTAGGGGGAACTTGTGGGTTAGGACAAGAGTATTTTTTTTAAAGGACAGAATGTTACACGGTATTCTATTAAAGCCTTGCGATTGGTTAAGAGTTCAGGACCTTGTAACACCTTGAGAGTATTTTTTTTTCAAGGAGGATATGTTACATGGTATTCTAGTAAAGCCTCGAGATTGATGAAGCATTCAGGACCTTGTACCACCTTGAGAGTATTATTCTTTTCAAGGAGGGAATGTTACACAGTATTTTAGTAAAGTCTCAAGTTGTTAAAGCATTCAGGGCCTTGTAACACCTTGAGAGTATTATTTTTTTCGAGGAGGGAACATTACACGGTATTCTAGTAAAGCCTCGACTTGGTTAAGCATTCTGGACACTCTAACACCTTGAGAGTATTTTTTTTTTGAGGTGGGAACGTTACATGAAATTCTAGCAAAGCCTCAAGTCAGTGATATTCAAAGCGGGGACGTCAAAAACACCCCTTCACAACTCAAAATCAAAATCTTGTGTTAAGATAATTGTCCATTACATATAGAGCCATCAATATGGGTTGGACCTGTTGGGCCGGCCTAGCCTAACCCGGGATTCAATAGGGCTGGGCTAAGATCTTTTGAGTCCATTTAAGAAAAGAGATGTTTAGCCCGGCCTGAATAAGCATGCTGATTTGTGGGACTTGAGCAATATTAGTAGGGTCGACCCGTGGGCCAATAATAATTAATTAAAAATATAATATAATATTAAAGAGAGTTCAAACTCAAAACAATTAAGTTAATAGTTCTATTGGATATTTATTCTTTTACTTTAAAAAACTAAATAAATATTATACAGATAATTTTATTTGTGAATTTGATTAACATATAGTAACATTCCTCATTTGTTTCCATTAAGATTAGACGTCTCAATCTGACTACACGTCTAAATATTAAGATAAGCATTAAGATCTAGATGTATAATTCTGAATAAACATTTGAATATTAAGATGTTATCTCTAAATCTGAACACTAAATTATTGGGAAGGTTTGTTTGAATGCACATATGAAATTAAACGCTAGATAAATAAAATATTATAAAACATTGTTAGTAAAATAATTTTTTTGCATATAAAATAATATTTTGAACGTTTCTACCATTACAAGGTAATATGATTCATCTTTTAAGAATTTAATTTCAAGTAGTAAACGTATTTTTTATGAAAATTTTTTATTTTATAATGCACATTTAGTATTGTTGTCGATCAAATAACTAATATTTTCTTAGTTTTTGAAACCATGTTAATTATTATATCATGGGAGTGCTTATCATTTAAAATATATTGATTAACTTATGAAAGTAAAAAATGTATAAAATTTAATATGAATAAAGGAAATTATAATGGTAAACATATTTAACATTATATATATATATATATATATATATATATATATATATATATATATATATATATATATACTTAACTCGACTCATATTTTAACAGGGTAAAAATGAGTTATCAAATGAAAAATATGAGAGAATATGGATAATAATATTTTCATTAGATAATGTTAAAATCATGAAAAACAAAATTTTTCTACATATATTATTATTATTATTATAATTATTATACCTTAAAAAACTAATTAATTAGCACCTGAAGAGATTGCTATAAAACAGGAACAATGTTACCACCTTAAAAGATTGCTACAAAAGAGGAACAATGTTTGTAAAAGTTTGCCAATAAATAGATGATGGTAATACCATGCTAAGAAAGAGAAACTTATTTTTAGAGAATGGAAGAGGTGGAAGAGAAAAGGATGGAACTTGTCGATGATGTGATGATAGACATACTGAAGCGATTGCCAGTAAAATCGTTGATAAGATTAAAATGTGTATCCAAAAGTTTGTATTCATTGATAAATAACTCTGATTTCATCTTTATCCATTACAATTATAATATCCTCTCTAATCAATTCATATTTCTCAAGCGCTACCTTGAATTTGAGGAAAGCAGCAGCGAGTACTCTATTTATTATAATGGTAAAAATATGTTATCATTGCATTCAAATGATGAATCATTCAAATGTATAGCAGAAAATATAGAATATATGGATGACTATATAGGTGTGAACGTTGCTGGTGTGTGTAATGGCATATTGTGCATTTGTAGTTACAGGGGTATTGTTTTGTATAACCCAATGTTAAGAGAGTTTTGGAAACTCCCTCCAAGCAATCTACCTCTTCTCGCTGACTTATCACCTAGTAAAAAGATTGACTGCTGGATGGACCTAGCCACCGGAATTGGGTTTGACACTAACACTAATGATTATAAGGTTGTTAGAATCCTAAATCCCAGTAATGAATATGAATTTGAGGATTTTGATAATAACAACAAGTTTATTAGTAAGGTAGAAATCTACAATCTAAGTACAAATTGTTGGAGAAGACTTGAGGATCTGGAATGCATTATAAATTTCTCACATTCTTCTCGTGTATCATTTAACAAAGCCTATTACTGGCGTGGATATCTAAATATAGGTCATAATTGTATTGTTTCATTCGATTTTAGCACCGAGTCATTCAAAAAACATGCATATCCTGAGGATTTAGATGGTAAGAGAAGTCAGAGTCTCTCCATCTTGAATCAAAATCTAGCTTTGATTTATTATGCTGAGTTCTATTCTCCAGATATGTTAGTTGAACAATCTATTGATATATGGATAATGAAGAGAGAGTCCTGGGTAAAGGAATTTACACTTGGACCAATGCTCATAAGCAAACCTTTGTTGGTTTGGAAGAATGGAACAGAACTAATGATAGAAAGCAAGGAAGGAAAACTTATGTCGTATAACTTCTTTTTCCAATCAACCAAGGAACTTCATATGCTTGGTGTGAAAAACACATTGGAAGCTTTTGTTTGCAAACAGAGTTTGATTTCCATTAAGAAAGAAAGAGCCAAGTGGTCTTGATCTCACAATTTTTGTAAGTGTTAGTTTGAAGGGATTTGATGTCTTAATAACTGCTTAATTTATAATTCTTGATTTAATTTCCATTAGCCTTTTGCGTAATGTTTTTATTAATAATCAAAATATAGTAGACATTGTCCAAAATGATAAAGTTTGAATTGCATTAGAAAATGAGATATTTCTAGATGTTTTTTTCCTTATTGGTTCTTTTTAAATATTATGTTTATCATGTAAAGGAAAGGTAGTCCTTGATTTGTGGAATATGTTTAAAGTCAATAGTGGTTGGATATGTATGGTCCTCTATTTACTTTAGAAAGTCCTATGTAGATATATGTGTGTATGCCTTTTAACACCTGAACATGAATGAAAACTTCTCTCTGTTGAACCTTATCTTTTTTCTTAAAAGTTTCAAATCTTAACAGTTATGGTATCAAAAGCCCTTCTTCTTGAGGGGTCTGTAGCTAAGGTATTTTTCTCCAGTCTTTTAAGGTGAAAGCCGATAAGAAGTAACATGGCATCGACCAGCTTCTTATATGCAGGCCCTCTTATGTTTACACGAAAAAATTATCACATATGGGTGTCACGACCCAAAACGGGGCCGCGACTGGCACCCACATCTACCCTCCTATGTGAGCGAACCAACCAATTTAACCCTTATCATTTCAATATATAACAACAGAAAGTAATGCGGAAGACTTAAACTCATTAATAAAAACAATTCAAAACTATTATTATTATCCCCAAAATCTGGAAGTCATCATCACAAGAACATCTATCTCAAATTACAAAACTAGGAATGTCTAAGAAGCTAAAAATACATAAAAGCTAGTCCATGCCGGAAGTTCAAGGCATCAAGACTTGAAGAAGAAGATCCAGTCCAAGCTAGAAGCGTTAGCTCACCTCAAGATCCGGTGACGAATCGGCTTGATTTATTGCTGAGTTGAAGTTGATCAACGCTTTGCATTCCACAAATAACAAAGAAGAAAACATAAAAGTAGGGGTCGATTACAACCACAAGTACTGAGTAGATATCATCGGCCAACTCAAAATAGAAGATAATATATGTATCAAGTAATATCATAAAATCAACTAATATCCTTAGCATGCAACATTTACAATTACCATAACCCTTGGTCACAACACCAAGCATATAAATGAGGACTCACGCCTCCTCATCATACTCATTTGGGAATTAAGTTCATTAGATTGAATTCATTAACATATTTCAAGATTCATTATATTCCCCTCGTGTCGGTACGTGACACTCCGCTCCTCATACTATCCTGGTGCCGGAACGTGGCACTCCGATCCTCATATACTATCCTGGTGTCGGAACGTGACACTCCGATCCTCATTCTATCCTGGTACCGGAACGTGGCACCCGATCCATATACTATCCTGGTGTCGGAACGTGACACTCCGATCCTCATTCTATCCTGGTACCGGATCGTGGCACCCGATCCATATACTATCCTGGTGTCGGAACGTGACACTCCGATCCTCATTCTATCCTGGTACCGGAACGTGGCACCCGATCCCCTAATCTCACCACTTTCGTTCATCAAGCCTTCTTTTATACCAAGGCATCATCATTAACAAAGTAGATTAGGGTTTCTTTTCAAGATTTAGGAGTCAATAGCTTCATCATGCTTATTTATTCACAATTTCATAATCATATTCATGCAAGCATACAATTTAAGCATATAGAAGGGTTCACAATATTACTAACACATATCATTCGCTATTAAGAGTTTACTACGGATAGTATGAAAACCATAACCTACCTCCAGAAGAATTGAATTCAAACAAGCAATTTCCCAAGCTTTGTGTTCTTCCTCTTCGATCGACGTTTCCCTCTCTCTTCTTGTTCTTTCTATTTTTCTTATTCAAACCCTCTTTCCTTTACCCTAATTAACATATAATTAAGTGTAAAAGATGACAATAATACCCTACTAATTAATCCAAAGTTACCTCTTTTATCCCTCAAGAATTTGAGTTATTAATATAAACCCACGAAATCTGTAATTAAGGAAAGAATAGTCCAAAACGTCCCTTAAAACTTAACCGTAAATCCGACTCAACTGGGATTACGCTACCTGTGACGGGCCGTCGTGCCTGCGACGGTCCGTCACGAAGCTCGTCGCAAGGACCAGACTCCATTTTTCACTAAGGAGTCTGTGACGGTCCGTCACACCTGTGACGGTCCGTCCTGCCATTCCGTTACGAAGTTCAGAGAGTCGATTTTCAGTACCCAAATTCAGAATTTCTAAGTATATTGAAACGAGACATCTGTGACGGGCCGTCGTGCCTATGACGGCCCGTCGTGGTGTCCGTAATCTTAGCCAGTTTTTCCAGATTTAAAATCTGCTGCTCAAAACGACTAAACAGGTCGTTACAATAGATACCAATTTACCCATCGTTCGTCCCCGAACGATCAAAAGAAGAAAAACAATGGCGAAAAGGAGTACAAGAATTTGTAAACAGATGTGGGTATTTTTCTTGCATATCTGCCTCCTTCTCCCAAGTAGCCTCTTCAACCGGTCGATTCTTCCATTGAACTTTGATGGATGCAATCTCTCTCGACCTCAACTTGCGAACCTCTCTATCTAATATAGCAACCGGTTCCTCTTCATAAGTCAAGTTCTCATCAAACAAAATTGAATCCCAACGGATGATGTAGTTTCCATCTCCATGGTATCTTTTCAACATGGACACATGAAATACCGGATGTACTCCGGACAGCCCTGGAGGCAAGGCTAATTAATAAGTCACCTCATCTATTCGCTTTAGTACCTCAAATGTTCCAATGTACCTTGGACTTAGCTTACCTCTTTTACCAAACCGCATCACCCCTTTCATTGGCGAAACTTTCAACAAGACTTGTTCACCCTCCATGAACTCTAAGTATCTAACCTTTCGATCTGCATATTCTTTTTGCCTACTTTGCGCCGCTAGAAGCTTTTCTTGAATAGACTTCACTTTATCTAATGAATCCCTCAAAAGATCGGTACCCCAAGGTCTAACCTCAAATGCATCAAACCACCCAATGGGAGATCTACACCTCCTCCCATACAATGCTTCAAATGGGGCCATATCAATGCTTGAGTGATAACTATTATTGTATGAAAACTCCGCTAAGGGTAGGAAGTTATCCCAATGACCACTAAATTCTATCACACAAGCACGAAGCATATCCTCTAATACTTGAATCGTTCGCTCAGACTGACCATCGATGCGAGGATGGAACGCAGATACTAAGGTCCAACCTAGTACCCAATTCCGCATGCAATGTTTTCCAAAACTTAGAAGTAAACTGCGTACCTTATCCGATATGATGGATAGTGGAACCCCATGCAATCGAACAATCTACGAAATATAGATTTTGGCTAACCTCTCGGCATTGTAAGTCACCTTGACCGGAATGAAATGAGCAGATTTCGTTAGCCTATCAACAATCACCCAAATAGAGTCGTACTTCCCATTGTCTTTGGAAGACCAACCACAAAGTCCATTGCAATTCTTTCCCACTTCCATTCCGGAAAGGGCATTCTCTGAAGTGTCCCTCCGGCCTTTGGTGTTCATACTTTACTTGTTGACTGTTTGGACACTTGGCAATAAAGTCGACAATATCACGCTTCATTCTACTCCACCAAAAGTGTTGCTTGAGGTCACGATACATCTTGGTTGCACCCGGATGTATAGAATACCTTGAACTATGAGCCTCTGTCAGAATAGTGTTGATCAAATCATCGACGCGGGGTACACATACCCTTCCTTTGATTCTCAAAAGACCTTCCTCATCGATTTGTGCTTCCTTAGCCTGTCCTCACAATACTTTATCTTGGATTCGCCTTAATTTCTCATCATCAAACTGTTTTCCCTTAATCTTGTCAAGAAAAGAAGATCTTGACTCCACATTAGCCAACAATCCTCCCTTCTCATTTACTTCTAACCTCATCAAGTCGTTAGCCAGAGTCTGAACCTCTCTAGCCAATGGGCGTCTAGAAGCTTGCAAGTGAGCTAGACTTCCCATGCTTCCCGCCTTTCTACTTAACGCATCTGCTACAACATTCGCCTTCCCCGGATGATACAAAATAGTGATGTCGTAGTCCTTCAGTAGTTCCATCCATCTCCTCTGTCTCAAATTCAAATCTTTCTGAGTAAAGACATACTGTAGGCTACGATGATCTGTATAGACCTCACACTTAACCCTATATAAATAGTGTCTCCATTGCTTTAGTGCAAATACTACCGCGGCCAACTCCAAATCATGGGTCGGATAGTTACGTTCATGCACCTTTAATTGCCTCGAAGCATAAGCAATCACATTCTTCTCTTGCATTAGCACTGCACCCAAACCCGAATAGGATGCATCACAATAAACAATGAAGTTTTTACCCTCTACTGGCAAGGTAAGAATTGGTGCGGTAGTCAACAAAGTCTTAAGCTTCTGAAAGCTTTCCTCACATTCATCTGACCATACAAAGGGAACATTCTGCTTAGTCAAGTTCGTCAATTGAGAAGCAATAGAAGAGAATCCCTTGACGAATCGGCGGTAGTAACTAGCTAACCCCACAAAACTTCTTATTTCTGACACATTAGTGGGTCTCACCCAATTCTTCACTGTCTCAATCTTAGATGGATCTACCATCACTCCATCCTTAGAAACTACGTGCCCCAAGAAGGACACTGCATCTAGCCAAAACTCACACTTGAAGAATTTCGCATAAAGCTTTTTCTTCCTCAACAACTCTAACACCATTCTCAAATGCTCCTCATGTTCCTTCTTGCTCTTTGAGTATACCAATATATCATCAATAAATACGATCACAAAGAGGTCCAAATATGGCTTAAAAATCCCGTTCATCAAGCTCATGAACGCAGCAGGGGCATTCGTAAGACCAAAAGACATCACTACGAATTCATAATGCCCATATCTAGTTCGAAAAGCAGTCTTTGGCACATCCGTCGCCCGTATCTTCAATTGATGATAACCGGATCTCAAGTCGATCTTCTAGAAGACACATGCACCTTGTAGTTGATCGAACAAGTCATCAATGCGAGGAAGAGGATACTTGTTCTTAATCGTTACCTTGTTCAACTGCCGGTAGTATATGCACATCCGAAAACTCCCATCCTTCTTCTTCACAAAAAAAACCGGAGCACCCCAAGGAGATGCACTTGGTCTAATAAAGCCTTTGCTCAACAACTCTTGAAGTTGTTTCTTTAACTCTCTTAACTCTGCGGGAGCCATTCTATAAGGGGGTATAGAAATGGGGCGAGTGCCTGGTTCAAGATCAATGCAGAAGTCAATATCCCTATCTGGTGGCATGCCAGGAAGATCTGCAGGGAACACATCAAAAAACTCACGGACTATCGAAACCGACTCAATCGAAGGTACTTGAGTAGCGTCATCCTTGAGATGTGCCAAGAAAGCTAAACAACCCTTACTAATCATCTTCCGAGCACAAAGAAAGGACACGATACGAACCGGATTGGAAGTGTAGTCGCCCTCCCACACTAACGGATCTGCCCCAGGCTTGGCTAACGTCACAGTTTTAGCATTACAATCCAAAATCGCATAAAGATCAAGGCTTATCTCAAAGCTCTTAGTCTATGGGAAACAATTGAAAGTGAAGACGATCCTCTTCCACTTGGACCAAATCCAACAGTTGCACAATGAAGATTTATGAACATGCACAGTCAAGGAAACCCAAGGATCTCACATATCTTTATTCAACACATGAAGATGTTATTTTCACAAGAATAATGGCTTGTGAAATGCCTATAGATGTAAGAGAGAAGATAAAAGAGGAGTTCGATGGAAGTGACAGAGTGAAGACTGTCAAACTCTTAACTCTTAAAAGAGAATTTGAAATATGAAAAGAGGTATTGTGAAAGAGTAATCTTCCAAAATTGTCGATATTATTAACACGAAAAGGTTGTTTACTGAAACATTTCAACATTCAAAAGTGGTGGAGCACATGATGATAAGCTACCAGAAAGGTTCGAGTGCATGATTTCGACAATAGAAGAATCTTGTAATTTAAAGACTTTATCGGTGGTGGAACTTATAGGTAAGTTGCAACCCCAAGAACAAATATCAAGTAAAAGAAATGAAGAAGTAGCAGAAATGGCATTTTAGGCACAAAATAAAGGCAAACAACCTATGAAGGACAATAAAAGGATTGAAGGAGATAAGGTAGCAAAGGAAAACCATGGAATGAATCTTCAAAGAAAGTGAAGTTTCCACCATGCCTCCACTATAAAAGAACTTATCATCAAAAAGTCTAGACTTTGTAGAAATACGGATCATATTGAGAAAAATTGCAGCGCCAGGATGAATCAACAACAATAAAACCATGTGCAATAGGCAAATTTTGTTGAAAACTCTGAAAATGAAGACTAAAGCTTGTTTATGGCTTCTCATATAGAAAACACAGCCAACAAATCCTTATGAATGATCCATAGTGGATGTACGAGTCATATGTCACCCAATGAGCTCTTGTTTCATACACTTGACAAGTCATATGGGAAATGGTGAAATGGTTGATGCACATGGAAAGGGTTCAGTCTTCTTTCAAACTACACAAGGTACAACGTTAATTCATGATGTGTTGTATGTTCCTTGTTTAGCATGTTACTTGTAAAGTGTTGCTCGAATGATGTCTAAAGGCTATTCATTATGTTTTAAGGATAATCATTTTTTGATTTTTTACTCTGAAGATAGTTTGATTATTAAAGTAGAAATGGTGGATACAACTTTTCCTTTAGATGGGAGGTTTGATAGTGCAAATTTTAAAAATAAGGATGAGTGTTGGTTGTGGAATAAAAGGTATGCCAATTTAACTATGCTACTTTAAATTCTGTATGAAAAGGGATTGACAAAGGATTTACCTCAGATTTCACTGTATAAAGAAGTTTGTGAGTAATGTTAGATGGATAAGGTACATATGAAATCATTTCCTAAAAGTGCTACCTCGAGGGCAACTGATTAACTTGAACTAGTTCATGCTCATGTGTGTGGACCTATGCAAACATCATCTTTGGGACACAATAAATATTTTGTGCCCATTATTCATGACTTAACATGTATGACTTGGGTGTATTTTCTGAGTACCAAGTCTCAAGTATTTTTAGTTTTCAAGAAATTTAGAGCTTTTGCGGAAAGACAAAGTGGGTGTAAGCTAAAGGATTTGAGGTCGGACAATATGGTGAATAAACTTAACATAAATTCAACTAGTATTGTGAAGGTATGGGTATTGATGAAAAGTTGACACTAAGTTATTCACCCGGAAAAAAAAGAGTCTCGGATAGGAAGAACAGAATAGAACAGAACAGAAGTTGAACTGGCAAGATGTTTGTTGCTGGAAAAGAAACTGCCACAAAGCTTTTGGGCAGAAGCTATTCATACTTCAGTGTATTTATTTAATAGGCTTCCACAAAAGTTGTGGATGAAAAGACTCCTATTGAGTCATGGAGTGGAATACAGCCATCTGCAAAGCATCTAAATGTTTTTGGTTCAATATACTATTTACATGTTCCTTCTGTGAAAATATGCAAAGTAGAATCAAAAGGTAAATTGGGGATATTTATTGGTTATTCAGCACAAGCAAAGGGTTATAGAGTTTTCAACTTGCAAACAAAAAGTATTTTTATCCGAAGAGATATAGTCATAGAAAAGAATGCTTATTGGAATTCAACAAAGCAAGAGGTGGTAACTCAATTTTTTGCAGAAGCAGATTACATCGCCGTTGCTAGTGCAATTCATCTGGCTCTATGGTTAAGAAAGATTCTACATGATATAGAGCATAATGACATTGCGGATATTGTCATTAAGGTTGAAGACAAGTCAGAAATATCTATGGCCAAAAATCCAGTTCAACATAGTCGTAGCAAGCATATAAAAAGTGAAGTTTCACTCTATCACGCAAGCAGTGAAAAATGGAGAAGTTAAACATGTTCATTGCAGCTCAGATCTGCAGATTGCAGACTTTAGGACCAAGGCTATTCCAAAGGGGAAATTTTAAGTTCTAAGCGCTAAGTTGGGAGAGTCCAAAAAAATCTTAAGGAGTGTTAGAAAATGAGATATTTGTATATGTTTTTTGTTTAATGGTTCATTTTGAATATTATATTTAGTATGTAAAGGAAAGGTAGTCTTTGATCTGTGGCATATGTTTTGTAGGGAAGTCAATAATGGTTGGATATGTATGGTCCTCTACTTACTTTGAAAAAAACTATGTAGATATATGTGTGAATTCCTTCTGAAATATGAACGTGAATGAAAATTTGCCTTTGGTGAACCTTATCTATTTTCTCGGATGTTTCAAATCCTACCAAAAACAACAACAGGATGAGAAAAGTAATGCTTACGGTCGAAATTGTTTGTTATTATTCGGCTATCAAAACCTAGTGCTCCAAATCTCTCTTCGAATAACAAGAAAACAATAAATGTTCTTTTTTAGAAATTAAATGTTTCATAGTGTGTTAAAAGAACATTGGCAAAAAGGACAACATTTAGTTTTTTTCTATGCTTTACTTTTGCATTCGCACTTTTTCTTGTTCTTTGTAACTCACGTTCTATAAACAAGAGGCTACCTTTTAAAAGTGTTGGATTGAACAGTTGCAGCTTCCCAACTATTACCTCATCTTTTCAAAAACTAATATTATATATTTTATTTAATTCTTAAATTATGAAATAAAATAAAATGGATCGTATCGGTCTACATGGCGACTCATGACTCACCAAAAATATGCATCTCCCGCTTCACACATGGTGGACAAGACCCAAGCTAATATGACATCAACTAGACACATAATTAATACAACAAATAATCATTGTGATCTGTAAGTATCAAGCCTTGTATTCATATTGTTACAGATCCTACGTAGGCATCCAATCACATATGGAAAGAATTCACTAGAATTAAGGTTACAGTAAATTTTAGTAAACTATTACTCACAATACCCAAGACATCATTTACTACTTCAATAGTTACTTGTTCCATTCTTCATCCTCATAAAGCGATAAACTCAAAATTCATTTTTAAGTGTATATACAAAATCACAGTCAACATCAATTTGGTTACTAAAATAGTCGTCTTTTGTATACAAGTTTAATATTCAATTAATTGTCTTTCCTTTCTACTCAAATCTATCTCCATTTAAACCAATTTCCTAGACATGTAATGATAAAGTAGCAAGATTGATATAACTTAAAAATCAACAAAGGGTCAAAGTTATTTCATTAAAACGTCATTTTAACTTTTTGGGGTCTAACAAATTGAAAAAGCAGAGAACCATCGTTTCATTGACCATTCATTGCTTGACACACATTGAAAGAAGCACCTCCTACAATTTTTTCACCTTATACTAGTGTAAGTATCTAATTCTTTCGATTACCCAACATCGTATAAGCCTTGGTCTAAACACATCTAAATGTTTAGCCTTATTTTCCCTCTTATGTGATCCTAAAACACATTCTCTTAGACAAAACCCACATCTGGATTATAAAAGAAGAGTCAAATGTATTTCGTGAAAAAGTCATTTAAACTTTTTTGTATTCTACAAAAGAAGAACCAGAGAACTATCGTTTCATTGACCATTTATTGCTTGACACACATGGCAAAGCACCTCCTAGGATTTTTTAACCTTATACTAGGGTAAGTATCTAATTCTTTCTATTACCCAACATCGTATAAGCCTTGGTCTAAACACCTCTAAATGTTTAGCCTTATTTTCCCTCTTAATTGATCCTAAAACACATTTTCTTTAACAAAACCCATGCTTGGCTCATAAAACAAGGGTCAAAGGATTTCGCTAAAAAGTCATTTTAAATTTTTTGTGTCTCACTAAATGAAGAAGTAGAGAACCATCGTTTTATTGACCATTGATTGCTTGACAAACATGGAAAGAAGCACCTTCTATAATTTTTGCACCTTATACTACTGTAAGTGTCTAATTCTTTTGATTACCCAACATTGTATAAGCCTTGGTCTAAATGCCTCTAAATGTCTTGCCTTATTTTCCCTCTGAAGTGATCTAAAACACATTTTCTAAGACAAAACCCACATCTGGATCATAAAACAAGTCATAATATCGTGGTACTCATCTCTTCAGTTCCTCGTTGTACGAGGCATTTGTTTGTACGAGAGAGTAAATCTCGCAACTTGTTTGACAGACTTTTTTACGTATTTAAAAATTATTACATGATTTGAATAGTATTATATAGAAGAGAATATTATAAAAACCAAGTTATTTTTAAATACTGAAATATTATCAAATCCTATGCAAACCTAGATGCTTAACATGTTTATGAAGACGACTCTACATATGACGTTATTAAAAGTATCAACTATCATTCAATGTGGAGGAATGTATTGCAAAATTATTTCTGCACTTGCTACTATGTATATCACAAAGTTATACTAGATGTCAATGTGTTTGGTCTTGTTGTGATACTTGGGATTCGTCACGTGCGTAATATTCTCTTGGCTATCACAATAAAGAATCATCGAACCCTCATAATTTCTCGCATTATTCAAATGCTCAATGAATCTTGTTAACCAAGCAACTTATTGTACTATAGACGTGCACAACCCACAAATCCAAATTTCATGGTTAAAAGAATTGTGCACATTTGTTTACTTACTTTTCCATGATATAGCACCACCATTTAGTAAGAAAAAATAATCGGACGCTAACTTTCTACAATTCCAATAACCAGCCAGATCATTATATGTATAACCTCTTACGAATAAATTAGATCCACTATAATGCAGTGTTTGATCCACAATTCCCTTGAGGTATCTTAATATATTTTTTTCTGATCTCCAATAATCTCTTCCAATATTGAATTGATACATTCTAACCAGAATTACGACATAACAAATGATTCCATTAAAACATGCATATCTTAAAAAATCATAATTCATAGTTCAAAGGTTTATCATAACATTATGGTTGAAATCATAATGTAGGCATGGATAATTAAAATTTCAACTAAATGAGATATATTAAAATCAAATCATGCATTAGAATAAAATAGCGAAAGACCCAAATTCCCCTATATTGAATTGAGACCCCAATTTGATTAGTTTATAATTGAAATCCTTGGGGACCCCATAGAGGAAAGACTCCATGGGTGAATCCACACACACCTTATGCTAGAAGCCTAAGAAGAACATAATATTAGAGACTTAGATGAATCCTAGTTCTTCTTCGTTCATATACTTAGAAAATATGGAGAGTGAATCAGTCAAGTTTAGGGAATTTAGGTGAATGAGTTGGAAATGGGTAATTTATGGCTAAAAACCTTTGTATATGGTTAGGATACATGGCAAAACGGAGTAGTATAGAATAAAATAGGGAAAAACCCAAATTCCCCTATAACATTACTACCAATGATCATTTACGGTTTGGATATAGACCATACTTGTTATTCATAGAAATGTTTAGAAACTTTTATTTTTGACTAATTTTTGATGGATCCCGTCTACAACTCATAGGTCTTTGTACGTACAATAGAAACCAACATGACCCATTAAAATGTTTCTAAATTTGGGACTCATCTATGAGAGCTATCTATGACTTGTACAATGGTTGACAAACCATCTTGGTGAACAGTAAAAAGAGGTACTAAGACTTGATTTTTCTTAAAAGAATAGTTTTTCATTTCCTAGGGTTGCCATCTACAGCCAGTAGAAGGTTGTATGGTCTGTAAATGGGACTTGTAGACACATACTTTATCCCATAAAATTTATTTTATTCATTTGCCAAATTATGAGGTCTTACAGTAACTCCCCATTTGAAATATTCCTCCTCAAGTTGACTCAAGGAAACATAGCAGGGTAGGTAAGAGGTCTAACAACCCAAGAAGAAGGAAACTTCATCAACAACACATAACCAAAGAGAAACAAAAAATCCTAGCTTAACCATATTGAAAATATCATTTTACAAGGTATACATGCAAATAATACTCAAGCATACATAATATTGAGGTAATCTATCAAAGTTAAATAAAAATATCTGAAGCGAGTTGTGATGAGCATGCATGCATGGGGAAACATGAGAATGACTAAGACATGAGGAATTAAATACTTGCAACTAAAGTAGGGCTAGAGTGAAAGAGACGGTATAATCTGGTCATCGTACAAACCTCTACCTCCTTAATCCTTTGATTCTTTTATAATACCTTAACGAATGTAACATCCTAGTTCCTCAACTTTTTCACTTTCCAGTCCAAAATATTAACCGGGTCTTCTTCATAAAAAATCTCTTTCATACCAAGACTCTCCAATGGCACAATACATATTGGATCACAAACACATTTCTTCAACAAAGAGACTTGGGAAATTGGATATATCAATTCTAACATATTAGGAAAATCAAATTTATAAGCACTTTTACCAATTCACCTCAAAATCTGATATGATCCCACATAACATGAACTAAGCTTCCCTTTCTTTCCAAACCTCAGTACACACCTCATGCGTAAAATTTTAAAGTAGACCCAATCATCAACGTCAAACTTAAGATCTTTTCTTCTAACATCAACACACGACTTTTGGCATCATTGAGCCATTTGCAACCCTTCTCTATGAAGTCAAAATTTCTCTATAGCCTCATGTACGAATTTGGGACCAATCAAAGCAGCCTTGCTAAATTCTACACTCTTACTGCAAAGAGCCTTAAATGGATACATACATTCTCTTGAATGATAACTATTTGCTATAAAAAAAAGTCAAACATATACAAATGATATGTGACACACCACTCGTTTGAACGTTAAACTTAACTAGTACTTTTAGAATAAGTTCAACACTACATACCATATTAGGAAGGATGTTATATGATTTATTTGAGTGCACCATATTTTTATGTTAAGTTTTAATTTCAAGGAAATTACGAAACAAGATGGCAAATGTTGTTGTTAATGCCATTAAGAAATTCTCTTTTATTTGGGGGTCACATATCTCAGTCATTTTCTTTCATAATATATCCATATATTAGATATAAAAACCCATAACCTATAAAATCGAAAATCTACGAGTCTAGTTTCAAACCAAAAAACAATTCATCAATATGAATTCAAAATTGAGGGATGTGTAGGTTTTTGTAAGACAACGAAAGTTGACGTCTCCAAGTGCATCCCTGACCCCTAAGTTAGTTATCCTTATAAAACACCTATATCCTTCCATTTATTCTTTAGAACTGATCAAAAACATAGAAAAAACTGAATTTAAGCTACTAAATCCTCATGAAGTTCAACGTAAGTTGCTTTACCTCACGTGCTCAGCATTGTGCTATAATTTCCTTTTGAATTAGGGCTCTAAGTCTTGTATTTTGCAAATAGTCAGAATTTGAGTATTATTATTACAGACATTTCGGTCAAGGTAATATTGTTTTATAACTTTCATTCGTAGGTCCATTTCGTTATCACGACCTAGGAGTACTCCCCAGATGTAACATGGCGTACTATACCAGAAGGGGTCTCATACAAGCCCATTGCATATTATTACATAAGATACTATAAAAGTATGGAAAATTTTAAAAAGCATTTCCCATACAAATGGACTCTTTTATAAAAGAAAGCAGAAGTCTTACAACTCTTTGTCTCAAACTATCTAATTAAACTTTAAATACTTTTGGTTCACAAGGCATACAATAGTCTCAATACATGAAAATAAAATACATAAAAGAAAATGGTGGACTTATGCTCGAAGCTATGAGGACTCATCAATCTTTAACTTATTTGATTCTTAGAAAACTATCCTCAAGAATGGAACTTAAAATGGTCGAATCCTACATTTGATTAGAATGTAGGCATAAGTATGTGTTAGAATTTGAGTATTATTATGGCAGACATCATAAGAGCATAACATCACAAGGGTTAGTCAACACGATTCATAATCCATAACCATAAGAAATACATCATGAAACATAAGCTATAAAAAAAGAGGCAATATAATGATCAAAGTAAAGTCTCAAACATAAGCATCATATAAGAATTTTTCATCCCTACCCTATCATATCATAGGAGAACCATTTCAAGTTACCTCATGTCATATTTGTGCAAGGCATGGACAAGACCCCATAATACAATGAAAACTAAGTATCCCTTTTGGTCGTCATAAACATAGTCCATACATGTAGTCAAGTCCTACACTTTCCTATGTAGCTTCAAGTAACACCAGTTCATTGTATGACTAAGACCCCATAATACCTCTCATACTAAGTACCACCTTAGGCCATCATACATATTTACAATTTTAGGATCTGATCCTTATCTTAAATCTCATAACCAAGGGAATCCCTCACCTTTAATCAATCATTTCATGCATGGAAAGTTTAGCAACATTCCGTCAAAGCAAACATTATATAAGAGCAATACTTCTAAGGTACCCTTAAGTCCTTCTTATCCATTGCATAAATGAGACTCCATAATAAAGTCCATACAAAGTACTTCTTTAGGTCATCTTATATACGTCACGATTACGGAATAATACCTCTTTAAAAGCATCGGAACACTAGGAAGCACTTCATTTAGTATATCTTAGTTCCTCATTATGTTTAACTCTATGAGATGTTACATTAAGTACATCTTAGTTCATAATTGTTTTGAACTGTAGGAGATTCTTTCACATGCATAGTCTTAGTTCACTAAGTTTGAACCCTGTGAGATGCTTCTTCAAGAACATCTTAGTTCATTAATTTTGTTGGACTCTAGGAGATGCTTCATTAATCATAATCCTAATCCATTCGATTTGAAATATAGGAAATACTTCTTCAAGTATAATCTTAGTTTATTATTGACTGTGTAATAGTAGGGATATATCCTTAACTAACATGAGAACATGTGATCTATTACATGATCACTCCCACTTTTAGCCACACCTTCATGGTTGGTCCACTTGGCTAAGGTAGAACTGGTTCATTAGCTTAGTTGAATCCACCAGCATACTTTCCTACGGGCCGCGTAGTTATGACATACAAATATTGCTGCAAGAAACCCAAAACTCCATTAAGTGAACGCTTCCATCTCATGAAACATACTTTGGGAAATCTGAACTTTACTATGGTAGTTCCCATTTTGAAGCCAAATGTCAAATAGTATGGAACCTCCATCTGATTTCAATATACACTCGGTGCTAGGAATAAATCCAACGAGATAATAAATAAGTTTGTAGTTTGACTCATGTTTCATGGTAAGATGTCCTTAAAAACCACACCTATTTTTATTGTGACATACAATATGGTTCCTCTAGAGCTTGAACCAATGGTGACCTCCTTATGAACCGGACCATAATCTTTGGAAAAGTATAGGAATATATTAGTTAGTAAAAAATGCACTAACTATGAAAGCAAGATATTTTTGTTGAATGCATACCATTAACTAAGTAAAAGTACTATTTTGAAGATTGTGTAAAACCACAAGTTATTAGCATAAGAGACATCATAAAAATACATAGACCTTAAGCAAAAGAGCTAAAAGCAAAATCATAGGCATAAGCCATACATAATTCATCTAAACATAGCATAAGAGAAACACTTCATAAGTCAAATCAAGTACGAGCTTGTGTAATGCATGTATAAGACTCCATAAACCCACCCATTCTAAGTAAGTATCTTCATGTACTCATTCATATTTAAAAAAATATGATGTCATGTTTAAATTATTTCTCCTAGACAAGGGAACATTCACCTTTAGTGATACACATGTATTGGAAGGGACTTTCAAGCTACATACAAAATTAAGCATACATCATTTCATATAACATCATAATATAAGAAAAATATACCACAACTATCCTCAGAGCATACTTGTGAAATGCATGAATAAGATCCCATACTCTCACATATAATAAGTAAAGCTTGTTGAGTATTCATAGTTCATGCTCAATCATAGTGGGAATAACTTGTAACTAACATAGACCATGTGAGCTTAATGTAGAATCCGGTGTCTCCAACACTGAAAAGAGTTGGCTTACTCGCCTAAGGTAGGGCCATTAACTTTAGCTTGAAAAATCCAATATCTCAATATCCTACGGGGGCACGTAGTTTATGGGATAAGACGATTGTTACTAGATACACAACCTCAACTTAGTGAGGGCATCCATCTCAAGATATTGCTCCTAGAAAATCAGCCTCAAGTCACGTGAGGGATTCCATCTCATATAAATATCTACTTGGTACAAGGCATTAATCCCAGAGTACTTATTAAGTCTTAATTTCTTTCATTAAGATATCACAATAGATCATTCCCGAGAATAACCTTTCGCTGTCCATGTTCACATATAACATTAGATTAAATTAGGTGATAATTTCCCTTTAACATCAGAATTTTTAATGAGAATAGCCTTTCTATAAAATCACAAAAATATTATCATAATCATGGACTTCATTCATAGCCATTCATAAGTGTGTGTGTGAGAGAGAGAGTAGCCTTTTAACAACACCACAATAACATCATAGTAATAATCACTTTACTATCCAAGTGTTATTAAATCACATATATAACCATTATAAAACACACATAATATCATATATTGCCCTTTCATTGATCAAATCTCAAATCATATAAACATATCTATAATTCACTGCTTAGACATGGATAATAACATAATTCAAATAATCAACTCACTATATTCATAATTCAATAATATTATACTTTCATCAATCAATATTCACATTTTGAGATCTAATTTGGGAAAGTAGCTGAATTGATAGATTGTTAGAAAATTCAACATGAAACCATATAAAATGATAAGTTTATCCATTATAACAAATGATTCAATCATTGAAAATGATACTGAAAGGAATTTATGAGATTGAAGTCAAACCCTAACTTTTGTAATTTTTAACTTGAAATTGGGGTCTTTCAAGAGGCTTCAAGGATAGATTCTATCCATGGATGAAGAGCTACCGTAACTTTGTGATGAATCTGCACAAAATTAAGAAGAAACCCTTGATCTTTGAAACCTTAGGCTCCAACTTCCTTCTACTTATTTCTTAAGTTTTAGTGAGAGAATTCTTGGTGTAGAGGTTTTCTTTTGATATTTTAGAAAAAATGGTTTGGATGAGTTATTTTAAGGGTCTAAAAATATTATATAAGTGTTTAAAAATACTCTTAAATGGCATCACACAATATTAAATAAATTTTGAAAAACCACAAAGTATCCCTAGACGTAACCGCCATAAGAAGTTTCCAGGACCCATCCATGACCACCACCTATGAGGAATGGAATGACAGATGGCCGTACTGGTGTGGAATGGGTTGGGGTCTTCAATTCTTTATATATGCACTTCAACCATGAAATAAAGTCGAGGGACGTAAGACATGTCATAGGTCAAGGTATTTGGCAGTTTTTTTAGGAGAAATTCTCGGATCCTCCTCAAGGATTGTTGTTTTATCCTTGGGGGGGGGGGGGGGTCGTCCCAGCACCATTTATTTTTAAGTACGGGAAGTTATGTCTACAACCTAACCCCACGTCAAGCTCTAGTGTAGCCTACTAGTTTTCAGAGTGTTACAAAAGTTGAGGAGATATTAGTATCTAATGGCCGGTTAGTATTTTGTTCTAGATAAATGTAGCATGATAAAACTAGGTAAATTCAGTTGGAAAGGAAAAGTGAAAAAATGTTGTTGGTGCCGGTTTAAATGAGTCCTCTTACTGACCGTCAATGTCCTATAGTTAGTGATGGTGATCGTGCAAATGGTTTTGGAAAAGTGATATTTAGAATATCGAAGATGTGTTCCAACATACCAAGAGGATGGTCAATAGCAAGGGGTAAGGTTCGTAGGAATTTCTCTCCTAATTGATACTACACTTGATTATTTTGTGGTACCTAAGGTTATATGGACGTTGCATAGCTCGTCGAAGATCATAAAGACTGTATTCCATGGATAGCAAAATAAATGTGTACATCAATGAATCTCTTGGATCTAGGTTTTATTGTTTTGACTTATGGGTCATGGTGTGCTTGATTTCCCGTAGTTCATGGCTCATGGAAATTTATCAGGATGTTGGCCTCTAGTAAGGCATATATGGATGACCAGGATTATTTGTAGAGGCTTGTACAAACCATAGGTCTAGGCGTAGATGCACTCCAACAATTTTTCTGCGGGGTTGTTTGGCTCTTTTACTGTCCTTTTAAGTAATAAACTATGTCGTTTCTAGACTATTCTAAGGTCCCATAACTTATTTTACTATTTCAAATGCCATTGCCTCTCATTTTCTATAAACCCCTAAAAGCTCATACGTTTTTTTCTTCAAATTATCTCCAAGAAGTCCCAATGAAATCCTAAAAGTGTATATGATTCTACCCGAATTTTCTAGGATTTGCACGATTCTTCATGGGTTCACTTGTGTATGATTTGTTTCACTTCGTTCAAAGTACATAATGTCAATATATCTCACATGACTCATGTTATATGCCTATTGCATGATCGTGAATTAAGTTTTGAAAGTATACATCGAAAATGTATTATGGTTGTTATGATTCTAGGGTGATTTTCAAATAAAGCATCTCATGTTTTATTGAACTAGTTTGCTTCCGATTAAATAATTCTCATAATTAAAAAAAGATTATAATTTTGATGGTTTTGGTTAAGTGTCTTTTAAATACCAATTATGTATTAAAACATGATATTCTTAATTGAGCTATTCTTAAAATTCGGAGTCTTCATGATTTAGTTTGTGATACTAGATTTTCACAATTTTGGAAAGTAAAGAATTTATGATTTTGTTTTTGGCGTTTATATAGCAGTAGATGAATTTAGATGATTCCAAAAATTGTTGAACTATGTGCCCCAAGGATATCGTAATTCGAATGTTAGTTAGCAGATCCACCTAAACTTAAGAGCATTGTTCCTACCTCTGAAAATAGGAAAATCTATTTTCGTTTTGAGAGAAAGACATCGAATTCCATGTTAAAGATCTCATGGTCTATGTTTCTTAAGGGTAAATATCCAACAAAGCTACAATTTTCTTATTTAGCCTATGTTTTATACATATGTTATGACACTTCTATTGCATTGACCTTTTTATGATTTATCAACTAACCTTATCCAATTCATATGTTTTATTGGTCATGCAATATCATGTTTTGAACTAATTATGTTACATTCACGTTGTACGCATTTTCCCCGTATTCAATACATTCCCACTAGTCATAGATATATTTCTGATGCCTATTTATAATACTTGTTTCCGAGAATGTGCGTTGCACGTTTATCCTAAAATAATTCATACAATGTATAAATTTAAACAATATATATATCAAGAATTTGCTATTATGCATGAAAAATATTACTTTCAATCACATTTGTTACCGACCCAAAGGTATATATGTACATTTCACAAATTTCGTCAATAATTACTTCCTTGTAAATTTAAAGAATAATGAAATTACAATGATTCATTAACTTGTAAGACACCATTGAATCTCTTCATCTTCATTTTTATTCTCTTCACGTTAATTTTTTTCTTTAATTTTTTTGTTAGTGAGTTGGATTCATTTGTACAGAATCACATCAACGTTTATCTTGTAAGATATTCCATTGATTGTCATTAATTCAATGAGAAAGCTAGAAGTCTTTCGCTTGTCCTTGTGTAAAAGACTGTTTTTTCGAGAATTTAATTAAGTGTACCCCTCTCAACTTCTATAAAATGATTTTGGATTAAATCAAACCAAAATTTTATCAAGAACATATCAGCTTACATAAAAATAATTAATTGCATATTCCGAACAATAATTTATTACCTGAAAATCGATACCACTTCAAATAATTTAATCTGTGTTGCTTCACTTACTGCATTATCACTATGAAATATTGGCATCATTTTCTAATTGTATCTTCCTAAAAAGTGTCAAGTTTAACAAAATTGATTAGTAGTTGAAATATTCAACAATTTAGATGAGTTCAAATCAAGATAAATAAAACATTGAGCATAACAAACTCATATAAAAAAATAATAGAGATAACATGATTACATGAGAAATTAGAATATCTAACATAGGAAAATGGAGAATCTGCTAACAGAAGATAAAAACGTTACAAATTAAGTGATCTAAGAAGTGCCCTTTTGATATCTTTAACCTAGCACTTAGTATAAGTTTTTTTTAATTAAGAAAGTAATGACAATGGTTTAAAAAGCATAATAAAAGTAGGTAATTTAAAAGGTTAAATCGTTATTACTTTATTTTTTAAATTATTTATTGCAATATATGTATATTTTTTTATCTAGAAATCAACATGAATGCTTTCACTCTTCCACCTTCCAAGGATAATAAATAGTTTTAGTGCATTCAGCCTATCAATAATGAAGGATGATAAATTTTCACTTTCAAAGATGAATTTGGTCTTTATTATGTTGTTAATTCTAGTGAGTATTATTTAATTATAGCATATGAACTACTATTTAAAAAATAATTAACTATTATAGGGGTAAAATAATAATTCAAATTTAAATTTTGGAGCTTCACACTTATAAAAATACTAGTTTCTCGGCACGTGTTATCCAATGTCAATTGCATCATAGAAAATAATCTTAAATTGCTTGCTTAACTTCTTAACTTCATTTTTCCATCACCTCAATGATTGATTTCAAAACTAAAGATCTATTGAACCTTGGTAAAAATGAGAAGGAACTAATTTTAGAAATTAATTAAATAAAAATAATAAAGCAATATTGTATTTCATTTATAAAAAATATAGAATTAACTATAAATAATGAACCAATTAAGTAAACTTACTAAATAGTATACCGGAGAAATCAATTATATATCTAAGCTTTTGAAGCTCCCCTTTGAGTTTTTATAAATAATTTTAGTGGCAATTTAAATTATTTTTTATTTCTTCTAAGATCAATAAATCTATCTAGTATAGTAAAATTACATTAACACTTTAATTTATCGATATTCATAATTATAATAAAATTCAAAATCAAGATCTGTTAAACCTTAGTGAAAAAAGACATGGAACAAAATTTTAGAAATTAATTGAATGAAAATAATTAAGCAAGATATCATTTAAGACTCCAAATAAATACACTATACACCACTTCTTTAGTAGTGATAACATATCAAATTATACATATTGTTTTTCATCTATAAATAATATAATCATAAGAAACTATAAAGAATAAATCAATTAATGAAAATTATAAAAATAGGTCTTCCAAAGAAACCAAACGTCTTTCTTTCATACCTAATGAATCTTGTTAATGATGATGATGGAAATGGTAATCTTCATATATCATCCCACAAAGTTTGAATTTGGCGATCCTTTAATTCCGGTATATATTCATTACCTCTACATACTTCACCATGTATTATTTCATGCAAATGTTGTTTTAAAGAAAAGGGGGAAATGATGAAAAAGAGATAGAAAAAACAAATAGTAAAGAAATCCTACTCAACTGAAATATGTCAATGAGGATAATCAAAATAATTTTCTTTTGTCACGACCCAAAACCGAGCCGCGACTGGCACCCACACTTACCCTCCTATGTGAGCGAACCAACCAATTTAAACCTTAACATTTCAACATATATCAACAGAAAGTAATGCGGAAGACTTAAACTCATTAATAAAAACCAATTCAATAACTATGAAAATTCAACATCTATTAATCCCCAAAATCTGGAAGTCATCACCACAAGAACATCTATGATCAAATGACTAAACTAAGAGTATTCTAAAAGCTAAAACAAGTAAAAGCTAGTCCATGCCGGAACTTCAAGGCATAAAGACATGAAGAAGAAGATCCAGTCCAAGCTAGAAGCATTAGCTCACCCTGAAATCCGGTGTAGTGAAGACTGGCTAGAGTTGCGGTTGAGTTGAAGATGACGGTAGGTTTGCTGCACTCCACAAATAACAAGAAGAAAACATAAAAGTAGGGGGTCAGTACAAACACAAGTACTGAGTAGGTATCATCGGCCAACTCAAAATAGAAAACAGTATATATCAAGTAATATCATAAATCAACTATGATACTCAACATGTAGCAACAACAGTACTATAATCATTAATAAGTACCGCCAAGTTCACACATGAGGACGCAAGCCTCAATTACCATACTCATTTGGGAATTAGATTCATTAGATTGAGTATATTAACATATTTCAAGATTCATTATCTTTATTCCCCTCGTATCGGTACGTGACACTCCGCTCCATATTCTATCCTGTGTCGGAACGTGACACTCCGATCCTCATATACTATCCTGGTACCGGAATGTGGCACCCGATCCATATACTATCCTGGTGTCGGAACGTGACACTCCGATCCTCATTCTATCCTGGTACCGGAACGTGGCACCCGATCCATATACTATCCTGGTGTCGGAACGTGACACTGCAATCCTCATTCTATCCTGGTACCGGAACGTGGCACCCGATCCACATACTATCCTGGTGTCGGAACGTGACACTCCGATCCTCATTCTATCCTGGTACCGGAACGTGGCACCCGATCCTCTATTTCTATCCTGGTACCGGAACGTGGCACCCGATCCCCTAATCTCACCACTGTCGTTCATCAAGCCTTTTTTTATACCAAGGCATCGTCATTAACAAAGTAGATTAGGGTTTCTTTTCAAGATTTGGGATTCAATATCTTTATCATGCTTATTTATTCACAATTACATAATCATATTCATGCAAGCATACAATTAAGCATATAGAAGGGTTTACAATACTACTAACACATATCATTCGCTATTAAGAGTTTACTACGAATAGTGTGAAATAACCATAACCTACCTCCACCGAAGATTAGTGATCAAGCAAGCAAATTCCCAAGCTTTGTGTTTTCCTCTTCGTTTCTCCTCTCTCGTTCAATCGATCCTCTCTCTTGTTCTTTCTATTTTTCTTATTCAAACCCTCTTTCTTTTACCCTAATTAGCATGTAATTAAGAATAAAAGATGGCAATAACAACCCACTTATTAACTTAAGGTTACCTCTTTCAACCCCCAAGTAATTAGACTTATTAACCTTAACCCTCTAACTTTATAATTAAAGTAGGAATAGTCCAAAACGTCCCTTAAATCACTTAAAGAAATCCGACCCAGAATGGGATTACGCAGCCTGTGACGGCCCGTCGTGCCTGCGACGGTCCGTCCTGCTGCTCCGTCACAGAGTTCAGAGACTCATTTTTATTAAAGGGTCTGTGACGGTCCGTCGTGCCCACGACGGTCCATCCTGCCAAGTCGTCACGAAGTTCAGAGAGTCAATTTCAGTACCCAATTTTCAGAATTTCTAAGTGTTTTGAAACGAGACCCTGCGATGGTCCGTCGTGCGTATGACGGTCCGTCGTGGGGTCCGTCGTCTCAGCCAGTTTTCCAGAAATAAAATCTGCTGCTCAAAACGACTAAACAGGTCGTTACAATAGATACCAATTTACCCATCGTTCGTCCTCGAACGATCACAAGAAGAAAAACAAGGGCGAGAAGGGGTACCTGAATCTTTAAACAGGTGTGGGCATCTTTCTTGCATATCTGCCTCCTTCTCCCAAGTGGCTTCTTCAACCGGTCGATTCTTCCATTGCACCTTGATGGATGCAATCTCCCTTGACCTCAACTTGCGAACTTCTCTATCTAAAATAGCAACAGACTCCTAGTCATAAGACAAATTCTCATCAAGCAGAACTGAATCTCAACGAATGATGTAGTTTCCATACCCATGGTATCTTTTCAACATAGACACATGAAATACCGGATGCACTCCAGACAGCCCTGGAGGCAAGGCTAACTCATAAGCCACCTCCCCTACTCGCTTAAGTACTTCAAAGGGACCAATGTACCTTGGGCTTAGCTTACCTCTTTTACCAAACCGCATCACCCCTTTCATGGGCGAAACCTTCAACAAGACTTGCTCACCCTCCATGAACTCTAAGTCTCTAACCTTTCGATCTGCATATTCTTTTTGCCTACTTTGCGCCGCTAAAAGCTTTTCTTGAATAGATTTCACTTTCTCTAATGAATCCCTCAAAACGTCAGTACCCCAAGGTCTAACCTCAAATGCATCAAACCACCCAATGGGAGACCTACATCTCCTACCATACAATGCTTCAAATGGGGCCATATAAATGCTTGAGTGATAGCTATTGTTGTATTAAAACTCCGCTAAAGGTAAGAAGTTATCCTAATGACCACCAAATTCTATCACACATGCACGAAGCATATCCTCCAACACTTGAATCGTTCACTCAGAGTGACCATCGGTTTGAGGATGGAACGCAGTACTAAGGTCCAACCTAGTACCCAATTCCGCATGCAATGTTTTCCAAAACTTAGAAGTAAACTGCGTACCTCTATCTGATATGATGGAGAGTGGAACCCCATGCAACCGAACAATTTCTGAGATATAGATTTTGGCTAACTTTTGGCATTGTAAGTCACCTTAACCGGAATGAAATGAGCAGACTTAGTTAACCTATCAACAATCACCCAAATAGAGTCATACTTACCCATTGTCTTTGAGAGACCAACCACGAAATCCATTGCAATTCTCTCCCACTTCCATTCAGGAATGGGCATTCTCTGAAGTGTTCCTCCGGGCCTCTGGTGTTCATACTTTACTTGTTGATAGTTTGGACATTTGGCAATAAAATCAACAATATCAGGCTTCATTCTACTCCACCAAAAGTGTTGCTTTAGGTCACGGTACATCTTGGTTGCACCCGGATGTATAGAATACCTTGAACTATGAGCTTCTGTCAGAATAGTGTTGATCAAATCATCAACGTGGGGCACACATACCCTTCCCTTAATCCTCAGAACACCTTCCTCATCGATTGTTGCTTCTTTAGTCTCTCCTTGCAACACTTTATCTCGGATCTGGATCAATTTCTCATCATGAAACTGCTTTCCCTTAATCTTGTCAAGGAAGGAAGATCTTGCCTCCACACAAGCTAACAATCCTCCCTTCTCATTTACTTCTAACCTCATAAGGTCATTAGCCAGAATCTGAACCTCTCTAGCCAATGGGCGTCTAGAAACTTGCAAGTGAGCTAGACTTCCCATGCTTCCCGCCTTTCTACTTAAAGCATCCGCCACAACATTCGCTTTTCCCGGATGATACAAGATAGTGATGTCGTAGTCCTTCAGTAGTTCCATCCATCTCCTCTGTCTCAAGTTCAAATCTTTCTGCGTAAAGACATACTGTAGGCTACGATGATCCGTATAGACCTCACACTTAACCCCATATAAATAGTGCCTCCATTGCTTTAATGCAAATACTACCGCGGCCAATTCCAAATCATGGGTCGGATAGTTACGTTCATGCACTTTTAATTGCCTCAAAGCATAGGCAATTACATTCTTCTCTTGCATTAGCACTACACCCAAACCCGAATAGGATGCATCACAATAAACAATGAAATTCTTACCTTCCACGGGAAAGGTAAGGATAGGTGCGGTGGTCAACAAAGTCTTGAGTTTCCGAAAGCTTTCTTCGCACTCATCCGACCATACAAATGGAACATTCTGCTTAGCCAAGTTTGTCAATTGGGAAGCAATAGAAGAGAATCCCTTGACAAATCGACGGTAGTAGCTAGCTAACCCCACAAAGCTCCTTATTTCTGACACATTAGTAGGTCTTACCCAATTCTTCACTGTCTCAATCTTAGAAGGATCCACCATCACTCCATCCTTAGAAACCACGTGCCTCAAGAAGGACACTGCATCTAGCCAAAACTCACACTTAGAGAACTTGGCATAAAGCTTTTTCTCCCTCAACATTTCCAATACAATTCTCAAATGCTCCTCATGTTCCTTCTTACTTTTAGAGTATATCAGTATATCATCAATAAATACGATTACAAAGAGATCCAGATATGGCTTAAAATCCCGTTCATCAAACTCATGAACGCAGCAAGGGCATTCGTAAGACCAAAAGACATCACTACAAATTCATAATGCCCATACCTGGTTCGAAAAGCAGTCTTTGGCACATCCGTTGCCCGTATTTTCAATTGATGATAACCGGATCTCAAGTCAATCTTAGAGAAGACACAAGCACCTTGTAACTGATCGACCAAGTCATCAATGCGAGGAAGAGGATACTTGTTCTTAATAGTTACCTTATTCAGTTTTTTATAGTCTATGCACATCCGAAAACTCCCATCCTTCTTCTTCACAAACAAAACCGGAGCACCCCAAGGAGATGCACTAGGTCTAATGAAGCCTTTGCTCAACAACTCTTGAAGTTGGGCCTTTAACTCTCTTAACTCCGCGGGAGCCATTCTATAAGGGGGTATAGAAATGGGGCGAGTGCCCGGTTCAAGATCAATACAGAAATCAATATCCCTATCTGGTGGCATACCAGGAAGATCTGCAGGGAACACATCCAAAAACTCACGGACTACCGAAACTGACTCAATCGAAGGTACTTGGGTAGTGTCATCCTTGAGATGGGCCAAGAAAGCTAAACACCCTTTACTAACCATTTTCTTAGCACGAAGAAATGAGATGATACGCACCGGATTGGAAGTGTAGTCACCCTCCCACACTAACGGATCTGTCCCAGGCTTGACTAACGTCACAGTTTTAGCATTACAATCCAAGATTGCAAATTGCGGAGAAAGCCAAGTCATACCCAGAATTACATCAAATTCAACCATTCCTAAGATAACCAAATCTACATAAGTGTTGCTCCCCACAAAATTCACCAAACAAGACCTATATACCTTTTCAACTACCACAGACTCACCCACCGGAGTAGAAACATGAATAGGCATATCAAGTAATTCACAATGTAAATTTAGACCATTAGCAAATGAGGAAGATACATAAGAAAATGTGGATCCAGGATCAAACAATACAGAAGCCATGCAATCACAAACCAAAAGATTACCTGTGATGACAGTATCAGATGCCTCTGCTTCAGATCTCCCAGGGAAAGCATTACAATGGGCCCTTTAGTTTGTTTGCCCGTTGCCCCTACCATGTTGTGATGTAGTGGCTCGAGTTTTCCCATCACCTCGACCGTTTTGGTGACCACCATTACCTCGACCACTGCGTCCTCCAGAATGACGGCCTCTACCATGACCACCTCTACCTCTAACCATTGGAGGTCTGTAACTCTGTTTTGGACAATACCTCTTAATGTGTCCACTCTCCCCACATCCATAACACTCTCTGGATTCAGGCATAGGTCTCTCAGAGAAGTGTTGGCCGGTCTGAGGTGGACCCCCAACTACAGTTTGTAGTGAAGACTGAATTGGTCGGACTGAGTAACCTCCGGAACCCTGTCCTCTAGAGTAAGAACCATTAAACTCACCTCACTTTCGAAACCTTTTTGATGTTGACGCCATGGTGAAGTCATCTGGCTTTACTCCTTCCACCTCTATTATGAAGTCTACCATTTCCTGAAAGGATTTCGCTGTAGCCGCCACCTGTAAGGCTGAAATCCGCAACTCTGACCTCAACCCCTTCACAAAACGGTGAATCCGCTCTTGTGGACTGAAACAAAGTTGGGTGGCATATCTGGATAGTGCGCGAAACCTAGCCTCATAAGCAGTAACCGACATCCTACCTTGTTCTAGGCTCAAGAATTCATCTCTTTTCCTATCCCTCAAAGTCCGTGGGATGTACTTCTCCATAAACAAGCTAGAGAATGATGCCCAAGTCATAGGTGTTGCCTCTGTCGGTTGACACTTAACATGTGATCGCCGCCACATTTTGGCGTTCCCTTGAAACTGATAAGTCACAAACTCAACACCAAACCGTTCAACTATACCCATGTTGTGTAGTAGATCATGACAATCAACCAGAAAATCGTAGGCATCCTCAGATTCAGCACCCTTGAAGACTGGAGGTTTCAATTTCAAGAACTTACTGAAAAGTTCATGCTGATCATTTGTCATTATAGGCCCTGTAGTCAAACGAGGAAACGTGCCTATCTCCAATGAGGCATCCATGCGGGAAGCCCCAGCAGCGGCATGTCGTAACTCTAAAACCGGAGGTGTTGGTGCAGAAAACACTGGAGGTGCCTGACCCTAATCAGATAACCCGCTAAGATAAGCAAGAACCTGATTGATCATCTCTGGGGTAGGTTGGGGTGGAAATTCCTCATTTTGCACTTGTTCATTCTCCCCTTCCTCACCCTCTCTTACTACTTCCTCAGTCGGTGTAGGAGTTACCGCCCTAGCATCAGATTGGCTAGGTACTTGTCCTCTTCCTCTAGAGGACGTCCTCCCACGACCTCTACCACGGCCTCTTGTCGCTGCTCTTCCTCGAGCCACCGCCCCAGTGGCTGGCTCAGACGTTTCTTGTCTTGCCGGTGTTGGTGTTGGCGCAGTCGTTGCTCTAGTTCTAACCATCTGCGAAAAGAGTGAAGATGGTCAGATACCAATTTGTATCACCTAGATACCAATTGGATTCAAGTAATAGCACGAAAGAAAGAAAGAAGGAATGGAATTTTCCTAAAGTCTTATAGCCTCTCAAAGAAAAGTAAAGGCGTCCCCCTACCGTTCCTTAAGACTCTACTAGACTCGATCTTGTGTGATGAGACCAACGAACCTAATGCTCTGATACCAAGTTTTTCACGACCCAAAACTGAGCCGCGACTGGCACCCACACTTACCCTCCTATGTGAGCGAACCAACCAATCTAAACCTTAACATTTCAACATATATCAACAGAAAGTAATGCGGAAGACTTAAACCCATTAATAAAAACCAATTCAATAACTATGAAAATTCAACATCTATTAATCCCCAAAATCTGGAAGTCATCAACACAAGAACATCTATGATCAAATGACTAAACTAAGAGTATTCTAAAAGCTAAAACAAGTAAAAGCTAGTCCATGCCGGAACTTCAAGGCATCAAGACATGAAGAAGAAGATCCAGTCCAAGCTAGAAGCATTAGCTCACCCTGAAATCCGGTGTAGTGAAGAGTGGCTAGAGTTGAGGTTGAGTTGAAGATGACGGTACGTTTGCTGCACTCCATAAATAACAAGAAGAAAACATAAAAGTAGGGGGTCAGAACAAACACAATTACAGAGTAGGTATCATCGGCCAACTCAAAATAGAAAACAGTACATATCAAGTAATATCATAAATCAACTATGATACTCAACATGTAGCAACAACAGTACTATAATCATTAATAAGTACCGCCAAGTTCACACATGAGGACGCAAGCCTCAATTACCATACTCATTTGGGAATTAGATTCATTAGATTGAGTATATTAACATATTTCAAGATTCATTATCTTTATTCCCCTCGTGTCGCTACGTGACACTCCGCTCCATATTCTATCCTGGTGTCGGAACGTGACACTCCGATCCTCATATACTATCCTGGTACTGGAATGTGGCACCCGATCCATATACTATCCTGGTGTCGGAACGTGACACTCCGATCCTCATTCTATCCTGGTACCAGAACGTGGCACCCGATCCATATACTATCATGGTGTCGGAACGTGACACTGCGATCCTCATTCTATCCTGGTACCGGAACGTGGCACCCGATCCATATTCTATCCTGGTGTCGGAACGTGACACTCCGATCCTCATTCAATCCTGGTACCGGAACGTGGCACCCGATCCTCTATTTCTATCCTGGTACCGGAACGTGGCACCCGATTCCCTAATCTCACCACTTTCATTCATCAAGCCTTCTTTTATACCAAGGCATCTTCATTAACAAAGTAGATTAGGGTTTCTTTTCAAGATTTGGGATTCAATAGCTTTATCATGCTTATTTATTCACAATTACATAATCATATTCATGCAAGCATACAATTAAGCATATAGAAGGGTTTACAATACAACTAACACATATCATTCGCTATTAAGAGTTTACTACGAATAGTGTGAAATAACCATAACCTACCTCCACCGAAGATTAGTTATCAAGCAAGCAAATTCCCAAGCTTTGTGTTTTCCTCTTCGTTTCTCCTCTCTCGTTCAATCGATCCTCTCTCTTGTTCTTTCTATTTTTCTTATTCAAACCCTCTTTCTTTTACCCTAATTAGCATGTAATTAAGAATAAAAGATGGCAATAACAACCCACTAATTAACTTAAGGTTACCTCTTTTAACCCCCAAGTAATTAGACTTATTAACCTTAACCCTCTAACTTTATAATTAAAGTAGGAATAGTCCAAAACGTCCCTTAAATCACTTAAAGAAATCCGACCCAGACTGGGATTACGCAGCCTGTGACGGCCCGTCGTGCCTGTGACGGCCCGTCGTGCCTGCGACGGTCCGTCCTGCTGCTCCGTCACAGAGTTCAGAGACTCATTTTTATTAAAGGGTCTGTGACGGTCCGTCGTGCCCACGACGGTCCGTCCTGCCAAGTCGTCACGAAGTTCAGAGAGTCGATTTCAGTACCCAATTTTCAGAATTTCTAAGTGTTTTGAAACGAGACCCTGCGACGGTTCGTCGTGCCTATGACGGTCCGTCGTGGGGTCCGTCGTCTCAACCAGTTTTCCAGAAATAAAATCTGCTGCTCAAAACGACTAAACAGGTCGTTACATCTTTGGTGTTATTTGGGATTCGTTTTAAAAGATTTATTAACTATATGTAATAAATTAAATCAGCCTACATTTAATTACTATAGAACTTTTGAAATTCTGCAAAAATAAAATAAAATATTATATTTTGCTGATATAACCGCCTGAATAAATCAATCTTTAACACTTCATAAATGTATTATGCGCTTGAATAAATCAATTTTTAACACTTCATAAACACATTATGCATAGGACATGTATCATTTATTTTTTATTGTAAAAGTTATTTTCTTAATGGTAATTTATCAATTAGTAATGACTTTCCAACTTCTTCAATGTTTTTGACTTAAAAATAAAGTTTCATCTTCTTTTTCATCTAATAATGTAACACAAATGAAAATAGATACATGAACTCTCTAGTTCCACATTTAATTTCTTTTTCAGTTTTTCTTAAGATAAAAAAATTTAATTAATTTTGTATGTGCATTTAATATTTAAATAATTTGATGTGTTATAACATTTTAATTTGGTGAAGAACTTTTTCGTAATTCAACTTTGAACTCAAAACCTTCCCACAATATGACTAGTCTTGAAAACGTGCAACGCACGTTTGACCCTACTATTGTATAAAATTTATATAAGCCTAACTTTCATATAAAATATGATCGTAGTTATAATTAAGTTGTGAATATTCCAACTATATCGTCAAAATATCGATTTCAGCTTCCTTGAAGATTTCACAAAGCCTTCGCTAATTGCAAACTCCATTATAAGTACTAAGAATCTGTACATAATACATTTTGTTTCCGTAATAAAAAAAGAATGTATGGGTAAATAAGTGATTTATATGTTATAATGAAAGCTAAAACTAATAATACTAAAAGATAAACCAATAGAAATATTGCAACAATTAGAGATGAATCTTTTTTTTTTGTCAAACTTATCGGTAGCTTTCTAAAATTTGCACCAAATTTCAAACAAAACATTTTAACTGTGTGATTTTCATTTAAGAGACCTCATATAGGGTCCCTTTATATTTTCTTAACATTTTTTTTTACAATAAGTAAAATTAACTGAAGGAAAGTATAATACACAAGTTGATGACATGTAGTTGTCTTCTCTACTATACCCAACATTTTTCTTAATTTGCTTTTTAAATTAGTTTTAGATTTTTTTTTTCTCTCTCTATCTTAGTGTTGTTTTGAGAGAAACGATTGGAGGAGGAGGGAGACAAGGAGAGGAAGAAAGAAAAATTATAAAATGTGAGTGTTCATATCCATTTTTTTCGGCGAAAAAGTGAAATTGGAAATAGTCTTTTTTCATACACTCTATCTCTTTTGTGCTTTTTTTCTTTTCTTTTACTATTTTCTATCTATTTAATGTTGTTTTGTGGGAAGAGAAGAAGGAGAAATCAAATATGATTTATGGGTATTGATATCCATTGATCCGACAAAAAAGGTAGAGGGAGGTGATGCTAAATTTAGAAAAGTAATACAATTAAGAATAAAAAAATGACTTAAAACGGATTTGAATAAAAAGATTGACCTCCATTGAAGGAGTTTAAGATTGAAAAAATGGCGGGAGTTAGTGACTTGATAATTGGAGAAGAAGAAGAGAAAATAAAATAAAATATTGGCTAAATTAAGCCTTTCACGAGCAATTATTGCCTGTATCACACTCGGTTTGACATATCAGCAAATAATATCTAAATGGCACAAAGAGACACTACATGATGTGTCTAAAATAATATCACTCAATTAAGGTGTCTAAGTAAAATTTGATACCAGTTTTGTTGGGTCATCGATGGTTTTGACCTTTTTTTTTTGTTACTTCTAAGTGGGTCAAAGTCCCTTCAGAATGCATACAATGCCACCATTTCTATGATATGATTAAGTAAAATCAAAGAGTATTTTAAATAACATTAATTTCTTAAAAATGCGAAAAACATTAGAAGATTAATGAGGAGATAGTGAAGGTGTAGAATTAATATTCATAATGAATTAAAATTAGAATCGAAAATTAATGACTTACACTTTTAAATAATTTATTTAAAAGAACTATGTAGTATTTCATAATACTTTGAATATGATAGAGAAGTCAAAAGTTTTTCTATATCTTCTACTAATATCATAATTAATTATACTTACAGCACTTCATTTTTATCACTTTTATTATATCAAAATAAGTGAATTGTAAGTATGATCATATTTCTCTAATTGAAGGAGATGAATGGGACAATAAATTATTAAATATATATTTAGTGAAACTTTATTAGGAAGGCAAACATGTCAATATTAATCTGTAAATTAGATTCTATATTGAATTTTGAAGTGCATATCAATGACAAACAGTTAAAGTGATTTATCATTATCACATATTTTTTCCATTTAAATATGTTATAGTGTAGCCAATACTTAGTATTTAATAAAAATTACTTAACTAAATCAAATGCATCCTGAATTATTCTGCTAATGCATTATTTAGCCATTATTGCATTTAAAGCAAATGATACATCATCAACCTTAAAACCTACTAATCTACACATGCAGTTGTTGAGATATTGCTAGAAATTAAAATAAAATATCAACCACATTTAAATTATTTTTCTTATATACAAGAAATAACTATAAGAATTAGAGTGCTTTGATGGGCTCCCAAGATATTTGACCATTCCTTGTCCACCTTTCGCATATTAATTAATGAAATATATGAATCAAGTGCATTCTCGATTTCATATACAAATATTTTACGACTTACTTTTTGTCCTTTTTTTCTTTTACATTCTTACTTCAAGCTATGTACATAATCAACACATTAATTAACACAATCTAGCTAGAACAAATTACATGGTAAAAGGTTGTAAAAATATAGAGAAACTGATAACTAACTTCTCATCTTTCTCATCATTCTTGCAAGCCATAAAGAGCTTCAAAATTTAACTACATAGGTAGAAATTAATCGTAAATATGTGGAAGGAAGAAAATAAAATAGATTGTTCGAGTGAGTCAATAAGAAAAAGAAGAGAAAACACCTAAAAAAAATTAAAAATCAACAATGATTAGTGATATTGACAACTAAGAAGTACAAAAAAAATATGATCTGATTAACGATTAATCGTAACCAAAAAATTTCTTATTAACCTTTAGTCTATAGAGAAGGGTACAAACTAGTCAAATAATGATATAGCTTGCCTCGGAAGGGGTGAATGATTCGGAAAAGCTTATAAAGAAAAGAAAAACTCTTGAACCTGTGGAGCAAGGGATAACTGATAAAAAATTAAAGATTTTATTAATTAATCTTTAATGAAATTCATTAAATAAGATAGAATATGATTATTCTTCTAAAGGTATAGGTATTTGAAAAGTAATCTTGAAAATGTTCATTTCTTTAAAACAAAATTTACTAGTTTTAATGTCAGACTGAAATATATGTGGAAACGAATTAAAAGTATAGAAATTTTAAAAGTATTACTTTAGAAGTTATAAAGACATCACATAAATGACATATAAAGTTATTTTAAAATTCAAGCAAAATTATTAATTTCTAGAAATTTAATGATATATTTATGTTAATGTTATATGTCTAATTTAATCCTTAAAGGGTATAAAACTTTAATTTTTGATAGGCATTTTTGTAATCTAACGTTGCATATATATATATATATATATATATATATATATATATATATATATATATATATATATATATATATATATTATTAAATTAATATTTAACTAATAAATTAATAATTAAGTTATATTATAGGATCAAAACAATAAATCAACTTTGAGATTAAGCTCTTTCCACTTATAGTAATATATGATATGATAATATAGAGTCCGATATTCCTCCATCCATTCGTGACTAGTTGAATTGATAATCTACTTCAAACGTTTTGGTGAGTCTTTGTTCACGGACCTTGCCACCACAAGTCTTTTATTAATTATTGTAATTTTAGTTTAACACTTATTCATGAGTTAGGGTGTTGTCCTAAAACCATCTATTACTTGGGGATTTTTATATAACAGTAAGTTTTTCAATATTTTCAGTCTTTTATTCCTATATTCTCTTCTGTTGAGATATTATATTTTAGACATTACCCAGCTTGATGATTCATTTCATTTCGTATATTGCTATCTTAGAATTATGCTTTTATCAAGTGTCTTCTTAAGGGAATCTCAAGAACTTATTTGCAATGTCACACCAAGAGGGTAGTTTGGGTCATGACAATAATGCTCTAACTCAATGTTTCCTTCATTCTACTGATGGAGTAAAGCAACGTTAACTCATATCTCCTGTTTGTTTATTATAAATGTTGAGACTTTATCCAAGGCTCTCAATAATTTATTTTAGAAAAAAGAATCTAAACCTTATGATTTGTTTTATTGGAGTGATCAACAAAGACGGAGCCAAAATTTTTAATAAGGTGTTCATAATCTTTAGAAATTGATAGTCAAAGGGGGTTCAACATCTACTATATATACATATAAACTTATTTTAATCATGTACAGATAATATAATTTTCCGCAGAAGAGGTGCAATATAGATCTGCCCCTGGTGAACAAACTAATAATCTGGCCTATGTAGATGATATAATCATATTTGCCACTTCATATAAAGGTCTCTTCAATTAATAATGAGAACTCTTAACTTTTATGAACTCCAAGCCTTGTTTTCATGTTCTTACAGACCCAACGTAAGCATCCAATCACGTATGGAAAGAATTCATTAAAATTTAAGGTTACTATAGATTTTAGTACACTATTACTCACAATAACCAAGTCATTATTTACTACTTCAATAGTTACTTATTAGATCCTCCATCCTCATAAAGAGGTAAACTCACATTCATGTTTAAATGTATACACACAATTACAATTCACAATGAGAACTCTTAAATTTTATGAACTTCAGTCTGATGAACTGATAGACAAAGGGAATAGTTTCTTTTACATGTTTCTAACATTGTTCACTCTGTTGTACGAGAGGTGGAGAAGTGATTAATTTCTTGAGAACTGAAAGTGTAGTTTTAAAACATAATAAAATATATACAGATGAATTGATGTGAAAGAGAAAATTACTCCCATAAAGGAAAAATCTTGTTGATCAATCATGCATTAGAAAGCATTCACACACACTTAGTATTAGATATTATCCCTCAAAAATATACATATATGCTCAGGTATTTTGCGAAGTTTCTCTGATTTTTTTTTTAAAAAGCTAGAGCTTAACACTTATAGCATGGGTCCCGATTTCAAATCTCTGTTTGATGTCTCGACAGTTCGTTTTACTAAACTTTTATGAAACTATAGATAAAAAATTAACCTTTCATACAATTTTTGGCGGAAAAAGTATTCAAGAGACATAAACTTCAAATAGATGAATGAAGATGGACTTCTCAAGTCTGTTAAATTATGCTAGAATCTTGGATTTGTTTTTATATCAAGAAGACATGCAAATGTTTTGTTTGGCAATTGGATCAACAAGTAGATTAATATATTCACATGCCCATTGATATTCACATGCTCCTAATTCTTAAGGTTTTGGAAAAGGTAAAATATAACATGCAAAGGATAAAACTTGGTGGATACCCTTTGGAAATGGAATAGTTTTAGTAAACAATTCTTCGGATTCGATTAAGAAAAGATAATAAAAAAAAGAGAAAATAATGCAGGTTTCGGAAAAAAATAACTAATTATAAAGGTTCTAGTGAGGATTAAATCTACCTATTGGCAGAATGTTTGTGTTGTAATAATTAATTTGATGATTTATTTAATCAACTTTTATTGACTATTATATTGATAAGAGTTTTGGAGGATGTTAACATATAGTTTTTGATTGGAAGGACCACCAATACAACTCAAACAAGGAATTGATATATGATAGGTTGAAGAAGAAATGTTATTATACATGATGGTATTAAGTATTAAACCAACTAATGTTATGATTCTGGGTACTGCAAGACAATTATTCTTGGTTGCTGAAGTTTGACGTTAATGATTGATTGATATTCCTAATACTTGACCTCTGATTGTCAAATTCCAAGAGGAATATACTCCCATAAAAGTGAGGTGCACTACTAGAAGCTGCCGAAAACTACGATCAAAAGTTGAGAAAACACATTAATTTTTTGTCAAAATCGATAGAAATGCCATGCATTCATCGACATTGCTTTTCTTATTATTTTTTTCCCTCAAAAGCAACTGATTGCATCACTAGAGAACACGATGTACCGTATAATTTTGTTGTTTTTTTCGTTTTTACTTAAATGAAAAACTGAGTCACATTTCATGAATTTTAATATTTTTTAAAATTGGCGTAAAGGCAATGAATAAAACAACCATGGTCCATGCCCTTCACTTTTGTGGAATTTTTTTTTTATTTAATCTACAAAAAAGGGGCATACAAAAGGATCTTAGCAATCTCTTTTTTGTAAATTTTTATTTCCTTTTAAATGTAGAAATGTGACGCACGAAAGTTCCTTTTCTGTCATTTTGCTAGAATTTTAATATTTTAAAAATGTTGAAAAGCAATGGACGAAAGGACCCCTTATCTATCCCTTTTTTATTAAGATTTTTTGACAATAGAGATAGTTTCTATTACCCACCTGCTAAAAAAAATCAATTCACCCCATTCATAACATGTCAAACAGGAAATATTACACAAATTATATAATAACAATCTTAATTAAACATTCAAAAAAATATACGAAAATCACAATTTAAAGACTTATAATGTCATTCAAAATTGTTACAAACGTATAATATATTCACTAATATAAGTGATTAAAGCTAAGGAGTGGATCCTATTTATTCATTTTCATCATTGTCGTCATTGTCCTCAGTAGGAGATACTCCAGCAGGCCGATTAGTAATGTAAAACATTTGTCTTTTGATTTGCAAGAAAGTTCCATTCATGCTTTTCTGTTCATCAATTCTTTCCTCAATCTCTTCAAATGCATGTGTTCGTTCTGGTATTTGCACAAGCTTAGAATCAATCCAAACATCGTGTAGTGCCTCAACATAGTATGACAATATGATACCTTCTAGACGTGATTTGAGTTATTGTCGCCTGCTCTGAAAGCCGTCTTATTGATGATACTTCCCTAATGTGATCCCCTACCACTTCTTTAGACGAAATTTGAGTAGAATATCAAGCGTGAACTAGATTGACTCACCCATATTATGTGATTTGTGGGTTATTTTTAACTTATATGAGACTTTTAGTTCAATAAATAGTGTCCTCAATGTCATTTTATTTCTATATTTGATGTTTGACAATTTTTAATAGCTATGAAGGCTTTTAGGCATGGCAGATAAAAATACTTTCAAAACAAAGCCCTAAATGAGCCCAAATCATGGATTCATCAACCCTATATGCAGATGTTCCACTATTAATGTTTGGAGGAACTATGTCCTGTTGATTTGTTCTGATTGGATACACTCTAAACCAAGAGTTGGATCGCATTTTCGAATTTGCATTGTAACCTCATAGTTCGAGACATGAAAAAATTTCTTACCATTTCCCACATAAGCATAGCGTCTTGTTACCTCTACGAGGAGGTATGACCTCAAATGTTTAAGGAGAAATTGAATCATACCTCACATACGATAAGAATACAAAAAAAAGTAATGTTTTTCGTAAACACTTCATATCCTCCCCCTAATTAATGTGGTGCACTTCACAACCATGAAAGATGCAACACCTCAGAAAAAAGACTTAGAAAAATGCAATACAAATCACCTAAGCTAGTGAAGCACGATACTGTTCACGGACCGTGAGAGGGTCACCGGTATGCTGACCTGCATGTGGAATTTGGCACCTTCCTAAGGAGTGAACCACATAGAGCTTTAGGAGATGTGGAAAATCTCATGGGTAATAATATAACTCGTGGTTTCCAGGAATAAACCACATGGCCTAGACATTATGCTATGTCACCCTTCACAGGGCTTGGTACTTAAAAGAGGTTGGGGTGGTGCCTGTAAAGTAGTTACTAGACCAGGACCATGACCAGCTAAACGGTCCATGGTCCCTTTGATGGACCGTAAGAGAGGTCGTGGTCAGCTTCATCAGATTTTTTTATTAGGGCCATTTTGGTCTTTTAGAAATATACTGTATTTTGTTAATTGAAATATATTGGGAACTTTTTAATAGAATACTAACAAACTTATGTTAGTAAAATATGTTGGCAAATTGTTTTTTTTTGTAGTGTTTCACCTATGCAATTGTCACGACCCAAAACCGAGCCGCGACTGGCACCCACATTTACCCTCCTATGTGAGCGAACCAACCAATCTAAACCTTAACATTTCAACATATATCAACAGAAAGTAATGCGGAAGACATAACTCATTAATAAAATCAATTCAATAACTATTATTATCCCGAAAATCTAGAAGTCATCATCACAAGAACATCTATGATAAAATTACTAACTAAAAATGTCTAAGAAGCTAAAAATACATAAGAAGCTAGTCCATGCCGAAAGTTCAAGGCATCAAGACTTGAAGAAGAAGATCCAGTCCAAGCTAGAAGCATTAGCTCACCCTGAATTTCCGATGTAGTAAAGACTGGCTTGAATTACTGTTGAGTCGAAGATGACGGCACGTTTGCTGCTCTCCACAAATAACCAAGAAGACACATAAAAGTAGGGGTCAGTACAAAACACGGGTACTGAGTAGATATCATCGGCCAACTCAAAATAGAAGACAATATATATCAAGTAATATCATAAAGTCAACTATGATACTCAACATGTAGCAACAGAAAGTACTATATCATTAACAATTACCATCAAGTTCACACATGAGGACTCAAACCTCATTACCATACTCATTTGGGAATTAGATTCATTAGATTGAGTATATTAACATCTTTCAAGATTCATTATCTTTATTTCTCTTGTGTCGGTACGTGACACTCCGCTCCCTCATACATCTTTAATCCTCTTGTGTCGGTACGTGACACTCCGATCCCCTACTACTATGTGTCGGAACGTGACACTCCGATCCCCTAAATCTACGTGTCAGTTCGTGACACCCGATCCCCTAAATCTACGTGTCGGTTCGTGACACCCGATCCCCTAAATCTACGTGTCGGTTCGTGACACCCGATCCCCTAAATCTACGTGTCGGTTCGTGACACCCGATCCCTTAATTCTATGTGTCGGAACGTGACACTCCGATCCCCTAATCTCCTTATATCAATTCATCAAGCCTTCTTTCTTACCAAGGCATCATCATTCTCATCACTTTAGTTCATCAAGCCTTTTCTTATACTAAGGCATTATCATTCTCGTTATGTAGTTTATCAAGCCTTCTCTCATACCAAGGCATTATCATTAACGAAGAGATTAGGGTTTTTATCAAGATTTGGGATTCAATAACTTCATCATGCTTATTTATTCACAATTATATAATCACATTCATGCATGCATACAATTAAGCACATAGCAGGGTTTACAATACTATCAATACATATCATTCGCTATTAAGAGTTTACTACGAATATCGTAAAATAATAAACCATAACCTACATCCACCGAAGACTAGTGATAAAACAAGAAATTCCCAAGCTTTGCTATCCTCTTTGTTTCTCTCTTTCTCGTTCAATTCTCTCTCTCTCTTGTTCTTTCTATTTTCTTATTTCAATCCTCTTTCTTTTACCCTTATTAGCATATAATTAAGAATGAAAGATGGCAATAATAACCCACTAATTAACTTAAGGTCACCTCTTTTAACCCCCAAGTAATTAGACTTATAATCCTTAACCCTCTAACTTTATAATTAAAGTAGGAATAGTCCAAAACGTCCCTTAAAACGTGTGAAGAAATCCGACCCAGACTGGGATTACGCCACATGTGACGGGCCGTCGTGCCTGCGACGGTCCGTCCTGCAGGTCGTCGCAAGGTTCAGAGACCCAAATTTCGACCAAGGGTCTGTGACGGTCCGTCACGCCTGTGACGGTCCGTCCTGCAAGTTTGTCACGAAGTTCAGAGAGTCGATTTTCAGTACCCAATTTCAGAATTTTTAAGTGTTTTGAAACGAGACCCTGCGAAGGTCCGTCGTGACCATGACGGTCCGTCGTGGGGTCCATCGTTTCAGCCAGTTTTCCAGAAATAAAATCTGCTGCTCAAAACGACTAAACAGGTCGTTACAATAGATACCAATTTACCCATCGTTCGTCCTCGAACGATCACAAGAAGAAAAACAAGGGCGAGAAGGAGTACCTGAATCCTTAAACAGATGTGGGTATTTTTCTTGCATATCTGCCTCCTTCTCCCAAGTGGCTTCTTCAACCGGTCGATTCTTCCATTGCACCTTGATGGATGCAATCTCCCTTGACCTCAACTTGCGAACTTCTCTATCTAAAATAGCAACAGGCTCCTCCTCATAAGACAAATTTTCATCAAGCAAAACTGAATCCCAACGGATAATGTAGTTTCCATCCCCATGGTATCTTTTCAACATAGACACATGGAATACCGGATGTACTCCGGACAGCCCTGGGGGCAAGGCTAGCTCATAAGCCACCTCCCCTACTCGCTTAAGTACTTCAAATGGCCCAATGTACCTCGGACTTAGCTTACCTCTTTTACCAAACCGCATCACGCCTTTCATTTGCGAAACTTTCAACAAGACTTGTTCACCCTACATGAACTCTAAGTCCCTAACCTTTCGATCTGCATATTCTTTTTGCCTACTTTGCGCCGCTAGAAGCTTTTCTTGAATAGATTTCACTTTCTCTATCGAATCCCTCAAAAGGTCGGTACCCCAAGGTCTAACCTCAAATGCATCAAACCACCCAATGGGAGACCTACATCTCCTACCATACAATGCCTCAAATGGAGCCATATCAATGCTTGAGTGATAACTATTATTGTATGAAAACTCCACTAAGGGTAGGAAGTTATCCCAATGACCACCAAATTCTATCACACATGCACGAAGCATATCCTCCAACACTTGAATCGTCATCAGGTGACCATCGATTACGAGGATGGAACGCAGTACTAAGATCCAACCTAGTACCCAATTCTGCATGCAATGTTTTCCAAAACTTAGAAGTAAACTGCGTACCTCTATTTGATATAATGGAGAGTGGAACCCCGTGCAATCGAACAATCTCTGAGATGTAAAGTTTGGCTAACTTCTCTGCGTTGTAAGTCACCTTAACCGGAATGAAATGAGCAGACTTAGTTAACCTATCAACAATCACCCAAATAGAGTCATACTTACCCATTGTCTTTGGAAGACCAAACACGAAGTCCATTGCGATACTCTCCCACTTCTATTCAGGAATGGGCATTCTCTGAAGTGTTCCTCCGGGCCTCTGGTGTTCATACTTTACTTGTTGACAGTTTGGACATTTGGCAATGAAGTCAACAATATCGCGCTTCATTCTACTACACCAAAAGTGTTGCTTTAGGTCACGATACATCTTGGTTGCACCCGGATGTATAGAATACCTTGAACTATGAGCCTCTGTCAGAATAATGTTGATCAAATCATCGACGCGGGGTACACATACCCTTCCCTTAATCCTCAATACACCTTCCTCATCAATTGTTGCTTCTTTAGCCTTCCCTTGCAACACTTTATCTCGAATCCGGATCAATTTCTCATCATTAAACTGCTTTCCCTTAATCTTGTCAAGGAAGGAAGATCTTGCCTCCACACAAGCTAAAAATCCTCCCTTCTCATTTACTTCTAATCTCATAAGGTCGTTAGCCAAAATCTGAACTTCTCTAGCCAATGGGCGTCTAGAAACTTGCAAATGAGCTAGACTTCCCATGCTTCCCGCCTTTCTACTTAAAGCATCTGCTACAACATTCGCCTTCCCCGGATGATACAAAATAGTTATGTCGTAGTCCTTCAGTAGTTCCATCCATCTCCTCTGTCTCAAGTTCAAATCTTTCTGAGTAAAGACATACTGTAAGCTACGATGATCCGTATAGACCTCACACTTAACCCCATATAAATAGTGTCTCCATTTCTTTAATGCAAACACTACCGCGGCCAATTCTAAATCATGAGTTGGATAGTTACGTTCATGCACTTTTAATTGTCTTGAAGCATAAGCAATCACATTCTTCTCTTGCATTAGCACTGCACCCAAACCCGAATAGGATGCATCACAATAGACAATGAAATTCTTACCTTCCACTGGCAAGGAGAGAATTGGTGCAGTAGTCAACAGAGTCTTGAGCTTCTGAAAGCTTTCCTCACACTCATCCGACCATACAAATGGAACATTCTGCTTAGTCAAGTTCGTCAATTGGGAAGCAATAGAAGAGAATCCCTTGATAAATCGGCGGTAGTAGCTAGCTAACCCAACAAAGCTCCTTATCTCTGACACATTTGTAGGTCTTACCCAATTCTTCACCGTCTCAATCTTAGATGGATCCACCATCACTCCCTCCTTAGAAACAACGTGCCCCAAGAAGGACACTGCCTCTAGCCAAAACTCACACTTAGAGAATTTGGCGTAAAGCTTTTTCTCCCTTAACATTTCCAATACAATTCTCAAATGCTCCTCATGTTCCTTCTTACTCTTAGAGTATATCAGTATATCGTCAATAAACACGATCACAAAGAGATCATAATATGGCTTAAAAATCCCATTCATCAAGCTCATGAAAGCAGCGGGGGCATTCGTAAGACCAAAAGACTTCACTACAAATTCATAATGCCCATACCTAGTTCGAAAAGCAGTCTTTGGCACATCTGTTGCCCGTATTTTCAATTGATGATAACCGGATCTCAAGTCAATCTTAGAGAAGACACAAGCACCTTGTAATTGATCGAACAAGTCATCAATGCGAGGAAGAGGATACTTGTTCTTAATAGTTACCTTGTTCAACTGCCGGTAGTCTATGCACATCCGAAAACTCCCATCCTTCTTCTTCACAAACAAAACCGGAGCACCCCAAGGAGATGCACTTGGTCTAATGAAGCCTTTGCTCAACAACTCTTGAAGTTGAGCCTTTAACTCTCTTAACTCCGCGGGAGCCATTCTGTAAGGGGGTATAGAAATGGGGAGAGTGCTCGGTTCAAGATCAATACAGAAGTCAATATCCCTATCTGGTGGCATACCAGGAAGATCTGCGGGGAACACATCCAAAAACTCACGGACCACCGAAACCGACTCAATCGAAGGTACTTGGGTAGTGTCATCCTTGAGATGGGCCAAGAAAGCTAAACACTCTTTACTAACCATCTTCTTAGCACGAACAAAAGGAGATGATACGCACCGGATTGGAAGTGTTATCACCCTCCCACACTAACGGATCTGTCCCAGGCTTGGCTAACGTCACCGTTTTAGCATTACAATCCAAGATCGCAAATTGCGGAGAAAGCCAAGTCATACCCAGAATTACATCAAAATCAACCATTTCTAAGATAACCAAATCTACATAAGTGTTGCTCCCCACAAAGTTCACCAAACAAGAGCTATATACCTTTTCAACTACCACAGACTCACCCACCGGAGTAGAAACACGAATAGGCATATCAAGTAATTCACAATGTAAATTTAGACCATTAGCAAATGAGGAAGATACATAAGAAAATGTGGATCCGGGATCAAACAATACAGAAGCCATGCAATCACAAACCAGAAGATTACTTGTGATGACCGCATCAGATGTCTCCGCCTCCGATCTACCAGGGAAAGCATAACAATGGGCCCTTTTGTTTGTTTGTCCGTTGCCCCTACCGTGTTGTGATGTGGTGGCTCCAGTTTTCCCATCACCCCGGCCGTTTTGGTGACCACCATTACCTCGACCACCACGTCCTCCAGAATAACGGCCTCTACCATGACCACCTCTACCTCTAGCTATTGGGGGTCTATAGCTCTGTTTTGGACAATTCCTCCAAATATGTCCAGTCTCCCCACATCCATAACACTCTCTAGAGTCAAGCATAGGTCTCTCAGAGAAGTGCTGACCGGTCTGAGGTGGACCCCCAACTACAGTCTGTAGTGAAGACTGAATGGGTCGAACTGAGTAACCTCTGGAACTCTGTCCTCTAGAGTAGGAACCATTAAACTCACCTCTCTTTCGAAACCTTTTTGATGTCGATGTCGAGGTGAAGTCATCGGGCTTCACTCCTTCCAGCTCTATCACGAAGTCTACCACTTCTTGGAAGGATTTTGCCGTAGCCGCCACCTGTAAGGCCAAAAACCGCAACTCTGACCTCAACCCCTTCACAAAGCGACGAATCCGCTCTTGTGGACTGAAACAAAGTTGGGTGGCATACCTGGATAATGCACGAAACTTAGCCTCATATGCATTGACCGACATCCTACCTTGCTCTAGGCTCAAGAACTCATCCCTTTTACTATCCCTCAAAGTCCGGGGGATATACTTCTCCATAAACAAGCTAGAGAATGAGGCCCAAGTCATAGGTGGTGCCTCTGTTGGTTGACACTCAACATGTGACCGCCACCACATTTTGGCGTTCCCTTGAAACTGATAACTCATGAACTCAACACCAAACCGTTCTACTATACCCATCTTGTGTAGTAGCTCATGACAGTCAACCAGAAAATCGTAAGCATCCTCAGATTCAGCACCCTTGAAGACTGGAGGTTTCAATTTCAAGAACTTACTGAAAAGTTCATGCTGATCATTTGTCATTATAGGCCCAGTAGTCAGACGTGGCAACGTGCCTATGTCCAATGAGGCATCTATACGATGAGCCATAGTGGCTGCATGTTGTACCTCTGAAATCGGAGGTGTTGGTGCAGAAAACACTGGAGGTGCCTGACCCTGATCAGACAACCCGCTAAGATAAGCCAGAACCTGATTAATCATCTCTGGGGTAGGTTGGGGTGGCATTTCCTCATTCTGCACTTGTTCATTCTCCCCATCCTCCCCCTCTCTTACTACTTCCTCAGTCGGTGGAGGGGTCACCGCCCTAGCATCAGATGGACTAGGTGCTCGTCCTCTTCCTCTAGAGGACGTCCTCCCACGACCTCTACCACGGCCTCTTGCCACTGTTCTTCCTCGAGCCATAGCACCAGTGGCTGGCTCAGATGTTTTTGTCTGGCCGGTGTTGGTGAAGTCGTTGCTCTAGTTCTAACCATCTGCGAAAAGAGTGAAGATGGTCAGATACCAATTTGTATCACCTAGATACCAATTGGATTCAAGTAATAGCACGAAAGAAGAAAGAAAGAGTGGAATTTTCCTAAAGTCATATAGCCTCCCAAAGAAAAGTAAAGGCGTCCCCCAACCGTTACTTAAGACTCTACTAGACTCGTTCTTGTGTGATGAGACCAACGAACCTAATGCTCTGATACCAAGTTTGTCACGACCCAAAACCGAGCCGCGACTGGCACCCACATTTACCCTCCTATGTGAGCGAACCAACCAATCTAAACCTTAACATTTCAACATATATCAACAGAAAGTAATGCGGAAGACTTAACTCATTAATAAAATCAATTCAATAACTATTATAATCCCCAAAATCTGGAAGTCATCATCACAAGAACATCTATGATCAAATTACTAACTAAAAATGTCTAAGAAGCTAAAAATACATAAGAAGCTAGTCCATGCCGAAAGTTCAAGGCATCAAGACTTGAAGAAGAAGATCCAGTCCAAGCTAGAAGCATTAGCTCACCCTGAATTTCTGATGTAGTAAAGACTGGCTTGAATTACTGTTGAGTCGAAGATGACGGCACGTTTGCTGCACTCCACAAATAACCAAGAAGAAACATAAAAGTAGGGGTCAGTACAAAACACGGGTACTGAGTAGATATCATCGGCCAACTCAAAATATAAGACAATATATATCAAGTAATATCATAAAGTCAACTATGATACTCAACATGTAGCAACAACAAGTACTATATCATTAACAATTACCGTCAAGTTCACACATGAGGACTCAAGCCTCAATACCATACTCATTTGGGAATTAGATTCATTAGATTGAGTATATTAACATCTTTCAAGATTCATTATCTTTATTTCTCTTGTGTCGGTACGTGACACTCCGCTCCCTCATACATCTTTAATCCTCTTTTGTCGGTACGTGACACTCCGATCCCCTACTACTATGTGTAGGAACGTGACACTCCGATCCCCTAAATCTACGTGTCAGTTCGTGACACCCGATCCCCTAAATCTACGTGTCGGTTTGTGACACCCGATCACCTAAATCTACGTGTCGGTTCGTGACACCCGATCCCCTAAATCTACGTGTCGGTTCGTGACACTCGATCCCTTAATTCTATGTGTCGGAACGTGACACTCCGATCCCCTAATCTCCTTATATCAATTCATCAAGCCTTCTTTCTTACCAAGGCATCATCATTCTCATCACTTTAGTTCATCAAGACTTTTCTTATACTAAGGCATTATCATTCTCGTTATGTAGTTCATCAAGCCTTCTCTCATACCAAGGCATTATCATTAACGAAGAGATTAGGATTTTTATCAAGATTTGGGATTCAATAACTTCATCATGCTTATATATTCACAATTATATAATCACATTCATGCATGGATACAATTAAGCACATAGCAGGGTTTAAAATACTGTCAATACATATCATTCGCTATTAAGAGTTTACTACGAATATCGTAAAGTAATAAACCATAACCTACCTCCACCGAAGACTAGTGATCAAGCAAGAAATTCCCAAGCTTTGCTATCCTCTTTGTTTCTCTCTTTCTCGTTCAATTCTCTCTCTCTCTTGTTCTTTCTATTTTCTTATTCCAATCCTCTTTCTTTTACCCTAATTAGCATATAATTAAGAATGAAAGATGGCAATAATAACCCACTAATTAACTTAAGGTCACCTCTTTTAACCCCTAAGTAATTAGACTTATAATCCTTAACCCTCTAACTTTATAATTAAAGTAGGAATAGTCCAAAACGTCCCTTAAAACGTGTGAAGAAATCCGACCCAGACTGGGATTACGCCACCTGTGACGGGCCGTCGTGCCTGCGATGGTCCGTCCTGCAGGTCGTCGCAGGGTTTAGAGACCCAAATTTCCACCAAGGGTCTGTGACGGTCTGTCACGTCTGTGACGGTCCGTCCTGCAAGTCCGTCACGAAGTTCAGAGAGTCGATTTTCAGTACCCAATTTCAGAATTTCTAAGTGTTTTTAAACGAGACCCTGCGATGGTCCGTCGTGACCATGACGGTCCGTCGTGGGGTCCGTCGTTTCAGCCAGTTTTCCAGAAATAAAATCTGCTGCTCAAAATGACTAAACAGGTCGTTACAACAATGGACCCCTAAACTACGGGGTTTTAGTAATTTTTATCCTAATTATCAAATAAGAACTTACCCTAGTCAAATCATTCACCAAGAAATTGATCAAACTAAAGAAAATGTGGAGACAGTTGGGAAACCGTAGTTCAAGAAAGCAATGAGTTTTCCTCAGTTCTGGCCCTTAAATAAAAAGATTTCTCCTTGAATTTCGTCACTAAGTATGTGAGATCTTACTAGTGTGTTCCTTCCGCCCATTAGGACCTTAGATTTAAGTCAAAATCTTCATTCCCTTAATATTATCTAGTCCTACAGTTGCTTGAATGTTAGAAATAGTTTGGTTTTAGTGGTTAGGATGATCCAAGTAAGATTGTCATGAACTCAGTATTGTTTTGTATAAGATTCTTTCATAAATTCAGAACCCTAGCTATGAAATTCTTCTAATTCATAAATTACACATGCTAGGACAAATATTTCGGATACAGAAGCCTTATATTTGAATATATCATTATCCGCGTATTAATGTTGCATTTTCTTTAGCATGTCTCTTTTGATCTATACAATGTTACAGAAATCCAGTCATAACTTGTGAATTACGTAATAAATTGGGAGAAGCTTGATACTAAGGTGACTTGTTATGAACCTAAAATTGAATATGAAGAACTAGAGCCTCATATGTGTGTTTGATGTGGTAACTTGATTTAAATGATGATAAAATGATATTGTGTGTTTCATTTGAAGTGTTTTGATGTCAATAGTAAAGGAACAACATGATTATGAAAACAAGTCCTTTGAACTAGTGTGTTGTCGTTGAATTTCGGTCTATCAGTTTAAGTTTAAAATCATGGTGAATGGTTCCTAGAAGTAGAAATAATGTGTAGGGGTAAAAATGTCTGGGTACCCCCCCCCCCCAAGAACACCTCAAGGGGTCCTCGAGGAGGACTCAAACTTTGGCCAAAGAGCTGTCAAAATAGTACGGTTCACGAAAGAAAACCATGTCTGTAGACTGGTTTATGCCATGTGAACCATGGGCGTGGATCAAGGTCTCTAATGTCTAGTATTAAAAAAACCCACGTTTTCATGGGAAATGGTGTCAACCCATCCGTGGATCATGGAAAGGGAACCGTCATTTTATCCTGTTTCATAGGTGAGGTTTCGACCATTGTACGGGTGAATCAGTAAATGCACCCTAAGTCTTATAAATTCAATGGACGGTTATTATAGGTTTTTTTATATATATATATATATATATATATATATATATTTTAACAGGATTAAAACATTTAAAACATATTTTTGATTATTTATTTTTTGAAAACCCCAAAAGTTAGAATCTTTCTTCCCCAAAACTTTCTCTCAAGTAAAACTCCATTAGAGGTGAAGAACTCAAGGTTCCAAGTTCAATTTCTTCATGTTTTTCAAGTAATTTTGGTGGACTCACATCTAAGAAGGTATGATGACCCTTTATCCTTGATTAATCTTCCATTTAAGAACCCAATCCAAAATAGATTTAGAAGCTTTTCAAAAAGTCAAAATTCCACTTTCTAATCTAAGCATGAGTTCATTGTTAAAACATTTTTAAAGAATTTATATAGATGATTTTAAGTTTATTTTATATGGAATTCCTTCAAGAACCTATGTCTTCCTAAAAACCCTAAATTGAATGTAATTTTTTCCATTATGAATGTATTTTGAATAGCATATTATAATATGAGGTTAGTTTATTTTTTTCATTATGAATGTATTTTGAATAGCATATTATAATATGAGGTTAGTTTATGGATTCATGTCATCAGTTATGTCTTATGATGGAGATGTACTATTGTATTTGGTTATTCATGTATTTCTTGGTTGGTAAGTCGGGATCTTTGTACTTTAACGCATATTGTGATCAATTGCTTGTTGAATTGCTTATTATAACGACGAAATTCTTCGTGAAACTTTTAATCGTCTTAGCTATTGTAGTATCTTTGATATAAGAGTTGATATATATTCTTATTGAGATACACTTGTGATATATTGATGGGTGATCCACTTAAGGGGGAGGTCCTTATTTAATAGCTATATGAATATGAATCTAATGAAGTTAAGGTGATCATGACGTGAAGTACTTGTACATATGATTCCAATGATAGAACGATCATATTTTATAGAATGTGAATGTGTTGTGATTGAAAGCATACTCTCACCAAATAGTCTTGAATTGGTATGCTTAAGCATCCAGTTCTTGTATTAATGAATGTAAAGATAAATGTGTCTTTAATTGGTAGGCTTAGTTATGCTTTTATATACTAATGAATGTATCTTTCCTTAAGTGTCTAAATCAATGAATGTCTAGGATCGGTATACCCAAGATGGTGCCCTTTCTATAAATGACTAAAGGCATTCTAGACTTTTTGTTGGACCAGTAGCCCTAATATTGGTGATCCTAAATGATAAGTCTAGAGCTCTATTTTAATGATGAACCTTGTATCGGTAGGCCCAATATGTCACGAACCCTTCTTTGCAAGTGAATTGAGCGATCCTTAATGAACCTTGATCGGTAGACCTATTGGTGGCAACCCTTCTTTGTAGAAGTACTATGGGTTGGTAGATCTTATGTTGGTGCCTTCTGTAGTACATGAATCTGAATAAAAGTACTCTACGGTAGATATGTCTAAGCACAGAGTGGATATGGTAAACATGGTAGCTTTACCTGGCAACGCCCCTATATACTAGACCAACATTCGCATGTCAGTACACCATTGCTTAATTACTATAATATGTTTCATTCTCATTTTGGGGACTTGAAATTTTATGATACTTGCAACCTTGTTAATATAAGTGTTATTGTAATTTAGGGTATTATATGGGGGTATTTGCATAATTTTCTAATTATATTTACATATTCATTGGAAGTGTGGGTATATGGTATATAAATATAGGAATATATGTAGGCTTTTTGGGCAGCCCCTTTTGGTGAAATCTATCCACGTGATAAGGATCACTTCTGTAGCTATATATTTCATACCTCCTTTGAATAAATTTGTTTTCCGTAAAGTATAAGAACATTATAACCTTAGATAAACAACTTATTCTTTTTGCTGGAATTTGAGACACACACTTCTTTTTGGTAAGTCACAATATTCGTTTCTAAGCTAGGTAGCGTTTGGTATTTTATGCATATCTCTTTCTACAGAATTTAGTTTATAGTGAATAACTATGATTTGGGAATCTAGTTATTAGACCTACAACTTTTAAGTTTATATGAAACTCTATTTAAGTTGATATTGATTCGAAATATGGTACGCAACACAGGACATATTCTGTCCAGATTTTGAAATTTTAAATCCTATATGAACAACTTTTAGTGTTTTCAATATATCTCTTTGCACAAAATATATTTTACGGTGATTCTTGTTTGTTTGCAATCTTAATATATGTACCTACATATCTCATGTAGGTTATAAAGTCCATTTTTGCCTTTTTCCTTTTTAAAGAGAAGTTGCGACATGAGGTATCAGGATGGCCAGAATCACTGTTCTAAGAGCAAAGTCGTATTTGTAAAGGCTAGGTATTCTTGTGATGATTATTATGTTTTAATTAAACATAATTGAGATACTACGAATTAAAGAAGTTATTTAATTGTATTTTTAAGGTTGTATATAATCGTGAACAAGTTGAGGACCTTCATATGTTGGTTGGTCTACAGTTGGAATTCTTGAAGTGGTGTTGGACTGTTTCTTTGCTAAAGCACTGAGGATTGTGTATAAGCTTGTACTATTTTTTTCAACTGGTATATCTGAAAGATGATCTTGGTACCTTGGTTACCTTGTCACTTTGCTTTGTCGTGTGACCTTGTCACTTTGCATTGTCGTGTTGGTATCCTTTAGGACGCCAAGGATGCTTGTACAACTCACCCACTTGTACGGATTGTTTGATCATTTGAAAATATTTTTGGGACCTTTCCCTTCTTGTGGCTGTGACTTTTTGATAATTGCATGACTCTTGATTTGCATCATTTTCCATCTTGAATATGGATTTTTAGTCCATCTTAAGAAGTGAAGTTGTCCATGTTAAGTACGAACTAGAAAGCCATTTTTAATATGGTTCTTGGTTCTCTAGATTTTTGGGATTTGACTCTTATTGATACATGGAGCCGACCCTTCTTGATACCTTCTTGTGCCTTGTGTGACGACATGATGTATATATATGGCGAACCTTGTAATTGAATCTATTGGAAGATTGTACTATGAGTGTTCTTGACATTTAGATCTTTAAATATGTATTTTTCTACTATTTATATACTCTTTACTTGATTTATGTATTATGTTCAATCATGCCATCCATGAGTTAATAAAGGTAACTTGGTGAGTTTGAGGGCTTCGATCCTATAGTTTTTACACCACTAAGCTATATGCTTAGTGATAATTGTTTCTATCGTAGGGAATGTTCGAGAGGATGCATGAAGATGGCCATTGGAGATAGAGATTTTTATAGCCTTAAGGAAGATTACATTTGCATATAGACATCAATCCTCTGTATAGACGTCGGGACTTGTACATTATCTATGTGTTGCATAGTTACCTTATTTTGAGGGATGATTTAATCATTTCACAATGGGTTGTAATATAAGTACGGTTATATGTTTTGTTGTTTTTGAGGTATGTAAACCCTAGTCTTGTAATATGCTATTCACTATTTATTTTGAATGTTTTTGTGAGAAGCATCAATCTGCTAATTTTAGTACTCGAAAGTTGGTATAGTCTAGTTTTTTCATCCTTAAGTGTGAATGCAATTTATGCATGAAAAGCGCATCAGCTCTTTGGTTAAAATATTATGAGACGGTTTTTTCGCCATAACTTAAAATTCTGCGCCATATCAAATTTGACATCAAATAAATATTTAAGTGGGCAATATGAACATCCTTAACTAAATTATTCGTTATTAACCTAATCCCTCAACTAGTTTGAAATCAATATGCCTTTCGTTAATCTCTTTTAAATGTCGCAAGTATTAAATTAGGTTTCTTGTTAAGTGGTAGAATCTTTCCTAAAGGGTCACTACAAGTATTGGTATAAAATCCTAGTTTGTGGTTCTAGGACTTTTGCTGTGAATTACATGTATACTTGTTCACTTTCGAACAAGATTCTATTGAGATTATTTGTTCTCTTCTATGGTTTATAATAATTTTGTTTCATTTAGAGTGCACATGCATCTTGTGCATATCCTAATGCAATGTGATCTTCCCATTTGAAGGAATTAAGTTATGGCCTCTTCTTCTAACCGGTCTGTGGAAGCTGCTTATGAAGGTTCCGGTTACCTCTGTTTCCCAACCTCATGCGCTAGAAGAGGTTGGAGAGCGTATCTTGAATGAGTATGTTCCCCACACTAGTAAATCTGATGTGTGAAACCATCAGCGTGTAAGAGCTGTTCACATCCTTACATGAGTCGTAGTTCTCAAGACATGAATTCTCCTTTTCAACAAATGGCTAAATTCTTGAACCACATTTCTGAATCGATGCATGATTCTAACGGGGATAACTTTGAGAAAATGATGAAAATGGGTGGAGTAGAGTTTGAAGGAACTGTTGATCATACTGATGCTGAACAATGGCTAGATTGCATGGTGAGGGTGTCTGCGTAGTTGGAGTGTTCACATGTACGAAATTTAAGCATGCTATTTCATTATTAAAAAAGGATGCTTATGATTGCTAAATATTTAGAATGCCAAGGTAAAACCTCCTGTTCTTACATGGGATGATTTTCTTAAAAATTTCATATGATGTATGTCTCACCTGCTTATTGTGATGCAAACAAAAAGGAGTTTTCGAATTTAAGGCAACGACGCATTATTAAAGAAGAAAAAGACAAGTGTAGGAAATCTAAAAATGGTTTTAATGATTCCATTAGGAAGAATGTAGTGATCCTAAAACATGAGAACTTTTGTAAGTTAGTGTCTGCTACTTTTACTTAGGAATAACTTGATAAAGAAGAATCTAGTAGAAATGACAACAGGTTTCGAAAGCCTAGACCAGATTTTTTATGTCAATAAAAAAGGGATGGGTTCGATAATTCTATGGCTAGTACTTATAACAGTCCAACTCAACAAAATCAAAACAAATTAGATTTTTCTACATCTAACACTCCTAATTATGTACAAGGCAAGCCTCACGTTCCCACTTGTCCACAATGTGGAAAGAATCATTATGGTACTTGTAGGAGAGCTTCTGGTGCATGTTTCAATTATGGGATCTTTGATCATAAAGTAAAAGATTTTCCTAATCCTAATAATTCTCCTTCATTGAAAATAAAAGGCTCGGTTCATAAGCCTTCTGTCTATCCTCATCAAACTAAAAAAGGTGCAAGCCTAAGAATACCCAAGAAATAGTAATCAAGCTAGTGGATAAAGGTGTAATGAACGCGCTTATGTTATGAGGCTGAGGGTTGATCAAGATGGACAAGACGAGGTTGTCGGTAAATTTTACTTATTTATCTTATGTATGTTTACATTGTTTGATCCTGGCTCTACACATTTCTATATTTGTTCATCACTTGTTCTTCCTGAGAATGTGAAATATGTGAGACAGAGTTAAGATATCTTAGTTGAGAGTCCTTTGGGTTATCAAGCTGTGTGTAATCGAATTAATCGTGATTGTCCCTTCGTGATTCAAAACATAGTCTTCCCTGCCAATTTCATTGAAATACTCTTTAAGGATTTTTATGTTTTATCGAGATGTATTGACATTATAAATATCATGCAACTGTAGATTGTAGGTCAAATCATGTGACTTTTAAATATTCTACATGGTCACGCATCACCATAAAAGGTGAAAGATCATTGATATCTAGTATTATTTGTGCGGCCTTCGAAAGAAAGTTGATGCGTCAAGGTAGTAGGGCATACCTTTTTCACATAGTTGATAAACAGTTAACGAGTCTTTCTATCAAGGACATACCTTCTGTATGTGATTTTCCAAAAAGTCTACCCACAACACCTTTCTTGATTTCACCCGGAAAGAGAGGTTTAATTTTTAATTGAGCTTATTCCTGGATCTACCCCTATTTGTATCACACAATATACAATAGCTCAAGCAGAACTAAAAGAATCCAAAATCATAACTGCAAGAACTTCTTGAGAAAGTTTTTATTCGACCTTGTGTTTCTCCTTAGGGAGCCCTTGTTTTATAAAGAAGAAAGAAGACACTCTTAGGCTTTGTATTGACTATAGACAAGTGAATAAAATAACAATCAAGAATCGATAACCGCTACAAAGGATCCATGATCTGTTTGACCAACTTAAGGGTGCTATAGTATTTTAGAAGATTGACTTAAGATTCAGATATCACCAACATCGTTTTTGAGAGAGAAATATATTACTAAAACTTCTTTTAGAACTCGTTATAGTCTTTTTTGGCAACTCTATTCATATTGACATATGCTCCTATGGTATTCACGGATCGAATGGATCGAGTATTCAAGCCTTATCTTGATTAGTTTGTGGTTGTTTTAATAGATTGAATTTTAATATTTTCCAGAAGTACTGATGACCATGATAAACAACTACGAATTATTTTGCAAATTTATAAGGAGAAAGAACATTATGCTAAACTTTCCAATTGTGAATTTTTGCTGGATGAGGTTTCTTTTATGGGATATGTTTATCAACTGAAAGCGTGAAGGTGGATCCTAGTAAGATACAAGCAATTGTTTAATGGAGACCTCCTAAAAGTCTAGATGAGGTAAGAAATTTCTTGGGCTTAGCAGGATACTACAGAAGATTTGTGAAAGGGTTCTCCATTATTGCCTCCCCTTTGACTAAGACCTTTCAGATGGAAGTAAAGTTCATTTGGGATAAAAAATGTCAAGAGAGCTTTGAAACACTCAATTCCTTGTTGAATCAAGCGCCAATACTTACTCTACCAATTGAAGGGAAAGAGTAAGTGTATACTGATTCTTCTCACAGTGGCCTTATATGAGTTTTGACGCAACAAGGGAAGGTAATTTCATATGCCTCTCGGAAATTCAAACCGCATGAATTGAATATCATACTCATGATCTTAAACTTTCTGCTACAATGTTTGCTTTAAAAATATGTCGACATTATTTGTTATATATTCCTTGATCACAAGAGCTTAAAATACTTGGGTACTAAAAAAGAGATAAACCTTAGAAAATGTAGATAGCTTTAACTCGTGAAGGATTATGATTGCACGATTGATTATGATCCAGGTAAAGATAATGTGGTTGTTGATGCCTTAAGTCAAAAATTCTGCGGAAGCATTTGTTTGATTCCTTTTACCCTAATACTTTAGTTAAGAGTCATAACTCTTTACACATGATTCAAATGCTTTAGTTATTGCTAATTTTTCAATAAATCCAATATTACCTGAATAGGTGAAGGAAGCACAAAAGTTAGACGAGAAACTTGTAAAATTTACTAGAGAAGTACCAAATGGTGAAAAATGTGATTTTACATCATCAAATGATGGTGTCTTACTTTATCAAAACAGGTTATGCGTCCCTAATGATGAAACTTTAAGAAGAGAAACATTGAATGAATCACATAATTCACCATATGCAATGCATCCTAGTTGTACAAAGATGTGTCAGATCATCAAAGAAAATTATTGGTAGAATGGTATGAATAGAGACACTGTAAAATTCATTTCAAAATATTTGCTTTGTCAGCAAGTAATGGTAGAACATCAAGTCCTAGTTGGCTTACAACATCCCTTGTCGATTCCAAAATTTATGTGGGAGAGAAAAATTATGGACTTTTTTTTATGGAATTCCTCACACTCAGAGAAATCATGATGTAATATGGCTAATTGTGGACGGTCTAACAAAGAGTGTACACTTCTTATCAATCAGGATGGTTTACTTACTTGAGGGTTTAGCCATGTTGTACTTAATGAGATTATAAGACTACATCAGATCCCTGTATTCATTGTCTTTAATCGATACCCAAGGTTTACATCTAGATTCTGGGGTAATTTATAGGAGGCTTTGGGTACTAAGTTAAAATTTAGCAATTCGTTCCATCCTCAAACATATGGCTATTTGGAAAGAGTGATATAATTTTGGAACATTTTCTTCGAGCTTGCAATATGGAGTTTGAGCGTAGTTTGGAGAAAGACTAGTCCTTGATAGAATTTGCTTACAATAATAGCTGCCAATCGATTATTGTAATGCCTCCCTATGAATCTTTACATGGAAGAAAATGCAGGAGCCCGCTTTGTTGGAGTGAAATTGCTGAAAGAAAGCTTGTCGGTCCTGAAATGGTTCAAAAAATAAAGGTCAGTGTAAAAATTATCAAGGGTCATTCAAATATTTCTTCGGATTGACAAAAGTCGTACTCTTATGTTAAAAGAAGTTATATTGAATATCAAGTTGGAGATAAAGTATTGTCTGCATGGAAAAAGATTATGTGATTTGGCAGAAAAGGAAAGCTTAGTCCCCGATTATTAGACCTTATGAGATACTTGAAAGAGTTGGACCAGTTGCATATGAAATGTCTTTGCCATCAGATTTAGAAAAGATCAACAATTTCTTCCAAGTTTCTATTAACAAAAGATATCTTTCTCATGTATCTCATGTACTTCCAGTTGTCTTCATTGAGGTTAATCCTGAATTGTCATATAATGATAAACCTATCCTATTTCATGTTCAGGAAGTAAAACAACCTAGGAACAAGAGAATCCCCTTAGTAAAGGCTACTTTGGAGGAACCATTCCGCAAAGAACCTACCTAGGAGAGAGAAGAAGACATGAGGACAAATTATCCACACATGTTTTGGGACTAGTTTAACATAAATTTCGAGACGAATTTTTCATAGGGGGAGAGATTTGCATTACCCCTAAATACTAGACCAACATTTGCATGTCGATACACCATCTCTTAAATACTATCATATATTTTCTTCTCATTTTGAGGACTTGAAAATTTTGAAATACTTGAAATCTTGCTTAACATAAGTGTTATCGTAATATGAGGTATTGTATAGGGGTATTTGCATAATTTTCTAATTATATTTACATATACATTGGATGTATTGGTATAAGGTATCTAAATACAGGTATATATGTAGGCATTTTGGGCAACCCCTTTTGATGATTTCACTTTCCGGGAGCACCATCTTGACGTAACCGACATCGTCTTCATCGGAGAGGACTAAGACTAGCCTCTTAGCATTAATCATTACATTTATAAGTCAAAAAGTGTGGAAAATTAAAAAAATTTATCTACATCTACATCATGAGGTTTATATAGATCTCTCTCTTATACATTGTATATATATAGGGAGCTTACTTAGACTCCTCACAAAAAAAGTTTACATAGTCTTCTACTTTTATGACACATATACAAAACACAAACCATATGTCTTAATAGGGATGTATTATATTAAACCATCTAAACATAATAGAACAACATGGGCATAGCCCTTACACAAATGTATAAATGTCACTTAAGGTTTTACAACAATATCTTAAACAACAAGAGTGAAATGAATGGCCATAGACGATAGAAAGTAACATAGGTATAATGAGGAAGGAATCATCTTCGGTTCGTGAGGACATACCCAAACTTTGACAAATGATCTAATCCTTCCTTGTCAAATTCTCACGAATCCTTCAATGACTGAAACCTAAAATGTTGGGGAAAAAGGGATAAATAAGGGTTAGCACATTACATGTACTAAGTATAGGAACATGCATATAAAGCATTAGAAATCATGATAAAAGGGACATTTGATCAAAAGGGCATGCTACGTACATGTGAAAAACCCTTATGAACCACAAAAAACCTATACAAGCAAATAATCACACAATCCTCAATTCATAACCATGTACAACACAAGAACAATCATCAAAATTATAGTCAAGTTAACGTGTATAAGAGTTTACAACATTATAACACAAGCAAGACCTTTACTCGTAAACCATCACTAATTTTGTAAGTGTAATAACCAAGAAAAGCCATATTACCTTACTCGACCTAGTAAACTCAATAACGGATCACAAGTAATGTCTGATTCAACATAGCATGGCATCAATAGTAGTCATCATCATATCTAGCAATATAGACCCATAACATTTTCTTAAGTAAAACTAATATCATGTAGTATCATCAACATGTAAAGTCAACATACATATAGAATTTACTTCATAAGAATATAAGAATTACCTTCTAGGAGTTCCCTTAAGGCAACTAGTGCAATGTATAGGTAGAGTCCCGTACCCCTAGATAGACTAAGTAAAACCCCTTTAAGTCACCCTAGTTAGTTTTCACATTATTACTTAATTTTACCTTCGGGAACATTTCACTAAACCAACATAGACCACATGAGCTACATGTGGAATCTGGTGTCATGAAAACCCTACACCGAAACAAGGTGGTCTACTTGCCAAGGTAGAACCAAATATGAATATAACATCTAAGTGGTTCGAATAGCTAGTAATTCTATGGAGACAACATAGTTCAAGAACTAGGCGATATTCTAGAGACCATTTTATGTACCTTGCATTATAGTCTCCAATCTCATGAGTATAATAGTGAGCCTACCTTCCCTACATAGGTAGGGACACTCCTCACTACTAGTTTACTCGGTGCTATGTTAGAGTCATTTTTTGAAATGTCTTTAAATATTTATTATTCATAATAGCTTAGTTTAAGTCATAAGTTACTAAACACTTGCATATCATCATCATTGGCTCAATAAGAATTGCATGAGAAACACTTCCAATAAAACCCTCACATGTGAGATTAGCATATTAACATCATCATATCATCATAAGGCACATAGGCAATTCATAACCAACCTTGTATCATTACATCTTAAGCATAGTCTCACCAGTTACACAATAAAGAAATTTCAGTTATAATCATCATACCAATTCCTATCTAATTCAATCACAACACATTCTTCAATTGAATTTCATCATCATGTAAAACACATCTAAAAGACATCAGAATTGAAGTAAAGGTTTAAGGTCACAATATCTTACAACTTTCTCCTTCCAAAGCCGTCACTATTGGTCTTACCCTCAACCAATAAAATTACACTCATAAATAAGTGTAACAACATCATTCACTGGTAACAAACACAATAAGTAACTCAATTGCATCAATACTACTCAACTCAAAGAGAGTTCATCACCTAGGGTTAGGGAATTTCGGTCAACTCACGATCTATTCGACACACTAGGATAATTCATCAAAACCAATGTAATTGAACAATAATTTAACATAATCTAACAATAATAACAAAATAAATCGTAAACAACACACTTTAGAAGATCAAATTCGTATTAGCAAGAAATTCATATGAAATTATCTTTTTGAAAATCAATTTTTGAAGAACTTTTTTGGGAAAGGAATCCCAAAGGTGGAGAGTTCCCATACCTTGATATTTGTTTAAGACTAAGAGACGAAAATTGTCTTCTGGCTACCCTAATGAACTTGACCTAGTTCTCCAATCGAGTTCTTCCTTGAGAAAGAGAGAATGTAGAGAGAAGGAAGAGATTTGAATTTGGGAAAAGGGAGGTGTTAATTGGGTTTAGGCCTAGGTTTGTTTATATTGCTGTTAACTAACCTAATTAACTACCCGTAATACCTAATTAAACCCCTAACAGACTAACTAATTAAATGAACCCCTGAAAAACTCACTAGAAAAATCACAGACCTCACATAAGAGACCCCGAGCTATGGTTCGTAGGTCAGCCGACGCCCATTGCCCCCCCTCCCCGTACTGTCAACCTTCGTTTTATTTAGAGACCTACATTTTGTCCATTTTGAAAAAACGGATAAGTTAATTCCGTCCTTAAACATATTTTAATACTTTTTAAAACCTTTCTACAAAATTTCACTAAATTTGAACTCCATAAATCCCGACAAATAGGCTAAGGCACACTAGCACCTTTTTTTCACTAGTCTCAGGACCTCATGAACGTTCCTTGACGTTTTGACTCTAGAAATTCCTTCATGACTTAGGAACCTTATTGAGATCCTTAAAAAAGTGTCTCAAACCTTTTACACTCATGTGTGGCTCTAGATTAGGTTTTGAACTTTCGAAGTGCTACATTTGATATTTGTTGATGTGATACGGATCACTTTTGTATCTATATGTTTCACACCTGCGTTTTAAAAAAATGTTTTCTCTCAATTTTAAGAACAATAAAACCTTATATAAACAATTCGTTCTCCAAAATCAAGAGGAAAACTAGGTCATTTTGGCTGGAGTACGAGAAAGACATTTTTTTTTGGTAAATGACGAAATACATAACAGATTTGGGTAGCCTTTGGTATTTTATGAATATCTCATTCTTTATAACTTAGTTTAGAGTGAATGAATATGAATTGGAAAGAAACTTCATAGACCTACAACTCTTATGCTTGTGTGAAACTCCTATTTAGCTTATATGAATTCAAAATGTCAGACGCAACATAGGACATGTTTCATCAAGATTTTCAAATTTGTAATCTTGTATAAACAGCTGTAAGTGTTTTGAATATATCTGTTTAAAATATTATATTTTTCGGTGATTCTTTTTTATTTTCAACTTTAATATATGTACCTACATATATCATCACAATTATAAAGTCCAGTTTTCCCGTTTTCCTTTTCAAATCTAAGTTGCGACATGAGGTATTAGGCTGGCCGGAGTAAATGTTCTGAGAGCATAGTCGTATTTGTAAACGCTAAGCTTACTTGTGATGAATATCATGTTTTAATTCGACATTATTAAGATACTGGCAATGAAAAAAGTTATGTAATTGTACTTTTAAGGTTTAATATACTTGTGAACAAGTTGAGGACCTTCATACGTTTGTGGCCTACAATTTGAACTCATGAAGTCGTGTTGGTTTGTTTCTTTGTTAAATCAATGAGATTTATATATAAATTTGTACTTGTACTAATTTTACCTTCTGCTATATTTCAAAGTTTATCTTCGTTCCGTAATTACCTCTTGTAACTTCACATTGTCGTGTTTGTATCCTTTATGATGTTTGTGTAACTCTCCCACTTTCACGAATTGTTTTATCATTTGGAACTCTTCTTGGGACCTTGTACTAATTGTGGGTCTGACTTTGATACAATTGGCATGCCTTTTCTTTCGGATCATTGGCCCTTTTTGAATCTTGATTTTTAGTCCGTCTTAAGAATGGAAGTTGTACATGATAAGTTTGAACTAGAAAGTCCTTTTTAATATGGTTCTTTGTTCTTTTGATTGTAAGGTTTTGACCCTTCTTAATATAGGGCGTCGACCCTTCTTGATACCTACTTGTGCTTGGTGTTAAGACATGATGTATATATTGGGCGAGCCTTGTTATTGAATATAATGACCCACAAGTACACCAAATAAGTTAGAGAACTCTTGGGTCGATACACGGCGTAATTGACCTTCCGGAGATCTTGTACAAGCCCCTTTCTTCTAATTAGATGCATTCATGTATTAAAAGTAGTGTGAAATTAAAAATCTTCACACGAATAATATCTCAAAAAGTCTTTAAAGAAAATGATAGAAATATTAAGTCTAATCATATTCCAATCTTAGACTCAAGGATACTTAGGAAACATCCCATACAATTGAAATGTAGAAACTTAGTCTATTACAAAAATTTGAATAGAAGAAATTAAAGATTGTAATGATGACCTTGAATTGAGTTAGGACATACCCCAACTTTTCTTGAAAGAGGTCCTTGTTGCCAAGTGTTGTTTCAAAATGCCTCTCACCTTCCACCCACAACTTTAGGTATAGATAAAAGTATGGAATTCGTACATTGCATGTACTAAGTATGACTTTATGCAATAAAATCATGAGAAACAAACATTTTCCAAATATGCTCTTTTTGAGTAAAACTTTATATACCAAGTATAAGAATCACATATAACACCAAGAAAACTTCAAAACACATAAATATGAGACCCTCTTACCAAAGGTGATTCTAAGTTTCACTTGAGTGAGTTGGGAAAGGACTGACCATACAATCCTTCAACACATACCTAAGAGATCTATAGGCTACCTAAGATAAGATTATTCCTATATCATTAAATCGAACTCCTTACCTTGATTTACACTAAGACTCAACAGAACAAGACAAGAAGAGAACGCCCATATCCAAGCCTACCTATGCATTTCTCAAAGCTACTCTAGATACTAGACTTTTCCTTAACATACCTTTACTTAAGTCATTATGTTGATAAGACCATATAAGAGACATTTATCATTCAATGCCTTTAATGTAATGGTCTTGGAGAAGACCTAGGTACTCACACACTAATATCTTCAAAGCCTGATCGTGCAATGTCTATATAGTGTCCCATTCCAATACCTAAACTTCATAGAACTTCTCCAACAATAGTAAGTATCCCATATGAGAAGAATAGTGAATAACCGACATAGACAATACTAGATAAGCATGGAAACATAGTCATGAACCTACTCCGATGGAGGGTGTTCTAATTGCCAATGGTATAATTAGGACACATTCCATGCAGCAACATGGTTAAGTAATATCGAGAGTTTATTTCTTCTTCCTTGGATCTCCCAAGCTTCAACAATGGAATTTTTGAGAGAGTGAATGGAGAGGTTTTTTTTTGGGTTGATGGTTTTACTTTGATTGGTGAGTTTAGAGGTTTAAAAAAATCCTTAAGCATGTGCCTACCTAGGATGTGTCCTAGTTCTACCATTGGCAAGTAGAACACCTTTAATCTGGGATACAGGATACTATTGGATAAGTACTATGAAGTTTAGATAGTTTAATGGGACTCTATTTAAACATTGCATGATTAGGCTTTGAAGATGTTTCTGTGTGAGTGTCCAAGTTCTTCTTAAATACCATTATGTGAATGTCCTTAAGTTTTTAATATCTTATAAATGATCTAATGAACATAGTGACTTTAGTAAAGGAATGTTAATGAAAAAGTACTTATCTAGATTAGCTTTAAGGATTTCTTTGGTAGGCCTGAATAGGGTGTATGAGTAGTCTCTTCATGTGTTACTTAGGTGACTCTTAGAGTAATTATAGGTAGGGATTTTAACCAATGATATGGGAATAATGTTATCCTAGTTAGTTTAAAGGATCTCTTTGGTGTGTGTAAAGGGATTGTATGGGCGGTCGCTTCATTATTCACTCAAATGAGCCATAGAATCACCTTTGGCAGGAGAGTCTCATGTTTATGTGTTTCAAAGTATTCTTCAAATGTTATGTGTTTTATATTATACTTATGTTATAAGGATTTACTCAAAAAGAGTGTTTCTTATACAAATTTTCATTTCTTATTACTTTATGCATTATGACATACTTAGTACATGCAATGTACTAACTACATAGATTTTTTCTCTCTATAAAGGTGTAGGTGTCATTTGAGATGAGTCTCAAAGTGAAGCTTGGGTTCTAATTTCATTCAAGAATGAGTTGATATGTCCTCAATAGATTCGAGGACATCATGATGTTTGTTTTACTTATTGAAAGCATTCTAATAGACTTAGTATTTCAGTATTTCGATTGGATGTGCCATGTCCTAGTATTCTTGAATCTAAGATGGGGACTTGAGACTTTGAAAGAACCCAAAAATGACTTAGAGAAGCTAGAATATAAATTGGTTGTAATGATGGTCTACGGTCCTAAATTTTTTATATTATGGGTTTGAGTCAGTGTCTATGAGCTTAGGTGCATTGGAAGTTAAACGTCAAGGGACGACCAAGACGTTCGACGACTAACTCACCTATTTGCCTCATATGTTGTTTTATTTGCTTATGTATTATTCATGAGGTTATAAAGTCCTTAAATTAGTTAATATATAATGTATAGGCATTTTGTCAAGTTTCAAGAAGTTTAGAGGTCAAACGTTCAAAAACCTCTATGACGTTCAAAAGGTTTGCCTTGAGACGACCTTGTGTGTCTAGGTATGTTTCGTTGAGTTTTACGTGTTCATTGTTTTGATGAAACTCATGGGATAGGTCCTAAACTTGTATACGAAAACATTTGGGTTGGAAATGTCCGGGTACGACTCAACATAGGACCCTTGGGGCCCTTAATAAGGACCCCAAGTTGGAGATCACGACTGTCAGACAGTGGCCAAAAGACGGCCAGTCTACCAGGCGATGGCCCGTCGATGGGTCTCATCAATGGATCCATGTTGCCTGTAGGTTTAGGAGTCTTTGAAACAAGCTACTAAACCCCAACGGCGCGGCGTGGGTGAGACCATAGTCCGTTGATATGGGCGTCGATGGTGTTGGAAAATCTGGCAGTTTTCTGTTAAGACTTGGGGTTTTTTGGGAAATTTACCCCGAGTCTTATAAAATGTGGGGACTGTTGTTTTAGGTATTTAGGGGTGTTTTACAAGTATATGAATGATTAAACTCTCATTTAAACCCTAGCATCAAAATCAAAACCCTTTCCCTCCTAAAGTTTCTCCAGAAGCTAACATATGAGTTTAAAGTGAACATGGATCTTCAAGATGGATCTTAAATGAAGTTTCTTCATCAATTTTGAATTGGGTTCTTCAAATAAGGTATGGGAGTTCTTTATCTTAGGCTTTCTATCACCTTAAAGCCAATTGCAAAGATGATTTTCAAAGGATTTTAAAAAAATAAAAAAGTCCATTTTCTACCCTAAGTCTTTGGTTCTTGCATAAATTGTTTTCAAACGTTAAGATATGATGTTATTGATTTCTTATTGATTTTTTCCAATGAAATCATCCATTAACCCTTGATCTTCTCAAATCTCCAAATTTCATTAATGTATGGGTGAATTGATTAGTTTTTAATATTGAAGAATTCATCTATAGATTGTTATGGGCTTTTAATTTATGTGTAATAAATTGAAGAATTGAGTAATGAATACTCTTAGGTCTATTTCATGTTAAGCTTATTGAATCTATATGAACTTAATGCGTATAGATTCTAGTGTAGTTTTCTATGGGCTTGCTAATTATGTAATGATTATATTCAATTAACGTTTAGGTTGTATTAGATTTATAAACCTATATGGAATTGATTTAGATTCATAGAGTTTTATGATTTATGCTATTAATTGATTTTCATGATCATGGGTAAGGGCCTTATGATATTGAATTAAAGTGTTTGGCTTTGGATTGAAGTGGTCAGATCAACTGGGTGGTACGCTGCCCTAACACTTTTCTTATTATGTATAGCTATTTTAATTTATCTCTTGATTTATGTGTGATTGGTATGGTCCACTTATGATGGCGGTGTTATGTGAATTAATGGGGCTTTGTCGATGGTACTTTATGTATTATGATAATCATGTCCATGTCGGCAATTACTTGAAGTATTATGATGAATATGTGAGGCATGATAATGTATATCTATATGTGAATGTATATATGTTCTTATATTATGTTATGATAGAGTATATGATGACTTTACAATGACAGTAGTTGTTCCTATGTGCTTCTAGAATGACTTGTATCATGTGTTAAAAGTGAAGTATGTTGTGTCTTGTTGATGAAGACTTGTGTCCCTTACTTGATACATGCATAAATATGACTATGTGATGTCTTGAATTAGGATGTTAAAGGTCTTGTATGCGTGGATGTTATGTGGAACCTTGAACCTAGTGGTAAGGTTATGATTGTTGAAGTAGTAAGCTGTAATGGTATCCTTCATGTAATGAATGATGGACTTGAAGTTTATTGTCTTGAACTACATCATATCTAAGATTTGGAAAAGCATAATGAGATTCTTGTTTCCATTTTAAGGCAGCCCTAGTGGACCTTTCTTTGGTAGGGTAAATGTAATTGGGTAATGAACAAGATACGGAGCCCTTCTATATGAACCTAAATGGGAATTACTCTATGAGAACAAAGTCTAGCACCGAGTGAGTAAGGTAAGGAAAGTAGTTCTAGTTAAATGATGAGACTAGAATACAAACAAGCCCTTCATATTCCTTAACCATGTGCCTACATGGGATGTTACCACGTTTTACCATTGGCAAGTAGAACAACCTCATCAGAGTAGGATAAAACTCTGTATTACATGCTTTTCTACGGTGGTCTGTGTCATTTATTGCGAATTCTAATTATATGGGATACTTACTAGCATTAATGAAGTTCTATGAAGTTTAGGTGGTGGTATGGGACTCTATTTAGACATTGCACTATAGTCTTTGAAGATGTTAGTGAGAGTCTATAGTTCTTCTCTAAGACCATTACTCGATTGTCCTTTAGAGTAACGTATGAGTTTCCTAATGAACTAATAAAATAATGACATATTATGAAGTATGTAAGTAAATAAGTACCTAATAGAGTGACTTAGGGATTCCTTAGTTAAATTGTGAAGAGGACATAAAGGATGATCTCTTCATGTCTTATCTATGGAAGTCTGGAGAATGAATTTAGTTAGGGATGTGTTTGGTGTTATGGATATGATCTAAGACTTAGGTAGTCTTAAGGACTATTTAGTTAATATTGAAGAGGTCAATCATGGAGGTTATCTTTTGGATTTACTTTAGTAGGTCTTTTGATAGTCTTCGGAAGATGAATGTCATATCATCTATGTATTGGTGTATTTAGTGAGAATGATTCTATCCTAGGGAGTCTATAGGATCTTTTGAGTGTGTATGTAAGGGATTTAATGGGCGATCATTTCATGACTAACTCAACTGAGACTTGGAATCACCTTTGGTAGAATAATCTTACCTTGATGTCTATGATGTTACTATAGGTGTATATGTGTCTCATTTTGAGTAATATAAAGGATCGTTTAGGGACATCTATAGATGGTGTATGTGCGGTCTCGCTTTGTATGACTTAAGTGAACCTAAGTATAGCTTTAGCGAGAAGACTACATGCTAGAAGATGCTTAATACGAAATTAGAAGAATTCACTATAACACTGAAGTAGTTCACTGTACAGCGAACTTAAAGTGAGTTCTAAAAATATGATAATTTGTTTAATGTTATTCTATGTGATTCTAAGTTGTCAAAAGTTATTATTTTTAAAGTATGATGTTTAATTGAAAAATTCATGAAAATCATGTTATTACTAAATGTCCCTTTTTCATGGTTTTTGCATGGCTTCCATACTTAGTACATCTAATGTGCTAAACCCTTCTTTTACTTTTTGTCTAAAGTGTAGGAATTGGGATTATTGATGTTCCATGAAGGATGGATAGGTTTTTAAGGGTTGAAGATGAAGTATTGGTGAGTCCTCATCAATTTGAGGACAATATCCACATGATCGTTTATGTCTTAAGTCTTTACTTTATCTCTTTTATGGGCTTAGTCCCAAATGTTGTAAACTCCAAAGTTTAGATGGTTCAATAGGATGTTGTAAAGTTGTAATGTTCTAATGAAATTCTTCCGTTTGCGTATTGTTTATGAAAGAGTTATTTGTGTGTTAATAAAGGTTTAAATTCATACTCATTTTAGTATGTTTATTATAAAATGAACGATACGAGTGGCATAGATGAGACTTATTGAAGTCTCATTTGTCATGTGACAACACAAGGATACTATAATTTCTAGGGTGTACTTATGGGTTGTGACAAACTTCGCCTTATTCCATATGTTTTCTATGAAAGATATTTTCAAGTATTATTATTTCGTGTAAAATTGTTCAATTCTGCACTTTTTTTCATACATGTTATACAATTAACGATGTCAAAGGGAATGTATAAGATCTCCGAGAGGTCAAGTACACTGTGTATCGACCCAAGAGTGCTCTAGTTTCTAGGGTATACTAACGGGTCATGACAAACTTGGTATCATAGCATAGGTCATAAAACTTGTCTTAGGAATAAAAAAGTCTCAAAAATCAAGATCTAGTAGAGTCTTGTTCATTGTGGTGAATTGCGACACATCCATGAGCGAGAGGCTATAGGACGATAGAGTTTCCCTTCATTCTACTCTTTTGTCGTGTCGTAGAGTAAAAATTTATGAGTGTGAAGAGGAAGCAGTACATGAGATAGTTCCTCAAGGTGAACAAGTCTGTATAGTTGGTCAAGGGAATAATGTTCCGGTGATTCCCCTGGACATGACTATTGGGGAGATTAGAGAGGATCTCCTTACACTAGCTCGAGTCATAACAACTAATATGAATAGAGGTGTTGAGCCTAGGGTGAATGCTTTAGAAGGTACAATGACCTCTAGATTGGTGGACTTTGTATTTATGAAGCCTCCCACTTTCTAGGATGTAAGGTGGGGGAGGATACATAAGAGTTTCTTGATGGTGTGTACAAGGGGTTGAGTGCCATAAGGGTAACTCCTAGAGAAAAGGCGGAGTTAGATTCGTACCAATTGAGGGAAGTTTCCCAATTATGGTAAACTCAATGGAAAGATAATAGGCCTAAAGTTAGGTCCCATAGATTAGGAAGAGTTCAAAATGGCTTTCTTAGGAAAAAATTTTCTCCAAAGGAAAAGGTAAGTGAAGGTTCAAGATTTCATTGACCTTAGGCAACTTAAGTTTGATGTTAAAGAAGTCAAACTTAATAGAAGAATTAGGATTTTTAAAATGGGTAAGACCAAAGATAAAAACCAACTTTAGTTTAAAAAGAGGACCCCAAATCATTATACGACTAGGGCACTAACGGGAAGCTTGATGGAAGTGGTGGTTCTTCTCATTGTTAAGCCTACAAGGGATACTTGTGGAAAGAAGCACTATGGGAAGTGTCTAGCCGGTTCCGGGTTTTTCTATGGATGTGGTAAAGACAGTCATAAGGTGAGAGATTGCATGCTAATGTTGCTAAAGAAAGAAGGCCAAGGAAGTTCCTCAATATGATCCGGAAGAGGATGTTGGTAAGTAATGATATTCTCTCTTTTGTTGTTATGAGTTCCTTCTAAGTTGGGGAGTATGGTGAGTATTAGAGTGGTGATGTGTTGTCTCTTCTATTATTTACTATTCAAGCTTGAGAGGTAGAAAGTCATAGTAGCATTTCGCATGTTGCATTGTGTTTAGGTTTCTAGTCTAAATTGAATTTCATTGATTCCTTAAATGGTACATTTAATGAGATTATTTTCATGTTGAAGAATGAGTTCATATGGTTTTTTCTATTATATTGTCATGCTTTCATCATAAGTTTCTTTAGAGATGTATTTTTTTTGAAATTTGAGCATGATTCACCGAAAATAAATTGGTGCTCATTGTAATGATTTTGAAATTTTGACAAAATTGTTCATTCATAAAAAATAGTTATAATATGTGCAGAACTGATGTATATGAGCATCATAATGTGTGGAGAAGGAATTACCTCCTACATAAAGTTAAAAGGGTGAGTCTTATTGCTTGATGAGTTGTAGAAGTAGTTTCTATCTTCTTATTGTGTTTGGAATCTCTTTTTTATGTGGAGTTTATTATTCTCCTCTATATGTGTACGGTTTATTGTGTGTTATGGTTAAATAATGTTTAGAGTGTCTACAATGTCTACGATTAGACCGGATTCACACAGATTTATGCGCGTAGACTCAGACCTCTGAACCCTTGCGACAGCCAAGCCACCTAACTTATAAAGTTAGTTGAGCTAGGAAAGTTTGGGTCCAGCCATGTAGGGCTACAGAATATGAAGATTTACACGGATGAGTCTTTACCTGACTTAAAAAGGGGAAATCATAAATTTGGAGGTCTAGGGGTAAAATGGTCTTTTTCCAGGCTAAGGGTAGTATCGTTATTACCCTAAATATGTAATTAGTTATTCAATTAATTTGGTGGAGGGTCATTTTGGGTAGAATGGGCTAAAATTGCCCATTGAGAAAAATCTTGCTCCACCCGGGTTCGAACCTAGGTGGGAGCAATAATTTAACTTGATTAGTTATACTAGAGAATTAATTTAATTAATAAATATTTAAATGTTTATTTAAGAAAAAATAAAATCAGATTATTATTATGAATTAATTAATTAATGGGGCGGTTTGGGTCTGGTAGACCCGAAGGGAACCAATTTCGCGATTGGAACGTCACGGGTTTTATCCTCGACGGAAGCGACGTCCAGGTGAATTAAAATGGGGTTTAAAATCTTTTTTTTGTAAGAGAAATAAGTTCCTTTCACGTGTGATTTAAATAAATCAGATTTTTTACAATTTAACAAAACTTTATTTTGACTAAGTTTAAAACTACAATCCTAATCCTAAAGAACCACTTACCTCTCACGTTTATCCTCTCTCTTTCACGATCAACTCTCTCACTCTTGCGTTCTATATGCTAACAAAATACAAGAACAGAAAACAGAACCAGAAGTTCTTTATACTTGAAAAATTTACAAGTCAAAAACATAGACAAAAAGCTAACAAAAAACGTAAAGTAAAAAGAATGAATTTCTGTCGAGTTTTGTGTGGATGTTTCGGGACTTGGACGTGAATTTGGAGATGGTTTTGGACAGAAGGTCGTGTGTTGAACAACACTAAAGTCAGGCATAGGTTTCTCTCCAGGACTCCTTTCTCAAAGAGATTTTCCTTTCCACGAATTCAACAAATTTGGAAACTAGGGTTGTTCCCGTTCTTTTCGAACTCCTTGTCCCTAGTATCCTTCTATTTAAAATAGGTTAGATATAATGTTGTTGGTATGTTTTCTGGTAATTTCAGTATAAAGTGTGATTTTAGTGATAATGTGTTCATGATTATGTGTTTGGAATTGTTAGGATGTTAATTTATGTAAATCAAAAGTATTTAAAAAGTGATGTTTTTGCAAATGTTTGTGTAAATCATGATGTGCAAAAGTGGTGTAATGTTGCTGGATTTCACGGTAATTATTGGCTGAATATAACCATGAAAAAAATATACTTGAAGATGCACCAAATGATTCATGAAACATTCTAAGATGTAACGAACAAATGATTATGAAATGATTTGAAAATAATGAATAAATTTCCAGCATTTGATAGGTTGGGTTCGGCCAATAAAAGTGGTATAAAATGCAATGAAAAATGAATGTAAAATAAGTGAAATCACTAAGGATTGAACCCAAGACATCATTACAAGAAAACTACGAAAATATCAACAAAAGATTAAGACAAAAATGGATTGGAGGAGACATAATTTCCAGCTTGAAAAAATCAACAAAAGATTAAGATAAAAATGGATTGGAGGAGACTAAATTTCCAGCTTGCTGGAAATTGTAGTCTTGGCAAACTTTTAAAAGATTGAACTTCGTTTAAAATATATTTTAAAAATTTGAGGTCATTGTGGATTGAACTCATGACCTCACCAAATGAAAATTTCATAAAAATTTTGAGAGAAAATTGCAAGGAAAAATAGTTGTGTTGAGTGGGGATTGAGCCCACAACCTGTTGAATGGATGAGAGAGTTAGGAGAAAAATAAAGGAGAAAATAAATGTGGAGAGTGGGGATTAAACCCACAACCTCTTGCATAGCTGAGAAAGTTAAGAGATAAATTAAAAGAAAAATAATGATCTTGTTGGGGATTGAACCCACAACCTCCTTAACTTAAACGAAAAAAAAGAGGAGAAACAGAAAGGAAATATTATGGGGTTAATGGGGACCGAACTAGGGTGTCCCAAATCTAAGAAATGCAATTATCAAGTTTAAAATAAGATTAAGTGCTGTCCAAGTGATTTAAAATCAGGTTCCCTTGTCCAATTCCGTATTGACACATAAGTTATACGTATGTAAATATTTAATGAATGCTGCCTCTAAAGATCGAAATCAATATCTCGGCATATCAAAAAGAAACATAAGTATTGTATTACATAATATTGGGATAACATGAATCACTTAGACAAACTATGAATCAAGCCTCATGACTTTTATATGTGGACTCATAAGCGAGCCTAAGATGTATGTGATACAATGATGTAACCCTAGAATGGTTAAGTAAGAGTGTGAAACACACGAAAAGGCCAAGTGTATTGGCATATGATGAAATGAACATTTACGTGAAGGGTAAGTAATTATGAAAAGAAAATGTGTCAAAGTTAATGAATGAGGTGACAATATGATATGAGGCTAATGTGAAAGATGAGAGAAATCTCGAATGAGCCTAAGTAAATGTTACCAAAACGTACTCACCTATGAGAGTGTAAAGTCAATGAAGAGACCAATCTCTATAAACACTCTAATGAAAGTATTGAAGTTAATGCATACTTAATACTAATGATGAGATGAGAAATCATCTAATGAGGTATGATGTCCTTGAATTACCGTGGTTTCACGGTATTATTAATACTTTTTCCTTAAGTTTAGTGTGTCCAAAAGCCTTTTTGTGCTAATTTTTACATAAGTTTCTCTTTGTTTTGCAGGAAATCTATCCAAGGCTGAATGCAGAGATTTTGAGAGAAGAATTGCAGAAGAGACCACCTGCGGAGCTTATAATGGTCCGTCGTGCTTGTGACGGTCCGTAGGTGGCAGCGTAGTGCAGCTGCTGAAGGAAGATGGGGAAGTCTGACTAAGTGTGGGATTACGTAGCTTGTGACGGTCCGTCGTGGCTCTGACGGTCCGTCCTTTAGTTTCGTCCCGAAGTTCAGAGAAGTGATCCCAGTACCTAGATTCCAAGAGTTGAAGTGTTTCAGAACGAAGACCCTTGACGGACCGTTGTGTCTGTGACAGTCCGTCATACTTGCCGTCGAGGGGAATGAAGAGAGCAGCAGAAGAAATTGCAAAAGTATGGGACGACGGTCCGTCACGACCACGACGGTCCGTCGCAAGGTTCGTCTACCCAGCCGCGTTTTGGGAGATTTCCAGCAATTAGAGTCCTTGTTTAATTAGGTTTTTGTTTTTTTATAAATAGTTCAAAAAACCTCGTTTTTGAGGTTAGACTCTGTATTGTTAGACATCATATTATTAGACTCTGGATTATTGACCATTGATTACTTTGAGACTTTGTAGGATTATTGATTACTTTGAGATTCTTGCAAGCGATTTTTGGTGATTAATCAAACAAAATTTCGAATTTTAATCTTTCTCATTGAAGTAAGTATATGAATTCTTATATAACATATTTGAATATTGTGATTATGACTTTGAGTAACTAAACTCCATAAATAGGGTTGTGGGAACCATAGGCAAATAATGAGATAAACCCTAACTAAAATAACAATTCTAGAATAGTGTCTTGCATGTATTAATAATTCTTTCATTTAGAAGTTTTTTTAACGATGGCCAACGTTAGAACTCTCCTTAATGCTACTTGTCGGACCAAGGAGGTAGATAATAGGAAAAGAATTATTAACATAGATTTTGTGTATACTATCTAATAGGCTAGTATTGATTGGTACGAGCTAATAACTTAGTCAAATATCGAATACGATGCATAATATGAGGTAAGGATAAGGGTTAGGATAGCAACACACGTAGCCAGACCAAGGTGCGGAGTGAGATTTTCTAGATGTCGGACCAAGGATTTAGAAATACATAACTTATCACTTTGCATGCAAGATACGAGGAAAGAATTGTTATAGTTAGAATTATCAAGTTATGAACCTGTGGGGAACACGTAAACCCTAGTTACCTTGATTAATTGATTAAAACCCAACATTCAAAGTTGTTAAGTGTCTGTCTCAAGTTCGTTATTTATTTTCACTTATTTAGAAATAGAAACCCCCCTTTATTGTTTTTACTTTCCAAGGAAGTCATTGACCAAACAATAGTAATAACAGGTTGAAGATAAGTCTAGACTATTTTCCCCGTGGGAACGATCCCAACCTCACTAGTTGGGTTATTTACTTGACACGACCGCTTAACTTCTTATTCGAGAAGTAAGTTTGAGCGTATCAAATTTTGGCGCCGCTGCCGGGGAATCTAGCTTTTAGATTAACTTAAACTGATTACTATAGTTTAGTTGATATTTTCTTGATTTTACTTTGTTTTATTGTTTTTTATTCCTTTTCAGAACTATCGTCCTTGTATGCCAAATACACGGAGAGGAAGAGAACCCTTGTTTCCCTACGATCACGAGCTAGAGCGTACACTGCGCAATATGAATCGAAACTTGGGAATAAATGATGAGGATCCGAACCAGAACATCCAGATCCACTGGATGTTCATGGTCAGATGTTACCCGACGCTCTGGGTGAACATCAACAGAGGGGACAGAATCCAGTTCCACGGCCCCAAGGCATACTACAGAGGGTATGATAACATAGCAGACTCAGATGGGCCACTTGTCTTGCCCCCTCTACCCATTGGCCACACTTTTGTGGTAACTAGTAGCCTGATGCAAATGCTCACTGCCAGAGGTTTGTTTTCTGTGCTACCTTCTGAGGATCCACATGCCCATATTGCTAAGGTAAGGGCATTGTGCAAAAGTTGTGTGGGGAGGCCTGATTTGGATCTAGATGTAATAGGTCTTAGAGTGTTTCCTCTCTCACTGACGGGAGAGGCTGCTATGTGGTTCACTTAGCTCCCATACAACTCCATCTTCACTTGGAACCAACTAAGGGATGTCTTCTTAGCGCGCTACTATCCGGTCTCCAAGAAATTAAACCACAAAGACAGGGTGAACATTTTTGTGGCACTACCAGGAGAGTCAGTTAGTAGTTCTTGGGATAAATTCACCTCATTCTTGAGAAGTGTTCCAAATCACCGTAAAGATGATGAGTCATTGAAGGAATACTTCTATCGGGGACAAGATGATAACAATAAAGCGGTGTTGGACACTATAGCAGGTGGATCTTATGGAGAATGCCCTTATGCTGAGATTGCAGAAAAATTAGAGAAAATCTCCCAAAATAACAAAGCTTGGAGTACTAGGAAGTCTGATACAGGGAGAAAAACCTTCGCAGTGCAGTCCACTCACAACCCAGCCACATATAAGATTCGTGAAGAAATGGCTTAGATGAGAACTGATCTTGGGTTGGTACTAAAACATGTCACTGGGGGTGCAGAAAAGATAAATGCAGTCAACTACTTGGCTAAAGCACTACCTCCAAACGATGAGTGTTATTATGAGGAGGATTCCTATGCAATAAATGAACAGATGGGGAGTTTCCGACCAAGTGACCAAGGCTCTAATCATGAGAATTGGCGCCAAGGTCAAGGGAACCAAGGTCGGAAATATGGTAACTACAATCGTGAGGGTAATTATGTTCGAGATGGAAACTACAATCGCGACAACAACTTCAACAGGGGTAGCTATGGTAATAGAAACGACAGGAATGGACCCTAAGTTCCTCCTCAAAATAGTGAAGTTACTCCTAGGGATGGTGGAGGTAGTATGTCGCGAGTTGAGGATATGTTGCATAAAATGATGAGGAGGTTCGATGCTAGTGATGAGCACAATAAAGAGTTGAGGAATGATTTAGCGGGTATTAGGCAAAAAGTTGATACACATGCAATATCGATTAAGCAACTTGAGTTACAATTGGCCCAATTATCTGCAACTGTGAACACACGGCAACCGGGCACTCTTCCTAGCAACGCTGTCCAAAATCCGAAAAATGATGGACATTGTATGGCAATTACTACTCGCGGTGGCAAGCAAACCATTGACCCACCTATGCCATCTAATGAGAATAAGGTGACAAAAGATACTGATAAAGTGGTAAATGTTGATGCTGATTTAGAGGATAACATTGCAAAAGATGCTGAAGTGCCTAAAAAGGTTACTCCTATGCCTAGGCCACGACCCCCATTTCCTCAAAGATTATTGAAAAAGACTGAGGATGGCAAATATCGGCGTTTTATAACAATGTTGAAGGAACTTTCTATCAATGTCCCTTTGGTAGAAGCTTTAGAACAAATGCCCAGTTACGCCAAGTTTATGAAAGATCTGGTCACAAAGAAAAGATCGGTTACTTTTGAGGATGATGATAGAATGCAGCATTGTAGTGCTATTGCTACAAGATCTCTGGTCCAAAAGAAAGAAGATCCGGGTGCGTTCACTATTCCTTGTACAATCGGGCTATTACATTTTGCGAAAGCATTATGTGATCTTGGGGCAAGCATAAATCTCATGCCCCTCTCAATTTACAAGAAGTTGGGTTTGGGTGACCCAAAGCCCACTGCGATGCGGCTACTGATGGCTGATCGAACAGTAAAACGGCCCATAGGGATATTTCATGATGTGCTAGTAAAAGTTGAGTCATTCATGTTTCCGGCTGATTTTGTTATTCTTGATTGTGAGGTTGATTTTGAAGTGCCTATTATCCTTGTGAGGTCATTCCTAGCTACAGGTAGAGCCTTAGTAGACTTGGAAAAGGGGCAGATGAAATTTCGGTTGAACAATGAGGAAGTGACCTTTAATATTTGTAGGTCCATGAGGCAGAGTGGTGAGCTCCAATCGGTATCTACTATATCCTACAACATGGGTGAGACATCTGAGACACAAATAGAAGAACGTCTAGGTGTAGAAGCATTAGCGGCAGTGATAATTAACTTTGATAGCGATTACATTGAAGAGTATGAGTCATTAGTCGCGGCTGTTGACCGGGGTGATGTTCGGTTTAAAGAAGAAATTTGAGCTTGATATGAAGAATCGCGAGTCCCCACCCGCGAAACAATCTATAGAGGAGGCTCCTAAATTAGAACTAAAAGCTCTCCCACCTCATCTCAGGTATGAATTCTTATGAAATGGTGACACTTTGCCGGTAATCATTGCATCAGACCTGGATGAACAACAAGTTCAGACTTTGGTTAAGGTACTAAAAAGGTTCAAAAGAGCTATTGGGTGGACTATTGCGGACATTATTGGGATCCCTCCTGGTATTTGCTCTCATAAAATCCAACTCATGCCTGATCATAAGCCGAGTATTGAGCACCAAAGACGCTTTAATCCTCCTATGCAAGAGGTTGTGAAGAAGGAAATCATTAAGTGGTTGGATGCTGGAGTAATATATCCAATCGCTTATAGTAGTTGGGTATGCCCGGTTCAGTGTGTACCTAAGAAAGGGGGAATGACTGTGGTCCCCAACGAAAGAAATGAACTTGTCCCAATGAGATCGGTTACTGGATGGAGGGTGTGTATGGATTACCGTAAACTGAACTCATGGATTGGAAAAGACCATTTTCCTATGCCCTTCATGGATCAGATATTGGATAGACTTGCAGGAAAAGGGTGGTATTGTTTTCTTGATGGGTATTCAGGGTATAATCAGATTTCTATTGCACAAGAAGATCAAGAGAAAACCACTTTCACTTGTCCATATGGGACCTTTGCATTCAGAAGAATGCCGTTTGGGTTGTGCAATGCACCCGCAATATTTCAGAGATGTATGATGTCAATATTTTCTGACATGGTTGCGGATACTATAGAAGTTCTTATGGATGATTTTTCTGTGGTTGGTGATTCATTTGAGCGGTGTTTGACCAATCTATCTGAGGTCCTTAAGAGATGTGAAGACTGCAATTTAGTACTAAACTGGGAAAAGTGTCATTTCATGGTGAAAGAGGGTATTGTGTTGGGTCATCGCATTTCATAAAAGGGCATAGAGGTTGATCGAGTTAAAGTCGAGGTAATAGAGAGACTTCCCCCACCGATCTCTGTGAAAGGTGTGAGGATCTTTCTTGGGCATGCAGGTTTTTACCGGAGATTCATCAAAGACTTTTCAAATATTTCACACCCATTGTTCAAACTGCTGGAGAAAGATTGTAAATTTAGTTTTGATGAATCCTGTCTTAAAGCATTCGGTGAGCTAAAAGAAAAGTTAGTGTCTGCGCCTATCATTATTTCTCCGGATTAGAACAGTCCATTTGAGGTAATGTGCGATGCTAGTTGGGTGGCTTTTGGTGTAGTATTGGGAAAGAGAAAAAACAAAATCCTTCACCCCATTTACTATGCTAGTAAAGCCCTTAATGATGCTCAGAAGAACTACACAATGACTGAGCAAGAACTCCTTGCAGTTGTCTTTGCTGTTGAGAAATTTTTCTCCTATTTGCTAGGTACTAGAGTTATAGTGCATACTTACCACTCAACATTGAGATATTTGATGGCGAAGAAGGATGCGAAACCTAGGCTGATTCGTTGGGTATTATTGCTACAAGAATTTGACTTTGAAGTACTGGATAGAAAAGGAACTGAAAATGAAGTTGCTGATCACTTGTCTCGTCTAGAGGATGAAGCTATGAGAGAGTTAGGGAATAAGACTGACATTGGTGATACTTTCCCCTATGAACATGTATTGGCTGCTTCACAAGACTTGATTCCATGGTTCGCAGATTTTGCGAACTATCTGGCTAGTGATATTGTTCCATCAGACTTGTCCTTTCATCAAAGGAAAAAGTTCATGTACGATGTGAAGAAGTTCTTTTGGGATGAACCATACTTGTATAGGAGTTGTGCCGACGGGATTATTCGGCGTTGTGTGCCAGAATGTGAAATGTTGAGTGTGTTGGAGGCATGCCATTCCTCACCCGTTGGTGGACATCACAGTGGTATCCGAACCGCGCATAAGATATTACAATGTGGTTACTATTGGCCAACTCTTCATCAAGATGCTCATGGGTTTGCTAAAGCATGTGACAGATGTCAACGAGATGGTGGTATTTCAAGAAAGCAAGAGCTCCCTTTAAACCCCATTCTTGTGATTGAGTTATTTGATGTTTGGGGTATTGACTTTATGGGCCCTTTTGTGAGTTCTCATGGCATGAAGTACATTCTAGTAGCAGTCGATTATTTATCTAAATGGGTCGAAGCCATATCCCTCGCAAAAAATGAAGGAAAAAGTGTCACTGCATTCTTGAAAAAGAATATATTCTCTCTTTTTGGCACCCCACAAGCCATTATTAGTGATGGGGGCTCCCACTTCTGCAACAGATTATTCAAGGGGTTATTGGAGAATTACGGGGTTTGCCATAATGTGGCCACTCCTTACCACCCTCAAACTAGTGGGCAAGTTGAAGTGTCTAATCGGGAAATAAAACAGATATTGTCAAAAACAGTGAATGCTAGTAGAACGGATTGGTCAAAGAGGCTTGATGATGCTCCTTGGGCCTACCGGACAGCATATAAGACTCCCATAGGTATGTCTCCATACAAACTTGTATATGGGAAGGCTTGTCATCTTCCGGTTGAGTTAGAGCATAAAGCCATGTGGGCTATGAAGAAGTTAAAAATGGATTGGAGCGAAGCTGCAGAGCAACGGTTAAATGGGTTGAATGAACTCGATGAATTTCGCCTAAAAGCCTTTGAAAGCTCAGCACTATACAAAGAAAAGATGAAGAAGTACCATGACAACAAAATTGAAAAGCGAGAGTTTATGGTCAGGGATTTGGTGTTGTTATTCAATTCCAGGTTGCGCTTATTTCCGGGCAAGCTCAAGTCCAATTGGACTGGTCCTTACTTTGTTACCCAACTATTCCCTCATGGAGCAGTTGAGTTGGAAACTAAGGAGGGTGTGCGGTTCAAGGTGAATGGACAGCGCATAAAAATCTATTTCGGGCATGCTGAATTGGCAAATGAAGTGATAGAGGCATACCATCTTGATGAAGTCTGAGTAATAAAGGGTCCCCAGTCGTGCCGCGACATTAAATCAGGCGCTTGTTCGGAGGCAACCCAATACTTATCATCTTTTTAGTAATGGTAGCATCTTTTTACTAATGGGTTTTAAATTTGCAAGCATATCACCAGGAAATTCTGCAGAAAATTACTCTGTAGCAGTCACTGACGGAGACATCGACAGACCGTCGCGCATGCGACGGAACGTCGTATGCATCCATCGTACGAGGTACGTTTTTCTGTTATTTTTAAACTAGGGCACACACGACGGAACCAACGACGGATCGTCACAACTGCGACGGTCTGTCGTCGTGGAACCATCGCGTGATTAATGAGGTATACCCGACCCGACACGACGGAACCCTTTTTCAAAATCAGAACGTTTAAACCCCCCAACCCCTTATTTCACCCCATTACTTCCTTTTTCTTCTCATCTCCCCTCTCTTTTCAACTTCCACACTCTCTCAACCACCGATCATTGCCCTCTCACAATTCTCCAAAGCTCTAAAGTGTTATCTACTAGTGGAAACTGCAGCTGTGAGTGTCTACCTTGCCACCGAGTACGTGTCCATTTGTTTTTCTCCATTTCTAAGGTATGTGTCATTAAATTTATACTCATTTATCTTGCCTTGTTGTTTACTAGTTAGTATTATGCTTAGTTCCTCATCGTATGTTGTTTACTTTAGACTATTCTCTCTAACCTATGTCACAAATGTTCGAAATTGCCATGTTTACCACCCTAGACAAATGTGCTTTTGCTTTGCTAGTTTCCTAGGTAGTTGGGTTAGTCACATGAAAGTCCAAAACACTACAAGGTGGATGTGGGTTCATCGGGGATGCTTAGGGTACCCTTAGTTCTATCACTGTTATTCAGAACGAGACCCCGATGACGGACTGTCGTACCTACGACGTATCGTCATAGGGTCCATTGAAAAAGCCCTAGCACCCCTGTCCCAACGAACACATGTGACGGATTGTCGTACACGCGACGGTCCGTCCTGCACAAGCGTCATGCTAGATAGAGATCCTGTTTCTAAGGGTCTCTCATTTTTTCCCCAAGTGTTCCCCAACGGACACGTATGACAGACCGTCGTCTTCACAACGGTTTGTCCTACACAACCGTTCTGGTTGTCAGAGACCCTATTTCTAAGGGTCTCTCATTTTTTTTCCAAGTGTCCTTCAACGGTTCGTCCTCCATGACCGTCATAACAGTCAGAGACCCCTCTCCTAAGGGTCTCCATTTTTTTTTCAAGTGTCCCACGACGGCCATATACGACGGACCGTCGTACCTGTGACGGTCTGTCCTGCACATACCGTCATGCTAGTCAGAGACTCTCCTTCAGGATTCTCTATATATACACAGTCTAAGTAAAACATGACGGACCTCATGATGGTCCGTCATAGTCACGACGAGCCGTCACCTGGCCCGTCGTGTGTCACTGCTTCTACAGCAATGACATACTATTTTTAATGTTTTATTTCGTATGGTTTCGCTTGTCTTGTTTTCCACTACTCGTACTAATATTGATCCTTTGCAGGTACTATCTACTATGGCACCCAAGCAAGACCGAAGCTACGCACGCGGGCGATCAATGTCTGTCGCCCCGTCTGCACGCATGATCATCAGCTCTGATGATGAGCGGGACCCTGAGTATGTGCCCCCAGGCATTTCCACACCTTCCCGTGCTGCACGTCCTCCCAGAGCCACACCCAAAAAGGTGGCGTCCGGCGTAGTCACTGCCTCCCAGTGTGATGAGGAGCGCACACTAACCGGCACACCCTCTGGGTCAGCCACAAATGTGGAAGGAGCGTCTGGCTCCTTGGGTGTATCCTGGTCCGAGGAAGCCTCTGAATCTGCTGAGGTTCCCGCCCCCGCCACTGCTGCAGCGTCGGCCTCGTATGATGAGGCTGACAGTTCAGACTCTACATCTCGCGCACCAGCTCAGGTCCCCACTCCAGCTACTAACTAGCCCAACCGGTGGTGTGTCGACGGGCAGTTTCAAGTCTACTCCGATGCCAAGTTTCTGACTGATAAAGGAGTGATGACTCGAACACTCACCTTGGAGCAGCGGGTACTTACAGGGAGTCTCCCAATGATGCCGAAGATCCACAACCTCTTCACCAGGCATCGCTTAGAGTGGAGAGCACGCCCTTTGGGACGATACAGCGAGGAAATGGTCCGAGAGTTCTACGCATCCTACGTAGCGATTCTCCGATCATAGATCAATAGGCGGGCTGCTCCCGCTAAACAGGCCCCACTAGAGCAGGTTCGAGTTCGGGGTGTGCAGGTTGACATTTCCCTGCCAGCCATCCATCTATTTTTATACAGCGAGAGTGCAGATGCTACTCGGACCCCCATCACTGCTGAGTTTGACTACCGCTGGCAGATAGTAAAGGATGGACAGTTCTTGCGCGAGCCAGCACTGAGAGAGACCACCAAGAGGTGGATGGCCCTGCAACTTTCAGTAGATGGAGAGGGTGCCGATTGGGTCACTGAGCCGAAGGGGGCCATCAAGAAGGCCAACCTCACGTTCACAACAAAGTTCTTGTAGCTGCTCGTCCATCACTGGCTTTCCCCCACAGCTGGTGATAACATCGTTACCTGGGATCTAGCAGTGTTGATGGCGGCGATGTTAGCCGGATTCGAGGTGGACTTCGCATGGATTCTCCAGGCAGTCATGTACGAGAGACATTCAAGGTCACTACCACCTACCCCTTCCCGTGTATGATCTTTTCCCCTTGCAGGTCCGCAGGTGTGCCCATATGGAACGTAGATCAGCTTAAGACTCCACAGGGCACTGTAGACGTCGACCTCTTCATAGACGAGGCCAATGAGTTGGCTCCACGAAGAGGGCCCCGTCCAGAGATGCCCCCACTTGCTGATGATCTTGCTGATACGGTAGCCCAGGCCCGCACAGCTACACAGGCGTCCACTGACACTACCCCGGTCGAGTCTATCCCGGGTAGTAGCACAACCCCGAGCACCTCTCGCACAACCCCTCTACCGACACTGGTCCCGCTTGCAATGGTCCAAAAACTAGAGGCACAAATGGCCACTCTTCTGCATCATATCTAGCCGTGGATGCAGAGGTCGATCACTGAGTTCGAAGAGCGTCTAGAGAGAAAGATGATGCAGTTTACAGAGCGGAAGATCGCTGAAGTTAACCAGCGTCTGGACGCCTTTGAGTTGAGTGTTCTAGCCCGACCAGCCCCTTTGGTGGATGTGTCGACTCTTCAGGCTGCAGTCGATAGTCTTCGTGCTGACATCAACACGATCTTAGAGGCTAGGGTGCCGGAGTCTGAGGCCCCTTCTATCGAGCCTACTGAGGATACCATGTTCGCGGCCCTTTGTGCTACCTCTGACATTCCACTACCTCCCCCTCGAGAGAGTGCCAAGAGGCGTAGGGGTCGAGCATAGGACGAGGCGCGAGCACGGAAAAAGGAGCGCCGTGATATAGAGGCTGCGAGGAGAGCCTCCCTTGCTGAGGAGGAGGCGCACCGACTGAGAGCAGCTGAGTTAGCGGCTGGGACGTCTAGCTCCCGCACTGTGGAGATAGCAGGAGGCACTACTGATGGTGCGGATGTTGCTGAGGACACCACTGAGGGGGTCCAGATTGCAGCAGACGTGGGTTCCGGGGAACCAGACCCACCATCTTGTTGATCGACGATGCTTTGCGCCACAGGTTTGCTTCACCTACCACTCTTGTATTTAGATTTTTATGCATTGGGGACAATTGCATGCCTTTTTGTTGGGGGTGGGGTAAATGTATAGTAAGTGTTAGGGTGAAGTCTGAGTAGCTCAATTCACTATCCTCTTTTGGGGTTTTCTTGCCTGTGTTCTTTTTCCCCAAAAGACTGATTACTTTTTCTGTTGAACCGACATGTTTATATCTTTTGTGCATAGATTAAATCTGAAGCATCATGGCTAAAATGATATCCTGATAAACTGGAAAATAATGCATGACTAGGCATAATAACTTATAATTGTGTGGCCCTAAGCATGAAACAGAGTTACACCATTGCATTACCCTAAGTCTTAAATTCGAACTAGGTGTTGATAATCTGGTATTGTGATGAGATGTCAAGTGAGTGTGAGGAAATTTGAATAGTCCACTATTGGTACTGAGCTAGAACTTGCCTGGTTAGTCCTGCTAAAAGTAAGCTGTAATAGACAATAAGGAAATGATCATAGGACCTTATTCAATAAAGCCCATTTCTAGCCTAAATAAAAGAAACCAAATGAAGTTTATCCTTCCTTGATCCAAATAATGTGATCTTAAAATTAGACCTTTCTTTTTCACCCCAACTGATCTTTTCTGGGAACAAACTGTTGGCCCTAGTCCCTCCTTAGACATGTGCACCTTAGCTTATGCTAAAAGCATAAGTTGAGGGTGGCTAATGCATAAACAACCTTCGTTATGGACCTGACCTAACTTTGGGTATTGTGTACCTTGACTCATGGCAAAGCCATGAGTAGAGGGTGGCTACTATAAGGAATACTCTGGAAAGTGGGGTTGAAAGAACAAAGAGAGAGAAAGAACAAAAGTAAAGTGACTCAAGAATTAGATGAATAGAAAAGTAAAGAAAAATAAAAATCCACAAGAAATACAAGAAAGAAAAGAAGAGAGTCACTTACACAAATGAAGAAAGAACAGAAAATAGCAAGGTGAAAGAATATGAGAAACTGGGCGAGATAAAATGAGAGACAGTGGAAGGTTTATCCGATATGTCAAGGAGGGCAAAAAGTCACTAAAGTATACCAAAATATACCTTACCTGACCCCGAGCCTATGTTACTAGCTAAAAAAGTCCTATCGTGATCCTAAGGGTTGTACAGTGAACTTAAGGCAGTGAAAATAAGGGCAAGCTTATGGCAAAACGTATGAATGAGTGTGACTTTGTTCTGAGAGTGAGTGTTGAAAAGTAATCCTTATACTCAAACTGAAATCATTGTGTGAAAAAAGAGGATTTTTTTAAAGTGAGGACACTAGTTGTAATACCAGAATTGTTAGCGCCTCGGTGAGAAATTGAAGAGGATAGGTGTTAGTGCGGTGTGAGTCTGTGTCATTTTCTGATCCCACAAAATTCAAGCCTAATAGTGATAGCATGCATAGATGTGATGAGATTAATCAGGATTGATAGCCAAATGATTGCAAAGGATAAAACATGGATACTATTGTACAAAGATTGTGTAGTGAGTCATAGTGCGTCGCTTGAGGACAAACAATGAATTTAAGTTGAGGGTGTTGATATACCATGGTTTCACGGTATTATTAATACTTTTTCCTTACGTTTAGTGTGTCCAAAAGCCTTTTTGTGCTAATTTTTATATAAGTTTCTCTTTGTTTTGTAAGAAATCTGTCCAAGGCTGAATGCGGAGATTTTGAGAGAAGAACTGCAGAAGAGACCACCTACGGAGCTTATGACGGTCCGTCGTGCTTGTGACGGTCCGTAGGTGGCAGTGTAGTGCAGCTGCTAAAGGAAGATGGGGAAGTGTGACTAAGTGTGGGATTACGTAGCTTGTGACGGTCCGTCGTGGCTCTAACGGTCCTTCCTTTAGGTTCGTCGTGAAGTTCAGAGAAGTGATCCCAGTACCTAAATTCCAAGAGTTGAAGTGTTTCAGAACGAACACCCCTGACGGACCGTTGTGTCTATGACAGTCCGTCATACTTGGCGTCGAGGGGAATGAAGAGAGCAGCAGAAGAAATTGCATAAGAATGGGACGACGGAGTCCACGACGGTCCATCACGACCACGACGGTCCGTCGCGAGGTCCGTCGACCCAGCCGCGTTTTGGGAGATTTCCAGCAATTAGAGTCCTTGTTTAATTAGGTTTTTGTTTTTTTATAAATAGTTCGAAAAACCTCGTTTTTGAGGTTAGACTCTGTATTGTTAGACATCATATTATTAGACTCTGGATTATTGACCATTGATTACTGTGAGACTTTGTGAGATTATTTATTACTTTGAGATTCTTGCAAGCGATTTTTGGTGATTAATCAAGCAAAATTTCGGATTTTAATCTTTCTCATTGAAGTAAGTATATGAATTTTTATATAACATATTTGAATATTGTGATTATGGCTATGAGTAACTAAACTCCATAACTAGGGTTGTGGGAACCATAGGCAAATAATGAGATAAACCCTAAATAAAATAACAATTCCAGAATAGTGTCTTGCATGTATTAATAATTCTTTCGTTTAGAAGTTTTTTTAACGATGGACAACGTTAGAACTCGCCTTAATGCTACTTGCCGGACCAAGGAGGTAGATAATAGGAAAAGAATTATTAACATAGATTTAGTGTATACTATCTAATAGGCTAGTATTGATTGATACGAGGTAATAACTTAGTCAAATATCGAATACGATGCTTAATATGAGGTAAGGATAAGGGTTAGGATAGCAACACACGTAGCCGGACCAAGGTGCGGAGTGAGATTTTCTAGATGCCAGACCAAGGATTTAGAGATACATAACTTATCACTTTGCATACAAGATACGAGGAAAGAATTGTTATAGTAAGAATTATCAAGTTATGAACCCGTGGGGAACACGTAAACCCTAGTTACCTTGATTAATTGATTAAAACCCAACATTCAAAGCTGTTATGTGTCTCTCTCAAGTTCGTTATTTATTTTTACTCATTTATAAATAGAAACCCCTCTTTATTGTTTTTACTTTCCAAGGAAGTCATTGACCAAACAATAGTAATAATAGGTTGAAGTTAAGTCTAGACTATTTTCCTCGTGGAAACGATTCCAACCTCACTAGTTGGGTTATTTACTTGACACGATCGCTTTACTTCTTATTCGAGAAGTTTGAGCGTATCAGTCCTCATGCTAGAAGTCAGATTCCATGATGTATGAGTTGAATATAATGGAACTTTATACTGAGCATCGATAGGCTAGCTATGAGCGGTGATACATTCCTTCGCGAAGGGCAGTGGTTCACGTAAATCTCATTAGATGAGACTGTATGGCATGCCAGGTATGGGTATCCTTATATTTACTAGTCTTTGAAACTATACTGCAAATATAGGGATATATAAGGGTTCGACTTCCTATATACGCTAGCATATATGGGTCACTTTGGCCGGTGATTCCACCTTTTTTAGATGTGGGGCAGGCGCTGGATTTCATAATGCTCACATGATCTATGTAGGTTGAGGTCAAAGTTACCAAACAAAGAATGAGGCCAACCTCAAATGATGCACATAATGAAACAAACGATTCCAATGTTGTTAGATAGGATAATCAAGAGGTGAGATAGACTTAAAGTAATGATACTAGATTATTCTTGGTCATTCCATAATTAACCCGATGAGATTCTTAAACTTCATCCTAGGTATGACTGGTGATTGCACTAGTAAATGAATGAATGAACATGAACTACTTATGAACAAACCAATCAGACTCTATGTTTGGTGAAGAATGCTCCCTAGTTGATGACCCTTATGTTGAGCCCTCATTATGGGAAGTCCAAATGTAAACTCACTAATTCTAAGGTCTCATGTAATATGAAAGAATGATATGAACTACGTGATATGATATGTGCAATATGTTATGTGCCGCTTGCAAAATGATAAGTATGATGATGCATGTTACTCTCATGTCATGACTTTTCTAATCCAAATCTGGCAAGTCCACTGACTTTCCTAATCCAAATTTGGTAAGTCCACTGACTTGACTTTACTTAAATCATGTTGTTAGGAAAGATCTATTCTTACTCATGCACATCCTTGGTGTGTTCTTTCATATACCCATACTTAGTACAAGTGTGTACTAATCTCATACAATATCTACTTTTAGGTGCAGGGACAGGTGGACGTTAGAGATCCAGTACCACGTTGCAACTATCCGGACGTGGAGCTTTCATCTGGATTTGTTAGGCCCTCATGCTTTTGAGGATGTCTAATATTAATATTTATCTTTGATGTAGGCTTTAGCTAGTGGGGCAAGTCCCACTAGTGTTTCATTTCCCGTTTCATTTCAGACTTTGTATTGGTGCCGTTTTGGCAAGCACACGTTTAATGCGATTATGAACTTCTTCTTTCATTTCATTATTTCAATATTATATAGTTGATTTGTGAACTCCTTTGATGTTAAGTATAATATGTTTCACATTAAATAAGAAAACAGAAAGTTCAAATCTAAAATTAACCTAGATGAAGTAACTATGACGTATGTAGGCTTGTCTACGACCTCAAAGAGGTCACGATGCCGGTCTCGTGTGGGGTCTAAATTCCGGTCGTTACAATTGACTTTGTGATCTCTTGATAGTGCCTAAAGAATACCAATTATCATTAGAGGACGAATATTGTCCAAGTGGTGGAGATTGCAATGCCCCTGAAAAAATGAGCTAGGTTGAACTAGATCCTAATAAATGTATCATGATATTTTAATGTCCTAAAATTGTCAATAGTATTATTTATAGGCAGTACAAAAAGTTTGGAAGTGTTTGGAGGTTAAACGTCCAAGCCGTTCAAAAACTAGTCGAAGTGGAACTTGTATGTCGTAGTTTTTTGTAGTGATGTCTATGATTTTGAGGGTGAAACTGAGAATCGGTTATACCTATGCGTAGCCTGACATGTAAAGAGTCAAAATTTTTGAGAAAGACGCCCTAGGGACGAGCCTAAGGGACCCCGAGGAGGACCCAAAAATGGGCCATCGAAGCTACCATGCAACCAAGATCTGGAGGTTGCTCCTGCTTTCAATGGGAAAAAATCATTCCCTGCGACGCCTGGATGTCAAGAACCATTCTGTCTTGATATTTTCAGGAAATAAGATTTGAAAATGCCTCCGTGATGCGCAACAAACTCCCAGATTTGGTCGCGTCATTTTTAAATCAAATTTGAGTTGGTTAAACTGTCCAATACATTCAGGGGTATTTTGGATAATTTGGGGATGACTTATTGAATGTTATTGGACCTTTTTAAACCATGAAAATCACCTATCAAAGTAAAACTCTCAACTAGAAACAAAACCTCTCAATTCACTCTCTCAAGAATTCCATTATTGAAGCTTGGGAGCTCGAAAGAAGAAGATTGTTTTCTTAAGTTTTGCTACATCAATCTTGTGAGATTTTCATAACAATTAAGGTACGGTTCTTAATTCTTGAAATATCTTTCTTGAAGGATTAAATTCCAATGATTTTTGAAAGACGAATAAAACATAAAATCTTCTAGTTCATCTTCTATTAATGACTTCTTGCATAAAACGGTTTGAAACAATCTTTTATGATATAATTAATGTTAATTGAATGATTTTAGATCAAATTTCTTAACAACCCATGCAAATCATGCAGTCCTTATTTGAATATGTTATTGGGTCATTGGTCATATCTCGATACTATTAGATTCATGTGAGTTTACTTTGGGCTATTGAATTATAAAAGAATTATGTTAGAATAATCTGTAGGTTGTCTTAGATTAATAAATTCATAGTGTTTTACTTTTGATTCATTGTATATTGAGATTATTGGATGGAATTGATGATCAAGGCTCTAGGGAAGAGACTTTGAGTAATGTGTTGATTGAATTGGCCACTTATTGAAGTTTTGAGATTGAATTGGTGGTAAGTTGAGATAATTCTCAATATATTGTATCGTATTCTGTTGAATTGTATTGATTGATATGGTCCACTTATGGTGGCAGTGCTTATATGTTATACTTGAGATGATGTGGTCTCGTCGACATTACTTTATGAACTATGATAAACATGAGCTTGTCTATATTTCTCAATATATTGTAATAGATTGTGTAATTGATTCATATGAATTATGATCATATTTATCTACATGTGAGCAAGGTAAGAGTATGTGCTCTTCAATTGATATTAATTGATCATGTTACCCTATGACTATGTCCTTATGTGTATAGTTTTAGGGTTGATGCATGATTCTTCCAACTTGGTTATATGAGTCTTTTGATGGTTATATTGATTGTTCTACGGTAGTGTATAGGGTGACCTATATTCGACTTTGTTGTCCCTGTGTGCTTCTTGCATGACATTTTATATGTGATAATGGTAAATATACATGTTATATTTGTAGATTGTGTCCCTAATTTGATACATCAAGAATACCAATATGAACCTTTGAATTTGTACAAAAGAACACCTTTACTCATGAATGTATAAGTATGAATGGAATATTACTTTGAATATATCAAAGAGGGTCATTTATGTGGAACCTTTTAGAAAGAAGGTTATGATATCCTTGAAGTTTAAAGCCGTATAGGTATCCTTATTGTTTGAATGGTGGACTTAGGATTGATTAGATGGAATGGTATGAAATAATCGTTAGGAAAGTTATTGAGCTGTCCTCTTTGCCATTATAGGCAGCCCTACTGGAGCCTATTTGGTAGGGTGTGATGTGATTTGGTTATGAACAAGATATGAAACCTCTTCATATGCTCATTTATTGAACTACTCTAAGAGAACAAAGGCTTTCACCGAGTGAGTATTCTTGGGTAGTAGCTCAAATTAAGTTGGAGACTAGAGTATAAAGAAACCCTCGATATTCCTTATCCTTGTGCTTACATTGGAGTTGTCCTAGTTATACCATTGGCAAGTACAACACCCTTTATCGGAGTTGGATTGACTCCAGATTCCATGCCTATCTATTATAGTCTGTGTTTGTTATTGCCTATTTTCATCATGTGGAAAACATGCTACTGTTGGATAAGTACTGTGATGTTTAGGAAGTGTAATGGGATGCTATCGAGACATTGCACTGTTAGGCTTTGAAGATGTTAGTGTGTAAGTGCCCTAGGTCTTCTTAAATACCATTATATGAATGTCCTTAAGTATTCAATGTCTTTTAAATGAACTAATGAAACTAGCGACTATAGTAAAGGAATGTTAATGAAAAAATACTTATCTGGAGTAGCTTTGAGGATTGCTAAGGTACTCTTGTCTATGGGCGGTCTCTTCATTTCTTACTTAGATGAGTCTTCGAGTAATTCTAGGTACGGAGTTTTACTAATTAAATGAGTATAATCGTATCCTAGGTAATTTAAAGGATCTCTTTGGTGTGTGTGAATGGATTGTATGGGCGGTCGCTCAATAACTCACTCAAGTGAGCCTTTGAGTAACGTTTGGTAGGAGAGTCTCACGTTTATGTGTTTTGAAGTGTTTTTGATGTTATGTCAATTATATTATACTTATGTTATAAAGTTTTACTCAAAAAGATCATGTTTTATACAAATGACCATTTCTCATGATTTTATGCATTATGCTATACTTAGTATATGCAATGTACTAATTATATACATTTTATCTATCTCTAAAGGTGTGGGTGGCATTTGAGAGGAGTCTTGAATTGAAGCTTGTATTAGCATGCATTCAAGCAAGAGTTGGTATGTTCTCACTAGATTTGAGGACTTCATGAAGTTTCGATTTCCTTATTGAATGTATTGTAATAGACTTAGTGTTTCTATGTTTCGATTGTATGGGTCGTATCCCAAGTATTCATGTGTCTAATTTGGTGTCTTGAGACTTAGCCTTATTCCATATGTTTCTATGAATGATATTTTGAAGAATTACTATTTTGTGTGAAAGGTTCAATTCCCCACTACTTCACATACATGTTATGCAATGAACGATGGCAAAGGGTTTGTACAAGAGTACCCTGTGTATCGACCTAAGAGTGATCTAGCTTATAGGGTATACTTTCGGGTCATTACACACATAGGATCATCCCTAGGGAGCCGTTCCCGTACTTTTTGAACCTTTACATGTCAGGATATGTGCAAGAACCATCAATACTCAATTTCACCCTGACATAATTTTTAAACATCACTATAAAACACTACGACACAATAGTTCAACTTCGACTAGTTTAAGAACATCTTGGATGTTTAACCTCCAAACCCTTCAAAACTTTACACACTGTATATAAACACTATTATTAACTAGTTGATGTCTTTAAGACCTCATTACACAAATGTTATGTTCTAGTTTCACCTAGTTCAATTTTAGGGTCATTACGGTCTCCCCACATGGACAACATTCGTCCTCGAATGACACTTTCTATTTTTTAGGCACTTTTAATATATAATAAACTCAATACTAGAAGAACATAACCATACAATTAAATAAAAGACACATATATAGGAGAACCACAAATTTCTATATAATCCAGAGACTCAAAACACAACAAGAAGATAGAAATAATCTGCTACTTATTATGCAATAAGACTCACATTCTTCATTTCGTATAGGTGGAAATCGTTCTCCACACTTTATTATGGTCATATACGTTAATTATAAACACATTGTAACAATTTTCCATGAAAGCACAATTTTGTCAAAATTCCAAAATCTTTATAGTGGTTTGCCAAGACCTTACAATGAAGCATGCTCAACTTTCCAAAATGCAACTCTTAAAAAATTTATGACTGAAGCATGACTATATGAGAGATAAAACCCTATGAAATAAATTTACAACATAATCATAACTTCATGAGACGAAAAATGCAAGGAATTAATGAAATTCAATTTCAACAAGAATCCTAAATATAATGAAACATGCAAAATGCTACTATGGAATTCTATCTTTCAAGATAGAGTAGAATAGAAGAGATGAGACAACAATCTACAGCTCAACTACTAACTATACTCCCCTACTAAGAAGAAACCCATAACAACTATAGGGAGAAATACAAGAACATACAAACATTATCATCATCCGGATTTGTTCCTTTTGCCCGAAGTGCATAGAAGTTATTCCTTCTTTGAACATCACCCTCTAGAGCACATGGAGGAACTTGCTTGGTCTCTCTTCCTTTACCCGCAAGAGTAGGACAATCTCTAACCTTGTTATCATTCTTACCAAAACAAAAGCATCAACCATTACAGGCTAGACAATCCCAAAAGTGCTTCTTCCAACAAGTAGCACAAGTAGGCTTAACAATTTGAGAACCACCACTCCTCTAGTAGTTAGCCTTAGGATTACTAGAACCATCTTGAATTGGATCCCTCTTCTTAAACTTAGGTTTTACTTGCTCATCGGTTCTTCCCCTCTTAGAATCTCTGCTACTCCTCCCATGTGTAGACTCTCCAATGGATTGAGCATATGCCATAAGCCTAGATAGATTCATGTCATAATGGAGCATGGTCGTACGACACTCTTTCTTCATAATATCTGAAACATTGGTCAAGAACCTACTCAACTCATCCTAGAGTTAGACATAAAGTATGGGGCATACTTAGACAATAATATAAACTTTAAGGAATACTCCTCAACACTCATGTTAATTTCCTTAGGTTTATAAACTCCTCAATCTTAACCGCACTCTTCTCACAGGGAAAGTACATTTCTAAGAATGCTTCCTTAAACTAATATTCCCAGTCTAAGGGACCCCATTCAACTGGTGTACTATCCTTCTATTGAGTGAACCAAACTTGATCAATGCCTTTCAATTGGTATGGAGCTAACTACGCCTTCTCCCTAGATGTCACTCCCATAACATGCACTATATTATACACTTCATCAAAGAAGGTTTGGAGATCCTCTTCCACCTTTGAATCAAGAAAAATAGAAGGATTAATCCTAACGGAGCCCTTTAATTTGAGGTCATTGTACTCTCCATAACATTCATCTTAGGCCCAATGTCTTTGTTCACTTGAGTAGTCATAGCTCGGGCAAGAGGTAGGAGAGCCTCTCTAATATCCCCATTAGCTATAACCATGGGAATTACCATAATACCCGCAATAGGTAATTGATCACTTTGGAGAGGAACTTGAGCACCTTGTAGAACTTTTACATCTTGAAGTACTTGCTCAACTTGTGGAGGAAGTTTCTTATTCACCCTCTCCTCTTCCACTCTTCTAGAGGCCATACTTGTAGTAATTATCTCCTATAAACAAAAGTAAAAACATTTAGAAGGACACTCATAACATTTTAATCACCGTCGTGACACAATAGTAGAAAAGAAGGAACTCTATCTTCATAAAGACTCTCGCTCATAAGTATGTCGTGACTAACTTAGATGAAGAAGAATATACTAGACATGGATTTTTGAGAGTTAACAATTCCTAAATACTTGTTCATAACCTATGCTATGATACCATGTTTATAACAACTCACAAGTACACGCAAGAAGTTAGATCACTCTTAGGTCGATACATAACATACTTGACCTCTGGAAGGTCTTGTACAAGTCCTTTTGACCTCGTTCAGTGTATAAATTTATGAAAAAAATGCAAAATTAAAACTTTTCACACAAATGATATCTCAAAATATCTTTCAAATAAAAACATAGAAATAAAAAGTCTCATCATACGCCAATCTGGGACTCAAGAAAACATGGGACACAACCCATACAATCGAAAAATAAAACATAGCTTTTTACAGTACTTTTAATATAAGAAACGAAAGATAGTAATGATATCTTCGATTCAAGTGAGGACATACCCCAACTTTGCTTCAAAGGGGTCCTAATTTTTAGATTCGTTTCAAAATTACTCTAGCCTTCCACATAAAACTTTAAATATAGATAAATGTATGGAAATGTACATTTTGTATATTTAGTATGGCATAATGCAATAAAATCATGAGAAACAAACATTTGTATCAAATATGCTATTTTTGAGTAAAATATCATATCATAAGCTTAAGAATGACATATAACACCAAGAACACTTCAAAACATATCAACATTGGACCCTCTTACCAAAGGTGATTCTAAGGTTCACGTGAGTGAGTTGGGAAAGGACCTCCCATATAATCCTTCCACACACACCTAAGAGATCCTTAGACTACCTAAGATAAGATTATTTCAATTTCATTAAATCAAACTCCATACCTCAAATTACTCTAAGACTCACTTATGTAAGACAAGAAGAGAATGCCAATAAATCCTCTCCAAGCCAACCTTAAGCAACTCTCAAAGATACTTTAGATAGGTTCCTTTTCATGAGCGTACCTTTACTTAAGTCATTATTTTCATTAGACCATATAAGATACAATTCAACATTCAAGGACATTCCTATAATGGTCTTGTAGTACACCCAGGGACTCACACACTAACATCTTGAAATCCTAATCTTATAATGTCTATATAGCATCCCATTCCACTACCTAAACTTAATAGCACCTCTTTAACACTAGTATGTATCCCACATGATGAGAATAGGAAATAACCGACATAGACCATACTAGCTAGGCATGAAATCCATATTCATGAAATTACTCCTATGGTGAGTGTTCTATTTTACAATTGTAGAACTAGGACACATCCCATTTAGGCACATGGTTAAGGAATATCGAAGGCTTCAATGCACTCTAGTATCATTGTCAAGTATAGTCACATCGCACTCTAATATTATTCTTAAGTAGAGCTACAACCCATAGCGTATTCACTCGTTGCTTACCTTTGTTATCATACAGTAAATTCATTCATCTAAAGGTATATGATAAGGTACCATGTCGTTGTCCTACAAACTAATAATATCCCTACCAACAATGGGTCCACTAGAGCTTCTACTCAAGGTCTCTAAGGATAGCTCATTCTTCATATTTTTTTATTCAAAGGGTTCCACATATTTGTCATTTTTCGAAGGTCACCATCATAGGTCTACCGATCATAGACTTCCATTCAACACTCATCCGTACACATACAAGACAAAGGTGCATAAACCTACTAAGTATTCTTTATGTATCATGTAAGAAACATATGTCTACCAAGCAAAGCACACCTCATTATCATCTTATCACATATAGCATTACATTCATGAAGTACGTAGAGACAACTAAGTACACTTGCAAGTCATCCTACTCACTTCTATGGAAGCATGAACATAACTTGTCATAATGTACATATAGTCAACTAGGAAGATTCACACTCCCATATAAAGTATACATACATAAGGCATCACTATATCCTATCATGATCACATCTATTCAATTAGAAGAACGCATACTTGACTTCATAGTTACACCTAACTCATATAGACCTTCACAATGATCACATATAAGGGGTATAACATGACAATGTCATAATAAATAAAGTAATGTTGACGAGGATCGATTATTAACAAGTATATCATATAAGCACCACCAGCATAAGTGGACCATACCAATCATCACAATTGAAACACCTAAACTACACAATATAGTAAGGGTTAGGTCAACATACCACCAATCAAATCTTAACAACTCTAATCCATAGCCAATTCAACCAATCCAATACTACTAGGCCCTAACAAAATGCCATAATAACCAATTCAATCCAATATTTACAATATAAAATGAATCCAATGTAACCTACACAACAAATCAATAGTATATAGGCATAATCACATTACACAAAATATAGTCAAAAATAGGAGTTCATTATATCCATGGGTTCATAAGGAGTTCGATCAAAAATCATTTAATTAACATATCATAAAAACATCGTCTCAAATTGTTTCATGCAAGAACCCATGGCTAGAAGTTGAAATAGAAGGATTTATGTTTTTATAATCATTGGAATTTTCTTTTTGAAGAAAGAGGATTCAAGGATGAATATCGTAGCATAAATATAGATGATTAGCCCAAGAAATTGATGGCGAAGATCTTGTAAAATCTGTCTTCTTCTTTAAAGTTCCCAAGCTTCAACAATGGAGGTTATTGAGAGAAGAATGGAGAGGTTTTTTTTTGAGTTGAGGGTTTTGCTTTAATTGGTGAATTTAGGTGTTCGAAAATACTCAATGAGTCATCCTGAAATTATGAAGAAGATCCCTTCACTTACCTCACTATTTAACCAATTAAAATTTGACATAATGATGCAACCAAAATTGGGAGTTTACTGTGCGTCGAGGTGGAATTTTTGATTCTTTGTTCTGAAAAATTTCAACATTGAATGATTAGTGACATACCCACATCAAAGGAGAAACGTTTCCTCTTTTCAGTGCTAGCTGCACGATGCGCAGCCACTGCCAAGCCTTGGCTGGCGCAACAGCTTTCATAGCCCATGTTTGGGTCCTCCTTAGGGACCTTTAAAATGGTCCCCGAGGCGTCGTTCTCGGACATTTCAACCCTTTTTAGTTCAGGCTATTCATAGGAAGCATCGATACTCAATTTCACCCTCAATCCATCCACCAAAACGCCATTACAAAACACTACGACACACTAGTTCAACTTTTACTAGTTTAGAACTTCTTGTACGTTCATGCACGTTTGACCTCCAAACATTTCCAAACTGTACAATCTGTCTATAAAAACTATTTTCAACCATTTAATACTTTTAAAACCTCATTACAAACATATTAGGATCTAGTTTCACCTAGTTCATTTTTAGGGGTGTTACAAAAAAAATCTCTTGGAAAATTCTGTTAGGTGTGTTCTTGACATTTGGATATTTAAAAATCTATTTTGATACTCGTTATATATTATTTACTTCATTTATTTGTAATGTTTAATTATTTTTTCCATGACTTATGTAAGGTAACTTGCTCAATATGAAGGATAAAAACCTATAGTTTTTTCACCACTAAGCCATATGCTTAGTGATAGTTCTTTCTATCGTAAGGAATTTTCGAGAGGATGTGTAAAGCTGGACATTTTTGGAGGCTTAAGGAAGATCACATTTTCATATAGGAAACTATATTTTGTAAAAACCTTGGGAGTTATATATGATCTATGTGTTGAATATTTAAATATAATTTTGAGGGATGATTTGATCATGTCACAACGGATTGCAATATAAGTATGTTTATATTTTTTTTTTGTGTATGTAACCCAAAGAATTGTAATATGATAATTAACTTTTTATTTTGAAAGTTTATGTGAAGCATAAACGGGATGATTCCCGTACTCGAGTGTTTATAATATTCTTATTATTTCTATCGCGATAGGGGAGAGCCCCATACACATAGCCGTCGTCGTCGTCTTAGAAGAGGACTTAGACTATCCCTTAGCGTTCGTCATTACATATCATAGTTCAAAAATGCAGAAAATTTAAAACATTTACATAGTGAGGTATACATAGACCACTCACATATTGATGAAAAAGGTATATATCTAGAGTAGCTTTGAGGATTGCTTAGGTAGGGTTAAAGAGGGTGTATGGGGGTCTCTTCATGTCTTACATAGGTGAGTCTTACAGTAATTCTAGGTACGGATTTTAGCTAATGAAATGGGAATAATCTTGTCTTAGGTAGTCTAAAGGATCACCTTTGTCACGACCGTAGTCTAGACCTTAGACGAGACCGGCGTCGTTGACCTCTAAGAGGTCGCAGACAAGCCTACATACGTCATTCTTACCTCATCTAGATTAAATTTAGCAGAAAATTTGAAACTTTTTGTTTCCTAACATGCTTACCAGACATTCTATTACATATATAATTGTTCATCATCAACCATCTAACATTAAGATGATCAAATGAAAGAAATAGTTCATAGTTGCATTAAATGTATACTTGACAAAATGACACCAATAAAATGTTTGAACAAAAGCGGAAGGAAACTCTAGTGGAACATACTCCACTAGATCAATCCTATAACTAAGCTAGAATATAATGGGCAAGCATACTTGAAAGCATGAGGGCCTACCAAGTCCGGATGAAATCTCCACGTCAGGATAGTTTCAGCGTCAACCTGTAGCTCTAGCTTCCACATGTGCCTGCACCTAACATTGTAGAGTCATATAGGGTTAGTGCACACTTGTACTAAGTATGGGTATATGGAAGAACATACCAAGGACCTGCATGAGTAAGAATAGCTCTTTCCTAACAATATGATTGTAGAAAGTCAAGTCAGTGGACTTGCCAAATTAAGATTAGGAAAGTGAGTGAGCTTTCCAAATTTGGATTAGGAAAGTTTATGAGCTTTCCAAATTTGGATTACGAAAGTTATGCCATGAGAGTAACATGCATCATCATACTTATCATATTGCACACAACACATAACATCTTACACATAGCACTTATCATATAGCATACAACACATAACATCTTTTATAACACTCATTCATCTGAAATGATACCTTGCAATCATGGCCTTGAGATTAAGACTTTCCAATATTAGGAATCAACATATGTGACCTAAACTAGGGAGTATTCATTAGAAAAAAATAGATTTTGCTTCATTTTATCATACGTACTTCATTTCATTTCGTTCATAGGCTAGTGTGAACACAAGTTATACCTAGGATATAGTTTAATACTTTAATCGGGTTTGCCGTGCAATGATCAAGAATAACCTAGTGTCATTACTTTAGTCTACCTCACCTCTTGATTATGCTATCCCAACACCTTTGTTATCATTCATTTCAATATGTGCATCATTTGAGGCTTTTTTCATTTATCCATTGGGAACTTTAACTTTAACAAACTTAGATCATGTGAGCATCATGAAATCTAGTGTCTCACCCACACCAAAAGGAGGTGGAATCACTGGTCAAAGTGACCCAAAACATCCGAGCGTACATATGAATTTAACCCCGCTAGATCCCTATATGGGCAATATAGGTTCGAAGACTAGGAGATAGAATGAGACCCATGCCCGACATGCCAGAAAGTGTCATCTCATGAGAGTTATGTGAACTAATAGTCTCATCTCATGAGAGTTATGTGAACCTCCTCCTCTTCCTGAAAGAAGGCATCACCGCTCATAGATAGTCTATCAGTGATAAGTGTAAAGTTCCATTATATTCAATTGATATGTCATGGCAGCTGGATTCTAGTATGAGAACTTCATATCTCAATAGATGATTTCTCATATCATCATTAGTATTTAATGTGTTAATCTCAATACTTTTATTAGAGTGTTTGTAGAGACTGGTCTCTAGATTAACTTTACACTATCATAGGTGATGACGTTTTAGTAACATTTACTTAGGCTCATTTGAGATTTCTCTCGTCGTTTACTTTAGCCTCATATCATGTTGTCACAACATTCATTAACATTAGCACATTTTTCTTGATAATTACTCACCCCTTTTTACGTGAATGATCATTTCATCATATGCCAATGCACTTGGACATTTAGTGTGTTTCACACTCTTACTTAACCCTTCTAGGGTTTCATCACTTCATTGTTCATTTTGTCATATGCCAATGCACTTGGCCATTTAGTGTATCTTACACTCGTACTTAACCCTTCTAGGGTTTCATCATTTCATTACATAAATTATAGGTTCACTTACTTTTAATTGTATGCTAGACTTATGGGGCTATACGTACACGCCATAAGGCTTCATTCATAATTTGTTAATTGACTCATATCTTCCTAAGATTATGTATTACAAGACTTATGTATCTTGTATGTATGCCAAGATCTCGATTTCGATCTATGTTGGTGGTGTTATTCTTGAACATTTAATTCACGTATGATTTATGTATCAATACAGAAATTTGGACAAGGGAACACATTTTCGAACCCTATGGACAATACTTACATTTTTCCTTGTTTTTTTTTAGTCTTCATGACATTGGGACCCTAGATCGAGCCCTAACATCAACATTCTATCTTTATTTTTCTCATTGTGTTTTCCTCTTATTTGACAGAAGGGTTGTGGGATTGAACCCCTACAACCACTTTTTTTTTTCATTTAAAAGTTATAATGTCCAATTCTCCTAGACCAAGAGGTTGTGGGATCAAACCCCCACGGCCTCTTTTTAATTTATTCATTATTTCGCTGCAAACTGGGAGGTTGTAGGTTCGAACCTCCATAGCTTCCTCATTTATTTTTAATTTCGCTAGGGCTGTGAGGTTGTGGGTTCAAGCCCTAACAAACTCTTTATTTTATTTTTAATTGAAATTGGCTTAGCTAGGCATTTGGTAGTAAGGTTGTGGGATCGAGCCCCCACAACCTCACTTTATTTTCAAATTTATTTCACCCTTTTCCTTTCCAGCCTTGAGGTCGGTGGTTCGATTCTCACGCCTCCTATTTTACTTATTTAAAGTTTTTCATTCTCCTTTCTCGCTCGTACACCGCCTTTCTTATCCCCCAGCCCCATTTCTTTTTTCTTACGAGATTAAGGTTCCACACGGGTGAGGTCACATGTTCGAATCCTAGTGGCCTCACACCTTTAAATTACTTTAATTTTCCAAATTTCCCTTTTCTATTTTAGCCTAAACTATACTTATATTTTTTGTTGTGCACTTAATCATTTTCTTAACTTATTTTCATCAATATATCCACTTGAAAACTTAGGAAAATTCATGGATCGTTTAACACTTTTTGAGGTGTATTTCATGGATTCGTTTAGCTAAACTATTGGCGCTCAATCAGCCCCACTTCTATTGTTACGAAGATCACAACTTACATAGGCTTATGTACGTAAAATGACAACCAAAACAATATTAAACTTGAAGCCTTAACTTGACCTTATTCATAGTAACCTTCACAGTGACATTTTTGTACATACACACACTTGGACAAACTTTGGAGTACATGGTTGCATTTCATACGATTTCAAGTACACAACGTAATCATAGTCATCACAAAAACATCACATACACCTAAATCTACCAGCAATAATTCCCAACCTACGATTCATTGGGAGCTAATAACAGGGGCATGCAAAAGGCAAAACAATCCTTGTTTTCGAATGACTAATACGAACCTTAAGGGGTATCTTGGGGAATGGAGCAAGAGATAAGAAAACCCATACCTTATTTTGACTTTCAAACCTTGAAGTTGCTGCCCAAAAACATCACCCAAGAACACACCTAAGCCTCCCATATATTAACTCCACTTGAATGACAACCTCTCTTAGACTAGTGTGTGATTAACGTTTGTTTTCTTGTGATTTCGTGGGAGTTCTCCAAGTGAGAAAAACTTTGTTTATTTTTTCTGCTATTGTATATTATTTTGGAAGAGAAATGTCGTGTGAAATAAAGGGAGAGATTGAGCGTGAGAGTTTAGAGATAGTCGTGAGAGAGTGGGAGTTATATTAGGCTTAGGAGTCTAGTTTAGGACTTAGTCAAATAAGGTTTTCTTAATTATTAAAAATCTGTTTTTATATTATTTCAGATCAGATAATGAATAATAATCATTAATTAAGTATATTAATTCAATAGCTTAAATAAAAAGCGCATTAATTCAATGCCTCCACCTAGGTTCGAACCCGGGTGAAGCAAGAATTCACTTCAAGAGCTCAGTTTTGGCTATCTCTCCCCAAATTTCCCCTCGACCTTATTAAATAAATAATTAATTACATATTTAGGGTAATTATAATATGTACATTAGCCTGGAAAAAGACCGTTTTTCCCCTAGACCCTCCAAACCTTAGATTTCCTCTTTTTAAGTTCGGTAAAGACTCCTTCAAGTAAATCTTCATATTCGAGAGCCCTACAAGTTTGGACCCAACCTTTTCTAGCTCAACTAACTCCCCAAGTTAGTTTTATTGGATGTATCAAGGGTTCCGAGGTCTGGTTCTACACATATCAATCCGTGTGAACACCGTCTAATCGTTGGCATTCTAGACACATTAAGCATTACTTAGCATATCTATTTTTAGGGTCGTTACATTATCCCCCCCTTAGGTACCTTCGTCCCTGAATGAAACTAATTTTTAATAACAATAAGTAATTCATCTATAGAATGTATCTATACACTGATAATTCAATACTCCCCGTTGGTGAATATATGATTCACATATTAACATGATGTTGCACATCCTTGAAACCTACAAGTATCTTAACATTGATAAACTAAGGAACTCTTTCCTAAACTAGTCTCATCAAAGCATACAACATAAATAAACATGTAAGTCATACAAACTAGGCACCAACATGATGACTCAAACATATTAACCTCATACTAGTGCATAAACACCATACACAGTCAAATACCTGAAGGACTAATTATGGCTGCTCACCCGAGACTTCACCAGAGGTCACTTCCCCTTCACCCCTAGACTTGAGTGCGAAAAATCGTTGCCTCCTTGGAGCCTGTTCACTATGACCATTGGTTGAACACTCTCCTTCCCTTATTCATGAATTCTCCAATTCGGACAATCCTTCATCATGTGACCCAGTATGCCTCAACTGTAACAAGAGTTAGAGTCCATCATACATTCTCCACCAAAAAGTATGCCACACTTCCTACAAGGTGGCCTCTCCTGGGCTGTAAAGTCTTCTGAACCTAAGGAGTAATCCCTGAATGACATCGAGCCTTGCTTAAGGTTGATGAATTTCTCAACCTTATCCTCCTTTATTTATATGGGAAAGACCTCCCTAGAAAATCTATCTTGAAAAGATCCGAAGTAATAGGACCTCCTTCTAAGAACCTGCTATCTTTCCACACTTTTACGAGGATTGAGCTACATCCCTTAGCTGGTAGGATGCCAACTTAGGCTTCCCCACATCAATCAATCCCAATATCCTGAGCTTGTAAACTTCTAGCTTGGGCCATTTGTACCAACTTTGTCCTTACTTCTCCGTCTGTCAACCCAGCTAGGTTAACAGACATCTCTATTCCAGCAGCTGGAGCCTGGGAAGGAACCTGAATTACTCTAGCAGCTGCTCCTCGAATCTCTCCGCCTTCTTTTCTCCTTGTATTCATCTTTTAGAAACATAAAGAGTTGATGTTAGATACACTCATAACACCAAGAAATCATACATTAGAGAAGGCACGATAAGATTAGAAGAAGGGATATTTTTCCTACGCATCATATAGTCTCTAATTTAGGATAATGGTGCACTTCACTACCATGACTTAGAAACTACTCAATGTTGTTGATATGAACTTATTATCCTTGTAATTTAACCTAGAGCTGTGATACCAACTTTGTCACTCCTAGAGTCTAGACCCCAGACGAGATCGGCGTCATTGACCTCTCAAAGGTTGCAGACAAGCCTACATATGTTTTCTTACTTTATCTTGATTAATTTTAGGGGAAAATTTGAAACTTTTTGTTTCCTAAAATACTCACTAAACATTATATCACATATATCACTGTTCACCATTACCAGTCTAACATTAAGATCATCAAATGAAAGAAATAGTTAATAGCTGCATTAAATGTATACTTGCCAAAATGGCACAAAAACAATGTTTGAACAAAAGCGGAAAGAAATGCTAGTAGAACATACTCCACTAGCTCAATCCTATAACTGAGCTAGAATATAATGGACAAGATAGTTTCAGCGTCAACCTGTACCTCTAGCATCCACCTGTGCCTACACCTAAAATTGTAGAGTTGTATAGGGTTAGTACACACTTTTACTAAGTATGGGTATATGCAAGCACACACCAAGGACATGCATGAGTAAGAATAACACTTTCCTAACAACATGATTGTAGAAGGTCAAGTCAGTGGACATGCCAAATTGAGATTAGGAAAATGAGTGAGTTTTCCGAATTTGGAGTAGGAAGATTATGATCATTCCAAATTTGGATTAGGAAAGTTATTCCATGAGAGTAACATGCATAATCATACTTATGATGTTTCCCACAACACATAAAATCTTACACATAGCACATATCATATAGCATATAGCACATAACATCATTTATAACACTCATTCATATGCCATGACACCTCGGAATCATGTACTTGACACTAAGACTTTCAAAAATGAGGGCTCAACATATGGGACCTCAACTAGGGAGTCTTTATTAGCAAACACGGACTCTACTTCATTCATTCATACGTACTTCATTTCATTTAGTTCATAAACAAGTGTGAACACCAACTATACCTAGGATATAGTTTAAGACTTTCATCGGGTTCGTTGTGCAATGATCAAGAATAACCTAGTGTCATTACTTGAGTCTAGCTCACCTGTTGATTATCCAATCCCAACACCTTTGGTATCGTTCATTTCATTATGTGCATCATTAGAGGCTGGTTTCATTTATCCGTTGGGAACTTTAAATTTAACCGACAGAAATCATGTGATCATCATAAAATCCAGTGTCTCCACAACACAAAAAATAGGTGGTATCACCAGCAAAAGTGACCCAAAACATGCTAGCGGACATGTGAATTTAACCCCGCCAGATCTCTATATTGGAAGTATAGGTTCGAAGACTATGAGATATGAGGAGACCCATACCTGACAATTCAGACAGTCTCATCTCATGATGGTTATGTGAACCTTCGCTCTTCCTGAAAGAAGGCATCAGCGCTCATAGCTAGTCTATCGGTGCTCATTGTAAATTTCCATTACATATAACTCATATGTCATGGAAGCTGGCTTCTAGTATGAGGACATCATAGTTGAATAGATGATTTCTCATCTCATCATTAGTATTAAGTGTGTTAAGCTCAATACTTTCATTAGAGTGTTCACTGAGACTGGTCTCTTCATTAACTTTACACTCTCATAGGTATGTACGTTTTACTTTGCTTAGGCTCATTTGATATTTCTATCATGTTTTACATTAGCCTCATATCATGTTGTCACCAGATTCATTAACATTAGCACATTTGCTCTTCATAATTTCTCACCCTTTTTTACGTGAATGTTCATATAATCATATGCCAATGCACTTGGCCATTTAGTGTGTTTCACACTCTTACTTAACCCTTCTAGGGTTTCATCACTTTATTGTTCATTTCATAATTTCATTGTTCATTTCGTCATATGCCAATGCACTTGGTCATTTAGTGTATCTTACACTCGAACTTAACCCTTCTAGGGTTTCATCATTTCATTACATACATTATAGGTTTCACTTATTTTTAATAGTATGGTAGACTTATGGATCTATACATACAAGCTATAAGGCTTCATTCATAGTATGTTAAGTGACTCATATCTTCTTCAAATTATGTAGTAGAAGACTTATGTATCATGTATGTATACGAAGATCTCTATTTTAATCTAAGTAGGTGGCATTATTCTTGAACATTTACATCACGTATGATTTATGTATCAATACGAAAATTAGGAAAAGGGAACCCATGTTCGAACCCCATGGACAATACTTACATTTTTCCTTAACATTCTTTTTAGTGTTCATCACATTGGGACCCTAGATCGAGCCTTAACATCAACATTCTATCTTTATTTTTCCCCTTGGGTTTTCCTCTTATTTGACCGAAGGGTTGTGGGATCGAACCCCACTACCCCTTTTTATAATTCATTTTAAATTTTTATTAACCATTCGCCTAGACCAAGAGGTTGTGGGATAAAAACCCCACAACCTCTTTTTATTTTATTCATTATTTCATTGGAAATTGGGAGGTTCTGGGTTCTAAACCCCACAACCTCCTTATTTTATTTTTAATTTCGCTAGGGCTGTGAGGTTGCGGGTTCGAGCCCCTACAGCCTCCTTATTTTATTTTTAATTAAAATTTGCTTAGCTAGGCGTTTGGCAGTCAGGTTGTGGGATCGAGCCGCGACAGCCTCACATTATTTTCAAATTTATTTCACCCTTTTTCTTTCCAGCCTTGAGGTCGTTGGTTCCATTCCTACGCCTCCCATTTTAATTATTTAAAGTTTTTCATTCTCCTTGCTCGCCCGTACACCCCATTTCGAATCCCCCCCAGTCCTATTTCTTTGTTTCTTGTGAGATTAAGGTTCCACATGGGTGAGGTCACATGTTCAAATCCAGGTTGCCTCAACACTTTAAATTAATTTAATTTTACAGATTTCCCTTTTATATTTTAGCTTAAACTAAACTTATATTTTGGATATACACTTAATCATTTTCTTTACTTATTTTCATCAATATTTCCACTTGAAAACTTGGGAAGGTTCATGGATGATTTAACACTTTTTGGGGTGTATTTCATGAATTCGTTTAGCTAAATTATTGGATCTAAAATCAGCCCCACTTCCATTTTTATGAACATCACGATTTACATAGGTTTGTGTACATAAAATGAAAACCAAAATAATATTAAATTTGAAAGCCTTAACTTGGCCTCATTCACAGTGACATTTTTGCACATACACACACTTGCACAAACTTTCGAGTACATTGTTGCATTTCATACGATTTCAAGTTCACAACGTAATCATAGTCATCACATAAACATAAAATACACTCAAATCTACAAGCAATCATACCCAACCTACGATTCATTAAGAGCAAGTGACAGGGATATGCAAAAGGGGAAACAATCCTAGTTTTTGAATGACTAATACGAACTATAAGCTGTCTTTGGGAAAGGGACCAAGAGAGAATAAAACACATACCTTATTTTGACATGCAAAACTTGAAGTTTCTTCCCAAAAACTTCACCCAAGAACACGTCTAAGCCTCCGCAATATTAACTCCACTCGGATGACAACCTCCCTTAGCCTAGTGTGCAATTAATGTTTGTTTTCTTGTGATTTTGTGTGAGTTATTCAAGTATGAAGAACTTGGTTTATTTTAGTTCTTTTATATATTATTTTGGCAGAGAAATATCGTTTGAAAGAATGGGAGAGATTGAGCGTGAGAGTTGAGAGATAGACGTGAGAGAGTTGGATTGATATTAGGCTTAGAGTCTAGTTTAGGACTTAGTCAAATACGGCTTTCTTAATTATTAAAAATCTGATTTTTATTTTATTTCAAATCATATAATGAATAATAATCATAAATTAAATATATTAATTCAATATCTTAAATAAAAAGCGCATTAATTCATTGCTTCCACCTAGGTTAGAACCTGTTTGAAGCAAGAATTCACTTCAAGAGCTCAATTTCGGCTATCTCTCCCCAAATTGCCCCTCCACCTTATTAAATAAATAATTAATTATATATTTAGGGTAATTATAATATTAACCTTAGCCTGGAAAAAGACCATTTTATCCCTAGACCCTCCAAACCTAAGATTTTCTCTTTTTAAGTTCGGTAAAGACTCCTTCAAGTAAATCTTCGTATTCGAGAGCTCTACATGCTTGGATGTACCAAGGGTTACGAGATTTTTTTATACGTGCATCAATCCGTATTAACCCGTTCTATTCATTGGCATTCTAGACACATTAAGCATTACTTAGCATATCAATTTTGAGGGTTGTTACAACTTTGGTGTGTGTGAAGGGATTGTATGTCGCTTCATGCCTTACTCAAGCGAGCATTCGAATCACCTTTGGTAGGAAAGTGTCATGTTTATGTGTTTTGAAGTGTTCCTGATGTTATGTGTGGTATCTTATACCTATGTTATGAAGTTTTACTTGAAGAGAGAATATTGTATACAAATGTCCATTTATCATGATTTTATGCATAATGTCATACATAGCACATGCGTTCTACTAATTCCATACAATTTGTCTTTATCTACAGTTGTAGGTTGAAGGTGAGAGGTGTCTTGAAGAAAGCTTGGAATCTAGTACTCGTTCAAGCAAAATTGGGGTATTTCCTCACTCTCTTCAAGGAAATTATAATCTTTAGACTTCTTTTATTGAATGTATACTAATAGACTAAATTCTATATTTGATTTTATGGGTTCTATCCCAAGTATTGTTGAGTCTATTATTGGCTATGTTGATGACTTAGTATTTCCTATCTTTTTTATATGAAACCTATTTTGAATTACTATTTCGTGTGAAAAGTTTAAATTTTTAAATACTTTTCATACATGTATGCAATGAATGATGTGAACGGGCATTACAAGACGTCCAAGATGTAAAGTATGCCTGTTTCAACTCGAAAAATCACTCTCTTTTAGGGTGTGCACTTGGGTCCTAACTAACGTGGTATAAACGCATAGGTTAAGAAAGTTTTATTAGGAATCAAAAAGACTCAAAAAGTCACATCTAGTAGAATCTTGTTTATCGGTGTGAGTCTCTATAAATCTATGAGTGAGATGCTACAGAGGATAGAGCTTCCCTTCTTAGTCTCCTTCTGAATGTTTTCCTTGTTTTAATACGATATGACTACTAGAAGGATGTCCGCAAGAAGTGTTGAAAAGAGGAGAGTGAATGAGGAAATTCCTCCCTAAGTTTTTTCAAGTTGAGTATGTTCTACAAGATGGACAAGTTGCACAAGGTGCTTAAGATGCTAATGAGGGTCAAGGAGATGAGATTGCGCTGACTCCTCCGGACATGACCAATGGGGAGATTGGATATGCTTTACTTTCCCTAGCTCGAGCTATGACTAATCATGTGACTAGAGATGTTTGGCCTAGGGTGAATTAATTGGAGAGTACCATAAACTCTAGATTGAGGGACTTTGTAAGGATGAATCCTCCAATCTCTCTAGGCTCTAAGATGAGAGAGGATCCCTAGGTGTTTTTGGTGGTGTGTATAAGGTGTTGAGTGCCACCAGGATGACTTCAAGAGAGAAGGCGTGGTTAGATTCTTACCAATTAAGGGAGGTTGCTCAGATAATAGGTCGGTTTAGTAGGGTCCAATATATTGGAAAGAGTTTAAAAAGGCTTCTTATAAAAGTACTTCCCCCTGAGAAGAGGGAAGAGTTGGAGGAAGAGTTCATTAACCTAAAGTAATGCAATATGAGTGTCGAAGAGTATTCTTTAAAGTTTACAATGTTGTATAGGTATGCTTCATCTCTGGTGTCTAACTCTAGGAATGAGATAAGTAAGTTTGTGAGTGATGTTGCCGACCTTGTGAAAGAAGTCTATCATACGGACATGCTCCACAATGATATGAAGTTATCTAGGCTTATAGTTTATACTAAATCAATTAAAGAGTCCAAACTTAGTAGAATTGAAAGGAACTTGAAGAGGACTGGATCAAATGAGAAAAGTCAACCTAGATTTAAGAAGAGGACTCCAAACTATTATTGACTTAGTGCTCCTAATGTCAAATTTGTGAATTTTGGTGGTTCTCAAAATGATAAGCCTACTTCTATTACTTGTCAGAAGAAGCACTAGCAAAAGTGTGTAGTTGGTACCGGGAATTTATTTTGTTTGGGTAAGGATGGACATTAGGTGAGGATTGTACAAATGTGGCATCAAAAGGGGGAGAATTCAAATAAGATCCTCCTAGTGTTGCGCAAGGTGGTTCACCAAAAAGGAATCATTTCGATGCACTCCGAGCTAGAGGAACAAATCCGAATGATGAGGATGTTGGTAAGCCTTGTAATTCCTTTTTTAGTTATATGAGTTCTTTCTATGCGGGGGAGTATGGTCAGTAGTAGAGTTGTTATTGTTGTCTCTTCTCTTCTAATCTATTCAAGTTTTATGGTTAAAAAGTCATAGTAGCATGTTGCATTGGTTTTAGGAGTCTTCTTGAAAATAAATTTCATTTATTTCTTGAATTCTACATTTCATGACGTCATAGTTATGTTGAAAAAATGATTTTATATAGTTTTATATCTCATGTTGTCATGCTTTTATCATAGATTGCTTAAGAGTGCATTTTTTAAAAATGTGAGCATAACTCACTGAAATATTTGCAGTTGACTTAGGAATTTTTGAAATTTAACTAAGTTGTTCTATTGTTTAAAATTGTAGTAATGCATATACAAAAGAAGTATACGGTTATGTTATGCATGACCATAATGGAGAATGATTTTCTCCTACATCAAATGAAGAGTGTGAGTCTTGGTGCATGATGAGTCGTGGATTTGTTTCTATCCTCTTGTTGTGTTTTGAGTCTCTTAAGTATGTCAAATTGATCTTACTCTTAATGGTGTGTTGTGTATGTTGTATTATGGTTATGTGCTGCTATTGTTGAGTGTCTTGTCTCTTAAAAATGCCTAAAGAGTAGCATGTGTCATTTGAGGACGAATGTTATCCAAGAGCGGGAGAATGTAACACCTCTAAAATGACTTACGTGAAGCTATAGCATAAAACTTTTTTCATGATGTTCTAAAGTCCTAAAATGGTTTATAATGATGATTATAGGCAGTTTCTAGAGGTTTGTGAAGTTTGGAGGTCGAATTGATGTGGCAGGTTCATAGAATGTATAAGAGCATATTTGAGGTGGAACCGTCTAGGTAAGAATCCTTGAGGATCGACAAAAGGGTCCTTGAGGACGACCCAAGCCTTGGGCTAGCAAGCTACCAAAGGAAGCCAGATTTTTTCATGGTGGGAACTGGTCCGCGTCGCCGACTGGGTTCAAGGAGGGGAAAAGTTTTTCGCGTCACAGGCACAACACGGACTCTACAGTCTCAGAATTTATTGTGGAATATATTAAGGGAGCTGCTTCGCATAACAGACATATTTCCATGCTATAATTCCCGAAATTTAAGTTGAGTTTGACTTGGTTAAAAGGTTCTATAATTTCAGTTTTTTTTTTGAAATTTAGGGGCTAATTATTGGCGGTTGTTATACATTTTTAAACCCAATTCACCCTTCGATTAAAAAAACTCAATGCCAAAACAAAACCTCTCCATTGTTTCTCTCCAAAAACCTCCATTGATGAAGCTCGGAAGCTCCTAGGAAGAAGACATATTTTCCATATTTTTCTCCATTGTGGGTTTTTCATCATAATTAAGGTATTTTTCTTCATCCTTGAAATATTTTTATTCAAGGATTCAACTCAAATGATTTTCAAAGATAATCCAAAATGTTAAATCTTTTAAATTGAATTCTATCCATGGGTCTTTTGCAAAAAAACGTTTTAGATCATTGATTTATGACTTGATTAGTAATGATTGAATGATTTTACATCAAAATTCCTTTGGACCCATGCAACTAATAAAATCCTTATTTTGATAGAATAATGAGTGACTTGATAATGTGTCTATACTATTGAATTCTTGTCTAGTTTACCTTGGGCTATTGAAGTATAAAAGAATTGTTTTAGAATCACGGGTAGGCTATACTCAAATGATTAATTCATATTGTATTACTTTGGATTATTTGTATATTGATATTATTGGATTGAATTGAATTGGTGATCAATGCTATGGGTAAGAGCCTGGAGTATAGAGTTGATTTAATGGGCTATGAATTGAGGTTGTGAGTTTGGATTGGTGGTATGTTGACCTAACCCTCTCTATATTGTATAGTATAAGTCTTGAATTATGATGATTATTTGTATGGTCCACTTATGGTGGCGGCCTTATGTGTTACACTTGTGAATTATGTGGCCTCTTCGACATTGCTTTATAAATTATACTATTATCATGTTATAAATTTATTATGTCAGTATTGTGAAGTCAAATCATGATTTCTTTTAGTGGATGATATGTGTTTTTAGTAAGCTACAGTGATTTCTTTATGTGTATACTTGATGTTCAAGTGTGAATCTTCCTAGTTGACATTATGATCATTAGGATGAGATATGTTGATGAATCTATAGGAGTATGTCGGATGACTTGCAAGTATACTAATTTTCTCTATGTGCTTCTTGAATGACATGTTATATTTGATAATGGAAAGCATATTTGTCTTTTTTTTTTTGTACACTTGTGTTCCTTACATGATACATGTAAAATATGAATATGAATTGTTGACTTAGTATGTCAGAATATCCTTTGTCATGAATGTATATATGTATGAACGGAATACTGTATGAATCCCAAAATGAATTAAGGAGTATAGACCCTCACATAAGACTAATAAACTTGTTAAAATGTCCATTATGTTTTTAAAGAAAGTATGATTTATTTGAAATCATTTAGAAGTCATATGTCCAAGAGAATCTAAGACGTTTGAAAGTTAGCCCTTGAGATGTCCATTTGTGTCTAGGTGTATCTAGACATGTTTTACGTGTTCGTTTTAGTCAAAAAATATGTAAAAAGTCCTTAAATAATATATTAGTGCATTTACGTTGGAAATGTCAAGGCATGACTCCCCATGGGTTCCACAATAGGGCCTCAAGTAGGACCCAAAGTCTATCGAGCCAAATCAATGAGCCAAATCGACGCCTCATGCTTGAGACGACGCCCTATCAATGGGGGGAATAGCTCATCACTTAGTCGTTTAGTCGTTTGAGTATGAGCCCCCAATTTGCATCATCAGACACCATCGATGGAGGAACAGTGTGGGCCTTCACTGCATCGACGCCCTGTCGACTTGAGTCCATAGATTATTCCTTGATTTTTCAGCATGTACACTGCTATGCAAAGGGTGAATTGGGAAATTCACCCCACATCCTTAAATTACTATAGACGGTTATTTTAATTGTTTTTGAGTATTTTAAGTTGAGTTATAACATGAAAACCCCATACCTAATTTACTCTTCAATAATTAGACTTCCCTCCCAAACCAAACTCTCACTACAAACCTTCATTGGAGATGAAGCTCAAGAAAAGCTTGCAGCTTGGATTCCCCTTTGTTCTTCATGAAGTTTTCCTTGGATTATTCATCTAATAATGTATGGTGATCCTTAATATTTAGATAATCTTCTATCTAAAGAGTTCCTTCAAGCTTTTCAATTTGAATAAATGAAAAAAATGTCTATCTTCCAATCTAGCCATGGGTTACATTTCAAAATTATTTCAAAAGCATAATTATGATGATTTGATGATTACGTACTTTTTTTGATTTTAAATTCAATCTAATTGCATGATGAACCCATGATCCCTCCCAATTTTGATTTGGCCTATAATGTTGTATCTTGTGATCTAGATTCTAGAATGATTGTTATGAGATTCAATTGTGATAAATTGATTTAGCTACTGCCAATGATGTAATGTGATGATGAACTATGTGTAGTTGATCCAATGTGGGTCTATTGTTGATGAATTGGTGAAGAGTGATCTATGTTCTTCTATCCTCTATAGAATGATAATGCAATGTACATAACGTGATATCAATTGTAGGGTAGATGAAGCATGATTTCCTTTATGTTATTAGATATTTAGATATTGCCCTATATTGGTATTATTGATGAATTGTGAGTATTTATAACTAATGATCAAATAAAGGGAGCTTTGGAAAGATTGCTCAATTCCTCTACTTTTCTATAACATTCTTAGTAGAATTGACATTGTATGGCATTCTATGGTATGGTCGACTTATGGTGGAGGTGTTTAATTCTTGGCAATCTATATATATGTGTTGATTATAACATTGAAGGCACAACTGATTTTATGTGACTGTGTGGTTATGATGATCACACTACGTGAAGAATACCTAGTCTTCTATTATAGTTATGATCTAGGTTTTATTGCTATTGTATAAGCATGTGGAGGACTATGTTAGTGTTATGTTTACGTGCTTTCAGTGATGAAGTAATGATGATTAACTACCTCTACCTATGAACCCCTATATGAAAGTGTGACTAGCTAAGGTGAGGAGTCTTGAAGGTAATGTGATGTTGTCTCGCCTCCTATGCTATTAGATGTTGTGTGGTATATGCTTGGATGTGCATTGTGGTCAAAGAGGGTGGCTGGCTCAATATTTTTTTTTAGTCATTATGAGATCAAGTTGATTAATTTACACACACTCACACATTATGCATGCTTACAAGTAGTATAGGAGTTTTGTGTCTAATGAAAGGGTATTCTCATATGCACTCATGTCTACTACTATGTATGTAAAGTACATGTCCATGAACTATATTATGTATCCCTTAACTAGGATGACTTGATAGGTGTTATAGTATAGGCAATTCTATGGGATCTTGTTTAGGCATTACACATATTTTCCTCGACATAATAGTTACTAGGTTTGTGATCTTTCTAAATGAATATGAATACACGAGAATATTATGAATATGACTTTTATACTATGAACATGTGTGGTTCAAAGGGTGTTTATTTGAACCAGTTGGTAACATATAAGTATACACACACATGTATGAGTGATCTAGTAAATGGAGTGTCTCTCGAAAGGTGTTCTCAAGAGTACCCTAAACTATATATTGCTTTAAATATGCTATGTCCATGTGAAAGGACTTCTTACATGATATAGGTTAAAGCTCTCTCATCTATGACCTATGATCTAAGCATATGAGGATATAACTCTCTTAAGCCTATATTTATAAATTATAGATAATAATGGCTTTTCAGTAAATGGAACATAGCTTACAACCGAGTGTACTTAGATAAGGGATGTCCCTTTCCAATTTTGGAAGTATTGTTCACCATTGTCCTCATGAGGTGGATAACTACAATGCCTCAACATGCAAATAGAGGGTTTCATTATATAACTCCAACTTCCATAAACTTGACCCATAGGATCTAGTAAGTGATATCACCTAATATGCTCGCATGATGTTAATATTCTACTTTGGCTAAGTAGAGCACCTTTCCTTGGTGTAAGGCTCTACAACACCAAATTCCATGTTTAGAACCCCTGGTCATATTGTCGGTTAAGGCTATAGTTTGACTTAATTTATATTGACAATGGAAATAAAGCTAGGACCCTAACTAGGAAAACCTAAGGGATGTTACTTAGTGTAGGTGAATGTATGGGACTTTACCTATGAATTCCACAAATAGCTCTTGAAGGGAATTCGAGGAAGGTGTTCTAATGTATATGATCATGTTTATGTTTCTTACGCATTATATTATACTGTCCTCTACTTGTTGTGATGAAATGCATGGTATTAGTCCTAATTGGTCTATATGATGAGGTCTTTTCTTATGTGCATAAAGTTGGTCTTATTTACTATATGATAAAGGTCCTACTTGGTATTCATGTAGTTGACTATAATATTATGGTTGGTTTATGAACTACATGTTAAGGCTTGTGGTCTCAAGATAGGTTTACTAACTATGTGTTAGGTTATGGTTCTTAACATGTACATTGCACTAGTAGACTTAGATAAGGGGTGTGAGTAAGGTCTAACATAGGTCTATGTGAAGTGACGTTAACATGTGCAATGTGTCTATGGTTTACTTTAGTAGTCTTGGGTGCCTTGACTAAAATGTGCCTTATGGGGTGCTATACTTGTATGAAGGTATGTGTTAGGTTATGAATGTTACATTATGAGTGCCTAGTGGCCTTAATGTGATGCATTTCATTAAGTATCACTAGAGGATTACTTGGGAAGATTTGAAGTGAAAAGAAAGAAAGCTTACTGTAAAATAAACTCACTGTAATTTAAAAGTGTTTACTGAAAAGTAGTGATTTATATGCCTTAAATGAAATGTGTCGTTTTATATAATGTATGACCATTGAATATTCCTATTTGAAGTATGTGAATTGTATAATGCTTATTGTATTCAGTTTTATAATGTTTTCACAAAAGGCATGATGCACGGTTTCAAAGCAGAAAGTCCCCTTTAAGTGCATATTTGTGCATGGTTGTCATACATAGTACATTCTTGTACCAATACCATAATTATTCACATTTTTAGAAAAAGTGTAGGTTATGGATGCATAAAGGATGTCTCTAAAGTGAAAGGGAATGATATGTGATTCCCAAGCTCAAGGAAAGGTATCCTTAAGTCCAAGGATTTCCTAAGTGATGTCTACTATAAAGTCTTGTAATTGTATACCTATGAATTATGTTGTATGGTCCATGTCTCTAATGTAAACTAAATGATGTTAAATATAAGCTGACAAACACAATTAGAGTGTAACTATGTACTTGTGTTATATATATATATATATATATATATATATATATATATATATATATATATATATATATATATATATATATATATATATATATATATGTAAGTTATGTGCTAGCATATTATGTGCTATGAAAGTTTTAAATTTTCCGCTAAATTTACCTTTGATAATGCGATGAATGATAACAATGTGCTTGTATAAGACCGCCGAGAGGTCAAGTAAGCTATGTTAATTCTAAGGGTGTTCCCAGTCGTTACAAATATGATCTTGAATATAGAAAATAGGGTAACTTATGTGGAAACTTTAAGCAACAGGGTTATGATATACTTGAAGGTGAAAGTTGTAATGGTATCCTTCTTGTATGAATGAAGCACTTATGGTTGATTGGCTGGAACGGCATGAAAACATCCCTAGAGAGTCATTGAGCTATTCTCTTAACCATTTAAAGGCAACCCTAGGGGACCTCTTTGGTAAGGTGCGTTACGACTTGGTTATGAAGTAGATAAGAAACCTGTTCATATACTTCTTTATTGAATTAATCACTAAAACAAATGTGATATTATTCTACAAAATTATTAGTTACACATATAATTCATCATTGATTATTCACATTTTGTGACAGAAAATACATTTTGTATTTAAATGTATGTGAAACATACATTAAATGAGGACACATACAATTTCGTCGCAATGTTTTGTTCAGTAAAGTTTCCAACAAAAAAATAATTTGGCGCCATTTATTAAGTACAACTAGCGAAAACTTTTAATTCATCAATGACACATTTTTTTCGCTAATAATATATCCAATTTGTGACAAACTCTTATTTGTCATAAAATTAGTTACATTTGGACACCAAAAAATTTCCTCACAAAATATAAGTTGTTGGAATAGCGACAAAATACAGTACGTTGTTGAATGTTTTAAGTTTTAGCCACAAAATTATATTCTCAATATTGACCTTAGTTTTTGTCTCTAATAATATAAGAAATTAGTGACGATTATTTTATTGTCTCTAGTTAACATATGACATAGTGACAACATAATATTGTCACAACATATACAATGTTTATATAGTGACAATTTAAATTTTTTAGCTGAATAATATAACTATTTATCGCAATTTTTAAAAATCTAAGTATAAAAATAATATTTGGCTATGATCGAGTGTAAATGTATAGGGTAGTGAGATAGTTCACCAGCAGCGGCAGACCCACATTTGTTCTCCTCGAAAAAATATTACACGCTATTGAAAAGGTAAAGTTTATGTGTTTGTATATATATGGTGTGAACCCTCTCAATGAAAAAGAGAAACTTATAGCCTAGTGGCAGGTCTCCTTGAAATAAAACTACACATCAAGGGTTTGATTCCCTCTATTAGCATTTTGTTCTAAGTTTCACTTTTTTTATGTTTAAGTTCCGTTTTCCACATTCAATTTATTTTTTATTTTATTAAACATATTAAAGTGTGGTTTTATATCCAAAACAAAATTCACGGGGCCACCACTAAAACTACATACTACTACTTCCTTTAAATTTTATTTTGTTGGCTTATTTACAAGTTTATACTTTTATTTTTCTAACCTCTTGGATCCAGCACTATTCTTCATGACCACGTGACAAAAAATTAGACAATAAATTGATAATATTCTTTTCAATTTAGAAGTTGACTTAGTGATATAGAGGAGTTGAACTTCCCTAAATAGTCCAAGTTGAAATATCAATCGATGAATAAAAGTAATACTAGTTAGATAGTGTATAACTGCATTTCATGACACACATAACCATGCATTTTTTGTGTTCTTTGCATACATGTTTCACTTTGACAAAAATAAAATCGATGTTAGCCACTTGACAAAAGATATACCTGTTATAAATACATCTCAGAATGAATATTTAAATGAGAAACATCTCTTACAAATAAAGAACAAATATGTTTTATGGGTTAATAATATTAAGAAAGAATAATATGAATGAAAAGCCTCTACTTCTTAAGCAAATAGGTTTTACAGTTTTTCTATAACCTGTAACATAGACGAAATCATCAAATATTATAGTGACTACACCATTCCCGAGACATGACATATAGACATCATATAGTTCAGGATGGAAAAGGTGGGTGCAACTGAAGATAAAAACATCAATTTTTCCATTGATTGTTCTATCAAACACCTGTTACCACAAACACTAAAATACGCACATCAAAAATGTAGATATGACTAATGTTATTGAGCTTCAGTAATCTATGTTGAAATGACAAATATTTTACTTGTTAGTTCATGGACAAGAATATTAAGTATGTTTCTTGATTTTAGAAATACATTTATTAGAGTATTAAGAGATCTATAAAATGTAAAAGAAATCCTCTCTGTAGAATTTCTTAATATACATTTTGTTATTTGTAGTTTTGATGATTTGAAATACTTAGGGACCTTGTAAAGGTATCAGGTTTCTTACATGAGTATTGCAGATGAAACAAATCCAGGGACCTAGTAGAGGTACCAGGCTCTCATGGTGATGAGCCAGTTGACTGGCAGCTTGAGACGGTACAGAAAGTAGGTGCACACTTCCGGATGGTGTCAGAAAGTAATACTTCTCCAACCAATGGCAAAGAGTTTAAGGAAAGTGACTTGTCCATATAAAAGGCACTTTCCTAAACATCTTTGGCAGTTTTTTTGCCACTTGAGATAAAACTCTTCAAGAACATTTGCAAAGGCTGCTAGTAAACAAAGGCAGAATTATTCCAACAACAACAGCAATCTCTGGAGATTCTCGTGTTGTTGTTTAGGAATACATTCTCTTGTTCTTAAACTGTAAACTATTCCTAAATTTATAAAGGAATCAGTGTGTAGTGTAAAAAGTTTAGGTTGTCCAAGTGGGATATCTTAGAGGGTAGATTGTTTTCTACTTAGGCTTGTTAAGCGATAGAGACTATTGCTTAAACATGAGATTAAAAACTTCTTCTCACATTTGTTGTAATCGTGTTTTACTTTTTCTTTTGAAGATTAGTGAAAACAATTGAAAATCCTGTGAGACAGGTCGTGGTTTACTTCCTTAAGCAAGGAGGTTTCCACGTAAAATCATCGTGTTTATTTTACTGTATTTAATTTTGTAGTTTCATTCATGAGTGCAGTAAGGGACCTGGTCCATTACTTGTTAAGTGAAGGCATATATTCTATCAAGTGGTATCAGAGCAGGCACTATCTATTTGGTTAACACCAAGGAAGTGATATTTGCTCTAGAATGGCTGCTCCACTTAACCTCGAAGAAGGTCAATCTTCAACAAGACCTCCCCATTTCAATGGACATTTCTACAGTTGGTGGAAAGTTAGAATGCACGATTACCTCATGGATGAAGACATCGAGTTATGGGATATTGTACTGGATTGACCGTTTATTCCGATGATGGAAGAAAAGGATGGAGAGAAAACTAATCTTGTTCCAAAGCCTAGACAGAAATATGACGAAGCTGATAGAAAAAAGATTGAAAAAAGGCTACAAAGCTAAAACTCTTTTTGTCTGTGGGATAGGACCCGATGAGTTCAACAGGGTGTCAGCTAGTGAGTCTGCTAAGGAAATTTGGGACTGTTTGAAGATTGCACATGAAGGAACTGAACAAGTCAAAGAATCTAAGATTGACATGCTTACCTCACGGTATGAGAACTTCAAAATGAAGAAAGGAGAAACAATACATGGCATGTTCACAAAGTTGTCTTCCATTACAAATGAGCTGCGATGTCTTGGTGAACCTATAAGCATGAGCAAACAAGTCAGAAAAGTACTTCGAAGTCTTCCAAAAGCTTGGGAAAGCAAGGTTGATGCTATTACAGAAGCCAAAGATTTGAAGGTGCTGGCTATGGATGATTTGATTGGAAATCTAAAGACACATGAGATAAATCAAAATTATGATTCATCAAAGAAGAAAGCCAAGAAGGACAACTCATTGGTGCTGAAGTAGAAATCAGATGAAGATTCCAGTGATGATGATATGTCATATCTCATCAGCAGATTCCAAAAAATTGTGAGAAAAAACAAAGTTTATAAAAGAGGAACAAATGGTACTCGAAATGCAACTCAAGGTGATACATGCTACAAGTGTGGAAAAGTTGGGCACTTCATCAGAGAGTGTCCTTTGCTCAAGAATTAAAACAAGGAACATCATAAACCAAGAAGTGACAAAGAGAATAGAAGGGACCTGGTACTCGGTAAGAGAGATAGAAAAGCTGCTGCAGATTTGGTGGTAAAAAAGGCTCTTGCTGCATGGGGTGATTCTTCAAGTGATTCAGAAGACCCTGATGAACCAAAAGATGTTTCTATGGTGGCTGTACATGAGGAGGAAACCATGTTCAATGAAATGTTTGCTCTCATGACTCATACAAAAAATGAAGAAGAGGACAACTAGGTAACTCTTCTTGATATGAAAAATGACTTGGATAAATATTCTATTGAAAAATTTAGAACATTGGCAAAAGTCATGATTGATTCTGTGATAGAGTTAACATCTGAAAGAGACACCATGAATAATGAACTTGACAGTTTAACTGGAAAAAACGTTAAACTTGAAGAGAAAATGTCAAGAATGGTGTCTCTAGAGTCAAATAACTTTGAACTTAAGAACCAGTTGAATCAGATTACTGAAGAATCTGAAAAGATGAATGGAAAGTCAAATGGTTTACAAGCTGAAATTCAAGAAAAATTGAAAAACTCTGAGAAAAATCTTGGTCTGTCGCTGGAAAAGAGTAACAAGTTAGAACAGGATATTGTTAAACTAAAGGAAGAACTTGAAAAATCCATTAAGTGGACAAAATAATCAAAGTTACTGTCAAATGCAACTAATTAGAGTAATTTCAATAAGAAAGGACTAGGAAGTTTGAACATCACTACTCCTTATAATCCTCACAGTAAGTATGTGTTTGTGTCTGACAATCTACTATGTCTACATTGTGGTAAGAATGGACATTTGATGGGTGAGTGTGCTAGCTGGAGAAACTCCTATGAAAGGCTCTCTAATTATGCTGAAAGGCAAAATTTACCAAAAGAGAGACCTGGTCCTCCAAAGCATGTTTCAACTCACAGATTTTCAAAGAAAAAATGTGTCCCTGCTCCCATGTCCTTTGTTAGAAAGCTTCAAAATCTATCCTATTGGACTAAATACAATCTAATCACTCCTTTGTCTTCCTTCTGGGAAGTCAAATTGAAATGGGCTCCCAAGCTAAACAAGTGATTCTTGGTGAAGGTGAGTGAGAGGAGCAGCATTCAGTGCTGATATATGGACAGTGGATACTCTAAGCATATGACTGGTGATGTAAAAAAATTCCTCTCACTCAAGACACTTCAAGGAGGAGGTGTCTCTTTTGGTGACGGAAAGAAGGGGTACATTTTGGGAGTTGGCAAAGTAGGAAGATATCTTGATGATTCAATTGACAATGTGTATCATGTGGATGGGTTGAAGTACAGCTTGTTGAGTGTGTCTCAAATCTGTGACAAAGGAAATAAAGTCAAATTTACTTCTGAGAAATGCACTGTGCTGAGTCTAACTACAAACAAGGTAATTCTGACTGCACACAGAAGTAAAAATATGTATGTGGCCAACTTAGAAACGTCTCATGGAGATGACCTAACATGTCTTAGTGCTCAGAATCAGAATGCTGATCTTTGGTATCGTAGGCTGGGGCATGTAAGCTTATCTTTATTGTACAAACTGATTTCTAAGGACCTGGTCCGAGGTCTGCCCAAGCTGAAGTTTGCTGAAAATAAGATCTGTGAAGCTTGTGCTAAAGGAAAACAAATCAGATCATCCTTTAAGCCCAAAAAGCAAGTAACATGATCAGAACACTAGAGCTGCTTCATATGGACTTATGTGGACCCTTAAAACTTCAAAGCAGAAATGGAAAGCAGTACATTTTGGTGATTGGTGATGATTACTCGAGATACACTTGAACAAGATTCTTGAGATCAAAGGCAGACACAACTAAAGAGTTCGTGGTATTTTTCAAAATGATTCAAACCAAATTGAATCATGTCATTTGCAGCATTCGATATGATCATGGTACTGGGTTTGAGAACTCAACAGTGGATAAATTCTGTATGGAGAATGGTACGAGTTATAATTTTTCTGCTCCAAGAACCCCTCAACAAAATGGAGTAGTGGAGAGAAAAAACAGAACCGTGGCGAACATTGCCGGAACTATGATTATTGAATCAAATCTTCCTCAAAATTTATGGGCTGAAGTTGTTAACACAGCATGTCATGTTACCAACAGGTGTCCAATAACAGCTGTTTTGAATAAGACCCCCTATGAGCTGCCCAACAATAGAAAGCCTATGTTGAGCTAACTTAGAGCATTTTGATGCAGATGTTTTGTGCTGAATAATGGAAAGGATGATCTCGGAAAATTTGATCCTAGGAGTGACGAATGAGTGTTTGTTGGATATTCTTCATCTAGCAAGGCTTACAGAATATTCAACAAACGAACTCAATGCATTGAAGAAAGCATTCATGTTGTATTTGATGAAGATGAAAGCTTGAGGAATGATGGATCAAATGATGATGACGATGTGATGAAACTGTTCAAATCGAAGAAAAGTGAAGGAAGTGAAGCTAATGCAGATCAACAACTGAAAAATGACTGTGATGATCAGAATCATAGTCTACCTGAAGAGGCTGTTGAGGTTGAAAAGAGTAATATGGTACCTGGTACTACTCAAAATTCCAGCCAGAGTACATCAGACCCCCCAGAAAATGATGTCACTCTTGATGAAGAAGAACATGCTGATCAGACCAATCAGTCTGCTCCATGATCAGGATGAAAGCATAGTTCATCACATCCTCTCGATAATTTTATTTTTCCTTTAAATTCTGGAATTCATACTAGATCAAAAACAAGAAATCTAGTTGCATTCCCAGCATTTATATCATCCATTGAGCGCAAGAATGTGAAAGAAGCATTAGGTGATGCAGATGAAATAAATTCTATGTAAGAAGAACTTCATTCTGTTTTTAAAAAAGCAAGGTATGGTACCTGGTTCCTCGACCTGAAGAAAGAACAGTAATAGGAACTAGATGGATTTTCAAAAACAAGCTTCATGAAAATGGAGTAATTACTAGAAATAAATCAAGGTTGGTGGTGCAAGGATACAATCAAGAAGAGGGAATAAACTATGATGAGACTTTTGCACCTGTTGCCAGAATGGAGGCTATTAGAATTTTAATAGCTTTTGCTGCATTCATAGGGTTCAAGTTGTATCAAATGAATGTGAAGAGTGCATTTCTGAATGGAGATCTCAAAGAGGAGGTGTTTGTCAAGCAACCTCCTCGTCTTGAAGATGCAGAGCTACCAAATCATGTGTTTAGATTGAATAAGGCACTGTATGGTCTGAAGCAGGCTCCAAGAGCATGTTATGAAAGGTTGTCAAAGTTTCTGCTGAAGAATGGTTTAAAAAAAGGCAAGATAGACAATACTTTGTTCTTATTAAAAAGAGAACAAGAATTGTTTATCATTCAAGTTTAAGTGGATGACACAATTTTTGGAGCTACTTCAGAACATTTGTGTGAAGAATTATCATCATTAATGGGAAAGGAATTTGAAATGAGCATGATGTGTGAATTGACATTCTTCCTGGGTCTGCCAATCAAGCAATCATCAAATGGGATTACAATATGTCAGTAGAAGTACATTACGGAGCTGCTGAAGAAATTCAATATGTTTGACTCTAAACCTATTGATACTCCTATGGGAACAAATTTCAAGATGATAGTAGAGGAATCTGATCCTCGTGTGAATCAGACAATGTACAAGGCAATCATTGGATCCTTGTTATATCTGAATGCTAGCAGGCCTGATATTGTTTATAGTGTTGGAAGATGTGCCAGGTTTTGAGCATGTCCTCATGATACTTTTGATCTGGTTGGTTTTGTAGATGCTGATTTTGCTGGTTATCAAGTTGACAGGAAGAGTACCTCTTGAATGGCTCATTTCCTTGGATCATCACTTATCTCTTGGGGAACCAAGAAGCAGAATTCTGTGGCTCTTTCAACTGCTGAAGCTGAGTATGTAGATGCTGCAGCCTGCTGTTCACAGTTCTTGCGGATCAGGCAACACCTAGAAGATTTCGGGATTCACATCAAAGCAATTCCTCTTATGTGTGACAATACTAGTGTTGTGAGTATGGGAAAGAATCCAGTCCATCATGAGAGAACAAAGCACATTGATGTTAGACATCACTTTTTGAGAAATAATGATGCTGCCAATGCACGACTTACTCTTGTCATCCAGTCCCTGTCTCATCCTCCCCCCTCTTCCTAGCCTGTTAATCAATCCTCCCCTGTGTCATTTTTTTTGTGTGGCTTATCATTGTGTTGATGGATATTAAGTTTAGTTTTAATGTATTAATGTTATGATGTCATGCTAGTTAACTTATTCCTTCATTGTTCTTATTATTCTCTTTTGTGAATGCTCTTTTCCTACTGATTGATTGCTCTTTAGCTTTGATCTTGTTTAGTATTTCAGTTGACATCATTGGTTTAATGCATATCTTTTTTATGATGCCAAAAGGGGGAAGTAAAACTGTGAGTAGCTAAATATACAGTGAGGGGAAATATACAGTAAGGGGGAATATAGCAAGGGGAAAAAAAGTTGGAGAAGATCTGAGATCATTGTTTGTTATCATCAAAAAAGGGGAAAATATTATTTGTAGTTTTGATGATTTGACAAACCTAGGGACCGTGTAAAGGTACCAGGTTTCTTACTTGAGTATTGCAGATGAAACAAACCCAGGGGACCTAGTAGAGGTATCAGGCTCTCATGGTGACGAGCCAGTTGACTGCCAGCTAGAGACAGTACATAAGGTAGGTGCACACTTCCCGATGGCGTCAGAAAGTAAGACTTCTCCAACCAATGGCAAAGAGTTTACGGAAAGTGACTTGTCCATATAAAAGGCACTTTCCTAAACATCTTTGGAAGTTTTTTTGCAACTTGAGATAAAACTCTTCAAGAACATTTGCAAAGGCTGCTAGTAAACAAAGGCAGAATTATTCCAAGAACAATAGCAATCTATGGAGCTTTTCGTGTAGTTGTTTAGGAATACATTCTCTTGTTCTTAAACTGTAAACTATTCCTGAATTTATAAAGGAATCAGTGTGTAGTGTTAAAAGTCTAGGTTGTCCAAGTGGGATAGCTTAGTGGGTAGATTGTTATCTACATAGGCTTGTTAAGCAATAGAGACTATTGCTCAAACATGAGAGTAAAAATATCTTCTCACATTTGTTGTAATCGTGTTTTACTTTTGCTTTTGAAGATTAGTGAAAACGATTGAAAATCCTGTGAGACAGGTCGTGGTTTTACTTTCTTAAGCAAGGAGGTTTCCACGTAAAATCATCGTGTTGATTTTACTGTATTTAACTTTCTGGTTTCATTCATCAGTGTAGTAAGGGACCTGGTCCATTACTTGTTAAGTGAAGGCATATACTCTATCATATTTACTATCGAGATAGAACATGAGCCAGTGACACTGAGTCTACAACAATTGACGATACACCATGAAGGCTACTCAAAAAAAGGGGAAGACAATCCAACAAAAATCTTCCTCGAATTTGTCCTACAACAATGACAAAAAAAATAACAATAAGAAGAGCAGAGGAGTGATTTCAAATGAACACAATTTTTGGATTCAAGAAATTAGTTCTCAAGTTATTTCTGGAGCAATTTGAGTGACTCCAAAAAATGGAGAGTAAATAACACACTTTAATCTAAATATGCTCAAATAATCAAGTCATACTACAATGCAAAAATACAATTCTAGAGATGGCGATTTGGCAAAAAACGCAAGTGAAAGTGAGGATATGCGTACTCATATTCGATGTGAAAATATTACAGGTGAGTGTCCTAATTCTTACTTCTCTAATAGTCAATTACTTAATATAATTTTGATCGTACTAGTATGTTAAATAATAAAGAGGGTGATCATGCCGTTGTTGGTGGTAAGGGTAAAGAAATGGTCATAGAAAAACATTAGTAGGGTCCTAATAGGAATGAGAACATCACTCGTAAACCTTATGTCCATAGCAACACTCCTCTCCCAATTTCCAGCATTTTCAAAACCTTCAAACACAACAATATCGTACTTGCAAAGAAGAACAAAAACAACAACAATGCGACCAGTGATCCAACATAAAAACAACCCACTCAAATTTAAAAAAAAAGCAGTTGTGATCCCAAAACATTCCCTTCGTAATATCCCTCACACTATAGTTACTAAAGAGCCAAGAAGTCCAAAAAATTATTCCTATAGACATCGGTCCTCTAAATTTTTTCTAACAATTAAGGCTACCCAGCTGTTGTGTCAGATTTCATAGTATATTTAGGTGAAAGGTGAAAATCAACCCTCATCGGTAAATTTATCAATAGCCCAAAATGGAGGTCATAATGAATCAATTTATTCTACAAAATGAGTTTAGACCATCAGAATCAACATATATAACACAATACAACACAAATTAAGGAAATTGTAATGATGTTTACCTCCCTAGACCACCTCAGATTCAAAAGAATGTTAAGCAGCAAAAGCCACAACACTTGCAGGCGGGTATGAATTTAGAAATAAATTCTCAAAAGCCCACAAATTGTAATGTTGATATTGGATCCTAGGAATGATCTAATCTCTCTGACTAAAACTTGTAAACATGTCATGATGTTATTTCAAGTTAAATGGATTAAACCTCTTCCATCCATTATTAAAGTAAATACTCATGGAAGTGCTTTGGACAACCCAAGGAAAGATTGAGGCTTGCAGTATTCTTAAACATCACAAATGTCCCTTAATTTTTGTAGACAGAGGAACATACTCCATAGGACAATCTATTGCAATACAAATCAAATTAATCTATTAAATAATAAAACACTTAACAAAATCAAACAATTCAGACCACACCAAAAGATTGAAAAATAGAAAAAAAAACCAATAGAATTCAAATGAAAAAGAAAAAATAGTCAAACGAGTGCGAGCAAAAGTTTGAAATAATATTTTTAGCCAGCCTCTCCCAGTAGTGAGGATCAAAAAGAAGAAGAAGAAGATTAGGAACAAGCATAATAGAATACATACCTGGAAGAACAAGGAGAGATACTAGCCTTAGTCTATGAAAGGTAAGCCGCTATACTTATGAAGTTACATCACAAATTTAATGTCATGTTCATCATATGTGTCGCCATATTAATCTTTATTACTACAATCAGTGCCTTCAGTACTATGAAGATCACTGATGTTCTCAATTACAGTGTCGTCGTCTATGTTAGAATCTTCGGTATTATAACAAACTTCATGTTTTGTTTGAACCTTCAATTCAAATCCACTTGAATTTAAGATAATTGAATCAACAACATCTCTATGTAATTGGATCACCATATACTCAATAGAAACATCTATCATGTTACTTTACTTTGAAAAATCTTGATACACTTCATCAATAGTGTGCAATTCATCACTTTCAACCTTTGAATATTGCATCTATGGCACATCATATATATGTCTATCTTGAAATTTTTGCACAACTCACCAATTTTTTCCTAATTTCAGATCACAAATATAAAATACTCTCATTGCTTGAGTATCTAGTACAAAAGAATCATGTTCATACAAAAATCTATTGACGTTTATACTTGTAAATTTTTTATCTTTCTACATCCCAATTTTTTTATGAAGGTCAAACCACATGAATTTAAATAGAACAACTCGATTTCCTTCTATATACTCTAACTGAATAATGTCAACTATAATACCATAAAAGTCAGTCACATCATTTTCATGATAGCCTTCAACAACTATGACACTATTTAACTTTTACATAAATCATCACGACTTTGAATATGGTACCGAATACCATTAACAATACAACTAGGATTTCTCCTTCCTCGAATATCAAGTCCTATTTTCAAAGGATGTAACATCTTTATAGACATTGAATTCTACTTATATATACACAAATGCAAAATTGATGAAAAATAATTACATTCAATTAGTAAAGAAGAAAAAGTTATACTTAAGCACAACATGATTGTCATTTTACAAATTAGTTACTTTCCCTTTGAACCATAAATAAAAATATTCTCTGTGTTTCTATTCTATATTCACAACAACTTGTTTTAATAACACATTTTTGTGTTCCCTACATAGGAAAATGAATTTATGAGTAATTTAGAATAACATAATCCCAATATAGATAAATAGGAAAACTTACTGTAAAAAAAGTTGTGGTTCTTCACAATTATTTAACACATACCAATGAGACATATCAAAATATTTCTTCGGTAATGCATCATAATCTCCTTTAAATGGTCTAACACATTCAGAAAATATGTCTAGAAAATGTTCCTCTTTATTGCTAGATCCATCAACATTTCGATCTTAACGATTAAATCTAGTCTCAATGTTAGTAAGATACTTAGAGCAAAATGTCAAACATTCATCAATAATATAACCTTCTGGTCGCGCCTTGTAGAACCTTTCCACCTTGAAGTACTTGCTCAAGTTTAGGAGGAATTTCACATTCACCCTCTCTTCTTCCACTCTTCTAGAGGCCTTACCTCTAGTAGTTATCTCCGATAAACAAAAGAAAAAACATTTAGAAGGACACTCATAACTTTTAAATCTACGTCACGACACAATTGTAGAAAAGAAGGAAAACTCTATCGTCATATAGCCTCTCGCTCATAAATATGTCGCAACTCACATAGATGAAGAAGAATCTACTAGCCATGGATATTTGAGACTTTATGATTCCTAACTACTTCTTCAGAAACTATGCTCTGATTCCAAGTTTATAACAACTCACAAGTACACTCAAGAAGTAAGATCACTCTTAGGTCGATGCACGACATACTTGAACTCTCAAAGTTCTTGTACAAGTCCTTATGACCTCGTTCATGGCATACATTTATGAAAAGTAGTGCAGAATTAAAACTTTTCACACGAATGATATCTCAAATATCTTTCCAATAAAAATATAGAAATATTAAGTCTCGTCATATGCCAATTTGAGACTGAAGAACACTTGGGAAACAACCCATACAATCGGGAAAAAAATATAGCCTTTTACAATAATTTTAATATAAGAAACGAAAGATAGTAATGATATCCTCAAATCAAGTGAGGGCATACCCCAACTTTGCTTGAAAGGAGTCCTAGTTTTCGACATTCGCTTGAAATTCCTCTCACTTTCCACCTAAAACTTTAAATATAGATAAAAGTATGAAAAAATACATTGTGTATACTTAGTGTGGCATAATGCAATAAAATAATGAGAAACGAACATTTATATCAAATATGCTCTTTTTGAGTAAAATATCATATCATAAGTTTCAGAATGAAATTTAACACCAAGAACACTTCAAAACATATCAACATTGGACCCTCTTACCAAAGGTGAGTCTAAGGTTCACTTGAGTGTGTTGGGAAAAGACCACCAATACAATCCTTCCACGCACACCTAAGAGATCCTTATACTACCTAAGATACGATTATTTCAATTTAATGAAGAGATCAACAATAAACGCTCTCGAAGCCTACCCTAAGAAACTCTCAAATATACTTTAGATAATTGACTTTTCATGAACATACCTTTACTTAGGTCATTATTTTCATTAGACCATATAAGATACATTCAACATTCAAGGACATTCATATAATGGTCTTGTAGAAGAGCTAGGGACTCACACACCAACATCTTCAAATCCTAGTCGTGTAATGTCTAGATAACATCACATTCCACTACCTACATTTGATAGAACTTCTCCAACACTAGTGTGTATCCGACATGATGAGAATAATAAATAACCGACATAGACAATACTAGCTAGGCATGGAATCAAGATTCATGAACCTACTCCGATGGTGAGTGCTCTACTTGCTAATGGTATAACTAGAACACATCCTATGTATGAACATGGTTAAGGAATATAGAGGGCTTTAATGCACTCTAGTCTCATTCTCAAGTAGAATTAAATTGCACTGTAGTCTTATTCTCAAGTAGAGCTACAACCTATAACGTATTCACTCGGTGCTATCCTTTGTTATCATAGAGTAAATTCAACCATCTAAAGATATATGAGAAGGTACCATGTCTTTGTCCTACAAACTCATAATATCCCTAACAAGAATGGGTCCACTAGCGCTTCGACTCAAGGTCTATAATGTTTTGAAGGTCACCATCTTAGGTCAACCAATCCTAGACTTCCGTTCAACATTCATCCATATACATACAAGAAAAAGTTGTATAAGCCTACCAAGTCAAGATGTTTATATCATATTCTTCATGTATCATGTAAGGGAAATAGGTCTACCAAAGAAAGACATACTTCATTATGATCTTATCACATATAGTATTACATTCATGAAGCACATAGAGATAAGTACACTTGCAAGTCGTCGTACTCATTTCTATGGAAGAATCAACATAACTCGTCATAATGTACATGTAATCAAATAAGAAGATTCACACTCCCACATAAAGTATACATACCTAAGGAATCACTATATCCTATCACGATCATATCTATTCAATTACACATACTTAACTTTATAGTTACATCTGACTCATATAGAGCTTCACTATTATCACATATCAGGGGTATAATATAACAATGTCATAATACATAATGTAATATCACCGAGGGACAATTATTAACAAGTCAATAATATAAGCACCACCACAATAAGTGGACCATACCAATCATCACAATTAAAACACCTATACTACACAATATAGTAACGGTTAGATCAATATACCACCAATCTAATCTTAACAACTCCAATCCATAGCCAATTCAACCAATCGAAAACTCCAAGGCACTAACAAAAGGCCAGATTCACCAGTTCAATCCAATATTTACAATATACAGTGAATCCAAAGTAGTTAAATATGAATTAATCAATCTAAGATATCCTACACATAATTCTAACGTAAATCTTCCATTATTCAATAGACCAAAGTAACCTACACAACAAATCAATAGTATAGAGGCATAATCACATTATACATAATATAGTCAAAACTAGGAGTTCATGATATCCAAGGGTTAATAAGGAATTCGATTAAAAATCATTCAATTAACATCAATTATATCATAAAAACATTGTTTCAAATCGTTTCATTCAACAACCCATGGCTAGAAGTTGAAATAGAAGGATTCGTGTTTTGATCATCTTTGAAAAATCATTGGAATTTTCTTTTTGAAGAAAGAGTATTCAAGGATGAAAACTATAGCACAAACATAGAAAAATATCCCACGAAATTGAAGGAGAAAATCTTGTAAAATTTGTCTACTTCCTTAAAGTTCCAAAGCTTCAACAATGGAGGTTATGGAGAGAAAAATGGACATGTTTTGTTTTGAGTTGAGGGTTTTGCTTTAATTGGTTAATTTAGGTGTTCAAAAATAATCAATAACCATCAATAATTCATCGTGAAGCTACCAAAAAGAGCCCTTCACTTATTTGACTATTAAACCAATTAAAATTTGACTTAATGATGAAAACAAAATTTAGAGTTTACTGCGCGTCGCGGTGGATTTTTTTTTCTTAATTCTAAAAATTTTAACATAGAATGATTCGTGACATACACGCATCACAGGACAAAATTTTCCCCTTTTCAGTGCTAGCTGCGCGATGCGCAGCCACTGCGAAGTCTTGGCTGGCGCGGCAACTTTCATAGGCCATGTTTTGGTCCTCCTTGGGGACCTTTAGGCTGGTCCTCGTGGTGTCGTTCTTTGAAATATCGACCCTTTACATTTCAGGATATGTGTAGGAAGCATCGATACTCATTTAACCCTCAAGCCATCCACCAAAACGCCATTACAAAATACTACGACACAGTAGTTCATCTTTTACTAGTTTTGAACGTCGTGTACGTTCTAGGACGTTTGACCTCCAAACCCTTCCAAACTATACGCGCTATTTAGAAAAACAATTATTAACCATTATTCTACTTAAAAACCTTATGAAAAACATGTTAGGCTCTAGTTTCACCTAGTTCTTTTTAAGGGGTGTTACAAAAAAATCTCTCGAAAAATTGTCTTAGGTTTGTTCTTGACATTTGGATCTTTGAATAACGATTTTGATACTCTTTATATATTATTTAATTTATTTATTTGTTATTTTCAATTATTTTGTCCATGATTTATGTAAGGTAACTTGGTGAATCTGGAGGCTATGAACCTATTGTTTTTTCACCACTAAGTCATATGCTTAGCGATAGTTGTTTCTATTGTAAGTAATGTTCAAGAGGATGTCTGAAGATGGACATTTTTAGAGCCTTAAGGAAGATCATATTTGCATATAGGCAACTATATTTTTTTAAAACCTTGGGATTTATACATGATATATGTGTTAAATATTTACATGAAATTTTGAGGTCTTATTTGATCATGTCACAATGGGTTGTAATATAAGTATGGTTATATATTTTGTTATTTTTGTGGTATGTAAACCCCAAGCCTTGTAATATGGTAATTTACTTTTTATTTTGAATGTTTTTGTGAAGCATGACCGGGATGATTTTGGTACTCGGATGTTTGTAATATTCTTGTTATTTCTATGGCGATTGGGGAGTATCCCCTAGACATAATCGGCGGCGTAGTATTAGAAGTGGACTTAGACTATCCCTCAGCATTCGTCATTACATGTTATGGTTCAAAAATGCAGAAAATTTAAAAATTTTACATAGTGATGTATTCATAAACCTCTCACATATTGATGAAAAAGTATTTATCTAGAGTAGCTTTGAGGATTGCTTAGGTAGGATTGAAGAGGGTGTATGGGGGTATCTTCATGTCTTACAAAGGTGAGTCTTAGAGTAATTCGAGGTATGGTTTTTAACTAATGAAATAGGAATAATCTTATGTTAGTTAGTCTATAGGATCACTTTGGTGTGTGTGAAGGTATTGTATTTCACTTCATAACTCACTCAAGTGAGCATTCGAATTACCTTTGGTAGGAGAGTCTCATGTTTATGTGTTTTGAAGTGTTCATGTTGTTATGTGTGGTGTTTTGTACCGATATTATGAAGCTTTATTTGAAGAGGGAATATTGTATACAAATGTCCATTTATCATGATTTTATGCATAATGTCATACTTAGTACATTCGTTCTACTAATTCCATACCATTTGTCTTTATATATTGTTGTAGGTTGAAGGTGAGAGGTGTCCTGAAGCAAGCATGGAATCTAGTACTCGTTCAAGCAAAGTTGGGGTATGTCCTCACTCTCTTCAAGGACATTATCATGTTTATACTTCTTTTATTGAATGTATTGTAATAGACTAAGTTTTCTATATTCGATTGTATGGGTTGTGTCCCAAACATTATTGAGTCTATGATTGGCTATGTTGATGACTTAGTATTTCCTATCTTTTTATACAAAAGGTATTTTGAAGCACTATATCATGTGAATTTTTTTTAATTTTGCACTACTTTTCATACATATATACAAAGAACGATGTAAACGTCCATTTCAAGACCTCCGATAGGTAAAGTGCGTCTTGTTTCAACTCGAAAAATTGCCCTCTCTTTTAGGGTGTGCACTTGGGTTTTAACAAACGTGGTATTAACCCATAGGTTAAGAAAGTTGTTCATCGGTGTGAGTCCCTACACATCAATGAGTGAGATGATACAGAATGATAGAGCTTCTCTTCTTTTCTAATTTTGTATCGTTCCGTAGAGGAAAATTTTATTAGTCTCCTTCTAAGTGTTTTCCTTGTGTTAATAGGATATGACTACAAGAAGGATGGCCACAAGAAGTGTTGAAGAGAGGAGAGTGAATGAGGATTTTCCTCCCCAAGTTGATCAAGTTGAGCAAGTTCTACAAGATGGACAATTTCGACAAGGTGCTCAAGGTGCTAATGGGGGTCAAAGATATGAAATTCCGCTGATTCGTCCGTACATGACTAATGGGGAGATATCATATGCTTTACTTTCTCTAGCTCAAGCTATGACTACTCGTGTGACTAGAGATGTTCGGCCTAGGGTGAATTCTTTGGAGAGTACTATAACCTCTAGATTGAGGGACTTTGTGAGGATGAATACTCCAATCTTTCTAGGCTCTAAGACGAGAGAGGATCCCTATGAGTTTTATGGTGGTGTGTATAAGGTGTTGAGTTCCACAAGAATGACTTCTAGGGAGAAGGCGGGGTTAGCTTCTTACCAATTGAGGGAGGTTAATCAGATAATAGGTAGGTTTAGTCGAGTCCAGTAGAATGGAAATAGTTTAAGAAGGATTCATATTAAAGTACTTTCCCCCTGAGAAAAGGGAGGAGGTGGAGGAAGAGTTCATTAACCTCAACTAATGCAATACGAGTGTTGAAGAGTATTCTTTAAAGTTTACAGTGTTGTATAGGTATGCTTCATCTCTAATGTCTAACTCTAGGAATGAGATGAGTAGGTTTTTGAGTGATGTTGCCGACCTTGTGAAAGAAGTGTATCGTACGACCATTCTCCACAATGGTAGGAAGTTATCTAGGATTATGGTTAATACTCAATCAATTGAAGAGTCCAAACTTAGTAGAATTGCAAGGAACTTGAAGAGGAGTGGATTAAATGACCAAAGCCAACATAGGTTTAAGAAGAGGGCTTGAAACCATTATTGACCTACTGCTCCTTATGTCAAATTTCGGAAGGGTGGTGGTTCTCAAAATGGTAAGCCTACTTGTGTTACTTGTTGGAAGAAGCACTATGGGAAGTCTCTAGTTGGTACCAGTAATTTATTTGGTTGTGGTAATTATGGACATTAGGTGAGCATTGTACAATTTAGGCATCAAAAGGGGGAAAAGTGAAGCAACATCACTCCTAGTGTTGCGGAAGGTGGTTCACTAAAGAGGAATAGTTTATATGCTCTCCGGCATAGAGAAACAAATCCGGATGATGAGGATGTTGGTAAGTCTTGTAATTACCTTTTTAGTTATACGAGTTCTTTATATGTGGGGGAGTATGGTGAGTAGTAGAGTTGTGATTATTGTCTTTTCTCTTCTAATCTATTAAAACATTATAGTTAAAAAGTCATAGTAGCATGTTGCATTGTTTTAGGAGTCTTGTTGAAATTAAATTTCATTTATTCCTTGCATTGTGAATTTTATTATGTCATAGTTATGTTGAAAAAAAAGAGTTTATATGGTTTTATCTCTCATATTGTCATGTGTTTTTCATAGATTACTTAAGAGTGCATTTTAATTTTGTTTAGCAAAATTCACTGAAATGGTTGCAACTCATTGTAAGAATTTTTGAAATTTGACTAAATTGTTTTATGTTTAAAATTGTAGTAATGCATATACAAAAGATGTATATGATCATGACCATAATGGAGAAGGATTTCCTCCTACATCAAATAAAGAGTGTGAGTCTTGGTGCATGATAAGTCGTAGATTTGTTTCTATCCTCTTTTTGTGTTATGAGTCTCTTAATTATGTCAAATTGATCTTCCTCTTAATGGTGTGTTGTGTATTGTGTTTTATGGTTATGTGCTTCTATTCTTGAGTGTCTTGTCTCTTGTAAAATGCCTAAAGAGTAGCATGTGTCATTCGAGGACGAGTGTTGTCCAAGTGGGGAGAATGTAACACTTCTAAAATGACTAATGTGAACTATAAACTAACACTTTTCCCTTGATTTTTTAAAGTCCTAAAATGGTTTATAATGATTATTATACGAAGTTTCTAGAGGTTGGTGATGTTTGAAGGTCAAACGTCAAAGACGTTCGAAAGTTTTGCCTTAAAACGTGCTTGTGTGTCTTAGTGTGTCTTGGTATCTTTTTTTATTTCTTTGGGGTACAAATTGATGTGGAACGTTCATATAATGTTTAAGATCATATTTGAGGTCGAAACGGCTGGATAAAAATCCCCGAGGATTGATAAAAGGGTCCTTGAGGAAGGACCAAGCTTTGGGCTAGCAAGATGCCAAAGGCAGCAGGATTTATTCATGGTGGGAAGTGGTCCGCGTCGCGGACTGGTTTCAAGGAGGGAAAAAGTTTCTCCGTGTCATAGTTACAACATAGAATCTACAGTCTCAGAATTTATTGTTGAATATATTGAGGGAGCTGCTCCGCATCGCGGACATGTTTTTAGACGATAATTCCCTAAATTTATGTTGAGTTTGACTTTGTAAAAATGTCTTATATTTTCAGGGTTTTTTTAAAATATTTTAGGGGCTAATAATGGCGGTTGTTAGCCCTTTTTGAATTCCAATTCACCCTTCGAATAAAAAATCTCAAGTGCAAAACAAAACCTCTCCGTTGTTTCTCTCCAAAACCCTCCATTGATGAAGCTCAGAAGCTCCTAGGAAGAAGACATATATTCCATGTTTTTCTACATTTTGTTTTTCATAACGATTAAGGTATTGTTCTTCATCCTTTAAATGTCTTTATTGAAGGAGTCAACTCATATGATTTTCAAAGATCACCCAAAACGTGAAATCTTCTAAATTGAATTATATCCATGGGTCCTTTGCATAAACGTTTTAGATCATTGATATATGATTTGATTAGTAATAATTGAATGATGTTACATCAAAGTTCCTTTGGACCCATGGAAATAATGAAATCCTTATTTTGATTGCTTTATGAGTGATTTGATCATGTCTCTATTCTATTGAATTCTTGTCTAGTTTACCTTGGGCTATTGAATTATAAAAGAATTGTTTTAGAATCATGGGTAGGCTGTCCTTAATTGATTAATTCGTATTGTATTACTTTGGATTATTTATATATTGGTATTATTGGATCGAATCGGTGATCATGCTATGGGTAAAAGCCTGGAGTATTGAGTTGATTGAATTGGCTATGAATTGAGGTTGTGAGTTTGGATTGGTGGTATGTTGACCTAACCATCTCTATATTGCATAGTATAAGTCTTGAATAATGATTATTATTCATATGGTCCACTTATGGTGGCGTCCCTTATGTGTTACACTTGTGAATTATGTAGCCTCTTCGGCATTGCATTATAAATTATAGTATTATCATGTTATAAATTTATTATGTCAGTATTGTGAAGTCAAATCATGAGTTCTTCTAGTGGATGATATGTGTCTCTAGTAAGCTATAGTGATTTCTTTATGTGTGTACTTGATGTTCAAGTGTGAATATTTCCAGTTGACTTTATGATCATTAGGATGAGATATGTTGATGAATCTATAGGAGTATGTAGGATGAGTTGCAAGTATATTAATTTTCCTTGTGTTCTTCTTGAATGACATGTTATATGTGATAATGGAAAGTATATTTTTCTTGTTTTGGTAGACTTGTGTTCCTTACATGATACATGTATAATATGAATATGAACTCTTGACTTAGTAGGTTAGAATATCCTTTGTCATGAATGTATATATGTATGAATGGAATATTGTTGGAACCTCAAAATGAATTAAGGATTAGAGACATTCACATGTGCCTAATAAGCTTGTTAACATGTCAATTAATTATTTTAAAGCAAGTATGTTTAATTTGAAGTCATTCAGAAGTAAATCGTCCAAGAGCGTCGAAGACGTTCGAAAGTTAGCTCTTAAGACGTCCGTTTGTGTCTTGGTGTATCTAGAAATGTTTTACGTGTTTGTTTTGGTCAAAACTTATGTGGAATGTCCTTATATAACGTATGAGAATATTTACGTTGGAAATGTAAGGGCGAAACTCCCCAAGGGCTCCACAAGAGGGCCTCAAGTAGGACCCAAAGGCTATTGATCCCAATCAATGAGCCAAATCGACACCTTATGCTTGAGACGACGCCCCGTTAATGGGGGCGTAGCTCAAAACATTGTCATTTGATAATGACCCCCAAATTTGCATTGTGATACACCATTGATGGAGGAACAGGATGGGTCGTCACTCCATCGACGTCGCGTCGACAGGCGTCCGTAGATTCTGTCTACAATTGCAGCATGTACACTGCCATGTAATGGGTGAATTAGAAAATTCATCTCACATACCTAAGTTACTATAGACGGTTATTTTATGTTTTTTTTGTGGGTATTTTAAGTTTATTTATAACATGAAAACCCCATACCCAATTTGCTCTTCAAAAATTAGACTTCCCTCCCAAACCAAACTCTCAATAGAAACCTCTAGTGGAGATAAAGCTCAAGAAAAGCTTGGATCTTGGATTCCCATTGGTTCTTCATCAAGTTTTCCTTGGATTCTTCACCTAATAATGTATGGTTATCCTTAATATTTAGATAATCTTTTATCTAAAGAGTTCCTTCAAGCTTTTCAATGAGAATTTATGAACAAATTGTCTATCTTCCAATCTAGCCATGGGTTACATTTCAAAATGATTTCAAAAGAATAATTATTATGGTTAGGTACTATTTTTCATGTTAAACTAAATCAAATTGCATGATGAACCCATGATCCCTCCCAATTTTGATTTGGCCTAAAATGTAGTATCTTGTGATCTTGATGCTCAAAAGATACTCATAAGATTCAATTGTAATAAATTGATTTAGCTACTGCCTATGATGTCATGTGATGATGAACTATGTGTAGTTGATCCAATGTGGGTCTATTCTTTATGAATTGGTAGGGATTGATCTATGTTCTTCTATCTTCTATAGATTGATAATGCAATGTACATAACGTGATCTCAATTCTAGGGTAAATGAATCATGATTTCGTTTATGCTATGAGATATTTAGCTATTGCCCTATATTGGTATTATTGATGAATTGTGATTATTGATAACTAATGATCAAAGCAAGGGAGATTTGGTAAGATTGCTCTATTCCTCTACTTTTCTATAGTATTCTTAGTAGAATTGACCTTCTATGGCATTATATGGTATGATCCACTTATGGTGAGGTTTTTTAATTCTTGTGATTGTATGTGACAAATATGGTCCACTTAGTGTGTGGTTATGATGATCACACTATGTCAAGCATACCTAGTGTTCTACTAAAGTTATGATCTAGGTTTTATTGCTATTGTATTAGCATGTGGAGGACTCTGTTAGTGTTATGTTTAGGTGCTTCCAATGATGAAGAAATGATGATTAATTACCCCTACCCATGTACCCCTATATGAATGTATGAATAGCTAAGGTGAGGAGTCTTAAAGGTAATGTGATGTTTTCTCGTCTCCTATGCTATTATGTGTTGTGTGGTATATGCTTGGATGTGCATTGTGGTCCTAAGAGGGTGGCTGGCTCAATGTGTTTTTTTAGTCATGATGCGATCATGTTTACCAATGTACACACACTCACACATTATGCATGCTTACAAGTAGTATAGGATTTTGTTGTCTAATGAAAGGTTATTATCATATGCCCTCAAGTAGTATATGATAAATATGCATGTAAAGAACATGTCCATGAAGTATATCATGTCTCCCTTAACTAGGATGTCTTGATAGGTGTCCTAGTATGGGCCATTTTATGGGACCTTTTATATGCATTACACATGTTTGCCTTGACATGATAGTTACTAGGTTTGTGATCTTTGTACATGAATATGAATGCATGAGCATGTTATGAATATGACTTGTATACTATGAACATGTGTGTGTCAAAGGGTGTTTATGTGAAAGATTTGGTCACATATATGTATACACACATGTATGATGATTTAGTCAATGGAGGGGCTCTTGAAAGGGGTTCTCAAGAGTACCCTAAACTATATATTGCTTTTCATATGCTATGTCCATGTGAAAGGACTTCTCACATGATATAGGTTGATGATATCTCGTCTATTATCTATGATCTAAGCATATGAGGATAAAACTCTCCTATGCCTATATTTTATGAAGTAAAGATAATAATGGCTTTTAAATAAAGGGAACTTAGATTACCACCGAGCGTACTTAGATGAGGGGTGTTCCTTAAAATGTGGGAAGGTTTTTTCACCATTGTCCTCAGGAGGTGGACAACTATAATGCCTTAATAGGCATATTTCCATATATGCCTCCAAGTTCCATAAACATGGCCCATAGGATCTAGCAAGTGATATCACCTAATATGCTAGCATGATGTTAATGTTCCACTATGTCTAAGTAGAGAACCTTCCCTTGGTGTAAGGCTCTACAACACAAAATTCCTTGATTAGAACCCTTGGTCATAGTTTTGGTTAAGGCTATAGTTTGCCTTAATTAAAATGGACAATGGAAGTAAAGCTAGGACCCTAACTAGGATAACCTAAGGGAAGTTATTTAGTGTAGGTGAAGGTATGGGACTTTACCTATTCATTCCATAAGTAGCTCTTGAAGGGAATTTTAGGAAGGTTTTCTAATGTATATGATCATGTTTATATTTCCTATGCATGACGTTGTAGTGTCCTCTACTTGTTGTGATGAAATGCATGGTGTTAGTCCTAATTGGTTTATATGATGAGGTCTCTTCTTATGTGTATAAAGTTAGTCTTATTACTATATGATGAAGGTCCAGTTGGTATGCATGTAGTTTATTATAATATTATGGTTGGTGTATGAAGTACATGTTAAGGCTTGTGGTCTGAAGATAGCTTTACTAAGTATGTGTGAGGTTATGGTGTTTCACATGTACATTGCACTACTAGACTTTGATTGGGGTTGTGAGTAAGGTCTTATAGTGGTCTATGTGAAGTGAAGTTAACATATGTGAAATGTGTCTATGGTTTACAGTAATAGTCTTGGGTATCTTGACTTAAATGTGCCTTATGGGGTTCTATACTTGTATGAAGGTATGTGTTAGGTTATGCAGGTTGTATTACGAGTGCCTTGTGGCCTTAAAGTGATGAATTGCACCAACTATCACTAGAGGATTACTTGGGAATCTAAGAACTTAAAAGAAAGAAAGGTTACTGTAAAATAAACTCACTGTAATTGAAATGTGCTTACTGTAAAGTGATAATTTGTATGCCGTAAATAACATGTGTCATTTTATATGATGTATGACTATTGAATATGCCTATTTGAATTATGCGAACTGTATGATGCTTATTGTGTCGAGTTTTATAATGTTTTCACAAAATGTATGATGCATGGTTTCAAAGAAAAAAGTCCCCTTTGAATGCATGTCTTTGCATTGTTGTCATATTTAGTGCATTCCTGTACTAACATCATTCTTCTTCACCTTTTTAGAAAAAGTGTCGGTTATGGATGCTTAAAGGAAGTCTCTAAAGTTGAGGGGATTGATCTGTGATTCCCAAGCTCAAGGAAAGGAATCCTTAAGTCCAAGGATTTCCTAAGTCATGTCTACTGTAAAGTCTTGTAATTGTATACCAATGAATTATGTTGTATGGGCCATGTCTTTAATGTATTCTAATGATGTTAAATATAAGATGGCAAAGACAATATACTGTAAAGTCTTTTAATTGTATACCTATGAATTATGTTGTATGAGCCATGTCTCTAATGTATTCTAATGATGTTAAGCATAAGATGGCAAAGACACTTAGTGTCTAACTATGTACTTATGTTATTATATATATATATATATATATATATATATATATATATATATATATAATGTAAGTGATGTTGTAGCATATGATGTGCTATGAATGTTTTAAATTTCCGTTAAATTTACCTTTTGATAATGCAATGAATGATAACTATGAGTTTGTATAAGACCTTCGTGAGGTCAAGTACGCCATTTTACTTCTAAGGCTGCTCCTCGGTCATTACAAATATGATCTTGAATACAGCAAATAGGGTAACTTATGTGGAACCTTTTAGCAATAGGATTATGATATCCTTGAAGGTGAAAGCCGTAATTGTATCCTTCTTGTATGAATGATGCACGGAGGGTTGATTTGCTGGAACGGCATGAAAAAATCCTTAGGAGAGTCATTGAGCTAACTCTTAACCATTTAAAGACAACCCTAGGGGACCTCTTTGGTAGGGTGTGTTACGCTTTGGTTATGAACTATATAAGAAACCTGTTCATATACTCCTTTATTGAATTACTCACTACAACAAATATGATATTTAACTATAAAATTATTAGCTACGACATAAAATTCATCATTGATTATTCGCCGTAAAGTTTTGTTCAGTAAAGTTTCCCACCAAAATATAATTTGGCACCATTTATCAAGTACAACTAGCGACAAATTTTAATTCATCAATGACACATTATTTTTTTGCTAATAATATATCCATTTTTGTCATAAACTGTTATTTGTCATACAATTAGTTACATTTGGACACCAAATTATTTAAGCACAAACTATGAGTTGTTCGAATTGCGACAAAATAGAGTATGTTAGTTGAAGGCTTTTAGTTTTAGCCACAAATTAAATTCTCAATAGTGACCTTCGTTTTTGTCTCTAATAATATAAACAATTAATGACAACATAATCTTGTCACAAATATACAATGTTTAAATAGTGAAAAATTTAAATTTTTTAGCTGAATAATATAACTATTTATCGCAATTTTTTAAAATCTAAGTATAAAAATAATATTTGGCTACCCTCGATCGTAGATGTATAGGGTAGTGAGAAAGTTCACCAATAGAGGCGGACCCACATGAGTTCCAGGTCTTTTACTGGAATCTCCTCAGGAAAACATGGTACATAAAATGTAAATTTTCTGTGTTTGTATAGATATATATGGTGTGAACCCTCTCAATGAAAAAGAGAAACTTATAGCCTAGTGCCAGGTCTCCTTGAAATTAAACTACACGTCAAGGGTTTGATTCCCTCTATTAGCGTTTTGTTCTTTCCACGTTCAATTTATTTTTTTATTTTATAAAACTTATTAAAGTGCTGTTTTAAATCCAAAACAAAATTCACGGGTCTGCCAATAAAACTATATACTACTACTTCCTTGAAATTTTATTTTGTTGGCTTATTTAAACATTTATACTTTTATTTTTCTAAGCTCTTGAATGAAAATCTTGGGTCTACCTCTATTCTTTATGACCACATAATTAAAAATTACACAATAAATTGATAATATTCTTTTAAATTTAGAAGTTGACTTAGTAATTTAGAGGGTTTTAAATTCCCTTAATGGTCAAAGTTGAAATATCAGTCGATGAATAAAAGTAACACTACTAAGATACTGTATAACTTTATATTCATGACACGCATAAAGAGACATTGTTTGTGTTCATTGCATACATGAATAACAATATTTTGACAAGAATAAAATCAATGTTAGCCACTTGACAAAAGATAAGCATGTTATTAAAGACATCTGATAATGAATATTTAAATGAGAAACATCTCATACAAATAAAGAACAAAAATATTTTCTGGGTTAATAATATTAAGAAACAATAATATGAAGAAAAGCCTCTCCTTCTAAAGAAAATATGTTTTACATTTTTTCTATAACCTCTAACATAGAAGAAATCGTCAATTATTGTAGTGACTACACCATTCCCGAGACATGACATATAGATATCATATAGTTCAGGATGGAAAATGTGGTTGCAACTGAAGAGCAGAACTTCAATTTGTCCATTGTCTGTTCTATCAACCACCTGTTACAACAATCACTAAAATAAGCACATTAGAAAATTTAGATATCACTAATGTTATTAAGCTTCAGTAATCTATGTTGAAAAGAAAAATATTTTACTTGTTAGTTCATGGACAAGAATATTGAGTATGTTTCTTGATTTTTTAAATACATTTATTAGAGTATTAAGAGAGATATAAAATGTAGAAAAAATCCTCTCAAAATTTAATTTCTTAATAAACATATACTATGGAGGTAAAACATGAGCCAGTGACACTGAATCTACAACAATTGATAATAGACCATGAAGGCTACTCAAAACAGGTGGAGACAATCCAACAAAATTCTTCCTCAAATTCGTCCTACAACGATGAGAAATCAAACAACAATAAGGGAACAGGGGAGTGATTTCGAATAAACACAAATTTTGGATTCAAGAAGTTAGTTCTCAAAGTTATTTCTCGAGAAATTTGAGTAACTCCAACAACTAGAGAGGAAATAACACACTTTAACCTAAATATGCTCAAATAAGAAAGTCATACCACCGTGCCAATAGCTAGTTCTAGAGATGGCAATTTGGACAAAATCGCAAGTGAAAGTCTGGATATGCGCACTCATATTCGATGTGAGGATCCTACAGGTGAGTGTCCTAACACTTACTTCTCTAATAGTCAATTACTAAATATAACTTTAGTCATACTAGTATGTTAAATAATAAAGAGGGTGATCATGGTGTTGATGGTGGTAAGGGTAAAGAGATGGTCATTGAAAAACATTAGTAGGGTCCTAATAGGAACGACAACATTACTCGTAAACCTTATATACATAACAACAGTACTCTCTATATTTCCTGCAATTTCAAAACCTACAGACAAAACAATATCGTACTTGCAAAGAAGAGCACAAAAAACAACAATGCGACCAGTGATCCAGCACAAAAACAACCTACCCAAACAAAACAAAAAGCAGTTGTGATCCCAAAACATCCCTTCGTAATATCCCTCATACTATAGTTACTAAAGTAAAAGCCAAGAAGTCCAAAAAATTATTCCTATAGACATCAGTTCTCTAAATTTTTTCTAACAATTAAGGCTACCCAGCTGTTGTGTCAGATTTCATAGTATATTTAGGTGAAAGGTGAAAATCAACCCTCATCTGTCAATTTATCAATAACCCAAAATGGAGGTCATAATAAAAATTTATCTTACAAAATGAATTTAGACCATCAGAATCAACATATAGAGCACAAAATACAACCCAAATTAAGGCAATATTGATATTGTTTACAGCACTAGATCACCTCAGAGTCATAAGAATGCTAAGCAGCAAAAGTCAAAACACTTGCAGGCAGAATTGAATTTAGAAATAATTTCTCAAAAGCCCACAAATTGTAATGTTGATATTGGAGCCAAGGAATGATCTGATATCTCTAATTCAAAGTTGTAAACATGTCATGAGGGTCGTTCACGTTAAATGGATCAAACCTCTTCCATCCATGCTAAGGTAAATACTCATGGGCGCACTTTGAACAACCCAGGAAAGATCGAGGCTTGTGGTACTCTTAAAGATCACAAATGTCACTTGATTTATGTCGATAGAGGAACATCCTCCATAGGACAATCTAATGCAATACAAATTAAATTAATCTATTAAATAAGAAAAGACTTAACAAAATCAAACAATCCACACCACACCCAAAATTTGAAAAATAGAAAAAACTCCTATAGAAGTCAATTGAAAAAGAGGAAACTGTCAAACGAGTGCGAGCAAAAGTTTGAAATTATCCAGCCTCTCCTAGTAGTGAGGATGAAAAGGAAGAAGAAGAAGATTAGGAACAAGCATAATAGAATACATACCTGGAAGAACAAGGAGAGATGGACTAGTCTTAGTCAATGAAAGGTAAGCCGCTATAGCTATGTAGTTACATCACAAAATCAATGTCATCTTCATCACATGGGTCACCATATTAATCTTTATCAATACTTTTAGTGCCTTCAGTACTATGAAGATCACTTACATACTCAATTATAGTGTCGTCGTCTAGGTCAGAATCTTCGGTATTGTAACAAACATCAAGTTTTGTTTGAACCTTCAATTCAAATGCACTTGAATTTAAGGTAATTGAATCAACATCATCTCTATGTAATTGGATTGCCATATACTCAATAGAAACATCTATCATGTTAATTTCCATTGACACATCTTGATACACTTCATCAATAGCGTTCCATTCATCACTTTCCACCTTTGAATATTGCATCTTTGGCACATCATATATATGTCTATTGAAATTTTTGCACAATTTGCCAATTTTTTCATAGTTTTAGATCACAAATATAAAATACTTTCTTTGCTCGAGTAGCCAGTACAAAAGAATCATGTTCATAACAAAATCTATTGGCATTTATACTTGTAAAATTTTTATCTTTCTACATCCCAGTTTTTTTATGAAGGTCAAACCACTTGCATTTAAATAGAACAACTCGATTGCCTTCTCTATACTCTAACTGAATAATGTCAACTATGATGCCATAAAAGTCATTCACATCATTTTCTTTATAGCCTTCAACAACTATGCCACTATTTTAACTTTTACGTAATTTATCACGACTTTCAATATGGTACAAAACACCATTAACAATACAACCAGGATATGTCCTTCCTCGAATATTAGGTCCTATTTTCAAAGGATATAAATTTTTTATAGACATTGAATTCTTCTTATTACACAAATACAAAATCAAAAAAGTATTACATTCATTTAGTAAAGAAGAAAAAGTTAAAATTAAGCACAAGACAATTGTCATTTTAAAAATTAGTTACTTTCCCTTTAAACCATAAAAAAGAAATTCTCAGTGTTTCTCTTCTATATTAACAACAACATTGTTTAACAACTGATTTTTGTGTTCCCTACATAGGAAAAATGAATTATTGAGTAATTTAGAATAACAGAAAACCAATATAGATAAATAGGAAAACTTATGGTAAAAAAAGCTCTGCTACTTCAAAATTATTTAACACATACCAATGAGACATATCAAAATCTTTCTTCGGTAATGCATCATAATCTCCTTTAAATGGTCTAACACATTCAGAAAATATGTCTAGAAAATGTTCCTCTTTATTGCTAGATCCATCAACATTTCGATCTTCACGATTAAATCTAGTCTCAATGTTAGTAAGATACTTAGAGCAAAATGTCAAACATTCATCAATAATGTAACGTTCTGGTCGCGCCTTGTTTCGCACATAACGCTTTAGATTACAGAAAAATCTCTCAATTTTGTACATCCAACGATACTGTACTGGTTCCCCATACATAGCTTCTCGTGGTAAATGTACAGCCAAATGTACCATAATATAAAAAAAAACAGGTGGAAAGATCATCTCAAGCTTACATAATATAATAACAATATTCCTTTCAAGTTGTTCTAAGTCATCTAGTCTCAATGTCTTACAACACAACCGTTGAAAAAAAATGACCTAATTAAATCAATGCTAAAGAGACATCTTTATTTCCAAATCCACTAATAGCTACAGGTAGCAATCGTTGAAGAAAACCGTGATAATCATGACTTTTGAGTTTAACTAACTTAACACCATCTTCACTTACACACTTTGAGATATTTGAAGCATAACCATAAGGAAATTTAACACTTTTAAAAAATTCTTCAAATTCTCTTTTCTCTTTTTCTTACATGTTATAACAAGCGGATGGCATTGTATAACAAGAATCATCATGCTGCAACTGTAACTCTTTTCTTATGTTCATATCCTTAAGATCTTCTCTTGCTTTAACTTTGTCTTTAGTTTTCCTGTCTATATTCAGTAATGTCCAAAAATACTCTCACAAATATTATTTTCTATGTTCATGACATCTAAATTTTGCCGCAACTTCAAGCTCTTCCAATATGGTAACTAAAAGAATATACTTTTCCTCTCCCAATTCAACTATATAGGAAGACACTCCTTTTCTTATTATTTGAGTGTCCTCCTGGTGTATAAGTAATGAGTAGACCCAATTGTTGTAAGATATCATCATCTAAGAGCTATTTTGGTTTAATCCTTTTTCTACATTCCATTCAAAATTCATGCTTCTTCGCCATGCGTGGCTAGGATTAAGATACTGACGGTGACCCGTGTAACAAATTTTACCTCTTACCTTTTATGACGGTGCATCCTTATTGCGATTAGGGCATACCATGTATCCTTTAGTACTCCATCCAGAAAAATTAGCTAATTCAAAAGAAATTATATATGTTAGCTATTACAGTTAGTGATCCACTGTTATTAAATTTATGGTCATAGCTCTTCTTAAACAATAAGAGTATCCTAGATTAGAAATATATAAATAATGGTAACAAAAATATGTCCAAATGCAAACTTAACGGATTTGAACACTGAGTAACGTCGTAAATAATAACAATACTTGATAGACTAACACAAAAAAATTAACTACGAGAAGTAGTGGGAACTATCACCACAAAACTACTAAAAATTTGTTTGTTGTTCCAATCAATGCCTTCTTTTCTATCTAACTATGACTAGTTTCAAGGTTGTTGGTATCATTACTTTAGATGATAAATAAATGGGAAACAATCTAAGTTTTTCAACCTAACTACTTAAATTAGTTGAGGCTAGGCTTAGTCATTTGGGTTGATTTAAAAAATTGAAGAGTTTTCCGCTCATTACTCCTTACATTTCTATGAAATGTGATAAAGTAATTGTGTTCTCTATATTATAAAGGAACAACAAAGATCAGAAGAGTCGTTACAACTTGATATGAATAATAAGAAATATAAACAGTAACCATAAGCTAAAAACTCATTTATGGTCCATAAAACAGCAGCATGCATCTTGAAGCACTCCCATGTGGAAGCATCAAATGTCTCTACACCATCACTCAATAACTCTTTCAATTCACTAACCAAAGTCCGCAAGTAAACATCAATATCCTTTCCACGTGCTTGAGGACGACGAATAAGTAGTGACATCATCATTAATGTATCAGTAAAGCATTTCCAAGGAGGAAGATTATAAGAGATAAAATTACAGGCCACATGCTATATGTTGTGCGCATTTTACCAAAGCGGTTGACACCATCATTCGCGAGGCCGAGTGTAATATTACGTGGTTTTTGTGCAAACCACATATGATTCTTATCAAAGTGTTTCCAAGCTTCAGAACCAACTGAATGTTTTAACACATCCGTCTCATAAAGATATGCTTTTTTATGCCACCTCATGTCATTGCTTGTTTTTTTTGACATAAATAATCTTTGAAGTCTCGGTTTTATAGGAAATAATCGTAAGACTTTATGCGGAATATTTTGCTCTTTCCCTTTTCATTTTCCACCTTGGTGTACTGCATTGCGGACAGTCTTGTCTATCTTTAAGTTCACCCCAATAAGGCACCCAATCATATTTACAAGCATGAATCGAAATGTATCCTAATCCCAAACCTTGTAGCATGTTTTTAGCATCATAATGTGACTTAAGAAGTGTCTCGACATTAGGCAATGCATCTCGTAGAAACTCTAATAACATATTAAATGACTTGTTGCTCCACTCATTGTACACTTTCAAGAATAGCAATTTCACATCAAATGAAAGCTTCGAGAATTCTTTGCATCAAGGGTACAGTTCACATTGAGCTTCTTTCAACAATTTTCAAACTTCTTTGCTTCACTCTCCCTCAAATAAGTCAATTTATCACATGAATTGTCACCGCATGTTGTCTCCTGATTGTCTTGTGATTTTCCACCAATTTCTTCTAACATGTCAGGTAGTTCATTACAGCTGACATGTTCTTCATTTATCCATTACTCGTTTTCATCTTTATTGTCAATTACTTCATCATTATCTCTCATTGGTAATTGTTTTCCGTGGTATATCCATTGCATGTAATCTTTAATAATTCCTTTCAACAAGAAGTCATTATTTACTACATCTTGTGTTTGAAAATTTATATTTAAAGAATCTTGGCAGGGACATCGTATTTTAGTATTTGACCAAAGCGAGATCGGATAAGTTTCATAAAAGATTGGACACCCTCTACCTATCTTTTAAAAAACTTAGGTTCATGCATCCATCCATTATCCATGATAAACTGCACAAACATATAACCAAACAATAATTAAATACTGTAAAAAAACTGACTTCACAAGGTAATATTAATTTTAAGCTCTTCACAGGTCTTCCGAAAACACAATAGATGCTATAATAATCAAACTGTTGTTAAGCCTAGAACCTATCGATGCTTGAGCTATATGAAAAAGTGGTATAAGAGTACATGTTGGGTTGTTTTAAAATCAGTGTGAAAAACTTGTCAGTTTTAGCACATTTATAAATAAAAAGTAATGAATCATTTGTTCAATCATCTAATGACTTTTATTTCTGTTCCCTTAAATTTTATTTTTTTTCAACTTTATTCACTTACTTAAAGATTACATGTATAATAAATCATTAAATTTTATTTTTTATCAACTTTATTCACTTACTTAAAGATTGCATATATAATAAATCATGTAATTAGAGGAGTTGTAAGCATAAGTTTTCTTCCAAATATTTAGTAAATGTCGTGTAAGATTGTCAAGTGGTCATGGTTTCATATCATTCTTATTATTAACAATTCATAATTAAATAGTGTACATTACTAGTTTCAAGTTAGTTAGTTAGTTGTATTTCCATTTTATAGTTGTTTGTTGTGATAGTTAGTTACATAACAAACTAGTTGGTTAGTTAGTTATTTTCTTCCACTTGTTTGATTCATCTAATCACATGTATATATATACACCTCATAAGTGATGAATGAAGGTAATCAAAACTTTCACATTTCAATCACAAAGTCTTGTATTGTTAGTCTTGGTTCTCATTCTCGTTCAGGGAAGTTTGCAGGGAAGTTTGCAGCTTCATCAATGGCTGCACACACTTCAGTTTGAAGATCTTTACATGGTATCAGAGCACACGGTTAATTGCTCTTTTCTCATTCTTTGGTTACTCATTTTTTTGATTGATTCTCGATCGATAACAGAGTTGGAAGTCACTGTGTTGATACATTTTTGATTTCTTTCTGAAAGTTCATCTTTGTTCTTTTCTTTTTCATTATTGAATAGTTCATAATAGTCATAGTTGTAATGGCTATCGAAACTACTACATCCACATCTGCATCCGAGGGATCTGTTGTATCTGGAAGTGATGCAAATGGTATTTTTTATGTGCATCCTTCAGACAATCCAGGAATGATACTTGTTCCTGTTCAGTTTAATGGAACAGGATATAGGACCTGGAGAAGGGGTGTTATGAGAGCATTGTCAGTGAAGAACAAGTTATGTTTCATTGATGAAAGTTGTGAGAAACCAAGAACCAATTCACCTCAATTACGTCAATGGCAGAGGTGTGATGATATGGTGACATCTTGGATTCTAAACTCTTTAATCAAAGAAGTTTCAGACAGTGTGGAGTATGTAAGCAATTCTGCTGAGTTGTGGAAGGAGTTGGAAGATAGGTATGATCAAACCAATGGAGCGAAATTGTATCAAATTCAAAAGGAGATCAATGATCTCACACAAGGAGTTTTGGACATTACTGTCTATTACACAAGAATGAAGAAGTTATGGGAAGAGTTGAATACTTTGAATGTGAAGAATCACTGCAGTTGTGTCTGTGTGTGTGGTGCAAAGGATAGTATATTCAAGGCTGAGAAAGATAGGCGCCTGATTCATTTTGTTATGGGGTTAAATGAAGTGTACAAAGTGATAAGAGGAAATATTCTCATGATGAATCCTCTTCCTTCTATGGGCCAGGCTTTGTCATTGTTAATCCAAGAGGAAAAACAAAGAGAGTTCAAGCCTGTTGGTAGAATGTCTACAGATTTTGTATCTTTGAATGTTAAAGCTGTTGATAACAAAGGTCATGGAGGAAGAACTTTTAGAACAAATTTTCAAGGAAACAATTATGGAAATGGCCATGGAAGTCTTGGTGATGCCAACAGTAGTTCAGGAGGAAATCACTATCCAAGTAACAACAGTAACAGGAATGTCATAGTGTGTGACTATTGTAAAAGACCTGGACACATCAAGGATAAGTGCATGGGTATCCCCAAAACAATAACAGACCAGGTAGTTACAATAGTTGTCAGGGCTTTATACAACAAGGCTCAAATTACAAAGGAAGGAGAGTGGTAGCAAATGTAAATGGTTCTGTAGGTGATATGGTACATGCTAATGGAGAAGAACAATCACAATTTCAAGGTGATGTTTTAAAGAATATTAACTTCACAAAGGAACAATATGGACATATCATGAATCTACTTCAACATTTCAAAAATGAGAATGTGGGAGAAGATACTGGTGCCAATAATAATGCTTCTGGTGTGGCTGCTGGATCAATGAACTTTGCAGGTATTGTGGTTTGCTCTTCCTCTACTGTTTTTGACAACCTATCATGCAAATAATTTGAATCAAGTGCCAATCTATGGATCATTGACTCAGGAGCATCAAACCACATAACCTTTAGTAAAAACTCTCTAATAATTATCAAAACTCTGCCTATTCCTATACTAGTTTCTCTTCCAAATGGATACAAAGTCAAAGTAACAGAGTTTGGAGATGTACCAGTCACATCTAGTATTACTTTACATCAAGTCTTATATGTGCCTTCTTTTAAGTATAATCTAGTTTCAGTTCATTCACTAACTAATACAATGAAATGCATAGTCATGTTCACTAATGCATTGTGTCTATTGCAGGCCCCTTTAGTGAAGAGGCCACAGGTTCTTGGTAATTGTAGAGATGGACTTTACTTCTTATGCAAAAAATGCTTGAAGACCTCTGATAAAGTCAATACATGTCAAATATACTGTTGTTTTCCCAATAATAGTCTTCTTTCTAGTTCCATTAGAAGTGAAACATGTAATTCTAGTTCCTATTCTCCTTACCAATACAAAGTGTTAGCTTCAAATCCTGTTCCTCTCAAGTGTAAATCTTCTTTTAATATGAATGTTATGGCTGATCATAACTCTGGAGATAATGTAGATTTGTTGTGGCACAACAGACTTGGCCATGTACCTTTTGTTAAGATGAAAAGTATCAGTGGATTACCAGTCAATTTTTCTCCCAAACAACCTTTCTGCTGCAATATTTGTCCAATGTCAAGACAACAAAGACTACCTTTTAGTCATAGCACAAGCCAAACCAAGTCTATTTTTGAACTGTTACATATTGACTTATGGGGACCTTATCATGTATCCACTTATGACAACTACAAATATTTCATTACTTTGGTAGATGATTACAGCAGAACAACTTGGACACATCTTTTAAGTACTAAGAGCAATGCTCTACAAGTTTTGAAAATTTTTATAGTCATGATAGAGAATCAGTTTAGTACCACTCTTAAAAGCATTACAACAGATAATGGGCTGGAATTTACTAATAATGAAACACACCAGTTTCTTATATCCAAAGGGACAGTTCACCAGAAGACCTGTCCATACACACCTCAACAAAATAGTATAGTGGAAAGAAAACATAAGTATTTACTGGAAACAGCTAGAGCTCTTTTATTTCAGTCTAAACTACCTATAAGGTACTCGGGAGAGTGTGTTCTAACAGCTACACATATTATTAACAGACTACCATCAAGTTACTTGAAAAATAAGTGTCCATATGAGATATTATACAATAAGAAACCAAACTATAGTCAGCTTAGATCCTTTGGTTGTCTTTGTTACCCTACTGTCCCAAAGGCACTTAGAGATAAGTTTGAGCCAAGGACCACTCCACATGTTTTCTTAGGATATATTTTTGGAACTAAAGGCTACAAGGTAATGAATCTAGCTACAAAGAAGATACATATCTCCAGGGATGTAATTTTCCATGAACATGTCTTTCCTTTTACTTTGTCAACTGAAAGTTCTTCTTTTCCTTCTGTTTTGAAGTCTTTTTCTTCTCCAGATTATACTGTTTTAGATTCATATAAGAACTGTGTAAATGATTATGACAATGTGACTGATACAACTCCTTCTCATCTACCTACGCATATTATTCAAAATTATGATATACCTTCCACTAATTCTATTACTTCTTCAACTCCTTCTCAACATAATACTTCCACAATAATATAGAGAAGATCTCATAGGGAAAACAAAATACCATCACATTTAAAAGATTATGTTGTCAATATCCCAAAATTGAAATCAGTCAACTCTAACACATCCAACACAACTCTCAATAACAATTTATCACTTACTGCATTGTTTACCAAACATCATCACATATATCCTGAAGTCATTGCATTTAATAGTCAGTCACTTGTTGAAAATATTTGTCATGATAGTGAGCCATCATCATATGAGGAGGCATCAGTAAATCCTGCATGGCAAAAGGCTATGACACAAGAATTTGAAGCACTGTATGCTAATGATACTTGGGATCTTGTTACTTTACCACCCAACAAACAAGCAGTTGGATGTAGGTGGGTATATAAAGTAAAACACAAAGCAGATGGAAGCATAGAGAGATTCAAGGCACGACTAGTTGTGAAAGGGTATACACAAAGGGCTGGAATTGACTACACTGAGACTTATTCACCTGTGGTTAAGATGACTACAGTGAGAACATTGATAGCATGTGCAGTGAAGAAAGGGTGGAACATGTTTCAACTTGATGTAAATAATGAATTTCTTCATGGAGATCTTCATGAAGAAGTTTACATGAAGCTACCTCCAGGACTTGAGGTACCTGATTCAGGACTGGTTTGTAAATTGAAAAAGTCTCTTTATGGTCTTAAACAAGCAAGTAGGTAGTGGTACTCTAAGCTAACTGAGGCATTATCATCCAGAGGTTACTCTCATTCACAATTTGATCACTCTTTATTTTTCAGAAAGGAAGGCTCCTTGGCAGTATTTGTTGCAGTGTATGTGGATGATGTTATTTTAACAGGCACAGACACAACTGAGATTGCACATCTGAAAGCATATCTGGATAACACCTTTAAAATCAACGATCTTGGAAGGCTTCATTATTTTCTTGGCCTGGAGATACTTGATACAGCAGATGGAGTACTTATTTCTCAAAGGAAGTTCATTTTAGACTTACTCAATGAATATGATTGTTTCAATTATACACCTTTGTCTTCTCCTTTAGATCCTACTGTTAAGTTGAAAGCCAAGGAAGGAACTCCTTTGTCTGATCCTACTTTCTATAGAAAGTTGATAGGCAAGCTGAACTTCTTAACTAATACAAGATTGGACATAGCTTTTAGTGTTCAACACTTAAGCCAATTCATGAAGGATCCACGAGCTCCACACTAACAAGCAGCTTATCATCTGCTTAGATACCTCAAACAAGATACTACCTTGGGAGTGCAGTTGTCTAAGGACCCTGATTGCACAGTTCAAGCTTTTTGTGATTCAGATTGGGCATCATGTCCAGATTCAAGGAGGTCAGTCAGTGGCTATTTAGTGTTACAATGGAACAATCCTATTAGCTGGAAGTCTAAGAAACAAGAGACAGTCTCCTTGTCATCAGCAGAAGCAGAGTATAGATCACTCAGAAAAGTCGTAGGAGAACTAACTTGGATTCACAGATTACTTAATGAGTTAACTGTCTCTATTTCCTCTCCTATTAGTGTTCATTGTGATAGTCAATCTGCCATCCACATTGCTCGAAATCCTGTGTTTCATGAGAGAACTAAACACATTGAGGTGGATTGTCATTTTGTACGTGACAAACTTCAGGAGGGGTTGATCTCTTTGCATCATGTGTCTACTTCCAATCAGCTTGCAGACATACTTACCAAGGCCCTCACTGGCATCAAACATTCAGCTATTTTACACAAGTTGGCTGTGAAATCCTCACCTCCAACTTGAGGAGGGGTATTAACAATTCATAATTAAATAGTGTACATTACTAGTTTCAAGTTAGTTAGTTAGTTGTATTTCCATTTTATAGTTGTTTGTTGTGATAGTTAGTTACATAACAAACTAGTTGGTTAGTTAGTTATTTTCTTCCACTTGTTTGATTCATCTAATCACATGTATATATATACACCTCATAAGTGATGAATGAAGGTAATCAAAACTTTCACATTTCAATCACAAAGTCTTGTATTGTTAGTCTTGGTTCTCATTCTCGTTCAGGGAAGTTTGCAGGGAAGTTTGCAGCTTCATCAATGGCTGCACACACTTCAGTTTGAAGATCTTTACACTTATCATAAAATAACTTCTTTGTAGTTGAATATGAGGAATATGAAGTTTATCTTGTCACAAAAATACATGTATTATGATTTGTATGTTTTTAGTTTGTTCAAAAGTCTTTAATCACTAAATGAGTATTTTGTTTGGTGCTTGCATAAGGGAATCACATCCAAAGGGATCCATTCGAGTAGAACATATGTCGACATGTAGGAGGGAAGACAAGAGAAGTAATATAAGGTAACATACCATGTTCACTTTTGATAGATTTAATTGAGAGTGGATAGAAGTTGAACGTAAGTCTCACATACAAATATGCCTTATCCCACAATACTAACATCAAAGAACAAGTTTTTATATGTGAATGATAAAATATGAAAAGAAAGTCTCTTTTTACAGCTTGAATGAAAATTTCCCAAACCAAACATTGTGGAATTATTTTACCGAAAAAGAATAGAGGAACATTGTACCATACCATTTTAATTTTGTATGATTTTGAGATAGAATTTTAATTTTGATCAAAGCCTTGTGGCGTGTAAACATACAATATGTTATTTTATATTTCTATAAAGTAATTCTTTATAAAGAATTATTTTAATGATAATGGCAAGATAGTTAAATTTATTTTTAAATTGTTAATATTTATTATTTCTTAGGGGAAAAAGGTAAAAAAAGTGCCCCTAAACTATTCGAAAAGGTCTAAATATATCCCATGTTTAATGTTTGGCTCACTCACGCCTCTCCATCCAACTTTTCGCCCATATATGTCTTTATGGGTGTTAGTTGGTATGCTGAAAATATCTAACTGAAATATATAAAATTAACTCCAAAAATTCACAAATAAAAATAGTTACCTTAAAATAAAAAATTTCAAAAAATTTTAAAATTATTTTATTATTTTTGAAAAATCCCGAAAATGAGTAATTAATTAATAAAAAAAAATGAAAAGTATAAAAAAATATAAAATCAACTCCAACAGTTCACAAAGAAATATAGTAACCTTAAATTCAACAATTTCAATTTTTTTTCTTTTTCAGCAAATGCCAAAATTGAGTAAATTATTCATAAAAAAGGAAAAATAAGAAAAAAATAATATAAGATTGAGGCATAAAAATTCACAAATAAATATAGTAACCTTAAATTAAATGGATAATACACAAGTACCCTCTCAACCTATACCCGAAATCTCAGAGACACACTTAATACTATACAAAGGTCCTATTACCCCCTTTAACTTATTTTATTAATAATTTTCTAACTCCTTTTCGGCCTTCGAGACATTATCTTGTGGGCCCAACGTTTGTTGATTCTTTTTTTAAGCTATTTCTTTTGCAATATATATCTTTTGAAGCGGCCTCTATATTTTTATATTTGTATTGTTAATGATTAGCATATCTTAGTTATACTTTACAGTTGGATGAATGTTACATATTATTAGTTTTTGTTCGAGGAGTGTGTAGTGCGTATCATTTTGATCTCATTGTTTATTTGTTCTTGACTAGTACTATATAACAATATGCAACATATTGTTATTATTATTATCAACATCGTCATCGTCGTCCTCATCATCATCATAATCATCATCGTCGTCGTTGTCATCGTCGTCATCATCATCATCATAATCGTCGTTGTCAACATCATCGTCATCATCGCCATCATCATCATCATCATCATCATCAGAATCATCATCGTCATCATTATCATCATCAATCTTATCATCATCATCAGCGTTGTCATCATCATCATCATCGTCGTCGTCGTTATCATCATCGTCATCGTCATCATAATCATCATTATCATAGTCAACATCTTCATCATCGTTTTCGTCATCATGGTCTTCTTCTTCATCATTATCATCATCATCGTCATCAGCATCGTCGTGGTGGTGGTCATCTTCATCATCATCATTATCATCATCGTCATCGTCTTCATCGTCGTCATCATCGTCATCATCATCATTATTGTCGTCGTCATCATCATCATCATTATCGTCATCATTGTCATCATCATCATCATCGTCATCATCATCGTCGTCATCATCATTATTATTATTGTCGTCATCAATGTCATCGTCGGTTTTATCTTCATCATCATCATCATCATTGTTGTCATCATCGCTGTTGTTGTCATCATCATCATCATCATCGTTATTTTCGTCATCATCATCATCGTCATCGTCATCATTATCATCATCATAATCAGCATCATCATCGTACTTATCCTCATCATCATATTATCATTATCATTATCATCATAATTATCGTTGTTATCATCTTCATCATTATCATTGTCATCATTATCATAATCATCATCATCGTCATCATCATCATCATCGTCATCATCATCGTTGTCATCATCATTATCATCGTCATAATCATCATCATCATCATCGTCGTCGAAGAAGGGTTGTTTCCGGAGTCCATGCCTAGCTTGTATGGTCTAAGTCGACTATTGCCTCTTCTCATCATGTAGGATACACACTAGTGTTGGATAAGTACTATGACGTTTGGGTAGTGGAATGAGCTGCCATCTAGACATTGCACGAGTAGTCTTTTATGATATTAGTGTGTGAATGCCATAGTTTTCCCTTAGACCATGATGTTAAGGTCCTTAAGTGTTGAATGTCATATAAATGATTTAATGAACACAATGACTTAAGTATATTAATGAAAAGGTATCTGTGAGGGTTATTTAGGTATCTTTGAGGGTTATTTAGGTAGACTTGAAGATGGTGTATGGATGGTCTGTTCAGGTTTTACTCAAGTGAATCTTAGAGTAACCTTAGGTTGTTAATATATGTTGATAAGGGAATAATCTTATCTTACATACTTTAAAGGATCTCTTTGGTGTGTTTGAAGTGATTGCATGGGAGGTGGCTTCATAACTCACTCATGTGAGCCTTAGAATCAACTTTTGTAGGAGAGTCTCATGTTTATGTGTTTTGAAGTGTTCTTGATGTTATGTGTGCTATATTATTCCTATGTTATGAAGTTTTACTAAAAAGAGCATGATGTATACAAATGTGTGTTTATAAAGATTTTATGCATTATGCGATACATAGTACATACTTTGTACTACATCAATTAATTTTGTCTATATCTAAAGTTGTAGGTTGAAGGTGAGAGGTGTCTTGAAGCAAGCTTGGAATCTATTACTCATTCAAGAAATGTTGGGGTATGTCCTCACTATATTAAAGGACATTATAATGTTTAGACTTCTTTTATTGACAGTATTGTAATAGACTATGTTTTGTATATTCGATTGTATGTACCGTGTCCTAAGTATTATTAAGTCTAAGATTTTGCTATGTTGATGACTTAGTATTTCCTATCGTTTAATATAAATGTTATTTTGAAGTATTATTTTGAGTAGAAAGTTTTTATTCCGCACTATTTTTCATACATGTATGCAATGAATAATGTAAACAGGTTTGTGCAAGACCTCCAAGAGTTCAAGTAAGCCATGTTCGGACTCAAAGAGTCCCCCTATCTTCTAGGGTTTGCACTCAGGTAGTGATAAATATGGTGTTAGATCATAGGTTATGAAAGTTGTCTTTAGAATCAAAAAGTCTCAAATAGCCACGTCTAGTAAAATGTTGTTCATTAGTGTGAGTCGCGATACATCTATGAGTGAGAGGCTATATGACGATAAAGTTTCCCTTCTTTCTTACTCTTGTGTTGTGCTATAGAGTAAAAAGTTATGAATGTCTTTCTAAATGTTTTCGTTTTGTATATAGGAGATAATACTAGAAGGATGGACACAATAAGGGTTGAAGAGAGGAGAGTGAATGAGGAAATTCCTCCCAAAGTTGAGCAAGTACTACAAGATGGACAAGTTCCACAAGTTGCTCAAGTTCCTAATGGGGGTCAAGGAGATGAGATTTTGATTATTCCCGTACTTAACTAATGGGGTGATCAATAATGCGTTACTTTCCCTAGCCCGATCTATGATTACTCATATGACTAGAGATGTTGGGACTATGGTGAATGATTTTGATAGTACTATGACCTCTAGATTGAGGGACATTGTGAGGATGAATCCTCCTATCATTCTAGGCTCTTAGGGTTGAGAGGATCCTTAAGAGTTTCTTCATGGTGTGTATAAGGTTTTGAGTGTCACAGGGTGACTTCTAGGGAAAAGGCAGAGTTAGATTAGTACCGATTGAGGTAGGTTGCTCAAGTATGATACACTCAATGGGAGGATAATAAGCCGGTTTAGTTGGGTCCAATAGAGTAGGAAGAGTTTAAGGAGGCTTTCTTAGAAAAGTACTTTCCCCGTTAGAAGAGGAAGGAGAAGGTGGAAAAGTTCATTAACCTCAATAAAGAAAATATGAGTGTTTAAGAGTATTCATTGAAGTTTATGATGTTTTCTAGGTAGGATCCATCTTTGGTGTCTATCTCTAGGAATGAGATAAGTAGGTTTGATACCGGTGTTGCCGACCTTGTCAAAGAAGAGCACCGTCCGCCATGCACCACAATGATATGAACTTGTCTAGACTTATGGTGTATGTTCAATCCATTGAAGAGTCAAAACATATTACAATTGCAAGGAACTTGAATAGGAGTGGATCCAATGAGCTAAGCCAACCAATATTTTAGAAGAGAGATCAAAACAATGATTGACCTAGTGATCCTAAGTCATATTTGATAAGGGTGGTGGTTCTCAAAATGGTAAGACTACTTGTGTTACTTGTTGGAGGAAGCATTATAGGAAGTGTCTAGTTGGTAACAGGAATTGTTTTTGTTGTGTAAGCATGGACATAAGGTTAGGGATTGTCCAAATGTTGCATCTAATGGGGGATAAGTCAAGCAAGATCCTCCTCGTGTACCGGATGGTGGTGCCCCAAAAAGGAATCATTTCTATGCACTCCTGGCTAGAGGAAAAAAAAACGATGATGATGTTGGTAAGTCTTGTAATTCTCTTTTTATTTATATGAGTTCCTTATACATGGTGGAGTTTGGTGAGTAGTATAGTTGTGATTGTTGTCTCTTCTCTTCTATCATATTCAAGCTTGAGAGTTAGAAAATCATTGTAGCATGTTGCATGTTACCAATTGCATAGTGTTTAGGAGTCTTGTTGATTTAAATTTATTTGATTTCTTGCATTGTTAATTTCATGAAGTCATAGGTATGTTGAAAAAAGTTTGAGTTTATATGGTTTTATCTCTCATATTTTCATGTGGTCATCATAGATTGTTTAAGAGTGCATTTTGACAAATTTGAGCATTATTCACTGTAATATTGGCAGTTCATTATAAGAACTTTTGAAATTTGACTAAATTGTTCTTTTGTTGAAAATGGTAGTAATGCGTATATAAATGATGTATATGAGCATGATAATGAGTGGAGAAGAAGTTCCTCCTATATGAAATAATGAATGTGAGTGTTAGTGCATGATAAGTCGTAGATTTGTTTCTATTCTCTTGTTGTGTTTTGAGTTTCTCAACTATGTCAGATCGATGTTACTCTTAAATGGTGTGTTGTTTATGTAGTGGTATAGTTATTTTAAGCTAGTCTTGAGTGACCTGTCCCTAGAAAATGCCTAAAGACTAGCAGTTGTCATTCGAGGACGAATGTCGTCCAAGTGGGGAATTATGTAATACTTCAAAAATGACTTAGGTGAAATTACAGCCTTACACTTGTGTTGTGCTTTTATAATGTCCTAAAATAGTTTATACTGCTTGTTATATACAGTTTGTAGAGTTTGGTGAAGTTTGGAGGTCAAACGTCCAAGAACGTCCAGGACGTTCGAATGTTTTGTCTTAAAACGTGCTTGTGTGTCTTAGTGTGTCTTGGCATGTTTTATGAATTTTTTGGGGTTTAAATTGATGTGGGAGTTTCCGAACATGTATACTAAAGTATTTGAGGTGGAAACATTCGGGTAAAACTTCCGAGAATCGAAAAAAGGGTCAATGAGGAGCTCCCAAGCGTTGGGCTAGCAAGCTACCCAAGGCAACCAGATTTTTGTGGTCGGGACCACTCCGCATCGCGGAATGGGATCGTGGAGGGAAAAATTTTCTCCGCATCGCAGGTACAACGCTGACTCTACTGCCTCGGAATTTATTTTAGAATATGGTAGGGGAGCAGCTCCGCGTCGCGGATTTGTTTCCCGACGATAAATCCAAAAATTTAAGTTGTGTTTGACTTGGTCAATATGTCTTATAAGTTCAGGTTTCTTTTGGGTATTTTAGGGGATAGTTATTTGCGGTTATTCAACCTTTTTAAACCCCAATTCAGCCTTCAAATCATAACCCTCAAGTCCAAAATAAAAACCTCTCCAATGTAGTTTACCTTGGGCTGTGTAATTTTGAAAGAATTGTGTTAAAATCATGGGTAGGATGTCCCAAATTTATGAATTCACATTTTATTACTTTGGATTCTCTGTATATTGAGATTATTGGATTGAAATTGTGATCAAGGCTATGGGTAAGAGCTTGAGTATTGAGTTGATTGAATTTGCTATGAATTGACGTTGTGAGACTGGATTGGTGGTATGTTCACCTGAACCTCTCTATATTGTATAGTATAAGTCTTGAATTATGATAATGATTTGTATGGTACAATTATGGTGGCGGTACTTATGTGTTACACTTGTGAATCATGTGGCCTCGTTGGTATTTCTTTATGAGTTATGGTATTATCATGTTATAACTTTATTAAGTGACTATTGTAAAGTCAAAACATGAGTTCTTCTAGTTGATGATATGTGTCTCTAGTAAGCTATAGTGAGGTCTTTATGTGTATACTTGATGTTAAAGTGTGAATCTTCCTACTTGACTTTATGATCATTACTATGAGATATGTTGATGAATCTATAAGAGTATGTAGGATGAGTTGCTATTATGTTAGTTGTCCCTATGTGCTTCTTGAATGACATGCTATATTTTATAATAGAAAGTATGTATTACGTCCCTAAAAATGAGCTAGGTTAAAATATAGCCTCAAACTTGTGTCTTGATGTTTTGAAGTCATAAAATGGTTAATAATATTGTTATTAGGCAGTATATAAAGTTTGGAAGTGTTTGGAGGTCAAACATTCAAGATCGTCTAAGTCATCCGGAAACTAGTCGAAGCTGAACTAGTGTGTCATAGTGTTTTGTGGTCATGTTTCGGTGGATGATTTGACGATAAAATAGTGTATAGATTGTTCCTACGTATATCTTGACATGAAGAGGCTCAAAACGTCTGAGAATGATGCCCCGTAGACTAGCGAAAGGGTCCCCAAAGAGGACCCAAACATGGGACAACCAAGATGCACTGCCAGCAAGAATATGGTGGTGGATGCATATCGCGCAGCTGACACTAAGCGGAAAAATTCTTGCCCTATGACGCGGGGCTGAAATGAAACGCTCTGTCCCAAATTTTCCAAAAATAAGATTTGAAAATGCCTCTGCAAAGCGTAGTAAACTCCAAGATTTGGTCCCATTATTTTTAAATTAAATTTGAGTTTGTTAAGTTTTCCAATAAGTTCAGGGGTCTTTTGGGTAATTTGTCGATGACTAATTGACTGTTATTAGACCTTTTTATACCCCAAAACTCACCAATAAAAGCTAAACAGTCAACTCAAAACAAAATCTCTCGACTCTTCTCTCAAAAACTGCATTGTTGAAGCTTGGGAGCTCAAAGGAAGAAGATATATTGTACAAGTTTTTTTGCATCAATCTTGTGGGTTTTTCATCACAATTAAGGTATGGTTCTTCATCCTTGAAATCTCTTTCTTCAAGGAGTAAATTCAAATGATTTTTAATAGATGATCAAAACATGAATTTAAAATATTGAATTATGGACGAAATATGTTAGAATTATGTGTAGGCTGTCTTAGATTGGAAAATTAAAATCTTTTTAACTTTGGATTAATTGTATATTTATATTATTGGATTGAATTTATGATCAAGGATATGGTTAAGAGACTTTGTGTAACGTGTTGATTTAATTAGCTATGGAGTGAAGTTGTGGGAATGAATTGGTGGTAAGCGGACCTAATTCTCTATATATGGTATAGTATAGAATTGAATTGTATTGATTGGTATTGTCCAATTATGGTGGCGGTGCTTATGTGTTATACGTGATATTATGTGGCCTCGTCGACATTTCTTTACGAACTATGATGAACATGTCCTTGTTGGCATTACTCGATATATATTGTGTAGTTGTGTATGAACTTATGTGAAGTGTGATCATATCTATCTATATGTGATTGAAGTGAAAGAATGTGTTCTTCTATTTATATTAGGTGATCATGCTAGATTATGAATTTGTCCGTATGTGGTTCTTAAGTGATAAGATATATGTGATAAAGTAAGGTATTGATGTGTCTTGTTTTGGTAGAGTTGTGTCCCTTACTTGATACGTATAGAATATTAATATGAACCTTTGACTTAGTAGGTTAGAATAACCTTTGTCATGAATGTATAAGTTTTAATCGAATATGACCTTGGATATAGCAAAAAGGGTAATTTATTTGGAATCCTTAGAAAGAAGGTTATGATATCCTTGAAGTAGAACCCATAATGGTATCGTTGTTGTGTGAATGATGGACTTTGGGTTGTTTGGCTGGAATGAAATTAAATCATCCATAGGAAAGTCATTGAGCTATCCTCCTGCCATTGTATGCAGTCCTAGTAAACCTCTTTGGCAGGGTATGTTATGATTTGTTATGAACAAGATAAAAAACCTCTTCATATACTCCTTTAAATAATTATTCTATAAGAACAAAAGCTACTACCGAGTGAGTAATCTTGGGTTGTAGATCTAGCTAAGAAGGAGGCTACAGTACAAAAAACACTTTGATATTCCTTAACCATGTGCCTACATGGGATGTGTCCTTGTTCTACAATTGGAAAGTAGACTAACACCCTCCATTAGAGTAGATTTATGAATCCGGATTCCATGATTAGCTAACAAGGTCTATGTCGGTTATTGTCTATTCTCATGATGTAGATACATGCTAGTGTTAGATAAGTACAATGAGGTTTAGGTAGTGGAATGGGACACTATCTAGTCATTTCATGATTAGGCTTTAAAGATGTTAGTGTGTGAGTTCCCTTGGTCTTCTTAAAGACAAGTATGTGAATGTCCTTATGTGTTAAATGTCTCTTAAATTATTTAATGATAATAATGACTTAGGTAAAATGAATGTTAATGTATAAGTACTTATTTAGAGTAGCTTTGAGAATTGCTTAGGTAGGCTTGGAGAGGGTGTATGGGCGGTCTCGTCATGTCATACTTAGATGAGTGTTAGAGTAATTCTAGGTAGGGAGTATAACTATTGAAATGGGTATCTAGAGGATCTCATTTGTGTGTGTGAAGGAATTGCATGGGCGGTCGTTTCATAACTCACTCAAGTGAGCCTTAGAATCACCTTTGGTTGGAGAGTATTTTATATTTATAATTCGATGTTTTACTCTATAAGAGCATGTTTATAAAAATGTCCATTTCTCATGATTTTATGCATCATGCCATACTTAGCACATGTGCTTGTATTAGTTCCATACATTTTGTCTATCTCTAATGGTGTAGGTGGCATTTGAGAGGAGTCTTGAAGTGAAGCTTGGATTAGCGTTTCATTCAAGAAAGAGTTGGTATTCCCTCATAAAATTCGAGGACATCATGATGTTTAGATTTTCTTATTGAAAGCATTGTAATAGAATTAGCTATTTTCTATTTGTAGAAGTATGGGTCAAGCCCAATTATATTTGGGTCCAAAATGACGACTTTGAGACTCAAACTTTCATTATGTTTTTCTATAAAAGTAATATTTGAAGTATTAATATTTCATGTGAAAAGTTTTCTTTTCGTACTACTTTTCATATATGTTATGCAATGAACAATTTAAAAGGGTTTGTACAAGACCTCTAAGAGGTCAAGTACGTTGTGTATCGACTCAAAGGTTACCCTAACTTCTAGGGGGGGGGTACTTTTTGGTCGTTACAAACTTGGTATTAGGGAATAGATTATGAACGTGGTCTTACGAATAAAAAAGTCTCAAAATGCCACGACTAGTATAGTCTTGTTCATTGGTGTGAGTCGCGTCACATTATTAGCCAGAGGATATAATACGATAGGGTTTCCCCTGCATTCCTACTCTTGTGTCATTTCATAGAGTAAAAGTTGTTAGTGTCCTTCTTAATGTGCTTCCATGTGTTTTTAAGAATTTCAATATTCGAAGGATGGTCGCCAGAAGGGTTGATGAGAGGAGAGTGAATGAGGATTTTCCTCCTCAAGTGAAGCAAGTTGAGCATGTTCAACAATGTGCTCAATTCCCTATTGCAGGTGGAGGTAATGATGTTCCGGTGGTTCCCACGGACATGTCTAGTGGGGAGATTAGAGATGCTTTACTTGCCCTAGCCCGAGATATGACTATAATGTGACTAGAGATGTTGGTCCTAGGATAAATACTTTTGAGAGTACTATGACCTCTAGATTAAGAGAATTTGTGCGGATGAATCCTCCTATGTTTCTTGGATCTACGGTGGAAGAAGATCCCCACGAGTTTATTGATATAGGGTATTTAGTTCCATGGGGTGATTTATATGGAGAAAGAGTAGTTAGCCTTGTACTAGTTGAGGGATATTTCTCAATGTGGTACACTCAATTGAAAGATAATAGGACGATTTAGTCGGGTCCTATAGAGTTCGAACAGTTTCAGGAGGTTTTTTTGGTAACGTACATTCCCCGTGTGAAGAGGCAGGATAAGGTTAAAAAGTTGAGCAATCTCAAGCAAGGCAATATGAGTGTAGGAGTATTCCTTGAATTTCACAATATTGTTTATGTATGCTCCATCTTTTGTGTCTAACTGTAGGAATGAGATGAGTAGGTTTTTGAGCGGTGTTGGCGATCTTTTGAAAGAAGAATGTCATGCGACCATGCTTCACAATGATATAAGCTTCTCTAGAATTATAGTGTATGCCCAATGTATAAATGAAGCCAAACATAATACGATGACAAGGAAATTCAGGAGAAATGGATCCAATAAGAAAAGCCAATATAGGTTTAAGAAAAGGGCTCCAAACCATGATGGACCTAGTTCTTCAAAGGTAAAATTTTTTAAGGATGGTTGTTTTCAAAGTGATAAGTCTACTTGTGGGAAGAAACACTTTGGAAGTGTTTAGCCGTTATTAATGGCTGCTTTAGTTTTTATAAGGATGGACATAAATGAGGGATTGTTCTTCTATTAAGGCTAGATGAATAGAGGCTAAGGAAGTTCCTCCAAATGAATAGCATGGTAAGGTTCAATTAAAAAATCTCTTATGTGCAACGCGGGATAATAGAAAAAATCCGGGGTATGATGATGATGTTGGTAAGTCTTGTAATTCTCTTTAGTTGTTATATGTTCCTTCTAAGTGGGGAGTATGATGAGTAGTAGAGTTTTGATGTGTTGTCTCTTCTCTTCTTTTCTCTTCATGCTTGAGAGATAGAATGTCATATTTGTATGTTGAATGTTGTATTGTGATTAGGAGTTTAGTTGAAATTGAATGTCATTGATTCTTTGCATTGTGCATCTCATTAAGTTATGATTATGTTTTTAATTGAGTTAATAGGGATTATTTCCTTATATTGTAATGCTTCCATCATAAGTTTCTCATGAGTTGCATTTTCGAAAACTTGAGCATATTTCACTATAATGCTTTGGTAGTTAACTGTAAAAAATTTTAAATTATGACTAAATTCTTCTTTCATTAAAAATATTTATAATGTGTATGAAATGATTTATTTTAGCATGATAATGTGTGAAGAAGGAAGATCCTCATATATGAAGTGGAAAGGCTGAGTCTTTTGGATGATGAGTTGTAGAAGTAGTTTCTATCTTCTTGTTGTGTTTTGAGTCTCTTTGTTTTATGGAGTTGATTTTTCTCCTAAATTTTGTATTGTCTGTTGTATTTTATGGTTATGTTCTGATATAGTTGAGTTAATCATCTCTTTAATGTGTATAAAATGAAGCAACTATCATTCGAGGCGAATGTTGTCCAAATGGGAGAGATTGTAGCGTCCCTAAATATGAGCTAGGTTGAACTAGAGTCAACACTTGTGTCATGATGTTTTACAGTAATAAAATGGTTAATAATAAATTATCTTAGGCAGTATATAATGTTTGAGAGTGTTTGGAGGTCAAACGTCCAAAACGTCCAAGACGTTCGGAAACTAGTCGAAGTTGAACTAGTGTGTCATAGTGTTTTGTGGTGATGTTTTGGGGGATGTTTTGAGGGTGAAATTTTGTATCGATAGTTCCTACGCATAGCCTGATATGCAAAGGGTCAAAACGTCCGGGAATGACGCCCCGGGAACCAGCCAAAGGGTCCCCAATGAGGACCCAAACATGGGACACCCAAGCTGCAGCTCCAGCGAGAATATGGTGGTAGATGCGCGTCGTACAGCTGACACTTAGTGGGAAAAATTCTTTACCTGCGACGTGGGGCTGAATTGAACCGTTATGTCCCAAATTATTCCAAAAATAAGATTTGAAAATGCGTTTGTGAAGCGCAATAAACTCCAACATTTGGTTGCATTGTTTTTAAGTTAAATTTGAGTTTATTAAGTTGTCCAATAAGTGCAGGCATCCTTTGGGTAATTTGGAGATGATTTATTGACGGTTATTGGACCTTTTTAAACACCAAATCTCACCAATCAAAGACAAACCTCAACTCAAAACAAAACCTCTTCATTTTTCTCCCAAAAACTACTTTGTTGAAACTTGGGAGCTCAAATGAAGAAGAAAGATTTTATAAGTTTTTCTCAGTCAATCTTTTGGGATATTCATAACAATTAAGGTATGCTTCTTCATCCTTGAAATCTTTTTCTTCGAGGAGTCAATTCCAATGATTTTTAAAAAATAATCAAAACATGAAATCTTCTATTCCACTTTCAAGCCTTGGTTTCTTGCATGAAAAGATTTGGAATAATGTTTTATGATATAATTGATCTTTATTGAATGATCTTATGATTATGAATCCATGAAAATCATGTAATCCTTATTTTTACTATATTATGGGTTATGTTATCATGTCTCTATACTATTAAATTTATGTGTAGTTTACTTTGAGCTATTGAATTATGAATGAATTATGTTATAGTTATGTGTACGTTGTCTTAGATTGATAAATTCATATTGTTTTACTTTGGATTTATTGTATATTGATATTGGATTGAATTGAGGATCAAGGCTATGAGTAAAAGCCTTTGAGTAATGTGTTGATTGAATTAGCTATGGATTGAAGTTGTGGGATAAAATTTGTTGTAATGTGACCTAATTCTCTATATATTGTATAGTATAACATTGATTTGTATTGATTTGTACGGTACACTTAGTATGGCGGTGTTTATGTGTTATACTTGAGATTATGTAGCGTCGTCGGCATTACTTTATGAACTACAATGAATATGTCCTTGTCGGTATTACTTGATATGTATTACGATAGTTGTGTATTGACTTATTTGATGTATGATCATATCAATCTATATGTGATTAAAGTTATAATATGTGTTTTTCTATTGATATTCGGTGATCATGCTAGGTTATGAATATGTCCTAATGTGGTTCTTAAGTGATGTTCTTTATGTGTTAAAGTAAGGTATTGATGTGTCCTTTTTTGGTAGACTTGTTTCCCTTAGTTGATGCATGAAGAATATGAATATGAACCTTTGACTTAGTATGTTAGAGTACCCTTTGTCATGAATGTATAAATATTAATGCAATATGACCTTGAATATAGAAAAAAGGTTCATTTATATGTAAACTTTTAGAAAGAATGTTAGGATAAACTTAAAGTTGAAACCCGTAATGCCATCCTTCTTGTGTTTATGATAGACCTAGGGTTGATTTCCTGGAATGGCATTAAATCATCCATAGGAAAGTCATGGAGTTATCCTCCTCGCTATTGTAGGCAACCCTAGTGGACCTCTGTGGTAGGTGTATTATGATTTGGTTATGAACAAGATATGGAACCTCTTCAAATTCTCCTTGAATAAATTACTCTACGAGAAAAAATTCTAGCACCGAGTGAGTATGATTGGGTAGTATCTCTAGCCTAGAAGGAGGCTAGAGTCGAAAGAAAACCTTGATATTCCTTAACTATGTGCCTTCATGGGATGTGTCCTAGTTCTATCATTGGAAAGTAAAACACCCTATACATGAGTAGGTTTATGACTTTGGATTCCATGATTAGATAACATGGTCTGGTGTCGGTTATTGCCTATTCTCATCAAGTGGTATACATGCTAGTGTTGGATAAGTAATTGAAGTTTAGGTAGTGGAATGAGACACTATCTAGACACTGCACAATTAGGCTTTGAAGATGTTTGTGTGTAAGTGCCCTAGGTCTTCTTAAAGACCATTATGTGAATGTCCTTAAGTGTTGAATGTCTCTTCAATGGTCTAATCAGCATAATGACTTAATTGAAAGGAATGATAATGAAAAAATACTTATTCCTAGTAGCTTTGAGGATTTCTTAGGTAGGCTTGGAGAGGGTGTATGTGTGGTCTCTTCATGTCTTAGTTACGTGAGTCTTAGAGTAATTCTAGGTAGGGAGTTTAACGAATGGAATAGGTATAATCGTATCCCACGTAATCTAATGGATCTGTTTGGTGTGTCTTATTTGATTGTATGGGCGGCCGTTTCATAACTTACTCAAGTGAGCCCTAGAATCACCTTTGGTAGGAGAGTCTCGTGTTATGTGTTTTGAAGTGTTCTTGATATTATGTTTGGTATTTATATTTATGCTATGAAGTTCTATCAAAAAGAGCATGTTTATACAAATGTCTATTTTCATGATTTTATGCATCATGCCATTATTAGTACACATTCTTATACTAAATCCATAAATTTTGTCTATCTCTAAAGGTGTAGGTGACATTTTAGAGGAGTCTCGAAGTGAAGTTTTTATTAGAATTTCATTCAAGCAAAAGTTGGTATGTACTCATTAGATTCGAGACATCATGATTTGTCGATTTCCTTATTGTAAGCATTGTAATAGACTTAACATTTTTCTATTTGTCGAAGTATGGTCCTTGTCCCAATATATTCGTGTGTCTAAGATTGTGACTTTGAGACTTAACCTTTCATTAAATTTTTCTATAAAAGAGATATTTAAAAGTATTATTATTTTGTGTGAAATATTTTAATTCCATAATACTTTTCATACATTTTATGCTTGAACAATGTTAAGGACTTGTAAAATACCTATGTGAGATCAAGTACATCATATATTGACTCGAAGGTTGCCCTAACTTCAAGGGGGTACTTGTGGGTCATTGCAGTATATGCATATTGTTTTTGTACACTTGTGTCCCTTTTTTTATACTTGTAGAATGTTAATATGAACTCTTGACTTAGTAGGTTAGAATTCTTTTTTTCATGAATGTATATGTACGAATGAAATTTGATCTTGAATATAGCAAAGTGGGTAATTTATGTGGAACGTTTTAGAGAAAAGGGTATGCTATCCTTTATATTGAAAGACATAAGGGTATCCTTATTGTGTGAATGACGTACTTAGGTTCATTGGCGGGAACAACATGAAACCATCCTTAGGAAAGTCATTGATCTATACTCTTAACAATTGAAAGGCAACCCTAGGGGACCTCTTTGGTAAGGTGCGTTATTATTTGGTGATGAACTTGATAAGGAACCTCTTCATATACTCCTTTATTCAATTACTCTATGAGTTGTCTCTTCATGTCTTACTTAGGTGAGTCTTAGAGTAATTCTAGGTAAGGAGTTTAACTAATGAAATGGGAATAATCTTATCTTAGATAGTCTAAAGGTTCTCTTTTGTGTGTGTACATGGATTTTATGGGCGATCGCTTCATAACTCACTTAAGTGAGTGTTAGAGTCACCTTTTGTAAGAGAGTCTCATGTTTATGTGTTTTGATGTTTTATTGATGTTTTGTGTGATATCTTATACCTATATGAAGTTTTACTCAAAAAGAGAATGTTGTATACAAATGTCCATTTATCATGATTTTATGCATTATATCTTACTAAGTACATGTTTTGTAGTAATTCCATAACATTTGGTCTATATCTAATGTTGTAGGTTGAAGGTGAGAGGTGTCTTAAAGCATGTTTGGAATCTAGTACTCGTTCAAGAAAAGTTGGGGTATGTCCTCACTCTATTCGAGGACATTATAATCTTTAGACTTCTTTTATTGAAAGTATTTAATAGATTATGCTTTCTATATTCGATTGTATGGGCCATGTCCCAAGTACTCCTGAGTGTAAGTTTTGTTATGTTGATGACATAGTATTTCCTATCGTTTTATATGAAAGCTATTTTGAAGTACTATTTCGTGTGGAATGTTTTAATTCCGCAGTACTTTTCATAGATGTATGCCCCGAATGATTTCAACGGGCTTGTACGAGATCTCCAAGAGGTCAAGTACGATTATGTTGCATAAACGAAATGATTTGATACCAGTGATACTTTGTAATTTGTTACTCCTTTGATAGTTGGAAAATTTGACAAATTACCTGATATCTTTACTGAACCATTTTTGGTTACTACTAAAGTATAACATGAACATTAGTAGAGAATACTTGTAACACAATGGTCACCACATCTGGAGAAATCTCTTATTCAACCCTAGAATGGAGAGCATAAAAGTGATTCTCATAAAAGTTAGAACCGCTTGCTTGAATTTGACCACTCTCCTTCTCTTTGCCTCTCACATTTGGGAAATTCCTCATCTTGTGGTCAGTGTTACCACCACCAAAGCAATTGTTCATCCTAACTAAGCATTCACCTACATGTTTTGTACCATGCTTTCCACAAGTAGGCTTCTTGTTTGGTGAATTAGCTCCTCCTTCAATTTGGGACGTAGAGTTTGACACCCTATTATCACGAGCCTTAGGGAACTTAGACGGAACTTGATTGGAGAACGTCTTTTTGATCTTTGCTTGTATTGGATATCTAACCTACCCTTGGAAGAACAACCGTCATCAGTCTTGGCCTTCCTAGCATCCTTAATCTTCCTCTTAAGCCTAATCTTTTTCACTTGTTGAGCATGCATCATCAAACGAGAAATGTTCATGTTGTCATTGAGCACCACCAAATGACACTCTTCAACCACATCATTGGACCCTCCCGTAATAAAGTGACTCATCTCATCCTATGGGTTATAACCCAAAGAAGGGGCATACTAAGACAATTAAGTGAACTTCAAAGAGTTGTCGAGTACACTTATATCTCCTAGACGAATATTGATGAATTCTTCAACATTAGACTCCCTCTTCTACTTGTGGGAGAACCTATCAACAAAATCACTCTTAATGATCTCCCATGGCACGGGACTCTCTCTAAAAGGCCTATTGTCTCTCCATTGGGTATTCAAAATTTGAGCCATATCCTTCAGTTGATAAGCGGCTAACTCGGCCTTCTCAATTGAAGTTTACCCTGTAAAAAATAAAATCCTGTAAATCTCATGATGAAAGTCCTAGGGTCTTCATCCACATTTGACCCAAAGAACATTGGATGTTTCATCCTAGTAATCTCCGTCAAGCGAGAAGTTGTGGTACTAGCATTTTGTTGAACACAGTGTCCAATTTACTGGTTTGTTTGAACAATCATGTGTTGAGCTTGAGTAGATACGCTTAGGATTGAGTAATCATAGCTTGAGACAAGGTCAAATCCGACCTTATCTCTCCATCTTCCATATGTGGATAAGTGACATGAGCTTGGCCACCCAAAGGAACTTGTTGTTGAAAAGGAGCTTGATTGACTTTTAAGGAGCTTGGTTGTCTTGTGGTGGAGCTCCCACATTCGAAATCTCTTCATCAACTTTTCTTGCGTCTTCCCTTCTATTAATCATTGCCTATAACCACAATAAAAGGGTTAGAAGAAAAGGAAACATAGACTTATCACTCTTGTGAAGCCCCATAACCCCACATAATCAAATAAACCAAACAAAGGATCACAAGAAATGTCAATATTTCATATATCTTCATATAATTCATAATCAAGTATAAACTTAGACCAATAGCATGTTCATCCATGAAACTACCATCATATAGGATCATCGATATGTAAAGTCGTCAAATATAATTCATTAAAATCATAAGTGCATATTAACAGAAAAAATCCGGGGTATGATGATGATGTTGGTAAGTCTTGTAATTCTCTTTAGTTGTTATATGTTCCTTCTAAGTGGGGAGTATGATGAGTAGTAGAGTTTTGATGTGTTGTCTCTTCTCTTCTTTTCTCTTCATGCTTGAGAGATAGAATGTCATATTTGTATGTTGAATGTTGTATTGTGATTAGGAGTTTAGTTGAAATTTAATGTCATTGATTCTTTGCATTGTGCATCTCATTAAGTTATGATTATGTTTTTAATTGAGTTAATAGGGATTATTTCCTTATATTGTAATGCTTCCATCATAAATTTCTCATGAGTTGCATTTTCGAAAACTTGAGCATATTTCACTATAATGCTTTGGTAGTTAACTGTAAAATTTTTTAAATTATGACTAAATTCTTCTTTCATTAAAAATATTTATAATGTGTATGAAATGATTTATTTTAGCATGATAATGTGTGAAGAAGGAATATCCTCATATATGAAGTGGAAAGGTTGAGTCTTTTGGATGATGAGTTGTAGAAGTAGTTTCTATCTTCTTGTTGTGTTTTGAGTCTCTTTGTTTTGTGGAGTTGATTTTTCTCGTAAATGTTGTATTGTCTGTTGTATTTTATGGTTATGTTCTGATATAGTTGAGTTAATCATCTCTTTAATGTGTATAAAATGAAGGAACTATCATTCGAGGCGAATGTTGTCCAAATGGGAGAGATTGTAGCGTCCCTAAATATGAGCTAGGTTGAACTAGAGTCAACACTTGTGTCATGATGTTTTACAGTAATAAAATGGTTAATAATAAATTATCTTAGGCAGTATATAATGTTTGAGAGTGTTTGGAGGTCAAACGTCCAAAACGTTCAAGACGTTCGGAAACTAGTCGAAGTTGAACTAGTGTGTCGTAGTGTTTTGTGGTGATGTTTTGGGGGATGGTTTGAGGGTGAAATTTTTTATCGATAGTTCCTACGCATAGCCTGATATGCAAAGGGTCAAAACGTACGGGAATGACGCCCCGGGAACCAGCCAAAGGGTCCCCAATGAGGACCCAAACATGGGACACCCAAGCTGCAGCTCCAGCGAGAATATGGTGGTAGCTGCGCGTCGTGTAGCTGACACTTAGTGGGAAAAATTCTTTACCTGCGACGCGGGGCTGAATTGAACCGTTATGTCCCAAATTATTCCAAAAATAAGATTTGAAAATGCGTTTGTGAAGCGCAATAAACTCCAACATTTGGTTGCATTATTTTTAAGTTAAATTTGAGTTTATTAAGTTGTCCAATAAGTGCAGGCATCCTTTGGGTAATTTGGAGATGATTTATTGACGGTTATTGGACCTTTTTAAACACCAAATCTCACCAATCAAAGACAAACCTCAACTCAAAACAAAACCTCTTCATTTTTCTCCCAAAAACTACTTTGTTGAAACTTGGGAGCTCAAATGAAGAAGAAAGATTTTATAAGTTTTTCTCAGTCAATCTTTTGGGATTTTCATAACAATTAAGGTATGCTTCTTCATCCTTGAAATCTTTTTCTTCGAGGAGTCAATTCCAATGATTTTTAAAAAATAATCAAAACATGAAATCTTCTATTCCACTTTCAAGCCTTGGTTTCTTGCATGAAAAGATTTGGAATAATGTTTTATGATATAATTTATCTTTATTGAATGATCTTATGATTATGAATCCATGAAAATCATGTAATCCTTATTTTTACTATATTATGGGTTATGTTATCATGTCTCTATACTATTAAATTTATGTGTAGTTTACTTTGAGCTATTGAATTATGAATGAATTATGTTATAGTTATGTGTATGTTGTCTTAGATTGATAAATTCATATTGTTTTACTTTGGATTTATTGTATATTGATATTGGATTGAATTGAGGATCAAGGCTATGAGTAAAAGCCTTTGAGTAATGTGTTGATTGAATTAGCTATGGATTCAAGTTGTGGGATAAAATTTGTTGTAATATGACCTAATTCTCTATATATTGTATAGTATAACATTGATTTGTATTGATTTGTACGGTACACTTAGTATGGCAGTGTTTATGTGTTATACTTGAGATTATGTAGCGTCGTCGGCATTACTTTATGAACTACAATGAATATGTCCTTGTCGGTATTACTTGATATGTATTATGATAGTTGTGTATTGACTTATTTGATGTATGATCATATCAATCTATATGTGAGTAAAGTTATAATATGTGTTTTTCTATTGATATTCGGTGATCATGCTAGGTTATGAATATGTCCTAATGTGGTTCTTAAGTGATGTTCTTTATGTGTTAAAGTAAGGTATTGATGTGTCCTTTTTTGGTAGACTTGTTTCCCTTAGTTGATGCATGAAGAATATGAATATGAACCTTTGACTTAGTATGTTAGAGTACCCTTTGTCATGAATGTATAAATATTAATGCAATATGACCTTGAATATAGAAAAAAAGGTTCATTTATATGTAAACTTTTAGAAAGAATGTTAGGATAAACTTGAAGTTGAAACCCGTAATGCCATCCTTCTTTTGTTTATGATAGACCTAGGGTTGATTTCCTGGAATGGCATTAAATCATCCATAGGAAAGTCATGGAGTTATCCTCCTCGTTATTGTAGGCAACCCTAGTGGACCTCTATGGTAGGTGTATTATGATTTGGTTATGAACAAGATATGGAACCTCTTCAAATTCTCCTTGAATAAATTACTCTACGAGAAAAAAAGCTAGCACCGAGTGAGTATGATTGGGTAGTATCTCTAGTCTAGAAGGAGGCTAGAGTCGAAAGAAAACCTTGATATTCCTTAACTATGTGCCTTCATGGGATGTGTCCTAGTTCTATCATTGGAAAGTAAAACACCATATACATGAGTAGGTTTATGACTTTGGATTCCATGATTAGATAACATGGTCTGGTGTCGGTTATTGCCTATTCTCATCAAGTGGTATACATGCTAGTGTTGGATAAGTAATTGAAGTTTAGGTAGTGGAATGAGACACTATCTAGACACTGCACAATTAGGCTTTGAAGATGTTTGTGTGTAAGTGCCCTAGGTCTTCTTAAAGACCATTATGTGAATGTCCTTAAGTGTTGAATGTCTCTTCAATGGTCTAATCAGCATAATGACTTAATTGAAAGGAATGATAATGAAAAAATACTTATTCCTAGTAGCTTTGAGGATTTCTTAGGTAGGCTTGGAGAGGGTGTATGTGTGGTCTCTTCATGTCTTAGTTACGTGAGTCTTAGAGTAATTCTAGGTAGGGAGTTTAACGAATGGAATAGGTATAATCGTATCCCACGTAATGTAATGGATCTGTTTTGTGTGTCTTATTTGATTGTATGGGCGGCCGTTTCATAACTTACTCAAGTGAGCCCTAGAATCACCTTTGGTAGGAGAGTCTCGTGTTATGTGTTTTGAAGTGTTCTTGATATTATGTTTGGTATTTATATTTATGCTATGAAGTTCTATCAAAAAGAGCATGTTTATACAAATGTCTATTTTCATGATTTTATGCATCATGCCATTTTTAGTACACATTCTTATACTAAATCCATAAATTTAGTCTATCTCTAAAGGTGTAGGTGACATTTTAGAGGAGTCTCGAAGAGAAGTTTTTATTAGAATTTCATTCAAGCAAAAGTTGGTATGTACTCATTAGATTCGAGACATCATGATTTGTCGATTTCCTTATTGTAAGCATTGTAATAGACTTAACATTTTTCTATTTGTCGAAGTATGGTCCTTGTCCCAATATATTCGTGTGTCTAAGATTGTGACTTTGAGACTTAACCTTTCATTAAATTTTTCTATAAAAGAGATATTTAAAAGTATTATTATTTTGTGTCAAATATTTTAATTCCATAATACTTTTCATAGATTTTATGCTTGAACAATGTAAAAGACTTGTAAAATACCTATGTGAGATCAAGTACATCATATATTGACTCGAAGGTTGCCCTAACTTCAAGGGGGTACTTGTGGGTCATTGCAGTATATGCATATTGTTTTTGTACACTTGTGTCCCTTTTTTTATACTTGTAGAATGTTAATATGAACTCTTGACTTAGTAGGTTAGAATTCTTTTTTTCATGAATGTATATGTACGAATGAAATTTGATCTTGAATATAGCAAAGTGGGTAATTTATGTGGAACGTTTTAGAGAAAAGGGTATGCTATCCTTTATATTGAAAGCCATAAGGGTATCCTTATTGTGTGAATGACGTACTTAGGTTCATTGGCGGGAACAACATGAAACCATCCTTAGGAAAGTCATTGATCTATATTCTTAACAATTGAAAGGCAACCCTAGGGGACCTCTTTGGTAAGGTGCGTTATTATTTGGTGATGAACTTGATAAGGAACCTCTTCATATACTCCTTTATTCAATTACTCTATGAGTTGTCTCTTCATGTCTTACTTAGGTGAGTCTTAGAGTAATTCTAGGTAAGGAGCTTAAATAATGAAATGGGAATAATCTTATCTTAGATAGTCTAAAGGTTCTCTTTTGTGTGTGTACAGGGATTTTATGGGCGATCGCTTCATAACTCACTTAAGTGAGTGTTAGAGTCACCTTTTGTAAGAGAGTCTCATGTTTATGTGTTTTGATGTTTTATTGATGTTTTGTGTGATATCTTATACCTATATGAAGTTTTACTCAAAAAGAGAATGTTGTATACAAATGTCCATTTATCATGATTTTATGCATTATATCTTACTAAGTACATGTTTTGTAGTAATTCCATAACATTTGGTCTATATCTAATGTTGTAGGTTGAAGGTGAGAGGTGTTTTAAAGCATGTTTGGAATCTAGTACTCGTTCAAGAAAAGTTTGGGTATGTCCTCACTCTATTCGAGGACATTATAATCTTTAGACTTCTTTTATTGAAAGTATTTAATAGATTATGCTTTCTATATTCGATTGTATGGGCCATGTCCCAAGTACTCCTGAGTGTAAGTTTTGTTATGTTGATGACATAGTATTTCCTATCGTTTTATATGAAAGATATTTTGAAGTACTATTTCGTGTGGAATGTTTTAATTCCGCAGTAATTTTCATAGATGTATGCACCGAATGATTTCAACGGGCTTGTACGAGATCTCCAAGAGGTCAAGTACGATTATGTTGCATAAACGAAATGATTTGATACCAGTGATACTTTGTAATTTGTTACTCCTTTGATAGCTGGAAAATTTGACAAATTACCTGATATCTTTACTGAACCATTTTTGGTTACTACTAAAGTATAACATGAACATTAGTAGAGAATACTTGTAACACAATGGTCACCACATCTGGAGAAATCTCTTATTCAACCCTAGAATGGAGAGCATAAAAGTGATTCTCATAAAAGTTAGAACCGCTTGCTTGAATTTGACCACTCTCCTTCTCTTTGCCTCTCACATTTGGGAAATTCCTCATCTTGTGGTCAGTGTTACCACCACCAAAGCAATTGTTTATCCCAACTAAGCATTCACCTACATGTTTTGTACCATTCTTTCCACAAGTAGGCTTCTTGTTTGGTGAATTAGCTCCTCCTTCATTTTGGGACGTAGAGTTTGACATCCTATTATCACGAGCCTTAGGGAACTTAGACGGAACTTGATTGGAGAACGTCTTTTTGATCTTTGCTTGTATTGGATATCTAACCTACCCTTGGAAGAACAACCGTCATAAGTCTTGGCCTTCCTAGCATCCTTAATCTTCCTCTTAAGCCTAATCTTTTTCACTTGTTGAGCATGCATCATCAAACGAGAAATGTTCATGTTGTCATTGAGCACCACCAAATGACACTCTTCAACCACATCATTGGACCCTCCCATAATAAAGTGACTCATCTCATCCTATGGGTTATAACCCAAAGAAGGGGCATACTAAGACAATTAAGTGAACTTCAAAGAGTTGTCGAGTACACTTATATCTCCTAGACGAATATTGATGAATTCTTCAACATTAGACTCCCTCTTCTACTTGTGGGAGAACCTATCAACAAAATCACTCTTAATGATCTCCCATGGCACGGGACTCTCTCTAAAAGGCCTATTGTCTCTCCATTGGGTATTCAAAATTTGAGCCATATCCTTCAGTTGATAAGCGGCTAACTCGGCCTTCTCAATTGAAGTTTACCCTGTAAAAAATAAAATCCTGTAAATCTCATGATGAAAGTCCTAGGGTCTTCATCCACATTTGACCCAAAGAACATTGGATGTTTCATCCTAGTAATCTCCGTCAAGCGAGAAGTTGTGGTACTAGCATTTTGTTGAACACAGTGTCCAATTTACTGGTTTGTTTGAACAATCATGTGTTGAGCTTGAGTAGATACGCTTAGGATTGAGTAATCATAGCTTGAGACAAGGTCAAATCCGACCTTATCTCTCCATCTTCCATATGTGGATAAGTGACATGAGCTTGGCCACCCAAAGGAACTTGTTGTTGAAAAGGAGCTTGATTGACTTTTAAGGAGCTTGGTTGTCTTGTGGTGGAGCTCCCACATTCGAAATCTCTTCATCAACTTTTCTTGCGTCTTCCCTTCTATTAATCATTGCCTATAACCACAATAAAAGGGTTAGAAGAAAAGGAAACATAGACTTATCACTCTTGTGAAGCCCCATAACCCCACATAATCAAATAAACCAAACAAAGGATCACAAGAAATGTCAATATTTCATATATCTTCATATCATTCATAATCAAGTATAAACTTAGACCAATAGCATGTTCATCCATGAAACTACCATCATATAGGATCATCGATATGTAAAGTCGTCAAATATAATTCATTAAAATCATAAGTGCATATTAACAGAAGACCAACCTCTTAGGACATCCATCAAGGTCAACTTGTGCCATGTATAAGTAGAGTCTCATACGCCTACCTACACTAAGTAGAACTGCTTAAGTTACCCTAATCACTGTTCATCTTCATTAATTCATTCATTCATATAACTTCGACAAATAATCACGTTAATCGACATAGACCATGTGAGATGAACATGGAATCTGGTGTCATGAAACACTACAACGAACGAAGGTGGTCATCATGCAAAGGTAGAAGCAAAGCATGAAAATATCATTCTAGGTGGATCCATTGGCTGGTATTCCTACAGAGGAAACATAGTTAAGGAACTACGAGACATGCTAGAGACCCTCTTCATGCACAATTGCATTGTAATCTCAATCTCATGAGAACCATTGTGATCCTAACTTCCCACATTTGGAAGGTACAACTTTTATATATAGATCACTCTGTGATAAGCTTAAGTTCCCTTTTTAAATGTCTTTAATCCTTTCTTAGTCATCATATCATAGTATAGGGAATATGAGACTATCCTCTTGTAGATTCAGTCATTATCTCATTAGGTTTTGTATGAGAACTTCCCTTCATAACAACCCTTCATTTGTGACATCAACATAGCATAATCATATCATAGTAAGGCACACAAAAGATTCATATTCGACGTTGTATGTTCATACCTGTAACATGATTCACATAGTCAAGACATTTCATCATATTGATCACATAATCATAATCGTAATATAATTTAAATATAATACTTCAATTGAATATCATCACGAATTATAACTCATCATCATTAAAGTAAAGTATTTAAGATCATAAAGTCTTACCACATAGCCTTCATATGCCTCATTAAAGATCTTAACATCGACCCAACCATATTCATATATAAATTTACTTAATAAAATCATACAATATTAATATATTAAAAAACCATGTCAAATGTATCATCACTAAGCAAGTCAACCTTAACTCGTAACCTAGGGTTAGGGGAAAGGGTTCAATTATGATTTCTTCAATAGAACAAGGTCATATACCAAGAGATATATCAAATAACCATAAACAATCATAATTTATCAATAATAATCAAAGCAAACTAATATCTAACAAATTTGTAAGATCAATCACGAAATTTAAGGAAAACCCATCTTTTGAATAATGTAGAGTCAAATCTTTGAAAAGTATCTTGGGGAAGTGATTACCAAGCGTTAATAGATCCAATACCATAAGATTAATTGAGAATTTATAGAAAAAATATGGGATCTTGAAGCTCTAGTTTAACTTGAAGCTTAGTCTTTAGTGGGGTCTTGAATAGAGAGAGAAAATATAGAGAATCTGGAGAGAATTGGGTTTGGGAAATTTGAGGTGTTAAGTTAGTTTAATGATGTTTAGGTCTTATATAGTTCCTCAAAAAAATTAATTATCCACCCCTTAACCCTTAATTAATCAAATAACCAACTAACTTATTAATTCAGTTAAATTTAAAATTGGTAGTCGACTTGACCTCCAATCAAAGAGATCGGACGTCATAAGCGTTTCTTGACGTTTTGACTGTAACACTCCATAACTAGTTTCAATACATTAAATTATGCTTAAAATAAGTGTTTCAGGTCTTGGTTCATTATGTGAGACTCTATACCATTTCATGGACTTTCAGAGTGTTACATTATCCCCCCTTAGGAACATTCGTCTCCGAATGACACTAAAATCTACTTATAGGGATATATTAGACTCAATACTAGCAGCCCAACCAACAATATATAATTAACATGAGTTCAACTCAAAGAGTAATTCACAAGTCCATTAAACACATAAACATGGCATCACACATATAAACTCACAGCACAAGTCACAACACATAGGATCTCAACTTTTCACAACACAAAATGGAGAACTACCTTCTCACCATCATCATGAGCTCCAAATGATATCAACGAGTTACCATGCTGTTCTTCTCAAGAAAATATCAAAAGAACAAAATCTCAAGAAGACCAAAACATATATTGTACATTAGTGAAAGTTAAAATATAAAACCTTTTTTCATGAAAACTCATCTTGATAAAAATCTTAACCAAAATATCAACCTAATTAGTGAATAATCAAAATTCATATTTATTCATTCTTTTCATTCTTAATAAGAACTACTAACATTTACTAGGAAAATTATGAGGATAGAGGGACTTCATGTCAGTCTAGGATTCCCATGTTACATCCTTAACTAGATGGTTTCTCCATTGAACTTTTAAGGAGGACACCTCTTTGTTCCTCAACTTCTTTACTTGGCGATCAAGGATTTCCACTACAACCTCTTCATATGAAAGTTCCTCATTGACTCCTAATCCTTCAATAGGGAGGATAGACACCGAAGAACCTATACAATTATTTATCATATAGACATGAAATCAAGATGAGCCAAAGCTAGTTCACTAGGTAATTTCAACTCATAAGAAACCTTTCCAACCCATTTCAATATCTCATAGAGACCCATTGTAACACTTCAAAATTTCAAGACCTTAAATAGAGCCTCACATGTTTATATGAGGTATTTAACACCTCCATAAGGCCTAAAGTAATGTTAAAAAACTATTTAGGATGTTTTGGAGTAAAGAAGTCAAGAAACGTCTATGACGTCCGGAAGCTAATAAAATTTAACTAGTAAAACATAGGGTTTCGAGATTGTTTGGAGGTGTTGTATAAGGTCTTAAACTAGCAAAATGACTCTTGATAGGTAAACCCATATATATAGGGTAAAAAAGTCCAAGTACAACCCCTCTAGTGTTGCCTTAGGGGTCCATGAAAGGACCCCAAATGTGGCTTGACAAGCTGCCAACAAAGCAACCAGAATACACTTAGCAGAAACAAGTCCACGTCAAAGACTTGGGTGGCTTTTGGTCAAAACTCAAGTCTGCATTGCGGATAAGTTGTGGACTCCACTATCTAAAAATTTAATTTATAAAATCATGGAGGAGAATTTCCGCGTCACGGACTTTATCATGAGGAATAGCTGAAATTTTGAATTGTAGTTTGATTTCATTAAAGTATAAATTTAAGTTAGGGTTCTTTGGGGGTATTTAATGGGGGTCCTATATTTTGATTTTAGATCAGTTTCCCACATATTTTCCCCGCTCAAAGAAAATCCCCAATAAACACCCAAAAGATCTCACCTCTCTCTAGTTTCTATCTTTATTCAACCTCCATGAAGGAAGAACAATGCTTGAAGAAGAAGACCAATTTCTCTAGTATTTAACTTCAATTTAGTGGATTAATCTTTTTTAAGGTATGAGTTCTTCACTATTGGGATTGGTTTCCTGAATAGGCCCTCTGAATGTTGATTTCTATATCTTCGAATTCCAAGGGTTTTTCAATTCTAATGATTTTTCTTCTAAAAAAAAAATGGATGGTTGATAATGATTTATTCTGATTTCCTATGACTAATTCAGTGTATACTATTAATTAATTGATGTTAATTGATGGAATGTCATGTATGTCATGTCCTTTTTAATTACCACAATCTGTGATCTTGCTTAAGAGTTGATGTAAATTGAAGAATATATTGATTTTTACACTTGACTTATCTATTCTAATCCATTTATAGACTGCCTAGGGTAATGTATGGTTTGGATTGGATCTATTTCTTAAAGAATTCACGATGAACCCTATTCCCCTAACCCTAGGTTATAAATTTAGGTTAATTTTTATTGTGATAATACATCTTACTTAGTTATTGTGTTAATTTCTATTGAATGATTATTTAACAACCATTGTTGGGTTGAAGTGATTACTTGATGGTAAAACCATGGATGATGGCTTGTGATGGAGATTGTGTAATTATTTATAATCTTAACGTTTACTTCAATTATGATTGCTTGTGTTTAGTAATGAAGTTATATTGATGTATAACTTATGATTAGATTGACTAGGGTTGGTATGATGTTGAATTTAAATATCTTGATATATTGATGGGGAGGTGTTTTCTATGGTGTGATGATATAATGTTGGTGATGAGTTTTCTATGTTCCTCATTTTTACATGGAAATGAAAATGTGCTAACCTCATATGTGTGAATTGTAATGAAATGACAATACTCATGCAATTAGTATTGAGCTATAATGATGACCGTATAAGTGGTAGACCTTATGAACTAAAACTAAGTTATGATTATTAATGAAAGACATTTCAAAAGGGACTCTAGATTAGCACAGAGAGAACTTGTAGATGAGAGGTGATGTCTTCTAAAGGAAGGAAGGCAGGGTTCACCATAGCTCTCACGGAGTGGATAGCCTCATATCGGAAAGGGGCATAGAGTGATATTTCCATGACAGCCCCCAAGCTCCATAAACTATGTTGCCATCATAGAAATACTAGCTAGTTGATCAACTTAAATGATAAGTTCATGTTTTGTTCTACTTTAGCTGGTAGAACATCTTCCATCGGTTAAAGGTTTTACAACACCAGATTTTACACTTAGCTCTTGTGGTCTATGTCGTTTAAGTCAACTGTTCACTAAAGTAAAATGAAGTAATGAAACATAAACTAATTAGGGTAACATAAGATATTTGACTTAGCCTAGGTAGGTGTATGGGACTCTACATATGCCTTGCACTAGTCTTCCTTGAGGGAAGCCTTAGGAGTTTGTTCTTGTGGGTTATATGTTGTAAATGTTATGTATGTGTTGACACTACATTTTGATGATCCTATTTTACGTTAGTTTCATATCTGAACAAGACGTTGGTCTACATTGTTAAATATGATGATGACTACTATTGATGCTACGTTATATTGAGTTAAGTATTACTTATCATCCTTTGTTTGGTTTACTTTATTGAGTAAGGTTATGGGGCTTTACTTGGTCATTGCACATGTGGGCGGAAATGTGGGTAATGGGTAAGGGTATTGATTATGATGTGATGTTATTAACTCTTATCTATGTTGACTTTCACTATCCTTGATGATATTGGTCTTGTGTTGTATATAGTCTTAACTTAAGAGTTGTCTATTTATTGACATATATGAGTTTTTGGATATGCATATGACTTTTCGAAGTAAATTATCATGTTTTGAATAAATGTCCTCTTTAGCTTAATTTCACTTTTTTTAGGTTGCATATACTCATACTCAGTACAAGTGCGTACTAACCCATATTTTATGTTTACTACAAATATTGGATCCGACTATTAGCTTATAGAAGCCCGTTAAAGAATACTTGGATATTCGCCAAGAGTTCGGTAGGTCCTCACCTTCCAAGGATAAGGCCACTATCAAACTATTGATGTTGTTCTACTTATAAGACTTCTTGTTCTTTCCTTTTCAATTAATGATGATTGTTGTATAGCCTATATTATGTTCTTGATCTTATTGAAGTATGGGTTAAGCCCAATTGTTTAATTCGTGTAAGATAGTTTAATATGAGAAATATTATTGACTTCTTATGAGCATTATTTTCATATACTATGTGTGTGAAAAAAATTAGAAGACTATGTAATCTTCTTATACAAAGGTTTTATGTATACTCGATATATATATATATATATATATATATATATATATATATATATATTGTGTGGAAGCGAGTGGTCGATGTAAAACTCAATGAAGACGTCATCGAAAAGTTTTAAATGATCTGCATTTTTAAAATATGAATATAATGATGAATGCTAAGAGGCTAGTATTAGTCTTCTTCGAGGACAATGACGCCGGTTACGTCTAGGGGTTGTTCCCCAGAAGTGACAATCTTTGTATCAAAGCATGAGGTTGAGTACCTTTAGGATTGATGTCTCATTAACACATGTCTATGTAGATTCTTATGCATAATTGTGAAGCGCGCCACACTTATGAATGAGACACTATGTGATGCTTAGGAAAATCTCATCTTCTTGTAATTCTATGTAGTACCTCTAAAGTATACTTTTTGTGTGCTGTAACCTTAATATTGTATGGTGGATATAGGTATGAATAACCAAAGAGCATCCACAAGAAGGTCCAAATAAGTAATTGCTAATGTGGCAGCACAAGATGTTCTTGTTGCTCCTCCTCCTATGGCTGATGGGGATATAAGGATAACTTTTCTCCAAATGTCCCAATCCATTATAACCCAACCACAAGCCATCACTACTAAAGCACTGGCAATTACGGTCCAAGCTAATAAGGTGGTGGTACCACGAGGAAACAAACAAGTTAGCAACACGGACTCTTATTTGAGGGATTTCACTAGGAAGAATTTCCCTACTTTCACAGGGTCTAAATTGCAGGAAGACCACCAAGAGTTCATCAATGAAACCTACAAATTTCTCTTTACAATGGGGTTGACTATTAGTGAAAAGACCAAGTTAGCCACCTACAAAATCAAAGATGTGGCCCAAACTTGGTACATCCAATGGAGAGACAATAGTCCTTTAAGGGGTGGACTAGTGACACAGGAGATTTTAAAGAAGGTTTTTCTTGATAGATTCATTCCTAAAGAGAAGAGGGAATCCAAAGTGGAATAATTCATCAACCTTCATCAAGGAGGTATGAGTGAGCTTGACTACTCCTTGAAATGCACTAAATTGTTAAGGTGTGCTCCTTCTATAGTTTCCGACCCTAGGGATGAGATGAATCCTTTTGTAATGGGAGTGTCGGATGACTTGAAATAATAATATCCTTCGGCGAGCTACATGATAATATTAACATTTCTCGTCTCATGGTTCATGTTTAGCAAGTGTAGGAGACAAGGGTTAAGAGGAAGAGTAGAGATGCCAATAATGAAAAGTCTTTTGATGGTGATTCTTAAAATGGTAGGCTTCATATCCAATACAAGCCTAGATTTATAAAGAGGTTTTCAAATCAAGTTCCGTCCAAGTTCCCAAATCTTGTGCTTATAGGGTGTCTAACCCTAAGCCTCAAAAGGTAAAGGGTACTAATTCATCAAGTAAGAAGCAAACTTGTTGAAAGTATGTCAAGAAGCATTATGGTGATTTCTTGATTGGTACGAACAATTACTTTAGTTATGGTAAGAGTGTCCATAAGGTGAGGTAATTCCAAAATTGGATGGGTCAAGAAAAGGTTAGTGGACAAGATCAAGGAAGTGGTTCTATGTTTATGCTCTGAAGAAGAATCAGTTTTATGCTTTCCGCACTACCGATGAGCAAGGGACTTCTTCCGATGTGGTGACCGGTATGTTGAATGTCCTTTCTACTGATGTATATGCCTTACTTGATCCCAGTGATAATTTGTCATTTTTTACTCCTCTAGTACCTAAAAAGTTTTATATTTTGCCTGATATTTTGAATGAACCTTTTATGGTAACTACCCCGGTGGGTGACTCGGTTGTTGCTAAGAGAGTATATTGGAATTCTCATATAATGTTTCCCAATAGAGTTACACGTGTGGAATTAGTAAAACTCGATATGGTTTATTTTTATGTTATTTTTTGAATGGATTTGTTGCATGCTTCTTTCTCTTTCATAGATTGTAGAACAAGGGTAGTGAAGTTTAACTTTCCAAATGAACCCATTTTTCAATGGAGGGGGGGGGCATACTATTTCTAGAGGTTGTATCATTTCTTGTTTGAAAACATAAGATATGATCTCTAAAGGGTGTTTATACTATATTGAGAGAGTCAAATATTTAGACTATGAGATTCCTCCTATTGAATAAGTTCCGTAGTGATTGAATTTATGGAGGTCTTTCTTAATTTCCGTCTCGATATTCCTCCCGAATGGGAAATCAATTTTTGTGATTGACTTGCTACCGGATATAAATCCTATTTAAATTCCTACTTTCATATGGATCTAGCCAAATTGAAAGAATTAAAGACCCAATTAAAGAATTTACAAGACAACGGTTTCATTAGGACTAGTATTTCTCCATGGGGTGCTCGATTTTTGTTTGTGAAAAAGAAGGTTGGGTCCTTAGCGATGTGCATCAAATACCGTCAACTCAAACATCACGATCAAGAACAAGTATCCTTTCCCTAGGGTTAGTTATTGACTTTATCAACTCCAAGGTGTGGGTCACTTTTCAAAGATTTACTTGAGATCAAGATAGCACCAACTTAGGGTGAGCGGTGATGATATTCCCAAGACAGCATTTCGGACTAGATATGGTCACTAGGATTTTTAGTAATATTTTTTGGTCTCACTAATGTCCTGGCGACGTTTATGGACTTAAGGAGTAGGGTGTTTCAAAGTTACGTAGATTTAATTTTCATTGTCTTTATAAACGACATCTTGATAAATTTGAAAAATGATGGTGTACAGATGGACAATTTGGAAGTGGTTTTACAAGTACTTAAGGAACATCAACTAATTTCCAAGTGAACAAAATGTTAGTTTTGGTTGAGGTCAGTAGCATTTCTTGGTCATATTATCTCTAGTGAGGGTGTAGAGGTTGATCCAAGGAAGACCAAAGCGGTGAAATATTGGCCTAGACCTTTGGTTCCTATGAATATTACGAGTTTCTTAGGCCTACCTGGTTATAATAGAACGTTTCGACGGTTTTACATCCATTGCTTACCTTTTTACAACATTGACTCAAAATAATGTGAAATTTAAGTTGTTGGAAGCATGTGTAAGAAGCTTTCAAATATTGAAGATAGTCTTACTTACGATCCGATATTGAACCTACAAGGGGGTACTAATGGTTTTGTGGTATATTGTGATGCATCCCGAGTAGGGTTTGGGTGTGTTTCCTATGAATCTAGGAAGCTAAAATTTCAAGAGAAGAATAATTTGAGTCATTACCTTGAGTTAGCAGCCATTGTATTTTCGTTGAAATTATGGAGGCATTATATTTATGACATGATGTTTATATGAATCATAAAAGTCTCCAATACATATCCTCCCAAAAGGAGTTGAATATCCAAAAAAAAGGTAGTTAGAGTTGTTGAAAGATTACAACATGAGTGTGCTCAATCGCCCATGCAAGGCTAATTTTGTAGTGGACGCTCTGATTCGTTTGTCCATGGGAAGTGTGTCACATGTGAAGGAAGCCAAGATAATCCTAGTGAAGTATTTTCATAGTTTTGCTCATTTTAGGGTTCGAATTGAAGGTTCTCCAAATGGTGGTGTTGGGTTACATCACAACTCCCGAGTCTTCTTTGGTGGTTGAAGTGCAGTCTAAGCAACAACTTGATCAATTATTGATGGAGTTGAAAGAATCGGTTTTTGGAAAGATGAATGAGTCATTATTCCGGGGGATGGTATTCTTATGTCATGGGGGAGATTATGTGTGCCCAAAGTTGATCATTTGAGAAATTGGAATCTTGAGGAGTCATCGAACCCGTTACTCAATTATTTCGGGTTCTACTATGATGTATCATTATCTTAAGGAAGTGTTCTAGTATGATTGCTTAAAAAGGGACATAGCGGAGTTAGTTGGAAAGTGTCTAAATTGTCAGTAAGTTAAAGTCAAGCACCAAAAGCCGTGTGGTTTACTACACGAAATCCAAGTTCTTACTTGGAAATTGGAAGATTTTAACATTTATTTCGTTGTTGGGTATCCTCGGACAAGAAGGGATTATGATCCTATATGGGTGGTAGTGGATAGATTGACCAAATCCGCTCACTTTATTCCCATTAAGTCTACTAATTTAGCGGACGATTCTGCAAGGATCTATATTGACAAGATAGTGAGTCTTCGTGGGGTTCCTTTGTCCAACATATCAGATAAATATAAATTTACATCTAGGTTATGAAGGGTATTTCAAAGAGGGTTTGCTACTCATGTAATGTTAAGCACTCGTTTTCATCCTCAAATGGATAGTCAAGCAAAGTGTACCATTCAAACATTTGAAGAGATGCTTAGGGCTTATAACATTGACCTCAAGGGAAATTGGGATGAGCACTTGCCTTTGATGGAGATCTCATATAGCAATAGTTTTGTTCATCCATATCTATGGATCCTTTGAAGCTTTGTATTGTAGAAGGTGTAGGTCTCCTATTGGATAGTTTAAGGTTGGGGAGTCTTCACTCTTGGTAATGATTTGATCTACAAGACCTAAGAAAAAGTTCATATCGTAAGGAACCCTTTACAAACAACCTATAGTCGGCAAAAGAATTATGCCGATCAGAGGCTCCCGGAAATTCGGGTTGCAACCAAAAAAGAAACTTGGTAGCACTCTAATCAGCTGTGATTCCTCTTGTTGAAAATAAAGATGTAAGAGACCTTGAATTTGAAGAAGATTATAAGGTGAATTTTAACATCTCACCCATAAAAAGAGTTGTTAGATTTCACAAGAAGGGGAAGTTAAGTCCTCTTTATGTGGGTCCCTATGAATTTTTTTAAATGGTTGGTAAGGTTGCATGTGAGTTGAAACTCCCTAGTGAACTATCTTCGGTTCAACCGGTTTTCCATATATCAATGCTTAAGAAGTGCATTGGTAACCTCAAGTCTGTTCTTCCTATCGAAGGTCTTGGTTTGAAAGACAACCTCTCCTATGAGGAGAACCTGGTGGAAATCCTTGATCATCAAGTGAAGAGGTTGAGGAACAAAGAGGTGGCCTTTGTAAAATTGTATTGGAGAAACGACCTAGTTGAGGGAGCAACTGCCGGAGGCTGAGGAAAACATGAAGTACCATTATCCTCATCTTTTTTCTAAATGATGTTAGTTTTTCTTACTAAAATTGAATAATAGTGAGTGAATTTTATGTTTCCTTGATTTTGCTGATGTTTTACTAGAATGTGCAATTTACACTAAATGATGTTCCCAAAATAATTTTTTTCAAAAAGATCTCTTTTGCTTTATTTGAACCTATATTTCGTATTTTGGTATGTTGTTTCCTTCATAAAATGATATTGATCATGTAGCGGTGTCGAACTATTGTTGGTATTGAGAAGGAAATTCCTCATCTGATGAATGTTGAGCACCTATATGTTGAAAATGGTGTCTTGAGTTGAATTATATAAATTTCATGTTTTTATTTTGAATTGAGTTGTAAATCATGTCTTGATATGTTGTTGTTGGTTTTGGATGCTAGTCTTTAGTCTATCCCTTCATTCCAATGGATTTTGGAATCATTCGGGGATGAATGTTTGTATGGGGGAGGGGGATAATATAACACTTCAAAAGTTGAAGACCTTAGCTAGAGCCTCACATGTTGATCTAAGTTTAGTAATTAACACTGTCATAAGTCCTAAAATAATGTTAACAAACCATTTAGAAAGTTTGGAGTCAAGACGTCAAGAAACGTCCATGATGTCCGGAAGCTAATCAAATTAAGTAGAGAAACGTACTTCGGTTTCGGGATTGTTTTGAGGTGTGATATGAGGTGTAAAACTTTTCAAATGACTTTGGACAGGTAAAAACATATATATAGAGTAAAAATACACAAGTATGACCCACGACGGATCACCTTAGGGGTCAACTAAAGGACCCCAAACGGGGCATGGCATGCTACCAAAGCAACAACAAAAATACAATTAGCAATAACATGTCTGGGTCGTGGACTTGGGTGGCTTATTGTATAAAATAAGGTCTGCATCGCGGGCGTCATGGACTCCACGCTCTAAAAGATTAATTTAGAAAATCATGCAGGAGCAACTTTGCATTGCGGACTTGTTCCCCGACGAAAAGCTTAAATTTGGAATTCAAGTTTGACTTCTTTAAAGGTTAATTTAAGTGAGGGGTCTTTTGGGTATTTTATGGGGGGCCTATATATTTATTTTAGATCAGTTTCACACACATTTTATCCACACAAATAAAATCTCCAAATCAACACCCAAAAGCCCTCACCTCTCTCTAGTTTCTCTGACTATTCAACCGCCATTGAAGAAAGAACAAAGCTTGAAGAAGAAGACCAATTTGACACACCCCGGAAATTCTATGATATAGAATAGAGGTTTATGGTATTACTACTGATTATTTTAGACCTAAATAAGTGTAATAAAATTGTCTAAAAAGTGTTAGAACAAAAACACTAAGAAACGACCACGACGTCCAAAAACAAGCGAAATTAAAGTAGTGAACATCCTTAGGTTTAGGGAAGGTTTAGGAGTTTTGTATGAAGTCTAACAATTTTGAAAAATATTTAAGTATGTAAAATAATTTATTTAGGGTTAAAACGTCCAGGTCCAAAACCCAAAGATCGCCCGAGGGATCCACAAAGGGACCCCACTTTGGACCAATCAATCTGCGAAGAGGCAGCAACTTTTGTGCATAGAGGGATAAAGTCCGCGTCTCAGACTTTGAACACCTAAGGACAAAAGTTTATTCTGCAACGCTGGCCATCACAAGCTTTTTCCCGACGAATTATCTGAAATTTAAATTCGAATTTGACTTCATTAAATGGTCAATTTAAGTGAGGGGTATTTTGAGTATTTTAGGGTAGTGTTATATACTGATTTTCCATCATTTTCCCCTCATAATTACTAAATCAAATTAAAAACCCAAAACAAATCCCAAAAGTTCTCCCATCTCTCTAAATTCACTCATCCCCCATTGAAGAAGCGTTGAAGCTTGAAGAATAAGAACAAATCCCTCAAGTTTCTACTCAATTCAGTGGTGATTAAACTTTTGGGTATGGTTTCTTTTACTCTTGGGATCCTTTTCCCCTAGAGGTCCCTCCAAAATCATAATTTATAAATCTCCCACAACTAGGGTTTTTCCTCTCACATGGTATTCTTTGAAAAACTAAATTATGAATCAATTGTGATGAATTATGATGAATTAATGTACTTTAAGTACACGTTGATGGTTAATTGATGATTTACGATGAGATTTTCATGGACCCATGTCTTTCCCCAAATTGCATGAAAACCTTGAATTGATATGATGAATTGTGAAAATCATGAACATGTAGATTGATTACATTGTTGTTAATCGTGTAATTGCTTCTTCAATTTACCTTTTTAAAAAAATAATATATTTTGCTATGTATTCATGGTAATATAAGTATGAAGGTTCTTGGAAGGGTTAAGGAAGGTATGTTGATTTATTCTTTTTGGATTTAATTGTGAATTATGAGTTACTTATATTGTAATTCATTTATGTATAATGTGTGGTTGTGCTGTGATGCTATGTATTGATCACGCTTAACCTTAGGACATTCTATTAGACATGTATTGTGTATGCATGTTATGATAAAAATATTATATGATTGAAAGTAGATTTTCATGATTATAAGAAAGTTAAGTGAAAGGTTTACTCACTTGTGAATTGGTGTCTAAGGTGAAACAATTGTTTTCACTTATTATAACCTATGAGCTAATATAATAAGATGTTTACATAGGGTTCTAGATACGGCTAATGTGGACTTGTATGATGAAATAATATGATTTTAGAAGGGAATATTTGCATAGCATCGAAAGGGCATGTAAATAAGATGGAGGTCTCACTTTAGTAAGTCTGGCATCTCACATAGGTTTCTTCATATTAGTAAGTCCGGATTCTCAAGATTTGTGTTGTCTCATGAGATGGAAAACTTCACGTTCAGTAGGTCAAGGTCTCCAGTAACAATATCCTTGACCCTTAACTATGATCCCATATAGGATAATAACTTAGTGGATCAACCTATTAGTTATGTACAAATGGTTGTACCTTAGGCAAGTTTTAACCCTCTCTTTCCAGTGTGTAAGTAGATAATGGATTCCATGTAGCTCGCATGGTCTAATGTAAGTTATGTTAATTATATCCCTAATGTAATAGTAAATGAAAAAGTTGAGTACGTAAAATATTATTAGGGTTGTCCTAAAAGATACTACATAATGTAAGGGAGGGTATGGGACTTATGTTAGACATTGCACATGTGGGATCGTAAGTGATGGTTCTAGCAGTGTTCTCTTGTCTTTTTGATTATGATTATTACTTTGTTTGTAATCAATGAGTAGTGTTCATATATGAAGCATGTTATGAAATTATGAGAATATGTTGTAAGTATGAAGTGGATTATTAATGTGATATTTAGCTTTGTATAGGGTTATGGGGATTTATCCTGGAATTGCACAACTCTTTCTTGGGTTGTTCAATTAGTTGGACTGATATTATGTAGAATTTACTTACTATGCTTTCATATATGTGCATGTTTCGTTAATTTGATAGAAAGCATTATTTTGACTAAAATATCTTTTTATCATGCATGGGTGATTTTTATGCATAAGATCCATAGAACATGTGGTTTGTACTAACTTATATTTTCTCCTTTTTACCCAAACTTTTTAGGTTCGGTCCATTGAGGACATTCGTGGTCATTTGACAAGAAGAATTGGTTCTTTCCTATGTCAATTTGTGAGTCCTTATAAGTTTCGAGGCTAGAGTTGCTCATCAAGCCTTTTTAGTTTTGTCTATGTCTTGAGACAATTATCTCATTATCATGTTGAGACGTTATTGTAGCCTATATGGGCATATTGTAATAGACTAAGGTCTATTCCCAAACTATTGTGATTAATGTTTATATGGTTAAATGTTAGACAAACTATAGATTATGTTTTTGTTAAAAGTTAAGTGAGAAACCTATGTTAGCTTCATGAGCGAGGGGTCTATGTAAATCCCATATACGATATGCGAGAATTCTACGTATACTAGACTAAGTTAAGTTTTAAAATTTTTCACATTTTTTACCTATGTTGTGCTATGATATATACTAACGGCTTGTCTTAACCCTCTGAAAGAACAACGACGTCAGTTACACCTAGGGGGTACCCTGGGTTATAACACCAATTTCACTAGGATATCACTTCAATTTTGTGGATTAATCTTCATTATGTTATGACTTGTTCACTATTATGATTCCTTTCCCATGAGGTCCTCTCAAAGTTGATTTCTAAATCACCCAATTCCAAGGGTTTTCCTATTAAAATAAGTTTTCTTATTAACTTCAACTCGACGGTTGATTATGGATAATTGTTATTGTCTATGACCTATTGAATGTAGAGTGTTAAGTAATTGATGTTAATTGATTGAATTTAATGTAGATCATGTCCTTTTTCGCAATTCCCTCAAATCATTGATCTTGCTTATGAATTGATGGGAATTAAAGAATGTATTAGTTGTTAGACTTGTTTTTATCTTTTCTAATTCATTCATGGACTGCCTAGGGCAATGTATTGTTAGGACTGGATATATTTATAAAAGAATTTATGATTAAGCCTATTCCCCTAACCCTAGCTTATGAATTGATTTTAATTTGGATAGTAATGATACAATTGACTTAGTTATTGTGTTAATTACTATTGAATGATGATACTACACCAATTGTTGGGTTAAATTGGGTGGTTGATGGTAAAACCATGGATGATGGTTTCTGAAGAAGATGGTTGAAATGTCTTGATGTATGGCTTGTGAGTTGTTGTCTAAGATGTGATGATATAAGGTTGGTGACGAGTTGCCCATGTGCCTTTTATTATGTGGAAATGTAAATTTGCTAACCTCACATATGTGAATTCTATTTAAAGGACAATACTAATGAAATTCCTATTGAGATATGATGATGAATATATAAGGGGTATACCCTATGACCTAAAACTATGTTTTGTTTATTAATGAAAGACATTTCAAAAGGTACTCTAGCTTAGCATCGAGTGAACTTGTAGATAAGGGTTGGCTCCTTTCACTGAGGGAAGATAGGGTTCACCATAGTCCTTACGTGGTAGATAGCCTCATAGTACAAAAATGGAATACAATGATATTTCCATGACATCCGAAGATCCATATACTATGTTGACATCATATTAATACTAGCTAGTGGATCCACCAAGATGCAATGTTCATGTTTGGTTTTACTTTGGCCGGTAGACCACATTCCATCTGTGTAAGGTTTTACAACACCGAATTATACACATAGCTCTTATGTTCTATGTCGATTAAGTCAAGCGTTCCCTAAAGTAAAATGAAGTAATGAAGTAGAAAATAAATAAGGTGACTTAAGAAGTTTGACTTAGCCAAGGTAGGGGTATGAGACTCTTTCTATGCCTTGCACTAGTTTGCCTTGAGGGAAGCCTTGAGAGGATATTATTGTGTTCTAAATTGTATATGTCGTGTATTGGTTGACGCTACACGTTAATGATCCTATATCATGTTAGTTTCATTTATGAACAAGACGTTAGTCTAAATTGATATATATGATGATGGCTACTATTGATGCTACGTTATGTTGAGTTAAGTATTACTTATGATCCTTTTTTTTTTACGTGATTGAGTAAGGTTATGGGTCTTCACATGGTCAGTGCACTTGTAGGCTAAATGGTGGGTTATGATTAAGGGTCTTGATTATGATGTGATGTTATAAACTCTTATATATGTTGACTTGACTATACTTGATGATGCTGATATTCTACTGTATATAGTCTTGACTTAAGAAGTTATGTGTGTATTGGCTTATATTATTTCTTGGATTTGCATAAGGCTTTTCAAAGTAAATTAGCATGTTTTGATTAAACTTCCTCTTTAGCATAATTCTCCTGTGTTATGTGCATATACTCATACTTAGTACAAGTGTGTACTAACCATGTGTTATGCTTACTACAAATGTAAGATCCAACCGTTGAACTTATAGAAGACCTGTGAAGACTACTTCGATATTCCAAAGTGTTTAGTAAATCCTCACCTTTCGAGGACAAGGCCACTATAAATCTATTTATGTTTTTCTAGTTATAAGTCTTCTAGTTCTTTCCTTTTCATTTGAAGACAATTGTTGTAAAGCCTATATGAGGTTCTTTATTGTATATAAGTATGGATTAAGCCCAATTGTTGAATTTGTTTTAAACGGTTTAATATGAGACATATTATAATCTTCTTATGAGAATTATCTTCCGATACTATGTATGTGAAATAAAAGTAGAATACTATCTAATATTCTTATACGACGGGTCTATATATATATTGTATGTGTAATAGAGAGGTCTAAGTGCACCTCAATGTAGAAGTAATAAAAATTGTTTTAAATTTTCCGCATTTTTTACCTATGAAGGTAATGATGAACACTAAGAGGCTAGTCTTAGTCATCTTCGAGGATAATGACTCCGGTTATGTCTAGGGGGTGATAGCCAGATTTGACACCCACATACTGTGGAACAATTTTTCCCTTCTTACCGAATGTCATAACCCCTTTCATAGGTCAAATTTTAAAGTACACCTTATCACCCTCACTAAATTCAAGGTCTCTCCTCCAATTGTCGTCATGGGACATTTTTCACCTATGAAGGTAATGTTTTCATATAATTTATTCCCAAAGTGTCATAAACTATTTTAGGTTCAAGGAGAGAAGACTCACCAACCTCAAACTACCAAGCAGGAGACCTATATCTCCTGCCATAGAGTGCTTCAAAAGCAGCCACTGCAATACTTGAATGTTAGATATTTTTATAGGAGAACTCAATCAATGGCAAGTGATCGTCCCAACTTCCTTTGATTTATTACACAAGAAATTAACCTATGTTCTGGGGTTTGAATGGTACGTTACACTTGACCATCCGTTTAAGGATGAAAAGCGATGCTAAGCTTTATTTTAGTACCCAACCCTTTTCAAAAGACCTCCAAAAATGAGAAGTAATTATGAACCTCTATCTTATATGATGGACATCGGGATCCCATGAAGACTCACAATCTCCATAATGTATATTCTATCTTAATTCTCAACCGAATAGGTAGACTTAATGGGGATAAAGCGCGCGGATTTACTCAACCAATGCACAATTACCCATATTGTCATTTGGCCTACATATTCGAGGCAAGCCCATTACGAGTCCATATTTATGTCTTCCAACTTACAAGCGGGAACTTACCTTTCTTGAAGTAAGCCACGCGAATTTTGATGCTCGACCTTCACATGATTGAAATAAGGACACCAAGCCATAAATTCTGCTATGTCCCTTTTCAAGCATTCCCACCAATAGACCTTTAAAAGTCTCATTGCATTTTTGTGGCACTCGGATGAATAAAATATCTAGAACCATGGGGTTCCACCAAAAAGTTTTTCCTTGAATCATAAACATCCAAAACACACAATCTACCTTGGTATCTAAGCACACCATTCCCCTCGTAAGAATGACTCATTTGTTTTTCCAAGAATCGATTCCTCCAACTCCATTAACAAAAGATAAAGGTGTCTCTTAGACTTTATCATGACAAGTAATGATGATTCGGAGTTATTATTGACCATAAAATCACCATTAGGAGAATTTTCTAATAGAACATCAAATCGAGCCAGCCGATGAACATATTTCCCTAGGTCTTTCTGGGCTTCCTCTATATCATACACACTATCCATAGTCATAAGACTTTGTTCTGCAACCACGTTAGCCTTGCCTGGGTGGTAAAGAACACTCTTGTTGTAATCCTTCAGTAATTCCAACAATCTTCTTTGTTCGAGATTTAACTTCTTTTGATTAAAGACATATTGAAGACTCATGTGATCGGTATATTCATCCACATATCCCATAGACATAATACCTCTGTATTTTCAAGGAAAACACTACGACCGCTAATTTAAGATCATGTGTTGGGTAGTTCTTATCATGAGCCTTGAGTTACATGGATGCATAAACTGTTACCTTCCTATGTTGCATAAGGATACACCCAAACATACCCGGAAAGCGTCACAATACACCACAAAACCATTGGTACCATCCGTTAAAGTCAACAGCTGAGCGTTGGTAAGCCTATCTTTTAACACTTTGAATTTTCTTTCACAAGCATCTCACCACATATATTTCATCTTTTTTTGAGACAATGTTATCATTGCAGATGCAATAGATACAAATTCATCGACAAATTTTATAATACCCGGCTAGGCACAAGAAACTTTATATATGGGTTGTATCCAAGGGTCTAGGTCAATTCTTAACCACTTTCGTCTTTCTCAAATTGACCTCTACACCCTCAATAGATATGATATGACCAAGAAAAGCAACCAAATATAACTGAAACTCACACTTGTTGTACTTAGCAAAGAATTGGTGTTCCTTACAACTTGCAATACCACCCCGAAATGGCCCATATGCTTATCCCTGCTCTTAGAATATACAAACACATCATCAATAAAGACAATAACAAGGGCATGCATACAATTTCGAAACACCATATTCATTAGGTCAAAAAAAGATGTTGAGGCATTGGTTAACCCAAATGGCATTGCTGAAACTCATAGTGACCATACCTAGTTTGATAAGATGTTTTAGGAACATTTACATTTCACACTCTTAGTTGATGATACCCTGACCTCAAATAAATTTTATAAAAGTATCTTTCCTCTTCAGGTTGATCAAATAATTCATCTATCCTAGGGAGACAATACTTATTCTCTATAGTGACCTTATTGATCAATGTACATGCAAAGTGACCCATCCTTTTTCTTTACAAACAACACCAGAACACCCCATGCGGAAATACTAGTTCGAAAGAAGTCTTTTTCTAGTAAATTTTTGAGTTGAGTCTTCAACTCTTTTAATTCGTCCGGAGCCATCTGATAAGGAGTAATTGAAATGTTGTTTGTTTTCTATAATAAGTCAATACTAAAATCAATTTCCCGTTTAGGAGGAATTATGGTCAATTCATCGGGAGAGACATCCGAAAAGTCCTTCACTACGGGGACTGACTCTAAACGAAGAGTTTCGGGTTTTAGATCCTAAACCCTAACAATATTGTATGGACACCCATTAAACATCATTTCACATGCTTTTAACTAAGAAATTATACGACCTCTAGGAATTAAATGGCCCCCCTTCCACTCAAATATGGGTTCATTTGGAGGTCTTTCCTAATGATTTTCCCGTAATCCCTCCAAATGGGAAACTGATTATTGTATTGACTTTCAATTGGATACAAACCCCATCTCGATTCCTGCTTATTGGGTGGCTCTGACTAAATTGAAAGAGTTGAAGGCTCAACTACAAGACTTACTAGACAAGGATTTCGTTCTTCCTAGTATTTCTCCATGGGGTGCTCTGGTTTATTTTTTGAAGGAAAAAGGATGATTCTCTTAGATTGTGTATTGAGTACCAACAACTCAATATAGTCACTATTAAGAACAAGTATCCTCTCCCTTGGATTGATGACTTGTTTGTTCATATCAAACGGGCAAGCTACTTTTCTAAGATCGACTTGAGGTCAGGATATCACAAATTGAGGGTGAGAGGTGATGATATACATAAAAAAAACTTTTTAAACTAGGTATAGTCACTATGAGTTTCTAGTGATGTCATTTGGGTTGACAAGTGCCTGGGCAGATTTTATGGACTTTATGAATATAGTATTTCAGAGTTACCTACATTGCTTTGTCATTGAATTCATTGATAATATCTTGGTATATAAGAGAGTGAAGGTGAGAATATGCACCCTTTTTATGGTGGTTTTGCAAGTCCTTATGGAACACAATTTTTTGTCCAATTATAGCAAATGTGAATTTCGATTAAGATTGGTAGCGTTTCTTGGTCATACCATCTATAGTGAGGGTGTAGAGTTCAATCCGAGAAAGACCTAACCAATTAATAAATGACCTATACAATTTTCCCCAACCGATACAAGGAGTTTCTTTGATCTAGGTAATTACTATAAAATGTTTGTTTATGGGTATGCGTCTTTTGCATCTCCTTTGACATACTTTACCAAAGGAATGTGAAGTTTGAGTGGTCGAAGGCTTGGAAAAAAGCTTCAAACTATAAAAATATAGGATTACCTCTGCTCCGGTGTTGACTTTGCTAGAGGGTACAAAGGGTTTTGTGGTATATTAGGATTAATCTCAAATAGGTTTGGGTTGTGTCCTTGTGCAACATAGGAAAGTTATAGCCTATGCCTCTAGAGAACTTATAATTCATAAGAATCACTACCCAACTAATGAGATTTAGTTAGCGGCCCTGGTGGTTGACTTTAAAATATGGAGGCATTACCTATATGGTGTCCATGTTATGTGTATACCGACCATAGGAGTCTTCAATTAGTGTTTACCCAAAAGGAGTTGAATCTCCGACAACAAAGAATGTTAGAATTGTTGAAAGACTACGATATGAGTATTCATTACCGCCCGGGAAAGACAATGTGGTTGCAGATGCTCTATGTCGTATGACAATGGGTATTGTCACATTTAGGGAGCACCCCCTAGAAGTGAAATGGCGTACTTGACCTCTCGGAGGTCTTATACAAGCCCATAGTCATCATTTTATCGCATTATAATAGGTAAATTTAGCGAAAAATTTCAAACTTTCTTAGCACAGAATATGATAGAAGATTACTTCGTGTATATATGTAAATATATATATATATATATATATATATATATGTAAATATATGTACATATATATGTGTGTGTGTGTGTGTATAGAGTTCAAGTCTTTTTGAAATCTGACACTCTATATCATTAGAGTATATTAGGTACACGACCCTTATAACATAAATCATAATTACAATATTAAACTTACTCTAGATTAAGCTAGACTTTAGGAAATCGTTTGACTTAAGGATTCCTTTCCTTGAGCTTGGGAATCACATATCCAGCTCTTTATCATTTAACGACATTCTTTAAAGCATCCATAACCAAGGCTTTGTGTTAAATGGTAGACATGAATGGTGTTAGTACAAGAATGCACTAAGTATGGCAACCATTCAAAAACATACATTTAACAGTGTCATTTTACTTGGAATCATACATCATGCCTTTTTGTGAGAACTTCATAAAACATTGATACAATAGCATTTATACTATTTCCATATTTCATATAAGCATATTCAATGATAACACATCATATAAAATCACACATTGCAATTAAGGCATTTAAAGAACACTTTATAGGAACCTCCTCACACTTAATAGTAAGCATTTTCCTCTAAAAATTGAACTTCTTTCCTTTAACCCATTTGTCTCCCATGTAACCCTCTAGTGATATTTCGTTCAATGAATCACCTTAAGTCCACGAGGAAACCATACATACAACTGACACAAACAAACTCAAGGAAACCATACATACAACCTAGAAAAGACAACACATACAATCATAAAAGTAGAGCACACAAAAAGACACATTCAAGTCAATACCATAACGACATCACAATGAACTCTAATCACTATGAACGTATACCAACTTTACTTTACATAGATCATTATAAGAGCTTATTCACAATGCCAATCTAAACCTACTAGTGCAAAGAACATGTGAAGCCCCATATCCTAACACCTACTTAGTAAACCTATTATGAGACCACAAGCCTTACCATATCATACATCAACATAACTAACATAGACAACTTCATTCATGTCAAGCAAGACCTTCATCATTTCGTCATTAAGACCAACATTATTCATATAATAACAAGACCACATCATTTAGACTCATATCATGCATTTCATTACAACTAGTAGAGAAAACTACAATTCCATGCATAAGAAACAAAACTATTATAATTCCCTTAGAACACCTTCCTAGAACTTCCTAAAGAGCTACTTGTGCAATATATAGGTAAATTCATTATTCACACCTATATTAAGTAACCTCCAGTAGGTTATCCTATTTAGGCTTCTAATCATTTACTTACATTGTCCATTTCACATTAGGGAAACTATAGACACTAAGACCATGGGTGTTAAATGATACGGTCAAACTTACTTCTCAAATAAGAAGTAAAGCGGTCGTGTCAATTAATTAACCCAACTAGTGAGGTTGGGATCGTTCCCACGAGGAAAATAGTTTAGACATAACTTCAATCTATTATTACTATAGTTCAGTCAATTACTTCCTTGGAAAGAAAAAATGATAAAAGGGGGATTTTCTATATCTGAATAAATGAAAATAACTAGCAAAGTTAAAGGAGACAACTAACAACTTTGATGTTGGAGCTTAATCAATTATTAAAAGTAACTACGGTTTACGTGTTCCTCACAGGTTCATAACTTGATAATTTTAACTATAACAATTCTTTCCTAGTATCTTGCATGCAAAGTGATAAGTTACGTATTTCTAAATTCTTGGTCCGGCATCTAGAAAATTTCACTCCGCACCTTGGTCTGGCTACGTGTGTTGCTATACTAACCCTAATCTTTACATCATATTATGCATCGTATTCGATATTTGACTAAGCTGTTACCTCGTACCAATCAATACTAGCCTATTAGATAGTATACACTAAATCTATGTTGATTATTCTCTTCCTATTATCTACCTCCTTGGTCGGGCAAGTAGCATTAAGGCGAGTTAAAACGTTGGCCATCCATTAAAAAGACTTGTAAGCGAAAGAATTATAAATACATGCAAGACACTATTCTAGAATTGTTAGTTTAGTTTGTTATACCTCATTATTTGTCTATGGTTCCCACAACCCTCGTTATGGAGTTTAGCTACGCGTAGTCATAATCACAATATTCAAATATATGGTATAAGAATTCATGTACTTACTTCAATGAGAAAGGGTAAAATCCAAAAGTTTGCTTGATTAATCAACAAAAAACAACAACAATCAATTACAAGAGTCTCAAAATAATCAAGAGTCTAACAATGATCAAGGGTCTAACAAATAATCTAAAGTCTAACAAATAATCAAGAGTCTAAAAAATAATCCAGAGTCGAACCCCAAAAATGAGGTTTTTAAAACTATTTATAATAAAATAAAAACCTAATTAAATAAGGACTCTATTAGCTGGAAATCTATCAAAACGCGGCAGGGTCGACCGACCTCGCGACAGATTGTCGTGGTCACGACGGAACGTCATAGAATCCGTTGTCCCATACTTGTGCAATTTCTTCTGCTTCTCTCTTCATTACCCTCGACAGCAGATATAATAGATTGTCACCGGCACAACGGTCCGTCGAGGGTCTCCGTTCCCAAACACTTGAACTATTGGAATTTGGGTACTGGGACTACTTCTCTAAACTTCATGATGAACCAGGAGGATGGACCGTCATGACTACGACAGTCCGTCACGCACTCCGTAACCCCACAATTGGTCAGAGTTCCCCTTCTTCCTTTAGCAGCTGCACTACGATGCCACCTACGGACCATCATGGGCAGGAAGAGTCGTCACAAGCTCCGTGGGTGGTACTTTTTTTGTATGTCTCGCTCAAAAACCTCCGCGTTCATATTTTAGACAGATTTCTTGCAAATAAAGAGAAGCTTAAGTAAAAATTAGCACAAAAAGTCTTTTGGACACACTAAACTTAAGGAAATAGTATTAATAATACCGTGAAACCACGGTATATCAACACCCTCAACTTAAATTCGTTGTTTGTCCTCAAGAGACTCACTATGATTCAATAAAAAATCTTTGAACAATAGTATCCATGTTTTATCCTTCGCAATCATTTGGCTATCAATCCCGATCAATCTCATCATATTTTTGCATGCTATCACTATTAGGCTTGAATTATGTGGAATCATACCATGACACATACTCACCATGCACTAACACCTATCCTCTTAAATTTCACACCGAGTTGCTAATGTTTCCGGTGTTGCAACTAGTGTCCTCACTTAAAAACAAAATCCTCATTTTTCACACAATGATTTCAATTTGAGTATAAGTATTACTTTTCAACACTCACTCTCAGAACAAATTCACACTCATTCTTACATATTGCCATAAGCTTGCCCTTATTTTCACTGCTTTAAGTTTTGCTATACAGCTCTTAGGATCACGATAGGACTTTCTTAGCTTGTAACATAGGATCAGGGTCAGGTAGGGTATATTTACGTATAGTTACTGACTTTTTGCCCTCCTTGACATATCGGCTAAACATATTATTTTCTATCATTTTATTTTGCCCATTTTCTCATATTATTTCACCTTGCTATTTTCCCTTTATTTTATTCATTTGTGTAAGTGACTCTCTTCTTTTTTTTCTTCTTGTATTTCTTGTATTTTTTTCTTTACTTTTATTTCAACAAATTATTGAGTCACTTTACTTTTGTTCTTTCTCTCTGTTTGTTCTTTCAACCCCACTTTCCAGATAATTCCTCATAATGGCCACCCTCAACTCATGGCTTTGCCATGGGTCAAAGTACACAATACCCAAAGTTGGGTCAAGGCCATAATGAAGGTTGTTTACTGCATTAGCCACCTCAACTTATGCTTTTGGCATAAGCTGAGGTGCACATGTCCAAGGAGGACCAGGGCCAACACATTATTCCCAGAAAAGATCAATTGGGGTGAAAAAGAAAGGTCTAATTTAAGCTCAGATCATTTGGATCAAAGAAGGATAAATTTCATTTAGTTTTTTTCTTTTATTTAGGTTAAAAATGGGCTATATTGAATAAGGGCCTATGATCCTTTCCTAATTGTCTATTACAACTTACTTTTAGCAGGACTAACGAGGAAAGTTCTAGCTCAGTACAAATAGTGGACTATTCAAATCTTCCTCACACTCAATTGACATCTCATCACTCTACCAGATTTTTTGATACCGAGTTCGAATTTTAGACTTAGAGTAATGCAGTGGTGTACCCCTATGTCATGCGTAGAGCCACACATTTATCAATTAATATGCCTAGTCATGCATCATTTCCATTTTATCAGGATATCATTTAACCATCATGCTTCAGAATTAAACTATGTACACAAGATATAGTCATGCCGGTTCAAGAGAATTATCAGTCTCATGGGGAAAATGAACACAGGCAAGAAAACCCCAAAAGAGGCTAGTGAATTGGGATACTCCGACTTCACCCTAGTACTCACTTTCCATTTACCCCACTCCCAACAAAAAAACATGCAATTTTCCCCAATGCATAAAAAATTTGAAGTACAAGAGTGGTAGGTGAAGCAAACCTGGGGCGCAAAGCGCCAACGATCAGCAAGCTGGTGGGTCCGGTTCCTCGAAACCCACTACCTCAGTAATCTAGACATCCTCAGTAGTGTCCTTACCATCAACAACACTATCAGCAGTGCCTCCCTCTATCTCCACATTTCTGGAGCTATACGCCCCAGCATCTCGGGGCAGTGCTACTACGCGGGATAGACTCGACCGGGGTAGTGTAAGTGGAAACCGCTTGCGTAGCCGTGCGGGCCTTGCTACCATTTCAGCCATATTGTCACCAAGTAAAGACAACTCTGGACGAGGCCCTCTGCATGGAGTTAACTCATTAGCCTCATTCCTGATGAGGCTGATATCAATAGTGCCCAGCGGGGTCTTGAGCTGATCAACGTGCCATATAGGCACACCTGCGGAACTGCATAGAGAAAATATCATGCACGGGAAAGGGCAAGTAGTTGTGACCTTAAAATCCCTCTCGTGCATGACCACTTGAAGGATCCACGGAAAATCCACCTCAAACCCGGCTATAATCGCCGCCATCAGTACTGCTCGATCCCATGTGACTATATTATCAGCTGTTGTTAGGGAAAGGCAGTGGCGGACAATCAACCACAAAATCTTCGCCGTGATTGTTAGGTTAGCCTTGTTGATGGCTCCCTTCAGCTCGGTCACCCTGTCAGCACCCTCTCCATAAACAGACAAGTGCATGTCTATCCACCTCTTGGTGGTCTCTCTCAGCGATGGCTCATGTGGAAATTGTCCATCTTTGACAATCATCCATCGGTAGTCAAACTCGGCAGTGAGATGGTCCGATTAGCATCATCGTTCTCGCCGTATAGAAACCGGCGTATGGCAGGCAGGGAGATATCAACCTGAATTCCACATACTCAAACCTTCTTTAGTGGGGCCTGTTTGGAAGGGGCAGCCCGCCTATCAATGTGTGATCAGAGAGTCGCTACGTAGGAGGCGTAAAACTCTCGGACCAAATCTTCTCAATTCGTCCCGACGGACGCGCTGTCCACTCTAGTCGATGTTTGGTGAAGAGATTGTGGATCTCTAGCATCGTAGGGAGACTTCCCGTAAGGACCCGCCACTCCAATGTAAGTCTTCGAGTCATGACTCCCGTGTCATTCAAGAACTTTGCATCGGAATAGACTTGATACTACCCGTTGACAAACCACTAGTTGGGTTGGTCGGTAATCGGGGTGAGAGCACGAGTTGGTGAACCGAGTGTGGATTCTGAACTGCCGGTCTCATCAGACGAGGCAGACTCTCCAGCGGTGGTGGGTGTGGGACCTTAGCAGATCCGGAGGTTTCCTTCGAAAACAAAACTCCTAAGGAGCCAGACGCTCCTTCTTCATTAGTAGCTAACCAAGAAGGTGTGCCAGTCACTGCACTCCTCATCATTCTGGGAGGCAGTGACTACGCCGGACGCCACCTTTTTGGGTGTGGCTCTTGCAGCAAGTGCATCTCGCGAGGGGATGGAAGTGCCTAGGGGAACGTACTCGGGGTCACGCTCATCATCAGAGCCAATGACCAGGCGGGCAGACGGGGCAACAGACTTTGATCACCCGCGTGCATAGACTCGACCTTTTTTTGGTACCATAATAGATAGTACCTGTAATGAATCAATATTAGTACTAAAAGGAGAAGACAAGACTAGCAAAACCACACAAAATAAATAAATGATTTAAGATGTAATGACATTTCTATAGTAATAGTGAAATACGATGGGCAAGGTGACTGCTCGTCATGAGTATGACGGACCTTCATGGGGTCCGTCGTGTCTTACATAGACATTGTTTATATGGAGAAACCTAAAGGAGAGTCTCTTATAAGTATGACGGAATGTGCAGGACGGACCGTCACAGGTACGATGTTCCGTCGTAGGTGTCCGTCAGAGGACACTTGAAAAGAGTCTGGAGTCCCTTAGGGGAGGTGTCTCAGACCATCATAATGGTGATGCAGGTATGACGGTCAGTCATAGTTGTCTGTAACAGGACACTTAGAAAAAATATGGAGACCCTTAAGAGAGGGGTCTCTGACAGTCATAACCGTTATGTAGAACGGACCGTTGTGGGTATGACGGTCCGTCGTATTTGTCCGTTTGAGGACACTTAGAAAAATAGAGAGGGACCCTTAGGAACAGGGTCTCTGACAACCTGATTGGTTGTGAAGGATGGACCATCGTGGGTATATCGGTTCGTCGTATTTGTCCGTTTGAGGACACTTAAAAAATATAGAGAGACCCTTAGACACAGGGTCTCTGACAAACAGAACGGTTCTTCAGGACGGACCGTCGTGGGAATTACGGTCCGTCGCATGTGTCCGTTGGAGGACACTTAGAATAAGTAAGAGAACCTAAGGAATAGGGTCTCTTACAACAAGAACGGTTGTGTAGGACGGACCGTCGTGGGAATGATGGTCCATCGCATGTGTCCATTGAAGGACACTTAGAAAAAGTGAGAGAACCTTAGGAATAGGGTCTCTGACAACTAGAGTGGTTGTGCAGAACGGACCGTCGAGGGAACGACGGTGACACTTGGAGAAAATTGGACAGTGGGGTGTTAGGGCTGTTCGAACGGACCTAATGACGGTTCGTCGTGGGTACGATGATCTGTCATCGGGGTCTCATTCTGTAACTCAATGACAGAACTGGGGATGCCCGATTCATCCCCTATGACCCAAATCGAATTGGTAGTGTTTTAACCTACATTTGTCTAACCTAAAAGCCTAGTAAACTAGTAATGCTAAAACACCTATTTCTAGGGTTTTAACACGGAAATTTCGAGGATTTTCAACCTAGGTCAGACAGAATTTTATTAAAGAATGAACATATCAAGAAGAACTAGGCTAATACTAATTGATAAACAATAATGCAATATAAATGAGTAGAAATTAGAGACACATACACGAGAATTTGAGAAAAACAAGAGGAAAAGGTACTTGGTGATCCAGTAGAGACCCACAGCAGCAACTCCGACTAGTAGATGATTAATTTTAGGAATTTGGAGAATTTGGGGAAAATGACCGGCTGTAAGAGAAAGGGGTATGATCTTTGGAAGTTGAAAAGGGAAGGAAATGGGAGAAAGACTGAAAGAATGGGGCGAAATGAAGGGGAGGTGGTTTTATATGTAGAATTTTTAAAACCCCCCAGCTGGGTTGAGTCGGGTACGCTTCATTAATGACGCGAAGATTCCCCGGCGATGGTACATCTTAGTTGTGACGGTACTCGTTGGTTCCGTTGCGTGTGCCCTAGTTTGAAAATAATAGAAAGACGTACTTGGCACGATGGATTTATTTAACGGTCCGTCACAGGCGTAACGGTCCGTCGCTGTATCCATCAGTGACTGCTGCAGAGTAATTTGCTGCTGAATTTCCCGGTGATGTGCCTGAAAATTAAAACCCATTAGTAGAAAATGCTACCATTATTAGACAGAAAAACTATAAGTATTGGGTTGCATCCCAACAAGCGCCTGACTTAGTGTCGCGGCACAAGTGAGGACACTTGATTACTTAGCCTTCATCAAGATTGTATGCCTATATCACTTCATTCACCGATGCAGTATGCCCGAAATAGAGTTTTGTTCATTCTCAATTTTACTTAAACTGCACTCTCTCCTTTGTTTTAAACTCAATGCTCCATGAGGGAATACTTGGGTAATCAAGTAAGGGCCAGTCCGTTCGGACATGAGCTTGCCTGGAAGCCAACGCAACCTAGAACTATCTAAAAGCACCAAATCCCCAACCATAAACTCTCATTTTTCACTTTTTTGTTCATTCTCCTACTTCATCTTTTCTTTGTGGGATATGGCAGATACCGATTGGAGCTCACCACTCTTCCTCATGGACCTACAAATGTTGAAGGTCCCTTCTTCATTGTTCCACAGAAATTTCATCTGCCCCTTTTCCATATCAACTAAGGCTCTACCTGTATCAAGGAATGGCCTCCCAAGAATAATAGGAACTTCAAAATCGATTTCACAATCAAGTATAAAAAAATCTGCCAGAAATATGAACGACTCCACTTTTAGTAGCACATCGTGGAGTATCCCTATAGGCCTTTTCACTGTTCGATCAGCCATCAGTAGCCGCATCGCAGTGGGTATGGGTCACCAAAGCCCAACTTCTTGTAAATCAAGTGGGGCATGAGATTTATGTTTGCCCCCAGATCACGTAATACTTTCGCAAAATGTAATGACCCGACTGTACAAGGAATAGTGAACGCACCTGGAATTTCTTTCTTTTGTACGAGAGATCTCGTAGCAATAGCACTACAATGCTGCATTCTATCATCATCCTCGAAAGTGACAGATCTTTTCTTTGTAACCAGATCTTTCATATACTTGGCATAATCTGGCATTTGTTCTAGGTCTTCTACCAAAGGTACATTGATAGAAAGCTGCTTCAACATTGTTTTAAAATGTTGATATTTACCATCCTTGGTCTTTTTCAGTAATCTCTAAGGGAAGGGTGGTGGTGGTCTAAGCATGGGAACTACCCTTTACCACGTTATCATCATCCTTTTTCATATTTTCCTCATTAGACGACATAGGTGGGTCAATGGTTTGATTACCACCCCGAGTAGTGATTGCCATACAGTTTGCATCATTTTTTGGATTTTGGACACTGTTGCTAGAAAGATGGGCCGGGTTTCCGTGTGTTCACAGTTGCAGATAATTGGGCCATTTGAACCTCGATTTGCTTAGTCTATATTGCATGTGTATCGGCTTTTTGACCAATATTGATAAATCACTACTTAAATTTTTAATGTACTCATCACTAGCGTCAAACCTCCTCATCATTTTGTGCACCATATCCTCAACTCGCGCCATACTATCTCCACCATCCCTAGGAGTAACTTCACGATTTTGAGGAGGGACGTAGGGCCCATTCCTATCATTTCTGTTACCGTAGTTATGTCTGTTGAAGTTGTTGTCGCAGTTGTAGTTTCCATCTCGGACATAATGACCCTCACGATTATAGTTACCATAGATCTGACCTTGGTTCCCTTGAACTTGGCGCCAATTATCATGATTTAAGCCTTGGGCACTTTGTCAGAAACCCCCCATCTGCTCATTTACTGCATAGGAATCCTCCTCATAATAGCATTCATCATTAGGTGGTGGTGGTTTAGACAAGTAGTTAACTAAATTTACCTTTTCTGCACCACTAGTGATATATTTTAGTACCAACCCAAGCTTAGTTCTCATCTGAGCCATTTCTTCACGAATCTCATCTGTGGCTGGGTTGTGAGTGGAATGCACTGCGAAGGTGTTTCTCCCAGTATCTGACTTCCTACTACTCCAAGCTTTATCATTCCGAGAGATTTTCTCTAATTTTTCAGTAATCTAAGCATAAGGACACTCCCCATAAGATCCACATGCTATAGTGTCCAACACCGCTTTATTATTATCATCCTGTCCCCTAGAGAAGTATTCCTTCAGTGACTCATCATCTATACGGTGATTTGGGACATTTGTCAAGAACAAGGTGAAACTATCCCAAGAACTACTAACTGGCTCTCCTTGTAGTGTCACAATGTTGTTCATTCTGTCTTTTTTGTTTAGTTTCTTGGAGACCAAATAGTAGCGTGCTAAGAAAACATCCCTTAGTTGGTTCCTTGTGAAAATTGAGTTGTACGGGAGCTCAGTGAACCATATAGCATCCTCTTCCGTCTGTGAGAGAGGAAACACTCTGAGCCCTATTACATCCAAGTCCAATTCAGGCCTCCCTACACAACTTTTACACACTGCCCTAACCTTAGCTATATGGGCATGTGGATCCTCAGAAGGTAGCCCTGAAAACAAACCTCTGGTAGTGAGTATTTGCATCAGGCTACTAGTTACCACAAAGGTGTGGCCTGGTGGTAGAGGGGGCAAGACAAGTGGCCCATCGGAGTGTGCTATATTGTCATAGCCTCTGTAGTATTCTTGGGGCCGTGGAGCGGGATTTGGTCTCCTCAGTTGGTGTTAACCTGGAACATCGGGTAACAACTGACAAAGAGCATCAACCGGAGCTGGGATGTTCTGGTTTGGATCATAATAATTGATTCCGATTTTTGTATTCATGTTGCGTAAGGTAGGATCTAATTCGTGATCCTAGGGAAACAAGGGTTCTCTTCATATCCGTGTATTTGGCATTCAAGGAAGATGGTTCTGCAAGAATCAAAAACAATAAAACAAAGTATAATCAAGAAAATATCAACTAAACTATAGTAATTAGTTTAAATTAATATAAAAGCTACTTTACCCGGCAACAACTTCAAAATTTGATACGCTCAAACTTACTTCTCAAGTAAGAAGTAAAGCGGTCGTGTCAAGTAAATAACTCAACTAGTGAAGTTGGGATCGTTCCTACGAGGAAAATAGTTTAGACTTAACTGCAATCTATTATTACTATTTCAGTCAATTACTTCCTTGGAAAGCAAAAATTATAAAAGGAGGATTTTCTATCTCTGAGTAGATGAAAATAACTAGCAAAATTAAAGGAGACAACTAACATCTTCGAATGTTGGGGTTTAATCTATTAATAAAAGTAACTAGGGTTTACGTGTTCCCCACAGGTTCATAACTTTATAATTCTAACTATAACAATTCTTTCCTTGTATCTTGCATGCAAAGTTATAAGTTATGTATTTCTAAATCTTTGGTCCGGCATTTAGAAAATTTCACTACGCACATTTCCGACTACGTGTGTTGCTATACTAACCCATATCTTTACCTCATATTAAGCATCGTATTCGATATTTGACTAAGTTATTACGTCGTACAATTCAATACTAGCCTATTAGATAGTATACACTAAATCTATGTTGATGATTCTCTTCCTATTATCTACCTCCTTGGTCGGGCAAGTAGCATTAAGGCGAGTTATAACGTTGGCCATCCATTAAAAAGACTTCTTAGCAAAAAAATTATTAATACATGCAAGACACTATTCTAATATTGTTATTTCAGTTAGTTATACCTCATTATTCGCCTATGGTTCCCACAACCCTCGTTATGGAGTTTAGTTACGCATAGTCATAATCACAATATTCAAATATATGGCATAAGAATCATGTACTTACTTCAATGAGAAAGAGTAAAATCCAAAAGTTCGCTTGATTAATAAAAAAAAACACCAACAATCAATTACAAGAGTCTCAAAATAATCAAGAGTCTAACAATCATCAAGGGTCTAACAAAAAATCCAAAGTCGAACAAATAATCAAGAGTCTAACAAATAATCGAGAGTCTAACACCACAAACGAGATTTTCCAACTATGTATTACAAAATAAAAACCTAATTAAATAAGGACTCTATTAGGTAAAAATATGTCAAAACGCGGCTGGGTCGATGGACCTCGCGACGGATCGTCGTGTTCACGACGGACTGTCATGGACTTTGTCGTCCCATACTTGTGCAATTTCTTCTGCTTCTCTCTTCATTAACCTGGACGGCAGATATAACGGATCGTCACAGGCATAACGGTCCGTTGAGGGTCTCCGTTCAAAAACACTTTAACACTTTGAAATTGCGTACTGGGACAACTCCCCTGAACTTCATGATGAACCATCAGGACGGACCGTCATGGCTACGACGGTCCGTCATGCACTCCGTAATTCCACACTTGGTAAGACTTGCCCATTTTCCTTCAGCAGTTGCACTATGATGGCTTCTACGTACCGTCACGGGCACGACGAAACGTCACAAGCTCCATAGATTGTACTTTTGTGTATTTCTCACTCAAAAACCTCCGCTTTCATATTTTAGACAGATTTCTTGCAAATAAAGAGAAACTTACATAAAAATTAGCACAAAAAGGCTTTTGGACACACTAAACTTAAGGAAAAAGTATTAATAATAACGTGAAACCACGGTATATAATTAACATGGAAATGGTGTTTTAGAGCCTTACACCAATGGAAGGTGTTGTTACCTAGAGAAGATAGAAAATTAACACATGCTAGCATACTAAGTGAATTCACTTGCTATATCCTATGTGGCAAGCATAGTTTATTGATCTTGTAGGTACATATGGAAACCCTCTTTATGACTATTGAGGTATTTTAGTTATCAACTTAAGGAATCACTCTAAGCCATTAGGTTATGAGTGTAACCACCTCGTGAGGTCTCTAGTGTCCGACCCTCCTACTGTAGGAAAGGACACCCTTCATCTTCAAGTTCACTCGTTTCTAAGCTAAGTTCCCTTTTATTGAAAAGCCTTTATTACATGACTTTATAAAACACATATGCCTTAATAGATTGACTCCTCATATTCTTATCTCATAGGCTATAGATAAGTGTTCATCAACCTATATAATGTGAGAAACCTTTTCACATGCACATAGTATATGTAAAAAACCACATATTTTAGGGTACACATGAGAAAACCATTCAAAGTTTCCTGTATTAACTAGATAATCATTCATGTATATGTTCATACACATGAACAAGCCTTTCACATAACGCATTATAGCGACATATATTCCTACTTCATTTGATTCATGCATGAGTTTACAAGTGTAACTATATAAGAAATCCTTTTCACATAAACACATTTAGACACTAGGTATAATCGTACATCATCATACCACATACTTCACTTTATAGAATATTGGAAATGTTCATAAGACACTCATGCATTCATATTGATGTCCATAGGAAACCAAACCTACGAACTATCCTATCAAGGTACATATATGCAATGCATATACAAGGTACCATACCCTTGACCATACTATTACACCTATCAAGTCATCCTAGTTAATGGAAAAAATAACATACTTCCATAAACATAAGCTTTACATTCATAGTAGTAGACATTAGTGCATATGAGAATACCTTTCATTAGAAACCATGATAATCTACAACTTGTAGGTACGCATAATGTGTGAGTGTGTGTACATCGGTCAAAATAATCACGTAATGACTATAAAAATAAAATTGTGGCAGCCAACCTCTTTGGAACACAATGCACCTTACAACATAGACCGCACATATCAACTTAGCATAGGAAACAAAACAATCTTCACATTACAGTCAAGACTCCTAACCTTAACTATTAACACATTCACATAGGGCTACATAGGTAAGGGATCGTTAACCATTTATGATCATATAAGGCCGCACCTAATCAACCCCAACATACTAATTCATATGCTCATAGCACTAGGAACATAACATAGATCATAACAAGAGTAGATGACTAGGCAAAAGATTTACATAGGGCAATCATCACTAAAACATATTCATAGTATAATTGCACTAAAGGACACGAACACATCACATATATATTGACAATAAATTAAATACCACCACCATTAGTGGATCATACCACACAATGCCATACAAGCCTTCATTAACTATCAATAGTACAAGAAAAGTAGAGAGGAAGAGCCATTCTTACCAATTCATCAACCTTTGATCGTTATTGATCAAAACACCTTTTTCATCAATAATTCATAACTCACTACAAGATAATGCTACTAACAAGTATACTATATAACCAATACACTATAAAGTAGAGAGACATAGATCACTTACTAGTATTCCTTGCTTTGATCATCATGATCAACATTCATAATATACCAACAATTCCAATCTAAGGAAGTACCTAAAGAAATAATAATCAAATCTTAATCATGCTTCATTTACCCTAAAATTTAGATCACATCATGTACATAGCATTGTAAATCTATATGCTAAGAGCATGTATATCAATCCGTACCAACACTACTTTTTTTTTAATCATATAGGATTAATACCCACAATTCAGTAGCTAATAACATAAAAACAAATCCCACATTTATGCATTATAGAGTACATGTTAATGTGAATGCAATATATCACCTAAAAATAGGAAGTAGAGATCAAATACTCAAGTATCAATCCACATTGATCCAACATCACATAATTCATCATCACATTAAAATGTATGCAGTAGGCATAAAAAATTTTAACATGTTAGAATCATAATTTAATCAATATCAATTCTAGATCACAAAGCCCACACATAGGCTAAAACGATAGTTGAAGGGAATATGGACTCATCATGCAACCGGATTTAAATCCACTTTGTATTCAGTACATTATCATAAATTTATCATTATTAAAACTTTGAAAATATTTTACTAAAGAATCCTTTGCTAGATTGAAGAAGAAAAATTTGGTCATGAACTTGTATTGAAAACACTAACGGAACTCTCAAGATGAAAGATTAACTAGAGATGAAAGATCACCATAACTTAATTTAAAATAGTACATATAAAACATGGGGAAGAACCCATGGAAATCCAATATCCAATATTTGCATGAGTTTCACCTTTAAAATTAAGGTTCTAGAGAGAGTTTGTTTTGGGAGGGAACCGAGTTTTGGTTAATTGAATTGGAAATGCGGTTGTCACATTTTTTATCACTTAAATACATCTAAAAAGAACCAAATAATCAAATAGGGTCAGGTTAGAACGTGGGGTGAATTTCCCATTCACCCCATAATGTGACAGCCTACATGGCTGTTTGACATAGCCTGCATCGATGGACCCATTGCCGCTAGGTAGGTCCATCGACGGACCGTACTGCAACGCGTCGTTTCGGTTGAAAACATCCTTAAGCGTCCACCAGGCTAAGTTTCCATGGATGCCTCACCATCAACGGACCGTTGGTGGACTGAAAAACTGTCCTTTTGTTTTGTCGATTGACACAACTAAGGCAGTGTCTCGACACCCTTTGGGTCCTCCTTGACGGCCTCTAGTGGAGCCTTTGCGGTGTCGTACCTGGAATTTTCAAATGTATATATAAAACATAACATGTCTAGTACCTTCAAAATAAGTTCCACTCAAAAAAACTCGTAAAAAAATCAAAACATTCAAGGCACACTCAAGACACACATGCACGTCTCAACGACTAACCTTCAAACGTCTTGGACGTTTTTGGACATTTGACCTCCAAACTTAATATACTTCGTATGAACATAATTATAAATAGTATAAAGACCTCATAATATCATTCCATAAAAGTATAATCACGTATAGACACATGAGGCACATAGGTGACTAGTCTTCGAATGTCTTTGTCGTCCCTTGACTTTTGACTTCCAATTCACCTAAATATTTAGAAACTCCCTCAAATACACATTCTAAACAATTTTAGGACCTTAAAAACTTACTAATAACATGTTATTCTCAAGAAACTCTAACTCATTTTGGGATCATACAATATCATATAATTGGAAGCATTCATCCTCAAATGACACTTGAAACACCTTAATCACAACCACGACTTAAATAACTCATAGGGATGCTCACCATATAAATAACATCATAACATAGAATTCAATGCAACAAACTTACAAGGAACACTACTTCAAACCATTTATCACTAAATGCAACACAAACAATCCACACTTCACTCACTCACGTTTAATGCATCAAATCCTTAGGTACTTTTCAAGTGCATAGGAGGAACATCCTTCTCCTAATAAAAACATGGTCACTAAACTTCTTTTTATCATGATTCCATCATACATGATCACATCTACGCAGATTCAACAATACTCAAAAAGCAATTAGGCACTCATACTTCAATGCACATAGATTTGAGTCAATTGAATCAACAAGGATCATTATTGAATTAGATCTTGTGCCATGAAGGTCATACCCATCTATACCATGCTTAGTTGTGTTCATGGAGGAATATATTTCTCCATAACACACTTACATGTCTCATGAGTTCATAGGCAAGTAATGCACCAAGGTAAATTCACCATAAAATGAGAATTTCTAAATATTTTAACGAAAACATGCTCAAAAATTCTTCCTAATGAAGTCCAAATGGTAATTCTCACCACACACATCACAACAATAGGAAGTCATTTCACAACATTTTAATTTATATCATAACACTAGCATCCATGAGCAAGATCAATTTGGGAAAATAAGACAATTTATGGGCACACAAAATGAGATTTTAGCTAAACATGTCTTCACTTTTTAAAAGTGAGTCTACAATCATGCTTTCCAAACCGTATAAGTCACATAATTTTCAAGAGACTCTACATTTTTCATTTTAAAAAGGCTCAATTTCTCATTATAAGGCTAATCATTATACATTAAAAGAAGCTAAAACCATGTTTCTTACTTTATGTCATGAATTCAAATGCACAACTAGCATATTAAGATGCACAATCAACATGAAAAACATGTAATTGATCAAAATTTCCTTTCAAGTACTTTAGAATTTTCGAAATACTCTTCAGATAGTGTCAATCATGACATGCTAAACATATAGAGGTTATGCATTTAATACTTTATGCAAAGATCAAATCATGAACAAGATTTCTAAGAATTCATTAGGTTCAGTCTCAAGTAAAAAAAAGTATGACAAGATAGAAATATCTACAACCTTACTACTTCATCACCATCCTCCACTTAGGGTAAACCCAATTAAGAGCAATTTAACCCTACCTCAATAGGATCTTAGTTTATCCACCTTCATCATCATCACTTAAAAGTGATTTACCAACCTAAAAGGAATTACAGTAACACATCAAAGGGACATCAAGGATTATTCCAAACCTTATCATCTAGGCCAATTATCCCCATTAATCAAGTAAGCTCATACTATCCAACCACTTAAGGTTTTCAACAATACCATAAAAACCAAGCTCATACAACATTTAGGGGAAAAAACATAATAGATTTAACCATAAGGACTCTTTCTTTTCTTTAAACTTTATAGTAAAGAAACTTCTAGGTCAATCAAATCCACATCATCACCCTAAAAAAACAAGAATACTACTCCTCTTTCTAGGATCTAGCCTACACAAAAGTTCAATCCAAACAAAGCAAATATGAAGAACCACACATATACAAGGGATACATTTAAACTATTATAATTACATATATAGGCAACGTACATTTTTGTTCATTAACTACACTTGATAATGTATTTAAATCCTATACCATATTATAAGACAATAATCATACCAAAATGATATAGCAAGTTCTCATTTCAAAGAAACTAATTTTTACGATAACAACTCCCAACATGTTTTAATCCATATCATAACATAAATCTTCATATATTATATCATTTTACATAAAACACATAGATAGCCATGGAATCACATCATCAAAACAGGCCAAAATTCACCTTCACACATGCTCATCAAACTATAAAACCAAGTTTAGAAATAAACTTACCTTTTCCCCTGAATCTTAGAGATACCATGTCATTCAAACAATCACATCTAACAGACCATCGGACAAATCAAATAAGACAGAGATCTTATAGAGTTAAATTTTATGGACCAACAAGAGAATAGTGAAGAAGGGAAACTCCATTGTCCTAAAGCCTCCCACATCATTGATATGTCGTGACTCAGCACCAATAAAAACGAGACTCTACTAGATGTGGCAATATGACACTTTTGGAACCTAAAACAACATTTACAAATCCCATGCTATAATTCCGTGTTTGTCACATTCGAGGAGCACCCTATGATGTAACATGTCGTACTTGACTTCTTTGATGTCTTATAAAAGCCTATAATCATCATTCATCGCATTATCATAGGTAAATTTTGCGAAAAATTTAAAACTTTTGTAGCACATCATATTTTAGAACATTACTTCAAATATATATAAAATATCATAACACATAGATAGACTCTAAGTCTCTTTGTCATCTCAGACAAAACATCATTAGAGTACATTATGGACATGACCCTTACAACATAAATCATTAGTACAATACTAAATTAACTTTATAGTAAGCTAGGCAGTAGGACATCCTTTGACTTAAGGATTCTTTTCCTTGAGATCGGGAATCACATATCAAGCTCCTTATCATTTAACTACATACTTTAAAGCCTTCATAACCTACAATTTGTGTAAAAAGGTATTGAAGAATGGAGTTAGTAGAAGAATGCATTAAGTATGGAAATCATGCAAAAACATGCATTTAAAAGGAACATTTTACTTGAAATCGTACATCATGCCTATTTGTCAGAACTTCATAAAATATTGATACAAAAACATTTATACAATTCCCATACTTCATATAACCATATTCAATAATCATACATCAGATAAAATCACACATTTCATTTAAGGTATTTAATGACCACTCTATTCTAACCTCCTCACACTTTACCATAAGCCTTTTCCGCTTAACATTGAACTTCTTTCCTTTAACCCATTAGCCTCCTAATTAACCCTTTTGTGATAATTATTGCCATGAATCACCTTAAAGCCACAAGGAAACCATACATAAAATCTAAAATAGAAAACACATACCATCATAGAAGTATCACACAACACAAGACACATTCAAGTCAATACCATAACGACAATATAGTGAACTCTAGTCACTATGCATATATACCAACTTTACTTCACATAAAACATTTTAAGACCTTACTCACAATCTCAATAAGCCTACTAATGCAATGTACATATGAATCCCCATAGCCTCACACACACTTAGTAAACCTATTATGAGACCACAAGCCTTAACACATCATACATCAATATAACCAACATAGAGAACTTCATTAATGTCAAGCAACACTATCATCATATAGTCATCAAGACCAACATTATTCATATAAGAAAAAGACCACATCATTTAAACTCATATCATGCATTTCATTACAACAAGTAGACAAAACTACAATTGCATGCATAAGAAACTTAACTATGATCATACGCCTTAGAACACCTTCCTAGAACTTCCTAAACAGCTACTTATGCAATGTATAGTTAAGTTCATTAACCACACCAATCCTAAATAACCTCCCTTAGGTCATCCTTGTTAGGGTCCTTATCATTTGCTGCCATTGTCCATTTTTGTTTGGGAAAACTATAGCCTTAATCGACACTATGACCATGGATGCTAACATGGAAATGGTGTTGTAGAGCCTTACATAAATGGAAGGTGTCCATACCTAGACAAGGTAGAAAATTTACATATGCTTGCATACTAAGTAAATTCACCTTTTATATCCTATGTGGCAAGCAGATTTTATGGAACTTTGAGGTATGTGTGGAAACCCTCTTTATGCCTTTTTAGAAATTGTACTTATCAACTCATGAAAATATCACTCTAAGACATTATACTATGAGGTTAAGTACCTGGCGAGGTCTATGGTGACCGACCCTCCTACAATGGGAAGGGACACCCCTCATCTTCATGTTCAATCAGTGCTAAGCTAATTTCCTTTTTATTGAAAACCCTTTATTTCATTACCTTATAAAATATATTCTAAGGATATTTAATCCTCATATTCCTAACTCCTAGGTTATAGATAAGATTTCATCAATCTATATTATGTGAGAACTCCTTTCTCATGCACATAGTATTTTTAAAACACCATCTAGTTTAGGTTACACATGAGAAAATCATTCAAATGCTCCTGTATGGAATAGATAATCATTCATATGTCTGTGTATACATATGAGCAACCCTTTTAAATGAAATATTATAGCCACACATATTCATACTTCATTGAATTCATGCATAAGGGTACAAGTGTAACTATATAAGAAATCCTTTCATATAAACACATTAGACACTAGGTATAATCATAATTATCATACCACATACTTCACCTTATAAAATATAAGAATGTTAATAAGATACACATGCATTCATATTCATATACATAGGAAACAAAACCTAGGAACTATCTTATCAAGGCACACATGTGCAATGCATAGACAAGGTCCCATACCCTTACCCAAACTAGTACACATATCAAGTTATCCTAGTTAATGGAATACATAACATACTTCCATAGCAAAAACTTCTGTATGGAATAGATAATCATTCATTTGTCTGTGTATACATATGAGAAATCTTTTTAAATAACATATTATAGCCACACATATTCATACTTCATTGAATTCATGCATAAGTGTACAAGCGTAACTATATAAGAAATCCTTTCATATAAACACATTAGACACTAGGTATAATCATAATTAATCATACAACATACTTCACCTTATAACATATAAGAATGTTCATAATATACTCATGCATTCATATTCATATACATAGGAAACAAAACATAGGAACTATCGTATCAAGGAACACATGTGCAATGCATAGACAAGGTCCCATACCCTTGACCTAACTAGTACACATATCAAGTTATCCTAGTTAATGGAATAAATAACATACTTCCATAGACATAAATTTTACATGATTTGTAGTAGAAATTAGTGCATATGAGAATACCTTTCATTAGACACCACGCTCCTATACTACATGTAGGCGTGCATAATTTGTGCGAGTGTGTACATCGGTTAACATGATCACATAATTTTAATAAAAAATACATTGAGGCAGCCACCCTCTTAAGATCTCAATGCCTTTAAATCATAGACCGCACAACACAACTTAGCATAGTAGAAAAGACAATTTATACATTAGATTCAAGGCTTCGAACCTTAGCTATATAGGTAAGAGATAATTAACCATTTATGCTCATCTACGACAGCACATAATCAATCCCCAATGTAGTCATTCATATGCTCATACAATACACAATATAACTTAATAATGTCTAAAATAGATTACTAGGCAAGATCTTCACATTAGGTGATCATCAACAACACACATTCATAGTATATTCGCCTTCATGGCGATGATCACATGACACATATATTTTTGTAGGTCTATACTAATGATCTTCCTGAGTCCCTCCTAAACGAGAAATTGGTTTTTGTATTGACTTGCTACTAGTTACGAACCCCATCTCAATTCCTCCTTATTAGATGGCTCCATCGAATTGAAAGAGCATAAGGCTCAACTCAAAGACTTACTAGACAAGTGTTTCATTCTTCCTAGTATTTCTCCATGGGGTGCTACAATTTTATTTGTGAAGAAAAAAGATCGGTCCCTTATAATGTATATTGACTACCGACAACTCAATAAAGTCACTATTAAGAACAAGTATTCTCTCCCTATGACTAACGACTTGTTTGATCAACTCCAAGGGGCAAGATACTTTCCTAAGATCAACTTATGGTCGGGATATCACCAATTGATGGTTGAAAGGTGAGGATATACCTAAATATAATTTTTGAACTAGGTATGGTCACTATGGATTCCGAGTGATGTCATTTAGTTTGAAAAATGCCCCGAATGACTTAATGGACCCTATGAATAGGGTGTTCCAAAGTTAACTAGATTCTTTTTTCGTTGTATTCATTGATGATATCTTGTTTAAATAGACGAATGAGGGTGAGCATATGGTCCATTTTAGGGTAGTCTTTAAATTCCTTAAGGAACACTAACTTTTTGCCAAGTATAGTAAATCTGAATTGGTCATATCATCTCTAGTGAGAATGTAGTAATCTATCTGATATATACTGAATCGGTTAAGAATTGTTCTAGATCATTGACACAAGTAACTATAAGGATTTTCTTGCGTTTAGTAGGTTTGTACAGAAGGTTTTTTGATAGGTTTGCATATATTTCATCTTCTATGATAAACTTTACCCAAAGGAATATGAAGTTTGAGTAGTCGTAGGACTGGAATGAAGATTCAAAGTGTTAAAAGATAGGATTACCTCCGGTATGGTGTTGACCTTACTCGAGGGTACCATGGGTTTTGTGGTATATTGTGATGCTTGTCGAATCAGTTTTTGTTGTGTCCTTATGCAACTTGTAAAATTTATAGCCTATGCCTCTAGACAACATAAAGTTCAAGTGAAGAACTACCACAATTCATGACTTGAGTTAGCGGTCGGGGTGTTTTCCTTTAAAATGTAGAGCCATTATGTATATGGTGTCCATGCTGATGTATATACCGACCATACGAGTCTTTAGTATGTATTTACTCAAAATGAGGTGAATCTCAAAAAACTAAGATGGTTAGAAATTTTGAGTGATTATGACATGAGTGTTATCTTCCACCCAGGAAAGCCGATATTGTTGTCGATGCTCTATATCGTCTGACCATGGGTAATGTGTCTCATGTATAGGAAGCCAAGAAAGACCCAGTGAAAGATGTTTATAGGCTGGCTCGCTTGGTTGTATGGTCAATCACAACTTCGAGCTGTCTTTGGTGGTTCAGGTGAAGTCTAAGCAACATCTTTATCTATAATTGATAGAGTTGAAAGTATCGATTTCTTGTAAGCTAAATGAGTCATTCTCCTTAAGGGGGGATGGTATTTTGAGGTACTATGAGAGATTTATGTACCCAATATTGATGATTTGAGAAACCGAATTCTTGATGAAGCTCATGGTTCCATTTATTGGAATCATCCAGGTTCTACTAATATGTACCATGACCTTAGATAAGTATTTTTTTCAATGGCTTGAAAAGAGATATAACTTAGCTGTTGCGAAGTGTCCGAATTTCGAACATGTGAAAACCAAACACTAAAAGTCGAGTGGTTTACTACAAGGAATTAAAGTTCCTACTTAGAAGAGGGAACAATTTAATATTGATTTTCTAGTTAGTTTACCTCGGACTCTTTTACGACCCGAGGGTATACCCTATAAGTTATGGTATTCTCAAATCTTAACACGCCGTTGTCGACCTCTCGGATCTCTAACACAAGCCCTTATCATCTTTCATTGAATAATCGTATAAATAGTGAAAATTTTTAAACTTTCATAGTACATCATATGCTAGAATATTATTTCATATACATATATAAAATATGATAATACATAGTAAGACCTTAATGTCTCTTTGCCATCTTAAGAGATAACTAAATAGAATATAATAGGGACACGACTATATAAAACATAAAATAATATCTAAGCTATTACATAATTTGAATAAGAACATGACATAGGGAAATCCTTAAATTGTAAGGATCCCTCTTCTAGAACATTGGAGATCAATCAAAGCTCTTAACTTAGGAGACATCTTTTAGCCATCACCACCTACACTTGGTGTAAAATAAAAAGAAGAATGGTATTAATACAAGAATGCACTAAGTATGGAAACCATGCAAAAAATATGAATTTAAAGATTACATTTAATTTGAAATAAACCTCATGAACATAGGCACATATAAGCTCAACATAGTTCACATACAGTATATAGACATGGATACTACTCATAATAGAGAATGAAGCCATTTATCATACTTTTAAACATATTCAACACATACCACAAATCACCTCTATTTTATTTTACTTCTTTTCTCAAGTAACCCTAAAAAAAAAAGGAACCTCAAGTTCACGCAGTGCATATCCCCTTGAGATCACCTTAAAATAGTCTTTGATAATATGCTTCATAAACATAAATACATGTATTTGAATGTCATAAACGTCTCATGTACATAAAATTCACATAAGAAGCAACATCTAAGACAACTCCTAAGATAAGCTATTGAAATTGTGAAGGTAGCATCCCATAATAGTACTTCCACCAAGTGTACCTAAGATGTCACACTAGACTAGGCATAACATATTCAACAAGACATAACATATTCACTTACACCTAGAAATAAGGCCACATACTTAATATCATCATATAAGGACTCTTTCCTTTACTTCAACCTCAATCATAAATCATTGAGTTAATATAATAGGTAAACTACCCTCATAACCCCTTCATAAGCGTACTTGTGCAATGTACACATGATGTCCCATACCTTACATACACTACGTATACCCAATTAGAAGCCATAATTTTAATTCAAATGAATAGTAATATTTCATGCCTTTACATAACAAGGTCACCTAACATGAACTCATACAAGTTATACAGAACATAAGTCTTTACTTCATAAGGGTCTGCAATCCTATCCTTTCTTGGAGTCAACTAGTCTAATGTATAGGTAAGGTCCATAGTCCTCCCATACCAAGTATACTTCTCAAGGAATTTAGATTAGAGTTTATATTATTATGTTAGTTTATTATTAATCTTCGGGAGACATAGCCATAACCGACATAGACCATGTGGGCTACATAGAATCCGGTGTTCTACTCCCACAACGAAACGAGAGGTTAACACTTGACGAAGGTGCCACCATTCGTAAATAGCTTATCAAGGTGGATCCAATAAGTTAGAGTTCTATGTGGTTACATAGTTAAGGTGTTACGCCTCGTATTTTTAGACGTATTGCGCGTCATGAACTAGTAGATGTAAGTCCGGGGAACGAGATTTTATTTTAAGTTCCAAGTGATTCAAGAAATATTAGGCAAGGATGTTAATTCTAAATTTCTTATTAAGTATGATTTGGATAATTCAAGTGCCATTAACTTTAAGTGAGGGATTAATTAGTGGCTGATTAGGATTAAATAAATCTAGTGGGCCCCACCACTCAAGGCAAATTAAAAAGGGATCAGATTGGGAGCTGGCCTTAGTGGGACACGTGTAGAGGGGGGCTGCCTCCACTTCATATTATAAATTAGGTGGTGAAATTCATTGCAACATATAATCTTAGTCACCTCTTGGCTTAGGCAACCATGGAAATGGAGAAAACCAACCATGCAACTCTTGGCCAGCAGCTGCAATGAATTTGGTTAGTAATGTCTTCTCTTTGTGTGTTAATTCCTTAGAATTCATTTGTTAATTATCCATTAATGTTAAGAAGGGGGCGTGACCATTAGCTTAGGAAGTTAATTTTAGTTTTTGAATGTGCTAAGTATGAACGGAAACCATAATCGGATTATTAGTGGTGTCGTGTTAGTGCTTGGGTTGTTTTGATTAAAGCAAACTGCGGGAAATTCTGTTTTGGAGTTCTGTATATATTAAATGTGATTATGGGTATATAATCCAAATGATGAATACGATAAGGTAGATGTGTTGAGAATTATAAAACGAGTTATCGCTCGCTGTGTCGTTGCTTCGTTACTATGGTTGCCGAGACGGAACTGTTTTGGGAGAGGGGGCTGTTTAATATGATTAGTTTGGTTATGTGTGTTATTGGTATTGCTTTGGATAATTTGGGTTGTTGTCGGATTGGGACGAAGTAAGGAAAATAGGGAAAGTGCTGCCGGATTTTCGTAGATTATTAGCTATCTTACAATAAGTAGTATAGCGCGATGTTTATCTTATTGCGGAACGATTGTTGGTTGTGATAGATTAAAAGCTTGAGCAGTAAATATTAGACGTGCGGCTTGACTATACAGTATGTAACGCTACCCCTTCTTTCATTGTTTGGCATGACTTTTAAAAATTACCAAATAAAGGACAGGTTTGATACTTACATCTAGAGCGTTTATGTCACGTATATTATTGCTTCCACAACTATTCCTCTATATATCGGCTATGTCTAAGGCATAATGATTTCTCATATCTATGGTAGTTCTTCTTAGATTCAGTGAGATTTTACGTTTCCATATCGTATTAAAGGTTCATAATCTTGATAAAACGATAATCTTTGGTAATACTCCATGTTGGTTCACGTTGATTGTTCTATTGAGTTATAAGAAATGATTTTAATTGCATATGGTTGCTCATAATATTCTGCTCGTTCATAGAGTCATTTATCATTTCACCGAGTCCCGGGCCGGGTAATGTTCGTGCGGAGTTTCTTGCATCTGTCACCGAGTCCCTCACTAAAGGTACGGGTATGTATATTATATATATGATTGGTGATGAGGATGGTTATGATGATGATGATGAGGGAGATGATGTGATGATTATTTTGCCGAGCCCCTTACTAGGGAAGCTGGGCACATTATATGTTAAAGATATGCATGATTTTCACTTAAAAGGGTACATGTATAGCGATATTTTGTTTGGACTTACCATGTTTGTATCCTGTCATCTTTACCTTATGCTTTACATACTCAGCACATTGTACGTACTCACCCCCTTTCCTCGGGGGGGCTGCGTTTCATGATCGCAGGTGTAGACGCATAGTTCGGTGATCCTCCCCCTTAAGATATCTACTCTGCTGATTAGGAGAGATCCACTGTTCTGGAGCCCATTCGTTTTGGTACATAACTTTTTGTGTAGTCTTTTGCTTGTCTATGGGTATGGCGAGGACCTGTCCCGTCTAGTTTCACTACTATACTCTTAGAGATCTGTAGACATTATGTGGGTTGTATATATATATTTTGGATAATGGTCAGGACATGGTTGTCGGCTGCGTACATCATTGTGTATTTTATAGTGGCAGCCTTGTCGGCTTGCGTATGCTATTATGCTTTGGATAGTGGCGGCCTTGTCGGCTCGCGTATGTTGTTACGGTTTAACAGTTATGACTCCTTATGAGACAGGTCCACTATATATATACGGCATTGGGGTTGTCTTGATTTGATTAAATTCCATATAGTCGTAGTTTCAGTTGGTTATACTTAGCAGGTTTGTATGTGAGTGTCCAAAACGGGCACTATTCACGGCCCATAGGGTTGGGTCGTGACATAAGGAACAAGGAGATTGCTTCTAGAAACGTTGACTAGCCAAGCATGAAGATTTCCATTTCATGAGACAACATCTAGGTTAGGAACCCGGACTTCTAACGTAATGGTTCTCTTGTTGAATGTCGGACTTACTAGACCTCAAGTTCCCACTCTCATATATCATGTTTACTCGGTTCTAAGCAATAACTCCCTTTTTAGACATCATTAGTCCTTTAGATACATTAGTTCATATAAAATAGACCTGAGGGACTTACTCCCTCATATATCATATAGCTCAAAGGTATCTAGGGTTAGAATTCTACATTCACCATAGAACCTACCTTATGTGAGAATGTCCTTTCACATTGTCATATAAATTTCATACATTCATGTGTGTATGAACATATGTGTGAGATCTACCTTCACATCATCACATTTAGGCACACATGTCCAAAACATCATAAAATACAAACTTTAGATGCATGGAAATAGGTAATGACGCATAGGAAAACTATCCCTTTCTTTTTCAACATGAAACTAATCTTATTCATAGATATGCATGACGTGTGTGTGTACATTAGTCAATATGATCACATAATGGCTATCATATAGTATTGAGGAAGCCACCCTCTAAATACAACAACACATCTACAATATTCTTCAAGTGTCAAGTCATACAAACATATAGAGTATTGAAGACTATAGACTACACACACTCAAATTACATCATAGGAGGCAAGTACATTTCAACAATAGAATGTAGGACTCCTAGCATACTGTGATCAGACATTCATATGGGGTTCATATGGATAGGGGTCATGCTATAGGATTATTAATCCTAATTAGCCATATAGACCACACATAACCGTACCATGATCATAAAACATATCCATATAACATCATCTTCACACCTAGATCATACAGGTAGAAGACAATATAAATAACCTCACATAACATCAATTAACATAGACATGATATTAAAATCAAGGATAAATCGTTCAACTTCCTACCATAGAATACATCATATCAATTCATATCTTATCTAATGACTTCAATTCCATGATCAGAACACATAAATATGTACAATAATGTAAACTCCGCCACCATAAGAGGGCCAATCCAATCAACACAATTCAATATACATTATAAGCTAATTAGAGAAAATAAGTAAACTTACCAAATATCACATCTAATGATCATCTTTTTCAATTCCCAACAATTCATAATCAATTGATATTGACAAGACTAGAATTGATCATTATAATACAATCTATTAACACTTGAATGACAATGTAGTAAATATCACAAGACCTACATTATAGGCTAATATGAGAAATAAGGAGTATCAAGGATTCTTCATAAAATAGGATATAAGTTCATCATAAAATGGTATATAAACACAAATTCATCATTAGAATGCCTTTGAAATCAATTTAAGAATGAACCCATGGCTAGATTGAAAGATTGGTTTTTTGACTTAGGATTTATGGTTAGAGAACCTCTGAAAGAACTCCATAGATGAATTGTTATCTATGGAATAAGGATCACAATACGTTATACATTAAAAATACAACAAATATTTGAGAATAAACATCCACGAATTCATCTCCATAACTTGTTCTTGAGCTTGTTCTTCAATAGAGGTTTTGTTTTTTTTTTTTGGAAGAGAACAGAACTTTACGAATTTGATTTTTGATTGGGTATTTGGATTTTGGATTTTTAAAGGGTCTTTAAAGGACCTAAAATAGTTAATAAAACGTCCCCCAAGATAATAGTTAACAAAACATCCCCCAAGTTAAAAAACACCCCCACACAAATTGGGGCCCTTAGACATGTCAAAATTGACTTTAAAACATCGCAGTCATATCTTGGAGTGGGCTGCTCATCACGGATCATCCTCCCAATAATACCTCAAATAAAATGTGAGGAATTTGGGTTCGTTCTAGGCGCGCTTGATGAGGAAAAGGTCCAAATATTGCTTCTTGATGCTGCCTTGGGCAGCTTCTTATCCAAGGTTTGCGTCCAACTTGGGGGCCCTCCGTGTTGTCACCTGGAAGTCGTACCAGTATGTTTTGAAAATTAAAATTTATATTATGATAATAGGGTCAACTAAACTGCTTCTAAACTCCAAAAAACACAATCAAGCCAAACATACAAGGACTCACTAGCACGTTTAAAGACTAACTTTCGAACGTCATGGACGTTTGACCTCTAAATGACTTCAAAAAAATATGGGTACTATAAAAAACATAATTAACATGTTATTGACCTTTTTATACTCATGTGAGGCTATATATACCTTAGTTCATTTTGAGGGCGTGTCAGACTCGCATGCAAAATGACTCCATATGGGTGATTGGAGATAGATTGACGAACTCCGCTCATTTTATTCCCATTAAGTCTACTTATTCGACGGAGGATTAAATAAGGTTATATATAAATTATATTGTGATTTTTTATGGAATACCTTTATCCAACATTTGGGACACAGGTGCTCCATAAAATCTCAATTTTGGAGGTCATTTGAAAAAGGGTTGGGTATGGAATTGAAGTTAAGCATCGCTATTCACCCCAAATGGATGGTCAAGCGGAGCATACTATACAAACTCATGAGGATATTTTTAGATATTTTGTTATATACTTTATGATATATTGGGATGAATATTTGCCTTTTGTTAAATTTTCTTATTATAATAGTTATCATTCGACTATATACATGGCTCCATATGAGGCCATGTATTGTAGGAGATGTAGCTATGTGGTTGGATTGTTTTAGTTTGGAGAGGCTATACTTTTTGGTCTATAATTTCTCTATAATTCTTTGAAAAAGGCTCATAGGCTAAGTTACGAATTAAAAATAGCCTATAGCTGGAAAAATTCTAATGCCAACAATAGTAGAAGAGACCTTGAATTCGAATAAGGTGACAAAGTGTTTTTGAAAATTTCACCGATAAAAGAGGTGATGAGGTTAGTATTCCCTATGTTGGTACCTATGCGATTGTTCAAAGGATAGTTAAGGTGGAATACGATTTGATATTACCTACTAAGCTATCTTCGGTTCAACCAGTATTCAATGTCACAATGTTGAAGAAGTGCATTGGTGACCTCGAGTCCATTCTTCCCACTGAAGGTCTTGGTGTGGATGAGAACCTCTCAGATGAAGAGGTTTCAATCAAAATCCTCGATAGACAAGTGAAGAAATTGAGGAACAAAGAGGTTGCCTCCGTGAAGGTTCTATAGAGAAACCACCTTATTGAGGGAGCAACATGGGTGGTGGAGACCGACATGAAGTTCCATTATCATCATCTCTTTATTTTATAAGGTTATTTGTTCCTATTAATAAAGAATATAGTAAGTAAATTTCAATTTGAATTAATTTGAAAAAATATGCATAAGTATGTTTAAGGGTTTTTGCTAAATTGAGATTTCGTGGAAAAATAACTTTAACTGGATTTGCACTTATTTGGTGTACTTCTGTATGTTGTTGCCTATATGAAGTTGTATTGAGAATGTTAGTGTGTTGTGAAAGGAATTTTTGCATAAGTGACTCTATATGTTCTGTTGAGCTCATGTTGTTGTTCCTCAAGTTTTGATTTTCAGCTCTTCTATGTGAAAGTTGATGTTATGATTCACTAGGTGTAAATGCCATGTTTTTATGTTGTAGCTCATGTTGTTGTTGAGAAGGAAAATTCCTCAAGTTGTGATGTTGAGCTCTTTTATGTTAAAGTTGATGTTATGAGTCGGTAGGTGTAAATGCCATGTTTTTATGTTTATTAGAGTTGTAACTCATGTTTTGAAAATTTTTTTGTTAGTTGGGATTATAGTTTTTAGTCTATCCTTTCCCTTCAAAATATTTTAGTGTTATTTTGGGACGAATGTTCCTAACGGGGGATAATATAACACTCTGAAAGTCCAAGACCTAATATAGAGCGTCAAATAAGTATCTATTGTATCAATACTTTATGGTAAAAAATAATGTTTATGAGTCACTTAAGAAGTTGTAGAGTCAAGATGACAAGTGACGTCTAGTGGAAAAGTTGCTAGTGTGTCTTAGCCTATTTTGCAACCGGTTCCTTATGATATGAACTTTCTACAAATCTTATAAATCAAGTCGGGACTACGAAGCGAAGACTCGCCACCTTCAAACAACCCTATAAGTTAATGAAAACTATTATTATACGAGGACTCTACCAAAGGCAAAGCTTCATATGGAGCCATGATATGGATGAATGAGCCATGATATGGATGAATGAAAACAATTATTATCCCTGAACTCCACCAAAGGCAAATGCTCATCACAATTTCCTTTTAAATCAATGATACACACTCTAAGCATATTTTCAAGAGTTTGAATAGTCTTCTCTGTTTGACCATGCGTTTGAGGATGAAAATCGGTGCTTAACTTCACTTGAGTACCCAAACCTTTATGAAATGATCTCTGAAACCTACATGTAAATTGAGCACCTCTATCCAATATGATGGAAAAAAGAACCCTATGAAGACTCACTATCTTGTCAAATAGATTCTTGCATAGTCTTTCACCGAATAAATAGACTTAACGGGACTTACGTGATTAGATTTGGTCATTCTATCCACTACCAACCATATAGAGTCATCTTTCTTCTGAGTTTCGTGGTAACCAAAATACCAAATCCATGTTTAAATATTCAAACTTCCAAGTAGGAATTTGGATTTCTTGTAGTAGACTAGATGGCTTCTGGTGTTCGGCCTTTACTTGTTGACAATTGGGACAGTTTGCAACAAATCCCGCCAAATCCCTTTTCACGATATCCCACTAAAACACCTCCTTAAGATGATGGTAAATCATTGCAGAACCCGGATGAATAGAGTAAGAGGCCCCACGAGCTTCTTCAAGGATCGTACGCCTCAAATCATCCGCATTAGGCATACAATCTTCCTCGACACCTCAGAACGTCCTCCCCCCTTTTGATGATTGACTCATTCATCTTTCCAAGAAATCATTCTTTCAACCCCATCAATAATGGATCAAGGTGTTTCTTAAACTTCATGTCATATTCTTTCAACAACTCTAACCATCTCCTTTGTCGAAGATCAAATCTTTTTGAGTGAAAACATATTGAAGACTTTTATGGTCGGTATAAACATAAACATGGACCCCATAAACATAATGTCTCCATATATTCAAGGAAAATACCATGACTTCTAACTCAAGGCATGAGTTGGATAATTCTTCTCATGAACTTTGTGTTCCTTGAAGCATAGGCTATAACTCTGCCAAGGTGCATAAGCACACACCCCAACCCAACTCCGGATATATAAGAATATACAATAAAACCCTTAGTACCCTCCAGTACGGTCAATACTAGAGCGGAGGTTAGCCAATCCTTATACATTCGGAAGCTCTTCTCACATGCCTTCGACCATTCAAATTTCACATTCTTTTGGGTTAAGGTTGTCAAGGGGGAGGCAAAAGACACAAACGCGTCGACAAACCTTTTATAATAACTTGATAGGCCTAAGAAACTCCTAATGTACGTATGAGCCAAAGGTCTAAGCCAAAATTTCACCTCTTCGATATTTTTTTATCTATCTCTAAACCTTCACTAGAAATGAAATGACCAAGAAACAGTACAAATCTTAACCAAAACACACATTTGCTGTAATTGGCATATACTTGGTATTCCTTAAGGACTTGTAACAACACCCTCAAATGGTCCATGTGTTCACACTCATTCTGCAAATACACCAAGATGTCATCAATGAAGATAATGACAAATAGATATAAGTATCTTCGAAACACCCTATTTATAAGGTCCATATATGTCGCTGGAACGTTAATGAGACCAAAGGACAATACTAAGAACTCGTAGTGACTATAAATTTTTGGAAATGTCTTCTTAGCAATATCTTCACCTCTCACTCAAATTTAAAAATATTCCAATCTCAAATTACTATTGGAAAATTAACTCGCCCATGGAGTTGATAAAATATGTCATCAATCCAAGGAGAGAATATTTTTTCTTATTTGTAACTCTATTGAGTTGACGATAATCGATACACATTCTAAGGGATCCATCCTTCTTCCTCACAAACAAAACTGGAGCACCCCATGGAGAAATACTAGGACGAATAAATCGCTTGTCTAGTATGTCATTCAGGTGAGCCTTCAACTCTTTCAATTCGGCCGGCGCCATCCAATATGGAGGAATTGAAATGGGATTTCTATCCTTTATCAAGTCGATACCAAAATAAATTTCATGTTGGGGAGGAATATCAGAAAGATTAATAGTAAAGACCTCAGAAAATTCCCTCACAATATAGTACAAAACCCTTTAGATATCATCCTACAAGCTTTCAAACAAGAAATGATACGACCTTTAGGAATAGAATTTCCCCTTTTCCACTATGAAATGGTCTTATTTTTTAAGTTAAGCTTTACCACGCTCGTTCTACAATCAATAGAAGAAAAGCAAGCATGCAACCAATCCATACCCAAAATGACATGAAATTCAACCATATGAAGTGCTACTAGTTCAACATGAGTAACACTATAAGACAACATTATAGGACCATTTCTATATACTCTTTTTTGCAACGACTGAATAACCCACCATGATAGACACCGAGAAATGATCACTAATGATATCGGGCAAAATTTCAAACTTCATAGGTACTAAAGGTGTAACAAATGAAAAGTTAGCATCGGGATCAAGTAAAGCATATAGATTAGTAGAAAATACTTTCAACATACCGGTCACCACATCGGGAAAAGTCTTTTTCTCTCCTCAAGAGCGGAGAGCATAGAAGCAGTTCTTCTTCGTAGCATCAACATTTGAACCACATTATTGATATTGACAACTACCCTTGTATTAACCCTTCACATTAGGGAAATCCCTAAGCTTATGTCCACTCTTGCCAAAAATAAAGCAATTTGCCGTCCCAAATTGGCAATCACCGTAATGCTTCTTGCCACACATTCCACCACTAGGTTTCTTGGTTGGTAAACTAGTACCCCTTACCTATTAAGACATAGGGTTAGACACCCTATTATCGTGAGCCTTAGGGAACTTTGAAGGAACTTGAGTAGAGAACCTCTTCTTGAACCTACTCTGGTCTTTGATATCAAGCCTACCCTTTTAAGAACCACCATAATAGGACCTTGCCCAATAGGCATTTATACTTTTTCTCTTAACCCTTGTCTCTTCCACTTCCACAAAGCAATTCATTTCATCACTAGGGTTGGAAACCGAATAAGGAGCATACTTTGACAATGTAGTAAATTTAAAAGATTAGTCAAATACATTCATACCTCCTTGATGATGGTTGATGAATTCAACAAGTTTGTATCCCCTCTTCTCTCTAGGAAATAACCGATAAAGAAAAGTCTTCTTGAAAATCTCCCATGTAACTGGTCCACCCCTCAAAGGCCAATTCTAAACTAAACGTACAAAAATAGGGCCACATCTTTAAGTTTGAAAGTAGATAACTCTTTTTTACCAATATTAGTCAACCTTATAGCATTTAGAATCTTGTAGATTTGATCAATGAAATCTTGGGGGTCTTTCTCAACTTTAGACACATAAAAACAATGGGGATTCATCCTAGCGAAATCCCTCAAACAGGAGGCCATTGTAACATTATAGAAAATGTACTCGTCTAGTGAAGAGTCTATTAAGTTTTATGAACAGGTATTGTGGGTACATAGGCATCGCTATGACCAATTTTTTGTAATATTGGGCATATTATAGAATATTGGCTTATGATTGTTAGCCAATTTTCTATGTATTAAGATATATTCAAATCCTCCAATATAAGGTTGTTTAGAAATTGTACATGCAATAATGACCCTAAGCTTAATTTTTTGACTTTATATTACACACATTAGGAATGAGGAATCCAAGAGTCAAGCCTAGGTGCCATAGCACATGATCATTTAAAATGATCATGTAAAGTAAGCAGTGCCCAGTGACATAGTGACGATCCTTGGAACAATAAGGAAATGAGCAGCAACACATGTGCAAGCACATGTAAAACACATGTGCAAGATACCAAACGACCAAGCCCCAACAGAATTTTGTTAGGGTGGTTAGAATGGTTAGGGGTAGGCGCACATGTGGGGGTAAAGTCATGTGGGTGTGAGCTTCCTAACAAACTCTAGAGTCTAACTAACTTATCTAACTATTTAACTATCTTAGGACTAATAGAAATAAACTAACTACTTCACCCAAAAACCTAAGACATAACCGGGTGACACTAGCGAAGTAATTCACTCTAGAAACATCCTAGTACCTAGCCTAGGATGGTCCAAAAGGGTTAGTGACTTAGGTTTACTTTTTTTATTAGAATAGGTAACTTAATTGATTGAATTAGAAACTTAATAATTAACTAAAAATCAAAGTCAACGCTTAGACCCTTAGAAATATTTCAGATTTCCATGTCAAATGTTCTCCTATTTTTAGTCAATTTCGGAGGTTCCTTTTAGTAATTAGCTAATTGATTTATTTAAATAAATGAAATAGCCTAAGTTGAATTAGTCTATATCAGTTCATAAGACTTAGATTCACGTTAAAACACGCAAAAATTCACGATACAAAATAGTAAGTAAAGCGATCAAAAAAATAGAAAATCTTTTAGGCGATTTCAAAACTTAATCTTCAAGGTTTTCGTGTATTGTGCAAGGTGATCTTCGTAGATTCATTTCTACAGTAAGGTATGAGTTTCTGTCTTGGATTCGTTGGTCGAAGAGTCTTTTCAAACGTTTGAACTCAAGAAATCGAAACTAGGGTTGTCCCAAATGCAACAAAATTTTCTCTCCCTAATTTATCCTTATTTCTGATTTTAGTGAATGTATAATGTAAAACTCGAGAATGTTGTTGGTATGTGGTTTTAGCTGATCATTATGTGTAGGTTTATTTATGTGATAGTGTCGAATGAGACCTTTAGGTTAGATCCGTATGATTAGAGTATAATTTACATAAGATAAAGAATTTTGCAATCCCTAATTATTTTTCGAGAAGATTAAATTTGTTATGAGTCGTTTATGAAGTTGAGATTACTATTGTAAGTTGTTTATTGAAAGGTTCTTATAATCTAATTTAATGTTAAAAGGTTGGCTTGCTTAAAATGAACGTTTAGCTTGCGTATGCCAATATATTTCCCAACAAAGTTATTTAAAAAATATTATATAATGACTAATTTATACCAAATTAAGCATGACCAATGTAACTCAATGAATTCATAACAAAGGATATGCAAATCATTGGGATAAGTCCCAACATACCCCATCCAAATAAACTATGAATATAGTAGTAAGTTTAATAAATTAAAAACTTGAATAAAAAATGGTATACGGCTACAAAATAACATTGAGCAAGATAAGGCGAGTTATGAAATACTTAAAACTTATGAGTTATGAAATTGACCAGAATGAGGTGTCAAATGAAGTTAGACAAGTCTAACTTGAACCTAAACGATAATGTTAAAGATACTCACATAAGAGGGTGCTAGAAATCGTGAGACAAGTCTCATTAACACCATGATTATAATGTAAGGGGTAAGTTCACATTCATCAAGTAAATAAAAAGATTACAAGTCATCAATTGAGTTAAGCATACCCCATACTAGAAGCAAGATTCCATAATGTATGAGTCAACTTTAAAAGTTATTAAGTATAAGAAACTGACAAAGCATTGATAGACTTGCAATGAGCTTGTGCTAGCACATGTAAGCCTCATTAACACCATGATGATTATGTAAGGTTTAAGTTCACATTCATAAAGTAAAGAGAGGAATGACAAGTCATCCATTGAGTTAAGAATACCTCATATTAGAAGCAAGCTTCAATAGTGTATGAGTCAACTTTAAAAGTTGTAGAGGAAATTTGGAAAAGCATCGATAGACTAGCAATTTGCTTGTGCAAGCACATGTAAGCCTCATGAGATGAGGCTACCACAAAGATGGATAAGTAGTCATCGAAATCCCCTAGTCTTTGAACTATCTTTCTAGCATAGGATCTAGATAGTGGGTTCCACCTAAGAGAGTTATGTAGAATTCAGTTTCACTTTGGCCAGTGATACCACCCATTCTATCAGTGTTGGGCAGCCAATGCATTGCATTCTTAGCTCACATGATCTATGTCGGTTAAATTCTCAAGAAAGTATTTGGTTCAACTTTAGCCGTGAACACCCTTTTTCGGTGTGGGGAAGACACTAGACTTGGTTACACTTAAGCCGGTGGGGCAGACAATTGATTTTATGTTAACTCACACTATCTAGGTTAGTTTTTACAGGTGAACCACCCCTTTTCGGTGTGGAGCAGACACTGGATTTCATGTTAGATCACATGATCTTACTGCTAAAGATTTCTTTAAGAAAGTAAGAAAGAAAGAATAAGAAATGTAAGTCCAAAGTGAACTAAGAAAGAAAGATGTCAAGAATATCAATCATCACTTATGATAAGAATGAAGTTTTTAACAAGTTATGAGCACATTCAATAAAGATTGACTTATAATGACTTCTTATTTTATTCCAATTAAGGGGACAAAAATATAATGACTAATCAATGCCCCATAATCTTTATATTAAGCAAATAATCAAATAATGGGCATAGCCATAATCTTTTCTTTATATCAAGCAAATGATCAAATAATGGGCATAGCCAATAATTTTTATATCTTGCAAATGATAAAATGATGGGCATAGACAATAATATTTATATTATGAAAAAACCAAATAATTCGCATAGCTAATAAAGATTGGAAATTTAACAAGAATGGAAAGAATAACTTTTGAGTAGGGTAGTCAAATCATTTCCTTAGTCTCTAGGATTACTTACTTGATTCATTATAGTTATGGGACTACAATGAGTCATTTCACTTGCGAGTAAAACATAGTATTAAATAAGATCATTGAATTACATAACAAAAAATAAAAAGACTTAAAAATTATCTAAGTGTGGGAAAAGGAGCTCTCGGCTTATAGGGAGCAAAAAATATAAATTTTTGCTCAAGTTATTCTAAAATTATATTCATGATTTCAAGGTCTTATGTTTATATAGAAAATGAGTTTTGTGATTTGAATACATTAAAATATGTCATTTTCATAGTTTAAATCAGAAATAATGAATTAAGAATGTATAGTGACTTCACTTTCCAGAAACGACATGTTGCTATAGAAAGAGCTTTTCTTGATCATGCATTTTTCTCATTTGTTTATGTGCATACACCTCTACTTAATACAAGTGTGTACTAACCCCTATACTATTACTATATTTATAGGTGCAAGTTCTTGAAGAAGATTGAAGATATGTTGAACGGTTCGGACTAGTATCTCTAGACCTATGGTAGATACTCTTCAGTTCGACGATGCTACATTTATTATTCTAGGTTTAATACATTAGACATAGCTAGTGGTGTTGTTCCTAGAGTTTCCTTTCAAACAATTGTTTTAAGCTTTTGTATTAAGGCCGTTTGGCGAACTATTATTATATTATAGATTCTTTCATTTCAATTGTTTAATATAATATAGATTGTTGTTTAGTTTAAACTATGTAGTATATCACTCTTATGCATTAATTATATGAAGTCTAAGTGTAATTCATTAAGTTTTAAAACGTATTAAATTTTCCACAAATTTAACTGCATTATTGTAATGAAAGCTAAGAAGAGTCTTGTATTTGACCTCTGAGAGGTTAACGACGTCGGTCCTATCTGGGGTCTAGATTCCGGGTGTGAAATCCATGGTGCCAACATGTTGTTTTTTTCAGGGTACTACCTCCCGATTACATTGGGTCGTCATGGTTTGTGCTTAAGTGGTGACGACTTGTGCCTGTCAAATAACAACTAGGGTCACATGGAGAAATTTTTTTCTTATGTCTCCATCAGTCAAATGTGGAGGATTGACCGTAGCTTGGTCATGTATATCAACTTCTTCAAGAGGAGGGGCTTGATTGCCACGAGGAGGAACTCCCTCATTGAAAATATCTTCATCAAGTCTTCGAGCGGGAGTTCTTTGAGTATTCATTGCCTATAATCATAATAAAAGGATTAGATGCAGAGGGAAACATAGAGTTCAAGACTCTAGAGGAACTATATTGGATTTCCCAGAAAATAAGAGTTTCCTAAGCATCATATAGTTTCCTATTCATAAGTGTTGCGCGCTTCACAATTAAGAGTAAGAATATACAGAATGTGGTTGAGTGACACATCGACTGCGAAGATATTCAACCTCATGCTCTGATACCAATTTTATCACATCCGGGGAGCACCCCCTATTCGTAACAGACATCGTCATCCTTGGAGAGTACTAAGACTAGCCTCTTAGGTTACATCACTACTTTCATATTTTAAAATGAGGAAAAGTTAAATAATTTCTATCTATCATGAGGTTTATATAGACCTCTCGCATACACATAATATATTAATATCGAGTAGACATAGACCCTTTGTATAAGAAGATTACACAGTCTTCTACTTTTATTGCACATATATATACAAGACGTATCATAGTCTAAAAATGGATGCCTCTCTTCACAACCACATAAACAAGGGTATAAAATTTCGACATAGACCATACATAAATGTAGTAAACACATGTATAGGCTATATAATCTTTAGTACTCACATGAAAGGGAAACAACTAAAATTCTTATAAATAAAACAACATCAACAGCTTGATAGTTGTATACCCCTCGAAAAGAATGGACCTGGCCAATTTTTATGATTGCGAATTCAAGTCTTCTTCAAAAAGTCGTCACAAGCACTTTAACGATCGGAACCTAAAATGTTGGGGAAAGAGGGAAAAATGGGGTGAACACAACACTTGTACAAATTTAAGACCATATGCACATTCATTATAGAATCATCCTAAAAAGGGACATTTGATTAAAACATGCCATTATGCTTAAATGCCTTATGCACATTCAATAACCTATACATATCAATAATATATGTTCACTAAGTCAATACCATGTACTGCACAAGACCAACAACCTTAATTCTAATCAAGTCACATACATATCAATATACTTGAACCCATAATCAAACACAACTCTGTCATGAAGTCATAACATCAACAAGCATGAATAGGAGTTCATCACATTATATAAAAGCAAGACTATTACTCATAAACCTGATTAAGTCCCCTTGTTCAATGACTAAGCAAAACCCCATAGCTTTACTTAATCAAGTAAACCTCACAAAAATCACAACGAACGTCCAACTCCACATAGCATATCATTAAGAGTACAAAATATCATATTTTATTAATGGAGACGAAATACATCTTCATATGAGTAACCAACGTAACATAGTATGATTAACATGTAAGATCATCATATTAAGATCATTTACATTTATTAGCATATACATACATAAGAATATCCTTCTATTAATTCCCTGAAGGATAACTAGAGAAATGTATAGGTAGAGTCCTTTGCCCCTACCTACACTAAGCTAATCCACTTAGGTCATCCTAGTTAAAGTTAATTTCATTATTACTTCATTTTACCTTTTGGGAACATCATTCCTTAAACAACATAGACCACATTAGCTAAAGTGGAATCCAGTGTCACGAAATCCTTCGCCAAAAGAATGGGAATTACTTGCCAAGGTAGTTCAAAAACATGAATGATGAAACTGCGTGGAACCACAAGCTAGTATTCCTATGTGGGTAAAATAGATCAAGAACTAGGATATAAAAGTTGGAACCCCTTTAATGATACATGCATTTTAGTCTCCAATATCATGAGTACTTTAGTGATCCTAACTTCCCTATCTCGGAAAGTACAGTCCTCACTCTTGTTCACTCGGTGCTAAGTTAGAGTCCCGTTTTGAAATGTCTTTAAGTCTCTATTAACAATCATAACATAATTTAGGTCATAGGGTGTATCCCTTACATAATCATCATCATAGATCAACAAGAATTGCATGACTATTTTCCTTTAATTACAATGTATACATGTGAGGTTAGTACATTTACATAATCACATCATGATAAGGTACATTGGTAAGTTATCACCATCCTTATTACATTAAAATCTTAGCTAACACCTCAAACACAATATTAAAGACATTTATAGTCAACATCATACAAACCTTTTCAATCCTAATATAAGGCATACTTCAATACAACAACATTACTTAATCACAAGTAACCATAATTGAAGTAAAGAGTTGATATCACAAGACATACAACAATCTCCTTCACAAGTCACCTTCATGGTCTTACCATCAACCATCAAATTTAAACCAAAAAAAGGGTAACATAATCGAATAATAATAACCAACATGATAACAATGTGAATTGAATCAGTACTCGACAAATCACTACTAGTCTATAGACTATAGTTAGTGACTTAGGTCAAATCCATGATATACTTCACAATCAAGGTCAATTACTCAAGAGCTAGCATCATAGAAATATGCATCAATATATTCATAAATTGGCATACTTACAACATCGTATAATAATTCACACATTCATTAACCAAGCAATTATCAACAATACTAGTAATTCAATTCAAGATCATAACCTAGGGTTAAGGGGAATAGATCATCATTTACAATTTAGATCAATACATCAAGAAATAACATAATTGAGTTATAATACATGTTAATATACTCACAATATCAAAAAGAAATCATGAACAAAGAAATTCACAATATAAATTTTGTATTGGAAGAAAATCTACTTTAATTTCATCTTTTTTAAATCAATTTGAATAACCCTTAGGGGAAAGAGATACCAAAGGTGAAAGGAAACACATACCTTGTTGATTTATGAAGTTTTATGGAGAAAATTTGACGTTTATCATCCCTTGAAACCTTGACCTTGACTTCTTTTGTGTTCTGCTACTCGGGAGAGAGAAAGAAGAGAGAAGGAAAAACAATTTGGTTTTGGAAATTATGAGATGTTAGGTTAGATTATTTATGTTATGGTCTTTATATAGATCATTAAATAACTTAATTCAAACTCTCTTATCCCTTAACTAGTAACCTAACCACCTAATAATTTAACTTAGTCAATTAAAAGCGTGTTACTAAATAGTGACCTCACCAACGAAGCCACGACCAATGACCCATATTTCAAACAACGTCCAAGGGACCAACCGTCTATTTGGTCCATTGTTTGTCACTGAGGCTGTCCAAAAAAGTCCCTTCTTAAATTTTCCTAAGTGACTATCGCCGACAAGTCGATAGAACCACGAGTTGTTGCCTGCAACCGTCGTTGGACACTGCCTTTTGGCAGCTCTTTCCAATTGTGAGTGTCATCCTCAAGGGCCCTTTGTTGTTCCCTGGGGAGCTTATGAACAAAAAATACTTCACATAGGGATGCTCTATGAGTAAATTAAATGACAACAACAGTGTCCTTTTTCGATGAATAGAGGGACTACATGTACACGGATGTTTCGACTAAGAACTAACTCTAATACGTGTTATAAACCTTTCCATTAAATTTTATCATTTTTCCGAGTCCTAAAACTTTGTAAAAGAGGATAAGCCACACTAGAAACTCTTGATCTAGTTTTCGAACGTCATGGACGTTCTTTAATGTTTTGATTTTCAAACTTCCTAAATAAATTATATGCACTATTTTTGACAATAAAACAGTGATACAACACTTAGACACTCATGTTAGGCTCATAAACATGTCTTAGACTTTCGGAGTGTTATAAAACAAGGGTCAATGAGGCGAAGGGATGCTAAAAAAATTCCTGAATATAGTCCCATCGATGAAGGGAAGACCACAAGGAATGGACTCACACACGCCCCCGTAGATGGGTATTCTGAGTTTAGCCTTAGCCTCCTTAAAAGGTCCCTAATATATGTAACAAAACTCAAATATATAAAGGTATCTAGAGCCTCACATGTGACTAAAAAGGGTAATAATATGTTAATAAAGTTTTTATTATCTTGTATAATTTATTCTAAGTCATTTAAAGGTCAACGTCCAAAACGTTCAAAAGTTGGTCTTTAGACGTGCTAGCGAGTCCATGTATGTTTTCCTAGTTTTTATGTTTTGATTGGAGTTGAGAAGCTGTATATTTGACCCTAATACCTTAATATACATGTGAAAGATCAAAACATCCGGGTACGACTCCGCGAGACAATCCAATGGGCCCCCAAGGAGGACCCAAACCTTGGACAAAAGGCTGCCTAAGGCAGCTAGCAGACCAAGATGAAATTTCCATGTGCGATGCAGGCCTATCACGCACCTCACAGTCCCAAGATAAAATTTTGGTCAGAATTGGGAGTCTGCCTCACGACGCGCATCCCACTCCAAGATCCGATTTTTCTTTTTTAAGTCAAATTTTGACATGTCCAAGGGTCCCAATTCGTGTGGGGGTGTTTTAGTAAATTTGGGGAATTTTTACTACCTATTTTTAGGACCTTTTTATACCCTTTCCCAATCCAAAAACCCAATACAAATTAAGAAATAAAATTCCCAAAGTTCTCATCTATTCCAAAACCCCCCAAAACCTCCATTGAAGACCAAGCACAAGAACAATCTATGAAGATTGATTTTTGGATCTTTCTTCTCAAATTTTCATGGAATTTTTAATATATAAGGTATGGTGATCCTTCATCCTTATATAACCATTCATATTTGATGTCCTTTCAAAGGTTTTCAAAACATGAATTTTAAGTAAAAAATTCTATCTTTCAATATGGTCATGTTTTCATTGTTAAAGTGATTCCCAAAGAATTATAATGATGGATATACCTTTATCTACTAATTTTATGATGAATTTCTATCCAATTTTATGAAAAACACATGATCCTCAATGTTTCTCAAAATAGACTAAAATTTGGGTCTTCTGATTGTTATTTGATATTTAAAGAATTGCAATTACATTGTACTGAATTGCTTATTTCTATTACTTTCAACATCAATTGAGTTAGAATTGTGGTGGATTAACCAACGATGATCATTAGCTTTGATATTTGGTAAGTTTACCTATTTCTTCTAATTAGCCTAGAGTGTGCATTGAATTATGTTCCTCAATGTGTTTATGTGAAGAAAAATCTCCATATATATCACACACAGGTATGTATGAATATGATATGATTATGTGAAAGGATGTTCTCACATAAGGTATATTCTATAGTTAATGTAGAATTCTCCCCTTAGATACCTTTGAGCTATATGATATAGCAGGGAGTAAGTCCCAAAGGCTTATTCTTCATGAATTAATGATATCTAAAGGATTAAGGCTGTTTATAAAGGGAGTTGTTGCCTAGCACCGAGTGAACATGACAAATGAGAGTGGATATTGACGTTTAGTAAGTCCGGCTTTCCACAAGAGAACATTCACATTAGTAAGTAAGGGTTCCCAACCTAGATGTTGTCTCGTGAGATGGAAACCTTCACACTTAGATAGTCAAGTTGTCTAGAAGCAATCTTGTTGTTCCTTAACAATGTGCATGCGTAGGTCTGTAGCATAGTGGATCCACCTACAATACCTATCTGAATTGTTATATGCCGTGGTTTCACGGTATTTTTAATACTTTTTCCTTAAGTTTAGTTTGTGTCGAAAAGCTTTTTTTGTACTAATTTTTATGTAAGTTTCTTTTTATTTGTAGGAAATCTGCTTAATGATTAACGCAGAAGTTTTTGAGCAAGAAATGCAGAAAAGTTACCACCTACGGAGCTTGTAGGGGACCGTCATGCCTGTGACAGTCCGTAGGTGGCATCGTAGTGAAGTTGCTGAAGGAAGATGGGGAAGTCTGACCAAGTGTGGGGTTAGGAAGTGCATGACGGACCGTCGTAGACATAAAGGTCCGTCGAACTGGTTTATCCTGATGATCACAGAAGTAGTCCCAATACCCAAATTTCAAGAAGATTAAGTGTAAAGGGACAGAGACCATCGGCAGACCGTCGTGCGTGAAACAGTTCGTCATATCTACCATCGAGGTTAATGAAGAAAGGAGCAGAATAACTCGTAAAGGATAGGATGGCGGAGTCCATGACGGCACGTCATAACCACGACAGTCTGTCGACCCAGCCGCGTTTTGACAGATTTTCAGCAATAAGAGTCCTTCTTTTATTAGGTTTTTATTTTCTATAAATAGATGTAAGAACCTCGTTTTTGGAGTCAAACTTTTGTGGGTTAAACACTTTTATGTTAGACTTTGTATTAGTAGATTATTTTGGATATTAGACTTTGTATTGTTACACTTTTCTCTGGATTAGATTGTTGGTGATTTTGTTGATTAATCAAATAAATATCTGGATTTTATTCTTTCTCATTGAAGTACGTGCATGAATTCTTATATTATATGTATGAATATAATGCTTATGACTATGGGTAACTAAAATCCATAACTAGGGTTGTGGGAACCATGGGTGAATAATGAGGTAAAATCTAACTAAAATATAAATTCTAGAATAGTGTCTTACATGTATTGATAATTCTTTCGCTTAGAAGTATTTTTAATCCATGACCAACGTTAGAACTCGCCTTAATGCTACTTGCCGGACCAAGGAGTTAGATATTATGAAAAGAATTAAAACATAGATTTAGTGTATACTATCTAATAGGCTAGTATTGATTGGTACGAGGTAATAACTTAGTCAAATATAGAATACAATGCTTAATATGAAGTAAATGTAAGGGTTAATATAGCAACACACGTAGCCGGACCAAGGTGCAGAGTGAATTATTCTAGATGCCGGACCAAAGATTTAGAAAGACATAACTTATTTCTTTTCATGCAAGATACTATGAAAGAAATTTTATAGTTAGAATTATCCAATTAGGAACATGTGGGGAACACTTAAACCTTAGTTACTTTTATTAATTGATTAAACTCCAACATTTGAATCTGTTAGTTGCCTACTTTAATTTAGCTAACTGTTTTCATTCATTTAGATATAAAAACCCCCTTTTGTTGTCATTGTTTTCTAAGGAAATAATTGACTAAATAGTATTAATAACAGATTGAAGTTAAGTCTGAACTATTTTCCTCGTGGGAACAATCCCAACCTCATTAGTTGCGTTCTTTACTTGATACGACCGCTTTACTTCTAATTTGAGAAGTAAGTTTGAGCCTATCAAATTTGGCGCCGCTGCCGGGGAAAGTAGCTTTTAGATTAACTTAAACTTATTACTATAATTTAGTGAATATTTTCTTAATTTTACTTTGTTTATTGTTTTTGATTCTTGCAGAATTATCTTCCTTGTATGCCAAATACACGGAGAGGAAGAGAACCCTTGTTTCCCTACGATCACAAATTAGAGGGTACACTACGCAACATGAATTAATATTTGGGTATTAATGATGATGATCCGAACCAGAATATCAAACTCCTGTTGATGCTCATGGTCAGTTATTACCCTATGCTCCAGGGGAAAACCATGTAGAGGGGAGAAAATCCCGCTCCACATCCTCAAGAATACTACAGAGACTACGACAATATAGAAATGTCCGATGAGCCACTTTTCTTGCCCCCTCTACCACCAGGACACACCTTTGTGGTAAGTAGTAGCCTGATGAAAATGCTCACTGCCAGAGATTTTTTTTTCATGGCTACTTTCTGAAAATGCACATGCCCATATAGCTAAGGTAAGGACAGTTTGTAAAAGCTGTGTAGGGAGGCCTGACTTGGATTTGCATGTAACAGAGGTAAGAGTCTTTCCACTCTCACTGATGGGAGAGGCTTCTATTTGGTTCACTAAGCTCCCTTATCACTCAATTTTCACTTGGAACCAACTAAGGGACGTTTCCCTAGCATGTTACTACCCGGTATCCAAGAAACTAAAGCAAAAGACAAAGTGAAAAACTTTGTGGCACTACCAGGAGAGTCAATTAGTAGTTCTTGGGATACATTCAACTTATTTTTGAGAAGAGTCCCCAATCACCCCATAGATGATTAGTCACTGAAGGAATCCTTCTATCGAGCACAGGATGATAATAATAAAGCGGTGTTGGACACTATAGCGGGTGGTTCTTATGAGGAGTGTCCTTATGCCGAGATTGCTGAAAAGTTAGAAAAAATCTCGCAGAAAAATAATGCTTGGAGTACTAGGAAGTTATCTACTAGGAGAAATACCTTCGCAGTACAATCCACTCACAACCCAGACAGATATGAGATTCGTGAAGAGATGGCTCAGATGAGAACTGAGCTTGGGTTTGTATTAAAAAATATCACTGGGGTGCCAAAAAGATAAATATAGTTAACTACTTGTCTAAACCAACACCACCAAATGATTACTATTATGAGGAGAATTCCAATGCGGTAAATGAACAGACAGGGTTTTTTTGAGTGAGTGCCCAAGGCTCAAACTAGGAGAATTGGCGCAAAGGTCAAGGAAACCAAGGTCAGATCTATGGTAACTATTACCGTGAGGGTCATTAATTGCGAGAAAGAAACTACAACCGCGACAACAACTTTAACAGGGGTAACTATGGTAAAAGAAATGATAGGAATGGGCCCTATGTCCCTCCTTAAAATAGTGAAGTTACTCCTAGAGATGGTGGATATAGTATGGCGCGAGTTGATGATATGTTGCACAAAATGATGAGGAGGTTCGATGCTAATGATGAGGACATTAATAAGTTAAGGAGTGATTTAGCGGTTATTGTACAGAAAGTCAATACACATGCAATATCGATTAAGCAGATTGAGTTGCAAATGGCCCAATTATCTGCGATTGTGAACACGTGGCAACTGGGCACTCTTCCTAGCAACACTGTCCAAAATCTGAAAAATGACGTACACTGTATGACAATCATTTCTCGGGGTGGTAAGGAAATCATTCACCCAACTATGTCGTCTAAGGAGGAAAAGGTGATAAAAGATAATAATAAGGTGGTAGAGGGTAGTGGTAAAGTAGAAGATAACACTTGAAAAGATGTAGAAGACCTATAAAGGTAAATGCCAAGCCTAGACCACCAACCCCTCTTTCCTTAAATATTAGTGTAAAAGATCGAGGATGATAAATATCAACATTTTATAACAATGTTGAAGCAACTTTCAATCAATGTCCGTTTTACAGAAGCTCTAGAACAAATGCCCGAGTATGGCATGCTTATGAAAGATCTGGTTACAAAGAAAAGATCGGTCACATTGGAGGATGATGATAGAATGCAACATTGTAGTGCTATAGCTATACGATCTGTCGCACAAAAGAAATAAGATCCGGGTGCGTTCACTATTCCTTGTGTAGTTGGGTCTTTACATTTTGCAAAAGCATTACGTGATCTGGGGGAAAGCATAAAACTCATGCCCCTCTAGATTTTCAAGAAGTTGGGCTTGGGTGACCCAAAGCCCAATATGATGCGGCTACTTATGGCCGGTCAAACAGTTAAAAGGCATATAAGGATACTCCACGATGTTCTAGAAAAAGTGGATGCGTTCATATTTTTGGCAGATTTTGTTATCCTTGATTGTGAAGTCGATTTTGAAGTGCCTATTATTCTTGGGAGGCCATGCCTTGCTATGGGTAGAGCCTTAGTTAATATGGAAAAGGGGCAGATGAAATTTCGGTTGAACAATGAAGAAGTGACCTTCAACATTTTTATGTCCATGAGGCAGAGTGGTGAGCTCTTATTGGTATCTGCTATATCCTACAAAGAAAAGATTAAGAAGAACCATGACTTAAAAAGTGTAAAACGAGAGTTTATGGTTGAGGATTAGGTATTCTTATACAATTCTAGGTTGCATTGGTTTCCGGGAAAGCTCAAGTCCAAATGGACTGGCCTTTACATAATAACCCAACTACTCCCTCATGTTGTAGTTGAGTTAGAAATGAAGGAGGGTGTGCGGTTTCAAGTAAATGGACAACGAATAAAACCCTATTTAGGGCATGCTGAATCGGCAAATGTAGGAATCGAGGAATACCATCTTGATGACGTCTGAGTAATCAACCGTCTTCGGTCGTGCCGCGACGTTAAATAAGGTGCTTGTTGGGAGGCAACCCAGTACATATAGTTTTCTTTATAGTAATGGAAGCATTTTCTACTTATGGTTTTTAAACTTGCAGGCACATCACTAGGAAATTCAGCAAAAATTCACTCTGCAACAGTCAGTGACGGACACATAGACGGACCATCACGCATGTGACAGACCGTCGCATGTATCCGTCGTGCCAGGTACGTCTTTCAGTTATTTTCAAAACTAGGTCACACGTGACGTAGTACATGACAGACAGTCGCAGCAGCGACAAATCATCGTCGGGGTCTCGTTGTGTCATTAATGTGTATATCCGACCCGACCCGATTGGGGGTAATTTAAAAAATTGGTAACCTTTAAAACCCCACCCCTTCATTTCACCCATTTCCTTCACTCTTTCTCCCATTTCCCTCCCTTTTCGAATTCCTACTTCCTACCTCTCTTCTCTATCAACTTACACTTCCCCAATTCCCCAAGATCCTAAAATCTACCCTCTGCTAGTTGGATTCTGCTATTGTAGTTCTGTTCTCGCTAACCAAGTACCTTCCTTGCTTGTTTTTCTCAAATTCTCAGGTATGTGTCTCCGATTTCTACCTATTTACATTGCATTTTTGTTTTTTAAATTCGTATTAGCCTATTTCTTTTTGGTGGGTCTTCATGATTTGATCAAATTTTGTCTGACCTAGGTTAAGAATCCTTAAATTGCATTTTTAAAACTCTAAAAATAAGTGTTTTAGCATTGCTATTTTGCCAGGTATTTGGGTTAGACACATATAGGTTAACACTAAAAATTTCATTTGAGTCATAGGGGATTATTGTGACATCCCAGTACTTTCACTGAATGACAGAATGAGATCCTAATGACGGACCGTCGTACCCACACGAACTCTCATAGTGTTTGTTCAAAAATCCCACAGTACATTTTCTCCAAGTGTCAACCAACGGATACATGCGACGGACCATCGTTCGCATGACGATCCATCCCGCACACCCGTTCTGGTTGTCAATGACCCTTTTTCTAAGGGTCTCCTACTTTTTCTAAGTGTTCTCTGACGTAAATATATGACGGACCATCATACCCTCGATGGTCCTTCTTTCAGAACCGACGTGATGGTCAAAGACCCTTGTCCTAAGGGTATCCTAGTTTTTGTGTACTATGAAGGACATCTACGACAGACAGACACACCCTCGACGGTCCGTCCTACACAACCGTCGTGACGGTTAGAGTCCCTTTCCTAAGGGTCTTCATGAGGGACATCGACGATGGACCATCATTGTCACGATGGTCCGTCCTTATTATCCGTCATAATTGTCAAAGACTTTCCTTCAGTGCTCTCCACATCAACATAGTTTAAGTAAGACATGAAGGACCCAATGACGGTCCTTCGTACTCACGACGAGCCGTCACCTGGTCCATCGTGTTTCACTATTACCGCAGAAAAGTCTTACCTCTTTGCTCATATATTTTTTTTGTTTTATTTTTGCTCGTATTGTTTTTTCTTTCTCGTACTAATATTGATTCATTGTAGGTACTATCTCTTATGGCACAAAAATAGGATTGAGTTTACGCACCTGGGCGATCAAGTCTGTCGCCCCGTCTACCCGCCAGGTCATTGGCTCTGATGATGAGTTTGACCCCGAGTACGTGCCCCCAGGAACTGTCAAACCATCTGGAGTTGCACGTGCTACCAGAGCTACAACAAAAAAGGTGGCTTCCCGTGTATTCACTGCCTCCAAGTTTGATGAGGAGCGCACACTGACCGGCACACAATCTGGGTCAGCTACTCATGAAGAAGGAGCGTCTGGATCCTTAGGAGTTTTCTGGTCGGAGGAAGCCTCGGGGTCAGCTGAAGTCCCTCACCAGCCACAACTGCACAAACTTCCTCGCCTAATGAGGCTGACAGTTCTGAATACACTCCCGGCTCACCGACGCGTACTCTCACCCCTGTTGCCGACTTTCCCAACTGGTGGTATGTCGAAGAGCAATATAAAGTTTATTCAGACGCAAAGTTTCTGAATGATAAAGGATTCATGACATGGACCTCTACATTGGAGAGGTGTGTCACTGCGGGACGTCTCCCTACCATGCAAGATATCCACAATCTCTTCAGCAGACACCGACTGGAGTGGACATCACGTTCTTTGGGCCGTTATAGTGAAGAGTTAGTCCGAGAGTTCTACGCCTCTTACGTGAAAAGTCTCATATCGCAGATTGATAGTCGGACTGCCCCTGCCAAACAGGCCCACTTGAGCATGTCTGAGTACGTGGCATTCAGGTCGATATCTCCCTGCATTCCATCCACCTGTATCTATACGATGAGGATGTTGATGCCAACCGAACCCCTCTTACCTCCAAGTTCGACTACCGATGGTTAATTGTCAAAAATGGCCAATTCTTGCATGAGCTATCGCCGAGAGAGACAACAAAGAGGTGGATGGATCTGCACTTGTCTGTTTATGGAGAGGGTGCCAACAGTGTAACAGAGCCAAAGGGAGCCATCAAGAAGGAAAACTTGACCTTCAGGGCTATGTTCTTATGGTTGATTTTTCGCAACTACCTTTCCCCCACGGACGCTGATAATATAGTAACATGGGATCGTGCAGTTCCAATGGAGGCGATGATAGCCTCATTTGAGGTGGACTTTGCTTGGCTTCTACAGGCGGTAATGAACGAGAGAGCTTTTAAGGTCACAACTACGTACCCTTTTCCGTGCATGATATTTTCCTTATACAGGTCTGCAGGTGTGCCCTTCTGGAAGCTTGATTAGCTCAAGAGTCCGTTGGGCACATTTTACATCGGCCTCATCAGGGAGGAGGCCAATGAGTTGGCTTCACTCAGAGGGCCCCATCTAGAGTTGCCTCTGCTTGGTGATAATCGGGATAATATGGTAGCACAGGCCTGCACGTCTACGCAGGCTGCTTCTGCAACCACTGACACTACACTGATCAAGTCTATCTCTTATAGTAGCACTGCCCCGAGCACCTATCGCTCAGCCACATTCCCCGCTCTAGTCCCGCTTGCTAGGGTCCAGAAACTAGAGGCAAAGATGGCTACACTTCTGCATCACATCCATCCTTGGATGTAGAGGTCTATTGCTAAGGCAAAAGAGCGCTTGGAGCAGAAAATAATCTAGCACGTAGAGCGGAAGATCACTGAGGTTCATCAACACTTAAACACTTTTGTTTGCGGGTCCTAGCCTGGCAAGCCCCTCAGGTGGACGTGTCGACCCTTCAAGCTGCTGTCAAGAGTCTTTGAGCGGATATTGATATGATCCTAAAGGCTAGGGTGCCTGAGTTTGAGGCCCTTCTGCAGATCCTGCTCAAGACACATTGATGGCGGCCTTATTCGCTACTTCTGAAATTCCACCACCTCCCTCTCGAGAGCATGCCAAGAGGTGTATGGGTCGAGAGGAGGGTGAGGCTAGAGCACGCAAGAAGGAGCACCGTGAGATTAAGTCTGCGAGGAGAGCCTCACTTCCTGAAGAAGAGGCGCGTCGGATGAGGGCAATAGAGTCAGCTGTTGGGGCATCTAGCTCCAGAGATGTAGAGATATAGGGAGGCACTGCTGATAGTGTTGTTGCTGATGAGGAAACTACTGAGGGTGTCAAGACTACAGAGGTAGTGGGTTCCGAGGAATCGGACCCACCAGCTTGCTGATCGTGGGCGCTTTGCGCCCAAGGTTTGCTTCACCTACCACTCTCGTATTCCAAAATTTTTTATTCATTGGGGATAATTTCATGTATCTTTGTTAGAGGTGGGGTAATTAGAAAGTAAGTGCTAGGGTTAAGTCTAAGTAGCCCAATTTACTATCCTCTTTTGGGTTTTTCTTGCATGTGTTCTTTTTTCCCAAGAGACTGATTATTTTTATTGTTGAACCGATATGTCTATATCGTGTGTACATAGGTTAACTCTGAAGCATGATGGCTAAAATGATATCCTGATGAAATGAAAATGATGCATGACTAGGCTTAGTAATTTATAAATGTGTGGCTCTAAGCATGACATAGAGATAGACCACTGCATGACCCTAAGTCTAAAATTTTGAACTAGGTGTCTTATAATCTGGTATAATAATGAGATGTCAAGTGAGTGTGAGGAAGATTTCAATAGTACACTATTTGTACTGATCTAGAATTTGCTTGATTAGTCCTTCTAAAAGTAAGCTGTAATAGACAATTAGGAAAAGATCATAGGCCCTTATTCAATATAGCCCATTTTTAGCCTAAAAATAATTAAATTAATCCTTTTTTGATCCAAATGATTTGAGCTTAAACTAGACCTTTGTTTTTCACCCAACTGATCTTTTCTGGGAATAATGTGTTGGCCATGGTCTCTCCTTGGACATGTGTACCTCAGCTTATGCTAAAAGTATAAGTTGAGGGTGGATAATGCAGTAAACAACCTTTTCATCGCCCTGACCCAACTTTGGGTATTGTGAACTTTGTTGAGGGTGGCTATTATGAAGAATGCTTTGGAAAGTGGGGTTGAAAGAACAAAGAGAGAGAGAGACAGAGAATAAAAGTAAAGTGACTCAAGAACCAGTTTAAAGAAAATTGAAATAATAATTAAAAAAATACAATAAATAGAAGAAAGAAAAGAAGAGAGTCACTTACACAAATGAAGAAAGAGGGGAAAATAGCAAGGTAAAAGAATCTGAGAAATTAGGCGATATAAAATGATGAAAAGAGGTATGTTTAGCTGATATTTTAAGGAGGGAAAAAATTCACTAAAGTATACCCACATATACCCTACCTGACCCTGAGCTTATTATACAAGCGAAGAAAGTCCTATCGTGATCCTAAAAGTTGTATAGCGAACTTAATTAAATGAAAATAAGGGCAATCTTATGGCAATATGAATGAATTAGTTGTGAATTTTTTCTGAGCCTGAGTGTTGAAAAGCAATACTTATACTCCAACTGAAATCATTTTGTGAAAAATGAGGATATTGTTTGGAAGCGGGGACAGTAGTTGCAATTAACAAAATATTAGCACCTCGATGAGAAATTGAAGAGAATAGGTGTTAGTACATGGTGAGTCTATATCATGGTCTGATTCCACATATTCAAGCCTAATAGTTATAACTAGCATAAATATGATGAGAGTGATCGGCATTGATTGCCAAATGATTGCGGAAGGTAAAACATGGATACCATTGTACAATGATTTTGTAGTGAGTCATAGTGTATCACTTGAGAACAAAAAACGAATTTAAGTTGAGGGTGTTTATATATCGTGGTTTCACGGTATTTTTAATGATTATTTCCTTAAGTTTAGTGGGTGTTTATGAATCATATTATAAAAGAATATTTTCATGTGACCTCAAAGTGATACATTGTACTAAATGCACTTGAGTGTTACTTAAGAAAACAAGTAAAATAAAAGAGAGGGAATGTATATTATACATTGAATATGTTTAAAAGTAGGAAAAATGGCCTTATGTGCTATTATGAGTAGTATGAATATCTATATTATATATGTGAACTATATTGGACTTTTATGTGCCTACGTTCATAAAGTTCACTATAAAGACGTGTTGCATTATTTCAAAATAAATGTCCTCTTTAAATGTATGTTTTTTGCATAGTGGTCATACTTAGTGCATCTTGTACTAATACCATTCTTCTACATCTTTTTATACAATGTGTAGGTGGGGATTTCTAGAGGATGTCTTCTAAGTTAAGAACTTGGATAGATATCCCAAGTTCAAGTAAGTGACCCTTATGATTCAAGTCTTGTCAATGTAAAGATATTTCTTTAAGTTAATGTATAATCTTAGAGTTATATATTATCTTAATAAGCGCAGTTCACCTAATCTATTCTATTCTATTGAAATGTGTCTTAAGATGTAAAAGAGACTTAGAGTCTACTTATGTAGTTATAAATTTATATATATATGAAGTGATGATTATAAAATATGATGTCCTGTAAAAAGCTTTAAATTTTCTGTAACTTTTTTAGTACAATAATGCAATGAAAGATTTTTAAGGGCTTGTATTAGACCTCCGAGAATTCGACGCTTGCTTGTGGAAATATAAGAGTAACTTAATTTCTATGGGTTACTTTGGGTAATTATATTATTCCATGTCGACGTGCACTAATGTTCGTGGACTAAGTAAAACTCCGTGGAAGGTTCTCCGTAGTTTAGACATTGTCTCCTCACAAAGACATTGATCCTCCCCTCTCTGATCAATACCAAGAGCGACCATTATGATATGTTGTTTGAACCACGCCCTGTGGATGGGTAATAATGAGTGGGGCCACTACATGTTGTCTAGGTTCGGCCTACGTAAGGGTGGTTTTGTAAATCACTAATAAATTATGTTAGGGCGGTGACAGTTATATTTAATTTTTTTTACGTATTTAAATCATTTTTAGGTAATAAACAAGTCTTTTAACTCTCATAACTTTAAAACATAAAAAAAACCGACTTCCCTCCATAAATAATCCTTGTCTATACTCCATTCAATAACAATGAAGAAAATCAATCAACGGGTTTGAGATCCATCATTTTTGATCAAATTCGGTGAGGAGATCATCAATATAAGTATGGCATACTTGATTCATGTATCACTTTTATCTATGAAGCCCTTCAAATCGTAATTTCGAAATTGATAACTTGTTAACAAACTAGTTTTTGAAATTCTAACCATGGATTCTTTCGAAAACCGATTTGATTATGTTAATTGTCTTATATTATGTATAAATTGGTGGTTAATTGTGATTTTTTTTTTGTAAAATTCCCCTTGAACCCATGTAATTTCACATGACCCCAATTTAAAGAATCATGATGTGGGTATTGATGCAAGATAATTACTATGAATCATATCTTTGATAATCTAGTTATTGAATATTGTTTTATTCATGCCTATTAGGTGTAATCGTGAGACATGTTTCATGACCCTTGAGTAATTGTTAATTGCTTGGATTTTTGTTGGTTTTGAAGAATTATATAGGAACGTGTGACTCGACTTTGTGATGGTAATCATATGGTTGTACCGAAATTTTTGAATTAATGCAAGATCTCTTCCCCTAAACCTTACACTTACCTATTCATGAACGGGACTATGATGTAATTTCAATGTTCTGTTTATTGTATAGAACACTCTCATGAACATAATGTGAAAGACTTATTCACTTACTGAGGATTCTAAGAAATCCATGAGCTACCATGAAACCATGATGTTTGAGTGTTCTGAAATCTTACATGAGCATGGTTATAAAGTAAAGACTTAACATGATTATAAATAGGGTAAATAGTCTTACCCCCAAGTGGGTAGGACCAAGAGGTGGAAACCTTTTACATCAGTTTGTCCATGTTTCTAGAAGCAATTAATCTATACCATAACTATGTTCCCACATATGTATCTAAGATATTGAATCCACCTATAATGTAACCATGTTAGTTCTACCTAAGGATAGTAGGACACCTATTTTCCATGTGGGGAAGTACACTTGATTCCATGTAGGTCACATGGTCTATGTTAGTTAAAGAGAAACTTATTACATGAGAAGATTAAAATCCATGACTTGACATGAACAACAACATGAAGCAAGAACACAAACTTAAGGCATGTGCTATAATTTCTCGAGGGGTCTTAGTTAGAGTGAGTGGGGGTATGGGACTTTACTCATGAATTGCATAAGTGAGCTTGAAGAGTGATTGTGGTATGTGTTTGAAAAAATGATGTCTTATTTAGATAAAGTATACCATTCATAAACATTAACCATGAATATAAATGTGAACATAGACATGAGCCATATCTATGACTTCTTAATAGGCTTTTCTTGGTAGGAGTGGGGATATGAGACTTCACTTGTACATTGTTCAAATATACCTATAAAGGTTTTGTTGTGTGGCTTACCTATAACATGGTTGTATATAAATCCATGGGTGCATGCAATGAGTTGGTATTTGGATGACCTGCTTACTATGAACGATAAACACGATGTTTCCTTGTCCATGATTGTTGGCTTGGGTAAAGTGAAGGTCGTTTATATATGACTATGTTAGTCTGACGTAGTTTATGGTATGGTTTGACATGGTGATTACTTTAAATATGCAAAATGGCTTTTGAACTTGATAAAGGCTAAATGTCTTTTTCTGCAAGGCTTAAGGTTTTTATGCATACTTTCTACTTAGTACAATTAATTGTGTTGTCCCCTTTTAAGCCTTTTCACTATAAGTTTAGGTTGTGGTTGTTGAGATTACTAATTCTTCGAGTGAAGCTTGGGTTAACCTTCCGTAGGATTTGTGAGTCCCTCATGTTCGAGGACAAGATATATTGATTATGCTTTCTAGTTTACATTCTATGTTATAGACAATATTCTATTTCATATATTCAGATACTTCATTAATGAAAATAATTTGACCATAATTGTACTCTCATGTTCTAAATAGGGATTAAGAAAAGTATAGTTACCTATTTTCCTTAAATGAAAGAAGTTCTACATCTATTGTAAAATTTGTAAACTTTTCCGCATTAATATATGTCATTATGTTATGATGATGCTAAGGGCTTGTATAGACCCCTTTGCTGCTAAGTACACCGTGTAATGACTAGGGGGTACTCTCGTGTAACACCGATTTCAAAAATAGACCAGAAATGCATATTTTTAGAAGTTGAAGGTGCAAACTACTAAGCCAACTATGGACCGTCACAAAAATTATGGCCTTTCACTAGACTCCATCAACAGGCAAGTAAAATTTCAGTCCTCATTCATGAACGACAATTGAAAAGTTCAGGCTGCCTGTCAACTTACTGTCCATCAGTCTATTATGTTTATAGGACAGCTAAATTTCAGTCCTCAATTGTGAACGACGGTCGAACAGTACAAAACATTAATTGACTTAGGCTTGTTAATCCATTTCTGTCGATTAGCCAGCTTACTTTCAGTTCTATGTCGTGAAGGATCTTCGTCCAGTACGGGCCGTCATTTTACTTAAGGTCTGTTAGTCGACTCCGTCGAATTTCATGATGACATTAAGTTCTCAGTTACAAAGGATGGTCGACAAGTACATACCTTTAGTCGATATAGTGTTTGTTAGTAGACATACGGACATCAACTCCATCAATGATTGTTATAGTTGATGAGTTAGGGGTGTTTTGATATTTTCTTTCTTTGTTTGGACACAAAGCTGCTTCTTTTAGACCCTAAATAACTAGGTTTAAATTATTTTAGGCCTAGAAACATAACTAGAAATAACTGAAGTAAAAATCATTAATGAAAACTTAGAAAAGTAGAAACAAGAAAAGATAAAAAGGCCAAGAATCCTAATTAAAGAACACATCAAGTTTTAATGAATTCCATCCATGTAATCGAAAGATTTCTAAATGGAATTGGTCACCAAGTATGTGGGATTTCAATAATACATTTATTTCGCCCATCGGGTCCCTAAATTTTGTCAGTTTATTTATTCCCTTATTATGAGTAGACCAAAGTTTATAGTATCATGACATTATCATGAAGTAGTTATTAAAATGTTTCAAATTATATTATCATGTTATTATATCAGTTTTCGCATGAATTTCAGAACCATGTCTATGTATTTTCTTCATTATTTAATAACAAATTCTAGGTAAGATATATAAGTTAAGCAGTAATACATTCCATAGTTTTTAATACATCGTTTTTATATTAGTTATTTCACGCTACGTTTGCATGTTCAATTTGAGCTACAAAGTATTTTCAAAAAACTCAATGATAATCATTTAACCATTTAATTCATTCAGAGTAGAACAATACCGAGTTAGACTAGGGTTTAGCGTACCCAAATAGTCCCAAAACTACTAGCAAAATAGTTTTAAGTACTCTTTGTGGGCATTTTTTTAGTGATTACGCCAACATATCATTATACCTCTGGCATGGTATATTAGGTTCTCTCGATGGGGAGTATATGTAAGATTCCAAATTTAGTTCATGTACTTTATTATCATTTATTAGTATTTTGCACAATTTAGTCACATTCTATATCCAGTATTTAGTTTCAGAATGTTTTAAATTTGTCATTGCATTCAGTTATCTTATCATGTTTGGATAATTCCATTGATTTATTGGCTTGTTCAATTATATGTTATCTTATCTTTTAAATATCCAGAATGCTCTGTATCTTTCAAATATTTTCAATATCTAGAATGCTCTGTATCTTTCAAATACTGACACATGTGCTCTACAACTTCTCCAGATGTAGGTTCAGGTTCTTAGAATCTCTATCACGTTTAGATCGGTTCCCGATCTCAGGTTCAGCAAAATTAGTGGTGATTCCTCATTTTCCTAGAGCAATAGTCATAGTTTCAATTTTTCTAGACATAGCTCGGGCATGTCCAAGGATTTTTAATCAGTTAAATGCTCATTCAAGAGATAAATTGATATAGTTTAGTGTTGTTTTAATGTGTTCTCTGTGTATATTCATTAGTATTTTGTTTGTCTAATATAGTATATTGTTATTCCCTTCTATTCATTTTATTCAACATTCAGCTTTTGCACAAGTTTATTATCTTCAGTATGCTCATGATCATGCCAACACTTTTAGATTGAGATTAGGTGTGTTCATACATCCTGCGTGCGCATCTCAGGGGTAGCTTGGGGTGTTACATAACGGTCCCTGACATACATGATCATATGACTAGTTTAAACTTATTTAATTAGATAAATTTAAAAAATATAATCTGTTACTAATCAACTCTTGTTTTTAAAAGTTTTACTAGTTTTATTCTATATATAAGTGTCATGTTGTAGTATGTGCATTATCGACAATAATTCAACATAGATATAAATACAAATATACCTCATGTTACATCCCAAACCACACCCTAGAAGATATGGCACTCTCAGAGTGCAAGTGGCGTGCTCGACCTCTCAAAAGTCTTATACAAATCCTTCCTTTTCCTTAATCACATATACATAGTGAAAAGTAGTGCGGAATGAAATCTTTTCACAAACATTTTTATATTCTTTAAAAACCTCTTTATTATGAAACACATAGAAAATACTAAGTCTATTACAATACTTCGATAAGAGAAAATAAAAGACATTTATGCCCTTGAGTCAAATGAGGACATACTTCAACTTCACTTGAATGATGCCACGATCCAAGTCATTCTTACCAAAGCTCCTTACCTACCAACCACTATAGAGATATATAAAAGCATGGAATTATTACAACCATATATACTAAGTATGACACAATACATAAAAATCATAAAACAGATATTTATTTTAAATATCCATCATTTGATTTAAATATCATAATATAATCATATGAACAACATTTATCAACTTAGAAACACATAAAAAATCATTTGAGCAATAACACATTTTTAAGGAAACTTTACGTTGAAGTACTTCACTATACAGTGAACTCCTTCACTATTACACTGAAATTTCCTAATTTCATCTTAGACACCTTGTAGCATGTAATTATCCCATTAAAAAATATCCTAAGACTCATTTAAGAAACACAAAGAGACACAACCCATACAACCTCTCTAAGCATGCCTAAACAATCCTCAAGACTACTCAGAATGAGACATACACACTTACAATACATCAAACACATAAAATATATAATATGACATTCTCCTTAACAAGCATGTCAAAAGACTTACTTACGTACTCCTAGAGGAGACCGCCCATACACCCTCTTCAACGTTACCCATATAATTTGTAAGACATCTTAAGTTTAGATCATGCCTATTTAATCAACCAACTTCACTAACTAGAGTCATTCTCAAAACATCCATAGATAACATATGAAGAGATTATCCCTTATTCTCTCTTCAGACTTAGTAGGAATCCTTAAGTCACTCTAGATTAGGTCCTCAATTATTTAACATGCTTTCTTAACTTAAGTCATTACATTTCTTAATTCATTTAGGAGGCATTCATCACATTGAGGTCATTCAAGAAATAGTCTTGGAGAAGACATAGGGAAGCTCACTAACATCTTCAGAGCCAATTGTGAAATTTCTAGATATCATCTCATACCACCACGTAAACTTCATAGAACTTCTTTAATGCTAATAGGTGTCCCACATGAACAGAACAGGCAATTATCGACCTAGATCGAAATAACAAAACATTGAATCAAAAGCTTTAACATACTCCGGTGAAGGGTGTTCTACTTGAAAATAGTATAACTTAGACACATCCCATGTAGGCTCAGGATTAAGTAATATGAAGGACTTACTTTGTATTCTAGCCTCATCCCTTAACTAGAAGTACTTCCCTTACTGTACTCACTAGTGATAGCCTTTGTTCTCATAGAGTAATTCACATTAAAGGTTTATACAAAGGGGTTCCATATTAACTTCATAACCCAATTACAATTACCCTACAAAAGTGGTCCCTTAGGGCTATCTTACAATGTCAACAAGAATCTCATAATGACTTTCCTAAGGATTGATATGATGTTATTCCGTCAAAAAAACTTTAAGTCCATCATTCATTCAAATGAACGATACCATTACGACTTCTGACTTCAAGATTCCTAAACTTACCATAAGGTTTAAAGTTTTACACCAAGGACCCTCATAATATCATTCAAGGTCTAATATATTTTATACATTCAAGAATAAAATTCTTTAGCATCCAATTTCAATACATAAGATATTCACATTAATACATGTATCAAGTAAGGGACACAACTCTACCTAAACAAGACACAACATACTTTACTTTAGCATATATTACATATTATATTCAAGAAGGCCATAGGCACAAACTTCATCATTTTCTGTTCACAACATACACTACTATTACATATGCAATGTAATCAATATAAGACTCCATAACCAATTAGGAAGAATCATGCATCAACTCTAAGACTAAACACATGAACACATAGTCAAAGTTGATCACCTAAATACCATCAATAGAAGAAACCACATATATTAATATTACTTCACTTGTCGATATATATGATCATACTTCACTTAATAAACTTCACAAATCATCATAAAACTTCAAGTAGTTCGCCGAAAATGCCATGATCGTCATAATACATAACATAACACAAACAAGGCCACATCATTCACATAACACCACCACCATAACTACTCCATACAAATCACAACATAATTCAAGATATATAATACTTAATATTAAGATAAGTAGATTTGTGTATCACTTATCAATTATCTCCACCTCAATCCATATCTAAATCATCGAATTCAATACCAATAGGCCCTTACACATGGTCTTGGATATCTATTCAATGAATAAATCATAATAATAAATGAAACTAGGTTAATTAATTATATATTTATCAATCTAAGACAAATTAGACATCAATTGAATACAATTCTTACATCAATCAATAATACATAGAAAACTACGCTACAATTCATAAGCATTAAGTCAATATCAAATAACCCATAAAGTAGTCAAAAACTAAAGTTCATCTATTACATGGTTTCATAGGTTAATTATGATAAATCATTTAATTAAGAACAGTTAATCAATAAATAGTTATTAAAAACCATTAATGCAAGAACCCATGGATAGATCGCGAAATTGGCCAAGTTCATCGTTGAAAACTTTAGAAAACTTCTTTGAATTTGGGATCCTTGATGAATAGAGTTTCAAGGATCAAAACCAAACCTTGATGATGTTAATAAACCAATTTTATGAAGATTCCCCACTCAAATATCCAATCCAATCTCTTTCTTATGTTTTGGCTCCAATGATGTTCTAAGGAATTTTGGATTTTGATATTTGAAAAATTATTTATTCAAAGTGTTAAAGACTTATAAGAAATTAAAAAATACACAAAATATACATAAGGGACCTAAATTAATTTATTTGGACGTACGATGAATTTTTTCAATTCACCCTTCACTTAACAGTGAAGCTGCACAGGAAATAACCTCGCAAACGGAAGACCATCAACGGCCTGTCCCTTGAAAAACGGACCGTCTTATTGGTCAGTTATTTTGGACTGAGGCTTTTCCTTTGCTTATGCTTTCCCACATATAAGTATCAATCAACGACTTCCTACCTACAAGGCGTCTACTAACCCATTGGGCGTCAATGACATCTGTAGGTTCGGCTGTCTTTGGCAGTCTTGTTTCAATAAAAGGGTCTTTCCTCAAGGACCCTTGGATGGTCCATAGGGATATTTTACCTAAATTTTTCAACCCAAACATTATTGTTTGTAAGTTAAGGACCTATTATGAGAATTTAATCAAAAACAAACATGTAAAACTCAACGAAACACGCTTAGACACTTAATGTTATTTCAAGACAAACTTTTTGAACATAATGGACATTCTTGAACATTTGTTCTCGAAACATAAAGAAAATTGAAACACTGCCTATATATCAATAGTAACTCATTTACGGACCACACAACCTCATGAATCACACATAAAAACATGTAAATTCATATGAGGGACTTATATGACTTAGTCGTCAAATGTCTTAGTGATCCCTTGACGTTTCACATCCAATGCATCTAAACTCTTAGACACATCCTCAATACGACATTATACAAAAATTTAGGACCTCAGACCATCATGACAACCATGTTAGGCTCTAGCTTTACCTAGGTCAATTTCGGGATCTTACAATGTCCCTCAGTTGGATAACATTCGTCCTCGAATGACACTTTTACTCATCGAACACTTCCAAGAATATAAATTCAATTATCATCTCAAAACAACACTATATAACACACAAAAAAACAGAAAAACATCAATCTCGCATAGTAAAGAGATTCACAACACAACAACAAACTCTAATAAGTTCTACAACTCATCTTGCTATAAATTTACATCCTTCATTAAAAATAGCAAAAACTAATTTGAATTTCATTAAAATACACATATAAATACATTCTAACCATATTACAACAATTTTTGACCAATGAATAAATTAGTCAATTTTAGCAATATCTTATAGTGTGCAGGCAATACTTATAGTGAATTGTTCAAATTAATAAAAAATGCTACTTTTAGTCAATTCATGAAAGAGACATGCTAATATGAAATCAAAAATCATATAAACAAATTTTACAACATAATCATGTCTTCATAGAATAGATAATTCTAGAAATCAAAGAAATTCAATTTCAACAAGACTATTAAACATCATGCATATGCAACAAGCTTTAGGATATTCTAGTCCATTTTCTAAACATACTCCCCCACATAGACGGAACTCAAATCATCATCACCCTGAGCTAACTTTGATCCTGTAGTACGGAGTCCATAGAAACTTCTCTTGTTTAGGGCATAGGGACGAACTTACTTACCATCTCTAGTAGGACAATCTCTCACATTGTGTCCATATTTTCCTCATGCAAAGCAACTCTCGGTACCCCTTAAACACTTCCAATAATGTATCTTTCAAAAAGTGACACATGTTGGCATTCTATTTTGATAACCACCTCCTTTCTCAAATTTGAAATTCGCACCCCTAGATTCTTCTTGAGTTTGAGCACTCTTTTTGAACCATGGTTTCCTTTGATAGCTTGCACCACTTAGCTTTAAGTTTCTATAATTCCTACCAAGTATTGAATCCTAAATAGATTGAGCATACACTATGAGTCTAACTAAAGTCATATAATCATGTTTCATGGACGTAAGACATTTTTCTCTAACTAATTCGGCGACCACGATCACAAATATACTCATGTAATTCCTAGGATTAGACACTAAGGATGGTTCATATATTTACAACATTGAGAACTTCAAAGAGTACTCCTCAACACTCATAGTGCGTTTCTTATGACTGATAAACTCCTCTACCTTCACCTCCCTCATCTGACGGGGAAAGTAATTTCCTAGAAGAACTTATTTAAATTATTCTCATTCAATCGGACTCGACTAAACCGGCCTATTATCCTTCCATTAAGTTTGCCGAACATGAGAAAAAACCCTCAATTTACGAAGCTAACTCCGCCTTCTCCCTTGATGTAACCCTCATAGCACTCAACACATTGTACAGATCATGAAGGAACTCTTGGGGATCCTCTTCAACCATAGAGCAAAGAAATATAGGAGGATTCATCCTGATAGTCTCTCAACCTAGATGTCATAGTGCTCCCTAAAACATTAACCCTAGGCTCCATACTCAAATTCCCTTCAGTATTTATGGCTCGGGAAAAAGCAAGCAAAGCCTCTCTAATCTCCCTATTGGTGAACTCAAGATAAACACCCGGAACCTCATAACCTCCTTCCCCAACAGGACTTGATCACCTTGGGCACCTGGAGAACCTTGAGCACCATGGGAACTTGATTAACTTGCTCAAATTGAGGAGGAATCTCCTCATTCACCCTTTCCTCTTCCAATGTTATAGCTTCCATGCTTCTAGTATTCATCCCCAAGAAACAAAAGGAAACACATTAAGAAGGATACTGATAATATTTACTCTACAACATGACATAGGAGTAGAAAATGAGGGAAAAATCTATCATCCTATCGCCTATCGCCCTTATATGTTTCGCGACTCACACTGATTGTTTAGACTCTACTAGATGTGACTTTATTAGACGTTTTAATTCCTAAGACTACTTTCATATCCTTTGGTCTTATACTAAGCTTGTCACATCTCGAGACCACACCCTTGAAGTTATAGCACTCTCGGTGTGCAACCGGCCCCTCGAATATATAATACATACCCTTTCGTATCTTTCATCGAATAAATATAACAAAAAGTATTGTGGAATTAAAACATTTCACAAAACATTTTCATAATCTTTACAAAATATTTCACATAAAAAACTTATGGAGTACTCAGTCTCACTTCATCAAATCATAGATACAAGAGTAATTGGGACACGGCCCACACACAATGGAAATATAAAACTACTAAGTCTATTACAATATTTCAATAAGAGAAGTAAAAGACAGTTATACCCTACAGTCAAATGCGGACATAAATCAACTTCCCTTTAACAATGCTATGATCTAAGTCTTGCTTCTTAATGCTCCAGACCTACCAACCACTAATGAGATATATAAAAGCATTGAGTAAGTACAACTACATGTAATAAGTATGACATAATGCATAAAAATCATTAAAATGGACATTTCTTGGGAATATGAATCTTTTGATTTAAGTATCATAATATAATCATAAGAAAAACATTTTATTAACTAATAATCACATACAAAAATCATTAGAGAAATTCATCACATTTTTAAGGCAAATGTACGGTGAACTTCATCACAGTTCCAAGAAGTTTATTAACTTCCTTATAGAAACCTTCTCGCATGTAATTATACAATTAAAAGACATCTTAAGACTCACTTAATAAACACAAAGAGAGATCGCCCATACACTCTTTATAAGTGTGCCTCAAAGATCCCAAAGGCTACTTAGAATGAGACATACACACTTACAGTACATCAAACACAACATATATAATATGACTTTCTCATTACCAAGTCTATCAAAAGACATACTCAAGTACTCGTTGAAGATAACACACATACAGTTTTTTCAACATTACCTAAATAATCATTAAGAATTCCTTAGTTTAGATCATGTCTACTTATTCAACCAACTTTCCAAACTAGATTTATTCTAAAGACTTCCATGCATAAGACATGAATAGATCATCCTTTATGGCCTCTTCACACTTTAACTAATGAATCCTTAATTCACTCAAGATTAGTTAATCATTGATTTAACATGCTTTGTTACCTTAAGTCATTACATTCCTTAGTTCATTTAAAAGGAATTCATCACATAGAAGATATTCAAGTAATGGTCTTGGAGAAGACCTAAGGTCTCTCACTAACATCTTCAAAGCCTATTGCTCAATATCTAGATATGTCCCATACAACAACCTAAACTTCATCGAACTTATGTAATGCTAATAGGTATCCTACATGATCACCATATGCAATAACCGACATAGATCATTGTAGCAAAACATAAAATCTTGAGTTGTAGCCTACTCCGATGGAGGGTGTTTTACTTGCCTATGGTAGAACTTGAACATTTCCCATGTAGAAATAGGGTTAAGGAATATGAAGGGCATACTTTGTTATAGCCTCATTCTTTAACTAGATCTACTTTCCTTACCATACTCACTCGATGCTAGCCTTTGTTTTTGTAGATTAATCTACATTAAAGATTCATACAAAAGGATATCATATCAAGTTCATAACCCAATTGCATTACCATACAAAAGAGGTATCCTAGTGATACTTACAATGGCGAAAAGAAGTTAATAATGACTTTCCAAAGGGTTGATACGATTTTGTTCTAGCCAATCAACCTTAAGTCCATCATTTATTCAAATAAAGTTTACCATAATGGCTTTCGACTTCAATGTTCATAACCTTCCAATAGGTTCACGGTTTCACATAAAGGACCCTCTTAACATCATTCTAGGTCTCATAACATTTATACATTCAAGACAAAGAGAATTTGGCATCCTAAGCCAACACATCACATATTCGCATTCATACATACATCTAGTAAGGGAAACAAGTCTACCTAAACAAGACACAAAATAATTTACGTTAGCATATATAACATATTTTATTCAAGAAGCACATAGGTACACCCTTCGTCACCTGTTGGTTACCCTATACACTACTATAAAATAATCAATATGGTCAAAATAACAGCCCATCACCAATTAGGAAGAACGACTCATCAACTCTAAGACTAAACACATGAACACATAGTCATAGCCTTACATGATCACCTAAACAGAATCAATACTTTCACATTATTTCACATGTAGATAGATATGATCATACTTCACATTATAAACTACACAAATAATCATAATACTTCAAGTAGTTTGCTGACAAGGCCATGGTAATCATAATACTTAAAATAACACCGACATGGCCATATTATTCATGTATCACCGCCACCATAAGTGGTTCATACAAATCACAACATAATTCAAGAGATATGATACTTATATTAAAGTGAATTATGCAGCTTACCATCAATCAATTCTCTCCACTTCAATCTATGTCTAAATGATCATATTCAATACCAATAGGCCCTAACTAATGGCCATGGACATCAATACAATGCATAAATCCTAATACTAAATGAAACATGGTTAATTCAATATAGATATATCAATCTAAGACCAATTAGACTTTAATTGAATAAAGTTCTAACATCATTGAATAGGCCATTGAAAACAACACTAGAATTCATAAGCATTAAGTCAATATGAAGTAACCCATAAAGTAGTCAAGAATTAAAGTTCATCAATTGCATGGTTCCATAGGTTATTTGAGTTAAAATAATATAATTAACAAAAAATAAATGAATAAACAATGATGAAAAACTTTTAATGTAAGAAATAGATCATGAAATTGGACAAGTTCATCTTTGAAAACTTTAGAAAACTTTTTTGAATTTTGGATCATTGATGAATACAATTTCAAGGATCAAAAATCATACCTCAATGATGTAAATACTCCAATTTTATGAAGAATCACCACTTAAAAATGGTAGATGCAATGAATGTGACCCCTAGGGAGACAGCGGTGTTAGCCGCTTAACAACTTAAAGATGTTCCTCAAGTGTGGTATGAGAAATGGAGGGGTGAGAGACCCTTAGAAAGAGGTTTGGTTGATTGGGAGGAATTAAAGGAGGCTTTACTATATAGGTTCTTTTCCTTATTGTGGAGGGAGAAGAAGATGGTCAAATTCATGAACCTTCGTCAAGGGGGAAAGAGTGTGCAAGAGTACTCTCTCAAATTCACCCAACTCTTTAAGTATGACACAAACATGGTAGCCAACTTTAGGGATAGGATAAACAAGTTTGTGACGGGAGTGTCTAGCTTGGTGAAAAAAGAGTGTCGTACGACAATGCTTCTTATTGATATGGTTATCTCTAGACTCATGGTTTATACGTAACAAATTGAGAAGTCCAAAATTATGGAGATAAAGAAAGAGGATAAAAAGCCTAAATCGGATGATTCTAGTCACCAAAGGCCTAAGAAGAGGTTTTATCACTATGATTTTTCACTAGGAAACAAGGATTAGTCTCCAAATTAACATTCTCAACGTGGTTGTCATTCCTATGAAAGGGGTAGGTGCCCTATTTGTGGAAAGCAACATGGTGGAAAGTGTCTTGACAGAACTGATGGTTGTTTTCCATGTGGTAGTAAGGGACGCAGGATGAGGGACTGCCCAAACCTCAAATCAAGGGAGAAAGATGTCAATCAAGCTTCCCTAGATCCTAATGCTTCCAAGAAGAACCCTTTCTATTGTATAGGGGCTAGGAAGAATAATTAATCCGGATTGATGGTTTTGGTAAGTCTTATGTTTTTTTATTGTTTACATTTTGTTATGAGGTGATATTATATGGTTTTATAATTCATATGATCAGGACATCTTTATGAATATCTTAAAAAAATGAATTTTCAGAAAAATTGTGTAACACAGTGTACTTCATTGTAAGAATTAATTTTTGAGAAAAACTGTGTTGTCTTGAATTGAAGTATCAATGTGTGTTAATATTGAGTATGAGAATTTTTAATGTTAGGGAAGGTATTTCCTCCATAAAAGAAGACTAAGAGTGAAATTTAACTTCTTGAAGTTTTAATAAAAGAGTTTTTGTTGATAAGTGTTTGAAAGTGTAAATTGATGATCTTTATTAGTTGTTACCTTTATTTTTTAGTGTTTTTATAATTATTGAAGTGCTTTATGTGATTCTAAGTGAATCCTTGTTATTCTTAAAGTTTTAGTGTCATTCTAGGACGAATGTCATTCGAAGTGGGGGAGAATGTAACGCCCCTAAAAAAACTAACGTGCAATACCACCTCGTGGTTATTTATTAAGTTTATTTTTAAGTTAATCTAATTTAGATTAGTGTCCTTAGTAAGTGTGTGAAGTTTTGTTAATTTTGGAGTTCAATCGACCAAGAACGTCCATGAAGTTCGTAAAGTATGCCTTAGAATGTACTATTGTATGTTGTTGCGTTTAGACATAGTATACATGTTTGTTTTAATTGAAACATTATTTTGATGTTACTAAGGCCTATAAGACTTAGTTTATATGTTTAAAGTCTGGGAACGACCCCACCTAGGACCCACAAGAGGCTCTAGACGAAGGGCCCAAGACTTGGGAAAAATCTGCCAAAAAGTTGTGGCCGTCGACAACCCTAAGGATAGTCCGTTGGTCCCTCAACGGTACGCTGACCTAGGGAGTCGATTGAAACAGTTAATTCAGTTGTCCATGATCTATTTGGAGCTATGTATCCACAAACGAGACCCTACGAACTGTCCGTTGGCTCAACGACGGTCCGTTAGTGAAGGTTCGTCTATGAGGCCTGCAAGTCTGTGAAGTTGCTGCCAACTTGGGATGTTTTATATATATGCACCACGACATTTTTAAGACCCTAGGTTAATAATATTAATGTTTTTAAGTTATATCAAAATAGTTTTAAACCCTAGACCAAGTCAAGACCCATCTCTTCAAGATATTAAAACTCTCTCAAGACTCCATTGAAAGCTAGAGGTCAATGAAGGATAGGAGGGCTGTTCTGACGTGTATATTCATAATAAACAATTGGATATTTCTTCCTTATGTGAGGTATGGTATCCATTCTTGAATATCTTTTCATTCAAGAAGCCAAATTCCAAAAAGGATTTAAAAAGGGTATCTAAACTCAAACTTCTTCTAACTTTTATTTCTAGTAGGGGTCTTTTTTTATTTAAGTTCTAATGGTTTAAATATATTTATTTTGAGTTGAATTGAAGATTTTGATGTTAAAACTCTAATGAAGTTCTTGTTTATGCATACTTCAACTTTAGGCTGGAAAATGGGTTATGTGAGCATTAGTTGAGTAGGGTATGAACTTGGGTCTTCTTGTATGAGTGTTTTATTTGATGTTGAGCTGTTTTCATTATATAATTCTTATTATGAATTGATATTGAGTGGTATGGTCCATCTTATTGATGCAGGTAATAATTGAAAAACTTGATGTTATATAGTATGTTTTGAATATATAATCGAGAAGGTCAAACATGTGAAATGAAGAGATATTGGAAATCGGTCTTTTATTGTGATTGGTGTAGCTTGAATTGCATGTTTGACTTAGTTTAAGTCTAAAGGAATTATATGATTATGCGAAGCATGTAGAGTGTGTAACTTGATGAATCAAGGTTAAATTAAGTGTATAACTTAATTAGAATGAAATGATTCTTATATGCAGGGTGTGTACATGCACACACACACACATTAAAGAATGTATTATGCCAAGTTTAGTAAAAAGGGGAATCTTGAAGTGGACACACTTCGTGAGGTGAGATGTGGGGTGTAGTAGCAACCTCTCTATTCCTAGTGAGCTTTCAATGATACACTAGTATGTTAAGAAATACATGGGGATTTATGCCTAGCATCAAAGTAACTCTTGAGATAAGGACTCCTCGTTACTAGAGAATGAATTATTTAGTAGCAATCTACTTATTCCCTAACTGTGCGTCCACATAGGTGTAGCTATTAGAAAATCCATGTAAAACCTAAGAAGCATGACCTTTCTCTAGGCAATTGAGGATCCCTTATCCAATAAGGAATAATATCTAGATTCCATGTCTAGCTCTCATTTTTTATGTTGGTTAAGATAATCCACCACAAAGAATTGATTGAACTAAGTCATCATAAAGAACGAACTACTTAGGGTAGGTGGCGGTATGGGACGCTATGTACTCATTGTAGTAGATAGGACCTTCTTAAAGGGAAGATTTTGTGCGATACCTTCTAAAATAATGTACTACTTAGGCTAGGTGGTTGTACGGGATGCTACCTACTCATTTCACTATGTAGGCATTCCGATAGGGAAACTTTGGCGGTTTTGTTGGGTGATTTTTAATAGCTTGTCATTTATTGAGGGTCTTGTTTCTCTCGAGTTGAGTAAGCCGAAAGGGGTAGTCTTGAGGGTTTCTTTGGTATGTATTGGAGGAGGCATATGCACACTTAATTAATACCTTACATTAGTGAGTATTAAGATAATTCTGAGGTAGGGAAACTTTTAAGGAAAATGAGTTCACTTTCTCCTTAGCTTGGCCTTGGAAGTTCACTAATTTAGTGTAGGATAGTTCATTGTAGTTTCTCAAGTTGAATTTGTTGTGCATGCATTAAATAATTCATTGTCAATGTTCAAATGTATTTACTGTAAATTCTTAAGGAGTTCAGTGTGAAGCTCATGTTGGTTTAGTGTGATGTTTCTTGTAAGCTTAAAATTATGGGAATTCTTATCTAAGTTGTAAATAATTGTTAGTATGATGTTTTGCCTTTGCATTCATGATTGTTTTACTTAAATTGCATGAAAAACTATTTTACTAAAATGTCCCTTTTTATATTTTTTAGCATATGCCATACTTAGTACATTGTTTTGTACTTACCCCATACTTTTCTATACTATATGAGTATAGGTTGGAAGCGTTAAAGGTTTGAAGGATAGAAGAAACAGCTTGAGAAAGTTTCTTTTACGGCAAAGTATGTCCTCATTTATTCGAAGGCATGGTCCTTTTCTTAGTTTTTCTTAAAGACATGTTATGTATTTTACTTTATTGTAGAGGGCCATGTCCCTAAGATATAACGTCGTATCTTCAAGTTGTCTTGTGACGAGGAGATTTTCTAAGAATTTCTTAAAGATTGTATTTTATTGGTTATTCGTGAAAAGTTTTAAATTTCCGTACTACTTTTCCTGTCTTATCTAATGAACGATTTTAAAGGGCTTGTACAAGACCCCAAGAAGTCAAGTACGCCCGGTCATGAAACGAGTGTTCTCCCTAACTTCTAGGGGGGACATTCAGGTCTTGAAAACCCCCTCATCTACAAGGTAACTTGGTGCTAAGATAAGTTCCGTTTATTGAAGACACATTATTATATTTCTTTATAAAACATAGGCTTAGGAGAGTTAACCCCTCATACGCTTAGCTAATAGTTTATACATGAGAGTTTATGGAATTAAATAATCTAAGAAACCCATTCACATGGCCATAGCATATGTAAAACACCAATAAAGTTTAGGGTACCCTTGTGAACACCTTTCAAGTCGCCCTCAATTGACTATATCATCATGCATGTGTGTAAGTATACATATATGTGAACAATCCATCCACATAACACATTAAGGCCACATATGTTCATACTTTACATTATCAGTGCATATGTATATACGTGTAACTTCATAAACAACCCTTTCTTATAAACAGTTTCAGACACTATGCATATTCAATACACACTCATGCATTCATATTCATGCATATACAAAAAGACAAACCTAGGAACTATCCTATCAAGGAACATGTGCAATGCATAGACAAGGTCCCATACCCTTGCCCATACTAGTACACCTATCAAGTCATCCTTGTTAAGGTATACATAACATACTTCATGAACGTATACTTTACATACATAGTAGTAGATATTAGTGCATAAGAGAATTATGTTTTCATCTGACACCATGAACCTATACTACTTGATAAGCGTGCACGAGGTATGAGTGTGTGTACATTGGTCAACATGATCATTGTGTAGTTCAATAATTCATCTATCTTTTACTTAGAAGTGCAATGATTCATTACAGTAACATACTCACAATGGATCAATGTAAGTAATCCAAGGACTAAGAAATGATTTCCCTACCTTATAGTGAGTCATTCTTTCTACTATATCTTCATTACCTTTCATAAGGAATTCTATATTTAACATGCAATTGAATTCACTACATTCATTTTTTATACATTATACATTTCATATAAACAAGACTTTGGAATAGATGATATAGCATAAGACATCTCAAGCAAGGGCCCAACATATGGCAACTCAACTCGAGATCCTTCTTTAGCAAACACAAAGTCTGCTTCATTCGTTCATTTGTAGTTTACATTATTCATTTCATTGATTTTTAGGCTGATGCAAACAAAAGCTATACCTAGGATGATGCTTAAGACTCTCATCAGGATAATGAAATGCAATGACCAAGAATGACCTAATGTCATTACTTAAATCTGATTTCACCTTTTGAGTATCTTGAACATACACCTTCTGTATGGTTCATTTCACTTTCTTTCATACATTGATCAACACCAACATTAACGACATAGATCATGTGAGAATCATAAAATGCAGTGTCTTCCCCACACTGAAAAGAGGTGGAGTCACTGGCCAAGGTGAAACCAAAATTGAACCTTGCTAGAACCCTATGTTGGCTGCATAGGTTCAACGAAAAAGACATATAAAGAGACCCATACCCGCCTAAATGGAAAGTCTAATCTCATGAGATTTACAAGAACTTTTGCCTTCTCTAAAGAAGGAATCGTGACTCATAGATAGCCTATCGGTGCTCAGTATAAAGTTCTAATACATTCATCTCACATATCATAAAAACTTACTTCTCGCATGAGGGCATCATTACACATTAGATGATTTCTCATCTCATCATTAGTATTTAGTGGGAATTGTCCTTACACTTACATATAGAGTATGATTGGGACTTGTCTCTTTATACTTAACTCTCTCTTAGGTGAGTACTTTTAGTAACATTTACTTAGTCTTTGTTGAGACTTGTCACACCATTCATCTTAGATTCTTATCATGTTGTCAACATTTTCTTTAGGTTCATAGATTAACATAAATACTCACCTCATTACGTTAATGTTTATTTATTCTTTATCATTTAGTGTTGACTCAAGCATTATGGAGGTTTGCTTCTAGATTGAGATTTACTTACACTATTGATGACTTTTCATCCTTACTTAACATTGATGAAAATTGAAATTTCCATACATATCATCCTTTTGTGTTAATGAGACTCGTCTTACACATTCTAACACCTTCATACGTGAGTATTCTTTGAACATAGTAGCTTAGGTGTAAGTGAGACTTGTCTCACTCCCTTTAACACCCCATTCTGGTTAATTATTTACTTTAGACCCCTTAGATTATGTTATAACTCACATGACTTACTTACATTAGTTTAGTAGATAAATTTCATCGTTAATGGACAATGAGCACTTCATTCAAAGAGTTTCATGAGTTCATATGTCATTTTTTAGAGCATGATTGGAGTTGTCCCAATGAGTGGCATGCTCTTAATTATGGGTTCATCAAATAGTTTAGAAGTGCATATATTATCATTTGGTTCTCTAATTACACAAGATTGCCATATGATTAGTATTGACCTCAACCTTTGAATATTAAACTACATAACCATTTATATAGGTATGTGCGAGTTTTATGTATGTTCATATATAAATTTAATATCTATGAACCATTAGCCAATCTTTAATTATTAACATAATATTATATCAATATACATGGATAACTTTTAGAGAGTGTATAATTAGCCTCTTTATTGGCATACGATTAGTATTGGGATAAACAATAAGGAATAGATTTCATAACCATATTTGTTCGCAGAAGCCAATTTTCTTATTCAATATGCTTGAGTTTTTAGACATTATACATTAGACAATATTTTATTTATTTAACATAAAATTATAGACAATTCCCTACAACTTTTTTGACAATTTAGTGTTAGCCAATTTATTGGCATAAGATTCGTATTGTCATAAGCAATTGGCTATAGATTTCATAACTGTTTTGTTGGCATAAGAAAATGTTTCATTCAATGATGCTCCATTTAGGATAATTTATTCATTAGACCATCTTTTAATTATTTATATATAAAATTATAGACAATTTCCATTAAATTTTGAACAATGTTTTTGTTAGCCATTTTATTGACATAAGCCAAACATTCACTGAAATTATGATTTCACAGAGATCTTTTTAGCAAACTTTATAACATAATTGTAGGCATAACGTTCTTTTTAAACATCTTGGACAATATCATATTAGAATTTGATGAACATATCCTCTTAATAACGTCATATTAACCGCAAGTATGCACAACAGACCGTAACATATTCATACATAATATTTTCGGACATATCTTTTACAGAGTATCATTCTTTTAATTCACATAATAACCATTAGCATCAAACGAGTACAATTAGTAGGTTCATTCAATAACTATTTCACCAAAAACCAGATACATTAAGATCAGTCATCACCACATACCAACAACATGATTTCTCACGTATTCAACATTGAAATTGTAACAAGGATACTAGGGAAAGGAGTTCGACAAGAATGACTGGAAACAACCCTAGTTTTTAAGATCTTTGAATTATTAAAAAGAAAGTTATCTTGGAGAAATATGTCCAGGAGAGAACCCCATACATTAAATAGAACTTAATCTACGAAGACCACCTTGAATAAAACCTTGAAATCTTCCTACAGAAATTGATAAATTTTCTGCCTTTTTGTTTTCTTCGTTTTCTTACTGTTTTTGCATCTCCTTTATTATAAGTTTGAACGTGATTCTATATCTTATAAACTTATATTGAATCATTCGATTTATTGTTTAGTAAATCAATTAAATTAATCAATTAACTAATCTGGATTTTAGGTGTTGATTATGGTTTTGGTCAACATTTTGATTTTATTTTATTTAATAAAATTTGTAATTTAATTGAAATAGGTACCTACGGTAAGTACTAAAGTATCCCTTAGTGATTGGAACAATAATAAACCCTTTAGGATCATCCTAGGTTAAGTACTAGGATGTTTCTTCAATTATACCAGGTTAGCATAAGAATTTATGTTTGACCCCATTAATTTAATTAATTAAATGTATAGTTTAATTAATTAAGTGACCTAGGTTAATTTATAAAGTAACCTTACGTCATTAAAACCGTTACTAATACTTTGGACCATCCTATGTTAGAAATTAGGTTGTCTTTTTCTTTTCTTAACCGAAATTTGGAAATTATTTTGTGATTTCTGTTTTGACCCTTTAAATTCATTCATTAAGTTGCTAAATTAATTAATTGATATACAAGGTTAATTACTAAAATAAATTTAAGTCGTTAGGATCTTAACTAACTATTTGGACCATCCTAGGTTAGGTACTAGGTTGTCCCTTTCTTTTCTTAACCCAAATCTGCAAATTTCCATTTTATTTTAGGTGTTAGACCTTTAAAAGTCGTTAATTAATATGCTAAATTCATTAATTAGGTAACCTACTTGAAATAATAAACTTCCCCATGAGTTTTAAGGACCATAACTAACCTTTTGGACCATTCTAGGTTAGGTACTAGGTTGTCTCTTTATCTAGAACTACGTTAGTGTCAACCCTGTTTTGGTCCTAGGTTATCGGGTGCACTAATGGGTCCATTTAAGTTAGTAATACGTTATTTAGCTAGTTAGGACAGTTAGTTAGACATACACGTTTTCCCCCTAACAACCCTAACCGAATTCGGTTAGGGTGGTGCTCTCCTTTGACCGCTCCTTTACATGTCTTTAACATGTGCTTGCACATCTGTTCGTTGTACATTCCTAACTAACTATTATATATGGTCCCTTTGGGAATGTTTACTTATTCTCCCAAGGACCCTCACTATGTCCGTAGGCACTGTTTACTCTACATGATCATTAAAAATTGTAATGTATTTAAGGTACTAGGCTTGACACTTATATGTATAGTACCTAATGTGTTTGTAACTGATGAATTTCATAATTTTAGCTTAGGCTCTTTATTGCAGGTACCTATCGCGTACAAGCTCATTAATACTTAGATACATCACTAACACTTTTTAAGCCAATATTTTCTAATATACCCAATATTTTGCTTATTTGGTATAAAATAGAAATTGGCTAGTATCCCATTGACAATTTTCTATACTATGCCTAATTTTTCTATATATTGGGATTGGAATGTCTATCTATCCGCAATACACATTCTTAAAGACCTATTGAGCTTTTCACTAGATATAAAAATTTCTAGAATGTTGCACCTTAGGTGTTTCCAAAACCATCATGTGAAGTACTTAACGAATGAAATTTCTTCAAATTTACTTAATGACGTTAGCGAATGTAGATTGAGTAAAAATTGCTCTATCTAGCGTAACATTGGGGGTCTCTTAAGTAAGCACGAAAAGGGTGTATAAGCAATCTCTTCTTGTCATACTTAGGTGAATCTTGGAGTTACCTTAGGTGGCAGTAAATGAAAGGAAAATAGAACAATTTAATCTTAGGTAGTCTTAAATATTATTTAGGTGGGCTTGAAGAGGGTGTATGCGCGGTCTGTTCTTGTCTTACTTAAGTAAGTCTTAGGATAACGTTTGGTGGGAGGTGTATATGTTTATATGGGTTGAAGTGATGTTGTTGCTATATTGTGGAAGGTGAATTATGTGCATTTATGCTGACTTGTAACTGACTATTATACTTGTCTTTTAGTGTTTTGTCAAAAAGAGCATGTTTAATACAAAACTGCATGTATCATGATTTTATGCATTATGTCATACAAAGTACAAGTGTTTCTACTAATTCCATACATTTTCTCTATCTCTAAACGTGTAGGTGGAATTTGAGATGAGTCTTGAAGTGGAAGCTTCGATTAGTGGTCATTCAAGTAAAGAGTTAGTATGTCTCCACTAGATTCGATGACAACTTGATGTTTAGAATATTTTAATTAAATATTGTAATAGACATTGCTATTTTCTATACGATGAAGTATGGGTGGTGTCCCAATATATACGTATGTCTAAGATGGGTGACTTTGAGACATAGCCTTTTATTATGTTTTTTTATAAAAGAGATATTTGGATTTATTATTATTTTTTTGTGTGAAAAGTTTTCATTCCACACTACTTTTCATACATGTATGCAATGAGCAATGTCAAAGTGCTTGTACAAGATCTCCCAAAGGTCAAGTGTGTCGTGTTGCAATTCGACAATGCCCTAGCTTTTAGGGGGTACTCTCGGGTCGTAAAAAACATTTGATTGGAGCAAAAAGTTATGAAGGTAGAACATAGGAATCTACAAGTCTAGAAACCCACGTCTAGTAGAGTTTTGACAATCGGTTAGAGTTGCGACACATCTACGGGCGAGAGGTTACTCTTATGTCTTGCCATAGAAAATAAGAGTTATGAGTGTCCGTTTGTTATGTTTTTCCTTGTGTTTCTAGGAAGATGAATACGAGGAGGAAACAAATTAGGAGGGTTTAGGAGAATGAAGTTAATGAGGGACTTTCTCTACGAGGTGGACAAGTGACACAAGGTGTACAAGTTCCTCAAACTGTTCAAGGTACTCAAGATAATCAGGTCCCTATTATGGAATGAGGTACAATTTGTTCCCTCGGTTATGTTTCATAGGGAGATAAGAGAGGATCTCCTTACCCTAGCCTAAGCTATGACATCTCAACCTAATAAAGACATTAGTCCTAGGGTGAATTCTATGGAGAATGATATGACCTCTACATTGAGGGAATTTTTTAGGAAGAATCCTCCTATCTTATTTGGTTCTATGATAGGATAAGACCCCCAAGCATTCTTGCATTAGGTGTATAAGAGAGTGAATACTAAGGGAGTGACTTCTAGGGAGAAGGAGGAGTTAGATCATTATCAATTGAATGATGTTTCGCAAGCATTTTTTACTCAAAGGAAGGATATTAGACCGGTTGAAACAGGTCCCTTAGAGTTGGAAGAGTTTTAAAAAGGATTATTAGAACGGTACTTTCCGCGTGAGAAAAAGGAAACTTAATATTGAGGAATTTTTAAACCTTAGGCAAGTTAGAATAAGTGTTGAGGAAAATTCCTTAAAGTTTATCCTATTGTCTATGTATGCTCCATACTTGATGTGTAACTCTAGGAATGAGATGAGAAGGTTTTTGGTCGGTGTTTCTGGTATTATGAAGGAAGACAGTCCTACAACCATGTTCCATTGTTACATGACTCTATCTAGGGTTATGGTGTATGCTCAATCCATTGAAGAGTATAAACATTGGAGGAGAAGTAGAAATTCTAAGAGGGGAAGAAATGATGAAATAGTTCAACCCATGTTTAAGAAGAGGGATCTAAATCATGATGGTTCTAGTACTCCTAAGCCTAATTATGAGAGAGTTGGTGGTTGCCAAGTGGTTAAGCCTACTTGTGCTACTTCTTGGATGAAGTACTTTGGGAAGTGTCTAGCCTGTACTATTGGGTGCTTTGATTTTTGAAAGGATGATGAAAATATAATAGATCGTCCTACTATTGTGGCAAGAAGAAGATAGGCTAAGCAACTTCCTCCTAATGTTTCTGAAGGTTGTGCTTCAAAAGGAAAGGCACGTTCCTATGCTCTTTCGTCCAAAGAAAAAAAACTGAATGATGATTATGATGCCGGTAAGTTGCAGTTTTTCTATTTAAATATATGATTTCCTTCTATGTGGGGGAATATAGTGAGTATTAGAATGGTTGTTTGTTGTATCTTCTATTCAAATAAACCTCGAAAGATAGAATATCATTGTAGCATGTTGCATCTTGCATTGTGTTAAGGAGTCTAATTGAAATTTAATTTCATTGATTCCTTCAATTGTGAATTTCATGAAATAATGATTATGTTTTAAATTGAGTTGATGGTTTATCTCTCACATCTCCATGCTTCCATCATAAATTGGTTAAGAGTTTCATCTTTGGAAAATTAGGCATGTTTCACTACAAAGAATTTGGTGTTCAGTGTAAGGATTTTGTAAATTTTGTGATGTTTTTCTTTCATTAAAAAATTGGTATATGTGAATAAAAATTTTGTATGTGAGAAACATATTATGTGGAGAATGAAGGTCATCATATATGAAGTTAAATTGTTAGTCTTATTGCATGATAAATTGTAGAAGTAGTTTTTATCTTCTAGTTGTGTTTTGAGTTTGTTGAAGTATGTGAAATTGATGTTTCTACTACATTATGTTTATTATGCATTGTGTGGTATGGTTATGTTTTGGTAGTATTTAGTTTCTTATCTCTTGATAGTCTCTAAAGAGAAAACCAAATGTCATTCAAGGACTGATATTGTCCAAGTAGGGTAGTACTGTTACACCCTAAAAATGAGCTAGGTTGAACTAGAGCCTAAAAATTTGTCCTGATGTTTTAAAGTCATAAATAAGTTCATGGTAGTGTTTATAGGCAGAGTATCAGGTTTGGTTAATATCGGAGGTAAAATGTCCAAGAACGTCCAAGATGTTTCAAATTTATGCCTTTAAAACGTGCTTGTGTGTGTTAGTGTGTTTTATAAAGTTTTATAAGTTGTTTTGATGTCCAATTGATGTGAGAGGTTCCTAACATGTATACGAGAGTAATTGAATTTAAATGTCGGTTAAAAACTACCCAAGGACCGCCGAAAGGTTCTTAGAAGAGGACCCAAGCCTTGGACTAGCAAGTTGGGTAAGGCAGCAACAATTGCACTTACTTAAAGCCAGTAGCATCGCGGTCTTGGTATACCAAGAGACAAAATTTTGTTCCTGTCGTGGACAAATGTGGACTGCACTTGTTTAAAAATCAATTCAAAAAATGATGAGAGAAAAGCTCCGCGTGGTAGACTTGTTTCTAGACGATGATTTGAAAATTTTAGTTGTGTTTGAGTTGGTTAAAATGCCATAAATTCAGGGTTCTTGTTGTTATTTTAGGGGGTAAATATTGGCAGTTATTAGACCTATTTATACCCAAATTCAGTCTTAAAAACATAACCCTCAAGTCAATAACAAAATATCTCCATCTCTTCTCCTCAAAAACCTCTATTACTGAAATTTTGAAGCGCCAAGGAAGAACATAGATTTTCCATGTTTTTCTCCTTTAGCCTTGTGGGATTTTAATCACAATTAAGGTATGGTTCTTCGTGCTTTAAATATCTTTCTTGTAGGATTCAATTCAAATGATTTTCAAATATTAACAAAAATATTAAATCTTCTAAATTGAATCTAGTCACGAGTCTTCGCATAAAAAGTATTAGATAATTGAGAATTAAGTGGCCTCGTCAGCGTACCTTATGTATTATGATGATCATGGCCTTGTCGGCACTTCTTGAAGTATTATTATGATTTGCTTAGTTTATTATGTAAAGTATGATCCTATCTATCTATATGTTAATAATGAGAAAGTATGTGGTTCTTCGATTGAAGTTTTTAGGTTATCATGTTATACTGTGACTATGTCTTTGTATGTGTAGCCCTAGAGTTGATGCATGATTCTTTCTACTTGACAAGGTGAGTCTTATGATTGTTATATTGATTACATTATAGTAGCGAATAGGGTTACTTAGAGATGATAATTGTTATTCCTATGTGCTTCTAGAATGATAAGCAATATGTTATAAATATGAAGATGTGTGATTCTTGTCTTGGTAGACTTGTGTCCATTACTTGATACATATACATTATGAAAATGAACATGTTGAGTTCGTAGAATTATGCACCTTTGACTTGTACGTGTAGGGATGAATGTTGATTAAAAGTCTATGAGGGGTAGACCTAAGATGGATCCCTTATATGCATGAATAATATGTTGAAGCTTCTATATAGAAAGAAGGTTAAAAATTAGCTATCCTTATAGACTGTTGAATCGCAGCCTTAGTGGACCCATATTTTCTAGGTGTACTATGACTAGGAGATGACTAAGAGATCGGTACCTTTTCATATTCCCCTTTCTGTTGATCTTACTGTATGAGAAGACAGTCTAGCACTTAGTCAATATGTTATGGTCTGTAGCTCTACTTTACAAGGAGACTAGAGCACAATGTATCTGTAATTGACAATGAGACTAGTGTGAACGTGGTTACATGGATGTGCCCCAGTTCTACCTTTGGCAAGTAGAACACCGTCCATATGAGTCGGGTAGACTAAGTATTTCTCTCCTAGATTGCATTGTCTATGTCGGTTATCTCTTATTATCATAAAGCGGTATACATGATAGTGTTGGATAAGTACTAGGATATTTAATTACTGTAATTGAACGCTATGTAGACATTGCACGAGTAGAATTTGAAAATGTTAGTATATGAGTCCCTAGGTCATTCCAACACCATGAAGTCCTTAATGAATTAAATGTCTACTATAATGTGTTGTACCTAGGGTAATAATGAGGGTTCCTTAGGTAATCTTGAAGAGGTTTTATGAGCCATTTCTTCTTTCCCCTACATAGGTGAATCTTGGATTAACCTTAGGTGGGGTCTAAATAAAAGGAAAAGTGAACAATATTAGCATAGGTAGTCTTACGTATTCTTTAGGTAGGATTGAAAAGGGTGTATAGGCGATCTCTTCTTGTCTTACTCAAGTAAGTCTTATGATAACCATTGGTGGGAGGTGTATGCATTTATATTGTTTTAAGTGATGTTGATGCTATATTGTGGAAAGTAACTTATATGCATGTATGTTGACTTGTAAGTGACTATTATACTTCTCCTAATGGGTTTTCTCAAAAAGAACATGTTTCATAAAAAGTATGTTTATCATGATTTTATGAATTATATCATACTTCGTACAAGTGTTTGTACTAATTCCATACATTTTTTTTATCTCTAAAATTATGGGTGACATTTGAGAGGAGACTCGAAGTGGAAGCTTGGATTAGTTTTTATTCAATTAAAGAGTTGGTATGTCCTCACAAGATTCGAGGACATCTTGATGTTTAGATTTTCTTATTGACAGTATTGTAATAGACTCAGCTATTTTCTATAGGATGATGTATGGGTCATCTCTCAATATATTTGTATGTCTATGATGGAGACTTTGAGACTTAGCCTTTCATTATGTTTTTCTGTAATAAAGATATTTTTCAAATATTATAATTATTTAGTGTGAAAAGTATTAATTTTACACTACTTTTCGTACATGTATGCAATTAGAGATGTAAAAGGGCTTGTACAAGAACAGCGAGAGGTCAAGTACGTCATGTTGCAATTCAAGAATGCCCTATCTTTGAGAGACACTCTCTGGTCGTAACAATGATATTAATGTATATCTTATGATAAGATTGATTAGGGTTTGGTAGGATGTTGCATTGAAATGTCTTTATATATAGCTTGTGAGTTGTTGGCAAACATGTAATGATATAACGTTGGTGATGAGTTGCGTATTTGACTTATTACGATATTGTAATGTAAATGTGCTAACCTCACCTGTGTGAATTGTAATGAAAGGGAAATAATCATGCAATTTCTATGTAGCAATGATGAATTATATAAGGGGTAGATCCTATGACCTAAGATTAGGTTATTATTATTAATGAAAGAAATTTAAAAAGGTACTCTAGCTTAGAACCTAGGAACTTATAGATAAGGGGTGACACTTTCCAAAGGAGGGAAGGTAGGTTCAGCACAGTCCTCACGGGGTGGAAGGCCTGATAGTATAAACAGGGTTAGAGAGATATTTCCATGATAGCCCCTGTAACACCCTACAATTAACTAAGGTTAACTACAACTTCGTAAATTTTTCGTGAGTTAGTTTTGTGCTAAAATGAGTTACATTAATTTCCTTAGGCATTGTGTGTAATTTTGTTAGATTTGGAGGTCAAATGTCCATGAACGTCGATAACGTACAAAAGATATGCCATATAAATTACTTGTGTGTACTCATATGTTTGAGTGAGTTTTACGTGTTTTTATTTAATTAATATGTGTTATTCTTAAGACTTAGAAGATTAAGTTTAGAGGTTTAACATCCGGGTACGACCCCACCTAGGACCTATGAGGGGACCCAAAATAGAACACCATCTCTTGACAAGAAACTGCCAAGTAGTGACCAAACGACGGCCACAAGGGCAGTCTGTTTGTCCATCAACGGTTTGTCGACCTAGGGCATCCAATTGACCTGAAAGAGTAAAAAATCTGAAAATGATTGCGCCCAAGTCCCAATCTATGGATTCTCGTCAACTGGGATTTGATTGGTAGATGGACCATCTGTGTGGACTCGCCGATAGTTCTGCCAAAAGCAACTGAAAAACCTGTCAAGGCTTGGGGTGTTTGGTAAATTCACCCCAAGTCTTTTCTGAACATCAGAAGTTATTTCTTGGTCTTTTTAGGTATACTAAGTCTTTTTAAACCCTTAGACCTATTTTTAGACCCCATTTTCTTAAACCTAGAACCCATCTCTCTTAAAAGACTCTCTAAAGTGACAATGAAAGGTATCAATCAAGAGCAAAATATGAGGGCAGTTGGTAGAATTTTATTCATAAAAAATCAGTGGGGTTTCATCTATGTGAGTTATGGTAGTCATCCTTTAACTCTTTTTCATTCAAGGAGCCCCTTTCTAATAGATTTCTAAACGAGTTTTCTAACCCTAACTTTTTCTATCTTTGACTCTAAGTATGTGTCTTGCATGAAAACGTTTCTAATTATTCAAATATGATGTTTCTAATGTTATTTGGTGATTTTAATCCTAAACCTTCAATGAAATCATATTAAAGTTTTTTTTTTTATCAATTTTTTGCTTAAGAAATGCGTTGGATGAGCACGATATTGTAATTTTTGATCTTTTGTTTCCTTTTACTGATATTGTTGTTTAGCTACTTCCCTAAGGGCTATATTATGATTAATTGTTGGTGTTCAAGATTGGATTAAAGGTTAAGTTGTTTATATTTTTTAGCTTGAATTGTAAAATACTCTGGAGTTGTATGGTCCACCTTTGATGGTGATGTTTACTTGGTAGTATGTGAATGTGAAGCAACCTGTGAATTGTGAATGAGGCCATGAAGGCATGCTATGTGAAGTAAGATGATAATGATCCTATTGTTGATAGTTGTTCTTTATGAAGCTTATTATGTGATGTAGGGTAGAGTGTATGACTAAATGAATTACATGATTATATGAAGTATGTTAATGTGTATGATTTGATGAATTAAGGTTTAAGCATGTATCGAATGAAATGCAAATTAAATGAGGCTTATGTTCAAGGTGTGTTCACATGTACACATACACTCATACATCAATGAATGAATGAAGTTATGCTAAGTAAAAAGGGATGCTTTGGGGTGAACACTCTTCGTGAGTTCAAATGAAGTGTTTAGTAATAACCTCACTACATCTTAAGAGATTTGTAAGATAGGTTTGAGGATGAATTCACTTCGTGAGTTGAGATGTGATTTAGCTAGTTATCCTTAACCGATACTTTATAATGTTGAGAATATTAGGGGACTTATTCCTAGCACAAAGAGGATATGAAGAAGGGCTTGTTACGTTTTGTGAAGTGAGAAGTTGTATTCCAATGTACCTCTTTAGAAGACTACTCCTCGTTAGTATAGAATGAGTTATACTTATTAGCAATCTCCATATCACTTAACTATGCGCCCGGATAGGTGTACCTATTGGGAAAGAAATGTAAAAGCTAAAAGTAAGACCTCACTCTAGGCAAGTGAGCGGGCCCTCCTTTGATAAAGGAAGTATCAGGATTTCATGTTTAGATCTCATGGTCTATGTAGGTTAAGATAAACCCCTCAAAAGAACTGAAAGTACTAAGTCTTTTAAAAATGTGTGCTACTTAGGTAGGTAGTTGAATGGGATACAATATATCTATTGCACAAAGTAGGCATTCCGAAGGGGATTCTGGATGAGTATTGTATGAATTGAATGAGGTAAGTGTTCATAAAGAGTGTACTACATAGGGTAGGTAGTTGAATGTTACAACATTTACTCATTGCACTAATTAGGCATTCCGAAAGAGAAGTCTTGGTGTGTTTTTTGAGTATTCTTCTAATGATATTGTCATTGAGTGGGCACTTGTTCTCCCAAGACGAATAAGCGTAGACAGGTTATTTTGAGGGATCACATAGATGTGTATTGATGGGGGTGTATGGGTGTTCCCTTCATTTATTACCTTATTGAGTCTTTGGATATTCTTAGCTAGGGGAACTCCTAAGGGAATGAGTTCACTTCCTCTTGGATTGACCTTGGGAGTTCACTGTTTTTTGAATGAATTAGTTCACTATAATGTTCAAACTGTTTCTCTGTATTTTTTGGTATGTTACTGTAAATTGTTCCTTTTTGTTTAAATTATGGATATCCTCCTCTAACTATTAAATGATGATTCTTATGTTGTTTTACTTCTAATTTCATGAAGGTTTTACTTATTTGGAATGAAAGTGTATTTATACTAAAATGACCATTCTTGCATGTTTTTGTATAAGCCATATCTAGTTAATTATTTCTACTAAACCCATACTTTTCTATACCCTATAATTATAGGGTTCGAAGTAAAGTTCAAGGCTAGAATGCAAAGCTTGGTAAAGATTCTCTCAAGACTAAATATGTCATCATATATTCGAGGGCATAGTTGTATTTCGTAGTTTTCTTTATTGACAAAAGTATTCAGTACAACCATGAACTTGAATACTTTTATTTGCTGTACACCTAATCAATATTATGTTTTAATTAGCCCCTCAAACCTGAATATTCAACCATCACATACACCTTTGCCCACTACTCCTATAGTGACTGCGCAAGAATGACAGCTGGCAAAAGTGATGTTGATGTGGATTTCCACGAGGATAAATTATAGCCATCTATATATATTAAAATGACAAAAATTCATATTCCAACAACTTAGCAAAAAAAGATTTGTTCTTCCATGATTAAACTTACCAATCATGAAGTTTCCATAATAATGGTTCAATTACCACCACAAGGCAATTTAAACAAAACTCCTCCACCTCTCCCGCCTCATCTCCACATATTATCTCCCACACAACTTCGCCAGAAAAATCCTCTATCTTTGTCAAGCGAGAAATCGCATCGATATATAGAATCCACTTTCCACCTACACAGTCAAATTTGATGAATTCCCAACCCTAAATTACGAAACCCTACCTACAAATAAAAAGTACACTATAACAAGTCCCTTCCCAATTAATGCCCTCTTTCAACGCCACGAGTCATCTTCGTAACCTGATTACTTCACTTTAACATTAGAACTATCCTTAAATGTATGAATTGGATTGAGAAACAAGAACCAAATTTTGTAGTATTCATTTTTTTTGGGACGAGGACTATGTTTTTCTAATGCAAAAAATAAGGAATTAAAAACCTGTTGGACAATAGTGAGGAAAAAATCATATGGGTAATGGGGGAAGCTTCAAGTTTAGGGATAATGAATACTTATGAAAATATAAAAAATGGAAATTTTACATTTTTTTGCCATTGTAGCTTTATGACGTGACAAAAAATTACTCCCTCACGTGTCTAGTAGAGTGTAATTTCAATATCTACCTCAGGTGAACCTAAAAGGTGCATGCGTTTGATGAACAAACAAGTATTAGGGGGAAACTCAAACAAAATAAAGCTTTGGTGTTCTTCGAATAAAAAGATTCAAGTTCAGAAGGGTGATGAATACTTTTGTCTTCTTTCTTTAAATAATAACATTGTATTTCATTCAAATGTAAAGGGTCGTGTCCCTAGATTATTTATGTCGGTCTTTTAGTTTTGCGTGTGACAATGAGATCATTTCTTAGCTGTAATAAAAGATTTCTTTTACATATTAAATGTTGTGAAAAGTTATAAATTCTACAATACTTTTCATATCTTATTTAATGAACGATAGTTTAATCATTTGGAAAACACCCAAAAACGTCATGTACGCATTCTCCCGATCCATGGGTTTTCTCTAACATCTAGGGGGTCCATGCGCGTCGCGACAAACTTGCAATAAAAATATAAGATTATGGGAAATAGTTTATTATCTAATAGTATAAGAAATCAAATCTAGTAGAGTCTTAGTAATTTGTTTGAGTCGCAACACATCCATGGATAAGAGGCTATAAGACGATAGAGTTTAACTTTCTTCATTACTCTTGAATTGTGCCATGGAACTTAACTCCATAAGATCTCTCTCTCTCTTATGTTCCCTTGTCCGGAGGTCTTCTAGGTGTGAATGCTTGGAAGGGGAGGTATTTCTATGTTTGAGGGAATGGAATGAGAGTTTTGAAGCATATGATTGTTTGTGTCTAGAAGAGTAAATGTGAAGGTTAATTATGAGAATTGCGATGTGATACGGTTAAGATCTACGTGTGATTTATGAGATTGGAAGTGTTACGATGAGAAATTATATGGTGATTTAGTTCTAAGCATGGTAAGAGTTACAATTTTTCAATGAAGTGCCTTTGAGAGGAAATGAGTCACCTTGTGATTATGTTCAATGGAAGTAGAAAGGTTTTGAGGTGTAAATATGAATAATGTTTAAAGAATGCTGAGATTTTGTAGGTGTTTAGGGCAATCCTCTTGTCTAGTTAATGTTCCATAGTTGTTCTTATGATTAGGTTGAATTTCTTATTTAGGTTCACTCTAAGGATGAATTGTGATATTATTACCTAGTAAGGGAGTTGGGGAGTTCTGCCAGAAAAATGGTGAAATGTATATGGTAAGATTGTTTGTTTCCAAGTGAACCTACCTTACAAAGTGGAAAGGGAAAGAGGGAGATTTGTGCCATGAGGTTGAGCTATGTTGTGCATAAGAATTGAATGAGGTGTAAGAGAGTTTGTCTAACCTTGAATCCTAAATGGAGAGTGTTGTGCTTGACTTTAAGGTTGATGTTCAGTCTTGTTCATGAGTGAAGTGTAGTGTGAGTTCCTACCTTGTGAGAAGCATAGTGGAACTTTGAGGTATGAGGACATGAAGATGGTTTTACCCTAAGTGGGGGATAATGAGTTGAGTTGAACGGTATTTTATATCCTCAACTTTCATTTTTGTTCTTATTCAAGCTTGAGATCAAATCCTTTGTAGTTTGGCAATGATTACAAGTAATGCAAATTGGTATGAGTTGCATTTCTCTTTTTGTTATAAGTGCTTTTATGGCATAATGATTGGAAGGCTCTTGAAGTTATCATGATGACATGGGGAAGATTAGTAGGCAACCCATGCACTCCTCTAAAGTTGTAGCAATGATAGTGCTTAAATATTTTAAGGGTTTTTTTAAATATGAAGTGTATAAATGAGTCATCATGTGTTGTATATAAAGTTAGATGACTTAAGGTCTAATGTTAAAGAATATAGCTTAATCTATGTTTTGAATAATGAATGTTAAGTAGAATTTCATGTAGTGTACTTAGTCAAAGAGAATCCTCAAGGGTCACTAAGTGGTAGTGGTAGTATTAAACAGTAATCTAATATTTCACTTTATGTAACTTACCAAGTCTTTATTAAGTGTGTTTGTATGGCCTTGTCTCTCATATTGTCATGGGTTCTTGTCAAATTTTCTATAAAGGCGTATTATTGAATTTTTAAGCATGTAACATGATGAACATTTGAGTTCACTGTAGAGAAGTTCAAATTTTTACCAAATTTCATTTGTCATGGATGAAGGTTTCAATGAGCATTTAAATGATGTTTAAGCATTTTTAATATTGGATAAAGTAGTTCCTTCATGAGTGAGGAAATGAAAGTGAGATTGTGTTTGTGAAGTTTTGCAAAGTTGTCTGTATTACAATTATGCTCAATGTGAAAATCTTCATTTTTGGAAAAAATATTGTTTTGTTTTGAATTGTAGTAACAATGTGTGTAAATTTGTTGTATATGAGCATGTTTAATGTTTGATAAGATAGTTCCTACATAAATGAAGGGTAAGGGTGACTTTTTAAAAGTGAAGGTTCACTCAAAGTGCTTGAGTTACTTAGTGTTTGAAAGTGTAAAATTGTGCTCCTTGTTAGTTGGTGCCTTGACTATGATGTTTGAGCCTTGATTGTAATGTGTTATGTTATTCTTAGTGAGTCCTTGATTGTCTTAAAGTGTGTGTATTTCGAGGACGAATGTTATTCCAAGTGGGGGAGAATGTAACACCCTAAAATTAAATAAGGTGAAATCGAGCTTTGTGAATTTTTCGTGAGTTATATTGTGTAAAAATTAGTTAAATTGATTTCCTTAGTCAGTGTGTGATGTTTGGTTAAGTTTGGAAGTCAAACATCCAAGAACATCCATGACCTTCTGAAGATATGCCTTAGAAAGTGCTTGTGTGTTCTTATGTATTTGAATGAGTTTTACATTTTCTTTTTGTTTTAAATTTGTCAGGGATATTACTAAAACCTAGAAGAGTATGTTTAAAGGGTAAATATGGGTACAAAACTACATAGGAACTACGAGGGACCCTAGAAAAGGACCCCATCACTTGACAAGAAACTGCCAAGAAGTTACCAAACGGCGACAACAAGGGACGGTCTGTCGACTGGCCCTACAAGGTAGAAAGTATTCACATGATTGTCGCCAAGTCCCAATGGACGGACCCCAATAAACGGGGTGTCAATTGGTAGATGGCTCATCTCTGTGGACTTGTCGATGTGCTGCAAAAAATTTCCGTTATCATGATTTTTATGCATTAAGCCATACATAGTTCATGTGTTTGTACTAATTCCATATGATTATATATTACTAAAGTGATTCATAGGTGAAGATTCTTTTGCAAAGAGAAGCTTGAATTATAGGATCGTTCAAGCATGTTTTAAGTATGTCCTTCTTTGAGTATAGGTCATAGATGTCTTTAGAGTTGCGTTTATTAAAACATTGTAATAGATTTGATATTACTATATTGGTTGCATAGGCTGTGTTCCAAGTATATTATTAGTGTAAGATTTGATGATATGAGCTTTAGTCTTGCTTTTAGTTTATATGAAAGATATTTTAGAAGAATATTCGTATGTTTGTGAAAAAGTTTTAATGCCGCACTACTTTTCATATATGTAGATGCAATGAATGATTACAAAGGAATTGTACAAGACCTCAGATAGGTCAAGTACACCGGTTACACTTCGAGAGTGCCATATCTTATAGGGTATGATCTCGGGATGTGACAAGTTTCTTTCATCATTCAATAACTTAAGTCATTTTCATCATTAAGTCAACTAGATCATTGAAACATTTATAGGATTTCATATAATGGTCTTTTAAAAGATCTAGAAAATTTAACACTTGCATCTTCAAAGTCTAATTGTGCAATTTCTAGATAGAGTCTCATATCACTACCTAAACATCATAGGGATTCTCCATCTCTATAAGGTGTCCCATATGATGAGAATAGGCAATAAAAAATTAGAACATACTAGCTATGTATGGGATCCAATGTCACAACCTACTCAGATGCAGATTCTTCAACTTGCCAATGGTAGAACAAGGATACCTTCCATGTAGGCAAATGTCTAAGGAATATCTAGGGTTTCTTTGTAATCTATAGTCCTTATAAGATAGAGTTACTAACCAAGAATACTAAATCAATTTTAACCATTGTATGAAGAGCAGTCATATCTTGTTCAGAACCAAATTATAACACACCCTACCAAAAAGGGTCCTCTAGGGTTGCCTAGAATGGATAAGAGGATAGATCAATGACCTTCCTAAGGAAGATCTCATGTCCTTCCAGACCATAAACCATAATTCCACCATTCATAAAAAAAGGATACCATTACGGCTTTCAACTTCAAGGATATATTAACCTTGCTTCTTACAAGGTTAGATCTAATGATCTTATATTATTTCTTTAAGATCATATTTATTTCATTTGTATATATTAATGATAAAGTTTCTTTAGACTACTAAGTCAATGTTTCAATTTCACATTCTTCATGTATAAGGTAAGGGACAAGAGTCTGCCAACACAAGACATACTTTTTTATCATTTAAAAACATGTACAATATAATTCAAGTAGCATATAAAGTCAACTACTCATACCCATATGTAACCCTACACACATACAATAGACATCACTATATCCATCACAATAATTATATACCCAATTAAAAGGGTTCCCACTTCAATAGCAAGCATTTAATAGTATAGAATCCTTATAGCCTATTATGATCATTTTTATTAAACTAAGAGAATCCATACTTCACTTCATAGTTACACATAACTCATACAAGCCTGTACAATGATCATACAACAAAGTCATAACATTATAACAATATAATACCTATGTAAATGACGGCGAGGCCACATTTATTCACAATTCATAAAGTAAAGCCGACGTGGCATTCACAAGTATCACATATAAGCATAAAAACCATAAGTAGACCACAACAACATCTTGGTAATTGAAAACACCTTTTCTACACAATATTGATAGGATTAGGTCAATATATCACCATTCCAATCTTATCAAGACCAATCCATAGCACATTCAACCAATCCAATACACAAAAACTCTTACGAATAGCCATAGTCACGTATTCAATATGATAATCACAATATATAATGACCAAAAAAACCCAATAGGAAAATCATCAAACTAGGACAACCTATATAAAATTCTAACATTATTCATGAAACCAATGGACCAATACAATCTATATAATAATTCTATAAAAAAGTCATAATTAAATCACCCATATTAGCGCTAAAAATTAGGATTTAACGATTTGCATTCGTTTGTAAGAATTTTGATGCAAAATCTTTCAATTAGCACTAATTCAATAATAAATCACTGTTGCAAATCATTTTATGCAAGAACCTATGGCTATAATTCAATTTAGAAGATTTCATATTTTAAATATCTTTTGAACCACTTGAATCTGGCACCTTGAATCGAAGAGGATTCAAGGATAAAAAAACATACCTTTAGTGTGGAGAAAATCCCACAAGATTGATGGAGAAAAACTTTAAATATCTATCTTTTTCCTGGACCTTTAAAGTTTCATAAGTGGAGGTTTTTGGAAAAAAACAATGGAGAGGTTTTGTTTTGGACTTGGGTTTTTTTTAATTTGGAGGGTGAATTGGGGTTTAAAAATGTCTAATAACCGTCAATATGTAGACCATAATATACAAAAGTCCCATGAACTTATAAGACCTTTTAACCATGTCAAATAAAACTTAAATTTTGGGAAGCAAGTCTACGACGCAGAACCATTCGAACTTGATTCTCGGAGTTAATTCTCGGAGAAGTAGAGTCCTTTTTTTCCCGTTACACATACCTTATTTTATTTTTCTAAAGAGACGCTATTCCACTGCGTGGACATCTTTCACCCAAGATCAAAGTCTTTTTCCTTGGGTAGCTTGCTCGCACAAGGCTCAATCCCCTTCGAGAAAGCTTTTGTTGTTCCTTGGGGTGGTTTTCTAGGAAGTTTCCGCCTCAAATACTCTCTTACACTTTTTAATGACTTCTCACATAAATTTTGTAAAAATTGAACACGTAATACTTTATGAAACTAACCAAGGCACACAAGGACATTTCAAGGCAAACTTTAAAACGTCATGTATATTTGACCTCAAAACTTCACAAGACAATAGACACAACCTCTGAACATTATTATAGACCATAATAATACATTATAACCTCATTACACGTGTGTTATGCTCTAGTTCAACCTATGTCATTTTATAGGTTTTACAATATTGGCATTGTAGGGGTTGTAGGGAAGACTCATGTCGTCGTCTTTCAATAATTCCAACCATTTTCTTGGTCGAAGAGTTAACTCCTTTTGAGTAACACATATTGAAGACACTTATGGTGTAGATACACATCCACACGAACACCATTCAAGTAATACCTCCATTTTTTCAAACCAAACACAATGGACGCTAATTAAATTTCATGATTTGGATAGTTCTTCTCATGGACCTTTATATGTCTAGAGGCATAGACTGCAACATTTCAAAGTTGTATAAGGACACAAACCAAACAACTCAAGAAGCATCACAATATACTACAAAATCCTTGGTACTCTCCGGTAAAGTCAATGCTGAGTGGAGGTAAGCTTATCTTTCAAAATTATGAAGCTTCTTTCACAGGAGTCTTACCACAGAAATTTCACACTCTTTTGGGTCAAGGTAGTAAAAGGAGAAGAAATGGACGCAAACCTGTCAACAAACATGCTATACTACTCGGCTAAACCCAAGAAATTTCTAATGTCAGTGGAAGTCAATAATCTATGTCAATTATTTAAGACACTCAATTTTCTTTTGATTGACCTCTATACCATTACTTGAGATAATATGACTACGAAACACCACCGATCTCAACAAAAACTCACACTTGTCAAATATTTTGTGTTTCTTATGGACTGATAATACCACTCTCAAATAGTCCATGTATACACCCTTATTCTTTGAATATTCCAAGATATCGTCAATGAAGATAATCATAATATAATATTTGTAATTTTTGAACACCCTATTTATAAGGTCCATAAAAGCCAATGGGGCATCCGTGAAACTCAATGACATTACTACGAAATCATAGTGACCATACCTTGTTCGAAATGACGTTTTAGGTACATCCTCACTTCTAACCCTAAGATGGTGATATCCCGACCTCAAGTCAATCTTAGTAAAGTAGTATTCCCGTTGGAGGTGATCAAACAAGTTGTCCGTCTGAGGGAGAGGATACTTGTTCTTAATTGTGAATTTATTTAATAAACGATAAGCAATGAACATCCAAAGGGACCCATCATTTTCCATATCAAATAAAACTTGAGCTACCAATGGTGAAATACCAGGTTGAATTAAACCCTATTCTAATAAGTGTTTGAGTTTGAGCTTTAACTCTTCAAGTAGCAGGAGCTATCTAGTAAGGAGGGATTGAAATGGGATTCGTATCCTTTGACAAGTCAATACAAAAGTTCATTTCCCACTCAGGAGAAATTACGAACAAGTCATGGGGAAAGAATTCTTGAAAGTCCTTCACTACGGGGACCGACTCTATTGAAGGAATCTCGGACTCCAAATCTTTCACCCTCACAATATTGTAAATAAACCCTTATAGATCATATGACAAGCTTTGAAACAAGAAACTATACAACCACAAGGAATTAAATTACCCCCATTCCATTCTAAAATGGGTTAATTAGGAAAATTGAACTTCACTACCGTTGTTCTACAATCAATCGAAGAAAAAAAACATGCAACCAATCCATTAAAAAAAACATCCAAATAAACTATATCAAGTTCTACCAAATCCACCCACGTAACTATGTTCGGAAATGATATAGTACTACTCCTAAATACTCTTCTAGCGACATCAGAGTCAATCTTTCGAGTTGTAACTAAAATTGGTTCAATCAAAATATCGGGTAGCACATCAAAAAAAATTTGTACTATAGGAGGTACAGATGATAATGTAGCACCAGGATCATTTAAAGCATAAACATTAATAGAGAAAGCTTGTAACATACTGGTTTACATATCAGAGGATTCTTGTTGCTCACCCATAGAGCGAAGGAACTAGGACCGCTTGCTTGAGCTTCACTACTCACCTTATCTTGTATAGTCACATCCGGAAAAATCCTAACCATATGGAAACTCTTTGGACACCCAAAGAAATTCTCCATCCCAACTAGACCCTCACCCTAATACATCTTAATTACCACACTTTAAACAAGTAGTTTTCTTGCTAGGTGAATTTATACTTCTTTTCTTTTTAGAGTTAGCGTTTTACACCCTATCACTGTTAGTCTTGGGAATGTTGGAAAGAACATGGTTGGATACCCTATTGTTTAACCTAGGTTTGTCTTGAATCTCAGGCCTACCCTTGGAAGTACCCCCCATTATATGATTTAGCCCTCATAAACACCCTATTCTTCCTCTTGTGCATAAACCATCAACCGAGATATATCCATATTGTGATGTAGCATCACAAAACGGAATGGTTCAACTTAGTCATCGAACACTCCCATAAGAAAGAGACTCATCTCATCCTTACGTTTCGATACCGAGGAAGGACCATATTTGGACAATTTAGTTGACTTCAAGGAGTATTCTTGAACACTAAAACCTCCTTCACGAGTGTAGATGAATTCATCTGCTTTCACCTCCCTTTTCTCCTTAGGAATGAAACGATCAAGGAAAGCCCTTCTAAACACCTCCCAAGTGATAGCACCATCTCGCAAGGTCCTATTATCTCTCCATTGGGTGTACCATGTTTGATATATATCCCTGAGTTGTTAGAAATGTAAATCGGCCTTTTCATTTGAAGTCAACCCTATAGCATAAATAATATAGTATACCTCATCAATAATCTTTTGGGGGTCTTCATTTACTTTCGACCCATACAGCATAGGAGGCTTCACCCTTGTAGTGTCCCTTAAACGGGTAATGTGGTGCTAGCATTAGCTAGAAAGCGATGTCGAACCTCCCTATTCGCTTGAGCCTTCATGTCTTGAGCTTGGGTGATCACGGATTGAGACAAAGATAGAAATGCCAAACTTATCTCTTCATCCGTCATAGGTGGAGGAATGATCGGAGCTTTGTCTTGTTGAGGAACATTGTTGCCTTGTGCAGAACATTGATTATCTAGAGAGCAAATGCCACATTGAAAAAATATTCTTGTAGTCTCCTCGGAGTTTCCCTTCGCGTAGTCATACCTATAACAACAATAAGTGGTTAAAGTAAAAAGAATACATATAGTTAAGACACTATACACACGACATAGAAAAACCAAAAACAAGAAAATTTCTAATAACTCTAAAAGACTCTCATTCATATGTGTTATAGGCTTCACAATTAAGAATTAGAATCAATATAGACGTGGTTTTGTGAGGCAAAAATCCTAAGGTTACTTAACCTAATGCTATATTACAAGAATTTTCATCATCGGGGAGCAACCCTAAACACAATCGACGTTATTGTTCTCGGAGAGGACTAAGACTAATCTCTTAGCAATCATTATTAAATTTCGTAGGTTTAAAATTAAGGAAAATTTAAACGTATTATACATATTGAGGTATACAAAGGCGTCTCCATTAATAATCATGCAGATTTATAGAATTTACATAGACTCCTCACATAGGAAATTTACATAGGCTTCTCTATTAGACAATATACATAATGTATTAAAATTTATTCTAATATATCGTCTCACATTTAAACTATCTGGAATGGTATAACACTTGTACAGTCGCATACATAATTACAACAAAAGCCACATATAGACTTATGCAATACTAGTCTTCAGAAGAGAGAGAAGTAAACTAAATGTGTTTAGACTATAACAACATCCAGTAGCTAGATAGTGGTATCATCCCAAAATTGTGAGGACCTGCCAAACACTTGGGGAATATCAAAGTAGTCTTGCAAATGGCCTTCTCACTACAACGGCCCGAACCTACATTTTTAGACCACATCGAAATGTGAATGTACACCACTTGTACTAAGTATTAATACAATTCACATAAAAACGTTTGAAACATGGATGCAAGGGAAAAATTCATTAGCAAACATGATAAGTCATTTATAAAGCCTTAGTACACATACAAGAGAGCATATACAAGATAAGGATCATAAATGAATAAATCATGTTCAGAACCAAAGACAACATCTACATAAAGCCATATGAACATTTCCTGTTAAATAGTTCATATGAACATAGTATCCAAAACCTTAATGACAATTCCATACCAATCCTACAAGAACAATTCTCATGTGAAGCCCCATAACCCAAACAATCAAGTAAACAAGATACTAGAAGATAAGTAATACTTTTCTTCATATAACATGCATGATAGATACTCATCACCACATATAGAAATATAGACCAACAACTTCTTGATCAACATAGCTAGCACCGCATAAAAGTATCATCATATAAGTCAACATGTCATATTACATAATATCATTACACATAAGATTATCTGCTAGGACTTCATTTAGAGTTAACTTCTGCAATGTCTAGGTAGAGACCCATATACGTACCTATGCTAAGTCAACCCCTCAATTAATCCTAATCAGTGTCGAATCTTCATTTGCATTTAGTCATTCATTTTAATTTAAGAACATTTTATTAAACCAACATTAACCACATGAGATAAATGTGGAATTTGATGTCATGAAACACTACACCGAAAGAAGGTGGTTGGTTTACTTGCCAAGGTCTAATCAAAACATTACATAGCATTCTAGGTGGATCCATGTATCGACCGAAAAGTACATCCTAGAAGAAGTGGGCTCTCTTGGGTCGGAAAAAGGCGTACTTCACCAGTTGGTGTCTTGTAGAAGCCTTTCAGCTATCATTCATTCCATAGAGTATAAAAAGAATGTGGAATTAAAACATTTCACGACATTTATAATAAAATAAAAGCATCATTCATAAATAGTAGGAATAGTCTTATCATTACAAGCAAATTAAAGACACCACAAAAATATATTAGGGACACATGATTTACATTTAACTGAACATACACAATAAGTTTTATAAAAGAACTAGAGAAATAAGGACAATACCCTTGGATAAATGAAGGCATACATAGACTTGAGAGATGATTCCCAAGATTGCCTTCTAATTTTAAACTTTCCTCCAACCTACAATTATAGAGTAAAGAAAAGTAGGAGGTTAGTAAAAACATTGAACTATGTATGACATATGCAATCTTATGTAAAAAAGGACATTTTTGTTGAAAAAAGCTTTACAGTTAATTGAGTAAAACGTTCTTGAATTAAAAGTAAAAGAGAATAAGAATCATCATCTATCACATCAAATAGAATTCCCTTGATTCTAGGACAGAGATATATTTTTACAGTAAGATCAAGTAACTTTACAATAAACACTTTCATATCAAAAGACAATAAACTCATTTCCGTTGAGGTTTCCCTAACAAAGTTATCCTAAGATTAACTAAGGTAAGACATGAAGGAACTACCCATACACCCCATACAATACACACCTAAGTGAAACTTAAGAATATAAATCATAGGCTTACCTTGGACAGAAACAAGTCCATACTTTATAACTCTACTTTAGAAGAACTTTATAAATTAAGGACTTCATATAAGTGCCCTTATCCAATTGGACTTGTAAGTTACAATAAGTTTAATGTGAAAGTAGAATCCAATACTACTATTCTCACTCAGTCCCCTTAAGGATTATCTTACATCAAGCACACCATACTCTTCATTTATAAATTCATCATATAAGACCTAAGTTTAAAACACTTTCTTAAAAATGGACTTTAGGTCATAGTTTCATTTACAACACATGAAACATAGCCATAAACTTCATATAACTCGCACCAAGACTCCCCTTTTGGAATGTCTACTTGTGTCATTGATAAATATCGTTCCATACCACACCTCACCTTAAGTAGTAGACTCTTTTAAAAGACTTAGTTCATTGATTCTTTAAAACATTTTACCTTAACCTACATAGACCATGAGAGGTAGATATGGAAGCCCATATTATGCCTTATTAGATGAGGTATCCCCACTTGCCTAAGGAAGGTTTATTCTTTAGGCTTTTAAATGGATTCTCAAATCGCTACACCTATGCGGGAGTATAGCTAAGGGAAAAGGAGATTTCTACTAAGGAGATCATTCTATATTAACCAGGATTACTCATGTCAAGAGGTACATAGGAATACAACATATCAACTAAGGAAGTGTAACAACCCGTTCTTCATATACTTTTGTTGCAAAGGATAAGTCCCACACAGTGTCTAACACATTAATTACTATAGATTACAGAAAACTAGTGAACACCATATGTCAACTCAAGAAGGGTTTCCATTCTCCAACCTTTCTTAGAAAGCTCTTGGCAGATAGTGAGATTGATAGTAAACACTTCATCTTAACTCACGAAGAGTGTTCACTTCAAAATTCTCCTTATTTACATTCATTAACTTCATCCATTCAAGTGTGTGTATGTGTACTTGTGAGCACAACTTCCATATAATCACAATTTTCATAACATTGACTCCTCAACATTTTCAGGACTTCATTGATCAAGTTCACATACTAGAATGCTTAATTATAATCACATTCTTTACTTAGACATAATATTTAAAAAAACATACATTCAAGCTTCATAAATATATCTACAAGAACATCATTATTAAAACCTTACCCCATATATTATGCCTTCATGTACATAATAACAATTCATATGTAACTACACATCAATATACTTCAAGTAAACACCACCACCAAAGGTTGACCATACCATTGAATAGTATTTCATAATAAGAGTTAAACCATATAACAAACTTACCATCTATTCAAGCCTTCACCGCCAATAGTAATTTCCATCATAATTCATCATAAAATAGCCCTTAGGGTAGTATCTAACCCACAACATAAAAATAAAGAATCCAAAACTCTACTTTATCAAATCTGCTCATTAGAACCATTTTATAAGCCACAATTTAATAATATGCATTAGCATGGGTTCATTAGGGTTTTGATTTTTAAATCATCAAATAATACTAACAACAACACATTTGAAGCGTTGAAAAGTTTAACATGAAGAACCATGATTTGAGACAAAGTTCGAAGAAGATAGAGTTTGAAAACCCATTTTTTTAAAAAATATTTTAGAAGTGACTCCTTGAATAGAAGATAGTTACAAGGAAGACTAACATACCTCAATTAGTGGGAAACCCATCGAATATTTTATGAAGAAAACTCCCACAACCAGCCCTCCTAGCCCTTCATTGAGGTATAGCTTCTATAGAGTTTGAGAGCGTCTAACAAGAGGGAGGGTTTTAGATTTTTAAAAAAGAAGTCTAAAATTAGGTTGTAGTGATTGAACCCTCTAAATTTACACAAAATACCCTCAATTAATCATTGAAGGCTCATAAAAATCTTGGAGTGAGTTTACCAAACACCCCAAGCCTTCGCAGAAAATTGACACCTTTTACAGGCACCACCAACGGCCCACAAACAATGTACCGTAATCTTCTAACCTTACACGTGAATGAGACAACCTATAAACAACTTTTACTATGTCTTCCTTGTATCCTTCTACATGGGACACACTACCGATAGTCAAACGTCTTAAAGCATCTGCCACAATATTAGGCTTTCAAGGGTCGTAAAAAACACTCATATCATAGTCTTTCAAAAACTCAAATAATCTCTGTTGCCGGAGATTGAACTCATTTGGTGGAAACACATATTGGAGACTTTTATGGTACATATACACATCAAAATGAACCCCATAGATATTATTCCTCTATTTTAAAAAGAAAAATACCAAAACCGCTAACTCGTGGTCATGATTTGGATAATTCTTTTCATGAACTTTGAGTTTCATAGAAACATACGCTATAACTTTGGCATGTTGCGTAAGAACATACCCCAAAGCGACTTGGGATGCATTACAATAGACCAGAAAATAGTTATTACCCTCTGGTAGAGTCATTAACGAAGCAGAAGTAAGCATATCCTTCAACATTTGGAAGATCTTTTAACATTCCTCCGACCAGTCCAATTTCAAGTTCTTTTTGGTCAAGGTTGTGAAGGGGGAAACAATTAATGCTGACCTATTGACAAACCTTCTATAATAACAGGATAGGCCTAAGAAACGCCTAACATCAGTCAGAGTCAAAGGTCTAGGAAAATTTTTCACAACTTGGGACTTTAATGGATCAACCTCCACACCTCAACAAAAAAACGCTACCGACCTCAACAAAAATTCACATTTGCTATACTTGGCAAAGAATTGGTGTTCTTTAAGAACTTTCAACACCACAATAAAATAATCCATGTGTTAACCCTAATTTTATGAATATACCAAGATGTCCTCAATGAAGACAATGACAAATGAATCTAGGTAACTTCAAAAAAACCTATTCATTAGGTCCATTAACACCGCCAGGAGAATTAGTGAGACCAAACGACATTAGCAAGAAATCATTGTGACCATATATTGTCCGAAATGTTATTTGGGAATATCTTCACCTCTAACCCTATGTTTGTGATATCCCGATCTTATGTAAATCATGGAAAAGTAACTCGAATCTTGGAATTGATCAAATAAACCATCAATCCAAGAGAGAAGATACTTTCTTGATTGTGACATTGTTGACCTGACCGTAATCGATACACATTTAATGGGACCCATTCTTATTCTTCACAAACTATAGAGGAGCACCCCATGGAGAAATATAAGGCTGAATAAAGCTCTTGTCTTGTAAGTCTTTGAGTTGATCCTTAAACTCTTTCAATCCGGCTGGAGCCATCTAATAAGGAGGAATTAATATTGGATTTTTATCAGGTAGCAAATCAATTCCAAAATCAATTTCCTGTTTGGGAGGAATATCGGGAATAACATTTTAAATGACTTACTGAAATTCCCTCACAATAGTGACCGACTCAAATTGAGGTTTCGTAGTCTAAATCTTGGATTCTTGCTATATGGCATAAGCACTCTTTGGAGATCATCCTACAAGCTTTGAAATAGCAAGTGATATGACCTATAGAAATAAAATTTCTCCCTTTCCACTCTTAAATGGGTTCATTTGGAAAGATAAATGTGACCACCCTTGTTCTAAAATCTATGGAAGCAAAAAAGGCATGCAAACAATCCATACCTTGTATAACATCAAAATCAACCATATTGAGTTCTACTAACACTACATGAGTACCTCTATTGGGCAACATTATAGGACAATTTCTATATACTCTTTAAGCAACAACCAGCTCACCCACTACGATAGTCACAATAAAAGGTTGATTCTAGATATTGGGGAAAATGTCAATCTTTTTAGCTACTAGATGGGTAACAAATGAAAAAGTAGCACCATGATCATGTAAATCATATATATCAATAGAAAAACCATTCCACACATCGTTCATCACATCTGGAGAAGTCTCTTGCTAACCCCTAGAGTAGAGAGCATAGAAGCGGTTATTCATCAGAGCATCTACATTAGAACCACTTGCTTGTCCACTCCCTTGTCTTACCCATTCAAATTTGGGCTATCTTAATCTTTGTGACAACTTTTACCACAACTAAAGCAATTGTTTGTCCCTATAAGGCAATCACAATAATGATTCTTGGCACACATTCCACAAGATTGCTTCTTACTTGGTTAACTAGTACCCCTTCCCTTTTGAGTCTTAGGGTTAGACACCGTATGATCACGATCCTTAGGTAACAAGGAAGGAACTTGATTAGAGAACATCTTTTCGAACCTGGGCTTGTCATGGATATCAAACCTACCCTTTGAATAACCACTATCAAAAGACTTGGCCCTGTATGCTTCCCTATTTTTATTCTTCACCGTAGTCTCTTCCAATTGTTGAGTATGCACAATAAGGTGAGAAATTTTCATATTATCATGTAGCATTGATGAAAGATATTATTCTTTCAATTCATGCGGCACTCCCATCACAAAGAAGCTCATTTTATCTCTAGGGTCGGAAACTAAACAAGGAGCATATGTTGAAAATTTAGAAAATTTAAAAGAAAAGTCAAGCACACGCATACATCCTTAACTAAGGTTGATGAATTCTTCCACTTTTTTTCCCTCTTGTCTCTAGTAAAGAACTGATAAAGAAAAGGTTTCTAGAAAATCTCCCAAGTCACCGGTTCACGCCTTAGAGGCCTATTGTCCCTCCATTGCACGTACAAAATTTTGGGCCACATCTATTTGTTTGTAAGTGCCTAATTTTGTCTTCTCATTACTAGACAACCCCATTACATAAAATATCTTTTAGATTTCATCAATAATATCTTGGGGGTCTTCATCCACTTTTTACCCATAGAAGGTAGAGGGATTCAAGTTAGATAAATCCTTCAAACGGTATGCCATGGTGCTAACTTGTTAGTTTCCTTTGGGTACCACCTCCCGATGAGTTTAGTCCAGTACAACATGTGCTTGAGTAGTAATTGCTTATTCTTCGGTTGGAATGGTTTGGGTCATTTGGAGAAAATCTTCCCTGATGTCCCCATTCGCCATGGGAGGAGGAGCAACCTAAACTTGATCACCCATAACAACTTCACAAAGTGGAGGCAGTTGGTTGTCTTGTGCTGCCGCATTTTCAATGACTTCCTCGTCCCTTCTTTCAGTTGCTCTTTGGGTATTTGTATGTATAACAACCATACAAGGTTTAAGGCAAAGGACACATTAAGTATACTCTAATGGCACGACATAGGATTACAAGAAGATGATAATTTTCTAAGCATCACATAGTTCCTCATTCATAAGTATGTCGCACTTCATAATTATGATTAAGAATCTACACAGATGTGGTTTAATGGTACATTAATCCTAAAGCTATTCAACCTCATGCATTGATTTAAAGTTTGTCACATCGCGGGAGTACTCCCAAGACGTAAGCGGCATCGTCAACCTCTTTGAAGTCTAAGACTAGCCTCTTAGTATACATCATTACATTCATGAGTTAAAAATTTGGAAGATTAAAATTTTTTTGATTACTTCTACATTGAGATTTACTTAGACCTTTTAATTACACATTATATATTATCGAGTTATCATAGACCCTTCGTATAAGAAGAATACATATTCTTATAAATTTATTGCTCATACATAGTATAACATTGTTTTATATGAAAAAATCTGAACAAGAGTATCAAAATTTGGAAATAGCCCTTATAAAAAAAAAGTTAGAGCCACATATAGGTTTTACAATTATAATACCATAATGAATGAGAATGAAAAAATATCTTTAAGACTAAACAGGTAGAAAATGGCATCGTCGTCAGAAAGTGAGGACCTACAGAACTTGGAAGATGAGAATCCAAACATTTGTAGTAAATATCAAACATGGGTATGTACACACCTGTCCTAAGTATGGGTATATGCACATAAAATAAGCGAAATCATTTAAAAAAAGACATTTGATTAAAACGGCAGCAAAGTAATTAGAAAATCCTTAAGACCAATCAATAACTCATATAAGCCTATAATCACATACTCTATAAGTAAAACTCATGTACGACACAAGAACAACATCAACAAGTAATAGTTAAGTCAACATATAGAAAAGTCCACAGGATCACAATATAAGCAAGACCCTTACTCATAATCCACCATTTAGACAACAATTAAATGACCAAGCAAAGCAACATAAACTTACTCAATAAAAAAAACTAAACGAGTGATCATAAGAAACGTCTAACTCAACATAACATAGCATCAATAGCAAACGTCATCACATTTAGCAATATAGACAAATAACATGATCATAAATTAAACAAACATCATATAGGACCATATACATGTAAAGTCAACTTGTTCATAGCATATAAATTATAAGGACACAAGAACAACCTCCTAATGAATTCCTCAAGGAAAACTACTGCAAGGAATCGGTAGAGTCCCATACCCCTACCTAGGCTAAGTGAAACCTCTCAAGTCCCCAAATTAGTGTATAGTCTATTTCATTATTTTACATTCACGAACAACTGCCTTAATTGACATAGTTCATGAGTTCTAAGTGTCGAATTCGGTGATAAAAAACATTTAATGAATGGAAGGTGGTCTACCGACCAAAGTAGGACCAAACATGAACATAGCGTCTAGGTTGATCAACTAGCTAGTATTCCAATGGGTACAATATAATTTATGGAGCTTGAGGTTGTCATGGAAACATCTATGCTCTTTTTTGGACTATGAGGCTATCCACCCTGTGAGGACTGAGGTAAACCCTACCTTTCCTACTTGGGAAGGCTCCACCCCTCATCTACAAGTTCACTTGGTTTTAAGAAAGAGTTCTTTTTTAAATGTTTTTAATACATTTAAGAATGATCATAGATTATTTAGTTCATAGGGTGTATCCCTTATAGAATAATCATCATCATAGCTCAATTAAAATTGCATGACAATTCATACATGTACGGTTGGCATATTCACATAGTCACATTGTAATAAGATTAATTGGTAAGTTACCACCATCCATACAACATTTACATAATAGACAAAAACTCACAAATCATAGTAAAGTCATTTAAATTCAACATCATACCAATCCTGTCAATCTAATCGTACAATATACTTCAATGTAACTTCATTAGTAAACACAAGTAATCATACTTCAGTAAAGGTTAGTATCATGAAGACTTACCAAATCTCCTTCAAAATGCATCATAATATTCTTACCATCAACCAAACAATTACATCCAATTATAGGTCTAGTAACATCTATCAATATTAATTAATACAACAGAAGGTCAATTGCATTATCACTATACCAACTAACATTATTTCATAATCTATGATTTGGGGAATTAGGATTCATCATGAAATCATAAAAAATTATATACAATCATAACAATGCATTACCCTAGTAAATCCTATATGATTCAGAATCTTTAAAACAAGTCTAATTATTAATTCACAATTCAATTCCAATCAATTTATAACAAGGATACATGATTTGGGGAATTTGGGCAAAGGAACATGATCAAACTGAAATTTCATAAATTAACATAAATAAATCAACAATCTATATTAGGTTTGTCATAATAATCACAATTTACAATAAATTTCAAGTTTAGAATAAAGCACATTAGAATTGGAAAAATCCCATGGAATAGGGTAATTCAGAAATCAACATTGAAGGAACTCTTGGGGTAAGGAATCCTGAAAGTGAAGGATGGATACCTTAATGAAGATTAATCCTCGAAATTGAAGTGAAATCCTATAGAAATCGACCTTCTTCTTAAAAATTTCTTCCTTCTTCAATGGAGGAATCGGCAGAGAGAAAGTAGAGAGAGGTGAGTGCTTTTTGGCTTTGTTTTCTGCATTTAGTTTGGATGAGTGAAAAATAAATTAAAAGGACCCTTACGCTATATATAATAAGCCCCTATATTATGCAAAACACCCCTCATTTAATTTGGTCTTATTTTTAAGTCAAAATTTTAAAAATACGATTTTACGAGATCATGGAAGTGGCTTTGCTTCGCGGGGACAACACAAATTTTATTTCACAAAAATAATTTTTTTGGAAGTTAGGTCTGTGTGGGCTTCCCGTCGCAGAGTAACCCACTGATTGTTGACTATCAAACAATTCTTTAGCTTCTTCCTCCATGACCCTTCAGGTGGATCTTTGGGGTATCGTTTTTTAACGATTAGATTATCTATACTACACTATACCTAACAATTTTTTTCATGTTTTAGAATCATTTGACCCTCCAATACTATCTCCAATAATAGAAGCGTCAACTAGATCAATTAGGCTAGTTTTCGGACGTCATGGACGTCCTTTGACTTTTTGGATTTAAAACTTCTCGGATGACTTCTACACATTATTTAAGGTCATAAAATAGTATCTAAACCTTTAGACACTCATGTTAGGATCTAGATTAGATCTTTAGTTTCAATATGTTTCATGAGGTCATTATGTGAGTTATTATAGTGTGTATAGGCCGTGTGTCAACTTTGATGATGTTTAAAAGGTCAAACATCCAAGAACATCCATAACATTCAAAATATTTGCCGTGAAATGCCCTTGTATGCCTTGTCATGTTTTATTTAGTTTTACATTTTTGTTTTGGATAAAATTTATATTGGAGGTCTTAAACTCCAATGCCAACATATTAGGGTTGGAAAAGTTTGGGCAAAAGTCCGTACGCAACTCCCAATGATCGTTGAGGAAGGACCTATCTTGGTGTACAAAACTGCCCAAGGCGTCCTACCTACGGATGGAAAATGAAAAACCTTGGCCTTGTTGACGCCCCCTAGGGAAAGGGCGTCAAAAGGTTTTTATCTAGGGAGCTAAGCTCTCATTTTAAAGGCTATGATCCAATCAATAGGGGATTGGACGGACCTTCAAGGGACTGACGCCCGTTCGATCGCAAAGCCGTTGAAGGTGACTCCATTACGTGCAATTCACTATAATGTCTAAGTGTGAATTGGTAAATTCACTACACGTCAAACTAATACTTTGGGTGGTTACATTAGTGTATTTTTGATATTTTAAACATCTACGTTTGTCCTAAATAACTAGATGAATTCCTTATATTCTCTAGAACTCCATTGAAGCCAAAACTCAAGGAACAATTTGGATTGGAGATTCTTCATCAATTTCGTGGATTAAAATCATTGAGGTTTGATTTTTTTATCCCTGAAAGTCTATTAATCAAGGAGCGCAATGTTTAAAAAGATTTCCAAAGTTTTCTAAAGATTAACTTGTCCAATTTTATGATCTATCTGTGTGTTCTTGTATTAAAGGTTCTAAAGAATGATATGTTGATTTAATTGATATTAATTATATGATTTTAATATAATTTAATTATGAAATAAAGTATTTCATGAACCCTACATTTGATTACTTTGTGATTGACTTGATATTAACTTAGTACCTATAAATTCTTGTATTGTTTTCCATGGGCTATTGAATCATGTAATAATTGTAATTAATTTATATGTAGGGATGTATTAGATTGATAAATATATATTTAATTTCCCTAGATTCGTTGAGTATTATGGTTTTTGTATTGATTTGATGATCATGGCCATGTGAAAGGGCCTTTCGGTGTTGAATTAGATAATTTAGCAAAGAATTGAAGTGGAGAGAATTGATTAGTAGTACGCTGCCCTAATTCTATTTATTTTAGGTATTGTCGCTCATGAATAATTTTGTTATCGGTATGGTCCACTTATGATGGCGGTGCTGTGTGAATGATGTGACCTTGTCGTCATTAATTTATATTATGAAGTTAATGGCCTTGTGAGTAACTACTTGAAGTATAATGATGATTTTTGTAGTTGATTATGTGAAGTCTTATCATATCTACCTACATTATGTAATGTCAAAGTATGTTGCACTTTAATCGAATTTGTTAGGGGATCATGTTAGACTATGACTATGTCTGTATGTGTGTAGTGTTAGAGTTGGTGCATGATTCTTCCTAGTTTGTTAATGAGTCTTATGATGACTATATTAATGATGTTATAGTAGCGTACATGGTTACCTAAGGATGATGAAGGTTGTGTCTATGTGCTTCTTGAATATGACATGCCATATATAATAAAGTCTCTTAGTCATATAAAGCCTCTTAGAGTTATATGATTGAATTACATGAGACCTTGAATGATTCTAAGAGGGTCCTTTATGTGAAGTCTTAAACCTATTGGTAAGGTTATAAATGTGAAGTCGAAAGTCGTAGTGGTATCCTTCTTGAAATGAATGGTAGACTTAAGGTTGGCTGGCTACAATAATATCATATCATCCTTAGAAAAGTCATTAAGCTCTCTTCGTTTCCATTGTAAGGAAGCCCTAGGGACCTCTTTTGTAGGGTGAATGTGATTGGGTTATGAACCAGAGCTTCAGGTGTGTTTATGTGCTTATAGATGTGTGTTATTATCTTATGAGGTCCTTATATGAGTATTAATAGTGTTTATAGGTAGTTTTTAAAGTTTCGTGAATTTAAGAGGTCAAACATCCAAGAAATTCAAAAGTTTTGCCTTGAAACGTGCTTGCGTGCCTTAATGTGTTTTTACTTGTTTTATGTATTGTTTTGAGTTCTAATAGATGTTAAGGATTCCTAACGTGTATACGATACTATTTGAGGTTGAAACTCTAGGGATAAAATCTCCATGGACCAATCAAAGGGTCCTTGAGGAGGACTCATCCTTGGGCAACGAAGCTACCCACGACAATAACTTTTGTTCCTTGGTGAAATAGGTCTGCGTCGCAGATTTTTTCCTCCAAAGGTCAAAAAGTTGGTCTGTGTCGCTGACACAATGCAAATTAAACTTCCACGGAGTTTATGTTCAGTAAAATAATGCGGGAACAGCTCCGCATCACGGACTTGTGTCCCGACGATAATTTCGGAAATTTAAGTAGTGTTTTAGTTGGTAAAAAGCACCTATAAGTTCAGGGTTCTTTTGGAAATTCTAGAGGATTGTTATTTGAGGTTATTATAAAATTTTAAACTCCAATTAAACCTACAAATCATAACCCTCAAGTTCAAAATAAAACCTCTCCTTTGTTTCTCCAGAAAAACCTCTATTGATGTAGCTTTAAAGCTCTAACGAAGAAGATAGATTTCCAAGTTTTAATCCATCAATAATGTGGGATATTCCTCAAAATTAAGGTATGGTTCATTGTCCATGAAATCTCTTTCTTCAAGGAGTCAATTCAAATGAATTTCAAGTATTATCCAAACCATGAAATCTTCTAAATTAATTTCTAGATATGGGTCTTTGCATAAAACATTTTAGATCAATGATTTATGATTTAATTAGTGTTCATCAAATAATTTCACATCAAAATTTTTATGGACCCATGTAAATAAAAAATTACTTATTTTTTCTATATTATGGGTAATTTGATCACGTGTTAATATAATGTTGATGAAATCTTATTTAGTTTGAGTAGGTCTATTAAATTATGATAGAATTATGTCTTAATTGTTAGTAAGATTCACTAAATTAATAAATCCACACAGAATTTCATTTGATTCATTGTCTATTTTAAGTATTGAATTTAATTGGTGATCATGACCATGAGTAATGGGCCTTTTTGGTATTGTATTCGAAGATCTAGCTATGGATTGAAGTGGTGAGAATTTATTGTTGGTACACTGCCCTAATTCTCTTTATTTTAAGTAATGTACGTCTTGAGTTATGTTGTGATTAGTATGGTTCACTTATGATGGCGCTGTGATGTGTTATAATTGTGAATGATGTGGCCTTATAGGTGTTACTTTAAGTATTATGATGATCATGGTCTTATCGGCAACTACTTGATATATTATGATTGCCGTGTAGGTTATTTATGTGAAGTATTATCATATCTACCTAGTTATGATAAATAAAAGTATCTATTCTTCTATTGAAGTTTTTAGGGGATCATGTAAAACTATGATTATTTCCATATGCGTGTGGTTTTAGAGTTGATACATTATTCTTCTTACTTGACTATGTGACTCTCATGATGATTATATTATGAGGTTATAATAATGAGTACTGTGACCTATATATGATGTTGCTTCTAGAATGATATTCTATATGTGAAGTATGTTTGTGGCTTGTTTTGGTACACGTGTGTCCCTTACTTGATACATGCATAGTGAAAATATGAATTCTTTACTTAGTATACTAAATCTCCTTAGTTTTGATGTGTGATTCACATGTAACCTTGAACATTTAAAAGAAGGTCCTGTATTGGAGCCTTCAACCTAGTTGAGAGGTTAAGATATTCTTGAAGTCGGAAGTCGTAATGATGTCCTTCTTATGTGAATGATATCCTTAAAATTGTTTGTCTTTAATGGCATTGAATCATCCTTAAAATAGTCATGGAGCTGTCCCTTTCGCCATTGAAGGAAGCCTTAGTGGACCTCTTCGATATGGTTAATGTAATTGTGTTATTAACTAGATATTTAACATGTTTATGTGATCATTGATGTGAATTACTCTATGAGAATAAAGGCTAGAACCGAGAGAGTATGGAAGGGAAGTGGCTCTATTCATGAATGAAGCTAGAGTACAAACAAACCCGTAATATTCCATAACCATGTGCCCACATAGGATGTGTCAATGTTCTACCATTTGCAAGTATCATACCTACCATTAGAGTAGGTTAAAATTCCAAAGTCCATGATTTCTACCATGTTCTATGCCGGTTATTGTCTATTATTGTCATATAGGATACCTACTAGAGATTGCATAATAGGCATTGAAAATATTAGTGAGTGAGTCCATACGTCTTCTACAAGAGCATTACATTATTATCCCTTTATGTGATGAATGTCTCATAATAAACAAATGAAGTAACGACTTATGTTTGACATCCGGGAAGCATCCCCTAGATGGAACCGGCATCGTCGCCCTCTTTGAGGACTAAGACTAGCCTCTAAGCATACATCATTACATTCATCGGTTAATAATATGGAAAATTTTAAAATTTTCAATTCTTGTAGATTGAGGTTTACATAGACCTCTACATACATATAATATATTTATATCGAGTATACATAGACCCTTCATATAGGAAAATCACATAGTCTTCTACATTTATTTCACATAAGTATATATAAGATATAACAGTCTTTAAAGAGTGTCTCATTTCATAACCATCAAACAAGCTTACAGATATTTAAACATATCCGATACATTTATGTAAAAGATCCACATATAAGCTACACAATCCGTACTCAAATGAAAAGAGAAAGAGCATAGATTCTTCTATCTAAAACAACTTTATAAGATCGATATTGGATAGCCTAGAAAAGCAAGGACCTACTCACATGGATGATTGATAAATTCTAAGTCTTCTTAAAAGTAGTCTAAAAGATCCTTCAACGAACGATACCTAAAATGTTGGGTAAAAGGGAGAAAATTAGTTTACGACACCACTTGTACTAAGTATGAGATCATGTGCACATATAAGATCAAATCATTATAAAGAGGGATATTTCATTAAATGTTCTATTTTATCTTTTGAAATCCTTATGCATAATCAAGAAAACCATACCAATCAACAGGATATATTCATTATGTCAAAGAAAGTAACATGTATATCAACAAACGTAAAACCAAATAAAATACAACCCTAAAATAAACTAATAACATCATAAGCATGAGAAGAGTTCATCATATTATATTAATGCAAAACAAATACTCACGAATCCTCATAAAGTCAATAAGGGCAATGAACAAGAAAAACCCCATAACCTTACTCAATCATGGAACCCTAGAAGAACCATGAATCATATCCAACATCACATAACAAAACTTTATGGATACATAACATCATATTTTAGCAATATAGACCAAATACATGTTCATAAGAATAACCATCACCACATAATATCATTTACATGTTCATAAGTATAACCATTACCATATAATATCATTTACATGTTTAAACCTTTTGACACCTATGTTAAGCTCTAGAACAGATCTTACTTTTTGGAAGTGTTACATTATGTAAGGATGTATGTAAAGGAATGAGTAACTAATTTAGAGTGACCGTAAGGATTTACTAGTTAGACTGTGAATGGGTCATAAAGGATGATCTCTTCATGTCTTATCTACGGATGTCTTAAGAATGACTCTAGTTACGTAAGTTGGTTGATAAGTTTGACATGATCTAATCTTACGAAGTATTAAGGATTATTTAGGTTTCATTGAAGTGGGTGTATGGGCGTTCTCTTTTAGAATTACTTAATTAAGTCTTTTGATAACCATAGTGAAGAGAATGTCATATTATGTGTTGTGTGATTTAGTTTATTGTAAGTGTATGTATCTCATTATAGGTAGTCCAAAGGATCTTTTAGGTGTGCTTAGAGAGGGTTTATGGGAGCTCTCTCTTTTCCATAATTAACTGAGTCTTAGGATAGCATTTGGTGAGGGAATTGCATGCTCATTAGGTTCACTATAAGGTTTAAGCAATTCATTGTAAAATTGTAATTAATTTACTGTAAAAGTTACATAGTTCAATGTATGGTCCTCAAAATGTGAATGAATGCTCATGTGATTTGTTATGTGTTTCTAAGATGTTAAATATTTTTCTAATGTTTATCCTACGATGTTTTATTAAAAAAAACATATCTCTACTGGATATTTGTTATCATGATTTTATGCATTGAGTCACACTTAGTACATGTATTTGTACTTATTTCATATATTTATCTATCACTAAAGTTATTCATATGTGAAGGTGCTATTAGAAGAAAAACATGAATTGTAGGATAGTTCAAGCAAGTTTGAATTATGTCCTCATTTGACTCGAGGACACAGATCACTTTAGAGTTTCTTTTATTAAAGCATTCTTAGAGTCTTGATAGTACTATATTTCGATTGTATGGGTTGTGTCCCAAGTATTCACGAGTCTATCATTTAATTACATGAGACTTAGTATTTCCTTTGGTTTATATGAAAGATATTTTCAAAGGCTATTAGATTGTTTTGTGAAAAGTTTTAATTCCGCACTAATTTCATGTATACGTATGTGATGAATGATGTGAAGCAGTTTGTTAAATACCTCCAAAAGGTGAAGTACGCCGGTTGCACTGTGAGAGAGCCATATCTTCTAGGGTATGCTCTCGGGATGTGAAAAATATGGGGTATATGTGTGGGTCGTTACATGTAAATAGCTAATAATTGAGTATAATTCAGATTGCGTCTTGTATTATGATTATAAACTTGTTTGATGTCTTTTAAACTATATTATGTAGGTTTTATGTCAAAATTTATGAAAATCATATTATTTACTAAATGTCCTTTTTATGTTGTTAAGGGTCGTGTCCATATTCTACTTTATTAATGTTGAGTCTAAGATGACAAAGAGACTTATTGTCTAACAATGTTGGATAACATATATATATATATATATATATATATATATATATATATATATATACATACATATATATATATATATATATGTGTGTGTGTGTGTGTATGATGTATTGTTCTAGCATATCATGTTTTATGAAAAATTTAAATTTTCCGCTATTTTTTTAATTATGTGATGAATGATGTGTATGGGTTTGTCTAAGACCTCCAAGAGGCCGAAGACGTTGTGTGGCGATTTGAGGATGCTATAATATCTAGTGTATAACCTCAAATCATTTCACATAATCTATCTATCAATTAATTTCTTCCTTTGACATAATTTTTAATGACTTCGTAAATTTAGCTCAGTATTTTTAAAGACTTCGTATTTTTAATTCAATATAAAGAATCGTGACCTTATGATATTAAGATTTGTTTTTAAGTTGTCTTGTGATGACGAGGCATGTTCCTTATAATAAAGGATTTATTTGTATGATGTTTTTTTAAAGTTTATATTCCGTACTACTTTTTATACTTATGTAATGAATGATATCTACGAGTCTTGTGAAAGACCTACGTGAGGTCATAAATGTCGTGTGGCGACACAAGAGTACTCTAACTTCTACGGTATACTTGCGGTAGGTTACAAACTTGTTATAAAAGCATAAGATTTTAGAAAATAATTAAGGGTCAAAAGCCGCAGAAGCCGCGTCAAGCGAAATCTTGTTCATTGGTGTGAGTCGCAACACATACATGACCAAGAGGATATAGGACAATAGAAAGTTTACCTTGTTAATTAGTCTTATAATGGTTCCTTTGAGTATATGTATATGAGTTCCTTATCCTATTCTTATGATTTAAGGAACATGAATACTAGAAGGACTACCTTAAGGAGAGTGAAACAAGCAGTATTTATTGATTATGTTCCTCCCCAAGGGAAACAAGTTCCTTCAGATAATCAAGAGAACGTGAATGAGGAGATTTCTCCTAAGGTGACTCAAGTGCCCTAAGCTCCTCAAGATCCCAAAGTTTAAGGTAATATGTCTAATGTGGAGATAAGGGTCTACTTTTCGAGATTTGACAAAACACATGACTACTCAAGATCAAGTTTTCACTGAACATGTGATGGCGCAAACTCACCATGGAATTGTAGCTCAAGGGAACCTTATTGCTAGTACTCCCGCTTTAAGAATCCAAGATTTCATGAGGATGAATTCTTCTACTTTTCATGGAACTCAGATTGATAAGCGGAACTTTCGCTTATTAACTAAAGAATGTGGCTCGAGTGTAGTTTGATCAATGGACGGATGAGAGACCCATAAGGGAAGGTCCTGTAGATTGAGAAATTTTCAAGACAACCTTTATTGATAGGTTCTTCCCATAGAGTTGAGGGAGAGGAAGTAAGTAGAATTCATGAACATTCGTCAGGGGGAATGAGTTTGAGGGAGTATTATCTCAAGTTCATCGAACTCTCTATGTGTGCCCGAACCTTGGTAGCAAACTTTAGGGCTAGAATGAATTAGTTCGTGATAGGTTATATAGTTTTGTTGATGAAGAGTGTCGTACGACAATGAACCAACATCATAAGGATATCTCTAGACTTATGGTGTATGATAAACAAATTGATGATTCTAAGCTTATTAAGATGAATAGAGATGGGAAAAGGTCTAGGTAGGATAAGCCAAATAAACCTATGCATTAGATGAGGTTCTATAATAAAGATTCCTCTATGAAGAAAAAATAAAGAGTTTCCAACCAAAATCAAGGAGGGTGTGGAGGTGGTTATTTTGAGACGGCTAGATGCACTAGAAATTGGAAACAACATTTGTGTAAGTGCCTTACTTGTACGGATTGTTTCTTTGGATGTGCAAATAAAGTAGCGACAAGACGAGAGATTGCCCTAACCTAAAAGAAAAATGGAAAGAGGTCAATCAAACTCATCATGATAGTCCGGATCCTAATTTTCAAAAGAATAATAATTCTATGCACTTCAAACAAACATATTGGCTAATCCGGAATACAGGCCCTAGTAAGTTATAGTTCCTTACGGTTGTTTTTATTTGCTTTCGATGAGTTTAACCTAAGTGTGGGAGAATGAGTTCTGTAGAAGGGTGGTTTATATCCTTATCTTTTTCTTCTATTCTTACTCAAGAGACAAAAATACTAAGTAGTTTTGTTATATTATGGATTCTTTCCTATTAGTTTGAGTTTATTTTCTCCATGTTTTATGAGTGCTTTTAAGGGTAAAATGTGTTGTATTCTTTTGATAATATGATAGTTTAATGAGTAGATAGTTAATCTATAATTCTCATATGAATATGTATCTAATGATATTTGCTTAATTTCTTAAATGTTTTTATTTTATCTGCCAAGGTGTGATTCAAGGTTATTACATTTGAGCTTTATGTTGAATAAGGTAGCTCCTCCATAAATGAAAATAAAATGATAAACCATTTGTGCACTTTGAATTTTAGAATTTTTCAAAATTTCCTTATGTTGTTTAGAGTGCATAAAGATGTGTAGTTGGTTTTCATTTTATGTTTTGTGCATTGACTATGAATGTTATAACCTTGATTATATGTGTGGTATACGGATACTTGTTTCCTTGATGTCCTTTAATGTCTGTTGTGTCATTTGAGGACGAATGTTGTTCTAAGTAAGGGATATTGTAACCAACCTAAAACTGAAATAAGTCAAACTACAGATTAACATGTGTTTCATGAGTTAATAATTTTATAAGGTCATGTATGTTATAATTTAAAGTTAGTTTGTGATGTTTGAAAGTCAAACGTCAAGGGACAAACAAGACGTTGGACGACTAGATGCCTATGTGCTTATGTGTGTTCTAGTGTGTCTTGGTGTGTTTGGTGAGTTGTTTGGAGTCCGAATTGATTATGAAGAACCCTAAGACCTATATGGTCATGTTTGAGGTTGAAACGTCAGGGTAGGACTCCATAAGGAACAACCTAAGTGTCCTTGGACTGAAGACATGGCATGAAAACTGAAAAAATCAGTCCCAAATTATTACTCACAAATGATGTCCATTAAGTCAGTCGAGGCCCCGTCATTTGGGGGCGTATATCTAAACATAAGGTTGGGAGCTTAGTTCTCATGAAACCCGTCTATGATGAAAACTACGACACATCAGGATGGTTCGTCAATCAAACGATGCCCCTTAGCTTGGGTCCGCCGTTTGTCACTAGCAAAAATTATCTGTGTTCTGCGAAGCTTGGGGTGTTTTAGTAAATTCACCCAAAGTCATTTAAGGTTCATGGATGGTTATTTCATGTTTATTTAGGTATTTAAGTTGTTTAAACACTAAGACATAATTTTAGATTTCAGTTTTATAAAAATTAAAACCCTTCTCTCAAGAAAGGACTCTTAAACCCCATTAAAGCTTGAACTCAAGGTAGAGCTTGGATTGATGGTTATGGGTGATTTCTACACCATATTTCATGGGATATTATTAATATAAGGTATGTTAGTTCATCTTTGATTCTTTTATCAATGAATAAGCATATACAAAGGCTTTTCAAAATGGTTTCAATTCCTAAATTCTTCTATTTTGAATTCTTAGTATGGGTTCTTGCATGAAAACATTTTAATAGATAAAATATAATATTATTGATGTAAGTTGATGATATTAAGGTATAAAATATCACGGCCCTCATATATACCCTAGAAGTTAGGGTATTCTTAGGTTGTGGCATTCCGTATTTGACCTCTCGAAAGTCATATACAAGCCTTTGCGCATATAATTTATTGCAAATGCCTATATGAGAAGTAGTTTTGAATTAATACTTTTGCCAAAAATATACAGACTGTAAAAATATCATTCATATAAAAACCATAGGAAATACTACGTCTCATATAAGCGAATCTTAGACTCACGAATACTTAAGACACGACCCATACATAAAAATATAGTACTACTAAGTCTATTACAATGCTTTAATAAAAAACTCTAAGAGTAATGATGCCATTCAGTAAAATAATTACATACTTCAACTTTTCTTGAAAGTTCCTATAATCCATGTTTTGCTTCTAAAATTCCTTCACCTATAAATAACATTAGAGATAGAAAAAATGTATGAAAATCGTACAAATACATCTACTAAGTATTGCATAATGCATAACATCATCATAATTGACATATATTGTTAATATGCTCTTTTTGGTTATAAAAACGTAGTATAAGTATTAGAATAACAATTAACAACATAGAAACACATAAGACATCACATAGGTATTTTATGAAAGATTAGGGATTATTACAGTGAACCAAGTCACTTTTCTAGAACTAAACCCAACATTAAAGTAACCATATTTAGCATGCAACGCTCTCACTAAAAGATATACTAAGACTCACTTAAGTGAGACAAAGAGAGACCTCCCATGCACCCTCTCCTAGCAAACCTAAATGATCCTTAATACAAACTATAATGATAAAAATAAACTTACAATACTCCCAACACATAAGCATGGTATCCTCTTACAAAAGGTGTAATTCTAAGGTACACTTGGGTGAGATATGATGTGAGTGCCCATACAATCCCTACACACACAGCTAAAATATCCTCTAGACTACCTAAGATAAGATAATTTTCACTTCATTAATCAACTTTCCTATCTAGAATTTTCCTTAAGACGTTTCTAGGTAAGATATGAAGAGACTATTCCTATGTTAACTCACACCTTAACTAGGCAATCCTTAAACTTACTCTAGACAAGGTACTTATTCAATAATATACTTTCTAAATTAATTCATTACATCCATTAGTATTAAGTGAAATTCTACATTAAAACAAATTCACATAATAGTATTATAAAGACCTAGGCACTCATTTACTAATATCTTTAAAACCTAATCGTGCAATGCCTAGATAACATCCCATACCATTACCTAAACATCCTAGAACTTATCCACTACTAATAGGTATCTCGCATGATGAAAATAGGCAATAACCGACATAGACCATGGTAGATAGGGATGGAATCCGGAGTTGTAACCTACTCCGGTGGAGGGTGTTCTCCTTGACAATTGTAGAACTTGGGCACATCTCATGTAGGTCTATGGTTTGGGTGTATAAAGAGTTTATTTTTACTGTAGCTATTTTTTTTTATCTAGATCTGCTGCCCAACCATATTTACTCCGTGCTAGACATTGTTCTCACAGAGTAATTTAATGATGGAGCACATGAAGGGGTACCATTTCATGTTCATGACCTAATCATATTTTACCATACCAAAGAGGTTCCACTAAGGGTACATACAATGGTAAGAGGATATCCAAAATGATTTCCCTATGAATGATTTAATGTTGTTCATCCAACCATTTATATGTCCACCATTCACAGAAAAATGATACAATTAAAGCTTTCGACATCAAGGATATCATAACCTTCTACCAAGGTTGAAGTTTTCGCATAAACGACCCTTTTTTACTATGTTCAAGGTAACATTCCAATAACAGATATACACATATGAAAACGAGCGTAGGCAATCTAAGTCAAGGGTTCATTGTCAATCATATAGAAAGAAAGGGACATAGGTCTACCTAAACAGGACACACTTCACCGTACCTTATCAGATATAACATATCCTTGAAGTAACACATACGAACAACAAAGTCAACTTTAGGTCACCCTATACAAAACTATAGTATCATCAACGTAACCATTACAAGACTCATATATCCAATTAGGATGAATCACGCATCAACTCTATTACTACACAAATAAGGACTTAGTAATAGTCTAAAATGATCACCTAACATCAATATATGAACAAATACTTTCACCTTAATCATATGTGGATATATATGACCATACTTCGGATAAATTTACTACACAAACCATCATAATATATCAAGTAATTCCGACAAGGCCATGTTCATCATACTTCAATAAGTAACGCCGACGAGGCCATATGATTCAAAATTATAGCACATAGCACCGTCATTATAAGTGGACGATTCAAATCATAATACAATTCAAGATACATATTTTAAAGAGTGTTAGGGAAGCATACCACTAATCCACTCGGACAACTTAAATCCATCGCCAAATCAACCAAAAGAATAATCAAAGGCCTTTACCCATGGATGTAATCCACAATTCAATCAAAAACCATAATACTCAATGAATTTAAAGCAATTAAATATAGATTTATTAATCCAATACTGCCTATAATAGATTCTAATAGAATTCTTATATAATCCAATAGCCCAAAAAAGTACACTAGAATTCATTAGCATGTGACGTGATCACTTAACCCAAATTACAGCAAAGTTTAAGAGTTTATATTTTGCAGGGGTAGACGAAGATTTTATGTTAAAATCATCAAACTAATATCAATAACATAAATATTAATTGATTTAAAAAGTTTTATGCAATAAGCCCTGGCTAGATCAGATGTTAGAAATCTATCTTTTGAGAAAGTCATTAAAAATAACATAGAAGCTTCACTGCTTGAAAAAAGAGTTTCAAGAATGAAGGATTTACCTGTATTTATTCTAGACCACGAATTTGAGAAAAAATGGTGGAGATATCAATCTACAAGCTTCAATGTAGTTCTAAAGAGGTCTTTAGAGGTTTTAGGTTTTGATTATAGAATAATGAATTCATCTATGTGTTTAGTACTTATAGAAGTATTTATAATACCCATATACGTCTAAGTAACAGCCAATTTATTTATTTAGATGTGGGGTGAATTTACCAATTCACCCCTTCACTTAATATTGAAGTAGGAGATAGTTGCAGGCCACCATCTTAGGTTTCCTATCGACGGGGCGTAAGTCCCTTGGCAGACCGTCCTGTCCATCGTCGACTGGAACTGTGCCTTGAAAATGTAGTCTTAGCTCCATAGTCTAAGTCACAATATAAGCCTACCACCTACTGGACGTCGATTGCCCTCCGTAGGTGGGACTATTTTTTGGCAGTTTTTGCTCAAATGATGAGTCCTTCCTAAAGGACCCAGTGTAGTACTTAAGGACTTCGACCTAGATGTTTCTAATAAAAATATGCACGTATACGAGTTCATAATGTCTTATTTAAATTTCACTCAAAACGAACACATAAAATACTGATGACACAAGCCAAGACACACAAGGTCGTTTAAAGGTAAACATTTTGAATGTCTTGGACGTTCTTTGACGTGTGTCTTCCAAACAGAATGAAACTTAACATTCTGCCTATAAAAACTATCATGAATCATATAAGGAATTTTTAGATCATGACACACACATAAACACATATAAACCCATAAGGCAGATAGGTTACTAGTCGTCGAACGTCTTGGTCGTCCCTTGACGTTTGACTTCACATTTATGTGTACTGGTAGAAACTGCATCATTAAAACATTTAAAACTATTTTTGTACCTAAGACCCTAACGACCAACATGTTAGCTCTGGTTTCACCTGATTCTTTGTAGAGCTTTCATATTCTTCCCTACTTGGACATCATTGGTCCTTGAATGACACTTGCCACTCTCTGAACACTTCCAAGTGTAGGGATTAAACTAACATCTCATAGACATAACACAAGGAACATTATACAATACACAATTTAGGAGAAAATATCAATTTCCCATAATCTAGAAACTCACAAAACAACAACAAGCTAGAAACAAATCTATGATTCATCAAGTCGTTAGACTCACATCCTTCTTTTGAAATAGTAAGAAATCCTTTTACTTTACTTATTATGCTCATATTCATCAATTATACAAAAATTATAAAACAATTAAACCAAAGAATAATTTAGTCCATTTTCCAAACTCTTATTGTAAAATGCTAGGCATTACAGCGAACATGCTTCAAAAGTTCAAAAAATCAACATTTAAGCAATTGATGATGCAAACATCCTATAATGAAAGATAAAACCATGTCAACAAATTTTACAATATCAACATAACTTCATGTAATGCACGATTCAAGGAATCAATGAAATTCAATTCCACAAGAATCCTAAACACAATGCACATGCGACATGCTACTATGACCATCTAACTCCTCTACTATCCATACTCCACCACTTAGAAGGAACTCATAAAATAAAAGAGAGAATACTAGATCCTACCATCATCATCATCCTCATTTAACTTTGATCCTCTATCTTGGAGAGCATAAAAGCAATTCTTCTTTGGAACATCATCACCCGAAACACTTGGAGAAATATGCTTATGATCTCATCCTCTAGTCGCAATAGAAGAACAATCTCTGACCTTATGCCCTTTAATAAAACAAACAAAGAAATTCCTGGTACCAACTAGACATTTCCCATAGTGCCTCTTCCACAAGTTACATAAGTAGTCTTATCATTTAGATTTGATAATCATTACGCTTCTCATGTTTGACCTTATGAGCTCTAGGTCAATCTTGCATTAGAGATCTGTTTTTTAACCTAGGTTGGTTTTGATCCTCCATTTTACCCCTCTTCAATTTCCAAGTGATCCCCTTAAGTTTGGATTCCTTAATTGATTTAGCATTCACCATAAACATAGATATAGTCATATCATCACGGAGCATGGACCTACTCATCTTATCCCTTGGGTTAGACACTAAGGATGGACCATACCTAGAAAACATAGTTAACTTCAATGAATATTGGCCCAAACTCATAATGTCTTGCTTGAGGTTAATGAACTCTAAAACCATTTCCTCCCTCCTCCCATTAGCAAAAAACATTCTTAAGAAAGCGTCCTTAAACATTTCTTGCTCTATAGAACCTAATTCAACTTGCCTATTATCTTTCCATTAGTTTATCATACTTGAGCAATTTCCCTCAACTTATATGAAGCTGAATTTACCTCTCCAATGAAGTATCCCCCATGGAACTCAACACCTTGTAAGAATCTTCAAGAAACTCTTGAGGATCCTCTAGCAGCATAGAGTCAAGGAATATAAGATATTCAATAAAAGATGGGTTTTATTCTATTTTCTTAAATTCTATTTGAAATTTATTTATTATTATGTGTTATTAATTTTATTTTATATATAACGATTTATTAATAGTTAATTGATGTATTTATTAGTCTTTGATCTAGTTTCCATGAAAGACTCAAGATTGAACCCTTTTCCCTAACCCTAGCGATGAATTACACTTGTAGATGATTAAGACTGCTTGAATTGATTATGTCATTGGTTAATTCACTATATTATGACTATGAGTTCACTACTTCAATAATGATGGATTATTATTGATGATTATATGCAATTGAAGTATGATATGTGAATAGAATAAGAACCTGATGATCACGATGACATGTTAATAATATGTTAATTGTGAGATCATGCTAACGGTATGATAGATGATGATTAACTTGTGTCCTATATGTGATATGTTTGTAATATGTTTATCTTACTAATGATTATTTGTGATGGAAGGAAGTTCTCATTCCATGCCTAATGAGAATATGATTATGTATATAGAAGTGGTTTGTCGATTTATGGCCTATAATAAGATTGATTATTAAGATTGACTTAGAGGCATTAAAAATTTATTTTATTTTAGAATCTAGTACAATATATGTGAGATATGTCCCTTACCAATGTGGGGAAGTAGGTTCAGTATGATTCGCATCAGATTGAAACTACAATGCAATGTACATGAAGAGGGTTTATTGAGTATCTCCTAGTTCCATAAATATGAATCACCCATAGTAATACTCACTAGAGTATCCTCCTAGAATGCTATGTTCATTTTATGGTTCTACATTTGCAAGTACACCACCTTCTTTTAGTGCACGGGTTCATGAAATCAAATTCTATCTTTAGCTCACATGGTCTAATTTTGGTTAAGGAGATTGTTTTCTAACATAATATTAATGAATGAATGTATGTAAGATGAACTCTAACTAAGTTGACTTGAGGTCTTCTACTTATAATAGGTACGGGTATGATACTCTACCTTCACATTGCACATGTTTGAATTAAGACGAGTCGTAGGAGTTGGTTATTATGTGTTATGATATCATAAAATGTATAACATTTATAATTCATGTTGTTACTCTTATATGATGTAATTACATTGATAGACATTATATTTAACTAAATATCTATATGTGATGATGACTACACATGATGTTACTTTATATAAAACAAATAATTACTTATGATCCCTTTACTTGGTTACTTGATTATGTGGAGTTATGGAGCTTCACATAAGAGTTATATTTTTTGGATTGATATCAAAATTTTTGTATGGGTTTTGTATGCTATGTTGATATGAACTATAGAACATGAAATGTTGATATTACTTTATAATGATGTTGTCATTGGTTATGAACATGTCTTGTGTTATTGTAATTTTTATCTTGTATATTCTCTATTGTATGCGCATTAAAGTCTTTCAAAAGGACTTACCATTTTTCTTAAAGAAATGGTCCTTTTCATGCATGATTTCAAATGGCTTTATGTGCATTGTTTTAATGCTTAGTACAGGTGGTCTTCTATTCCATATTCTCTATGTTTTCTAATAATGTGGAGGTTCCGTCCATCAAAGTTTTATTAGGTCAATTTAAAAAGACTTGGACATCTTTCTAATGTTTATTGGTGAGTCCTTCATGTTCTAGTATGGTTCAAATATCTATCTAGTAAGATCTTTTATGTATAAAGTCATTTTTTCCATCCTTTATAATCTAAGGCTATTGATGTTAGACTATATTGTCATATTGAATTTAAAATTGCTATTTACAAATATTGTACTGTTAGATGGTTTAAATGTGAGACAAAGTTTTAAAGTATGATGTTATCTTTAATGTTATTGACAAGTTTGTGAAAACTTCACCAGCGAGGAATCGTTGAAAACTCCATATATGATCTGTGAGAAGTATATTTATACTTGACTGTGTAATGTTTTAAGTTTTTGCTATTTTGGACCTATGATATGTCATGATGTAATCTAAGGGATAATCTTATTCTTTTTCGAGGCCGCCGATGTCTGTTACGTCTAGGTGGTAGTGCAGGATATGTCCAATTTGGTATCAGAGCATGAGGTTGAATGAAAGTATTATTGATGTCTCACTAAATTGTGTCTATGTAGGTTCTTATTCACAATTGTAGAGAGTACCACAATTATGAATGAGAGGCTATGTGATGATTAGGAAATTTTCATTTTCTTGGAATTCCTAAGTCGTGACTTTAGAGTCTTTACTCTAAGTGTCTTTATCATCTCATAGCTAATTTATGAATATAGGCTATGAATACTAGAAGGAAATCCGTGAGAAGAGTCGAAGAACAAGTATCTAATGTGGGAGCTCCTCCTCAAATATCCAATCTTCTCCATAAGGCAATCAAGCTCCTCCTCGAGAGAAGGTACCTTAGGTGACCAAGATTCGGTCGATCCTTCGTCCATGACGGACGGAGAGATTATATCGGTATTTATAAGTTTTTCTAAAACTCGTCCTACTCAAGTACAAGCCTTCAATACAAAAGTTCAAGCCATTACAAATCAATCAAATGAGGTGTTGCACCTCTGGTTAATAAAATTTCTTGTACAATGGCATGTTGTTTGAGGGATTTTTCAAGGATTAATCCCCCTATGATATTTGGGTCTAAGGGGTATGAATACAACCAAGAGATCATTGATGACGTCTATAATATTTTTATTCTATGGGGGTATGTTGTTATGAGAAGGCCGAGCTACCTGCCTATTAACCCAATGATGTAGCTCAAACATGGTTCACGCAATGAAATGATAATAGGGCGTCAAGAGGTGGTCCTGCGACTTGGGAGATCTTTTGTAGGGCCTTTCATGATAGTTTCTTCCTAAGGGAGAAAAAAAAGGATAAGATAGATGACTTCATCGGAGTTCTTCAACTTTCGACAAGGATATATGAGTCTTGAAGAATTTTCCTTTTAGTTAATCAAGCTATCAAAACTATGCTTCCTATTTGGCTTCCAATGATATGTGTGAAATTAGTCGTCATGTATAAGGCGTGTTCGAAAATCTTGAGGAAGTGCTTTATGCGCTAATGCTTCTGATGATATAGATCTTTCTGGGTTGATAGTTCATGAACACCAAGAAGAGGAGATTTGTCTAAGGATGAAAATTAGTGATTCTAAGAAATCAAGTCCTTTAGAAGTTTGTTCTTCTTAGTGTAGGATTTACATTTAAGACAAGTCTTGGTTAAACAAGAGGTTTTCCGATCAAGTCCCTCTAATTTCTCCACAGCTGAAAATGATAGGGTGTCTAACCTTAGATCTCTTAAGTGAAGAGTTGTTGATTCACCAATTTAAAAACAAACTCGTGGAAAGTATTGTAAGAAACATATGGGTTAATGACTTGTGGGATCGGATAATTCCTTTTGTTGTGGAAAGAGTGGCCACAAAATATTAGATTTTTCTAATGTGAGGTGTTAAGGAAAGGGAAAAAGCCTAGCTCAATAAAGTTTTCCTAGCTCCGAAGATCCAAAAGTAACAACTTTTATGCACTCAAAGCTAGGGGTGAACATGAGAGGTCTCCCAAAGTGGTTGCTATGCTAATAGTATTTTCTTTAATGTACATGCTTTACTTGATTCTGGTGCTACTCATTCATTGTTAATCCTTTGGTATCTAGGTGGTTTGATGTACTTGCCGATGTATTGGTTGAACCATTTTTTTTTCTACCCCTGTGGATGACTCGATTATGGAAAAAATAATCTATAGAATTGTCCAATAATGTTGTCAAATAGAGTTACTTTTGTTGATTTGGTAGAACTTAAAATTTTTAATTTTGATGTCATTTTGTGTATGGATTTGATACATGCTTGTTTTTCTTTTATATATTGTATAACAAGGGTAATAAAGTTTAAACCTCCAAATTAACCAAATTTAGTGTGGAAAGGGGGAAGTTCAATTCCGAGGGCTCAAAATAATTTCTTGTTTAAAGGATTGTAAGATGATCGCTAAGGAGTGTCTTTACCATGTGGTAAGGGTCAATGATATAGAATATGAGATTCCTCCTACTGAGTCGTACCCGCGAGGACGTACTTTACAGACATTTTCGATGATGAATTTCCCGCAATTCCTCCCAAACGGAAGATACATTTTGGTATTGACTTAATACCGGATACACAACATATTTAATTTACTCCTTATAGAATGACTCTGGCCGAGTTGAAACAGTTACAGGATTAACTTAAACATTACCTTGACAAGGGTTTTATACAACGAAGCATATCTCTTTGGGGTGCTCCAACATTTATATTGAGGAAGAATGATGGGTTTCTTAAGATGTATTTTGAATACCAACAACTGAACATGGTCTCTATAAAGAATAATTATCCTCTTACTAGGATTGATGATTTATTTGATCAACTCCAGCATTAGAGTTACTCTTCAAAGAATGACTTGAGGCCGGATTATCATCAATATAGGTTAAGAGGACAATATATACCTAGAATGGATTTACGAAATAGGAATGATCACTATGAAATCCTTGTTATGTCTTTTGGGTTTAAAAATGCCTCGGCATGTTTTATGGACCTAATGAATAGATATTCTTGAGATTAACTTGTGTCAATAGTGATTGTGTTCATCAATGATATTTTTATATAATCCAAGAGTGAGAATAAGCACATGAGATATTTGAGGGTTGTTTTGCAAGTCCTAAAGGAACATCAAATCTATTCTACAATTAGTAAGTATGCATTTTGTTTGAGAACAATTGCTTTTCTTGCTCATATTATCTTATGTGAGGGGATAGACGTCGATCCTTCGAAAACAGATGCGTTTAGAAATTGGCCTAGAACTCTAGCTTGGTAATTATGAAGGTTTGTTGACGAGTTTGCATCTATTTCTTCTCCTTTGACAACATCGACCCAAAAGAAAGTTAAAATTTAATGGTCGAAAGATTGTGAGAGAGGTTTTAAAGATTGGAAATATAATCTTACCTTTGCTCCGATGTTCACCTTACCAAAGGGTAATGAATGTTTTCTGGTGTATTTCAACGCTTTCAAAGAGGGCTTGGTATGTGTCCTTATTCAACACTTCAGAAAAATAGCCTATGCCTCTAGGAAACTAAAGGACCGTGACAAAAATTATCTAATTCATGAACTCGAGTTAGAGGCCTTAGTATTTTCCTTGAAAATATGATGGCATAACCTATATGGTGCTCATATTAATGTATTTACCAACCACAAGAGTCTTCAATATATGCTTACACAAAAGGAGTTGAATATCCGACAAAGAGAATCGTTGTAACACTTAAAAAATTACGTTATGGGTGTCTTTCACCACCCCGGGAATACCGACGCGGTAGTAGATGTTTAATTCCTATGATTATGTTTAGTTTGTCTCATATTGAAAAAAGGAAGAAATATCTAGTGAAAATGTACATAGGTTTGATCGATTGGGTGTTCGATTAGAAAATTCTTTGAATGGTGGTTTTATTTTTAATCATAAGTCCCTCTAATTATTTGTGGTTGAGATGAAGTATAAGCAACATCTTGATCTTCGATTAATGGAGTTTAAAGAATAAGTGCATAGTAAGATCAAGGAGTGATTCTCTCAAGGGAGGGATGATGTTCATATGTATAATATAAGATTATGTGTTCTTGATTATGTTGATTTAAGAAATCAAATTTTAGAAGAAACCCATGGTTCCCGTTATTCAATTCATCTGGGTGCCACCAACATATATGATGACCTTCGAGAGGTCTATTGGTTCGGTTGTATGAAAAGGTCATAGTGGAGTTTGTGTCAAGGTGTACAAAATGACAACAAGTGAAAGACGAGCATCTAATTCTCGGTGGTGGAACCAAAATTATAGATTTTCCTACTTGGAAGTCGGAATATATAAATATGGACTTCTTTGTTGGGTTGCATCGAATCTGGAGGCAAAATAACTCAATATGGTTTATTGTATATAAGTTGATGAAATCTTACAACTTCATCCCGGTTCAGTCTACTTATACGGCTGAAGATTATGCTATAATCTACATTAATGAGATTGTGAGTATTCATGGGATTCCTTTGTCTATCATTTCAGATAGAGGTGCCCAAATCTTTTTCGTTTTGGAGGTCTTTTCACCGCTTTTCATTCTCACTTGGATGGTCAAGTACAGCGTTCCATCCAAACCCTAGAGGATATGTTAAGAGCTTGTATTTTCTATTTCGAGGGAAATTGGGACGATCACCGAACATTGATTAAGTTCTCCTATATTTAAAGTTAATATTCTAGTATATCCATGACACCATTTGAAGCACCCTATGGTAGGAGGTGTAGGTCTATGGTTGGATGGTTTGAGATTGGTGATTGTTCACTCCTTGGTTCCCGAGATAATCTCTAAGGCTATAAAGAAAGTTTGGATGAGAAGAGATAGGTTGAAACAATTTATAGTCAGCAAAAGTCTTATGCTGAAAATAAAAAAAGAGACATTGAGTTTGAAATAGGTGATCGGTTTTGTTTAAAAATTTCACTTATGACATGGGTGATGATATTTGATAAAAGAGGGAAACTAAATCCCGATATGTTTGTCCTTACGAGTTTTTGCATTTGTCAGAAAAGTTTCCTATGAGTACAAACTACCTAGTGAACCAGCATCGCATCCGGTGTTCATGTTTATATGATCAAGAAGTGTATAGGTGACCCGGTGTCTATTCCCACTAATGTAGGATTATGGGTGAATGAGAACAAATCCTATGAAGAGGTTCCGATTGAGATTCTAGATTTTCAAGTAAAGAGGTTGAGTAACAAACAGGTTGCCTCCGTAAAAGTCCTATGGAGGAGTAATCTTGTTGAGGGTGCGAAATTGGAGGTTGAGGCCGGCATGAAGTCCTGCTATAATCATTTCTTTACTCTTTTTCGTAAATAGTTCCTCTTAATAATAAAATTATGAATAATTTGAATTTGACTTGTGTTCTAAGTATGTGCATGATTTTGTACAAGGTTTGCAATAGAAAATTTCTGAGAAAAAGACTTCATGATTTATTTGCACTAATATAAATTCTGTGTATTTTCCTTCTTGAGATTTTAGTGTTTCGATGTTGTCTTTGGAAGAATAATAGCATATTAATTCTTTTTAAGGGGATATGTCTTTTGTGGAGATAAGGTCTTCTTTTCGAACTTTGACACAACGCATGACGACTCAAGCCTAAGTTATCACTAAAAATGTGATGTCCCAAACATACCAAGAAGTTGAACCACAATTGAACCCTAATGCTAGTACTCCCGCTTCTAAAATCCAATATTTCATGAGAATGAATCCTCCTATTATTCATGGCACTAAGGTGGACGAAGATCCACAAGGTTTATTGAATAGGTGTTAAGGGTGGTAGCAACTGTGGGTGTGAGTTGTAGAAGGAAACAAGAACTTGCCCCTTATCAACTAAAGGATATGGTTCAAGTATGGTTTGACTAATGAATGGATCAGAGACTCATAAGGGAAGGTCCGTAGATTTTGAAACTTTCAAAACAACCTTTTTTTATGACCCGAGAGCACACCCTAATAGTTAAGGCATTCTTAAATAGTCACACGACGTACTTGACCTTTTAAAATTCTTGTACAATCCGTTTGACATCGTTGATTACGTACATGTATGAAAAGTAGTGCGGAATTAAAACTTTTCACATGAATAATATCTCAAAACTTGTCTCATATAAAACAATAATAATACTAATTCTCAACATACGAAAATCATAGACTCAAGAATATTTTGGACACAGTGCATACAGTCGAAATATAGAGATAATTAGTCTATGAAAAGACTATTAATTAAAGAAATATAAAGAAAGTAATGTCCTCAAATATAGTGAGGACATACCCCAACCTTTATTGAAATAATCTTAGTTTCCAAACTTCGGTTCAAAATTCCTCTCACATTCCACCTACACCTCTACATATCGACAAACAGTATGCAACAAGCACATTGCATGTACAATGTATGACTTAATACATAACATCATGAGAAACGGACATTTATATAAAATATACTATTTTTGAGTAAATGTTCATAATATAATATCGAAGCACCACATATCACACCAATTTCACATATAAGCCATATATCACAAGATAATATCAAGAACACATGAAATCACATAAACATGAGGCCCTCTTACCAAAGGTGATTCGAAGGTTCACTTGTGTAAGTTCTGAAGGGACCATCCATACAATCCTTTCACACACACCTAAGAGATCATTTAGACTACCTAAGATATTTTTATTCCGATTTCTATATTGAAACTCCCTACCTAAAATTTCCCTAAGACTCACCTATGTAAGAAAAGGATAAAACACCCATACACCCTCTAAAAGACTACCTAAACAATCCTCAAAGCTACTCTAAAAACATGCCTTTTCATTAACATACCTTTATTTAAATCATAAACTTCAATAGACTATTTAAGAAACATTGAACACTCTAGGACTTTCACAAAATGGTGTTGGAGATGACCTAGGGAATTCACAGACAAACATCTTCAAAGCCTAATCGTGGAATGTCTAGATAGCATCCCATTTCAATAACGAAGCATCATAGTACTTATCCAACAATAGCATATATCCCACATGTTAAGAATAGGTAATAAACGACATACACAATACTACTTAGAAATGCAATCCTTAGTATACCCTAATTTAATAAAGGATGTTCTACTTTCCAATGGTAGAGCTACGACACGACCTATGTAGGCACATGGTCAAGGAATATCAAGGATTTCTTTATACTCTAGCATCCATTAACACGATCTACCTCCCAAGTATACTTATTCGGTATTATACTTTGTTCTCATAAGAGTAAATATATAAATGAGTATATGAAGAGGTTCCATATATTTTTCAAAACCAAATCATAATACACTTTACTTAAGAGGGTCCACTAGGTCTGCCTAGAAAGGCTACAAGGATAGCTCAACGACTTTGCTAAGGATGATTTCATGTTGTTCTACCTAACCACCACTAAGTCAACTATTCACACACGAAGGATATCATTCCTACTTTTAACTTCAATGATATCTTAATCTTCTTTCTAAAATGTTTCACATAAATAACCTTCTTTTTTGCATTTAAGATCATATTTTACTCATAGATATACATTCGGGAAGAAGGTAATTTAACTTACTTAGTCAAGGTTTTATATTCTCATTATTCATGTATCAAGTGAGGAACACAATTCTAAAAAAAAGACATACTTCGTTATCAGCTTATCTCATGTAGAATATCATTCAAGTAGAACATAGGTTCAACTAAGAATACTCACAAGTGACCCTTCACTACTATAGAACATCAATATAATAAATCACAAGGCTCATATAACCACTTAAGAATGTTCACACTTCAATAAAATGTCTACACACACAAGGTGTCACTATAGCCCATCATGATAACCTATATTCAATTAGGAGAAAACATAGATGACTTCATGAATACACATTACTCATATAGACCTTCACAATGATCTCATAGCAATGTTATACATGATAATAACATAGTTCATAAAGTAATGCCGACGAGGCCACATTGTTTCACAATTGATGAAGTAACACCTGTGAAGCATCATTATTCACAAGTATAGCACATAAGCACCCCAAGCATAAGTTTACCATACAAAACATCATCATAATTTTAGTCCTATACTACACACTATAGAGAGATTTAGGTCAACATACCACAATTCGAATTTTATCCACTCTAATTCATAAAAAATTCAATCAATCAAATACACCAAGGCTGTAACTGTTACTAGTATTTAAAAATCCCATACAATTAACACAATATACCATGATACAACAAGACTCAATATGAAAATCATCAAATCAGAATATCCTATATGCAATTTCAATATAATTCATACATATATCAATAACCCTATACAAACTATATCAAAATTCAATAAGATCAAATCATGACTAAATCACACACATTAGAGCAAAAATTAGGATTTCATGATTGTATTGACTTTGTAGGAATTTTGATCTAAAACTATTAAATTAATACTAATAAAATCATAAATCATTGTTTAAAATCATTTTATGCATGAACCCATTGCTAGAGTTTAATTTAGAAGATTTCATGTTTTGATCATCTTTGAAATCATTTAAAATTGGCTCCTTGAATCTACGAGGATTCAAGGATGAAGGACCTTACCTTAATTTTGAAGAATATCCCACAATATTGATGGACAAAAACATGGAAAATCTGTCTTGTTCCTTCGAGCTTCAAAGCATCATCAATGGAGGTTTTTTTGGAGTGAATAAATGGAGAAGTTATGTTTTGGACTTACGGTTTTAAATTTTGATGGTTAATTGTTGTTCAATATGGTTAGATAATCTCCTATAATAAGTCCCAAAAATACAAAAAAGAATCCTGAACTTATAGGACCTTTTAACCAAGTCAAACTCCACTTAAACTTTTGAAGTTATCGGCGGGAAACAAGTCTACTACCCAAAGCTTCTCCTGAATGATTTTTGAAATTAAATCAACAAATAGTGGGTAAAACTTGTTCCTGCGACGCGGAGAATATTTTGGAATTTTTGTCGACAAAGTCCGCGACGCGTACTGGCTCACTCCAAGCTTAAGTTTCTGCTGCCTTGGGCAGCTTGCTCGCTAAAGGCTTGGTCCTCCTCGAGGACCCTTTCTTTTGTCCTTGGGAATATCTTTAGGAAATTTCAACCCCAAATAAACTCGTACACATGTAACGACCTCTCACATAATTTTCATCCACAATGAACACGTAAAACATGACGAAACGCACTAAGGCACACAAGAGGATGGGAGCTCTTCGTGATTTGAGACCTAGTGCCCACTTGTTGTACTTAACCTATAATATATAATGTTAAGACTCTGTGGGTGAGTTATGCTTAGCACTGAGAGGATATGAAGAATGGGTGGTTAAACTTTGTTAGTTGAGATATTGTATTCCTATGTAACTCTTGACATGAGTACTCCCTGTTAATAGAAAATGAGTTACATAGTAGCAATATCCTTATCCATTAACTAGCGCTTTCATAGGTGTAGCTATTGGAAAACCCATGTAAAAGCTAAGAGAATGATCGTACCCCACGCAATTAGGTATCCCTCGTCCTATACAGGAATTATCGTGCCTTGGAGCTTAGTTCTATAGGATTTCTCTCTCAACCACTTCTCTTTGTTTTTAGGGAAAATGACTACGACAATACCAACTCCTAGGAGGGCGGAGGAAGGAGTAGCCAATGAGTGGATCCCTCCCGTGTTCACCAAATCCCTATAGTTGTCCAAGAGAATGTTAACGAGTTAGTTAACCCTACAGAACCTCAATGACCACAAGGTCCTCAAATTCCCCCTATGCCCCAAGGTCCTCAAATTCCCTTTATTGAATAGTATATAACTAATGTGGAGTTAAGGGTTGCACTGAATAATTTGACCCCAACTAATGACGGCTCAAGTCAACTCATCACTGATCATTTGGCTCCCCAAGTTAACCAAGGAGATAGACCTCAACATAATGTGAGTATTCCCACTTCTACAAGTCGGGATTTCATGAGAATGAACCCTCCAAATCTTCATTGCACTAAGGTTGATGAAGATCCACAAATCTTCATAGATGAAATATTAATAGTGGTAGATGCTATGGGCGTGACGACTAGGGAGAGTGCGGAGCTAGATGCATACCAACCCAAAGATGTTGCTTAAGTGTAGTTTGAGAAATTGAGTGGTGAGAGACCCTTAAGGTATTATCTAGTATATTGGGAAGTGTTAAAGAAGGATTTCATAGATAGGTTCTGTCGTTTAGAGTGAAGGGAGAAGAAAATGGTTTGATGCATGAATCTTTATCAAGGGGGACTGAGTGTGATAGAGTAAAGTCTCAAATTCACACAACTCTCTAAGTATGCCCCGACCATGGTATCCATTCCTAAAGCTAGGATGAACAAATTTGTTATGGGGGTTTCTAGTTTGGTGGAAAAAGAGTGTCGTATATCAATATTTTTTAATGATATGTATATCGCTAGGGTCATGGTGTATGCAGAACAAATGTAGTAGTCCACAATTATAAATTTGAGGAAAGAGGGGAAGAGGACTAGTTTTAATGAATCTAGTCAACCAAAACCTAAGAACAATTTCTATCACCAAGAGTCTTCCATGGGGAAAAAGGATAGGGTTTCAAAGTAAAATTTCCAAGGTGGTTGCAATATATTTATGTTGCATAAGTGTGCTACTTGTGGGAAGCAACATTTGGGTAAGTGTGTTTCTGGAACGGATGATTATTTTGCATGTGCTAGTAACACTCACAAAATTAGGGACTGCCCTAAAATCAAGAAAAAGGGATAGAGGCCAATCAATTTCTTCTAGATCATAATGCTCCAAAGAAGGACCCTCCCTACCGGATGGGGACTTGGAAGGAGAACTAATACGAATTTTATAGTCTCAATATGTCTTAACCGTTTATAGTAGTTGTGTTACCATGATACAACAAGAGGACCAAACATTTGGCAACCAATGTTTATGTGGGTTTAACGTCCAGGTGCGACTCCATCAAGGACCCACGAGGATTCCTAGAAGAGGACCAAGCATTTGGCAACCAAGCTGCCAAGACAGTGCAAATGACGCCCCAACAACCTACTAGATGTAGTCAAGATAACGCCTCGTCGTATAGGTACTCAGGTAAAGACTAGCGTGGAAGATCAACACTGCACTTCCCAGATGCAGACAAAAACGATGTCCATGCAGCACAGCCCATTTTTTAGTCGATGTCCTGTTGCTTGGGTTGGTCAATGGGTGCTGCATAAGTTGTCACGTTTTCATTGTGTTGTCTTGGGGAGTTTTGTAAATGAACCCCAACTCTTAAAAAAACCTAGGATGATATTTTTATTGTTTTAAAAGTATATTTAATTAGTTTTAAGTCATAGACGTACACAAGACCCCTCAATTCAAATATTCGAACTACCAAATCACCATTTGAGCTAAGTCTCAAGGACGTGATAGGAGGGATAGTTTGGAACGTTTCTTCATTGAATATTAGTGTATTTCCTTCTCATTGAGGTATGGTAGTCATCCTTGAACTGTGTTTTATTTAACGAGTCTATTCTAAAATATTTCATAAAGGGTATCAAAATTTATTTTCTTCTATCTTTAGTTCTAAGCATGAATCTTCATATAGAAGTGTATTAATGATTCAAATATGTTTTTTATAGTATTAATTGATAATTTTAATTTCAAAACCCTAATGAACCCATTCTTATACATATTTCCAATGTATAGCTTAACTTTTCGGGTATATGAATATGTTTGTGTAGGGTATTAACATTAGTTTCCTAATAATGTTCTAATAAATCTACTAACCTAATGGCGTTATTATGATGAAATATTGAGTAATTGGTTATAGGTGGTCAAATCTTTGGTAAATGGTATGTTGCGTATATTGTATAACTGTTATTGTGAAATGCACTTGAGTGATATGGTTCACCTTCTTGGTGGCGGTGTTTACTTGATTTAATTGGATATATTTAGTATGGATTTTAAGTATGGATTTTAAAGACTTGTCACGAACCGCATGTATACCATAGAACTTTTGGTATCCACAGGTCGGTGAACGGCGTACTTCACCTCTCCGATGTCTTCTACAAGCCCATTTATATCGTTCATCACATAAACGTAATGGAAAGTACTACGGAATTAAAACTTTTCACAAAACATTAGAATATATTTAATAACATGTTTCATTAGAAATTATTAGAAATACTAAGTATCAATATCATCAAAACTTACATCAAAATAAGGAAATACTTAGTCTACAACAATATTGCAATTTAAAAGAACCTTAGATAACTATGCCCTCGAATAAATATAGGACATATTTCAACATCAGTTGAATGATTCTATAATCCAAGTCTTGCTTCCCGATTATCTTCACCTAAAAACCACTATGAAAATAGAAATATATATATATATATATATATATATATATATATATGGAATTACTGCAAACAAATCTACTATGTTTGGCATAATGCATAAAAATCATGAACACGAACATTTGTTTGAAATATGCATATTTTGATAGAACCATCATAATAATAGCATAAGAACAACATTAAATCCTTAGAAACACATTAGAAATCACATAGCCAATTTATCACTATTTTGGAAAAACATTAAAGTGAACTAATTCACTGTTACAGTGGTGTTTCTCAACTTCACCTTAGACACCTTCGAAAATGTAATTCCCCCAGTAAAATCTATCCTAAGACTCACTTAAGTAATACAAATAGAGCCCACCCATACACCCTCTCTAATCATGTCTAAATGATCCTCAAGACTACTTATAATGAGACACATACATTTACCTGACTCTGAAATACATAACATGAATAAATTGTGTTATCTCCTTACAAAGGCTATCAAAAGACTTACTTCAGTACTCTTAAAAGAGAATGCTCATACACCCTCTTCAAAGTTACGTAAATATTCTTTAAGACTTCCTTTGTTCAGATCATGCAAAAAGTATCAACCAACTTTCCTAAGTAGAGTCACTCTCAAGACTTCCCTAGATAGGCCATGAAGAGATCATCCCTTATTCCCCCGTAAAAGAATAACTATGAAATACTCCAAGTCACTTTAGATTAGGTACGCATTCGTTTACATGTTTTCTACTATAACTCATTATTTCACTAGTTCATTAAGCGAGAGTCATCACATAGCGTACATTCAAGTAATGGTCTTGGGGAAGACATAGATACTCTCATCAACATCTTGAAATACTAAGGGTGAAACGTCTAAGTAGCATCTCATGCAACCACCTAAACTTACTGGACTTCTCAAATACTAGTAGGTTTCCCATAAGATGAGAATAGGTATTAACCGATATAGACCATGGTAGCAAAGCAGGGATTATAGAGTTGTAACCTACTCCAATGGAGGGTGTTCTACTTGGAGATTGTAGAACTTTGACACATCCCATGTAGGCACATAGTTAAGGAATATTATATGTGTACTTTGTATTCAAGTCTCCTTCTTCAGTAGAGCTACATCCCTTACCATACTCAACGATGCTAGCCTTCAGTCTCATAGAGTAATTAACCTTAAATTTCACATTAAGAAGTTCAATATCGAAAGCAATACCACACTTTTCCTACGAGTCTATCTAATATCTGATCCATGAACGGCATCGAAAAATGGTCCTTCTCAGTCCATGCATTCTATTACGGCAGTCCATACAAACTCTCCATCCAATCACTTGCATCATTGGAACAAGCTCGTGTCTCTCATTAGGCATCACTGTCATCCCACCCTTTTTAGGCACACACTGGCATGACACACCCAACTACTATCAGGAATGCAATAGATGACTCAGGTATCTAACAACTTGATGATCTATTTTTTCACTACCTCTTGCATAGGTGGATTTAACCTTCTTTGGAGCTCAATACTAGGTTTGTTATCGTGAATGAGTTGGATTTATATTATCAAATACCGTGGGGAATCTCAATGATGTCCGCAATAGTCCAACAAACGTCTCATTTGATCCTCTTCAAAACCTCAACAATTCACTCAACTTGGTGCACATCCAAATCGGCTGCATTTATCACAGGTAAAATGTTATCTCTACCAAAGAACACATACCTCAGATCATGTGGTAGAGCATTAAGATCTAATTTTGCAGACTCGTCAATAGATGGTTTCGCGGTTTGAGACTCGTGATTCTTCATATCTAACTCCAATTTCTTCATTTTTGACCGATATTCAGTTCGTTCAAGTGCAGCCAATAAAGACGTGTACTTTTAAATACCATCACTCTCAAAATTCATGAGCACTGTCGTTAGTGCCTTTACGCCTAGTAACTCTTAAATTTGTACCTCGTATTTACTCTCAACTATATAGGATATAGCAGATGTTGTTTAGAGCTCATCACTCTACTTCCTAGACGTACAGATGTTGTAAGTTGCTTCTTCAATATTCAACCTTACCTTTAACTGGACATTTTTTATATCAACCTATGCACGCCTCGGGTCAAGGAATTGCCTCCATATAATAATGGGAACCTCAAAATCATCTCACAATTAAGAATCTCAAAATTGTCCGAAAATATAAATTACTCCACTTTAACAAACACATTATCAAGTATACCGACGGTCCTCTTCACTATTTAATTGGCCATTAGTAACGACATAGCAGTAGGCTTTGGGTCACCGAAGACTAAAATCTTGTAAATGGAGAGAGGCATGAGTTATATACTTGCACAAAAATCACATTGTGCTTTAACAACATGTACAAACCAGATTGTACAAGGATTGGTTAAAGTGCCAGGATTTTCCTTTTTTGCAGAAGAGATCTTGTAGTAATAGCGATAAAATGTTGCATTCTACAATCATCTTCAAAACTCAACTATCTCTTCTTTTTCATAAAATACTTCATAAAAGTTAGCATAACCGAAGAGTTGTTCCAGAGGTTCTATAAAAGGGATATTGATAGAATGTTTTTTTAAAAAAATAGGAATAAATTGTCGATATTTCCCATACTCAATATTTTTCACCACTCTCTTATAGAGTTGTGGTGGAGGTCTAATAATGGGGATTACTTTATGACATACCTCTTCTTCTATCGCCGTGTTGTCCACCAACTCTCCACTATTCTCTCCAACATTTATGTCTTTTCTCATATCATCTTCTATCACAAATAACATAGGTAGATCGATAGTTTTTTTACCCCCTCGAGTAGTGAAGACAATGAAATACCAATCATTTATAGGATTTTAAATGTTGTAGCTTGGAAGAGTGCATGATTGTCGTGGATTCAAACAAGTAGACAATTGAAACATCTGTAGCTCAAGATGCTTTATCAAAATTGCATGTGCATCCATCTTTTGTGAAATATTAGCTAAATCACATATAATCTACTTGGTTCATCACTAGTATAAAATATCTTAATCAACTTTTGTAACATATATTCAATTCGCGTCATACTTCCTCCACTATCCCTACGAGCAACTTCTCGATTTTGTGGGAGAAGATAGTGCCTACTTCTATCATTCGTAGTACCTTAGTAACCTCTATTGAAGTTTTTATCTCATTTATAGTTCTTATTTTTTTTATATTCACCCTCTCTATTCTAGTTACAATTGTTCTTACATTTATTTCCTCAACCGTTGGCCAATTTTCCTCATTGGAGCCTTAGGTGTTTGATCGGAAACCCCCTGTCTGCTCATTCACTACATAACAATCATCTTAATAATAATACTCATCTACCGACGGTCATGGTTTAGTAATATAGTTTACAACATTTAGTTTTTGTTCACTCTCGCTCATATGTTTCAAAACTAATCCTATCTCAGTTTTGATCTATATCAACACTTTACGCATCTCATCCAATGTTGGCTTGTTTATAGCTTGTACTGCAAAGGTGTATCTTGTAGTGCTCCAAGCCTTTTTGTCGTGATATAAATTTTCCAACTTCTCTGCAATCTCTGCATATATCCACTCACCATACGAACCCCTTGCAATAGTGTCGAGTACTATTTATTGTTATCATCTTAACCCCGATAGAAGTACTTTTTCAAAGACTCATCATCAATTTTGTTGTTTAGGATGCCTCTCACAAGTGCATTAAATTTTTCCAAAGAGGTACTCACCGACTCCCTAGGTAGTGTAACAAAATTGTTCACTTTATCTTTGTGGTTGAGCTTCATGGAAATTGGGTAATACCTTAATAAGAACGCATCTCTCAATTGATCCCGAGTATAAATTGAGCTGTAGGGAAGCTTAGAAAACTATATGGAGGCATCTCGTATAAGTGATATTGAAAACACTCACAGACCGATGACATTCATTTTAAAGTCTGACCTACCTACACAACTCTTGCAAAAAAACCTCAGTTTGGCTATATGAGCATGAGGGTCCTTTGATGGAAGTCCCGAGAATAAACACCTCGTAGTGAGCATCTGCATCAGGCTACTCGTCACCACAAATGCATACCCAGGTGGCAAAGGGGGTAGGACAAGAGGTCCATTAGACTCAGCAATGTTAACTTTTCCCCTCTAGAAATCCTGAGGTCTTGATGTTGGGGGTTGCATCCTAAAATCATTCTCCAAATCAACTTGAACTTTATTGTTTGGTTCAATCGGTTATGGGGGTTGACGAATTGCCCCTTCACCTAAGCTTTGTGTAGTTATCATACACTAAAGCTAGACCTAAAATTTACAAAAACAAAAAGAAAGAAAGTAAAATCAGGAAATTAGTGACTAACTATCAATATTGTATTTGAAGTTAATCTAAAAGTCGCTTTCCCCGACTGTGGAACCAAAAATTGATACACTAAAATTAAACCTACCCAAAGAAATATAAGAGGTAGTAATGAAGTAAAGAACCCACTAAAGAATTGTTTTAGACTTACCTTCTATGTACAATTATATTTATATAGTAAAGCTCTATTCGAAAAAAAAGTAATTATAGGGAGGGTTTATAAAAAAAGTCCCTTAAACACTTCTTAATAAAAAGGTGAACGAAATTTAAAATTGAGTTTATATCAAATTTTAAGGCTAACTAGGGTGTACATGTTCCATGTAGGTTCATAATTTCGTATTCATAGCAATAAAAATTCTTCCCTAGTGTTTCCCATCCAAATATATAAGTTAGGTATCGCTAAATCCTTGGTCTGGCATTTAGAGAATTTTACCCTATACCTTTGTTTGGCTACGTGTGTATAAACTACTAACCCTTATCTTTACTTCATATTAAGCATCGTAATTAATGGATGACTTAGTTATTACTTCGCACCGATAACACTAGCCTATTAGATAGTATACCACTAATCTATGTTGATAATTCTTTTCTTAATAGCTACCTCCTTGGTTAGGCAAGTAGTAACAAGGCGAGTTCTAACGTTGGCCACCGCTAAAAATACTACTAAAGGAAAGAATTATCAATACATGCAAGAACCTATTTGAGAATTGTTATTTGGCTAGGTCTACTTCGTTAATCACCTCTTGTTCCCACAACCCTGGTTTGGGATTTAGTTACCCATGCAAGAAAGAACTGAATTCATGGTTGTTAAGAAATGAATCATGATATTATATAAACAATTTTAAGAAAATCCAGAAAATCAACTTGAAATTGCTATTAATTTTTGAAACCAAATCTTGAAACTAAACTAATGCACAAGTTTGCAAAAACGAATCTCAAAATAAAACATCTAGAATAATAACATTGTCTAACTCCCCAAAGAGTTTTTAATCCCCATTTATAGAAAACATAGACCTAAATTAAAAGGAAATGAAATAAGGAATGTTTTTCCAAAAAACGCGGATGTAATTGTCTACGGTCTGTTGACTTCTTGCTCAGTCCTGAATTAGAATATTTTTTTCCTTTGGATGGCATCAACTTTTAATCAATCGACAGACCAACAACACGGTGCATCGATGCCCTCCGTCTCTCCATCCTTATAATTTCTCCAATAGCCTGTACTGGGACTATCTTTGATCAAATCGACGATTCAGCAGAACGATTTGACGATCAATCAACAGACCGTTTATCCTCTCAGTAGTTCCATACTTGAAAAGATTTCCCCGAGTTTCTCCAATTGTTTGAACTGTAATCGACGGTCACCCCGTACTAACTGTTGATGGCCTTTGTAGGTCGCCTCTACACTATTTTTCATCTTCCTTATGCATTTTACTTCTGGACATCTTTCCTGTAAAAAAACATAAAAAGTTGTTAAAAATACTAACAAAAGGCTTTAGACACACACAACACTTAAGGAAAAATCATCAACAGCACCGTGAAACCAAGGTACATCACCTAACACACAATTGAAACTCAGAACCATCAAGTTAGATCATACTACCCAACTACATAAGGTTTCAACTATTCCATGAATATTGAGGGTCATGACAACCTTAGGGGACTCAATAGAGGAAACTTATCCCTAAGGCCTCTTTCTTTTCTATCAACACTATTGTAATGTAACTTCTAGGTCATTCAAACCCACATTATCACCATACACGGTAACCACGCTATCTTCACTTCTATGACCAATCCTATACAAAAGATTCAAAGACATACGAGGAAACTATCATGCATAACACACATAATACAAAGACAACATGGATCTATTGAACATATATTAAGGCAACATGCATTTTTATCAAATTACCACACCTCTTTAAGACATTTCAATCCTACACCATATCATTAAACTATCATCATGCAAAATCATATAGCATGTTGTCATTCCAAAAAGATGATCCATTCATTAATAAAAAATTCTTTTAAAATATATATGTCACGACCCAAAACCGAGACGCGACTGGCACTCACACTTACCCTCCTATGTGAGCGAACCAACAAATCTAAACCCTAACATTTCAGTATAATATCAACAGAAAGTAATGCGGAAGACTTAAACTCATTAATAAAAAACAATTCAATAACTTCTAAAATTCAACATCTATTATTCCCCAAAATCTGGAAGTCATCACCACAAGAACATCTATGATCAAATTTCTAAACTAAGAGTATTCTAAAAAAGCTAAAAAAAGTTAAAGCTAGTCCATGCCGGAACTTCAAGTCATCGAGACATGAAGAAGAAGATCCAGTCCAAGCTAGAAGCATTAGCTCACCCTGAAATCCGGTGTAGTGAAGACTGGCTAGAGTTGCGGTTGAGTTGAAGATGACGGTACGTTTGCTGCACTCCACAAATAACAAGAAGAAAACATAAAAGTAGGGGGTCAGTACAAAACACAAGTACTGAGTAGGTATCATTTGCCAACTCAAAATAGAAAACTGTATATATCAATTAATAACATAAATCAACTATAATACTCAACATGTAGCAAAAACAAGTACCATAATCATAAATAAGTACGGCCAAGTTCACACATGAGGACTCAAGCCTCAATACCATACTCATTTGGGAATTAGGTCCATTAGATTGAGTATATTAACATATTTCAAGATTCATTATCTTTATTCCCCTCGTGTCGGTACGTGACACTCCGCTCCATATACTATCCTGGTGTCGGAACGTGACACTCCGATCCTCATATACTATCCTGGTGTCGGAACGTGACACTCCGATCCTCATATACTATCCAGGTACCGGAACGTGGCACCCGATCCATATACTATCCTGGTGTCGGAACGTGACACTCCGATTCTCATTCTATCCTGGTACCGGAATGTGGCACCCGATCCATATACTATCCTGGTGTCGGAACGTGACACTCTGATCCTCATTCTATCCTGGTACCGGAACGTGGCACCCGATCCATTTACTATCCTGGTGTCGGAACGTGACACTCCGATCCTTTATTCTATCTTGGTACCGGAACGTGGTACCCGATCCTCTATTTTTATCCTGGTACTGGAACGTGGCACCCGATCCCCTAATCTCACTTCTTTCGTTCATCAAGCCTTCTTTTATACCAAGGCATCATCATTAACAAAGTAGATTAGGGTTATCTTTCAAGATTTGAGATTCATAGCTTAATCGTGCTTATTTATTCACAATTACGTAATCATATTGATGCAAGCATATAATTAAGCATATAGAAGGATTTACAATACTACCAATACATATCATTCACTATTAAGAGTTTAATACGAATAGCATAAAAACCATAACCTACCTCCACCGAAGAATTTTGATCAAGCAAGCAATTTCCCAAAGCAGCGTTCTTCCTCTTTCTCTCTCGATCGATCCTCTCTATCTCTCTTGTTGTTTCTATTTTTCTTATTCCAACCCTCTTTCTTTTACCCTAATTAGCATATAATTAAGTATCAAAGATGGCAATAATAACCCACTAATTAACTCAAGGTTACCTCTTTTAACCCCCAAGTAAATACACTTATTAACATTAACCCACTATCTTTATAATTAAAGAAGGAATAGTCAAAAACGTCCCTTAAAACATTTAAAGAAATTCGACCCAGCATGGGATTATGAAGTGTCTGACGGCCCGTCGGTACTGCGCGGTCAGTCTATTTGCTCCGCTCCGCGAGTTCGAGAGACTCAATTTCCTTGAAGAGTCTGTGACGGTCCGTCGTGCCCACGACGGTCCGTCCTGCCATTCCGTTACGAAGTTCAGAGAGTCGATTTCAGTACCCAAATTTCAGAATTTCTAAGTGTTTTGAAACGGGACCCTGCGATGGTCCGTCGTGCCCATGACGGTCCGTCGTGGGGTCCGTCGTCTCAGCCAGTTTTCCAGAAATAAAATCTGCTGCTCAAAACGACTAAACAGGTCGTTACAATATAACCATATCATTACATACATTTCACAATATAATATCGCATTTATCATGCATGACATACATTACCATAAATGGTGTCACATCAAACATATACTGAATTCCACATTCACAGATACTCATCAAAGGTTATGACCAATATAAGAATGAAAACTCACCTTTTATCCCTCAAGAATAGATATCATCTTATACAAGCAATCACATCTAAAAGACCACCGGACAAGAAAATATAAGACAGAGATCTTGTAGAGTAAAGTTCTATGACACGACATGGGAATGATGAAGAAGAAAAAATTTATCGTGATATAGCCTCTCGCTCATGGATGTGTCGCGACTCACCACCAATGAACGAGACTCTACTAGACATGGAAATATGAGACTTTGGACCCTAAAACAACTTTAATAACCTCATGCTCTGGTACCCATTTGTCACAACCAGGGAGAACACCCTATACATAACATGGAAAATTTGACCTCTCAGAGGTCTTATACTAGCCTATTGTTATCGCTCATTATATTGTCATAGGTTAATTTAGCAGAAAATTTATAACTTTCATTGCACATCATATGCTACGACGTCACATCCATTATGTATAAAATATCATCTTTACATAGTTATACTCTAAGTCTCTTTTCCATCCAATACTAAGTTGCAATAGAATACATTAAGGAGACGGCCTAATAATATAATACATAAAGAAACTATTACATGTCTTTAAACATAAACTTGACATAGGACTTCCTCAAATATTAATGATTCGTTTCTTTGATCTTGGAAGACACAAAACAAGCCCTTCACCATAGATACATCCTTTAAGCTTCCATAAACTACACTTTCTGTAAAAAAGGTGAAGAAGAATGGTTTTCATGCAAGTATGCACTAAGTATGGAAACCATGCAAAAACAAGCATTTGAAAGAAGACATAGACTTTGAAACCATACATTGCCTTTTACGCAAACTTCATAAGACGTAGTACAATACATATATCATACAATTCATATAATTATTTTAGGAATATACAATATTCATAACATCACATAAGTCATATACTGAATTTAAGGCACGTTTGCATCACATTATAGTAACTACCATTACCCTTTGCAATGACTCCTCTTTTATTTCACGGTAAGATATTTTCTTCTTAACTCCTTAACTTCCAAAGTAATCATCTAGTGATGCTTGGTGCAATGTATAGATAATATCCCAATAAACTATCCACACTCAAGCATCAGCTTAAGGACACTAGGTAATCATGCATACAACCTTTACTAATCAATACATCCATTCATATAACCCTTTCATATAATACGACATATACCACACACTTTACCAACTTACTTGATGGACCACTAAGAAGAATTCATTACAAGAAAATATACAAATGATACTTCTAACATCATCATAGAAAGGTAATAGTCATATTAACATACTTGGACTTCACTTTATAAGACCTTACTCATAATCTTAATCTAAGACTACTAGTGCAATGTACATTTGATGTCCATAAGCTCACACATACTTAGTAAACTCAGAAAGAGACCAAAAGCATACGATTTACATCTCAGTCCAACCAGAAAAGTATAGACACTTCATACATGCCAAGCAAGACATCCATCATATGGTTAATAAGACTCACATTATGCTCATAAGCTGAGACCATTTCATATAGACTCCGTAGAACTCATACCATGCATTTCATCACAATAAGTAGAGGACACTACAATGTCATGCATAAGAAATATAAACATGATCGTATATAATAGAAAACATTTCTAGAACATCCTTCAAGAGATACTTGTGCAATGCATGGGTAAAGTCCCATACCCTCACGTTCACTAAGCAAAATCCCTTAGGTTATCCTAGTTAGGGCCTTTAATTTACTTCCATTGTCCATTTTACTTTATGGAAACAATAGCCTTAACCGACACTAAGAGCATGGGTGCTAAACATGGAATCCGGCGTTTTAAAAACTCAGATCAAGGAAGAGGTGCTCTACCTGGCAAACTATAACATTAACATCATGCAAGAATGTTAGGTGATATCACTTGCTAGATCCTATGGCGTAAACATAGTTTATGGAACTTGGATGCATATATGGAAACCCTCTTTATGCCTAGTGACACATTATATTTATCCACCTCATCAGAATTATGGAGAATCTACCTTCCCACATTTGGAAAGGAAACCCTTCAACTTCAAATTAACTTGGTTCTAAACTAAGTTCGTTTTATTGAAAAGCCTTTATTACATTACTTTATAAATCATAGGCTTTAGGAGAATTAACCCCTTATATTATTATCTCATAGGTTGTAGATAAGAATCCTTTCATCAACCTAAATCATGTGAGAAACCCTTTCATATAGATATAGCATATTCAAGAACCATCTAGTTTTTCATACCCTTGAAAACACCTTTCATGATCCCCTCTACTCTTTAGATACACATACAAGTATCATAGAAATACTTTCATGTATGTGTGTATTCATGCATGTGAGCAAGCCTTTCACATAAAAACCCTTATGACACATATGTTCATACTTGTACTTCACTAATGAATAAGTGAATATGTGTAACTAAATGAGAAATCCTTTGATATAAACACATTTAAACACTATGATAATTCACACTTCATCATATCATATAAGACACGTTCATAACTTCATCACGCATTCAGAGTAATGTACATAGATAACAAATCTAGGAACTATTCTATCAAGGCACACATGTTGAATGCATAGACAAAGTGCCATACACTTGCCCATACTAGTACACCCTTCAAGTCATCGTAGTTAAGAGATACATAACATGCTTCATGGAAATACTTTACATGCATAGTAGTAGCCATTAGTGCATATAAGAATATCCTTTCATTAGACTCCATGAACCTACACTGCTTATAAGCATGTATGATGTGTAAGTGTGTGTACATAGGTCAATATGATAACATAATGTCTATCAACATCATATTGAGGAATCCGCCCTCTTAGGACAGCAATTGATAATCAATTATAGACGAAATACCACAAGTTAGAATAGGAGATAAGATAACTTTATCACTTGCTTCCAAGACTCCTAACATTACCTAATTTCACATTCACATAGGGGTACATATGAAAGGGTCTAATAAACCTCAAAACACATCAATGGCAACACCTAAACTTAGACATAAAATAGTAATTCATATACATATAACATTATCAATACAACCTAGGTCATAAATAACAATGGAAACTAGGCATAAGCTTCACATAGTATGATAATCATAATCACACACACATATAACATCACTTTGCCTTTTAAGGCCATGATCAATACATATATATATTTACTAGAATTAAATACCTACACCATAAGTGGACCATACCACACAATTTAATACAATACAAATCAACTAGCGATTGTATAAGAAAGTAGAGAAAGTAGGCAATATTACCAATTCATTAACCTTTGATCATCATTGATCAATATTCATCTTTCATCAAACTTTAAAGTATAGGGCAGTAGCTAAATGTATCTTAACATAAACAAAATAATGCTTCATCTATCCTACAATTGTGACCACATTATCTACATTGTATTATCAATATATAGAGGATAGAAGAACATAGGTCAATCTTACCCAATATTCAACCCATGATCCACATGAATCACTTCTCAATAATTCACCATCAATAGAGTTGGAAGGAACATGGTTTCAACAATAAATTTTATTGAAATTCACTTTGAAATAAGTTCATAAAAATCAATTCATCATAAGAATGCTTTTGAAATCGATTTGAAAAATAAATTGTGTCTATATTAAATATAGGGAGTTTGATCATAATTTCACTTTGAAAACATTGGAAGGAACTCATTTTATGAAAAAATAACGAAATATTGGTGATGAATCCATGGTAATCCAATCTCTAGGTTGTTCTTATTCTTCATCTCCAATGGAGGTTTCTTTTGGTGAGGGAAGTCTAATTTTGAAATAATGAATTGGGTTTGAGGTTTTGATTTTTTTAAATAACTTAACATACACAAAAATAGGTCAAATAATTGTCTAGGGTCAGGTTAGGGCGTGGAGTGATTTTCCCATTCATCCCTTAATGAAACAATGCGCCTAGCAGTTGGATTGTAGGGTGCATCGATGGAGCAACATACACTCCGTAGGGCTATCGACAGGCTTTACTAGGGGCCGTCATTTGTATCTAAGGCTTGGCATTGCTTTCTTTGACTCATAGACTAAGTGTAAGACAATGCCCTTCCAGCAACGGGGAATAACCATACCTACAGACTGTCGTTCTTGACTCGTAGGTAGAGACTACTAAGGTAGTGTTTGGGGTCCTCCTTCATTACCTTTTGTGGGGCCCTTGTGGAGTCATACCTTGACGTCTCGACCCTAAAAACACTTCTATAGATAATAGGTTCATCCAATAAAAGTTTGAGCGTCAAACAACACAAGCCAAACATAAAAACATGATAAGCACACTCAAGTACGTCCGAGGGTTAACTTTTGAATGTCTTGGACATTCATCGACGTTTGACTTTGAAAAGACATCAAATTAATCATACATGCTTTTAAAAACATCATAAACATAATTACAAGTTTATAAGGAATATGTGAGGATCTAGAAACCTTAATTCATCTTGGGGGTCTTACACATTACATGCAAATTACCAATAAATGAACCATTTGAATCAGGTGTAAAACAAACGTTCATGGATCTTAACTCAAAGATTAAGGTCAAAGGACTCAAAGAAATGATTCCAAAGGATTTTTTACATAAGGCATTGGCAACCATATTAGCTTTACTTGGATGATAATAAATTCTTTACTCATAATCATAGATGAGTTCAAGCCATCTACACTCTCTTTGGTTTAGATCTTTTTGAGTACCCAAGTACTTCATGCTCTTGTGATCAGTGAATTTATGACATTTCTATCCATACAAATATGTTGCCATTTTAAAACAAATAGTTTAGACGCAAGAAAAAGATAATGAGTAGGATAATTCAATTCATGCGGTTTTAATTTTATGGACGCATAAGAAATTACCTTCAAACGCATCCTAGAACATTTTGAGGAGAATTACTGTACAAGATTTTACTAAAGGGGAGGTTATAACTGAGATGCCTTTCACAAATCTTCTATTGTATCCTGCTAAGACCAAGAAACTTCTTACCTCAGTCAGACTTTTGGGAAGTCTCTATTCAGCAACTGCTTGTATCTTACTATGATACACCTTCATACGTTCACTTGATACAACTTTTCCAATAAAAAACACTTCATCATGCGAAAATTCACAGTTACAATTTTTAGCATAATATTCTTTCCACTCAAAATCTACAAAATAATCTGTAGGTTTTTATTATGGTCTACACTACTTCTTGAAAATATTAAAATGTCATATATAAAAATAACAAAAAATTAATCAATATAAGGCTTGAATACTCGATTCAGGAGATCCATGAATGCCGCTGGAGCATTTGTCCATCTGAATGGCATCACCAAAAATATATAATGACTATACCGAGTTCTAAAAGAAGTTTTAGGAATATCAATCTTTCAAACACGCAGTTGGTGATATCTAGATATTAAATCGATATTTGAGAATACTTTATCAACATTCAGTTGGTCAAAAAAATATCAATCCTTGGCAGTGGATATGTATTTTTTATTGTTATTTTTTACAATTGTCTATTGTTAATACAAAGCCTAAGAGTGTCATCCTTCTACTTAAAATAAAACAGGGGTTTCCAAAGGAGAAACACTAGGTCGAATAAAACTTTTCTCAAGAAGTTCATGCAATTGAGATTACAAGTCTCATAATTGCTGGAGTCATTCTATAAGGAGTAATGGAAATAGGCATAGATCTAAGAATAAGCTCGATTGGAAATTTAATCTTTCCTTCTAGGGGAAATCTAGAAAGCATTTCAGGGAAGACTCTAGAAAATCACACACATCGTCTTTCTCCTTTATGCAATGCCCTACAACCTTGACACATCAAATTTCTTGCCAAGGGCGTACAAATAATTCTAGACGTCAATGATCTTAAACTTGTACAATAATGTGCGAACATGTAGGATCTTTTAAATGCACATTCTTTTACCTACAATCTACGACTAGATGATTATTATAAAGCCAAACCAACCCGATAATAACATCAAAATCCTTGAAGGGAATTTCAATGAAATCGGCAGGGAAGACTAGGTTTTGAATCACGAAGGGACAATTATGATAAATTCTATTACACATAACCTTATAACCTGATGGACATTCAACTAGCCCATCATATGTTAGTTTAATGGATTTAACATTTTAAGGAAGAACAAGTGATGAAAAAATATAACAATGTGTAGAACCAGGATCAAACAATGCAAACACACACAAGCCAAATAAGTTAAATTTACCGAAAACGATGTCTTGTCAATCTTTATCATCCCTATGCTTCATAGCATAAGCGCGTGAAATACCTCTTTCTCCACTAGCTTGATTATATCCACTTATACTTGTTGTTTGGTTTTTTTAGGTCTTTCACCTTTTTTAGTTTGAGAAGGATTAACGGAGTGCTTATGAATCGAGCCTTCAGATTTTAAGGAAGGGGTATTATTGGGATTAGGACAATCATAATTTATGATCAAATCTCCCACAAAAAAAACATTCACAAGAGGCTCTCCTAGAAATACCAAAATGATTCTTTCCAGCGTGCGGACAACTGGGAACGTGAGGCTTGACTTGGCCATAATTTGTAGTACTAGTTGTAGAAATCTTTTATTTGTTTTTCTTTTGTTTGGTGGTTGGGTATCAATACCTTCTTTAGAATCATAAATACTTCCCCTTTTTGATGGACTTGAAATTCTGGTGTAGGCTTTCGAATCTGTTTTCATTTCTGTTATCTTCTTCATTAAATGTTTTTACAAAGTAAAGGCAGCAGACACTAACTTACAAAAGTTCTTATGTTGCGGGATCGCAACATTCTTCTAAATGGAATCATTTAAAACATCTTCAAATTTATTGTACTTATGTTGTTCCTCTTTAATAATACCTCCAGCATAACGAGAGAGCCTTAAAAAGGTTTGTATATATTCAACAATAGACATGTCTCGTTTTCTTAGATTAAAAAACTCCTTTTTCTTTGCATCACAATAAGCAGGTGGTACATACTTTATACAAAATTCCATAAGAAAATCATTCCAACTAAGAACGGGAGAATTTTACCTAAACCACCAATCTTAAGCATCCTTTTTAATAGTGAACTATTATACAAGTACAAGTTTATTGACAAACCTCAATTCTTTAGACAAGAAGCATTCCAACACCCCTTTAGGAGTTCAAACCGTAGACCAACAATCTTATGAAGGACCCCAATTATTTAACGATTAAATACAATCTTCAAAAAATATATTTAAATAAGTTCTTACTTCCAAGCATATCAATAATGTTGATGTAGAACAGGATTATCATCACAAGTACGCCTAGCCTGTACAAATAAGACTAAGCTCACAAAATAATAATTTTGTCCAACAGAAGCACTCTAGGTCGCAACTTAGATTTGAAACAAGAAACGTGAAAACAAGACTTATATCCTTCATAAAAGATGTATGTACGTATGTTAATCTTGCAAATAATTAGTAATCACTACAAAATACGTTTATCGAAAAAACATATAATCAAAACCCTTACAGTTGAACAAACATGAATCATAATAACAAAATCTTCAAAGAATCTGTCATGTGTTGTGTCCCTTATTTCGTGCTAAAAATACTAAATTAGAGCTTAGCATAACAATAGGAGTTTTAGATATATAATATACCTTTCAAAAACAAATTTATTCACTGTAAAATAAGTACTATAAACGAGATATCCTTGAAATACCAAATACTGCACAAAAATAGATTTATTTCACATACAAAGAGGGAGTGTGTGTGTGTGTCGGATTAGAGCTAAAAGGGCCTAGGTTTTCTCTAGATTTTGAAGAACAACTCTTTATCGAAGGTTCTATGTTTCCTATACTTTAGGTGATACAAAATTCACTAGAAAAGATGTCAAAATATAATCTCAAAGATGAGGCTTGTCACATGTGCAACTGTCACTAAAAGGGTGTTTCCCAAATTATTTTGTGTTGCCCGAAATGCATACATACACACAGACATACACACAGACTTATATATATATATATATATATATATGTATATCTATATGAATATATATATATATATATATATATATATATAAATATATAAATATACACACCTCATATTACGATAACACTTATGACAAGGTTGTATGAATAGCAAAATTTCATGTCCCCAAAACAAGAATAAAACATTTTTTTAGTAATTAATGAATGATGTAACGACATGCAAATATTTGTCTAGTGTATTAGGGATGTCACACTCCTAGCTATAAGAATTTGTGTATATTGTTATATGTATGATTACAGTATGCTAGTCTTTGATTATTACCTATTATTATTGTTTTTAGTGTCATTCGAGGACGAATGTTCCCATGTGGGGGATAAGGTAACTTGTTGAAATGTTTTTTCTTGACTTTCAAAGTATAGTTTGAAGAGTTTTAATGTTGAACCTAAATGGATAGCCATGGCGCTCGGGAACTATTTTTGTCTTTTAATGTTGTATGTGATGTTATGAACTTTGTAAGGAAGCATTTAAGGATTCAATATAAATAAATGTGTTAAACTCAAGGATTAAAATCTTGTTCATGATTGTTTTAGGGTGCTATACAAGGATCCAAGCCAAGAGGGACAAACTTTAGCTAAAAAGCCAAGGTTTTCCAATGATGGAAACTCACATCCTCAAAGTTCACGGGCCCACCACGTCTTTTGTTGACCTACACGTCCCATCAAGTGCGGCATGAACTTGCTTAGCTTGAAGCAGGCAAGGAATCTTGCCTAATCACTACCTAGAAGACCACGGGCACTTTAACGAGCCATGATCCTCTAGACGGCTCGTCAAGCTGCCCGTCAAATTGCCTTGACACATGAAAGTTGGCATTCTCAAGTGAACAACTACCCAAGGGGATTACAAGACGTCAACTTGGTCACAGACCCCTTCACGAGCCATCAAGTATTGTGTGGTCCCTGACGGGGCTGCTCTATAATGAGAATTTCAATTAATTCTTCTTTGTTGATTATTAGGTGGGGTTAGTTTTAAAATGTTTATATCATTAATACATAAATTTTTAAGTATTGAAATCTTATTTCAACTCATTATTATAATAGACCCCAAAATCCAAACCTCCAAAGTTCTCTCTCTCTCAATATTTCTATCAAGCTTAAGTAGGAAAAAGAGGAGGGAAGCTAGGGTTTCAAATTCAAGGTCTTCTTCAATAAAATTGATGGGCATTTTTAATAAAAAGGTATAGTCAATCCTTATCCTAAACTAGTTTCTTGTAACACTGTGAGAGTCAATGACCAAATCTATTGCCTCAGATGATGAACTAGTCCTTGTAACACTATTTTTAATACCTCTAATAGTGTATATGAGCATTTAATAGTTGTTAGGGTAAAAATATCAATGTCCTGACATCCAAATACTAGTGAAATAGAGATTAGTATGACATTGTATGTTCCATGGGGTTTTAAGTATCGAAATTCAATGAAATTTTGCAAGAAGGTACTAAAAATGTATTATGGTGTGTTTGTGCAAAACGTTTGGGTATGACTCCCCATTGATTAACCTAGAGGTCCATGGAAAGTATCCTTGAATTTGACAAAAAGTTGTCATATTCATAGTGGCCAAATGACAGACCAATTGATAAGTCGTTGATGGGTCTACAGATTATCAATGGTGGTCGTTTGTCAAGTTATAGACAATTAAAAAAGTTGTCTGAAAAAAGCTCTCTGTCTCGAACGACGGTTGTATAGTATGGGGGCATCAACTGACCTAATGACCGTAGGTTGAGGACTCGTAGGTCAGGGTCTTTTTTCAATGTAATGTTTTAAATTATGTCATTTAATTATTTAATTGGTTAATTAAGGGTTAGGGGTGTTTAGTTAAGTTTATTAGGGGATGATAAAAGTTCTAACCCTCATTAAACTAATCTAACAAAATTAAATTACCATACTCAAAAAAATCCTCTTCATTCCCTCTACTTTCTCTCTCTTAAAGAACGTTGTCACTTCCCGAGACCAGACCCTATAAGATATAGCACTCTCGTAGTGCGACCGGCGTACTTGACCTCTCGGATGTCTTGTACAAACCCTTTTTGCATTGTTCATCCCATACAAACATATGAAAAGTAGTGCAAATTAAAACATTTAATAAAAATTCTTTAAGTATTTTAAAACTCTTTCATATAAAACAAAGAGGAAATACTAAGTCTCATTTCATCAAATCATAGACACAAGAATACTTTGGTACACGGCCCATACACAATAGAAATATAAAGATACTTACTCAATAAAAATACATCGATAAAGAAATAAAAGTCATTTGTTCACTCGAGTCAAATGAGGACATACTTCAACTTCACTTGACTAACTATAGGATCCAAGTCTTTTTCCGAAATTCTCCTCACCTCCCAACTACCATAGAGATAGATAAAAGGATGGAATCAGTACAACCACATTAAGTGAGTATGTCATAATGCATAAAAATCATGAAAATGGACATTTATTATAAATATACATATTTTTCATTTAAACATCATGATATAACCATAATTATAACATTTAACACCTTATAAGCATGTAACAAATCACTTAATCAATTTGGAACATTCTTACAAATAACAATGTAAGCTTGAATTTTCGTACTTCACATTAACACCTTCCTAGCATAAAATTCCCTCACTAAAAGATATCCTAAGATGTCTCATTATATATTATTCATATGACCACATATAATGAGATCAACACACACTTACAAAATATCATAGACATGAACATGAGATTCTTCTATGAAAGTTGATTCTATGTCTCACTTGAGTGAGTTGTGAAGCGATCACCCATACAATACCTTACACATATACTTAATGTATCCTCTAGACTACCCAATATAGAATCTTTCTCACTTAATACAACCACATAGAGATTATCTGACATTATCCTTCAAAAGTCTATCAAAAGACTTACGTAAGTAAATCAAGAAGATAACATCAATTATTGACATCTTCAAGAATTCATAAATAATATTTAAGACTACCTAAGGCTTAGATCATGTCTATATAATCAACCATCTTCCCTAACTAGAGTAATTCTTAAGACTTATCTAGGTAAGATACGAAGTGACTATTCCTATGCCCCTTGCACACCTTAACTAGACAACCCTTAAATACTCAAGATAAGTACTTATTACTTTAACATGCTTACTTAACTTAAGAAATTACATTCGGTAGTTCATCTAAGACTCATTCATAAAATAAAGACATTCAAGTAATGGTATTGGACAAGACCTAGAGACTCTAACTAACACCTTCAAAGCCTAATGTGCAATGTCTCGATATCTGTACTTTATAGAACTTCTCTAATGCTAGTAGATATCACACATGATGAGAATAGATAATAACCTAAATAGACCATGATAGATACACATGGAATCTAGAGTACTAACCTACTCTGATAAGGGTGTTCTATTTTCCAAGGGTAGAACTACAACTCAGCCCATGTTGGAGCACGGTTAAGGAATACGACGAGATTTATATGCACTCTAGTGTCATTCTCAAGTGGAGCTACATTTTAATCTAGTCTCATTCTCAAGTAGGGCTGTTTTCCATAAGATACTCATTCGGTGCTAGCCGTTGTTCTCATAGATTAATTTTAATTTAAAGGTTCATACGAGTGGGTTCCATATTTAATTCATAACCTAATAACATTCACCCTACCAAAGAGGTGCACTAAGGCTACCTTACAATGGAGACATACACAACTCATATGTCTTTCCTAAGGATGATATGATGTTTTTATAGCCAATCAACCCTAATTCCACCATTCTTTTAGTATGAGGATACAATAACGACTCTCGACTTCAACATTCATAACCTTACCACTAGGTTTAAGGTTCCACGTACAAGACTTTCGTAACATCATTCAAGATCTCACATAACATTCATTTATGCATGAAAAGGGTTCACTAAGCCTACCTAGTCAAGACATCTCATATTTACATTCCATTCATACATGTATCAAGTAAGGGACACAAGTTTACAAAAACAACACACAATATTCTTTACTTTCTTTCATATAACTTATCATTCTTTAAAGCGCTTAGGAATGAGCCGTATCATCTTTATCTAATCCGATACATCAACATATAATCATCAATATGACCTTCATAGGCTCACATAGTCATGAAGGAACAACCATGCATCAACTCTAAGACAACACTCATAAACACATAGTCATAGTCTAACATGATCTCCTAATATTTAGAAATGGAACACATACTTTCATATTACATGAGATATAGATGCATATTCTCATAGATAACATAAATCAACTACACAAAGCATCATCATACTTCAAGTAGTTATCACAAGGCAATGATCATCATAATACATAAAGAAACGCCGACAAGGCCTCATTTATGAAAGTAAAGCATATAACACCGCCACCATAACTGGACCACACCAATCACAACATAATTGAAGTCCAATTAACAAAAAATAGATAGAACTAGGGCAGGTACCACCAATCCATTCTCAAAACTTCAATCCAATGCTAAATCATCCAATTCAATACCATAAGGCACTTACACATGTCCATAACCAATAATTCAATACATAAACAATGATGTAATGAAATTAGTTCACCTCAATATAGATTTATCAATCTAACAAAATGTAGATATCAATTAAATATAATTATTACATCAGTCAGTAGCCCATAGAAACCTATACTAGAATTCATAAGCATTAAGTCAAAATCACATGACCCATAAAGTAGTCAAAAACTTGGGTTCATCAATTACATGGTTTCATATGTTAATTGAGTTAAAATAATAAAATTAACATCAATTCAATCAATATTCAATGCTTTCAAACCTTTAATGCAAGAACTCAGTGATAGATAATTAAATTGGACAAATCATCTTTGAAAAATTTAGAAAACCTCTTTGAAAGTTAGGCTCCTTGATGAAATAGAATTTCAAGGATAAAAAATACATACCTCAATGAATCCAAATCTCAAATTTAACTAATAATCTCCACTCAATTCTCCAATCCAATATATTCCTTGAGTTTTTTCTCCAATGGAGTTCTAGAGAATTTCTAAGGGAATTTGAATTTCAATTTTGAAAAATTAAATCTTTTTAGTGTTAAATGCTTATAAGCATATTTAAAATACAAAAATATCCTTAAGGAACCCCCAAATTTACAAATTTGAAGTGGGGTGAATGTACATATCACCCCTTGACTTATCAGTGGCGTGAGGAGGAAACTAGTACCATCGACGACTAGCAGTCGATAGACAGTTTGTCCTGAAACGGACCATCATGTCCTCTCGTCGTTTTGTTAAGAGACATGCCTTTAGGATCTTCAGATCTCTAGGATAATTATTTACCCATGACTCCAATCGACAAGGTGTCAACTTGCCCATGAGTCGTCGTTTGCCTCAGTCGTTTGGGGCCTGGTCTAGAGATCCTTGGCTCATGAGAAGGGTCCTTCCTCAAGGACCTTTTGTTGGGCCTTGGGGGCTTTCACCTAGACGTTTCCAACATGCATATGTTCCTACTTTAGTTTAGGATCTAACATGTCAATTTTATCCAAAAATAACACGTGAAACTCGATGAATTATGCAAAGACAAGCAAGGTCGTTTCAAGGCAAACCTTTCGAACCTTATGGATGTTCTTTGACGTTTGACCTCCAAAATTAACGAAAATTGACACACTTCCTATAATGAATATATTAAATATATAAGTACTTCATTAACTCATGAAACACACATATAGGCACATACCCACATATGAGGCATATAGGTGACTTGGTCGTCAAAAGCCTTGGTCGTCCTTTGATGTTTCACTTTCAAATAACCTAAAACTCTAGACACTGCCTCAATACTACCTAATAGACCAAATTAGAATCCTATAAAATCAAGAAAACAATGTTATTCGCTAGATTCATCTAAGTCAATTATGAGGTATGACAATGTCCCCAGTTCGACAACAGTCATCCTTGAATGACATTTGCCACTCATTGAACAGTTTCATGGAGAGCGATTCAGATTGACAGCTCATGACTATACCATTAAATACATTATACAAAACAATCATCTAATAAAACATCAATTTCATAGAATCAAGAGCATCACAACACAGCAAGAGACTAGAAGAAATTTTATAACTCATAATGCTATAAAATCACATTCTTCATTCCAAATAACAAAACGTCATTTTATATTCAAATGCATGCTCATAAAATCAAATTTAACCACATATATACAATTTTATACAAAAAATGAATTAGTCAATTTCTTTAAATTTTCATATTGAGCTTGCTAGTGCATTGCAGCGAATTATGCAACTTCATAAAAAATGCAACTTTAAGCAATTAATGATAGAAACATGTTTATATGCTAAGTGAAATCATATAAACACATCTTAAAACATAATCATAACTTCATGGAATACAAAATTCAAGGAATCAAGGAAATTCAATTGCAATAAGACCCCTAAACATAATGCACATGCAACATACTTTTATGACTTTGTACTCTCAAACTTGAATTGAATAGAAAATATGAGACAATCAATAAACACTACACTAATCACCATACTCCCCTACTAGGACTGAAAAAAGAATGCTAAAGAGAAATACAAGGAATTACCATCATCATCACCCAAATTTGTTGGACACTTGCTTGGCATTCCTTTCTTTTAATTGGAAACATAGGACAATCTCTACTCTAATGTCCTTTATTACAACAATAAAATAAAATCTTGGAAAAAATTAGGCACTCCCTGTAGTACCTATTATTACAAGTAGCACATGTAGGCTTTCAATTTTGAGAACCACATCCTTTCTCAAATTTCACCTTAGGAGCTTTAGGTCCGTCTTGAGTTTGAGCCTTCTTCTTGAACCTAGGTTAACCTTGACCAATATATAAGACCCCAAATATAACCTAGGTTAACTATATCCTAACAAGTTCGTAATTATTGTATAAGATAAAAAAATATGTCTAATATATGGTATAGAGTCAATACCTAAAGTATTAGAGATGTGGGAAGTCTGACGTCAAGGGACAAGTAGGATGTTTGGACTAAGTCAGTTAAAGGTCTAAAATCTTGTTCTATGTGTTTATTTGTGTTTCATCGTTTTTTAAGATTCTTAATAGATTTACTATAGCATTTATAGGCATTGGTTAAATTTTAGTGAAGCTTTGGGGTAAACAACCAAGAACGACCAAGGCGTTTGAAAGATATTCCTTGAGTCGACCTTGTATGTCAAGGCGAGTTTCATTTTGGATGAAATCCACGTGAGAGGTGTTAAATTTATAGACGGTCTTATTTGGGTTTGAAACGTCTGGGAAATTATCCCCAAGGACAACAGAAGGGTCCTTGTTGTCCAAGGCAAACCTTGGCGAATGAATATTCAATAAAAAGTCATGGCAGTGACGTTCCTTCATAGGGTCCCTCCGTGAGGAAATAATCCAACGGTGAAGAGAGAAATATTGGACAGCTATTGTTGCCACCGACGGAGGACTGTGACGGCCCATCAAGGTGATGAGGCCCCGTCAAGGGCACTTGTCGCACGCGCTTGTTCTCCTGCGCAGGTCTTCCACTATTCACTCCACTTCAAAATAAGTCACGTACGGTTATTTAAGGTTTATTTGGGTATTTTAATTAAGTATATCAAGGGTAATCACATGGAAGAGCTCATTCATCAAAATCATAAACCCAAAACATTTAGAAAATATCCCAAAACCTCCATTAAAGCCCAACTTGAAGAGGCAGCTTGGTGAGGGGTTTTTGTGTCAAAATTCTTCATTAAAGGTGAAGAATTATCATCCTTGAGGTATGTATTTTTATCCTTAAGACTCGTTTCATCAAGGAGCCCAACAATCAAGATGTATTTCAAATTTTTCTAAAGTGAATTGTCCAATGTAATGATTCTACCATGGGTTCTTGCATAAATAATTTCTAAACATTGAATTATGATCTAATTAATATTTTATTGATGATTTTAATATAAATTACCTATGAACCCATGTATTTTGATGAACCCTAGTTTTTTGACGATAATGTGGGTTACATGATATTAAGATAATATTGATTAATGGTTATGTAGTTTCTTATAGGCTTTCTAATGATATAGGAATTGTACTCAATTGTTATAAAATTTATCCTAGTTTGATTAACCGATATTTAATTGATAGAGAATTCATTGGATTTTATGATTATTGTTTGAATTGTTTGTTATGGCCTTGGGTAAGGGCTTAGTAATGTTGAATTGGACGATTTAGTATTGAATTGAAGTGTGAATAAGGGAATGAAGATATTCTTCGCGGATTTCCTTAATTTGATATTCTTTATACTTCGAGTCTATTGTGATTTGTATTGTCCACTTATGGTGGCGGTGTTATGTGTTTTACATGCAATTGACGTGGCCTTGTCGGTGTTACTTTATGCAATATTATGTGCATGGAGTTATTTGTAAGTACATGAAGTTGTGTGGCTAATTGTGTAGATTCATTGTGTGAAGCATGACATTATCTATCTACATGTGAAGTTATATAATCATATATGTATTCTTCTAGTCATGTTTCCTTAAGTGATCATGTTAAACTATACTTTTTCATTATAATTATAGTTTTTGGTTAAGTCTTGGTTATTACTTATTGACTTTATGAGTCTATGTGGAGTATATTAATTATGTTATGATGACATATATGATGACCTTAAGATATTAGGTTGTTTCTAGAAGGACTTGCATAATGAGTTAAAAGTGAATGTAATTGGGTCATGAACTAGATATGGTACCCTTTTATATGAACCTTAATGAAAATTGATCTATGAGAACGTAAGCTAGCACTGAGTGAGTATGGTAAGGGAAATTAGCTCTAGATATTTATGAGAATATAATACAAAGTATGTCCTTCATATTCCTTAACCATGTGCCTACATGGGATGTGTCCAAGTTCTACCATTGGCAAGTAGAAACACCTCTTTGGAGTAGGATAGAACTTAGGATTCCATGTCTAGCTATGATGGTCTATGTCGATTATTGCCTATTCTCATCATATGGAATACCTATTAGCATTTCATAAGTTTATGATGTTTATTTTGTGGTATGGGACATTATCTATACAGCACAATAGATTTTGAAGGTGTTATGTGGAGTTCCTAGGTCTTGTCTAAGACCATTATTAAAATATCATTTATGTGATGTATGACTGTTAATGAATTAATGAAATAATGATTATGTAAAGGAATATGTAAATAAATGAGTACCTAATGTAAACTGACTTATGGATTGCTTAGCTAAAGTGTGAAAATGGCATGAGGGATGATCTCTTCATGTCTTATCTTTGGATATCTTGAGGATGACTCTAGTTGGGGAAGTTGATTTGGTGGACATGACGTATGATTTAGGTAGTTGTTAGGATTATTTAGGTAATATTTAATAGGTCAATATGGATGTTATCTTCTCTATTTACTTAAGTAGATCTTTTTATAGCCTTATTGAGAATGTCATATCATCTATGTGTTGGTGACTATGTGAGAATGATTCAATCTTGGGCAGTCTATAGGATCTCTCAAGTGTATGTGTAAGGGATTGTATGGGCGGTCGCCTCACAACTCGCTCAAGTGAGACTTAGAGTTCACGTTTGGTAGAAGAATCTTACCTTGATGTTTATGATTGTCTTGTATTTATGTATGTGACTCATTATAGTTGATCTTAAGGGTCGTTTAGGCACATCTAGAGAGGGTTTATGGGCGTTCTCTCATTGTGTGACATAAGTGAATCTTATGATGACTTTTAGTGAAGGAATTACATGCTTGAAGAATCTTATGTGTTTCTAAATTGATTTATGATGTTATTATTATTATAATATGATTTTTAAATGAAAATATGCACATTTACAATAAAGTCTGTTTTCATGATTTTTAGGCATAAAGCCATACTTAGTACATATGCTTGTACTAATATCATGCTTTTAACTATCTATGTAGTTCTTGGTAGGTGAGAAGCTTTGAGATGTGAAGACTTTGACTTAGAAGATCGTTTAAGAGAAGTTGAAGTATGTCCTGCCATGACTCGAGTTCATATATGTGTCTTTTATGTTTTCATTCTGAGTATCGTAATAGACTAAGTATATCTATATTTGTATTTTAAACTATGGGACGTGTCCCAAGTATTATTTTGTCTTAAAAAGATGAGAATGAGACTTACTATTTCCTATTACTTTTATATGAAAGATATTCTGAAGACTATATTATTTATTATTGAAAGTTTTAATTTCGCACTACTTTTCAATATGCATATGCAATGAATGATATGAAAGAGGCTTGTCTAAAAACTCTGAGAGTTCGATGATGCTTGTTACAATCCTAGATTGTACACTTACTTCTAGTGTATGTTTTGGGATGTGACAAGATTGGTATCAGAGCATAGGTTGGTGAAAGTAGTATTAGTTTTCAAGAAGTCTAATAAAGTCACGTCTAGTAGAGTCTTGACCATCGATGTGAGTTGCACACATCGATGGGCGAGAGGCTATAGGACAATAGAGTTTCCTTTATTTTCTATTCCTATGTCGTGTTCTAGATTAATGTTATGATTATACTTCCTATGAGTTTCCTTGTGTTTTCTAGGAGATCAATACTAGAAGTATGGCCGCTAGAAGGGTGGAAGACAAGAGGATGAATGTTGAGGTTCCCCTCAAGTTGAGCATATTCCTTAAGGTTCGCAAGAAGTTCAAGGTGCTCAAGATTCCCAGGTTCCTCCCCAAGGTGATCCTATTTCTAATGTGCAAGGAGGTATTGAGGTTTTGGAGATGTCAAATAGGGAGATTAGAGGGGCTTTGATTGCTATTTTCCGAGCCGTGCCAATGGAAGCTAATTTAAATTTGATACCTAGGGTTATGGAGAGAACTATGACGTCTAGGTTGAGAGATTTTGTGAGGATGAATCCTTCTATCTTTCTTCGCTCTAATGTAAATGAGGATCCCTAAGCGTTTCTTGATGGACTTTACAATGTTTTGAGTGCTATGGGGTTACATTTCGGGAGAAGCCTGAGCTTCGTACCAATTGAGGGATGTTTCTAAAATTTGGTACACTCAATGGGAGGATTATAGGCCGGAAATATTGGGTCCTATTGAATGGGAAGAATTTAAGAATGATTTTTTTTGGTATGTACTTTCCCCGAGAGAGCATACAAAATAAAGTGGATGATTTTATCAATCTCAATCAAGGCAATATGAGTGTTGCGGAGTACTATTTAAAATTCTCAATTTTGTCTAGGTAGTCCCCTTCTCTTTTGTCTAATCCAAGAGATGAAAGGAGTAATTTTGTGACGGGGGTAGGCCACTTAGTGGTGGAAAAATGTCGTACTGCTATGTTGGATGATGATATGACACTAGCAAGACTCATGGTGTATGCACAATCAATTGAAAAGTCCAAAAATAGGAGAATGGCTAGAAGCTTTAAAGGGATTTGTTCTAGTGATCAAGAACAAACGAGGTTAAAGAATAAGGTTCAATCTCAAGGAGAATCTAGGAGTTCTAAGTTCAAGGTTGAGAAAAAAGGTGGCTCCAAGGATGGCAAGACTAATTGTGCAAACTATTGCCAGAAACATTATGATGAGTGTCTATTGGGTACCGAAATTTTATTTTGTTGTGGTAAAGATGGACAAAGTGAGACATTGTCCTATGATTGCTTCTAGAGGTAGAGAGGGTAAACAAGTTGCTCCTAGTGTTACAAAGGATGATTCTCCCTCAAAGAGGCTTTTCTATGCACTCCGTTCTAGAGTGGAGAAGCCGGATGAGAAGGAGAGTGATGAGAATGTTGATTGTTATCTTCCTTTTATTAAGATATGAGTTCCTTCTAAGTGGGGAAGTATGGTTTGTACATGAGATAGAAGTCCTTGAAATTGTTGCGTGTGCATGATGTTTAGGAGTTCGGCTGAAATTGAATTTCATTAACTTCTTGCATTATGTTTCTTTGAAGCATTAATTTAATTGTTAGAGGTGTATCTATAGTGCTACTTTGCATATTCACATGTTTATATCATAAATTATCTAAAATTAGAACTTTTGAATAATTGCTTTAAAATGGCTTAAAAATTCACTATTGCATTAGAAATGCATGCTGCCATAGTTTTTTGAAAATTACTAATTGATTCGTATGAGTAAAAATATTTTAATGTGGTTAGAAGTAATGTATATGAGTAGGATATTTAATTTAAAATAAGTTTTTACTATTTAAATTGAAGCATCATTAGTAATAGAATTGTCTTCTAGTTTCTTGTTTTTTTGAGAATATCTTTACTATGTGAAATTGATATTTTCTTCTGGGAAAGGGGTTTTATGGTTTGGTTATGTGTTGCTAGTTGTGTCTATAATCTTGGAAGTGCTCAGAGAGTGGAAATTATCATTTGAGGATTAATATTGTCCAAGTGGGGGAGATTGTAAGACCCCAAAGATTACATAGGTTAAATAGAGAATAAAACGTTTGTATTTATTGTCTAAGGTTCTAAATAATTATAATATATGGTATAGAGGAAGTAGCTAAAGTATTAGAGGTGTTGAAAGTCATACATGAAGGGACGACTAAGACTTTTGATGACTAACTCACCTGAATGTCTAAAATGTGGTTTTATGTGTTTATTTGTCTTTTATAATGTTTTAAGGTTCTTTATTGAGTTAATGTGGCATTCGTAGGAAGTGGTTATAGTTTCATGATGTTTGGAGGTCAAATAAACAAGAATGTCCAAGGCATTTGAATGATATGCCTTGAGTCTACCTTGTACGTCTAGGCGAGTTTTGTTGAGCTTTACGTGTTTGTTTTTGATGAAATTCAAGTGAGAGGGGTTACAATTATATACGGTCGTATTTGGGTTGAAAAATTCCGGGAAATTATCTTCAAGGACCACAAAAGGTTCCTTGAGGATGGACCCAAAAGTTAGTCTGCAGGCTGTCCCCTGAAGACTGGCAACGGAGCTGTCAACGGCAAGTCGTGGTTGTGACGACCCGTCAAAGGGTCCCCTCGTGAGGAACATAGACAATGGTTAATATAGGAAGCTTTTCCAGCCTCAATTGCTACCGACGGAGGCCTTTGACAGCCCATCGAGGTGGTGACGCCCCGTCAAGGGCCGGCGTGACACGCACCTATTCTCCTGCGCAGGTCTTCTGCCAAGTCAAGGGGTAAATTGAAAATTCGTCCCCCTTCTAATAGAAGTCATCGACGGTTATTTATGGCTTATTTGGATATTTTAATTAACTATATAAAGGGTAATCACATTGAAGACCTCATTCTTCAAAATCATAAACTGAAAACACTTAGAAAATATCCAAAAACCTCTGTGGAAGTCCAACTTTAAGAGGCACCATTGTGAGGGGTTTTTGTGTCAAAATTCATCATCAAAGTGAAGAAATATCATCCTTGAGGTATGGATTTTGATCATTAACACTCGTTTCATCAAGGAGCGCAACTCTCAAGATGTTTTTCAATGTTTTCTAAAATGAATTATCCGATTTCATGATTCTACCATGGGTTCTTGCATAAATAATTACTAAACATTGAATCATGATCTATTAGATATTATATTGATGATTTTATTATAAATTACCTATGAACCCATGTAAATTGATGAACCCTAGTTTTTTACTACAATGTGGGTTACTTGATATTAAGCGAATATTGATGAATAGTTATGTAGTTTCTTATGGGCTTTATAATGATAAAAGAATGGTATTCAATTTTTATATAATTGATCCTATATTTTTCAACCTAGATTGAATTGATAGATATATCATTGGATATTATGATTATAGCTTGAATTGTTTGTTATGGCCTAGTGTAAGGGCCTTGTGATTTTGAATTGGATGATTTAGGATTCAATTGAAGTGTAAATAAGGGAATAAAGATATTCTGCCCGAATTTCATTAATTTGATATTAATTATACTTCAATTCTGTTGTGATTTGTATTGTCCACTTATGGTAGCGGTGTTATGTGTTATACTAGCAATTGACGTGGCCATTTTGGTGTTAGTCTATGCAATATTATGATCATGGCCTTTTTGGTGTTAGTCTATGCAATATTATGATCATGGCCTTATTGGTAACTACTTTAAGTTGTGTGGCTAATTGTGTAGTTTGATTTTCTGAAGCATGACATTATCTATCTTCATGTGAAGTCATAAAGTCATAGATGTATTCGTTTAGTTATGTTTCCTTAAGTGATCATGTTAGACTAGACTTTGTCATTATAATTATAGTGTTAGGTTAAGTCATTGTTATTCCTAATTGACTTTATGAGTCTATGTGGAGTAAATAAATTATGTTATGATGACATATATAAGACTTGAAGATATTAGGTTTTTTCTAGAATGACTTGAATTATGAGTTAAAAGTGAAGTATGTGATGTCATGTCTTGGTTGACTTTAATATCTTGCTTGATGTATATATGATTATGAATATGTGATGTGTTGATTGAGGTTGTTATAACTCTTATTATTGAATAAATGCATGACATGTGACATTAGATGAAGTTATGAGAGTCTCTTGTGTGCAAACCTTGACATAAGGGTAAGGTTAAGATTGATTGAAGTGTAAGTTGTAGTGGTATCCTTCAATGTAAAGTAGTAATGGACTTAAGGTTGATAGGCTGGAACAACATCATATATTACCTTAGGAAATTCATGATGAGCTTCTTGTCACGATAGTGAGACATGCCCTAGTAGAACTTGCTTTGGTTTGTTGAATGAAATTGGGTCATCAACTAGATATGGAACCCTTTTATATGAACCTTAATGAGAATTGATCTATGAGAACGAAGGCTAGCACAGAGTGAGTATGGTATGGAAATTACTTCTAGTTAGTATGCGACTAGAATACATAGAAGGTCCATCATATTCCTTAACAATGTGCCTACATAGGATGTGTCGAAGTTCTAACGTTGGCAAGTAGAAAAACCTCATCAAAGTAGGATAGAACTCCGGATTCGAGGTCTATCTATGATTGTCTATGTCGGTTATTTCCTATTATAATCATATGGAGTACCTATTAGCAGTTGATAAGCTTATGATGTTTATGTGGTGGTATAGGACACTATCTAGACATTGATCAATAGACTTTTAAGGTGTTTTCCTAGGTCTTATGTATGTCCATTAGTAAAATGTCCTTTATGTGATGTATGAGTCTTAATGAATTAATCAACTAATGAATTATGTTAAGGAGCATGTAAATAAATGAGTACCTAATCTAAAGTGACTTAAGGATTCCTTAGCTAAAGTGTGAAGAGGGAATGAGGGATGATCTCTTCATGTCTTTTCTTTGGAAGTCGTGAAGATGACTCTAGTTAGGGAAGTTGGTTGATTTAGTTGACATGATCTAAGACTTAGGTAGTCTGAAGAATTATTTAGGTAGTATTTAAGTGGTCACTATGGAAATTATCTTCTTGATATACTTAAGTCGGTCTTTTGATAGCCTTTGGGAAGAGAATGTAATATCATGTATGTGTTGGTTACTTAGTGAAAATGATTTTATCCTATGGAGTCTATAGGATCTCTTTAGTGTGTGCGTAAGGGATTGTAGGGGCGACCGCTTCAGAACTCACTCAAGTGAGACTTAGAGTTCACGTTTGGTAGAAGAATTGTACCTTGATGTTTATGATTGCTTTGTAAGTATGTATGTGACTCATTTTAGGTTATATTAAGGGTCGTTTAGGCATATCTAGAGAGGGTGTATAGGCGGTATCTCTCTGTGTGACTTAAGTGAATCTTAGGATGAATTTAAGTGAAAAAAATTACATGCAAGAAGTATCTTATGTGTTTCTAAATTGATTTATGATGTTATTATGATTATAATTTGATTTTTAATAAAAAGATGCATGTTTCCAATAATTTCTGTTTTCATAATTTTAATGCATAAAGCCATACCTTGTACACTGCATCAAGGAACTCTTGGGGGTCGTATCCCACCTAAGAGAAAAGAAAGATAGGAGGATTCATCCTCATAAATTCATTCAATCTAGATGTCATAGTGCTCTCCACAATATTCTCTCTAGGTGAAAGACCCATATTCACAAGGGAAGTCAAATCTCAGGATACAGTAAGTAAAGCCTCTCTAATCTTTCCATTTTCATTCATTTCCATGGGAACCACCAGAATCTTATTACCTCAACCCACTGTATGGACTTCATCACCTTGAGCACATTAAGGTACTTGCTCAACCTGAGGAGGAATCTCCTCATTCTCATCATTCTCGTCAACTCTCCTTGTAGGTGTCCTCCTTGTACTAGTCTTCCTAGAAACACAAGGAAAACCATAAGAAAATATTCCTTATAACTTATACACTACAACACGATATAGGAGTAGAAAAGAAGGGAATCTCTATCATCCAATAGCCTCTTGCCCATATATGTGTCTCGACTCACACCGAAGGGCAAGACTCTACTAGACATGACTTGATGAGACTTTTTGATTACTAAGACTCTTCCTTAAGCTATTCTCTGATACCAAGATTTTCAAATCCCGAGACCACACACTAGATGATGTGTCACTCTCGGAGTAGTGTCGGCGTACTTGACCTCTCGGAGGTCTTGTACACACCCTTTCGTATCGTTCATCACATATAAATTTAAGAAAAGTAGCGTGGAATTTAAAACATTCATAATTTTTCCTTATGTCTTTAAAAACTCATTCATATAGATGGATATGATCATATCATAATGGATGTCTAGTTTAAATAAAATAAAAATAATTTGAGCCGCATACCACCAATCATTCCTCATCACATCAATCAAACGCCGAAATCATCCAATTCAATACCATAAGACCCTTACCCATGACCACAACAAATAATTAAATACATAAACTATGATATTTAATGAAAATAGGTCAATTCAATGTAGATTTATCAATCTAAGATGACCTAGCAATACATTCAATACAATTATTACATCATTCAATAGCCCATTAAAAACAACACTAGAATTCATAAGCATTAAGTCCAAATCACTTAACACATAATGTGATCAAAAACTAGAGTTCGTTAATTATATTGGTTCATAGTTTAATTGAGTCAAAATATTTTGATTAACAATAATTCAATAAACATTCAATGCTTTAATACTTTTAATTTAAGAACCCACGGATAGAACATAAAATTGGGCAATTCTCTTTGAAAACTTTCGAAAACTTCTTTAAAAGTTTAGATCCTTGATGAATAGAGTTTAAAGGATAAATAACAATACCTTAGTCAATATAATCCTCCAATATGATGAATAATCTCCACTCAATTCTCCAAACCAAGCCCTTCTCTGAATTTTTTCTCCAATAGAGTTCTAAAAAATTTCTAATAGAAAATGGGTTTTTATTTTGAAGAGTGAAATCTTCAAAGTGTTAAAGGATTGTAAACACATTTAAAATACTTAAAATACCTTTACGAAGTGGGTAACTTTACTAATTTACCCCTTGACTGAACATTGGCCTGCGCAAAAAACCTGTACCATTGACGACTATGGTAGACAGACTGTTATTCCACAAATAGACCTTCCTGTCCTCTCGTTATTTTGTTAAATGACCTGACATTAGGAGATTGAGATCCCTACTCTAATTCTTGACCCACGACACCTATAGAAGGGGAGTGGACTGGTCCACTAGTCGTCGTTTTCCTCAGTCGTTTGGGGCCTGGTCTAAACAGCCTTTGCTATTAAGAAGGGTCTTTCCTCAACAACACTTGTTTGGTCATTGGGGACTTTCAACTCGATGTTTCCAACCCGAATATGATTGTCTATGAGTTTGGGAACTACCACATCAATTTCATCGAATACGAACATGTAAAACTCGATGAAACCTAAAAAGACAGGCAAGGTTGTTTCAAGGCAAATTTTCGAACATCATGGACGTTCTTGGACGTATGCTCCAATATAAATGAAACTTGACACAATTCCTATAATAACTATAATATCTATCTAAGAACTTCATTAAATCATGAAACTATAGATACAGGCACATAACCGCACATGAGGCACATAGTTGGCTTAGTCGTCAAACACCTTGGTCGTCCTTTGACGTTTCACTTCCAAATCACCTTAAGCTCTAGACAGTGCCCCAATACTACCTTATAGACAAATTATGGACCTTAGAATATCATTAAAACATTTTAGGATCTATATTAATCTAACTCATTTTTGAGGTATTACAATCTCCCCTATTGGACAACAATCATCCTCGAATAACACTTGCCACTCTCCGAAAAGTTCCATTAATAGAGATTCAGTTTCACAGCTCTTGAACATTACATAAAACACATTATATAAAACAATCATCTAAGAAAACATCAATTTTGATCAAATCAAGAGCATTACAACACAACAAGAGACTACAAGAAATTTTATAACTCATTATTCTATTAAATTCACATTCTTCATATCAAATAACAAAACATGATTTTATATTCACTGTCATGCTCATATAAATAAATTTTAACCACATTGAAACAATTTAAGATTAAAAATGAATTAGTCAATTTCTCAAAATATTCACATTGAGCTTTTCTAATGCATTATAGTGAATTATGCAACTTCTTCAAGAATGCTACTTTAAAGAAATTAATGATGGAAAAATGTTAATATGCAAAATAAAATCATATAAACACATTTACAACATAATCATAACTTCATGGAATGAAAAATTCAAGGAATCAATGAAATTCAATTGCAATAAGACCCCTAAACAGAATGCACATGCAACATACTACTATGACTTTCTACTCTCAAATTTAGTTGAATAGAAGATATGACAAAATAAATGAAAACTCCACTAATCACCATAATCCCCAACTTTAATGGAACTCATAACTCTAAAAAGAAATACAAGGACTTACCATCATCATCACGCAAAGTTTTTGGAGAAAATTGCTTGCCCTTCTTTCTTCTTAGTTGCAAACATAGGACAATCTTTCCTCATATGTCCTTCATTACAACAATAAAAGAAATTCCCAGTAAAAACTAGACACTCCCCATAGTGCCTCTTCCTACAGGTAGAACATTTATCTTTGCCATTTTTCTAACCACCACCTTCCTTAAATTTCACCATGAAAGCTTTAGGTCCATCTTGAGTAGAGCCTTCTTGTAAAACCTAGGTTGACCTTGATCACTAGATCCCTTCCTCTTCAAGATCCTTCACTTCTACTATGGTTGGAATCTTCAAACATCCCCTTACCTTGACTAAGTTCTATGAACCTCCCAATCTTCACCTTCCTCCTCCATGAAGAAAGTACTTCCCTAAGAAAGCCCTTTTGAACTCCTCCTACTCTATGGGACCCGATTCAATCGTCCTACTATCTTTCCATTTAGTGTACCACACTTGAGAAACCTCCCTGAATTGGTACGAAGGTAACTTCTCTTTCTCCCTAATAGTCACCCCATGGCACTCAACACCGTGTACACTCGGTCTAGGAACTCTTGGGGATCCTCTCCCACCTTAGATCAAAGAATGATAGGAGGATTCATCCTCATAAATTCATCCAATCTAGATGTCATAGTGTTGACAAAAAAATTCACTCTAGATGAAATACCCTAATTTACATGGGTAGTCAAAGCTCGGGCTAAAGTATGTAAAGACTCTCTAATTTTTCCATTAGTAGTCATTTTGGGGGAACCACCAGAATCTTATTACCTCCACCCACAATATAGACTTCATCACCTTGAGAACCATGATATCCTTGAAATTTCAGGAGGAATCTCCTCATTCATATCATTCTCCTCAACTATGCTAGACGGTGTCCTCCTTGTACTAATCTTCCTAGAAACACAAGAAAAACCATAAGAAATGAGTAATTATAACTTTCAATCTACGACAAGCTATAGGAGTAGAAAATAAGGGAATCTTTATTGTCCTATAGTTTCTCTCCCATGGATGTGTTGAGACTCACACCGACGGTCAAGACTCTACTAGACGTGACTTGATGAGACTTCTTTATTCCTAAGACTATACCATAACCTATGCTGTGATACAAAGATTGTCACATCCCAAGACAAAGACCTTAAGTTGTGACAAACTTTGTATCAGAGCATGAGGTTAAAGTAATCTTGAGGTTGAGGTCCCATTGAACCACGTTTACATAAAGACTTGTTCATGTGTACGAAGCTCGCCACACTTATGAAAGAGAGGCTATGTGACGCTTCGTAATTCTAACTTATTTGTAATCTTAAAAGTCAAGTCATATCCTCATTATTCTAATCATTTCCGTGTAGATATATGATATGCTTACAAGACATGCTGTTCTAGAAGAGTGGACGAGATTAGGATGATACAGGATTTTTTCGCAAAGAAATCAATCTCCTCCAAAACAGAAAAAAGATCCTCCGCAAGACATGCAAGTTCATCAAGGTGAAAAATCTCCCATCATACCTCCACCTATGACGGATGGAGAGAAAGGGCAGCTTTAATAACTTTGGCTCAAGCTATGACTACCCAAGCACAAGCGGTAGCTACTCAACTTCAAGCTATGACGGCTCAACCAAATAGGGAGGTTGGACCCCGGGAACAATAAAATGCTACCTCTATGGCTTATATGCTGAGATACTTCACAAGGATGAACCCTCCAATGTAATTTCGGTCTAAGATGAGTGAGGATGCTCAAGACTTCCTCGATGAGATCTACAAAATCTTGTATGCTATTCGGTTGAATTCGACTGAAGAGCACAAGCTAGATTCCTACATATTCAACGATGTAGCTCAAAAATGGTACATCCAATGGAGAGAAAATAGGTACTTGAGAATGAGTCCTATCACTTGGGAGGTGTTTAGAAGGTTTTTCCTTGATAGGTTCTTCACTAGGGAGAAAAGGGAGGCCAAAGTGGACGAATTCATTAACCTTTTTCAAGGATATATAAGTGTGCAAGAGTATTCCTTTAAGTCCACACAATTTTCAAAATATGCACCTTACTTAGTGTCTATGCAAAGGGATGATATGTGTCTCTTTGTCAGAGGAGTGTCGCAGGATTAGGTTCAAGAATGTTGTTCATTGATCCTTCATGACCCCATGGATATCTCTAGGTGTATGGTGGATGCTCAACAATGTGAGGGGACTCAACTCAGGAGGACGAATAGGGAGTTTAACAGGGCCAAGTCTTATGAGGTAAGTACTTCTAAGAGTAGTCTTCGGTTTCAAGACAAGCCTAGGTAAAAGAAGAGGGTTTCCAACCAAGTTTTTTCAAAGTTTATCAATACTCACAAGGAGATGGTTTATTACCCCATGTCCCAAAATACAAGAAGAGGGAATTAACCTAGCAAGAAACCAACTTGTTCAATGTCTGGGGAAAAGCATTTGTGTGAGTATCTTGTTGGGATGGAGAATTGCTTTGGGTGTGGCAACAGTTTCCATAAGGTTAGGGATTGTTGTAATGTGAGAAGTTAAGATAAGGGGAGTATTCAAGCTCAACCTAGTGGTATTAGTTTCGAGGTTCCAAGGAGGAAAATTTTTTATGCTCTCTGCTATATGGATGAGTAAGAGGAGTCTCCTTATGTGGTCACCAATATCTACAAGTCTTGGCTATTGATGTTTATACTTTAATAGATCCCCGTTCTACCATGTCAATTATAACTCCTCTAGTAGGTAGAAAGTTTGATATCCTACACGATGTGTTAATTGAACCTTTTCGAGTTACCACCCCGGTGGGTGACATCATCGTTGCTAGAAGAGTTTTTAGGAGTTTTCCTATATATTTTCCCAATATAGTTACATAGGTGGATTTCGTAGCACATGATATGGTTGATTTTGATGTAATTTTGGCAATGGAGTAAGTGCATGCTTGTTTTGCTTACATTGATTGCCGGACAAGGATAGTGAAGTTCAGTTTCTCTAATAAACCTATCATAGTGTGGCTGGGTAACTTAATTCCCAGAGTTCGTGAAATTTCTTGTTTAAAAGATTGGAAAATGATCTATAAAGGGTGTCGTTACCATATTGTGAGGGTTAAGGATCTTGAGTTCGATATTACTCCTATAGAGTCGGTCCCCGTAGTGAAGGAATTTCATAAAGTCTTTCCCGATGACATGCCACGAATTCCTCTCGACCGCAAAATTGATTTTTTTAATAACTTATTAGCGGAAAGAAATCTCATTTCAACTCCTCCTTATCGAATTGCTTCGGAAAAATTGAATGAGTTTAAGGCTCAAATAAATAATTTAATTCATAAAGGTTTCATTTAACCTAGTATTTCTCCATGGGGTGCTCTATTAAAGTTTGTTAACAAGAAGGATGGGTCCCTTCGAATGTGCATTGATTATGTTCAACTCAATGAGTTCACCATAAAAAAGTATCCTCTCCCTCTAATTGACAAAATTTTTGAACAACTCCAAAGGTCTAGGTTATTCTCTAACATTAACATGAGGTTGGGGTATCACCTATTAAGAGTGAGATGATAGGATGTAACTATATCGGCTTTTAAAACTGGGTATGGTAACTATGATTTTCTAGTGATGTCTTTTTGTCTCATTAATGGCCAGTGGATTTAATGGACCTAACGAATAAGGTGTTCTGAAACTACTCTGATTCCTTAGTGATTGTTTTCATTTATAATATCTTGGTATATACAAAGAATGAGGGTGAATATATGTACCGTTTGAGGATGGTATAACAAGTCCTTAAAGAACACAAACTATTTGCCAAATTAAGCATGTGTGAGTTTTTGTTGATACCGGTGGCCTTTCTTGGTCATATCAACTCAAGTGAGTGTATTGAGGTCGATCCAAAATAAACCGAAGCGGTTAAAAATTGTCCTATCCCATTGACCCCAACTGACATTAGAAGTTTCTTGGGGTTAACCAGGTACCATAGAAGGTTTGTGGATGGTTTTTCTTCGTTGCTTCTCCATTTACTACAATGACCCAAAAGAGTGATGCTTGAGTTGTTGGATGCTTGCGAAATAAGAATACAACTGTTGAAAGATAGACTTACCTCAACTTCAATGTTGACTTTACCGGAGGTTACCTAGGGTTATGTGGTATATTTTGATGCATCCTGAATGGGTTTGGGTTTTGTCCTTATGCAACGTGGTAAGGTCGTAGCTTATGCCTCTAGAAATGTTAAGATAGATCAGAGAAATTATCAAACTCATAATCTTGAATTAGCACTCATGGTGTTTCCTCTAAAAATATGGAGGAATTACAGATATGGTGTTCAAGTGTTTGTGTATACCGAAGACAACAACCTCTAAATATGTTTACCTAAAAAGAGACGAATGAAGATGGTTGGAATTATTGAAAGATTATGACATAAGTGTTCTCTACCAACTTGACAAATCTAGTGTGGTGGCAGATGGTTTAAGTCATATTACCATGGGTAGTGTGTCTCATGTGGAAGAAGAAAAGAAAGACCTAGTGAAGCATGTTCAAGGTTGGCTGATTGGGTGTTCAGTTCCAATATTCCCCTATGGTCGTTTTATGGTACGTAATAACTCCGATTTATCCATAGTGATTGAGGTGAAGTCTAAACAACATATTGATTCGCTATTGCTGGAGTTGAAGAAATCGGGACTTAGTAAGTTGAATGAGTCATTCTCCTAGGGGAGATGGTGTGCTAAGGAACCAAAATAGATTGTATGTACCGGATGTTTAATTTTTTATTAATAGGGCTTTATAAAAAGGTCATGGTTTCCTATATTCTATCAATCAAGTTTCCACAAAGATGTATCATTATTTGAGAGAGGTATATTGGTTGGATGGCCTAAAAAGGGACATAAAAGAGTTTGTAGCTAGGTGTGCGAATTACTAACAAGTGAAAGCCTAGCTTCTAAAGACTAGTTTTCTAACTCAAGAAATGGGAGTTCCTACTTGGAAGTGGCAGGATATAAATATCGGCTTTGTAGTTAGGTTGTGTCGAATTCGGAGGCAAAATGACTCAATTTGGGTCATTGTTGATAGATTGATGAAGTTTGAATTTTATTCCCGTCAAGTCCACTTATTCAGCGAAAATTATTCAAATATCTACATAAATGAGATTGTGAGTCTTTATGGTATTTGGTTATCTATCGTATCAGATGAAGGTGTGCAATGCATGTCTCCTATTTGGAGATCGTTTGGAAAAGGGTTGGGTACACAAGTAAAGCTTACCACTTCTTGACATCCCTTAAAAGGATTGTAAAGCGGGCATATTATTCAAACCCAAGAGGATATGTTAAGAGGTTGTGTGATAGACTTCAAAGGAAATTGGGACAATTACCTGCTGTTGATAGAGTTCTCCTATTGTAGTAGTTATCATTCAAGTATTTTATGGCTCCATTTAAAGCACTCTACTTTATGTGATATAGGTATCCGGTTGGTTTGCTTGGGGCTATTGAGTCCTCATTCATTGGTCCCGATATACTCTTTGTGATTTACGTGTGCAGGTTATAAGAGATATGTTGAAAACAACCGATAGACGAAAAATTTCCTATGCGATGATAGAAGGAGAGATCTTTAATTTGATGTAGGTGATACGGCGTATTTTGATATTTCACCTATGAAAGGGGTGATGAGATTCGGCAAAAAGGGGAAGTTAAGTCTTCTGAATGTGGGTTCCTATAAGGTTTTGCAAAGGATCAAAAATTTTGCATACGATTTGAGATTACCTAGTGAGCTAACTTTGTTTCATTCGTTATTCCATGTCTCCATGCTTAAGAAAAGCATTGGAAATCCTGTGTCCATAAATTTTATTGAAGTTATTAGTATGGACGAGTACCTTTCCTATGAAGAGGCTCCGGTGGACACTTTAGATCGCCATGTTATCCGCATTTTCTTTCTAATTAAGGTTAGTTGTTTCTATTAATAAATAAAATAATGATAAATTTTAATTTTACTTGTTTTGCAAAATGTGCATATTCATGGTAAAAGGTTTATGCTTAAATGAGTTTTTCAAGTAAAATGCTAAATCTTTATTTGCACTTATTTGTGTATTGGTGTATTGTTGCCTTCTTGAAGTAGTATTGAGAATGTTTATGTGTTTGAAAGAATTTGTTGCATAAGTTACTCTTAATGTTGTGTTAGCTCATGTTTTTATTGAGAAGGTAGTTCCTCATGTTGAGATTTGATCTTTTATATATGGTAATTGATGTTTTGAGTTGATATGTGTGAATGTCATGATTATATGTTGTAAGTAGTTTTGAAGCAGTCCTTTGAGTTTTAATTCGTGTTGATTATGCATATATTTTTTTGTTGGGCTGCTAGATTAAGTCTATCATTTCTTTACAAAAGATTTTACTGTCATTCGTGGACGAATGTTAATAGGGGGGGGGAATGTATAACTCTGAAAGTCCATGACCTAATATAGAGCCTCACATGTTGAACTAGTATTTGTAACAATGTTTTAAAATAAAAAATAATGTACATAAAACATTTAGGATGTGTTCTAGTCAAAACGCCAAGGAACGTCCATGACATCCGAAGACTAGTGAAATAGAGGTTAGTCTGCCTTTGTATATTTCATGGGGTTTTAGGAGTCATAATTCAATGATATTCCATATAAGGTACTAAACATGTAAATAGGTGTTATTAGGGTCGAAACGTCCAGGTACAACTCCCCAAGGACAACCCTAGGGGTCCTTGGAGAAGACCCTTGCATTTGACCAAAAGTTGTCCAAATGACATTGGCCAAACAACAGACCAATCGATGAGATGTCAATTTGTCTAAGGACATTCGATCGTGGTCATTTTTCAATCATTATCTAATTTAAAAAAGTGGTCCAAAACTACCCTTTGTCACCAACAACTGTTATGTAGTACGAGGGCATCAACTAACCTACGGACCGTATGTCGAGGTCTCATAGGTTAGGTCTTGTTTTCATTGTTTTGAACTTAATCAAATAATTTAATTACTTAGTCATTTAGTTGGTTAATTAAGGGTTACGGGGTGTGAATTAAGTTATTAGGTGACTATAAAAGGTCTAACCCTCATTAAATTAACCCAACACAGTTCAATCCCAAAACTAAAACAAAAAATCCTCTTCCTTCTCTCTACTTCCTCTCTTCCCCAAAGAACACAATTGAAGACCAAGGTAAAAGTGAATTAGGGTTGCAAGAATCTAATTTTCTCTCCATAAATATTGAAGGATTGTTAAGGTGTGGAAGCACTTCACATTTGGGATTCCTTTCCCCAAAGGATTTTTATTTGATTTCTTAAAGTTGATGAATACATGGGTTTACTTCTTTGTCCAAAATTTATCTTTCAAATTATATGGTTCTTCATTTATTTATATTAATATGGACGAATTATGATATCTTATCTCTTAATTAGGGTAGTTCTCTATGTTAGACCTAGCTTTATGGAATAGATCATGAATTGACGCAATTTCCCTAACCTTGGGTTATGAATTTATGTTATATTGGTTAGTGATGATAAAATTGAATTCGTTCTTGTGTTGATAACTATAATATGATGTTATTAAGTATATTAATTGATGAATATTGTTGGTTTATGAAAAGACCATGAAAGAATGCTTTTTAAGGTTCATTGGTAAGACTTAGGATCTTGAAACCTTACCTATTGTTAGTTTATGATAAGACCATGAAAGAATGTTTTTTAAGGTGAATTGGTAAGACTTAGGATCTTGAATCCTTACTTCAATTGTGATGACTTAAAATTGATGATAATATTCAATTGAAGTTTTTATTGTGATTAGATTAGGTAGGTGATGGTATGATGAAAGTAATTTAAATGTCCTTATTATATGGATTATGAAACTACGAGTAATGTATGATGATATAAGGTTGATTATGAAACATCTATATGCCAATCTATGAAATGATGATGATAATGTTATAATCTCACATATAAGGGTTGTATTAAAAGGATTTTCTCATGCAATTTGTAATGAGCTAATGATATGATATTAAAGGGGTTAATATTAAATGGCATACACTAAGCGATGATTATTAATAAAGTGTTAAAGACATTTCCAAAAGGAGTTTAGCCTAGAATCGAGTGAACTAGTTATGAGAGGTGTCCCTTTCCAATATGTGAAGGTAGGTTAACAATGGTTCTTGTGGGATAGAGATTACAATTCATTGGCTCACAAAGAGGGTCTCAAGTATGTCTCAATGTTCTTGAACTATGTTGCCCCCGTAGGAATACCAGATAGTGGATCAACATAGAATTCTATATTCATGTTTAGGTAGTACCTTGGCAAGTAGACCACCTTCTTTCGGTTTAGGGTTTCATGACACGGGATTCCACATTTAGCCGATATGGTCTATGCTGGTAAAGTCAATATTTCTCGGAAGTAAAACAAAGTAATAAAGTGAACACTAACTACGGTGACTTAAAGGGTTTGACTTTGTATAGTTAAGGGTATGGGACTCTACCTATACTTGCACTAGTTGACCTTAAGAGAAGTCCTAGGAGGTTGTTCTTATGTTCTTATAAAGTAAATAATGTACATATATTGAGTTTAAATGTTGATGTTCTTTGATGATGTTAGTTTCACTTGTTAACATGATATTGGTCTATATTGCTTTATATGATGATGACTACTCATGATGCTATGTCATATGATGTTGGGCATAACTTTTGATCCTTTGTTTAGGTTACTTGATTTTGTTGGGTTATGGCATGTCATTTAATCTTTGCACTTCTAGATTGTGCAATGGGTCATGAGTAAGGGTCTTGGATATGTAGTAATGTTATGAACTTTTGTATATGCTTTGTTGTAATAAATTATGTTGGAGTTCTCTGGTTAGGTTCTAATAGGCCACAAGACATGTTGAATTGACATTTCCTGACGATGTTGGTCTTATGTTGTATATGGTTTTTTCTTAAGGAATATGTGATCATGGGCTTATATGTGTTCTGAGTTGTTCATTAGGATTTTTCAAGTAACTTAGGGTCCGTTTGGCCATAGATTTTGCAAGTAAAACTTGGGAAAGAATTTGGAAAATTTTGTTTGTCCATACACGTTTTATTATTTGGCAAATTTTTTAGGCTAATTTTCCAAATTACCACATACTAGAAAAAACTAGTATTAAGGCCAAATTTCATTATTTGGAATGTTTTAAAAATTCAATATTTACACCGAACTTATATCTTTTACAAAAATAATCTATTTATTAACATGAACCAGTTCAATTAGCTCCCCATCTGCCAACTAACTCAATTAATACACTTATCTATTATATAGAGCATATACTTACATGGACTTTTATTTCCAAAAAATTAGTTGAACAACCATAGTAAAAGCATTGTGGCAGTCCTCTCTGGATAAACAAATTGAAATTAATTTGTAAATATCTGCATATTTTTCCTTATAGTGAATTTTGTTGGAATTGAACTTGCTTGAATTGATTTGTAGAATTTGTTCTCTTTTCTAGGTTTAAGAGTTCCGACTTATAAGAATCTTTTCTCCTTGTGTTTTATTTTTTCATTCGACTGGCGCAACTAATTGTCAGGCTTGTTTGTTATGTTTTGTAATGCCCATTTTTCTTGAAGCTAGTTTTGAGATTTCCGATGAGAACTAAATGACTTCACCTTTTCCTGTTAACAAGGTAATATACTTTCAATCGTGTTCATACCTCTTTCATTTTTAGTAAAGACATGCTTTCAGATTTTGTGCACTCAAAAAAAATAAAGTTATGCATATGATGTGTTGTTCATGTTTATGTTGTATTGTAGAAACATAAAAAGTGAATAAATTAAGTGGATCAGCGGCTGATAAATAGATTGATGAACAAACATCAATCCTTATAAGTGTCTTTAATGATGAAGCGAGGAAGTCCGAATTTAAAGATTATGCCATCAGTTGTCCACGATTAATAGAACTGAGGATTGAGTTTTTTTGAGAAAATTGGAAATCGAGTTAATTTTGATGATAAGAGAATTAAGTAAATGATTCAACGATTAAGGAAAGACACAAAAACTTTCAAGGATCTCCTTAGTTATTTCTTTTCATATGGATGGTACCCTACAACTGACACAATTACGTGTCCATTTGATATTTGGACGGAGCATGTAGTGGTAAGCTTGGTAGATAACAAAAGTACTTATATTCTACCTTTACACATATCGAGCTAACAATATGTTCATTTTTTTTCTCAGCAAAAGAAAAAGAAGAAAATATATATATCCAAGTACATAAACCATGGTGTCAAAGATTATGACACATTGGATGAAATTTTAGGAAACTCATTTGCTAAAGGGGACCATGTCATGTATAGTACAAATCCTAATCTTCAACCAAAATCAAATGAAGTTATTATCGAGGAGTATGAACCTTCTGATGTAGATGATGAGAATGTTGCTACTTAAAACACATGTCTTCCAATGTTTCAAAATACTGGTAGTGGTTTTGGTAGTGTAAAGAGAACCTTAGAACCTTCTGAGGGTGGAACATCTACGTGTTGTAAAAAAGGTCGTGCTACAAATTTGAACCAATCCCATGATTACTTTAGAGAACACTTGGAGTGGAAAAGAAACAAAGAAGAAAGAAAAGAAAGAAGAAAGCGGGAAAAGGAAAAAGAACGAGCAGCAAAAGAAAATGAAATTGATGTCTACTTTGAGGCAGCTGTCATCGCTCACATACAATTTATTTTGGAAAAACATGATTTAGTTAACAAAATTTTTTCACCAGCAGTGACTTAGTTGCTTAACCCCAGCTTTTGCAAGATATTTGTTCACATGACTAAAAAAAATCAAGTTCAATGGTTTAATGACATGCAAAAATATTGAGGCTTGTGTTATTTTTATGGTGTTATGTTTTATTCTAATCCGTAAATTCAAACATCGAAGTTAATTATTTTTGTTGCTCTTCGTTGTGATGTAGACATAAATATAATTTTGTATTGACTTCTTATTTGTTATAACTTTCTCGTTAATGAATAAATTTTCAAATTTTTTTATAAGATATATATATGTTATCTTCTATTTATGTTCAGTTTCATTTATTAAAATCTTCTTAATTCTTGATCATTTTTTTCAGTGTATGTTTGTCTTTTATACATCTTTTCACATATGTTTTTGTGGTTTTCTGAGGTTTAAGTGTTGATCAATAGATCGATATTTTGAAGAGTTACAACATCTTTAGGGATACTCATGATTCATATTTGATTTTAAAGTGTTAGTGAACCATCCTTCAAGTGCTATATGAAGTTTAAAAATTTTGAGCATTACGAGAAATGATACCACTAGTTGAGACAGTGACAGTGACAATTACATGTTTTGTGCTATATTTGATCATACTGAAAAAGACGTACTAGAAAGTAGGTTATTATCTCGGCAACCGCAGCATACATCTAGACCTTGTATGGCATGGGTTGTTGATCTACTTCAGAGACATCGTATGAGTATGTATGAATTTATGTGTTTTTATTAAAAAATATTTGAGCATCTTATCGAAATAATAAGACAAAATAATTTGTTATCATCTTATGATAGAACCACACATGTTCCATTAATAGAGTCTGTAGCTATTTCCCAACTGTCGTTGCACATAATGATAGTCAACGATCAGCAAGTGAATGTTTTCAACATTCACTTGAGAAAATTAACCGCCACATTAGAAGAGTTGTTGAAGCACTTTGTACGTTGGCGCCAACAGATGTATATCAAAAAAATATAATCGGTGTACATGCAAAAATTCACCACAACGATCTCTTTTGGCCTTGGTTAAAGGTAAACTGACTTTTCAAACATTCTTTTAAACAATAATATAAAATTAGGAGTGTATTCTTTAATGGTGTTGTTGCTACAGTTGGTAATATTTATATTTGCTCACCACAACGATCTCTTCAGAAAATGTTTTATGTGCATGCGATTCTGAAATGAGGTTCACCTTTATCGCAGCAGGCTTGAAGGGTATGCCCATGATTTGTCCTCAATTGTAAATTTTTTTAAGTGAACGCAAAAGAAGTGATGGAATATTCAATGCACTTGAAAAAGATGATATGGTTGTTGATGATACTGACGAACTATTGGCTCAGGGTAACGACATCGCTTCATCTTTTCAATCATCTTATTTGGAAATGCAAGCTCATTTAGAAGAGATTGTTCATAAATTGTGGGAATATTATATTAAACAATATATTGAACTTTTTCAGATGAGAAAGCATAGGCTCTTCAGTGATTGCAATATTAATTTCGTTTTGTTTTCTTCTCTTTTTTCCCTTAATTTATATTAGTTGTATTTTCATTATCATGATTCGTTCCAAGAATTTTTCACTATACGAATATTTACTGTAATGATTCTTGTTTATTTGTTGGGAAAGTGATAAATCTTATTACTTGAGATTTCTATTGTACTATGTAATACAAATATATGGTCAGTTTTTATAACTTTCAAAACTTATGGGTAGAAATCATATTTCTTAAAAAATGAAATATGTTTCCCAAATTCTATGGCCAAGCACATGGTGAAATTTCACGAAAATTCTCATCCATATAATATATGCCAAAAATATTTTAATATCTATGGACAAACTCTACCTTAGCATGGTTCTCAACATATGGCCCTTTTAGCATGATTTCTAAGATTTTGTGTGCACACGTTTCCATACTTATTACAAGTTGTGTACTAACCTATATTTCTATGTTTTCTACAATAATGTCGGTTCAGACGATTGAGTTTCTAGAAAGCTAATTAAAGAAGACTTTGACTTTTTCACTCGAGTGCTTGTAGGTCCTTCTGTTCGGGAATGTTACCTTTTTTTATGCTCTAGCTTTGAAATTGTATTGTCATAAAAACATTGTTCATTCCTTTATCATTTGGATATTGATGTAAGCCTTTAATGACATATTGACTTGTATGGGCTATGTCTAATATTTGTACTCAATTTATATGATTCAATATGAGAAAAAGTATTATGTATTTATTATGTTGTCTAAAAAAGAAGCCTATGTAAGGTTCACTAAGCGAAAAGTTTAAGTAAACTCCATATGTAATATGCAAGAGTTCTATGTAAACCTTCTTATATAGATATATAAGGAAAGATTTAATTCTTCCGCATTTTTTACGTGTGATATGTTATGACGAATGCAATGAGTCTAGTCTTAGTCCACTCCGATGATGACGACTCCTGTTACGTCAAGAGGGTGCTCCTCGGTCCTGAGAAACTTGGTATCAAATCATGAGGTTAAACTAATCTTAGATTGATGTCTTATTGAACCACATTTACATAGAGTTTTTGTCACGGGTGTGAAGCTCTACACTTATGAATAATAGGATATGTGACGCTTAGAAATATTAGTTATTGGTAATCTTGAAAGTTGTATCGTGGCCTCTTTCGTCTTATAATTCCTTTTGGGTATTGGATATGACTACAAGACGTGCATCCACAAGAAGAGTGGAGAAATATTTGGCATATAAAGGACTTCCTTCCCAAGGAAACCAAGATCCTCCACAAGATTACCAAGATCCTCCGCAAGATATGCAAGCTCCTCAAGGTGACCAAGTTGTAGTCCTTCCTACGCTTATGTAAGATGGTGAGATAAGCAAATCATTTGTTACTTTAGCTCAACTTATTACTACCCTAGAACAAGAGGCAGCTACTCAAGCTCAGACATGACATTTCAATCAAATAGGGAGGTTGGACCCCATTATAAACAAAATGCTAGAACCATGGCTATTTTCTTCAGGGACATAACAAGGATGAACCCTCCAATGTTCTCTGGGTGGAAGGTAAATGATAATTCTTAAGACTTACTCGATGAGATCGACATAATATTATATGCTATGGGGTTTACTTTTATTGAAAAGGCCGAGCTAGCTTCTTATCAACTCAAAGATGTAGTTCAAACATGTACACCAAATAGAGAGACAATTGTGCCTTGACAAAAGGTCCGATCTCTTGGGAGGTGTTTAGAAGGACTTTCCTTCGTAAGTTCATTCCTTGATAGAACAGGGAGGCAAAAGTGAAAAAATTAATCGCTTTGGTATGGCTTGGATGAAAAGTATGTTGACCTTAATCTCTTGTAATATTGAAATAATTCTTGTTTTGTATGGTCCACATAAGGTGGCGGTCATTACTTATTGTATATATATATGTCTGTGAATATTGATGATGGCCTTGAAGTTATATAAGGTTCATTGAGGTTTTGTATCTAGGTATAGATGTATGGGTGTTCAATATGAAGATGTTATACAGTGATTAAAGGTATATTAACTCTTAATAGTTATGTATGTTGAAGGTTGTATGTGACGGGACTTTATATTGTGGTGTTACATCTTGATTGGTGACTTAGGTGCCTCTCCATGATGTACGATGGTTGTGTATGTCATCTCTTGACTTGTAGGCTTAGGTATACTTTAATTGAGTAATGAATGAATCTATGTCAAGAATCGGTAGACCTATGTATGGTGTCCTTTCTATGAATGATAAATGAGGCTTTCAGTCTATGTCATCAACCACTATACCTGAGAATGGTTCCCCTTCTTGATAAGTCTAGTTCCCTAGGAGAATGTAAAATCGTAAGGCGGTTTACCTTATGATAGTGCCTTCATCTTTTGTGGAATGATATACTTAGAGATGGTGGGCTGGAATGGTAGAAAACCTTACCTTAGGAACTAAATGATCTATCCTTAATGAACCTTGGTCGGAAGACCTAAGGTGGTGCCCTTATTGGTTTAAGTACTATGAATTGGTAGACCTTATGATGGTTCCCTCTCTATTACGTACATGTGAATCAAATACTCTATGGGAACTAAGTCTAGGACTAAAAGGATATGTTTAAGATGGTTTCACTTCTCTAAGGGAAGGCTAGAATCCAATGAACATCTTTTGATATCCCTTAAACCATGTGCCTACATGGGTTGCTTATAAGTTATAACATTGACAATCAAAAAACCTTCCATGTTGGGGGTCTTATGGCACTAAATTATATGCCTTGATAGTGTGATTTATTTCGGTTACCAATTCCATCATGTTGGATGTGCACTCTATTTAATGGATACATTCTACAACATGTAGGCAATAGTATGAGATACTACCTACACACGGTATGAGTAGGCTTCGATGATGATAAAGTGAGTTCCTACGTATTAAAGACTATATATCATGCCTTTAAATGAATGAATGTCTCCTTAATGTCTATATTAATGAATGTTGACTTACTGATTATGAAGAAAAGTAAAGGTCTTTATTCTTGGTAATTTTGAGGAACACTTAAGTGTGTATTGAAAAGGTTGTTTGAGCGGCCACTTCATGTCATCCTTAGGTGGGTCATTGGATAAGTTTAGATTGAGGAGCTAATATGATGAAAGGTGTTACATGATGAATATGGTCATTGCTTATATTTTTGACTTATCATATATGGGAATTTGACTTTAATATGTTCCCTATAAATTGCTTATTATGTTTTTACCAAATTATTATGAAAAGCACATATCTCAAATAAATGTCCTTTTTTGCATGTTTTTGCATAGTGTTCATACTTAATGCTTCTTTTTACTAACACCATTTTTATTTGTTTTTACAATATATTGTAGGTGGTGGTGACTAAGGGTTCTGTCACGACCCAAATCAGGGCCGTGACTGGCACCCACATTTACCCTCCTATGTGAGCGAACCAACCCATATAAACCTTAACATGTTAATACAATATCAACAGAAAGTAATGCGGAAGACTTAACTCATTAATAAAAACAATCCAAAACTATTATTATTATCCCCAAAATCTGGAAGTCATCATCACAAGAACATCTATCTCAAATTGCTAAACTAAAACTGTCTAAGAAGCTAAAAATACATAAAAGCTAGTCCATGCCGGAAGTTCAAGGCATCACGACTTGAAGAAGAAGACCCAGTCCAAGCTAGACGCATTAGCTCACCTGAATTTCGAAGGTAGTGAAGACTGGCTAGATCTCTTTGTTGAGTTGAAGTTGTGGAACGCTTTGCATTACACAAATAACAAAGAAGAAAACATGAAAGTAGGGGTCGATTACAACCACAAGTCTTGAGTAGATATCATCGGCCAACTCAAAATAGGAAACAGTATATATCAATAATAATGTAATTCAACTACAATACTCAACATGTAGCAATAACAACATAAATTCATCAATAACTATAACCGAGTTCACACATGAGGACTCAAGCCTCAATACCATACTCATTTGGGAATTAAGTTCATTAGATTGAGTATATTCATTATCCTTCAAGATTCATTATCTTTCTTCCTCTTGTGTCGGTACGTGACACTCCGCTCCTCTATTTCTATCCTGGTGCCGGAACGTGGCACTCCGATCCTCATATACTATCCTGGTACCGGAACGTGATACCCGATCCATTTACTATCCTGGTGTCGGAACGTGACACTCCGATCCTCATATTCATTCTATCCTGGTACCGGAACGTGGCACCCGATCCATATTCTATCCTGGTGTCGGAACGTGACACTCCGATCCTCATATTCATTCTATCCTGGTACCGGAACGTGGCACCCGATCCCCTAATTCATCAAGCCTTCTTTCATACTAAGGCATCATCAATCTCATTATATAGTATATCAAGCCTTCTTTTATACTAAGGCATCATCATTAACAAGTGAATTAGGGTTCTTTCAAGATTTGGGATTCAAAACTTCATCATGCTCATATAATTACATATATATATATATATCATATTCATACAAGCTTACAATTAAGCACATAGTAGGGTTTGCAATACTATCAACACATAGCATTCACTATTAAGAGTTTACTACAAGTAGCATGAAAACCATAACCTACCTCCACCGAAGAATTGATCAAACAAGCTAATCCTCAAGCTGCGTTTTCTCCTCCCTCTCGATCGATCCCTCTCTTTCTCTTTGTTCTTTCTGTTTGTTTTATTCAAACCCTCTTTCCTTTACCCTAATTATCATATAATTAAGACTAAAAGAGGACAATAGAACCCACTAATTAACTTAAGGTTACCTCTTTTAACCCCCAAGTAATTAGACTTATTAATATTGACCCTCAATCTTTATAATTAAGGAAAGAATAGTCCAAAACGACCCTTTAAACGTGTAGAGGAATCCTATTCCGCCTGGGATTTGCGCAACCTGTGACGGGCCGTCGTGCCTGCGACGGTCCGTCACGATGGTCGTCGCAGCCTCCCAAAATCCAGGTGAACTGTGACGGCCCGTCACACCAGTGACGGTCCGTCCTGCACCTCCGTCCTGACGGTCAGAAACTCGTTTCTTGTACCAAATTCTCAAAAGTTGAAGTGTTTTGTAACGGAAACTCACGACGGTTCGTCGTGGATGTGACGGCACGTCCTGCAGGTCCGTCACAATTTACAGAGAGTCGATTTTCAGTATCTAATTCCAGAGTTCTATGTATGCTGAAACGATGCACCCTCGACGGGCCGTCGTGCCTGTGACGGTCCGTCGCAGTGCCCGTGGTCTTGGCCAGTTTTTTTTCAAAATTAAAATTTGTGGCTCAAAACGACTAAACAGGTCGTTACAATAGATACCAATTTACCCATCGTTCATCCCCGAACGATCAAAAGAAGAAAAAAAAACAATGGCGAAAAGGAGTACCTGAATCTGTAAACAGATGTGGGTATTTTTCTTGCATATCTGCCTCCTTCTCCCAAGTAGCTTCTTCAACCGGTCGATTCTTCCATTGAACTTTGGTGGATGCAATTTCTCTCGACCTCAACTTGCGAACCTCTCTATCTAAAATAGCAACTGGTTCCTCCTCATAAGTCAAATTCTCACCAAGAAAAACTGAATCCCAACGGATGATGTAGTTTCCATCTCCATGGTATCTTTTCAACATGGATACATGAAATACCGGATGTACTCCGGACAGCCCTGGAGGTAAGGCTAATTCATAAGCCACCTCCCCTACTCGCTTTAGTACCTCAAATGGTCCAATATACCTTGGACTTAGCTTACCTCTTTTGCCAAACCGCATCACCCCTTTCATAGGTGAAACCTTCAACAAGACTTGTTAACCCTCCATGAACTCCAAGTCTCTAACCTTTCGATCTGCATACTCCTTTTGTCTACTTTGTGCCGCCAGAAGCTTTTCGTGAATGCTCTTCACCTTATCTAACGAATCCCTCAAGAGATCAGTACCCCAAGGTCTAACCTCGAATGCGTCAAACCAACCAATGGGAGACCTACATCTCCTACCATACAATGCTTCAAATGGATCCATATCGATGCTTGAGTGATAGCTATTATTGTATGAAAACTCCGCTAAGGGTAAAAAGCTATCCCAATGGCCACCAAACTCTATCACACATGCACGAAGCATATCCTCCAACACTTGAATCGTTCGCTCAGACTGACCATCGGTCTGAGGATGGAACGCAGTACTAAGGTCCAACCTAGTACCCAATTCCGCATGCAATGTTTTCCAAAACATAGAAGTAAACTGCGTACCTCTATCTGATATGATGGATAGTGGAACCCCATGCAATCGAACAATCTCTGAAATATAGATCTTGGCTAACTTCTCGGCATTGTAAGTCACCTTGACCGGAATGAAATGAGCAGATTTCGTCAGCCTATCAACAATCACCCAAATAGAGTCGTACTTACCCATTGTCTTTGGAAGACCAACCACAAAGTCCATTGCAATTCTTTCCCACTTCAATTCCGGAATGGGCATTCTCTGAAGTGTTCCTCCGGGCCTTTGGTGTTCATACTTTACTTGCTGACAGATTGGACATTTATCAATAAAGTCAACAATATCACGCTTCATTCTACTCCACCAAAAGTGTTGCTTTAGGTCGCGGTACATCTTGGTCGCACCCGGATGTATAGAATACCTTGAACTATGAGCCTCTGTCATAATAGTGTTAATCAAATCATCGACGCGGGGTACACATACCCTTCCTTTGATTCTCAAAACACCTTCCTCATCGATTTGTGCTTCCTTAGCCTCTCCTCGCAATACTTTATCTTGAATTCGCCTTAGTTTCTCATCATCAAACTGTTTTCCCTTAATCTTGTCAAGAAAAGAAGATCCTGACTCCACATTAGCCAACAATCCTCCTTTCTCATTTACTTCTAACCTCATCAAGTCGTTAGCAAGAGTCTGAACCTCTCTAGCCAATGGGCGTCTAGAAGCTTGCAAGTGAGCTAGACTTCCCATGCTTCCCGCCTTTCTACTTAACGCATCTGTTACAACATTCGCCTTCCCCGGATGATACAAAATAGTGATGTCGTAGTCCTTCAGTAGTTCCATCCATCTCCTCTGTCTAAAATTCAAATCTTTCTGAGTAAAGACATACTGTAGGCTACGATGATCTGTATAGACCTCACACTTAACCCCATACAAATAGTGCCTCCATTTCTTTAATGCAAACACTACCGCGGCCAATTCCAAGTCATGAGTTGGATAGTTACGTTCATGCACTTTTAATTGTCTTGAAGCATAAGCAATCACGTTCTTCTCTTGCATTAGCACTGCACCCAAACCCAAATAGGATGCATCACAATAAATAATGAAGTTCTTACCCTCTACCGGCAAGGTGAGGATAGGTGCGGTAGTCAACAAAGTCTTAAGTTTCTGAAAACTTTCCTCACACTCATCCGATCATACAAATGGAACATTCTGCTTAGTCAAGTTCGTCAGTTGGGAAGCAATGGCAGAGAATCCCTTGACAAATCGGCGGTAGTAGCTAGCTAGCCCCACAAAACTTCTTATTTCTGACACATTAGTGGGTCTCACCCAATTCTTCACTGTCTCAATCTTAGATGGATCTACCATCACTCCATCCTTAGAAACTACGTGCCCCTAGAAGGACACTGCATCTAGCCAAAACTCACACTTGGAGAACTTGGCATAAAGCTTTTTCTCTCTCAACATTTCCAAAACAATCCTCAAATGCTCCTCATGTTCCTTCTTACTCTTTGAGTATACCAGTATATCATCTATAAATACGATCACAAAGAGGTCCAAATATGGCTTAAAAATCCCATTCATCAAGCTAATGAAAGCAGCGGGGGAATTTGTAAGACCAAAGGACATCACTACAAATTCATAATGTCCATACCTAGTCCAAAAAGTAGTCTTTGGCACATCCGCTGCCCGTATTTTCAATTGGTGATAACCGGATCTCAAGTCAATTTTTGAGAAGACACAAGCACCTTGTAACTGATCGAACAAGTCATCAATGCGAGGAAGAGGATACTTGTTCTTAATAGTTACCTTGTTCAACTGCCGGTAGTCTATGCACATCCGAAAACTCCCATCCTTCTTCTTCACAAACAAAACCGGAGCACCCCAAGGAGATGCACTTGGCCTAATGAAGCCCTTGCTCAACAACTCTTGAAGTTGAGTCTTTAACTCTCTTAATTCGGCGGGAGCCATTCTATACGGGGGTATAGAAATGGGGCGAGTGCCTGGTTCAAGATCAATGCAGAAGTCAATATCCCTATCTGGTGGCATGCCAGGAAGATCTGCAGGGAACACCTCCAAAAACTCACAGACAATCGAAACCGACTCAATCGAAGGTACTTGAGTAGTGTCATCCTTGAGATGTGCCAAGAAAGCTAAACAACCCTTACTAATCATCTTCCGAGCACAAAGAAAGGACACGACATGAACCAGATTGGAACTGTAGTCGCCTTCCCACACTAACGGATCTACCCCAGGCTTGGATAACGTCACAGTTTTAGCATTACAATCTAAAATCGCAAAATTCGGAGAAAGCCAAGTCATACCCAGAATTACATCAAAGTCACCCATTTCTAAAATAACCAAACCTACATAAGTGTTGCTCCCCACAAAATTCACCAAACAAGACCTATACACTTTTTCAACTACCACAGACTCACCCACTGGAGTAGAAACACGAATAGTCATATCAAGTAATTCACAATGTAGATTTAGACCATTAGCAAATGATGAAGATACATAAGAAAATGTGGATCCAGGATCAAACAATACGGAATCCATACAATCACAAATCAAAAGGTTACCTGTGCTGACAGCATCTGATGCCTCCGCTTCAGATCTCCCAGGAAAAGCGTAACAATGGGCCCCATTATTCGTCTGTCCGTTGCCCCTACCGTGTTGCGTAGTAGTGGCTCCAGTTTGCCCATCACCTCTGCCGTTGTGGTGACCACCATTACCTCGACCACCACGTCCTCCAGAATAACGGCCTCTAGCATGACCACCCCTACCTCTAGCTAGTGGGGTTCTGTAACTCTGTTTTGGACAATACCTCTTAATGTGTCCAACCTCCCCACATCCATAACACTCTCGAGGTTCATGCATAGGTCTCTCGGAGTAGTGTTGACCGTTCTGAGGTGGACCCCCAACTACAGTCTGTAGTGAAGACTGAATTGGTCGAACTGAGTAGCCTCCAGAACTCTGCCCTCTAGTATACGAACCATTGAACTCACCTCCCTTTCAAAACCTTTTCGCTGTCGATGTCGTGGTGAAGTCGTCTGCCTTCACTCCTTCCACCTCTATCACAAAGTCTACCACCTCTTGGAAGGATTTTGCCGTTGCCGCTACCTGTGAGGCCGAATCCGCAATTCTGACCTCAACCCCTTCACAAAACGGCGAATTCGTTCTTGTGGACTGAAACAAAGTTGGGTGGCATACCTAGATAATGCGCGGAATTTAGCCTCATATGCATTAACCGTCATCCTTCCTTGCTCAAGACTCAAGAACTCATCCCTTTTTCTATCTCTCAAAGTCCTTGGGATATACTTCTCCATAAACAAGCTAGAGAATGATTCCCAAGTCATAGGGGGTGTCTCTGTTGGTTGACACTCGATATGTGACCGCCACCACATCTTGTCGTTCCCTTAAGACTGATAGCTCACGAACTCAACCCCGAACCGCTCCACTATACCCATCTTGTGTAGGAGCTCATGACAATCAACAAGAAAATCATAAGCATCTTCAGATTCTGCACCCTTGAAGACTGGAGGTTTCAATTTCAAAAACTTACTGAAAAGTTTGTGCTGGTCGTTTGTCATTATCGGTCCAGTAGTCAGACGTGGAAATGTGCCTATCTCCAATGAGGCATCCATGCGGGGAGCCATAGTAGCCGCATGTCGTACCTCTGAAACCGGAGGTGTTGGTGCAGAAACTACTGGAGGTGCCTGACCCTGATCAGATAATCCGCTAAGATAAGCAAGTACTTGGTTGATCATCTCTGGGGTAGGTTGGGGTGGAAATTCCTCATTTTGCACTTGTTCATTCTCCCTTTCCTCACCCTCTCTTATCACCTCTTCAGTCGGTGGAGGAGTCACCGCCCTAGTATCAGATGGGCTAGGTGCTCGTCCTCTTCCTCTAGAGGACGTCCTCCCACGACCTCTTCCACGGCCTCTTGCTGCTACTCTTCCTCGAGCCCACGGCCCAGTGCTGGCTCGATCGTTCTGTCTTGCGGTTGTTCTTTGCTTTGGTGCAGTCGTCGCTTTAGTGCTAGCCATCTGCGAAATAGAGTGAAGATGGTCAGATACCAATTCGTATCGCCTAGATACCAATTGGACTCAAGTAGTAGCACGAAAGAAAGAATGAAAGAATGGAATTTTCCTAAAGTCTTATAGCCTCTCAAAGAAGAGTAAAGGCGTCCCCCTACCGTTCCTTAAGACTCTACTAGACTCGTTCTTGTGTGATGAGACCAACGAACCCAATGCTCTGATACCAAGTTTGTCACGACCCAAATCAGGGCCGTGACTGGCACCCACATTTACCCTCCTATGTGAGCGAACCAACCCATATAAACCTTAACATGTTAATACAATATCAACAGAAAGTAATGCGGAAGACTTAACTCATTAATAAAAACAATCCAAAACTATTATTATTATCCCCAAAATCTGGAAGTCATCATCACAAGAACATCTATCTCAAATTGCTAAACTAAAACTGTCTAAGAAGCTAAAAATACATAAAAGCTAGTCCATGCCGGAAGTTCAAGGCATCACGACTTGAAGAAGAAGACCCAGTCCAAGCTAGACGCATTAGCTCACCCTGAATTTCCGAAGGTAGTGAAGACTGGCTAGATCTACTGTTGAGTTGAAGTTGACGGAACGTTTGCTGCATTACACAAATAACAAAGAAGAAAACATGAAAGTAGGGGGGGTCAGTACAACCACAAGTACTGAGTAGATATCATCGGCCAACTCAAAATAGGGAACAATATATATCAATAATAATGTAATTCAACTACAATACTCAACATGTAGCAATAACAACATAAATTCATCAATAACTACAACCGAGTTCACACATGAGGACTCAATCCTCAATACCATACTCATTTGGGAATTAAGTTCATTAGATTGAGTATATTCATTATCTTTCAAGATTCATTATCTTTCTTCCTCTTGTGTCGGTACGTGACACTCCGCTCCTCTATTTCTATCCTGGTGCCGGAACGTGGCACTCCGATCCTCATATACTATCCTGGTACCGGAATGTGATACCCGATCCATTTACTATCCTGGTGTCGGAACGTGACACTCCGATCCTCATATTCATTCTATCCTGGTACCGGAACGTGGCACCCGATCCATATTCTATCCTGGTGTCGGAACGTGACACTCCGATCCTCATATTCATTCTATCCTGGTACCGGAACGTGGCACCCGATCCCCTAATTCATCAAGCCTTCTTTCATACTAAGGCATCATTAATCTCATTATATAATATATCAAGCCTTCTTTTATACTAAGGCATCATCATTAACAAGTGAATTAGGGTTCTTTCAAGATTTGGGATTCAAAACTTCATCATGCTCATATAATTACATATATATATATATCATATTCATACAAGCTTACAATTAAGCACATAGTAGGGTTTACAATACTATCAACACATAGCATTCACTATTAAGAGTTTACTACAAGTAGCATGAAAACCATAACCTACCTCCACCGAAGAATTGATCAAACAAGCTAATCCTCAAGCTGCGTTTTCTCCTCCCTCTCGATCGATCCCTCTCTTTCTCTTTGTTCTTTCTGTTTGTTTTATTCAAACCCTCTTTCCTTTACCCTAATTATCATATAATTAAGACTAAAAGAGGACAATAGAACCCACTAATTAACTTAAGGTTACCTCTTTTAACCCCCAAGTAATTAGACTTATTAATATTGACCCTCAATCTTTATAATTAAGGAAAGAATAGTCCAAAGCGACCCTTAAAGCGTGTAGAGGAATCCTATTCGCTTTGGGATTTGCGTAACTGTGACGGGCCGTCGTGCTGCGATGGTCCGTCACGATGGTCGTCATGACCTCCCAAAATCCAGGTGAGCTGGCGGCCCGTCACACCGATGACGGTCCGTCCCCGCACCTCCATCCTCGACGGTCGAAACTTCGTTTCTTGTACCAAATTCTCAAAAGTTGAAGTGTTTTGCAGCGGAAACTCACGGCGGTTAAATCGTGGATGTGACGGCACGTCTGCAGTCCGTCACAATTTACTGAGAGTCGATTTTCAGTATCTAATTCGAGTTCTAAGTATCTTTGAAGCGATGCACCCTCGGCAGACGTCATGCTGTGACGATCCGTCGCGATGCCAAATGGTCTTGGCGATTTTTGAAATTAAAATCTGCTGCTCAAAACGACTAAGCAGGTCGTTACAGGTTCACTCCTAGATTAAAGTGCTTGGATTTCCTATCTTCAGGGTTTAGTATATCCTCAAAGATTCGAGGACACATACCTTAGAAGTTGTCTTTGAATTATTGTAATAGACTGTGGGTAGATTTATTTTATATGTGAATCGGACGTATCCCTATGATTATAATACACGTCGAAGTTGGGAATTGTTGAGACATAGTATGTAACGACCCAATGTACCCCTTAAAGTTAGGTCATTCTTGAATCGTCACACGGTGTACTTGACCTCTGGAAGGTCTTGTACAAGCCATTTTTACATCATTCATACATGTATGAAAAGTAGTTTGGAATCAAAACTTTTCACAAAATATCTAAAGATCTCTTTTATAAAAAACAATAGAAATGCTATGTCTCAAGCTAGCCAACTTACACTCATGAGTATATTTAGGTCACAACCCATACAAAAATAGAATACGAATTAACAAGGTCTATTACAATGTCTTTAACTGGCAAAGTCAAAAAAATTGTTGTTGTAGAATCAATGGAGGACATACCATAACTTTTGCATAAATTAGTTCTAGGATCCAAGCTTCACCTCAACCAACTCCTCTCAGAGTAACGTAAAACATTAGAAACAACATATGGAATTAGAACATTGTATGTACTATGTAGGTAATATGCAATAAATAATGCTAAAAACACATTTGTATGAAACATGCTCTTTTTTCAAAAAAACCAAAAAAGAAAAGTGTAAGAGTCACTTACACTTCAACATGATACATATAAGTCACATTCCACAATATAGTATCAACATATCTTCAAAGAATATAAACATAAGACCCTCCACCAAAAGTTTATGTAATACCCACTTGAGTAAGTTATGAATACGCCGCCCATACAACCCATTTACAAACAACTAAGTGATCCTTAAGACTACCTAAGATATTATTATTCCATTTTCAACATTTAAATCACCACCTAAGATTATAATGTTCACTTGAGGAAATCATGAAGAGACCCCCCATACACCCTTCTTCAAGTCTACTTATGAAACACTAAAAGCTACGCTAGATAGAGGCCATTCTATTCAACATACATTTAGCTAAAGCCATCATAATTAAGTCAAATAGAAGATATTTGATTCATTGAGCACTTTATTTAGTGGTCATAGATAATTCCTAAGGAACCTACACCTTAGCACCATCAAATCCTACTAGCACCATGTCGAGATAGTGTCCCATTCCATTTCCTAAACATTGTAGAAGTTTTAAAATACTAGAATGTATCCCACATGATGAGGATATGCATTAAACGACATAGACCATACTATGTACGCATGGAATCCAGAGTCTACCCTACTCTAATGGAGGTTGTTATATTTGCCAAGGGGGGAGAGATAGTACACAATCCATGTATGAATGTGGTTAAGGTATCAAGGGTTTTGTTGCAATCCTGTCTCATTCTCAAGTAGAGCTACTACCACAAGAATACTTACTCGGTTGACATGTTCTCATATAGTAAGTTCAATCACATAAGGGAAAATGAAAATGTACAATCTCTTAATCATTACCTACTCATAATGCACCTACCAAAGATGGTTCCACCAGGGTTGCCACACAATGGTCTATAAGGATAGCTCATTATAACTTTCTTTCTATCTATCAGGTTCAACATATTAGTCATTCTTAAAAGGGCATCATCTTATGTCTACCGATCCTAGACTTTCATTCATCATTTATTCATACACATACAAGACAAAGGTGGATAAGCATACTAAGTCAAGATGTTCATATGCATATACTTAGCATGCATCCAGTAGAGGAACATAGTCTACCTAAATAGACACAACATCATCCTGATATCACATATAAGCAACTCAACCTATCAAGATAAATAGTGATACAACAAAAGACATCACCCTAGTCTATCATAGTCACATATAGTCATTGGGAGAGTTTAATCTAACACCTACACATATATCATCAAGTCCTTCATGTTGATGATATTGTAGTCAATACATGATAATATCATTATTTGTAAAGTAATGTCGACAATATCATGTTTAATACAAATCACACAATAATGCTGACGAGGCCACATTCAACACAATTATAGCACATAAGCATCACCATCATAACTGGACCATACCAACCAACAAATCAAGCTCTATTCTATACACCATCGAGGGAATTAGGTCAACATACCATCATTCTATCAAGAACACCTCCAATAAAAAGTCATTCCAACTAATTAAACTCACAACGACTCTTACTAATAGTCATACCCACTAAATCAATTCAATAATAAAACTATACAATTGATCTATCAATATACTATATTAAAATCATCCAATTATGGCAGCATATACACAATTCTAACATAATTCATACATATATCCATAGCCCTTAACAATGTATATAAAAATGCAATAGAACAGAGAGATTATCAAATCACACATAATACAGTAACAATAAGGATTGCGGGTTTTTCGTGGGTTGAGAAGGAATTTGATCTAAAATCATTCAACTAATATGAATTATATCATAAAACATTGTTTCAAATTATTTCTTGCAAGAACCCATGGCTAGAAGTTGATATAGAAGAATTCATGTTTTTGGTCATCTTTGAAAAACATTTGAATTGACTTTTGAAGAAAGAGGATTCAACGATGAAACATCATATCTTAATTGTGAATAAAAGACCACAAGATTGATGGAGAAAATCTTGTAAAAAAATTTTTTCCTTGGAGCTTCAAACGTCACAAATAGAGGTTTAGGAGGGAAAGAATTGATGTTTTGTTTTGAGTTGAGATTTTAGCTATGATTGATGAGATATGTGTGTGTGTATGTGTTTATGGTTTGTTGATATGCAGTACAATATTTGGTAAGCGAGATGGTTTAATGATATGCAGTTGTATAACAAGAACAAAACTAATGGTGACTATTACATTGTATGGAGGCAAGGTTTCGTGCTATTTGCCCCTTCTACAAAAATTACTTATGCTGTAATTTTGAGATAACTTGAGAAGCCTTTGTATTTCAATTTCTTTTATTTAAAAATTGAATTATTTTGCTTGCACATCAGTGGTTTCTCGGAAAGATACACTGCATTAGTGTCATCGTGAAGTGTAGACCTTTCACCAACTAGTTGTATGCTAGTTGTTTGGTATGTGAATTCTCTCTATCTTTCCATATGATCATAAGAACTGATGTTTTCTTCATAGAAGATTTTATTATGTTAATGAAACATGTATGCGTAAAGTGGTTTTGTTATATTGGGATATGTAAAAAAGGGTTACTTGATGAGTGTTAATTGGATCTTGTGTATCCTTGTAGTGCATAATGTGGTATTGCAGACTTGATTGTTTGGAAAGAGCAACAAAAATGAGTTTTTTATCTAATATTTTCCGAATCGTGTTACATGTATCCGATATATCACATTCCTATGAGAAGAAATATTAAAGACTTTCATCTTACTTTCTCACTTCGCACACACTTTCATCTTCTTTTTATGGTATTATTAGATTTGTTTTTTTAGTCGTTGAACTTTTGAATATACCGTTGCTAATAGACTTTATTGTATAATGGTGCAGATATTGACGTTGATGATGACATGGAGAATAGTAAACGAAACAAATGGAATGAGAAAGTATCCCTCTTGGGACTTTTCTCTTGCGTACATACAAAATGCATAAAGATGTGTAGCTTTGAGACAAGAGTGGGAAGGACCAAGATAAGATATCAACACTTTTTAGTGTGGGTTATTCTTGGCTAAAGAAGTTAAATTTCCAGAACCATGACTTTAGCTATTTCATGGGTATTTATCGTAGCTAATCATGTAAAATGAATGAATTGATGCTTTATAAAACCCCACTAATGAGGTATTTTTTGTTTGTTGTTTTCGATAGTATGAAAAATCGTAGAACTCCCTTCTATATAAAGTAATTTACTATTTTACGAGTTGTGCTTTGAACCATTGTGGTCTCTTTTTCTTCCAGATTCCTATCCTGGGATATGCACCTTAAAAATTGTGTATTTCAATTCGAGGTCTGTAGATTATTATAGACACACATCATATTAGTATTTTCTTTGATATGACTGTTCTTAAACATTGTAGTTCATGTATAAAAATTACGAGTTAACCCTTTTCCCTGTAACGCGCCAAAATTAAACAAGGTGATTGAGAGCCTAGTGGTTGTTTCTTGAGTTAATTTAAAGTCAAAATGTGTTATATTACTGTTTTCAGGAAGTGTGTGAAGTTTGGTTAACTTAGAGGTCAAACGTCCTTGACGTTCGGAAGGTGTGCCTTAGAAAGTGTTATTGCGCCTTGTCATGTTTGAGTGACTTCTAAGTGTTAGTTTTCTTTAAAACAAAGGTGGGATGTTAATAATGCCTACACGACTTAGTTTAGAGGTTTACGTTTTATCACAACCCCACCTAGGACCCATAAGGGGCCCTGGCTGAAGGACCCAAGACTTAGACAAAACTTCCAAAACCACTACTCAATCAACGAGGTTGTTAAATGGGCGTATTCGCATCGACGCCCCATCAACAGGGGGAGTAGTCCAATACTTAGTGGGAATTATATGCCCCCATGTATCAGCATGTGAAATCATCGATGCCTAGCACGACGGTCCGTCGACTAGGTGACGCCCTGTAACCTGGGTAGTCGATTGACTCATCCCAAAAGTCGTGGAAGTTGCTGACAACATGGGGTGTTTTATGTAAATTCACCCCAAGTCTTTTGTAACCCTATATTAATGTTTTTATTATTTTTAAGTTATATTAAGTTATTTTTAAGCCCTACACCTAGACAAGACCCCGCACTTTAAATATTTAACTCCCTCTCTAAAGAAAACTCTTCCAAAGTCACCATTGAAGCTAAGACTCAAGGAGGGCAAGAAGATCTTGTTTGGACATGTTCCTTCACCAAAATTAGTGTGTTTCCTTATCTTTTGAGGTATGGTATCCATCCTTGAACCCTCTTCAATTAGAGGAGCCATTTCCAAAAGTTTTCAAAAAGGGGTTTCAAACTCTATTTCCTTCTATCTATGATTTTAAGCAAGGGTCTTCCTGTAAGAGTGTTATAATTATTGAAATGTGTTTTTTTATGAATCTATGATTTTCATGATAAAACATTAATGAATTCATGTATATGCATATTTCAAACTTTTTGATTAAGAAATGGGTTAGCTGAGTATGTTTGGGTAAGGAATGAAATTTGGTGAAATTGATTATATTTATAATGGCTTGGTTAAATGGTGAATTTCTTATATTGCATAGTTCTTATTGTATATTTCTATTGAGGGGTATGGTCCACCTTCTTGGTGGCTGTGTTTATTTGATGAACTTGATATTACTTAGTATATTTTGTAACTGTGGATTTGAAGGCCTAGTATATTAAATGAAGTGATATTGAAGATAAGTCTTGTCTTGTGTCTTATGAAGTTGAATAGCATGTTTGGATTAGATTATGCATAGGTATAGTATATGACTTGTGAATCATGTAAAGTGTGTAAATTGATGAATTTAGGACTAACGCATTTATACAAGCTAATGTTAGTGAAATGATGCTTATATGCAAGATGTGCGCACAAGTATACAAACACTTAATTTAATGTATGAAATTAAATTGAGTAAATAGAGGAGTTTTGAGGTGGAGACACTTCGTGAGTTGAGATGATGTGTTTAATAGCAACCTCTCTACATCCTAAGAGCTTTCTAAGATAGGTCGGAGGATGAAGAGGTGGTACACTTAGTGAATTGAGACGTTGTATTCCAATGTACCTCTTGAGATGAGTACTCCTCGTGAGTAGAGAATGAGTACTTAGTAGCAATCTCTTTATCCCTTAACTATGAACCCGCATAGGTGTAGCTATTTGAAAAGCCATGTAAAATCTAAAAAGAATGACCTTACTCTAGGCAAGTGAGGATCCCTCATTCAATAGGGGTTAATTTCTGGATTCCATGTCTAGCTTTCATGGTCTATGCCGGTTAAGCTAAACATCCACAAAAGAATTGATTAAACTAAGTCTTTTAAAAGAATGTACTACTTAGGATAGTTGGTGGTATCGGACGCTATCGACACATTGCACTAGGTAGGACCTTCCAAAAGGGAAGACTGGTGCCAAACCCTCTAAAAGAATGTACTACTTAGGGTAGGTGGTGGTATGGGATGATATCTCATCAATGCACTAAGAAGTCATTCTGAAAGGGAAGACTTTAATAGTTCGTTTGGTGTATTTTAATGTCTTGCCATTGATTGAGGGGCTTGTTTTTCCCGAGTTAAGCAAGGTGATAGGGGTAGTTTGAAGATATCTTTGGTGTGTATTGAAAGAGGCATATGCATACTTCCTTCATGTATATCCTTAGTAAGTCTTTGGATAATTCAAAGGTAGGGAAACTCTTACGGTCCTTAGGAAGTTCAGTCATTTAATATAGAATAATTCTTTGTAATTGCTCAAGTTGAATAAATTGATAATGTTTTAAGTAATTCATTGGGATATCTTAAATCAGTTCACTGTAATGTCAAGTTGGTTTATTGTTTGTTTTTTGAAATTACTGTAAATGGTCCCTCTTGGTGCAAAAATTATGGAATCTCTTATCCAATTGTTATATGATGTTCCTTATGATGTTTTTCTTCTATATTCTTTAATATTTTATTTTATTTTAATAAATGTTATTTTATTAAAATGTCCCTTTTTGCATGTTTTTGCATATTCCATACTTAGTACATTATATGTACTAAACTCATTCTTTTCTATACCTAATAAGTATAGGTTGAAGACTTTTTGGAAGATTTGAAGGCGAAGCTTAGGAAATTCACTCTCTCAAGAATTCCTATGTCCTCATATATTCGAGGGCATAGTCTATTGTGTCCTACTTTTATAATTGAGACATATTATGTATTTGATTTTAAGGAAAAGAGTCGCGTCCTTAAGATATTATATCTCGTTTCTTAAGTTTAGATTACAATGATAAGATTTCTTAAGTATTTCTGAAAGACCTTTTTTTATTAAATTATTCATAAAAAGTCTGAATTCCGAACTAATTTTCATGTCTTATGCAATGAATGCTAGTTGAAGGTATTGTAAAAGACCCCAGAGGTTTAACTATGCCCGGACCCTAAATGAGGGTTCCTCCTAACTTCTAGGGGGTATTTTCGGGTCATGACCGACTTGGTTTCAAAGCACAAGTATTTGGGAAATAGTTTAGGTTCTAAAAGTATCACAAGACACAAATAATAATATCATGGTCACTAGTGTGAGTCGCGACACATCCATGGACAAGTGGCTATAGTATGGTAAAATTTTCAGTTTCTTCTCTACTATAATATCGTGCCTCATAGTTCAGTCACATAAGGTGTCTTCTTTTAACCTCTTTTCTTTGTGTTTAAAGGACATGAACACAAGGAGATCAACCGCCAAAAAGGAGGAGGGAGGAGTAGCTAATGAGAGGATCCCTCCCTGTGTTGATCAAGTCCCGGTTGCTTGTCTAGAGGAAGATAATGAAGAGATTCCCCTTCAAAAACCCCAAGTGCCTCAGGAGCCTCAAATGCCTCCTATGCCTCAAGCTCCTTTTGTAGAAGGAGATATGACTAATCCGGAGTTGAGGGCTGCCCTAATAATGTTAACCCAACTCATGACGGCTCAATTTTTTGTCATTAACAATAACTTTGTTAACAAAGCTAACCAAGGAGTTGGACACCAACCTAATGCTAGTACTCCTGCTTCTAGAATTCTGGATTTCATCAGAATGGACCCTTCCACTTTCCATGGATCTAAGGTGGATGAATATCCACAAGGTTTTACATATGAGGTTTTCAACGTGGTGGATGTTATGGGTGTGACAACTAGTAAGAAAGTATAGTTAGCCGCTTACAACTCAAGGATGTGGCTCAAGTGTGTTTTGAGCAATGGAGGAGTTACAGACCCCTAGAAAGAGGACTGATTAATTCGGAAGAACTGAACGAGGCTTTCCTAGATAATTTATTTCCCATAGAGTGGAGGGAAAAGAATATGGTTGAATTCATGAACCTTTGTCAAGGTGGAATGATTGTACAAGAGTACTCTCTAAAATTCACCCAACTCTCTAAGTATGCTCCAAGCATGGTATTAAACCCTAGGTCTAGGATAAACAAATTTGTGATAGGAGTTTCTTGCTTGGTGGAGAAAGAGTGTCGTACGGAAATGCTTCTTAATGACATGGATATCTCTAGGCACATGGTCTATGCACAATAATTGAGGATTCAATAATTATGGATATAAGGAAAGAGGGTAAGAGGCGTAGGTCAGATGATTCTAGTAATCAAAAGCCTAAAAAGAGGTTCTATCACCAAGATTATTCCATGAGAAACAAGGAGAGGACTCCAAACCGAAATTCCCAAGGTGGTGTCCATTCTTTTGAGAGGACTTGGTGCCCTATTTGTTGGAAGCAACATTTGGTTAGGTGTCTTGCCAGAACGGATGATAGTTTGTATGTTATAATAAGGGCCACAAGGTGATGGATTGCCCCAACTTCAAATCAAGAGGGAATGAGTTCAATTAAGCTTCCGTAGATCCTAATGCTCCAAAAAAGAACCCTTCCTATGGGATGAGAGCTAGGAAGGATATCTAGTCCAGAGTAGATGATATTGGTAAGTCTTAATTCTTTATGATTGTTTTTTCTATGATATGAAATGAGTTTATGTCGTTTTATAGTTCATATTATCATATCATCTTGATGAATTTCTTAAAGAGTGAATTTTTTTAAAAAAAAATTGGTATGCTTAACAATGAGCAGAATGAACCTTACTGTTAATTTTTTGATTTTTGAAAAAGATTTAGTTGTCTTGAATTGAAGTTTTTATGTGTGCAAAAGTATTTTATATGATCATGTTTAATGCTCTAGAAGGTAGTTCTTCCATAGGAGAAGGTTAACTGTGAGTTTTGAAAAATTTTAAGTTTACAAAAGTCGCTTATGTTGCTGAGTGTTGGAGAAGTGGGAAATGATGTTCCTTGATAGTTGATACTGTGATTTTGAGTGTTTTTGTTTTGATTGTAATGTTTTATGTTATGCTATGTGACTCCTTGTTGTTCTTGAACTTTTGGAGTCATTCGAGGATGGATGTTATTCTAAGTGGGGGAGAATGTAATGCCCCAAAACGAGCTAAGGTGATCTAGATCTTCATGGTTGTTTCATGAGTTAATTTTATTTTATAATGAGTTATATTAGTTTTGTGAGGAAGTGTGTGAAATTTGGTTAAGTTGGGAGGTCAAACAACCAAGAACCTCTATTTGTTTGGAAGGTGTGCCTTCCAAATTGTTCTTCTGTCATGTCGTGTTTGAGTGAGTTTTATGTGTTTGTTTTCCTTTAAACTAAGGTGGGATGTTCGTAAGACCTAGAAGACTTAGTTTAGAGGTTTACTGTATTAAAACGAACCCACCTAGGACCCACAAGGGTCCCTAGTTGAAAGGCCCAAGACTTGGACAAAGCTGCAAAAACCACTGCTCAATCGACGAGGCAGTCAACTGAGCGTAGACCCATTGACGCCCCGTAGATAGGGGGGAATGGTACCATATATAGTTGGAAGAATATACACCCATATAGATGCATCTGAAGTCATCTACGCCCAGCAGGACGGGCCGTTGTACAGGCGACGCCCCATATCTTGGGTCGTCGATTGACTCCTCCCAATAGCTGTGGAAGTTGCTGCCAATTTGGAGTGTTTTATATGAATTCACCCAAAATCTTTTACAACCCTAGATCACTATTTTTAGTTTTTTAATTTTATATTAATTTAGTTTTAATCAATAGACCTAGCCAAGACCCCTCACTTCAAATATTATACTCCTTTTCCAAAGAAAAATCTACCAAAGTCATCATTGAAGCTAAGACTCAAGAAGGGAAAGAAGATCTGGTTTGGACGTGTTTCTTCACAAAAATTATTGGGTTTCCTTATCATTGAGGTATGGTATTCATCCTTGAATCGTCTTCCATTCATGGAGTCATTTCCAAATGACTTCGAAAAGAATTTTCAAACCCTATTCCTTGTATCTTTGATTTTAAGCATGGGTCATCTTGTAAAAGTGTTCAATGATTTAAAAGTTTTTATTAATGTATGAATTTATGATTTTTATGTTATAACCCTAATTAATTCATGTAATATGCATATTTCAAACAGGTAGCTTAAGAAATAGGTTCAATGAGCATGTTTGGGTAAGGTATGTACTTTGATTTTTTATGTTTCTATGTTGGTTTAGAAACTTCTTTAAGGTCCTTATTATTATAAAATATTGAGAAATTGGTTAAATATTATAATGGCTTAGTTAAATGTAGACATTCTTATATCGCATAGATCTTATTGTAAATTACTCTTGAGTAGTATTGTCCACCTTCTTGGTGGCGGTGTTTATTTGATGAACTTGATATTACTTAGTACGCTTTGTGAGTGTGGATTTGAAGGCATAGTATATGAAATGATGTTATATTGAAGATATGTCTTGTCCTATGTTTTGTGAAGTCTAATAGCATGTTTGGCTTAGATTATGCCTAAGTTAAGTATATGACTTGTGAAGCATGTACAGTGTGTAAATTGATGAATGTAGGACTAAAGCATGTATAGAAGCTAATGTTAGTGAAATGATGGTTATATGCAAGATGTACTCACAAGTAAAAACACACCTAAATCAATATTTGAAGTTAAAATGAGTAAATAGAGGAGTTTTGAGGTCGACACTCTTCGTGAGTTGAGATGAAGTTTTTAGTAGCAACCTCACTAAATCCTAAGAGTTTTCTAATGTAGGTCGGAGGATGAATTCCCTTTGTGAGTTGAGATGTGGTTTTCACTATCTATCATGAACCATAGATTGAACTGTTTAAAATTCGTAGTTTTTATGCCTAGCACTGAGAGGGTATGAAGAAGAGGTGGTTATACTTCTTTAATTTAGATGTTGTATTCCAATGTACCTCTTGAGATGAGTATTCCTCGTGAGTAGAGAATATGTACTTAGTAGCAATCACCTTATAACTTAACTATGTGCCCGCATAGGTGTAGCTATTGGGAAAACCATGTAGAAGCTAAAAAGAATGACCTTACTATAGGCAAGTGAGGATCCCTCATCCGATAGGGGTTGATGTCAAGATTCCATGTCTAGCTCTCATGGTCTATGTTAGTTAATCGAAACCTCCACAAAAGAATTGATTGAACTAAGTCTTCTAAAAAAATGTAATACTTGGGGTGCGTGGTGGTATGTGAAACTATCTACTTATTGCACTAGGTAGTACCTTCCGAAAGGGAAGACTTGGTGCCAAACCTTCTAAAATAATTTACTACTTAGGGTGGTTGTATGGGACACTATCTACTTATTAAACTATGTACTCATTCCGAAAGGGAAGACTTTAGTGGTTTGTTGGGTGTCTTTTGATGTCTTTCCATTGATTGAGGGGCTTGTTTTTCCCGGGTTGAGTAAGCCGAAAGGTGTAGTATTGAGGATTGCTTTGGTGTGTATTGAAGGAGGCATATGCATACTTCCTTTATGTCTTAACTTAGTAAGTCTTAGGATAACTCTTAGGTAAGGAAACTCTTACGGAAAATGAGTTCACTTTCTTTTTGGCTTGGCTTTAGAAGTTAACTCATTTAGTATGGGATAGTTCTCTGTAATTGCTCAAGTTTATTTCATTTATAATGCTTTAAATAATTCATTGTGATTTCTTAAATCAGTTCACTGTAATGTCTAGTTCGTTTACTTTATGTTTTTGGAATTATTGTAAATGGTCCCTCTTGGTGCAAAAATTATGGAATCTCTTATCTAAGTGTTAAATGATGTTCCTTATTATGTTTTGCTTCTATATTCTTGAATATTTTACTTAAATTGCATGAAATCTTATTATATTAAAATGTGCTTTTTCGCATGTTTTTGCATATGCTATACTTAATACATTATTTGTATTAACCCCTTACATTTCTATACCTTATAAGTATACGTTGAAGACATTTTGGAAGATTCGAAGGCGAAGCTTGGGAAATTCACTCTCTCAAGAATTGGTATGTCCTCATATATTATAGGGCATAGTGTATTCTCTCCTAATTTTATTATTAAGACTTATTATGTATTTGATTTCAATATAAAGGGTCAGGTCCCTAAGATATTATATGTCTTGTCTGAAGTTTGGCTTGTGACAATATGATTTTTTAAGTATTTATGAAAGACTTCCTTTTTATTAAAGTATTGGTGAAAAGTTTTAATTTCGCATGACTTTTCATGTCTTATGTAATGAATGCTAGTTTAAGGGCTTGGACAATACCCCAAAGGGTTAAGTACGCCCGGCCACGAAACGAGGGTTCCTCCTAACTTCTAGGGGGTACTCTCGGGTTGTAACATTCCTGTATTCTGTGGTCTTGTTAATTTTTTTTTTATTTAATCTCAATTTTCTTTGTAGCCTTCTTTTGTTACAGAGGAAACATACCATTTAAGAGAAATTCATTGACGATTCAAGGAAGTAGAATACTGTTGAAAGTTGACATGGAGTGCTCATTAAAGCAATTCTTCAGATTATAATCCTTGCAACTTTTTCCTATTGACAATCAATCTTGTGATTTGTTCTTTATCTAACTCTGGTAGTTATGTCTTGATTAAAGGAGCTTCAAGTATATCTTGCCAAGAATTGGAACCGTATAAAGGAACTAGAGAGCTATATTTTTTAACAAAAAGAAGTTAACATTTGCTAGCCCAATGAAATAATGTTTCTCAATTAGAAACTAATTAGTAAATCTAGAAGAATAAAATCATTTGAGAGAGAGGGCTATGGCGTATGTTCTCAGATATCCTTCTTGCACTTAAAGTTTAATTCTAGGTTACATACTTTGTACTTTAGTATTTTGTATGTTTCTTAATATATATGTTTCACAGAAGTGATAAATCTCAGGCAGGAAATTCTAATGGGATGTTTTTCGTCCATGACACATAAGAATCTGATATCTAGATATTTGTTAAAAAGCTTTAAAGATATTGGTACATATATTTTTTGGTAATGCCGCTTTTGATTTGGAAGTACAGTTGAGCAAGTTAGAATTTCATGTCTTGTATTTACTTTAATTTTACAACCATATTGTCATATCTTAAATCGCATTTATGATGCTGATATGATACACTATATTTGGCCTCTTTTGTTGAAATGGGTAGGAATTTCTCCTACGTTTCGTTGAAATATATGCAGTTGGTTTACTTCCAGATGCACTTCATGTTTGACACTCCTCAAGTAACATTTCTAATCTTGGTTTGCTTATATATCACAATTCACTACTTTAAACTCAATATAACTATATGGTATTTTTCATGCTCTTTTACCATATAAAAAACATTTGCATTTGATGTTTTTAGAATAACTTGTAAATCTTCCAAGTACAAACAACTGACATAAATGTTGTTATTAAATTATAGGACTTATAATTCTTTCTTTTGGATGACTTCAGGAACAAATAAGATTGACTGTTATGAATTGTTACACTTCAATAATCTGTTTTTAATTTGTACTACGATAAAATAAATTGATGATTTCTATTGCACCAACTTATTATTTGTCATTAGGATAGGGATAACCCGGTAACTCTACTTGCTTGTGTTGGTACTAGGAAACTGTTGGAGTTGGATCAAAGGTCTGGTTCACCTTCAGATTTGCTATTGTGATGTCGGAGGAACGTATAGTTATGTATTTGACTATGTGGAGACGTAATTTCTTATCTCTTGCATGATATGGTTGCCCTCCCATACAAGGTAAATTTATTAGTGTTCTCTAGCAAAAATGTTTGACCTTGAGGGTAAACGGGCTAATTACATATGTTTTTTTCTTTATAGGTGCGTCTATCGATTAAAACATCATTTCTCTAGTTAAGGACCTTCATACATTTGTTGGTCTACGGTTCAAACTCTTGAAGTCATAGTGGACTGTTTCTTTGCTAAAGCGCTGAGGTTTGTGTATAAACGTGTACTTGTACTATTTTTATTTGTTGGTATATGTGAAATATTATCTTGGTACCTGTGTTACCTTTTGATAATTCCCATATTTTTTTGTTTTCGTTTAAGATGACAAATAATCTTGTGTAACTCGCCCACTTATACAGATTGTTTGATCACTTGGCATTCTTTTTACGACTTTGTCCTTCTTGTGGCTATTACTTTGTAACTATTGGGATGCCTCTTTATGCGGATCATATTCCAACTTGACTCTGGATTTTTAGGTTTTCTTAAGTAAGAGAGTTTTTCATTTTAAGCACGAACTAGAAAGTCATTTTTAATGTGGTTCTTGGTTCTCTTGATTATTGACTTTCACTCTTCTTTATATAGGGCGTCGTCCCATCTTGCTGTTATAATTCTTGGTGTGAATACATAATTTATATATTGGGTGAGTCTTGTTATTGAACCTCTTATAAAAATGGTTCTCTGAGTGTTATTGACATTTAGAGCTTTAATTATCCAACTTGATACTCCCTGTATATTGTTTACTTGATTCGCTGATTATATTTCAATTTTGCTGCCCTTGACTTGGGAATGATAACTTTGCGAAACTAAGGGACCTAGGTCATATTTTTTGCACCACTAAGCTATATGCTTATTCATAGGTTTTTATATCGTAGGGAACGTTCGAGATGATGCACGAAGCTAGCCAATGGTGATGGATATTTTGAGAGCCTTAAGGAAGATAACATTTGCATGTAGGCAAATATATATTGTGTATAAAATCTGGGACTTGTGCATGATCTATGTGTTGTATATTTACATGAGATTTTGAAAGCTGATTTGGTCATGTCAACATGAGTTGTAATATAAGTATGTCTATACGTTTATTTCTGTTTGGGGTGTGTAAACCCAAGTCATTTAATATAATAATTTACTATATGTTTTGTAAGTTTTGTAAGGCATGAACATGCGGATTTTTGCTACATGGAAGTTTATAATATTATTGTTATTTTGTCCTTAAATGTGAGGATAATATATGAATGGAAGTTTGTCGGTTATTTGTTGCACAGATTTTTGGAGGCTTTTTCGTAGTTAGTTAATATTTCTAACCATATATATTTTTAAATCAATTAATTATTTAAGGAAGTTTAGATGCACATCCTTATATAAATTATTCGTTATGAACCTAACACCTCAACTAGATTAAAATTGTGTTGCCCTTCGTTAATCTCTTTCAAATGTCGCAAGTTTTAAATTAGGTTTCTTTTGAAGTTGTGGTATCTCTCGGAAAGGGTTGGTACAAATGTTACTATCACAGCTTGTCGGTTATATTTAGAATTCATGTTCACTTACATGGTTTGCCATATCCTTAGTGCATGAAGTGTCCACATGCATCATGTACATGTCGCTAATGCAGTGGGATCCTCCCTTATGAAGGAATAAATAATGGACACTTCTTCTAACAGACCTATGGAAGCTGCTTGCAAAGTTTTGGGTGCCTCTTCTTCCGAAACTCATTCACTGGAAGGGGTTAGAGAACACATCTAAGTGAGTATGTTCCCCTCAGTAGTATGTTTGAAGTGGGGAATCATTAGCGTGTAAGAGCTGGCTCACATAGTCATACAAGTCATGGTACTCATGTCGTGAATCCTCTTTTTCAACAGATGGCTGAATTGTTCCACCACATGGATGAACCAATGAATGATTTTAATGGTATAATATTTGAGAAAATGAGTAAAATGTGTAAAGTGGAGTTTGAAGGAACGATTGAACCTACAAATGCTTAACAATGGCTAGATCACATGGAGAGGTTGTTTGAGCAATAGGAGTGTTCAGATGTTGCGAAATTTAAGTATGTTATTTCACTATTACAAAAGGATGCTTATGATTGGTGGGTAAGTGTTTTGAATGCCAAGATAAAACCTCCTGTTCTTACTTCAGATGATTTTCTTATGGAATTTTGAATGAAGTATGTACTACCTTCTTATTTTTATGCAAACCAAAAGTAATTTTTGTATCTAAGGCAGTGAGGCATGACTATTGTTGAATATGAATGACTGTTCCTAAGGCTCTCTTGTTATGTTGGAGGTATTATTAAAGATAAAAAATACAAGGGCAGGAAATTTGAAGATGCTTTAAATGATAACATTAGGAAGAATGTGGTGATCCTGCAACATAAGAACAAATGATATTTAGTGACTACTGCTTTTAATTGGGAACAACTTGATAAAGAAGAATCTAGTAGAAATGAAAACATATTCAGAAAGTCCAGACCAAATTTACGATGTCCACCAAAAAGGGGAAGGTTTGATAATTATAAGGCTAGAAGTGATAACATACCAGCTTAACAAAAGAAAAACAGATCAAATTTTTCTAAAGCTAGCACTCCAAATTATGGAGAAGGCAAGCCTCGCGTTCCCACTTGTCCGCAATGTGGAAAGAATCATTATGGTACTTGTCGGAGAGCCTCTAGTGTATGTTTAAATTGTGGAAGCTTTGATCATAAAGTGAAGGACTTTCCAAATCCAAATAATGCTCCTTCGCCAAAAATTAAAGATTGTGTTTATAAGCCTTCTGTCAATCCTCCACAAACTAATAACCGTGCAAGGCCTAGAAACACCCATGAAACAGGTACAAGTGGAGCTAATAAAGCTTGTGGACAAAGGGGTACTACACTCGCTTATGCTATGAGGCAGAGGGATGATCTATATGGACAAGATGTTGTTGATGGTATATTTCACTTTTTTGGATTATGTGTGTTTACATTGTTTTATCAAGTTTCTAAACATTCCTATGTTTGTTCATCATTTGTTCATCCTGAAAATGTGAAATCCATGAGACTATCATATGATCAGCTGGTTAAAAGTCCATTGGGTTAGCAGGTTGTCTTTAATCAAATTTATCGTGATTGTCCATTCCTGATTCAAAATAAGTCTTCCCTGCTGATTTTATTGAAATAGTCTTCAAGGATTTTAATGTTATTATATAGATGGACTTGCTTTATATATATAATGTAGCATTAGATCGTAGGTCAAAGCATATGACTTTTAAAGATCCTACATGTTCACATATCATCATACAAAATCAATGATCATTGACTTCTAGAATTATTTTTGCTATTTCATCAAAAGAAATGATGTGTAAAGGTTGTAGGGAATACCTTACTCACATAGTTGATACACCCTTGAAAAGTCCTTGTATTAAGGACATAACTGTTGTATGTGATTTTTAAGAAGTATGTCCTGAAAACATCCTAGATTACCCCACAAAAGAGAAGTTGAATTTCAACCGTGCTTTTTCTTGGATCTACCACTATTTCCATCACTCCTTAAAGAATGGATCTAGCACAATTAAGAGGATTGAAATCTAAATTGCAAGAAATTCTTGAGAAAGATTCCATTCGACCTAGTGTTTCTTCTTGGGGGGCCCCAGTTTTATGTGAAGAAGAAAGATGTCACTTTTAGGCTTTGTATAAACTATAGAAATTTTATAGAATAAAAATGATGAATATATATCCACTGCTAAGGATTGATGATTTTTTTAACCAACTCAATGGTGCTAAAGTATTCTCAATGATCGATTTACAGCCTGAATATCACCAACTGCGTGTTAGAGAGAATGATTTTCATAAAATGAATTTTAGAACTCGTTATGGTCATTATGAATTTTAGGTTATGCCAATCGTATTGAGAAATGATTCTGCGGTACTTATGGATCTAATGAATCATGTATTCAAGATTTTTCTTGATCAATTTGTCGTTGTATTTATATATAATTTCTTATTATATTCCAAAAGTAGTGAAGACGACGATAAACACCTCCAAATTATTTTGTACATTTTGAAGGAGAAAGAAATTTATGGTAAAATTTCTAACTCTGAATGTTTTCTCGATGAGATTTCTTTTATTGGACATGTTGTATCAAATGAAGGCTTCGAGGTGGATCCTTGTAAGATACAAGTTGTTGTGGAATGGAGACCTCTCAAAAATCCGATTCTACAGGAGATTTGTGAAAGGCCACCTCATTATTGCCTCCCCTTTGACTAAACTCTTGCATAAGAAAGTAAAGTTTATTTGGGATTAAAAATGTCACGAGTTCACTGAAACACTCAAATCCTTGTAGGGTAGGGATGTTTCTCACAATGGTGTAGGATGTGTTTTGATGCAAGGAGGGAAAGTATAATCTTATGCCTCTCGAAAATTAATATCGCATGAATTAAATTATCCTACTCATGATCTTGAACTTACTGCTATAGTGATGGCTTTAAGAATATAACGATATTATTTGTATGAACAGAGATGTCATATATTCACATATCACAAGAGCTTAATGTTCTTGGGTACTCAAAATGTGATGAACCTAACTCAATGTATATAGCTTGAACATATCAAGGATTATGGTTGCATGGTTGATTATCACCTAGGTAAAGCTAGTGTGGTTGTCGATTCCTTAAGTTGAAAATCCTTCGCAAGTATTTATTTGAGTCCTTTGACATTGCTCCTTTAGTTAAAAACCATGAATGATTGTTTTACACCTGATTCAAATGGTTTAGTTATTTCTAATTTGAAGGGAAACCCAATATTACTTGAATAGGTGAAGGAAGCACAAAAGTTAGATAAGAAACTTGTTAAATTTTACAGGATTAGTCTGAATGGAAAAAAGCTTGATTTTACATATGTATTGTGTCTTACATTATCAAAGCAGGTTATGCATCCCTAATAATGACAAATTGAAGAGTGAAATATTAAAAAAATCACATACTTCATCATATGCAATGCATCCTGAAGGTACAAAGATATACCTGATCATCAAAGAAAATTATTAGTGGAATTGTATGACGAGAGACCTTGCTGATTTGATTTCAAAATGTCTGGTTTATCAACAAGTAAAGGTAGAATATCCCGTCCCGATTTGTTCAGTACATCACTTGTCTATGCTTGAATGTAAATGGGAGAGAATATCTATGGACTTCATTTCTGGACTTCCTAGCACTCAGAAAAATGATGATGCAATATGGGTGATTGTTGAGAGGCTAAAAAAGAGTCCTCACTTCTTAGCAACCAAAATGGATTACTTACTTGAGCGTTTAGCCAATTTGTACATTAATGAGATTGCAAGACAAGATGTGATCCCTGTGTCTAATGTTTCTGACCGAGACCCAAGGTTTACATCTATATTTTATGGAAGCTTGTAGGAAGCTTTTGGTACCAAGTTTAAATTAAGCATTGAATTCCATCCACAGACAGACGGCTAGTCCGACAGAGTGATACAAATTTTTCAGGATATGCTTCATGCTTGCATTATGGAGTTTGAGGTAATTTGGACAAACACTTGACTTTGATAGAATTTGCTTACAATAATAGCCACCAATCAAGTATTGGAATGCCTCTCGATGAAGCCTTTTATGGACAAAAATGTTGTAACTCTCTTTGTTGTATTGAAATTAGTGAAAGAAATTTTATTGGTCATGAAATGGTGCAGCAAACATAGGACAAGGTAAAAGTGACCAAGGATCATATAAAGATTTCTTCAGGTAGGAAAAAGTTGTACATTGATCTTAAAAGATGTGACATTGAATATCAAGTTGGAGATATAGTATTCTTCAAGGTGTCTCCGTGGAAAATATTATGAGATTCGGCAAAAATTAAAACGTAGTACCCGATTTATGGGACATTATGAGATTGTTGAAAGGGTTGGACCAGTTGCATATAAATTGACCTTGCCACCTGACTTAGACAAGATCCACAATGTATTACATATTTCTATGCAACAAAGTGCTGATCCATGTCATGTTCTTCCAGTTAAATCTATTGAGGTTAATCCTGACATGACGTATAACGAAGAACCTATCCTAATTCAAGATCTTGAGGTAAATCAGCTTAGGAACAAGAGCATCCCCTTAGTAAAGGTATTCAGGATAAACCAATCTAGAAAAGAATCTACCTAGGAGAGAGAAAAAGACATGAGGACACAGTATCCGCACTTGTTTTAGGACTAGCCTAAGGTAAATTTCGAGACAAAATTTCTCTATGGGAGAGAGAATTGTAACACCCTAATATGCTAAACCAACAATTTCATGTCAATACAACATTTCATAATTACTATAATGTGCTTTATTCTCATTTTGGGAACTCAAAACTTTGTGATGATTGAAAATGTGCTTAACATAAATTGTTTTGGTAATTTAAGGTAATGTATGGTAGTATTTATGCAAATAGACTAATCAGAATTTCATATGTGTTGGAATTTATGGTATCAGGTATAAATATATATATACACACACACTCACACACACATGTATATATATGTATGTATGTATGTATATATATATATATATATATATATATATATAGATAGATAGATAGATAGATAGATAAATAGATAGATAGATAGAGAGATTGATAGATAGATAGATAGATATGTGTATATGTTTTTTGGGCAGCCTACTTTTATTTGGGTAGCGCCTATGAAGGACAAGTGTACATGTGATGAGGATCACATTTCTAGCTATGTATTGTTGTACTCTAATTTTATTGAATTCGTTTTCCCTCAAGTCTAAGAACATTATAAAATATCTAACAGATGCTAATTGATATACCGTGGCTTCACGGTATTATTAATACTTTTTCCTTAAGTTTAGTGTGTCCAAAAGCCTCTTTATGCTAATTTTTATATAAGTTTGTCCTTATTTGAAGAAAATCTGTCCAAAGATGAATGCGGAGGTTTTTGAGCAAAGAAATGCAGAAGAGACCACCTACAAAGCTTGTGACAGTCCGCCATGCGCGTGACGGTCCGTAGGTGGCAGTGTAGTGCAGCTGCTGAAGGAAGATGGGGAAGTCTGACCAAGTGTGGGGTTACGGAAAGCGTGATGGACCGTCGTGTCCATGACGGTCCGTCCTGCAGGTTCGTCATGAAGTTCAGAGAAGTAGTCCCAGTACCCATATTCCAAGAGTTAAAGTATTTTAGAACGGAGACCTTAAACGGACCGTTGTGCTTGTGACGATCCGTCATACCTGCCATCGAACGTAATGAAGAGAGCAGCATAAGTAACTGCATCAAGTATGGGATGGCTGAGTCCATGACGGTCCGTCGTGACCATGATGATCCCTCGTGATGTTCGTCGATCCAGCCGCGTTTTGACAGATTTCTAGAATATATAGTCCCTGTTTATTTAGGTTTTTATTTTCAATAAATAGTTCGAAGAACCTCGTTTTTGAGGTTAGAATCTGGATTATTTGGTTAGGCCCTTGATTATTGTTAGATTCTTGATTATTTTGAGATTCTTTGAACTGATTGTTGGTGATTTTTGTTGATTAATCATGCAAACTTTTGGATTTTACTCTTTCTCATTTAAGTAAGTACATAAATTCTTATACCATATATTTTAATATTGTGATTATGACTATGGGTAACTAAATTCCATAACTAGGGTTGTGGGAACCATGGGCAAATAATGTGGTAAAACCTTACTAAAATAACAATTTTAGTATAGTGTCTTTCATGTATTGATAATTCTTTCACATAAAAGTATTTTTAACGGATGGCCAACGTTAGAACTCGCCTTAAGGCTACTTGCCGGACCAAGGAGGTAGATAATAGGAAAAGAATTATCAACATAGATTTAGTGTAAACTATCTAATAGGCTAGTATTGATTTGTAGGAGGTAATAACTTAGTGAAATATCGAATACGATGCTTAACATGAGGTAAATATGAGGGTTAAGATAGCAACACACGTAGCCGGACCAAGGTGCGAAGTGAAATTTTCTAGATGCCGGACAAAGGATTTAGAAATACTTAACTTATCACTTTGATTGCAAGATACAAGGAAAGAATTGTTATAGTTAGACTTATCAAGTTATGAACCTGTGGGGAACATGTAAACCCTAGTTACTTTGATTAATTGATTAAACTCCAACATTCGAAGTTGTTAGTTGTCTCATGTCATTTCGCTAGTTATTTTCATTTATTTAGGAATAGAAACCCCCCTTTTTATCATTTTTGCTTTCCAAGGAAGTAATTGACTGAACAATAGTAATAATAGATTGAAGTTAAGTCTAATATATTTTTCTCGTGGGAACGATCCCAACCTCACTAGTTGGGTTATTTACTTGACACGACAGCTTTACTTCTTATTTGAGAAGTAAGTTTAAGCGTATCACATTTTTGCGCCGCTGCCGGGGATAAGTAGCTTTTAGATTAATTTAAACTTATTACTATAGTTTAGTTGATATTTTCTTGATTTTATTTTGTTTGTTGTTTTTTATTCGTGCAGAACCATCTTCCTTGTATGCCAAATACACGGAGAGGAAGAGAACCCTTGTTCCCCTACGATCACAAATTAGAGCGTACAGTACGCAACATGAATCGAAACTTGGGAATCAATGATGATGATTCAAACCAGAACATCCAAGCTCCGGTTGATGTTGATGGTCAGTTGTTACTCGATGCCCCGTGTGAACACTAACAGAGGGGACAAAATCCCGCTCCACGGCTCCAAGAATACTATAGAGGCTATGATAACATAGCAGACTCCGATGGGCCACTTGTCTTGCGTCCTCTACCACCAAGTCACACCTTTGTGGTAACTAGTAGCCTGATGCAAATGCTCACTGCCAGAGGTTTGTTTTCAGGGCTACCTTTTGAGTATCCACATGCCCATATAGCTAAGGTAAGGGCAGTGTGTAAAAGCTATGTAGGGAGGCCTGACATGGACTTAGATGTAATAGGGCTCAGAGTGTTTTCTCTCTCACTGACGGAAGAGGCTGCTATATGGTTCACTGAGCTCCCGTACATCTCAATTTTGACTTTAACCCAACTAAGGGATGTTTTCTTAGCACGCTACTATCCGGTCTCCAAGAAATTAAACCACAAAGACAGAGTGAACAACTTTGTCGCACTACCAGGAGAGTCAGTTAGTAGTTCTTGGGATAGATTCACCTCATTCTTGAGAAGTGTCGCAAATCACCGTGTATATAATGAGTCACTAAAGGAATACCTCAATCGAGGACAGTATGATAATAATAAAGTGGTTTTGGACACTATAGCAGATTGATCTTATGGGGAGTGTCCTTATGCTGAGATTGTTGAAAAATTAGAGAAAATCTCCCAGAATAATAAAGCTTGGAGTAGAAAGTCAGATATTGGGAGAAATACCTTCGCAGTACAGTCCACTCACAACCCAGCCAAAGATGAGATTCGTGAAGAAATGGATCAGATGAGAACCGAGCTTGGGTTGGTACTAAAACATCTCACTGGGGGTGCAGAAAAGATAAATGTAGTCAACTACTTCTCGAAACCACCGCCACAAAATGATGAGTGCTATTATGAGGAGGATTACTATGCGGTAAATGAGCAGACGGGGGGTTTCCGACCAAGTGCTGGAGGCTCTAAGCAGGAGAATTGGTGCCAAGGTCAAGGGAACCAAACTCGGTACTATGGTAAATACAGACGTGAGGGTCATTCTGTCCGAGATGAAAACTACAACCGCGACAGCAACTTCAACATAGGTAACTATTGTAATGGAAATGACAGGAATGGGCCCTATGTTCCTCCTCAAAATCGTAAAGTTACTCCTACGGATGATGGAGGTAGTATGGCACAAGTTGAGGATATGTTGCATAAAATGATGAGGAGGTTCGATGCTAGTGATGAGCACAATAAAGAGTTAGGGAATGATTTAGCGGGTATTAGGAAAAAAGTCGATACACATTCAATATCGATTAAGCAACTTGAGTTACAATTGGCCCAATTATCTACGACTGTGAACACACGGCAACCGGGCACTCTTCCTAGCAACACTGTCAAAAATTGGAAAAATGATGGACATTGTATGGCAATCACTACTCGCGTTGGAAAGCAAACCATTGACCCACCTATGACAACTAATTAGAAAAAGGTGACAAAAGATACTGATAATGTGGTAGATGTTAATGGTGCAATAGAGAATAACACTGTAAAAGATGGTGAAGTACCTAAAAAGGTAACTCACATGCCTAGGCAACCACCCCCATTTCCTCAAAGATTATTGAGAAAGACCGAGGATGGTAAATATTTGTGTTTTATAACAATGTTGAAACAACTTTCTATCAATGTCCCTTTGGTAGAAGCTTTAGAACAAATGCCCAGTTACGCCAAGTTTATGAATGATCTAGTTACAAAGAAAAGATCAGACACTTTTGAGGATGATGATAGAATGCAGCAGTGTAGTGCTATTGCTACAAGATCACTGGTACAAAATAAATAAGATCCGGGTGCGTTCACTATTCCTTGTACAATCGGGCTATTACATTTTGCGAAAACATTATGTGATCTGGGGGCAAGCATAAATCTCATGCCCCTCTAAATTTACAAGAAGTTGGGTTTGGGTGACCCAAAGCCCAATGTGATTTGGCTACTGATGGATGATCGTACAGTGAAAAGGCCAATAGGGATACTCCATGATGTGCTAGTAAAAGTGGAGTCGTTCCTATTTTCGGCATATTTTGTTATTCTTGATTTTGAAATCGATTTTGAGGTGCCTATTATTATTTGAAGGACATTCCTTGCTACGGGAAGAGACTTAGTAGATATGGAAAAGGGGCAGATGAATTTTTTGTTGAACAATGAGGAAATGACCTTTAACATTTGTAGGTCCATGAGGCTGCGTGGTGAGATCCAATCGGTATCGCTATATCCTACAACATTGGTAAGACATCTGAGACACAAATAGATGAACGTCTAGGAGTAGAAGCATTAGCGGCAGTGATAATGAATTTTGATAGAGATTGCATTAAAGAGTATGATTCATTAGTCGCGGCTCTTGATCGAGGTGATGTTCGGTTTAAACTGAAGAAATATGAGTTAGATATGCAGAATCGCGAGTCCCCACCTGCAAAACTATCTATAGAGGAGGCTCCAAAGTTAGAACTAAAAGCTCTCCCACCTCATCTCAGGTATGAGTTATTAGGAAATGGTGACACTTTGCCGGTAATCATTGCATCAGACCTTAATGAACAACAAGTTGAGAGTTTGGTGAAAGTGCTAAAAAGGTTCAAAGGAGCTATTGGGTGGACTATTGCGGACATTATTGGGATACCTCCTGGTATTTGCTCTCATAAAATCCAACTCATGCCTGGTCATAAGCAAAGTTTTGAGCACTAGAGACGTTTAAATCCTCCTATGCAAGAGGTCGTGAAGACGGAAATCATTAAGTGGTTGGATGACGGAGTAATCTATCCGATCGCCAATAGTAGTTGGGTATGCCTTGTTTAGTGTGTACCTATGAAAGGGGGAATGATTGTGGTCCCGAACGAAAAAAATGAACTTATTCCAATGAGACCGGTTACTGGATGGAGGGTGTGTATGGATTACCGCAAATTAAATTCATGGACTGAAAAAGACCACTTTCATATGCCCTTCATGGATCAGATGTTGGATAGACTTGCCGGAAAAGGGTGGTACTATTTTCGTGATGGATATTCGGGGTATAATCAGATTTCTATTACACCTGAAGATCTAGAGAAAACCACTTTTACTTGTCAATATGGGACCTTTGCGTTCAAAAGAACGCCATTTGGGTTGTGTAATGCACCCGCCACATTTCAGATATGTATCATGTCGATATTTTCCGACATGGTGGAAGGTACTATAGAAGTTTTTATGGATGATTTTTCAGTGGTTGATGATTCATTCGAGCGGTGTTTTAACAATTTATTTGAGGTCCTAAAGAGATGTGAAGACTGCAATTTAGTACTGAATTTGGAAAAATGTCATTTCATGGTGAAAGAAGGTATTGTTTTGGGTCATCGCATTTCAGAAAAGGGCATAGAGGTTGGTCGTGCTAAAGTCAAGGTAATAGAGAGACTTCCCCCATCGATCTATGTGAAAGGTGTAGGAATCTTCCTTGGGCATGCAGGTTCTTATCGGAGATTCATCAAAGACATTTCAAAGATTGCACATACATTGTGCAAAGTGCTGGAGAAAGATTATAAATTTTGTTTTGATGAATCCTGTCTAAAAGCATTTGGTGAACTAAAAGAAAAATTGGTGTTTTCACCTATCATTATTTCTTCAGGTTGGAACAGTCAATTTATTGTGATGTGCGATGCTAGTGGGGTTGCTCTTGGTGTAGTATTGGGACAAAGAAAGAACAAAATCCTTCACCCCATTTACTATGCTAGTAAAGCCCTAAATGAAGCTCAGAAGAACTACAAAGTGACTGAGCAAGAACTCCTTGCTGTAGTCTTTAGTTTTGAGAAATTCTGCTCCTATTTGCTAGGTACTAGAGTTATAGTGCATACTGACCACTCAACATTGAGATATTTGATGGCAAATAAGGATGACAAACCTAGGTTGATTCGTTGGGTATTACTGCTACAAGAATTTTACTTTGAAGTGATGGATAGAAAAGGAACTAAAAATCAAGTTGCTGATCATTTGTCCCGTCTAGAGGATGAAGCTATGAAAGAGTTGGGGGATAAGACTGACATTGATGATACTTTCCCCGATGAGCATGTATTGGTTGCTTCACAAGACTTGATTCCATGGTTCGCATATTTTGAGACTTATCTAGCTAGTTATATTGTTCCATCGGACTTGTCCTTCCATCAAAGAAAAGAGTTCATGTACAATGTGATGAAGTTCTTTTGGGATGAACCATACTTATATAGGAGTTGTGTCGACGGGATTATTCGGCATCGTGTACCAGAATGTGAGATGTTGAGTGTGTCGGAAGCATATCATTCCTCACGCGTTGGTGGACATCACAGCGGTATCCGAACCACTCATAAGATATTGAATGTGGTTACTATTGGCCAACTCTTCATCAAGATGCTCATGAGTTTGCAAAAGCGTGTGACCGATGCCAACGAGATGGCGGCATTCAAGAAAGCAAGATCTCCCCCTAAACCCCATTCTTGTGATTGAGTTATTTGATGTTTCGCGTATTGACTTTATGGGCCCTTTTGTGAGTTCCCATGGAATGAAGTACATTATAGTAGCAGTGGATTATGTATCTAAATGGGCCGAAGCCATCGCCCGCGCAAACAATGAAGGGAAGCGTGTCACTGCATTCTTAAAAAAGAATATATTCTCTCGTTTTGGATCCCCAAGGAAATTATTAGTGATGGGGTCTCTATCTTTTGCAACAGATTGTTCAAGGGGTTATTGGAGAAATATGGGGTTCGCCATAATGTGGCCACTCCTTACCACCCTCAAAATAGTGGGCAAGTTGAATTGTCGAAGTGGGAGATCAAATAGATATTGTCAAAAACAGTGAACTCTAGTAGAATGGATTGGTCAAGGAGGATTTATGATTCTCTTTGGGCCTACGGGACAGCGTATAAGACTCCCATACGTATGTCTCTATACAAACTTTTATATGGGAAAGCTTGTCATCTTCCGGTTGAGTTAGAGAATAAAGCCATGTGGGCTATTAAGAAGTTGAAAATGGATTGGAGCGAAGCTGCAGAACAACGGTTAAATGGGGTTGAATGAACTCGATGAATTTCTCCTGAAAGCTTATGAATTCTCAGCCCTATACAAAGAAAAGATGAAGAAGTACCATGACAAAAAAAATTGAAAAACGAGAGTTTATGGTCGGGGATTTGGATCTTTTATACAATTCTAGGTTGCGCTCATTTCCGCGCAAGATCAAATCCAAATTGACTAGTCCTTACTTGGTTACCCAACTATTCCCTCATGGAGCAGTTGAGTTGGAAACTAAGGAGGGTGTGCGGTTCAAGGTGAATGCACAACACATAAAAATCTATTTCGGGCATGCTGAAACGGCGAATGAAGTGATCGAGGCATACTATCATGACGAAGTCTGAGTAATCAAGTGTCCTCAGTCGTGCCGCGACGTTAAATCAGGCGCTTGTTTAGAGGCAACCCAATTCTTATAGTTTTTCTTTCTAGTAATGGTAGCATTTTCTACTAATGGGTTTTAAATTTGCAGGCAGATCACCAGGAAATTCTACAGAAAATTACTCTCCAGCAGTCACTGACGGATACAGCGACGGACGATTTCAACTGTGATGATCATCGCATGAATCCTTCGTGCCAGGTACGTCTTTCTATTATTTCCAAACTAGGGAACACATGATGGAACCAACGACTGATCGTCACATATGAGATGAACCGTCGTCGTGGAATCGTCGTGTCATTAATGAGGCGTACCCGACCCGACCCGACCCAGCTAGGTTTTTTTAAAAAATTCAATATTTAAAACCCCCAACCCTTCATTTCCCCCCATTCCTTCACTCTTCCTCCTATTTCCCTCCCTTTTCAACATCCAAAATCATCCCCCTCTTCAATCAATCATTTTCCCCAAATTCTCCAAAAATCCTTAAAGTCCTCATCTACTAGTTGGAGCTGCTACTGTGGGTGTCTTCTTGATCACCAAGTACCTTTTGCTCTTGTTATTCTCAAATTGTCAGGTATGTGAATCTAATTTATACTCATTTATATTGCATTTTTGTTTATCAATTAGTATTAGCATAGTTCTTCTTGATATGTTAATATTATTTAATAAAATTCTATCTGACCTAGGTTAAAAAAAATATTCAAAATTGCCATGTTAAAACCCTAGAAATTTGTGCTTTAGCATTGCTAGTTTACTAGGTATTTGGGTTAGAGAAATGTAGGTTATAAACTACCAATTAAATTTAAGCTATAGGGGATGAATGGGGCAACCCTAGTTCTATCACTGAGTTACAGAACGAGACCCCGATGACGGACCGTCGTACCCACGACGGACCGTCGTTGGGTCCGTTGCAACAGCCCTAACACCCCACTATCCAATTTTCTCCAACTGTCCACCAACAGCCACATGCGACGGATCGTTGTTCCGACGACGGTCCGTCCTGCACAACCGTTCTGGTTGTCTGATACCCTATTCCTAAGGGTCTCTCTCTTTTTTCAAGTGTCCTTCAACAGGCATATGCGAAGGACCGTCATCTCCAAGACGGTCCGTTTTGCACAACCATTATGGTTGTCAGAGAACCTATTCCTAAGGGTCTCTCACTTTTTCCAAGTGTCCTTCAACGGACACATGCGACGGACCGTCATCCCCACGACGGTACGTCTTGCACAACCGTTTTGGTTTTCAGAGACCCTATTCTTAAGGGTCTCTCACTTTTTTCTAAGTGTACTCCAACGGACACATGCGAAGAACCGTCATTCCTACGACGGTCCGTTGTGCACAACTTTCTGGTTGTCAGAGACCCTGTTCCAGAGGGTCTCTCTCTATTTTTCTAAGTGTCCTCAAACGGACAAGTACGACGGATCATCATACCCACGACGGTCCATCCTGCATGACCGTTATGATGGTAAGAGACCCCTCTCCTATGGGTCTGCATATTTTTTTAAGTGTCCTCTGACGGACACCTACGACGGACCATCTTACCTGTGACGGTCCGTCCTGCACATACCATCAAACTTGTCAGAGACTCTCATTCAGGGTTCTCCATATAAACAAAGTCTAAGTAAGACAAGACGGACCACATGACGATCCGTTATAGTAACGACGAGCCGTCACCTGGCCTGTCGTCTTTCACTGTTACTATAGAAATGTCATTTTATTTTAATTTTTTTATTTATTTGGTGTGGTTTTGCTTGTGTTGTTTTCTTCTTATAGTAATAATATTGATCCTTTATAGGTACTATTTAGTATGCCACCAAAAGAAGATCGAGTCTATGCACGCAGGTGATCAAAGTATGTCGCCCCATCTACACGCATGTTCATTGGCTCTGATGATGAGCGTGACCCCGAGTACGTGCCCCCAGTCAGTTTTACCCCATCCCGTGATGCACGTGCTGCCAGAGCCACACCGAAAAGGTGGCGTCCGGCGTAGTCACTGCCTCTCAGTCTGATGAGGAGCGCACACTGAGCGGCATACCTTCAGGGTCGGCCACTAATAAAGAAGAAGCATTTGGCTCCTTAGGACTTTCGTGGTCGTAGGAAGACTCCGGATCTACTTAGGTTCCCGTACCCGCCACCACTGCAGCGTCGGCCTTGTCTGATGAGGCTAACATTTCAAAATCACCACCCAGTTCACCATCTCGTGCTCTCACCCCGGTTACCGATCAGCCCAACTGGTAATGTGTCGACGGGCAGTTTCAAGTCTATTCCGATGCAAAGTTCTTGAATGACAAAGGAGTTATGACTCGGACACTTACATTGGAGCGGAGAGTCCTAACGGGAAGTCTCCCGACGATGCCTGAGATCCACAATCTCTTCACCGGACATCGTGTGGAGTGGACAGCATGTCCGTTGGGACGTTATAGTGCAGAGCTAGTCCGAGAGTTCTATGCATCCTACGTAGCGACTCTCTGATGCGTGCTGCCCCGGCCAAACAGGCCCCACTTGAGCAGGTCCGAGTACGTGGCGTTCAGGTTGATATCTTTGTGCCTACCATCTGCCGATTTCTATACGGCGAGAATGTTGATACTAATCGGTCCCCTCTCCCTGCCGAGTTTGACTACCGATGGAAGATTGTCAAAGATGGCCAATATCTGCTTGATCCATCGCTGAGAGAGATCACAACCAGGTGGATGGCCCTACACATGTCCGTTGATGGAGAGGGTGCCGACTGGGTGGCCGAGCCGAAGGGGGCCAAAAAGAAGGACAACCTGACTTTCATGGTGAAGTTTTTGTGGTTGATTGTCTGCCACTACCTTTCCCCCAAAGTCGCTGATAATATCGTCACATGGGATCGAGCAGTACTGATGGCGGCGATGATAGCGGGGTTCAAGGTGGATTTTGCGTGGCTTCTACAGGCAGTCATGCACGAGAGAGATTTTATGGTAACAACTACTTACCCTTTCCCGTGCATGATATTTTCTCTACGCAGGTCCGCAGGTATGCCTATATGTCATGTTAATAAGCTCAAGACCCCTCTGGGAACTGTTGATATTGGCCTCATTAGAGATGAAACCAATGAGTTAGCTTCACGCAGAGGGCCCTGTCCAGAGCTTCCTCCACTTGGTTACAATCTGGCTGATAGAGTAGAACAGGCCCGCACGGCTACGCATGCAGCTTCACATTACACTACCGCGGTCGAGTCCATCCCGGGTAGTAGCACTGCCCCGAACTCCTCTCGCTCTGCCCCTTTACCCCCTCTGGTCCCCAATGCTAGGGTCCAGAAATTAGAGGCGCAAATGGCTACACATATGCATCATATCCAACTTTAGATGCAGAGGTCTATTACAGAGGTAGAAGAGCGCTTGGAGCGGAGAATGGTCCAGCACACAGAGCGGAAGATCGCTGAGGTTCAGCAGCGCTTGGATGCTTTTGAGTTGCAAGTGCTAGCCCGTCTAGCCCCTCCGGTGGATGTGTCGACCCTTCAGGCTGCGGTCGACAGTCTTCACGCAGATATTGATATGATCTTAGAGGCTAGGGTGCCTGAGTCTGAGGACCCTTTTGTGGAGCCTGCTAAAGACACAGTGATGGCAGCCCTATTGGCCATTTCAGAGATTCCACAACTTTCCCCTCGAGCGCATGCCAAGAGGAGTAGGAGTCGAGAAGAGGATGATGCACGAGCACGGAAGAAGGAACGCCGTGACATGGAGGCTGCGAGGAGAGCCTCGCTTACTGAGGAGGAGGCGTGTCAGATGAGAGCAGAAGAGTTAGCTGCTTGGGCTTCTAGTGTTGTTGATGCTGATAGTGTTGTTGATGTTGAGGACACCACTGAGGGTGTCCAGATTACAGAGGTAGTGGGTTACGGGGAACCGGACCCACCAGCTTTCTGATCGTCGGCGCTTTGCTCCCCAGGTTTACTTCACCTACCACTCTAGTATTTCATTTTTATGCTTTGGGGACAATTGCATGTATTGTTGTTGAGGGTGGGGTAAATGGAAAGTGAGTTCTAGGGTGAATTCTGAGTGGCCCAATTCACTATCCTCTTTTGGGGTTATCTTGCCTTGTTCTTTTTCCCAAAGAGACTGATTACTTTTTCTTTTGAACAGACATGTCTATATCTTGTGTACATAGTTTAATTCTAGAGCATGATGGCTAATATGATATCCTGATAAAATGGAAAATGATGCATTACTAGGCATTGTAATTGATAAATGTGTGGCTCTAAGCATGACATAGAGGTACACCACTGCATGACCCTAAGTCTTAAATTCGTACTAGGTGTCAGATAATCTAGTAGAGTGATGAGATGTCAAGTTAGTGTGAGGAAGATTTGAATATTCCACTATTTGTACTGAGCTAGAACTTGTCTGGTTAGTCCTGCTAAAAGTAAGTTGTAATAGACATTTAGCAAAGGATCATAGGCCCTTATTCAATATAGCCCATTTTAAGTCTAAATAAAATAAAACCAAATGAAATTTATCCTTCTTTTATCCAAATGATTTGAGCTTAAATTAGACCTTTCTTTTTCACCCAAACTGATCTTTTCAAGGAATAATGTGTTGGCCCTTGTCCGTCCTTGGACATGTGCACCTCAGCTTATGCCAAAAGCATAAGTTGAGGGTGGCTAATGCAGTAAACAACCTTTTTATGGCCCTGACCCAACTTTGGGTATTGTGTACTTTGACTCATGATAAAGACATTAGTTGAGGGTGGCTATTGTGAGGAATGCTCTGGAAAGTGGGGTTGAAAGAATAAAGAGAGAGAAAGAACAAAAGTAAAGTGACTCAAGAATTAGTCAAAAAAATTACAAGAAATACAAGCAAGAAAAGAAGAGACTAACTTACACAAATGAAGAAAAACAGGAAAATAGCAAGGTGAAAAAATGTGGGAAACTGGGAAAAATAAAATGATAAAAAAAAAGGTATGTTTAGCCGATATGTCAAGGAGGGAAAAAATTACTTAAGTATACCTAAATATATTCTCTACTTGACAATGAGAGTTTGTTACAAGCTAAACAAGTCCTATCGTGATCCTAAGAGTTGTATAGAAAATTTAAAGCAGTTAAAATAAGGGCAAGCTTATGGCAATAGGTATGAATGAGTGTGAATTTGTTCTGAGAGTGAGTGTTTAAAAGTAATCCTTCTACTCAAACTGAAATCATTGGGTGAAAAATGAGGATTTTGTTTTGAAGTGAGGACACTAGTTGCATTACAGGAAATATTAGCACCTCGGTGAGAAATTGAAGAGGATAGGTGTTAGTGCATGGTGAGTCTGTGTCATGGTCTGATTCCACATAAGTCAAGTCTAATAGTGATAACATGCATAAATATGATTAAATTAATCAAGATTGATAGCCAAATGACTACAAAGGATAAAACATGGATACTATTGTACAAATATTGTGTATTGAGTCATAGTGTGTCGCTTGAGGAGAAACAACAAATTTAATTTGAGGGTGTTGATATACCGTGTTTTCACGGTATTATTAATACTTTTTCCTTAAGTTTATTGTGTCCAAAAGCCTCTTTGTGCTAATTTTTGTATAAGTTTCTCCTTATTTGCAGGAAATCTGTCCAAACATGAATACGGAGGTTTTTCACTGAAGAAATGAAGAAGAGACCACCTACGGAGCTTGCGACGGACCGTGATCCTCGTGACGGTCCGTAGGTGGCAGCGTAGTGCAGCTGCTGAAGGAAGATGGGGAAGTCTGACAAAGTGTAGGGTTACAGAAAGCATGACAATCCGTCGTGTCCATGACAGTCCGTCCTGCAGGTTCGCCATGAAGTTCAGAGAAGTAGTCCCAGTACCCATATTCCAAGAGTTCAAGCGTTTTGGAAAGGAGACCCTCAACGAACCGTTGTGCCTGTGATGATCCGTCATACCTGTCGTCGAGGGTAATAAAGAGAGCAGCAAAAGAAATTGCATGATGTATGGGACGACGGAGTCCATGACGGTCCATCGTGACCACGACAATCCGTCATGATGTTCGTCGATCCAGCCGTGTTTTCACAGATTTCTAGCAAATAGAGTCCTTGTTTAATTAGGATTTTATTTTCTATAAATAGTTCGAAAAACCTCGTTATTGAGGTTAGACTCTGGATTATTATGTTAGCCCCTTGATTTTTTTTTAGATTCTTGATTTTTTTGAGATTCTTTGAATTGATTGTTAGTGATTTTTGTTGATTAATCAACCGAACTTTCGGATTTTACTCTTTCTCATTGAAGTATGTACATGAATTCTTATACCATATATTTGAATATTGTGATTATGACTACGGGTAACTAAACTCAATAACTAGGCTTGTGGGAACCATAGGCAAATAATGAGGTAAAACCTAACTAAAATAACAATTCTAGAATAGTGTCTTGCATGTATTGCTAATTCTTTCGCTTAGAAGTCTTTTTAACGGATGGCCAATGTTAGAACGCGCCTTAATGCTACATGCCGGACCAAGGAGGTAGATAATAGGAAAATAATTATCAACATAGATCTAGTGTACTATCTAATAGGCTAGTATTGATTGGTACGAGGTAATAACTTAGTGAAATATCAAATACGATACTTAACATGAGGTAAAGATAAGGGTTAGGATAGCAACACACATAGCCTGACCAAGGTGTGGAGCGAAATTTTCTAGATGCCAGACCAAGGATTTAGAAATACATAACTTATCACTTTGCATGCAAGATACTAGGAATGAATTGTTATAGTTAGACTTATCAAGTTATGAACCTGTGGGGAACATGTAAACATTAGTTACTTTGATTAATTGATTAAACTCCAACATTCGAAGTTGTTAGTTCTCCCCATTTATGTCGCTTGTTATTTTCATTTATTTCGGAAAAGAAACCCCCCTTTTTATCAATTTTGCTTTCCAAGGAAGTATTGACTGAACAATAGTAATAATAGATTGAAGTTAAGTATAAACTATTTTCCTCGTGGGAATGATCCCAACCTCAGTAGTTTGGTTATTTACTTGACAGGACAGCTGTACTTCTTAATTGAGAAATAAGTTTGAGCGTATCATTAATCAACATCAAAAGAAAAACTAGGTCCTTTTGCTTGAATCCAACACAAACACTTCATCTTGGTAAGTGATAAAGAATTTATTTTAATACTGGGTAGTATTTGGTAGTTTAATAAAATTGTTTAATAAGAGTAAATACGATTGGAAATATAACGCGTAATTCTACAAATCATAAGCTTATGGAAAACTCTAATTTTGCTTTTATGGATTCGAAGTATGGGACTCAACAGACGACAAGTTCTGTCCTGTTTTTTGAATTAAATTAATGTATATTCAACTGTTACTATTTTGATTATATCATTTTGTACAAAACATATTTTTGAGGTGATTCTTGATTATTAACAAGGTTAACAGATGTACCTACATATTTTATGATGGAGATAGGGTCCAATTTTGTTGTTTTTTGTTTTAAAACAAAGGTGCAACATCAAGTATTTTTGTTGGACAAAATCACTTTTTGGGGAGCTAAGTCATATTTGTAAAGGCTAGGGTTACTTTTGATGATTTTCATGGTTTACTTTGACATTATTGATATAATAGAAATTAAATATGTTACATAAATGTATTATTAAGGTTGTATATACTCGTGAACAAATTGATGACCTTCATACATTTGTTGATCTAACGTTTGAACTATTGAAGTCGTGTTTGACTGTTTCTTTGCTAAAGCGTTGAGATTTGTGTATAAACTTGTACTTGTACTATTTTTACCGATTATCACATCTGAAATATTGTCTTGATACCTTGGTTACCTCTTCTAACATTGCATCGTAGTGTTGTTGTTGTTTAAGACGTTAAAGACTCCTGTGTAACTCACCCACTTGTACAATTTGTTTGATCACTTAGTATTCTTATTGGGACTTTTTTCTTCTTGTGGCTGTGAATTTGTGACTATTGACATGCCTCTTGACTTGGATCATTTTCCATCTTGACTCTATAATTTTAATTCGTCTTGAGTATGGGAGTTATGTATTTTACGTACAAACTAGAAAGCCATTTCCAATATGGTTAAAAGTTCTAGTTATTATTGGGTTTTGACACTTCTTGATAAAAGGCGTCAATGCTACTTGTTTCTGCTCGTGCTTAGTGTGAAGACATGCGGTATATATTTGGTGAGTCATGTTATTGGACCTCATGAAATATGGTGCTATGAGCGTTAGTGACATTTAGAGCTTTAATTATCGAACTTGATACTCCATGTATATTGTTTACTTTATTTGATGATTATATTTCAATTTTGCTGCCCTTTACTTGAGAATGATAACTTGGTGAATCTAAGGGCTCAGGATCTTATTTTTTTCACCACTAAGCTATCTTCCTAGCGATAGTTTTTTTCTATCGTAGGGAACGTTAGGGGTTATGCATGAAGCTAGCCATTGGAATGGAGATTTCTAGAGCATTAAGGAAGATTACATCTGCATATAGGCTTATATATATTTTGTATAAAACATGGGACCTGTGCATGATCTATGTGTTGAGTATTTTACATGAGATTTTGAAGGCCGATTTGGTCATGCCACTATGAGTCGTAATAAAAGTATGGTTATACATTTTTATCTCTTTGGGGTGCGTAAACCCAAGGCTTGTAATATAATAATTCACTATAGGTTTTTTAAGTTGTGTGAGGCATGAGCATGCTGATTTTCGCTACATGGAAATTGGTAATACTATTGTTATTTCGTCCTTAAATGTGTGGATAATATATGCATGAAGGCTTTTCGGTTATTTACTTAACCAATTTTTGGAGGCTTTTTTGTGGTTAGTTAAGATTTTGTGCCATATATATTTTGACCTAAATTAAATATTTAAAGCGGGCAAGATGCATATCCTTAACTAAATTGTTTTTTATGAACCTAACACTTGTACTATATTAAAATTATGTTGCTCTTTGTTAATCTCTTTTAAATGTCGCAAGTATTAAATTAGGTTTCTTGTCAAGTTGTGGTATCTCTCGGAAAGGGTCTCTACAATCCACTTTATAGCTACGTATGTATAATCTCACCTTAGGCATGTAAAAAAAAATTTTGGTGTAGGGGTAGAACATCGGATTCCATGTAGCTCACATGGTCTATGTCGGTTATTTCTAATCTCCATATGTTTTAAGAATACGATCAAAGATGTGAATAAGACATATGATTAAGAATATGAAATATAACTAGGGATTTTTTAGGGTTACTACGTACTGTAGGTAAGGGTACGGGACTCTACGTATATATTGCGCAATTGGGTTCTTTGAGGAGTTCTTGTGTGAGTCATTTATGTATGATGACTTATTAATGATGTTAAGGTTAGTTTCACTTATAATGATGTATAATATTTATGTAACTATATATTTTAATTCTTTATGGCTTTACCCAGTATATATGGGGGGATCGACTATATATGTACATTACACACGTGAACTTGAAAAGGGGACATGGGTGGTGTCTTTATTGTGTTATGTCAATTAAACTCAAATATGATACATATGAACTATGTATATGTATAGTGCTACTCATGATCATGATTGTCACTTTTTCTTCTATATCATTTTTTTAACTTAAAGTCCCTACATTCATGTCATAAGTGTTTTTGGTTGCATGTTTTCCATACTTTGTACAAATTGACTGTACTAACCCACATATCTCTAATTTTCTACTATGGTTAGGTTTGGGCTAGTGGGTTCTCATTGTAAGGAAGAAAATGCTAGGATTGCATTGTCCAAGACTTTCATATGTCCTCAAGTTTGAGGACAACATGATTATACTTATGTTCTTTCTAATTGTTGTAGACTAATACACCTCTTATTAACTTCTTATTATTATACAATTTTACTGTAAAGGTCTATGGTCCCAGGTTGAGACTTCTATTTTGTGCTTAGATTGTTGATGGGAAAACGTCTAGACACTCTAATTTCCTATTATGAAAGAGCTTGACATTAATTTTGTCACGACAGAGGAGCACCCCCTAGACGTAAATGGCGTCTTCGTCCTCGAAGAGGTCTGAGACTATCCCTTACAATTTATCATTACATATTATAGGTAAAAAATGCGGAAAATTTTAAAACCTTTTCATAGCGAAGTACACTTAGACTTCTTGCTTATCATATATGGAGTTTACGTTGACTCTTCTCTTTTGAAGTTTACATCGATATCTTGTTTATGCAATATAGAGAATGCATAAGATAGTCTAATAATATTCTGACATTAAACCATCTATAGAAAATTACAACATTTGGGCATAGCCCTTACAAGTGCAATATGCCACATATAGGCTTACAACAATAGTATCAAATAATAAAAGAAAGAATAAGTGTCTTTACACATAAACAACATCATAGCTAGAGTATAGTAATGACAACATCCCTGAACTTGAATACTCACTTATAACTTGGGAAAAGTACCAATTCTTCCTTGAAAATGACCCCTACACTTCAATGGTCCGAACCTACATTGTTGGTAAAAGGGAAAGAAATATGGGTTAGTACAAACCACATGTACTCAGTATGACTACTATGCATAAAATCACCGATGCATGAGAAAAGACAAAATTTAGTCAAAACCACGCTTGTATCAAACAACCTCAACTGCCCATATAGGGAACATCATAAGTCAACCAAACATATAAACAACCTAAGCAATACTTGTGAAATGCAAAGAATAGAACCCCATAACCCTATCCAAAGCTAAGTATCACATTAAGTCACCTACTCCATACATACAACATAACTTCTTATTTTACAATGACATGATTTATTCATAAGATCATATGTATATTGACATGCATAATATAAATTTCACGTAATCATAAGAGAACACTACTATAACTATCCATTAGGACTCCACAAGTGCAACGTGAAAGAGAAGTGACATACCCTCCCTCACACTATGTAGAAACCTTCAAAAAAATACCTAACAAGAGTTCATACTCTTAAGTTGTTAATTTACATTTATTTTAGGGAAAGAATTGCAATAACCAACAATATGCTATCTGAGCTACATGGAATCTGGTGTTCTACTCCCACACCAAAAAGAGAGGGTTAACACTTGCCTAGGGTGTTTTATTTTAGACATAGCCATCTAGGTGGATCCACTAAGCTATAGTGCTATGTGGGCACACAGTAAAGGTTAAAGGAGATTGTTAATAGAAACAAAAATTTTGAGATGTGGAGGTTTCAATCTCATGAGACAATAGATATCGTGGGAATTCGGACTTGCTATACGTGAATAAACCCATGTAGGAGGACGGGCATACTAAATTTGAGACCTCCATCTCATTTACATAACCTTATAGTGCTAAGAATTTATTACCTTTTGTAATCATCTCATTTCACAATTAAAGTTCAAATTATTCTTTTCAAGAACCATATGTAAACATGTTATCATATTTTCTTATAAGTCATCTTAAGTGAGAACAATCCGCTCACTTAGAAACCAATAACAAGTGAGTAAACTTTTCACTTAACATTTTATTTTAATCATGAGAAATTACTTTCAATAATATAATAATCATACCATGTCATGAATATATAATTCACAGTTAATTCATGCGTCTAGGGTTAAGGATTAGGGATACTTATAATAAAAATCACAACCACACATTAGACATAGGAGCATTACTTCTGAGTAACTCATTTTTCATAAGTGAATTCGACAACAGGCAATCAATATACCTCCTTTCCCTTTTTATGAACTTCATACTTCCATTACTAAGAATATATAACCAATACATAAGCTAAGTAAATTCAAGAAGTACTACACAGAAATTATAATTCTACATAATCTAACTCATCATCTTCCACAATAAATATAAAATCTTTCAAGATATAATGAGTTTTGGGAAGAACAAGGGTTCAAGGGAAGATCTCGTGTGATTATCAATAGTTAACAATTATTAGATAGTTAATGACCAATAAAATATCATATTTCGTCACAGTTGAATAACATTTTTGTTTTCAAAATAGAACCCACGAATAGTTTTAAACCCTAGTCTTGGGGAAGTTAGAAAACCCATAGTTCAATGAGCCTCTTTGGGGAAAGGTTCGCAATAGTGAAAGAATTAATACCTTGAGGATGATTTTACCCTAATTTTTAGTGGATTCCTTCGTGAATTCTTACTTCCCTTGGATATCTAGGGTTTCTTCGATGGAGGTTTTACGTTTGGGGAGAGAGAAACTAAAGAAAAGTTGAAGCTAAATGGGTTAGGGGAAATAATGTGGTGTTGGGTTAGTTAATTGACTTAGGGTACTTATATAGTACTTAATTTACTAATTTTTACCAACCTATACCCCTAACTATTTGATTAATCAATTCCCTAAAAACCCTCACTTACCCAACTTTTTAATAGTAAAGTGGAGTTTCAAATGACGGAATACGGCCTCTAGACCAGACCGCTACGCCGTGCTAGCAGTCCGTTATTCAGGTCAAAGATTCCTTCTTTCGTAATTTTTGGAAAATATCTAAGTCTTCAACGATGACCACCATCAACGGGTCGTTGAACCATCGACAACACATTGTTTTGTTCATCCACTGCCACTATCCAAAGACAACTTTTAGGGTCAAAAGCAAGGGTCCTTTTCAAGGACCCATAGGTGGGTCCTTGGGGTAACCAAACATTCCACCCTAAGAACACTCTACTATGTGTTTAACTATGTTTTGCAAAAAAAATTCAAATTCCTACTCTTAAAACCCTTTGCAAACTAGTTTTTTTTCACTAGTCTCCAAACGTTTTTGTCATTTCTTGATGTTTTTATTCTAATACTTCGTAAATTGTTTGAATATCTTATTTTTAGCTTAGAAACACTAATTTAAGGCTTGTTTCTTATATGGAAGCCCTAGCTAAGTCATAGAACTTTTGGAGTGTTAGAAATTGTTCAAAACTATCTAAATTTTGCATTGTTCAATGTCCAATGCAATTATGATTATGCTAAGGGTTTGTATGAGATCCTTTCGGGGTCAAGTATGTGGTGTTACATCTAGGGGTTTTTCTCGGGTCGTGAAAAATTTTGTATCAGGGTATATGTTTCGGGGATAAAAGGATTGATGTATTATGAATCACGTCATCACAGGACTTATGAATGAAACACAATGTGATGTTTAGGAACTTTCACTTCCTTTGTTATTATTTAGTCTTGCCAAAAGAGTCTAAGCTGAAAAAAGTCCCTCTCTTTTAATAATTTTCTTTTGGATATACTATATGACTATTAGAAAGGCAACCGCGAGAAGAGTTGATTAACAGATTACAAATGAGGGAGTTCCTCCCCAAAGCAATCAAGTTCCCCTAGGTGAACAAGTTTCTACCAATCCTCGAGTTATACTTGATTGAGCGATAAGGGAAGCTTTTCTGACCTTGACTTAAGTCATGACTAATCAATCTCAAGTCGTGACTACACAAGATCAAGCTATAATGTCACAAGCAAATCGGGAAGTTGAGCACTATGTGAATTCGAGTGCAAATGGCCTATAGATTGCGGGACATCGCAAGGATGAAACCTCTAATGTTATTTATGTCTAAGGTAAATGAGGATCCCAAAGAAATTATAGATGATATCTATAATAATATTTATTGATTATTGCCACCTGAACTAGGTCACTATAAAGAATATTGATTATCGCCAAGAATTATGACTTTTTTTATCATTCGTAAGGGGCTAGTCATTTTTCAAAAAGTTGAACTTCTTTCGGGCTACCACAAACATAGTGTGTGAGAGCTTGACATTCCTAAAAAAACTTTCTAAACTAGGTATGGGAACTATGAGTTCTTTGTAATATGCTTTGATCTAACTTATTCCCACATGTCATTTATCGACCTTACGGATAGGGTTTTCTGAAAATACCTATACATATTTTACATTATGTTTATCAATGATATACTTGTATATTCTACAAAAAAAGATGATCACATAATTCATTTGAGTATTGTATTGAAGCCCTTAGTGATCACCAATTGTCTACATAGTTTAGTAATTAAGAGTTTTTATTCAAATCAGCAGCAATCCTAGGACACATAGTATCAAGCAAGGGATTGAGGTAGATCCAAAGAATACAGATCCTAGACCATTATCATAAACCGATATAGGGTGCTTTTCAGTTTAGCCATCTATTATAAGAGATTTATTAAATTATTCTCCTCTACTGATTATCATTAGATGACCCTAACCAAAAAGAAAGCTGATTTTGAGAGGAAGGAAGCTTGAGGAAAACGCTTCAAAGAATTGAAGAAAGGCCTACCTCCTCTCTGGTGATTACCTTACTAGAGAAAATAAAGGGTTTTTAGTGCTTTGCGACGCTTCTCGAGTAGGTTTGGGCAATTTTCTCATGAAACGGGGTATCGTGATAACCTATTCCTAAAGGAAACTCAATGTCCATGAAAAGAACTATTTGACACAAGATCTTGAACTAGAGACCTTAGTATTTGCTTTTAAAATATTGAGACATCACCTTTATGGATCTTAGTAGATGTGATCACCGATCACATAAGTCCCCAATACATATTTCATCAAAATGACTTGAATCTCCTGCAAAGGAGGTTTTTAGATATTTTGAAAGACTATTATATTAGTGACCTTTACCACAACAGTAACGCCAAAATAGTAGGGGATTCTTTAAGTCGAATGTCCATGCGTAATGTGGCCCATGTAAAAGATGAGAAGAGGGAGTAAGTCTGTGATATGCATAGGTTGTCCCTATTGGGAGTTAAACTAATAAATTCTCTAAAGTGTGGTTTCATTGTCCAACATAGCTCCGATTCCTCCTTTGTAGTTTATGCTAATTTTATGAAACACTTTGATCCAATCATGATGGTGTTGAAAGAATATGTTCTTAAGAAATCCATTGAGGGCGCATGGTTTGTGATATTCTATTTTCCACAAAGATGTTCTGTGATTTACGGGATGTCTATTGGTGGAATTTCATAAAAAGGGATACAACATATTTTTGTAGCCATGTGTCCAAATATTGAACAAGTCAAGGCTAACATCAAAAGGCGGGAGGTTTAGCGGAGGATATAGGTATTCCTACTCGGAAATGGGAGTATGATAATATGGACTTTGTTGTGGCTTTTCCTTGCACCTGCAGACAACATGATTCCATGTGGGTCATTGTTGATAGAATGACCATCTCAACCCACTTTATTCCAATCAAACCCACATATTCGATGAAAGACTATGCTAAATTGTATAATAAGGAGATAGTGAGGATGCATAAGATTCCCGTGTCCATGATTTTTTGGATAGGAGTACACAATTTACTTCTCATTTTTTGAAGGCATTCCAAAATAGTCTTGTTACCACGGTGAAACATAACGCTGTGTTTCATTCATGAACAGATGGTCAAGCGTAACGTATCATTCAGCGCCTAAAGGACATGTTGGGGGAATGTGACTTTAAATTTAAGGTCATTTGGTTGACTCTCTACCGTTGATAGAGTTTTCCTACAATAATAATTACCACTCAACTATTAATATGGGTCCATTTGAAGAAATTTATGAGAGAATTTGAAGGTCTCCAGTTTGGTGATTTCAAGTAGGCTAGTTTGCTCCTATTTGACCCAAATTAGTGTATGAGACCATTCAAAAGTTCTACTTAGTTAAAATAGCTTTAAAATGGCCGCAAAAGTCCTACCCCTACAACCGAAAGGGAATCTTGAATTTGAGGTTCATGATTGGATTGACTTTAAGATACTTCTTATGAAATAAGTAATGAGATTTTGAAAAAAGGCAAAACATAGTCCCCGATGTGTGAGCCTATATAAGTCTTGAAACGTGTTGGAAATGTTTATTATGAATTGAACTTTCGTAATGAGTTGGCTCCGGGTCACTGGTTATCCATGTATCAATGCTCAAGCATACATGATCCGCTATTTATCCTTCCATTAGTAGTTTTAGACGTTATGAGAAGCTTTATTATGAAGAGCACCCGATTGAGATTTTTGACCAGCAAGTGAAAAGGTTGAGGATTGAAGTGATAGCTTCCATTAGGTTCTATGGAGGAACCACTAGTTCAGAGTGCTACATGGGAGGCCGAGGCTAATATGAAGTCCAGTTATCCTCACCTTTTCCCTCCTACTTTTATTCAAACTTGAGGTAAGTAGTTTCTCTTAAGTTTGTAGTGAATTAGGAGTTATGTAGTAATACCTTTAAAATGACTTAGAAGAAACTAGAGCCTAACACGGATTTAAAGAGGTTCTAAAGTATTAAAATGGTTTATAATGATGTTTAAAGGCAGTATCGAATATTTTGTAAAAGTTTGGAGCTCAAACGTCCATGACGTTCGTAAGGTTTACCTTGTAAGATGCTTCTATGCCTTAGTGATTTTCATCAAGTTTTCTGTGTTTTTTGTTGCTAAAACTGATGTTATGGGTTCCTAACATGTGTACGAGTATATTTTTATGGGAAACGTCCGTTACAAACTGCCCAAGGACCGACCATATGGTCCTTGAGGAGGACCCAACTTGGTAGAAGGAGCTGTCAAAAGTTGTCTCAGCTACAAAGGGTAGTCGACGCCTTGTATCCAAGACGACGCCCTGTAGGTGGAATGGGTCGAAACATACGATAGGGATAATAAGATACAATTTTTAAGTCTCTTTCCAAATCAACAGTTACCAGCACGGCCTGTCGATGTGATGACACCTCGTAGACTAGTCAGTCCATTGGCACCTGCAAATTTTCTGCAAGTTTCTTGTCCATCTTGAGGATATTTTGGGTTTTTCAGCTGCCATTTTTAAATGGTTTTTTATGTATATAAGTAGTTTTATAAGACTTAAACACTTAGATGAATTCATTATATCAAAATCAAAATCCAAAACCCCTAAAGAACGCTCTACAACACCATAGAAGCTTGAAGGGAGATTTGAGTTTGGAGGGTGACTTCTCATTCAAGTCTTCTTCAATTTTGTGTATTATTATCACTAAGGTATGGTGCTTCAGCCTTGAAAACTCATCTATTCAGAAGCCAAGTTCCAATGACTTTTTAAAGATCATCAAAGCATAAAATCTTGTTCCTTTAAATTCTAGCAATGGTTTATTACATAAATGGTTGTGACAGTCTGTTTTATGGTAATATTGATGTTAACTCAATTATTTTATGTTAATAACTCAATTAATACATGCAAATCGGGAATTATTATTTTTACTCTTATATGGGTGAATTGGTTAGGCCTCAATTGTATTGTTTATTATATAGATTTTGATAATCTATTAATATATGTAATAAATGTGTTAGAATCGCGTAGAGGATTCTTTAATTTGATGAATTCTATATTATACCTTGATATTGCAATTGTATAATATTGTTTTAGGATTGTTTGTTGATAGTGGCTATTGCTAAGATCCTTCTATGTTGATTTGGTTGTATGGTCAAAATATTATGGATGTTTATGTGAAGTATAATCATATCTATCTACATGTGTGTAAGGTGAAAGTATGTGCTCTTCCATTGATGTTAGGTGATCATGTTTGACTACGAGTATGTCCTTATGTGTGTAGTCTTAAGGTTGATACATGATTCTTCCTAATTGCGTATGTGAGCCTTATAATATGATATGTAGTGATTTCCGTAAAAATTATAGGGTTGATTGTAGTAGACCTAGCATCCTATATGTGCTACTTTAGTGATACCCTAAATGTGATGAAGTGAAGGTGCATGTACTGATTGGTTGACCTATGTCCCGCTACTTGATATATGAATTTATACGGATATAAATCTTTACTAATAAGTAAAATTACCTTGTCTTGAATATGATTACATGAATGAAATATGATCTTGAATGTAGGGAAGAGGGTCATTGAGTTGGAACCTGCAACTTAGAAAAAAGTTTGAGATATCTTAGAATTTGAAAGCCGCAACGGTATTCTTCTTGTGTGAAATGGTAGACTTAGTTATTGGTTGGATGGAATGGCATGAAATCATCCTTAAGAAATTCATTAAGCTATCCTTATGTATAAACTATTGTTTGGTAGCCCTTATGGATTCATCCTTGGTATTGTGATTGAACTTTCTCTATGAGAACAAAGGCTAGCGCGGAGACAAAATGCTTCGGGAGAGACTTATATAAGATGAGAAGAGAGTGCAATCAAACCCTTCATATTTCTTAACCATGCGCCTACATGGGATGTATCCTAGTTCTACCATTTGCAAGTAGAACACCCTCCACAGGAGTAGGTTTATGACTCCGTATTCCATGCCTAGCTAGTATAGTTTATGTCGGTTATCGACTATTCTCATCATGTGGGATATGATTTAGTATTGGATGATTTATACAAATATTATGAGTGTAATGGGACGATATCTTGACATGGAACGAGTAGGATTCAAAGGTGCTAGAATGTAGGTTCCCTAGGTCTTTTCAGGACCATTTTGTGAAGTCCTTTATATGCTTAAATACACTATCAATTGATGTAATGATTATTATGACTTTTGTTAATGAATGTTTAATGAAAGGATAGAGATGTATTGAAGCTTTTAGGGTTTCTATGGTAGACTTGAAGAGGGTGTATGGGCGGTCTCTTCATGTTCCACTCAAGTGAATCTTAGGTTGACCTTAGTTGGGGAGTTGAATGTTTTGAATGTTATAATCTTGTCTTAGGTAGTATTAAGGATCATTTTGATGTTATTGAAGAGGGTGTATGGGAGGTCTCTTCTTATCCTACTTAACTGAGTTTTAGGACAACCTTGGATGGAAGGCTTGTGTGTTACATAGTTTATTGTGAAATTATTGTGAAGTCACTGTAATGTTACCGTAAGTTGATATATATTGACTATGACTTGGAATGTGTCCTAAATGTGATGTTTGGTGTTGAAATGTGGTTCTTGTGCTTATTCATGATGTTTTAATGTAAAAAAGCATGTTTCTCATAAATGTCCTTTTAGCTTGATTTTACGCATATCTCCTACTTTGTTCATATAATTTTGCTAATCCATATGTTGTTTTACTTCTAAAGGTATAGTTAACACGTGAGGAGAGTTAGTTGAAGACAATTTTTTATTCTCGTATGCTTCAATCATTTGGTATACCCTCACTAGATTAGAGGATATAGAGTTGCTTAGTTCTTTTTAATTGATCTAATAGACTATTGTAATTCCTTTTCAAGTATTGTATGGGTCGTGACCCAAGATCTCTTATGAATCTAAGATTGGCTAATAACAGACCAGGAGATTCTTTTTTTTCTTGTAAAAGAGATGTTTTAGAAATGTTGTGAAAAGTTCTAATTCTGCACTGCTTTTCAATCATATCTACAATGAAGGATCCCTATGGGCTTGTACAAGACCTCCGAGAGGTCAAGTACGTTGTTCCACGACTTGTGGATTTCCTAACTTGTAGGGTGTTCTCTAGGGTCATGAAAAGCTTTTAATAAGAGCATAAGCTTATCAAGTAGTCTTTAGAATTGAAGTCTCATATAATCCACGTCTAGTAGAGTCACGTTCATTGGTGTGAAACATGACACATCTATGAGTCAGAGGCTATAGGAAGATAGAGTTTCCCTTTATTTCTACTCTTATGTTTGACCATAAAAATTATACGTTCTGATTTTCCTTTCTTATGGTTTTGTTATGTTTAAAGGATAAGTATACAAGGAACATCCCGACTAGGAGAGTTGATGAAGATCTAGTAAATGAGGGACTTCCTCCCCAAGGTGGAAAAGTTTCACAAGGTGTGAAAGTTCGTCAACATGGTCAACATCCTTTGGTTGGATAAAAAAATATGTTTTGCTGGTTCACCCGAATTGACTGAGAAAGAAATTAGAGAGGATCTACTAGACTTAACCTAGGCCATGAAAACTCATGTGAATAGAGACGTTGGGCCTAGGGTGATTAATATGGAGAGTACTATGACCTCAAGATTTAGGGAATTTGTAAGGTTGAATCCTCCTATCTTCCTTGGATCTAAGATAGGAGAGGATCCCCAAGAATTTCTTGATGGAGTGTACAAGGTTTTGAGTTCCGTGGGGGTGACCACTAGGGAGAAGGTGGATTTGGCTTCATACCTATTGAGGGAGGTTTATCAAGTGTTTTATACTCAATGGAAAGAAAATAGGTCGGTTAAGTCTGGCCCTATTGAGTGGGAAGAATTTTAGGAGGCTTTCTTAGAAAAGTATTGTCACGATCGGAGTCTAGACCCCAGACGAGACCGGCGTTGTGGACCTCTCAAAGTTCGCAGACAAGCCTACATACATCATCATTATTTCATCTAAGTTAATTTTAGCAGAAAATTTGAACTTTTTGTTACTTAACAATTATATAAGAAACTCTACTTAAACTCATTATCGTTCACAATCAACCCTATAATATTAAGATAATCAAATAAAAGGAATAGTTCCATATTTCATTAAGTGTATACTTGCGAAAATTGCACCAATACAATGTCTGAAATAAGATGAGAAAGAAATTCTAGTGGAACATACTCTACTAACTCAAACCTATATCTAACTAGAATATAATGGTCATGCATCCTCAAAGCATGAGGGCCTACCAAATTCGGATGAATGCTCCACGTCCGGATAGCTGCAATGTCATACTGTAAGCTCAACATCCACCTGCGCCTGCACCTAAAAGTAGATATTTTATGGTATTAGTACACACTTGTACTAAGTATGGGTATATGAAGGCACAAACCAAGGAAATACATGATTAAGAATAGCTTTTTCCTAAAAACGTGATTTATGGATAGTCAAGTAAGTGGACTTGCAAAATTTGGATTAGGAAATTATTGGACTTCCCAAATTTTCTATTAGAAAAGTTAGTGGACTTGCCAAATTTGGATTAGGAAAGTCATGCTATGAGAGCAACATGCATCATCATTCTTATTATTTTGCAAGCAACACATAACATATTGCACATCTCATATCACAAAGTTCATATCATTCTTACATATGCCATGAGACCTTGGAATCATGGACTTGACATTAGGAATTCCCAAAATGTGGGCTCAACATATGGGACCTCAACTAGGGAGCCTTCATCAGCAAACATAGAGTATGCTTCGTTCGTTCATTCGAACTTCATTTTCATTCATTCATTTACTAGTGCAATCACCAATCATATCTAGGATGAAGTTTAAGACTCTAATCGGTTTTTTTGGGCAATGACCAAGAATAACGTAGCGTCATTACTTAAGTCTAGCTCACCTTTTGATTATCCTTTCATAACACCTTTTGTATAGTTCATTTCATTATGTGCATCATTTGAGGCTGGCCTCATTCTTTCTTTGTGAACTTTAACCTTAACTGACATAGATCATGTGAGCTTCATGATATCTAGTGTGTAATCCCCACGTCGAAAAGGGGTGGAATCACCGGCCAATGTGAACCAAAACATGCTAGTGTATATAGGGAATCAAACCCTGCTAGATCCTTATATTGGCAGTATAGGTTCAAAAACTAGGTGATATAAGGAGACCCATACCCGGCATGCCGGACAGTCTCATCTCCTGAGAGTTACGTGAACCTCCTATCTCGAACGAAGGCATCACCACTCATAGCTAGCCTATCGGTGCTCATATAAAGTTCCATTACATTCAAGTCATACATCATGTATGTTGGCTTCTAGCATGAGGATATCATAGCTCATTAGATGATTTCTCATCTCATCATTAGTATTAAGTATGCATTGACTTCAATACTTTTATTAGAGTGTCATAGAGACTAATCTTTTCATTAGCTTTACACTCTCATAGGTGAGTACATTTTTGTATCATTTACTTTGTCTCATTTAAGATTGCTCTCATCTTTCAAATTAGTGTTTTATCAAATTGTCATGTCATTCATTAACTTTAACACATTTACTTTTCATACTTACTCACCCGTTCACGTAAAAGTTCATTTCATCATATTCAATGCACTTGGTCATTTAGTGTTTTTCACACTCTTACTTAAACCTTCTAGGGTTGCATCATTTAATCACATACATCTTAGGCTCACCTACTTTTAAACATATGCTAGACTTATGAGTCCACACATACAAGCCATGAGGCTTCATTCATAGTTTGTCTAAGTGATTCATGTTTACCCAAGATTATGTGGTACAAGACTTATGCATCTTCTAGATATGACAAGATATTAATATCGATCTTTGGAGGCAGCATTTATTAAATATTTACTTATGTATGACTTATGTGTCAATATGGAATTTTGCAAGGGAACCCGATTTTGAATCCCTTGGACAACACTTTATTTTATTTTAAACTTGATAATTGCATTTTTCTGATTTGGGGGACCCTAGTTCGATCCCCATCAACTCCATAATATTTCCTTTCTTTTTCTCCTCACCTTTTTCGTTTATGTCAACGAGGTTGTGGTTTCAATCCCCCACAAGGTCATTATTTTTCTTTTAATTAATCTCAAAACTTTCTCACCTATCCAAAAGGTTTTGGGTTCAATCCCCACTCTCTACATTTTTTTCTCCTTTATTTTTCTCCTAACTCTCTAATCCATTCAAGAGGTTGTGGGTTCCATCCCCACTCACCACATCTATTTTTCCTTGCATAATTTCTCACGAGTTTTTATGAAATTTTTGTTTAGTGAGGTCATGCGTTAAATCTACAATGACCTCACATTTAAAAGAAACATTTAAACAAAGATAATTATTTTAAAAGTTGGCCGAGACTACAATTTCAAAGAAGCTGGAAATTTAGTCTCCTTCAATTCAGTTTTTTCTTAATCTTTTGTTGATTTTTTTGTAGCTTTCATTTAATGATGTTTGGGTTCAATACTTAGTGATATCACTTATTTTTAATTCATATTTTCATGGCATTTTATACCACTTTGATTGGCCGAATCCAACCTACGAAATGCTGAAAAATTTATTCACTATTTTCAGCTACTTGTTATCTTCATTTGTTCATTAAATCTTACGACGATTCATAAATCATTTGGTTCATCATTAAGTATATTTTTTTCATGGTTATATTCATATAAGATTTACAATTAAATAAACCAACATTCCACCACTTTTGAACATCATGATTTACACAAACCTTTGCACAAACATCATTTTTCACATACTTTATGTTTGCATAAATTTACATGCTTACAACTCCAAACACATAATCGTGAACGCATTATCACGAAAATCACACTTCATACTTAAAATACAAGTAAACATAACAACAACATGATCTCTAACCTATTTCATAATGAAATCAGAAAGATACTATGGACAAGGAATTCGACAAGAACGGGAACAACCCTAGCTTCAAAATTCGTTATATTCATGGAAAGGAAATTCTCTTGGAGAAAGGAGTCAAGGAGAGAAACCCATACCTTAATTTTGTTCAAAAATTGTTTCAATGTTGCCAATTCCCACGATACTATTTCCTCAACACCAAAATCTCAAACACAATTCGTCGAGAAGAATGTTGTTGATTTTCATTTTTACCGTAGTTTTTCATTGGAGTTTTTGTTGGTAAGTTTTTCAAGAGTGAAGAGCTATTATTTTAAGTTATTTTAAACATAGTTGAGACTTTGATCTTTAAGAATTTTTGTTTCACACTTACTCTTGATAAGGCATATTACTCAAGATTATCTGAAACTTCATATATGAGATTGAGGAAGTTCCTTCTCAATCACACTTAACTAGATGGACCTCACAACTCATGAACACAAAAAAAATTATGTTCGCGCTATACAAAAACTGCAACATGACATGAATTAATTTATACTCACATAGGGCAATTATTACGCATACAATTTTTTGACTTATAATACCAAGTCGACTATAGCACTTAAACTTAGTATTTCGTAAATAAAACCAGACTTAGGATGAGTGTATCTAACAACTCAGATAACATCTTGTTGGCCTTAAGATTTTAAATTGTAAGGCTTTGTTGGATTGGTCCACGCCTTGCCCATTTATACCCTATCTCATTTGGCAATTGAAATCTCACTACCCTGGCTTGATAGTCTATAGTAGCATAACATTTATGGAGAAAATCAATACCTAAGCTATTCAATGCTTTTTATAGGCGAATATTTGATTTACATATTAGTAGGTTTGTCCACATCCCTGAAACCTACATCCAGCTTCGCATTAATAGACTAAGGAACTCCTTCCTAAACTAGTCTCATCAAAGCATGCATCATAAATAAACACATAATTCACATTAGTCAGCAACAAACATGATGACTCCAACATATTAACTTGATATTAGTGCATAAAACCATAAACATAAAAAACTAATTTAGTTTACGCACCCGAGACATCACAAAGAGGTGTCTTTCCCTATACCCCTAGTCTTGAGTGCGAAGAATTGTTGCCTCCATAGGACCTCTTCACTTGGACCATTCGGCTAAACTTTCTCCTTCCCTTTTTCTCGACCTCTCATATATGGACAGTCCTGCATCATGTGACCCAGTTTTCCAGAACTGTAACAAGCATTAGAGCCCCTCCTACACTCTCCTCCATGGAGCTGTCCACACTTCCTACAAGCTGGCCTCTCCTGAGGTGTATCTTCTTCACTATTTCTCTTAACTCTTAGCTCGGAATCCCTATGATAGTGACCCTTTGACGAACTTGAATCCCCTTGGTTGCAGATTCCCTTCTAAAACCCGGGTTTATCCCTGATTTCAGTACTACTCTTTCTTAGAAATTCTTGTCAGCATGCCTTGACATGTTCCCTGCCTTAGTATGCTTCCTTTTCCTGCTTTCCTCCACTTGTTGGACGTGGACCATTAGCCCGGAAAGTCCCATGCTGGCATGCATCATAGCTACCCTACACTCCTCTTTGAGATTTTCAACAATCTTAGATCCAGTGTATATGGGAGGATTCATCCTCGTGAAGTCCCTTAACCTGTTAGCCATGGTTCTGGCAGGTGGGTTCTCCGAGGGAACACCTTGTTGCTCCACTTGGGCTATCATAGCCTGATCTTGTAAATTGATGGCATGGGCCATCTCTACCAAGGTTTTCCTTACTTTTCCATTTGCCAACCCATATGGGTTAACAAGCATTTAACTTGCAGCAGGTGGGGCCTTGAGAGGAACTTGGTTGTCCCCAGCAGCAACTTCTCCTCCTCCCAGACCAGCGTTCCTCCTTCTGTTCATTTTATGCAAAAGTAGAATTGATGTTAGATACGCTCTTAACACCAAGGATCAGACATTAGAGAAGGAGCATTAAGATCCGAAGAAGGGAGTTTTCCAACGCATTACGCAGTCTCTAATTCATGATAATGGTGAACTTCATTACCATGACTTACAAACTAATCAATGTGGTTGATGTGAAATTATTATCCTCGCAATTTAACCTAGGGTTCTGATAACAGCTTTGTCACGATCGTAGTCTAGACCCCAGACGAGACTGGTATCGTTGACCTCTCAAAGGTTGCAAACAAGCCTACATACGTCTTCGTTACTTCATCTGAGTTTATTTTAGCGGAATATTTGAATTGTTTGCTACATAACATTCATTTATGACATTTTACTTAAACTCATAAACGTTCACAATCAACCATCTAATAGTAAGATCATCAAATGAAAGAAATAGTTCCATACTCTCTTATGTGTATGCACGCAAAAATGGTACCAATACAATATTTGAAATAAGATTAGAAAGAAACACTAGTGGAACATACTCCAATAACTCAAATATATATCTAAGATAGAATATAATGGGCAAGCATCGTCAAGAGCATGAGGGCCCACCAAATCCGAATGAATGCTCCACATCTGGATAGCTGCAACGTCGTACTGTAAGCTCTAATTTCTACCTGTCTCTGCACCTGAAAGTGGATATTCTATAGGATTAGTACACACTTGTACTAAGTATGGGTATATGCAGGCACACACCAAGGACATGCATGAGTAAGAATAGCTCTTTTCTAACAACATGTTTATGGAAAGTCAAGTCAGTGGACTTGCCAACTTTGGATTAGAAAAGTCAGTGGACTTGCCAAATTTTGGACTAGGAAAGTTAGTGGACTTGACAAATTTTGATTGGGAAAGTCATGCCATGAGAGTAACATGAATCATAATACTTATCATTTTGTAAACAACACATAACATATTTCACATATAATATCATGTAGTTCATATCATTCTTTCATATACCATGAGACCTTGGAATCATGAACTTGACATTAGGACTTTCCAAATTAGGGCTCAACATATGGGACTTCAATTATGGAGCCTTCTTCAGCAAAAACAGAGTCTGCTTCGTTTGTTCATACGTACTACATTTTCATTCATTCATATACTAGTGAAATCACCAATCCTACCAAGAATAACCTACTGTCATTACTTATGTCTAGATCAAATCTTGATTTACCTATCCTAATACCTTTGGTATAGTTCATTTTATCATGTGCATTATTTTAGGTTGCCTCATCCTTTCTTTAGGAACTTTAAACTTAAACGACATAAATCATGTGAGCATCATGACATCAAGTGTGTGATCCCCACGCTCAAAAGAGGTGGAATCACTTGTCAATATGAACCAAAACATGCTATCGTATATAAGGAATTGAACCATGCTAGATCCCTATATTGGGAGTATAGGTTCAAAGACTAGGAGATATAATGAGAAACATACCCAGTATACCGGACAGTTTCATATCATGAGAGTTACGTGAACCTCCGGTGCTTCCCGAAGGAAGGTATCACCGCTCATAGCTAGCTTATCAGTGCTTAGTATAAAGTTCCATTACTTTCAACTCATAAATCATGGAAGCTGGCTTCTAGAATGAGGACATCATATATTATTATATGATTTCTCATCTCATCGTTAGTATTAAGTATGCATTAATTTCAATACTTTCATTAGAGTGTTCATAGAGACTGCTTTTCTATTAGCTTTACACTCTCATAGATGAGTATGTTTTGGTAAATTTTATTTAGGCTCATTTGAGATTGCTCTCATCTTTCACATTATCCTCTTACCATATTGTCACCTCATTCATTAACTTTACACATTTTATTTTCATAATTACTCACCCCTTCATGTTAATGTTCATTTCATCATATGCCAATACAGTTGGCCATTTAGTGTGTTTTACACTCTAACTTAATCCTTCTAGGGTTACATCATTTTATCACATACATCTTAGTCTCACCTACTTTTAAACGTATGCTAGACTTATGAGTCCACACATACAAGCCATGAGATTTAATTAATAGTTTTATAAGTAATTTATTTATCAAAGATTATGTGGTATAAGACTTATGCCTCTTGTAGATATGACAACATATTGATTTCGATCTTTAGAAGCAGCATTCATTAAATATTTTCTTACCTATGACTTATGTGTCAATACGGTATTGGGAAAGGGAACCCGATTTACAATCTCTTGGACAATGCTTAATATTATTTTAAACTTGATAATTGCATTTTCAGATTTGGGGGACCCTAGTTCGATTCCCAACAACCCCATAATATTTCCTTTCTTTTTCTCCTCTCCTTTATCGTTCAAATCCAGGAGGCTGTGGGTTCAATTCCCCACAAGCTCATTATTTTTCGTTTAATTTATCTAAAAAAAAATTCACCTATCAAAGAGATTCTTGGTTCAATCCCCTCTATCCAGATTTATTTTATCCTTTATTTTTCTCCTAACTCTCTCATCCATTCAAGAGGTTTTTAGTTCAATCCCTACTCACCACATCTATTTTTCCTTGCAATTTTATCACGAGATTTTTATGAAATTTTCATTTAGTGAGGTCATGGGTTCAATCCCCTATGACCTCAAATTTTAAAAAAATAATTGAAAAAAGCTTATTTTTTAAAAAGTTTGCGGAGACTACAATTTCCAGTAAGCTGGAAATTAAGTCCCCTCCTATCCATTTTTGGCTTAATATTTTGTTGATATTTTTGTAGCGTTAGTGTAATGATATTTTAGGTTCAATCCTCAGTGATTTAACTTATTTTACATTCATTTTTCATTGCATTTTATACCTTTTGACTGGACAAACCCAACCTACCAAATGCTTAAAATTTGTTCACTATTTTCCGCTTCATTTTATCATCATTTGTTCATTAGATCTTACGACATTTCATGAATCATTTGGTTCTTATTTAAGAATATATTTGTCATGGTTATATTCAGAAAATAATTACCATTAAATTAACCAACATTAAACAACTTGTGCACATCATGATTTACACAAACATTTGCACAAATATCACTTTTCACATACTTTCAGTTGGCATAAATTAACATGCTTACATTTCCAAACACATAATCATGAACACATTATCACGAAAATCAACATTCATACTTAAACTACCAGCAAACATGCCAACAACATGATCTCTAACCTACTTAAGATTGAAATCAGAAGGATACTAGGGACAAGGAGTTTGACAAGAACAGGAACCGCCCTAGTTTCAAATTTTGTTGAATTCATGCAAAGGAAATTCTCTTGGAGAAATGACTCCAGGAGAGAAAACCATACCTTAATGTCTCTTAACACTTTTTTCAATTCTTCCAATTCCCACGACACAACTGCCTCACCGCCAAAATCCTAAACACAATCCATCGAGAAGAATGTTGTTGATTTTTGTTTTTAGCTTAGCTTTTCATTTGACTTTTTGTGTATAAGTTATTCAAAAGTGAATAACTATTATTTTCAGTTATTAACTGATAAAAAACTTGAGAATGAGAGTGAGATACGTGAGAATGAGAGGATTAGGATTAGGAGAGTTAGGTGGAGACATAGTCAAACTAGGACTCCTAAATATTTATTAATTTAATTATTATTTTTGTATCAAAAAACTAATTTTTCCCTTACTTAAATAAGATTTTTAAATATTTAATTATTCAAATTATTTACTTAATAAAATTAAAACAATTTAATCCTTGCTTCCACCAAGACTCGAAGCCAGGTAGAGCTATATTTTGCTTAAAAGGTCAAATTTTGCAACTACTACCCGAATTGCCACTCCACCATATTAATAAACTAATTATTTAATTATATAATGTAATTACAATGATAAACTTAATCTGGAAAAGACTACTTTACCCGTAGAACCTCCAAACATAAGATTACCCCTTTTTAAGTCCGATTAAGACTCGTCAAGGTAAATCTTCATATCAGGTGCCCTACATGGCTGGAAACAACCTTTCCTAGATCAAATAACTCACGAAGTTAGTTGGATTGGCTGTTGCACAGGTTCAGAGGTCTGGTTCTACGCGCATCAATCCGTGTGAACTCCGTCAAATCTAGGCATTCTAGATACATTAGGCAATACTTATCATAGTCATTTTATCATTGTTACAAGTACTTTCCCTGTGAGAAGATTAAGGTGAAATTTGAAGAATAATTAAACCTTAGGAAATGTGACATGAGTGTTTAATGTAATTTTTGAAGTTCACCATGTTGTCTAGGTTTGCTCCGTCCTTAGTGTATAATCCAAGGAATGAGATAAGTAGGTTTGTCACCGGTGTTGCCAACCTTGTGAAGGAAGAGTGTCGTACGGACATGATCCATCATGACATGAACTTCTCTAGGCTTATGGTGTATGATCAATCCATCGAAAAGTCAAGACTTAGTAGGATCTCTAGAAATTTGAAGAAGGGTAATCCGATGAGCAAAACCAAAGTAGGTTCAAGAAGAGGCCTCAATAAAATAAGAATCTAGTGCTCCTAAGGTGAAGGTTAAGGGTTGAGGTAGTTTCCAAATGGTTAAACCTTCTTGTGAGAAATGTGGAAAAAACCGCCATACAAAGTGTTTATCATGTACCAGTGGTTGCTTTTGTTGTGGTAAGGATGGTCATAGGGTGAGATATTATCCTTTTCTTTCGGCTAAAGGAAAGGATTCTAAGAAAGTTCCTCCTAGTGCCCCAAAAGATGTTGCCCCAAAAAGGAACTTTTATGTTCTCCAAGCTAAGAAGGAAAATTCAGGTGACGATGCCGGTAGTTTATAGTTTTCTATTTTGATTAGTTATGAGTTCTTTCTAAGTGGGGGAGTATGGTGAGTAGTTGAATTAGATGGTGATAGTAGCATGTTGCATCTTGTGTAAGAGTTCAAAGTGAAAATTAATTTCATTAATTCCTTGCATTGTGCACTTTATGATGTTATGATTAGGTTATAAATTGAGTTTGTATTATTTTGTATCTCATATATCACACTCTCATCATATATTATGTAAATGATTCATTTTTTTAAATTGAGCATGTTTTACTATAACTTTAGTAGTTCATTGTGATGTTTTATGATATTTGACTAAATTGTTCTTTCATTAAACATGGTTTAAATATGTATAGAATTGATGTCTATGAGCATGGAAATGTGTGGAGAAGTAGGTTTCTTCTATTTTGAGTTAAGCATGTGAGTTTTATTTCATGATGAGCTATAGATTAAATTTCGATCTTCTTCTTGTGTTGTGAGTCACTTGATTATGTAAAAATGGTTTTCCTCTTAAATTGTGTATTGTTTATTGTGTATTGAGTATTGTGTAGTATGGCTATGAGCTTCTAGTTTTGAGTCTCTACTCTTGTAACTTTTTGGAGAGTGGCAAGTGTCACTTGATGACGAATGTTTTCGAGTGGGGGAGAATGTAACACCTCTAAGACAACATAGGTGAAACTAGAGCCTAACATGGGTGTCAAGAGGTTCTAAAGTCGTAAATGGTTCAAAATGATGTTTACAGGTAGTACTTAGAGTTTCTGAATTTTCGAGTTCAAACGTCCATGGTTTTTCTTGAAATGTGCTTGTGTGCCTTAATGTATTTAATCAAGTTATACGTGTTTGTTTTAGTTGAAATTGATGTGAGGCATTTTTAATATGTGTATGAGTATATTTGGGTTGTAAAAGTCCGTGCAAAACTCCCCAAAGACCAACCGAAGGGTCCTTCAGGAGGACCCAACTTGGGAGAAGGAGTTATCAAAAATAGTCTTACTTACGGAGGGCAGTCGAGAGCTCGTAGCCAAGGCGAAACCCTGTAGGTGGTGGCGTAGGTGGGAACTTTCTGTAGAGCTTTTAATATCCCATTTGAAAGGCTCTGTCGACAGTTTCCAGCATGACCCATCGATGGGATGACGCCCCATAGACTTGTCCATCAATTGGCACCTGCAACTTTTCTGCATGTGTCTCGACCATCTTGAGGTTATTTTGGGGTTTTGACCTATGCTTCCTAAACATAAATGGAAGGTTTATTAAGGATGTCTTAAGTATTTTTAAGTAGTTTTTATAAGCTTTAAACATGTAGATGAATTAATTATTTAAAAGTCAATATCCAAAACACCTAAAGAACTCTCTAGAACACCATTGAAGCTTCAAGGGAGATTGGGGAATGGAGGGTGATTTTTCCATGAAATATTCTTAAATTTAGTGGATTATCAAAAAAAGGTGTGTTGCTTCATCCTTGAAACCTCTTCTATTCAAGGAGACATGTTCTAATGAGTTTTTATTGATGATCAAAGAATGAAATATTCTTCCTTTGACTTTTAGCGATAGGTTATTGCATAAATTGTTTCGAAACACTGTTTTGTGGTTAGATTGATGTTAATTCAATGATTTATACTGAAAAACTATATTAAACCATGTGAATCATTAATTCCTATTTTTACTCTTCTATGAGTGATTTGATTAGGCCTCAATTGTATTAGATTTTTATGTAGATTTTGATAAACTATTGATATATGTATGAATTACATTAGAATTTTGTAGAGCTGCCTTAATTTAATGAATTATATATTTGACCTTGATAATCCAATAACTATTTTATTGGTTTGTAGATAGTGGCTAATGGTAAGAACCTTGTATGTTGATTTGGTTGTAATGGCCAAAGGATTGTGGATATTGGTAGTGGATTATGGGTAAGTTGACCTAGTTATCTAAATATTGTATAATATATTTATAAAATGTGTTGGTTGGTATGGTCCATTTATGGTGGAGGCGGTTATGTGCTATAATTGTGATGAATACGGCCTCATCGGCATTACTTTATTAATTATGATGAACATTGACTTGTTGGCATTACTTGGTACCTTTTGATAGTTTCTGTAGTTTTTTATGTTAAGTATGATCATATGTATATATATGTGTGTAAGGTTAAACTATGTGGTCTTCCATTGATGTTAGGTGTTCATGTTAGACTATGACTCTGTCATTATGTGTGTAGTCTTAAGGTTGATGCATGATTCTTCCTAATTGCCTGTGTGAACCTTATAATGTGAATAGGGTTACTTGTAGTACACCTAGTATCCTCTTTGTGCTACTTGAGTGATGACCTACATATGGTAAAATGAAGGTGTGGATCTTGATTGGTTGACCTATGTAACTCTACCTGATACATGAATGTATTTCGATATGATCTTTAATAATAAGTTAAATACCTTGTCTTGAATATAAATGTGTGAATTAAATATGACATTGAGTATAAGGAAGAGGGTCATTAGAAAGGAGGTTGAGATATTCTTGAAGTTGAAAGATGTAATGGTAGACTTCTTTTATGAATGGTCGATTTAGGGATTGGTTGGATGAAACGGCATGAAATCATCCTTAAGAACGTCATTAAGAAATCCTTCTATAAGACCATAGTGTGGTAGCGCTTATGGATCCATCCTTGGTATTTTGATTAAAATTACTCTATGAGAACAAAGGCTAGCACCGATGAAATATGCATGGAGAGCGAGATGAGACGAGATGAAATGAAACCTTTGATATTCCTTCACCATGTGCCTACATAGGATGTGTCTTATTTCTACCATTGAAAAGTAGAACACCCTACATCAAAGTAGGTTTATGATTTCGGATTCCATGCCTAGCTAGTATGGTCTATGTTGGTTATTGCCTATTCTCATCATATAGGTTGTGCTCTAGTATTGGATGAGTTCTACAACGTTTAGGTAGTTGAATGGGACACTATTTAGACATTGCACATGTAGGCGTTGAAGGTTCTAGGATGTAGGTTTTTTAGGTCTTTTCCAAGAGCATAATGTGAAGTCTTTGAAATGCTTAAATTTACTCTAATTAACTTAATGATGATTATGAATTAGGTTAATGATGGTTGGATGAAACTATACCTATCTAAGAAAGCTTTGATGGTCACTTAGTAGACTTGAAGATTGTGTATGGGCAGTCTCTTCATCTTCCACTCAAGTGAATCTTAGAGTAATTCTAGGTGGGTAGTGAATGTTGGAAAGGTTATCATCTTTTTTTAGGTTGTATTAAATATCATTAAGGTGTGCTTTAAGAGGGTGTATGGGTGGTCTCTTCTTGTCCAACTTAAGTAAGTCTTAGGATAACCTTCGAAGGTAGGCTTGTGTGTTACATAGTTCATTGTGAATTTACTTAGAAGTCACTTTAATGTTAAAGTAAGTTGATATAGATTGGGTATGACGTGGAATGTGTATTAAATATGATGTTTGGTGTTTAAATTTGGTTCTTATGCTTATGTATTTCGTTTTAATTAAAAACAGAATGATTCTCATGAATGTGCTTTCAACATGATTTTATGCAGATCACCTAGTTAGTACATAATATGTGCTAATCCATTTATTGTTTTACTTATAAAAGTTTAGGTGACGTTTGAGGAGAGCTGGTTGAAGACAAGCTTGGATTCTAGTATCTTTCAAGTATTTCATATGCCCTCACTACATTCGAAGACTTGGACTTACTTAGTTCTTTTTCAGTTGATGTAATAGACTATTGTATTTCCTTTTCAAGCATTGTATGGGTCATGGCCCAAGATTTCTTATGAGTCTAAGATTTGCTAATAAGACACTTAGAGATTTTATGTTTTGTTATAAAAGAGATGTTATAGAAATGTTATGAAAAGTTGTAATTTCGCACTATTTTTCATAAATGTATGCAATGAATGATATCTAAGGGTTTCTATAAGTCCTCTTAGAGATCAAGTCGTCGTGCCATGAGGAATCCCCTAACTATAGGGTGTGCTCTCAGGTCATGACATATGTGTATTTTATGAGTTTTATTCGTGATTTTCTTTATAAGGTGTGAGTCCATGGGAAGAAACATATATTGCCTTACTTGAGTTTCTCATGAGTTATATGTACCTCATGTTGAATTGATTGATTTAAATAGTAATTTCATATTTGATTTATGAGGTGAATTAATAAACATGCTCAATTGTGTTTAATGAAGTGACATGTTGAATCCTTATTGTGATCTTGAACTTTTCATTGATTGGAGAAATAAATTCCTCATTTGAACATGATATATGATGTATTGCATGCATATTGAGTTGATAGATGTAGCTCCTACTTCTTTATATTCCATTTACATGGCTTGATTTGGAGTTAAAATGTTCCTTCTTTGAATGAGTGCTTGTAGTGAATTGTGCATTTACAAGTTATTGTACATTTTGGTGTTTATGCTTCTTTAATTGTTGATTTAGAATTTCTATATCTTTTTTTGTTTTTTGGTCGACATTCGGGAACAAATGTTCTAAAAGGGGAGATAGTGTAATACCGTAGAAATTTAACGACCTAAGCTAGAGACTTATATGATGTCTAATTACTTAAATATTATCTCTTAATCTCTAATCTTATATAACTAACTTAGCAAGAACGTTTTAGTGCATAAACACCAAGAAAAGACCATGATATTAGGAAACTAGTACATTGAACTAGTGTGATATTATACCTTGTAGAAAGGTTTTTGAGTGTCGTATGAGGGTTAGGAGTTGATAAAATGATCCCTATAGTTGGAACCACATGTTTAGGTCTTAAACATCCGGGTACGACCACCCTAGGACCCCCAAGGGTACATGATAAGGACCCAAGGGAAGGTCCCCAAAGCTGCCCAAAACAACGCCATTCATGAGGGGCCACCTATGAGGTGGAGTTTGACTCACGACCCATACTTTGGAGACCTGAATCCAGCCTAATGCTTCTCCATGAACCCCTCAAAAATCCAAATACCCTTGTCCCAAATCATAAGAATGCATTACGGTCCGTACACCTACTCATGCTCCATGGATTGGCTTCGGTAGTTGAGGCTTAGTCCTCACCAATGAATACTATCAACACCCTATTAAAGATACAGTGAGTGGCGAGTAAGGAATGCGTTTCAATACATGTCCCATGTTTGGAGACTCGTTGATGGTGTCTTGGGTGGACTACTTTGTGATGGATAAGTGTGGTTTGGTAATTTAATAATATATTACTATAAGGTTTAAAACCTCTATGATTAGTTATATTTATCATAATAAACTATATTAAGTAATAAAACAAGTCTTCTAACCCTAAAATCTCATGTATCAAAATAAATCCCGCTTCCCTATCCTAAAATCCTCTCTCTAAAAACACCATTAAAGAAAAAGACCAAGGTTCAACAAGGGAAGCAAGATCTCGAATTTCTCCATCAATTCTAAATCAATTTATTCAGTTGTGAAAGTTACTCACTCTTGGGATCTTTTCCCCAAGTTGTCCTCTTAAAATTAGATTTCAATGTCTCCCACATCTAGGTTTTCAATCAAATTGATGTCTCTTTTTAAAATTATTTCCATTCATGTTTAATGGTTATTTATGATTATGTATGAAAATTTATGGATGAAGTCATTTAATTTTTTTGGTTTTTTAAAAATTCCCCAAAAGACACATGATTTCTCCTTCTTCCTCAAATTCAAACATTAGTATGATTTGATTGATGAATGAAGGATGAGAATCTATAATGATTCTATGCAATTAAATATTGTGTTATGATGCTTTCCTCTATGATGAATTAATGTCATGAAAATAGGGTTGAATCTTGATGAAAGCCTTGAAGGTTATGAATGAAAGGTTTTCAATTCGATGAGTAGTATTATAATGAATTTTTTATCCACTTGTAGTGGAGGTGCTTACATGATTTATGAATTGTACTGATAAGTCATGTTTCCTTTCCTTTAAAACCCTAGTATGATCAAGTATGCTATGATATCAACATTAATGTTATGCTATGATGTGAATATGAATGTTATTGTATGATATGAATATAAACATTCTGCTAAGCTTTAATCATGGTAGTGTTGGTTTGTTGAATAAAAGGTAATTCTCATAAATAGTATATGAATATCACATGACAAAACTTCCTCACATGTTCTTGGTCCGATGATTGAAAGGTTGTTCTAGTCTTTGCAACCTTTTAGCTATATGATATATGAGTGGTTGAGTCCTCAAGGAATTCTTTATGAACTAATTCATAAATAAAGGCTTAATATCTTTAATCAGGTCGCCCATGCATATGGTGCTTTGTCCAAATGCCCTATCTTCAGTATCATAACCAAAGAATCCTAATAGGGTGAGAAGGTGAGTAAGTAATTAGGGCTATAAAGAAGAGGAAGGGGTGGATGTACCTAAAATCCAAGAGGCTAGAGTAGGTGAAGATTCCTCTTTGCGTAATGAGTTAATATCAACCAATCAAGAACTATCTGATGGACTTGCTCTCCTCCTATCAGCCTCCTCTCGTGTGTACTCAACTTTAACACGTCAGATACCAGTTGAGGAAGAAGGGTTGACCTCAATATCCCTCATAGCATCCTAGGGTAATCCAACACGCCGGCACAACTTAATGATCAGGACTCGAAATGGTAGATAAAATTGTCTCAACTTGGCTCTCATGGATGTCTCCTGTAAAAGAAGTAATCTTAGGTTGATGCGCCTCTGAGACATAATATAACAAAGTCTATCTACCTTAGGATGGAGCAAGATGGACTCGTTCTTGATGGAATCATGGTGTTTCTAATTAACCTAAACCAAACCAAGCAACAATGGTCAAATCATTTTTCTCAACAGGGATGCCAGTCGCGATCCACCTCGGGGTGATATAAGAAATCAAAGTTGACAACCACCCTTTAAAATCATCAAATGATAGAAAAACATAAAATCCATCATAGGGATGGGTACGGTGTAGATATTTACGTAGTACAAGGCTAATGTACTTGCTCCTACACCCTACCTCCTTGCCTTGGACTATGACTGTCTTTACCTCTCTAAACCTAAGTGTCCTAGTTTTTATTCTTGTAAGTAGTTCACCATATCTTGTGTAATACTCATTGACCCAATAGGTAATATAGGGGCCTCACGACCTCGTGAACTGATCGAACTCATGGAATTGAAGGGTCTTTCTCATAGCTAAATATTTATCCTCCAACTCTTTTGTAGAAGGCACTTTTCCTAGAGGGTTGTTCATAAATCATCATTCTTTATTCTTTTCATAATCATAGGATGAGGCATGATTGGAAGCGAAGTGGTTAGGAGGCCCCTGAGCTGGCAATGATATTGTTGTAGGAGGGGTGGCTGTTAAGGAAACTCTTGCGGAAGTTGTTAGATATTTTGCTCGCAAATAATCCCTTCGTGAGATCAAATGGTACTTCTTTACAAGTTCATATGATTCAGCATATGTGTTAACAACTACCCTCTTAAATATGTTCTTCTTTCTTTTATATTTATCTCCTAGTAGGAGTTCTTTGCTTTTATTGTTTGCGGGTATTTGATCCCACTTCGTAAAGTAATTCCATGTGATTTTTTTGGGGGTGGCATGGTTAGATTGGTCTGAACGATATCTGTAGAACATAAAAAATAATTAAGAAACAATTCATAAAGAGCATAGAAAAAAAGGTTGCGCACAGACTCGTCGATCTAGTACATGAGTCGCAAAACCTCTTTGACGGGCTATATCGGGCTCTCTGAAGAGATTGGCTCAAAAACTATAGAAAGTTGGCAATGAGAATACCTGTTTGGCTAATCGGCGATTAATTTCGGCGAGCAAGGGTTAATCCATTAAAAGTTACGGTGCAACAAGGGCTCAAGTGCAGACCATGGGTGATCAAGAGGGATTTTGGAGAGTCGCTGAGTGCATTCGGAGACCTTACCTTTCTTTCTAAACGTTACAGTACAAAACATCAAATAAAGAATTAATTAAAAGGCGAAATGTAAAAAATCGGAGAACTGCCAAGTGGTTCGGGGAGCTTGACTCAGCACGCCAAATGACCCAACATACCTACTTTCCACCCATCATTTCAAATTCAACCCCTCAACCCTGGTAACAAAATTAAGGTATGGAATAATAAAATTAAAACAAGACTTGTAACACCCATTAAACTGGGATGCTCATAATTCTCTCGGTTTTGCAAAATTTGGCGAAATTGATAACATTTTTCTTTAAGAATGGTGTCACCCTTTATATTATTAGGAAAATTTCATATCTTAGCATAAATATGTGCTACACATAATTCACTAAACAAACATAACGAGGAGTAAGCACATCCCCACACATATTAATTATTATATCATATAATAACACATGGTTTAAATGATCAATGCAATGCGAGAATCATTTAAAATAAAAAGTAAGAATTCAAACAATCTAATCCTATCATAGAGACTCATTACACATCACTAAGATAATATCATTGCAATTGAGTACAAAATTCTCAAAAGTAAGCTCAGGGTTCAGAAAACAAACCTTTGGTGCCGATTAATTTACTTTGAAATGCTAAGTAGAAAAGGAAATCCAATTCCAAGCAAAAATCCACAACAAATATACTTATGAAATGTAAAAATTTAGAAAATACTAAATTGCTGGGAATTTCAGAAATTTAAAAATTGAGGGAAAAGGAAAAGTTTAAAACTATGAAACCTTTTTTCATTTAAAACCATCCGGTTCGCTCCTATTCGGTGATGTTATTCATACTCGACAATCCATCGATGAGACACATAGTGCTCACTTACCGCGCTGAGTTTTACAGAGCCTCCAAGCAATTGATGTCCAAACGGCGGTCTTTATCGGGATCACCAACCTGGTCGTTTACTCGCCAATGATTTCCTAGACTCATCAGATTTTACAAAATCAAAGTTAACATTGTGTAGCCAAATGGTTTATGAAGTCTGTCATGCTGACCTCTTCGGTATTTTGGTTAACGATGTGACACTATGCAAGTCACCCTTCAAATGTCATTATCAAGAGTAGCCCTAGTATCTCTAGGCGTACCCTCCTTGTCCAGTGCGTAAACACATGATTTCAGCTTCCTTAATTTGGCATCTTGCAACTGAATTCTCATGGAATGTGAGGTCGTCATTTCATTCAGCATCTTCACATTCTCTTTAAACTCATTCAACACTCTATCTTGTTCCTCAATTTTGTGTAGACTGAGAGAGAGGGCCGCTCTATTTTTTTCACCCTTGAGAAGCTTCATATTTTGCACTAGCAAGGAGGAAGTTACCTTTTCTTCTTGTTAGACCTTTATGCTAACATCAAAACCTTCTTTTTGACAGATCATTCAATTGATTCAACAATGCGACCCATTCATGGTTCTTTTTTGTGATATTGTTGTCTTTTACAAAGCCATCAATATTTTTAACTACTACTCCAAATGGTCGTTATGTCAAACACCCTATAAGTAGTTGATTGGTTATGCTTCTATTTTAGGATCATGACCCTAATAAAATCATTTTAACAAAGATCCGTGTGTAAATCTATGATTTGGGAATTCCCGTAGTAGTGCCTTGAACCTTGGACACCTATCATCGATAACCTCACATCCCAATCGTTGGAAAGGTAGGAGGTTATTCCTAAGATTCTATAACCTCATAAGGGGGTGATCCGGCTGCCAATCATTTTCCCCATTAATGGTCATTTCTTCTGATTCAAGACAAATAAGACAAAAAAAAAACATTATGTGAGTAAAATAAGACTAACAAGAACACAATCTAACTTAGCTAAAAAATATCAAATAGTACCACTCCCCGGCAATGATGCATTTTTTATCCTATTTTAACATCATAAAAAAATTTAATCAAATTCCAAGCGTCGATGGTCGTTAGTAACTATTTAACCTTAACTAAGGGTTAGGGTCGAGTCCCAATGGTGCGTTCTGAGAATTAACAGCCCAGCATAAATAAGTTCATGCTAGCCAAAGCTACAAGAAATTATCGATTAAAATATAATAAATCAAGAGGGTTACACAATTGTCAATTATCAAAGGGGTTTTCTGGACAACTTACCAACTAAACACACAAAAAACATAGGGATATGAATATGCATACATGAGTATTTGGATATAATAGGAATATTGGCTCAATTAATTAACCGACTACATGTTATAGATAGTAAACTGATGTAAATTTGTTACTAAGCTAGACATTAGTGGGAGTAAATTCTCTCTTGAGCAACATACCCTAAATACAAGTTTATGTCGAACACGAATTTACTGAATTTTCTCAACCTTTGCCTTATCCCAATCACTCTCTAACGCTAAAAGTTTTGGAAATGATTTACGATTCACTCTATCGAGCTGAACATATGTCAACCAAATAACTACTGATTATCGATACAACAGCTTTGGTCTTAAGAATTCTCTTTCGAGCAAGCCAAAAACAGAAAGGTGAAATCATTTTTGTCACTACAATCCCATTAAATTTATACACAACTAATTATTGAAATCACATTTAAATAATAAATAAACCTTCAATAAGCAAGACCCAATACTAAATATAACGTTTATTCACATAATCATAACCAAGAATTGGTGTTTTAGCTAGACATGGAAAAAGAGAAGAATGTAATAGCAAATCTAAGCAACAAAAACTGGGTATAATTTGTATTCACTTTAGACCAGTATAAGATGAAGAATCTAGCACACCGACTTCAAATTTGTAGGATTTTTGGAAGTCTTCAAATCTTCAAATCTTAAGAACAAGGTATCCTAAGAACTTCCAAATAGAAACAAATTCTGAAAATTACTATCACGACTAAAATTTTTATACTAAGCTAAAGATATTAACAAGTATTTATAGTTTTAAGAATGTTTCTCTGCAAAGGACAAATCGCTGTAATTAGTTGGGATTATTGATCAACTAGGTGATCCACCTTTTAGTAAATCTCCTTACACTCTGTACGTAGCTTTCCTCACCTTCACATATTAATTTGGACAATTTAGTATTACTTTATCGAAATGCTCGGCGATACGTCGAATGTTCTTTTTCATTGCCGACTTAATTCTTTCATTCAGGTCACCACACTCTTGAAAATTAGGTGAGATTAAGGTGAATGGGAAACTCAGCTAATGGATTAGTCAATCTTCATGCCTTCATTTCTTTGTTCTTTTCAACTGCCTTGTTCCTTTTTGCTCAAATATCTTCATGCTTTGTCGTTGAGTCTGAATACATGTAACTCAAGTTTTTCATAATTTATTGATATAAAATACGCATTTGAGAACACTAAATCTCTCAAAATAAATCCCTAAGTGAGTGCAAGTTGTGGAGTCATCAGCTCCACATATGTTTGTTGATTCGAGGGCACAAATGTGTAACTTTCTGGCATGGTGAACACAGAGTGTTAGCACACTATGCTGTTAGGGGATATGAATATCTCAAGGCTTATGACACATGCTAAGTAGGTTGAGGGAAATAAGCTTAAGGAAATGTCTAAGGACAAAAATAAGTCTCAAATAGATAACTATGAGTACTCTTAATAGAAATCGCATGGTGGAAATCCCTTAGAGCTTCAGCAAAGGTCTACAACCCTAAACTCTTATTTGCTAGTGTTCAATCCCTTAAGGTTTAGACAAAATCAAAAAGGTACGGTTTGAAGCTCTAAGCCTTAAGGTAGTTTTAACAACCCTAATAATGTCTATGCTAAGTAATGCTTATTGTGTCTAGAATGGCTACGATTAGTCCGGGATCACACGGATTGATGCGTGTAAAACCAGAACACTAAACCCTTTCAAAAACCAATACAACCATCTTGGTGAGGTATTTTATCTATAAAAAGTTAGTTCTAACCATGTATGGCACCCAAATATGAAGATTTACCCGGTTAAGTATTAACCGGCCTTAAGAAGGGTAATCTTAAGTTTTGAGGGTCTAGGGGTAGAATGGTCATAATTACCCTAAATATTTAATTAATTATTTAATTAATATGGTGGAGGGTAAATTTTGATAGAAAGGGCCGAAATTGGCCTTTAGGGGAAATCTTGCTCCACCCGAATTCGAACCTAGGTGGAAGCAATGATTTAATTTGATTATTTAATTTGGTGAATTAGTTTAATTAATCAATATTTAATGCTGATTTATGAAAAAGGAAAATCAGATTTTTTTTATTATTAATTATTATTTATTAATTATTATTTAATCTAATTTGACTAAGTCTAAAAGTCGTAGTTCTAAGGGAACACTACGTTACATCTCTCTCTTTCACATTTATCGGCGTCTCTTCAAACACTCTCTCACGATTTCACCCTCTTTCTGGTTACAAAACAGAAAAAAAAAAAAAGTTCTTCACACTAGAAGAACTTACAAAAAAAATATAAAAAACAAGATAATTTGAGAACGTAAAGAAAAAAGGTAATTTCTCGTCGGGTAAGGTTGGACATTGGTCTATTGGTGGATTTGTCAGCACTTTGAAGGTGTTGAAAGCTAAAACCAGGTATGTGTTTCTTCATCTTGGTCCTTTTTCCAAGAGACCATTAAGTCTCAGATTAATCTACTCGGAAAACAAGAGTTGTTCCCCATTACATGTTCCTTGTCACTAGATCCCAATGATCTTAGGTTGGCATGTCTACTGGTAGATTAGGCGTGTAATGTGATGTTTGTTATGAAGATGTTCATGAAACTGTGTTTAGAATTGTATGACTGATAACTTATGTCTTCCGAAATTATGTGAAATATTATGTGTGCAATGTGTAAGCTGTGACATATACCTTCGGTTTGAAATTCGAAACTTACATGTTTTATGGTTATATTTAATGTGCACAAACTTGTATAAATCGTGAGGCTCATATGAGATATAATGTAGTTGATTTGAGTGGAAAACTCTTAGCTAAATGTAACTATGAAACTACACCTAAAACACATACTAAATGACTCACGAAATGCCCTAAGAACTAAAGCATAATTGTTGATAAAAATAAGCTAAAAAACGTGACCCAATTTCCAGCACCTTGTTGGTTGGTTTCGGCCAAGAAAAGTTGTACAATATGCAATATAAAATGAATGTAAAATAAGTAAAGGTCACTAAGGATTGAATCCGAGACCTCACTATGTTAAATTCACTAAAAAAATGAAATTAAGGGGATGGGGTTAAGGGGAATAGAAATTGGGTGCTTTAGCCGATTCTCATACTTGAAAGTAAAATAAATATGTGACAGGAGTGGTATTCGAACACACCACCTTCAGTCAAACATAAGATTAAAGGTAAAGTAAAAATTAAATAAAAAAAGATGGGAGGAGTGGGATTCGATCCCACGACCTCTCAGTTGAAAGATGAGAGAAGGAGAAAGTAATAAAAATAATAAGATGAGAGGAGTGGGATTCGAACCCACATCCCCTTGGCCAACACAAAAAGAGTTAAGGAAAGAAAAATAAAGAAATGTGCTTCTAGGGGTTAGATCTCAGGTCCACTAATTCCTGAACGTTTAAGGTGAAGTGAGGGAAAGGAAAAAGGAAGGAAAAACAATGTTAGTGAGGGGATTCAAAATCGTGTCCCCAAGCCGAGGGTGAAGATTTGGAAAAAGGGAAATAAATAAAAACGTAAATGTTATCCAAGGGACACGAAATTAGATTCCCTTGCCTAATTCCGTATTGACACATATGTCGTACGTGAATAAATTTTGAAAAGAATGTTGCCTACATAGATCGAAATCAAGATCTTTGCATACATATAAGATGCATAAATCTTGTATCACTAAATTTTTGGAAGATATGATTCACTTAAACAATCAATGAAAGAAGCCTCATGACTTGTATGTATAGACTCATAAGTCTAGCATACGTTTAAAAGTGAGTAAACCTAAGATGTATGTGATGAAATGATGTAACCCTAAAAGGGTTAAGTAAGACTGTGAAACACACTAAAAGGCCAAGTGCATTGGCATATGATGAAATGTACATTTACGTAAAAGGGGTGAGTAATTATGAAGAGCAAATGTGCTAAAGCTAATGAATGTGGTGACAACATGATAAGAGGCTAATGTCAAAGATGAGAGCAATCTCAAATGAGCATATGTAAATGTTACTAAAACGTACTCAACTATGAGAAATAAATGAAGAGACCGAGTCTCTATGAACACTCTGATGAAAGTATTGAAGTAAATGCATACTTCATACAAATAATGAGATGAGAAATCATGTAATGAGCTATGATGTACTCATGCTACAATCCATCTTCCATGATGTAAGACTTGAATGTAATGGAACTTTAAACTTAGCACCGATAGGCTAGGTATGAGTGGTGATGCCTTTCTTCGGGAAGGTCGGAGGTTAACGTCAATCGCATGAGATGAGACTTTTTGTCATTATGGGAATGGGTCTCCTTATATCCCCTAGTCTTTACACCTATATTGCCAATATAGGGATCTAGCAGGTTCGACTCCCTATATATGCTAGCATGTTTGGGTCACTTTCACTGGTGATTCCACCACTTTTCGGTATGTGGAAAACACATCAATTAAGGTTAAATTTCCCAAAGAAAAAATAAGGCCAACCTCAACAAATGCACATAATGAAATGAACGATACCAAAGGTGTTAATATTAGATAATCAAAAAGTGATCTAGACTTAAGTAATGACACTAGGTTATTCTTAGTCATTGCACAGCGATCCCGACGATAGTCTTAAACTACATCCTAGGTATTACTTGTGGTTACACTAGTATATGAAAGAATTAAAAATGAAGTATGTATGAATGAATAAAGCAGACTTTGTGTTTACTAAAGAAGGCTCCCTAGTTGAGGTCCAATGTGTTGATCCCTCTTTTGGTGAAGTCCTAATGTCAAGTCCATGATTCCAAGGTCTTATGGCATATCAAAGAATGATATGAAATGTGTGATATACTAGGTGTAATATGTTAGGTGTTTTTTGCAAAATGATAAGTATGATAATGCATGTTACTCTCATGGCATGACTTTCCTAATCTGATTTGGCAAGTCCACTGACTTGACTTTCCGTAATTGACATTGATAGGAGAGATATTTATACTCATGCATGTACATGGTGTGTGCTTGCATATAGCCATACTTACTACAAGTGTGTACTAATACCATACAACTCTATACTTTTAGGTGGAGGCATAGGCGGACGCTAGATGTTACCGTACGATGTTGCAGTTATCCGGACGTGGAGCATTCATCCAGACTTGGTAGGCCCTCATTCTTTTGAGGATGTCTACTGCTATAATCAAGTGTAGATGTAGGTTTTAGCTAGTGTAGATTGTTTCACTAGCATTTATTTCTCATATTATTTCAGGCATTGTATTGGTGTCGTTTTGGCAAGTTAATGTTTAATGCAGTGTTGAACTATTTCTTTCATTTGATGATCTTAATATTAGATGGTTGATTGTGAATGCCAATGATGTTAATTAGAATATGTTTCATATGAAAAAAGAAAACAAAAAGTTCAAATTTTTTGCTAAAATTAACCTAGATGAAGTAATGATGACGTAAGTAGGCTTGTCTGTGACCTCTAAGAGGTCAACGACATAGGTCTCATCTGGGGTCTCGACTTCGGTCATGAAAGCAGTGCTTTAGATAACATGAGCTATCAAACTTTTCCAAATTCTGGTAAGAACCACCCATGCAAGTGTCTTGCAAGCAAAGAAGGGTGCTTTGGGTGTGGCCAATCTAGCCATTTTGGCCATGGTTTAAAGGATTGTCCTTCTACGTGGAAATGGAAAGAGGTAACGATAATAGGGCTGGGTTTAAATATCTAGTAGAACATGTATGTAACCCATCATAAAAAAATATTCTTTATCAGGTACACATGGCGATCAGCACCACAACAACTTGTATAGTCTCCAGGATCGCCTGGATTTGGAAGATTATCTTAATGTAGTCACTGGTAGGTTGGGATTCATTCACATAGATGTTCATACATTAGTACATCCATGGGATATTTTTATTTCGTAACTCCTTATATAACGGTAAAATTCATTATCAATTAGAAGTCCTACGTAGATGCGAGGAGAACGGACATAGACATTGAGATCGATAATTGAGTTTTTCAAAAGGTGTACCTTATGAAGGGGGTGATATTATTTTGCCACAAAAGGTAAGCTCTGTTCCATACATGTAAGTCCTTACAAAATTCTTAAGAGGGTTGGGAACGTGGCTTATGAATTTGTGTTATCAGCAGAACTTCCAGTACTTCATCCCGTTTTTCATATTTCTTTGATAAAGAAGTGTATGGGTGTTTCAACATTTAATGTACCATTAGAGAATGTGGTTATGAAGGATAGTCTCAATTATGAAGAGTTGCCATTTGAAATTTGTGATTTTAGGTTTGTAGATTGAGAAATAACGAAGTAACTTTAGTGAAGATTTTGTGGAGAAGTCAGTCCGTAGAGGGAGTAGAAGAAGAAGAATCCATGAATGCCTAGTATCCTCATCTCTTTCCTTCCAAATTTTTTTTCATCTTAAGGTAATAATTCCTCGCTAGTATCTTAATTTACTATTCTGTTAATTCAGTCTTAGGATAATGTTGATTCAGTTATTATAAAATTTTCAACGTATTTGCATGTTCTTGGAACTCACTTTAGTCAAATATGAATTACTTGTACTTAATCGTACGAATTGAAGATCCTTCCCTCAATACCCTGCTATCCTAGACTTCATCCGAGGATGAATGTTCACAAGGAAGAGATATTGGAATACCTCATAAATAAAACATGGAATTTGTAGCAGAAATCTTTAGGAAATGGTGAATAACGAAAAAGTTCACGATCCATGAAAAGAACCAGGGTCTCTTTACCTCCCCCTAGTTTAGGACCCCAGACCTAGGTGGTGGACAAAGGATCCCACCGTGGGCCATGGTCCACCTAATAGACATTGGGACTTTTTGTTGGATCAAGGCACAACCTACCCCATCTCAGGCCTCAGACAACAAAACTTATAATTGGCTATGACACCTATGACGAGCCATGGATAGGTGCATAATAAAAGATCAGTACATGTGTAGTCCTAATGAAGGACCGTGGTTTCCTTCATAGTAAATGATCCTTCACACTCTCCATGATGTGGGTTGAAGAGGAAGTGGCATAGAACCACGATTCATTCGACTGGCCGTGGTCGGCCCTTGTACGATTTTATGTAGGGTCGTTTTTTACTTTCCCCCTATGTGTTGTACACCTAAACTATGTCTTTTAACCCTAAATTATGTAGCGTGTGTCAATTTAAGTTTAGTCACTGAATAAAAGCCTAGCCTACTTTATCATTTCCTAAATTCATCAAAAAAAAAAAATTAGCACAAAATGACAAGAAACATGCAATAGATTTCTCCAAGAACGCATCAAGTTTCCTCACTTCTTGCCCCAAAATTGAAAAAAATAATTACGTCATTTTTGTCACCATCTATGTGGTATTTCACTAGTGGGTTTCTCTCATCCATTAGGTCCCTAGAAGTCATTCAGATTCTTGATTACCTATACATTGTTTAGACATTCGGATTCCAAATCTTTAGATAATTTTTATGATTTAGCTTTTATAGTGTTCTTAAACAGATTATAATTTTTTCTAAACATTGTTTCAGTTCCTTGCATAAACCACAAAACCTAAATATACTCATCAATTCGACTAGCTAAGTGAGATAAAAAGTTATATATGCCTCAGATTTTTAATGTTTAAATATCAATTCCTATATGTTGCATTTTTGTTAGCATGTAAAAATATTGAACTATCCCAGTATATTTTAGTTATGTTATACTTTACACATTTCTAGTTAGGCTTAACACCTAGTTGGACTAGGGTCCATGGTACCCTCATAGTCTTAGAAATAAATTCCCCCATAGCTTTATATGTACTCTATTTGGTTTCATATGTATAATCACATTATTCATGTGCTTATACCCCTCGCAAAGTGTATTGGGTACTCTTAATGGGGCGTATACATCGTACTCCACGTTTTAGCTCATGTGGTTTTATGTATGTAAATAGAAGCTCCCACCTTTGAACATTAGTGCATTTGACCGTGATTCGAATTTATACTTTGGGATTCAGTCAACATGTCCTATTCATGATTTTGTATCTCGTAATTGTATTTGGTTTAGCTTTGCAACATATTGCAGTATATACATTATTATTGAGTTATAACATAGCCCAATTATACATTATTCAGTTTATAAGTTTGTTGAGTTACATTCTATATGCTACATGTTCAGTACATTCGAAGTATTAACGCATACTCTGCTATAACATTTGATGATATAAGTTCAAGTTCTAAACATTCAAATCACGCTTCGATCGATTGTCGATCCACATTCAGCTGCTTTACTGGTGAGTCCTCATACTTCAACGACAACAACAATGCTTTTTATATTAGTGTTTACATTCAGTTTTGATTTTTTCTAGGGTTAGTTGGGACCATGTCCCTGCAACTCTATTAGAGGCTTTTCAAACACAATATTAGATAAATATTTAGATTTGACTTTGATCACTCTGTTTTTATTGAACTCTTAATACATTTTATATATTGAGATCAGTTTGGCTATTTCCCACTTTTAGATGTTTCTTGTTTTAAGAATGTGCATAGTATATTTATATTTAGTTGTTTAGTATGCTTATGATATGCAAGAATTAGGATTAGCTTAGGGTCACTCGTGATCTTAGACTCCGTATTTACGTCAAGGGGGTAGCCTCGAGGCGTTAGAAGAAAAGTGAAAAAATTAACAGACATAATCTTCTAGCTCTTTCCTTATGCTCTCTCCTAAAATCCTAATCATCATATACTTACATTATTGTGATTCAAGCAGCAATCAAACTGAGATCATTAATTCTAGATACAATCAAAGCGAGATCTTTAGTTCTTATCTTCCAATGGTAAAAGAGTTTAAATGTTTATACTTTTACGGATTTCAAGTGATGATATAGTGATGGAAGCAATTCCTTCTTAAATCCATTGAACCATTTGAAACTCTAACTTAGTTCTTTCGCTTATCATTATACCGTGTTTATTTCTTTAACCAATCATCCTGGGAGTGGTGAATCCCTCAGTTAGGTCTACTACCAGAAAATGCAGATCTTAGTGTAAACGTAACTAGTCATGAAAAAAAAGGTCTACAATTGGACAGAAGTTTAAATCTAATCTTCAAAATGTGTAGATCCATTATTTTACGAATTCTATAATCAAAATTGAGTCTCTTTGTTTTAGCTCTATCTTATTGTAGTTTTATCACCCTATAAAGTATCTATGGATTGAATCTCATTTAGGATTAATGTCATTATCTAATCTTTTATTTGGATGGTTCTACCACATTGACCTCGAATAAAATTTATGTTGCATCCTTCTATAGGTTTCTACAAATTAACATTATTTATGGTGATTTTAAGATGAAACTAAAGTTTGAATTTTGTACTAATGAACGACCCAATAACTCACCAAGTGTAAGCACACATATCTATTAAATTTTCTTCAAACTTAATATTATCATAATAGAAACTTTTACCTTAGTAGATTGAACTTACATGTAATTACTAATCGATAATGGACTATGATGCACATACCATCATGTTATTTGTTAATCATGTATATGCCTCCTAATATATGGTGTACCACATTTGGCTAGATTGAGTATCATCTTTTCTGCGCTATGATTTTCTTGAGAGTAGATGATCTAAAAGTCACCTGTAAAAGTTAAAACTAAATCATGAAACGATCTACAAGATTATTTCCTTCTTTAAAGGAATTTTTTCTCATTAAAATATCTATATAAATCTACTGATTATACTAATCTCCAATGCCACAATCCATGAAATTACAACTCACCCATTAAAATATGTTATGAAGTTAAAGAGTCAATCACAATAATGATATCAGCAATTTCTTGCTCAATAAATTGTTTAAGACTGTGTTATAACTCTAGCTTCAAGACTATATTAGTTGTTTCATGAAGTTTGAAACCTGTAGCTAAAACTAGATTATCACTACGATCTCTGATACAAATGTCTACGGAACAAGGATTTGGAGAATCGTGATAACTTTGGTGTTTAATGGGTGAATATTTTATATTGATGAAACCCTGCATACTTTTAGAATCAAAACCCAACAGAAATGATTAAAAAGAATACTTGATTTGGAAAACCAAGTTTCTTCTTCCTTGAACTCTAGAGAGAGTTGACAAAGATGAATATGGTATGAATTGGGAATTTGAGTGAATCAGAGATTTGGGGTAGTTTAAGGGGTAGAAGGGTAATTATAAGACTGTGAAATAGGTGTAAAATAACATATTATTGGCATGAATTACATATTACAAGATCCAAATAACCTTCAAATAGTGGTTAGAGGTTTCCTATATCTTTTTGGACCTACAATCATCAGAGTATTTTTATGGATTGTATTGGTCAATCATAGAATAAACTACAGAAATCCTAAATTGATGTCACCTTCAACGATACCTTTGTATGTTCTATGGATGTTATGCCCATAATTGGCATTCGATACCCTATTCAATCGAATTACACACTAAAACATACTAGCTTCCCAAACATTGAGACAAAAGGATTGAGCAACACAACCTGTCACAAGTAAAGCCTGAACCCTAAAGGTCATGACCTAAATGAAAGTAAACCATACAAACAGTAGTAAATAAGCCAAAATAAACTAGATATATATATACTAGCTGGCTCATGAGGTCACAACCAAAGACATACCTACACACACACACACACACACACACACACACACACACACACATATATATATATATATATATATATATATATATATATATATATATATATATATATATACATGTCAAGCCTATGGACTGGAGATTGAAACTCACAAAAGAAATCCCAAAAGTTTGTGCCCACAATAGCCTCTATGAGTGAAATAAGAACTGTCGGGACAAGGCCCCAACTTTACCCAAAAAATTTAACAAAAATAAACTTCCTCTTATATCCCCAAGATAAAATAGAGCTTACCAGCTTACAGCTCAACTCGAATCCTAGTTGGTGGGTCGATCAAAATCCTTGCCTAAACCTTCTCGCATGAAACAAAAAATAGTGTCCCAGGCAACAGGAAGCAACCAGGATATGAATGTGCTAATTTTTAAAGTTTAAAGTAGAGCTGTAAACTGTTATTGTAAAAGGGTAATAGAGATAAAACCCAAAATCTAAACTGAAATTATTTCCATGGATGACATTTGACCTACTACTAGTTAAGTATGCATAGTATGCTACACACACACACATGCTAGTAATGGTGGTGCTTTGGCAGCATATTATCCAACCCGTGGCCATCAATGTCTCACACGTATAAAGATAAACAATAGTTATAGACCCCATATCTCTCAATTATAGCTTGGGAGTAAAATATATAGCATATTATGTCAAGGATTTATGACACATATATGTTCGTTGTCATGTTGCCAATATTGTCCTGTCTGTAGTCTTTTTCTCATAACCCCATGATCACTTTTCTCTGGAATGTAACCTTCTCATGAAACCTCATATGTTCTTCCAATAAGCTTGAAAACATAACTAGACTTTTAGAAAGATAACCTAACCTTGATGATGTTTAAAAATTTTAAGGTGTTTACATAGTTCCTATTCTTGGTTCCTAGATAATTTATAAAACTAGTATTTCAAAAATCAAGTGTTCTAACTTATATTTGAGAGTTTTAAAGATCGTAAGATACTTCAAGGATTTTTTATAATAATTTATTCAGGAAAGAGGGTTGGTTACAAGTGATAAGGTTTTTTCATAATATTTTAAGTGACATACCCAAAGAATAATAAGATTTCATGTATGCAAACATACAATCAAGGAAATCGATAAACGACATTTAGATGTGAAACACCATATTTGTCCAAACAAGAAGAATATAAAAATATAATAATAATGAAAATAATTTAGCTGAAATTGACTTTCACAGAAGGTCTTTCTAGAAAGATAATAGAGAAATATTACATTCGACATTTTAGGAATTTCAAAGGAGTGGTGCACAAAGGAAGGACCAAGCTTACCCTTAGAATGCCTCTCTAATGAACGTTCAAATACCCATAGATTCTTCACAAAAGTTGTTCCTTACGTACTAGACTTTGCAAACAATATAAATACACAGATGGTCTGCACCTATAAGAGTTTCATAATGGATCTTAAATCGGCAGATTTATCATATGTGCCCAACTTGACAAAAGATTTTTAGAACTTCATCAAAACAAATGTAAAAGAGACCCGAGATTATTACCTCAACAAACAAAGTGTAAAGCTCTAAGAAACACCACTAACTGCATTTTATATCTTTAAAAACTATATCCAAACACATCTAAAATAAGGCAAAAAAAATTACCGCGTGTATAGATGATGTTTCTAGACATGGGGATAACTTTCAATAGTATAACACTAACTTTGATAATGTGAGAACTTCTCTAGAACATTTTCTTCAGCTTTTTTTAGGTTAGGCATGGGAAAGAAATATTTAAATGGCTTAAAACGTCGAGTAAGACGACATACCATATTATTGACTCGACCCATATCCCTACCCGAATTTTTCCCCAGCAGTCTGAATTAAAACCCTCATAAAATTTTACTCTGATGTCGGTTGGTTACAAAGTTTTGTGTATTATCTCTCCATTAGAAACAACTAAAATTAGAAAGAAACAATTTTTAAAAAAATTAATCAATTTTGAAATTTAAACAAAGTTAATCTATGTATGAGTCTTTGTTAAGCATTGAATAACCATAAATCAAAGTACAGGATGAGTTAGGTGGGATGAATTGAAGATCTTTTAATTATCTTTCCAACGCCATTAAGTTTTCTAGTTTCTAGTTTGTATGAGCGACAAATGTCCATTTGAAGTGTGGTTGTCCCAATAAGGAAAGTAACTTGGATTTTAGAAGGGTAGTTTAGTCTTTTCACTAAAAAATAAATAAATTTATTTTTAGTAATTTAACTGAGGTTTAACATGATTTGTTTTAGTTTACGCTTCATAAAATTATGCTAGGGTTTATCGAGAAAAGAAAAGAGGAGAAAAATCCATGAATTTGTCGCGTTCTATAAGTTAAGCTGGTGGATTTCCCCAGGGGTTAATCCCTGCGAGGTATGTGAGAACACATACCGTTCGGTTCATTCACCCACGCTCTAAGAGTGTTTAGTGCAATATTTTTGTGTACTAGAAAGAAGATTTTTTGAGTTCTTCATGAATATTGTCGAAAGTTTCATTTGAATCTTTATTAGTGAGTTTTTTTAGGAGATTTTGAGTTGATTGCATGAAATTTAAGGTTTTTTTAGTAGATCCATGCATACTTTTGTTGTGTATTGGAATTTATGGGTTTGGGGAAGAAAACAATCGAATTTAGAGGGTTTAGACTTTAGAAATGCGCAACAAAATGAAGGGATTTTCGGGTAGGGGCATGAGGTGCGGCACCAGATAGACCCATATAAAAATCTATAATTTGGGATCCAGAGAAATGCACTACTTAAAGTAAACCAACCCAGTCTTTGTTGTTTAGCATGTGGCGCCCCACATCGCTCAGTACGCCTGGGTCACCAGATCTTCTATACTTCCCCACATTTTTCCATTTAAGTTCTCTTGAATCTTACCTATGTTATTTAGTTGACTTCTGCACTCTTAGGTGTGTATAAACATCAAGAGTTCATTCATAATGCGAAATCATTAAACTTGAATCCATAATTCAAATTCAAGGAAAGTTAAGTGTCAAGTCTAAAAGAGCTCTTAGAGTCTTTTAAAGTCTTTTACAACTGTTTTAAACTTGTTTTAAAGACTTAAACATTGATTTATGTAAGAGTAAGTGTGAAGTTCATTTCATCCAAAAAATATATGGGAGCTAGTTATTCTAAAAGTTAAATTTTTTGACATTTAAAGAAGATGAGAAACATCGATTTCCAAGAGAATGAACATTGATTTCCAAGAAGGTTTTTGAGCAAATTTTTGAGAAATTATCTCAAACCAGAGAAACAATTATGTTTTTTTAAAATATGGTATAATATATTTTGGGAGTACTATAGAGCACTAATTTGGGGACATAATTGACTTCAAATAACTCAAAGTCTCCATAAATCGTGTATCCAACAAGGGTACAAAAGGGACACACTTCTTATATTCTTTAATGATTTTAGCATACACTAGTGGATCAACTTAGTGAGTTAGGTTGTATACCCTCGGCAAGGTATCACGCGGACCATGCAGCGTGAGGAAAAATGTTATACTATCACTTAAGGTCATAAAGATGCATGGTTTTCTGTTAGAGTAACTCTCACAGAGGTATTTTGTATTCTTATACACTGAGTTACTTGTATTTCATATACAAACTTATCTATTGTATGTTATAAAATGCACTAAGTTGTTATCTTAATGTTTTATAGATTTTCTTTATAACTCCTTTTTTCCGCTTTATTATTGAAAAGAGTTGGGTTATGTTCCTTCATTTTTAATTTCAAGACTATGTATTGTGTTAGTATTCCACTCGCATTCTCATACATTCAATGTACTAATGTCATTTGGCATGCCTCATTTTTCATGAAGATACATGTAGCCAGGTTTAATATCCAACGCTTCATTGATCCAGATGAGCATTTAGAATCTTTTGGTGAGCCTTCTTGCTTCTGGAGCATTCCATTTGTATCTTTACCATTCTCATTCATTTGGATATTTTGGGTCTTGTTCTGACGTCCATCTCAGTTGTTAGAGGCTTCATACACAGTTAGTTAGTTCATTTGTCTTTACATTTTCATTTAAGTATGTTGAGACTTCACTTTTACTTTTTGGCCAGATGAATGTTTCCTTTATAACAATCTAGTTTACATGGATTTATCTTTGTTGAGTAAAATCATGCACTGAGCAGTAGGTCAGGCTAACGTTTCTCTTAGGGCCACTAATGGCTCTCTGAGTACTAGTCCCACACAAGAAAGACTCATAGGCACTCGATTTAACAGTTCATGGACCTTATAACTCCTTATATATTAGGACAAAACATCCAAGAAATTTGACCCAAATTTAAGAAAAAATTATAAGAGAAACTTCGATAACTTTTGTCGACCTTAGTTTCACTAATTTTCTTGACTTCAAAACATAACATACGAGCCTTGTACAATTATTATACATTATAACACAATATTCTTAGCATGTTATACACGCATAGGATTATCCCTAAGGTATGAGATAATATTAAATATTCAAACGGTTGAAGTTCTAACCGAGCCATTTCTTCAATCCTAAACTTTGTTTGTACGGTTCATTTGACCAAAAATTTTTGTTTAGTTCCTTATTATTGCCACCCGTTTGCAGTATTAATTTTTAATGTACCATATAAAGTCATATACACCTCATATAACCATACCATGTATTTCAACATATAAATTTACAATAGAGAGAAATGATAAAGTCATCATTGATGTTCTCCCGCTTTTCCAAAAGGACACATTAACTTTGCAATCGTCCTACCCAACTAAAAAATTTTGAACAAATATTATTGTATCATTTTTTTTTATCAATCCCATATTTTAAGAACCAAGTGCGTTCACACACAAAACTTTGCAAATCCACTATCCACAAATGCTACGTACAAAATAAAGGCTCTTTGTTTTAGCTCTATCTTATTGTAGTTTTATAACCATTTGAATTATCACTGGATTGAACCTCATTATGTATTAATACCATTATTTAAGATTTTGTTTGGATGATTCTACCACAATGAACTCGGAGAAAATTTATGTTTATGGTTTTGTAGGTTTCTCCAGATTGGCGTTGTTGATGGTGATTTTTAGCCGAAACTAAAGTTTTGATTTGGTACTTATGGACACCCCAAGCTCTCACCAATTGTAAGGACACAAATCTATTGAATTTGCTTCAAAATTTATCTTATATAATATAAATTTTGCTTTAGAAGATTGAACTTATAAGTAATCACTAATGGATCATGGACAATGATACACATGCCACCATTTTATTTTTTAATTATGTAGATTGAGTATCCTATTGGCTGCGCTGAATTTTTTGGAAGTGGTTGATTTAAAAATCACCGGCAAAGGATAAAAGTAAATTATCAAAATATCTTCAAGACTATTTCCTTTTCCAAAGGAAAGTTTACTAATGTGAAATATCTCTTCTAAATCTCCTGACAATACTAATCTTCAATGCCTTAGTCCATGACATATTCCACATTCCCTCTAAAATATGCACCTTATCTGTAGAGACACTCTCCATATTGATATTAGCAATTTAAACAATAATTAAGACTCTGTCTTATGGCTCTAAATTATTACTATATTAGTTATATCATTTACTTTGAGGCCTATAGCTATAACCAGATTACCACTATGATATCAAATAAAAAAAACACTGATAAACTTGGTCTTGGAGAATTTCGAGACCCTTGGGGCTCAATTGGTGAATAATTTCATTGATGAAACCCTACATACTTTAAGGATAAAAACCCAAAATAAATGATGAAAAACAAGAATTGATTTCGAAACCCATGTTTCTTGTTCCTTGAAATCTAGAGAGAGTTTATTAATATGAATGTGAATGTGAATTGTGAATTTGAGTGAATAAGAGACTTGGGGTATTTTTGGGGATAGAAGGTAGTTATAGGACTTATAAATAGGGGTTCATAGTATAGGCATTTAATGCATAGTAAAAGACCCAAATATCATTAAAAATAAATTTGAAATGGCCCTACTGTTAGGACCTACAATCCTTAAAACATCCTATGGCCTCTATTGGTCAACTTTAGAAACAACTTCAAAAATCTAAAATTGACACTCCTTTCCATGAGGCCTTCTTACGGTCTATAGATGTCATGCCCAAATATTAGGGTCGAAGCTGGCACTCGATACCTATTTGATCGAGTTACCCACTATACTGGAAAACCAAATAGTTAGACAAAAATATTGGGTAGCACAACCTCTAATAAGTGAAGCCTTGACCATGCAGGTCATGACCTAAATAAAAATAAACGCTACAATCAATGGTAGACAAGCAAAAAAAATATGTACAAGCTAGCCAATGAGACAACAATTAAAGACATACCTGCATACACACACATATATACATACCAAGTGTATGTGCTGGAGATCAAAAATTAGAAAAGAAAAACCTGAATATTGTGTCCACAATAGTTTCTATGAGTTACATAAGCACTACCGGAAAAAGGCCCCAAAAATACCCAACAGTTACAACAAAACAAAACATCCTTCAAAATCCTAGGTTAAAATGGATCTTACCAACTAACAACTCAACCCGAATCTAGCGGGTGGGTCGATCAAAATGTCTGCATGAACTTGGTCTCATGAAACATAAGCAGCGTCCCCAAGCAATGGGACGTTAGTATGAATAAAATTGTACTGATATGTAAAGTGCAATGTAGAATCATAAGCGGTTAGTGTAAAAGGGTAATAGAGATACAACCAATAACCTAAACTTAAATAATCTACATGGATGACGGTTTTCCTCCTACTAGTTCATTATGGATGGTATGCTCGTAGAATTTTATGTTGTGAGTATATATATACAGAGACAGATGAAAATGTATGAAATACCCAACCTAATGCTAGTATTGGTGGTGATTATGTGTATCTTACCGGCATCATAGTGTGAAACATTTGGCCACCAGTGTCTTATACGTATAAATATAGTCAATAGCTATAGACCCCATACCTCCTGATTATATCTCGGGAGAAGAATTTATAGCATATTTAGTATTTATAACACATATATGTTACTGTTTTCATATATCAGATCTTGGAATGTTTGAACTCTTATTCTTATAACCTCATAATCACTTTCATATGACATGTAACCATCTCATGGAACTTCATAAGTTCTTCCAATAAGCTTGAAAACTTACCTTGAAATTCAGAAAGATACCTACACTTGTAGATATTCATGATAAGTTTAAGGTGTTTTACTTAGTTCCTATACTTGGTTCTTAGATAATTTATAAAAGAATTATTTCAAAAATAAAATGTTCTCAAGTTATAATTAAGAGTTTTGAAGATCGTGAGTTTGTTTAAAGATATTTTATAATAACATTGTGGGAAAGTGGGTTTTTCACGAATAATAAGCTAAGTATTAGTTTTAAATCAACATTAAACAACCATACCCCACAGAAAGCGGTGAGCTAGGTGGCATACAAGATATAAACTCTAAGGTACTTGAATTATGTTTCCAACGCCACAAAGTTTTCTAGTTTTTTAGTTAGTATGAGGGACATATGCCCATATGAAGTCGCGTTATCGGAATAAGGAATGTCACCCGGGTTTTAGAAAGGTATTCATCCTTTAAATACCCAATTAATTAAAAAAAATTAGTAATCTAATTTGGGTCTTTAAACTTAATTGGTTCACTTTAAGCTTCATAAAATTACGCTATGGTTTTTTAAACACTTCTAAAATGACTTAGGTGAAGCAAGAGTCTAACATGTGTTTCATGAGAGTTTAACATCCTAAAATGGTTTATAATGGTTTTATGAGGCAGTTACTAAATTTTGGTGAAGTTTGGACATCAAACATCCATGACGTTCGAAAGTTTGACTTAAAATGTGTTTGTGTGTCTTAGTGTGTTTGGGCATGCTTTACGTTTTCATTTTGGTTGAAATTGATGTGAGAGGTATTAACATGTGTACAAGTGTATTTGGCTTGGAAACGTTTGGGGAAAACTCCCAAGGAGCAACAAGATGGTCCTTGAGGAGGACCCAACTTGTGGGTAAAAGTTGTCCCAAGTTTGCAGCTTACTGCCTTAATGTTCACGAACCACTTCACGGCCAGTAGAGTTAACCACTGTCTGTGAAGAAGGTCGTGGACCTACTTTAGCACCTTGGAGGCTTTGAAAGGAAAGTAAGTCACTTCCCCAAGGACCACAGATTGTGAAAGGGATCGTGAACCACCTTCACGGGTAGTGAAGGTGGCCGTGGTCCCTGGCGGGCTTCCCAAAAATTGAATTTCCAAATAGTTCGTATTTTAGTTTTAATTAATTGAGTTTATTGTAAAAGGTTTATATCATTAATATAAATAGTTTTAAGTCTTAAAAGCTTCCTTTAACTAATTATTTCAAAAACCCAAATTTCACTCTAGAGATTTCCTCCAGTGTTGAAATCTCAAGGTTAAAGCAAGAGGACCAATTTCTCAAGGTTTTCATACTAATTTCGTGCGTAAACTCTAATTAAGGTATGTTTCTTCATCCTTGAATATTCTTTCTTCAATGAACCAAACTTCATAGTGTTTTCCAATGATTTCTCTTAAGATGAATTGTTTTATTTTGAACTATAGCCATTGGTTCTTGCATAAAATATTTTGAATCAAAGATTTATGATTGAATTTATGTTAATTAGATGATTTTAAATGAAAACATATATGAGACCACGCAAATCATGAATTCCTAATTTTGATAGTGAATTGATCATGGCTTGATCTTATTGAATTCTTGTGTAGTTTACTTTAGGCTATTGAATTATAAAAGAATCATGTTAGAATTATATGTAGTCTGTCCTAAATTGATAAATCCCATATCTTATTATCTTGGATTATTCTATGTTGTGATTATTGGATTGAATTGGTGGCTATGGCTAATGGTAAGAGTCTTGGTGTTTAGATTTATTGAATTTGTTATGGATTGGAGTTGTTGAGATTGAATTGGTGGTATGTTTATCTAACCTTCTCTATATTGTGTAGTATAGGTCTTTTGAATTGTAATGATTAGTATGGTCGATTTATGGTGGCGGTTCTTATTTTATATACTTGTGAAGAATGTGTCTTTATCAGCATTACTTTCATGAATTGTAATATTGTCATGGTATGAATTGATGAAGTATAACGCTTCCTAATTGATTATATGAGTATTGTGATGGATTAAGTTGAGGTTTCTATAGAAGTATGTAGGATGACATGCAAGTATACTTAATTGTCTTTATATGCTTCTTGAATTATATGTTATATCTGATAAAGTAAAGTATGTGGGTCTTGTTTTGGTAGACTTGTGTCCCTTACTTGATACATGAAGAACACGCATATGACGCTTGACTTATTAGGCCAAAGCACCTTTGTCATGTTTGTGTATGTGTAATTAAAATGTGACATCGAACATAGAGAAGATGGTCATTTATGTGGAACCTTCAATCACTTAGGAAGTTACGATATCCTTCTTTTGTGAATGCTGGACTTAAGGTTGGTTGGTTGTAACTGCATGAACTCTTTATTAGGAATGTCATTGACTTATCCTTGTAATTATTATAGGTAAGCCTATTAGACCCTTTTTCGTAAGTTGTATTACGATTTGGTTATTAATAATATATGGTACTCTTCATATGCTCCTTTATTGAATTACTCCATGAGAACAAAGTCTAGCACCGAATGAGTATGCTTGGGGAGTGACTCTTCTTTAGATGAAACTAGAGTACAATAAACCCTTGATATTCCTTAACCATGATCCTACATGAGATGTGTCCTAGATATACCATTGGCAAGTGGAATACCCTCCATCGCAGTAGGGTAGACTACGGATTCCATGCTTAGCTAGTATGGTCTATGTAGGTTATTTCCTATTGTCGTCATGTGGTATGCTTGCTAGTGTTGGATAAGTACAATGAAATTTAGGTAGTGGAATGGGACGCTATCTAGATATTGCACGACTAGGCTTCGATGATATTAGTGTGTAAGTTCCCTAGGTCTTTTACGAGACCATTATGTGAAAGTTCTTAATCGTTGAATTTATCTTATATGGTTTAATGAACATAATGACTTGAGTAAAGGTAAGATAATGAAAAGGTACTTATCTAGAGCATCTTTGAGGATTGCTTAGGTAGGCTTGGAAAGGATGTATGGGTGTTCTCTTCTCGTTTTACATAGTTGAGTCTTAGATTAATTCAAGGTAGAATGTTTGGTTAATGAAGTGGGAATTATCTTATCTTAGGTAGTCTAAACGATCTCTTTGGTGTGTATGTTTGGATTTTATGGGCGGTCACTTCATTACTCACTCAAGTGATGCTTAGAATTACCTTTGGTAGGAGGGTCTCATGTTTATGTGTTTTGACGTGTTTTTTGATGTTATGTGTGGTTCTTATACTTGTCTTATGATGTTTTACTCAAAAAGAGAATGTTTTATATAAATGTCAACTTATCGTGATTTTATGCATTATGTCATACTTAATAGACGCAAAGTATTAATTCCATACATTTTGTCTATACTAAAGGTGTAGGTAGTAATTGAGAGGCATCTTCAGAAAAGTTTTACTAGTATTCATTCAAGCAAAGTTGGGGTATGTCCTCACCTGATATGAGGATATTATTATCCTTAGACTTCTTGATTAAAGGCATTATTATAGACTTAGTATTTCTGTTTCAAATTGTATTGGCCATGTCCCAAACTATTGGTGAGTCTAAGGTTATCTACGTTGAGACTTAGCATTTCCATAATTTTGTATGAAAGATGTTTTGAGATATTATTCTTTTGAAAAGTTTTAATACTGTACTTCTTTTCATATATGTATGCAATGAATAATGTATAAGGGCTTGTACAAAACCTCTGCGAGGTCAAGTACACCGTGTTCCGACCCAAGGGTTGCCCTAACTTCTAGGGTGAACTTGCGGGTTATGACATTTTTAGAGAAGAGAAAAGAGGAAAAAAGAGTAGAACAAGCCAAGTATTCATCATGTTATTTAGGTTTAGTTTTTGCATTTCGACAAGGGTTAATCCCTAGAGGTATGTGAAATTACATAGTGTTGTGTTAGTTCACCCACACACCAATTATGTTTAATTTATCGTGTTTGTATTATTGAAATAAGAGTTTATGGGTTCATAATGAATACTGTCAAAATTTTCATTTTATTCTTGAATGTTGAGTCTTGGAGGAGTTCTTCAGTTTATTGCATGATTCATAAGGTTGTTTTTTAGTAGGTTCTTGCATACATGAAACACCCTATAAATTTTATGACCTAATTTAGATCCTAACCTAATGATTTATGACCTTAAAAGGGGTAATTACGATCCTAAGTGTTAGGGAAATAATTGTGGAAGATTAGCGGGGTTAGAGACGCCAAATGAAAAAAGATAAATTTGGGCATTTTCTTGGGGGAGTAAAGGTGAGTCGCATACTTGCTCCAGCCATGCCTAAAAAGTGTCTCCACCTCGCAGAGACCATCGCAGACCCTTTAGTCTCATATTTTAATATCCAAAAATTTCATGGAACACCTCCGTGATGCGGACTAGTTCTGTGATGATAAATCTGAAAATAAAAGTCATGTTTGAATTATTTAAAAGGTCCATCCAAGATAGGGGTGTTTTGGGTATTTTAGGGGATTATTATATATTAACTTTATGTTATTGTAAACCTATTCCAACACCAAAACAAATCCCCAACTTAAAATCCAATTGCTCTCACCGTTCTCTAAATTCTCTCTTTACACAAAACCTCCCTTGAAGGACATTAAAGCTCCAAAAAGAGGAAAAATTCTCAAAGATTTCAACTCAATTTCGTGGCTAGGTCTAAAATAAAGAATGGTTTCTAAAAATCATGGGATTCCTTTCACCAAGAGGTCCCTCCAAAGATAATTTCAAAATTTCCCCAAATCTAGGGTTTTTCTCCACAGATGGGTCTTCTTTGAAAAATGAAATTATGAATCAATTATGATTAATAGTGATCACTTAAGGTTGTTTGGGTGTATAATGATGGATAATTGTTGTTGTTGACTTGACATTACCTTGGACCCATCTTTTCCCCAGTTTCATAAATCTTGGATATGATATGGTGAATTGGAAGATAATGGATATATCAACTGTTTATATTGATGTTAGTTATGTTATTGCTTCATAAATAACCTTATATTATGTGTTGATTATGCATTGTTGGGTGATTGAAGCATGAAGTCCCATGAAGGCAAAGAATGTATGATTGTTGGTTATCGTAATGATTCTATATTTGTATTTTCGTGGTTTATATGACAAGGTCCCCTCATCCTTAACATTATACACTTGAATTAGCTATGAAGTATGTATGTACATTACGCTATGATTGTTATAGTATTTTACGGTGGTTCTGAAACATCCTCAAAATCAACTAGAATAATTAGATCTTCGTCTATGTTTCATAGGTTAGTAACTTGTTTAAAATAATGCAGAATATCTTTTGTAGTCATCGTTAAATAATTTCCAAGTCAAAAGTCAAAGGACGACCAACACGTCCTGAAACAAATCGTGTGTGTGCTAGTGTGTCCTTGTATGTAATATGTGGTTTTATGTGGTGTTTATAGTCTAAAATCAGTGAAGGTGACAATAGTGAGTTAATAATCAATTTTAGGGTCAAAACATCCGGGAAAGACTCCCCAAGGACCAACCAAAGGATCCTTGAGGAAGACCAAAGGTCTGGCAAGGAGATTGCAAAAGAATCGTGGAGGAAGCCCTTTTTTTAGGGTGTTGTCACATCACACCTTTGGTTGGTGCGACCCGGATTGGCACGAATATAAGGAGAAAAAATTCTATGCGACCCGGATTGTCACAAATATAAGGAGAAAAAATTCTATGTGACCCGGATTGTCGCAAACCATTTTGCCTGAAATTAAATTCAAAAACCAACATTTGGTGGTGCCCCCCCCCAAGCCCCCCGACGCGCATCCATGTCCCAGATTCAGTTCCATTATTTTAAAGTCAAATTAGACTTAATTAATAGGTCAAATTAGTTTACGGGTGCTTTGGGTTCTTTGGGGATTTATTATAAATAATTTTTGAGTCACTTCTACCCAATTCACCAATCAAAACAAAACCCTCGAGTTGAAAATCAAAAGATCTCCATTCTCTCTCAAAAAACCTCCATTGATGAGCTTTGAAACTCCAAGGAAGAATGTCAAAAATTCTCCAAGTTTTCAACCCATATTTCGTAAAAAGAAATTCAATAAGGTCTGGTGATTTCATCCTTGATATTCTATCATGCAAGGTGTCAATTTAGAGGCTTTTCAAAAGATCCAAAAAAATCATAAAAATCCTAGTTTTAATTCTAAGCATGGGTTCTTGCATGAATAGATTTAAATTGATGATTTGTGAAGTATTTAATGTTAGTTTATGGTTTTATGATAAAAGTTTACTTGAACCCATGTATTCCTTGAATTCCTAATTTTTCCTGTAAAATGGGTGTAATAATCATGACTTAATTATGTAAGATTCATGTTTAGATTGTTACGAGCTATTGCATTTTATCTTATCTATTGTTGGAAATGTTCATAATTTGCTTTATAGTATTGATCTCTACCTTTCGTTTTGTTTAATCATTGATAAGGAGGAATTGTTGATGTAGTCTTGTTCACATTGTAATTGGTAAGTTCTATTGTTGTGTGAAAATTATTGAAGATGTTAAGGAATGATGATTCTGGCTATTAGAGGGTAGTAAGTTGACCTAATTCCCTTATTTAATGTAAAATTTATATTGAATTATTATTTATTATGATGGTACACTTATGGTGGTGGTGGTTAATTGTCATAATTGATATGAACATAGCCTTGTCAGCATTATTATATGAATTGTAGTATCATCATGTTATGGATAATATAAATGTATAATGTGGAGGATTATATTGTATATATGAATGAGTGAAGTGAAAACGTTTTCCTCTAAATATTGGTATGTGATGATGATACACTATGAAGACTCTCTATATGTTACTATGGTGTCTTGTTTAGGTAGACCTAGTTGTCTCTATTAAATACATGAAAGTTATGTGAATGTGATCTCTTTAATTGGTAAGCCTAGACACTCTTGTCATGAATGGATTAAAATCTAGGATCGGTAGACCTAAAAAAGGTACCCTTCTGTGAAAGACTTATATTGAACCTTGAATTATAAAAGAAGACTTATAATGAAGTGAATTGGATAGACCTAGCATAGTACCCGTTTCATAAATGTGATATTTTAACCAACCTTGATCGGTTTCCCTTGTGGACCCCTTCTTGGTATTGGTACTATGAGTTGGTAGGACTTTGACATGGTACCCTCTCAAATAATATTATGTGAATGAACTTACTCTGTGAGAAAAATGGAAAAGTATTGAGTGGATAAGCTTGTGGTAGTAGCTCTACTTGAGGATGAGACTAGAGTATAGTGATTCCCTTGATTTCCCTAAACCATGTGCCTACATGGGATGTGTCTTTAGTTCTACCTTTGTCAAGTAAAACACCTTCCACAGCGTGGGGTTTCATGAAACCAGATTCCTTACCTAGATAGTGTGGTCTATGTTGGTTAATGTCTATTCCCATTATGTGTGATGTGCACTCCAATTATTGGATAAGTTTTATAACGTGTAGGTAGTGAAATGGGATTCTATCTACACTTGAAAGAATCTAAAGTGAGTTCCCTAGGACTTCCAAGACCATTATATCAAGTCCTATTAATGCATGAATTAATGTCTCTTTTAGGATCTATAGTAATGAATGTTGACATGTTATGATTGTGTTGGAAAGGAACATCTTTATCTTTGGTAGTCTTAATGAACACTTAGGTGTGTATTGAAGAGGTTTCTTGGGAAGACTCTTCATTTCTCACTTAGATGGGTCGTAGAATAACCTTAGGTAAAAGGTCAAAATGTCAAAATGTGATACTCTAATATTATGGTTGTATGTTGAAGATTATGTGAGTATTGTATTATGTGGTTGATGTTGGACTTGTATGGTGTCTTTTATACTTGTATTATGAAGGTTTCATATAAAAAAATAAAGTGTATTTCAACTAAATTGTCCCTTTTTACATGGTTTTCTTCCATGTTCACCATACTTAGTTCATCAATTGTGCTAATTCCGTATGTTTCTCGATGTCTACAAGCCTAGGTGGTTACAAGTAAGAATTTATAGAAGTTGAAGGTTGGGAAGTTGATTCCTCTCAAGATTTTCATGTCCTCATATGTTCGTGGACATGGACTATGTTTCTAGTTTTCTTTCATTAAAGAACTAGTAATAGACATGAGATTCTTTTCAATGTGAAGGGTCGTTACCCTATGATAGTGAGATGTGTCTTAGGTGGCTTTGTGATGAGACTTGCTTTTCTTATGTCTTGTATAAAAGAGTTTTATTTTTGACTTTATATGTGAATAGTTTAATTCCGCACTACTTTTCATAATTATGTTATGAATGAATGCTTCAATACTTGTATAAGTCCTCGAGAGAACGAGTACACCATGTCACGACTTGGGGGTGCTCTTGGGTCTCACAAACATTGTATCAGAAAATAAGGTTATGAAGTAGTCTTTAGTGTTCAAAAGTCTCATTAAGCCACGTCTAGTAGAGTCTTATTCATCGGTGTGAGTCACACACATCTATGAGCGAGAGGCTATAGAAGTAGAAGTTTCACTTTCTTCATTACTCATGCTTCATGCCATATAGTAGCCATTTATAAGTGTTTTTTCTTAATCTTTTCTCTTTTATTTATAGTATATGAATACAAGAAGGACACCCACAAGAAGAGTGGAGGAAAGAGTAATGAATAAGGGAGTTCCTCCCCAAGATGAGCAAGTTTGTTAAGGTGAACAAATCACTATAGATTATCAAGGGAATGTGACTTTGGTGGTTCCCCGAACATGACTAATGAAGAGGTTAGATGGGATATCCTTACCCTATCCTGAGACATGACGGCTCAAGAAAATAGAGATATGGGGCCTAGGGTGAATGCTCTGGAGAGTACCATGGCCTCTAGGTTTGAAAGGCTTTGTCAGGATTAATCCTCATACCTTTATTGTCTCTATGATGGGAGAGTATCCCCAATCATTGTTTGATAAGTTCTATAAGATAGTACATTCTAAGGGTTTATTTTTTAGGGAGAAATTGGAGTTGGCTTCATACCAATTGAAAGAGGTTGCTCAAGTGTGGTACACACTATGGAAGGACAATAGGCCGGTTGAATTGGGTCATACAGATTGGGAAGAGTATAGGGAACCATTCTTAGAGAAGTACTTTCCCCAGGAGAAGGAGGTTAATATTAAGGATTTTATAAATATTAGGCAAGGTAACATGAGAATGGAGGAATATTCTTTTAAAATTTCCTTGTCGTCTAAATATGATTCATCTTTGGTGTCTACCCTTAGGGATGAGATGAGTCGGTTCGTGACTGTTGTTTGTGAGCTTGTGAAGAAAGAGTGTCGTACGACAATGCTCCATAATGACATAACTCTAACTAGGATTATTGTGTATGCTCTATCGGTTGAGGAGTCTAGGCTTGAAAGGAGGGGTAGAGATGTGAAAAAGGAAAGAAACGATGAGCAAGGTCGATCAAGGTTTAAGAAGAGGGCTCCAAAACAATATGTTCCTTGTGCTCCTAAGGCTTACTACAAGAGGGGTGGTGGTTCCCAAGTGGATAAACCTAATTTCTAATATTGTGGGAAGAAACAATTTTTAAAAGTTTCTATCCGGTACTAGTAGACTCTATGGGTGTGGGAAGAATGATCACAAGGTGAGAGATTTTCCTACTATTTCTACTAGTGGAAGGGCGGTCAAGTAAGCTCCCTATAATTTTCTGGTTGTGGGTGAACAAAATAAGAATCGTTTCTATTCTCTTCCATCTAACAAGGAAGAAAATCCAGATGAGGGTGACGGTAAGTTATAGTTTTCTCTTTTGTGTTTTGATGGCTTCTTTCTTAGTGGGGAGTATGGTAAAGTTGTAGGAATGATGGGATTTTATCTCTTTTTCCCTATTCTATTCAAATTTGAGATTTAGAATTTCTAAGTAGCTTATTGCATGTGTTTGGGAGTCCTTGTGAAAATGAATTTCCTTTATCCCTTATATATTACGTGTTTTATGAGTTTATGTTTATTATGCATAATGAGATTTATTGACGTTGTCCTTTATGTTGGTGATGCCTCTATATTAAATTGCCTAGATGTTGTTGAGTAGACTTATGAGCATGTTTAAAAGTGACTTTTGAAAATTATGCATAAATGTGATTTTATGAGAAATTGACATTTTGTGCAAAAATGTTGTAGTGTCTTGATATGATGTGGAGAAGGAAGTTCCTCCAAAATGTCAAATGAGGAATTTGGAGTCTCAATGCATAGTGATTTAGTAAATGTTGTTCCTACCTTCTTGTTTTGTTTGCGGCAATATGTGTGAGTTCATGTTCTTTTACCATGATATATTGAATGAAGTTGTTGAATGTATGATGGCGGGCTACTAGTATTGAGTCGTTACTTCTAGAATGTGTTGAAAGTGTTTTAGTATCATTTAGGAAAGAATCTTTTCCAAGTAGGGGTGTATAGAAACACCCTCCAAATGAACAAGGATAACTTAAAGTTTCATATGTGTTTCTTGAGTTTATAACTAGTTTATAATAATGGAAAATAGTTTTGAAGTTAGTTTTAAAAAATTGCCAAGTCAAATGTCAAAGGACGACCAAGACGTCCATAAACTAGTCTTGTGTATGCTAGTGTGTCCTTGTACGTTGTATGTATTTTCTGTGGTGTTTAGAGTCTAAAATCACTTGAGGTGATCTTATTGTCTTAGTAATTGAGTTTATAGTCAAAACGCCTGGCCAAGGCTCTCGAAGGACCAACCAAAGGGTCCTTGAGGAGGACGCAAGGTTTGGCAAGGAGGCTGCAAGGCAGCTTGCAGGCAGCCCCTTTTTGAGGACGCTAGCACGTTCCTCCCTTGACACTTAAATGGAAAGAAGTTTTCATGTGACGGAGTCTTGTCACAAACCTTTCTTTCTCAAAATAAATTCCAGAACCAAGATTTGGAGGTACCCCCGCAGCGCGCAACCATGTCCCAGATTCGGTTGTGTCGTTGTCAAGTAAAGTTATACTTATTTAAAAGGTCCAATTAATGTAGGGTTGTTTTGATTAATTCGGGGTTTTATTATAAATGGTTTCTGAGTCACTATTACCCCGATTCACCAATCAAACAAAACCCTCAAGTTGAAAATCAAAAGTTATCCATTTACTCTCCAAAAACCGCCATTGATGAGCTTCGAAGCTCCAAGGAAAAAGGTCATATTCTTAAATTTTTCAAACAAATTTTCGTGGATCGAACTTAAATAAGGTGTGATGATTTCATCCCTAATTCTTATATCATTCAAGGAGCCAATTAAAAGTCTCTTCAAAAGATCTCAAAAATCATGAAAATCATATTTCAAATTCTAATCGTGGGATATACCATGTAAAAGTTTAAATTGATAATTTATAAATTATTCAATGTTAATTATTGGTTTTATAATTAAAAATTCTACGAACTCATGTAGTCCTTGAATTCCTAATTTTGTCTCTAAAGTGGGTGCATTGATCATTATTTAATTATGTTAATTCATGTTTCGATTGTTATGGGCTATTGAATTATATGTTGTCTGTTCTTTGAATTGTTTATAGTTTGCTTTATAGTATTGATCTATACCTTGGTTTTTGCTGACCATTGACATAAAGGAATCGGTGGTCTAGTCTTATGGACATTGTATTTGGTAAGTTTTGTTGTTGTGTGGAAATTGTTGGAGATGTTAAGGAATGGTGATTGTGGCTATTGGAGGGTAGTAAGTTGACCTAATTCCCCTGTTTAATTTAAAATTGATATTGAATTGTTATTAATTGGCATGGTACACTTATGGTGGTGGTGCTTAATTGTTATAATTGATATAAACATGGCCTTATCGGCATTATTATGTGAATTGTAGTATTATCATGTTATGGCTTATACAGATGTACATTGTGAAGGACGATACTGTATATGTGAATGTGTTAGGTTAAAGGATGCTCTTCTAAATGTTTGTATGTGATGACGACAGACTATGAAGAGTCTCTATATGTTAATATGGTGTCTTGTTTAGGTAGACCTAACTGTCCTAACTTAATACATAATAGTTATGTGCATGTGATATCTTGACTTAGTAGGCTTAGGCACACTTGTCATGAATGTATGAATGAATGAAAGTCTTGGATCGGTAAACCTAAAGTAGGTATTATAATATCAAAGACTTAAATGGAACCTTGAATAAGAAAATAATATTTATAATGAAATGAATCTCATAGGCCTAGCATGGTATCCGTTTCATTAATGAGTTATCTTAATGAACCTTGATCGGCAGCATAACGACCCTAATAATAATATATGTTAAATTAGAGCCTAACATGTTTGTTAAGAGTTAAAATAGTCATTAAATTAGGATATAAGTGTTAGAATTTAGTTGGAGGATTTGGAAGTCAAAAGTCCAAGAAGGACCAAGACGTTCGAAACTTAGCCTTTAAGCGTTCTAGTGTGTTCTAGTGTGCCTTGTATATTATATGTGATGTTTGGGGTACAAATTTATAGGAGAGTTTACTAACATGTAAATGAACATTTTATGGTTTAAACGTTCAGGCACGACTCCCCAAGGACCACCATAGGGTCCTTGAGGAGGACCCAAACTTTGACAAGAAACTGCCCAAGGCAGTTCGGATAGACGACCCATCAACCACTCTACGCTCCGTAAATGGGGGGCATTGATAAACACTTAGGTGTGATAGATAAGACCCCAAATACCAGTCTCTGACAAAAACAATGGACCATCCTGATGGTCCATTTGTCAGTTGACGGTTTGTCGATGCAAACGTTGTTTGGGGCCTGCAATTTTGTACATGTCTGGGCCAAGTTGGGGACAATTTAGGAAATTAAACTAGCATACTAATTATGTCATGGGAGGTTATTTTGGGTGTATTTTTGTATATTTAATTACTTCTTAATCCTAAAACCTAAATTAGAACTCATTATTCAAAATCAAAATCCATGATCAAAATAGAATTCTATTTTGACTCCATTGAAGCAAAGTGCAAGGTTGACGCTAGGATTTTGATTTCTTCAATGATTCCCCATCAATTTTTTGGTCATTCTTAATTATAGGTATGGTGATTTCATACATGACTATTCTCTGTATCAAGGAGTCAATTCCAAAGACTTTTCAAAGATGTTTAAAAATATAGAATTTCCTATTTTGAATTCTAGTCATGGTTTCTGGCATGAAAAGGTTTAAATCAATGTTTTATTATATAATTATGTTAATTTAATGTTTTAAGATCAAAATTTCCATGAACCCATGTATTGCTTGATTCATAATTTTTCCTATAAATTGGATGAATTGATCATGACTTGATTTTAGTGAATTGATGTGTAGATTGTATTGGGCTATTTAATTATGTATAGATCATGATAAATTTGTTTATAGGCTGCCTTATATTTATTATGTCTATATTGTATATTGTTTGACCATGGATATGGTTTGATTGTTGGCTTAGTATAGTGTACATGGCAATTGGTAAGAGCCTTTTTAAAGTGAATTGATTGAAAAGGATAAGGAACGGTGATGATGAAGATTGGAAGGTTGTGAGTTGAACTAATTCCTCTATATTGAGTAGGATTTGTATTGAATTGTATTCACTGGTATGGTCTACTTATGGTTAGTGTGTTTAAGTCTTACAATTGTTATAAACATGGCCTTTTCGGCATTGATATGTTAGTTATGGTGCTATCATGTTATAGCTTGTATAGGTGAACTATGAGAATGATTATATGGCACATGTGTATGTGTGAGGGAAAACTATGATTTTCTCTAAATGTTTGTATGGGAATATGATAGACTATGATGAGTTTATACATGTGTTTTGATAGGGTATCTTGTTAGGTAGACTTAGTTGTCCCTACATTGTACTTGAATGTTATTGAATACATGATATGATGATGTTGTCTCTTGATTGGTACACTTAGGTCCCTCTACTTGATACATGAAATTTATGTGAAGGTTATCTCTTAACTTGGTAGAATTAGGCATCTTTCTATTGTACATGTATAAATGAATATATAAATGATATCTAGGATTGGTAGACCTAAATTAGGTGGCCTTCTATGAAAAACTTATATGAAGAACCTTGAATAAAAGATGGTTATATACATGGAACCTTATATATTTAAAAGAAGGTTAAAAAAATTGAGCTATGCATGAAAAGTATTATGAGACTATAGGAGTAAGGATGGTACCTTCTCTAATTCACTTAGGGGATGATTACTCTATGAGAATAAATGCAAAAGCACTGAGAAGATATGCTTGTGGTAGTAGCTCAACTTTAGAATGAGGCTAGAGTAAAAATAAGCCATTGATATCCTACAACCATGTGCCAAAATTATATGAGTCTTATTTCTACGTTTGGTAAGCAGAACACCTTCCACGATGTGGGGTTCTTATGATACCGGATTCCATACCAAGCTAGTATGGTCTATGTCGGTTAATGTATAATCTCATCATATTGTATGTATACTCTAGTTATTGGGTAGGTTATACAACGTGTAGGTAGTGAAATGAGACTCTATCTATACATTGCACGAGTAGGCTTTGAAAATACTAGGGAAGTTCCCTAGGTCTTTTCCAAGACAATTACGTGAAGTCCTTTTTGTGGCTACTTGTCTCTCAAATTGGTTTTAAATAAATATGGTTCTTTCAATTAAGTATGTTGACTAGAAAGGGTCTTACCTAGAGTAGCTTTAAGGGTTGTTTAAATAGGCTTGAATATAGTGTATGGGTGGTCTCTTCATGTCTACTTAGGTGAATCTTAGAGTAACTTTAGGTGGAGCGTCTAGATGATAAAAAGGGGTGACTAAATGAATATGGAACTATGTATTATTGTAATGTAAAGAATAATCTTACTTTGGGAGGTCTTAAGGGTTACTTAGGTGGGCTTGAAGAGGGTGTATGGGAGGTCTCTTCTTGTCTTACTTAAGTAAGTCTTAGGATAACTCTTGGTAAAGAGTCTAATGCTTATGTGCATCCTAAATTGTTATGATTGTCTATTATGAACTACTTGAATATGTCATATATGTTTATATTGCGTTAAAAATGGTTCTTATACTTATCTTATGAGATTTACATCAAAAGAGCATAAAAAGCATGTTATAAAGTAAATGACTATTTTAGCATGGTTTTCTTGCATGTTCACCTACTTAGTATATGCAATGTTCTAATTCCATATGTTGTTTATTTCAACAAGTGTCGGTGGAAAGTGAGGAGTCTCTTGGAAGTGAAGCTTGGGAATAGAATTCTCTCAAGCCAATTTGGTATGTCCTCATATGATTTGAGGACATAGTTATGTTTAGTTTACCCTTTTAAAAGACATTGTAATAGACTTTGGTTTTACATTATTTGATGTATGGGTTGTGACCCAAAGGTTTATGTGTCTAAGATGTCTATGAAGAGACTTAGTTTCTTATGTTTTCTATAAAAGAGATTTGAAATATTGTTGAGAAAATTTTTAATTTTGTACTATTTTTCATATATATATACCCGTAGAATTACCTTGTTCATAAGACCTTGTCAACCTAGCATCCTTAATCTTCCTGTTGAGCCTACTCTCTTCAACTTGTTGAGCATGCACCATCAAATGAGAAATTTTCTGAACTCTTCCACTTTTTCCTCTCTTTTCTCCCCTGGGAAGAACCTATCAAGAAAAGCCCTTCTAAAAACTTCCCAACTCACGGGACCCCCTCTCAAATACATATTATCCCTCCATTGAGTATACCAAGTTTGAGACACATCCTTGAGTTGATAAGCGGCTAGCTCGGCATTATCATTTGAACTCACCCCCATATCATACAAGATATTTTAGACCTCGATAAGAAAGTCTGAGGGGTATTCTATCACCTTAGACCCAAAGAACATTGAAGGGTTCATCCTAGTGAAGTTCCTCAAGTGAGAAGCCATGCAACCAGCATTTGTGCACACGGGGTCTTACTTCGTGGTTTGCTTAAGTCGTCACATCTTAAACATAGTATAAAGGCTTGAGCTTTAGTAGTATTAGCTTGAGAAAAACATAGAAAAGCGGACCTTATATCTCCATCCTTCATATCAGGAGGATTGACCTTAGCTTGGCCACCCAAATGAATTTTTTCTTGATGAGGAGCTTGATTTCAGTGTGGAGGAGCGTGGTTGTCTTGGGGAGGAGCTCCCGCATTAGCAATATCTTTATCAACTCTTCTTGTGTTTCCCCTTCTAGTAGTAATAACCAATAACAACAAAAAAGGGTTAGATGAAAAGTAAACTTGAAGTTAAGACTCTTTGAGGAACAACATAGGAATACAAAGAAGATGCGAATTTTGTAAACATCACATAGCCTTTCATTCATAAGTGTGGTGTGCTACACAATTATGAAAAAGACTCTACATAGACGTGGTTAAGTGAGACATCAATGCTAAGGTTACTCTAACATCATGCTTTGATATCAAGTTTTTCACGAACGGGGAGCAAGCCCTAGACGTAGGCAGCGGCGGCAGCCTCGAAGAGGCCTTTAGACTAGACCTTAGCATACATCATGGCATATCATATAGAGAAAATGGGGAAAATTTAAAACTTTTACATATGAAGTATACTTAGACTTCTCATTTATCATATATGAAGTTTACATAGACTTCTCAATTAAGAATTTTACATAGACTTTTCATTTAACAACATAGTCGATTAATTTAAGTAGTCTAATATTGTCTCACACATACCATCTAATAGAGAATTACAAAGTTTGGACATAGCCCTTACACTAGTACAATACGCCACATATAGGCCTACAACAAAGTCTCAAATACAAGGAAAGAACAAGTGTCTTAGACATAGTCTATACTAGTAAGGCTAGAAAAGTGGCATCATCCTCGAACTTGAGGACTCACAAAAAACTTGGGAAAATGTCCAAATCATCCTTGCAGATGTCCTTGAAAGAACTTAAATGGCCCAAACCTACATATTGTAGAAGAATAAAGAAAATGGGTTAGTACAAACCACAGGTACTAAGTATGTAAACCTATGAATTTAAAACCCTTGAAGACATGCACAAACGAGGCCATTTATTTGCAAACATGCTAAGACTTTTGGAAAAAACTTTATTCACACACACAAGAGCATATACAAGTCAATGATCAATAAAACCTTAAGACATCTTCATATTCATATACAAAAATAACATCACCCTAAAGCCATATCAACATTTCATGTTGAAGGCTTGATATCATCAAGCCATACAAGACCCTTACTCACAATCTCATCCAAAGCCTACAACTGCAATGCTCATGTGAAGCCCCATAACCCCACATAATAGAGTAAACTAGAGAAAAACTATAAGAAATGCCTTCACATATAATAAAATAACATCATGAGTATTCATCACCATACATAGCAATTTAGACCAATATCATGTTCATCAAATGAAACCAACATCATATATTAGCAACATTATTCATTTCATTATAACAATCACGATCGGGGAGCACCCTTAGATGTAATCGGTGTCATCTTCCTCGCAGAGGACTAAGACTAGCTTCTTAGCATTCGTCATAACATATCATAGATGAAAAAATGCAGAAGAATTAAAAATTTCATATATATATATATATATATATATATATATATATATATATATATATATATATATATATATATATATATATATATATATATATATATATATATATATATATATATATATATAGTGAGTTCTACATAGACCTCTCACATACTACATAGGGAGTTTACTTAGACTCCTCTCATAGCGAAGCTTACATAGGCTTCTCTTTTAGACAACATAATCAATAGATAGGAATTAGTCTAATACTTTGTCTCATATTGAATCATCTAAAATAAAGTAGTATAATTTCCACATATGGCTTAAAATAACATCTCAGAACAATAGGAATGAAAGTATTTTGTCTGTAGACTTTAGCAACAACATAACTAGAGTGGAAAAGGAAGAACCCTTGGATCTTGAGGATCTATCATCACTTCAAGAAAGATGTCCAAGTCCTCTTCAAGTAGCCTATAATACTTCAATGGACCGAACCTACATTGTTTTGGAGAAAACCATATGTACTAAGTATGGAAACAGATGCACATAAATCATTGAAATCATTCTTAAAGGGACATTTTTTCAAAACTATCCTAAGTTACTTTTAAAAGCTTCATGCACAATCAAGAATACATATAATCCAATAGGCACAAAATTACTTAAGACAAGTCCATATCCAACAGAAGACCAACATCATCATAAAGTCAAGCCAACATGAATAGTAGCATATCAAGAGCATATAGTTAAACCAACTCCAACATAATGTCATATATACAAAGCATGTACAAGAGTTCATATAATCTCAATTTATAAGACCCTTACCAACAATCCCAACCCAAGAATACAAGTGCAATGCTCATGTGAAGTCTCATAACCCCACATAATCAAGTAAACAAGGAAATAGATCAATAGTAATGTCTAACATCATATAGCATAGCATTATGAGTAATCATCATCATATATAGCAATATAGATTAATAACATGTTCATGAGTGAAACTAACATCATATAGGATCATCAATATGTAAAGTAAACATATTCATATCATTTACTTATAAGAACATATCCTATGACTTATATCAAGCCCAACTAGTGCAATGTATAGGTAGAATCCCATACCTCTACTGACACTAAGTCAAACCCCTTAAGTCACCCTAGTTAGTGTTCACTCAAATTACTTTTGGGAACAATAGCCTTAACCGATATAGACCATGTCAGATAAACATGGAATCCATTGTCATGAAACCCTTCACCTAAAGAAGGTGGTCTCTTGAAAAATGTTATACAAAAACATGAACATAGAATTCTAGGTGGATAGACTACCTAGTATTCCTTTGGGGGGAACATAGTTCAAGAACTATGAGACTTGCTTGAAACCCTCTTTATGCACAATTGCATTGTAATCTCTATATCAGGATAACCATTGTGAACCTACCTTACCATATTGCAAAGGAACATCTCCCATAACTACTTCAGTTTGTTCTAAGCTATAGCCCATTTTTAAAATGTCTTTAAGTCATTCTTAAACGTAATAACTGAACATAGGCCATAGGAGACTAACCCCTTGTATATCATATAATTATCTTATTAGGTATTGCATGAGAACTTCTTTTCAATTCAACCCTCATACGTGAGGCTAACACATTATCATCATCATGTTATAGTAAGTCACATAAGTGATTCACAATCAACATTATTTAATCATACCTTAATCATGATCTCACAATTTTTATAGTCAATACATTTAAATTAAATCCATCATACAATCACCTACTCAATTCACTCATATGCAATACTTCAATTGAACATCATTATCAACCATAAGCCATCATAATTGAAGTAGGGATTCAAGATCACAATGTCTTACCAATTCACCTTCAATAGCCTGCTTCAATAGTATTACCATCAAAACAACCATATTAAAATCCATAAATAGGTTTAATAAAACCATATAATAGTAATGAACACAATAACTATGTCAAATGCATCATCACTAATCAATTTAACATCAATTCAAAACCTAGGGTTAGGGAAATAGGGTCAATTGATGATTTCTTCCATAGAACAAGGTATAAAATCAAGAACAATCCTAATTGACCAATAATCAATAATAATATATCAATAATAAAAAAAACAAGAACAATACAATTTGAAAGATCGACATTTGATTTAGAAGGGAACCCATGTTTTATCAACTTTTGGAAATCAATTTTGTAGAAACTCTTGCGGAAAAGAGCTCCAAGAGTAAAGTGATTCCATACCTTAACAATACTTGAAGGTTTATGGAGAGAAAGTTGAATTCCTTCAGCTCTAATGTCCTTACAATTTGTCTTCGATGGTGTTCATTAGGGAAAGAGAGAGAAAGTAGAGAGAAGGTAGAGAGATTTGAGTTTGGGAATTAAGGGGTGTTAGGTTAGATTAAGTAGGTTTATATCTTAAATTGTCCCTTACCTATGTTAATTATACACCCCTTAACCACTAATTAATTAACTAACAATCTAACTAATTAATTCCCTCAACTTAAAATTAGGCAGCCCAAAACATACTTCACATACGACACCCCGACCTACGATCCGTGGTCCATCGACACCTCCGTACTGGCAAGGAGTCGATGAGTTTAGAGATTGTGTTTTAGGGCCTTTTGGGAAATTAAAAAGTATTAAATTATTATCCATCGATGGATCTTCGATCATTCTACGACTCTTCGCTTGGCTCGTCGATGCACATTGTAAAAAAACATGTTTTTTGGTCAAATTAAAGGGTCCTTTCCAAGAACCCCTAAGGTGGTACTTGGGAAGTCGTACCCATATGTTTCAACCCTAAACACACTCTAACAGATGTTTAACACCTTTGTAACATTTTTTATTGAATTCCGACTCTTAAAACCCCATGAAACATGCCGAGGCCCACTAACCTCTATTTCATTAGTCTCCGGACGTCATGGACGTTCCTTGACGTTTTGACTGTAACACTTCCTAACTGTTTCAAATACATTATTTTAGGCTGATAAGCATTATTTTAAGTCTTACTTCATCATATGAGGCTCTATATTAGGTAATGGACTTTCAGTGTGTTACATTATCCCCCCCCCCTTCCTTATGAACATTCTTCCCCGAATGGCGCTAAAATCTTTTGTAAGGAAAGGATAGACTCAATACTAGCAGCCCAACCAACAACATGTAGAATCAACATGAAGTACAACAAAGGTGTGCTTCACAACTCCATACAACATATAATCATGGAAATTACACATAGCAACTCAAAACACAATTTACCATATATAAGATCTCAATATCACAACATAAGGAATGTCACACCCGGAGAGCATACCCAGATACAATCGGCATCTTCGTTCTCTCAAAGGATTCAGACAATCCCTTAGCATTTGTCATAACATATGATCAGTTAAAATTGCTGATAAATTAAAACTTTTACATTCTATTTGAAGTATACTTAGACTTCATGCTTAATATTCACAATGATATACGATATTCTAAAAACTTGTCTCACATATATAAAAACCATCTAAGAGTACAGTTCTGGACTCAACCAATAAATAGTAATTATGTCACATAGGAATTAATACAAAAGAATCCAAAGAACATAATGGAACTAGCGTATTCTTAACACTACTAAAAATCTGCATAAGCTAGAATGTTGAAAAGATAGCATCCCCGAAAATGAGGACCTACCAAGACTTGGAGAAAGTGTTTCAAGATTCTTCAAATCGACCTCCTTAAACTTCAATGGCCAGAACCTACAGTTGTAGTAATATAAACTAATGGATTTAGTACGCCACATTTACTAAGTATGGGTATATGCACATTACATATAAGAACATGCATGAAAAACAGTCATTTATAATTTCTTTTGAAAGAATGCTATGTCATATGAATGTCTTCAATGCACATACCATAAAACATGTACAAATTAAGGATTTCAAAAACATACAACCTGATCTTAATCAAAGATATATTATCATAGAGTCATTTTAATAATTTATATTTAGAAGATCATAGAACATAATATACAAAACACTTACCAATGATCCAATTCCCAACCTACAAGTGCAATGGTCATGTGAAACCCCATGATCCCACACAACCAAGTAGATAAGATAGGAGACCTTGAGTAAAGCTTTGCTTCATATAACTTATAACAAGTCATCACTTCATCTAAAAATATAACCCAATAACATATTGATCATAAAGACCAACATCATATAAGAGTAATATTATGTATCATAAACATATATCTTTCATGTTATCATATTACATAAGAAAAATATCCTAGCACTTCCTTTAGAGTCAGCTTGTGCAATGTCTAGGTAAAGTCTCATATCCCCACCTATACCAAGTAGACTCCTGAAGTGACCCTAGTCAACGTTCATTTACTTCTGTTTCATTTTTAGATGAGGTAAAATTCTCCTTAACCAACATAGACCATGTGAGCTAGACATGGAATCCGATGTCATAAAACCCCACACCGAAAGAAGGGTGTCTACCAGCCAAAGTCGAACCAAACTTGATATAGCTTTCTAGGTGGATCCACTAGCTAGTATCCTATGGTTGAAACATTGTTCAAGAACTAGGAGATGTTTTAGAGACCTATAGTTCCACATTACATGGAAGACTCTATCTCATGATAGGTGTTGTGAACCTACCTTCCAACTAGGAAGGGACACCTCTCATATCAAGTTCGTCGGTACTTAGCTTAACTACCTTTCTTTAATAACCTTTAAGTTGTATTTAGTCATAAACTTATCATAGATCATAGGAGATTAACTCCTTCAATAAACATGATAATGAGCTCTTTATGATTAGATGAGAATTTCCTTTCATCATATCCCTTCGTATGTGAGATTAACGTAATATAATCACCTTGTGTAAAGCATACAAGAGGATATCATAAACTTGCATTTTTGTATTCTTATCATGATCAAACATTTAACATTTTCATAACCCAACACATATTCATAGAAACATCATAAATACTTCATAAGCATATTATCATCATTCATAGGCTAACCTGAACATCATAGAGTAAGCACAAGATTAGAAGACTTACATCTTGCTTTCAAGTACCTTATGCAAGAACTTACGTTCAATTTAAAACATTCATAACCATAAAATAGTTAAATACTCAATAGCATAATCAAGAACGACTCTTCAAATCATACACAAGATCAATAAATAATGTAGGATAAGAGAAAGAGTCATTTTAGAGTTCATTCTAGTATTAGTTCAATCCCTACATTTGCATGTCAACATGTAGAAGCGATAGCCATACATAGCACTCATCTAGATAAGAACATGAATAACACGAGATTCAAACATTACTAATCCAATACTCAACAATTTTTGTGAAATCAACCATAGAAAACAAGTACTTTTCATCAAAAATCATAAATATGGAGTTACGAAGAAAATCTATTTTGTAAAGTAAAAACCCTAGAGTTCAATTTCTATAAAATTTGCCTTTGAAAGTACCTCTTGAGGAAAGTAATCCCAAGAGCGAAAACTCATACCTTATAGATGCAGAAACCACGATGAAAAGCTTGAAGTCTTCGTCTTCTTCCTTAAGCTCTTCTTGTTCTTCAATGGTTTGGAAAGAGAGTGTCTCTTGAGAGATGAGAGAATTTTTGTTTGAATCTCATTTGGACATGTAAAAGTGGTCTAAAAATTTCCTAATATCCATATATAGTTTTTACCAAAAAAATACGACTTTAACGATTCAGGGAAGTGGTTGCGCGTCGCAGGGCCAAATCCCGTCATTTTTCTGAAATTTTGGTTTGAGGTAGTGAGTTGTGTGTCATCCTCGCGTCGGGAGGCTGCCTCTCAAATCTTTAGGCAGAACCCTGTGCGACAGCCTTGCCTTACACACCCTAAGATCCCATCTTGTTCACGCAGGCTGCTTTGGCAGCCTGCCTACCCATGTTGGGGTTCTCCCAAAGGACCCTTCGGGTGGTCATGGAGTGTTGTTACCGGGCGTTTGGACCCATTGTACTACATACTACCTATACAAGGTATCTTTACAAGTTTTGGACTTCATTTGACATCTACAAACCTTCATTAAAAATAGGGACGTAAAATAGTTCAAATTAGCTAGATTCCAAACGTCAAGGTATTTCTTGGTCTTTTTGGATCTGACTTTTTCTAAATGAACTTAGTACATTAATATAGGTCTGAAAACATAATTTTAAGCATTATTTGATAGATTAAGGTCTATATGAGTCATGGAATTTCCGAAGTGATACATTATCCCACCCACCCACCCCCAGGAACATTCATCCCCGAATGACACTAAAAACTTTTGGAGGGTAGCAATAGACTCAATACTAGCAGCCCAAACAATCAACAATATAAAATTATAATGCATCACAGGTCATAGTAGTACTTCACAACTCCTTACAACACATACCATACATTACACATAGCACTCAATTCATGGTGCAAAAACATGTAAGAGCTCCATATTCATAACACATAGTGATAAATTTCCTTCTCAACCCTTTCATAAGCTTAAAATGCATCAAAGAGTTACCCTGCTATCATTCTTCTCAAGTCAACAAAAAAATAGCAAAATATTAAGAATATACATGGATACATATTTCATATAAGTGCAAGAATAGAGTATGAAGGCATTTTATTAAAAATCTAGTTAGTACTATCTTTTACCAAAACATGCACCTATGTACGAAAAGTAAATTTCATTATTATGCATTAGGTTCACTATTAAAATGAATCTCTAACATTAAGGAGTAAAATAAATGAGGGTACCGGGACTTCATGTCAACTTCCGCCCCCTATGTTTGACCCTCAACTAGATGGTTCCTCCATAGAACTTTTACAGAGACAACCTCCGAGTTTCTCAACTTCTTGACTTGGAGATCTAGGATCTTAACAGGAACCTCTTCATAGGATAGCTTCTCATACACAGCTAATCCTTCCATAGGCAGAATAGACATATGGTCGCCCATTTATTTCTTCAACATAGAAACATTAAACACAGGATGACACAACCTTTCCACCCCATTGTAAAACATCATAAAAACCAACATATCGGGGACTTAACTTCCCCTTTCTACCGACTCTCATCACCCCTTTCATAGGTGACATCTTCAGATGGACATGATCACCTATTTCAAACTCAAGATCTCTTCTTCTATTGTCGGCATAACACTTTTGCTGACTATAGGTTAGCTTTAATCTATCTCTTATGATTCGAACTCTCTATATAGACTCATAATTAATCTCTGGACCAAGGTGTGAGGATTCACCAAACTCAAACCATCCAATTGGAGATCTACACCTTCTACCATAAATAGCTTCAAGAGGTGACATCGAAATGCTCAAATGATAGCGTTTATTATAATAGAACTCAATCAAAGGCATATGATCATCGTAACTTCCTTTGAATTTAATAACACATGCTCTTAACATTTCTTCAAGGGTCTGAATGGTACGCGCTGCTTGACCATCCGTCTTAGGATGAAAAGCGGTACTAAGTTTCACCTGAGTACCTATTCCCTTTTGAAAAGCCTTCCAAAAACAACAAGTGAATTGGACACCTCTATTTAAAATAATGGACAAAGGAATCCCATAAAGACTCCCAATCTCATTAATGTAGATCCTTGCATAATCTTCAGCCATGCATGTAGACTTAACAGAATAAAATGGGCAGATTTGGTCAACCTATCCACAATAACCATAATGAATCATTTTGTGACCAGGTTAGAGGAATCCCAACTACGAAGTCCATATTGATGGCTTTCTACGTCCATGTAGGAACATCCATGATTTGGGTTAAACCACCTGGTTTAAGATGCGCAGCTTTAACTTGTTTGCAGTTTGGACACCTAGCAACAAACTCTGCTATGTCCCTTTTTAAACCATCCGACCAATATATCTCTTTAAGGTCATGATACATTTTTGTGCCTCTACGATGTATAGAATAGCGAGAACCATGAGCTTCTTGTAGAATTCTATTTTCTAAAATCCTTAACATCAGGTACACATAGTCTCCCTTGGTACCTAAGAACACCATCCCTCCTTGGGATAATGACTCATTGAGCTTACCAAGTACCGATTCTTTTACTCTGTCAATAGTGGATCAAGATGTTGGATAGATTTCACATCAATCAATAATGATGAGTCAGAGTTACGATGGACCATGAAATCACCATTTGGAGAATCTTGTAGCCGCACACCTAATCGAGCTACCTGTAACATCTTTCAAAAGTTCTTTGCTTTCTTCTTCCACATAGAGACACTACCCATAGTCATACGACTCAAAGCATCCGCAACCACGTTGGCCTTGCCGTGATGGAAAAGAATACTCATGTCTTGATCCTTCAACAATTCTAACCTACTCTCTGTCGGAGGTTCAACTCCTTTTGCGCAAACATATATTGATGACTTTTATGGTCAGTAAACACATCAACATGCACACCAAAAAATAATGGCTCCATATTTTCAAGGCAAAACTACAGAAGCTAACTCAAGGTCATGAGTTCGATAATTCTTCCCATGAACTTTGAATTTCCTAGAAGCATAAGCTACCACCTTACCATATTGCATGAGGACACATCCCAAACCGACTCGGGAAGCATCACAATACACTATAAAGCCTTCATTTTCCTCAGGTAAGGTCAACACCAGAGCGGAGATATGCTTAACTTTCAATTCATGATAACCTTTCTCACAAGCTTCCAACCACTCAAACTTTGCCTTATTTTTGGTCAAACCTATCAAAGGAGTAGCAATGAACGACAATCCATCAACAAACCTTTTATAATACCCGGCTAGAACCAAGAAACTTCTTATGTCTATGGGAGTTAAAGGTCTAGGCAATTTTCTGACCGCATCCATCTTCTTTGGATCAATAACTACACCATCACGAGAGATAATATGGAAAATAAAAGCAACTGAGTTCAACCAAAATTCACACTTGCTAAATTTGGCATAATGTTTGTGTTGCTTGAGGATTTCAAGGCCAACCTCAAGTGACTCTCATGTTCATTTCATTCTTGGAGTATATCAAAATATCATCAATGAACACAATCACAAATGAGTATAGGTAATCTCGTAAAACTCTATTGATTATGTCCATAAACGTTGTTGAGACGTTTGTTAACCCAAAAGACATAACTAGGAATTCATAGTGACCATATCTAGTTCGAAATGCTATTTTAGGAATATCTTCACCTCTCACCCTAAGTTTGTGATATCCATACCTTATGTCAATCTTGGAAAAGTAACTAGCACCTTGGAGTTGATCAAATAGATCATCAATCCTAGGGACAAGATACTTGTTCTTTATGGTGACCTTATTGAGTTGGCGATAATCAATACACATTCTAAGGGACCCATCCTTCTTCTTATCAAATAAAGACCGGAGCACCCCATGGACAAATACTAGGTTGAATGAAACCCTTGTTACTAAATCTTTGAGTTGGAGCTTCAACTCTTTCATTTCAGCCAAAGACATCCTCTACAGAGGAATTGAAATGGGATTCGTATCCGGTAATAAATCAATGCCAAAGTCAATTTCCCATTCGGGAGGAACTCTTGGAGGTCACTAGGAAAAACTTCAGAGAATTGCCTTACTAGTGGGACTGACTCAATAGAAGGAGATTCACATTCTAGGTCCTTAAATCTCACAACATGATATAAACAACCCTTGGTTATCATCTTACAAGCCTTTAAACAAGAAATGATTTGACCCCTTCGCATAGAATTCCCCCCCCCCCCTTCCATTCTAAAATGGGTTCATTAGGGAATTGAAACTTCACTACCCTTATCTATAATCTATGGAAGCAAAACAATCATGGAGCCAATCTGAACCCAAGTTGATATCAAAATCAAACATGTCAAGTTCTACCAAATCAACAAGATTAACTCTATTGGGCAACATTATGGGACATTTCCTATAGACTCTGTTTGCGACCACAAAGTCACCCATTTGGGTACAAATTGAAAAGGTTCAATCAAAACATCGAGAAGTACATCAAACTTCCTAGCTACCAAAGGTGTAACAAAAGAAAGGGTAGCAACTAGGTCAAGCAAAGCATAAACATTAACAGAAAAAACTTGTAACATACCTGTCACAATGTCAGGAGATATTTCTTGTTCACCCCTAGCCTTGAGTGCATAGAAACAGTTCCTTTTTGGATATTCAAAACTAGGACCGATTGATAGAGATTCGATATTCCCCTTTCCTTGTATTCTCACATTAGGATAATCTTTAAACGTATGTCAACCTTTACACAAGCAAAGCAACTTTTTGTTCCAACAAGGCATTCACCCACATTTTTCTTACCACAAGTTGTTCTTTCTCTTGGTGGATCAACATTTGTCCCTTGTTGAGGTTTAGGACTAGAATCTCTATCATTGCAATTCTCGGATAAATTAGAAGGAACCTGATTTGAAAACCTCTTCTTGAACATAGGTTTGTCTTGAACATCAAACCTACTCTTAGAAGAACTACTTTCAAACGACTTTGCCTTCTTAGCTTCCCTATTTCTCTTCCTTAGAGGACTCTCCTCAACTTGTTGAGCATGAACCATCAACCTACAAAGATCCATATTGTTATGAATCATGGCTTCACGACATTCTTCTTGAAGATCTTTAGACACGTCTGTTATATAATGGCTCATTTAATCCCCAGTATTAGAAACCAAAGAAGAAGCATATTTGGACAGCTTAATGAATTTTAAACAGTATTCCTTAACACACATACCCACTTGACGAAGGTTGATAAGCTCATATATCTTAGCTTCCTTTGCTGCCTTGGGAAAAATCTGTCAAAAATGCCTTTTTGAAGATCTTCCAAGTCACGTGATCACCTCTGAAAGCCCTACTATCCTTCCACTGATGGTACCATATCTGATCCACGACCTTAAGTTGATAAGTAGCAAGTTCAGCCTTCTTAGTAGTACTCACACCCATAGCAAAAAAATTCTTCTAAACCTCATCAAGGAAGTCTTGGGGGTCTTAATCGACCTTAGATCTGAAAAACATATGAGGATTCATCCTCGTAAAATCTATCAAACAGCTAGACATTTTAGCATGTTGGTTCTCTTGAGGTGCAACCACTCTGTTAGCTTGTGCTGTAATAGCCAGAGCTTGGGTGGTAATGTCTTGGGCCATTTGGAACAGGGCTTCCCACACCTTAACATTCGTCATAGCCTTAGGAATCATCGGAACTTGTTCATTTGTATCAGCTTGAACTTGAGGAGCATTTCGATTGCCATGGGGATTAGCTCCCACATACGTAATGTCATGTCCTACTCTTCTCGCAATTTTCCTTCTTGTGTTCATCGCCTAAAACAAGAAAAAAGGGATAAAATGCTAAACGAGACATAGTGTGAAAATTCTAAGGGCACAACATAGGATTGCCAAGAAAAGAGAAGTTTCCTAATCATCACATAACCTCTTATCCACAATTATGGCGTATCACGACAATGAACAAGACACTGGATAACGTGGTTTAATGAGACATTGATCCTAAATATATTTAACCTCATGCTCTGGTACCAAGTTTGTCATACCCGGAGAGCATACCCAGATGTGACCGGCATCGTCGTCATCTCAACGGACTCAGACAAGCCCATAGCATTCGTCGTAACATTAGTTAAAATTGCGGAAAAATTAAAACTTCTTCATCCTATTTGAAGTATACCTACACTTCATATTTAACATTCATAATGATATGCGATATTCTATAAACTTGTCTAACATATACTAAAACCATCTAAGAGTACAGTTCTAGACTAAGCCAATAAGTAGTAATTATGTCAGATAGGCCTTAATACAAAAGAATCCAAAGAACATAATGGAATTAGCGTATTCTAAAAAGTACTTAAAATTTGCATAAGCTAAAATTTTGAGAAGATAGAATCCCAAAACATGATGACCTACCAAGACTTAGAAAAAGAGTTCCAAGATTCTTTAAATCGACCTTCTTAAACTTCAATGGCCGGAACCTACAGTTGTAGTAATATAAAGTAATGGGGTTAGTACGCAACATGTACTAGGTATGGGTATATGTACATAACATTTAAGGACATGCATGAAGAAGAATCATTTATCATTTCTTTAGAAAACATGCTAAGTAATATATATATCTTCAATGCACTACCATAGAACATGTACAAATTAAGGATTTCATCAACATACAACATGATCATAATCAAAGACTTATTATCATAGATTCATATTAACACTTTATATTCAAAAGATCATAGAAAATAACATACAAAACACTTACAAATGATCCCATCCACAACCTACAAGTGTAATGGTCATGTGAAGCCCCATAACTCCAAACAACAAAGTAGATAAGATAGGAAACCATGAGTAAAGCTTTGCTTCATATAACTTGAACCATAAGTAGTCATCACTTCATATAGTAATATAACCCAATAACATATTCATCATAATGACCAACATCATATAAGAGTAACATCATGTATCATAAGCATATATTTTTCATGTTACCATTATATATAAGAGCAATCTCCTAGGACTTCCTTTAGAGTCAACTTGTGCAATGTATAGAAAGAGTCTCATACCCCTACCTTTACTAAGTAGACTCCTCAAGTCACCCTAGTAAACGTTCATTTACTTGTCTTTCATTTTTTACATGTAGAAACATTCACCTTAACCTACATACACCATATGAGCTAAATATGAAATATGGTATCATACAACCCCACATCGAAAGAAGGTGGTCTACTGGCCAAAGTAGAACAAAACATGACATGGCTTTCTAGGTGGATCCACTCGCTAGTAACCTATGATGGAAGCATAGTTCAAGAACTAGGAGATGTATTAGAGACCCATATTTCCACATTACCAGGCAGCATCTATCTCATGAGAGTCATTGTGAACCTACCATAAAACTAGGGAGGGGGAACATCTCATATCTAGTTCATCGATGCTTAGCTTAAGTCCCTTCCCTGAATAACCTTCAAGGTGTCTTTTATCATAAACTTATCATAGGTCATAGGAGATTAACTTTTTGTTTAAATATGATCATGAGCTCTTTATGATTAGATGAGAATTTCCTTTCATCATAACCCTTCGTATATGATATTTAAGTAATATAATCACATTGTGTAAGCATACAAGAGGATATCATAAACCTGCATTTTCATATTCTTATCATGATTTCACATTTACCATGTTCATAGACCAACACATATTCATAGATACATCATGCATACTTAATTCTCATATTATCATCATTCATAGGCTAACATGAACATCATAGATTTATCACAACTTTAGAAGACTTGCCTCTTACATTCATGTACTTTAAGCAAGAACTTACGTTCAACTTACAACATTCAGAATCATACCATAGTTAAGTACTCAATAGCATAACCAAGAACAACTCTTCAAATCAGATACAAGATCAATGCATAACGTAGGATAAGGGAAAGAGTCATTTAAGAGTTCATTCTAGTCTTAGTTTCAATCCATATGTTTGCATGTCATCATGTAGTAGCGACAACCATATATAACTATCATCTAGTTAAAAAAAATTCATCGCACGAGATTCAAACATTACTAACCCAATACTCAGCAATTTGTGTGGAATCAATCATAAAAAACAAGTACTTTTCATTGAATATCATAAATATGGAGTTAGAAAGAAAATCTGTTTTGTAGAGTAAAAACCTAGAGTTGAATTTCTTGAAAACTTATGTTTGGAAGGACCTCTTGGGGAAAGAAATCCCAAGAGAGAAAAACCATACCTTATATATGAAGAATCCACAAAAATTGGATGAAAATCTTGAAGTCTTCGTCTTCCTCCTTAAGCTGTTCCTGTTCTTCAATGGGGTTTAGAAAAGACACTGTTTCTTGAGAGATGAAGAATTTTTGTTTGAATCTGATTTGGACATGTTAAATTATTCTAAAACTAACCTAATATCCATATATAGTCATCCTTTGAATTACCCAAAAGACCTTCCAGTTAATTTGGTCTTTTAAAGAAGTTAAATTACAAAAAAATACGACATTAATGATTTTGGGAAATGGTTGCGCATCGCGGGGCTAAATCCCGTGATTTTTCTGAAATTTTGTGTTGAGACAGTGAGGTGAGTTTCAGCCTCACGTCGAGAGCCTTCATAAAATCTTGAGGCAGAACCCTGCGTGACAGCCTCGTGTCGCAGACCCTAAGCTCCCATCTTGTTCGCCAAGGCTGCTTTGGCAGCTTGCCAACCCATGTTGGCGTCCTCCCGAGGACCCTTCCGGTGTTCCTTTGGGTGTCTTTACCGGATGTTTGGATCATTTGTATTATACTACCTATCCAAGGTTTCTTTATAAGTTTTTCACTTCACATGACACCTCAAAACCTTCACCAAACATAGGGACGTCAACTTGTTCAAATTTGCTACTTTCCGTACGGCAAGGTCTTTCTTTGTCCTTTTGTCTCTAATCTTTTCCAAATGAACTTATTACATTAATATAGGTCTGGAAACATCATTATTAACATTATTTGATAGATTAATCTCTATTTTATGTTATGGCATTTCCAGAGTGTTACAAGGAACTACCTTTTCAATGACATTATGAGCTCAACATAAACATTAATAGACACTTTTGTGAAAACTTCTTTCAAACACATCAACATGCTCAATAAAATTTCATGAAGGCAACAGTACACCAAATATAGAAATAAGTTCAAATCAAGCAAAAAGACACTTATGACATGAAAACTCATTTTGGTACAAACCTTTAACCATAATATGCATATTTTTTGCAAAACAAGTCAAAATTCAAATTTACTCATTATTTTTACTATTAATTGGAACAAATAACCTTAGTAAGGGAAAAAATGAGGATAACGGGACTTCATGTCGGCCTCCGCCTCCCATGTTTCTCCCTCAATTAGGTGGTCTCCATAGAACTTTACGGAGGCCACCTCTTTGTTCCTCAACTTCTTAACTTGGTGATCTAGTATTTCCAACGAAACCTCTTCAGAGGAAAGGTCATCATCCACACAAAGCCCTTCAATAGGAAGTATGGACAAGGGATCGCCAAAGCACTTCTTAAGCATAGAGATATGGAATACCGGATGAACTGAAGCTATCTCACTAAGTAATCTCAAATGATATGCAACCTTTCCACCCCTTTGCAACACCTTATAGGGTCCCACACACCAAGGACTTAACTTCCCCTTTTTGCAAAATCTCATCACTCTTTTCATAGGTGAAATCTTCAAATACACCTTATCACCTACTTCAAATTCAACGCGTCTCTTTCTATTATCAGCATAGGACTTTTGCCGACTACAGGCTGTTTTAAACCTATCCCTTATCAGCCAAACTTTCTCCAAAGCATCATAGAATATTTTGGGACCCATGAGTGAAGACTCACCAACCTCGAACCACCCAACCATAGACCTACATCTCCTACCATAAAGAGCTTCGAATGGAGCTATAGAAATATTCAACTGTTAGCTATTATTCTAGGAGAGTTCAATCAACAGCAAGTGATTGTCTAAATTCCATTAGAAATCCATCATACAAACTCTTAAATATCCTGTATGATTTGAATAGTACGCTCTGCTTGACCATCCGTGGGTATGAAAAGCGGTGTTAAGCTTTACTTGTGTACCCAATCTTTTTTGAAATAACCTCCAAAAACGAGACATGAATTTTGAACCTCTATCAAGAATGATGGATAAAGGAATACCATGAAGACTCACGATTTCATCTATGTAGATTTTTGCATAATCTCCGTCGAATAAGTGGACTTCACGAAGTCTGTGTTATCTTCCTCCCACTTCCAAGTAGGAACTTCCATTATTTGGGTCAAGCCACTCGTCTTTAAATTATTGGTTTTTACTTGTTTGCAATTTGGATACCTAGCTACAAAATCCATTATGTCCCTTTTAGACCATCCCACCAATATAAAACTCTATGATCACGATATATTTTGGTGGAACCCGGATGGATAAAATATCGGGAACCAGGAGCTTCCTCTAACACCCTATTCCTCAAATCATTAACATCCGGTACACATAATCTATTTTTGTACCTTAGCACACCATCTCCCTCTAGAATGACTCATTCAACTTACTAAATACCGATTTCTTCAACTCCATCAATAGTGGATCAAGATGTTGTTTAGACTTCACCTCAACCACTAAGGATGACTCGAAGTTATTATGAACTATAAAATAACCATTTATGGAATCTTACAACCGAACACCCGATCTATCCAATCTATGAAAATCCTTCACTAGGTCTTGGTTTCCTTATTCCACATGAGACACACTACCCATGGTCATACAACTTAAAGCATCACTTACCATATTAGCCTTGTCGGGGTGGTAGAGAACACTCATGGCATAATTTTTCAACAATTTAAACCATCTTCTTTGATGAAGATTCAATTCCTTTTTGGGTAAACACATATTGAAGACTCTTGTGGTCGGTATACACATCCACATTAACACCATACATGTAATGCCTCCTTATTTTTAGCGCAAACACCACGGTCGCTAACTCAAGATTATGAGCTGGATAATTCTTCTCATGCACCTTGAGTTTTGTAGAGGCATATGCTACTACCTTCAAATGTTGCATAAGAACACAACCCAAACCTACTCAGGAAGTGTCACAATACACTACAAAACCCTTGGTACCCTCCGATAACATCAACACTGGAGTGGAAGTAATCCTATCTTTCAACACTTTGAAGATTCTTTCACAAGCCTCCAACCACTCAAACTTCACATTCTTTTGGGTCAAGATAGTCAAGGGAGAATCAATGGACACAAACCCATATACAAACCTCCTATAGTACCTAGCTAAACTCAAGAAACTTCTAATGTCAGTTGGAGTCAATGGTCTAGGCTAATTCTTAACCACCTTGGTTTTCTTTGGATAGACCTTTATGCTCTCACTTGAGATAATATTACCAAGGAACGCCACTATCTCAACCAAAACTCACACTTGCTATATTTGGCAAATAGTTAGTGCTCTTTAAGAACTTGCAATACCATCCTCAAATGGTCCATATGTTCACCCTCGTTCTTTCAATATACCAAGATATCATCAAAGTAATTTTAGAACACCATATTCACTAGGTCCAAAAAATTCGTCGGGGCTTCAGTGAGACCATAAAACATCACTAGGAACACATAATGACCATACCTAGTGAAAAAAAATACGTTTTTGGTACATCATCACCTATCAACCTTAGTTGGAGATACCCCAAACTCAAGTCAATCTTAGAAAGTAGCTTGCCCCTTGGAGGTGATCAAACAAGTCGTCAATACGAGGGAGAGGATAGTTGTTCTTAATAGTGACCTTATTGAGTTGAAAATAATCGATGCATATGATATTGGACCAATCCTTCTTTTTCACAAAAAATACAAGAGAACCCCATTGAGAAATACTAGGTTGAACGAAACCTTTATCTATAAATCTTTGAGATGAGCCTTTTAACTCTTTTAATTCGGCCGAAGCCATCCAATAAGGTAGAATTGAAATGGGATTTTATCCGATAATAAGTCAATACTAAAATTAATTCTTTTCGGGAGAAATTTCGGGTAATTACTCGGGAAAGAATTTCAGAAAGTCCTTCACTATGGGGACCGGACCTATAGGAAGAATTCCAGACTCAAGATCCTTAACCCTCACAATATGGTAAAGACACCCTTATGAAATCATTTTAAAAGATTTTAAAAAAAAAATTATATGACCTCTTTCCACTCTAAGATGGGTTCATAAGGAAAATTGGACTTGACAACCCTTCTACAACAATAAATGGAAGCAAAACAAGAATGCAACCAATCTATTCCTAAACGACATCAAAGTCAACCATATCAAGTTCTAAAAAATCCACCCATGTAACTCTATTGGGAAAAGATATAGGATAACAACTAAAGACTCTTCTAGCCACAACGGAGTTACCCACCGGGGTAGTAGCCGAAAAAGGTTCAATCAACACGTCGGGTAGAACATCAAACTCTCTAGCTACTAGAGGAGTTACAAATGACAAAATAGCACCGGGATCTACTAAAGCATAAACATAAATATATAAAGTTTGTAATATACAGGTGACCACATCGGGAGATTCCTCACGTTCACCTCAAGAACGAAGAGCATAGAAGTGGTTTCTCGTTGGAGAGCATCGAAGCTAGTACCGCTTGGTTGAGATTGGCCACTCCCCTTCTCTTGACTCCTCATATTAGGTCAATCAAAACCATATGGACTCTCTTGCTACCCCAAAGCAATTCTCCTTCCCAACGAGACAATCACCCTAATGCTTCTTACCACACTTGGAACAAGTAGGTTTCTTGAAAGGTGAATTTCTGCTTCTTGCCTTTTTGGACTTAGGGTTAGACTCTTTATCCTTGTTAGACTTGGCAAAATTTTAGGGAACTATGTTGGTAACTCACTTCTTCAACCTAGGTCTGTCTTGAATCTCAAGCCTACTTTGGAAGTACCTCCCTCATTAGACTTGGCCCTCTTAAACTCCCTTTTTTTTGTCCCTTGAGTCAGGTCTCCTTATCTTGTTCAGCATCCACAACCAACCTATAAATATTCACGTTGTCATGGAACATCCACAAACAAAACTCTTCAACTAAATCCTCTAACACTCATATAACAAAACGGCTCATCTCATTTCTTGGGTTAGAAACCAAGGAAGGTGCATATTTGGACAATTTGGTGACCTTCAAGGAGTACTCTTGTACACTCATACCTCCTAGACGGAGGTTGATGAATTCCTCAACTTTGTCCTCCCTTTTCTCCCTAGGTAATAACCTATCAAGAAAAGCCCTTCTAAACACCTCTGAAGTTATGGGACCCGCTCAAGAGGACCTATTATCTCTCCATTAGGTATACCAAGTTTGAGCCACAACCTTGAGTTGATAGGAAGTTCACTCAGCCTTTTCATTTGAAGTTAAACCATAGCATATAAGATTTTATAGATCTTATCGAGGAAGTCTTGAGGATCCTCATTCGCCTTCTATCCAAAGAACATTGTAGGGTTCATCCTTGTGAATTCCATCAAGCGAAAAGCTTTGGTGCTAGCATTTTGTTGAACATGGGGTCCAACCTTCGTATTTGCTTAAGCAATCATGGCTTAAGCTTGAGTAGCTATTGATTATTCTTGGATAATCATAGCTTTATATTAAGTTACAAAATCCGCCCTTATCTCTCCATTCATCATAGATGGAGTAACGACCGTAGTTTGGTCACCTTGAGGAGCTTGCATGTCTTGCGGAGGAGTTTGGTGGTCTTGTGGAGGAGCTTGGTTGCCTTGTAGAGGATATTGAATTCCTTGAGGAGGAACTCCCGCATTAACCAAACATTTCTCCACTCTCCTTACGGCTGAACTCTTGTAGTCATATCCTATGTCGACAAGAAAGGCATTAGAAGAAAGAGGATACGGCACGAGTTTCAAGATTATCAATTAGTGAGAATTCCTAAGCCTCACATAGCCTCTCATTCATAAGTGTGGCGTGCTTCAAACCCATGAACAAGACTCTACGTAAACTTGGTTCAATGAGATATCAATCCTAATATTTCTTTAACCTCATGCTCTGATACGAAGTTTGTCACAACTGGGGAGCGCAATCAGCGTCGTCATACTCGGGGAGTAGTAAGACTAGCCTCTTAGCATTCGTCATAACATATCATAGTTTAAATGTGTGGAAGAATTGTAACTTTCCATATATATATATATATATATATATATATATATATATATAATGAGGTTTACAAAGACCTCTCACATACTACATAGGGTGTTTACTTAGACTCCTTGCTTAGTGAATATATATAGGCTTCTTGTCTAGACAACATAATCAATAGAAAGGAATTTTATTACTTTTTCTCATATTGACCCATCTAAAATAAAGTACAAATTTGTGCATAGTCCTTACACAAATGTAAAATAACAACATAGGTTTTACAGTAATATGGTTGAAACGATTGTCTTTAGACTATAGCAACAACATATCTCGAGTGAGAAAGGTAACATCCTCGGATCCTGAGGACCTACCAATAATTGGAGAAAGATTTCCATGTCCTTTCCAAGTAGCCTCTAATTCTTCAATGACACGAACTTACATTGTTTGGGGAAAGGGGAAACAAGATGGGCTAGTACAACAACATGCACTAAATATGGAAACACATGCACATAAAACATTGAGATCATGCTTAAAGATACATTTGTTCAAAACTATGCTAAGTTACTTTGAAAATAATTTATGCACAATCAAAACATATATAATCAAATAAGCACAACTTCACTTAAGACAAGTCCATATCCTACACAAGACCAACACCATCATAAAGTCAAGTGAACATGAATAGTATCATATCAAGAACATATAACCAAATAAACTCCAACATAATGTAATAGCAACAAAGCATGTACAAGAGTTCATATCATCTCAACTTATAAGACCCTTACAATTAATCTCTTCCCAAGATTACAAGTGCAATGCTCATGTAAAGTCTCATAACCCCACATAGTCAAGTAAATAAGGAAAGAGATCATAAATAATGTCTAACTTCATGTAACATAGCATTATGAGTCGTCATCATCACATATAGAAATATAGAACAATAACATGTTCATAAGTGAAACTAACATCATATAGGATCATTAACATGTAAAGTCAACATATGCATAGCATTTACTTTATAAGAACATAAGAACAACATCCTAGGAATTCTCTCAAGGCCAACTAGTGCAATAGGTAGAGTTTCATACCCCTACCTAAACTAAGTCAAACCCCTTAAGTCACCCTAGCTAGTGTTCATTTTATACTTCATTTTACTTCGGGAACAATCTCCTTCACGAACATATACTATGTGAGCTAAACATGGAATCCAGTGTCATGAAATCCTATACCGAAAGAAGGTGGTCTACTTTCCAAGGTAGAACCATTACATAAACATAGCGTTCTAGGTGGATCCACTAGCTAGTATACCTATAGGGTACATAGTTAAGGAACTAGGAGATTTGCTAGAAACCCTTTTATGCAAATTTTCTTTCACGTCTCCATCTTATGAGAAAAATAGTGTACCTACCTTCCTTCTTGGGAAGGGACACCTCTCATATCTAGTTCGCCCGGTGCTAAGCTAAAGTCCCTTTTTTGAAATTTTTTTAAGCCTTTTTTAATCATCATTTCTTAATATAGGCATAGGAGACTACCCCTTGTATTATCATGCCAATATCTCATTAGGTCTAGGATAATAAAACCTCTTCATGACTAAACCATCATTATGTGAGAATTACATCATATAATAATCACATTAATAAGAAGAACAAGTGAATTCCTTCAGACCCTCCATAACCTTACTTCAAATTGATCACATTCAACGTAATCATAGCCTAATCATACATTCATATATTCATCATTTACTCTTCAATTGAATAACAACATCAAGTATAGGCCAACATCAACATAATAGAGTAGTCATGATCTTAGAAGTCTTACTATGGCTTCCAAGAATCTCCTTAAATATCTCACCCTCAAATCAATAAAAAAAATCCAATAATGAAACCACCATCGTCATAAAATAGTAAATTAAGCAATAACATGTTCAATTCCATCAACCCTAATCATCTACAAGCCTAGTTCATATTTAGGCTAGGGAAAAGAAGCCATTAATGGATCTTTTGAAGAATTTAGGTAAAAGTCCCAAGAACTAAAACAATCAACCATTAAAAAATCATAATCTATCAATATAAACCAAAAAAATACAATAATTAATCAATTTGAAATACAACACACGAAATTGGATGAAACCCATAATTTTAGACATCTTTGGAAATCAATTTTGAATTGTCTCTTAGGGAAAGAGATCCAAAGAGTGAATAGCTTGCATAACTTAACAATCCTTGAATAATGATGGCAGAAAACTTGATTCTTTAAGCCCTAGTTAAGCTTGAATCTTGGTCTTCAATGGGGTCTTTGGGATATAGAGAGAAAGTAGAGAGAAGTGAGATTGATTTGGGTTTGGGAAATAATAAAATGTTTGGTTAATTTAATAAAGCCTAATTCTTAGAAATTCCCAACTAAAATAATTAACACCTTATTAATCCCTAATTAATTCATTAACTAATTAACTCATTATCCCTCACTTAACTGAAACTAGACAGTGAACTAGGGGTCAATCGACGGAACCCCGTCCAGGGCGAGTCGATCCAACCACGGACTGTATTGGTCAATCGTGGTTTGAATCAGAGGCTCCATTTTAGAGCCTTTTAGTGTTGAGGCTAAGTTTTAACCAAAAATACCTATCAATTGAACATTTTCCCATCGACGGCTCATCGATTGCTTCGTCGTTGGCACACTCCCATGAGACAGTTTTGGGGTCAAAATGTAGGGTCTTCCTCAAGGACCCTTAGGGTTGTCCTTGGGGAGTCGTACCCAGACGTTTTGACCCTAAAGACACTCTAACATATATTTCAACCCTTTCCCCCAATTTTAATTCAATCCATCTATTTAAACCCCTTGAAACACATTAAGGCACACTAACTCAATATCACTATTCTCTTAATGTCATGGTCGTTTCTTGACGTTTTGATTCTAATACTTCATAATTAGGTTGGATGCATTAATTCAGTCTTAGAAACATTGTATTAAGACTTAGTTCATCAAGTGAGATTCTAGACTAAATCATGGAACTCCTAGAGTTTTATAGAAAAGTCCAGGCACGACTCCCCAAGGACCACCCTAAGGGTCCTTAAGGAGGACCCAAACTGTGCAAGGAAACTTCCAAAGGCGGTCCCAATCGACAACCCTAAACGATGCCCCATAAACTTGTCTATGCCCCATTGATGACGGGGAGTTGCTACACACTTAGTGTGGGAGATTAATCCCCCAAAGACCAGTCTCAGACCCAAAAAATGGACCAGCAGGATTGTCCGTTTGTCAATTGACAGTCAATTAATGCAAACGTTGTTCGGGGGCCTGTAATTTTCTACAAGTCTTGGCCAATTTAGAGACAGATTAGGAAATTCACCTAGAATTCTAATTAAGTCATGTGTTGTTATTTTAGCTGTTTTGGGATATTTGAAGTTACTTTATAAGCTTAAAACCTAAAATACAACTTATTATTCAAAATCAAAACGCAAGATCAAAATAGCTCTAGTGAAGCTATGAGCAAGCTTGAAGCTAGGAGTTGGATTTTTTTATTGATTCTTCATCAATTTCGTGAAAATTCTTCAATATATGCATGGTGATATCATTCATGACTATTTTCTCGTTCTAGGAGCTTTCCAAAGAATTTTCAACGATGTTCAAAAACATAGAATTTCTATTTTCAATTCTAACCATGGGTTCTTACATGAAAAGTTTTAATAAATATTTTATGATATATTTGGTGTCAATTGAATGTTTTAAGATCAAAACTTCCATGAAAACATTTATTCCTTGAATTCATAGTTTTGGCTCTAAATTGGGTGAATCGATCTTGACTTGATTTTAGTGAATTCATGTCTAGATTGTATTGGGCTATTTAATTATGTATAGATAATGATACAATTGTTTATAGAATGCCTTACATTGATGATATCTATATTGTATACTGTTGTGCCATTGATACGAATTCATTGTTGGGTTAGTATTGTGTACATAGCTATTGGTAAGAGCCTTTATAAAGTGAATCGAATTAAAAGGCTAATGAATGGTGATGATCATGATAAGAAGGGGGTAAGTTGACCTTATTCCTCTAAATTGTGTAGAATTAGTATTGAATTGTATTGAGTGGTATGGTCCACATATGGTGGTGGTGTTTATGTATTATAATTGTTATAAACATGGCCCTTTCGGCATTATTATGTGGATTATGGTGATATAATGTTATAGCTTGTATAGGTGAACTATGGGAAGGATTATATGGTACATTTGTATGTGTGAGTTAAAAGTATGATTTCCTCTAAATCGTTAAATCTGAATATGATAGACTATGATGAGTCTCTACATGTGTATTGATAGGGTATCTTGTTAGGCAGACTTAGTTGTCCTTACATGGTACTTGAATGTTATTGAATACGTGATATGATGATGCTTTGTCTTGATTAGTAGAATTAGGTCCCTCTACTTAATACATGAAAGTTACGTAAAGGTTATCTCTTGACTTGGTAGGATTAGGCACCCTTGTCTTGTACGTGTATGAATGAATGTATAAATGAAGTCTATGATTGCTAGACCTAAAGTAGGTGACCTTATATGAAAGAATTGTATGAAGTACCTTGAATATTAAAAAGAAGGTTGTATACATGGAATCTTGAATATTGAAAATAAGGTTAAAGAAAGAGTTGTCCGTGAAAAGTTTTATGAGTTTGTAATCCTAAGAAGTGGCTCCTTCTCTAATACGGAATGATTACTCTATGAGCATAAAGGCAAAGAACTGAGAAGATATGCTTGTGGTAGTATCTCTACTTGAGCATAAGACTAGAGTACAAAGAAGAACTTCATATCCTAGAAACATGTGCCAACATGGGATGAGTCTTAATTCTACCTTTGGCAAGTAGAACATCTTCCACGGTATGGGGTTCTTATGACACTGGATTCCATACCAAGCTAGTATGGCCTATGTTGTTTAATGTCTAATCTCATCATATGGGATGTACACTCTAGTTATTGGATAGTTTCTACAATGTGTTGGTAGTGGAACGGGACGCTATATATACATTGCACGAGTAGGCTTTGAAGATTCTAAGCGAGTTCCCTATGTCTTTTCAAGACCATTACGTGAAGTCCTCTATGTGGCTACTTGTCTCTAGAAATGGTTTTGAATGAATATGGTTCTTTTAATGTTGACCAGAAAAGGTCTTACCTAGAGTAGCTTTAAGGGTTGCTTAGATAGGCTTGAAGAGGGTGTATGGGCGGTCTATTCATGTCTTACTTTGGTAAATCTTAGAGTTAATTTAATAGAGAGTCTAGATGATAAAAATGGGTACTAAATTAATATGGAACTATGTATTATTGTAATGTAAAGAATAATATTACTTTGGGAAGTCTTAAAGATTAATTAGGTGTGCTTGAAGAGGGTGTATGTGCGGTCTCTTCTTTTTTTGCTTAAGTAAGTCTTAGGATAACTCTTGGTACAGAGTCTAATGCTTATTTCTATCATAAATTGTTATGATTCTCTATTATGAACTACTTGAATATGTCATATCTGTGTATGTTGTGTTAAAAATTGTACTTATGATTATGTTATGAGATTCACATCAAAAAAGCATAAAAAGTATATTATAAAGTAAATGTCCATTTTAGCATGGTTTTCTTGCATGTTCACCTACTTAGTACATTAAATGTGCTAATTTCATATGTTGTTTATTTCTACAAGTGTAGGTTGCAAGTGAGGAGTCTCTTGGAAGTAAGGCTTGGGAATAGAATTCTCTCAAGCCAATTTGGTATGTCATCATATGATTCGAGTACATAGTTATGTTTAGTTTTCCTTTCCAAAAGACATTGTAATAGATTTTGGTTTCAATTTAATTGTTGTATCGGATATGACCCTTAGATATATATGTGTCTAAGATGGATATGAAGAGACTTAGTGGTACTTTGGGTTATTATAGGAAGCCCTTGTGGACCCCTCTTTGGTAGTGGTATTATGAGGTTGTAGGTTTTAGAGATGGTGCCTTCTCAAATACTATTATGTGAATGACCTTACTCTATGAGAAACAAGGCAAACCACCGAGCGGATATGCTTGTGGTAGTAGCTCTACTTGAGGATGACACTAGATTACAACAAAGCCCTTCATATCCCTAAACCATGTGTCAACATAGGATGTGTCCTTAGTTTTACCTTTGGCAAGTAGAACACCTTCCACGGTTTGGGGTTTCATGACATCGTATTCCACACCTAGCTAGTGTGGTCTATGTCGCTTAATATATATTTTCATCATGTGGGATGTGTAGTCCATTTATTGAATAGGTTTTCAATGTGTAGGTAGGGGAATGGGACGCTATATACAAAATGGAACTAGTAGGTTTTGAAGAAGTTAAAGTGAATTCCCTAGGTCTTCCAAGACAATTATGTGAAGAACCCTAAATGCATGAATGTTTATTTTAGGATCTTAAGTGATGAATGTTGACTTTTTATGGCTGTGCTAGAAAGGAAACATCCTTTTCTTTGGTATTTTTGAGCAAAACTTAGGTGTGTATGGAAGAGTTTGTGTGGGCGATCTCTTCATGTCTTACTTAGGTATGTATTAGGATATACTTAGGTAGAGGGTCTAAATGTCTAAATGGTTTACTTATAATTATGGTCTTATCTTGAAGATTATGAGTACTATCTTATGTGGTTGATGTTGGACTTGTATGGTGTCTTTTATACTACTATTATGAAGGTTTCATAAAAAATAGCATGAAAAGTGTATTTCAACTAAAGTGTGCTTTTTTACATGGTTTTCTTGCATGTTTACAATACTTAATGCATCGATTGTGCTAATTCTATATCTTTCTCTATGTCTACAAGTGCAGGTGGTTGCAAGAGAGGAATTCTAGAAGTTGAAGCTTGGGAAGTAGATTTCTCTCAAGATTGGTATGTCCTCATAAGTTCGAGGACATGGACTATGTTTCTAGTTTTATTTCATTAGAGACTTTGCAATAGACATGAGATTCTTTTCAATGAAAAATGTTGTGACCCTATTATAGTGAGATGTGTCTTAGGTGGCTTTGTGATGAGACTTCGCTTTCTTATGTCTTTTATAAAGGAGTTTCCTTGTTAACTTTTTATGTGAAAAGTTTTAATTCCGCATTACTTTTAATATTTATGTGATGAATGAATGCTTAGAGGCTTGTACAAGACCTCCGAGTGGTCGAGTACATCGCGTCAGGACTTGTGGATGCTCTCGAGTCATGACAAGCATGATTATAATGAATTGTTAAAGTGAAAGGTTTACTCACTTTCTAGTGTTTCTAAAAAGAAAGGATTGTTCTCACTTATGAACACATATGCTCTATTATGATAAGATGTTTACATAAGAGTCTAGTAAAGGCTAATGTGAACTTATGTTATGACTAAAGATGATTACTAAAAGGAATAGATGCTTAGCACGAAAGGGCAATGTTAATGAGATGTGGGTCTCATATTTATTGAGTTTGGCTTCCCAAATAGGTTTCCTAACGTTTAGCAAGTCTGGATACCCCAAGATATAAACCCCACTTTTAAGCGACTTTGGGTTTTGAGTAGAAATGTCTTTGACCCTTAACTATATGCCTACATAAGACTCTAGCTTAATGGAACCGCCTCAATACCTCTGTATGAAAAAACACCTTAGGCAAGTGTTAACCCTAGTTTTCGGTGTGGGAGTAGAACACTGGATTTTATATAGCTCTCATGGTATCATGTCTATTATTGCATTCTTTTTCCTATTGTAAAAGTAAATGAAATGTAAAACTCTCACTAGCGATTTCTCAAGGGGTTCAAGCAGTAACTTACGCATATTATGCATTAAATTATTATTTCGCTGTTTTCCGCCAAGACTGTGTGGGTCTTTTAGTTTTCCGCTTAAATAAATTGGAGAAGTTTCAAATTTTACTAACCTGCTTAGTTTTTCCAAAAATTAAAGGTAGGTTTTTCTATTCTTCTGAGAAAGGTAGGTTATGGGAAGTCTCTGGTGAGCTTTCTATTTACATATTTAGTTACTTTTCAGAAAGTTTGGTAAATTTTTGTCTATGATTATCTTGTGATTCAGTCTCTTTAATGATCATGTTCTTGCAGTACGAATCATTACTGACACGGTAAGATCAATATACAATTGCTTTAAACCTATTCTCTATCCTTCCAATAATCTTTTTCCCAGTCAATTATGATTGTGTTAAATTTTGGTTAATTGTGTTTAGTTTTATTTGCCCTAAATTTCTTACCATAAATAGGTTTTCCTCTTAGGAAAAGGTTTTGGATTAACTAATCCTTTTTCTTGTAGGATAAGTTTTAGGATTCTATAAAAAAAAAGGAATGTTCCTTCTAACTTAATCAGCATTCACAATGTATTCTTAATGACTTTGATTAGTTTTAGTTAGGGGGAGAATTTGTGAATCACAAGCTTGATACGTTATCACTTGTGTGAACCTCCCACGTATTCCGAGTGAATTGGTTGAGGTTGTTTCCCTTTGTATTTTGTACTCTCATATTTATAGTGGATTACTCATCTCCTTTGTGGATGTAGGTCTATTGAACGAACCACGTTAAAATTGTGTCTTTTGATATATTTATCGTTTGTGTTCTTACTCGTGATCTTTCGAGGTTTGCTTTGCTAGCTTCCGCGTTTACACCTGTTTATTTTCGATCCGAACAAATTGTATTCCATTTTGAGTCTTTTTTGTCTATTTGAACATTGTTGGTTAAGTGTTTGCTAGGTTTTTGTGTAATTTCCATTTCGCTATCTTGAATTGAAGTGTTACTTGGATGTGTAAAGCTATTTTGTAATTTCTTGAATGTGCCTAATTGGGGTTATGAACTGGCCCGATTAAGAAATCTTTTGTTTAACTGTATATAATTTGTTTAAGTTTTTTTTTGGATATTTTAAATTCTATTTTTTGTTATCAAATTTAACGATAAATGGATCAATACTGTAAATGTTTTTATTTTCGCCAAATATCAGTTGGAACTGTCTTTTTCCTTAAACAAGTTAAATTGTCTTATAAGTTTCAACAACTGTTCTCTGGAAATCTCAAAATCCTTATTGATTTAAGGTAAACTAGGTTTAATTAGTCAGTAGGCATCTTTTAATTCATTAGTCATGCGTCTATCGAAAAAAACTTCCTTACCTCATACGTAGAGATAAGGTATGTTTACATTCTATCCTGCACAAACTCTACTTCGTGAACTTATATTGCGTATCTTATTATTTGTATAGTCAGTTAAGATCATATTGTATCTCAAGCATTTGTGTTAATTTGTGAATACTTCAAGGAAAACATCAGGAACTAAAACAAAAATAGAAAATGAAAATAGGCATTCTGAACGCATACCCTAGAGGTCATGGAAAAGACAGTGCTTGATGACTTGAGAGAGTTTGTTGAATCAAGTCGACTTTGTAAGGGCTTAAGTTTTAGAAGTATCGAATGAGGCTCGTTTGGATGGGATAATTGGGAAGCATCAAATACTACAGAGTTTTATTTGGGATCCAGGTCCAATTATCAATTGGTTAAATAGGAATAGGGGTTAGACAAAAAGATCATGTGTATTGTGAAGAAACCGTTTATTCCTCTCATCTCTTTCTAGAATTTAAACTTCTCATCTCCATTCTTATCTCTTATCTCTAGTTACTTGATATTTCGGTACTTTTCCTTGTAATTCAAGTGTTGTTATTGTAATTTGGATATCAATTAAGATGATGTTTTTGTGAACTTGGGTTTATTAATGGAGGACCATAGAGTACTCAAGGATTTCGTTAATGATTCAATACGGGAAATAAAGGATTCTATCCATAAATATTTCATAGAATTTCATTCGATGTTGCTCGAGGTTTTGGGTGGAAGACTACCTCTTTTGAACCCCAAAATACAGTTACAAATTCAAAATTATGGCATTTTCGAGTCAAGAATCCGGAGGCTTCGATAGTCCAAGCAGAGCATTAATTCGATTTCCATAAAATCAAGGAGATCAAAAGCTTAACGTGGTGTCATTCTACCTTGATGGTGAGCATAAAAATTGTACCAATGGCTATTTAGAAATAATCAACTAATTAATTGGCCACATTTTGTAGAGAAGGTGAAATTTAATTTAAACAAAAAGGATTTGAGTTCATGGGAGGGAGATTCGCTAATCTTGATCATGTAACATAGCCTCGGTGGATTATGCTTACTATTCCCAAGTCATACATATGTTCATCCACAATGGATAAACATAACCAATTCACTTTTGTTTCAATATAACGGTGAACAATCAGAATCAAAAGCAATACCAATGCACACAAGGTGTTTGGTGAATCCTCTTATAAGCACAAGGATGCAAATTCTCTCTGTACATCCAGTAAGCCTATTGAATTTTTCATTACCCCTAATGATTTGGTTAGTTCTGTTTCAAAAATTCAAAATAGGTGTGGTGATGATGTTTAAAATAAAAACAAGAATGGTTTATAGGAAAGTGTAACCATCAGAACAAACCTTTAGAATTTGTGATTGAAAATACAAACAAGCCTTCACTCTGGATTAATTCTATAGTATCTGGTACATGTGACCTTTCCATGTTTCATATCTACAAAGCTTTAGATGATCACTTGAATCAATTTTTTGCTTACGCTTTCGGGCTTGCTCAATGTTGGGAGGAGTGCCTTCCATTCCTTACACTTCCAATTATGTCAAACTTATGAGATAATTACTAATGATGGTCGAAATTGGAAGTATATTGGCTGCTTTATTATTTTATACTTGGACATGCATCATGAACTTGTTGAATGTGATGGTTATGATCTTAAATGTTTGGGGTCTCAAAGCAATTTAGTCGGAAAGGGTATAATTTTACATGTATGGGATCTTGGAATACATCAGCAGTTTGTGAAGTTAAACAATTTCAATAGTGGCATTTTGTTCCACATCCAAACCCAAGATGTTCTTGTGAATATACATCAACTTAAGGGACCAATTTGTATATTAACTATGCATTAGCGAGAATCCTTCTTTATTAGTGATGGAATTAAAAAGTGGATGGTGCGATGCTAGAATTCTCAGAAACTAGATCACCAACATGTCTTTCAAATCTTAGGACAAGAACGTGAGCCTATTCTTCCAAATTTAACTACAAAGCGATATGGTTAATATAGATGGGATGAAGATTTGGATGGTAACAACAAAATAAAATGCAATATGTTTCATATAGTTGTCCATCAAGAATTCCAAGGTCTTGAAGTTGCTGATCATAATGTGTTGCGGAATCCGAATATATAGAGAGTGATGGAATCACAATTACTATATCTAAAGGTATATAATAAATATTAAATGAGACAACAATAAAAAGAACACCAAGTATTGACGAGGTTCGGCAAACTATTGTCTTTGTTTGCCTACTCCTCGGACACAACCAACCAATATTTATTTCACTCCAAAAGAACAAAACTGAAATACTACAAGAGAGAAAGAAGAACAAATGCCTTAGGATATGAGAAGGCAAGTAAGAGGTGTGTTACAAATAAATTAGGAGCTACCTATTTATAGGAGTTAATTCTTCCTATTGATGTCATCCATGACATCAATATTTCAAACTGTCAAGATTTATCTTGTGAAACCAATTTATAGTTCACCTAAATTTCACCTACAAAAGGTGTTATTTTGACTTTTCTACCAATTAAGAATTATCCTCCTAACTACCATATCTTTTAATTAATCCATTTTTGAATCTTGTCAAATTTAACAAATTTCCACCTTGGCATGATTCTCCATTTTTTACTTTCTCGCAACAACAATTTTGATTGTGTCTTCAAACTCAATCTTCAATGTTCAAAATTGTTGATCAAGTTCAAATAATGTTGAAACTTGACCGCAGTCACCACTTTGTCAAAATATCGGCAGGATTATTCGTAGTATGAATTTTCTGCATTATGACTCCACCATCTTCTATGATGTCTCGTATGAAATGATATCGGACGTCAATGTGCTTCGTCCTTGCATGATAAACTTGGTTCTGTGCTAATTTGAATAGCACTCTGACTATCACAAAAAATTGTGATTCCAAATGTCCAATACCAAGCTCTCTAAGCAATCCTTGAAAGCCAAATTGCTTCCTTCACAGTCTCTGTAATTCCCATGTACTTTGCCTCAGTGTTACACAAAGCAACTGTTGACTGCAAAATAGACTTTAAACTAATTAGTGCATGTGCAATAGTGCAAACATAACCAGTAGTTCATCTTCTTTTGTCAAATCACCTAAATGATCGGAGTCACAATATCCAACAAGATATTCACTATTTTTCTGCTCGTAAAATAAACAAACATCTACAGTATTATAAATATATCGTACAATCCATTTTACAGCCTGCCAATGATTCTTTCCAGGATTGTTCATGTACCTTCTTACAACTCCGACAGCGTGTGACATATCTGGCCTTGTGCAAACCATTGCATATATATCAAGTTACCATTAGCATTCGTGTATTGTACTCTTGACATATATTCTCGTTCAGCTTCATTCTTAGCTTGCATAGCATCACTAAGCTTAAAATGAGGAGCAAGCGGAGTGCTAACCGACTTTGTCTTTTCATTCATACTGAATCAGTTTAGTACTCTCTTCAAATATTCTTTCTGAGATAAATAGAGTTTTCTTTCTCTTTTTATCTCAATGCCAAGAATCTTCTTTGGCTCACCCAAATCCTTCATCTCAAACTCTTTTCTTAGTCGAATCTTTAGCTTCTCAATTTCCTCTTGACTTTTAGAAGCTATCAACTTATCATCAACATATAGTAAAAGATATATAAATGAATTGTCTTCAAGCTTGCGCAAATACACACAATGATCGTATTTGCTTCTTATATATCTTTGCTACAACATAAACTTGTCAAATTGTTTGTACCATTGTCTAGAAGATTGTTTCAATCCGTACAATGAATTTTCAAGTTTTCACGCCATATTTTATTTTCCATCAACTTTTGAATCCTTCTGGCTGAGTCATATAGATGTTCTCTTCCAAGTATCCATGTAAAAATATAGTTTTTACATCCAACTAAACTAGTTCCAAATTCAACTGTGCTACAAGATACAATAAAACTCTAATGGAGGAATGTTTCACAACTGGAGAAAATACCTCATTATAGTAAATTCTCACCTTTTGAGTGTATACTTTGGCCACCAATCTTGCTTTGTAGCGAACATCTTCTTGGTTAGGAAATCCTTCTTTCTTTGCAAATACCCATTTGCACCCAACTGCTTTCTTGCCCTCCCGCGGATTGGCCAATCTCCACATATGCTGATGAAGGGACTGTATTTCTTCATCCATGACAATCCTCCACTTATCTTCTTTTGAACTTGGAACTGCGTCTTTATAAGTGTAGGAATGTCATCGGCTGCAATTGAGTTAACACAAGCCACCATATATGTGAGTCGAGAAGGTTTTCTTATTGTTCTTTTTGGCTTGTCGTTTGCTATTAATTCAGGTTGTGGTTGAGGTTATTGAGATAAAACCACCTCTTCGACTACCCTCCTTCAAGAGGAAAATCTTCTATTGTTTTCTCGTTTGATCCCTGTGTTGAGAAAATTATCTCTCCCTTAAACTCCACCTGCTTTGAAGCACCATCAACTTGTTTGGCTTCTTCAACTGTTACCTTGTTAGTCAAGTTAGATTCATCAAAAGTAACATCCTTCCTGAAAATAACTTTTTTGGTCTCGGACACCATAAACGGTATCCTTTGACTCCTGAAGTATTTCCCATAAATAAAGTTTTATTTGCTCTAGGGTCCAATTTTGATTCTCTTACATGATAATATGCAATTGAGCCACATATAAAGAACCATAATCTTAAAGAGGTTTTCCATACCATTTTTCAAATGGTTTCTTCCCACCAATAACAGCAGATGGTAACCGATTAATGAGGTGGCATGCATATGTTATAGCCTCAGCACAACATTCTTTGATCAAGCCAGCATTGGACAACATACACCGAACCTTCTCCAGCAAAGTTTGATTAATGCGTTCTGCCACTCCATTCTGTTGTGGTGTATTTCTGGCGGTGAAATGTCTGACGATGCCATTTTCCTCACAAATTTTCTGAAAAAAATCATTTTTTGTATTCTCCCCCATTGTTAGTGAGAAAACACTTGATCTTTCTGCCACTTTGAGTTTCTATCATCCCCTTCTTCTTTTGATTTAATTATATACATCCCCAATCTTCGAGAAATCATCAACAAAGGTTACAAAATAGTGGTTCCCACCTAATGAAGGTGTTTTGGAAGCATTCCAAACATCTGAATGAACACAATTCAAAAAACCTTTAGCATTATGGATTATTGTTCCAAATTTTACCCTTGTTTGCTTTCCCTTGACACAATTCTCACATAACTCCAAGTTGCAAGTTTTTACTCCTTTTAGCAATCCTTGATCTGATAATGTTTTTAAAGATTTTCCTCTAGCATTTTCTAAGCGCATATGCCACAGCTTGGTCATTTCTGCCTCCTTCTCGTCATTGGATGTTGTTGCTGCTATCCCAATAATTATATTACCTTGATAGTTGTACATGTTATTATTTCTTCGAAATTCCCTCACTACCACCTGTTCAATAGAGCATATTCTCATCACGTCATTATTTGCAATGACTTTGAAAACCCTTTGACTTTAGGGCTCCAACGGAAATCAAATTTTTTCTTCAAATATGCTATATATCAAACATCTGTTAATTTTCTACTTAATCGACAGGTTCTTTAATCGGATTGAACCAACACCATATGCGGTAAGAGGATTATTGTTTATGGTATGAATAACTCCACATTCTCCTTCTTGTAAATCAACAAACTAGTCCCGATTACGACACATATGATAACTACAAGCTGAGTCCATCAACCATACATCCGATGATTTAGATGGATCTTTCATAACTAGTGAGTAATCGGAGTCATCACAATCAGCCACATTTGAATCCATGACAGCCTTCCCATTATTTGGTTTGGCTTTGCTATTCAACTTTTGGCAGTCTTTTTTCCAGCACCCTTTTTCTCGGCAAAAATCACATTCAACTTTGCTGAGTGTGGATCTTGACTCGGATCTCCCTTTCTTAGTTCTCATATGATTTTGAGAACGACCTCTCGCAATCAATGTTTCTGCTTCTCCGCCTTTTTGTTTTTCTCTCTTTCTTTGTTCATAACTATATATGGCAGAACAAACTTCTTTGAGAGATGCTTCATCATTCCCATGCACTAGATCGTTTCAAGATGCTCGAACTCATCGGGAAGTGAACTTAATAACATTAAGGCCATATCTCCATCCGTAAAAGTCACGTCCATATCCCGCAAATCTGTCGCCAACTTATTAAAGTCGGTTCTATGATCATTCATTGTGTTACCAGGAATATAAGTGAAGTGTAATAGTCTTCTTTTCATATAAAGTTAATTTTGACTGTTGTTCTTCAAGAATTTTACCTCCAATGAATTCATAATTTATTTGCAGAGTTTCCGTCGTGTATGGATACTTTTGTTCTCTTGCGAGGTAAGATCGAAGGGTACCGCAAGCAACTCAGATGATAATCTTCTTCTCCTACACCATCTGGTTTTTTTTCTTCAGTGAAAATATCTAGCCCTTGTTGAAAGAAAAACATCAAGGATCTCGCCTTGCCACATTTCAATATGTCCTGACCCATCAAAAATTTCAACTGCAAATTTTGCATTTGACATAATTGTTGTCATAAGCAAAGATGTCAATGATGACGTAATATTGACTTTCGATGTTGACTCATCACTTTTCTTGTCTTTCACTTTACTATAAATACTATTTACTAACTAACAATGCAAAAATCAAAGTAATTTTTTTTTTGATGTGGAACTTCAGACTATGATGCAACCACAGAGCATACTTAGATAATATCTTGGCTCTGATACCAATTGTTGTGGAAGTCGAATATATAGAGAGTGATGGAATCACAACTACTACATCTAAAGGTAGATAATAAATAGTAAATGAGACAACAATAAAAAGAAAACAAAGAATTAACAAGGTTTGGCAAACTTTTGTTTTCTTTTGCCTAACCAACCAATATTTATTTCACTCCAAGAGAGTACAAGTAAAATAATACAAGAGAGAAAGAAGAACAAATGTCTTAGGAGATGAGAAGTCAAGTAACCAATTTATAGTTCACCTAAATTTCACTACATAAGGTGTTATTTTGACTTTTCTACCAATGAAGAATTATCCTCCTAACTATCATATCTTTTCATTAATTGATTTTTTAATCTTGTCAAATTTAACATAACGTGAATACTAAAGAACTTGCTCTTTGGATTCTTAGTATTCCTTGCAATAGTTGTCTCAACATATGCATGATTTGCAAACATCTTCAAGGATCTCACAATCTATATTTGAAATGTACCACAAATTTGCATGTTCTGCGTGCTTTACAAGCGGGATACCATATGGCCTTGATCGAGTTTGATATTTGGTCGGGTCACATTAGCCGGTACCTCAATGCATTGACTCATACCGATATGGGAGCAATATTGCTCTTGAGATTCGTCCAAACCGTGTTGATGTATTCCCACCCCAATATTGTAATGTTTAGTAATGTAGGAGTTCATGAGAATGTCATTGATACTGCCTTGGTCAAGTCGATCATACTATATTTGTTTCCAATCTGTGATATAAAATCAGAAATTACTGGTTCTAATAAATCATTCAGAAACACGAAGTAACTGAGATTTTTTATAACCAGTAAATAAGATGAACAGAAATTTATTTGTAAAAAATAATTTAATCTGTAAAAAACGTACCAGAATCTGGAATACTCTTATTGAAAATTTAGGAAGAAAATCATGTCCACTGAATTCACAGTGTCCCCTTAAGGAAATTATTCCCCTCTAGTATCCGAGGTTTGATTTGGAATATAACCTCCCAGGGTAAAATGATTTTAATCAGTAGAGTATAGATACTAAAAACTCTACTGTCAGCGAATCAATCCACAGCAGGAAAGTACACGAAGAAATATGTGTTTCTAAGAAGAAGGAAGATCAGAAAATTCGTAGGAATATTCTGAAGACTGAATGGTATTTATAGGCAAGAAGAATATATTCTGAAAGGTTGCAACCCTTTCGGAATTAACACGACCATTAATGAAAGGTTGCAAACTTTCAAATGGTATTGACTGTTCCTGAAAGTTGCAACCTTTCAGAACAGTCATGGCGGGAATTTTAAATATAACGGAAAAATGGGTCACGCGCGTGGATCCGGGTCGGGTCGGGTTAACTAAAAAATTGAAAACATTTCGGTTAACTTCTGTTATCAACTAATTAATTGAAAATAATTTTTGGCCATTAAATTAATTAAATAAATAATTAAAATAAATTTGTCCAAAAAATTATCTCTCGATCGATCATTTGCCAAAGCCAAAGCGAAAGCCGAAGCCGAAGCCGAAGCGAGAGAGCGACGACGACGACGATGGCGCGAGGGGGGTCCCTCTTTCAAACCCTTTCAACAATTAATAGGAGTGTTTATTTATTTATACTCTCCTATTTTCATTTCCATTACCGATGAGGGACTATTGCTTTTTTCAATAAAGCATTAGAGGACTTTTAAAGTTCCCAACCTTTCAAGTTATAAACTTTTCAAATTCCTCTCCTTCCCTCTATTTCCCATCAATTCTTGCTACATACCCAACAATCCCCCACATTGATGGGGAATAGTTATAACATAGGAATGCACGGACAATTGTGTACTTTACAAGCAAGGATTAATTGCATCTGGATAAGTAGGTTTCCCCTTGGACTTTCCGTAGTGAACATATTTCGGATATACTCGGTCAATCGGTAGATGTGATATCTTTGAACCGTCGAACTTTGGTGTATGCCTAGACAACCATATGTCACACAATTAACCCTTTACTGTTTATGATTCTTACGGTTGTGTTCGTTTCAGCCATGAACACCTCTTGGTTTCATGAGTGTATAGAGAATAGGCTTTTGACATAAAATTCTCTTTGAAGCGGCTTCCACTTCACACTCACATAGGTGATTTCTAACCGTGTCATCTCGTAGATACACTATTTGATCAAATCTACCAAACTTAGCAAATCATGAAAAACTTTAAGCTTTATTACCTCATGAACAAGCCTTAAAGTCTTAACCTTTTCCTGAACATTGTCTTCATCATGAGAATGGATTGAAATAATTGACAATGTCGAACCGTCAGCCACAACTTTGTTTTTCTCCTTGAATCTAGCTCTTGGGATCTCCAGTCTGCTGGATAGAGTTACCGTCATACTGACTTGTCCTAAGCCGTAAACCCATTCCCTTAGATGATCTTTCAACTTTCTCTCTCACTAGGCCTTTCGTTATTGGATCTGACACATTATCGCTTGACTTTACATTGTTAATTGTGATAATTCCACTAGAGAGCAGTTGTCTTATGGTGTTATGTCTACGCAGTATATGACGATACTTTCCGTTGTACATAACGCTCCCTGCCCTACCTATTGCTGCTTGACTATCACAATGTATGCAAATTGGTCCAACAGGTTTGGGCCAGAATGGAATATCCTCTAGGAAATTTTGGAGCCATTCCGCTTCTTCACCAGCCTTATCCAAAGCAATGAATTCAGATTCCATTGTGGAGCGAGCAATACATGTCTGTTTGGAAGATTTCCAAGAGACAGCTCCTCCACCAAGTATGAATACATAACCACTTGTGGATTTTACATCATTTGACCCGGTGATCCAATTTGCATCACTATATCCTTCAATCACAGCAGGATATTTATTATAATGCAAAGCATAATGTTGTGTCCATTTTAGATAACCCAACACACGTTTCATAGCCATCCAGTGAGTTTGATTCGGATTACTAGTGTACCGAATTAGTTTACTAATAGCACATGCTATATCTGGTTGTGTGCAATTCATAATATACATCAAACATCCCAACACTCTGGCATATTCCAATTGAGAGTCACTTTGACCTTCATTCTTTTTAAATGTACAACTTAAATCAATTGGAGTTTTGACTACTTTGAAATTCAAGTAATTAAACTTATCCAATACTTTTTTAATGTAATGAGATTGAGATAATGCTAGTCCTGGGGAGTTTTGATAATCCTGACCCCTAAGATCAAATCAGCAACTCCTAAGTCTTTTATATCGAACTTGTTGGACAACATGCGCTTAGTAGCATTTATATCATCAATTTCTTTACTCATTATTAACATGTCATCAACATACAAACAAACAATGACTTCATGATTCATAACATTTTTGATGTAAACACATTTATCACATTCGTTAATCTTGAATCCATTTGCCAACATTACTTGATCAAATTTAGCATGCCATTGTTTAAGTGCTTGCTTGAGTCCATAAAGTGACTTCACAAGTCTGCACACTTTCTTTTCTTTACCAGGAACTATAAACCCTTGAGGTTGTTCCATGTAAATTTCTTCCTCTAACTCTCCATTTCGTATTTGTCTTTACATCCATTTGGTGGATTTTAAGATCATGCACTGCTGCAAGTGCTATTAACATCCTAATTGATGTTATCCTTGTTACTGGAGAGTATGTGTCAAAGTAGTCCAGACCTTCCTTTTATCTATACCCTTTGACTACCAGTCTAGCCTTATATTTGTCAATAGTCCCATCAGGTTTCATTTTCCTTTTAAAGATCCATTTAGGGATCTTGATCCTAAAGGTTTATTTCCTGGAGAAAGATCAGTCAATTCCCAAGTGTGATTGCTTAAAATTGATTCAATCTCACTATTGACTGCTTCTTTCCAATAAGTTGACTCTGATGAAGACATAGCTGCTTTAAATGTTTGAGGCTCATTTTTAAGAAATAGTGCTACAAAATATGGTCCGAAAGAAACAGATTTTCGTTGTCGAGTACTTCGCCTAGGTTCCTCACTAGTTAGAATATTTCCCATTGATTCTTCTCGTGGTCGTTTAGGTCTTTCACTTGTTGACTCACTTTCAGTTTTATACGGATAAATGTTTCCAAAAAACTCTGCATTATCTGATTCAATTATCGTATTAACATGAATCTCAGGATTATCATATTTGTGAACCAAAAATCGACAGGCTTTACTATTCACAGCATATCCAATAAAGACACAATCTATTGTTTTGGGTCAAATTTTAACCCTCTTAGGTAAAGGAACCTCTACCTTGGCTAAACACCCCCACACTTTAAAATATTTCAAGTTGGGTTTTCTTCCTTTCCACAACTCATATGGAATTGATTGTGTTTTTCGATGGGGTACTCTATTGAGTATATTAGCTGTAAGGATGGCTTCCCCCCAAAGATTTCGCGGTGAACCAGAATGATCATTAAGGCATTCATCATTTCTTTTAATGTTCTGTTCTTCCGTTCTACCAAACCATTTGACTGTTGTGTATAAGGTGCAGTAGTTTGATGAATAATACCATATTCCAAACATATCTCTGCAAAAGGAGATTCATATTCTCCACCCGTATCACTCCGAATCATTTTTATCTTTAGATTCAATTGGTTTTCCACTTCATTTTTGTATTGCTTAAATGCATCAATTGCTTCATCCTTACTATTAAGCAAGTATACATAACAAAATCGAGTGCAGTCATCAATAAAAGTTATAAAATACTTTTTTCCACCACGAGATGGTGTTGACTTCATATCGCATATATCTGTGTGAATTAAGTCTAAAGTTTTAGAATTTCTTTCAACAGACTTGTAAGGATGTTTAACAAACTTACTTTCCACACAAATTTCACATTTCGACTTATCGCATTTAAATCAGGCAATACTTCTAACTTAACCAATTTTCGCAAGTCTTTGTAATTTACATGTCCCAAACGGGCATTCCATAAATCACTTAACTCCGATAAGTAAACAAAAGCAGAATTTTTATTGATACTGTCAATAACCATTACATTTAGTTTGAAAAGACCCTCATTGAGATAGCCCTTTCCTATGAACATTTCATTCTTACTTATTACAGCTTTATCACTAACTAGGACACACTTAAACCCGTTCTTAACGAGTAGTGCAGCAGAAACTAAATTCTTCCTAATAGTAGGGACATGCAGAACATTGTTTAAAGTCAACACTCTGTCGGATGTCATTTTCAACATTACTTTGTCAGTTCCTACAATCCTTGTTGTTGCTGTGTTTCCCATGAATAAATCTTCATCATACTCAGCAGGAGTGTATGTTGCAAAGGCTACTTTTGTAGAGCAAATATGTCTAGTGGAACCTGAGTCGAGAAATCACTCCTTGGGATTTCCAACTAAGTTACACTCCGATATCATTGCACACAAGTCATCTGCATCTTCCATTTTTTCCACGATGTTTGCTTGATTTTTGCCTTTGCCTTTGTTTTTGTCCTTTCTTGGAGCATGACAATCAGAAGATCTATGACCAGCCTTGCCACAATTTTAACAGTTGCCTTTGAATTTCTTCTTGGCCTGTTTCGACTGGCCTTGGACTTCTTTCTCTTTTTGTCTTTGGTAGGAGCTTCTTCAACAATATTAACTCCAATGATTGTTGAACTCTTACGCGACTTCTTTTCGGCATTTCTGTTATCTTCCTCAATCTTGAGCCGAATCACAAGATCTTTAAACTTCATTTCTTTACGTTTGTGCTTTAGATAATTCTTGAAATCATTCCACGAAGGAGGCAAATTCTCGATCATTGCAGCCACTTGAAAAGCTTCATTTACTACCATATCTTAAGCAATCAGATCATGGAGAGTAAGTTGAAGTTCCTGCACTTGTGATCCAAGAGTTTTACTATCTGTCATTTTATAGTCTAAAAACTTTGCGACCACAAACTTTTTCAAGCATGCATCTTCTGTCTTATATTTCTTCTCAAGTGCATTCCACAACTCTTTTGAAGTTGTTATTGCACTATAGACATTATATAATTCATCCTCTAAAGCACTCAAAATGTAACCTTTACATAGGAAGTCTGACTGTTTCCATGCTTCAACAATCATAAATTTTTCCCTGTCTGGCATATCATCAGCAGGAACTGGAGTATCTTCACTTGTAAATTTCTGCAGACCAAGAGTGGTAAGCCAGAAAAATACTCGTTGCTGCCATCCTTTAAAATTCACACCTGTGAATTTACCCGGTTTCTCTTCTTGTGATACAAGAGGTCGGGTTGGTGCAGCAACAGCCACTGTAAAACCAGTGTTTTCCATTTCTGATAAACAAAATTGATACAATATAAGTAAGCAATAAAAATATAATTGCAGACTTAAAGAAGTATAAAATCACAAAGATTTTTGTCTCAACTAGAAACACAGATTTATAATTTCCTTAAGATTATTTCCAATCTGTGTTATAAAATCAGAAATTACTGGTTCTAATAAATCATTCAGAAACACGAAGTAACTGAGATTTTTTATAACCAGTAAATAAGATGAACAGAAATTTATTTGTAAAAAATAATTTAATCAGTAAAAAACGTACCAGAATCTGGAATACTCTTATTGAAAATTTAGGAAGAAAATCAAGTCAACTGAATTCACAGTGTCCCCTTAAGGAAATTATTCCCCTCTAGCATCCGAGGTTTGATTTGGAATATAACCTCCCAGGGTAAAATGATTTTAATCAGTAGAGTATAGATACCAAAACCTCTACTGTCAGCGAATCAATCCACAGCAGGAAAGTACACGAAGAAATATGTGTTTTTAAGAAGAAGGAAGATCAGAAAATTCGTAGGAAATATTCTGAAGACTGAATGGTATTTATAGGCAAGAAGAATATATTCTGAAAGGTTGCAACCCTTTCAGAATTAACACGACTATTAATGAAAGGTTGCAAACTTTCAAATGGTATTGACTGTTCCTGAAAGTTGCAACCTTCGGGCAGTCATGGCGAAATTTTAAAGATAACGGAAAACGGGTCACTTGTAGCGATCCGGGTCGGTCCCAAGTTAACTAAAAATTAAAAACATTTCGGTTAACTTCTGTTATCAACTAATTAATTGAAAATAATTTTTGGCCATTAAATTAATTAAATAAATAATTAAAATAAATTTGTCCAAAAAATTATCTCTCGATCATTTGCCAAAGCCAAAGCCGAAGCTAGCGACGACGACGACGGCGCGAGGGGGTCCTCTTTCCAACCTTTTTAACAGTTAATAGGAGTGTTTATTTATTTAAACTCTCCTATTTTCATTTCCATTACCGATGAGGGATTATTGCTTTTTTCAATAAAGCATTAGAAGACTTTTCAAGTTCTCAACCTTTCAAGTTATAAACTTTTCAAATTCCTCTCCTTCCCTCTATTTCTCATCAATTCTTACTACATACCCAACAATATATTCTCCCAAGGATTGACCAGGAAGAGAAAGATGACATAATACTTGTTAAAGCAACTCTTAACACGTGTCAAAGTCTTAACATGTTCACCGTTATGATATCAATATTGTTCTACCCAAACCTTGAGGACAAGGTTCCTATTCAGGATGGTGGTATTGTTGTTAATCAAGTCAAATTTGCACTGGCTTATGTGTTAGAAGTAGAGAATGAGGTTGATTTGGATGGGATAATTGGGCCGCATAAAATATTAGAGAATTTTATTTGGGCTCCAGATCCAATTATCAATTGGTTAAATAGAAATAGGGGTTAGACAGAAAGATCATGTGTATTACGAAGAATCGTTTGTTCCTCTCATCTCTTTCTAAAATTTAAACTTCTCATCTTTCATTTTATCTCTTATCTCTAGTTACTTGTATTTGGGTACTTTTTCTTGTAATTCTAGTTTTATTGTAATTTGGCTACCAATGAAGATAATGTTTATGTGAATTCGGGTTTGTTTCAGAGTTGGGGAAGTTGCAGGTCATCATTGATGAAATATTATAAAAGAGTGGGGCTAGATAGTTATTCTCAATGTGCATTAAGTGTTTGTTGAAATTACCAAAAGAAGATAAACGGTTAGCTTTGATGAGACACTTCTTCAATTCAATAACTCTGTTAAAAGTAGACTAGTAGAATTATTGTTTATGATGTGTCTGAAGGAGTTGGCAGTAGCGGAAGATATGAGCTTGGCAAGATTTTAACTAGGTATGTTTTGCAGTTTGTAGCTAATTTGTGGAGAGATTTCAGGAACTGCATTAAGTATGCCCTGGAGTGTCGAAAAAAGGTCAAAACAAGGTACAATAATGGAGGTTTGTCATTATCCGAAAATCAATATATGAACAGCTAGTAATATATTTAATTCCACATTTTATCTTGCAGATCATATTGCTCACTTGAAGCATCAATGTCTTCTATCTCACAAGATATTCGACAAGGTACTATGTGAAGGATTTTTTTGTGTGTGGTGTTTCATAGTATAGATCATGTTTAAGAACTTATGCATCACTATTTTCAAACTCGGCATATCCTAAATCTAGAGTTACTGTTCTCAGAGAACCTAAGCTGGAAACCCTGCAGAGGGCACAAAGGGGTATTCGTTTAAGTAAATAGTTTGGCTTCTTAGTCATGCATCTTGGTACACAACTGCTACCGGTACCAGTTAAAACACAAGGACTCAAACTCTAGTGAATCAAAAAATTCAAAACCATAATGCTTAGATCACTGTCCTTGAACAGAAATATTTGTATTCTGAGTAGTGCTCTCTTGTGAAAACATTTTTTTTGTATTGGCTTCTTCTCCACATAATCTTTCATCTGAGCCTTGTCTATTTGTGTTTTCTGCAGATCCTCAAGACTCGTACATTACCTCTTCTCACAAAGACTTGAGCACCGTTGCCTTAGTTTCATGTAATTAATCATTGCCTTTTCACTTCCCTTATTTCCACATCTATGTTTAATCAATTAAGCTCACTGCTTACCATAGAAAAAAAAAGGTGCATTCCCAGTTTCTGTCTTCTTGGTGTATTTTTTAGGTTCTTAAGTTGAATGTAGTGTTGTTGAACCTTCTCCTTATGTAGGATACTGTTAGTTTATATTTTCTCTTATCATCAAAAGTATTAAGAAAAGTTATTGGTGTTCCATGCCACTGGTGTTTGTGTGTTGATTCTCTAATTGGTGAGGCAGAACGATTTGGTGCAGCTATACATTATTTATAGGAATCTGTGATTCGGGAGTGAACGGATTTCCTATCTCTTTTTACTAGTATTTGGGTCTTGGCTATCCATCAAGGCAGACAAATGGAATGAGATCTCTTACTGTTTTTGTCTCTATTGATTTATACGTGAGACCTCATGATGCTTAACCAACTTCAGTTGACCACTAGGCCACACACTTGAGTGCTTGTTGTTTAAGCTTCTTAAGTAGTAAGAGACAGGGGATACTACTCAATTCTATTATGTTCATGTTTTCTAGTTCTTGTTCAAATGTAAAGTCTTAGTATATATGGTTCTGGATTGAAAAGAAATAGCAGTATCCTATGGTTGATTCATTTTTTGACATTATATGGTATGTGGTAGTTAGAACTTGCTAGCAGTGTGTAAGTTTATCACTTCTAGAATTTTTGGGGTGATGAATACTAGAGGGGTCTTATTTAAAGGCAGGGTTAGAGAATAAGGTGTGGATTTGGCAGAACCCAAGAACTTCTGTAAAAACCTTATATTTGTGTTACGAAATTCACTATATATGAGTATGAGAAATGAAGTGAGATTTTTTTAAAATGAATTGTGAAGATGAGAAATTTGGTGCAAAATGTAACCTTTTTGAGAGCCTCTATACTTCACCGGTGTGAGACATTTCCATCTTGCACTTGATTAATTCCAGAACGTCGTGTTCTGTAGCACTTGATAAATTATTTGTTAAACTCACACTTACGCAGAATTGTGACAAATGAGAACATGAGTCCAGAATACAGCAATCGTTACTACAAAAGCCTGTGAACTTCTGAAATGATAAAACTTAAAATACTTGTATGACCTTAGGTTATTTCATAGTTGGCATACTATGTTAACTTTCTTTTAACTAGGGAATTATAGTAGCATGAAAAATGTTTTAACCATGAATTATATTCTCTATGGTAGGTTTGATTACAGTAGAACTAGAGATTCTAGTACGTCTTGGTAGCAAAGCTCAGAAAACTGCTAGTAGAGACATTGCACTTGTTGTAAGTCAATTGTAAATTACGCTAATTAATTTGAGAAACTTAAATTTCACTAGCTCGAGGAACACACACACACAAATTTGTCGGGTGATTTCTTATTTTACATGTTGCAAAACTAATAGATTGGGGGAGTTAATGTATCAAAAAGTCACTCATTTTTGAGAATTGATTTAGATAAGTCATTTAATTTATTTTCTATCAGTAAAATCACTCAACTTAGATATTTGTATCAATAAAATCACTCAACTAAATTTATCATTAATTAAATATATGATAAAGTATTATTTTGGTTAATCCAGATGCAATTTGAACCAAATTCATTCACAATTTATCCATTAACCCAATTAAAATATGTAACGACCTGTTTAGTCGTTTTGAGCAGCAGTTTTTATTTCTGGAAAATTGGCTGAAACGACGGACCCCACAACGGACCGTCATGGGCACGACGGACCGTCGCAGGGTCTCGTTTCAAAACACTTAGAAATTCTGACATTGGGTACTGAAAATCGACTCTCTGAACTTCGTGACGGAATGGCAGGACGGACCGTCACAGGTGTGACGGACCGTCACAGATTCTTCAGTGGAAATTGAGTCTCTGACCCTTGCGACGACCTGCAGGACGGACCGTCGCAGGCACGACGGGCCGTCGCAGGTTGCGTAATCCCAGTCTGGGTCGGATTTCTTTACACGTTTTAAGGGACGTTTTGGACTATTCCTACTTTAATTATAAAGTTAGAGGGTTAAGGATTATAATTCTAATTACTTGGGGGTTAAAAGAGGTAACCTTAAGTTAATTAGTGGGTCATTATTACCATCTTTCATTCTTAATTATATGTTAATTAGGGTAAAAGAAAGAGGTTTGAATAAAGAAAATAGAAAGAACAAGAGAGAGGGAGAGGATCGAACGAGGGAGAAGAGGAAAACACAAGCTTTGGGGAAATTCTTGCTTAATCACTAGTCTTCGGTGGAGGTAGGTTATGGTTTTCACACTATTCGTAGTAAAACTCTTAATAGCGAATGATATGTATTGATAATTTTGTAAACCCTGCTATGTGCTTAATTGTATGCTTGCATGAATATGACTACATAATTGTGATTATATTAAGCATGATGAAGTTATTGAATCCCAAATCTTGATAAAAACCTAATCTCTTGTTAATGATGAGGCCTTGGTATAAAAGAAGGCGTGATGAACTACAATAATGAGATTGATGATGCCTTAGTGAGAAAGAAGGCTTGATAAATTGATAGAAGGAGATTAGGGGATCGGAGTGTCACGTTCCGACACATAGATTTAAGGGATCGGGTGTCACGAACCGACACGTAGTATTAGGGGGACCGGGTGTCACGAACCGACACGTAGATTTAGGGGATCGGAGTGTCACGTTCCGACACATAGAATTAAGGGATCGGGTGTCACGAACCGACACGTAGATTTAGGGGATCGGGTGTCACGAACCGACACGTAGATTTAGGGGATCGGAGTGTCACGTTCCGACACGTAGATTTAGGGGATCGGGTGTCACGAACCGACACATAAATTTAGGGGATCGGAGTGTCACGTTCCGACACATAGTAGTAGGGGATCGGAGTGTCACGTACCGACACAAGAGAATTGATGAATATGAGGGAGCAGTGTCACGTACCGACACAAGAGAAATAAAGATAATGAATCTTGAAAGATGTTAATTTACTCAATCTAATGAACATAATTCCCAAATGAGCATGGTGTTGAGGCTTGAGTCCTCATGTGTGAACTTGACGGAAATTGTTAATGATATAGTACTTGCTGTTGCTACATGTTGAGTATCATAGTTGACTTTATGATATTACTTGATATATATTGTCTTCTATTTTGAGTTGGACGATGATATCTACTCAGTACCCGTGGTTTGTACTGACCCCTACTTTTATGTTTTCTTCTTTGTTATTTGTGGAATGCAGCAAACGTTCCGTCATCTTCGACTCAGCAGTAATTCTAGCCAGTCTTCACTACATCGGAAATTCAGGGTGAGCTAATGTGTCTAGCTTGGACTGGATCTTCTTCTTCAAGTCTTGATGCCTTGAACTTCCGGCATGGACTATCTTTTATGTATTTTTTTAGCTTCTTAGACATTTTTAGTTTAGTAATTTGATCATAGATGTTCTTGTGATGATGACTTCCAGATTTTGGGGAAATAATAGATGTTGATTTGGTTTTTATTAATGAGTTTAAGTCTTCCGCATTACTTACTTGATATTATATTGAAATGATAAGGGTTAGATTGGTTGGTTCGCTCACATAGGAGGGTAAATGTGGGTGCCAGTCGCGGCTCGGTTTTGGGTCGTGACAAACATGGTATCAGAGCCCTAGGTTCGTGGGTCTCATCACACAAGAACGAGTCTAGTAGAGTCTTAAGGAACGGTAGGGGGACGCCTTTACTTTTCTCTGAGAGGCTATAAGATATTAGGAAAATTCCATTCTTTTTTTCTTTCTTTCGTGCTATTACTTGAATCCAATTGGTATCTAGGTGATACAAATTGGTATCCGACCATCTTCACTCCCTTTCGCAGATGGTTAAAACGAGAGCAACGACTACGCCAACACCAACGCCAGCAAGGCAAGATACAACTGAGCCAGCCACTGGGGCTGTGGATCGAGGTAGAACAGCGGCAAGAGGTCGTGGTAGAGGTCGTGGGAGGACGTCCTCTAGAGGAAGAGGACGAGCACCTAGCCCATTTGATGCTAGGGCAGTGACTCCTCCACCGACTGAGGAAGTAGTAAGAGAAGGGGAGGATGGGGAGAATGAACAAGTGCAGAATGAGGAAATGCCACCCCAACCTACCCCAGAGATGATTAATCAGGTTCTGGCGTATCTTAGCGGGTTATGTGATCAGGGCTAAACACCCCCAGTGTTTTCTGCACCAGCACCTCAGGTTCCGGAGGTACAACATGCGGCTACTATGGCTCCCCGCATGGATGCCTCATTGGAGATAGGCACGTTTCCACGTCTGACTACTGGGCCTATAATGACAAATGATCAGCATGAACTTTTCAATAAGTTCTTGAAATTGAAACCCCCAGTCTTCAAGTGCGAATCCGAGGATGCTTACGATTTTACGGTTGATCGTCATGAGCTACTACACAAGATGGGTATAGTAGAACGGTTTGGTGTTGAGTTCGTGAGTTATCAGTTTCAAGGGAACGCCAAGATGTGGTGGCGATCACATGTTGAGTGTCAACCGACAGAGGCAACACCTATGACTTGGGCCTCATTTTCTAGCTTGTTTATGGAGAAGTACATCCCACGGACTTTGAGGGATAGGATGTCGGTTAATGCATTTGAGGCTAAGTTTCGTGCTTTATCAAGGTATGCCACTCAACTCTGTTTCAGTCCACAAGAGCGGATTCGCCGGTTTGTGAAGGGGTTGAGGTCAGAGTTGCGGATTTCGGCCTTACAAGTAGCGGCTACGGCAAAATCCTTCAAAGAAGTGGTAGACTTCGTGATAGAGGTGGAAGGAGTGAAGCCCGATGACTTCACCTCGACATCGACATCAAAAAGGTTTCGAAAGGGAGGTGAGTTTAATGGTTCCTACACCAGAGGACAGGGTTCCGGAGGTTACTAAGTTCGACCAATTCAGTCTTCACTACAGACTGTAGTTGGGGGTCTACCTCAGACCGGTCAACACTTCTCTGAGAGACCTTTACTTGACTCTAGAGAGTGTTATGGATGTGGGGAGACGGGGCATATTAGGAGAAATTGTCCCAAACAGAGCTATAGACCCCCAATAGCTAGAGATAGAGGTGGTCATGGTAGAGGCCGTTATTCTGGAGGACGTAGTGGTCGAGGTAATGGTGGTCACCAAAACGGCCGAGGTGATGGGCAAACTGGAGCCACTACATCACAACATGGTAGGGGCAACGGACAAACTAACGAAAGGGCCCATTGTTATGCTTTCCCTGGGAGATCGGAGGCAGAGACATCTGATGTTGTCATCACAGGTAATCTTCTGGTTTGTGATTGCATGGCTTCTGTATTGTTTGATCCTGGATCCACATTTTCTTATGTATCTTCCTCATTTGCTAACGGTCTAAATTTACATTGTGAATTACTTGATATGCCTATTCGTGTTTCTACTCCGGTGGGAGAGTCTGTAGTAGTTGAAAAGGTATATAGGTCTTGTTTGGTGAACTTTGTGGGGAGTAACAATTATGTAGATTTGGTCATCTTAGAAATGGTTGACTTTGATGTAATTCTGGGTATGACTTGGCTTTCTCCGAATTTTGCGATCTTTGATTGTAATGCTAAAACTGTGACGTTAGCCAAGCCTGGGACAGACCCGTTAGTGTGGGAGGGGGACTACACTTCCAATCCAGTGCGTATCATCTCCTTTCTTCGTGCTAAGAAAATGGTTGGTAAAGGGTGTTTAGCTTTCTTGGCCCATCTCAAGGATGACACTACCCAAGTACCTTCGATTGAGTCGGTTTTGGTAGTCCGTGAGTTTTTGGATGTGTTCCCTGCAGATCTTCCTGGTATGCCACCAGATAGGGACATTGACTTCTGCATCGATCTTGAACCGGGCACTCGCCCCATTTCTATACCCCCTTATAGAATGGCTCCCGCGGAGTTAAGAGAGTTAAAGGCCCAACTTCAATAGTTGTTGAGCAAAGGCTTCATTAGACCAAGTGCATCTCCTTGGGGTGCTCCGGTTTTGTTTGTAAAGAAGAAGGATGGGAGTTTTAGGATGTGTATAGACTACCGGCAGTTGAACAAGGTAACTATTAAGAACAAGTATCCTCTTCCTCGCATTGATGACTTGTTCGATCAGTTACAAGGTGCGTGTGTCTTCTCTAAGATTGACTTGAGATCTGGTTATCATCAATTAAAAATACGGGCAACGGATGTGCCAAAGACTGCTTTTCGAACCAGGTATGGGCATTATGAATTTGTGGTGATGTCCTTTGGTCTTACGAATGCCCCTGCTGCGTTCATGAGCTTGATGAACGGGATTTTTAAGCCATATTTAGACCTCTTTGTGATCGTGTTTATTGATGATATACTGATATACTCTAAAAGTAAGAAGGAACATGAGGAGCATTTGAGAACGGTATTGGAAATGTTCAGAGAGAAAAAGCTTTGTAGTTCTCTAAGTGTGAGTTCTGGCTAGATGCAGTGTCCTTCTTGGGGCACGTGGTTTCTAAGGAAGGAGTGATGGTAGATCCATCTAAGATTGAGACAGTGAAGAATTGGGTGAGACCCACTAATGTGTCAGAAATAAGAAGCTTTGTTGGGTTAGCTAGCTACTACCGCCGATTTGTCAAGGGATTCTCTTCTATTGCTTCCCAACTGACGAACTTGACTAAGCAAAATGTTCCATTTGTATGGTCACATGAGTGTGAGGAAAGCTTTCAGAAACTCAAGACTTTGTTGACTACCGCGCCTATCCTTACCTTGCCAGTGGAAGGTAAGAACTTCATTGTCTATTGTGATGCATCCTATTCGGGTTTGGGTGCAGTGCTAATGCAAGAAAAGAATGTGATTGCTTATGCTTCAAGACAATTAAAAGTGCATGAACGTAACTATCCAACTCATGACTTGGAATTGGCTGCGGTAGTGTTTGCATTAAAGCAATGGAGACACTATTTATATGGGGTTAAGTGTGAGGTCTATACCGATCATCGTAGCCTACAGTATGTCTTTACTCAGAAAGATTTGAACTTGAGACAGAGGAGATGGATGGAACTACTGAAGGACTACGACATCACTATCTTGTATCATCCGGGGAAGGCGAATGTTGTGGCAGATGCTTTGAGTAGAAAGGCGGGAAGCATGGGAAGTCTAGCTCACTTGCAAGCTTCTAGACGCCCATTGGATAGAGAAGTGCAGATTTTGGCTAATGACCTTATGAGGTTAGAAGTGAATGAGAAGGGAGGATTGTTAGCGTGTGTGGAGGCAAGATCTTCCTTCCTTGACAAGATTAAGGGGAAGAAGTTTGATGATGAGAAATTGATCTGGATTTGAGATAAAGTGTTGCAAGGAGAGGCTAAAGAAGCAACAATCGACGAGGAAGGTGTTTTGAGGATTAAGGGAAGGGTATGTGTACCCCGCATCGATGATTTGATCGACACTATTTTGACAGAGGCTCATAGTTCAAGGTATTCTATACATCCGGGTGCAACCAAGATGTATCGTGACCTAAAGCAACACTTTTGGTGGAGTAGAATGAAGCGTGATATTGTTGACTTTATTGCCAAATGTCCAAACTGTCAACAAGTAAAGTATGAACACCAAAGGCCCGGAGGAACACTTCAGAGAATGCCCATTCCTGAATGGAAATGGGAGAGAATCGCAATGGACTTCGTGGTTGGTCTTCCAAAGACAATGGGTAAGTATGACTCTATTTGGGTGATTGTCAATAGGTTAACTAAGTCTGCTCATTTCATTCCGGTCAAGGTGACTTACAATGCAATTGTTCGGTTGCATGGGGTTCCACTCTCCATCATATCAGATAGAGGTACGCAGTTTACTTCTATGTTTTGGAAAACATTGCATGCGGAATCGGGTACTAGGTTGGACCTTAGTACTGCGTTCCATCCCCAGACCGATGGTCAGTCTGAGAGAACGATTCAAGTGTTGGAGGATATGCTTCGTGCATGTGTGATAGAATTTGGTGGTCATTGGGATAACTTCTTACCCTTAGCCGAATTTTCATACAATAATAGCTATCACTCGAGCATTGATATGGCCCCATTTGAAGCATTGTATGGTAGGAGATGTAGATCTCCCATTGGTTGGTTTGATGCATTTGAGGTTAGACCTTGGGGTACTGATCTTTTGAGGGAGTCATTAGAGAAAGTGAAGTCTATTCAAGAAAAGCTTCTAGCGGCGCAAAGTAGGCAAAAAGAATATGCAGATCGAAAGGTTAGAGACTTTGAGTTCATGGAGGGTGAACAAGTCTTGTTGAAAGTTTCGCCAATGAAAGGTGTGATGCGGTTTGGTAAAAGAGGCAAGCTAAGCCCAAGGTACATTGGTCCCTTTGAAGTACTTAAGCGAGTAGGGGAGGTGGCTTATGAGTTAGCCTTGCCATCAGGGCTGTCCGGAGTACATCCGGTATTCCATGTGTCGATGTTGAAAAGATACCATGGGGATGGAAACTACATTATCCGTTGGGATTCAGTTTTGCTTGATGAGAATCTGTCTTATGAGGAGGAGCCTGTTGCTATTTTAGATAGAGAAGTTCGCAAGATGAGGTCAAGGGAGATTGCATCCATCAAGGTGCAATGGAAGAATCGACCGGTTGAAGAAGCCACTTGGGAGAAGGAGGCAGATATGCAAGAAAGATACCCACATCTGTTTAAAGATTCAGCTACTCCTTCTCGCCCTTGTTTTTCTTCTTGTGATCGTTCGAGGACGAACGATGGGTAAATTGGTATCTATTGTAACGACCTGTTTAGTCGTTTTGAGCAGCAGATTTTATTTCTAGAAAATTGGCTGAAACGACGGACCCCGCGACGGACCGTCATGGGCACGATGGACCGTCGCAGGGTCTCATTTCAAAACACTTAGAAATTCTGACATTGGGTACTGAAAATCGACTCTCTGAACTTCGTGACGGAATGGCAGGACGGACCGTCACAGGTGTGATGGACCGTCACAGATTCTTCAGTGGAAATTGAGTCTCTGACCCTTGCGACGACCTGCAGGACGGACCGTCGCAGGCACGACGGGCCGTCGCAGGTTGCGTAATCCCAGTCTGGGTCGGATTTCTTTACACGTTTTAAGGGACGTTTTGGACTATTCCTACTTTAATTATAAAGTTAAAGGGTTAAGGATTATAATTCTAATTACTTGGGGGTTAAAAGAGGTAACCTTAAGTTAATTAGTGGGTCATTATTACCATCTTTCATTCTTAATTATATGTTAATTAGGGTAAAAGAAAGAGGTTTGAATAAAGAAAATAGAAAGAACATGAGAGAGGGAGAGGATCGAACGAGGGAGAAGAGGAAAACACAAGGTTTGGGGAAATTCTTGCTTAATCACTAGTCTTCGGTGGAGGTAGGTTATGGTTTTCACACTATTCGTAGTAAAACTCTTAATAGCGAATGATATGTATTGATAATGTTGTAAACCCTGCTATGTGCTTAATTGTATGCTTGCATGAATATGACTATATAATTGTGATTATATTAAGCATGATGAAGTTATTGAATCCCAAATCTTGATAAAAACCTAATCTCTTGTTAATGATGAGGCCTTGGTATAAAAGAAGGCGTGATGAACTACAATAATGAGAATGATGATGCCTTAGTGAGAAAGAAGGCTTGATAAATTGATAGAAGGAGATTAGGGGATCGGAGTGTCACGTTCCGACACATAGATTTAAGGGATCGGGTGTCACGAACCGACACGTAGTATTAGGGGGACCGGGTATCACGAACCGACACGTAGATTTAGGGGATCGGAGTGTCACGTTCCGACACATAGAATTAAGGGATTGGGTGTCACGAACCGACACGTAGATTTAGGGGATCGGGTGTCACAAACCGACACGTAGATTTAGGGGATCGGAGTGTCACGTTCCGACACGTAGATTTAGGGGATCGGGTGTCACGAACCGACACGTAGATTTAGGGGATCGGAGTGTCACGTTCCGACACATAGTAGTAGGGGATCGGAGTGTCACATACCGACACAAGAGGATTGATGAATATGAGGGAGCGGAGTGTCACATACCGACACAAGAGAAATAAAGTAATGAATCTTGAAAGATGTTAATTTACTCAATCTAATGAACATAATTCCCAAATGAGCATGGTGTTGAGGCTTGAGTCCTCATGTGTGAACTTGACGGAAATTGTTAATGATATAGTACTTGCTGTTGCTACATGTTGAGTATCATAGTTGACTTTATGATATTACTTGATATATATTGTCTTCTATTTTGAGTTGGCCGATGATATCTACTCAGTACCCGTGGTTTGTACTGACCCCTACTTTTATGTTTTCTTCTTTGTTATTTGTGGAATGCAGCAAACGTTCCGTCATCTTCAACTCAGCAGTAATTCTAGCCAGTCTTCACTACATCGGAAATTCAGGGTGAGCTAATGCGTCTAGCTTTGACTGGATCTTCTTCTTCAAGTCTTGATGCCTTGAACTTCCGGCATGGACTAGCTTTTATGTATTTTTTTAGCTTCTTAGACATTTTTAGTTTAGTAATTTGATCATACATGTTCTTGTGATGATGACTTCCAGATTTTGGGGAAATAATAGATGTTGATTTGGTTTTTATTAATGAGTTTAAGTCTTCCGCATTACTTACTTGATATTATATTGAAATGATAAGGGTTAGATTGGTTGGTTCGCTCACATAGGAGGGTAAATGTGGGTGCCAGTCGCGGCTCGGTTTTGGGTCGTGACAAAATACCCAAGGCTTGTTTACTTAATTATATCATGCTCTCTGGATTGTAAGAACTCTTATCCTGTTCTTCAACCTGTCTCTGTTTTCATGTCCATGCAATTTGGAATGCATAGATCGTCAAGTAACAAAACATAGTTTTTTAATTGCGTTAACGGACGACAGAATGTGGCTTAATTTGGGTCTATTTGTGTATTTATCAATAAAAATAATGTCATATATTAATTTATAATAAATTTACTTGAGTTATTTTACTGATATTAATGCCTAAGTTAAGATATTTGACTAAAACAAAACGAAATTTATTTACTTTACTAGATAAATTCCTAAAGTAGAGTAACCTTTTGCGATATTAACTCTAGTTTGGGGATGTTCATATTTAGTGGGGCTAACTCACTAAGTTATGCCTATAAGGTTCTCTAGTTTTGTGTTAAAAGCTTCCCCGAGAGTATAGTGTGGTTCCAAGTACGATGAAGTACTTCATAGAGTGTATTATATATTATGTGGTTCTTTCTACCTTTTAAATTCATATTTATATATTTTATAACTTATTAAATGTAGCTTTTATTTGTAGAATGAACATGTATAATTCAACTTTGTTGCAACATAAGTACTATTGAAAGAAGATCTTAAATAAATTAGTAGATACGTAGCAAGTATCTAGTACATCAATTGTATGTATTGACCTTTGCAATTTTATAAGTTTTTCATTCAAATATTTATCTGTTTTTTCTAAAAAAGAAATGTGTATTTTATTACTACTATTATAGAAAAGGCTAGCTTCAACATGTGTGCTTCATGTCTATTAAGTCAAATTTGAGGATATTTTGATTCATTATAGATTACGTGTCTTCTACAGAGGTATTTTCAATGACACATCATTAGCTTCATCTTTCAACTTTCTCCCTTTTATTGCTCTCTACTTTGGTTGCTGAAAATCTCTTCTATGTTTTTCCTATTCATCCCAGGTAAGGCTCCTTCAAATTGTTTGTTTGATTGTCTAATGTGTTTTTTTTCCCTAAACTTTGATGGTTGTTTTTTCCTTCTTCTAGTTGTAATCGTTATTCTCTATTTGTTCCCTCTTCTTCGTCACTCCTCCGGCGACGAAACCAGCTGCTCCGGCTACAACTCTAGCGAAGAATCCCACAACCATCAACGCTCGCTGAAGTCTGTTCTACGGTGTGCTTCAACTTCATTTGATGAATCTCAGAATAACGAGGAAGCTGAAGCTGAGTCATTACCGATTTTACCCTCCGATATAAGGGACAAAAATGACATTTCCATGTCGGAAAACTTCTGCAATTTACCACCGTTCGAGAGTTTCTTCACCGATGATTTGTTTCAGTTCGAGAACCCGGTTATCATATCCGACTTGTTTTTTGAATCGGATACTTTACCCTACTGCAATAACATGTTATTTGGGTCAAGTACTACTGATTACGATTTCGGATCTTCATCCAGGCCCGAAGAGAACTTCTTTCAAGATTTCGGAGATGTATTCGGGTCTGACCCGCTTGTGGCTCTTTGATTTCATCGGCAGATTAATCGGCGATAAGTATAAATGGTTTAATATTCGTATTTTAAAATTTGATTTTGTGTTTAGTTTACCAGTTTTGCTTAAATTTGTTGATTAATGTGAGTGATTAGTGAGTAATTAGTAATTATTATTATTAATATGTAACAGCTCCGTCACATTAACGGTGATGATGAATTGATGGATGAGATTTTGCGGTACACTGTTGTTTTTGTGTTTTGTGCTCTACTTCTATTTCGTTAATAACAATAAACGACTTTAGAAATTGTTAATTATTTTCTAATTATAATTTTAATTTCTAATTAATTATTAATTTTTTTTAATTGTGAAGGGGTGGGGTGGGGTCTGATAAAAGCACGTGCACAGACGCGTGACTTTAGTAGCAATAAGAATTAGGTGAAAGAATGAAATGGCATGAATGCTTTTAGCCTGCATTCGCACATGCTTAACTTGAACACATTCTCAATCCTTCATAAAATTCGTTTTGTTCGATATTCCATATGTGTATTCAACATTTGAAATTTTGATTATTTTAAATATATATTGAACTCGAAATTTCTAATAAAGAGTCACAAAGACGATATAGTTAATCTTCACAACTCTAGAGATTTCTTGTATTATTAATGTGTTTGATGATTACATATACTTATCGAGAGTTTGACTTAATAATACAAACTTTATTTATATATATACAATATGTTCAACTCATCACTATGTATTTTAGTTTGGATGTAAATTACACAGAAAATATTAATGTATGAAAGTTGAATCAAATAACAACACCGCTGGCTAATTGGTGAGTATTTATTACATATAAATTAGAACAAAATATTTACTCATTATATACGGTGACAAGTAAAACATTTTTTTACATCAGTGACATTGTAATTACATTAGGGACTCCATTAGATTAAATATAGGAGAACCATTAAAGTGTTAGGAAACAATGATGGGTCTTTCATGTGGTTTAGTTTCCTCCTTAGCGGCTTTTTCCAAGAAAATAGTAAAGGTATGAAGTATGGAACAATTGTCAATGGCTTGATGTAATTCAATGTTGCTGAATCATTTTTATATTTATCGGTGACTATTTCTTATACATATGACTTGAAGCTAACATAATTATTGGTTCCTTCTTTGTCAAATGCTTCTAAGATGTGCTTAGACTGTTTAAATCTTGAATTTATAGTTATTCTAGCATCAATTATTGCGAGAAATAAACTTGAGATTCACAACATTAGCATGGGAATTTCCCGACTTGTTTGAACAAGCTGTTGGCAGCTTCCTTAATGTGCTCTATGCGCGCGCACATCTAGATTGATTAGGTCGGGATATTTGAAATACCAGATGATTGTGATGAGAAAAAGAATCTATGAGCTTCTTGATTGGGATGAAAATTCTTTTAGAGTGTTTCTTTCTTAATATGCTTTATACGATTGAAGAGATGTTTTTCTTTTTGCGTTTTAATTATAACTTGCAGATGTACATTAGAGGATCTTTAGGAGTTTCTGAGGATATCACTAACATTGAAGATTTCTTTGAAGTTGTTGACTTGGGGTGAACATACTGTCAAGAAAGGTGCCTGAAGACTGAAATGATGAGAAGGGTTACGAAAAAAAAATATGGCGTAGTAATTTCTATGTTCTCTTAATTATTTTAGAATTGTATCTATATCTCATGATACATGATAAAGAGAGAACACTAAGACTTAGCATTTGAACCTATCAAGTAAAAGTTTTCACTTGGAATATTATTTTAGAACTGGTAAGAAGAAAAAGTTAATTTAGTAGTGATCAAATCCTCTGTGTCCAGTAAATGTGAAGTTTTAGCTAAATTGTCCTCTCGTTTATGTAAGACATCATTTTTCTTCCCCATATTACAAGAACAAACTTGCAAAAGAAAAGATATTTGATGTTATTTTTCAGTTCTAGAGATTTGTGTAATGTACAAAGCGGATGCTTTTGCTTTCTAGCATATATATAAAATATGATCGACTTCGTTATTACAATGATATTATACCACTTATAATTCACTAATGTGAAAATCAGATTTTTGATATAATGCACTAATTTTTCTGAAATAATGATCATTTAATGTTAGGTCGTGCTTTGCAAGACCATGCTCTATCTAGTATACATAATAACTAGTAACTATCAAAAATTATTGCTAAAGGTGTATGAAAAAATATTTGATTTATTGCAATAAATATTGTTGTTGCCAAAAGTTATTCTAACATATTACTAATTATTGTTTGCTGTAACAATTAATATTGTTGGTAAAAAAAATCAATTTATATCAACATTAGATTTTGTTGCAAATTATTTTATAAGCCACAACTATACGCACATAAGCAACAATTTTTTTGGTTGCGTTAAGTTAATTTTTGGCAACAACATATTTTGATGTTGCAAAAAAATTTCGCATCAACGTTTATTGCAACAACTTTTTTGTTGTTGACAAAAGTACTTTTAGCAACAATATCCAATATGTGGCAACAAGAAAATTATTGGGAAAAGACTTATTTCTAGTACCACAGAGATATTTTGTATTCTTCTATACACATAGTCACTTGTATTTTTATATATAAACTGAGTTATTGTGTGTTTTTAAAAGCACTGAGTTTTTCTTTTTTATGTTTTAAAACTCTTCTTTATAATGCATTTACTTTCACTTTTATACTTAAAAGAATTGAGCTGAGCTGAGAAAAGGTAAGTTCCCTCAGTTGTATTTCAAGTTTATGTCTTGTTTTAGTATTCCCCTTACATGATTGTACACTCAATGTCATGGTGCCATTTGGACTGCATCATTTTATGATGCACATACAAGTAATCAGGATCAACAATCAGCGCCCCATTGATCTAGTTGAGCATTCAAAGTCTTTGTTACACCTCAGAAATTTTTTCGAACTAAGACTTGAATCGTTAATCATAGTGAGTGATATTTCACTAAGGAATTAAAATTTTCTTAAGTATTAATGTCATGTCTCTATATTTAGCACTAAGAGTTCCAAAAAGAATTAAATTGGGAATAACAAAAATTTGAAATTTTGAGAGTTAAGCTAAGTATGAGTTTTGGGTCAACTTCAAACGAGAATAATTACGAGTACATGATGTGTTAGGTGTGCTACAAGATACCATTGGAAAGTTCTTTGAATTATCTATCAAAAGACGCCGAGTTTGCTAAATTTTGAGTTTGGATGAGTGAGATATGATCTTTTGAAGTTAGATTATTAAGTTAAGGCAAGTTAGCCGAAAATAGTGAGGGATATATTGGTCATTTCCTTACCCAATCAGTTTTAATTCATTTTGACTCATATTTTAAGGTTATAATCCTTTTAGATTCAGTTTAATAATCCAAAAATACGCTTACGGTTTTAGTTGAGAATTCAAGAAGAGGCGGCAAAAGAAAAGAGGAGAAAAGAGGGAAGGATGAGTGCGTTCGTCGTCGTTCTTGAGTCTAGTTGCGGATTTTCACCATGGGTCTAATCCCTACGAGGTATATAAGCTTCCATAGTGTTGGTTTATTTCACCCACACTCCAATCATATATTTTATCAGCGAAATTTCATGCTTAAAGTTTAAAGATTAGAGTTCTTGAAAGGTGTTCTAGAAGTTCATTCTAAATCTTGTTGTGTTGGAGTTATGATAATTTCTTGATATTGAGTAATTTTTGGTGTTGTTTCCAGTATATTAGAGTGTAATTAAATTAAGTAATCGAATCCAAGTTATTGGAGAAGAAACCGTTCGGATTTAGGCGATTTAGGGTGAGAAAACGAGCAAAAGTGATAGTCAAAAATTCTGGGTTGGGGTCTGGCGTGGCGCGCCTGCCAAAGCGCCCTAAACCCATCTTTGTCCGTCAATGGTTGGAGCTCCATGCCATCCATATCCCCATGGTTGTTTGCCTAGTCCAGTTTGCCTCCGATAGCTTTGTTTGAGTTCGTTTAAAGTACACATTCACTCCTTTTCGATTCTAACTAATTTAAGATACTTCTAAAAACCTTAATTCAGTCCTAACATAATCATAACATTGAATTCATAATTCAAATTGAAGGTATAGTTGAGAGTTCAGATTGAGAATTCTTTCAAATGTTCTAAGAAAGTCCTTTTGAGGAGTCTTCCACAACTTCTAGTAACGTGTTTTAAGATTCAGGCAAGTGAGTATAAGAGTAAAGTTCAAGAAAGGCTTCTTATCATGAATCATAACTCTTAAATTCATAAGTCACATTCAAGAGAGAGTTAAGAGTAGAGTTCAAGAAAGGCTTTAAGTTAAATCGTGAATCTTTTGAGATCAACTATTATGATTGAGCTAGGATTTGAGGAAGTAAGTAAGAGAATGAGAAGAGTTGTATACATGAGTTTCATCTAGTTACGTAGACCTTCCAGTCAAGTCGTTCATGCTCATAACATCCACATGAGTTTCAGAAATTAAGTATCATTGAGAGGAGTAGTATCTCCAAGTTCTATACTTCAATTTAAGGAAAGCTAAGATCAAAGTCAAGGAAGCTAAGAGCCAAGTCTAGAAGATAAGAATCAAGTCAAAGTAAAGTATTAAACTTTTCTAGAGTCTTTCACAAACATTTTCACTTCGTTTTAAAAGACATAAAGTTCAAGTCAAGAAAGAGTATAGAGTTGAGTTCATTTTTCAAAAGTTATAGGGGAACTAAGTATTTCCTAAGAGTTAAGTTTTCAAGTAAGTAAAGATTATCAAGTTGAGTTCAGTTCTCAAGAGTAATCCCTAAGAATTTAAACAAAATGTTTCAAACTTTTGAGAAAGAAATTAATAGACTTCCACAGAGCATATGGCTAGTTTCAATACAAGAAAAAGGAACTATGATTTTCAAGAGAGATTTTTAAAAGTTATATTTTGAGCAGCAATCTCAAACAACAAAATCAATATGTTTTTAAACATAAGAGCCAGTATTTTTTTGGGAGATGTATTAAGCACCGATATGGGGAAGAGTTCAGAGAATTCACAGCCTCCATAAACCATGTAGCCACCATGGATAGAAAAGGGTCATACTTTTTAGATGACGCCTTTTCACATTTTACTAGTGGATCTATTAGGCAGTTTAGGTCCTATTCTTTTGGCCCGGTATAGGATGTGCTGCCAGCGAGCGGTAGACCGCTTTATCGACCGCTTTATCATCACTTTATCTCTTAAGTGTTGGTTGTCGGTTAGGGAAACTCCCACAGTATTAGTTACATGGTCCCTCAAGGGGTTATTCTTAGTATGAAAGAGGGTATGGGACTTCATTCATGTATTGCCCAAGTAGAATTTGAGAGGGAGCATGATATATATTTTATGATATTATTATCTTAAGTTAACATCATGTTTTTTAATAGCTTTTCCTCTTATTTTGAACTGCTTTATATTGAAATGAGTTCAATTAAGTACTATGAGTTGAGTACTTTGAGTTGAGTATCATATCTTTGAGTTCAGTATTTAATTTGTGAGTTTAGTATCTTATTATTGAGTATTCATTGGGTTTCAAGTTTGAGAAGAATTAATTACGTTTCCATTTTTATTCAAGTATCAAGCTTATGTTATGTTTTAAAATTCCCCTTACATGCTCGTACATTCCACGTACTGAGCCAATTGGCTTGCATCTTCTCATGATGCAGACACAGTTATATTGGATCATAAATAGGAGTTTCATTGATATCACATGGAGTTCGAGTTAGCTATGGTGAGCCTCCTTGCTTCTCGAGAATTTCAATACCTTTTAATTTAGTTAGGAGGTTGTGGGTCTTTTCCTGACTTCCATCTTTGTTAGTTAGAGGCTTCATTGATAGTCAGTATAGTTAAGGAACCTATATAATTTATTTATTTTAATAAATGTTTTAAATACTAAAGTTGCCTATTTTATGGCTAGTTGAATATATTACTTTATTCAGAGTTGTTTATTTGAGTTAAAGTTTTGAAAGTTGAGTTTTTAAATTTTATTTCACTTTTCAAGCTTTGATGCTTAAGTAACCTTGTCATTTTACATCAACTCATAACCCAAGATAACTCTTGATGCATCAAAATACACCACCAAACCTTGAGTAACCTCTGGTAAGGTCAAAACCGGAGCAGTGGTCAATCTCTTTTTCAACACCTTAAAGCTTTTCTCACAAGCTTCAGACCGTTGAAAATTGTATGTCTTCTGAGTTAGCTTGGTCAAAGGAGACGAGATAGATGAGAAACCTTCTACAAACCTCCTGTAATAGCCAGCCAAACCCAAGAAAATCCTTATATCTGTTGGAGATGTGGGTCTAGGTCAACTCTGAATGGCTTCTATCTTTTGGGTATGCACTCTAATCCCATCACCCGAAATAGTGCGGCCCAAGAATGTCACAAACATAAGCCAAAACTCACACTTGGAGAACTTGGAATATAACATCTTATATTTCAAAGTCTGCATAACAATCATGACATGACTAACGTGATCTTATTCATTCCTTGAATAAATCAGTATGTCCTCAATGATGACGATGACAAACAAATATAAATAAGGTTTGAAAACTCTGTTCATAAGATCCATGAATGTTGTCGGTGCATTTGTCAATCCAAAGGACATAACAAAAAACTCATAATGCCCACATTTGGCTCTAAAGGTTGTCTTTGGAATGTCCCATTCCCTAACTTTCAATTGATGCTGGCCTAATCTTAGATCAATTTTTGAGAAGCAAGAAGCACTTTGAAGCTGGTCAAAAAGATCATCAATTTTCAGAAGAGGATATTTATTCTTGATGGTCACCTTATTCAATTGGCGGTAATCTACACACATCCTAAGGGAACCATTTTTCTTACTTACAAACAAGACCAGAGCGCCCAAGGTGAGACACTTGGTCGAATGAAACCTTTATCCAATAGATCTTTCAGTTGTTCTTTCAACTCCTTTAAATTTGATAGTGTCATTTTTTATGGCGGAATAGAGATAGGGTGAGTATCTAGGATGATGTCTATGTCGAAGTCTATCTCTTATTCGGGAGGGACTCTGGGTAGATCTTCAGGAAAAACTTTTGGAAACCCATTCACTATACGAACTGAAGGAAATGTATCTTAGCACTCGAGTCATTAACTCGGACTAAGTGATAGATACACCCTTTTGAGACTAACTTTCTCGCCTTAGGTACGAAATTAAATGACCCTTAGACACTGCTGAACTACTAGTCCACTCTATGACTGTCTAATTAGGAATCTGGAGCTTGACAACTCAATTTCTACAATATATTCACGCATAACAGGCATGAAGCCAGTCCATACATAGAATGACATCAAAATCTACCATATCAAACTCTAGTAGATCTGCCATGGTGTTCTTGTGATTGGTGGAAACAGGACATTCAAGATAGACTCTTTCCGCTAGAATAGACTTCCCAACAGGTGTAGACACACTGAAGGGTTCACTAAGTTTTTCAGGAAGAATCTCAAACTGATTTGCAACATAAGGATTTACAAAATATAAACATTCTCCTGGATCTAACAAAGCATAAACATCAAAAGTAAATCTTTTGACCATACTCGTGACAACATGTGGAGAGTTCTCTTGCTCTTGGCGGCTAGTGATTACATAGAGACATTTTTCCCCTCTACCAGTACCAGAAGTGGCTCTTCTAGGTGCAGCCTTTTCTGGTGGAGAAACTGATGAAGATCGGGCTCTATTTCTAGGATTTCAATTGTCTTTCTTACTCTTAGGACAATCTTTCATGTTGTGTCCCGCTTGACTACACTTGAACCAGCCCGACTGTCCATCACAATACTTACCGACGTGATTTCCACAACACCTACCACAAGTAGGAGCCCAACTACCACCTTGTGCCACACTACCTTGGGATTTAGGCTGGTCTAGCCTTGAAGTTTTGTGAATTTCGGTCATTATATTAACCTCTGTTTCTGGGCACAAGTTGTAACACCCCAGAAAGTCTTTCAAACTAAGACTTGAGTCGTTAATCATAGTGAGTTATTTTTCAACAAGTAATTGAAAACTTCTTAAGTATTAAGGTCAGTTTACTAGATGTAGTACCTTGAGTTCCAAAAAGAATAAATTGGAAATAGCAAAATCTGAAATTTTGCGAGTTAAGTATGAGTTTTGGGTCAGGTTCAAACGATTATAACTCCTAGCACAGGATGAGTTAGGAGAGATACAAAATACAATTTGAAATATCTTTGAATTATCTTTCCAAATTCGCTGAGTTTGCTAATTTTCGAGTTTGGATGAGTGAGATATGACCTTTGGAAGTTAGGTTGTCCAGTTAAGAAAAGTTAGCCAAAAATAGTGAGGGGTATTGTGGTTTTTTCCTTACCCAATCAGATATAACTTGTTTTTAGTCATATTTTAGGTATCCAATCCTTTTAGGTTCAATTTTATAATCCTAATAAAATCTTAGGGTTATAGTTGAGAGTTCAAGAAGAGGCAAGAAAGTAATAGAGGAGAAAAGAGGCAATGACGAAGGCGTTCGTCGACATTCTGTATAATTATGGATTTTTGCCATGGGTATAATCCCTAAGAAGTATGTAAGCTTCCATAGTGTAAGGTTTGTTCACCCACAGTCCAATCATGTTAATATTCAGTGAAGTTTCATGCTTAAAGTTTAAAGATTAGAGTTCTTGAAAGGTATTGTTGAAGTTCGTTTTAAATCTTATTGTGTAGGAAATTTGATGATTTCTTGAGATAAAATTGAGTAATATTAGTATTGTTTCAAGTATATAAGAGTGTAATTAAGTTAAGTAATCGAATCCAAGTAGTTGGGTGACAAAACGAGCAAAAGTGCTCGAAGAATTTTCTGGTTTAGGGACTGGCGCGGCGCCTACCAGAGCACCCCAAACCCATCTCTGTCCGTCAAGGGTTGGGGCTCCGACTGGCGCGGCGCCTACCAGAGCACCCCAAACCCATCTCTGTCCGTCAAGGGTTGGGGCTCCGCGCCATCCATATCCCCATGGTAATCTGCCCAGTCCTATTTGCCTCTGGTAGCTCTGTTTGACTTCGTTTAAAGTGCACCATCACTCCTTTCCGATTCTAACTAATCTAAGCTACTTCAACAAACCTAAAATCAGTACTAACATGATCATAACCTTGATATCATAATTCGAATTCGAGGTAGAGTTAAAAGTTATGTTTTGAGAATTCTTTCAAACGTTCTAAGAAAGTCCTTTCGAGGCGTCTTCCACAACTTCTAGTAACTTCTTTTAAGACAAGCAAGTGAGTATAAAAGTGAAGAGTATATATTAATGAGTCTAGAATATCACCTAGATCCTTCATATCATGAATTATAACACTTGAATTCATAATTCATATTCAATAGAGAGTTAAGAGTAGAGTTCAAGAAAATCATTGAGTTCAAATGAGAATCCTTTGAGGTCAACTATTGATTTGAATTTTGTTTTGAGGAAGTAAATAAGAGAATGAGAGAGTCATATACATGAGTTCCATCTAGTTACTTAGACCTTTGAGTCAAGTTGTTCATGCCCATAACTTCCTCATGAACCCTATGAGTCGAACAATCTTGAGCTAAGAAGTATTTTTTTGTTATCGAGTTGGGTAGTTAATCCTCCAAGTTGAAATCATGAGATCATCCATAAAAATGAGATCATGAGCCTTGAATTCATACTTTAATTCTAGAAAAGTTAAGAGTCAAGTCCAGAAGTTAAGAACCAAGTCAAAGTAAAGTTTAAAAAGTATTTGAAGTCTTTCACAAACGTTTTCACTTTGTTTTATAGACTTAAACTTTAAGTAAAGAAAGAGTAAACAGTTGAATTAAAATCTCTAAAGCTATATGGGAACTAAGTATTCCGTAAGAGTTAAGTTTCAAGTTAAGTAAAGAGCATGAGTTGAGTTCATTTCTCAAAAGCTATAAGGGATCTAAGTTTTCCCTAAAGGTGTATAAGTGTTTCACATTTAATTTAAAAGTAAACTAAGAGTTCCAAATGAGTTTTGAACTAAAAAGGGAACATTGATTCCAAAATGAGCTTTTTAAAGTCAAAGGATTCAGCAAATTATCTCAACTCAAAGAAAAGAAAGTTTTATTAGAAGTATGAGCTAGAGTATGTTTTGGGAGTAGTATTGAGCACTGATGTGGGGACAAGAGTTCATATTAAAACAAGTCTCCTTGTAAACCATGAAGCCATCATGGGAATTGACGACTCATACTTTTTAGATGATCACATAAGTTTATCTCGTGTATCTACTAAGCTAAGTAAGGTCCTATATTGATGGCAAACTATAGGATAGTTCTGACAGTGTGGGCAAGACGTTGTATCACCACTTAGGCTCATAGTGGTGGTTGTCGGCTAGAGAATCTTCCACAGTATTAATTACATGGTTCCTCAAAGGATCTGCTTAGTATGAATGGGGTATGAGACTTCATTCTTACATTTCACACATAGACTTTGAGAGAGAGAGCATGATATGTTTTTATGATATTATTATCTTGAGTTAACATCATGTTTTTAAACAACTTTTTTTTTATATTGCACTTATTCTAAACATCTTTATATCGAAATGAGTTTAGATAAGTATAAAAAGTTAAGTATATTAAGTTGAGTAACCATAGTCGAGTATCATATCTTTGAGTCAATATTTAATCTCTGAGTTGAGTATCCTATTCTTGAGTATTCCTTGAGTTTCATGTTTTAGAAGAGGTAAGTATGTTTTTATCTTTTATTCAAGTATCAAGATTGTGTTATATTTTAGAATTCCCCTTACATGCTCGTACATTCCATGTACTGAGCCAATTGGTCTGCATCATCTCATGATGGAGACACAGGTATACAGGATCATCAACAGGAGCTTCTTTGATAAGGGCAATGGTGTGGCTATGTCACAAGAGAAAAAGAGCATTAAGAGAATGTACACCAATTAGAGATGTGGAATAGGTCCATTGATTTCAAGTGTTATAGTTAGACCCAAGGGGAAGATTATATCATGAGAAAGCAAGCCAAGTGTTTAAGAGTAACATATTAATAATTTCTAAATAGTTTGGGGGATATGTTTTAGAGTTCCTTTTAGTTCATAGAGTTGTTAGATTACTATGCTTGCATGTGGAGGTCAAGAGCAATAGCCTGAGATGAGATTCCCTATAGAGAGGTATACATTCCAAACTTAAGGATTTCAGTTAATCTTGAATATAGTAAGAGCAAACCATTTTATACCGAGTTCAGTTGTCATTCGAGGACGAATGATCCCAATGGGGAGATATTGTAACACCCCATAAAATCTACTGAACTAAGACTTAAGTCATTAATCGTTGTGAGTGATTTTTCACCAAGGAATTAAAAAAAATTAACTACTAAGGCCAGTTCACTAGATTTAGCACCTTGAGTTCCAAAAAGAATTAAATTGGAAATAGCAAAATCTGAAATTTTGCAAATTAAGCTAAGTATGAGTTCTGGAACAGCTTCAAACAACCATAACTCCTAGCACAGGATTAGTTAGGTGAGATACAAGATACCATTGAAAATATCTTTGAATTATATTTCCAAATCCTCCGAGTTTGCTAATTTTTGAGTTCGGATGAGTGAGATATGACCTTTTGAAATTAGGTTATCCAGTTAAGGAAAGTTAGCCGAAAGTAGTTAGGGGTATAATGGTCTTTTCCTTACCTAATCATATTTAACTCATTTTTAGTCATAATTTATGGATCTAATCCTTTTAGGTTCCATAATACTGCTAAAATTATAGGGTTTTAGTTGAGAGTTAAAGAAGAGGAAAGAAAAGAAAAGAGAAAAAAAGAGGCAAGGATGAAGGCATTCGTCGACTTTCTTGAGTATAGTTGTGGATTTTTGCCATGTTTCTACCCTAAGATGTATTTATGCTTCCATAATGTTGGTTTTATTCACCCAAATGCCACTCATGTTATTTTTCAGTGAATTTTCATGCTTAAAGTTTAAAAAATAAAATTCTTGATGAGTACTTGAAAGGTGTTGTTGAAGTTCGTTCTAAATCTTGTTGTGTTGAAATTTTGACGATTTCTTGAGTTTAAATTCAGAAATTTTAGTGTTTGTTATTATATTAGAGTGTAATTAAGTTACTTAATCGAATCCAAGTGATTGGGAAGAAACCGTTCGAATTTAGACGATTTAGGGTGAAAAAACGAGCAAAAGTGCTTGGCAGAATTTTCTGGGTTTGCGCCGGACGCGGCGCGCCTGCTAGAACGCGCCAAACACATCTATGTCCATCAAGGGTTGGGGATCCTCTCCAGACATAGCCCCAGGGTAATCTGCTGAGTCCAGTTTGCCTCCGGTAGCTTTGTTTGAGTTCGTTTAAAGTGCACATTCACTCCTTTCCGATTCTAACTAATCTAAGATACTTCTAAACACCTAAAATCAGTCCTAAAATGTTCATAACCTTTTATTCATAATTCAAATTAAGGTAGAGTTGAGAGTTATGTTTTGAGAATTCTTTCAAAAGTTTTAAGAAAGTCCTTCTAAGGAGTCTTCCACAACTTCTAGTAACTTTTTTTAAGACTCAAGCAAGTGAGTATAAAAGTGAAGAATACATATTAATGAGTCAAAACTATAACCTAGATCTTTCATATCATGAATTATAACACTTGAATTCATAATTCACATTCAAGAGATAGTTAAGAACAGAGTTCAAGAAAGCCTTTGACTTCAATTGTGAATCCCTTGAGGTTAACTATTGATGTGAACTAAGTTTTAAGGAAGTAGATAAGAGAATGAGAGAGTCATATACATGAGTTCCATATAGTTATTTAGATCTTTGAGTCAAGTTGTTAATACCCATAACTTTTGTATGAACCCTATAAGTTGAGTAATCTTCAGCTAAGAAGTACCTTTTTGTTATAGAGTTGGCTAGTTCACCTCCAAGTTGAAAAACATGAGATCATCCATAGACATGTGATCATGAGCCTTGAATCCATACTTCAATTCAAGTAAAGCTAAGAGTCAAGTCTAGAAGTTAAGAAGCTATTAAAATTAAAGTTTACAAAGTTTTCTAAAGTCTTTCACAAACGTTTTCACTTTGTTTTAAAGACTTAAAGTTCAAGTCAAGAAAAAGTAAAGAGTTGAGTTAAAATCTCTAAAGCTATACGAGAACTAAGTATTATCTAAGAGTTAAGTTTCAAGTTAAATAAAGAGTAAGAGTTGATTTTATTTCTAAAAATATATAACAGAACTAAGTATTCCCTAATGGTTTATAAATGTTTCACATTTAAGTTAAAAGGAAACTAAGAGTTCCAAAAGAGTTTTGAACTAAAGGGACACATTGATTCCAAAAGGATATTTTTTAAGACTAAAGGGTTCAACAAATTATCTCAACCCAAATAAAAAAAATGTTTTATTAGAAGTATGAGCTAAAGTATATTCCGGGAGTAGTCTTAAGCACTGATGTGGGGATGAGAGTTCATATTAACTCAAGTCTCCATATAAAAACATGAAGTCATTATGGGAATTGACGTATCATACTTTTTAGATGATCAGGTAAGTTTATCTAGTGGATCCACTAAGCTAAGTAAGGTCCTATATCAATGGCAAGGTATAGGATAGTTCTGGCAGCGTGGAAAAGACATTGTATCACCACTTATACTCATAGTTGTGGTTTTCCGCTAGAGAAACTCCCACAGCATTAAATACATGGTTCCTCAAGTAATTTGCTTAGTATAAATGGGGGTATGGGACTCCATTCATGCATTGTAAAAGTAGAGTTTGAGAGGGAGCATGATATGTTTTTATGATATTATTATCTTGAGTTAACATCATGTTTTTAAACAACATTTCTTTATGTTGCACTTGTTCTAAACTGATTTATATCAAAATGAGTTTAGTTAAGTATCAAAGTTAAGTATATTAAGTTGAGTATCAATAGTTGAGTATCATATCTTTGAGTTCAGTATTTAATATCTGAGTGGAGTATCTTATTCTTAAGTATTCCTTGAGTTTCAATTTTGAGAAGAGGTAAGTATGTTTCCATCATTTATTCAGGTATCAACCTTATGTTATATTTTAGAATTCCCCTTACATGCTCGTATATTCCATGTACTAAGCCAATTGGCATGCATTTTCTCATGATGCAAACACAGGTATACAGGATCATCAACAGGAGCTTCGTTGATACATCCGAGAGTTTGAGTTATCTATGGTGATCCTCCTTGCTTCGGGAGGATTTCATTTGGTTTTTAGTTTAGTTAGGAGGTCATGGGTCTTGTCCCGACTTCCAACATTATCAGTTAGAGGCTTCATAAATAGATAGTCACTTTAGTTAAGGAGTCTGTATTTTGCATTTATTTTATTAAATGTTTTAAAAACTAAAGTTGCCTATTTTATGTCTACTTGAATATATTATTTGATTCAAAATTGTTCATTTGAGTTAAAGATTCTAAAGTTGAGTTATGAATTTTATTTCACTTTTCAAGCTTTGTATGCTTAAGTGAGTATCTGGCTTGTAGTAAACCAGGATAGGGATTCTCTTGGGCACCAGCAATGGTCTTCGAGTGTCAACCACGTCCAGGGTGTAGGCTCGGGTCGTTACATAGGTGCACTAACAGATGATGGTGCATGCCCCTTTTGGTTTTGTAATTGTGGTCGACTTGAAGCACCCTTATGTTGACCAGACTCATTCCCAGTCTTAGCTTTCTTGTTTCTGTACTCTTTTTTGTCCCTCAGCTTCTCCTCTTCAACTTGCTATACATAGATCATTATCCTAGATATGACCATGTCGTTAATCAACATTGATGCCCTACCTTCTTTGCTTGAAGCACGACCCAACCCAATAACAAACAAACTCATTTTGCTTCTCCTATCCTTAATCATCTATGGAGCATAGTGAGATAGTTGGGTGAACTTTAGCCCATACACATGAACGCTGAATGAGTCCTATTTCAGGGTTAGGAACTCCCATACCTTTGCTTCCTTCAGTTCTCGGGGGAAAAAACGCCCCAAGAAGGCTTCTTCAAAGCAAGCCCAACTTGGATGTGGTGCATCCTCCGCTCTACAATCCTTTCATTGATCAAACCAAGTTCTAGCCACACTCTTCAGTTGATATGCAGCTAACTCAACTTTCTCAATGCCAACCACATATATCACATTGAACACCTTCTTTAACTCTTCAATAAAGTTTTTTGGATCCTCAGTAGTGCTTGAACCACTGAAACTTGGGGGATTCGTCTTACAGAATTCCCAAATCCTCGAAGTGTTAGCCCCTTCTTGTCGAGCTCCTCTTTGTTGTCTGACTTGGTTTGTTACAGCTTGACTCAACATCCAGATAGTCTCACGGAACTCAGCATTAGTAACCTCCCCTTGATGTTGCACTTCAGGAGCATTGGGTAACTCTTGTTCCTGAGCTTCTACTTTTTTCCTAGCTGGACAACCTCGTTCTTCTGTTCATGGAGACATTTTTATCTGAAACATGTGCAAGCACGAATTAGAGAGAGACTTTTAGAGATAAACTCTACGGCGTGAAATGAGTATGAAAGAAGTGAGAAATACCTATATGTTATATTACCTAATCATAGATATGGTGTGCTTCACACTGATGATTAAGACTCGACAGACCCGGCTTCATGGACTCCGTAGGACTGTTAAACTCTGTGCTCTAATACCAAAATTATCACGCCCCGAGCCTAAACCATGGGCGGGATTCGCACTCAGTGACCATTGTTGGCCTCGATCGAATCCTTGGCCTAACTTACTTAACTTAACTTAATATAACAATAAAGAACATTTTCATGAGAAATACTCAAATTGTAATCATCTAAACAAAATGGCACTTTGAGTCTCAAAATTAAAGCATTTAAACTGTAAGATAAAAGATACATCAAACCAAACAATCTAACTGATTATATGTCTATGAAGCCTCTAAACTGACTGAGATGAATGTTGCGACAAACTCACAACATTCTATTAAACTAACTAAAAAGCAATAAAAGGATCCTCTGGAATGCAAGGAGGATCAACACTGACTCTGGAGCTCAAACTGGATCAACGATGCGCTGCGTGCTGATCCTGGTTACCTCTGTCTGCATCATAAGACAATGCAGGCTAACTGACATCAATACATTGAATGTATGAGATTGCGAGTTGGAATGCTAAATGACAACTACTAAGCTTGAAAAGGAGTAAGAATGAACGTACCTTGACTCTGCTCAACTCAAGAAGTCATAACTCAATATAAAAGAGTAAAGACATATGCAATATAAGGAAAACTTGTAAAACAGTGTACACTGAGTTCATAAAAGATAAAACAATAATAAACTCCACTTTACTTATATATGAAAATAATATAATTTCTGTGGGAGATTGTCTAATCGACAACCATAGAAACTAAACTACTAAGTCAATCCACTAGTCTATGCTAAAAGCACTAAGGAATCATGCCAAAGTATGATCCTTTTTCTCTCCATGTTGGCTACATGATTTATGGAGACTTGAGTTAATATGATATGAATATAAATTAATAATTTTCTTGCTAAGATTATTTATCGTTTTTGGTAGGTTTGTAAGATTGGTAGATTAGGTTAATTTTGACTTCTAACCAAATCTAATGTGTGTATGTGTGTATGTGTGTGTGTTGTTATTTCTTTAATTGTTGAGAAACCATTTATATTTGATAAATAAGATGTTGGATTGATTGTTCATCGATATTGCTCCCAAAACAATGAATTGAGGGTTCTTTAAGTTATATAATGACAATTGAAAGAAAAAAATGTGATCACAAAAACTTGAGAAGAGACAATATCTATTTGACAGCTCATGTTTTTAGTGATCACAACTTCTTTCAATTGTCACCCTACAACTTGAAGAATACTCGGTTGATGATTTTGCTTGCAGAAATTTATCGATGATAGATTTAACGTTCAAAATATAAATGGTTTATCTAATTAAATTGAAAAAATGATAATTACAAGTTGGATTCCACATAAGATATAAACATTTATTTCGTACTTGCATGATATTTTTGGCATTTTGGAAAATACGATCTTTTTAGAAAGCTTATATTTTATGAACTTCTTTTCATTTTTTTTTTATTTGAGATCTCTTTCTTGCCATGATTATTCCGATAGGAAATACAATATACGAATTTCGTGTGAAATGTGTACATAAATGAGAAAAAAGTATTTTTACATTAAGGGATAAATAAAAAGTTTGACATAAGTACACAAGTTACTATATTAATGTGGGAAAGCCTTAAGGGAGCTCAAAGTGGCCCCTCAAGCAAAACCTAATGACTCACATAATTATACATTATCTAGAAAATATATCCGCGATTCGCACGGTATAAAATATACACTTTATAGAATAAGTAGAAATAAAAAAAGACAAATTATGTCTTGATTACAGCAAAAGTTTGTATTTTCTCTTAAATAAAATAATTAAGAAGAAAATGGTATCTTCACATTAAGTTGATATCATAAAACAATTATCTTTTAAAAAAATTGACATGATAATGTTATAACATTTTAAAAGTTAAATTACTAAATTAAGATTTTAATAAAATATCAAATTTAAAAATCAATCGAATAATTAAATATACAATATATAAGTATCAACGAATTCTAATCAATTTTGTGTGTAGATAAGGAAATTATGAATACATTATTTATGATAGCTTTCATAATAATTTGTTGAAAATTATACTTCTAATAATTTCATATTATTTATTTCATTTTTATTTATAAAAAATACAAGAAAAAAAAAATTAACCTAAAGCAGTCTAAGAAAAGAAAAGAGATCTTATTTTCCACTTAGAAAAATGAATTTATCTAATCAATTATTTTCTTTAAATTAGGCATAATTCAAAATTATATTTTATAGAAGTGCAAAATAATATTAAAAACCAATATACCAATAACTAAAATTTTGAATTAAATAAATAAAAGAAAGTTAAAAAAAAAAGGAAAAAAGTAATTTATAGAAATAATATAAATGACAATAATGATGATGTTGAGAAAAAAATGAAAATAATTAATAGCATTAATGATGAAATGATATAAAATTTAAAAAATGCACAATATATTAGCTTTTAAGACAAAGTTTTAAGCAATTATATTTTTAATATATATATAAGAGAAAATGTCAAAAAAAAAAAAAACAATTGAGGAGATTAATTAAACATCTTAAGTAAGAAGAGTGTTATTATTTTCTATTTTTAGTTTTTTATAATTTTGTATGGATATAGTTGTTTAGATCTTTAGCATAAGAGATGGGGTGGTCTAATTTTGTAATAAAAAATAAAATCAAATTACGTTATATATATTTACAAAGTTACAATAACTAATTTCTTTTAATAAATAAATAAAAATTTTAAAAAAAGTGATTTAAGGAAATGATATAAATGACATTAATTATTAAATTAAGGTAAGGAAGTAAGAAAATTAATATAATTGTTTGAAAAAAAATTTTAAAAAAAAATTGTCACCTTTAATATGTTGTAATATTTTAAAGTGAGACTTTTGGTAATTCAAAATAAAATAAAATAAATGTCAAAAGAATATATATATATATATATATATATATATATATATATATATATATATATATATATATATAATTTTAAGAATGTAAAGTATAACTAAAGATAAATAAAAGAAATAAAATAAACATTAATCAAATGTTGTGCATGAGAAAAATGAAAAAAATTAAATTTAAAAACCGAATTAGAAGAGTAAAAATTTAAAGAAATAATCTAAGAATTAATCTAGGGTACTTTCAAATCACAATAAAGAAAATAAAAAAAATTATATTTAAAGATAAATGAAATTAAAAAATTGAAGAAAGTTTTTTTTTTAAAAAAAATGAATGGAATTAGAAGAATAAATAATTGAAAGAAATAATGTGAGTACTAATTTAGGATCCTTTCAAATTATAATTCACAACATAGATATCTCCTTATTCAATCCTAATTTAATATGAATTCAATTAATAAATAAATTGATTCTTTCTCTAAATATTTTTTCTTGTCTTGTGGACCATTCATCATTTAAGGAAATAATATAAATAACATTAATGATGAGCTTAACAATAAGTAAATAAAAATAGTTAATAGCATTAATGATGAAAGGATTTGAAATTAGATTTTTTTTTCAATAAAATAGATAAACTTTCCAGACAAATTTTTGAGCAATTATTTTTTAAAAAAAAATAAGAGAAAACGTTGTTTTTTAAAAAATAAAACAAAAATTAACTAGATGTTGTTCATGAAAAAAAACGGAAAAAAATAAATTTTAAAAAAAAACGAAACTAGAAGAGTAAAATTATTAAAGATATAATCTAAGCACTAATTTAGGATCCTTTCAAATCACAATAAAGAAAATAAAATAAGCATTAATTTATATTTAAAGATATATTAGGAAAAATAGAATTAAAAAATTGAAGATAAATTTAAAAAAGAACAGAACTAGAAGACTAAAGAATTGAAAGGAATAATGTGAGTGTTATAAAATTAAGCTATAAAAATATAATCATAAAGAGAAGAAAATAAGAGAAGTAGATAGAAGAAGAAGAATTTTCTTCTTATTCAAGTGTGTACTTCAAATGGTGAGTGATATCTCTATTTATAATGTTAAGATATCACTCTCAAAGGTCACCAAATTAATGGATACATGTTTATCCATAATGGATCATATCACCTTGGAAATATACATACATGAATTCAAGTAATTTATGAATATCCAATGGACAGTCCACTTAATTAGCTCAATGGATTTGTAACACTCTCCCTTGGATGTCCATAGATAATGTGCCTCGTTAAAACCTTACTAGGAAAAATCCTGTGGGAAAAAATTCTAGTGAAGGAAAAAGAGTACACATATTTTTTGATACGCACTATTTGTTGCCTCATTAAAAACCTTGGCAGTAAAACCCAGCGGCAAACAACCTTGGTCAATAGAAAAGGAGTGCAACACGTATTATACTACCCTGATTAAAACATCACTTAATTTCTTGTGATGATGTCTCCAATCTTCGTACATTGTCGTTGTCATATTCCTTTTCAATGAAAAACACACATTTTCTGAATATGGTGTGTCATTTATCTCAACCAGACCCACTTTCGACTTGCTTCATGGAGGACTTTTATTTTTGCATTGCAACATTTGCTTCATTGATCGCCAGGATATTATTGTGCCTCCACATGCAAACACATAGCGTGCTTGAGATAGAGCTTAATGAGGATCACATAAATATTTTGCATCTACATAACCAAATAATTTTTTCTTGGATTCTTCGGAATAGAATAAATTCATAACTATGGTCCTTCGAGGATATTCAATCATGTGTTCAACACCATTTGAATATCCTTTTATCGGGAAGAAATTGAATCTTGCCAGAAAATTTACTGCTAAACAAATATCTGGTCAAAAATTGTTAGTAAGATGCACTAGTGCCCAAGATATGGAGTTTCATCACCAAGAAGTTCTTCATCCTTCTTTTGAGATCAAACTGAATCATCATTTATGTCAAGTGATCTCATAATCGTTGGGGTATTCAATGAATGTGATTTATCCATATAACATTGCATAAAAACTATGTGCATTGTTAGACAAATATTTCTTTTGTCAAATTATCAATCTGTAGGTCAAGATAATAAGACATTTTCATAAAATACAAGCACAATTAGGGTCATTCTTTTGTACTCTTTTCTTCCTTGACTATTTCAATCTATATAAGAATTCTTGAGGCTTTATATATTGAAAAAGTTTCTTTCAAACTCTTATATGCTTCACACCTCGATTACTTCAATGATTTTTATATAACCTTCAGTATTGTCTAACTAGACCTGATAATTATTCATTATACGCATTCAAGTTTTTCTTATGTTGCCAGATCAAAACAAACTTCATTGCATCCAGCATAGGAGAAAACATCTCCAATAATGTCAGGAATTTTGCGAAAAATATTTATGCCCCAAGGCACAAATTGTACTTGATATATTATGATTATACCATCGCATAATAAGTTATTGTACTCCACTGACATTATATCTTGACTTATGGACTACCAGTTCAAAACGTCACTTTTCTAAGTGAAAATACTTGAATCATGCATTTTACTTGGCCAACCTTTTATCTGTCCGCACTATTTGACATATTTGAATTCAAGATCCTCGTCACAATTTATATCATTGAGTGCTACCTCATATCAAAGATACCGTCGACGGTTATTTGATATTGATTCCAATATGACATAACTTATCGAGATCTCTTCATTTTTTATTATTTTCAGGTACCTGAATTTTCTGAGATTTTATGATGTGTTATGTCAATGTGTTCTTTTGTAGAAATTGCTTCATTATGATGACCATACTGATCATTTGCTCCTTCCTTCTTCAAGGAATTCTATATTTGGAACCGATTGGTCTATTATGCTTTCGGCGTATCATAGACTTTGTCCTTCAAAGACTTCACATTAGAGCATTTAAGCTGAATTATATTATAGGGTCAGTGCATTCATCTGGCAACTGATTTGCAACATTATACAACTGAATTATTCCTTGAACTTTAAGTTCACATATTTATTTAACGAGGATCTAGATAATTCATAATTAACCTCACACATGATTTTCAGTTGTCAATCATCTCTCCCACTAATGTTAGAAAATCTAACATTCATTCCAACCTTATTTGGGAGTTCATCTTTGTGCATGGTGGAGCGATTAGATCATGACCGCACATTCAACCTTTAAGATGACAATTATTTGGTTCCTGACCCTAAACCAATTTTAATGGGAAAACCTAGTTGTCTTGATGCGTACATGTGTTGATACATGTTACATATATCATACCAAATCTCATTTGAGAGTTTTGTTCTCATAGCTATGATTTAGCTATAATTGGAGGCATAAAATTTCTGCTAAATCAACCAGCATAATCAACATAATTTCATAGTTTGAAACTGTGCTCTTAATATTAACAATTCAAGCAAACAACCTTACAAACAATAATTTGTAAGTTGACAATAAAGCACATGTGATCATCGCATAGATACGTCTATCATATAGTTGCAAATGATCCACATGGCATATGAATGAGCCCATATTCACCTTTTTATATGTTTCAAAAATTTCAGAGAATTACAATCCCAACCTTAGCTGGTACAATGATCATTTTGTGAAGAGAACAAACAACACGTGAGAATTCTTGAAGAATCTTTTATTTCTTCATCATATAATTCACTTGAATTCTCAATTATATTTGCATCACATTTAAATCAGAATTGTCAACCAGTCATGCCAACTAATCTTTATTTCAGTACACTTATAATTTACTTTCGCATGTGATTTCATCAGCATGCCCACGTTTGTGTGCAACAAACAAGAGGAAACAATGGGTAACCTTTAACATAAATATTTATAACCCCTTCGATTGTAGTGATTTATAGTCTCGATATTTATTGTCAATTCATCCGAAACTTAAAAAAATTCTTTTGAGACTTACTACAACCTCATATTATTCCTCTGAAAATAACACAACTCGTTAGAGCTTGCTATTAATTTTGTGTACTATCACATATTGCATGACACAATCCCTATTGTAAGCATCGCCTTCAAGGAGAAATTATATCATTATTGTCATGGTCAAAACATTACGAGCAAGGCATGCTTCTTGCTTTACTTTTGTTGTACCATAGGTACACAACCAATGATAAATTTATATCGCCACATAATAATGACCACAACCCTTATAGGCAAGAACTATTTCTTTCTTTTTCCCTTTCGATAGTTCATAACAAACATACCATAATATTTATGACGTATAAACTCACATGGCCATTGACCGTTCATGTCAAATAAAATTTATATATTTCTCTCAAACTTCCCGTAGAGATTAGATGTGACATATATCATTATTTTTTCAAACCTTCCATGAAGGTGAGTTGTGCATATATCTAACCCATAATGATTTTATCACATCTTGATTCATTCTCTTGTAGAATGGTCGAGCATTCACGATACTCATCAAAGTCACATTCTCTTCAAGGAAAGGACTAATCTTTATATGTACTTCATTAATTTGCATTATAAGTGCATTGTCATGGCTTTAAAATTCATTATATTTTCTATGACATACCTCAACATCACTTTGAAAGATTAAGTGTACCATCACTTTATCTTCTTGTCTTTTAATGGAGGATTTATAAACTTATAAAATTATTGGGTCGACAATATTCACAAGTCCAATGACCTTTAATATCATTTTGATAATAAAAATTGTCTTCACATTTTGAAGGACTATTTGGAGAACCCACAATGTTCTTCCTTTCATAATTACCACAATAATGACTATTATAATTCCGTCTCTTGATGTCCTTTTTCTTATCATTAATTATTTATCATTATTCAGATAAATTATTTGCTGCTACCACATTCATATAATTAAATGGAGCAAGTCAACAGACGAATTTCAAAGTTATCACATGTTGCTTCCATATTCTTTTCAAAGAATGGAGCAAATTAAATATGATGAATTTCAAGAATTTTCATCAAAAATATATTATTTTGCTCAGTCATTATTTTATCATCAATATGGTGCATTGAGACTCAAACTCAATGTCTTATCCATATAAGACACATTAGGCCATAATTCTATGGGACTTGAACCCACTACCTTATCATTATGGTGCATCAAAAGTCGAATCGATGTCTTACCCTCTTGGTGCAATAGAACATGAACCTACCGTCTTACCCTCCAATATTTTTCATTATGTCATCCGGACTTTAATCAGATGTCTTACCCTTTTTGGTGCGATGGGACTTGAATCCATCGTCTTACCCTTCAATCAATGTCATATAAGTCAATACCAATAGAACTCAACCATGAGCCTTTAAATGAAATCAAGAATTATAGAAGCAAATTTAGTCAAAATAAGATTGAGAGTTTTCTCACCTCTAGCAATTATAAATATTAATAAGTTCCTCATAATTAACACATAAAAAATCAACATGAATATTTACTTCTCTATCCTTCAATTCTTTTCTGAAATGAAGAACTGTTAATATAATCATAAACCAATTTATAAAATTGTTAAAGTAAAACAAACCAACATGTTTTACATTTTCATATATCACATATATACTAAAATAAATTATTAGTATAAGAGCAATGTTTGAAAATATAAATATGTAACAAGAAAATATAAATAAAACTTGTTCCTGCTCACAAGTGTTTCAACTATAACACTTTTGCGAAGTTCTATAACCTTTAGATCATAAGAATATAATCATAAAGAGAAGAAGACAAGAGAAGTAGATAGAAGAAGAGGAATTTTCTTCTTATTCAAGTGTGTACTTCAAATGGTTGAGTGATGTCTCTATTTATAATGTTGAGATATCACTCCCAAAGGTCACCAAATTAATAGATACATGTTTATTCATAATGGATCATATCACCTTGAAAATATACATACATGAATACAAGTAATTCATGAATATCCAATGGACAATCCACTTAATTAGTTCAATGAATTTGTGACAGTGAGCACTAATTTAGGATCCTCAAATTATTATTCACAACATAGATATATACTTATTCTAAGCCTAATTTAATATGAATTCAATAAATAAATTGATTTTTTCGCTAAATATTTTTTTGTCTTGTGGACTATTCATCATTTAAGAAAATAATATAAGCATTAATGATGATGTTTAGAAAATATAAAAACAATTAATAGCATTAATGATGAAATGATTTCAAATTTGAAAAAAATTGCAAAATAGATAATCTTTCAAGTCAAATTTTGAGCAATATTTTTTAAGAAATATGAGGGAAAACATCATTTTTAAATATAAAATTAAATAAATATCTTAAGTTAGAAGAGTCAATTATTTGATATACGTATAGTTGTATAGTTTAGCAGAAGAGATGATCTAATTTTTTTGATAAAAGAAAATATCAGATTACCTTAATATATATAAATATACGTTTTACAAAGTTATGGTAACTATTTCTTAGAATAAATTAATAAAAAAAGTAAAGATGTTTTTAATAAATAATTTAGCGAAATGATATTTAATGACATTAATTATCAAATTAAGACAGGAAAGTAAGAAAATTAGTATAATTGTTGATGAAAAAAATTAAAAAATATGATCACCTTTGATATTTGTAAAAATTTGAAGTGAGACTATTGATATATACTAGATGGAGGCCAATTTGAAGTGAGACTATTGATATATACTAGATGGAGGCCAATTTGAAGTGAGACTATTGATATATACTAGATGGAGGGCTCGTGTCGGCACGGGCCCAATAATATCAATGAAAATAGTATAAATTATGTCTGAGTTTTAAGTAAAAATTACACATGCTATTTAGATGTGTGATACTCATCCTAGTCGAATAAACATTATTAAAATGTGAAAAAAACCTCTCTTGATATAAGGTATTCAAGCAAAATATTTTGGACAGTTGACGTAGCTAGCATGTTAAAACTCCCTCTATACGTTGTATAGAGCACATGAAGGAGACAGGATATTCATTGGTAATTTGGTATTTTTTGCAGAAGTGAGAAAATTTGTTGAAACGGTTAGCTATCCAGCTATGCATTTGTCACGACCCAAAAATCACGAGTCGTGATGGCACCTACGTTCCCCACTAATAGGTAAATCAACGAACATATTTTAACAAACTTAACTAACTAATGAGTGAAAAGATAATAATTTGTCAAATCTCCAACACTGAGTTCCTTATAAGTACGAATGCGGAAAATTGAAAAAATATTACCCAAGAATTGGTGTCATAAGTACAAGAGCTTCTAGAATACGATGCAAGTCTGAAACTAAAATGACAAATCTAACATAAGGGATATCCTGTCTGAATACTGAATAACAGAATACGTAAAAGATAGAGGGAGGTGTGGGCCACGGAACAGCCAAGCAGCTCACCACAACTCCAAGACACTCCAAACTCAGACTCAAACTGCTCCTCGAGATGTGCTCCTACTCGGAATCGAATCTGCACCACAAAGAGTGCAACAAGTGTAGTATGAGTACGAAATCACATGTACCCAGTATGTCTCATTGACCGACAACGAAGAAGTAGTGACGGGAGTTTATATAAGAAAATAAATTCATAAATTATACAAGTATATATATATATATATATATATATATATATATATATATATATACACCTACTATTTTAGTTTTACCAATAAAGGAAAATCAACATAAAGTACTTTTCAAATACCAAACGAAACATATAATCATCAAGAATGAATGATGTGATGAAATGCAATGCAATAAGATACCATGTAATGATATGTCTCAGAATACCCAGTACTCACTCAACCGTATATACATGATACTCCTCGGAAATACATCGAGAGCTCATGACCCATGGGGGACTCGCGAGGTCCATATACCGACATGGACGATCTCCATGTGTCTGTGCGGACGATCTCAACGCACCATCATAATATCAAGCAATTTCCGCACGAACGGTCTCCACGTGCCCAAATTACAATCTTAACATCTTACCATCCCAGCACGGACGATCTCCACGTGCCCATCTTATACTCAATCTCATGTCAATGCATGTATACAATATTATTTCAAAATAAAGGGATGATGATGCATCTCACTCAATCAATATCGACATAATACACAACCACCTCAATTATCACAACTATACGGTTGTAAAAAAAAAAACACAATCACACAAAAATTTCAAGTCAATAATATATCATCTAATGCTCATATGCTTTTGTGAATTCTCAAATTACAATCCACATTCTATAGTAGTAACTTTTCATTTTATAACACCGGTACTCGTACCAATGCCCGTCACACCATTGATACGAGACCCCCATCTTTCGCCCTTACCCCTTTGTCTATTTTTATTTTTAATCTTTAATTAGGAAAACGTTCTTCATTAAGTCTAAAAAGTCTTAACATACCTCAACTGCCGAATTCGTGTCACAAATCTTCAAGATAGTTCCTTCCCTTTTTGCAAATTTTCGGAATGTTCACGATCTATCAATGATGCAATATTCATAAGTAAGAGAATTTGTAGACATTCATATTATTATGTGCCTATCATAGACCCTAAAATTCACTCATACTTCTATTCAAGCTCCAAATCTTGATATAATTTGTATGCCAAAATTATCGTACTTGCTAAATTTCAAGTCAAGAACTTATCTTTAACTTTTCCAAGTATCCTAGAATTCAATGTTAAATCAATTTGGATTGATTTACCTGGAAATTAATATTCTCCGCAGCCGTTTGGTCCCTCTCGTCTCCAGGTAGTTTCTAACCTTTATATTTTTTTCTTCTTCTAAAATAACCTAACTGATTTGTTTTAATTATATATTCAAATGGTAAGAGTTATTAAAAAGTAAAAACATGAATTTGACCCAATTATTATTCAAGTATATTAATTATAATATAGATATATGTATCAACTAAGTACTCCAAGTTATCAAATAGTTTAAAATACCTCTTTGAATTTTTTGAAAAGAGCCAAAATAGTCCTAGTTCTCAAAACGACCTAGCGGGTCGTTACAGCATTCTAGAGGTCTTATCGCAGTCAGTGTCACTCGCTACCTCTGCAAAAAAAAAGAAGAGAATTTTGTGAGAGATTTGAGATATTATATAATATTTCAAGAAAAAATTGCAGAATATTGATGACTGTAACATGTAGAGTGTTCCAAATACTTTTTGAAATCGTTAAATAGAAAGAAAGAGAACGAAAATTAGACTAACTTGAAAATGGTAAGCAGTGATGCGGAGAATTGTTGAAGCTTGTTCAGAAAAGTGGAAATTTTGAACAATTTCTTGGTACTTAGTTTCAGACTTAGGGCATTTTACTAGTATTTGTATCCGTGCATTACATGAATAATTTAAAAGATATATAAAATTTTAAATTAAAACTAACTACTAACATTCTTTATTTACTTGTTATATTTTTTTAAAAATAATTATACTAAATCATTAACTTTTTGATTTGAGAAAATTAAATTAATATTATAAATGCACAATTTTATTTATTATGATATTAATATATTATTTCCATAAAGAAAATGACAATAACCGTGTGTGGATGATGCATTAACTTAGCACAAGTGTAGATTTTTGACTCAAATTTGAGGGACATTTTATATCATGTTTATCATCAAAGAGATTCAAAAAGAGTCTAAAGAGTAGTCAATTATGTGAGTTCAATAATTGTTGATTTTTAGTTATAATTATAATGTAATATTAAGCACACCATAAACCATCAATTATGTAAATATATTTACATTTCTTATATTATTCAATATTCAATACTCTACATATAGGGTAAGACATGTACACAACTCAAGCTTTCACCGAAAATCACAGAAAGCTTTCGCAAGAAACATTTCAGCATCAATTTGCACATAACTACAACAAAAAAATGACTATTAGCGGCATTAAATTCTTAATTGCCGCTAAATATGTATTTTTAGCGGCAATTATCACTCTTTGTATATATTCCTAAAGCCTTTAGTGACATTGATTCTAATGACACTTGACTAATGCCAGTAAAGACTCTAGCACTCTTTATTAGTGTCAATATTTAATGCCGCTAAAAGTTATTTTTGTTGTAGTGATACTAGATCGTGACCTTCACTTATTTATCTTAGGATTTCCCTCTGTTTTTCTCGTGTTCCAAGATAATATTGATCAAAATAAAAAGTGCAATGTTACTTAGGTGTGTTTTGAAGTATTTAATCATTTAGAACGTATCTACCAGAAGATAAGATAGAGACTGCACTATAATCAAAGTTACATCTGAACATATAGTAGGTAATGATCATAGAATACTTATCGGACAAACAAAGAATAGTATATAATTCACATTTGTCATTAAAAGAATGACTAATATCATATTGAAATCAAGCATTAGGTTTTTAAATAACACAAATATCATTTAAGGTTCTACTCGAACACCCCTTCTTCATATTCAAGATGATCATTGAAAATTGATAATAATGTTAATGAAAAGACAACTCCAATAAAATAAAGTTTTGGTGAAAAAACTTACAAGATAATAAAAATTGCAATATTAAAATTGAAAATAAAATGAAGAAATTAATCTCTTCAGGCTGAGGCGCGGATATCTCTCTCTTTAAGGAGATTCAAGTCCACTACAACAAATGGTTTCACTGATCCAGCAGTAGTCCTCTTTGACTTGTCCCCTCCAGGATACAACAACCTTCAGAAAGTATAACTCAACAACGTTGGACAAGAGTTGAATCCAAAGCTCCACAAAAAAGAACACCTCCCTTCAACTAATAAGAACTTTATTTTAGACTAACTCTTTCACTCTTTGTTTTCTCTTATGTTTTGTGTGTATCTAAAACCAAATGAAGATCACCACTATTTATACTATAAGAAGTCTTCCTAGCAATGAATAGGAAGATAATGGAGGTAGTAAATAGTGAAGATAATGGCGTTAGGAGTTTCATAGGTTACATAGGTTACATAGGTTACATAGAGTAATGGAGGAATTAAGAATGAAATAAACTGATGGACAACCAATGCTAATAAATGATGTAGAATTTATCCATTCGAATGTTTATTGGAATGTTTTTATCTCTACAATGAATTCAACCAATAAAGCCAAAAGTAATGGCATTACATGGCTACCATGTCAAAGATGAATAGCATGATTAAATTGGTAGTTTAAAACACAAATGTCTACCAATGGTCATTCTTATAACTCAAAAATAAAGTAATTTAATATGTTAAGTATTAATATTAAAATGCTAATAACCTAACAATCCCCCACTCATTTTAATATTTAGATAAGAGAGTATATCAGTTGAAGGAAGACTACTATGCATAATGGAGGTGTGCTCTGCATTGAACCTCCACTTAGTGAAACAGTAACTTTTACTCCAGAGTCGTAGTGGTCTTAGACTTGAACTATGACTTCTTAAGTGAAACAAAACAGCACTGCTCACACATAATAATCAAGGTGTTGACATGAGCTTTAACAGCCAAATTGTTATGTCCATGTGCTATCCCGGTTTCTTGAGTGCATTTGAGAATAAGCCCCATTCTCATAGAAAATGACATACTTCCACACATCACATAGGTGAAATCTGTGGAGAGTGCTGTTGTAAGATTAACACTTCACCCATACGGGCTACATATATTCATTAAGAGTTTTATCAACTCAACCTTCACAAACTACAGAAAACAATGCACTCACATCATAGGAAGGGGGAAAACAGTGCATTTTTCACAACAAGTCATCATATGATTAGTTTTTCCCTCTGAACCTGGTTATAGGATCTCTAGTCCCCAGGTTGGGTTTCCTCATATATGACTCAAGGATTTGTAGGCTTCAATCTCATCCCCCTCGATGTGCTCCAGACCTTTTCTCTTGTTAAGGTCTTCGTAAGAGGATCTGCAAGATTATCACAAGATTTGACATAATCAACATTAATGGTACCATTTGTCAAATACGATCTTACATTACTGTGTTTCCTTCTTATTGGTCTGGATTTACCGTTGTAATAACGATTTTGAACTCTACCAATTGCAGCGGTGCTATCACAATGAATTAAAATAGGAGAAATTGGTTTTTCAAAATAAGGAATTTAAAACAATAAATCTCTTAACCAATTCGCTTCCTCACTAGCTGAAGCTAAAGCAATTAGTTCAGCCTCCATGGTAGAGTTAGCAATTATAGTTTGCTTTTTTTATATCCAACAAACAGCACCACCGCCTAAAGTAAAGACATAACCAGTTGTAGAACAGGAATCACCCGACAAAGTGTTCCAATCCGCATCACAAAAGCCTTCAAGTACAACAGGATATTTTTTATAGAACAAACCACAATTTTTCGTTCCAATTAAATATCTCATAACTCTTGTTATAGCATGCCAATGTTCATTACCTGGCTTGCTTGTAAACATGCCAAGTACTCCTACTGCATATGCAATATCAGGCTTAGTGCAAATCAGTCACATATCTCAAACTTCTGATTATACTAGCATATTCCTTTTGATTTATTACATCATTTTCACTTTCAACAGGAAATAAGTGAACACTTGAATCAAAAGGAGTAGCAACATTCTTGCAATCATGAAAGTTATATTTTTTCAAAATTTTCTCAACATAATGTGACTGGTCAAGGAAAATCCCCTCACATGTTCTTGTTATTTTTATTCCAAGAATAAAATTTGCCTCACCAAGATCTTTCATATCAAAATGGCTTCTACGAACATTTTTAGCTTCATCAATAACATTCATGTTAGAGCCAAAGATCAACAAATCATCAACATATAGGCAAATGATCACATGTGAATTATTCCAAGACTTAAGATATATGCACTTACCACACTCCTTTGTTTTAAAACCATTTTCAATGATGCAGGAATCAAACTTTTCATGCCATTGCTTTGGTGCCTGTTTCAAGCCATATAGGGATTAAGTAAGTTTACATACTTTGCTTTCTTGGCCTGCTTCGACAAAACACTCGGTTGATCCATATAAATTTCTTCATTTAGGTCTCCATTTAGAAAAACAGTTTTTACATCCATTTGATGAATTTGCAAATCAAAAGTTGCAGCCATAGCAACTACAAGTCTAATGGATGTAATTCTTGTTACCGGAGAAAAAGTATTAAAAAATTCTAGGCCTTCTAGTTGTTTAAAACCTTTTGCAACTAGCCTAGCCTTGTATTTACCAATAGAACCATTTGATTTCAACTTTTTCCTTAAGACCCATTTGCAACCAATTGTTTTACAACCCGGCGGTAAATCAACTAACTTCCAAGTTTTATTGAAAATTAGAGATTCCATTTCATCATTTACAACCTCTTTCCAAAAAATAGAATCATGTGAAGATAATGTTTTTTTCAAAGATAGAGGGTCATTTTCAACATTAAACACATAAAAATCAGGACCAAATCTTTTTCTACTCTAGCTCTATTACTTCTTCTTAACTCAAAATCACCAACTTCTTTATTTTTCAAAGTTGAAGTAGAAGAACTAGGTAGTGACAAAATATTTTGTTCAATCCTTTGACCCCCACTATTTTTAGTGTCATAAGGAAGCTTATTTTCATGAAAAATAGCATCACCAGATTCTATTACAATATTATCTTCAAGATTAAAAAATCTATAGGTTGTACTATTTGAAGCATAACCAAGAAAAGCACAAGCAGTAACTTTCTTACACAACTTTGTAATCTTGGGATCCATTCGCCTCACAAAGGCTAGACAACCCCAAACTCTTAGATATCTCAAACTTGGCTTGTAACCTTTCCACAATTTAAAAGGTGTTAATTTAGACTTTTTATGAGGCACATGATTCAACACATAACAAGCAGTTAAGATAGCTTCACCCCAAAAATTTAAAGGTGCATGTGACTCAATTAGCTCAATTCAACCAAAGTTCTATTTTTCCTTTCTGCTACTCCATTAGACGAAGGAGAAAAAGGAGGAGGAGTTTCATAAATTATTCTCAATGATCTAACAAAAGAATGAAATTTATTTGATTCATATTCACGACCTCTATCACTTCTAATTCTTGTTATTTTTCTTTCAAACTGATTTTCAACCTCATTGAGATAAGTTTTAAAATTTCAGAAGCATCACTTTTATTTTTCAAGTAAACATATGTAAACTTAGAAAAATCATCAATGAAAGTGATAAAATATCTATTACCTCCACGAGTTAGAATTCCACCAAGTTCACAAATATCAGTATGAACTAATTCTAACAAATCAGTTTTCTTTTAACTTGAAAATGAGGCCTTTTAGTGATCTTGGCTTTACTACAAGCCTCACACTTTTCAAAATTCTTTTTAACCATTGGGATTAATTCTAAACTACTCATGATTCAAACATAACGATCATTAATATGACACAAATGAGCATGCCAAAAATTAGTAGAAGAAAGCATATAAACAGAAGTAGAAGTTTTATTCATTTCAACATTCAACTTAAACATCTCATCACATGCATACCCCTTCCCCACAAAAATACCTTTCTTCACTATTATATATTGATCAGATTCAATAATTTTTTTAAAGCCTGCTTTATTATGAAGAAAACTAGACATCAATTTTTTTCTCATAGAAAGAATATCAAGTACATCTTTCAATGTTAATATCCTTCCAGAAGTAAAACACAATTCAACATATCCCTTTTCAAGCACTTGATTAGTGTGAGCATCACCAAATATGATGGTTTTGCGCTCCTCAAAATGAACATATTTTTTAAACCAGTCTTTGTCATAACAGACATGACGGTTTGCACCAGAATCAGCCCACCATCCATCACATTCTCAACCATGTTTATGTCGATAATCACCGCCACAAAGGTTCTTCGGTAACGTTTGCCTGAGGGTTAGGACCACGTTTTTGGAATCTGTAAAATCGATCAATATGCCCGCTCTTGCCACAAACAAAGTATGGTCCCTTTTTTTGAACTTGTTGATTTTGTGCTTGGTAATTTTCACCATTGTTTTTCTTGGGAGGTCTACCATTAGTTTTCTTGAAATTTTTTTTCCTAGGCTTTAAAGAAGTATTTTTGTGAGTTTCAAGATTAACATTATTCGAAGTAATTAACTTTACCTTCGATGTGATGTTGTTCTCTTTTGTTTGTCAAAGTGCATCTTGGCCCCTTGCTTCTTCTTCCATGCGGATTTTCATTATCAAGGTTTCAAGAGAGGTTTCCTTTTGTTTGTGGCGCATAGTTTTTTGAAATCCCTTCCAAGAAGGTGCAAGTTTATCCACTATGCCACAAGCAATAAGGTTATGTCCAATTTTAACCTCTTCGAACCTAAGCTCTCCAATAATCATGATGAAGTCTTGAGCTTGATCTACCACTGATTTGTTGTCCACCGTTTGGAAACGAAAAAAATCTACTAGCTGCATATTTTTTCGCTCCAGCCTCTTCGGTATCATACTTACTCTTCTATTTAAATAAATATATGATATGCAATTTCTCTATGTTTTCAATTGAAAATACAAAAAATATTAATTAATTGGTGATGAAAAAGAGGCGGCGAAGAGAAAGAGATATGAAGACTGAATGATTCAGTAAAAGAAAAAGGAAAAATACTGTTTGAGTTACTTAAAATGGATAGTGAATTAGTATGAAATTGTTATGTTTTATCGGGTAAAGAAGTGATGAGAATGCGCTGAATTTTCGACTTTCAAAAAAAATTCTTTTTTTTTCTTTTTCCAATTGGGATCAAATTGGGCCCATTTTTAAATGAGCCCAACACAATCTCTATATAATTACACCAATTCATAATAACAGCACTCCATCATCTTCATGGATTCATATGAGATTCAGTCTGATCCTGATTCTAAATCCTCCATCCCAACAATAATAACAATGATTTTAAGTCTTCCTACACAAATACTGGTTCTATTGGGACACTTGCTCTTCAAGCAAATGTGATCGAGTTGATAAAACTCGAATCCATTGAATCAAGTCTTCAAATAGGGGTTTGTCAGTTGAAGTGTCACACAAAGTAAACTGTTTGAGTGCATGGATAATAATAGCCATTTTCGCGCTTACTTTCGGAGTAGGCTTGACAATAGACTATAAATTAGCCAAACTGAAGTTAGACAAAACGTCATTCACTGTGAACGAGGGATACAAAAAAGTGAATGATGGTAATCAATTGAAGGTGAGATGATATTTGCAGTAGCAGAAGCAGTTTCTTCTAAATTGCCTGAATTCTCCATGAAAAACACACATTGAAAAATTTGAAGAAGATGAATACAAAATCCCTCAAAACAATTCACTTCATGTGAAAATACTCCACTTGATTCACATTTATGGTTGCTCTGATACCAAATCAAATTATAAAGTGGCTAACGACATTGTTTAATGTCATTTATAAAACTACTAAATGCCAGAAAAATAGAGGTGGAGTAGAATGATTTTGTTGTACAAGAACAAGGGTAATATTCAAAATTGCAATGACTTTAGGGGTATCAAACTACTGAGTCATACGATGGAAGTCTAGGACGGGGTGGTAGAGATGACTATGAGGAGGGGTTTGTCTTATTTTGAGAACAATTGGGATTTATGCTGAGATGATCAGACCATAGAAGGAGTTCATCTTGTTAAGAGATTGTTGGATTAGTATAGAGATATAAAGAGAGATTTACATATGGTGTTCATTGACTACAAAAAAGCACATGAAAAAGTCCTTAGCGTGTCCATAGGTGTTCATGTAGTATACATGAGGACAATCAAGGACATGTACGATAGCACCAAGACCCAAATAAGAACGGTGTGGAAGACTCGAAATACTTCGCGATCGTGATAGGGTTGCCCTAGTGGTCAACTCTTAGTCCGTTTTTATTTGTCCTAGTGTTGGATGAAGTGACACGACATATTCAAGTGGAGGTGCCGTGGGGTGTATGTTAATGTGCATAGTACTAATGGACAAGACACGCATCAGAGTTAACAATAGAGTGGAAGTTTGAAGACAGACCCTAGAATCTAAAGGTTCTAAGTTGAGTAGCACTAAGACAAAGTATCTCGAGTGCAAGTTTAGTGACGCAACACATGAGGTGGATGTGGAAGTGAAGATTGATAAAGAATTCATCCCCAAGGAGGAAGTCTCAAGTATCCTAGGTCAATAATGGAAGGAATTAGGGAGATTGACGACGATATCTCACACTATACTGGAGCAGGGGGGACGTAGGCTTCCTTTAGAGGTGTTATGTGATTTGAGTGTGACATCAAGGCTTGAAGGTAAGTTCTATAGAGTGGTTAGACCTTAAGAGTGCACAGGGCTTGCACGTATGTTCAATGGATGTGTGGACATACTAGAAGAGATGTGATTAGGAACAACATTATACAGAGCATGGTGGGATTGGCGATATTCCATATACTCTATCAAGACAGAGAGTATGAATAAAATTCATTGTCCCACTCCCAGTCTTATGACAAATAATAATACATCTCCTGCAATTGTCAATGTAGCAGTGCATTTCGTTGTGAATAGACATATAAACAGTCCCAATGCTCCTCCTTGTGCTAATGGAATCATGATGCTTTATATGGACAAAGAAGAGCTGGAGGAAGTTATAGCTCATCGATAATACATTACTCAATGTCTCTTTTAGTCAAAGATGACTCTAATTTGTCACTATGCCAATTGTTTATCTATCAAAATAGATTGGATATATGGATCTTGGAAGACTATGAAACACGCTTATGGACCAAAAAATACAACGTTAAACTTGCATTTAACGACCAAAGTATTTATCAAAGTACGCGTCTTCATTGCTCCTATGATTACTGGGGAACTATTAAGAATATGTGTTGGTTAATAAAGTCTTTGCACTTCCTGAATGGTGAATTCGTATTTCAATGGTTTGGCAAAGGGATATTTATGTATAATATGCATAATAATACTTAAAGGAATATTTAAGGACCACAAGGCTCAAGATCATTTACTTGTTACCCTTATAAAAAGAGACTATTGAGCATATAAGTCCTTTTAGCTACCAACTTTGAAATATACTAATTCTTAAGCTATTTTTTGTTGTTTGATATGAAATTTTGTTTTGTTTTGTTTTTTAATATACACTGCAACTCTTCTAAAAATGCATCTTTCAACCTATTCTGCATTAGTAATTTGAGTACATTAATAAAATTATTCTTACTATATATAATGGAAAAATGCATGGCCACACAAATTAAGAACTTTTATATTTCTTGATAATGAAAAATTTTGTGGAGTAGCAACACATATTTGATATTCTTATAATATAATGTCTTTAAAATATATATTTTCTTTATTATTTATAAAAGTAGAAATAAGCTTTAGTAGGAGTGCAAAAAAATTCAACCGCCCAATAAATCAAATAAAAAAATATATTACTAGGTTATATTGTTTTTAATGAATTTATAAAAAAATAAAATTATTGGGTTATTGATTCGATATCAATTATTTTTACTATTGGACGGTAAACCGATAATTCAATATAATAATTTATTATTATACCCTTTCTAATTATTAAAGATTAATAATAATCTTTGTTTCCTTTACTTTTTCATTTACATTTTGCTCTATTATTCGTTTAAAATATGTTAAAATATTAAAGAAAAATGGAGATTTTGATATTTTTTTATCGTTGTAGCTAGAAGAATAAGGAAAAATCTACATTGAGAATCATAATTTGCAAGGATCCTAAATTAGTGTTTACATTATTTCTTTCAATTCTTCATTCTTCTAAATCCGTTCTTCTTTTTAATTTTTATCTCTAATTTTTTTTGTTTCATTCTTCCTTGTATATCTTTAATTAATGTTTATTTTATTTTCATTATTGTGATTTGAAAAGATTGTAAATTAGTGCTTACATATTTCTTTAATTTTTTACTCATCTAATTCCATTTTTTAAATTAATTTTTTTCCATTTATTCCTCATGTAAGACCTTTAATTAATGTTTGTTTTATTTTCTTTTATGTATCTTTAATTATATATATATATATATATATATATATATATATATATATATATATATATATATATATATATCTTCGTACAAGTTCTTACTGCAGAACTGTACAACTTTTTGGAACTGTGTTAGTCCTCACAACTCACGCTTCTAAATAAGGGGACACACACACACACTCACACAGACACGCACACACACACACAAAATCCATGATGTAGCCTTACACAATGACACGTATGAATAAATACAGGGCAGCTGGCTAAGAATATTGTAGGAGCTCGTGACATCTGTGTTTTTCACTATAATATGTCCCTGTTCTTTTCCACAAAGAGCTTTAACAAAACATGTCCACTGAAACTCATGTTACCCTAGGTATGCAGTTCAGCTTGCTTGCTTTCTTTGTTCTCATTTTAGTGTTTCTCAGTTTTTTCATTTGAAGTGTTTGAATTTTTTTTTTCAATTTTGATATTTGGGTTTTGGTAGTGTTGCAGACATAAAATTTAAACTGATTAGATATTGTTGTTGTTGTCGTCATTTTCTCCTTATCTTCTCCGTCGTCTTCTGTTTACATCTTTATATATCGATTCTTTGTTAATGAAGTGTATTGTTTCTTATGTAGATATTTTTTGAATTTTTTAAGTTTTTCAAGTAGGTCTTTACATGTACCAGGAGAAGAAAAGAAAGGAAAAAAATTGAACACATGAGATGCTGGGAACATCGAGCTCTCTTCTCTCTTTCTCAATTTTATATATGTAATTTTTTTTTGCTTAGGATAAATTGAGCACCAATATGTAAACTTGAATCCCCAATTTAGGTTACTTTTGAAATTGTTTCAGCATGATTTTGATTTTACATAAACCTATTTCTATAAATGATTCTGAATATCAAAGAGTTGGAGATGAAAGAAGAGCCATAACTTCAGACTCTGGAATGTCGGATTTTTGAGGAAGATAACTTGAAAAATTTGGAGATTCCTTGTGGTTGCAGTGGCAGCTTGAAGGTATCTTTATAAAGTTGGTGAATTTTAGTTCTTTCTTTTTCAATAAGTTGATTATGCAGAAGTGTGTTGCACTATCTACAACTGAAGCTGAGTATATTTCGGCTATTGAAGCCGGCAAGGAGATAATATGGCTCAAGCGATTTCTTCAAGAGCTTGGTTTGAATCAGATGGAGTGTATTGTTTATTGTAACAGCCAGAGTGCAGTAGATGTGAGTGAGAACTCCATGTACTATGACATCAACGTCAGATATCATTGTATTCGTTAGGAATTGAAGAGTGAATCATTTCACGTCAAAAAGATCCATACAAGTGAAAATCCTGCAGATATGCTGACCAAGACGATACCGAAAGACAAGTTCGAGTTATGTAAAGAACTTGTGCGTATGAGATCTCTCTAAAGAAGATGAAGATACCTTCTTCCAGTAAATGGGACTGGAAGGGGGAGATTTGTTGAATCCATCCCATTTTTTGGTCAACTTTTGTTATTCAATTTCTACAAGCAATTATTAAAAAGGAATAGTAATTGGAGTTGAAAATAAAAGTTTTGGTGGTTGGAAAATTGGTAAGATTTGCAACCATTTTTTACTTTGTTATATTTACTTATGTCATTATTGACATATGCATGGTTCAATACTTCTATAAATAGCGCATTCTTGCTTATTTGTAGAACAAACCAAGTTAGAGAGAAAAAACCATTTTGAGAGCAAAGTGAGGTATTTCATAGACTACACAAGAAAAATAGTTTGTGAAGAAAAATAGAGTGTGAGCGATATTTTATAAAGGTGGAAGCCAAAAGAGTGTTGTTCCTTTTGAGTGTGTAGTAGTCACTTTGAGTATTGTATTCATGACTAAACGGTGTAAAATTCCATACTATAGTGGTATCAGTTGTTCCTCTTGGCCAGTGGTTTTCCCCTTATTTAGAAGAGTTTTCACATAAAATTCTTGGTGTCATTATTTTTCCATTTTATTTCCATTACTTTTACCATATATATTTTTGTGTTTATCCGCGTTTTCCCAACATATCATTGGAACAATCGAATATATATAAAATGGAAGAAGAGATGACAGACAAATAAATAACATTAAAACATCTTCCAGGTCACTTTGATTTATAATTGGTACAATCTGTCACAATGTCTGTAATGTCAAGCTTCGAATCTAGGAGCTAACGGAAGCCTGCACCATAACATATAGTTTTGTTGATATTACATTACAACTTTACATGTCTTCTATTTTTTAAGTTGACATAATTACATCCCTGATTTACATCTTATATTATAACTCTTAGTGCCTAGATTTTAGTAATGTCTATTGTACATCTTCTTCGTCAAGAATACTGTATTGTGAACATTTCTAAAATATGCAAAATGAAACTTTAAGGACGGAGGATCATTTTTTTATTCACAACTTGCTAGTTCTTTGTGTACTATCCCTGCTTTACATTTTAATATTATAATTTGTTAGTGCCTCCATTATACTAATGTCCATTGTTCATTTTTCTTGGCCAAGAATATTATATTAGTGAACATTTCTAAAAATGCAAAATGATCTTCAGGAAACAGAGGATTATTTTTATTTATTTACAACTTGTTAGCTCTTTGTGTACTCTGTTTTTTACGTTATATATTATTATAAGTGGGCAGCCTCCAAGTTCAAAGTTGAATTACGAAAATATCCATACAAATTTTTATTAACAATTTTGTTCTACATTAAAAATAAAAAAGATTAAAAAAAAACTTTTAAACAGAAAACCATTCATTTTCTACATTGAATTTGAATGTAGAAATTGTTCCATCCTCCCATAATTATTAAATATTTGAATTACTTAGTTATCACCGGTATTTATTTCAATTTTAATGTTTTGTCTCTTTCATCTTCCATGTTAGTAATAGCTTTTTCATATTCTTTATAAAATTTTATAAATTTCCATAGAAAAGTATATGCATTGATCAATCAAATTATCACTCAAACATCTAATTTCTTGACAGAAAACAATGTTAGAAAAGAAATCATAAGACAATTTTATATATTTGTTTCTTCAAGCATATATAATTGCCCTTCTCCTTCACTTCTCAGTAATCCTTTTAGATTTGGAAAATTTTTCATAAGTGTCTATTTTGATGCCGAATTAATCTTTTCCCTAGCAAGTCATTCCAGGTATGAGAAAGTTGGTGCAAAAATATTATGCTTCTTTGGGTTTTGATAATTGTATGAAACTTTATTTGGGTATTAGAAATATTCCGATTGTACTCTCATAATTTATGTATTAATATACGTTAATTATTTTTGGGTTTATATGATACTTCTTTTAGGATGAGTTGTAATAATAATTGTGTCCTATACATTTTTTCTAATATTCCTTGCAATTGTCTTGCTGAAAATCTCTTTATTTATTCTTTTTGTATAAATTAACCATTTATTTTTCTCGCTTTGTATATTTTGATAAATAGGTTTATTGAGTTGCAATTATTTTGGTCTTTTGATAGGCTAATCTCTTGAATTATATGTCATGAGTTTTCTTTTTTGTAATTCTGCTTCTTTAACAGAGAATATGTGGGATTAAATTATGAATTAGAAATTCTTTAAAGTAGTTTTTCATATGCTTTTAACGATGTAGTGCGAAGGATGATGGCTCAAAAATTGTATTCAGAAAGTTATACTATAAAGTAAAGTCATAAGTTTTACATCGACTTTGTTGTTTATGTGATACAAATAATTAATAAATAAGAGTAAACAAAATAATTAATAAATAAGATTAAAAATTCAATAAGTGAAGGAAGTTGTTGTTGATACTCTTCTCTCAAGGACTATGTAGTATAGCTTCTCATGTTAAAATTTTATTTCATCTTGTTTGACTTGTGCAAATTAGGTATGCTAAGTTTCATTATGCTTTTAAGTGACTTGTACAAATTAGGTATGCTAAGTTTCATTATGCTTTTAAGTGTAAACTTAGATTATCATTTTACCTCTATGCTAAATTCAATATCTAACTAATTAAATAGTAAACAATATCATATATATTATACTAAATACTAAAAGTGAAAAAATGTTAAAAGTAAAAATTTGAATAGACTTTTAATTGCAATAAAATGAGAAAAACATTAACAAAGATGAAAGATCGAAGATCTAACACTTTTCATTTAATTTCTACAAATTAAAATTAAAACTTCTTCCATTCTCTCATATTGAATGAAGGAAAAAAATTGGACTGCAAACTATAAATTATGCATTTAGTAATATCTTATAAATCATATATGTGTTTTAACCATATTTGATTGTGTTTATGTCATTTTTTCCTTCTCTCAATTTTAGTGGCATCACATAAATCATAAATATAGGACAAGGTATAGTGTATAACTATAATTATATATGATAATTCAGTGATTAACTATATTTGGTAAGACTCTCTTATTTCTTTATAACATTTTTTTATGTTCTACGGTATCAATTTATAACTTTTAAAATTTGTTGATTGCGTGAAAAATATGATATGCATACATTATTATTTGGAATAAACGTGCAACACACGTTTCTGAAAATTATACGTCATTTTTTCCTTCTCTCAATTTTGGTGGCATCATATAAATCATAAATATAGGACAAGCTATAGTGTATAACTATAATTATATGTGAGAATTCAATAATTAACTATATTTATTTGGTAAGAATCTCTTATTTCTTTATAACATTTTTTTATGTTCTACAATATCAATTTCTGAACTTTTAAAATTTATTGGTTGCGCGAAAAATATGATATTCATGCATTATTATTTGGAATAAACGTGCAACACGCGTTTCTGAAAACTAGTATTATTGGGAAGCTCCAAAGTAAAAAGTTGAATCACCATTTTGCCCTTTTACTAAATTAAAATTGGATTAATCATTTAATTAATACAAATATTTTAATTACATAATGACAAAATTTAAGTTCGTTAGCCCTTAATAATTAAATTATTATTTTTTTGATAAATGAGTACATTGATATTATTTTAATCTTAATCATAACTCTTATAACGGAAGAATTTTAAAAGTTATGATAAATAAAAATAACGTATCCATCATCATATCATATACCATTCATATATTATATTATTATTATTTTATTTTTTATTATCATATTATATAATTGTTATTATATTTTATATAATAAGTGGGAAGATGCTTTGTCTAAAGTTGGATTAAGAAAATGTCCTTCGACTTTTTAATTATCATTATCATATTATTATACATAATAATTAATTATCATATATTATTATAAGTGGGAAGCTCTAACATTAAAAGTTGAATTACCATTTTGACTCTACTTAATTAAAATAAATTAATTATTTTTTAAATGCTAATATTTAATTACATAATGATAGAATATGAAGTCCAACAACTACACTTTAATATTTCAGTTATGACATTATAATTATAATTAATTAGAGTAGAAAACAATAATGTATGGAACTCTTCGAATTTTGTGATTCTTTAAATTTTGAAATTAACATAAATTTATCTATCATAAAACAATAATTTATGAAACTCTTCAAATTTTGTGATTCTTTGAATTTTTAAATTAAAATAAATTTATCTATCATGATTCAATATGCACCATTAAAAATTTTTGGTAGGTGAAAGGACAATCAAATATCACATTCTTTTCTTTTATCATCTACTATTCTCTTTTCTTCTTCTTAGATTTATGATATGAATACAAGTCGTTAAAAAACTAACTGAGGAGAAGAACAAATAGCTTCATTATGAAATTAAAAGAGAAGTTTTCTTAAAATATAGTTCAACTTTTAAACTTAACAATATAAGATATGACTTATATATTTCTTTAGATCTTCTGATGTTAGATTATGATTTTATGTTTTTCTTTTTCATTTTGGGATTACAATATGGTTGTCTAAAATTGATTGGTATGCAACCCATATTTTTTTTTGTAATTATGTATTATTTTGCATTTTTATGAAAAGAAAAATTTTGTATTTTCGTATTTTATACTTTTAAGTGTTTTAATTGAAAAATTTCTATTAATACATGATGAGTTTGATAATAATTGAATAGCTTATGCAAAATATGCATAGAAATAATTTAAATAAATACATAATCGTGATATTCAGGTGCAAAGCACGTGTTGAGAACTAGTAAAATAAAATGCACTACTGGAGAAATTGATATAAGAAAAACTAACTACTACTATCTTTAACATGAGCTTATAGTTACACATAATAACATGTTTTCTGTAATAATAATAAACATGCTAATTTGTTCTAATTCCATATGCAAATGGATAATGAAATTCACATAGCAAGGGGAAAAAAATCACTTTTCTAAATGACAAACCTCACGAAGCATAACAAACACTACATAGAGGCTTTTGGAATCGTAGCCTCTTTATTCTCACAATCATACTAAGATGAAATATCAAATCCGAATAGCTGTTAAAGTATCTACTAAGATCAATCAATATCATGTGGTTAAAGCAATATCCGTTTCAGGTAAGCTAACAGAAAGTACATATTAATTTCGTTGTAAATCTGGAACGCAACCAACATACTATCTTTGCTAATTTATTCTCCCTAGTTCCTTCACTACCAAGTGAGATTGTTCCCATTCATTCGGGAACCCAAAAAAATGTTCTTTTTCAATAATCGAATATCTCAAAAAAAAAAGATATTTTCTATTATGGAACAACATAAGAGCAATCAAGAAAATGAGGGAAAAAACAAATCTCAACGGTAGGTAGTTAAGAAGACTTGCCCTTTTCCTGCCCTGCGCTTGAAGATTCGAATACAATTGCTACTTCCATTTTCTCCACAAGTAGCAACTTCCTCGAATTCCTCCAGCAAATCTTGGCTATCCGTATCCAGATCATGAGACTCTTTAGGAAGAATCAAATAGAGAGCTCCATCGAATAAGGACCACTTGAGATTGTTTAACCCCTGACTATTTAGATGTGACTATTTAGTTGAAAGAGCGATACTTCTAATAGTGATTATAATAAAAGTGTGTAGCATTTAGAATAAATCATGTATGTTATGGGCACTCACAATGAGAAACGGAAAAAGAACAGATAAAGAGTTTCATGGACAATACAAATTGAAAGTGATATCTACCCAAAATAACATCTTCATACTTTAGGCAAACCTTTGCCTAAGTTGTCAATGGACATGCCATGCTTGTTTATCTGACACGGGTAAATGGGACCTTTTTGTATTTAGTGATACCTTCTTCATTCTCTAGAGGTTTATCCATATATTAGTCTTTTGTGAACTTCAGACATAACGTACAAGCTAATAATATTTTCTAACCTCACCTGCTCTAGGTATGTATATACTTAACAAAATAAAAAAGATTAGCTCAAGAGCAATCAGTAACCACAATTGGTCTCTTCTGCAATATAGAAAAAACTATTTGAAGTTTTCCTCCTTGCCAATAATGTATTATCTATTCCTTTTAACATAAGTGTAGATTAAAAGAAATGGCATTAGAATGCAGAATTCTTTAAAATATGTGTTCACAATAGTTCAATCCTTTGAGTTGCATGTTGAATTTTTAGTCCACTGACTTAGTGGATCAATAGCTAATCCTTAGAATTTATCGAACCCATAATTTTGGGTGATAGATTAGTATCATAGTTTGGTGATCTTTATAATTTACGAGTATATAGATGATGTTAGCATGAAAATGGACACGTTTTCATATGTTCTTATCTATAAGTTTTAAATTGGTGGTAAGTGAGTGGCATCATATATCAATATCACGATTTTGCCACGCAGTTGGGACATGTATAAACGAGAAACTAGCTTAAATAAGTGTTTCAAATGAAGCTCTGGATTGATTGTTAGAGATAAACACTTACAAATAATATAAAGAAATAATTATATTATACAATGTTCTACAGTAAATTCTTAATTATATTAATTATTGATTATACTCATGTTGGCATCCTAGGTGTAGTAGGTATAGTGTTAAAAGTTAATTACCTAGTTGTATTTCATATGATTTGCAGCAGAAAAGAAGGTGTGAGGAATGGACGGTGAAGAAGAGAATGAATGGAACAGTGAATTGGAATTGACTGACTTGCCTTCTCATTATTTACAATGCTCTATTTATATACAATAGATGATTTTGATAATTACACTAATTAACTTGCTAACAAACATAATGGTTAAGCTAACTAATTCAACAAATAAGCTGACTAACTCTAACAAACTAATTTCAGTATATGTAATACACATCTTAACTCTCCCCCTCAAGTTGGGTAATGAAATATATCTATCATTCCCAACTTGAACAACATATCATCGTGTAATTGTTTTCCTAATGCCTTAGTAAAAATATATGTCATTTGTTCTTTGCTTGTTGATCATTCCTCTTGCAGCCTTTCTCTAATGAAATGTCAGTCTATTTCAATTTGCTTGGTTCGTGCATGGTACATAGGATTTCAGGCAATCTCCATTGCTGCTTTATTGTCACAATGTAGATCCATAAGTAGTTCAGCTTGTGCACCCAGTTCTTTCAGTAATCCCTGCAACCACACCAACTCTGCTACAGTAGTAGTCATACTTCTATATTAAGCTTCATCTGAGGATCTTGAGATTGTGCTTTGCTTCTTTGATTTCCATGAAACAAGTGATTCACCAATCTTTATTCCTAAACCTGTTACAAACTTCCTTGACAGTATGCATGATGACCAATCTGCATCACAAAAAACACTGATCTTCCTTGACTTTGTGCTACTCATTAACAGTCCCAATCCAGATTGTTTCTTAATGTATTTTACTACATGTATTGCTGCATCATAGTGTGATTTCTTTGGGGCATGCATGAACTGACTCAAATTCTGTACAACAAAAGAGATGTCTGGTCTTGTCATAGCTAAAATACAACAACCTTCCAATTAATCTTTGATAAATCCTCCTATCTTCCAACTCAATATCATTAGTAAAATAAAATTGGTTGTCACATTCTAGGCTTGTGAGATTTTGATTCTGTTCGAATGGAGTGTTTGTTGGCCTTGAACCAGCTAAACCACATTCTGATACCAACTCCAAAGCATACTTTCTTTGATGTAACGACCTGTTTAGTCGTTTTGAGCAACATATTTTATTTCTGGAAAAATTGGCTGAGACGACGGATCCCACGACGGACCGTCGAGGGGGTCTCGTTTTAAAACACTTAGAAATTCTGAAATTTGGGTACTGAAATCGACTCTCTGAACTTCGTGACGACATGGCAGGACGGACAGTCGTGGGCACGACGGACCGTCACAGACCCTTTAGTGGAATTGAGTCTCTGAACTCTGTGACGGAGCAGCAGGACGGACCGTCGCAGGCACGATGGGCCGTCACAGGCTGCGTAATCCCAGGCTAGGTCGGATTTCTGTTGAGTAATTTAAGGGGCGTTTTGGACTATTCCTGCATTAATTATAAAGTTAGTGGTTTAATATTAATAACTCAATTACTTGGGGGTTAAAAGAGGTAACCTTGAGTTAATTAGTGGGTTAATTCCTTATCTTTTATACTTAATTATATGCTAATTAGGGTAAAAGAAAGAGGGTTTGAATAAGAAAATTTGAAAGAATAAGAGAGGGAGAAAACGAACGAACAGGGAGAGAAGAAGAACAAAGCTTTGGGAAATTTCTTGCTTGATCACGAATCTTCGGTGGAGGTAGGTTATGGTTTTCATGCTATTCGTAGTAGACTCTTAATAGCGAATGATATGTGTTGGTAATATTATCTCATCTTCTATATGCTTAATTGTACGCTTGCATGAATGTAATTATATAATTGTGATAAAATAAGCATGATGAAGCTATTGAATCATAAATCTTGAAAAACCCTAATCTCTTTGTTAATGATGATGCCTTGGTATAAGGGAAGGCTTGATGAACTAAAGTAATGAGATTGATGATGCCTTGGTATAAGAGAAGGCTTGATAAACTAAAGTAATGAGGTTGATGATGCCTTTGTCTAAAAGAAGGATTGATGAATTGATAGAATGAGATTAGTGGAGCGGGTGTCACGAACCGACACGTAGAATTAGGGGATCGGAGTGTCACGTTCTGACATATAGAATTAGGGGATCGGGTGTCACGAACCGACACGTAGAATTAGGGGATCGGGTGTCACGAACTGACACGTAGAATTAGGGGATCGAAGTGTCACGTTCCGACACATAGAATTAGGGGATCAGGTGTCGCGAACCGACACGTAAAATTAGGGGATCGGAGTGTCACGTTCCGACACATAGTAGTAGGGGATCAGAGTGTCACGTACCGACACAAGAGGAATAAAGAAAATGAGGGAGCGGAGTGTCACGTACCGACATGAGAGGAATAAAGATAATGAATCTTGAAAGATGCTAATATACTCAATCTAATGAACCTCATTCCCAAATGAGTATGGTATTGACGCTTGAGTCCTCATGTGTGAACTTGGCAGTAATTATTAATGATTATAGTACTTGTTGTTGCTACATATTGAGTATTGTAGTTGATTTTATGATATTATCTGATATATACTGTTTTCTATTTTGAGTTGGCCGATGATACTTACTCAGTACTCGTGTTTTGTACTGACCCCTACTTGTATTTGTTTTCTTGATTATTTGTGGAGTGCAGTACACGTGCCGTCGTCTTCAACTCAACCGCAACTCTAGCCAGTCTTCACTACACCGGATTTCAGGGTGAGCTAATGCTTCTAGCTTGGACTGGATCTTCTTCTTCAAGTCTTGATGCCTTGAACTTCCGGCATGGACTAGCTTTTTATTTATTTTAGTTTCTTAGAATACTCTTAGTTTAGTAATTTGAGGATAGATGTTCTTGTGATGATGACTTCCAGATTTTGGGAAACAATAGATGTTGAATTTTAGAAGTTATTGAATTGGTTTTTATTAATGAGTTTAAGTCTTCCGCATTACTTTCTGTTGATATTATATTGAAATGTTGGGGTTTAGATTGGTTGGTTCGCTCACATAGGAGGGTAAGTGTGGGTGCCAGTCGCGGCTCGGTTTTGGGTCGTGGCATTTGATTAATTAGTATTCTATCTTTTTACCTTGCAAATTCAATCCCAAGAAAGTATCTCAATTCCCCTAGATCCTTCATCATGAAGTTATGATGCAGTGTATCTTAACTTCTTGAATTAGTTCTCTATTGCTTCAATTTATTAAAAGATCATCCACATATATTAGAATGGTAACAATATCACCAGCATCAATTGTCTTAGTGAATAGTGAGTAGTCCAGTTTAGTTTGGATGAATCTTGATGGTGTGAGAGCATTGGTAAGTTTCAAATTCCATTGTCTGCTAGCATGTTTCATTCTATACAATGATTTGTGCAGTCTACAAACTTTATTCTCCCCATGGCTGCTAAATCCAGGAGGTAATGACATGTAAACCTCCTCAAATAAATCTCCCTGAAGAAATGCATTGTGAAAATCCATTTGAAACATACACCAATTAGACTGAGCAGCCAGTGCCACAACACACCTCACAGTAACCATCTTTACCACATGAGAGAAAGTGTTATGGTAGTCAACACCTGCTTGTTGTGTGAACCCCTTAGCAACAAGTCTGGCTTTGTACCTCTCAACACTGCCATCAGCTTTGAGTTTGATCTTACATACCCACTTAAAACCAATAGGTGTAATGACATGTAAACCTGTTTGCTGTGTCTGCGTGTGCGTGCGTGCGTGCGTGCGTGTGACCCATACAAAGTGCTGCGAAAAACTATTGATGTTTTTTAATCATTAGAAATTGGAAACTACAAAATGCTTCAATTCATTGCTCAAGTATGTTTAAGAGTAAAAAAGTTTTCTTTACATTATTGATTGCGCATGAGTACGCCACGTCTTTTATTTCAAGTTTAAGTTTATTCCTTTTCAATTTTGGTGGAATATACATCTTGCTGGAAAAAATATAAAATTAAAAAAATGTTGAAATTGTTAAATTTAAGGTTACAATATTTATTTGTGAATTATTGGCGTTAATTTTATATATTTTGTCAATTTTTTATTAATCAATTACTCATTTTCAAATTTACTAAAATTTTTTTAGAAAAAACTATTGAAATTGTTGAATTTAAGGCTACTATATTTATTTGTGAATTTTTGGCGTAATTTTATTTTTCATATTTTTCCTTTTTTATTAACAAATTACTGATTTCGAGATTTGTCGGAAAATATATAAAAAAATTATTGAATTTAAGGTTACTATATTTATTTGTAAATTTTTTGGCGTTAGTTTTATATATATTTTCATATTTTTCCTATTATTTATTAATCAATTACTCATTTTCGTGATTTACCAAAAAAATAAAAATAAAAAATAATTGTTGAAATTATTGAATTTAAGGTTATTATATTTATTTATAAATTTTTTGCGTTAATTATATATATTTTTTCATAATTTTTATTAATCAAATACTCATTTTCGTGATTTACCGAAAAATAAAAATTATTAAAAGATATTGAATTTAAGCTTACTTTATTTATTTGTGAACTTTTGACATTAATTTTATATTTTTTTATAATATTATTTGTTTTATTAATCAATTACTCATTTTCGAGATTTATCGAAAAAAATAAAAATTTAAACAAAATTGTTGAAAATGGCTCGGTAGTTTATTTAAAATGGAGGTTGATTTATATGATGGATTAGGTGTTTATGAGTCCAAATATTTTAGGCTCATATAAGCGGGAGTTGTAAAGGACTAACACAACTCCAAAAAGTTATAGAGTTCTGCAGCAATAACTTGTACGAAAAGATATATATATAAATATATATATAAAGTATAATTAAAGATACATAAAAGAAAATAAAACAAACATTAATTAAAGGTCTTAGATGAGGAATTAATGGGAAAAAATTTAATAAAAAATTGAATTAGATGAGTAAAAAATTAAAGAAATATGTCAGCACTAATTTAGAATCTTTTCAAATCACAATAATGAATATAAAATAAACATTAATTAATACAAGGAAAAATGAAACAAAAAAAATTAAAGAGAAAAATTAAATATAAGAACGGATTTAGAAGAATGAAGAATTGAAAGAAGTAATGTAAACACTAATTTAGGATCCTAGCAAATTATAATTCTCAATGTAGATTTTTCCTTATTCTTCTTATAATTTAATATGAATTCAATAGATAACTTCATCATTTCTCAAAATAATTCTCTTATCTTATTGACCACTCATAATTGTTTCTATGAGTTTTTCAATCAGATTTAAATGTTCTTGAAGCAAAATTATAGTGCAATAACATTTGCAGAAAAATTATAGTGCAATAACATTTTATATTATTTTTTAAAGAGAATTATTTGTGACATGACCTTTCTCTTTATATCAATATGTTGAAGAATGATCATGAGATACTATTTCCTTCTCTTTTCAATAAGGAAAAGTGATTAAGTTAAGTTGTCCATTTTTATTGATCTTAACTACTGTTAGGATCGAAAATAAATAGGTGTAAACGCGGAAGCTAGCAATGCAAACTTCAAAAGATCACGAGTAAGAAGACAACGAGAAATATACCAAAAGACACAATGATTTAACGTGGTTCCATCAATCGACCTACGTCCACAAAGGAGATGAGTAATCCACTATAAATATGAGAGTACAAAATACAGAGGGAAACAACCTCAACCAATTCACTCGGAATACATGGGAGGTTCACACAAGTGATAACCTATCAAGCTTGTGACCCACAAATTCTCCCTCTAACCAAAACTCTCAAAGCCCTTAAAGACTACATTGTGAATGCTGATTAAGTTAGAAGGAACATATCTCTATTTATAGAGTCCTAAACCTTTTCCTACTAGAAAAAGGATTAGTCAATCCAAAACTTTTTCCTAAAAGGAAAACCTATTTATAGTAAGAAATTTAGGACAAATAAAACCTAACAAATCTCCCCCTTGGCCTGAATTTCTGACAAAATAAGTTTGTCTACCTTCTTTACTTAACCTTCAACCACTCGCTTCTCCTCTCCATAATCTCCTTTGCAAAATTTATGTCTCAACACAGAGAATCTCTCTGAAACAATTTCTCCAACAAAATCTTCTTTACTGTCAAAAAGGTTATTGCTAGAACTACACCGCCAAGATGAACAAATCTTTCTAATCTGGTTCAATCATCGATTATCGAACCACTGAACCTGACTCCATCATTGAATCTGGCTCTGATACCACTTGTTGTGACGAAAAGATGAAACCGAAAATCTAACAATAAAGAACACCAAGTTTAACGTGGAAAAACCCTTCAATCCGAAGGTAATCACCACGGGATCGACAAGATCCGAATTGCTTCACTATAAAAATAAGAGGGATACAAATATTCTTCTAATGACTACACAAAAAGTGCCAAAAGTGAACAAACAATAGCTACACCAACAAAAGATAAATAGAAAGAAACACCACCCAAACTCAGCTTCTGTTTGGAACCTAAAACAGGATTTTGCTAACCTCTAAATCCGATCTCCACCATTCAAATAAACTACCAAGATGTCAGGAACACTCAGTCCAAATTTCAGCTTGATCCAACGGTTAGTTAATCCGTAAACACGATCTGAATATTGCTGGTCGGCGAAAAAGATTGCAGCAAAAGAACCCTTTTCTTTCTCTCTTTTTCTTTGTTGAAAGCTCTTTCAAAAACCTATTCTATGTTCTAATGTCTTTCAAAGACAATACCATTGAGCAATCAATTATTCTCTCAAAATCATCCTCTATTTATAGAGTTGTGCTTTTCCTTACAAAGTCAAAACCAACTACAAATAGAATTACTATTCCAATCATTTTCCTAATAGAATTGGAAACCAAATAAAGAGAATAATTCCAATCCTTTTCTTAGTAGGATTAGACCATGGGTCTTTGGCTGGAACATGGGCAATAGCCCAACAAACTCCCCCTCCAGCCAAGGGGCCAAATGGACTTCAAGTGGAGGAACTTTTGACAGGCTTCCTACCTGCCACACTGTTAGAAAACTCATGATTGTCTACGATGAGTTCTTTCCAATTATCTCTATGAGTATCTAACATGACTTCATATAACCTTCAGGTTCTCCCATATTAGTCAATAGAATATACTCATTATAAGAATAACGTGTTGAGCTTCGCTTCTCTCTAGTAGATCTTCTACAAGAGGTTTCTGGAGCATCCGAAGTGGTCATCCCAACATGAGTTGGTTGATTATCAACCACAACATCATCAAAGGAACAATTATATGTTCTACACTCTCATCATTATCTTGATCATTACCTTGGGTTCCCTCATGTGCAGAAGATGTATCAATAATAGGAATTGGATCAACATCAACTAAGCTCTCATCAATATGAGAATCTAGTTTCTCAATCTTGTCAATATCTTCAATAGTTTGATCTTCAAAGAACACAATATCACGACTTCTAATGAGTTTCTTATCAATTGGATCATAAAAGAGATATCCAAACTCATCTTGACCATAACCAATGAAGATACATTGCTTAGTTTTAACATCCAATTTCGACCTCTCATCTTTTGGAACATGCACACAAGCTTTACACCCAAACACTTGCAAGTGATCATAAGAAACATCCTTATCAAACCAAACTCTGTTTGGAACATCACCATCCAAAGCAACAACAGGAGACAAATTGAAAACATAAGCAACAATGTTAAGTGCTTCAGCCCAAAAAGAATTTGGAAGTTTAGCCTCTGAAAGCACACATCTAACTCTCTCAACTAAAGTTCTATTCATCCTCTCTGCCAAACCATTTAATTGAGGACTTGCGATTTGCAGTAGTTATCAAAGGGACCAATATACTCACCACCATTATCAGTGCGAATACATTTTAATTTCTTTCCCGTTTGTCTCTCAGATAAGGCTTGAAACTGTTTAAACACATCAAGCACTTGATATTTGGATTTTAAAGGATATACCCAAATCTTGCGAGAATGATCATCAATGAAAGTAGCAAAGTAAAGTGCACCACCTTTTGACTTCACTTTGTGTCACGACCCAAATCGGGGCCGCGACTGGCACCCACATTTACCCTCCTATGTGAGCGAACCAACCAATTTAACCATTATCATTTCAATATATAACAACAAAAAGTAATGCGGAAGACTTAAACTCATAAATAAAACAATTCAAAACTATTATTAATATCCCCAAAATCTGGAAGTCATCATCACAAGAACATCTCTCAAATTGCTAAACTAAAACTGTCTAAGAAGCTAAAACAACTACTAGCTAGTCCATGCCGGAAGTTCAAGGCATCAAGACTTGAAGAAGAAGACCCAGTCCAAGCTAGACGCATTAGCTCACCCTGAATTTCCGATGAAGTGAAGACTGGCTAGATCTACTGTTGAGTTGAAGTTGACGGAACGTTTGCTGCATTACACAAATAACAAAGAAGAAAAACATAAAAGTAGGGGGTCAGTACAACCACACGTACTGAGTAGATATCATCGGCTAACTCAAAATAGGGAACAAAGATATATCGATAATAATGCAAATCAACTACAATACTCAACATGTAGCAATAACAACATGAGTTCATCAATGATTACAACCGAGTTCACACATGAGGACTCAAGCCTCCATACCATACTCATTTGGGAATTAAGTTCATTAGATTGAGTATATTCATTATCTTTCAAGATTCATTATCTTTCTTCCTCTTGTGTCGATGACGTGACACTCCGCTCCTCTATTTCTATCCTGGTGCCTAACGCGTGGCACTCCGATCCCCATATACTATCCTGGTACCTAACGTGGCACCCGATCCATATTCTATCCTGGTGTCGGAACGTGACACTCCGATCCTCATATTCATTCTATCCTGGTACCTAACGCGTGGCACCCGATCCTCATATTCATTCTATCCTGGTACCGAACGTGGCACCCGATCCATATTCTATCCTGGTGTCGAACGTGACACTCCGATCCTCATATTCATTCTATCCTGGTACCGAACGTGGCACCCGATCCATATTCTATCCTGGTGTCGGAACGTGACACTCGATCCTCATATTCATTCTATCCTGGTACCGAACGTGGCACCCGATCCCTAATTCATCAAGCCTTCTTTTACACTAAGGCATCATCATTCTCATTATATAATATATCAAGCCTTCTTTCATACTAAGGCATCATCATTCTCATTATATAATATATCAAGCTTAATTAGGGTTCTTTCAAGATTTGGGATTCAATAGCTTCATCATGCTTTGTTAATTCATCACAATTTCACATTCATATTCATGCAAGCATACAACTTAAGCACATAGTAGGGTTTACAATAATATCAACACATAAAATTCACTATTAAGAGTTCACTACGAATATCGTGAACATAAACCATAACCTACCTCCACCGAAGAATTGGAATCAACAAGAAATCTCCCAAGCTTTGTTATTCCTCTTCCCTCTTCGATCGATCAATACTCTCTCTCAATTCGCTTTCTCCTTTTCTCTCTTGTTCTTTCTCTTTGTTTTATTCAAACCCTCTTTCCTTTACCCTAATTATTGTATAATTAAGAATAAAAGAGGACAATAAAACCCCTAATTAACTTAAGGTTACCTCTTTTAACCCCTAAGTAATTAGACTTATTAATACAAACCCTCAATCTTTATAATTAAGGAAAGAATAGTCAAAACGACCCTTAAAACGTGTGGAGAAATCCTATTTTGCCTGGGATCGCGTGACTGCGGATTTGTCGCCGTGGATCGCGACGGTCCGTCACAAGGGCTGGCCGCAACATCCTGTGTTCCAGGTGGGCCGTGGACGGCTACCCTGGTGGACGGTCCGCCCGCCTCCGCCCTGGCGGTCAGAACTCGCTTTCGCCCCAATTTCTCAAAAGTTGAAGTGTTTTGCAACGGAAACTCACGACCGTCCGTCGTGGATGTGACGGTCCGTTCTGTCATTTCGCTACGGTTCGTAGAGTCGATTTTCAGTACCCAAATTAAGAATTCTAAGTGTCAAGGGACGGAACACCCACGACGGTCCGTCGAGCTCTGCGACGGTCCGTCGTTGGCTCCGTGGTTTCAGCCGCTTTTCCCGAATTTGTTCTCAGAACTCTAAAACGACTAAACAGTCGTTACAATAGATACCAATTTACCCATCGCTCGTCCCGAACGATCAAAAGAAGAAAACAATGGCGAAAGGAGTACCTGAATCAGAAACAGATGTGGGTACTTTTCTTGCATATCGCGCTCCTTCTCCCAAGTAGCCTCTTCAACGGGTCGATTCTTCCATTGAACTTTGATGGATGCAATTTCTCTCGACCTCAACTTGCGAACCTCCCTATCTAATATAGCAACAGCTCCTCTTCATAAGTCAAGTTCTCATCCAACAAAACTGAATCCCAACGGATGATGTAGTTTCCATCTCCATGGTATCTTTTCAACATGGACACATGGAATACCGGATGTACTCCGGACAGCCCCGGGGGCAAGGCTAACTCATAAGCCACCTCCCCTATTCGCTTAAGCACTTCAAATGGTCCAATATACCTTGGACTTAACTTACCTCTTTTGCCAAACCGCATCACCCCTTTCATAGGTGAAACCTTCAACAAGACTTGTTCACCCTCCATGAACTCCAAGTCTCTAACCTTTCGGTCTGCATACTCCTTTTGTCTACTTTGCGCCGCTAGAAGCTTTTCTTGAATGCCCTTCACCTTATCTAACGAATCCCTTAAAAGATCGGTACCCCAAGGTCTAACCTCGAATGCATCAAACCAACCAATGGGAGACCTACATCTCCTCCCATACAATGCTTCAAATGGAGCCATGTCAATGCTTGAGTGATAGCTATTATTGTATGAAAACTCCGCTAAGGGTAAGAAGCTATCCCAATGGCCACCAAACTCTATCACGCATGCGCGAAGCATATCCTCCAACACTTGAATCGCTCGCTCAGATCGACCATCGGTCCGAGGATGGAACGCAGCACTAAGGTCCAACCTAGTACCCAATTCGGCATGTAATGTCCTCCAAAACTTAGAAGTAAACTGCGTACCTCTATCCGATATGATGGAGAGTGGAACTCCATGCAATCGAACAATCTCTGAGATATAGATCTTGGCTAACTTCTCTGCGTTGTAAGTCACCTTTACCGGAATGAAATGAGCAGATTTAGTTAGCCTATCGACAATTACCCAAATGGAGTCATACTTACCCATTGTCTTTGGAAGACCAACCACGAAGTCCATCGCGATTCTCTCCCATTTCCATTCAGGAATAGGCATTCTCTGAAGTGTTCCTCCGGGCCTTTGGTGTTCATACTTCACTTGTTGACAGTTTGGACACTTGGCAATGAAGTCAACAATATCACGCTTCATTCTACTCCACCAAAAGTGTTGCTTTAGGTCACGGTACATCTTGGTCGCACCCGGATGTATAGAATACTTTGAACTATGAGCCTCTGTCAGAATAGTGTTGATCAAATCATCAACTCGGTACACATACCCTTCCTTAATCCTCAAAACACCTTTCTCTTCAATTGTTCCTTCTTTACCCTCTCCTTGCATCACTTTGTCTCGGATTCGCCTTAGTTTCTCATCATCAAACTGTTTTCCCTTAATCTTGTCAAGAAAAGAAGATCTCGACTCCACACTAGCTAACAATCCTCCCTTCTCATTTACTTCTAACCTCATCAAATCGTTAGCCAAAATCTGCACTTTCTAGCCAATGGGCGCCTAGAAGCTTGCAAATGAGCTAGACTTCCCATGCTTCCCGCCTTTCTACTCAAAGCATCCGCTACAACATTCGCTTTCCCTGATGGTACAAGATAGTGATATCGTAGTCCTTTAGTAGTTCCATCCATCTCCTTTGTCTCAAGTTCAAATCTTTCGAGTAAAGACGCATCAAGGCTACGATGATCCGTGTAGACTTCACACTTAACCCCATATAAATAGTGTCTCCATTGCTTTAGTGCAAACACTACCGCGCCAACTCCAAATCATGGGTCGGATAGTTACGCTCATGCACCTTTAATTGCCTCAAGCATAAGCAATCACATTTTTCTCTTGCATTAACACCGCACTCCAACCCGAATAGGATGCATCACAATAAACAATGAAGTCCTTACCTTCCACCGGCAAGGTGAGAATGGGTGCGTAGTCAATAAAGTCTTGAGCTTTTGAAAGCTTTCCTCACACTCATCCGACCATACAAATGGAACATTTTGCTTAGTCAAGTTCACAATTGGGAAGCAATAGAAGAGAATCCCTTGACAAATCTGCGGTAGTAGCTAGCTAACCCAACAAAGCTCCTTATTTCGATACATTAGTGGGTCTTACCCAATTCTTCACTGTCTCAATCTTAGATGGATCTACCATCACTCCATCCTTAGAAACTACGTGCCCCAAGAAGGACACCGCATCTAGCCAAAACTCACACTTAGAGAATTTGGCGAAAGCTTTTTCTCCTCAACATTTCCAATACCATTCTCAAATGCTCTTCATGTTCCTTCTTGCTCTTCGAGTATACCAATATATCATCAATAAATACGATCACGAAAAGGTCCAAATATGGCTTAAAGATCCCGCTCATCAAGCTCATGAACGCAGCGGGCATTCAGAAGACCAAAAGACATCACCACAAATTCGTAATGCCCATACCTTGTTCGAAAAGCGCTTTGGCACATCCGTTGCCCGTATTTTCAGTTGATGATAACCGGATCTCAAGTCAATCTTAGAGAAGACACAAGCACCTTGTAATCGATCGAACAAGTCATCAATGCGAGGAAGAGGATACTTGTTCTTTATGGTTACCTTGTTTAGTTGTATGTAGTCTATGCACATCCGAAAACTCCCATCCTTCTTCTTCACAAAGAAACCCGGAGCACCCCATGGGGATGCACTTGGTCTAATGAAGCCTTTGGTCTCTAACTCTTGAAGTTGTGCCTTTAACTCTCTTAACTCCATGAGCCATTCTATAAGGGGGTATAGAAATGGGGCGAGTACCCGGTTCAAGATCAATGCAAAAGTCAATATCCCTATCTGGTGGCATACCAGGAAGATCTGCGGGGAACACATCCAAAAACTCACGGACTACCGAAACCGACTCAATTGAGGGTACTTGAATAGTGTCATCCTTAAGATGGGCCAAGAAAGCTAAACACCCTTTACTAACCATTTTCTTAGCACGAAGAAAGGATATGATACGCACCGGATTAGAAGTGTAGTCGCCCTCCCACACTAACGGATCTCGCCTCTGTGCTTGGCTAACGCCACCGCTTTAGCATTACAATCCAAAATTGCAAAATTCGGAGAAAGCCAAGTCATACCCGTAATTACATCAAAATCACCCATTTCTAAGATAACCAAATCTACGTAAGTGTTGCTCCCACAAAATTCACCAAACAAGACCTATACACTTTTTCAACTACCACGCACTCACCCACCTGAGTAGAAACACGAATAGGCATATCAAGTAATTCACAATGTAGATTTAGACCATTAGCAAATGATGAAGATACATATGAAAACGTGGAGCCAGGGTCAAATAATATAGATGCCATGCAATCACAAACCAAAAGATTACCCGTGATAACAAAGATCGACGCTCCGCTTCAGATCTCCCAGGGAAAGCGTAACAATGGGCCCTATCGCTTGTCCGTCCATTGCCCTACCATGTTGCGTAGTAGTGGCTCCGTTTTGCCCTTCACCTCCGCCGCTTTGGTGACCACCATTACCTCGCCACCACGCCTCCGTAATAACGACCTCTACCATTACCACCCCTACCTCTAGCCGGTGGGGTTAGTAACTCTGGTTTGGACAATACCTCTTAATGTGTCCAATCTCTCCACACCCATAACATTCTCCTGGGTTCACGATCGGCCTCTCGGAGAAGTGTTGACTGCTCGAGGTGGACTCCCAACTACGATCTGTAGTGAAGAAGATCAGATTGGTCGATTGGAGTGACCTCCGGAGTTCTCGTCCTCTAGAATAAGAACCATTAAACTCACCTCCCTCTTGAAACCTTTGATGTCGGTTGTGGTGAAGTCGCCTGGCTTCACTCCTTCCACTTCTATCACAAAGTCTACCACCTCTTGGAAGGATTTTGCCGTAGCCGCTACCAGAAGGCTGAAATCCGCAACTCTGATCTCAACCCCTTCACAAAACGGCGGATCCGTTCTTGTGGACTGAAACAGAGTTGAGTGGCATACCTTGATAAAGCACGAAACTTAGCCTCATATGCGTTAACCGTCATTCTACCTTGCTCGAGACTTAAGAACTCATCCCTCTTCCTATCCCTCAAGGTCCGGGGGATATACTTTTCCATGAACAAACTCGAGAATGATTCCCAAGTCATAGGTGGTGCCTCTGTTGGTTGACACTCAACATGTGAACGCCACCACATTTTGGCGTTCCCTTGAAACTGATAGCTCACGAACTCGACACCAAACCTCTCTACTATACCCATCTTGTGTAGTAGCTCATGACAATCAACCAGAAAATCGTAGGCATCCTCTGATTCTGCACCCTTAAAGACTGGAGGTTTCAATTTCAAGAACTTACTGAAAAGTTCATGTTGATCGTTTGTCATAATAGGCCCAGTAGTCAGACGTGGAAATGTGCCCATTCCCAATGGTGCATCCATGCGGGGAGCCATAGTAGCCGCATGTCGTACCTCTGAAACCGGAGGTGTTGGTGCAGAAACCCCTGGAGGTGCCTGACCGTGATCAGATAACCCGCTAAGATAAGCGAGAACCTGATTGATCATCTCTGGGGTAGGTTGAGGTGGCATTTCCTCATTCTGTACTTGCTCATTCACCCCATCCTCCCCTTCTCTTATCACCTCTTCAGTCGGTGGAGGAGTCACCGCCCTAGTATCAGATGGGCTAGGTGCTCGTCCTCTTCCTCTAGAGGACGTCCTCCCACGACCTCTACCACGGCCTCTTGCCGTTGTTCTCCCTCGAGCCACAGCCCCAGTGGCTGGCTCAGACGTTTCTTGTCTTGCCGGTGTTGTTGTTGGCGCGGTCGTGGCTCTAGTTCTAACCATCTGCGAAATAGAGTGAAGATGGTCAGATACCACCAGATCGCCTAGATACCAATTGGACTCAAGTAGTAGCACGAAAGAAAGAATGAAAGAGTGAAATTTTCCTAAAGTCTTGTAGCCTCTCAAGGAAAAGTAAAGGCGTCCCCCTACCGTTCCTTAAGACTCTACTAGACCTGTTCTTGTGTGATGAGACCAACGAACCTAATGCTCTGATACCAAGTTTGTCACGACCCAAATCGGGGCCGCGACTGGCACCCACATTTACCCTCCTATGTGAGCGAACCAACCAATTTAACCATTATCATTTCAATATATAACAACAGAAAGTAATGCGGAAGACTTAAACTCATAAATAAAACAATTCAAAACTATTATTAATATCCCCAAAATCTGGAAGTCATCATCACAAGAACATCTCTCAAATTGCTAAACTAAAACTGTCTAAGAAGCTAAAACAACTACTAGCTAGTCCATGCCGGAAGTTCAAGGCATCAAGACTTGAAGAAGAAGACCCAGTCCAAGCTAGACGCATTAGCTCACCCTGAATTTCCGATGAAGTGAAGATCTGGCTAGATCTCTTGTTGAGTTGAAGTTGACGGAACGCTTGTCGCATCACACAAATAACAAAGAAGAAAAACATAAAAGTAGGGTCGATTACAACCACACGCATCGAGTAGATATCATCGGCTAACTCAAAATAGGAACAAAGATATATCGATAATAATGCAAATCAACTACAATACTCAACATGTAGCAATAACAACATGAGTTCATCAATGATTACAACCGAAGTTCACACATGAGGACTCAAGCCTCCATACCATACTCATTTGGGAATTAAGTTCATTAGATTGAGTATATTCATTATCTTTCAAGATTCATTATCTTTCTTCCTCTTGTGTCAGATGCGTGACACTCCGCTCCACTATTTCTATCCTGGTGCCTAACGTGGCACTCCGATCCCCATATACTATCCTGGTACGGAACGTGGCACCCGATCCATATTCTATCCTGGTGTCGAACGTGACACTCCGATCCTCATATTCATTCTATCCTGGTACCGAACGTGGCACCCGATCCTCATATTCATTCTATCCTGGTACCGAACGTGGCACCCGATCCATATTCTATCCTGGTGTCGAACGTGACACTCCGATCCTCATATTCATTCTATCCTGGTACCGAACGTGGCACCCGATCCATATTCTATCCTGGTGTCGGAACGTGACACTCCGATCCTCATATTCATTCTATCCTGGTACGAACGTGGCACCCGATCCCCTAATTCATCAAGCCTTCTTTACACTAAGGCATCATCATTCTCATTATATAATATATCAAGCCTTCTTTCATACTAAGGCATCATCATTCTCATTATATAATATATCAAGCTTAATTAGGGTTCTTTCAAGATTTGGGATTCAATAGCTTCATCATGCTTTGTTAATTCATCACAATTTCACATTCATATTCATGCAAGCATACAACTTAAGCACATAGTAGGGTTTACAATAATATCAACACATAATATTCACTATTAAGAGTTCACTACGAATATCGTAACATAAACCATAACCTACCTCCAATCAAGAATTGGAATCAACAAGAAATCTCCCAAGCTTTGTTATTCCTCTTCCCTCTTCGATCGATCAATACTCTCTCTCAATTCGTTTCTCCCTTTTCTCTCTTGTTCTTTCTCTTTGTTTTATTCAAACCCTCTTTCCTTTACCCTAATTATTGTATAATTAAGAATAAAAGAGGACAATAAAACCCCCTAATTAACTTAAGGTTACCTCTTTAACCCCTAAGTAATTAGACTTATTAATACAAACCCTCAATCTTTATAATTAAGGAAAGAATAGTCAAACGACCCTTAAAACGTGTGGAGAAATCTTATTTTGCTCGGGACTGCGTGACTGTGACGGTCGTCGTGATCGCGACGGTCCGTCACGATGGCCGCCGCAACATCCTGTGTTCCAGGTGGCTGTGACGGCCCGTCACCCTGCGGACGGTCCGTCCCGCCTCCGCCCTGGCGGTCAGAACTCGTTTCGTCCCAATTTCTCAAAAGTTGAAGTGTTTTGCAACGGAAACTCACGACCGTCCGTCGTGGATGTGACGGTCCGTTCTGTCATTTCGTTACGAAGTTCAGAGAGTCGATTTTCAGTACCCAAATTAAGAATTCTAAGTGTCAAGGGACGGAACACCCACGACGGTCCGTCGAGCCTGCGACGGTCCGTCGTTGGCTCCGTGGTTTCAGCCAGTTTTTCCCGAATTTGTTCTGCAACTCTAAAACGACTAAACAGGTCGTTACACTTTGAAAGGACCACAGAAATCTGAGTGTACTAGTTCCAATAGCTTAGACTTTCTTGAAGGAGGATGACTGTGAAAAGAAACTCTTTTCTGTTTCCCTGCTAAGCAATGAACACATCTTTTCACCTTTGCTTGTTTAATACCAGCAAACAAATTCTTCTTAGGAAAATAGGTGATCCCCCTCTAGCTCATATGACTAAGTCTCTTGTGCCACAATTTTGATAAAGTCTATCTCTCCACCAAATTTATAGAGTCACCAAGAATCAATCCTTGTGTCACGTATAAATTTGAATGTCTTCTTCCTCGAGCTAAAATCAGTGAGCCTTTGGTGTGCTTCCATTGGACATTGCACAAGTCATTATGATAGCCATCATCATCTAGTTGTCCTACAGAGATCAAATTTATTGGAGTGTCTGGAGCATGCTTGACATTATGAAGGACCAACGTTGAACCAGTATTGGTTTTCAAACAAACAGTGTCAACACCAAACTCCTTAACTTCACCAGCATTACCCATCTTTAACACCTCAGAGTTAACAGAAGTATAAGATGAAACGAAGTCTTTTCTTGGTGTGACATGTGATGTGGCTCCAGAATCTACTATCCAACTTGTATCTTGAGATACAAAATTGATGACGTCTTTATCTCAAGCGAAGAGAAGTTCATCTTGGACAACAACAACAACATTATTTTCATTGTTTTCTTCCTTCTTACCTTCTTTAAGATCTTGCTTCAATGGCTTACAAAATCTTTTAATATGTCCTTTGTTTCCACAATGATAACGAATAATATTTGGATTCTTAAATTTTGACTTGCTTCTGCTTTTACCTCTACTCCTCGGATCTCTTGTCTTATGTCTCCCTCGATCTTCTGTATATAGAACATCTGAATGTGAAGATGTGTCTTAAGATTTTCTTCTACCTCTTCATTCAACACACCACTCTTTGTATATTCCATAGTCACCTTTCCACCAGTGGCAGAATTTGTTAAAGAAACACGAAGAGTTTCCCAAGAATCCGGTAGAGTATTAAGAAGCCAAAGTCCTTGTATTTCATCATCAAAACTCACACCCATTCCTGATAGCTGATCAAGAATACCCTGAAAATTATTTATATGATCAAGAATAGGACTTCCCTCCTTGTTTTTAAAAGTCATCAATTGCTTTAACAAGAACAACTTGTTATTGCCAGTTTTTGAAGCGTAAAACATCTCCAACTTTTCTCACAATGTTCTAGCATGTGTCTCATTCACAATATGGTTGCGAACATTATCTTCAACCCATTTTCTTATATATCCACATAGTTTTTGGTGCTCAAATTCCCAATTTCATCGGTCACATTCGCGGGTTTATGAGCAGAAAAAACCGGAAGATGCATCTTCTTCACAAACAATAGATCTTTCATCTTACTTTTCCATATGTTGTAGTTTCTTCCGTTTAGACATACCATCTTGCTCATATTCCCCGCCATATAGAGAACCTTAGCTCTGATACCAGTTGTTGGGACAAAACATAAACAGGTGTAAACGCGGAAGATAGCAAAACAAACCTCAAAAGACCACGAGTAAGAAGACAACGAGAAATATACCAAAAGACACAAAGATTTTAACGTGGTTCGATCAATCGACCTACGTCCACAAAGGAGATGAGCAATCCACTATAAATATGAGAGTACAAAAACAGAGAGAAACAACCTCAACCAATTCACTCGGAATACATGGGAGGTTCACACAAGTGATAACCTATCAAGCTTGTGACCCACAAATTCTCCTTCTAACCAAAACTCTCAAAGCCCTTAAAGACTACATTGTGAATGCTGATTAAGTTAGAAGGAACATGTCTCTATTTTTAGAGTCTTAAACCTTTTCCTACTAGAAAAATGATTAGTCAATCCAAAACCTTTTCTTAAAAGAAAAACCTATTTATAGTAAGAAATTTAGGACAAATAAAACCTAACAACTACTTGTTATTTTTTGTTCTTAGGCTCAAAAATATTTATATATAGCCTAAGAACAAAAAATAACAAGTAGTTAAGATCAATAAAAATGGAGAACTTAACTTAATCACTTCTCCTTATTGAAAAGAGAAGGAAATAGTATCTCATGATCATTCTTCAACATATTGATATAAAGAGAAAGGCCATGTAACAAATATTTCTCTTTAAAAAAATTTAAAATGTAATTGCACTATAATTTTTCTGCAAATGTTATTGCACTATAATTTTTCTTCAAGAAGATTTAAATCTGATTGAAAAACTCATAGAAACAATTATGAGTGGTCAATAAGATAAGAGAATTATTTTGAGAAATGATGAAGTTATTTATTGAATTCATATTAAATATAAGAAGAATAAGGAAAAATCTACATTGAGAATTATAATTTGCAAGGATCCTAAATTAGTGTTTCCGTTATTTCTTTCAAATCTTCATTCTTCTAAATCCGTTCTTTTTTTAAATTTTTAACGTTAATTTTTTTGTTTCATTTTTCCTTGTATATCATTTTTCCTTGTATGTTGAGACAAATTAATTTAGAGAAAAAACAAATGGAAGAATTTAATAATAGATTCAAGGATAGATTCAAGGGAGATACTTAAAAGGAATTGATATAAATGAGAAAAATAATGTTTTTATTTTTACTTTTTGAAGAACAATAATTAATGAGAGAAGAAATGTTATATATATATATAAATGTGTTTTGAATTTCAAAATAAAAATCAAATAGTGAATTTGAAATTTAAATACAATTTAATACCATAATTGTATAATAACAATTTTAATGATTAAAGTAATGAAATGAAGAATTTTTGTTATCGGAACTGTAAATAAAATTTGAGAATAATTATTGAACCATTATTCAATCAACATTAATATTCTTTATTATTACGTGTTTTTCTTCCTTATTTAAGACTTCTAATATATATATATATATATATATATATATATATATATATATATATATATATATATATATATATATATATATATTTATATATATTTATATATATATATATATATATATATATATATATATATATATATATAACAATAATGAGAAAATTATATACATATTTGTTTGAAGTAAGATAAAAGAAAGAGAGGAACAAAGATAGCTTTGAAGAAATGAAATAAATGTCAATAGTTAATGGGGAAAGAAATATCAATTTTTACAAGTTTTCTTGATAAGAAAATTAAGAAAAAAGTTCAAAAAATCTGAGGGAAAAAGAAAGAAGATAAATAATGATATTGTTTAATAAGACATGTCACCTTGTTTTTTTTATCATTCAATTTTAATATTATATGTAAGTATACATTTTTTAGCAAAAGAAATGATATAAAATTTCAAATTATGAAAAATTAAATTCTCTAAAAAACAAAGTAAAATACAATGCTTATAAAGTTATAACAATAATAATAGCTAAATCAAATAGATGAATTATAGTCCTATCATGATAGTTCTTGAGTAATTGATCTAAATTATGACTTTGATCTAAATTTCTTATTTTAAGTTATGAACTAGTGATGGATTATGGTGTTGTGCTTCAATTGATTTGGTTATAATGTTGGTAATTGATGTATGACAGTAATACACCCTAATTGGGTTGAGTTAAGGGTTGATGGTAAGACCCTGATGATGGATTATGAAGGAGGCTTGGTAAGTCTTGAAATCCCTATTCCTTACTTCAATTATGGTAAATTGTGATTAAGTGATGATATTGTATGTATTACGATTTATAGGGTTGGTATGTGTAACATTTCAAAATTTCACAATGAGGTCTAAGCGATGTTTTTAAGCCATTTAAATGAATTCTGTTCAGTTAGAGTATTTAAGAACCAAAACATTCAAGAACGTCCATGACGTCGGGAAAGTTGGTTCACAAGGGTGCCAGTGTTTCTTAGTTTGTTTGACTAGTTTTTAAGAGTCAAAATTATACGAAATTTGGTATAAATATGTGTAACACGTGTTAGGGATGTTTCATGGTCGAATCGCCCGGGTGCGACTCCCCAAGGACAAACAAATGGCCCTTCCTTGAGGGTGTTGGAGAACTATGCCTGAGCAGTGGTGATCGACGAGGCAACCAACGGGTCGTGTGTGAACTGACGGACCGTTGATGATTCCGTCGTCCCACACTTGTCCATGGTGAGGAATCCTCCGCCTGCACAAGTCTCTAAGCTCATCGACGAAGTGCAGGACGTAGGGGTGAGAGTCCGTCGACTTATAGACGACCCGTTGATCGGGGTTCTGTCTATGAGTGGTTGAATGCTGTAACATTTTAAGTGATAAGTCTTTTGATTAATTAAGTGATTAGGGGTTAGTTAGGGGTTAATGGATGACTAATTAACTAACTAAAGACCCACACAAAAGACCCAACCCCCAATTAAACTAATTAGACTCTAAGAATCAAACTCTCTTCCTTCTCTCTTCTTTCTCTCTCTAATTGGAGGACTCCATAGAAGATAAGTTTCGAAGGTGAATTGGGGAATGGAAAAGGGTGGATTCATCTTCAATTCTCATCAAAACATTAAGGTATGAGATTTATTCACCTTTCAGACTCTTTCCTCAAAGGGTTTCTTCAAAAATCGTTTTCAAAAGTTGAGTTTCTTATGGGTTTCATTCAATTACGAAATTGAAGTTATAAATTGAGTTGTTAATGGTTTCTTTAGGTTGTATTGAGTAGATTTATATGTATTTTAACTTAATTGTGGTACTTGTAATTGTTTGGCATAAATTGAAAAACATGATCCTCAACCCCTAAGCCTAGTTGGTATCTTGACCTATATTGTGTTGTGATCTTGAAATTGATTTAGTTATTGATTAGATTACTTTAATATAGTGTAGTTATGAATAAATCAATATGAATTATAGGCCTATTACGTCAATTCTTAAGATGTGATCCAGGGCATGAAGCATATTGTGAAGTGGTTTGTGTATGTTGTCTTAGACTATAATCTAGTGTTGAATTGTGTTATAGAGATGTTATTGTCCTTGTTATCTTATTGTTTATCTTGTGTGATGATGATAATCCCCTAGTGGGTTGAGTTGTGGGTTGACGGTAAGGCCCTTATGATGAATTATGGAGGAGGCTTGGTAAGTCTTAAAATTCCTATTTCCTACTTCAACTTGTGATTCATTATGGTTATGTCATGATATTATGTTGGAGTGTGTCTTATCTAGGGTTGATAGGATGGTATGATGATTGAATTGAAATGTCTTAAACTTTGGTTGTGAGGTTTCTTAGGGTGTACATGTGATAAGGATGATGGTGTGTATTAATGTGCCCAATTATGATGTGATATGTAAAGTGTTAACCTCCTTTATATGAATTGTGGTGAAAAGACTATTACTCATGCAATTCTTATTGAGCTACGATGATGATGATTATACAAGGTCTAGGCCCTATAACCTAAACTAAGTTATGATGGTTAATAAAGATATACAGACATTTCAATAAAGGGACTTAGCTTAGCACCGAGTGAATCTTTACAATTGAAGGTGATGGCCTTCCATAGAGGAAGTGTTACCCTATAGTTCTATAGATGATGTTGAATCCCCTTTGAGGGATACTAATCCAATGATTCCCATGAGGTGAGACCCCAAATACCACATGGTATGTAGAGGGAATACCCATCTCTTAGTTCCTTAAACTATGTTGCCACCAAAGGATACTAGCTAGTGGATACACCTAGAAAGCTATGTTTATATTAGATTTTACCTTCGCCGGTAGACCACCTTCCATCAGTGTTAGGTCTTATGACACCTGATTCCACATTTAGATCATGTGGTCTATGTCGGTTAAGGCAGTGTTCCCTAAACGAAAATGAAGTAATAAAGTATAAACTAACTAAAGTGACTTCAGAGGGTTTGACTTAGATTAGGTAGGGATATGAGTTCTACCTATGCCTTGCACTAGTTGCCTTGATAGGAGCTTTAGAAAGTTAATATTATATATATAGATGATGATAAATGTAAGTGACTCTATATGATGGTTATGATGATTATGAACATAGAATTGGTCTTTGTTGTTAAGGTATGAATTTATGAGTATGTGAAGACTATTTATGGTTCTTGTTATGTTACTTTATTAAGTAAGGTTATGGGGCTTTGCTTGATCATTTCACTTGTTGACATTATGAGGATATGTAATTAGTGTGTTACTTTGCTATTTATGTTATAAACTCTTACTCATGTTGTGATGCTATTACTTGGTGATTGAGTTATATGAGATTATAGGTCCAAGTATGATTGATATGCATATGATTTATTTGATTTGTTGAACATATCTAAATGATTGGTATAGTTTGATAATTATGCATAAGTCTTTAAAAGAGGTAAATAAACATGTTTTAACCAAATGTCCTTTTTAGCATGTTTTGGTGTTATATGTGCATATCATACTTAGTACATGTTTAGTACTAACCCCATTATCTTTATTTTCCCCAACATTTTATGTCCCGGTCGTTGAAGGGTTCGGAAGGCAACTTTGTTGAAGACTTGAATATCTTCTTTCATCTAAGTGGGTAGGTCCTCACTTTCTGAGGACGATGCTAATTATCTTTCATATGAAGTTACTCTGTTATGAGTTTAAGACTCCCTTTTGTTCATTCTATTTCCATTGTGTATGACTTGTATAAGCCTATATGTATGTGTCTTCTTTACTTTTGATGTAGGGCTATGCCCATATTGTGATAATCAATTAGATGGTAAGAGATGAGACAATCATTGAGACTTTGTTCGATCTTACGTATGTATGTGCAATAAAAGTAGAAGGCTATGTAACATTTCTATACGTAGGGTCTATGTATACTCTATACGAATATATATTATGTGTATGTAGAGGTCTATGTAAGCCTCCAAGTAGATGTTAATGGAAAAGTTTTAATTCTTTCATATTTTCGACCTTGAATGTGATGATGTAAGGCTAAGAGGCTAGTCCTAGTCCTCAAAGAGGCCGCCGCCGCCGGTTATGTCTAGGGGAGTAAAACCGAATGTGACAAACTTTGTATCAGAGGATGAAGTTGATTATCTTTGAATTGATGTCTCTCTATACCACGTCTACGTAGGTTTATATTCATAATTGTGAAGTGCACCACACTTATAAATAGGAACTTATTTGATGCTTAGGAATCACTATCATTTTTGGAAATCCATTATCGTGCATGTAGAGTGTACTTCATATATGATTTCACCTAAACCTTGTATTTTGGTTATAGGAAATGAATACTCAGAGGAATGCGGCTAGGAGGCTCGAGGCGAAGATTGCTAATGCGGGAGATCTTCCCCGTGTGGAACAAGTTCCTCCTCTTGAGGAGGTTGTTTTTGATGATCAAGCTCCAGCTAATCCTCCACCTTTGACAGAGGCTGAGATGAGGGCTATTCTTGCTCAAATGGACCAAGCCATTACTACTCAATCCCAAGCCGCAATGGTTCAAGCCCAAGCTGTGACGCCCTAAGCCAATCGAGAGGTTGCACCTAGGGTTCATCAACAAGTTCTACTATGACTTTGCGACTTAGGGATTTCACTCGGATGAATCCTTCTATCTTCTATGGGTCTAAGGTTGATGAATACCCCCTAAAGTTTATTAATTAGGTTTACAAGATACTATATGCTATGGGGGTGTCTATGAGTGTGAAGGCCGAGTTGGCCACATACCACCTCAAGGATGTGGCTCAAACTTGGTATGTGCAATGGAGTGATAATAGGACTCTTTGAAATGGGCCAGTGACTTGGGAGATCTTCAAGAAGGAATTTTTTGACCGGTTTTTCCTTAGAGAGATGAGAGAGTCTAAGGTTGTGGAATTCATTAACCTCCGCCAAGGAGGTATGAGTGTTCACGACTAGTTTTTGAAGTTCATTCAATTGTCCAAATAATCTCCTTCCTTGGTCTCCGATCCTAGAGATGAGATTAGTCGCTTTATGATGGGTTTATCAGATTACTTGCAAGAAGAATGCCGTTTGGCGATGCTTCATGACAATATGAATATTTCCTATCTTATGGTTCATGCTAAGAGGGTGGAGGAGTCTAGAGCTAAGAGGAAGGATAGGGATACAAAAAGGGCAAGGTCTTTTGAGGGTGGAGCTACAAAGAATAGGCTTGAGATTCAAGACAATCCTAGATTCAAGAAGAGGTTATCAAATCAAGTTCCATCAAAATTTCCTAAGGCTAGGGATTAAAAGGCCCCTAGGCCAAAAGTCCAAAAGGGGAAGATTGGGAGTTCATATTATGAGAAGCCTACTTGTGCCAAGTGTGGAAAAGGTCATCTTTGTGAATGCTTGATAGAAACGGGGATTCGCTTTGATTGTGGCAAGAATGGCCACAAAGTGAGAGATTGACCTAATGCTAAGGGGTAAGAGAATAGTGGGCAGCCAAGTGGTTCTAGTGATGCTCAAAAGAAGAACCACTTCTATGCTCTTTGTTCTAGGGGTAAACAAGAGACTTCTCCCGATGTGGTGACCGGTATGTTAAAAATCTTTACTATTGATGTGTATGCTTTACTTGATCCGGGTGCTACTTTGTCAATTGTTACACCTATAGTAGCTAAAAAGTTTGATACTTTATCCAATAGTTTGCATGAGCCTTTTCTTGTGTCTACTCCGGTGGGTGAGTCAGTTGTTGCAAAAAAAGTTTATAGAAATTGTCCTATTACATTGCCCAATAGAGTTTCTAATGTAGATCTAGTTGAACTAGATATGCTTGATTTTGAGATCATTTTGGGTATGGATTAGTTACATGCTAGTTTTACTACTATTGATTGTAGGACAAGAGTTGTAAAGTTTAATTTCCCAAATGAACCCGTTGTTGAGTGAAATGGTGGGAATTCTATTCCTAGAGGTCACATCATATCTTGCCTAAAATCGTGTAAAATGATCTCAAAGGGTTGTCTTTATCACATAGTAAGAGTCCAAGATTTGGATTCCGAAATTCCTCCTATTGAGTCGGTACCTGTAGTGAGTGAATTTCCGGAAGTCTTTTTGAATGACCTTCCTGGTATTCCTCTCGAATGGGAAACTGATCTTGGTATCGCTTTGCTACCGAAAATGAATCCCATTTCATTTCCTCCATATCGAATGGTTGCGGCATAATTGAAGGATTTGAAGGCTCAACTCAAGGATTTGCTTGACACAGGCTTTATAAGGCCTAGTATATCTCTGTGGGGTGCTCCGGTATTATTTGTCAAAAAAAAAGATGGTTCCTTGAGAATGCGTATTGACTACCGCCAACTCAACAAATTTACTATCATGAATTATTATCCTCTTCCTCGGATTGATGATTTGTTTGATCAAATCCAAATGGAGAGTTACTTTTCAAAAATGGATTTGAGTTCGGGGTATCACCAACTTAGGGTAAGAGGTGAGGATGTCCCAAAGACGGTCTTTCGGACTAGGTATGGGCACTATGAGTTCTTGGTAATGTCTTTTGATCTCACTAATGCTCCGGCGGCGTTTATAAACCTAATGAATAAGGTGTTTTAAAATTACCTAGATTCATTCGTCATTGTATTTATTGATGACATCTTGGTATATTCGAAGAGTGAGGGTGATCATATGGGTCATTTGAGGGTGGTATTGCAAACCCTTAAAGAACATCAATTATTTGCCAAATATAGTAAATGTGAGTTTTGGTTGAGGTCAATTGCATTTCTAGGGCACATCATCTCTAGTGAGGGAGTTGAGGTATATGTAAACCCTCCAAGATAAATTGTTAGACGGATATATATTATTTATATATGTTCCCGATATAGAATTATCAGATATCAGAAAAGTATCATACTTCAATTTGAATTTTGAATTGAATAGAAAATTGAAATTATGTTTTCGGAGAGCACAACCTGTGTTGCCCCGAATAGAACATAAAACGATAATAAAACAATAAAAGAGAAGAAAGACAGATATTATAGATACCTCCACACCTATTTAAGCCATACAAACCTTCTTTTCTTATCCACTTCACAACCGTATTCTACTCAATAATCCTTAAACAAAATATCTCTCTTCTCTGCGAATCTTTTTTTGAACAATGAAATCCATAACATAAAGGGGGGTTAAATGCTAAAAAACCGATTCTAATTCTATATATTCAATCTGATTTTTATGCTTTTATCTCAGCGAAAAGATCAAATATTCAATCCATTTATTTTTCCGGTATTCAAGCAGGTTGGAATATGTATTATCATAATAATGGTAGAAATGGAATCATTTTTCGTTTTATATTCTATACAAAATCCTATAACTTCATTAATAAGTCTAAGTCGCAGAAGTAGGCTTCTAGGGATGTTTTATCAATTTCATTCCATTTGTATATGTTGAAAATTCCAATTAAATTCAATGTAAGTAGAAAATTCTCTTTCTTCCTCCATTCATACGTATTTCATACATTCCAGATATGGTGTTGGGTAAAATTTCATGTGATTCGGTAAACAAAATAGAAATGCCATCATTGCTAGATCATTTATCTAATCTATCTTATTAGATACAGAATGAACCAATAGTGGGATTTTTTGCTAAATGGGAAATTTAAAATTAATGCTCGGGGATGAAAATGAGGGAATATCTACAATACCTGGATTTAATTAGATACAATTTAAAGGATTTTGTAGGTTCATTGATCAAGGTTTGATGGAAGAACTTTATAAGTTTCCAAAAATTGAAGATACATATCAAGAAATTGAATTTCAATTATTTGTGGAAACATATCAATTGGTCGAACCCTTGATAAAGCAAAGAGATGTTGTGTATGAATCACTCACATATTCTTCTGAATTATATGTATCCGCGAGATTAATTTGGAAAAACAGTAGGGATATGCAAGAAAAAACAACTTTTATCGGAAACATTCCTCTAATGAATTCCCTGGGAACTTATATAGTCAATGGAATATATAGAATTGTGATCAATCAAATATTGCAAAGTCTCGGTATTTATTACCGATCAGAATCGGACCATAACGGAATTTCGGTATATACCGGCACCATAATATCAGATTGGGGAGGAAGATCAGAATTAGAAATTGATAGAAAATCAAGGATATGGGCTCGTGTAAGTAGGAAATAAAAAATATCTATTCTAGTTCTATCATCAACTATGGGTTTGAATCTAAGAGAAATTCTAGAGAATGTTTGCTATCCTGATTTTTTTTGTCTTTTCTGAATGATAAGGAGAGAAAAAAAGTTGGGTCAAAAGAAAATTCCATTTTGGAGTTTTCTCAACAATTTGCTTGTGTAGGTGGCGATCCGGTATTTTCTGAATCCTTATGTAAGGAATTATAAAAGAAATTCTTTCAACAAAGATGTGAATTAGGAAGAATTGAGCGATGAAATATGAACCGAAAACTGAACCTTGATATACCCCAGAACAATACATTTTTGTTACCACGAGATATATTGACAACCGCCGATCATTTGATTGGACTGAAATTTGGAATGGGTGCACTTGACGATATGAATCATTTGAAAAATAAACGTATTTGTTCTGTAGCAGATCTTTTACAAAATCAATTTAGATTGGCTCTGGTTCATCTAGAAAATGTGGTTCGGGGGACTATATGTGGAGCAATTCGGCATAAATTGATACCGACACCTCAGAATTTGGTAACTTCACCTCCATTAACAACTACTTATGAATCCTTTTTCGGTTCACACCTATTATCTCAAGTTTTGGATCAAACTAATCCATTGACCCAAATAGTTCATGGGAGAAAATTAAGTTATTTGGGCCCTGGAGGACTGACAGGCCGCACTGCTAGTTCTCGGATACGAGATATCCATCCTAGTCACTATGGACGTATTTGCCCAATTGACAGATCTGAAGGAACCAATGTTGGACTTATTGGATCCTTATCAATTCATGCGAGGATTGGTCATTGGGGATCTCTAGAAAGCCCTTTTTATGAAATTTCTGAGAGTTAAACCGGGGTACATATGCTTTATTTATCACCAGGTAGCGATGAATACTAATTGGTAGCGACAGGAAATTCTTTAACCATAAATCAGGATAATCTGGAAGAACAAGTTGTCCAGCTAGATACCGTCAAGAATTCATGACTATTGCATGTGAAAGGTTCATCTTCGAAGTAATTTTACTTTTCAATATTTTTCTATTTGAGCTTTCTCAATCCTTGTATCGAACATAATGATGTGAATCGAGCTTTAATGAGTTCTAATCTGCAACGTCAAGCAGTTCCTCTTTCTCGCTCCGAGAAATGCATTGTTGGAACTGGGTTGGAATGACAAGCAACTCTAGATTCGAGAGCTCTTGCTATAGCCGAATGCGAGAGAAGGATCGTTTATACCAATAGTCACAACATTCTTTTGGCAGGTAATGGAGATATTCTAAGCATTCCATTAGTTATATATCAACGTTCCAATAAAAATACTTGTATGCATCAAAAATTCAGGATTTTTCGGGGTGAATGCATTAAAAAGGGACAAATTTTAGCGGATGGTGCTGCTACGGTTGGTGGCGAACTTACTTTGGGGAAAAACGTATTAGTAGCTTATATGCCGTGAGAGGGTTATAATTCTGAAGATGCAGTACTTATTAGCGAGTGTTTGGTATATGAAAATATAGAAACTTCTTTTCACATACGGAAATATGAAATTCATACTCATGTGACAAGTCAAGGCCCTGAAAAAGTAACTAATGAAATACCACATTTAGAAGCCCATTTTCTCCACAATTTAGACAAAAACGGAATTGTTATGCTGGGATCTTGGGTAGAGACGGGTGATATTTTAGTAGGTAAATTAACACCCCAGGTTGTGAAAGAATCTTCATATGCCCCGGAAGATAGATTGTTACGAGCAATACTTGGTATTCAGGTGTCTACTTCAAAAAAAAACTTGTCTAAAATTACCAGTATATAAGAACATCCTCCTAAGACTTCCCTCAAGGATAACTAGTGCAATGTTTAGGTAGAGTCTCATACTCCTACCTAGACTAAGCTAAACCCCTTAAGTTATCCTAGTTAGAGTTCATTCCTTTAGTTCATTTTACATTTTAGGAACATATTGCCCTAACCAACATATACCACATGAGCTAATGTGGAATCTAGTGTCATGAAACTCTACACCGAAGGACGGCGGACTACTTGCCAAGGTAGTACCAAAACATGAACATAGAACCTACATAGATCCACTATCTAGTATTCCTATGGGGGCAACATAGTCAAGAACTAGGAGATATAGTTGAGACCCTCTTTATTCTACATGAATTATGGTCTCCAATCTCAATATTACATTAGTGATCCTACCTTCCCTATGTGGGAAGGGCCACTCCTCACTCTAGTTCTCGGTGCTAAGCTAGAGTCCCTTTTGAAATGTCTTTGATACCTTTATTTAATCATCATAGCTTAATGTAGGTATAGGATATATACCTTGTATAATCATCATCATCATCATATCTCAATAAGAATTGCATGAGTATAGTCCTTTCGTTGCAATTCATATAAGTGACGTTAGAACATTTGCATATCACTTCATAATAAGGCACATTGGTAAATCATCACCATCCTTATAACATTTACATCTTAGCCAACACCTCATAAACCATAGTCAAGACATTTCAATACAACATCATAATGTCACATTGGGGTTTACCCCCTAGACGTAACCGGTATCATCGTTCTCTTTGAGGACAAGGACTAGCCTCTAAGCCTTACATCATCACATTCATCGATTGAAAATACAGAAGAATAATTTTTTTTTCATGAAAATCTACTTGGAGGTTTATATAGACCTGTACATACACATAATATATATTCGTATCGAGTATACATAGGCCCTTCGGATAGGAAGGTCAAATAGCCTTCTACTTTTATTTCACATACATGTATAAGATAGAATAAAGTTTCAATGATTGTTTCATCTCATACCATCTAATCGATTATCACAATATGGGTATAACCCTACATCAAAAGTAAAGAAGACACATAAAGGCTTATAGAAGTCGTACACCATGGAAATAGATTGAACATAGGGGAGTCTTAAACTCATAAAAAAAGTAAATTCATAAGCAAGATAATTGGAATCACCTTTGGAAAGTGAGGACCTACCCACTTGGATGAAAGAAGATATCCAAGCCTTAAACAAAGCCTCCTTCCGAACCTTTAAATGATCGGAACCTAAACTATTGGGGAAAAGGAAGAGAAGAGGTTAGTACTCCACATGTACTAAGTATCAGACCATATGCACATATAAAACCAAAACGCGCTAAAAAGGATATTTGGTTAAAGCATGCCAATTTACCTCTCTTAAAGACATATGCTTAATCATCAAACTATACCAATCATTTAGATATGTTCAACAAGTCAAATAAATCATATGCATATCAATCATACTTGGACCCATGATCTCATATAACTCTATCACCATGTACTAGCATCAGAACATGAATAAGAGTTTATCACATATTTAGCAAAGTAAGACACTAATTACAAATCCTCATAACGTCAACAAGTGCACTGATCAATCAAAGCCCAATAACCTTACTTAATCAAGTAACACAACAAGAACCATATATAGTACCATACTTCACATAACAAAGTCTTCAAATACTCATACCATACTTTAACAACAAAGACCAATTGCATGTTCATAAGCTTCATAACCATCATATAGAGTCAATTACATTTATCATCATCTATATCTATAATATTAACTTCCTAAAGCTACTATAAAGGAAAATAGTACAAGGCATAGCTAGAGTCTCACACCCTACCTAATCTAAGTCAAACCCCTCAAGTCACTTTAGTTAGTTTATACTTCATTACTTCATTTTAGTTTAGGGAACACTGGCCTTAACCGACATAGACCACATGAGCTAAATGTGGAATCAGGTGTCATAAGACCTTGCGCTGATGGAAGGTGGTCTACCGGCAAAGGTAAAATCTAATATAAACATAGCTTTCTAGGTGTATCCACTAGCTAGTATCCTATGGTGGCAACATAGATTAAGGAACTAAGAGATAGTTATTCCCTCTACATACCATGTGGTAATTAGGTTCTCACCTCATGGAAATCATTGGATGAGTATCCCTCAAAGGGGAGTCAACATCATATATAGAACTATAGGGTAACACTTCCTCTATGGAAGGTCATCACCTCTGATTGTAAAGTTCACTCGGTGCTAAGCTAAGTCCCTTATTGAAATGTATTTATATATTCATTAACCATCATAACTTAGTATTAGGTCATAGAGCATACCCCTTGTATAATTATTATCATTGTAGATCAATAAGAATTTCATGAGTAATAGTCCTTTCACCACAATTCATATAAAGGAGGTTCACACTTTACATATCACATCATCATAGGGCACATTGACACACATCATCATCCTTATAACATGAACACCCTAAGAGAATTCACAACCAAAGTTTAAGACATTTCAATTCAATCATCATACCATCCTATTAACCCTACATAAGACACACTCAAACATAATATCATGACTTATCCATAATTAATCACAAGTTGAAGTAGGAAATAGGAATTTCAAGACTTACCAGTTAAGCACTAGATTATAGTTTAAGACAAGATACACAAGCCACTACAGAATATGCTTCATGCCCTAGATCACATTTTAAGAATTGACATAATAGGCCTATAATTCATATTGATTTATTTATAAAAACACTATAGTGAAGTGATATAATCAATAACTAAATCAACTGCAAGATCACAACGCAATATAGGTCAAGATTACTAACTAGGGTTAGGGGTTTAGGATCATGTTCTTCAAATTATGCCAAACTATTAGCAATTACTACAATTAAGTTAAAATACACATGAATCTACTCAATACAAACTAAAGAAACCATTAAAAACTCAATTTATAACTTCAATTTAGTAATTGAATGAAAATCATAAGAAACTCAACTATTGAAAACTATTTTTGAAGGAACCCTTGCAGGAAAGAGTCTCAAAGGTGAATAGATCTCATACCTTAATGTTTTGATGAGAATTTAAGATGAATATTCCCTTTAACATCCCTCAATTGACCTCCCAAACTTAGCTTCTATGGATTCTTCAAATTAGAGAGAGAAAGAAGAGAGAAGGAAAAGAGTTTGATTTTTAGAGTCTAATTAGTTTAATTGGGGTTGGGGCTTTTATATGGGTTTTTAAATAGTTAATTAGTCACCCCTTAAACCCTAAATAACCCCTAATAACTTAATTAATAAAAATACTTATCACTTAAAATGTTACAGAATTTGACCCCTTATAGATGGAACCCCGATCGACGGGCCGTCTGTGAGTCGACAAACCCTCACCCCTCAGTCCTGCACTTCATCAATAAGTTCAAAGACTTGTGCAGGCGGAGGATTCCTTAACATGGCCAAGTGTGGGATAACAGAGGCATCAACGGTCTGTCAGTTCACACACGGGCTGTTGGTTGCCTTGTCGATCACCAGTGCTCCGGCAGTGTTTTCCAACACCCACAAGGGTCCTCTTAAAGGGTCCTTGGCTAGTCCTTGGGGAGTCACACCCGTGCGTTTCGATCATGAAACATCCCTAACACGTGTTACACATATTTTTTGCAAAATTTTGTAGTCAAACAAACTAAGACACACTAGCACCCTTGTGCACCAACTTTCGAACGTCATGGACGTTCTTGAGTGTTTTGGTACTTAAATACCCTAACTGACCCAAATCCACTTAAATTGACTTAAAAACAGTTCTTAGACCTCATTGTCCCTGTGTTAGGCTTTACGACACATCTTAAAATTTCAAAATGTTACATTATCCCCTCTTTAGGAACATTTGTCCTCGAATGACACTAAACACTCTTTAGGAGCAAGGAATAGACTCAAGACTAGCAGCCCAACCAAACAACAATATCAAATCAACCAAAACCATATCATTCAACAAGGCAATTATCAATAACCACAAATAACGCTCAAACATCTCATCATGAGATATTTCCTTCTCACATCATACATGAGCTCAACATACATTACATGTGTCAATTAGCACAAATTCATCTTATCATATGTCACATCTAATTTAATAAAGACTCACCATATCAAAATGTATCGTATTTTCAAGTTTTCTAAAGGCAATGTTACAGTACCTCACTATAAGGTTTTCAAAAATTCAAATCTTGCAAAACATTAGCCAAAAATCAGGAAACCTAAATTCCTAGTCATTTCAAGATAATTAAAAAGAAAGACTAACCTTAATTCTCAAAAACGATGAGGAAAACGGGACTTCATGTCAGCCTCGGCCTCCCATGTTGCCCCTCAACTAAATGATTTCTCCATCACACTTTTACGGATACAACCTCTTTATTCCTTAACTTCTTGACTTGTATATCAAGAATTTGAACCGGAACTTCCTCATAAGAGAGGTTATACTTGACACCAATACCCTTAATAGGAAAAATAGACTCGGGATCACAGACACACTTCTTAAGCATAGAAATATGCAAAACCGAATGAACCGAAGACAACTCACTAGGAAGTTCAAATTCATAGTCCACCTTACCAACCCTTTGCAAAATTTCATAGGTCCCAACATAACGAGGACTCTATTTCCCATTCTTGCCAAATCGAACCACCCCTTTCATTGGTGAAATCTTTAAATACACTTTGTCACTCTTCTCAAACTCCAATCTCTCCTACTATGATTGGAATAAGACTTTTGCCGACTATAGGTCGTTTGCAACTGGTTTCTTATGATGTGAACCTTCTCCAAGGTCTTAAAAATGAAATAGGGACAAAGTAGTGAAGCTCACCCACCTCAAACCAACCTATAGGAGACCTACATCTCCTACCATACAAATATTCATAGTGAATCATGGATATGGATGAACAAAAGCTATTGTTATAAGAAAACTCCACCAAAGGCAAGTGCTTATCCCGATTCCCTTTAAAATCAATAATGCAATCCGTAAGCATATCCTCAAGGGTTTTAATAGTGCGTTCCGTTTGGCCATCCGTTTGAGGATGAAAAGCGGTACTCAACTTCACCTTAGTACCCAACCCTTTTTAGAAAGACCTCCAAAACCTAGATGTTGTGTACCCCTATCCGGTTTGATGGATAATGGAATACCATGGCGACACACAATCTCATCTATGAAGATCCTAGCATAATTTTCCGCCGAGTATGTAGACTTGACGAGAATAAAGCGAGCGGACTTAGTCAACCTACCAACAAATCACCTATATCGTATCATATGAATTTTGAGTCCGAGGTAACCCTACTACAAAGTCCATGTTAATGTCTTCCCATTTCCATGTAGGAATTTTGATATCTTGTTGTAAGCCACCCGACTTTTGATGTTCGGCTTTTACTTGTTGGCAATTTTGACATCTAGCAACAAACTCTGCTATGTCCTTCTTCAAACCTTCCCACCAATAAATCTCCCTTAGGTCATGGTACATCTTAGTCGAACCCGGATGAATGGAGTAGCGGGAACCATAGACTTCTTCAAGGATTCAGTCCCTCAATCCATCTACATTGGGAACACATAATCTCCCTTGGTACCTCAACAAACCATCCCTCCCCCTTAGGAAAATGACTCATTGAACTTGTCGAAAAACCGATTCTTCAAATCCATTACTGGTTGATCAAGGTGTTGTTGGACCTCAACAACCAAAGATGATTAGGAGTTATGATGAACCGTAGCACCACCATTAGGAGAACTTTCCAATCGAACATTCAACCAAGCCAACCTATGAATATCTTTAACTAGGAATCTCTTGGCTTCATCAATGTGGTATACACTACCCATAGGCATACGGCTTAGGGCATCCCCCACCACATTTGCTTTGTTGTGGTGATAGAGGACACTCATATCATAATATTTTAACAACTCTAACCACATCCTTTGCCGGGATTCAACTACTTTTGAGTAAACACATGTTGGAGACTCTTGTGGTCGGTAAAGACATCAACATGAACCCCATACAAGTAATGCCTCCAAATTTTTAAAGCAAACACCACGGCTGCTAACTCAAGGTCATAAGTGGGATAGTTCCTATCATGCACCTTAAGTTGCCTAGAAGCATAGGCAATCACCTTCCCATTTTGCATAAGCACACACCCCAAACCCACACGGTTTGCATCACAATACACAACGAAACCCTCTGGACCCTCCGGTAGGGTCAACTCCGGAGCAGAAGTAAGCCTATCCTCCAACAATTGGAAGCTTTTCTCACACTCCTCCGACAACTCAAGATTCTTACACTTTTGAGTCAATGTAGACAAAAGATATGAAATGGATGCAAAGTCATCCACAAACCTCCGATAGTAAACCGTTAGACCCAAGAAACTCCTAATGTCGAAAACTAACTGATAAAGGTTTTGTGCAATCTTCTAAGATGTTAATGGGTAAAAGTGTTGGGGTTGGTTAAATATATTTTTCGAAATAACCTAATGCCCTTTTTGTAAGACCCGCATAGAAATATACCACGGATGTGAGTAAAACCAAAGCAACAGTAGTATTTATATCATTTGTGGGTGCGCTAACTCCCCATGAGGTAATTGTATGATTTTCCAAGGTAAAAGAGCTCCTGACCAATTAGAAACAAAAATAAATAAAAACTAGTGCCAATAAAAGGAACCCAGGGCCCATATTCTTCTCCAATTTGAGTTTTACTAACATCTCTAATGAATTCAAGAACATATTCGAAGAAATTTTGACCCCCGGTCGGAATGGTTTGTGGGTTCCGAACAGCTATAGTGGCTGAACCTAATAAGATAACAATTACAAGCCACAAAGTAATAAGTACTTGGCCATGTACTTGGAAACTTCCTATTTGCCAATAGAAATGTTGGCCTACTTCCACACCGGGTATATTGTATAACCCCTTTAGAGTATTGATGGAACATGATAGAACATTCATATTGCCTTTCCCTCTGAAAAAATTGAACTTTAAACAAAAACAAAATAATTCAACCTTCTCTTTGTCTACATGAATCGGATATTTTGAATATCAACTAAGATTTGAATACTAATAAATCACATAATATCCCCAATTATTTTAATCTACTTTTGGAAATTCAGAAATAGTAAGCGATTCCATAAGGGATTTCTAGGGATTTTTGAAGTAAGTTATTTATCATATTATGTTATTATTAATTAAGGATTTCTTATATAGCTAGAACGACCCTCATAAATTGAGAATACTAATTTGTTAAGAATTAATTGGATTAAGGATATGGCGTCATCATTCGCTGGGATTGAAATATCTGTGAGATCGGGGTCACAATTTGTATCGGTTAAACAAATTATTGGAATTCCTAAAGTAATACACTCTCGCAGGGCCGTATATTCTTTGTGATGATCAACGATGATTACAATATCGGGTACCCCTGTCATAGATTTAATCCCGCCCAGATATGTTTACAAATGAGATAATTGTCTTTTCAACATAGCTGCATCTCTTTTCCGGAGACGGTTGAGTCTCCCTTTTGTTGTTCCATTCTCAAGTCCCTGAACTTATGAAGTCCTGTTTCTGTAGTGGACTATTCGTTAACATACCTCCAAGCCATATTTTATTAACATAATGACACCGGGCCCTTATTGAAGCCCACTCTACTGAATGAGCTGCTTTATTTTTGGTACCAACAATTAAGAATTGTTTTCCCCTACTTGTTGCTTCAAAAACTAAATCACAAGCTTCTGATAAAAACAAGCAGTTTTAGTAACATTTGTAATATGAATACCCTTACAATTTGAAGAGATATAAGGCGCCATTTTAGGATTCCATTTACTAGTACCATGACCAAAATGAACTCTTGCCTCATTATCTCTTCCAAATTTATGTTCCAATATCTTCTTGTCATTTCTCCCCACAATCTCCCCCCCCTTTTTATTCTTTTTCAAAAAAAAAAGAGACGACGAACCCTGAATTGAAATAAATAATTGTTCCGATGGAACCTTCTCTTCTACTGTAGATTGGACGTAGATACACGACCCAAACCATTATTCTAGACTATTCATTATTCTTTTTACCAAAGCAAATAACCATACCAAATGTAGATAGCGAAAGATACGTATCCGTTGTTAGGAATCATTAAATCCTATAAATGATTGTTCGGGTATGTCGTGGAATTTTTTGAAAGACAAGAATCAAATAATTTTCTGTGGTGGAACAAAATATCTCTCATCTCCCCCTCGAATAGATTTTTTTTTTGTTTCCAAAGAAATGCTGTTATGTTGTTTTGAAGCTGCACTAATCCCTTTAATCCGGTACCAGCGGGTATCACCCCCCCAAAACAACATTCTCGTTCAGGCCTTTCAACCAATCGATACGACCCCGGAGAGCCGCTTTTGCTAAACTCGAGCAGCTTCTTGAAAACTTGCTTCATATATGAACTTTTAGTATTGAGAAATGCTCTTGTTATTCCCAATAAGACGACTCGGTAACAGATCTCTTCTTCAAAAGCGCACCCCATTCGTTCTGCTCGCAACAATCCATTAATTTCTCCTGGTGAAAAAATATTAGACATTCCATCTTCTGAAATCAACACTTTTGATGTTATTTGACGTACAATAAATTCTATATGCCTATTATGAATCTTCACCCCCCTTTGCGCCATAGTTAGCTCAGATACCAATCAAGAAATCCCATGGAATTCCAAGAATTCTTGGTATACATTTGTTCCAACCCTCAACCCTCTTTTCTAGATTCATGGATATTGAATCAATCGAACACACTTCTAAGACCTATTCTACTTTCGGAAGACCCTGTGTTATTATCACCAGATCTCGATTTTTCATATATGAATGTAACTAATGTATCTCCTTCGTAAAGAGATTCCCCATAATGGCCATGAAAAACTACTCCTGGGGTGGCCAAATACGGCTTAGCTGATCGTATCACTATCGAGTGAACTTCAACAAGTATAACTTGACCCGATTTGAGGGGCGGTCCATTTTTGGCTATATATTTATTTTCACAAATAAACTTCCAAGACTAATTATTTTAGATGTCTCTGCACAATAATAGTGATGGAGAAAAGACCAATTCAAATTGAATGGATTTAAAAAAATGTTGCGGCATGGATCAGGATTAAAATTTTTTCCATTTTCATCCATTATATAATATTTTAATTTAATCACTTGAAAAGTCTATTTTAAATTGTCAAGTTGCAAATATTTAGTTACTAAGATCTGATTATGAGTTATTAAATGGTAAGATTAAATAAAATTCTCAATTGGAAGGCATGTTCCTAAAGGGACCAATGAATTCCTAATTGGAATTAGGGGACGTTTTTTAATTGATTCTTTTATCAAAATGTGATATTTTACATCTTTGAATGGCTCCATTCGAGAACAATTGGCAGCTGACAAAATTATCAACGACTGACATTCCTTATTTCTAGTCAACAACGTATGAATAGTTCCTTGAGGTTGGTTACGAGATTGTTGAATTTTTGCCTTGGAATAGGAATAAATAGCAGAAAAGGGATTAATATTGGTACAATCTGATCCATTTTAAGAGAGCAATCCTGACCCCGACGGATCATTCCTTTCTCCGATATACGAAATAAGGGATTTCACTAAGTTGATTTTTAGGAAATGTGGAATCAAACCATTTCTCCTTATTTCAACAAAAGAAGAACGGGCTTCTTCGCAAGAATAATTTTTTTTTGTCTTGGTTCCAATTCAATGCTAAACAAGTCCGAACCAATTAAATACTTGTGTAAAAAATATCTCGAATCGGTTGGTTTTCCATAAAGGATATAATTGACAATTCGAAGTTGAACATTATCTCTTTCTTGTAATAGATCCGATTGAAAAAAGGGTTCCTAAATTTATACCATCCGTTATTTCATATGTGACGACAGGTCAAACTAAAACAAAAAACCTTTTCTTACTAGGTGTAATTCGTTGGACATAGATCCAATTTTGAACTTTTTTGTATTCCTTGGAATTTCTTTTTCCTGTTCCTGGTGGCATCAAAACTTCAGTATGCCTGGATATCTTATCTTTCTCTGCAGGAAAATGGATATCTCCAAAAAAGATTTTCAGTTCAATTCGTTTTTTTCTCTCCACCCGGACCAACCCACGGAGTTGGATTCTTAGATTTAAGGTGATTTGTGTATCGACCCCAACAATACTATTATTCTGTACCATTAGTGAATAAGATCAGGGCAAGATATGCACCTCTTCAGGAATGAAAAAAAATTGATCTACTTTCATTTGGTATTTTGGCCTAAATTATATGACTCCTCGATACTCAATCAAATCCTCTTTTTTGATGACTGAATGTATTTCTATAGTCCCATATTTAATAACGCCTGAACTCTTTCTTCTGTATCGAGGATCATCGAAATAAGCAAGAATACTATTTCGACGGAAAATACCATTTACGGGGATTTCAATCGAGATACCTGAACATGGCATTAGTTCATGCTCGAGTTCTTGAATCGAGTGTAGTGGAATGATGAATTTATTTCTTTGCTTTTTTGACAATAAAGCATAATTCCCGTGAAGAATAGGCGAATATACGAGATTATACTGGCAGGTACATATGATTTGATTAAGGTCTGAATAATCAGGAATCCTATTTCTTTTTGACCATAAAAATCCGAACTAAACAATTTCTGGCTCGCCTGATCATTAGTTACTGAGAGGTTAGAAGTATATCTTCGCTTGCCAGAAAGAGAATGCACATTCATTTGATCCTGATCCATGTGGATCGAAAGGTAGACTCGACTGGACCTGCACGACCCTCCTAATAATATCCATAAATGATTAGGAAGGTTGTGCAGGTATCTACGTGTATCTACGTCCAATCTACAGTAGAAGAGAAGGTTCTATCAGAAAATTTATTTATTTCAATTCAGGGTTCCTCATCTCTTTTTTTTTTGAAAAAGAATAAAAAAGTGGGGGAGGTTGTGGGGAGAAATGACAAGAAGATATAGGAACATAAATTTGGATGAGATGATGAGGCAGGTGTTCATTTTGGTCATGGTACTAGGAAATGGAATCCTAAAATGACGCCTTATATCTCTGCAAAGCATAAGGGTATTCATATTAAAAATCTTACTAGAACTGCTTGTTTTTTATCAGAAGCTTGTGATTTAGTTTTTGAAGCATCAAGTAGGGGAAAATAATTCTTAATTGTTGGTACCTAAAATAAAGCAGCTCATTCAGTATAGTGGGCTTCAATACGGGCCCGGTGTCATTATGTTAATAAAAAATGGCTTGGCAGTATGTTAACGAATAGTCCACTACAGAAACAGGACTTCATAAGTTCAGGGACTTGAGAATGGAACAACAAAAGGGAGACTCAACCGTCTCCCGAAAAGAGATGCAGCTATGTAGAAAAGACAATTATCTCATTTGTAAACATATCTTGGCGGGATTAAATATATGACAGGGGTACCCGATATTGTAATCATCATTGATCAGCACAAAGAATATACGGCCCTGCGAGAGTGTATTACTTTAGGAATTCCAACAATTTGTTTAACCGATACAAATTGTGACCCCGATCTCGCAGATATTTCAATTCCAGCAAATGATGACGCCATATCTTCAATCCGATTAATTCTTAACAAATTAGTATTCGCAATTTTTGAGGTTTGTTCTAGCTATATCAGAAATCCTTAATTAATAATAACTTAATAAGATACATAAATTACTTTAGAAATCCCTAGAAATCCCTTATGGAATCGCTTACTATTTCTGAATTTCCAAAAATTGATTAAAATAACTGGGGATATTATGTGATTTATTAGTATTCTAAATCTTAGTTGATATTCAAAATATCTGATTCAAGTAGACAAAGAGATGATTGAATAAAACTTTTTTGTTTAAAGTTCAATTTTTTCAGAGGGCAAGGCAATATGAATGTTCTATCATGTTCCATCAATACTCTAAAGGGGTTATATCATATATCCGGTGTAAGGAAAACATTTCTATTGGCAAATAGGAGGTTTCCAAGTACATGGCCAAGTACTTATTACTTCGTGGGTTGTAATTGCTATCTTATTAGGTTTATCCATTATAGCTATTCGGAACCCACAAACCATTCCGACCGGGGGTCAGAATTTCTTCGAATATGTTCTTGAATTCATTCAAGATGTTAGTAAAACTCAAATTGGAGAAGAATATGGTCCCTGGGTTCCTTTTATTGGCACTATGTTTTTATTTATTCTTGTTTCGAATTGGTCAGGAGCTCTTTTACCTTGGAAAATCATACAATTACCTCATGGGGAGTTAGCCGCACCCACAAATGATATAAATACTACTGTTGCTTTGGATTTACACACATCCGTGGCATATTTCTATGCGGGTCTTACAAAAACGGGATTAGTTTATATTCAACCAACCCCAATACTTTTACCCATTAACATCTTAGAAGATTTCAAAAAACCTTTATCACTTAGTTTTTGACATTAGGAGTTTCTTGGGTCTAGCGGGTTACTATTGGAGGTTTATAGATGGCTTTGTATCTATTGCATCTCCTTTGTCTACATTGACTCAAAAGTGTAAGAATCTTGAGTGGTCGGAGGAGTGTGAGAAAAGCTTCCAATTGTTGAAGGATAGGCTTACTTCTGCTGCGGTGTTGACCTTACCGGAGGATCCAAAGGGCTTCGTTGTGTATTATGATGCATCCCGTGTGGGTTTGGGGTGTGTGCTTATGCAAAATGGGAAGGTGATTGCCTATGCTTCTAGGAAAATTAAGTGAATGAGAGGAACTATCCTACTTATGACCTTGAGTTAGCAGCCGTGGTGGTTGCTATAAAAATTTGGTGGAATTACTTGAATGGGGTTCATGTTGAAGTCTTTACCGACCACAACAGTCTCTAATATGAGTTTACTCAAAAGGAGTTGAATCTTCGGCAAAGGAGGTGGTTAGAGTTGTTAAAATATTATGATATTAGTGTCCTCTATCACCCCAACAAAGCAAATGTGGTGGCGGATGCCCTAAGCCGTATGCCTATGGGTAGTGTATACAACATTGATGAAGCCAAGAGATTCCTAGTGAAAGATGTTCATAGGTTGGCTAGGTTGAGTGTTCGATTGGAAAGTTCTCCTAATGGTGGTGCTACGGTTCATCATAACTCCTAATCATCTTTGGTTGTTGAGGTGATGTACAAACAACACCTTGATCAACCATTAATGGATTTAAAAGAATCGGTTCTCGACAAGTTGAATGAGTCATGCTCCAAGGGAGATTATGTGTTCTCGATGTGGATGGATTGAGGGACCGGATCCTTGAAGAAGCCCATGGTTCCCGCTACTCCATTCATCTGGGTTCGACTAAGATGTACCATGACCTAAGGGAGATTTATTGGTGGGAAGGTTTGAATATGGACATAGCGGAGTTTGTTGCTAGATGTACAAATTGCCAACAAGTAAAGGCGGAACATCAAAAGTCAGGTGGCTTACTACAAGATATCAAAATTCCTATGTGGAAATGGGAAGACATTAATATTGACTTTGTAGTAGGGTTACCTCGGACTCAAAATTCATATGATTCATATACGTGATTGTTGGTAGGTTGACTAACTCCGCTCGCTTTACTCCCGTCACGTCTACCTACTCGGTGGAAAATTATACTAGGTTCTTCATAGATAAGATTGTGTGTCGCCATGGTATTCCATTATCCATCATACCAGATCGGGGTACACAACATCTAGGTTTTGGAGGTCTTTCTAAAAATAGGTGGGTACTAAGGTGAAGTTGAGTACCGCTTGTCATCCTCAAAAGGATGGCCAAGCGGAACACACTATTCAAACCCTTGAGGATATGCTTACGGATTGCATTATTGATTTTAAAGGGAATTGGGATAAGCACTTGCCTTTGGTGGAGTTTGCTTTTAACAATAGCTTTCGTTCATCCATATCCATGAATCCCTATGAATCTTTGTATGGTAGAGATGTAGGTCTCCTATAGGTTGGTTTGAGGTGGGTGAGTCTTCACTACTTCATCCTGATTTCAGTTAAAAGACCTTGGAGAAGGTTCACATCATAAGGAACCGGTTGCAAACAACCTATAGTCGGCAAAAGTCTTATGCCAATCATAGTAGGAGAGATTGGAGTTTGAGAAGAGTGACAAGGTGTATTTGAAGATTTCTCCAATGTAAGGGGTGGTTCGATTTAGCAACAAGGGGAAATTGAGTCCTCGTTATGTTGGGCCCTATGAAATTTTGCAAAGGGTTGGTAAGGTTGACTATGAATTGGAATTTCCTAGTGAGTTGGCTTCGGTTCATCCGGTTTTGCATATTTCTATGCTTAAGAAGTGTATCTGTGATCCCGAGTCTATTCTTTCTATTGAGGATCTTGTTGTCAAGGATAACCTCTCTTATGAGGAAGTTCCGGTTCAAATTCTTGATAGACATGTAAAGAAGTTAAGGAATAAAGAGGTTGTATCCGTAAAAGTGTGATGGAGAAATCATTTAGTTGAGGGGGCAACATGGGAGGCCGAGGCTGACATGAAGTCCCGTTATCCTCATCGTTTTTGAGAGTTAAGGTTAGTCTTTCTTTTTAATTATATTTAAATGACTAGGAATTGAGGTTTCTTGATTTTTGGCTAATGTTTTGCAAGATTTGAATTTTTCAAAACCTTACAGTGAGGTACTGTAACATTGCCTTTAGAAAACTTGAAAATTCTATTTTTTGCTTGTTTTGAGTCATACGATACATTTTGATATGGTGAGTCTTTATGAAATTATATGTGACATATGATAAGATGAACTTTGTGCTAATTGACACATGTAATGTATGTTGAGCTCATGTGTGATGTGAGAAGGAAATACCTCATGATGGGATGTTTGAGCATTATGTGTGGCTATTGGAGATTGCCTTGTTGAATGATATGGTTTAGGTTGATTTTATATTGTTGTTTGGTTTTGTTGCTAGTCTTGAGTCTATTCCTTGCTCAAAAGAGTGTTCAGTGTCATTCGAGGACAAATGTTCCTAAATGGGGGATAATGTAACATTTTGAAATTTCAAGATGTGTCGTAAAGCCTAACACAGGGACAATGATGTCTAAGAACTGTTTTTAAGTCAATTTAAATTGATTTGGGTCAGTTAGGGTATTTAAGTACCAAAACACTCAAGAACGTCCATGACGTCCACAAATTGGTGCACAAGGGTGCTAGTGTGTCTTAGTTTGTTTGACTAGTTTTTAAGAGTCAGAATTCTACAAAATTTGGCAAAAATATGTGTAACACGTGTTAGGGATGTTTCATGATCGAAAAGCACGGGTGCGACTCCTCAAAGACTAGCCAAAGCCCTTTAACAGGACCCTTGTGGGTGTTGGAAAACACTGCCTGAGCACCGGTGATCGACAAGGCAACCAACGGCCCGTGTGTGGACTGACAGACCGTTGATGACTCCGTTATCCCACACTTGGCCATGTTAAGGAATCCTCCACCTGCACAAGTCTCTGAACTCATTGACAAAGTGTAGGATTGAGGAGCGAGGGTCCGTCAACTCACAGACGACCTATCGATCGGGGTTCCACTTTAAGGGGTCAAATTCTATAACATTTTAAGTGATAAGTCTTTTGATTAATTAAGTGAATAGGGGTTATTTAGGTTTTGAGGGTTGACTAATTAACTAACTAAATACCCATATAAAAGCCCCAACCCTTCTCTCTTCTTTCTCTCTCTAATTGGAAGAATCCATAGAAGCTAAAGTTTGGGAGGTATATTGGGGGATGTTAAAGGGAATATTCATCTTAAATTATCATCAAAACATTAGGGTATGAGATCTGTTCACCTTTGAGACTCTTTTCTCAAAGGGTTCCTTAAAAAATAGTATTCAATAGTTGAGTTTCTTATGATTTTCATTCAATCACGAAATTGAAGTTATAAATTGAGTTGTTAATGGTTTATTTAGGTTAATGGTTTCTTTAGGTTGTATTAATTAGATTCATGTGTATTTTAACTTAATTGTAGTAACTGTTAATAGTTTGGCATAAATTGAAGAACATGATTCTTAACCCCTAACCCTAGTTAGTAATCTTGACCTATATTGTGTTATGATCTTGTAGTTGATTTACTTATTGATTATATTACTTTACTATAGTGTTGTTATAAATAAATCAAGATGAATTATAGGCCTATTATGTTAATTCTTAAAATGTGATCGAGGGCATGAAGCATATTGTGAAGTGGCTTGTGTATCTTGTCTTAAACTATAATCTAGTGCTTAATTGTGTTATAGAGATGCTATTGTCCTTGTTATACTATTGTTTATATTTGTGGGATGATGATACTCCACTAGTGGGTTGAGTTGTGGATTGATGGTGAGGACCTTATAATGAATTATAGAGGAGGCTTGGTAAGTCTTGAAATTCCTATTTCCTACTTCTACTTGTGATAAATTATGGATAAGTCAAGATATTATGTTTGAGTTTGTGTTATGTAGGGTTGATAGGATGGTATGATGATTGAATTAAAATGTCTTAAACTTTGGTTGTGAGTTCTCTTAGGGTGTACATGTTATAAGGATGATCATGTATGTCAATGTGCCCTATTATGATGTGATATGTATAGTGTGAACCTCCTTTATATGAATTGTGGTGAAAGAACTATTACTCATGCAATTCTTATTGATTTACAATGATGATAATTATACAAGGGCTATTCTCTATGACCGAAAACTAAGTTATAATGGTTAATGAAGATATAAAGACATTTCAATAAAGGGACTTAGCTTAGCACCGGTGAACTTTTCAATCTGAGGTGATGACCTTCCACAGAGGAAGTGTTACCCTATAGTTCTATATATGATGTTGACTCCCCTTTCAGGGATACTCATCCAATTATTACCATGAGGTGAGAACCTAATTACCACATGGTATGTAGAGGGAATACCTATCTCTTAGTTCCTTAATCTATGTTGCCACCATAGGATACTAGCTAGTGGATACACCTAGAAAGATATGTTTATATTAGATATTACCTTTGCCGGTAGACCACCTACCATTAGTGTAAGGTCTTATGACACCTGATTCCACATTTAGCTCATGTGGTCTATGTCAGTTAAGGCCAGTGTTCCCTAAATTAAAATGAAGTAATGAAGTATACACTAGCTAAAGTGACTTGAGGGGTTTGACTTAGATTAGGTAGGGTGTGAGACTCTACCTATGCCTTGCACTAGTTGCCTTGATAGTAGCTTTAGGAAGTTAATATTATATATATAGATGACGATAAATGTAATTGAGTCTATATGATGGTTATGAAACTTATGAACATGCAATTGGTCTTTGTTGTTAAAGTATGTTATGAGTATGGACTATGTTATGTGAAGTATGGTACTATTTATGGTTCTTGTTGTGTTACTTGATTAAGTACGGTTATGGGGCTTTGATTGATCAGTGCACTTTTTGACATTATGAGGATTTGTAATTAGTGTCTTACTTTGGTATTTATGTGATAAACTCTTATTCATGTTGTGATGCTAGTACATGGTGATATAGTTATATGAATATGGATACAAGTATGATTGATATGCATATGATTTATTTGACTTGTTGGACATATCTAAATGATTGGTATAGTTTGATGATTGCGCATAAGTCTTTAAAAGAGGTAAATTGGCATGCTTTAACCAAATATCCTTTTTAGCGCGTTTTGGTTTTATATGTGCACATGGTCTGATACTTAGTACATGTGGAGTACTAACCTGTTCTCTTCGTTGAAAGGTTCGGAAGGCGGCTTTGTTTAAGGCTTGGATATCTTCTTTCATCCAAGTGGGTAGGTCCTCACTTTACGAGGGTGATTCCAATTATCTTGCCTATAAATTTACTTTTTTATGAGTTTAAGAATCCCCTATTTTCAATCTATTTCCATAGTGTACGAATTGTATAAGCCTTTATGTGTCTTCTTTACTTTTGATGTAGGGTTATACCCATATTGTGAAAATCGATTAGATGGTATGAGATGAAACAATCATTGAAACTTTATTCTATCTTATATATGTATGTGAAATAAAAGTAGAAGGCTATGTGACCTTCCTATCCGAAGGTTCTATGTATACTCGATACAAATATATATTATGTGTATGTACAGGTCTATATAAAACTCCAAGTACATTTTCATGAATTTTTTTTATTCTTCCATATTTTCAATCGATGAATGTGATGATGTAAGTCTAAGAGGCTAGTCGTTGTCCTCAAAGAGGATGATGATGCCGGTTACGTCTAGGGGGTAAACCCCAATGTGACAGTATGATGTTATATTGAAATGTCTTGACTATGGTTTATGAGGTGTTGTATAAGATGAAAATTTTATAAGGATGGTGATGATTTACCAATGTGCCTTATTATGAAGTGATATGTAAATGTGCTAACGTCACTTATATGAATTATAATGAAAGGACTATACTTATGCAATTCTTATTGAGATATGATGATGATGATGATGATGATTATACAAGGGACATATCCTATGACCTACATTAAGCTATGATGAGTAATAAAGGTATCAAAGACATTTCAAAAGGGACTCTAGCTTAGCACCGAGAACTAGAATGCGGAGTGTCCCTTCCCACATAGGGAAGGTAGGATCACTAATGTAATATTGAGATTGGAGACCATAATGCATGTAGAATAAAGAGGGTCTCAACTATATTTCCTAGTTCTTGACTATGTTTCCCCCATAGGAATACTAGCTAGTGGATCTATGTAGTTGCTATGTTCATGTTTTGGTACTACCTTGGCAAGTAGTCCGCCGTCCTTCGGTGTAGAGTTTCATGACACTAGATTCAACATTAGCTCATGTGGTATATGTTGGTTAGGGAAATATGTTCCTAAAATGTAAAATGAACTAAAGGAATGAACTCTAACTAGGATAACTTAAGAGGTTTAACTTAGTCTAGGTAGGAGTATGAGACTCTACCTAAACATTGAACTAGTTAGCCTTGAGGGAAGTCTTACGAGGATGTTCTTATATATGAATATGCTTATAATTTCACATGTTATGTATATGATTTTCTTGCACATTGATGATACTACATGATAATTATTTTCACTTATGAGTATGTGTTGGTCTATATTTCTAAAGTGTGATGATATGTACCCTTAAGTGATATGCTCTGTGAAGTTGGATGTTAGTCATGGTTCTTGTTGAGTTTACTAAATTGAGTAAGTTATGAGGCTTTGCTTGGTCATTGCACTAGTTGAATTAATGAGGGTTCATGGGTAATTTGTCTTGCTTTGGTTATGATATAATAAACTCTTATCTATGCTTGTTGCTATTATAACTTAATGATGGAGTTACTTTAACTCTGTGTCCAATTATGTGATATGCATGTTGACTTGACTAGACTTGACATTGGTGGTCTTGTGATATACATGCTTTAGACTTAATGAATATGTCTTATTGATTGATTTGGTCTTCTTGAATGTGCATATGGCTTTCAAAAAGGTAAAATAACATGTTTTCATGAAAGGTCCATTTTTAGCATGATTTGATAATATGTGTTCATGTGGTCTCATCCTTAGTAAAGTGGTATAGTAACCTCATTTTCTTCTTTTTTCCCAACATTTTAGGTTCTGGTCATTGAAGAGCTTTGAGACGACATTGAAGGAAGGCTTGAAATTCTTATTCATCCAAGTTGTGTAGGTCTTCACTTTCCGAGGGCAATGCCACTATCAAGCTTATGAAGTTGTTTTAGTTTTAAGACTCTTATGTTCTTTCCTTTCCATTTGTATACTATACATTGTAAAACCTATATATGGCTATATTCATTGATTTATGGGCTAGGCCCAATTTGATATACTCTTGTTAGATGGTTATGAGATGAAACATCCATTTGAGACTATGTTATATTTTATATATCTATGTGCAATAAAATTAGAAGACTATGTAATCTTCCTATACGAAGGGTCTATGTATATTCAATATAACTATTATATGTATGTAGAGGTCTACAAACCTCAGTTTTGAAGTAATAACAACTTCTAAAAAATCCGGGTTCTAGCCTATGAATGTAATACTGTAAGTTATGAAGCTAGTCTCAGTCTTCAAAGAGGACGACCGACGCCAGTTACGCCTAAGGGGTGCTCCCCGGATGTGATAGAATTAATCAATGTGGACAACTCAACTCATCACCAATTTCCATTACTCCCAAATATATCACAAGGAAATACAAAAAATTCATACACTTAACAAGGTTTTAGAAATCCACTTGCCACAAATAGTAGAACATTCACTTCGGGACTTGAACCTTCCTATTTCATTGAGCTTCCAAACCAATGCAATCTATCCAAATACATAATCACGATAATATTTTGAAACTAACAACACCCACATTACTATGTGTTTAGCCTAGCCCCAAAAACTCAATAAAATATATAATCAAGCTCATTATCATGATACCAATTAACATGTCAATTCTCATATTTTCCAAATTTCAAGTCCAGGGTTAGGTTTCAATATTTCCAATATCAATATCTCCAATACACTTGATAATAAGTGACCTATCTCAATAAGTCAAACTTAAGTCTTAAGATGATAATTAAAACAAGTTAAAAGATCAAACCGATTGTTTCTAAACCCAATTCTCGACATAGAAATAATTTCCAATACTAACTATATTTGATGTTTTCAACCATTGAATATACACTTGTTGGCTAATCATTATCCCTCAATGACACTGATCATATTAGAATAATCATCACAATAATAGTGAAACCTGAATTATTATATAATAATTATAAGAAAGATTTAACAAAAACTATAACCCAACAAATTTCAAAATTGATAACCTTAACCTTGAAAATTCACAGAAATCAATTAGTTTGTGTCTTACTTTGCTAATAATTAATTATTATTGTTTTAAGTAAAAATTATTTCACCAATGACTTGTCAAGAAAAAAAAGAATCTTAAGGACCCACTTGGTGGTAACAAATACCAACAAAAATTGAATATTTCTACGCCCATCTATAGAATCTCTATCCTCCAAGTATCAAATATCATACAATATTATTAAAGAATGCTCACCCAATACTCAAAATAAATACAACAAAATTGGAGCTAATAAAGTTTTACCTGTATTCCTTTTTTCGTCAATTCTAGTCGGCGACACCAAATCAAAATAAGATTTGGAGGCGGTTTGATGTATGACCAAATAATATTAACCCTTTTCTTTTAACTATTTCTTTTTTACATAAGTCAAGTGATATGGGATAATTAAATTATTGATTTGGCCCATTGACCGTCAATTAAAATAAATTATTTAATATCACCTGTCAACTAAATAATTGTAATTAACAAATAACTTAAAATTTATTAAATATGATTTTTTTGATTCATTACACTATCCACAGCTAAAAATCATGTTCGTTCTCGAGCATAAAGAAGAATAAGGAAGAATAACCGACGTTATCAAAAGTCTAAGTTATGATTTTTTTAAGAATCGATGTTCACCTCTCTGAATGAGCTCCTTAACACCATTACACTATGGTCAACTACTAATAACTGAACTTTTAAATCGAACTTTGGAAGATCTATAAATCAAGAGTAATTATCAAGTAACAAACTAATCCATAAATTCAATCTGAACCGAAACATACTAGACCATAACACAATCTCCAAGATCAATCTTTTCTTACATAATTAGGAGAAAATTATGAACCAATATCATCTACAACATAAAGTAAACCTAAACCCATTACTACATCCTCAAAATGTAGAAACCATTATTAATCTTATCCATATTCCCTTCTCACAACATAATCTTTCAACGAGTTAAAGTTATAAAAATGTGATATTTAGTCATCGGGTACTCATCATGGAAGGATCAAACTTATTTAACCCAAAGAAAGAATCAAGTAAATACCAACAAGCGATACTCTTCAAAATGCAAAACCTCTAGCAACGCTCTTAGACAACTGCAACTCTTCATAGTACCTCTTATATGTGTTTTTATTAGTAAGGTTGTTCGTGTAGAACCAGTGGTATACTTTTACAATAATAAACAACACAAAATCTTTCATAACTGAAATAATTAAATCTAATCAAGGATGCCACCGAACCAGAAGGACAATCACAGGATCGGTACACCGCATCCACCACTAGGAATTCATCCATAGATATGAAAATATGTGTGAGCATAGAAAACTAATCACACACCAAAATATATCAAAACAAAGTAGATGGTCACCTAAGAATATATAAAATCAAGGTCGTATACCACTAGATACTTCCTCCATTATGCCCATATCAAGCATTTTCTTTCATTTCACTCCATCTCTCTGATTATCTTTTTTTAGCTACCGACAATCCACCTCGAATCCCTATTACAATATACAAATCCTTGATTCATAAAACTCCATATAATTCTCACAATACTCCATTGAAGTTAACACTCTTAATATCAATTAAACACGATAGCCATACCAGTCATTTACCTTACTCTCAACCCGTCATTAGTATTAAGGTCTTCTTAGAAAACACATTATTGCCTCCAGAATTTATGAACTGTGACTTCTTCTCTTTCTAATTAAGAATTTCATGCCAAACACATGTAACTCCATAGACTGATAGAACTAACTCTAAATCTAAAAGTACTTTACCATGGAGATACAACAATTGAATCACACTCAATGTCAACTTCACGTAATTTTTTAGATACCCCATTTCAACTAATATTCCAAATCATTATATACCTCATACCAACACTTAAGAAATTCTTGGTCACTCGAATAATTCGATATACTATAAGCTAATAACCTCTACTCACTATCGAATGCCTCTGTACCACATCATAATAGTCTGGAAAGTTGTTTCACCTTCAAAATCCTCATAAATCATGTAAAACTATAGGTCCACACAATCGATTATCAATAAGATACTTATCATAAGTTGAACAATCTAGCTTGACATAACCACATAGAATCTTTAACACATAGTTTCTTGTCATCTAACTAAAAACTCAATATTTAGAAAAGTCAATCATAACTTCCTTGTAAGTCTCTACTGAACTAGTTCACACCTCACAGTCATATCTAAACTTATAGGATAAAATCAATAAATTCTTCAACTACAAATCAAGAGCTTATACGAGAGGTCCTATTCCTTCACCTTTATTAAATTCTTCCCATGACACAAAATTCCAAATGTCTTGAACCCTTAAATACATCATACTTTTATTTTTTTTGACTCGCTCCCCAATGTTATTCTTTGGCCTACAATGCCTGACATTGTTATCTTATTCTAAAAATAAAAGTTTTAAATGAAAACCTTCCTTATGTACTTTGAAAGTTAAATAACACACTTTATGACTTAAAATATATACAAGTCCTTCTAAGTATTCAATATTCAATGCAATCGATCATTTATTACTTGCCAATCTATACCTTGACAAAACATACTACCACGAACATAAACTCATCATGAAAAACTTGATTTATTTTATCGCAACCATGTAGCAGAATCGCATTGTATATTAACATTCACTCATACCTTGATATTTTTTCTTATGAATTCACGTATTTTAGCTTATGATTAGTTGTCTCTCTATCGATCTTATCATATGATCCTCTAAAAATTAAATCATAATTGTTATCAAACTCAAAATCACGAAAGAATTTATTATCACACTAGAGTTGAATGTATGTACACTCATTTATCAAGTCGTGTCGAATAGCTTTTAACCAATCTGGTGAACCCGTGAAACTATTACCATAACCAAAGCAAACCAGGTGGAACCACATGTATTTATACCCCAATTTTCAATACCTTTGAAGACACAACTTTAGCCATTGCAATAAGAGAAAATATTCTTGCACTTACCTCTTTCAAAAGTCTACACTACTAGTACTATTTTTTTCATCATGACTCTAGTTCATTTCAATTCTATTTGAGTGGTGTCCCCACATCTCATACAACTATCCATAAAACCACACTACTTACCAAGAGTAGCAAGTTGTCCCTATTGCACAGACAAGTGTACGTGATCGTGCAAGTAATATAGTGGCACTTAAAAGATCAGATTATTGATCCCAAATGACTTGTCAATTAACTATTTTTACTAAATTATACTAATCTAATTATTTATTTAAGAATTCTAAAATAAAAGAATGAAAGAATTAAATAATAAATTAGGGTTGCATCATATATTGGATTGCATGCATAATATTTTGTCTTAGAACTAACTTCAGTTGTCAACTTACTGATTTATAAAGTTAATAGTAAGATTGGGATTAACCAACTCTCGTCGCCTACTCCAGTTAGTTATCTAACTACATCGTTGAAAAGAGATAAATAGACTAACTGACGAGCATTTATATTTCATCTTATTTTGTAACCAAGGAAGGTGTTCATCTTCGGGGCATCACTCCTGAACACTAATCTCCTCAATTTAATGGGCGGACAGAGCTCTCTATATGCTCTGGTCTATCTAATCGCTCCTATGGTCTATTCAACATTAGACAGATTATTTATCTCTAGATGACTAGTCAAGAAATAGTAAAACAAGAATATAAAAGTAATTTGAATTGACAATCGAAGATTAATTCAAAAAGCCTTAAATAATCAACACTGAATTCGTAGCTGCATCCCCAGAACAAGGGCTCTAGCTACTAATCTCTAAGAAAACAAGAAGAAAAAAAGAACCCTAAAAAGTATTGACGAGTTTTTCTTCCAAAAGTACCTCATCTAGATTTCCTTCTCTAATTGCCTCCCAATAATTATTTGTATGGACTATTTATGGATGTGAAAAACTCTAAATAAACTAATTGAGTCCAAAATCAATTAAAAAACTAAAACCAAGCGGACTAATAATTCCACGGTTCGCCGCCGCAACTCTTTGCTCCTCCAAAATCTGCCACGTGGCAGCAACTTGGAATTCAATTCATTTTGAATTTTGTCAATCTTTTCCTTATGCATTATTATATTAAATTTATTCCATTAAAATGCCTTCTTAATTTTCTTCTTCAATTTTTCATCTTTAATTTGTTTTAGCTTCAAACTTCAACTTTATCCCAATTTATTCCTACAACTAAAATACACCATTTAGCACAATTCATAAAATCGATGCTAAAAAAGGACAAATATAAATAATAAATATGAGTCAAATAATGATTAAAATATATTTTTTGCCTCACATCACCACCACACACTTAAACTTTTGCTCGTCCTCGAGCAAGCATTAAAGTTCATCTCAAATAAATCATACTTGGAATGTCATAAATTTGGTTAATACAAATAATTAGACCGTATGCCAATTCATGACATGAAGTACAATTCTCAATCATTGTGCAAGACATTCAAATAAGCAACAAACCTATAACCTTCTAACCTCAAGGAAAGACTTTGAACTTATAAAATTTAAGCTTGCTCACCTATTCTCTTCAAAGAAATTTAATAAAATCATCTATCCATCATGAAACAAGTTCCCTCACAAAAAGAAAAAATCCACACACTCATGTCAAAAGATTGATTATAAATTAAGGACTAAGCATAACAAAATAACTCTCACACTCACAAACAAAATTCACATGTATGCTAAGAACCATAGACTTGCCCGTTATGCACATTTTCACTAATTAAGCACGCTTGAATAAAATCAAATAATACTTTAACGGGTTGTAATGTAGGCTAGGGGACAAGTAGGAAAAATATGTAATAGTGACTTACACTTCCTTAAGTACTTTGTAATTTAAGACTTCTTCACCCATTATTTTCTTCTCTTTATTTTGAGCCTTCTCTTCAACAATTATTTCACAAGTAATTTTCATCCTCTCAAGAATGTTTCTATCATTTTTTATTTTTTTTTAAAGAAGTTTTCCTTCATATATCCACCCTTAACTTACTTATTTGACATGTGTTAAGGTGCACAATTTCCTTGGAAGGACCAGGGCCATCATCTAAGTAACCCTGTTTTTTAATCTCTTTTTCTTTTTTTACATCACATTCTTTCAAAGAAGACTTTTAAGCACTTCGTAGCTATCATTGATTAGATTTTCACTCAACCATCCCTTTTTCTCAGAGTTCATATTTAGAATAAGTATATGCTATAATGCTCAAGAAAGCAAGACACAAAAATTAGGATTCAACAAAATAGACAAGGGGCAAAATATGGCTACCAACAAATGGCTATAGGCTCAAAAAGGCTAACTAGTGATATAATATCTGAAAAGGCTAAAATTACCAGAGAAATCAAAGAAATCCTATTATCATCTCCTAAACGAAACATCACTTTATATTTCGCTTCAATAACATGCAGAGCGAGTTTTTGACTAAGAAGCAAAATATGAAATAAATAAAATATCACCACAGATGACACAAGTACAAAAAAAAAAATGGATCGATTCCACTTTTAAGAGCGACACGATCATACCAAGCTATAACTTAAAATAAGCTTTATACAAAGTCTTAACCCTGAGCTTAGGTGTCAAAAAGTTTGCATGTTTTTAATGAAGCATTCACAAGAAAGTACTACTAAAAAACTAGACATAAATAGCAAGTATCACACCACTCAAAAGGGTCTTTTCTTTTCTCTAAAAAAATTCAAAAATTGCTTATTCCTAAAACAATAGAAAATAAAAGACTCTCGGTTCAAAAGGGATTATCCTCAGGAAAAAAACCAAAAAACAAAAGTCATGGTACCCATCCTAAAAAAATATTAAAGACTCAATAAAACAATAAACACAAAAAAACTAGGAATTCAATTTTCTATTCCACACTTAACGACGTTATGTCCCCAAAGCATCAAATAAAATTTAAAATAAGAGTTAGGAAAACTCCTTGAGGCCTACCTAGTAGCATGTTCTCTAAATTTTCATGAAGGGTCATACGCACCACACACTTAAGCTCCAACATGCTCCTTTGCTTCAAATTTTGGATGCTCAAAATTCTCCAAAACTGCAAAAAAAAAATGTAAAAAGGGGAAAAAGTAAAACTAATAAAATAAAACAAGGAATTATTTATTTTTTATTTTTACTATTTCTTTTATAAAAACATAAATAAATAATAAGAAAAAATATAACCTAGAAAAAAAATTAATTTCTAAGTCCTCGGCAGCGGCGCCAAAAACTTGTTGCTCCCTATTGCACAAGCAAGAGTACGTGATCACACAAGTAGTATAATGACTCTTAAAATAACCAGATTATCGATCCCAAAGGACTTGGCAATTAACTATATTTACAAAATTATACTAGTCTAATTATTTATTTAACAATGCCAAAAGAAAAGAATGAAGGAATTAATTAATAAATTGGAAAATTCAAGGGCTGCAACATATATTTGATTTCATGTTTCATATTTTTGACTTAGAACTAAGTTTACCTGTCAAATAACTGATTTATATGGTTAATAATATGATCCGGATTAACCACCTCTCCTCGCCTACCCAAGTTAGCTATCTAACTACATCATTGAGCGGGAATAAATAGACTAACTGACGAGAATTTATGTTTCATCCTATTTCGTAACCAAGAAAGGTGTTCGTCTTTCAGGCGTCACTCCTGAACACTAATCTCCTCAATTTAATGGGCGGACCGAGCTCTCTATATTTTCTGGTCTATCTAATCTCTCCTATGGTTAATTCAAGATTAGACACTATACTTATCTCCAGATAGTCAGACAAGAAGTAGTAAAACAAGAATATAAAAATAATTTTAATTGACAACCGAAGATTAATTCAAAAAGCTTTAAATTATCAACATTGAATCCGTAGCTACAACCCCAGAACAAGGGCTTTAGCTACTAATCTCTAAGAAAACAACAAGAAGAAAAGAACCCTCAAAAGTATTGACGACTTTTTCTTCCAAAAGTACCTCCTCTAGATTCCCTCCTCTAGTTTCCTCCCAATAATTATTTGTATGGACTATTTATATATGTGAAAAATCCTAAATAAACTAATTGAGTCCAAAACCAATTAGAAAACTATAACCAAGCGGAATAAGAATTTCACAGTTCGCCACTGCAACTCATTGCTACTCCAGAATGTGCCACGCGGCGGCAACTTGCGATTCAATTCAATTTGAATTAGGAGAATCTTTTCTTTATGCATTATTATATTAAATTTATTCCTTTAAGCTGCCTGCTGGATTTCCTTCTTCAATCTTTCATCTTTAATTTGTTTTAGCTTCAAACTTCTTCAACTTTATTCCAATTTATTCCTACAAATAAAATACACCATTTAGCACAATTCATAAAATATATGCTAAAAAAGGACGAATATAAATAATAAATATGAAGCAAATAATGATTAATATATTATCTTTGGCCTCACATCATAGCACACCAGAACCTTAGATACTCAAACATCATCATTACCGTACAAAATCCTTTTAACCAACAAACCTTCTCATATAGTTGAAATTCCAATCGTAATTCATCATAAAATCTTATTACCATCATGCTTAATTTGCTCTTATGACCACTACGAAGTCAAACTTTTCATATCTACTTAAACTTAGTTATACCAATTAAATCCAAAGGACTAGCCCACTTTTATGGCGTACTTTTTTTACTATAATTGTCAATAACTCTAAAAAAGTGTACTTTTTGGGACTTTCTTTATCCATAAGTTTGTCATTCTAATACCGATCCATTTTCGTGGAGATTATGATGAAGTAACCACTCATTTAAAATTCTCGATATACACTTCACAACGTAGACACATTAATATCGTACCAAAGATCGACAACTATAGGCTTCCTTACAAATAATGCTTAAACCAAGCGTTTTTGGTAAAAAAAATAGTTGGTTTCGCAAATGTAAGTGCAATACCGGATTTCATTATACAAGAATTTGATACAATTTATAACTTCTTAAGTAGTTAGTATCCACACTTGACAATCAACATATCCATTTCCATATACCACAAGTAGAGCATAGTGAAATTCCGTTAAATCCACTCTTGGAATATGACATACCCTCGAGAAAATTGTACTTAGTTACACATTTGCCCAGAAAGTAACTACAATACACTATAAAATTTTTTTGGTATCTCATCCAAAGTGACTCCTTCGCAGATTAGGTCAATTATAAGAGTAACGGGTACTCCATAAATCTAATCAAGTAACCATAAATATAGTTATCATAGTCTTATCAAGATTCTATTGATATATATTCAATCTATCAAGTCGTAGTAGAAATTCAAACCACAATTGGTGCATCATCATTTTCATAATTTTCTAGGCAGCCCATGCATGTTATGATAACTTTACTAATTGTATTTTCCAAAGTTAAAATATTTATTATCCATCCACCCTTTTAATCATTCCACTTTCCAATGTAGAACACTCTAAATATCGTATATACCACACAAGTACTTTTCACATTACTAGGGTAACTAACCTTACACAACCCCTTCAAATTGTTAAACATCCTAAATCTAACTACACATTATTTCCATTCGTATATTACTTCCACCTTAATACCATCTCTAACATTCAAGACATACACGACATCAACTATTCACATGTGGAACTACGCACGAGTCATCATATAAGTGAGAGTAAATGGAATAAAGCGACAAGAATCAAAACATGATCAAGTACGCACGATCGAGATCCAAGAAGTGAAGATTTTTCAAAAAAGTCAATATAGCCTCCAAAGATAAGTACAGACGTCTCTGTACTAATCCTCGAGACTCTACTTAGACTCAACTTGTACACACATAAGACCTATGAGTCACATCCGGAGAGCACCCCCTAGACGTAATCGGCGTTATCGTCCTCGAACAGGACTATGAATAGCCTTATAACTTACATCGCTACATTCATAGGTTAAAAATGTGGAAAATTTAAAACTTTTCTTCTATCTATTATATATATATATATATATATATATATATATATATATATATATATATATATATATATATATATATATATATATATATATATATATATATATATATATATATATATATATATATATATATATATATAACATAGTCTTAAAACGGATGTCTCATCGCATAACCATCTAAACAAGAGTATAACATTGGGTATAACCCATACATCAATGAAATAAAAGCCACATATAAGCCATAAAATCTTAAGTACTCAAATGAACGAGAATGAACAAACTATCTTTAAGAGTAATCAAAATCCAATGTTAGAAAATGGCGTTGCCCTCGAAGTTGTAAGGACCTACCCAACTTGGAGAATGAGAATGCAAGTCTTCCTTCAAAAGTCATCACAAGCCCTTCAACGACTACAACCTAAAATGTTGGGAAAAGGGAGAAATGGGTTTAACACATCACCTGTACTAAATATAGAACCATATGCACATACAATACAAACCATGCAACTTACTTTGAAAGTCCTTATGCACATTCAAGAACCAATACAAATCAATAAGACATTCATTAAGTCAAGATCATGTACATCACAAGACAAACAATAACAAGTCTAGTCAAGTCAACATTTTTATCAACATAATTGACCACATAATCAAGAAAACTCTATCATCAAGATATAATATCAACAAGCATGTATACAAGTTCATAACATCATAACTAAAGCAAGACCATTATTCATCAATCCTCATTAAGTCCAATAGTTCAATGACTAAGCAAAGCCCCATAACCTTACTCAATCAAGTAATGCTAACAAGAACCCTAAACAATGTCCAACTTCACATAACATATCATTAAGAGTACCTAACATCATACTTTATCAATAGAGACCAAACACATGTTTATAAGTGAAACCATCATTACATAGTATAATCTATATGTAAGATCAACATATACATATCATTTAAATTTATAAGAATATAAGCACATAAGACTATAAGAACATCCTTCTAAGACTCCCCTCAAGGCCAACTAGTGCAATGTATAGGTAGAGTCCCATATCCCTACCTAGACTAAGTTAACCCCTTAGGTCATCCTCGTTAGAGTTCACTTCCTTACTTCATTTTACCTTTTGAGAACATCTTGCCTTAACTGACATAGACCACACGAGCTAATATGGAATCTGGTGTCATGGAATCCTACACCGAAGGAATGCGGACTACTTGCCAAGCTAGTACCAAAACATGAACATAACATCTATGTGGATCCACTAGCTAGTATTCCTATGTGGGCAACATAGTTCCAGAACTAGGAGATGCAGTTGAGACTCTGTTTATGCTACATGCAGTATATATTCCAATCTCATGATTACGTTAGTGATCCTACCATTCCTTAAAACAATAGGGACACTCCTTACTCTAGTTCACTCTGTGCTAAGCTAGAGTCCCTTTAGAAATGTCTATAATACCTTTATTAATCATCATATCTTAATGTAGGTCATAGGGTCTATCCCTTATATCATCATCATCATAGGTCAATAAGAATTGCATGAGTATTGTCCTTCCATTACAATTCATACAAGTGAGGTTAACACATTTACATAGTCCATCATAATAAGACACATTGGTAAGTTTTCACCATCCTTATAACATTTACATCTTAGCCAACAACTCACAAGAGATAATTCAAGACATTCCAATTCAACATCATACCAACCATATCAATCTTAACATAAGGTTTATTTCAATACAACTTCATCATTTAATCACAACTAAGCATAATTGAAGTAAAGATCACAAGACTTACCCCAATATCCTTCATAATGCGCTCATCAAGGTATTACCATTAACCATCCAATTCAACCCAACATGGGTATATATAATCACACAATAGAAATCAACATAATAATGAAGTCAATTGAATCACTACAAAACAATTCATCACTAGTTCATAGCCTAGGGTTAGAGACTTAGGTCAAATACATTATCTACTTCACAACCTAGGTAAATTAATCAAGAAATAGCATAAGTGGATTACAATATATCACAATATACTCATAAATTTTCATAATAACAACATAGGATAGTAATTCACACATTAACCAAGACAACTATACCAATATTACATAATTCAGCTTAAGATCATAATCTAGGGTTAAAGGAAACAATTCGTCTTTCTCAAGATAGGTCTATTCATCAAGAAGTAGTATGATGGAATCATGATACATGTTAATATGATCAGAATAACCCAAAGGAATCATAAACAAAGCAATTCACAAGATCAATTTCGTGTTGGAAGAAAACCCACTTGAATTTCATATTTCTGAAATCAACTTGGAGGAACCCTTTGGGGAAAGAGATCTTAAAGGTGAAAGGAATCCCATACCTTAATAATTGATTAAATTTGATGTATAAGACTTGACATTTTGTGGCCCTAGAGCCCTCCTTTTCTTGGTTTTCTATGGAGTTTCTTTGGGAGATAGAAAGAAGAGATAAGGAAGAGCAATTGGGTTATGGGAATTATAAGAATTAGGCATAGTTTAACTAGGCTAAGTCTTTATGTGGAGGTCTTTAATTAACTTAATTGAACCTCCCTTAACCCATAATCAAATAGCTAACCACATAAATAATTAAATTAAATATGTAAAACAAAACAGCCACACACACACTTGACCTACGAGACCCCGACTGACGGGCAGTGTGGCCTCCGTGCTGCACATCCGTGGTTTTGGTCAGAGATTTTCAAAAAACGACTTTAAACAAAATTAGCTAAGTCGTCATCGACTGATGCATCGATGCTTCGTCGATTCACCAATGTCTCATTGCCTGCAGTCCGTTGATGGACACTTCCTCATTACAGATTTTTGCCAAATTTCTACGGTTCTCCTCAAGGGACCTTGGTTTGTCTTTGGGGAGTTGTAATCGGACGTTTCAACTATAAACCAACTCTAATATGTGTTATACCTTACAACAAGATTTTATCATTTTTTACTTCTAAAACTTAGTAAAATAGGCTAAGGCACACTAGCACCTCTTGAACTAGTTTCCGGACGTCATGGACATTCCTTAACGTTTTTATTCTAAAACTTCCTAAATGACTTATCTGAATTATAATTCACATAAAAACAATGTTACAACTCTTAGACTCTCATTTTAGGCTCTATATTAGGCTTTAGACTTTCGGAGTATTATATTATCCCCCCTTAGGAACATTCGTCCCCGAATGACACTAATTTCTAGACTAGCATCCCAACAAACAAAATCATATCAAAACATGAATGACAATCAAAATCGTCATAACGACATAACCTTTTTCACAATGCAACTCAAAACATCATTTTCAACTCATAAGAGTTTAACAATCATTACATGCGTATTCATTATGTCAAAGCATTCTTCAATACATATCAACATGCTCAATACAATTCATGAAGGCACAATATACCAACATGCACAACATAAACTTAAAAAAAATAAAAGAAACATTTTCATTTTTTAGGCATAGAATTCACTATAATTCACTGTAACATTTACCTTTTTGCACAACTTCACCAAAAATCAAGGCAATTTCAAATAAACTCATTATTTTCACTATAATTCGGAATAACTAACCTTAGTTATTAAATAAATGAGGGTAACGGGAGTTCATGTCGGCCTCAGCCTCCCATGTTGCACCTTCAACTAGGTGGTTCCTCCATAACACCTTTACAGAAGCCACCTCTTTGTTCCTTAAGTTCTTTACTTGTCTATCAAGGATTTCAAACGGAACCTCCTCATAAGAAAGGTTCTTTTTAACACCTAGACCTTCAATAGGAAGAATTGAATCGGGATCACCAATACACTTTTTGAGCATGGAAACATAGAACACCTGATCAACCAAAGCCAATTCACTAGGTATCCTCAACTCATATGAAACCTTACTAATCTTTTGCAAAATTTCATAGAGACCCACATAACGAGGACTCAACTTACCTTTCTTGCCAAATCTCACCACCCCTTTCATAGACAAATTTTTTAGATACACCTTATCACCTTCTTCAAACTCTATCTTTCTTCTGCTATGTCGGCATAAGACTTTTGCCGGCTATAGGCTGTTTTTGAGCGATTTCCTTACAACATGAACCTTCTCCAATGTCCTAAAAATCAACGGGACCCAAAAGTGATTAATCACACACTTCAAACCATCTAAGTGGAGATCTACATCTCCTATCATACAATACTTCATAAGAAGCCATATATATATATGAATGGTAGCTATTGTTTTAAGAAAACTCCACCAAAGGCTAGTGTGTATCTCAACTTCCCTTGAAATCAATTATACAAGATCTAAGAATATCCTCAAGGGTGTGAATAGTATGTTCCGCTTTACCATCCGTTTGAGGATGAAAAGCGGTGCTGAACATTACCTTAGTACCTAACCCTTTTTGGAATGACCTCCAAAACCTAGACGTGAATTATGAACCCCTATCCGATATGATGGATAATGGAATACCATGGCGACACACAATATCATTTATGAATATCCTTTGATAATCCTCGACCGAGTAAGTGGATTTTGGGAATAAAATAAGCGGATTTGGTCAGCCTATTCACAACCACCCATATGAAGTCATATTGCTTTTGTGTCTGAGACAAACCTACCACAAAATCCATATTAATTTCTTTCCACTTCCAAGTAGGAACATGGATTTCTTGAAGCAAACCACCAGGCTTTTAGTGTTCGGCTTTCACTTGTTGGCAATTCGGACACTTTGCAACAAATTCCGCTATGTCCTTCTTTAAGACTTCCCATCAAAACACTCCTCTAAGGTCATGATACATCTTTGTAGAACCCGGATGAATGGAGTAACGGGACCCGTGAACTTCCTCAAGAATTCGGTTCCTCAAACCATCTTTATTGGGAACACACAACCTTCCTTGATACTTACAGACACCATCCCCTCAAGCAGAATGACTCATTTAGCTTACCAATAACCGACTCCTTCAACTACATCAATACTTGATCAAGGTATTGCTTAGACTTTACCTCAACCACCAAATACAATTTGGATTTATGATGGACCATAAAACTACCATTTGGAGAATCCTCCAATCTAACACTCAAACGAGCCAACATATGAACATTTTTCACTAGGTCTTTCTTGGCTTCATCTACATGAGACACAATACCCATGGTCATACGACTTAGAGAATCCGGAACAACATTGGCCTTGCCGGGGTGGTAGAGAACAATCATATCGTAATCTTTCAACAATTCCAACCACCTTATTTGTCGAAGATTTAACTCTTTTTGAGTAAACACATATTAAAGACTCTTGTTTTCGGTACATACATCAACATGGAATCCATACAAATAATGTCTCTATATTTTCAAGGCAAAAACCACGGCCGCTAACTCGAGATCATGAGTTGGATAATTCTTCTTATGCACCTTAAGTTGCCTAGAGGCATAGGCTACTACTTCCCATGTTGCATAAGCACACACCCCAAGCCCACTCGGGATGTATCATAATATACCACGAAGTCCTTGTTACCCTCCCGTAAAGTCAACACCGGAGCGGAAGTAAGAATATCTTTCAAGATTTGGAAACTTCATTAACATGCCTCCGACCACTCAAATTTCATACTCTTTTGGGTCAAAGTAGCCAAGGTAGATGCAGTGACACAAAACCATCCACAAACCTCCTATAGTAACCCTCTAAACCCAAAAAAATCGTAATGTTGGTTGGATTTAATAGCCTAGGCCAATTTTTCACCGCCTCGGTTTTCCTTGGATCAACCTTATCTCCCCCACAGTAGATGATATGACCAATAAACGCCACCGACCTCAACCAAAACTTACATTTTCTGTACTTGGCAAATAGTTGGTTCCTCTTAAGACCTTGTTACACCACCCTCAAGTAATCCATGTGTTCACCCTCATTTTTCAAATATACATAGATGTTATCAATGAAAACAATGATAAATGAATCTAGGTAACTTCGAATCACCTTATTCATTAGATCCATAAATGCCACCGGGGCATTAGTGAGACCAAAGGACATTATTAAGAACTCATTGTGACCACATCTTGTCCGAATTCAGTTTTTGGTATATCCTCACCCCTCACCCTAAGTTGGTGATACCCGATCTCAAGTCAATTTTAGAAAAGTAGCTTGCCCCTTGGAGTTGATCAAACAAGTCGTCAATCCGAGGAAGAGGATACTTGTTCTTAAAAGTGACTTTATTGAGTTGGCGATAATGGATGCACATTCATAGGGACCCATCTTTCTTCTTCACAAACAAAACCGGAGGACCCCAAAGAGAAATACTAGGTCTAATGAAGCCTTTGTCTAGTAAGTCCTTGAGTTGAGCCTTCAACTCTTTCAATTCGTCCGGAGCTAACCGATAAGGAGGAATTAAAATGGGATTGGTATCCGGTAGCAAGTCAATACAAAAATCAATTTCCCATTCGGGAGGGATTCTCGGAAGATCATTAGGAAAGACCTCCAGAAATTCCCTTACTATGGAGACTAACTCAATTGGAGGATTTTCGGAGTCTAAATCTTTGACTCTTACAATGTGATACAGACACCTTGAGATCATTTTACAAGACTTAAGACAAGACATTATACAACCTCTAGGAATAGAATTTCCCCCCTTGCACTCTAAAACGGGTTCATTTGGAAAAATGAACTTGACAAGTCTAATTCTACAAGCAATGGAAGCAAAACAATCATTCAACCAATCCATACCCAAAATGACATCAAAATCGACCATATCAAGTTCTACTAATTCAACATGAGTAACTCTATTGGGAAACAATATAGGACAATTTCTGTATACCCTCTTTGCAACCACCGACTCACCTACCGAGGTAGTTACCATGAAAGGTTCATTTAGAATGTCAGGTAAAATATCATAATTCCTAGCTATCAAGGGAGTAACAAAAGATAATGTAGCACTCGGATCAAGTAAAGAACAGACATCAATAGAGAAGACTTGTAACATACCGGTCACCATATCGGGAGAACTCTCTTGTTCACCCCTAGAGCAAAGTGTATAAAAGTGATTCTTCTTTGGAGGATCCACATTAGAACCACTAGCTTGAGCTTGACAACTACCTTTGTCTTGCCCCTTAAAATTTGAGCAATCCCTAACCTCGTGGCCACTCTTGCCACACCAAAGCAATTTTCCATCCCAAAAAGGCAATCACCATAATGATTCTAGCCACACTTTCCACAAGTTACCTTCTTGCTTGATAAGCTAGTACCTCTTCTGCCGCGATCCGAGTCTCCACCCTAGACGTGACAGATACTCAAGAACCATTGTTGGTCCCCAAGCAAACCCTCATCCTGGCTGACTACAAGCGGAATACTAACTTAAGCATGAAAAAGCTTAAAACATATTTAAAATTAAAAAAACTCAACTTTTCCAGGTTTTAACTCAAATGAACAACTTTGAATAAAAGTAATAAATTCAACTACCATAAAATGAAAATTTAGTATTTAAAACATTTTATAAAATAAATGAATATTACGAGCTTCTTAACTAAAGTGACTATTTATGAAGCCTCTAACTGATAATGATCAAATTCAGGACAAGACCCACAAAATTTTGACAAAACAGAAAAGTAATTGAAATCCACCAGAAACAAGAAGCTCATCATAGCTAACTTGAATCTCGGATTTATCAACAAATCTCCTGTTGATGATCCCGCATACCTGTGTTTGCATCATGAGAAGATGGAGGAAAATTAGCTCAGTACGTGGAATGCACAGCATGTAAGTGGAATTCTAAAGCATAAAACATAGGCTTGAACTTAATGAAAAGGAAACATACTTACCTATTTTTAACCCAATTCAAATAAAGAATAAGATACTCAAGTCAAAGATTAAATATTTGTAACACCCCATAGCCAAAACAGACCAAAAATTAGTTTCTCAGAAAAATCTGCAGGTGCTACCAATGGTGGCATCGACGGACCGTATCCTGAACCACGATCCGTCCTACACAACCGTCGATGGGTTCAGAAACTCCCAAAAATTTCTGCCTAGAAAATTAGTTAAGTCCTGGACAATGGACAAACTTACGGCCCGTAGGTCCAACGACGGTCCATAGTCGGGGACCGTCAATCAAGACTCCCTTCAACCACTCTCTGACAAGAGCTATGGATGATCAACATGGTTCGTAGGTGGACCTATGGTCCGTAGGTCTGACTGTAGGAGGAAAATTTGCAGCCAGCTTAAGGGAAATGCAGTTGCGTCAAATTAAAATGATCATTACTCTTTACAAAAATTTAATTAGGTCTTCCTTGACCTACCCACAGATACATAATTGAATTATATTTCCATAACCACCGACCTTGCTTAAATCAGACCTCCGAGTAAAGATTTATGACTATTTTAGTAAAGGCCTGTCGAGTAGGCCCTCACGACGGACCCAACGACGGGGCGTCAGGCGCATGATGGACCGTCAGTCCTGGCTGTCGTTAGGCCCAACAACAACCTTTCCACGGTTCTTTTTGACCTTTCCCACTCAGTTTAAACCCTAAAATACATCGTTTTGACCCCAAATCATCAGATTTTAGTCTGTTTTAAGCCTAGAAACATAATTAAAACATATCCAAGTCAAATCATTAAATCAAAACTTAGAAAATTAGAAGCAAGAAAGGAGAAAAAAAGCTCAAGAACCGTAGTACAAGAACACCACAAGCTCCAGCAGTTCCAACCCCAAAAGTTAAGTATTTTTCCGTGGATCTCATCACCAGGTATGTGGGATTCCACTATTGGGTTCCTTTCCACCATTAGGTCCCTAGTTTTAAGTCAAATTCTTGATTCTCATATCATATCATGATTAAACCTAGGGTTTCTAGGACTTTGTTACTTCATGAATTTATTAAATATATGTTCCAAATAAAATTATCATGTTATTACTCAGATTATCGCATGAATTTCAGAACCCTAGCTTTGTATTTCTTTAGTTCTTGAATTACACATGCTAGGTCATATATTTTAGACACTTTAGATATACAGGCCTCAGTTATAATTGCATAATTACCAGATTAATTATTGCATTTTCAGTTTGAATGTTCAGTTTTGAGCTATCCAATATTTACAAAAATTTAGATATAATCAGTTAATTTACAGAATTCATTGCGAGTAGCATAATACCGGGTTGGACTAGGGTTTAGCGTACCTAATAGTCCCAAAATACTAGACAAGTAGGTTGTAAGTCCCCTCTGTGGGCAATTAGTTTAGTGATCACGCCAGCATGCCTTTATACCTTTGGCCGGGTATATTGGGTCCTCTCGATGGGGCATATACATTGGACTCCACATTTAGCTCATGTGGTTTTATTATCGGTTATTAGTAGCTCCCACAGTTCACTCAGACTCTCTGCGTTGACTATTTATTAGTATATTCAGTATTCAGTTTCAGCATGTTTTAAATTGGTCATTGCATCCAGTTATCTTAGAAATCAGCACATCACGTTCAGATTATTATACTTGTTTTTGTGGTTATTCAGTTATGTTTACTCAATCCTGCATGCTCAAGACCTTTCAAGTACTGACGCATACGTGCGCTACACCTTCTTGTGATATAGGTTTAGGTTCTCAGCATCGAGATCATGCATAGATCAATTTCCCGATCTCCAGTTCAGCAGATTCTGGGGTGAGTCCTCATTCTCCGAGGACAACAGTCATGAGTTCCATTTCAGTCTTTAGTCATTCAGTTTCAGTTTTTGCTAGATTTAGCTGGGGCTTGTCCCAGTATTTTTAGTCTAGTTTAGAGTCTATTTTCATATGTAGTTAGATTCAGCTTAGTATTGAGTTAATGTTTCTATTGTATTAAACTCATTGTTTTCAAATATTTCAGTTATAGAATATGGGTATTCCCTATGTTTTAATTTTAAGTATAATTTAGCTTCCGCAACAGTTTTTTATCTTTAGTATGCTCATGATCATTCTAGCAGGGTTCGGTTTGGATCACTTGTGGTCCTCAGTTCCGTGTCCGCGTCTCGAGGGTAGCTCGAGACGTGACAATATTCAACTCCAATATTAGATACTAAACTTCAAAGATACTCTACTCTACTCAATGAAGCACAAACCAACTCCAGATACTCAATTTAAGGTACTCAACTTGAAATACTCAACTCATGATACTTAAACAAGAATAATTTAAAGAAAAACTACTTAAAAATATGATGTTAACTCAAGATAATAATATCATAAAATTCATAAAATGCTCCCTCTCAAAGTCTACTTGTGCAATGTATGAATGAAGTCACATACCTCTACTTATACTAAGCACACCCCTTGAGGAACCATGTAATTTATATCGTGGGAGTTTCTCTAAATGACAACCACAATTATGAGATTAACTGGTGATACACGTCTTGCCTACGCTGCCAGAACTGTCTTATACTTTACCATTACATAGAATATCCTCTACCTAGTGGATCTACTGGCTAAACTCACATGACCATTTAAAGAGTATGACACGTTACGTATAATTACTACATGGTTTACTTGGGGACTTGAGCTTTATAAACTCTCATTCCCACATCGGTGCTCAAAGCTACTTCCAAAACACAACTAGAAAATAAGTCTGTTGCAACACAAGAATAATCATTGCCATAGACTCAAAAAGTGTTGTTATTGCATTATGGCAATGGAAACAGGTATGTTGCATATAAGCCTATTGCTATATGTCCATAGTAACGGTTATATAGCAATAGTTGTTAACTGTTGCAACACACTATGTGTAGAAATTATTGTTCTTTAGTCTTGGATGATACTTTTCTATGGTTGTTGCAACAGTTGCGAACCGTTGCAAAATACCTATAGCAACAAATTCATTATACAATTTGGTCTACTCAATTCGAATGGTTTTTCTAAGCTATTGCAATAATGTTATTAAGCTACTGCAATAGACTTTTTAAATGGTAAACTATAATATAATTATAGAATAATATTATACCAATATATACTTCAACTAGTCTCGTCCATTTATTAAAGATAAGTGCACATGATCTTGATTTAAAATTCAAGAGTTAACATAAATTGATGTTCACAAAAATTAAGCCTAAACATAAAAATAGTCCTACAATGTTCAAGAATTGGCATTCATTCAAGTTCACCAAATTAGGCCAAAAAGTAGAAAATACTGAAGCTCCTGAGTTTCATGGTCAATCTCATAGCCCTGTATATCTTCTGCACTTCACTTGTATATGCTCCACCTTCAATCAGTGATGCAACTTTATTCAAATATAAACCACCACAAACAAACAAAAAATACCATGAAAGAAAATATACTTGGAAAAAAAAATACTTGCTAAAGGGGGAATTTTTCATTCTACTTCCAAAATAGTTTAAATTGCAAAACTTTGACTACCAAATTTAACTCAGCCAAAAATTAGGATAGAAATATTGATACTCTTGTCTGATAGAAATTGCCTGTCCAGAGGAAAAGGTGGCTGCGTCGGAGCTTCTTCCTCGTAGCTAGCTGATCGGAGAATGGAAAAGAGAAGACCAGATGCTGGCCATCTACGTGCTGCTATTGATCATCGATGGAGCTGCTGGAAAGGAAAAAAGAATGGAGGGAGGCGATAGGGATATCGCCGACTGCTGGTGTTGGTGTTCTCTCGTCTTTGCCAGAAGAGAGAAAGAGGTGACCCTGCCTTGAGCTCGCTGGCTGGATCTTGTTGTTTACGTTGATGGAGCCTGCTCGCTGGAGCTTCTGGATATTGTTTCTTGCTGGGGGAGAAAAGGGAAGCAACGATGAGGAGGGGATGAGGCACCGCTTCTATGGTAAAGGGTGGGGAGTGGAATTTTTTAGGGTTTTGCTCTTGGTAGATTAAAATAGGTAAACCAATTATTTTGATCTATATTGGTTATTTTTAAAGAGATGTAAGGCTGAGATTGAATACTGGAGATAAACGGTTTGGATTAAAAATGAGGCTCTTTTATTTTAATTTTAAAATTAATTTAAAAAAAAAACTCTTTCGGCGGTTGTAGTGAAATAAGTGGAGGGAAGATAATTGGCGAAACCGTTGCGATATAAAGATACTATGGCAACTATTGCAGTACTAATGCAACGATTTAACTCTCAAAATGTTTCATTAGGTCCAGTTTTCTATTGCAAAGGTTATAACCGTTGGAATGAGTATCTATTGCAACACATATTTAATTGTTGCTTAATAATTGTTGCTACATACATGTTTTCTAGTAGTGAAACATGGTTTAGTTCATACTTTAAATTAAACTTCCTTCCTTTGGGTTGAGATAATTTACTGAACCCTTTATCTTTAAAATCTCCTTTTGGAATCAATGTACCCATCTTTAGTTCAAAACTCTTTTGTAACTTTTTAGTTTTCTTTTAATTTAAATGTGAATACATTTATAAACTCTTAGGGAATACTTAGTTCTCTTATAACTTTTGAGAAATGAACTCAACTCTTACTCTTTCTTGACTTAATCTTTAAATTTTCAAAACAAAGTGACAACGTTTGTGAGAGACTTTATAAACTTTATAAACTTTACTTTGACTTGCTCTTAACTTCTAGACTTGACTTTTAACTTTACTTGAATTGCAGTATGAATTCAAGGTTCATGATCTCATATTTATGGATGATTTCATAATTTGTAACTTGGAGGGTTCATGTAAAATTGTGAGCATGAACTACTTAATTCAAGAACTCAAAGATACTTCTTATCTCAAGATTGTTTGACTTATAGGGTTCATGCGTAATTATGGGCATGAAAAATTCAACTCAAGGACTTCATGGGTGACATGTAATAGTCCCATGATTAGAAATATAATCTCAAAAGGAATAAGAAACTCGACACTCAAGACTTAGAATATGGAGATACTACTTATCCCAATGATAGTCAATTTATGGAACTCATGCGGAAGTTATGGGCATGAACAACTAGACTCGAAGGTCAAGTAACTAGAGGAATCATTTATACAACTCTTCTCATTCTCTTACTTACTCAAATCATAGCTAAAACATAGTAGTTGATCTCAAAGGATTCACAATTGGACTCAAAGCCTTTGTTGAACTTTACTCTTAATTCACTCTTGAATGTGAATGATGAATTCAAGAGTTAATGATTCATGATATGAAGGACATAGGTGATGTTTTTTTCTCATGAAGACATACTCTTCACTATTATATTCACTTTCTTGAATCTTGAAACAAGTTACTAGAAGTTGTGGAAGACCCCTCAAAAGAACTGGAAAGGACTCTTTTAAAATGTTCGGAAGAACTCTCAAAATTAAATCTCAACTTTACATTGAATTTAAATTATTGTTGCTAGGTTATGATTCATGTTATTAATGATTTATAAGTGATTAGAAGTAGTTTAAAGTGTGTTGAATCAAAAGGAGTGAAAATACACTTTAAGTGAGATGAAACGGAGCGACCAGGGGAAAAATGAAGGAGGCAGGTGAACTTGGGCCTATGGGTGGCACGGGGAACCAGACCCTGTAGGAAAGAGAAGGATTTGTGGTGCTTTGGCAGGTCCGCCACCCCAGGACCCAACTCAAAAAAAGTCTGCCGAGCACTTTTTCTCATTATCTCACCCTAAATCGCCTAAAATCGAACGGTTTCTTCCCCAATCACTTGTATTCGATTACTTTACTTATTTTAACTCTAATAAACTTGAAATTCACTAAAATTACTGAATTTCATCCCATGAAATCATCAAAAACTCAACAAAACAAGATTTAGAATGAACCTCAAGAACACCTATCAAGAATTCATCAAGAACTCAAATCATTAAACTTTAAGCATGAGATTTCGCTGAAAAATTACATGATTCACGTTCGGGTGAAGTTAACCGAAACTATGGAAGATTATATACCGATTAAGTATAAACCCATGGCAAAAATCTGCAGTAAACTCAAGAACATCGATGAATTTCCTCATCCTTTGATCTTTTTTACTCTTTTCTCCTCTTGCCTGTGGTTTAACTCTTAACTAAAACCATAGGTGTTTATTAGTATATAATACTGAACTTAACAGGATAAGACCCTTAAAATAGTACTAAAAATGAATTAAATTTGATTGGGTAAGTAAAGGACCAAAATACCCCTCATTATTTTTGGCTAACTTTCCTTAGCTGGACATCCTAACTTCAAAAGTTCATATCTCACTCATCCAAACTCAAAAATTAGGAAACTCGGCAGCGTTGGAAATATAATTCAAAAATCATTCCTATGGTATCTTGTAGAACACCTAACTCATTATGTGCTAGGATGTATGGTCGTTTGAATTTGACCCAAAACTCGTACTTAACTTAACTCTACAAATTTCAGATTTTTCCTAATTCCAATTTAGTTCCTTTTGGAACTCTTGGTTCTAAGTCTAGTTAAACTACCTAATACTTATGAAATTTTAAATTCTTCAAAAAAAACTTACCCACCATGAAGGATGGTTCGAATCTTAGCTTAAAAATTTTCCGTGGTGTTACATATTCCCTTTGATACTTAGGATTAGACACCCTATCATCACGAGCCTTGGGAAATTTTGTAGGAACTTGATTTGAAAACAATTCTTATACCTAGGCTTGTCTTGGATATCAAGCCTAACTTTTCAACAACCACCATCATAAGACCTCGCCCTCTTTGCATCGCTACCATTCCTCTTAACCCTTTTCTCTTCCAATTGTTGAGCATGAACCATGAGACGAGAAATGTTCATATTATCATGTAACATATCCAAACAACATACTTCCTTCAAGTCATTCTACACCCTCGTCACCAAACAACTCATTTAATCCCTAGGGTCGGAAACCAAAGACGGAGCGTACTTGGAAAATTTAGTATATTTCAAAGAGTAGTCAAGTACACTCATACCTCCTTGATGAAGGTTGATGAATTCTTCAACTTTGTCTTCCCTATTCTCCCAAGAAAAGAACCTACCAATAAAAGACTTCTTGAAAATCTCCCATGTCACCGGTCCACCCCTTAAAAGCCTATTGTCTCTCCATTAGACGTGCCAAGTTTGGGCCACATTTTTCAGTTGGTAAGTGGATAACTAGGCCTTATCACTAGTAGTAAAACCTATAGCATATAGAATCTTGTATGTTTCATCAATGAACGCTTGGAGGTCTTTTTCAACTTTGGACCCATAGAAAGTAGGGGGATTCATCCTTGTGAAATCCCTCAAATGGGAGGCCATGGTGTCAATATGTTGGTTTCCTCGGGGTACCACCTTCCGATTAGCTTGGGCCGTCATGGCTTGTGCTTGAGTAGTGACGGATTGTGCTTGTGTATTAATGGCTTTGGCCATTTGGAGAAACGCTTCCGTTATGTCCCCATCTGTCAAAGGTGGAGGATTGACCGGAACTTGATCATCATTGGCAACTTCTTCAAGAGGAGGGACTTGATTGCCTCGAGGAGGAACTCCCACATTGGCAATCTATTTATCATATTTTATAGTGGATGTTCTTTGAATATTCATTGCCTATAATCATAATAAAATAATTAGATGCTAAGAGCATATAGAGTCAAGACTCTCGAGGAACGATGTTCGATTTCCAAGAAAAGGAAAATTTCCTAAGCATTATATTATTTTCTATTCATAAGTGTGGTGCGCTTCACAATTATGAATAAGAAGCTACATAGACGTGGCTACGTGAGACATCGACTCTAAAGATATTCAAACTCATGCTCTGATACAAATTTGGTCACATCTAGGGAGCACCCACTAGACATAACCGATGTCGTCGTCCTCGAAGAGGACTAAGACTAGCCTCTTAGCTTACATAATTACATTTATAGGTTAAAAATGCGGAAAATTTAAAACTTTTCTTCTATCTATCATGAGGTTTACATAGACCTATCAAATACACATAATATCTTCATATCGAATATATATAAACCCTTAGTATAAGAAAATTACATAGTATTCTACATTTATTGCACGTATGTATAGATATATATAATATACAACATAGTCTTACAACGAATGTCTCATCGCATAACCATCTAAAAAAGAGTATAACAATTGGGCATAACCCATCATCAATGCAATAAAATCCACATATAGGCTATACAATCTTTAGTACTCAAATGAAGGAGAACAAAGTGTCTTTAAGACTAATCAACATCAAATGCTAGAAAATGGCATTGCCCTCCAAGTGGTGAGGACCTACCCAACTTAGAGAATGAGAATCCAAGTCTTCCTTCAAAAGTCGTCACAAGCCCTTTAACGATTGGAACCTAAAATTTTGGGGGGAAAGGAAAAATGGGGTTAGCACATCACTTGTACTAAGTATAGGACCATATGCAGACAAAACATAAAATCATGCTAAAAAGGGACATTTTATTAAAGCATGCAACTTACTTTGAAAAGCCTTATGCCCATTCAAGAACCAATACAAATCAATAAGACATATTCACTAAGCAAAGACCATACACATCACAAGACAAACAATAACTAGTCAAGTCCACATGCATATCAAATATAATTTAGCACATAATCAACAAAACTCTATCATCAAGTTATAATATCAACAAGCATGAGCTCGAAACATCATAACCAAAGCAAGACCATTATTCATGAACCCTCATTAAGTCCACTAGTGCAATGACTAATCAAAGACCCATAACCTTACTCAATCAATTAATCCTAACAAGAACCCTAAACAATGTCCAACTACAGATAGCATATCATTAAGAGTACCTAACATCATACTTTAGCAATAGAGACCAAACCCATGTTCATAAGTGAAACCATTATTACAAAGTGTCATCAACATGTGAGATCAACATATACATTTCATTTACATTTATAAGAACATGAGCATATAATAACATCCTTCTAAGACTCCCCTCAAGTCCAATTAGTGCAATGTATAGGTAGAGTCCCATACACCTACCTAGACTACGCTAAAACCCCTTAGGTCATTCTAGTTAGAGTTCACTTCATTACTTCGTTTTACCTTTTGGGAACATCTTGACTTAACCGACATAGACAACATGAGATAATATGTAATCCGATGTCATGGAACCCTATACCGAAGGAAGGCGGACTATTTTCTAAGGTAGTACCAAAACATGAACTTAGCATCTTTGTGGATCAACTAGCTAGTATTCCTATGGGGGAAACATAGTTCAAGAACTAGGAGATGTAGTTGGGAACCTCTTTATGCTACATAGATTATAGTCTCCATTATCATGAGTACATTAGTAATCCTACCTTACCTATGTGGCAAGGAACACTCCTCACTCTAGTTCACTCGATTCTAACCTATAGTCCCTTTTGAGATGTATTAAATGCCTTTATTAATCATCATATCTTAATGTAGGTCATAGGGTTTATCCCTTATATAATCATCATAAGTAAATAATAATTGCATGAGTATTGTCCTTTCATTACAATTGATACATGCGATGTTAGCACATTTACGTAGACACATCACAATAAGGCACATTGGTAAGTTATCACCATCTTTATAACATTTATATCTTAGCCAACAAGTCACAGATGATTATTCAATACATTCCGATTCAACATCATACCAACAATATCAATGTTAACATAATGTATACTTAAATACAACTTCATCACTTAATCACAAAAAACAATAATTGAAGTAAAGAATTGAGATCACAACACTTACCTCAATCTCCTTCACAATGTCTTCATCAAGGTCTTACCGTCAACCATCCAATTCAACCCAACAATGGGTATAATATCATCACACAATAGAAATCAACATAATAATGAAGTCAATTGAATCACTACAAAACAATTCGTCACTAGTTCATAGCATAGGATTAGAGAATTAGGTCAAATCCATGATCTACAGCACAACCAAGATAAATTAATCAAGAACTAGTATACGTGGATTACAATACATCACAATCTACTAATAAATTGGCATAATAAAAACATATGATAGTGATTCACACATAAACGAAGCCAATTGTACAAAATTCTATATAATTCAATTCAAGATTACAACTTAGGGTTAAAGGGAAAAAGGTCATCTTCCTCAAGCTAGGTTAATTCATAAAGAACTAGTATAATGGAATCATCATACATGTTAATCTAATAAAAATAACCAAAAGGAATCAGAAACCAAGCAGTTCATAAGATCAATTTCGTGGTGGAAGAAACCCACTTGAATTTCATATTTTTGAAAACAACTTGGAGGAACCCTCCAAAGGTGAAAGGAATCTCATACATTACTAATTGATGAAGTTTGATGGCTAAAACATGATTTTTTTGCAGCCCTAGAACCCTCCATTATTTTGTCATCTATGGAGTTTCTTTTGGAGAGAGAAGGAAGAACAATTAGTTTTTGGGAACTATAAGATTGATGTCTAGTTTAATTAGGCTAAGTCTTTATATAGAGGTCCTTAATTAAATTAATTGAACCTTCCTTAACCCTTAATTAACCAGCTTACCACGTAACTAATTAAATAAAATAAATAAAGCAAAACAGCCACACACAGACTTGTCCTACGAGACCCCAACTAACGGATCATAGGTTAGTCGACGGGCAGTGTGGCCTCCGTGCTGCATGTCCGTGGTTTTGTCACTGATTTGCCAAAAAATACTTCCCACAAAATTTTCTAAGTCCTCATCGACGGAGGTATCAACGCCTCATCAATTCACCAATGTCTCGTCTCCTGCAGTTTCTCGATGGACATTGCCTCATGGTAGCTTTTTGCCAAATTGAAAGGGTCCTCCTCAAGGGCCCTTAGTTTGTTCTTGGGGAGTCGTACCCAAACATTTTGACTATAAACCAACTCTTATATGTGTTATACACATTACCACTAAATTTCATCATTTTTCGACTCCTAAAACTTAGTCAAATAGGCTAAGGGGCACTAGCACCTCTTGAACTAGTTTTTGGATGTCATAGTTGTTCCTTGACGTTTTGATTCTAAAACTTTCTAAATGAATCATATACATTATAACTGTCTTTAAAAAAGTGTTACAACTTTTAGACTCTCATGTTAGGCTCTATATTAGGCTTTATACTTTAGGAGTATTACACTATGAACCTGGGGCTCTAATACTATTTTGTGACGAACCCAAAACGGACGTGATGACACTCGTCTTATCCCACCAAGACAAGTAATCCTAAAACTCTACTATAACATTAAAATGTAGAAATTCTATAATAAACTCAAAAATACCCCAAAAATCTAGTTGTCACGTGTATAAGCCTCTAAAGTATTATAATTGAATCAAAAGAAAATATATTTTCTCTTATTGCAATGGATAAAGAGTTGTCTTCAAATGGATTGAAAATTGAGGTCTAAAGACATGTGGTTCCTCCAGTTTTACTTTGGTTGTGGTAGTAGTTTCACGAGTTCATCAGATTGTTTTAAAAACTATTCAACACGACTTGATAAAGGAGTGTACATACGTTCAACTCGAGTTTATAAATTCTTTCATGGTTTTGAGCTTGATAACGAATATGGTTGAATTTTTAGCAGAGCATATGATATGATTGATAGAGAGACAACTAATGATAAGCTAAAATACGTGAATTCATAAAAAAAATATGAAGGTATGAGAGAATGTTAATCGTTAATGGTATTCTGTTACATGGTTGCGATAAAATAAGCAAGTTTGTCATGATGACTATATGTTCTTGGTAGAATGCTTTGCCAAGGTGTAGATTGGTAAGTTAATAAATGATCGATTGCATTGAATATTGAGTATTTGGAAAGACTTGTATATATTTTACATCATAAAGAGTGTTATTTTTTTATTTTCAAAGTACTCAAGGAAGGTTTTCATTTAAAACTTTTTTTTAGGATAAGGTAAAAATGTCAGGTGTTGTAGGTAAAAAAATAAGATTGGGGAGCGAGTAAAAAAAAACAACAAATGTCTGATGTATTTAAGGATTCAAAAGATTTAGAACTTTGTGTCATGGGAAGAATTTCAGAAAGGTGAAGGAATAACACCTCTCGTATAAGCTCTTGGTTTTTAGTAAAAAAATTTATTGTTTTTTACCTAATGATATACCGTTGTTTCATGGTATTTTTATTTTTTTTTCCTTAAGTTTAGTGTGTCGAAAAGCCTTTTTGTATTAATTTTTTATGTTAGTTTCTCTTTATTTGCAGGAAAGCTGTCTAAAAGTTGAACGCGGATTATTTGAGCAAGAAATGCAGAATACCACCTACGGAGCTTGTGACGGTCCGTCGCGCCCGTGATAGTCCGTAGGTGGCGTCGTACTGAAGCTGCTGAAAGAAGATAAGGAAGTCTGACCAAGTGTGGGTTTACAGAGTTCGTGACGGACCGTCGTAGCCATGACGGTCTGTCCTGCTGGTTCGTTATGAAGATCAGAGAAGTAGTCCCAGTACCTAAATTCCAAGAGTTCAAGTGTTATGGAACGTAGACCCTCAACGGACAGTTGTGCCTATGAAGATCCGTCATACCTACCGTCGAGGGTAATGAAGAGAGCAGCAGAAGAATTTGCAAAGTATGGGACGACAGAGTCTATGACGGCCTGTCATGACCACGATGACCTGTCGAAAGGTCTGTCGACCTAGCTGCGTTTTAACAGATTTCCAGCAAATAGAGTCATTCTTTGATTAGGTTTTGGTTTTTATAAATAGTTCAAAAAACCTCGTTTTTGGGGTTAGACTCTTGGTTATTTTAGCTTATTTTGTGGATTAGACTTGGTGATTATTATTACACTTTTGGAGAATCTTTAGTCTTAATTAATTTCAGTAATTAATTGTTGGTGATTTTGTTGATTAATCAAGTGAACTTCTGGATTTTATTCTTTCTCATTGAAGTGAGTGCATGAATTGTTATATTACATATTTGAATATTGTGATTATGACTATGGGTAACTAAACTTCATAACTAGGGTTGTGGGAACCATAGGTGGCTAATAAGGTAAAAACCTAACTAAAATAACAATTCTAGAATAGTGTCTTGCATGTATTGATAATTATTTCGCTTAGAAGTCTTTTTAATGGATAGTCAACGTTAAAACTCGTCTTAATGCTACTTGCCGGACCAAGGCGGTAGATAATAAGAAAATAATTATCAGCATAGATTTAGTATATACTATCTAATATGCTAGTATTGATTGGTATGAGGTAATAACTTAGCCAAATATCGAATACGATGCTTAATATGAGGTAAAGGTAAGGGTTAGTATATCAACACATGTAGCTGGACCAAGGTGCGGAGTGAAATTTTCTAGATGCCAGACAAGGATTTAGAAATACATAACTTATCACTTTGCATGCAAGATACTAGGAAAGAATTGTTGTAGTTAGATTTATCAAGTTAGGAACCTGTAGGGAACACGTAAACCTAGTTACTTTTATTAACTAATTAAACTCCAACATTTGAATCTGTTAGTTGTCTACTTTTATTTAGCAAATTATTTTCATTCATTTAGATATAACCCCCCCCCCCCTTTTATTGTCTTTGTTTTACAAGAAAATGATTGACTAAATAGTAGTAATAATAGATTGAAGTTAAGTCTGAACTATTTTCCTCGTGGAAACGATCCTAACCTCATTTGTTGGTTTCTTTACTTTATACGACTGCTTTACTTCTTATTTGTGAAGTAAGTTTGAGCCTCTCAAATTTTGGCGCCGCTGCTGGGGAAAATAGCTTTTAGATTAACTGAAACTTATTACTAAAATTTAGTCAATGTTTTCTTAATTTAACTTTGTTTATTGTCTTTGATTCATGCAGAACTATCTTCCTTGTATGCTAAATACACGGAGAGGAAGAGAACTTTTGTTTCCCTACAATCACGAATTCGAGCGTACACTACGCCACATGAATCGAAACTTGGGTATTAATGATGATGATCCAAACCAGAACATGCCAGCTCCAGTTGATGTTCATGGTCAGTTGTTACCTGATGCTACGGGTGAAAACCAACAGAGGGGACGAAATCTCGCTCCACGGCCCCAAGAATACTACAGAGGCTGTGACAATATAACAGACTCCGATGGGACACTTGTCTTGCCTTCTCTACCACCAGGCCACGTCTTTGTGTTAACTAGTAGCGTGATGCAAATGCTCACTGCCAGAGGTTTGTTTACAGGGATACCTTCTGAGGATCCACATGTCCATATAGCTAAGGTAAGGGTAGTGTGTAAAAGTTGTGTAGGGAGGCCTGACTTGGACTTGGATGTAATAGGGCTAAGAGTGTTTTCTCTCTCACTGACGGGAGAGGCTGATATTTGTTCACTGAGCTCCCTTATAACTCAATTTTCACTTGGAACCAACTAAGGGACGTTTTCTTAGCACGCTACTACCCAGTCTCCAAGAAACTAAACCACAAAGACAGAGTGAACAATTTTGTGGCACTACCAGGAGAGTGAGTTAGTAGTTCTTGGGATAGATTCATCTCGTTTCTGAGAAGCTTCCCCAATCACCGTATAGATAATGAGTCACTGAAGGAATACTTCTATCGGGGACATGATGATCATAATAAAGCGGTGTTGGATACTATAGCGGGTGGTTTTTATGGGGAGTGTCCTTATGTGAGATTGCTAAAAAGTTAGAGAAAATCTCCCGGAGCAATAAAGCTTGGAGTACTAGGAGGTCAGATACTAGGATAAATACCTTCGCAGTGCAATCCACTCACACCCCGTCCATAGATGAGATTCGTGAAGAGATGGCTCAGATGAGAACTGATCTTGGGTTGGTATTAAAAGATGTCACTCGGGGTGCAGAAAAGATAAATGTAGTAAACTACTTGTCGAAACCACCGCCACTAAATAATGAGTGCTATTGTGAAAAGGATTCCTATGCGGTAAATGAGCAGACGGGGGGTTTCCGACCGAGTGCCCACGGCTCTAATCAGGAGAATTTTGGAGCCAAGGTCAAGGGAACCAAGGTCGGATCTATGGTAACTATAACCGTGAGGTTCATTATGTTCGAGAAGGAAATTACAACCGCGACAACAACTTCAACAGGGGTATTATGGTAATAGAAATAATAAGAATGGGCCCTATGTTCCTACTCAAAATCGTGAAGTTACTCCTATGGATGGTGGAGGTAGTATGGCGTGAGTTGAGGATATGTTCCATAAAATGATGAGGAGGTTCGATGCTAGTGATGAGAACACTAAAGAGTTGAGGAATGATTTAGCGGGTATTGGGCAGAAAGTCAATACACATGCAATATTGATTAAGCAGCTTGAGTTACAATTGGCCCAATCATCTGCGACAGTGAAAACACGGCAACCGAGAACTCTTGCTAGCAACACAATCTAAAATCTAAAAAATGATGGACATTGTACTGCAATCACTATTCTCGGTGGTAAGCAAACCATTGACCCACCAATGCCATCTAATGAGAGAAAGGTTACAAAAGATACTGAAATGGTAGAGGTTAATGGTGAAGTAGAAGATAACACTGGAAAAGATGCTGAAGTGCCAAAAAAATTAACTCCCATGCCTAGACCCCCCCCCCTCCCATTTTCTCAAAGATTAGTGAAAAAGACCGAGAATGGTAAATATCGGCGTTTTATAACAATGTTGAAGCAACTTTCTATCAATGTCCCTTTGGTAGAAGCTTTAGAACAAATGTCCAGTTATGACAAGTTTATGAAAGATCTTGTTACAAAGAAAAGATCGGTCACTTTTGAGGATGATGATAGAATGCAGTATTGTAGTGCTATTGCTACAAGATCTATGATACAAAATAAAGAAGATCCGGGTGCGTTCACTATTCCTTGTACAATCGGGCAATTACATTTTGCGAAAGCATTATGTGATCTGGGGGGAAGCATAAATTTCATGCCCCTCTTGATTTACAAGAAGTTGTGTTTGGGTGATCCAAAGCCCACTGCGATGCGGCTACTAATGTCCGATCTAAAAGTAAAAAGGCCAATAGGGATACTCCATGATGTGCTAGTAAAAGTGGAGTTCTTCATATTTCTGGTAGACTTTGTTATTCTTGATTGTGAAGTCGATTTTGAAGTGCCCATTATTCTTAGGAGGCCATTCCTTGCTATGGGAAGAGACTTAGTAGATATGGAAAAGGGGCAGATGAAATTTTGGTTGAACAATGAGGAAGTGACCTTTAACATTTGTAGGTCCATGAGGCAGAGTAGTGAGCTCCAATCGGTATCTGCTATATCCTACAACGATGGTGAGTCATCTAAGACACAAATAGAAGAACGTCTAGGTGTAGAAGCATTAGAGGCAGTGATAATGATTTTTTATAACGATTGCATTAAAGAGTATGAGTCATTATTTGCGGCTCTTGATCGAGGTAATGTTCGGTTTAAACCGAAGAAATATGAGTTAGATATGAAGAATCGCGAGTCTCCACGCGCGAAACCATCTATATAGGAGGCTCCAAAGTTAGAACTAAAAGATCTCCCACCTCATCTTAGGTATGAATTCTTAGGAAAGGGTGACACTTTGCCGGTAATCATTGCATCAGACCTGAATGAACAACAAGTTCAGAGTTTGGTGAAAGTGATAAAAAGGTTCAAAAGAGCTATTGGGTAGACTATTGCGGACATTATGGGGATCCCTCATGGTATTTGTTCTCATAAAATCAAACTCAGGCCCGATCATAAGCCAAGTATTGAGCACCAGAGACCCTTAAATCCACCTATGCAAGAGGTCGTGAACAAGAAAATCATTAAGTGGTTGGATGCCGGAGTAATCTATCCGATCACCGATAGTAGTTGGGTATGCCCTGTTCAGTGTGTACCTAAGAAAGAGGGAATGACTGTGGTCCTCAATGAGAAAAATGAACTTGTTCCATTGAGACTGGTTACTGGATTTAGGGTGTGTATGGATTACCGCAAATTAAATGCATGGACTGAAAAAGACCATTTTCCTATGCCGTTCATAAATAAGATGTTGGATAGACTTGCCGGAAAAGGGTGGTACTATTTTCTTGATGGATATTCGGTGTATAATCATTTCTAATGCACCTGAAGATCAAGACAAAACCACTTTTACTTGTACATATGGGACCTTTGGGTTCAAAAGAATGTCGTTTGGGTTGTGCAATGCACCCGCCACATTTCAGAGATGTATGATGTCAATATTTTCCGACATAGTGGTAGATACTATAGAAGTTTTTATGGATGATTTTTCAATGGTTGGTGATTCATTCGAGCGGTGTATGAATAATTTATCTGAGGTCCTTAAGAGATGTGAAGACTGCAATTTAGTACTAAATTGGGAAATATGTCATTTCATGGTGGAAGAAGGTATTGTTTTGGGTCATCGCATTTCAGAAAAAGGCATAGAGGTTGATCGAGATAAAGTCTAGGTAATAGAGAGACTTCCCCCACCTATCTCTGTAAAAAGTGTGAGAAGCGTTCTTGGGCATGCAGGTTTTTACCGGAGATTCATCAAAGATTTTTCAAAGATTGCACATCTGTTGTGAGAACTACTGGAGAAACATTGTAAATTTTGTTTTGTTGAATCCTGTCTTAAAGCATTCGGCGAGCTAAAAGAAAAATTGGTGTCTGCACTTATCATTATTTCTCCGGATTGGAAAAGTCTATTTGAGGTGATGTGCGATGCTAGTGGGGTTGCTCTTGGTGTAGTATTGGGACAAAGAAAGAACAAAATCCTTCATCCCATTTACTATGCTAGTAAAGCCCTAAATGAAGCTCAGAAGAACTACACAGTGACTGAGCAAGAACTCCTTGCAATAGTCTTTGCTTTTGAAAAAGTTCGCTCCTATTTGTTAGGTACTAGAGTTATAGTGCATGCTGACCATTCAACATTGAGATATTTGATGGAAAAGAAGGATGCGAAACCGAGGTTGATTCGTTGGGTATTACTGCTACAAGAATTTAACTTTGAAGTAAGGGATTGAAAAGGGACCAAAAATCAAATTGCCGATCACTTGTCCCGACTAGAAGATGAAGCTATGAGAGAATTAGGGGATAAGAGTGATATTGATGATACTTTCCCCAATGAGCATGTATTGCTGCCTCACAACACATGATTCCATGGTTCGCAGATTTTGCAAACTATCTGGCTAGTGATATTATTCCAAAAGACTTGTCCTTTCATCAAAGAAAAAAGTTCATGTACGATGTGAAGAAGTTCTTCTGGGATGAACCATATTTATACAGGAGTTGTGAGAAAGGGCTTATTCAGCGTTGTGTGCCACAATGTGAGATGTTGAGTGTTTTAGCGGCATGCCATTCCTCACCCGTTGGTGGACATCATAGTGGTATCTGAACCGCTCATAAGATATTACAATGTGGGTACTATTGGCCAATTCGTCAGCAAGATGCTCATGAGTTTGCTAAAGCATATGATAGATGCCAAAGAGATTGCGGCATTTCAAGAAAGCAAGAGCTCCCTCTAAACCCCATTCTTGTGATTGAGTTATTTGATGTTTGGGTAATTGACTTTATGGGTCGTTTTGTGAGTTCTCAAAGTATATTTTAGTAGTGGTTGATTACGTATCTAAATGGGTGGAAGCTATCGCCCTCGCAAACAATAAAGGTAAGAGTGTAACTCTGTTCTTAAAAAAGAATATATTCTCTCGTTTTGGCACCTCAAGGACAATTATTAGTGATGGAGGCTCCCACTTCTGCAACAGATTGTTCAAGGGGTTATTGGAGAAATATAGGGTTCTCCATAATATGTCCACCCTTTACCATCCTCAAACTAGTGGGCAAATTGAAGTGTCAAATAGGGAGATCAAACAAATATTGTCAAAAACAGTGAACGCTAGAAGAAAGGATTGGTCAAGGAGGCTTTATGATGCTTTTTGGACCTACCGGACAGCGTATAAGACTCCCATAGGTATTTCCCCATACCAAATTGTATATGGGAAAGCTTGTCATCTTCCGGTTGAATTAGAGCATAAATCCGTGTGGGCTATGAATAAGTTAAAAATGGATTGGAGCGAAGCTGCACAACAACGATTAACTGGATTGAATGAACTCGATGATTTTCGCCTGAAAGCTTATGGAAGCTCAGCCCTCTACAAAGAAAAGATGAAGAAGTACCATGACCTAAAAATTGAAAAAATGAGAGTTTATGGTTGTGTATTTGTTGCTTTTATTCAATTCTAGGTTGTGCTTGTTTCCGGGCAAGCTCAAGTTCAAATAGACTGGTACTTACTTGGTTACCCAACTATTCCCTCATGGAGCAGTTGAGTAGGAAACTAAGGAGGGTGTGCGGTTCAACGTGAATGGACAACGCATAAAAAACTATTTCGGGCATGGTGAATTGGCGAATGAAGTGATTAAGGCATACCATCTTGATGAAGTCTGAGTAATCAAGTGTCCTCAGTCGTGCCGCGACGTTAAATCAGGTGCTTGTTGGGAGGCAAACCAGTACTTATAGTTTTTCTTTCTAGTAATGGTAGCATTTTCTACTAATGAGTTTTAAATTTGCAGGCACATCACCCAGAAATTCTGCAGAAAATCACTCTGCAGCAGCCACTGACGGACCCATCGACGGCCCGTCACAAATGCAACGGACCATCGCATGAATCCGTCGTTCCAGTTACATCTTTCTGTTATTTTTAAAACTAGGGCACACGCAACGGAACCAACAAGAACTATCACATGTATGATGGACCGTCGTCGGGGTCTCGTCACGTCATCAACAAAGCGTACCCGACCCGACACGGCTGGGTTTTTAAAAAATATATTAACACTTAAAAACCCCACCCCTTCATTTCACCCATTTCCTTCCCTCTTCCTCCCATGTCCCTCCCTTTTCAACTTCCAATTTCCTACCTCTCTTTCAACCGATCATTTTTCAAAATTCCCCAATTCCTAAAATCCATTCTTTACTAATCGGAGTCTGCTGCTATGGTTCTCTACTTGATCACCAAGTACTTTCTTCGCTTGTTTTTCACGTTCTCAGGTATGTGTCTCTGATTCTACCAATTACATTGCATTTTTTGTTTATCAATTAGTATTGGCCTATTTCTTATTGATGGGTTCATTCTTTAATACATATTATGTCTGACCTAGGTTGAGAATCCTCAAAATTGCCTTGTTAAAACTCTAGAAAAATGTGCTTTAGCCTTGCTAGTTTACGAGGTATTTGGGTTATACACATGTAGGTTAAGACACTAAAAATTCCATTTGGGTCATACGGGATGATTGTGGCATCCCCAGATCTGTCACTGAATGACAGAACGAGACCCTGATGACGGACCGTCATACCCACGACGGACCATCATAGGGTCCGTCCCAACATTCCAAACACCCCAATGTCCAAATTTCACCAAGTGTCCACCAACATACACAAGCAACGGACCGTCGTTCCCACGACGGTCCGACCTGCACAACCATTCTGGTTGTGAGAGACCCTATTCCTAAGGGTCTCTCATTTTTTCCAAGTGTCCTCCTACGGACATCTACGACGGAACGTCATACCTTCAACGGTCCGTCCTGCATAACACTCATTACGGTCAAATACCCTTTTCCTAAGGGTCTCCAACTTTTTTCCAAGTGTCCTCCTACGGACATATACGATGGACCGTCATACCCTCAACAGTTCGTCCTGCACAACCGTTCTGGTTGTCAGAGACCCTGTTTTTAAGGGTCATTAACTTTTTCAAAGTGTCCTGTTACGGACATCTACGACGGACCATCATACCCTCCACGGTCCGTCCTTCATAACCGTCTTGATGGTCTGAGACACGTCTCCTGAGGGTCTCCATATTTTTTTCTTAGTGTACCACAACGGACATCAACGACGGACCGTCATAATCACAATGGTCTATCATGCTTATCCGTTATACTTGTCTGAGACTTTCCTTCAGGGGTATCCACATAAAGATACTTTAATGTAATACATGACGGACCCCATGACGGTCCATTGTACTCACGACGAGCCGTCACATGGTCCGTCTTGTTTCACTATTACTATAGAAATGTCATTTCATCTTGACTCTTTTATTTATTTTGTGTCGTTTTGCTTGTCTTGTTTGCTCCTTCTAGTACAAATAGTGATTCTTTACAGGTACTAACTATAATGGCACCAAAACAAGATCGAGTCTACGCACGTGGGCGATCGAAGTCTGTTGCCCCGTCTGCCGCCTGGTCATTGGCTCTGATGATGAGCGTGACTCCGAGTACGTTCCCCTAGGAACTTCCACCCACTCTCTAGTTGCACGTGCTGCCTGATTCACACAAAAAAAGGTCGCACAGTCTGATGATGAGCGCACACTGACCGGCACAACTTATAGGTAAGCTACTCATGAAGAAGGAGCGTCTGGCTCCTTAAGAGTTTCGTGGTCAATGGAAGCCTCCGGATCTGCTGAGTACTCTGCACCCGCCACAGCTGCATAGTCTGCCTCATCTGATGAGGCTGACAGTTTTGCATCCACACCCGGCTCACCGACTCAAGCTCACACTTCGGTTGTCAACCAGCCCAATCGGTGGTGTGTCGACGAGCAGTATCAAGTTTATTCAGACGCAAAGTTTCTGAATGACAAAGTAGTCATGACACGGACCCTTACATTGGAGAGGCGGGTCCTTACGGGAAGTCTCCCGACTATGCCAGAGATCCACAATCTCTTCACCAGATATCGACTGGAGTGGACAGCTCGTTCGTTGGTCCTTTACAGTGAAGAGTTGGTCCGAGAGTTCTACGCCTCATACGTGGCTACACTCATTCATAGATTGATAGGCGGGCTGCCCCCCCCCCCCAAACAGGACCCACTGGAGCATATCTGAGTACTTGGCATTCAGGTTGATATCTCCTTGCCTGCCATCCGCCGGTATCTATACGGCGAGGATGTTGATGCCAACCGGACCCCTCTCACCACCGAGTTTGACTACCAGTCGCAAATTGTCAAAGATGGACAATTCTTGCGTGAGCCATCGCTGAGAGAGACCACCAAGAAGTGGATGGCCCTGCACTTGTCCGTTGATGGAGAGGGTGCTGACTGGGTGACCGAGCCGAAGGGAGCAATCAAGAAGGCTAACCTGACCTTCACGGCGATGTTCTTAAGGTTGATTGTCCGCCACTTCCTTTCCTCCGCAGGCGCTAATAATATAGTCACATAGGATCGGACAGTACTGATGGCGGCGATGATAGCCGGTTTTGAGGTGGACTTTTCTTGGCTTCTACAGGCGGTCATGCACGAGAGGGCTTTTAAGGTTACAACTACTTACCCTTTCCCCTGCATGATATTTTCTTTATGCAGGTCCACAGGTGTGACCATTTGGCACATTGATCATCTCAAGACCCCGCTGGGCACTGTTGATATCGGCCTAATCAGGGATGAGGCCAATGAGTTGGCTCCACGCAGAGGGCCCCGTTCAGAGTTGCCTCCACTTGGTGACAATCTGGCTGATACAGTAGCACAAGCTCGCACGGCTACGCAGGCTGCTTCCACTGACACTACCCCCGTTGAGTCTATCCCGCGTAGTAGCACTGCCCCGAGCTCCTCTCGCTCAGCCCCTTTCCCGATCTGGTCCCGCTTGCTAGGGTCCAGAAACTAGAGGCACAGATGACTACACTTCTGCATCACATCTATCCTTTGATGCAGAGGTCTATTGCTGAGGCAAAAGAGCGCTTGGAATGGAGAATATTCCATCACACAGAGCAGAATATCACTGAGGTTCATCAGCGCTTGGACGCTTTTGAGTTGCAGGTGCTAGCCCAGCCAACCCCTCAGGTGGATGTGTCGACCCTTCAACCTGCGGTCGAGAGTCTTCACAGAGCCTGCTGAAGACACAGTGATGGCGGTCTTATTCGCCACTTCTGAGATTCCGTCATCTCCCCCTCGAGAGAATGCCAAGAGTCGTATGGGTCGAGATGAGGATGAGGATAGAGCACGGAATAAGGAGCGCCGTGAGATGGAGGCTGAAAGGAGAGCCTCGCTTGCTGATGAGGAGGCGCGTCGTCGGCGCTTTGCGCCCCAGGTTTGCTTAACCTACCACTCTTGTATTATAATATTTTTATGCATTGGGGACAATTTCATGTGTTTTTGTTGGGGGTGGGTTAAATGGAAAATAAGTGCTAGGGTGAAGTCTGAGTAGCCCAATTCACTATCCTTTTTTGGGGTTTTCTTGCCTGTGTTCTTTTTCCCATGAGACTGATTATTTTTACTGTTGAACCGGCATGTCTATATCTTGTGTACATAGTTTAATTCTAAAGCATGATGGCTAAAATGATATCTTGATGAAATGAAAATGATGCATGACTAGGCATAGTAATTGATAAATGTGTGGCTCTAAGTATGACATAGAGGTACACCACTGCATGATTCTAAGTCTAAAATTCGAACTAGGTATCTGATAATCTGGTAGAGTAATGAGATGTCAAGTGAGTGTGAGGAAGATTTGAATAGTCCACTATTTGTACTGAACTAGAACTTGCCTGGTTAGTTCTGCTAAAAGTAAGTTGTAATATACAATTAGGAAAGGATCATAGGCCCTTGTTCAATATAGACCATTTTTATCTTAAATAAAACAAAACCATATGAAATTAATCCTTCTTTGATCCAAATGATTTGAGCCTAAACTAGACCTCACTTTTTCACCCCAACTGATCTTTTTTGAGAATAATGTGTTGGCCCTCCCTCCTTGGACATGTGCACCTCATCTTATGCCAAAAGAATAAGTTGAGGGTGGCTAATGCTGTATAAAACCCTTTTTATGGCCCTGACCCAACTTAGGGTATTGTGTACTATTACTCATGGCAAAGCTAGAATTGAGGGTGGCTTTTATGAGGAATGCTCTTGAAAGTGGGGTTGAAAGAACAAAGAGAGAGAAAGAACAAAAGTAAAGTGACTCAAGAACAAGTTGAAATAAAAGTGAAATAAAAAAAACATAATACAATAAATAAAAGCAAGAAAAAAAGAGAATCACTTACACAAATAAAAAAAAGAAGGGAAAATAGCAAGTGAAAGAATATGGGAAATTGGGAGAAATAAAATGATGAAAAGAGGTATGTTTAGCCGATATGTCAAGGAGGGAGAAAAGTCACTAAAGTATACCTAAATATACCCTATCTAACCCTGAGCTTATGATACAAGCTAAGAAAGTCCTATCGTGATCCTAAAAGTTGTATAGTGAACTTAAAGCAATGAAAATAAGGGCAAGCTTATTGCAATATGTATGAATGAGTTGTGAATTTATTCTAAGAGCGAGTGTTGAAAAGTAATCCTTATACTCAAACTAAAATCATTGTGTGAAAAATGAGGATATTGTTTTGAAGTGAGGACACTAGTTGCAATACCAGAAATATTAGCACCTTGGTGAGTAATTGAAGAGGATAGGTGTTAGTGTGTGGTGAGTCTATGTCATGGTCTAATTCCACATAATTTAATCCTAATAGTGATAGCATGCATAAAAATGATGAGAATGATCGGGATTGATAGCCAAATGATTGCGAAAGATAAAACACAGATACTATTGTACAAAGATTTTGTATTGAGTCATAGTGCGGCGCTTGAGGACAAACAACGAATTTAAGTTGAGGGTGTTGATATATCGTGGTTTCACAGTATTTTCAATGTTTTTTCCTTAAGTTTAGTGTGTGTCTAAAAGCCTTTTTGTAATAATTTTTACGTAAGTTTCTCTTTATTTCCAGGAAATCTGTCTAAAAGATGAACGCGGAGGTTTTTGAGCAACAAATGCAGAAAAGTACCACCTACGGATCTTGTGACGGTCCGTAGGTGGCAACGTAGTTAAGCTGTTGAAGGAATATGGGGAGGTCTGACCAAGTATGGGGCTACGGAGTGCGTGATGGACCGTCGTATCCATGACGGTCCGTCCTGCTGGTTCGTCATGAAGATCAGAGAAGTAGTCCCAGTATCCAAATTCCAAGAGTTCAAGTGTTATGGAACGACCCTCGATGGACCGTTGTGCCTCTGACGATCCATCATACCTGCCATCGGGGGTAATGAAGAGAGAAGAAGAATTTGTAAAGTATGGGACGACGGAGTCCTTGACGGCCCGTCGTGACCATGACGACCCGTCGCGAGTTCCGTCAACCTAGCCGCGTTTTGACAGATTTCTGGCAAATAGAGTCATTCTTTGATTAGGTTTTTATTTTTTATAAATAGTTCTAAAAACCTCGTTTTTGGGTTAGACTCTTGGTTATTTTAGCTTCTTTTGTGGATTAGACTTGGTGTTTATTATTACACTTTTGGAGAATCTTTAGTCTTCAATTAATTTCAGTAATTAATTGTTGGTGATTTTGTTTATTAATCAAGTGAATTTCTGGATTTTATTCTTTCTCATTGAAGTAAGTGCATGAATTCTTATATTACATATTTGAATATTGTGATTATGACTATGGGTAACTAAACTCCATAACTAGGGTTGTGGGAGCCATAGGCGAATAATGAGGTAAAAACCTAACTAAAATAACAATTCTAGAATAGTGTCTTGCATGTATTGATAATTCTTTCTCTTAGAAGTCTTTTTAACGGATGGCCAACTTTAGAACTCGCCTTAATGCTACTTGCCGGACAAAGGAGGTACATAATAAGAAAATAATTATCAACATAGATTTAGTGTATACTATCTAATAGGATAGTATTGATTGGTACGAGGCAATAACTTAGTCACATATCGAATATGATGCTTAATATGAGGTAAAGGTAAGGGTTAGTATAGCAACACACGTAGCCGGACAAAGGTGCGGAGTGAAATTTTCTAGATGCCAGACCAAGGATTTAGAAATACATAACTTATCTTTGCATTCAAGATACTAGGAAAGAATTGTTATAGTTAGAATTATCAAGTTAGGAACCTATGGAAACACGTTATCCCTAGTTACTTTTATTAACTGATTAAACTCCAACATGTGAATCTGTTAGTTATCTACTTTTTTTTAGCTAATTATTTTCATTGATTTAGAAGTAAAAAAAACCCTTTTATTGTCTTTGTTTTCCAAGGAAATGATTGACTAAATAGTAGTAAAAATAGATTGAAGTTAAGTCTGAACTATTTTCCTCCTGGGAACGATCCTAACTTCATTAGTTGGGTTCTTTACTTTATACGACCGCTTTACTTCTTATTTGAGAAGTAAGTTTGAGCGTATCACCTATGAGTTTACATATGACTAAGAGATGTGAACTAGTTCAGTAGAGACTTACAGGGATGTTTCATCGACTTTTCTGAATAGTAAGTTTTTAGTTGGATGGCAAGAAACTATGTGTTAAAGATTCCATGTGGTTATGTCAAGCTAAATTTTTCAAATTATGATAAGTAACTTATTGATGGTCGATGGTGTGGACCTATAGTTTTTAATGATTAATGAGGATTTCTAAGGTGAAAGTACTTTCCAGACTGTTATGATGTGGTAAAAAGGCATTTGATAGTGAGTAGAGGTTATGAGCTTATAGTATACCGAATTATTCGAGTGACTATGAATTTTGAGCTTATAGTATACCAAATTATTCGAGTGATTAAGAATTTCTTAAGTGTTGATATGAGATATATGATGATTTTGAATATTAGTTGAAATTGTGTATCTGAAAAATTAGGTGGAGTTGACATAGAGTGTAATGCAATTGTTGTATCTCCATGGTAAAGTAAATTTAGATTCAAAATTAGTGCTATCAGTCTTGGGAGTTACACGTGTTTGGCATAAAATGCTTCAATAGAAACAGAGAGAGTCACAGTTCATATATTTTGGAGCGCTAATGTGTTTTCTAAGAAGACTTTAAAACGAATGACGGGTTGAGAGTAAGGTAAATGATTGGTATGGATATGGTGTTCTATTGGTATTAAGAGTGTTAATTTCAATTGATTATTGTGAGAAGTATATGGGGTTTGATGAATCGAGTATTTGTAATATTGTAATAGGGATTCTAGGTGGATTGTCGGCAGCTAAAAAAGATAATCAAAGTGATGGAGTCAGATGAAAGAAAATGTTTTGATATGGGCATTATGGAAGAAGTATTTAGTGTTATATGACCTTGGTTCTATATATTCTTAGGTAACCACCTACTTTATTTTTTATATATTTTGGTATATGATTAGTTGTCTATGCTCACACATATTTTCATATATATGTGTGAATTCCTAGTGATGGATCCGGTGCACCGATCCTATGATTATCCTTCTGGTAAGGTTGCATCCTTGATTAGATTTTATCATTTTAGTTATGAAAGATTTTGTGTTGTTTGAGATAGTAAAAGTATACCACTAGTTCTACATGTCCAACCTTAATTATGAGAACTCATATAAGAGTTACTGTGAAGAGTTGCAGTAGTATAAGAGTGTTGTTAGAGGTTTGCATTTTTAAGAGTATCACTTTTTAGTGTTTACATGATAATTTCCTTCTTTGGGTTAGATAAGTTTGATCCTCCCATGATGAGTACCTGATGTCTAAAGATCACATTTTTTTATCTTAAACTCGTGGAAAATCAATTAGACAGGAAAAAAACATATAGATCTGATAGGGGCGGTGAATACCATACTAAAACACTAGAAGAGTTTTGTGAGAAAATGGTATTATACGTGGGGTTAGTGCTCTCTACACTCCCCAACAAAATGGTGTAGCCGAACGGAAAAATAGAACCCTTAAAGAAATGATGAACTTTATGTTTTTAAGATCTGGTCTATCTGACAATATGTGGGGAGAAGCAGTCTTGTTTGCATGTTATATTCTTACTATGTCCCGCATAAGAAGTTAGACAAGACCTCATGCGAGCTGTGGAAAGGGTTTGCTCCTAACTTGAAATTTCAAAAAGTGTGGGAGTGTTTGGCTAAGGTTAGTGTCCTTGATTTTAAACGAGTAAAATATTGGATCTAAGACTTCTTATATTTTATTTATTGGTTATGCTCAAAATAATGTTACATTTAGATTTATGTCTCTAAGTGACCATTCCATTTGTGAATCTATAGATATAGAATTTTTTTAGCATATTTTTCCTTCAAAAATTAATGTTTCAAGTGATGTGCAAAACAATGCTTCTACATCTATGTCAGTCAATTCTCATGTTCTACCTTTTTCGAATGTTATTTCCTAATGAGCATGAAAATGAACTTAGAAGAAATAAAATACATAGAGTTAAGACTAATTTTGGTCCTGATTTTATCACTAATTTCTTAATTGAAAATTTTGATATTAATGTTTTAAATAATGAGTTAGTGTCTATATATTTAATAGAAGAAGACCCTAAGACTTATGATGAAGATATGAGATCAATATATTTTATATTTTGAATAGAATCTATTAAAAGTTAATTAGTCTCTATAGTTTTTAATCACACTTGGGGCATCTATGATTTACCTGAAGGATGTAAATCCATAAGTAGCAAGTGAATATTTAAGAAGAAATTGAGACATGATGGTACAATTGATAAATATAAGGCTAGACTTGTGATACGAGGTTTTAACCAAAAGAGAGGTGTTGATTACTTTGATACCTATTCTCATGTGACTAAAATAGTGACAATTACGACTCCTATTGATTTAGCCGCAATGGATGATTTAGTGGCACATCAAATGAATGTTAAAATAATATTTCTGAAGGGTGATTTAGAGGAAGATATGTATATGACTCAACCTGAGGGTTTTGTGGCTCCAGGACAAGAGGATAACGTGTGCAAATTGAAAAAGTCCGTGTATGGTCTAAAACAAGCACCTAAGCAAAGGTGTGAAAATCTTAGTGTTACATTATCGGATAATGATTGTTGTAAATTCATCTTATGCATGTGTTTTTTCTAAGATGATATGTTCAGATTGTGTCATATATTTATATGTAGATGACATGTTAATGTTTGGTCCTAATGTGAATGTTATTAATGATATCAAAAACCTTTTTGTCTTCTAAATTTGAAACGAAAGATCTTGGGGAAGCAGATGTGATTTTGGGAGTTAAAATCAAAAGAACTGCTAATGGTTTCTCTTTTTGTTAGCTTCATTATATTGAAAAGATGTTAAAAAGTTTGATTGTTTTGATGTAGTTCTAGTGATAACTCCTTATGATTCTAGCATACACTTGAAGAACAATAAAGAATCTAATGTTTCTCAAACTGAATATGTTAAAATAATTGAGAGTGTAATGTTTCTAATGAACTATACTCGACCTGATATATCTTATGTTGTTAGTAGATTCAGTAGATATACGCATAATCCCAGTAGCGAACACTGGAATGTTCTTCATCGATTGTTAAGGTATTTGAGAGGTACTATGAATTAATGTTTGTATTTTGACAAATTCTTGTTGTTTTAGAAGGTTTTTGTGATGCAAATTTGGTAACTGGGAATGATGAAGTTAGCTCCACCATTGAGTCTGTTTACTTTGTGTGCATGTGCTATTTTTTGGAAGTCTTCAAAATATACTTGTATAATACGTTCTGCCATGAAATCAGAAATCATTGATCTCGAGTTGGCTGGGTAAGAAGCTGAGTGGCTGAAAATCTTCTGGTGGATATGCCATTGTGGGGAAGAAAAAATTCATCAGTCTATCTTCATTGTGACTCACAGGCATCAATTGGAATTTCCAAAAGAAATAGTCAGTACAATGAAAAAAAGAGACATATTCCCATCAGATAAGGTGTAGTTAAACAGTTTTTGAAACGGTGTGTTATTTCCTTGGAATATGTAAGGTTCGAAAGAATTTTGCGGATCCTATGACCAAGGGACTGAAAAGGAAAATAATCTTTGAAACTTTGAGGGGGGACGGGGCTAAAGATCATTGATTGAGGTAATGTGGTGGACCTATTAGGCCTTAATATACACCACATTTTCTATCCTTATGGCTAAGACATTGTTTTATAAGGTTGAGCTTATTTTGCTCTTAATGATTCTATAGTCGTAAGGTGGTTTATTTGATATAGACTTCATGAAATCATCTACTTGAGTGCAAAGGTGTGGTTGCCTCTTTTGAAAGACTTAGGCCGCCCAAGGTGTGTGTGCATGACCATAAAGGCATGTTATATCTTGGAGGTTGCTTAAATTTAAGGATATAGTGTATGTTATGAGGGTCTCAACTCATATCCATTCAATTCAAGAGTACTTCACTTTGTGGATATTAAGTTGTTGACTCATTTCACTATGTGATAATTCAAATCGAAAGATATTGACACTTAAGTACATGTTCCTTCCTTTTGTACAAATTTTGTTCTTACTCTTTATCTTTGTATTAATGGGGGATTGTGAAATTAATAGCACATTTATTCATTTTAAAGAGAAGAACAATATTTGTGTTCTTTGTAAAATATGTTATAAAGAGAATAAACATTTCCGTTTCAAAACAAAAAGGAGAGTTTCAGAAGAATGTTGAATAATAGACTTTAATGCTATTAAAATTTACCATATGTTATTCAAATTTACATCTCCAGTTTGAAACTCCTCTTTGTTAATCCTATATATGCATGGTATTTTGTGAACAGCAACACAACAACACTACCAACATAAACAAAAGAAAGACAAAAGCTTTTTCCCCCTTTCTACTATTCTTAGAATATTTTTGGTCAAATGGTTTTTAGCAACCTCCAATATCTTAGTCACAAGTGCACATGTTTGATAGTAACAGTAGAACCTTGGGCAGCCATCGACTACTACGATTTGCGCTAGAGTCGAGCCGAAATCGCTTTCTAGGCAGTGGCTTGCCACGACACAGTGTTTGTGATAAGTTATTTACTATTTATTATTCTAATCTAATAACAATATTGTAGTATTTCCCCAACATATATAATGATGGAAATGTGAACCTCTCTTTTTCGCGGTGAGGGTGTGGGCGGATGGTTGTTTTTTCTTGCATCGTTAACTAAAATTGTGAATAAAAAATTATAGCCTATCAACGTTGAAAAATATTAATACTTTAATTGGTTGGCTAACTGAACTCGCACGTTAAAGACAAGAGTTTAATTGTGCATCTTGTTGTCGCCTTCCCGTTTTCCTTTCCCTAGTTCCTTTTTTTTTTCTATCAATTCACCAATATATACAAAATAGAGAAAAATTAAAAGTAATAAATACAAAAATGAAAAAAAAAATACCAAAATATAATAAAGGGATTAAAAAAATCATAGAGTTTAGTTGCGCATCTTGTTGTCCCCTTCCCATTTTCCTTTCCTAGTTCCTTTTTTTTTCCTATCAATTCACCAATATATACAAAATAGAGAAAAATTAAAAGTAATAAATACAAAAATGAAAAAAATACCAAAATATAATAAAGGGATTAAAAAAATCATATTTTGTCCCTAAAATATCTCTCTTTTTAAAAACAATCTTCCCAAAATATTTCCACTCAATATTTTTACTTCATGACAAGTCTCCACTTTTCTGATCTTCTTCATGAGATATTTATGTTTCTCCTTTATTTTTCATTTTTCACCCCATCTATATTCCAAAATAATTGTTTGTTTTTTTATTCTCTTACTTCTATTATTTTTTGTCTAAATTTTTTTTACACCAATGATGGTTGGAATATATTACAAAAAATTAACTTTACTATTAATGTGTAAATCTAATTTTAAAACTTTTATGTGGTTATAATTTGATGTAATCTATTAATTTTGGTGAAATTAAATTAGATTAATTCGAACTTGACATTAAGGTTAAATCATATTATACAGCATGTAAATTAATTTGATGATATTAAAAAGTTGAGACATGCTTGATTAGATTATAATGGTGTTAATCATTATAGGGTTGTAACATATAACTAAAATTAACTTTATCATCAATTATAAGTCAATATCTTATATAGTTTTAAACCAATGTATCTTCACAAAATTAGTCATATCATACCTCAAACATAAATACTATAACATATTGCAACTTTTAACTCACAAATCACCATTAATGTTTAACCAATAAATGCACCAATTATTTTTAAATGCCATAGTTGTTAAAATTTAAACTTGAGACAAATAGGTTACACCACATTGCATATCATGTTAATTAACTTGATTATGCTAAAAAATTGTTATATACTAGATTAATTATGGTGTTATATATATTGTAATGTTGAAACATATAACTAATCAATAATGAGGCAATAATGAGAGAATTTGAACTAACATCTTACTCATTACTTTTTCCTTTGGCAAATTAGTTGTAATAGATAAACAAATTTCACTATTAATGATATGAATCGCTAATTCATATTCTTTTTTTTTTTTTTGCACGCTAACTTTTATTCACTTATGGGGATATAGTCGATGTGTTTAACTTAAAACGTGAATTATTAATACTGATAATATTGTGTCAAAGCCTTGACAGAATGCTCTTTCTAGGAGTAGAATCCATGGTATACATTATGATAAAAACACAATAACAATAACATTTTTCGTTCTTGAATTAGAGGTGAATTTTGGGTCAAAAAAAAGAAAAGAAAAAGAGAAGCAAGAATAGAAAAAAACCAAAAATATTAACAAGAATAGAGGTTTTACCTAGATACTAATAAAGGGAGAGATGAGAGAGAATATTTTTGTGATTGAGAGGAATTTTTCTTTCTTAGAAACGTGCATGTTCAATGAAAATTATTTGATTTTTCTAAAAATGTAAAAAGTAAATAAAGGAATAAAATCAATTTAAACAAAGGAGATGTAACAAACACAATCATAAAAAGAAATGAAATATTGAGAAAGGAGATAATCCAACCATGAATTCTTATGTTATTGTCTTAACAATGAACAAATCAATATTGATTGGTGATTAACTTTTACTATTTTTTTTTAAATCATTTATGATTATTTACCTTATTTAAAATATTAGAGGAAACTCTTAACATTTTTTTCATATAAATTATCAATATCTATTTATTTCTCCTTTGAATTTCTAATATTTGAGTGAGTCGGTTATAAGTATTAGAAAGAATATAAATGTCGCTAATATATTTAACATATTTGTTTCTTTATGGAAAAAAAGTTTTATAAAAGAGAAAAATATAATACTCGTCATAGAGAGGTTCCACATAAGATTGCTTGTATTAAACTTTAAATATATATACTACTGATATTAAAATTTATTATAAACAAATAATTATTTGTGAAGGAATAATAAATTTTAAAAGAATAATAAACTGAATAAATATTTTAATTCTAACGTGTAGAATATTCGCCATAATGTTTACTTTATTTATATCATTTTAAAGATCCCTATTTAAATGGATCATAAGTAATTATTAAAATGAGAATTAAAGGGAGAACGTATGATATAGGACAATCATTAAACTTATTATATATACTTAAAATGGAAAATATTACATAAAACTATTAATTTTATTTTGATGTTTTTTAATAAATCAACGTACCAGAGGGATGAAGTTCAATTTGAAACTACAAGTTGCGTAGAGTAAACTTTGGTGAATTGTAATGACAAGAAAAATCATATTTAAAAATTTTTGAGCTATTTATTAATTACGGTTGTTTAATTGACATGTGACATTAAATAATATATTTTAATTGGTGGTCAATGTGACAAATTCACAATTTAATTATTAACCCATATCACTTGACCTATGTAAAAAAAGAACAAATATATAATTAAAAGAAGAGGGTTAATATTATTTGGTCATACATCAAACCGGCTGCAACTCTTATTTTGGTTTCGTGACGCCGACAAGAATTTACGGAAAAAGGAATACAAGTAAAAGTTAATTAGTTCCAATTTTGTTGTATACATTTTGAGTATTGGGTGAGCATTCTTTAATAATATTGTATGATATTTGATACTTGGAGGATAGAGATACTATAGATGGGTGTAGAAATATTCAATTTGTTGTTATTTGTTAGCACCATGTTGTTCTTTAAGATTCTTTTTTTTTTCTTGACAAGTCAGTGGTGAAATAATGTTAGTTAAAATAATAATAATTATTGGCAAAGTAAGACACAACATAATTCATTTATGTGAATTTTCGAGGTTAAGGTTATTAATTTTGAAATTTATTGGGTTTTAATTTTTCTTAAATCTTTCTTATAATTATTATATAATAATTCAATGTTTTACTATTATTGTGATGATTATTTCAATATGATCAATGCCATTAAGGGCTAATGACTGGACATTTAATGGTTGAAAACATCAAATATAATTAGTATTGGAAATTGTTTCTGTAGCGAGAATTAGGTTTGGAAAGAATCGGTTGAATCTTTTAACTTGTTTTAAAAAACTTATGTTTGACTTATTGAGATAGGCATCTAAATATTAAGTGTATTATATTATGATATAAATAGACTCATGATGTTGGAGTCATTGGAACATAACCCTAGACTTGAAATTCAGAAAATATGAGAATTGATATGTTAATTGGTATCAAGATTATGAGTATTATTATACATTTGAATGAATTTTTGAGGCTAGGCTAGACACATAGTAATGTGGGTGTTGTTAGTTTCAAAATCTTATCGTGATTATGTATTTGGATAGATTGCATCGGTTTGAAAGTTCAACGAAAGGGGAAGACGCAAGTCCCGAAGTGAATGTTCTACTATTTAAGGCAAGTTGATTTCTAAACCCTTGTTAAGTGTATATAATTTGTGTATTTCCTTGTGCTATATCTGGGAGTAATGGAAATTGGTAATGGGTTGAGTTGTCCACATTGATTAATTCTAATGATGAAAAAGGAAAAATAAAAAGGCAATGTGATTAACTATTGGTATGTGTGATGTGGGAAACTAATTGGAAAGGCTTGTTGAATCATTGTGTTGTTGTTAATTGTGCATTAATATTAAAATGATCATCTCCTCATTATTTGTATGAACTTGTCATTTGCATTAGTTTTGAGACATGATTGTGTTAAGTGTTCTGTGATAAGAGGATGTACCATATTGAGGGATGTATCGCATGCCGCGATGGATACTATACTTTGAGGGACGTATCGCGCGCTGCGATGGATACTATATTTCGAGGGACGTATCGCGCACCTCGATGGTTACTATTATCGAGGTTCGTATAAAACGGCACGATGGATTCATGGACAAATATGTCCCCCATGGATCCCGGACTGAGAGACAGCGGGTGAGTATCACTAGGTTAGACATGCATCATTATACTTGACATTGCATTTCATAGCATTGCACATACTTATCATTAGTGAACTTTATATTGTGTTTTGCTTATCTTGTGAATGTCTTTTTGTGGACCTTGTATTTGATTAATACTGAGCTTGGTTTTTAGGATATACAATTTGTTAAAGTGTTGTTATTGATGATATGTAATTTGTCAAAGTGTTGATGTTTAGGATATACAATTTTTCTAAGTTTTATTGTTGATCTATGTGCTATTCTTGCTCTTACCTCTTTCCGAAGTCTACACTATATCCCACTATTTTTTCATTATGACTCTAGTTCATTTCAATTCTATTTGAGTGGTTTCTAACATCTCATACAACTATCCATAACACCACACTACTTACCAAACAGTAGCATGTTGCTCTCTATAGCACACGTAGGTGTACGTGGTCGCGCAAGTAATATAGTGGCTATTAAAAAAATATATCATCGATCCTAAAGGACTTGTCAATCAAATATTTTTACCAAATTATACTAGTCTAGTTATTTATTTAAGAATGACAAAGAAAATAATGAAGGAATTAAATAATAGATTGGAAAATCCCTGGGCTGCAGCATATATTTGATTGCATGTATCATATTTTGGGCTTAGAACTAACTTCAGTTGCCAAATTATTGGTTTATAAGGTTAATAGTACGATCCGGGTTAACCACCTCTCATCGCCTACCCCAGTTATCTTTCTAACTACATTGTTGAGCAGGGATAAATAGACTAACTGGCGAGCATTTATATTTCATCCTATTTCATAACCAAGCAAGGCGTTCATTTTCGGGGCATCACTTCTGAACACTAATCTCCTCAATTTAATGAGTGCACCGAGTTCTCTGGTCTATCTAATCTCTCCTGTGGTCAATTCAAGATTAGACACTTTATTTATCTCCAGATGACCAATCAAGAAATAGTAAAACAAGAATATAACAATAATTTGAATTGACAAAGGAATATTAGTTTAAAAAGACTTAAATAATCAATATTGAATCCGTAGCTACAGCCCCAGAACAAGGGTTATAGCTATTAATATCTAAGAAAACAAAAAGAAGAAAAAAACCCTAAAAAGTATTGACAACTTTTTCTTCCAAAAGTACCTCCTCTAAATTTCCTCCACTAATGTCTCCCAATAATTATTTTTATGGACTATTTATAGATGTGAAAAACTCTAAGTAAACTAATTGTGTCAAAAACAAATTAGAAAACTAATGCCAAGTGAAATAAGAATTCCACGGTTCGCCGCCGCAACTCTTTTCTCCTCCAGAAGCTGCCACGTGGTAGCAGCTTGCAATTCAATTCAATTTGAATTATGTCAATCTTTTTCTTATGATTTATTATACTAAAGTTATTTCATTAATATGCCTTCTTGTTTTCCTTGTTCAATCTTTCATCTTTATTTTGTTTTAGCTTCAAACTTCTTCAACTTTATCCCAATTTATTCCTACAAATAAAATACTCCATTTAGCACAATCCATAAAATATATGTTCAAAAAGACGAATGAAAATAATAAATATAACGCAAATAATGATTAAAATATATATTTTTGACCTCACATCACCACCCCACACTTAAACTTTTACTCGTTCTTGAGCAAGCATTAAAGTTCATCCCAAATAAATCATACTAGGAATCTCATCAATTTGGTTAATACAAACAATTAGATCATATGTCAATTTCAAAACATCAAGTACAATTATCAATTATTATGCAAGACATTCAAATAAACAACAAACCTTCTAACCTCAAGGAAATATTTTGAACTCATCAAATTTAAGCTTGCTCACCTACTCTATTTAAAGAAAGTTAATAAAATCACATATCCATCATGAAACAAGTGTCCTCACACAAAGAAAATGTCCACACACTCAATTCAAAATATTGAATATAAAATAAGGACTTAGCATAAAAAGCAACTCTTAGACTCACAATGAAAATTCACATGTATGCACAAAGCATAATAGTCACCCTCAACTTATGTATTTTACATACCTTAAGGTGCAAGATGTCCTTGGAAGGACCAGGGTCATTATCAAGGTAACCCCATTTTTTTCATCTTTTTTTTACATTACATTCTTTCAAACAGGGATTTTAATCCTTTTGCAACTCTCATTGATTAGTTTTTCACTCAATCATCCCGTTTTCTCAGAATTCATTATTAATATAAGTCTATGTTATAATGCTCAAGAAAGCAACACACAAAAATTAGGATTCAACAAATAGTCAAGGAAAAAATATGGTTAGTAACAAAAAGTTATAGTCTCAAAAACGCTAACTAGTGATACAATATCTGTAAAGGCTAAAATTACCAGACAAATCAAAGAAAGCCTATCATCATCTCCTTCACAAAGAATCATTTTTTATTTCGCTTCAATAATATGCAGAGCAAGTTCTAGACTAGGATGAAAAACATGGAATAAATAAAATCTCACCACACATGACACAATTATCAATCAAGATGGATCAATTTCACGTCTAAGAGAGAGGTATCATTAAAAACTATAAAATAAAATAAGTTATATTCAAAGTCATAAACATGAGCTTAGGTGTCAAAAAGTTTTTATTTTTTAATCAAGCATTCACAAGTAGTACTACTCAAAAATTGGACATAGATAGCAAGTATCGCACCACTCAAAAGGATCTTTTCTTTTCTCTAAAAAAATAAAAAAAATTACTTATTGTTAAAAAAAAAGACTCGATTCAAAAGGGATTATCCTCAGAAAAAGAATCAAAAACAAAAGTCAAGGAACATATCCTAAAAAAATAAGACTCAATAAAACAATAAAAACTAGGAATCCAATCCTCCACCCAACACTCAAAAAGATGTTATGTCCCCAAAGCATCAAGTCTTGAGAGGTGGAAAATACATTATGTCCCCAAAGCATCAAGTCAAAAAGATGTTGTGACAAGCCCGGTGGGACGATATCGCTAGCCAGATAATTCGCAAAATCTGTGAACCATGCAATCAAGTCTTGAGAGGTGGAAAATACATGATCATCGGGGAAAGTATCATCAATTTCAGTATTATCCCCCAACTCTCTCATTGCTTCATCTTCTAAACTGGACAAGTGATCAGCAACTTGATTTTTGGTCCCTTTTCTATCAATCACCTCAAAGTCAAATTCTTGCAATAGTAATACCAACGAATCAACCTCAGTTTTGCATCTATCTTTGCCATTAAATATCTCAAAGCAGAATGATCAGTATGCACTATAACCCTAGTGCAAAGCAAATAGGAGCAAAATTTAAAAACTACTACAAGGAGTTCTTGCTCAGTCACGGTGTAGTTCTTTTGGGCTTCATTTAGGACTTTACTAGCATAGTAAATGGGGTGAAGGATCTTGTCCCTTATTTGCCCCAATACCACACCAAGAGCAACCCCACTAGCATTACACATTACCTCAAATGGCTTGCTCCAATCCGGCGAACTAATGATAGGTGCAGACACCAAGTTTTCTTTCAACTCACCAAATGCCTCAAGACATGATTCCTCAAAATAAAATTTACACTCTTTCTCAAGCAACTTGCACAAAGGATGCGTAATTTTTGAAAAATCCTTGATGAACCTCCAGTACAAACTTGCATGCCTAAGAAAGCTTCTCACACCTTTTACAGAGATAGGTCGGGGAAGTCTCTTTATTATCTCGACTTTAGCTCGATCAACCTCTATACTCTTCTCTGAAATGCGATGACCCAATACAATACCCTCTTTCACCATGAAGTGACATTTTTCCCAATTTAATATTAGATTGCAGTCTTCACACCTCTTAAGAACCTCAGACAACTCACTCAAACACCGCTCAAAGGAGTCACCAACCACAAAAAAAATCATCCATAAACACCACAATAGTGTCCTCCACCATATCGGAGAATGTCCACATCATACATCTCTGAAATGTGGCGAGTGCATTGCACAACCCAAATGGCATTCTCTTAAACGCAAAGGTCCCATATGGAAAGTAAAGGTTGTTTACTCTTGATCTTCTGGTGCAATAGAAATTTGATTATACCCCGAATAACCATCAAGAAAACAGTACCACCCCTTTCCGACAAGTCTATCCAACATATGATCCATGCAGGGCATAGGAAAATGGTCATTTTCGGTCCATGCATTTAATTTCTAGTAATACATACACACCCTCCAACTAGTCACTGGTCTCATTGGAACAAGCTCATTTTTATGACTGGGGACCAGAGTCATTCCCCCTTTCTTAGGTACACACTGAACAAGGCATACCCAACTACTATCAGCGATTGAATATATCACTCTTGCATCCAACCACTTAGTAATTTCCGTCTTCACTACCTCTTGCATAGGTGGATTAAGACATCTCTGATGATCAATACTTGGCTTATGATCGGGTATGAGTTGGATTTTAGAACAAATACAGGGAGGGATCCTAATAATATCCGCAATAGTCCACCCAATAGCTCTTTTGAACTTTTTTAACACTTTCATCAAACTCTCAACTTGATGCACATTCAAATATGATGCAATAATAACTGGCAAAGTGTCATATTTTCCCAAGAATACATACCTCAGATGAGGTGGTAGAGTCTCAAGTTCTAATTTTGAAGCCTCCTCAATAGACGGTTTCACGGGTAAAAATTCACGATGTTGCATATCTAACTCAAATTTCTTTGATTTAAAATGAACATTACCTCGATAAAGTGCCGCTACCTATGACCCATACTCTTTAATGCATCACTATCAAAATTCATGATAGCTTGCCGCAAATGCTTCTATACCCAGACACTCTTCAATTTGTACCTCAGATGACTCTTCAACTCTGTAGGATATAGGAGATACCGATTGGTGCTCACCACTCTGCCTCATTGACCTACAAATGTTGAAGTTCACTTCTTCATTGTTCAACCAGAATTTTATCTACCCCTTTTACATATCAACCAAGGATCTACCCGTAGCAAGGAATGGCCTCCCAGGAATAATAGGCACCTCAAAATCAACCTCACAATCAAGAAACACAAAATGGGTTGGAAATATGAATGACTCTACTTTTGCTATAACATCGTGGAGTATACCAATGGGCCTTTTTACCCTTCGATCGACCATCAGTAGCCGCATTAGAGTGGGCTTTGGGTCACCCAAACCCAACTTCTTGTAAATCGAGAGGGGCATGAGATTTATGATTGCCCCAAGATCACATAATGCTTTCACAAAATGTGATAACCCGATTGTACAAGGAATAGTGAAAGCACCCGGATCTTCTTTCTTTTGCACTAGAGATTTTGTAGCAATAGCACTACAGTGCTGCATTCTATCATCATCCTCAAAAGTGACTGATCTTTTCTTCGTAACCAAATCTTTCAAGAACTTGGCATAATCGGGCATGTGTTCAAGAGCTTCAACCAAAGGGAAATTGATAGAAAGTTGTTTCAAAATCGTTATAAAACGCCGGTATTTACCATCCTCGGTCTTTTTTACTAACCTTTGTGGGAAAGGAGGTGGTGGTCTAGGCATAGGGGTCACCTTATGGGGCACCTCAACATCTTTTACCATTTTATCTTCTAACTCACCACTAACCTCCACCATCGTGCCATCATCTCTTATAACCTTTTCTACAACAGACTACATAGGTGGGTCAATTGTTTGCTTACCACCCCGAGTAGTGATTGTCATATAATGCCCATCATTTTTTGGATTTTGGAAAGCATTTCTAGGAAGAGTTCCTGGTTGCCGTGTTTTCACAGTTGCAGAGAATTGGGCCATTTGCAACTCAAGATTCTTAATCGAGTATGCATGTGTATCAACTTTATGTCCTATACCCGCTAAGTCATTCCTTAACTCTTTAGTGTGTTCATAACTAGCATTGAACCTCCTCATCATTTGATGCATAATATCCTCAACGTGCGCCATACTACATCCATCATCCCTATGAGCAACTTCACAATTTTGAGGTGGAACATAGGGCCCAATCCTATCATTTATGTTACCAAAGTTACCCCGATTGAATTTGTTATTGGTTGTAATTCCCATCTCGGACATAATGGCCATCGCAGTTATAATAACCATAGTTCTGACCTTGGTCTCCTTGACCTTGGCACCAATTCTCCATATTAGAGCCTTGGGCGTTCGATCGAAAACCCCCCGTCTGGTCATTCACCGCATAGGAGTCCTCTTCATAGTAATATTTATCATTTGGCGGTGGTGGTTTAGATAAGTAGTTCACCGCATCTATATTTTCCGCACCCCCAGCAACATGTTTCAACACTAACCCAATCTAAGTTCTCATTTGAGACATATCCTCACTAAGATCATTTGCAACTGAGTTGTATGCGGATTGGACTGTGAAGGTGTTTCTCCCAGTATCTAACTTCCTAGAACTCCAAGATTTATTATTTCGTGAGATTTTCTCTAACTTTTCAGCAATCTTGGCATAAGGACACTCCCCATAAGAACAACCCGTTATCGTATCCAACACCGCTTTGTTATTACCATATTTTCCCCAATATAAATACTCTTTTAGAGATTCATCATCTATGAGGTGATTTGGGACACTTCGCAAGAATGAAGTGAACCTATACCAAGAACTGCTAACTAACTCTCCCGGTAGTGCCACAAAGTTGTTCACTCTGTCTTTGTGGTTTAGTTTCTTACATACCGGGTAGTAGCGTACTAAGAAAGCATCCTCAGTTGATTCCAAGTGGAGATTGAGTAATAGGGTAACTCAGTAAACCAGATAGCAGCCTCTCCCGTGAGTGAGAGAGGAAAAACTCTTAGCCCGATCACATCCATATTCAAATTGTGCCTCCCTACACAACTTTTGCACACTGCCCTTACCTTAGCGATATGGGCATGTGGAGCCTCAGAAGGTAGCCTTGAAAACAAACCTCTAGCAGTGAGAGTTTGCATCAGACTACTAGTTACCACAAAGGTGTGGCCTTGTGGTAGAGGGGCCAAGGTAAGTGTCCCATCAGAGTCTGCAATATTATCATAATCTTTATAGTATTTTTGAGGACGTGGAGCGGGAGGTTGTCTCCTTATTTCACCTTCCCCACAAATATCAGGTAATACAGGGTCATGAGTGTTGACCAATGGTGGCATCTGCGGGTCAACCTCATCACCTTGGATGCCCAAATTTTGTTTCATTCTTCTTAAAGTACGCTCTAGTTCGGGGTCAGGTTCAATCAAGGGTATTCCTCTACTCCGTGTGTTTGGCATATAAGGAAGTTAGACCTGCAGGAGACAAAAAAAAAGAAAAATTAGGAAAGTGTTGACTAAACAACGGTAATAAGCTTAAAGGTAATCTAAAAGCCACATTCCCCGACTACGACGCTAAAATTTAATATGCTCAAATTTACTTCTCGAAACAAAGTAAAAGCGATTGCATCAAGTAAAGAACCGAACTAGTGAGGTTGGGATCGTTCCCACGAGAAAAATAGTTCAAACTTAACTTTATTCTATTATTACTTCTATTTAGTCATATATTTCCCAAAAACAAATATCTAAAGGGAGTTTTTAATTAATGAAAGCGATTAGCTAAATTAAAGTAAACAAGTGACAGGTTAAAGTATTGGATTTTAATCAAGTAATGAGAGTAACTAGGGCGTAAGTATTCGCCAAAGACTCCTAACTCGGTAATTCTAGCTATAACAATCCTTTCCTAGTACTTGCATGCAAAGTGATAAGTTAGGTATATCTAAATCCTTGGTTTGACATCTAGAGATTTCACTCCGCACCTTGGTCCGGCTAAGTGTGTTGCTTTACTAAACCTTATATTTACCTCATATTAAGCATCATATTCGATATTTGACAAAGTTTTTACTTTGTACCAACCGACACTAGCCTATTAGATAGTATACACTAAATCTATGTTGATAATTCTTTTCCTATTATCTACCTCTTTGGTCCAGCAAGCACCAATATGGTGAGTTCTAATGTTGGCCATCCATTAAAAATACTTCTAAGTGAAAGAATTATCATTAAATGCAAGACACTATTCTACAATTGTTATTTTTGCTACGTTTTACCTTGTTATTTACCCATGGTTCTCACAATCCTAGTTATGGAGTTTAGTTACTCATGCTAATAATCACACAATTCAGAATAATAATGTAAGAATTCATGCACTTACTTTGATTAGAATGAACAAAATCCAAAAATTTACTTGAATAAATCATAAATCACAAATAATCGATTCCGGAAAAGTAATATCGAATCCCAAAATTGGAAGTTCAATATTAAGACAATAAAACTGAATTATCCAAGTGTGTAACCCCAAAAATGAGGTTTTTCGGACTAATTATAAGAAACAAAACCTAATAAAAGAGGGACATCTAGTTAAGGAAAAATATGCACAAAAAGCGTCTGAGTCGACGACCCTCGTGACAGACCGTTGTGATCTTCCGTCGCTCCAGACCATGGGTAACTAAACTCCATAACTGGGGTTGTGGGAACCATTGGTGTATAATGAGGTAAAATCTAACTAAAACAGCAATTCTAGAATAGTGTCTTGTATGTATTGATAATTCTTTAATTTAGAAATCTTTTTAACGGATGGCCAAACGTTAGAACTCGTCTTAATGCTACTTGTCGGACCAAGGAGGTAGATAATAGGAAAAGAATTATCACAATTGGTTTAGTTTACACTATCTAATAGGCTAGTGTCGGTTGGTACGAGGTAATAACTTAGTCAAATATCGAATACAATGCTTAATATGAGGTAAAGGTAAGGGTTAGTATAGCAACACACGTAGACGGACCAAGGTGCGGAGTAAAATTCTTTAGATGCCGGACCAAGGATTTAGAGATAGATAACTTATCACTTTACATGCAAGAAACTAGGAAAGAATTGTTATAGTTAGAATTATCAAGTTAGGAACATATGGGGAACACTATTTTTCTCGTGGCATCGATCCCAACCTCATTAGTTGGGTTCTTTACTTGATATGACCGCTTTACTTCTTATTTGAGAAGTAAGTTTGAGCGTATCAAATTTTGGTGCCGCTGCCGGGGAAAGTAGCTTTTAGATTCACTTAAACTTATTAATAAAGTTTAGTCAATATTTTCTTAACTTTACTTTTCTATTGTTTTTTATTCTTGCAGAACTAACTTCTTTGTATGCCAAATACACGGAGAGGAAGAGAACCCTTTTTCCCTACGACAACAAATTAGAGCGTACACTATGCAATATGATTCGAAACATGGGTATTAATGATGTTGATCTAAACTAGAACATCTCAGCTCCAGTTGATGCTTATGGTCAGTAATTACTCGATGATCCTGGTGAAAAGCAACAAAGGGGATTAAATCCCGCTCCACGTCCTCAAGAATACTACAAAGATTATGATAATATTGCAGCTTCTGATGGGCCACTTGCCTTGCCCCCTCTACCACAAGGCCACACCTTTGTGGTAACTAGTAGTCTGATGCAAATGCTCACTGCTAGAGGTTTGTTTTCAGGGTTACCTTCTGAGGACCCACATGCCCATATAGCTAAGGTAAGGGCATTGTGTAAAAGTTGTGTAGGGAGGCCTGATTTGAATTTGGATGTAATAGGGCTAAGAGTATTTCCTCTCTCACTGACGGGAGAGGCTTCTATTTGGATCACTAAGCTCCCTTATAACTCAATTTTCACTTGGAACCAACTAAGGGATGTTTTCTTAGCACGTTACTACCCGGTCTCCAAGAAACTAAATCACAAAGACAGAGTGAACAACTTTGTGACACTACTAGGAGAGTCAGTCAGCAGTTCTTGGGATAGATTCACTTCATTTCTGAGAAGTGTCCACAATTACCGCATAGATGATGAGTCACTAGAGGAATACTTCTATCGGGTACAAGATGATTATAATAAAGCAGTATTGGATACTATAGCAGGTGGTTTTTATGGAGAGTGTCCTTATGCCGAGATTGCCAAAAAGTTAGAGAAAATATCCTTGAATTATAAAGCCTGGAGTACTAGGAAGTTAGATACTGGAAGAAATACCTTCGTAGTGCAATCCACACACAACCCAGCCATAGATGAGATTCATGAAGAGATGGCTCAGATGAGAACTGAGCTTGGGTTGGTATTATACCATGTCACTAGGGGTGCAGAAAAGATAAATGCAGTGAACTACTTGTCTAAACCACCACCACCAAATGATGAATTTTATCATGAGGAGGATTCCTATGGGGTAAATGAGCAGACGGGGGGGGGGGGGGGGGGGGGTTCTGGCCGAATTCCTAAGGCTCAAATAAGGAGAATTGGCGCCAAGGTCAAGGAAATCAAGGTCAGAACTATGGTAACTATAAACGTGAGGGTAATTATGTCCGAGATGGAAATTACAACCGCGACAACAACTTCAACAAGGGTAACTATGGTAACAGAAATGATAGGAATGGGCCCTATGTTCCTTCTCAAAATCGTGAAGTTGCTCCTAGGGATGGTGGAGGTAGTATGACGCGAGTTAAGGATATGTTGCACAAAATGATGAGGAGGTTTGATGCTAGTGATAAGCACACTAAAGAGTAAAGGGGTGATTTAGAGGGTATTGGGAAAAAAGTCGATACACATGCAATATCGATTAAGCAGCTTGAGATTCAAATGGCCCAATTATCGCGACTGTGAACACATGGCAACTGGTCACTCTTCCTAGTAACACTGTCTAAATTCCAAAAAATGATGGACACTGTATGGCAATCACTACTCGGGGTGGTAAGCAAACCATTGACCCACATATGCCGTCTAATGAGTAAAAGGTGATAAAAGATAATGATAAAGTGGTAGAGGTTAGTGGTGAAGTAGAAGATAACACTGGAAAAGATGATGAAGTGACTAAAAAGGTAACTCCCATGCCTAGAACACCACCCCCCCCCCTTTCCTCAAAGATTAGTGAAAAAGACCGAGGATGGTAAATATTGGCGTTTTATAACAATGTTGAAACAACTTTCTATCAATGTCCCTTTGGTAGAAGCTCTTGCACAAATGCCCGATTATGCCAAGTTCATGAAAGATTTGGTTACGAAGAAAAGATCAGTCACTTTTGAGGATGATGATAGAATGCAGCATTGCAGTGCTATTGCTACAAGATCTCTAGTGCAAAAAAAGAAGACTCGGGTGCTTTCATTATTCCATGTACAATCGGGTTATTACATTTTGCGAAAGAATTATGTCATCTTGGGGCAATCATAAATCTCATGCCCTCTCGATTTACAAGAAGTTGGGTTTTGGTAACCCAAAGCCCACTGCAATGCAACTACAGATGGCCGATCGAACGGTAAAAAATCCTATAGGGATGCTCCACGATGTGCTAGTAATGTGGAGTCGTTCATACTTCCGACAGATTTTGTATTCTTGATTGTGAAGTCGATTTTGAAGTGCCTATTATTCTTGGGAGGCCATTCCTTGCTACGGGTAGAGCCTTAGTTGATATGTAAAAGGATCAGATGAAATTTCGGTTGAATAATGAAGAAGTGACCTTCAATATTTGTAGGTCCATGAGGCAGAGCGGTGAGATCCAATCGGTATCTGCTATATCCTACAAAGTTGGTAAGTCATCCGAGACACAAATAGAAGAACGTTTAGGTGTAGAAGCATTAGCGAAAGTGATAATGAATTTTGATAACGATTGCATTGAAGAGTATGGGTCATTGGTCGCGGCTGTTGATCGTGGTAATGTTCGGTTTAAACCAAAGAAATATGAGTTAGACATGAAGAATCGCGAGTCTCCACCCGTGAAACCATCTATAGAGGAGGCTCAAAAGTTAGAACTAAAAACATTCCCACCTCATCTCAGGTATGAATTCTTAGGAAATGGAGACACTTTGCCGGTAATCATTGCATCAGACCTGAATGAGCAACAAGTTCAGAGTTTGGTGAAAGTGCTAAAAAGGTTCAAAAGACCTAAGGGGTGGACTATTGCGGACATTATTGGGATCCCTCCTGGTATTTATTCTCATAAAATCCAACCCATGCCCGATCATAAGCCAAGTATTGAGCACCAGAGATGCTTGAATCCACCAGTGCAAGACATCATGAAGAAGAAAATCATTAACTGGTTGGATGCCAGAGTAATATATCTGATCGCCGATAGTAGTTGGGTATGCCATGTTCAATGTGTACCTAAGAAAGGGGAAGGACTATGGTCCCTAATGAGAAAAATGAACTTGTTCCAATGAGACCGGTTACTGGATGGAGGGTGTGTATGGATTACCGTAAATTAAATGCATAAACTGAAAAAGACCATTTTCCTATGCCTTTCATGGATCTGATATTTGATAGACTTGCCCGAAAAGGGTGGTACTGTTTTCTTGATGGATATTTGGGGTATAATCAGATTTCTATTGCACCAGAAGATCAAGATAAAACCACCTTTACTTGTCCATATGGGACCTTTGCGTTCTAGAGAATGTAATTTGGGTTTTGCAATGCACCTGCCACATTTCAGAGATGTATGATGTCGATATTCTCCGACATGGTGGAAGATACTATTGAGGTTTTTATGGATGATTTTTCTATGGTTGGTGAATCATTCGAGCGGTGTTTGAGCCATTTATCTGAGGTTCTTAAGAGATGTGAAGACTGCAATTTAGTACTAAATTGGGGAAAATGCCACTTCATGGTGAAAGAAGGTATTTTTTTGGGTCATCGCATTTCAGAAAATGGCATAGAGGTTGATCGAGCTAAAGTCGAGGTAATAGAGAGACTTACCCCACCTATCTCGGTAAAAGGTTAGAAGCTTTCTTGGGCATGCAGATTTTTACCAGAGATTCATCAAAGATTTTTCAAAAATTGCGCTCCCTTGTCCAAACTGTTGGAGAAAGATTGTAAATTTTATTTTGATGAATCATGGCTTAAAGTATTCGGCGAGCTAAAAGAAAAATTTGTGTCTGCACCTATAATTATTTCTACGGATTGGAACATTCCATTTGAGGTGATGTGCGATGCTAGTGGGGTTGCTCTAGGCGTGGTATTGGGACAAATAAGGAACAAAATCCTTCACTCCATTTACTATGTGAGTAAAGCCCTAAATGAAGCCCAGAAGAACTACACAGTGACTGAGCAAGAACTCCTTGCAGTAGTCTTTGCTTTTGAAAAATTTCGCTCCTATTTGCTAGGTACTACATTTATAGTGCATACTAACCATTCAGCATTGATATATTTGATGGCAAAGAAGGATGTGAAACCGAGGTTGATTCGTTGGGTATTAATGCTACAAGAATTTGACTTTGAGGTGAGGATAGAAAAGGGACCGAAAATCAAGTTGTCAATCACTTGTCCCGTCTAGAAGAGAAGCTATGAGAGAGTTAGGGTATAAGACTTATATTGATGATACTTTCCCCGATGAGCATGTATTAGCTGCCTCACAAGACTTGATTCCATGGTTCGCAGATTTTGCGAACTATCTGGCTAGCGATATTGTTCCATCGTACTTGTCCTTTCATCAAAGAAAAAAATTCATTTATGATGTGAAGAAGTTCTTTTGGGATGAACCATACTTATATAGGAGCTGTGCCGATGGGCTTATTCGGCGTTGTGTGCCAGAAGTTGAGATGTTGAGTGTTAGAGGCATGTCATTCCTCACCCGTTGGTGGACATCATAGTGGTATCTGAACCGCTCATAGGATATTACAATGTGGTTACTATTGGACAACCATTCATCAAGATTCTCATGAGTTTGCCAAAGTATGTGATAGATGCCAAAGAGATGGCAGCATTTCAAGAGAGCAAGAGCTCCCTCTAAACCCCATTCTTGTGATTGAGTTATTTGATGTTTGGGGTATTAACTTTATGGGTCCTTTTGTGAGTTCTCATGAAATGAAATATATTTTAGCAACGGTTGATTATGTATCTAAATGGGTGGAAGATATCTCCCTTGCAAACAATAAAGGGAAGAGTGTCACTGCGTTCTTGGAAAACAATATATTCTCTCCATTTGGTACCCCAAGGGCAATTATTAGTGATGGGGGGTCCCATTTTTGCAACAAACTGTTCAAAGGATTATTGGAGAAATATGGGGTTCGCCGTAATGTGTCCACTCCTTACCATCCTCAAACTAGTGGGCAAGTTGAAGTGTCAAATAGGGAGATCAAACAAATATTGTCAAAAACAGTGAACGCTAGTAGAACGGATTGGTCAAGGAGGCTTGATGATGCTCTTGGGCCTACCGTACAGCGTATAAGACTCCCATAGGTATTTCCCCATACCAACTAGTATATGGGAAAGCTTGTCATCTTCCAGTTGAATAAGAGCATAAAGCCATGTGGGCTATGAAGAAGTTGAAACTGGATTGGAACGAAGCTGCAAAACAATGGTTAACTTGGTTGAATGAACTCGATGAATTTTTCCTGAAAGCTTATGAAAGCACAGCCCTCATCAAAAGAAAAGATGAAGAAGTACCATAACCTTAAAATTGAAACAAGAGATTATGGTTGGGGATTTGGTGCTTTTATACAATTCTAGGTTGCGCTTGTTTCTGGTCAAGCTCAAGTTCAAATGGACTGCCCCTTACTTGATTACCCAACTATTCCCTCATGGAGCAGTTGAGTTGGAAGCCAAGGACGGTGTGCTATTTAAGGTGAATGGACAACGAATAAAAATCTATTTCGGGTACGACGGTCCATCCTGCACAACCGTTATGGTTGTCATAGACCTTATTCCTAAGGATCTCCAACTTTTTCTAAGTGTCCTCTGACGGATATCTATGACGGACCGTCGTACCCACGACGGTACGTCCTGCACAACCGTCATGGTTTTTAGAGACCGTTGTCCTAAGGGTCTCCATATTTTTTTCTAAGTTTCCACTAACGGACATCTACAACGGACCGTCGTACCCTTGACGGACCGTCATACCCTCGACGGTCCATCCTGCACCACGTCATGGTTGTCAGAGACCCTCGTCCTAAGGGTCTCTATTTTTTTCTAAGTGTCCACTAACGGACATCTACGATGGACCGTTGTAACCTTGATGGACCGTCATGACGGTCAGAGACCTCTCTCCTAAGGGTCTCCATACTTTTTTTTAAGTGCCCCACGACGGACATCGACGACGGACCGTCATTATCACGACGGTCCGTCCTGCTTATCCGTCATAACTGTCAGAGACTGTCCTTCTAAGGGTATCCAAATAAACATTGTTGAAGTAAGACATGACGGACCCCATGACGGTCCGTCATACTCTCGACGCGCCTTAACCTAGTCTGTCGTGTTTCACTGCTTCTACAGAGATGTCATTACAGCTTCGCTCTTATGTGTATTTTGTCTCGTTTTTCCTTGTCTTATTTTCTCCTTCTAGTACTTATAATGATTCTTTAGGGGTACTATCTCTAATGAAACCGAAACAAGATCGAGTTTACGCACATGGGCGTTTAAAGTTTGTCGCCCCGTCTGCCCAACTGGTTATAGGCTCTGATGATGAGCATGACCCCGAGTACGTGCCCCCAGGCACTGCCACTCCAGCACAGATGTACGTGCAACCAGAGCTACGCCCACAAAAGTGGCGTTCACCGTAGTCGTTGCCTCCCAGTCTGATGAGGAGCGCACACTAACCGGCACACCTTCTGGGTACGCTACACAAGAAGAAGGAGCGTCTTGTTTTCTAGGAGTTTCCTGGTCGGAGGAAGCCTCCGGGTCCGCAGAAGTCTCTGCACCCGCCACGGCTGCACACTCTTCCTCGTCTGATGAGGCTGACAGTCTTCATTCCACTCCAGCTCACCGACTGGAGTTCCCACCCAGGTTGCCGACAAGCCCAACCGGTGGGGTGTCGACGGGCAATACCAAGTGTATTCAGACACCAAGTTTCTAAATGATAAAGTCGTCATGACACGGACCCTTACACTCAAGAGGCGGGTGCTTACGGGAAGTCTCCCCACCATGCCAGATATCCAAATTTTCTTTACGAGGAACCGGCTAGAGTGGACAGCTCGTTCTTTGGGCTGCTACAGTGAGGAGTTGGTCCGAGAGTCTTACGCCTCTTATGTTTCTACTCTCCGATCACAAGATTGATAGGCAGGTTTCCCTCGCCAAACAGGACCCACTTGAGCACGTCAGAATACGCGGCATATAGGTCGACATCTCCCTGCTAGCCATTCGCCGGTATTTGTACGGCGAGGATGTTGATACCACCAAAACCCCTCTCATCGCCGAGTTCGACTACCGGTGGCAAATTGTTAAAGATAGCCAATTCTTGCGTGATCCATCGCTGAGAAAGACCACCAAGAGGTGGATGGCTCAGAACTTATCCAGATGGAGAGGCTGCCGACTGGGTAATGAATTCGAAGGGAGCCATCAGGAACGTTAACTTGACCTTCACGGCCAAGTTTTTATGTTTGATTGTTCGCCACTGCCTCTCCCCATGGCTGCAGATAATATAGTTACATGGGATCGCGCAATTCTGATGGCAGCAATGATGGCTGTGTTTGAGGTTGACTTCGTTTGGCTTCTTCAGGCAATCATGCACGAGAGGGCTTTCAAGGTCACCACGACCTACCCTTTTCCGTGCATGGTATTTTCATTATGCAGGTCCACAGGTGTGCCCATGTGGATCATTGATCAGCTCAAGACTCCGGAGGGCTATATTGATATCGGCCTCATCAGGGATGAGGACAATGAGTTGGATCCACGCAGAGGGCCCCGTCTAAAGGTGCCTCTACTTAGTGAGAATCTGGCTGATACTGTAGTGCATGCTCGAATGGCTACACAGGCTACTTCAGCACCCACTGACACTACCCCGGTCGAGTCTATCTCGGGTAGTAGCACTGCCCCAAGCTCCTCTCGCTCAGCCTCTTCCCCCGCTCAGGTTCCACTTGCTAGGGTCCATAAACTAGAGGCTCAGATGGCCACACTTCTGCATCACATCCAGCCTTGGATGCAGAGGTCTATTGCTTAGGTGGAGGAGCGCTTGGAGCGTAAGATGGCACAGTACACATAGAGGAAGATCGATGAGGTTCATCAGTGCTTAGACGCTTTTGAGTTGCAGGTGCTAGCCCGGCCAGCCACTCCGTTGGACGTGTCGACCCTTAATGCTGCGGTTGAGAGTCTTCGAGCAGATCTTGATATGATCCTAGAGACTAGGGTGCCTGAGTCTGAGCCCCTTCTGCAGAGCCTGCTGAGGACAAAGTGTTGGCTGCTTTATTCTCCACTTTTGAGATTCCACCACCTCCCCCTCAAGATCATGCCAAGAGGCGCAGGGGTCGAGAGGAGGATGAGTATAGGGCAAGGAACAAGGAGAGTCGTGAGATGGAGGCTGCGAGGAGAGCCTCGATTGGTGATGAGGAGGCGCGTAAGATTAGGGTTGTAGAGTCAGCTGCCGGGGAATCTAGCTCCAAAGATGTGGAGATAGTGGGAGGCACTACTGATAGTGTTGTTGCTGATGAGGACACTACTGAGGGTGTCCAGACTACAGAGCTAGTGGGTTCTAGGGAACCGGACCCACCAGCTTGCTGATCACCGACGCTTTGCGCCTCAGGTTTGCTTCACCTACCACTCTCGTATTTCAGTTTTTTTATGCATTTGGGACAATTGCATATATTTTTGTTGGGGGTGGGGTAAATGGAAAGTGAGTGCTAGGGTGAAGTCTGAGTAGCCCAATTCACGATCCTCTTTTGGTGTTTTCTTGCCTGTGTTCTTTTTTTTCCCAAAAGACTAATTACTTTTATTGTTGAACCGGCATGTTATATCTTGTGTACATAGTATAACTATGACGCATGATAGCTAAAACAAATATGATATCCTGATATGAAAATTATGCATGACTAGGCATAGTAATTGATAATTGTGTGGCTCTAAACATGACATAGAGATACATTACTGCATGACCTTGAATCTAAGACTCGAACTAGGTGTCTAATAATTTGAGAATGTAATGAATGTCAAGTGAGTATGAGGAAAATTCGAAGGATCCACCATTAAGACTGAGCTAGAACTTGTCTGGTTAGTCTTGCTAAAAGTAATCCAAAATGAACAATTAGGAAAGTATCATAGGCCTTTGTTCGAAATAGTCAATCTTGAGCCAAAAAAATTAAGTTAATCCCGTATTTATCCAAATGATTTGAGCTAAAAACAGATCTTTCTTTTTCACCCAAACTGATCTTCTCTTGGAACAATGTGTTGGCCCTGGTCCCTCCATGGACATGTGCATCTCAGTTTATGTCAAAAGCATAAGTTGACAGTGGCTAATGAAGAAAACAAGCTTGTCGTGGCCTTGACCCATCCGTGGGTATTGTGAACCTTGACTCATGGCAAAGTCATGAGTTGAGGGTGTCTATTATAAGGAATACTCCGGAAAGTGGGTTTGAAATAATGAAGAGAAAGAAAGAACAAAACAGAACTGTGACTAAAAAAAAGTCAGTTACATATAAGGATAAGAAAGGGAAAACAGCAAGCTAAAAAGAAAATTGAGAAATTGGGCGAAATAAAACGAAAAAAAGGTTGTACGTTTATCCGATATGTCAAGGAGGGAAACAAGTCACTAAAGTATACCTAAATATACCCTACCTGATCATGAGCCTATGTTACAAGCTAAGAAAGTCCTATCGTGATCCTAAGAGTTGTATGGCGAACTTAAAGCAGTAAAAATAAGGGTAAGCTTATGGCAATATGTATGAATGAGTTGTGAATTTGTTCTGAGAGTGAGTGTTGAAAAGTAATCCTTATACTCAAACTGAAATCATTGTGTAAAAAATGAGGATGTTATTTGAAGTGAGGACACTAGTTGCAATACCGGAAATATTAGCACCTCGGTGAAAAGTTAAAGAGAATAGATGTCAGTGCGTGGTGAGGCTGTGTCATGGTCTGGTTCCACATAATTCAAGCCTAATAGTGATAACATGCATAAACATGATGAGAATAATCGGTATTGATATCCAAATGATTGTGAAAGCTAAAATATGGATAAACCTGTACAAAAATTTTGTAGTGAGTCATAGTGCGTCGCTTGAGGACAAACAATGAATATAAGTTGAGGGTGTTGATGTACCGTGGTTTCACGGTATTTTTAATATTTTTTTTTTAAGTTTAGTGTGTTTCCAAAAGCCTTTTCTGTTAATATTTATGTAAGTTTCTTCTTATTTGCAGGAAATCTGTCAAAAGATGAACGCGGAAGTTTTTGAGCGAGAAATGTAAAAGAGACCACCTACGGAGCTTATGACGGTCCGTCGAGTATGTGACGGTCCATAGGTTGCATCGTAGTGAGGAGAGAAGCTTCTAACGAAATATGGGGAAGTCTGACCTAGTATGGGATTATGGAAGTCCATGACGGACCGTCATAGCCACGACGGTCCGTCCTGCTAGTTTGTCGTAATGATCAGAGAGTAGTCCCAGTACCCAAATTCCAAGAAGTTAAAATATTAAAGAACGGAGACCCTCGACGGACCATCGTTCTTGGAACGATCCGTCATACCTGTTCGTTAAGGGTAATGAAGAAAGCAGAAGAAGAATTTGTGAAGTATGGGACGACGGAGGCCATGACGGTCTGTCGTGACCACGACGGTCCGTCACTAGGTCTGTCGACTTAGACGCATTTTTACTGATTTTTAGTAATTAGAATCCTTCTTTTATTAGGTTTTTGTTTTTATTATAAATTGTTCGAAAAAACCTCATTTTTTGGGTTAGACTTTTTAATAATTTCTACTTCTCTTGTTCAAGTATTGAAGGATTAATTTCAGTAATTGATACACTTTTTCTGGAATTGATTGTTGGTGTTTTTGTTAATTAATCAAGTGAATTTCAGGATTTTATTCTTTCTCATTAAAATAAGTGCATGAATTCTTATATCAAATATATGAATAGTGTGATTATGACCATGAGTAACTAAACTCCATAACTAGGGTTGTGGGAACCATGGGTGAATAACGAGGTAAAATCTAACTAAAATATCAATTTTAGAATAGTGTCTTGCATGTATTGATAATTCTTTCATTTAGAAGTCTTTTCAACGGATGGCCAACGTTAGAACTCGTCTTAATGTTACTTGCCGGACCAAGGAGGTAGATAATAGGAAAAGAATTATCAACATAGATTTAGTGTACACTAGAGAATAGGCTAGTGTCAGTTGGTACAAAGTAAAAACTTGGTCAAATATCGAATATGATGCTTAATATGAGGTAAAGATAAGGTTTAGTGAAGCAACACACTTAGCCGGACCAAGGTGCGAAGTGAAATCTCTAGATGCCGAACCAAGGATTTAGAGATACCTAACTAATCACTTTGCAAGCAAGTACTAGGAAAAGATTGTTATAGCTAGAATTACCAAGTTAGGAGTCTGTGGGGAACACTTAAGCCCTAGTTACTTTTATTAATTGATAAAGCTCCGGGATTTGAATCTGTTTGTTGTTTACTTTAATTTAGTTAATTATTCTCATTAATTTAGAAATAAAAATCCCCTTTTTTTCTTTTATTTTCTAAGGAAATAGTTGATTAAATAATAGTAATAATAGAATAAAGTTAAGTCTGAACTATTTTCCTCGTGGGATCATTCCCAACCTCATTAGTTGGGTTCTTTACTTGATACGACCGCTTTACTTCTTATTTGAGAAGTATGTTTGAGCGTATCAAATTTTGGCGACAAGTCATCCCAAAACTCAACTATAACAATAAAATGTAGAAATTTTATAATAAACTCAAAAATACCCCAAAAATTTGGATGTCACGTGTATAAGTCTCTAAAGTATTACAATTTAATCAAAAGAAAATATAAGTCTCATATGACTTTGTTTCTTGAGCAAAACAAAAATCATAAATAGGAGTAAGAAGGTCTGCTAAGAAGACAAACAACTACCTCACAAGTTTTCAAGAAGCCTTGGAAAGAAAAGATAACATTACAAAGGTCGGGGCTAGTTACCTAAAAAAATTGTTGAAGCAAGGCATGAGTACCAAACCACACGATACTCAATGAGTAAACCTCTAAACACAAGCTAAGGGAATGAAATACGGGTACTCCTACCACTTCAACCGAACCTCCACAACTACAACCTGCATAAAAATCAGCCTACCTAATAACTCACAGTTTATATAGAACATAGATCAACATTAAAACTTAGAAAAATTGCATATCCTCAACAACAACACTTTGAAAAATTACATATCTTCAACAACAAAACTTTCATGAATTACATATTCTAAAAAATAAGCTTAGTATTCATCAAACACAAGTTCCACATAAAGGCATTCACAAGATCAACAAAATAAAATATCAAATTCACTAATGATAAGTATGTGCAATGCCGCGGAATGCAATGTCAAATATAATGATGCATGTATGACCTAGTGATACACACCCGTCGTCTCTCAGCCGAAGTCCCATGGAGGACATATCTTTCCATGAATCCATCGAGACGTGCGATACGACCCTCGATAATAGTAACCATCGTGGTGCGCGATATGTCTCTTGAAATATAGTATCCATCTCGGAGCACGATACGTCCCTCAAAATATAGTATCCATCGCAGCAGGCGATACGTCCCTCGAAATGGTATATCCTCTTATCACATAACACCTATCACAATCATGTCTCAAACCCAATGTAATGACCATTTTAATATTAATGCACAATTCATAACAATACAAAGATTCTACAAGCCTTTCAAACCATTTTCACACATCACACACACCAACAGTTAATCACATTGCCTTTTGTATGTCCCCTTTTTCATCATTAGAATTAATCAATGTGGACGACTCAATCCATCACCAATTTCTATTACTCCAAAACATATACCACAAGGAAATACATGAATAATATACACTTAACAAGGATTTAGAAATCCACTTGCCTCAAATAGTAGAACATTCACTTCGGAACTTGAGCCTTCCCCTTTCATTGAGCTTCCAAACTAATGCAATCTATCCAAATACATAATTATGATAAGATTTTGAAACTAACAACACCCAAATTATTATGTGTTTATCCTAGCCTCAAAAACTCACTCAAATCTATAATCAAGCTCATAATCTTGATACCAATTAAATGTCAATTCTCACATTTTCCAAATTTCAAGTCTATGATTAGATTTCAATGTCTCCAATATCATGAATCTATTTATATAATATAATATAATACACCTAATATTTCGTTATCCCAATAAGCCAAACTTAAGTCTTAATATGATAATTGAAACAAGATAAAAGATGCAGCCGAGTCTTATATAACCCAATTCTCGCCACAGAAACAATTTCCAATGCTCACTATATTTGATGTTTTCAACCATTACATATCCATTCATTGGTCAATCATTAACCCTCAATGGCAATGATCATATTTGAATAATCATCACAATAATAGCAATACTTGATTATTATATGATAATTAAAGAAAAATTAAAACCCAACAAATTTCAATTATGTTGAATCTTATTTTGCCAATAATTAATTATTATTATTTTAACTAACAATTATTTAACCATTGACTTGTCAAAAAAAATAATCTTAAGGACCCTTTGCACCCATCTACAGAATCTCTATCCTCCAAGTATCAAATATCATACAATATTATTAAAGAATGCTCACCCAATATTAAAATGTATACAAAAAAAAATTGGAACTAATTAAGTCTTACCTGTATTCCTTTTTCCGTCAATTCTTGTCGGCGGCGCGAAACCAAAATAAGAGTTGCGTGCGGTTTGATGTATGACCAAATAATATTAACCCTCTTCTTTTAACTATATTTCTTCATTTTTTCCATAGATCAAGTGATATTGTCTAATAATTAAATTGTGGATTTGGCCCATTGACCACCGACTAAAATAAATTATTTAATATTACATGTCAACTAAACAATCACAATTAATAAATAGCTCAAATATTTCCAAATATGATTTTTCTGGTCATTAGAATTCACCAAAATTTACTCTATGCAAATTGTAGTTTCAAATTGAACTTCATCACTCTGTTATGTTAATTTATAAAAAAAAAACACCAAAATAAACTAATACTTTTATGTAATATTTTCCCTTTTAAGTATATATAATTAGTCTAGTTATCGTCCTATGCTAATTTTCATTTAATAATTACATATTATACATTTAAATTGGGATCTTTAAAATGATATAAGTAAAGTAAACATTATGGATGAACATTCTACTCGTTAGAATTAAAATATTTGTTCATTTTTATCATTCTTTCAAAATTTATTATTTCTTCACCAACAATTATTTATTTTAATAAAATTTAATATCGCTAGTATACATATAAAGTTCAATATAAGCAATCCTATGTGAAACCTCTCTGTGAACACCTAATTTTTAACCAAAATATAAAGATTTAACACCAATTTTAAAAAGGGTTATATTTAAAATAAATAAAAATAAATAAATTGTATAAATTACTTTAATAATAAAAAAAATTATGAATTTATGGTATTTGTTTTAAATCTTCAACTTTTAATTACTTTAAAATAATGGTAGGAAAAAAAAGAGAGTCCTAAATATTCAAATTACCTTCCCTTATCCTAATTATTCCCACATTGCTAACTTATTGTACTAAAAAATCTCATCCCATTTATTTTTATTTTTATTTTAATATTTTTTTTCTCTCGACGTTTCTTTTGGAATTTTGTACATTTTTTATTATTTTTTATTTTGTTAATTTTCCATTATTATTATTTATTTATGTTATATCCTTATCTCAACCCCAATTCCCTCAACAATATTTCAAATTGAATCCTAATCCCACTCTATTACGTTCCTTTTAATTAGCACCAGACTCTCAGCCAAAATTATTATAAAAAAACACGTTCAGTTGAAAAAGGAACAGACAGATACACACAGATACAGAGAGAAATATATAAAGCAAACACAAAGAGAAGAAAAGTGAGTCATTCTTTTGAGAATTAGGTCAGAGTTAGAGTTTTTTTGTCGTGGTTCCAAATTCGTGGCTCAAATCCGTAGATCATAGAAGTTATTTTTCGTGATATCCATCTTCGCAGCGAGGTAATTCTAAACACTCGCATTATTTAAATGTAATGTAGTATGAAAATTTGAATCTAATAATATGAAGTTCTTTGAATCGTATGTTATTATTATGCAATATCAATATGTGATGCATGTTAAGATTTTTTTTTATTTTTTTGCTCGATCTGAAAAACGAAAAAAAAAAAGTGTTTCTTGCTAACAAAAATAATATAAAATAAAAGATGTAGCATACATTTTTTTTTTGCATTATTATTAGTGTGTTATTTTTTTAGATGTAATTTATATTAGAATTTATTTTGTGATATTTAATAGCTAATGTTTTTCTGGACCCTAATTTTTCACTAAAAAATAAATAAAATTTATAAACTTGTTAGATTAGGATGCAAACTAAAATTTTTAATTGATTAAGTAATTTAAAAAACATATGTGTAATATATTTCAATTTTTTTACACGTTATTTGAATTAAAAAAATATCTTTAAAATAAGTATAAGATGGTTATCTAATTCGAATTATTAAAAAGTTTATCATTGAGAAAATATGTAAATATTAATCACAGTCATAACTAAAAATAAAAATAATGAGAAAGTGTAATAAAAAATACCATAATAGTTAAAAAAAAAAAACAGAAACCATGTGCAGAAAAAGAATAAGAAAAAGCAAAGAAAAAAAATGATTACCATAAAATTGAAAAGAAAGTGTAACAAAAAAAAAGGTAATAAAAAACAGATTGTTACAATTAAAAAAAACATATAAAAAAATAAGTAAAGATAATAATACAATAATAAAGCATAAAAGAGATAGAAATAATAATAATAATAATAATTAAAAAAAATAACGTGAACCTACAAAAAAAAAAAAATTATAGCAAAAAATAAAAAAATAAAAAGGGTTGTGTGTGTGTGTGTGAAAAAAAGGAAAATAGAAATAAAATAATAATAAAAAAGTTAACAAAAACGTAAGTTTTCTTTTTTAAAAAAAATAAGTAAAAAAAAATAAAAATAAAGAGTGAGTTTAAAAGAATGTCAACCAAGAATCAAAAATTATTACTTACTATAAAAATTTAAGGAAAAAAATACAGAAAAAAATACCCAAAGATAATTAAAAAAAATGTGTAGCATTAAAAAAAAAAAGAATTTTTTCTTTGTAAAACTAATAGTAAATCTCTTAAAATTTTGCCTCTTATTTAAAAATGTAACTAAAAAAAACAATCCTAAAATTACCCAAACACTAAAATCTCTTTCCTATATAAATTCTACTTTCAAAATATTAGATATTTATATACATTCATTAATGTATGTATATATATGTGTATATATAGACACACACACAAATACACACAAATGCTAATAAAAATAAACTAAAATAACGGATTTTTCAAATTTAAAATTAATGGACGTACCCTGGAAAAAAATAACATCATTTAAAATAAATAAGTCAGTTTCAAATAAGTTAAAAATAAATTTGGGTAAACAAAAATTTATTATTAAGTTTATATAATATAATATCCAAAATTAAGTTAAGTCATATCAAAGTTAATAAAGCAACCGTGCTAGAACCACGGGACTCGAGGGGTGCCTAACACCTTCCCCTCGGTCAACAGAATTCCTTACCCGAATTTCTAGTTCGCAGACCAATAAAAAATAGAGTCAAATTTCCTTTTGATTAGGGATTTAAATAAGGTGACTTGGAACACCAAAACTCGATTCCAAGTGGAGACTCTGAATAATAATTATCCCTTTTCAAAACGTCACTTTAATTGGAAAAACTCTTTTTCTTTCAAAAAAAAAATTCAAAATATTGAGAGAGGAAAAAAAAATGGGCGTGACAGATGGCAACTCCGCTGGGGATTAACTAGAATTCGAGTTTTAAATATTAATTTATGTATGACTATGACTTATATATTTACGCTTTTGGATATTGTATTTATTTTAACTTAATATGCTAATTGTTTATTTATTTAATGTTTTAATAATATTTGAATTGAGTTATAATTGTCTTCTCTCACGAACCATTTTGAGTCTTCAATAAAAATATGATGGGAATTGCAACTATGCACCCCACTTCTGTCAAGATAGCCAGTGGATCTTCGGTCCATGGTGAAGGATATTTAGTCACCATTTTAGGATAGGGAGCACCCATTCACAAAGATGGAAAGCGCTTCTACCGATACGTTGCTACTCTCTGACTCGAGTTGTCCGCTCGTTTTACAGCCAGTCTAGATATCTTACCTTAGTAGAATTGAAACTTTCAGACACGATATCCTTACTAGGTTCCGATTTATTTGCATCAGGTGCATGTAACTTAGCGAAATTTTGGCATAGGGGCCCAATCTGACTAGGACAGATATCTTTTCGTGAGACCCTCATGTGAATTTTTGTGCTACTTGTTGCATCATGTGAAGACTGTAACAAAAGGTTGACCGGCTTTAGGATAATCGACTAAAGAAATAAATATCTATTTTCTACCCATTTTCAACCAATGATTCAAAATAAACAAATTAATACACATATATATACATACACACCTAATCCTCAATTCTATTTTTCACTTTTATTAAAATAATACATATTAATAATATATGTATATATGTCTTTTGAATTGTACATATACACATTCTTTTATTTTTCTTTCTTCTTCTTTTTTCAAAATTGTTCATTCTTTTCAAAACAACCTGAATCAATGATCACTTTAGACATTCCGAATCATTTTTCTTTTTATTTTTTTAACAACTCCAATAAATAATTTCGAATTATAAAAAATTTTCACAATTAAAGTTGATTTTAAAAATTCCGATTTTCTTTTTTCTCAACCAGGTAATCATGAGATCTATGAGGTGTGATAAAGACCAAGGGATGAACTAGTAGAAATGGTCAATGATCCCCCAAAGTTTATGATCACAGATAAAACCCCACAATTACTAATGGATTGGTGGAACGATATGCATGAATTTAGGTGGACTGAGATATTCAAACATTTTGGTTTCCTTACAGATATCATGAGAGTTAGTCCTGACAGAGGTTTGATCGAGGCTTTGATTCCATTTTGGGATTTCACAAATAATGTGTTTCGATTTAGTGATTTAGAGTTGACGCCTACATTAGAAGAATTGGGTGGTTTCACAGGCTTAGGCCAGGATCTTCGAACTAAAACACTGATAGCCCCTAGGAGTGTCAGCAAAGGTAAATTTCTAGAACATATGCACATCATCCATCCTCATAAGGAGTGTGAGTGTTTTGATAATGGGTTGGTTTCTTTGGAATTCTTGTTCTCAACATATGGAAAGAAGGAAGGATTTTCAAGATATGGGAAGCAACTTAAAAATGGACAACACCTCCCTACTTGGGAAAAACATAGACAAGAAGCATTCATGGTAGCATTCTTGGGAGCTATGGTTTTTCCAAGGAAGGATAAAAAAAATCGATATTCTTCTGTCAGGAATAATCACTGTTATGATAAAGAAAAGAAAATCCACTATATTGCCGATGATGTTGGCCGGTATTTATCGTGCTTTGATTAAATGTACAGAGGGGGGAGATTTTTTTGAAGTCGTAGCATTTTATTGCAAATGTGGTTTTTAGAGCACCTATATCGCCATCGTTTTGCGACGGATTTCAAATCTGATTGGACTAATTATACTTTGAGCCACCTAGAAAGGATGAAAGAATTAGGAGACAAATTGCCAAAAGGTGTCAAAGCATGGAGACATTATCTTCTTAAATTGACGGCATCTAAAATTACATGGAACTATCACTGGTTTCCTGCTAGTGAGGTAATTTTTATATCTTCCTATCGTCCATTCTTCGTTCTGACAGGCCTTCGCGGGTTCCAACCATACATACCCCTCCGAGTTCTACGCCAACTAGGACAAAAACAAATTTTACCTATAGCCGAGGATACGCGGAATTTTGTGTGGGAAGTAGCATTTGAAGATCGAGATCGAGAATCAGAAGCTCAAAAGATTTGGGGTGGTAGTCAAACTTTAAGTTCGAAAGCTATGGTTGATGATCGTGTTGAAGGAGAAGTTGACCCCTTATACCTCTATTGGTTCTTTGATCAAGCCCCTCTCAAAATAATGCCCGAAGGATCAGCGCGAGAAATCATAGATCGAGAAGAGGAAATTGAAGTAAGAATCAAGCAGGCCCGACTCGAGGTGGAAAGAAATTATAGGTCTACTTTAGATATCCTAAATAATGACCTAAAAATGTTAAAGAAGAGTTGCCTCGACGTGATGCAATATTCGATGAAATAGTTACATTCATTGAAAAAAAAGGTTAAAAAGAAGCATCTATCTACTATTCGAACCCTACATGAAGATTTGGGCATTGTCACAGGTGCTATGGAGCAACACGAGGAAGAATATAAGAAAGAAAAGAGCCTCTTAATACATGTGCAAGCTAGGTTACAAAATCAATTGAAAGCCTCTATAGGACAATAAAGGGACATCGCAAACCGTTTCACATTGTACCAAGAAGAAGTGGCGACCGAAAGAAATCAATGGATAGAAGAGCGTGAAGAATTTCATAACCAAATTGAAGAGCTTCAAGCACATGAAGAGCATCTGAGTGATGCAGTTGTCACAACTGAAGAATGGTTGCAGAATTGTCACGAGAATATGGAGGAGGCGAAAGGACAAGTGCTTCAGTTGACAGAGAGCTTGATTGATGTTTATAGTGGTCATCTCCATCGAAGTGATGAGATCCTGGGTCGAGAGGCGCGTGCATTAGCCCCACATCTGCCGAAAGCTTTGTTCAAGGTCTACTCTAGCCTAGGGGGCAATTGATGATCAAGAAATGTCGGAGATGAATTTTTTATTTTTTTATTATTATTATTTTCCCCTCTTTTTAGTTCGTCAAATTTTGTTTTAATAATCACTTTGATGTTTTATTTTGGTTATTTTGATTTGAATGGTTTTTCAAGTTAAACAAATGTCGTATTTTTCTTTTGAAAGAAATTTATCCACATGAACTACGTAATGATCTGATTCATGTTCAAACATGATACGTAGGCAACCTTTAATAGGTTCGATCAAAATGCATTCAAATTATTCAAGTAAGTAAAGTAAGGGACCAAATGACATAAGCAAGTCGTCCAAAGCCGGGATGAAACATAAAAGTCTTCCAAACACTTTATAGACATATGAAAATCTAGGTGCATAACATACAACGTGAATTTAATATCCTTAATATGTTGAATCCTAACACATATTTTTTATATATATATATGAGAATTTAGAGAGTTTAAAAGGTGGTTGGTTTGTGAGGAGAGCTGGCATCTCATCAATATAATACAAGATCAAAAGGGAAAGAGAAAATGACACGTAAAGACGGAACAGAGTCGGAAAATGAAGACGCACAAACCCAAATGGTTGCGCAAGAATTGGTACCTATAGATTAGGTGAAAATGTTAAGACAACAGATGACCAAAATGTACGAAGCTTGAATGAATGGGCAATCTCCTCCGCCTTCAATTCGAGAATATTTGAATGCGAATATTCCATTCCCCATCCAAGTCTCAGCAAGTGACCCGGTTTATCCACCTGGGTTTGGACCATACATTAACACATCTAATACTGCCCAAAACTTCCTCGGTAAACCCGTTAAAACCATCAATGATGAATAATCCACTTTTCATGCCTACTATCCAAACTAATACGATTCCTCAACCGACACTGGTAGAAAAATCCAATGATGACCCGATTACTCAAAGATCAATACGGCCAAGGTCATGCCCCTAAATTAACTTTTAATGTTCCTAACTCTTACCAGCACCAATACGGTTCTCCCATTGAAGTTGAGAAAACATTAAGAATAAGGAACATGAAGAAATTGCAAGGAAAATGAGGAGTTTGGAACAAAACATAAGAAATATGCAAGGTCCGGGAGGACACAAAAAGTGTCTCGTTTAAGGACTTATGCATGTTTCAAGATGTTCACTTGCCTCTAGGGTTCAAACCTCCCAAGTTTGATAAATATAATGGTCACGGCGATCCAATGGCTCATTTGAGAAGATTCTGTAATCAGTTGAGAGGAGCCGGAGGAAAAGAAGAACTTCTTATGGTTTACTTTGGAGAGAGTTCAACGGGCATAGCATCAATATGGTTTATCGATCAGGACATTTCTTATTGGCACGTTTGGGATGATATGGCACAAGATTTTGTCCAACAATTTCAATACAATATCGATATTATTCCCGATCGCAATTCCCTGGATAATATGAAAAAAAAAATCCATCAGAAAGTTTTAGGGAATATGCCATAAGATGGAGGGAGCAGGTGGCTAGAGTCAAACCGCCGATGAAAGACTATGAGTTAATTGATGTTTTTCTCCAAGCTCAAGAACCTGACTACTTTCATTATCTTCTCGCCGCAATGGTCAATACTTTCGCCGAAGCGATTAAGATCGGAGAAATGGTAGAGAATGGCATAAAGTCGGGTAAGATTGTGAGTCAAGCAGCCATTAGAGCTACCACACAAGCAATAAAAAGTGGATTCGGTAATTTTACCAATCGAAAAAAAAAAGAGGAAGGGTCCATGGCGGCATCTGGATCAAGAGATGTTCAAATAGGCATGAACAATCCTTATTGTCAAGTCCAACAAGAACAATATAATTCTCCTCGGCATTATTACCCGTCCAATACTCAGGCATATGTCCGGCCTCCTTCGCGCCAACAATGGCGGGGCCCTGCCCCACAAGTTTCTCGCCCACAACAACAAAATTTCCAGGCGCCATACAATCCACGTCCCCGGACAAACTATACGAGAAAACAAGGTCAAAAAGAAAATTTTACCCCGATTGGGGAATCGTATACAAGTTTGTTATGGAAATTGATACAATTGAGACTGGTTGAACGTGTCAATCCGTACGTTGTCAATCAAAATGAAAGAGGTTTTGATCTGACTGTTATATTCGAATATCACGCCAACACTCCAGGTCATAGCACAGAGAATTCTTGGACCCTAAAAAGATCCATTGAGAAGTTAATTGAGGATAAGGTAATCGAGGTACGCAATGAAGAGGCACCGAATGTCACCAATAACCCACTCCCTGCTCATAATAATGAGCGTGTTGTGGGGATGGTTGGCATTTTTGAAGATTATGAGCAAACACGTAGAACAAATGTGGAAAGCAAGGTTTCAAGAAAAGACTCTAGTATGGTTTTAGAACCCATACAAAGGGCACTGATAATTGTTAAAGGTGCGCGTTCGAATTCTGGGAACTCGAGGAAGCTAGTGTTGTATGTCTCTGAGTCTATAGAAAGAGAAGACATACCGTTGAATGGACCAAAATTCTAGATTCCTGGTAAATTTTCGACGTTTGATCAAAATCAAAAAGGTATGAAAGATCCAGTTGTGATACAAATTGCAGCACAAGTTCCTATCACAAACACCAAGGACGTTCCGTGGAACTACAACAAAGTCGTCGTTACTCACAAGGGAAAGGAGATTGTCGAAGAAACAAATGAAACAAGAGGCTTAACTCATTCCGGAAGATGTTATGGTCCGGAAGAATTAAGGAGGGACAAACAAATCAAAGAAAATCAGTTGCCGATGAAAAAACCAGTCAGTGAGGAAGATGGTGAAGAGTTTCTGAAAAAGATGAAAGCTCAAGATTATTCTGTTATAGATCAGTTGAGGAAAACACCTGCTCAAATCTCTTTATTGTCATTACTCATACATTCTAAAGAACATCGTGAAGTGTTGACCAGAATTTTGAATGAGGCACATATATCAGAAAATATTACAGTAGGTCACTTGGAAAATATAGTCAATCGAATTTTTGAGGTAAATAGAATCACTTTCACTGATGATGAATTGCCCTTGGAAGGATCTGGACATAATAGGGCTCTACATTTAACCGTGAAATGTGAAGAACACTATGTAAAGAGAGTCATGGTCGATGGAGGATCAGGTGTAGACATACCCTCTTTCCACTCTACAAAGCTTAAAAATCAACACTAATAGGATTCGTACTAACAATATTTGTGTACGGGAATTTTATGGTGCACAACGGGATACTCTTGGTGAAATATACTTAATTGTTACAATTGGACCAGCGGCGTTTGGAATCACTTTCCAAGTTATAGACATCGACACGTCTTACAATCTGCTTTTGGGTAGGCCGTGGATCCACATGGCTAGAGCTGTGCCATCTACTCCACACCAAGTGGTCAAGTTTGAACATGACAAACAAGAAATCATTGTCCATGGTGAAGATGATCTCCCGATCACCCGAGATCCTTCAATACCATGCATTGAGGCTAAAAGAGGTTGTGAATCCCTCAACTATCAGGCTCTGGAGATAATAACGGTTAATCAGTTCTTAGAAGGAAATCCTATCCTCCAACCTCGTCTGTCCTCTACTTCAGTCATGGTGGTGGCTCAAATGGTACAAAATGGCTATGAACCAGGAAAGGGGTTAGGTTTGTCGTTGCAAGGAATTGTGAATCCTATCAGTCCAATGGGTAATCAAGATACATTCAGTTTGGGTTTCAATCCAACGAGATTTGATAGAAAATGGGCAAAAGATCATAAAAGAAATGCTTGGAAACTGTCGAAGCCGATCCCCCATATAGCTCAATTTTTCATTAAATCTCAAGGTGAACCGTGTCCAGACTTACCAATCCAAAATAATGTGGATGAAATGTGTCAAGGTATCAAGAAAATGTTTTATGAGGTAAATATGACTCAGAGGGGTGAGGGCACTAGTCATATGGATGTGCAGTTTATCGGCCCGAATGTCCAACTCAATAACTGGAAAGCCACTCCTCTCCCTACAAAAAAGGAGTCATCTTAGTTTTATTTTGCTGTTTTTATTTTATTTTTCTTGGATTATTGTCAGGGTTGTAATTCAAGCATTCTAGTTGTTTTGCTTTATTGTTAACCCTTCTATCATTTCCCATTCAATGCAATAAAGTTCTAGTCATCTTCTTTGTTCCTACTCTTTCTAATATTTGCCATCTTATTTTCATTTCAGTTACATTAACTTTAATAATATGACATGCATGTGGAGTTTACAATTAGATCCTAAAAAGTTGTGTGATCTCATAACAATGAATCATAAGTCTAAGGAATATGATGAAGATGAAGCTGATGAAGAAATTAAAAGTGGTTTGGATCAATTTGAAAATAAGCCTAAACCTAATTTAAGTGAAACAGAGGTGTTTAATTTGGGAACTCCTGAAGAAGTGAAAGAAATAAATATAAGCATTCATGTCGATCGAACTATTCGAGACGACATAATTCAAGTTTTAATTGAATACAAAGATGTCTTCGCTTGGTCATATGATGACATGCCTGGGTTAAGTGCTGATTTGGTAGTTCACAAACTTCCCATACATCTTGATTTTCCACCTGTCCAGCAAAAGCAGAGAAAATTTAAGGCAGATATGAGCGATAAAATCAAAGAGGAAATCATGAAACAACTGAATGCAAAAGTGATCACGGTCGTTTAATACACTACTTGGTTGGCTAATGTTGTGCCAGTACAAAAAAGGATGGAAAGATCAGAGTTTGTGTTGATTATCGAGATTTAAACAAAACAAGTCCAAAAGACAATTTTTCACTACCCAACATTCATATCTTGGTTGACAATTTGTGCTAAACACGAGATTCAATCTTTCGTGGACTGCTACGCTGGATATCATCAAATTCTCATGGATGAAAAAGACGCAGAAAAAACTGCATTCACTACCCCGTGGGGTACATATTGTTATAGGGTCATGCCATTTGGTCTAAAAAATGCAGGGGCAACCTACATGAAAGCTAAGACTACAATATTCCATGACATGATGCATAAAGAAGTTGAGGTATATGTCGATGATGTCATCATTAAGTCTAGAACGCAAATTGACCATGTGCGTGATCTAAGAAAATTTTTCGAAAGGTTGAGAAAGTACAATCTCAAGCTTAATCCGGCTAAATGTGCATTTGGAGTTCCATCTGGCAAGCTTTTGGGGGTTTTTTTTAGTTAGCCGAAGAGGCATTGAATTAGACCCCTCCAAGATAAAGTCCATTCGAGAATTACCACCTCCAAAAACCAGAACTGAAGTCATGAGTTTTCTGGGAAGGTTAAACTATATCAGCCGATTCATCGCTCAACTCACTGCTACAAGCGAGCCGATATTCAAGTTATTGAAAAAGGATGCTGCTATTAAATGGACAAGTGAGTGTCAAAATGGTTTTGACAAAATTAAGAAATATTTAGCAAATCCTCCGGTACTGGTCCCCCCAGAGCCTGGTAGGCCTTTGTTTTTATACCTCTCGGTAACAGATAATTCTTTTGGTTGCGTTTTAGGACAACATGACGTCACGGGGAAAAAGGAACAAGCCATCTATTACTTGAGCAAAAAGTTCACATCCTATAAGGCAAAGTACACTCTATTAGAAAAAACATGTTGTGCTTTAACTTGGGTCGCCCAAAAATTGAAGCACTATTTTTTGTCCCACATCACTTACCTCATATCTCGAATGGATCCTCTGAAATATATTTTACAAAAATCCATGCCGACGGGTAGGTCTGCAAAGTGGCAGATTTTGCTTACCGAATTTGATTTTGTGTGTGTTACTCGCACCGCCATGAAAACACAAGCGTTGGCCGATCATCTGGCAGAGAATTTGATTGATGATGAATACGAACCCTTAAAGACATACTTCCCTGATGAAGAGATCAACTCTATTGAGGAAGAAATTCTTGATAATGACCCCGTATGGAAATTATATTTTGATGGGGCTGTCAACAAAAACGGAGTGGGAATTGGGGCAGTTCTTATCTCACCAAGCGGTTGTCATTATCCTGCCACAGCACGACTTCGATTTTTTTCTACCAACAACACAACATAATACAAAGCTTGCATCATGGGTTTGAATATGGCAATAAATATGTGTGTTCATGAGCTCTTAGTCTTAGGGGATTCCGACTTGCTCATTCGACAAGATCGAGGCGAATGGATAACTCGAGACATTAAGCTCATACCGTACAAACAATGTTTAGAAGATCTCATCAAAAAAATCAAGTCCATTGAATTTAGATATATTCCTAGGTTTCACAATGAGTTGGCTGATGCTTTGGCCATTCTAGCATCAATGCTTCCATACCCAGGTAATACCTACATTGACCTGTTGGAAATCCAAGTTAGGGATCAACATGGTTATTGCAATATAATTGCGGTAGAGGCAGATGGTGAGCCTTGGTATCACAACATCAAACGGTTTATAAAACCTAGAGAATATCCACTGCATGCTGATAGAGATCAAAAAAGAACTATTAGGCGACTCGCTAACGGTTCCTCTTAAGTGGCGATATCTTATATAAAAAGACTCCGGATTTGAATTTATTATGATGTGTGAATAATCAAGAGGCGGAAACAATTATGAATGAGGTACACTCAGGGGTATGTGTGCCACACATGAATGGTTACGTCCTAGCAAAAAAGATTATTTGGGCAGGGTACTATTGGTTGACCATGGAGCGAGATTGCTCCAATTTGTTCGCAAGTGCCATCAGTGCCAAATTCATAGCGACTTGATTCACTCACCCCCTTAGAGTTGCATTCTATGTCTGCTCCATGGCCTTTTGTTACATGGGGAATAGATGTTATTAGGCCAATAGAGCCAAAAGCATCTAACGGTCATCTGTTTATTTTAGTTGCCATCGATTACTTTACCAAATGGGTAGAAGTTGTCACATTCAAATCAGTTACCAAGAAAGCGGTGGTGGACTTCGTTCATTCCAACATCATATGTCGTTTTGGCATACCAAAAATAATTATTACAGACAATGCAATGAATCTCAACAGCCACTTGATGAAGGAAGTTTGTGAGCAATTTAAAATTGTTCATCGTCATTCAACCCCTTATCGTCCCAAAGCAAATGGGGCTGTTGAAGCTGCGAATAAGAACATCAAGAAGATTCTTAGAAAAATGGTGCAAGGATCTAGGCAATGGCATGAGAAATTACCCTTCGCTCTCATGGTATATCGCATGACTGTTCGTACGTCAGTCGGTGCAACTCCTTACTTATTTGTTTATGGAACTGAGGCTGTCATACCCGCAGAAGTTGAAATCCTTTCTCTTCAAACCATTGTTGAAGCAGAAATCAAGGATACGGAATGGGTTAAATCGAGGTTAGAACAATTAGCACTGATAGAAGAAAAACGATTGACATCAATTTGTTATGGTCAATTATATCAGCAGAGGATGGCACGGGCATATAATAAGAAAGTACGCCCAAGGAATTTTGAAGTGGTTCAACTTGTTATGAAACGTATCCTTCCCCACCAAGACGAGGACAAGGGAAAGTTTGCTCCAAATTGGCAAGGCCCTTATGTTATTAAGCAAGTGTTATCCAAAGGAGCTTTGCAATTGGCGGATATGGAGGGAAAGGCAATTGACACAATTGTCAATGCAAATTCGATCAAGAGATACTACATTTAGTACTCCTTCTCATTTTTATGATGAGAAGATAAAAATGTATCCTCTTTTATCTCAAACACCACTGGTCTGGTGCCTTTTTTAAAAAAACTAAAAAAAAAAACGAAAGATATTATTTAAAAAAATAAAATGAAAAGTTCATTGAACTACGTTCAACCTAATTCCTAAGAGGATACGTAGGTAGCCCTTCATTGAGGTTCGGTCTAATCACTCAATAAAATAATGATCATGATATTTCAAATCTCCAAGGGTTGAAACATGACATTGTAGCCTATGGTATGTTTAAAAAAAAAAAGAAATAAAAAAATAAGAGGGTCTTATGAGTGAAAACTCTCACGAGAACCGTAAGACGACAGTAAAAAGATAAGAATGTCTACTAGGTAAAAAACCACGAATGACACCAAATGATGACATTCCATCTTATCATGAGCACAATAAAGATAGAAATAAAGTTATAGGCTGAAAGAGCTATAAAGACAAATCATGCAAGTAATTCGCTAGAGACAAACCCCGTGATGGTAAGTTTTTCAATCCTTGTCTCTCATATAATATGCAAAAAAAATAAAAAATAAAAGGATTATCTTTTCTTAATAAAATCTGGGGCATTTTATTTTATTTTTAAATTGGTCAATGTACGAATAATAATAAAATAAAATAAAATAATATTAGATAATAATAATATAAGTAAAAAAAAACCCTTATCCTATTTTTCATATTTTCACAGGGCATAATAACCCCTATTTGCATATAAGGCAAAATAACCCCTATCCTATATTTTCATATCTTCACAGGGTACAATAACCCTTGGTTGCATATAGGGCACAATAACCCCTATCCTATATTTTCATGTCATCACAGGGCACAATAACTCATGTTTGCATATAGGGTACAATAACCCCTATCCTATTTTTCATATTTTCACAAAGCACAATAACCCCTGGTTGCATATAGGGCACAATAACTCCTATCCTATCTTTTTTTTTTCATAGGGCACAATAACCCCTAGATTGCATATAGGGCACAATAAACCCTATCATTTTTTTTTATGTATTCACAGGGCACAATAACCCTTGGTTGCATATAGGGCACAGCAACCCCTATTTTATTTTTCATGTCTTCACAGCGCACAATAACCCCTGGATTGCATATAGGGCACAATAACCCCTATCATTTTTTAATGTCTTTACAGGACACAATAACCCCTATCATTTTTTTTCTTCACGGGGCACAAACCCCTTGTTGCATATAGGGCATAATAACCCCTATTTTACTTTTCATGTCTTCACAGATCACAATAACCCCTAGTTGCATATAGGGCACAATAACCCCTAGTTGCATATAGGGCACAATAACCCCTATCATCGTTTTTATGTCTTCACAGGGCACAATAACCCCTGGTTGCATATAGGGCACAATAACCCCTATCCTATTTTTCATGTCTTCACAGGGCACAATAACCCCTGGATTGCATATAGGGCACAATAACCCCTATCATTTTTCTTCACAGGGCACAACAACCCCTGGTTGCATATAGGGCACAATAACCCCTATCCGATTTTTCTTGTCTTCACAGGGCACAATAACCCCTGGTTGCATATAGGGCACAATAATCCCTATCATCATTTTTATGTCTTCATAGGGAACAATAACCCCTGGTTGCATATAGGGAACAATAACCCCTATCCTATTTTTCATGTCTTCATAGGGCACAATAACCCCTGGATCGCATATAGGGCACACCTATCATTTTTCTTCACATTGCACAATAACCTCTGGTTGCATATAGGGCACAATAACCCCTATTTTATTTTTCATGTCTCACAGGGCATAATAACCTCTGGGTTGCATATAGGGCACAATAACCCCTATTTTACTTTTCATGTCTTCACAGGGCCCAATAACCCCTGGTTGCATATAGGGCACAATAACCCCTATTCTACTTTTCATGTCTTCACATGGCACAATAACCCCTGGTTGCATATAGGGCACAATAACCCCTATCATCATTTTTATGTCTTCACAGGGCACAATAACCCCTGGTTGCATATAGGGCACAATAACCTCTATCCTATTTCTCATGTATTCACAGGGCACAATAACCTCTGGGTTGCATATAAGGCACAATAACCCCTATCATTTTTCTTCACAGGGCCCAATAACCCCTGGTTGCATATAGGGCACAATAAACCCTGGTTGCATATAGGGCACAATAACCCCTATTTTATTTTTATGTCTTCAGAGGTCATAATAACCTCTAGGTTGCATATAGGGCACAATAACCCCTATTTTATTTTTCATGTCTTCACAGGGCACAATAACCCCTGATTGCAATTTGGGTACAAAACTCCCTTTTGTCTTATTTATTTTTTACATTTTGTAATAGGCTACAAAAATATTATTTTTATTATTAGTATAGACTTTTTTAGCTTTCATCAATAACTCACAAAATTTCCTAGTGCAAACTAGGCAGAAAATTTTGTTTTGTGTGCAGGTTTCTATATAGTACACAAATTTGCAGTTCAAAAATAAAAGAATTCATCCTTTCAAGAAAATAAGTTTTCAAGAATATCATGCGGAAGAATGTTAGTAACTGAAGTCAAGTCATGAAGTTTCAAGTCTTAAACTCAGATGTCAAGAGCAAAGGGCGGGAATCGATGAACCTACCAAAGAGGTTGAAGTGATATCTGAGAATCCAAAATGAAGACTTAGCACTATCAGAGTAGATAGGATTTCATATCTTTTCTTTTGAATTTTGTTTTTTTTTTTGTAATAGCTGGAGCTACGAACCGGAATCTCGAAAAAACCTCATTCGACTACCTAACTCATTGGAACTACGCCTGACTCCTTATTATCTCAACATAGGATCGGTAGTTTTTAAAAGTTAGCACACAGTCAAACCTCTTCTCTACTATAAATTTTTCACATAAATATTTCAGTAAGAAATTAGTCACATTGTTCACGTCTTTGCATGAAAACTCTTCATGTTTTTCAAGCAAAGAGGGGCATACTGTGAACACCTAACTTATTACCAAAATATAAAGATTTAACACCAATTTTAAAAAGGGTTATAGTTAAAATAAATAAAAATAAATAAATTGTGTAAATTACTTTAATAATAAAAAAAATTATGAATTTATGGTATTTGTTTTAAATGTTCAACTTTTAATTACTTTAAAAATAATTGTAGAAAAAAAAAGGGAGTCCTGAATATTCAAATTACCTTCCTCTTATCCTAATTATTCCCAACTTCCTAACTTATTTTATTAAAAAGTCTCATCCCATTTATTTTTATTTTTTATCTCTCTCTCTCTCTCTCTCTCTCTCTCTTTGGACGTTTCTTTTGAAATTTTGTACATTTTTTTATTATTTTTTATTTTGTTAATTTTTCATTGTTATTATTAATTTATTTTATATCCTTATCTCAACCTCAATTCCCTCAACAATATTTCAAATTGAATCCTAATCCCACTCTATTACGTTTCTTTAATTAGCACCAGACTCTCAGCCAAAATTATTTTTAAAAAAACACGTTCAGTTGAAAAAAGGAACAGACAGATACACACAGATACAGAAAGAAATACAGAGAGAAATATATAGAGCAAACACAAAGAGAAGAAAAGTGAGTCATTCTTTTGAGAATTGGGTCAGAGTTAGAGTTTTTTTGTCGTGGTTCCAAATTCGTGGCTCAAATCAGTAGATCATAGAAGTTATTTTTCGTGATATCCATCTTCGCAGCGAGGTAATTCTAAACTCTCGCATTATTTAAATGTAATGTTGTATGAAAATTTGAATCTAATAATATGATGTTCTTTGAATCGTATGTTATTATTATGCAATATCAATATGTGATGCATGTTAAGATTTTTTTTTATTTTTTTTCTCGATCTGAAAAACGAAAAAAAAAAAAGAAAATGTTTCTTGCTAACAAAAATAATATAAAATAAAAGATGTATCATACATTTTTTTTTGCATTATTATTAGTGTGTTATTTTTTTTAGATGTAATTTATATTAGGATTTATTTTGTGATATTTAATAGCTAATGTTTTTCTGGAGCCTAATTTTTCACTAAAAAATAAATAAATAAAATTTATAAATTTGTTAGATTAGGATGTAAACTAAAATTTTTAATTGATTAAGTAATTTAAAAAACTTATGTATAATATATTTCAATTCTTTTAACACGTTATTTGAATTAAAAAATTATCTTTAAAATAAATATAAGATGGTTATCTAATTCGAATTATTAAAAAGTTTATCATTGAGAGAATATGTAAATATTAATCAGAGTCATAAGTAAAATTAAAAATAATGAGAAAGAGTAATAAAAATAAAACCACAATAGTAAAAAAAAAAAAAACAGAAACCATGTGAAGAAAAAGAATGAGAAAAAGCAAAGAAAAAAAATGATTACAATAAAATTGAAAAAAGTGTAACAAAAAAGGTAATAAAAAACAGAATGTTACAATAAAAAAAAACACATACAAAAAAATAAATAAAGATAATAAGACAAAAATAAAGCATAAAAGAAATAATAATAATAATAATAATAATAATAATAATAATAATAATTATTATTATTATTATTATTATTATTATTATTTAAAAAAATAACGTGAACCTACAAAAAATAATAAAAAATAATAGCAAAAATAAAATAAAAAAAAAGGGAGGACGATAACAGAAGCAAAAAATAATAATAATAATAATAAAAAGAGTAAAAAGAATAATGGATAAATAAATAAATAATAGAATGTAATATAAACATATATATTATATATATATATGAAAAAAAGGAAAATAGAAATAAAATAATAATAAAAAAGTTAACAAAAACGTAAGTTTTCCTTAAAAAAAATAAGTAAAAAAAAAAAGATAAAGAGTGAGTTTAAAAGAATGTCAACCAAGAATTAAAAATTATTACTTACCATAAAAATTTAAGGAAAAAAATACAGAAAAAAATACCAAAGATAATTAAAAAAAACGTGTAGCATTAAAAAAAATGAAATTTTTCTTTGTAAAACTAATAGTAAATCTCTTAAAATTTTGCCTCTTATTTAAAAATGTAACTAAAAAAAACAATCCTAAAATTACCCAAACACTAAAATCTCTTTCCTGTTATAAAATCAAGCTCATGGCAATATAAATATAAAGAGATGAAGACAAGAGAAGTAAATAGAAGAAGAGTAATATTCTTCATATTCAAGTGTATGTAAGTTTCATTTGTATATCTTACAATAGTGAATGAACAACCCTATTTATAGAGTGAGAAATCACTCCAAAGGTCACCCTATTAAGTACCATAATAAATAGATACATTCTTATCCAAAAAGGTTCATGTAACCTAGTGAATATGAATGGTTGTTCATGTACCAACCTTATGGACTATCCACTTAATTCAATGTATTTATAACACTCCCCCTTGGATGTCCATAGATAATGTGCCTCGTTAAAACCTTACTAGGAAAAACCCCGTGGGAAAAAATTCTAGTGAAGGAAAAAGAGTACACATATCTTTTGATACGCACTATTTGTTGCCTCATTAAAAACCTTGCCAGGAAAACCCAGTGGGAAAAAACCTCGGTCAAGGAAAAAAGAGTGCAACGCGTATTATACTCCCCCTGATTAAAATATCACTTAATTTCTTGTGATGATGTCTCTAATCTTCGTACATTGTGGTTAGTATATTCTTTTTCAAAGAAAAACCACACATTTCTTGAATATGGTGTGTCATTTATCTCAACCAGACGCACTTCTGACTTGCTTCATGGTGGACTTTTATTTCTGCATAGCAACAGTTGCTTCATTGATCGCCAGGATATTATTGTGCCTCCCCATGCAAACACACAGCGTGCTTGAGATAGAGCTTTATGCGGATCAGATAAATATTCTGCATCTGCGTAATCAATTAATTTTATCTTGGATTCCTCGGGATAGAATAAACCCATAACTATGGTCCTTCGAGGATATTCAATCATGTGCTCAACACCATTTCAATGTCCTTTTATCGGGGAGAAACTGAATCTTGCCAGTAAATTTACTGCAAAACAAATATCTAGTCAAATATTGTTAGTAAGATGCACTAGTGCCCTGATTGCACCAAGATAGAGTTTCATCACCAAGAAACTCTTCATCCTTCTTTTGAGATCAAACTGAATCATCATTTATGTCAAGTGATCTCATAATCATTGGGGTACTCAATGAATGCGATATATCCACATAAAATTGCATCAAAATTTTTCAGTGTATGTGCACTGTTAGACAAATATTTTATTTGTCAAATTATCAATCTGTAGGTCAAGACAAAATTTTGTCTTACCAAGACCTTTTCATAAAAATACAAGGACAATTAGGGTCATTCTTTTGTACCTTTTTTCTTCCTTAACTATTTCAATCCATATAAGGATTCTTGAAGCTTTATTGAAAAAATTTCTTTCAAACTCTTATATGCTTCAGAGTTCAGACACCTCGATTGTTTCAAGGATTTTCATATAACCTTCATTGTCTAGCTAGACATTACAATTATTCATTTACATGCATTCAAGTTTTCATATGTTGCCAGATCAAAACAAACCTCATTTCATCCACCAAAGGAGAAAACATCTCCACTAATGTCAGGATTTTTGTGATAAACCTTTATGCCCCAAGGCACAAACCGTATTTGATATCTTACGGTTATACTATCGCATAATAATTTATTTGTACCCCACTGACATTATACCTTGATTTATGGATACTATCGCATAATAATTTATTTGTACCCCACTGACATTATACCTTGATTTATGGACTACCAATCCAAAATGTCACTTTTCTAAGTGAAACAAAATATACTTGAATTGTGCATTTTACTTGGCCAACCATTTATCTGTTCACACTATATGACAGATTTGAATTCAAGATCCTCATCACAATTTATATCATTGAGCGCTACCTCATATCAAAGATACCGTCGACGGTTATTTGATATTGATTCCAACAAGACATAACTTATTGAGATCTCTTCATTTTTCATTATTTCAGGTACCTGAACCTTTTTCAAGATTTTATGAAGTGTTATGTAAATGTGCCCTTTTATAGCACTTGCCTCATTATCATGACCATATTGATCATTTGCTCCTTCCTTCTTCAAGGAATTTTATATTTGGAATCGATTGGTCTATTACGCTTCCGGCGTATCATAGACTCTGTCCTTCAAGGACTTCACATTGGAGCATTTGCAGCTGAATTATATCATAGGGTCAGTGCATTCATCTGGCAACTGATTTGCAACATTATGCAACTGAATTATCCCTTGAACTTTAAGTTCACATATTTATTTTAACGAGGATCTAGATAATTCATAATTAACCTCACACATAATTTTCAGCTGTCAATCATCTCTCCCCCTAATGTTAGAAAATCTAACATTCATTCCAACCTTATTTGGAAGTTCATCTTTGTGCGTGGTGGAGCAATTAAAATCATAATCGCACATACAACATTTTAGATGAAAATTATATGGTTCCTGACCCTGAACCAATTTTAATGGGGAAACCTTGTTGGTTTGATGCATACATGTGTTGCTACATGTTAAACAAAATTATCTCATACCAAATCTTATTTGGGAGTTTTGTTCTCATAACCATGATTTAGCTATAATTGGAGGCATACAATTTCTGCTAAATCAACCAGCATTATCAATATAATTTCATAGTTTGGAACTGTGCTCTTAATTTTAACAATTCGAGCAAACAACCTTACAAAATCAATTTGTAAGTTGACAATAAAATACATGTGACCATCGCATAGATGCATTAATCATATAGTTGCAAATGATCCACATGACAGGTGAATGGGCCCATATTCACCCTTTTATATGTTCCAAAAATTTTAAGGGATTACAATCCCAACCTTAGCTGGTACAATGATCATTTTATAAAGAGAAACAAGCAACACAAGAGAATTCTTGAAGAATCTTTATTTCTTCATCATATAAATCACCTAAATTCTCAATCACGTTTGCATCACATTTAATCGGAATGGTCAATCAGTCTTGCCAACTGATCTTTATTTTAGTACACTTATAATTTACTTTTACATGTGATTTCATCAGCATGTACATGTTTGTATGGAACAAACAAGAGGAAAAGTGGGGTAATCTTTTACATAAACACTATAACCCTCTTCGGTTGTAGTGATTTATAGTCTCAATATTTATTTTCATTCATCCGAAACTTAAAAAGTTTCTTTTGAGACTTACTACAACCCCAATATTATTCCTCTGATAACAGCACAACTCGTTAGAGCTTGCAATTAATTTTGTGTACTATGACATATTGCATGACAATATCCCTATGGTGAGCATCTCCTTCAAGGAGGAAATTATATTATTATTGTCATGGTCAAAATCATTACGAGCAAGACGTCTTTCTTGCTTTACTTTTGTTGTACCATAGGTACACAACCAATGACAAATTTGTATTGCCACACAATAATGACCACAACCCTTATAGGCAAGAACTATTTCTTTCTTTTGCCCTTTCGGTAGTTCATACCATAGTGACGTATAAAACGTACAATACAATTAGCCATTTCTGCCAAATAAAATTTATTTCCTCTCAAATCTCCCGTAGAGATGAGAAGTGACATGTATCATTTTTTCTCAAACCTTCCATAGAGGTGAGTTGTGACATATATACAACCCATAATGATTTTATCACATCTGGACCCATTCTCTTATAGAATGGTCGAGCATTCACGATACTCATTACAAGTCACATTCTCTTCAAGGATTGGACTAATTATTTGTATGTACTTCATAAATTTGCATTATAAGCACATTGTCATGGCTTTAAAATTCATCATATTTCCATGACACACCTCAACATCACTTTGAAAGATTAAGTGTACCATCACTTTATCTTGTATCATGATAAAGGATTTATAAATTTGTCAAATTATTGGGTTGACAACATTCACAAGTCTAATGACCTTTCATACCATTTTGATAATAAACATTGTCTTCACATTTTGAAGGACTATTTGAAGAACTCATAGTGTTCTTCCTTTTATCATTACCACAATGATGACTATTATAATTATGTCCCTCCACGCCCTTATTCATATCATTAATCATTTGTCATCTTTCAGACTAACATTCACTGCTACCACATTCGTATGATTGAATGGAGCAAGTTAACAGGCGGATTTCAGAGTTATTACATGTTGCTACCACATTCTTTTCAAGGAATGAAGCAAATTTAATAGAACGAATTTCAAGACTTTTTATCAAAGCCTAGTCATCATTATATCATCATTATGGTGCATTGACTCAAACTCAATGTCTTATCCATATAAGGCGTTTTACGCCATAATTCTATGGGACTTGAACCCAATCACGGTGCATCAAAACCCAAATTGATGTCTTACCCTTTTGGTGCAATAGAACTTGAATCTATCGTCTTATCCCCAAATATTTTTATTATGATGCATCCGGACTTTAACCTGATGTCTTATCCTTTTGGTGCGATGAAATTGAATCCATCGTCTTACCCTTAACCAACGGTATAATAAATCGAAGTACAACATGACTCATCCTTTGAGTCTTTCAAAACAATCAAAATAACATTCAAACTCATGCTATTAAAATTTTATACCTTCTTCTATTTAAGAAGTTTTGTATAGCATGTTATATTCAACCAATAGTAGTATATGTCTTTCGGTTCTTGATAATTGTTAGTGACTGAATATTATTTTTATTCTAAATCATAAAATATTATAGAAAATACATACCTGATTTTATGCATATAATACCTTGATTCTCATAACGAGATCAACCAAAACATGAGTTAAAGAAAAACTAAAACTCAATCTTAATTGGCTAGAGACTCGTGCTGATAACGTGTTATAAAATCAAGCTCATTGCAATATAAATATAAAGAGATGAAGACAAGAGAAGTAAATAGAAGAAGAGTAATATTCTTCATATTCAAGTGTATGTAAGTTTCATTTGTATATCTTACAATAGTGAATGAACAACCCTATTTATAGAGTGAGAAATCACTCCAAAGGTCACCCTATTAAGTACCATAATAAATAGATACATTCTTATCCAAAAAGGTTCATGTAACCTAGTGAATATGAATGGTTGTTCATGTACCAACCTTATGGACTATCCACTTAATTCAATGTATTTATAACATTTCCTATATAAATTCTACTTTCAAAATATTAGATATTTATATACATTCATTAATGTATGTATATATATGTATATATAGACACTTACACAAATACACACAAATGCTAATAAAAATAAACTAAAATAATGGATTTTTCAAATTTAAAATTAATGGACGTACCCTGAAAAAAATAAGATCACTTAAAATAAAAAGTCAGTTTCAAATAAGTTAAAAATAAATTTGGGTAAACAAAAATTTATTATTAAGTTTAAATAATATAATATCCAAAATTAATTTAAGTCATATCAAAGTTAATAAAGCAACTGTGCTAGAATCACGGGACTCGAGGGGTGCCTAACACCTTCCCCTCGGTCAACAGAATTCCTTACCCGAATTTCTAGTTCGCAGACCAATAAAAAATAGAGTCAAATTTCCTTTTGATTAGGTATTTAAATAAGATGACTTGGAACACCAAAACTCAATTCCAAGTGGCGACTCTGAATAATAATTATCCCTTTTCAAAACGTCACTTTAATTGAAAAAATTGTTTTCTTTCAAAAAATAAAAAACAGTAAAAAATTCAAAATATTGAGAGAGGAAAAAAAGGGGTGTGACACTCTCTATGGCGAGCATTCTATTTTTATTTTCTTTTTTCTTTTATAAAAACTTCTCTTCCTTTATAAAGAAACAAATATGTTAAATATATTAGTGACGTGTAACGACCTGTTTAGTCGTTTTGAGCAGCAGAATTTATTTCTGGAAAAACTGGCTGAGACGACGGATCCCACGATGGACCGTCATGGGCACGACGGACCGTCGAGGGGGTCTCGTTCCAAAACACTTAGAATTCTGAAATTTGGGTACTGAAATCGACTCTCTGAACTTTGTAACGGAATGGCAGGACGGACCGTCGTGGGCACGACGGACCGTCACACATCTTCCACAGAAATTAAGTCTCTGAACTTCTGGACGACATGGCAGGACAGACCGTCGTGGGTACGACGGACCGTCACAGACTCTTCAAGGAAATTGAGTCTCTGAACTCTGCGACGGAAGCAGCAGGACGGACCGTCGCAGGCATGACGGGCCGTCACAGGCTGCGTAATCCCAGGCTGGGTCGGATTTCTGTTACATATTTTAAGGGGCGTTTTGGACTATTTCTGCTATAATTATAAATTTAGTGGGTTAATATTAATAAGTCAATTTCTTGAGGGTTAAAAGAGATAACCTTGAGTTAATTAGTGGGTTAATTCCTCATCTTTTATACTTAATTATATGCTAATTAGGGTAAAAGAAAGAGGGTTTGAATAAGAAAAATAGAAAGAACAAGAGAGGGAAAAACGGTCGATAAAGAGAGACGAACGAAGAGGAAAAACAAAGCTTTGGGGAATTTGCTTGCTTGATCACGAATCTTCGGTGGAGGTAGGTTATGGTTTTTATGTTATTCGTAGTAAACTCTTAATAGCGAATGATATGTATTGGTAGTATTGTAAACCCTGCTATATGCTTAATTGTATGCTTGCATGAATGTGATTATATAATTGTGATAAAATAAGCATGATGAAGCTATTGAATCATAAATCTTGAAAAACCCTAATCTCTTTGTTAATGATGATGCCTTGGTATAAGAGAAGGCTTGATGAACTAAAGTAATGAGATTGATGATGCCTTGGTATAAAAGAAGGCTTGATGAACTAACATAATGAGATTGATGATGCCTTGGTATAAAAGAAGGATTGATGAATTGATAGAATGAGATTAGTGGAGCAGGTGTCACGAACCGACACATAGAATTAGGGGATCGGGTGTCACGAACCGACACGTAGAATTAGTGGGATCGGGTGTCACGAACCGACACATAGAATTAGGGGATCGGGTGTCACGAACCGACACGTAGAATTAGGGGATCGGGCGTCACGAACCGACACGTAGAATTAGGGGATCGGGTGTCACGAACTGACACGTAGAATTAGGGAATCGGAGTGTCACGTTTCGACACATAGTAGTAGGGGAGCGGAGTGTCACGTACCGACACAAGAGAAATAAAGATAATGAATCTTGAAAGATGTTAATATACTCAATCTAATGAATCTAATTCCCAAACGAGTATGGTATTGAGGCTTGAGTCCTCATGGGTGAACTTGGCGGTACTTATTAATGATTATAGTACTTGTTGTTGCTACATGTTGAGTATTGTAGTTGATTTATGATATTATCTGATATATACGGTTTTCTATTTTGAGTTGGCCGATGATACCTACTGAGTACTTGTGCCTTGTACTGACCCCTACTTGTATTTGTTTTCTTGATTATTTGTGGAGTGCAGCAAACGTACCGTCGTCTTCAACTCAATCGCAACTCTAGCCAGTCTTCATTACACCGGATTTCAGGGTGAGCTACTGCTTCTAGCTTGGACTGGATCTTCTTCTTCATGTCTTGATGCCTTGAAGTTCCAGCATGGACTAGCTTTTTATGTATTTTAGTTTCTTAGATACTCTTAGTTTTAGTAATTGAGGATAGATATTCTTGTGATGATGACTTCCAGATTTTGGGGAATAATAGATGTTGAGTTTTTAGAAGTTTATTGAATCACTTTTTATTAATGAGTTTAAGTCTTCCGCATTGTATTTTGTTCATTATGTTTGAAATGTTGGGGTTTAGATTGGTTGGTTCGCTCACATAGTAGAATAAGTGTGGGTGCCACACGCGGCTCGGTTTTGGGTCATGACAAAACTTGGTATCAGAGCATTAGGTTCGTTGGTCTCATCACACAAGAAAGAGTCTAGTAGAGTCTTAAGGAACGGTAGGGGGACACCTTTACTTTTCTTTGAGAGGCTATAAGACTTTAGGAAAATTCCATTCTTTCTTTCTTTCTTTCGTGCTATTACTTGGATCCAATTGGTATCTAGGTGACACAAATTGGTATCTGACAATCTTCACTCTATTTCGCAGATGGTTAGAACTAGAGCAACGACTGCACCAACACCAACACCGGCAAGACAGGATGCGTCTGAGCCAGCCACTGTGGCTGTAGCTCGAAGAGGAGTAGCGGCAAGAGGTCGTGGAAGAGGTCGCGGGAGGACGTCCTCTAGAGGAAGAGGACAAGCACCTAGCCCATCTGGTACTAGGGCGGTGACTCCTCCACCGACTGAGGAAGTAGTAAGAGAGGGTGAGGAAGGGGAAGATGAGCAAGTGCAGAATGAGGAATTGCCACCCCAACCTACCCCTGAGATGATTAATCAGGTTCTTGCTTATCTTAGCGGGTTATCTGATCAAGGCCAGACACCTCCAGTGTTTTCTGCACCAACACCTCAGGTTCCGGAGGTACAACATGCAGCTACTGTGGCTCCCCGCATGGATGCCTCATTGGAAATAGGCACGTTTCCTCGTCTGACTACAGGGCCTATAATGACAAATGATCTGTATGAACTTTTCAGTTAGTTCTTGAAATTGAAACCTCCAGTCTTCAAGGGTGCTGAATCTGAGGATGCCTACGATTTTCTGGTTGAATGTCATAAGCTACTACACAAGATGGGTATAGTAGAACGGTTTGGTGTTGAGTTTGTGACTTATCAGTTTCAAGGGAACGCCAAAATGTGGTGGCGGTCACATGTTGACTGTCAACCAACAGAGGCACCACCTATGACTTGGGCATCATTCTCTAGCTTGTTTATGGAGAAGTATATCCCCCGGACTTTGAGGGATAGGAAAAGAAATGAGTTCTTGAGGCTAGAGCAAGGTAGGATGTCGGTTACTGCATATGAGGCTAAGTTTCGTGCATTATCCAGGTATGTCACCCAACTTTGTTTCAGTCCACAAGAGCGGATTCGCCGGTTTGTGAAGGGGTTGAGGTCAGAATTGCGGATTTCAGCCTTATAGGTAGCGGCTACGGCAAAATCCTTTCAAGAAGTGGTAGACTTCGTTATAGAGGTGGAAGGAGTGAAACCAGATGACTTCACCATGGCATCGACATCAAAAAGGTTTCGAAAGGGAGGTGAGTTTAATGGTTCATACTCTAGAGGACAGGGTTCAGGAGGTTACTCAGTCCGACCAATTCAGTCTTCACTACAGACTGTAGTAGGGGGTCCACCTCAGACCGGTCAACCCTTCTCTGAGAGACCTATGCTTGACTCCATAGAGTGTTATGGATGTGGGGAGACTGGACATATTAGGAGGAATTGTCCAAAACAGAATTTTAGACCCCCAATAGCTAGAGGTAGAGGTGGTCATGGTAGAGGTCGTTATTCTGGAGGACGTGGTAGCCGAGGTAATGGTGGTTACCAAAACGGCCGGGGTGACGGGCAAAGTGGAGCCACTACAGCACAACATGGTAGGGGCAACGGGCAGACAGGTGATAGGGCTCATTGTTACGCTTTCCCCGGGAGGTCGGAGGCAAAGACATCTGATGCTGTTATCACAGGTAATCTTTTGGTTTGTGATTGCATGGCTTCTGTATTATTTGATCCTGGCTCCACATTTTCATATGTATCTTCTTCATTTGCTTTTGGTCTTAATTTACCTTGTGAATTGCTTGACATGCCTATTCGTGTGTCTACTCCGGTGGGTGAGTCTGTGATAGTTGAAAAAGTATAAAGGTCTTGTTTGGTGACTTTTGTGGGGAGCAACACTTATGTAGATTTGGTTATCCTGTAAATGGTTGACTTCGATGTAATTCTGGGTATGACTTGTCTTCCTCCAAATTTTGCAATCTTGGATTGTAATGCTAAAACTGTGACGTTAGCCAAGCCTGGGACAGATCCGTTAGTGTGGGAAGGTGACTACACTTCCACTCCGGTTCGTATCATCTCCTTTCTTCGTGCTAAGAGAATGGTTAGTAAAAGGGTGTTTAGCTTTCTTGGCACATCTCAGGGATGACACTACCCAAGTACCTTCAATTGAGTCGGTTTCGGTAGTCCGTGAGTTTCTGGATGTGTTCCCTGCAGATCTCCCTGGTATGCCACCGGATAGAGATATTGACTTTGGCATTGATCTGGAACCAAGTACTCGCCCCATTTCCATACCCCCTTATAGAATGGCTCCCGCTAAGTTAAGAGAGTTAAAGGCCCAACTTCAAGAGTTGTTAAGCAAAGGCTTTATTAGACCAAGTGCATCTCCTTGGGGTGCTCCTGTTTTGTTTGTGAAGAAGAAGGATGGGAGTTTTCGGATGTGCATAGACTATAGACAACTGAATAAGGTAACTATTAAGAGCAAGTATCCTCTTCCCCGCATCGATGATTTGTTCGATCAGTTACAAGGTGCTTGTACCTTCTCAAAAATCGATTTGAGATTTGGTTATCATTAACTGAAAATACGGGCAACGGATGTGCCCAAGACTGCTTTTCGAACCAGATATGGGCATTATGAGTTCTTAGTAATGTCTTTTGGGCTTACGAATGCCCCTTCCGCTTTCATGAGCTTGATGAATGGGATTTTTAAGCCATATCTGGATCTCTTTGTCATTGTATTCATTGATTATATATTGGTATACTCAAAGAGCAAGAAGGAACATGAGGAGCACTTGAGAATTGTATTGGAAATGTTGAGGGAGAAAAAGCTTTATGCCAAATTCTCCAAGTGTGAGTTTTGGCTAGATTCAGTGTCCTTCTTAGGGCACGTGGTTTCTAAGGATGGAGTGATGGTGGATCCATCTAAGATTGAAGCAGTGAAGAATTGGGAGAGACCTACTAATGTGTCAGAAGTAAGGAGTTTTGTTGGTTTAGCTAGCTACTACCGCCGATTTGTCAAGGGGTTCTCTTCTATTGCTTCCCCATTGACAAGCTTGACTAAGCAGAATGTCCCATTTGTATGGTCGGACGAGTGCGAAGAAAGCTTTCAGAAGCTCAAGACTTTGTTGACTACTGCACCAATTCTTACCTTGCCAGTGGAAGGCAAGAATTTCATTGTTTATTGTGATGCATCCTATTCGGGTTTGGGTGCAGTGCTAATGCAAGAAAAGAATGTAATTGATTATGCTTCAAGGAAATTAAAGGTGCATGAGCGCAATTACCCGACCCATGATTTGGAGTTGACCGCGGTAGTATTTGCATTAAAGCAATGGAGGCACTATTTATATGGGGTTAAGTGTGAGGTCTATACGGATCATCGTAGCCTACAGTACATTTTTACTCAGAAGGATTTGAACTTGAGACAGAGGAGATGGATGGAACTACTGAAGGACTACGATATCACAATCTTGTATTATCCGGGAAAATCTAATGTCGTGGCAGATGCTTTAAGTAGAAAGGCCGGAAGCATGGGAAGTCTAGCTCATTTGCACGTTACTAGACGCCCATTGGCTAGAGAAGTTCAGATTCTGGCTAATGACCTTATGAGATTAGAATAAATGAGAAGGGAGGATTTTTGGCTTGTGTGGAGGCAAGATCTTCCTTCCTTGACAAGATTAAGGAAAAAAGTTTAATGATGAGAAATTGAGCCGAATTCGGGATATGGTGTTGCGAGGAGAGTCTAAAGAAGCGACAATCGATGAGGAATGTGCTTTGAGAATTAAGGGAAGGGTATGTGTACCCCGCGTCGATGATTTGATCAACACTATTCTGACAGAGGCTCATAGTTCAAGGTATTCTATACATCCCGGTGCAACCAAGATGTATCGTGACCTAAAGCAACACTTTTGGTGGAGTAGAATGAAGCGTGATATTGTTGAATTTATTGCCAAATGTCCAAACTGTCAGCAAGTATGAACACCAGAGGCCTGGAGGAACACTTCAGAGAATGCCCATTCCTGAATGGAAGTGGGAAAGAATTGCAATGGACTTTGTGGTTGGTCTTCCAAAGACATTGGGAAAGTTTGATTCCATTTGGGTGATTGTTGATAGGTTAACTAAGTCTGCTCACTTCATTCCGGTCAAGGTGACTTACAATGCAGAGAAGTTAGCCAAACTTTACATCTCGGAAGTTGTTCGGTTGCATGGGGTTCCACTCTCCATCATATCAGATAGAGGTACGCAGTTTACTTCTAAGTTTTGGAAAACATTGCATGCGGAATTGGGTACTAGGTTGGATCTAAGTACCGCATTCCATCCTCAGACTGATGGTCAGTCTGAACGAACGATTCAGGTGTTGGAGGATATGCTCCGTGCATGTGTGATAGAATTTGGTGGCCATTGGGATAGCTTCTTACCTTTAGCAGAGTTCTCCTACAACAATAGATATCACTCAAGTATTGATATGGCCCCATTTGAAGCACTGTATGGGAGAAGATGTAGGTTTCCCATTGGGTGGTTTGATGCATTTGAGGTTAGACCTTGGGGTACTGATCTGTTGAGGGGTTCAATAGAGAAGGTGAAATCTATTCAAGAAAAGCTTTTAGCGGCTCAAAGTAGGCAGAAGGAATATGCAAATCGAAAGGTTAGAGACTTGGAGTTTATGGAGGGTGAGCAAGTCTTACTGAAGGTTTCGCCCATGAAAGGGGTGATGCGGTTTGGTAAAAGAGGTAAGCTAAGACCAAGGTATATTGGACCATTCGAAGTACTTAAACGAGTAGGGTAGGTGGCTTACGAATTAGCCTTGCCTCCAGGGCTGTCCGGAGTGCATCCGGTATTTCATTGTGTCTATGTTGAAAAGATACCATGGGGATGGAAACTACATTATCCGTTGGGAGTCAGTTCTGGTTGATGAGAATTTGTCTTATGAGGAGGAGCCTGTTGCTATTTTAGATAGAGAAGTCCGCAAGCTGAGGTCAAGGGAGATTGCATCTATCAAAGTTCAATGAAAGAATCGGCCGGTTGAAGAGTCCACTTGGGAGAAGGAGGCTGATATACAAGAAAGATACCCACATCTGTTTACAGGTTCAGGTACTCCTTTTCGCCCTTGTTTCTTTTCTTATGATCGTTCGAGGACGAACGATGGGTAAATTGGTATCTATTATAACGACCTGTTTAGTCGTTTTGAGCAGCAGATTTTATTTCTGGAAAAACTAGCTGAGACGACGGATCCCACGATGGACCGTCATGGGCACGACGGACCGTCGAGGGGGTCTCGTTCCAAAACACTTAGAATTTTGAAATTTGGGTACTGAAATCGACTCTCTGAACTTCGTAACGGAATGGCAGGATGGACCGTCGTGGGCACGACGGACCGTCACACATCTTCCACAGAAATTAAGTCTCTGAACTTCGTGGGCACGACGGACCATCACAGACTCTTCAAGGAAATTGAGTCTCTGAACTCTGCGATGGAAGCAGCAAGACGGACCGTCGCAGGCACGACGGGCCGTCACAGGCTGCGTAGTCCCAGGCTGGGTCGGATTTTTGTTACATATTTTAAGGGGCGTTTTGGACTATTCCTGCTATAATTATAAATTTAGTGGGTTAATATTAATAAGTCAATTTCTTGAGGGTTAAAAGAGATAACCTTGAGTTAATTAGTGGGTTAATTCCTCATCTTTTATACTTAATTATATGCTAATTAGGGTAAAAGAAAGAGGGTTTGAATAAGAAAAATAGAAAGAACAAGAGAGGGAAAAATGATCGATAAAGAGAGACGAACGAAGAGGAAAAACAAAGCTTTGGGGAATTTGCTTGCTTGATCACGAATCTTCAGTGGAGGTAGGTTATGGTTTTTATGCTATTCGTAGTAAACTCTTAATAGCGAATGATATGTATTGGTAGTATTGTAAACCCTGCTATATGCTTAATTGTATGCTTGCATGAATGTGATTATATAATTGTGATAAAATAAGCATGATGAAGCTATTGAATCATAAATCTTGAAAAACCCTAATCTCTTTGTTAATGATGATGCCTTGGCATAAGAGAACGCTTGATGAACTAAAGTAATGAGATTGATGATGCCTTGGTATAAAAGTAGGCTTGATGAACTAACATAATGAGATTGATGATGCCTTGGTATAAAAGAAGGATTGATGAATTGATAGAATGAGATTAGTGGAGCGGGTGTCACGAACCGACACATAGAATTAGAGGATCGGGTGTCACGAACCGACACGTAGAATTAGGGGATCGGGTGTCACGAACTGACAGGTAGAATTAGGGGATCGGGTGTCAAGAACCGACACGTAGAATTAGGGGATCTGGTGTCACGAACCGACACGTAGAATTAGGGAATCGAAGTGTCACGTTCCGACACATAGTAGTAGGGGAGCGGAGTGTCACGTACCGACACAAGAGAAATAAAGATAATGAATCTTGAAAGATGTTAATATACTCAATCTAATGAATCTAATTCCCAAACGAGTATGGTATTGAGGCTTGAGTCCTCATAAGTGAACTTGGCGGTACTTATTAATGATTATAGTACTTGTTGTTGCTACATGTTGAGTATTGTAGTTGATTTATGATATTATCTGATATATACTGTTTTCTATTTCGAGTTGGCCGATGATACCTACTCAGTACTTGTGCCTTGTACTGACCCCTACTTTATTTGTTTTCTTGATTATTTGTGGAGTGCAGCAAACGTACCGTCGTCTTCAACTCAACCGCAATTCTAGCCAGTCTTCATTACACCGGATTTCAGGGTGAGCTAATGCTTCTAGCTTGGACTGTATCTTTTTCTTCATGTCTTGATGCCTTGAAGTTCCGGCATGGACTAGCTTTTTATGTATTTTAGTTTCTTAGATACTCTTAGTTTTAGTAATTGAGGATAGATGTTCTTGTGATGATGACTTCCAGATTTTGGGGAATAATAGATGTTGAGTTTTAGAAGTTTATTGAATCGATTTTTATTAATGAGTTTAAGTCTTCCGCATTGTATTTTGTTCATTATGTTTGAAATGTTGGGGTTTAGATTGGTTGGTCCGCTCACATAGCAGGATAAGTGTGGGTGCCACTCGCGGCTCGGTTTTGGGTCGTGACATGACGCTATGTTCTTTTTAATACTTATAACTAATTCACATAAATATTAGAAATTAGTAAGAGAAATAAATAGATATTGATAAATTATATAAGAAAATGTCAAGAGTTTCATCTAATATTTCAAATAAGGTAAATAATCATAAATGGTTTCAAAAAATATGGTAAAAGCTAATCACCAACTAATATTGATTTGTTCATTGTTAAGACAATAACATAAGAATTCATGTTTTGATTAGCTCTTTTCTCAATATTTCATTTCTTTTTATGATTATGTTTCTAACATCTTCTTTGTTTAAATTATTTTTCTTCTTTTCTTTACTTTTTAACTTTTTAGGAATATCAAATAATTTTCATTGAACATGTATCAATGAATGAAAAATTCATCTCAATCATATGAATATTCTCTGATCATATTATTCTCTGATCTCTCCCTTTATTAGTATCTAGGTAACACCTCTATTTTTTATAATATTTTTGGTTCTATTCAATTATTACATCTCTTTTATTATTTTTTTGAAAAAAAAGTCACCTCTAATCAAAAAACAAAATTGTTTTTGTTATCATAAAATATTCCATGGATTTTACTCCTAAAAAGAGCATTATGTCAAGGCTTCGAATAAAAATTATCAATATCATTAAATCACATTTTAAGTAAAATACTATTCCCCATAAGTGAGTATTAGTTAGCGTGCAAAAAAAAAGACTATGAATTAGCGATTCATGTCATCAATAGTGAAATTTCTTTATTTATTACGACTAATTCTCCAAAGAAAAAAGTAAGGAGAAAGATGTTAGTGCAAATTCTCTCATTATTGCATCATTATTGATTAGTTATATGTTTCAACCCTATACTATTTTTTTGGCAATTTCGATTGCTGCCTGTGAGTCACAATGAAGAGAGACTGATGAAGCTTGTCTTCCCCACAATGGCATATCCCTCTGAAGATTTCTCAGCCACTCAGCTTCTTGCCCAGCCAATACGAGAGCAATGAATTTTGATTCCATGGCAGAACGTGTTATACAAGTCTATTTGGAAGACTTCCACGAAATAGTACATGCACCCAAAGTAAACACATAGTCACTGGTGGAGCTAACTTCATCATTGTCAGTTACCCAATTTGCATCATAAAAACCTTCTAAAACAACAAGAAATTTGTTAAAAAACAAACACCAATTCATACTATCTCTCAAATACCTTAGCAATCGATGAAGAGAATTTCAGTGTTCGCTACTAGGATTATGCGTATATCTACTAACAACATAAGTTATATCATGCCGATTATAGTTTATAAGAAACATTACAATTTCAATTATTTTAGCATATTCAGTTTGAGAAACATCAGATTCTTATTCTTCTTCAAGTGTATGCTAGGATCATAAGGAGTTCTCACTGGAACTACATCAAATCAATCAAACTTTTTCAACATCTTTTCAATGTAATGAGCCTGACACAAAGAGAAACCATTAGCAGTTCCATTGATTTTAACTTTGAATATCACATCTGATTCACCAAGATCTTTCATTTCAAATTTAGAAAACAAAAGGTTCTTGGTCTCATTAATACTATTCACATAGGGACCAAAGATTAACATGTCATCTACATATAAATATATAATGATACAATCTGAACATATCATCTTAGAATAAACACATGTATCAGATGAATTTACAATAAAGTCATTATCCGATAATGTGAATTAATATTTTCATACCATTGCTTAGGTGCTTGTTTTAGCCCATACAAGGACTTTCTCAATTTGCATACTTTATGCTCTTGTCTTGGAACCACAAAATCCTCAGGTTGAGTCATATAGATCTCTTCCTCTGAATCACCATTTAGAAATATTATTTTAATATCCATTTAATGTACCATTAAATCATCAATAGTGGCTAAAGCAATAAGAGTCCTAATGGTCTCTATTTTAGTCACAAAGAATAAGTATCAAAGTAATCAACACCTTTCTTTTGGTTAAAATTTTGAATCACAAGTCTAGCCTTATATTTATCAATTCTACCATCAGCTCTCAATTACTTCTTAAATATCCACTTTCTACTTATGGATTTACAACCTTCAGGTAATCATACGAGTCTCAAGTGTGATTAGAAACTATAGAGGCTAATTTACTTTTAATAGATTCTTTTCAAAATATAAAATCTTTTGATTTTATTGCTTCATCATAAGTCTTAGGGTTTTCTTCTATTAAATAGATAGACATTAATTCATCATTTAAAACATTAATATCAAAATTAACTTTAGAAAGTAGTGATAAATCAAGACCAAAATTATTCTTAACTCTATGTATTTTACTTCTTCTAAGTTCATTTTCATGTTCATTAGGAAATAACATTTGAAAAAGGCAGAACATGAGAATTAACTGACATAGATGTAGAAGCATTGTTTTGCACATCACTTGACACATTAATTTTTAAAGGAAAATATGCTCAAAAATTATAAATCTCTAGATTTACAAATAGAATGGTCACTTAGACATATAAATCTATATGCAGCATTATTTTGAGATAACCAATAAAGACAGTATAAGAAGTCTTAGATCCAACATTTACTCATTTAAAATCAGGTAAACAAGCCTTAGTCAAACACCCCCACACTTTCAGAAATTTCAAGTTAGGAGCAACCCCTTTAAACAACTCATATCATGAGGTCTTGTTTAACTTCTTATGTGGGACAATGTTAAGAATATAACATGCAAACAAGACTGTTTCTCCCCACATATTGTCAGATAGACCAGAGCTTAAAAGCATAGAGTTCATCATTTCTTTAAGGGTTCTATTTTTCCGTTCGGCTATACCATCTTGTTTGCGAGTATAGGGAGCACTAACCTCGTGTATAATACCCTTTTTCTCAACAAAAAGAATCCTTTAATGTTTTAGTATTGTATTTACCTCCCCTATCATATCTAAATCTCTTGATTTTCCTGTCTAACTGATTTTCCACTTCTGTTTTGGATTTCAAAAACATGATTTCAGCTTCATCTTTAGATTTAAGAAGATATACCTTAGTGTATCTAGAAAAGTCATCAACAAAAGGAATGTAATACTTTTTCCACCTTTGCTAACAGTATTCTTGCAATATGCTAATAATAACAGACTCGAAAGGTTTGTTATCAAGTTTTGCTTCAACACACATGATATTTAGAAAACTCATCAGTTTTTATCATAGGAATTAATTCCATTTTTCTATGTCTTTTAATAGAAGCAATATTAACATGACCTAGTCAACCATGCCACAAATTAATTGTAACGTCCTGTTTAGTCGTTTTGAGCAGCAGAGTTTATTTCTGGAAAACTGGTTGAGACGACGGACCCCACGACGGACCGTCATGGGCACGACGGACCGTCGAGGGTGTCTCGTACCAAAACACTTAGAAATTCTGAAATTTGGGTACTGAAATCGACTCTCTGAACTTCGTAACGGAATGGCAGGACGGACCATCGTGGGCACGACGGACCGTCACAGATTCAAGGAAATTGAGTCTCTGAACTCTGTGACGGAGCAGCAGGACGGACCGTTGCAGGCACGACGGGCCGTCACAGACTGCGTAATCCCAGGCTGGGTCAGATTTCTTTAAATGTTTAAGGGATGTTTTGGACTATTCCTGCTTTAATTATAAAGTTAGTGGGTTAATGTTAATAAATCTAATTACTTGGGGGTTAAAGAGGTAACCTTGAGTTAATTAGCGGGGTATTATTGCCATCTTTTATACTTAATTATATGCTAATTAGGGTAAAAGAAAGAGGATTTGAATAAGAAAAATAGAAAGAACAAGAGAGAGAGGGAGAATCGAACGAGGAAGAGAGAAAAAAAGCTTGGGAAATTGCTTGCTTGATCACGAATCTTCGGTGGAGGTAGGTTATGGCTTATTTTATGCTATTCGTAGTAAACTCTTAATAGCGAATGATATGTATTGGTAGTATTGTAAACCCTGCTATATGCTTAATTGTATGCTTGCATGAATGTGATGATATAATTGTGATAAAATAAGCATGATGAAGCTATTGAATCCCAAATCTTGAAAAACCCTAATCTCTTTGTTAATGATGATGCCTTGGTATAAGAAAAGGCTTGATGAACTAAAGTAATGAGAATGATGATGCCTTGGTATAAGAAAAGGCTTGATGAACTAAAGTAATGAGAATGATGATGCCTTGGTATAAGAGAAGGCTTGATGAATTGATAGAGTGAGATTAGGGGATCGGAGTGTCACGTTCCGACACATAGAATTAAGGGATCGGGTGTCACGGACCGACACGTAGAATTAGGGGATCGGAGTGTCACGTTCCGACACATAGAATTAAGGGATCGGGTGTCACGAACCGACACGTAGAATTAGGGGATCGGAGTGTCACGTTCTGACACATAGAATTAGGGGATCGGGTGTCACGAACTGACACGTAGATTTAGGGGATCGGGTGTCACGAACCGACACGTAGAATTAGGGGATCGGAGTGTCACGTTCCGACACATAGTAGTAGGGGATCAGAGTGTCACGTACCGACACAAGAGGAATAGAGATTAATGAAAGAGCGGAGTGTCACGTACCGACACAAGAGGAATATGGTTAATGAATCTTGAAAGATGCTAATATACTCAATCATATGAACCTAATTCCCAAATGAGTATGGTATTGAGGCTTGAGTCCTCATGTGTGAACTTGGCGGTACTTATTAATGATTATAGTACTTTTTGTTGCTACATGTTGAGTATCATAGTTGATTTTATGATATTACTTGATATATACTGTTTTCTATTTTGAGTTGGCCGATGATACCTACTCAGTACTTGTGTTTGTACTGACCCCCTACTTTTACGTTTTCTTCTTGTTATTTGTGGAGTGCAGCAACCGTGCCGTCGTCTTCAACTCAACCGCAATTCTAGCCAGTCTTCGTCACACCGGATCTTCAGGGTGAGCTAATGCTTCTAGCTTGGACTGGATCTTCTTCTTCATGTCTTGATGCCTTGAAGTTCCGTCATGGACTAGCTTTTACTTGTTTTAGCTTCTTAGAATACTCTTAGTTTAGTAATTTGATCATAGATGTTCTTGTGGTGATGACTTCTAGATTTTTGGGAATAATAGATGTTGAATTTTAGAAGTTATTGAATTGGTTTTTTTTAATGAGTTTAAGTTTTCCGCATTACTTTCTGTTGATATTATATTGAAATGTTAGGGTTTAGATTGGTTGGTTTGCTCACATAGGAAGGTAAGTGTGGGTGCCAGTCGCGGCTCGGTTTTGGGTCGTGACAAACTTGGTATCTGAGCATTAGGTTCATTGGTCTCATTACACAAGAACGGGTCTAGTAGAGTCTTAAGGAATGGTAGGGGGACACCTTTACTTTTCTTTGAGAGGCTATAAGACTTTAGGAAAATTCCATTCTTTCTTTCTTTCTTTCGTGCTATTACTTGGATCCAATTGGTATCTAGGTGACACAAATTGGTTTCTGACAATCTTCACTCTATTTCGCAGATGGTTAGAACTAGAGCAACGACTGCACCAACACCAACACCGGCAAGACAAGAAGCGTCTGAGCCAGCCACTGTGGCTGTAGCTCGAAGAGGAGTAGCGGCAAGAGGTCGTGGAAGAGGTCGTGGGAGGACGTCCTCTAGAGGAAGAGGACAAGCGCCTAGCCCATCTGGTACTAGGGCGGTGACTCCTCCACCGACTGAGGAAGTAGTAAGAGAGGGTGAGGAAGGGGAGAATGAACAAGTGTAGAATGAGGAATTGCCACCCCAACCTACCCCCGAGATAATCAATCAGGTTCTTGCTTATCTTAGCGGGTTATCTGATCAGGGTCAGGCACCTCCAGTGTTTTCTGCACCAACACCTCAGGTTCCGGAGGTACAACATGCAGCCACTATGGCTCCCCGCATGGATGCCTCATTGGAAATAGGAACGTTTCCTCGTCTGACTACAGGGCCTATAATGACAAATGATCAGCATGAACTTTTCAGTAAGTTCTTGAAATTGAAACCTCCAGTCTTCAAGGGTGTTGAATCTAAGGATGCCTACGATTTTCTGGTTGACTGTCATGAGCTACTACACAAGATGGGTATAGTAGAACGGTTTGGTGTTGAGTTTGTGACATATCAGTTTCAAGGGAACGCCAAAATGTGGTGGCGGCCACATGTTGAGTGTCAACCAACAGAGGCACCACCTATGACTTGGGCCTCATTCTCTAGCTTGTTTATGGAGAAGTATATCCCCCGTACTTTGAGCGATAGGAAAAGAGATGAGTTCTTGAGCCTAGAGCAAGGCAGAATGTCGGTTACTGCATATGAGGCTAGGTTTCGTGCATTATCCAGGTATGCCACCCAACTTTGTTTCAGTCCACAAGAGCGGATTCGCCATTTTGTGAAAGGGTTGAGGTCAGAATTGCGGATTTCAGCCTTACAGGTAGCGGCTACGGCAAAATCCTTCCAAGAAGTGGTAGACTTCGTGGTAGAGGTGGAAGGAGTGAAGCCACATGACTTCACCATGGCATCGACATCAAAAAGGTTTCGAAAGGGAGGTGAGTTTAATGGTTCTTACTCTAGAGGACAGGGTTCCGGAGGTTACTCAGTTCGACCAATTCAGTCTTCACTACAAACTGTAGTTGGGGGTCCACCTCAGACCGGTCAACACTTCTCTGAGAGACCTATGCTTGACTCTAGAGAGTGTTATGGATGTGGGGAGACTGGACATATTAGGAGGAATTGTCCAAAACAGAGTTATAGACCCCCAATAGCTAGAGGTAGAGGTGGTCATGGTAGAGGCCGTTATTCTGGAGGACGTGGTGGTAGAGGTAATGGTGGTCACCAAAACGGCCGGGGTGATGGGCAAACTGGAGCCACTACATCACAACATGGTAGGGGCAACGGACAGATAGGCGATAGGGCCCATTGTTACGCTTCCCCTGGGAGATCTGAAGCGGAGGCATCTGATGTTGTTATCACAGGTAATCTTTTGATTTGTGATTGCATGGCTTCTGTATTATTTGATCCTGGATCCACATTTTCTTATGTATCTTCCTCATTTGCTAATGGTCTAAATTTACATTGTGAATTACTTGACATGCCTATTCGTGTTTCTACTCCGGTGGGTGAGTCTGTGATAGTGGAAAAAGTATATAGGTCTTGTTTGGTGACTTTTGTGGGGAGCCACACCTATGTAGATTTGGTTATCTTAGAAATGGTTGACTTTGATGTAATTCTGGGTATGACTTGGCTTTCTCCGAATTTTGCGATCTTGGATTGTAATGCTAAAACTGTGACGTTAGCCAAGCCTGGGACAGACCCGTTAGTGTGGGAGGGCGACTACACTTCCAATTCGGTTCGTATCGTGTCCTTTCTTCGTGCTAAGAGAATGATTAGTAAGGGTTGTTTAGACTTCTTGGCACATCTCAGGTATGACACTACCCAAGTACCTTCGATTGAGTCGGTTTCGGTAGTCCGTGAGTTCTGGATGTGTTCCCTGCAGATCTTCCCGGTATGCCACCGGATAGGGATATTGACTTCTGCATTGATCTTGAACCGGGTACTCGCCCCATTTCTATACCCCCTTAAAGAATGGCTCCCGCGGAGTTAAGAGAGTTAAAGGCCCAACTTCAAGAGTTGTTGAGCGAAGGCTTCATTAGACCAAGTGCATCTCCTTGGGGTGCTCCGATATTATTTGTGAAGAAGAAGGATGGGAGTTTTCGGATGTGCATAGACTATAGACAACTGAATAAGGTAACTATTAAGAACAAGTATCCTCTTCCTCGCATTGATGACTTGTTCGATCAGTTACAAGGTGCTTGTGTCTTCTCTATGATTGACTTGAGATCCGGTTATCATCAATTGAAAATACGGGCAACGGATGTGCCAAAGACTGCTTTTCGAACCAGGTATGGGCATTACGAATTTGTAGTGATGTCTTTTGGTCTTACGAATTCCCCTGCTGCGTTCATGAGCTTGATGAACGGGATTTTTAAGCCATATTTGGATCTCTTTGTGATCGTATTTATTGATGATATACTAATATACTCAAAGAGCAAGAAAGAACTTGGGGAGCATTTGAGAATTGTATTGGAAATGTTGAGGGAGAAAAAGCTTTATGCCAAGTTCTCTAAGTCTGAGTTTTGGCTAGATGCAGTGTCCTTCTTGGGGCACGTGGTTTCTAAGGATAGAGTGATGGTGTATCCTTCTAAGATTGAGACAGTGAAGAATTGGGTAAGACCCACTAATGTGTCAGAAATAAGGAGCTTTGTTGGTTTAGCTAGTTATTACCGTCGATTTGTCAAGGGATTCTCTTCCATTGCTTCCTAATTGACGAACTTGACTAAGCAGAATGTTCCATTTGTATGGTCGGATGAGTGCGAAGAAAGCTTTCAGAAACTCAAGACTTTGTTGACTACCGCACCTATCCTTACCTTGCCAGTAGAGGGTAAGAACTTCATTGTTTATTGTGATGCATCCTGTTCTGGTTTGGGTGCAGTGCTAATGCAAGAGAAGAGTGTAATTGCCTATGATTCGAGGCAATTAAAAGTGCATGAACGTAACTATCCGACCCATGATTTGGAATTGGCTGCGGTAGTGTTTGCATTAAAGAAATGGAGACACTATCTATATGGGGTTAAGTGTGAAGTATACACGGATCATCGTAGCCTACAGTATGTCTTTACTCAGAAAGATTTGAACTTGAGACAGAGGAGATGGATGGAACTACTGAAGGACTACGACATCACTATTTTGTATCATCCGGGAAAAGCGAATGTTGTGGCGGATGCTTTAAGTAGAAAGGCGGGAAGCATGGGAAGCCTAGCTCACTTGCAAGTTTCTAGACGCCCATTGGCTAGAGAGGTTCAGATTCTGGCTAATGACCTTATGAGGTTAGAAGTAAATGAGAAGGGAGGATTGTTAGCTTGTGTGGAGGCAAGATCTTCCTTCCTTGACAAGATTAAGGGAAAGCAGTTTCATGATGAGAAATTGATCCGGATCCGAGATAAAGTGTTGCAAGGAGAGGCTAAAGAAGCAACAATCGATGAGGAAGGTGTTTTGAGGATTAAGGGAAGGGTATGTGTACCTCGCGTCGATGATTTGATATTCTATACATCCGGGTGCAACCAAGATGTACTGTGACCTAAAGCAACACTTTTGGTGGAGTAGAATGAAGCGTGATATTGTTGATTTTATTGCCAAATGTCCAAACTGTCAACAAGTAAAGTATGAACACCAGAGGCCCGGAGGAACACTTCAGAGAATGCCCATTCCTGAATGGAAGTGGGAGAGAATTGCAATGGAATTCGTGGTTGGTCTTCCAAAGACAATGGGTAAGTATGACTCTATTTGGGTGATTGTTGATAGGTTAACTAAGTCTGCTCATTTCATTCCGGTCAAGGTGACTTACAATGCAGAGAAGTTAGCCAAACTTTACATCTCAGAGATTGTTCAATTGCATGGAGTTCCGCTCTCCATCATATCAGATAGAGGTACGCAGTTTACTTCTAAGTTTTGGAAAACATTGCATGCTGAATTGGGTACTAGGTTGGACCTTAGTACCGCATTCCATCCTCAGACCGATGGTCAGTCTGAGCGAACGATTCAAGTGTTGGAGGATATGCTTCGTGCATGTGTGATAGAATTTGGTGGTCATTGGGATAGCTTCTTACCCTTAGCAGAGTTCTCCTACAACAATAGCTATCACTCAAGCATTGACATGGCCCCATTTGAGGCATTGTATGGTAGGAGATGTAGGTCTCCCATTGGGTGGTTTGATGCATTTGAGGTTAGACCTTGGGGTACGGACCTTTTGAGGGATTCTTTAGAGAAAGTGAAGTCTATTCAAGAAAAGCTTTTAGCGGCGCAAAGTAGGCAAAAAGAATATGCAGATCGAAAGGTTAGAGACTTAGAGTTCATGGAGGGTGAACAAGTCTTGTTGAAGGTTTCGCCCATGAAAGGGGTGATTCGGTTTGGTAAAAGAGGTGAACTAAGCCCAAGGTATATTGGTCCCTTTGAAGTACTTAAGCGAGTAGGGGAGGTGGCTTATGAGTTAGCCTTGCCTCCAGGGCTATCCGGAGTGCATCCGGTATTCCATGTGTCAATGTTGAAAAGATATCATGGGGATGGAAACTACATTATCCGTTGGGATTCGGTCCTGCTTGATGAGAATTTGTCTTATGAGGAGGAACCTGTTGCTATCTTAGATAGAGAAGTCCGCAAGTTGAGGTCGAGGGAGATTGCATCCATCAAAGTTCAATGGAAGAATCGACCGGTTGAAGAAGCCACTTGGGAGAAGGAGGCAGATATGCAAGAAAGATACCCACATCTGTTTACAGATTCAGGTACTCCTTTTCGCCCTTGTTTTTCTTCTTGTGATCGTTCGAGGACGAATGATGGGTAAATTGGTATCTATTGTAACGACCTGTTTAGTCGTTTTGAGCAGCAGAGTTTATTTTTGGAAAACTGCTTGAGACGACGGACCCCACGAAGGACCGTCATGGGCACGACGGACCGTCGAGGGTGTCTCGTACCAAAACACTTAGAAATTCTGAAATTTGGGTACTAAAATCGACTCTCTGGACTTCGTAACGGAATGGCAGGACGGACCGTCGTGGGCACGACGGACCGTCACAGACTCTTCAAGGAAATTGAGTCTCACGAACTCGTGGACGAGTAGCAGACGGACCTTCGCAGCGACGGCCGGCGTCCGCAGCATCGCGTAATCCCAGGCTGGGTCGGATTTCATTAAATGTTTAAGGGACGTTTTGGACTATTCCTGCTTTAATTATAAAGTTAGTGGGTAAATGTTAATAAATCTAATTACTTGGGGGTTAAAAGAGGTAACCTTGAGTTAATTAGTGGGGTATTATTGTCATCTTTTATACTTAATTATATGCTAATTAGGGTAAAAGAAAGAGGGTTTGAATAAGAAAAATAGAAAGAACAAGAGAGAGAGGGAGAATCGAACGAGGAAGAGAGAAACAAAGCTTGGGAAATTGCTTGCTTGATCACGAATCTTCGGTGGAGGTAGGTTATGGCTTATTTTATGTTATTCGTAGTAAACTCTTAATAGCGAATGATATGTATTGATAGTATTGTAAACCCTGCTATATGCTTAATTGTATGCTTGCATGAATGTGATGATATAATTGTGATAAAATAAGCATGATGAAGCTATTGAATCCCAAATCATGAAAAACCCTAATCTCTTTAATAATGATGATGCCTTGGTATAAGAAAAGGCTTGATGAACTAAAGTAATGAGAATGATGATGCCTTGGTATAAGAGAAGGCTTGATGAATTGATAGAGTGAGATTAGGGGATCGGAGTGTCACGTTCCGACACATAGAATTAAGGGATCGGGTGTCACGTTCCGACACATAGAATTAAGGGATCGGGTGTCACGGACTGACACGTAGAATTAGGGGATCGGAGTGTCACGTTTCGACACATAGAATTAAGGGATCGGGTGTCACGAACCGACATGTAGAATTAGGGGATCGGAGTGTCACGTTCCGACACATAGAATTAGGGGATCGGGTGTCACGAACCGACACGTAGATTTAGGGGATCGGGTGTCACGAACCGACACGTAGAATTAGGGGATCGAAGTGTCATGTTCCGACACATAGTAGTAGGGGATCGGAGTGTCACGTACCGACACAAGAGGAATAGAGATTAATGAAGGAGCGGAGTGTCACGTACCGACACAAGAGGAATATGGTTAATGAATCTTGAAAGATGCTAATATACTCAATCTAATGAACCTAATTCCCAAATGAGTATGGTATTTAGGCTTGAGTCCTCATGTGTGAACTTGGCGGTACTTATTAATGATTATAGTACTTGTTGTTGCTACATGTTGAGTATCATAGTTGATTTTATGATATTACTTGATATATACTGTTTTCTATTTTGAGTTGGCCGATGATACCTACTCAGTACTTGTGTTTGTACTGACCCCCTACCTTTACATTTTCTTCTTGTTATTTGTGGAGTGCAGCAAACGTGCCGTCGTCTTCAACTCAACCGCAATTCTAGCCAGTCTTCGTCACACCGGATCTTCAGGGTGAGCTAATGCTTCTAGCTTGGACTGGATCGTCTTCTTCATGTCTTGATGCCTTGAAGTTCCGGCATGGACTAGCTTTTAATTGTTTTAGCTTCTTAGAATACTCTTAGTTTAGTAATTTGATCATAGATGTTCTTGTGGTGATGACTTCCAGATTTTTGGGAATAATAGATGTTGAATTTTAGAAGTTATTGAATTGGTTTTTATTAATGAGTTTAAGTCTTCCGCATTACTTTCTGTTGATATTATATTGAAATGTTAGGGTTTAGATTGGTTGGTTCGCTCACATAGGAGGGTAAGTGTGGGTGCAAGTCGCGGCTCGGTTTTGGGTCGTGACATTAATAGACTCAACAATATAAGCAGAATTTGAAATGATTGCATTATTGACAATCTCTTGAAAAAATTTCAATACAAATAATTCTACACTAAGATATCCATAAAGTCTCCTCCACAAAGTATCCTACATGAGAAAGAATTATTTTATCATCTTCAAAACAAGTTTAAGGACTCCGGAAACTAAGTTTCTATGGACGGAGGGAACATACAAAATATTGTTTAAGGATAATGTCTTTTCAGAAGTTAATTGAAGTAAAAAAAAATTCTTTACCCATAACTCCATCAATAGTGGAGTTACCCATGTAAACAAACTCTTCATCAGTGGACTCCTTAAAATCATGAAATAATTTTTTATTGGAAAAGAAATGTCTTTAACCGCATGTGTCTAGCACCCAGTCAATTTTGTTAGCCACTAGTTTTGCCTCAACGACTACAACAACAATCACTTCATTACCCTCAGCAATATTAGCTTGAACTTCACTTTGTTCTTCCTGCTTTGAGTCCTTTACTTTACTTTGATAGCACTTGACAGCCCTGTGACCAATATTCCACAAACAAAACAAGAACTGTTAAATTTTTGAATTTGGCTCTCCGACTTGTTGAATTGTTTTTTGTTCTTCATAGGTTCTTTTTTCAAGACTTTCTTATGTTTGCATTTGAACCTGTCTTTCACAACAGTACCAGAATATTCAACAAGATTAGCTTTAGAAGAATTAAGAGAAAGTTCTTCCATCTTATTTTTGACATAGTTTACATCTTCAGTCCTCATGTGACCAATAAGTTCTTGTAGAGTTAAATTATTCTCTTATTTTTTAAATGGTTTCTATAATCAGTCCAAGACGGTGAGAATTTTTTAAAAAATGTGAGAAAAAAGGCAAATGAAAAAAAAAAAACATAAAAGAAGAGGCCAAACAGGTTTGAACCCACGACCTAACTTGGAAATTTCAAACCAAAAACCAGTTGGGTTATCAAAACTTTAATTGAAGAAGGTGTCACATTTTATAGTATATAACCATATCTCTATTTTTTCCCTCCACACGCTATTGGGGCGGAGGAACATGGGGCGGGGGGGGGGGGGGGGGGTGTTCTGATGAACCCCCTTCTTCAGAAAACTTATGTTGTATGTATAGGATAAATTTTTTGATTTACAGGTATATATTAAGTGATGAACCCCCTGAAAACAAGCAAAGGTCTTGGCTCAGTGATTAAGAGGTTCAGGATTTCACAAGGCCAATGCTTACTTCGCGTGTCGAATTTGGGTATTTGCATCCTTTTTTAATATAATAATTTCAACTTTCATGTGTTCCTATTTTTAACTTCTAAATGCGCACGAGTTCGAATCCCAGTAACAACATTATTTTCTATATTTTCAGCTATTTTTTCTTTTCTATTTTCATAACATCAAGTAAAACTTATAAAAAAAATTAAATTTTCATAATTTAAATTAAAAAATACACTCTCTCATACACATTTTAAGTCAAACATTTCATTTTTATTTGATTAAACAATTATATAATTATAAGTAAGATTAATTAAATAGGTGTAATCATTTAAAAATTTATAAATAATTATAGATTTTTCGTGATATTATGTCGTCTTGATTATTATTCTTTCAAGACGAATTTTATTGTCTTGATTGAATTTGGATATATATATATATATATACACACACACATTCACACACACACACGCTCAATAATGATGAAAGACAAAAACCATAATTAATTTTTTGTTAAATATACATTCTCTCGTACTCATTTTGATATTATGTCAAACACATACTTCTTTGATTTTTATTGTTTATGTTGAGGTAAAGTTGAATTTTATTTAGTTGCTTAAATCAAATTCGACCAGTTTATATTTAACTTGCCCGTCCCGCTATTATTTGACGCGACCCGCTTATTTGTGTATATTATTAGTGTGCTTACTTATTATTTGAACCCACTCAATAAAAATCCTGCCTCCGACACTGCACGTTGTACATATTTCGTAAAATTTTATGACAAAGCAGTATCACGTGACACTCGATAGCACTTGCTAAATCTACCCTTGTATATAGGATTAGCAAAGAGGAATTTCAAAGTCGAGAGTTAATTTGAATAACGTATTGTAAATGCTAATAGCATTAAATTCTATTATTCCACATTCCTCTGAAACTCTCCTTTTTTTATTTTGAAACGGAAATGTTTATCCTCTTTATAACATATTTTACGAAGACCGGAAATATTATTCTTTGCAATTCTCAAAATGAATAAATGTGTGATTAATTTCACAATATAAAGTTACAAGTATCCACCTTAAGAAAAAAACATAAAATAATGTTCATAAATATATTGTTGATAATTACATTAAGAAAAATAAACTCTCGCCTCTCTAGTTAATTTATTTACCACTAGACAGAGTATCTAGCGATCTTTTATTACAAATAAATAATCCTCCACGTGGATAAGTAAAAACAAAGAGATTTAGACCTTTGGAGGAACTTTCAAGCAGAGGTTTTTTACATTGCTCTTCGTCAGGTTGTGAGCTCAGAAATCCAGTCCCCACGAAGTGAGCTAACGTTGATGCATCCTCGAGTTTTTATTTAAGTTCAGTGATGTAGAGAGAAAAGGCTCTGAAGTAATACTTTTTTCTCCAAATAAATGTTTTTTTCCTTTAAAATATAATGCAAAAGTAAAAGTAATTTGTTTGGCATTGCTATTAAGAGAACAAAACTCTTATTTTGAGAAAATATACATTTTTTGAAACAAACTTCATAAAGTATAAATATTCTAAGATGATTGTTTCCTCCAAAATGGAAAAAACACTTTGGGCAAGAAACCAACCGAACTTTCTATCCTATACGGAGTTGAGATTGCAATTATCATTTTCTAAAATTGAATTACGGGAACTATTTATTTTTGGTAAATATATGTTATATCTATCATCGGTCAATTTTGTTGTAAGCAAAATTATCAATGGAGTGTTCTTCAAATTGTAGGATGACAACTGAAAGAATTTGTGATCGCAAAAGTATAAGTTTTCAAATAGATATTGTCTTTTCTAATGTTTTGTGATCACAATTTTTTTCCATTAACATCCTTTAACTTGCACAATTGATTGTTTTACTTGCAAATATCGACAGACGGTCAATCAAACATTTTATTTATCAAGAATAATTGATTTCTACAATGAAATAATAATTATAATTACAATTTCAATTCTACACAGAATAAAAAATTCTTGTGCTCTCTTACACAAAGTATTTTGCGTTTTAGAGAATGTCGTCTACTAGAAACTTATATTTTATAAAAAAAAAATTGTATTTAAGAGCTCTTTTTTGTCATAACTATCACAATAAAACGTACCCTACATAAACTCTTGTTGATGAGTGTTTGAATCCAGGACATCTTCAAAATTTTAGGGGCATAATTCAAACTTCATAAAAAAATTTAGTATTTTCTTGGTTGGCATATATAAATTGAACAACTGATGAAATTCTATAAATGAGATCTGCAAAGGGTAGAATGTACGACAACCTTATAAAGTAAGCATATAAAAAAAATGTAAATTTTTAATGAAAAAATAATATATAATAAAAATAGTAAATCTTGACTCAAAAAAATTGAGATCCCAAGAGTTTGCTTTGGGGGTTTATAATCGAGATGACCATATATGAATCTCAAACTGGAGTGTGTGCAGAAAAGAACAAACATGCATATATTAATATAAAGGAAAATGAAAATTGAGATATTAGTGAGAATTACTATACCAATGGGAAAGCTAAGAGACTCACATATGAATCCTCAAGCTTGTAATAGATGTTGGTGTTGGTGGATTCAAAGGCGAACCCAATATTTGTAGATTTTAAGTGCACCAATATAAACATAGCTCAAATATAAGGTAAGTTAGACTTAAAATAAAAATAGGTTTAAGTGGGATTTAACCCTGGTCTAGAGGGTGGTATCTCTACTTTCAACCAATTGCGCAAGAGCACTTCTATTTTTTTTTCATGGGTGCACTGTTAATTAGATCTTAACTTCTACCAGTTTTTCAAATAGATATACATATGATTTTTTTTTTGAAGTTACAGGGTGCACATGCACCCCCATGGTATAGTGTGGGTCCGCCCCTGGGGGATTTCTTCTCCCTTTTTCATTTTAGATTTTGGTCCAGAATTTTTGAAAATTATTTTTTGGAACGATAGAAAAGAAAGCTTAAATATAGTCTCTAAGGTGGACAAATGTATAGAGAAGTACAGAATGCATTTGAGGAATGAAATATTATGGAATAAAGGAAGCGATTTTATAGTTGGTGTGAGGTGCATTTTCAAGATTAAATATGGAAATATTGTACCTAACATTAATTATATATATATATATATATATATATATATATATATATATATATATATATATATATATATATATATATATATATATATATATATATATATATATATATATATATATTGATTTACATTAGATTTGATTAGAAGTCAAAATTAAGTAAATCTACCAATCTTGAAAACCTACCAAAAATAATAATAATTTTAGCAAGAAAATCATTATCATAAAATAGTCAAATAAATTATTAATATTATTATTATTATTACTATTACTATTATTATTATTATTATTATTATTATCATTATTATTATTATTATTACTAAGTCAACTTTTGTCCGTTCAACATTCAAATACCTTATAGTGATTTTCTTTATCTCTATATACATTAAATATACCAACTACTCAATTTCATACCATATAGTCATTAATATTAATCTTGAAAGCTTAGATACTTTTGACTCATATTTTAATTAGGGAAAATGAACATGTACTCCTCAATCTATGCTCGAAATTCAAGACACACTTATACTATACTAAGGTCCTATTACCCCCCCCCCCCCCCCCCCCCGAACTTATTTTATAAGTATTTTTCTAACCCTTTCGGCCTACGTGGTATTAGCTTGAAAAAAAAGTCAATCAGTGGGCCCAGAAGATAGTGTCACGTAGGATGAAAATGGGTAGAAAAATATTAATAAAATAAGTTCAGGGGGGTAATAGGACCTTAGTATAGTAAAAGTGTGTTTCTGTAATTTCGGGAATAGCTTGAGGGGATACTTGTGCATTATCCCTTTTAATTATAACTTCTTAATTTCATTGGTTTGTCTTGATTAAATCATATAATATATTAATTTTAGGAAAATCATCGTATGTGATTGTCCTTCTATCTAACTGTAAATAAATATAAGTTACGACATATTTTTTTAATCTAATGATGATTCCTCAAATTAAATTTAAAGCTTATTATAATTAGTAATAAGTTTCTTTTGGAGCCAAACAATTTATAAATAGCAAACTATTAAGAAGTTTGAGCTTCACAACAATGAAGCTCCACAACAATGGCAGTCACAAGTAACAAGAACTAGACTTAGAAACAATGAAGATGATCTTGTGGAATGCAAAGCTTAACTTGATCTTATGCATTAGTAGAGTATTTATAGATTACATAGAAGCATCTAGATGATTTGAAATTGTAACTAACTATGCACATTTAAAACATGTGATAACTAACTCTCTAACTAACTTTCATAACTAACTAAGCTAACTAATTGTATAATGCAAAGTAATGTTCAATACCCCCCCTCAAGTTGGAGGTGAAGACAACACTGCCAACTTGTCAAGAATGGAAGAATGCTTGATCCCTGTTAAAGCCTTTGTCAATATGTCAGCCAACTGATCTTGTGTGGAAATGTGATGTAATGAGATAAGTCCTTGTTGTAGAACATGTCTTACAAAGTGACAATCTACCTCAATATGCTTGGTTCTTTCGTGAAAAACAGGGTTCTTGGCTATGTGTAAGGCTGATTGACTGTCACAAAACACTGAGATAGGCTTTGAATAAGGAACATCCAATTCAGTAAGTAATCGACCAAGCCAAACTAATTCATATGTTTTGGAATTAAAGCACTATGAGCTAGGTGGTGGTGATTAGAGAAAAGAACTTGAAGAAAAGGGATGGTGTTTGTAGTTTGAGAAACAGGTGGCTTAAGTAGAGGTATAGAATGAACATAGTCATTCATATGTTTTGGAAGTTTATGGCATCTGGTGGATCTTCTAGGTTGGTTAATATGTGATGGTGCAGGAGATATAGAAGGGGAAGACACAGCAAGATCAGGTGACAAGTCACAGGTAGCATTAGGACCATTTGAACTATTTAGAGTGTCCTGTGTGCCATCCTTATTAAAATCATCTAAAATATCAATGAAATGAGGTAATTGCAATAATGAAAAAGGTGAACCAATTGTATTTGAAGAAGAATCACTAAAAGGAAAAACATTTTCATGAAAAATAACATCTCTGCACACATGTATTTTACCTGTGGACATACTTAGAACTTTGTATCCTTTTGTCTCATGAGGATATCCAATGAATATGTGAGGAGTAGTTCTTGGTTCGAATTTAGCTCTGTGAGGTATAGGGACAGTAGGGTAACAAAGACATCCAAAGCTTCTCATGTGGGAATAAAGAGGTTTCCTGAAATATAGAACTTCATATGGACATTTTTGGTTCAAAACAGTGGATGGGAGCCTATTTATTATATAGGTTGCACAAAGAATGCATTCTCCCCAGTATTTGACAGGTAGTTTGGATTGAAATAGTAAGGCTCTAGCAGTCTCAAGAAGGTGTTTGTGTTTTCTTTCTACCACACCATTTTGTTGAGGTGTATAAAGACAAGTTTTCTGGTGAACTATGCCTTTTGTTTTGAAAAAATTTGTAGATTCTGTATTGACAAACTCCAAGCCATTATCTGTCCTGATTTTCTTAACAGTAACTTCAAATTGATTTTCTATCATGGTAATAAAACTCTTGAGATTTTGCAATGCATTACTCTTAGTACTTAATAATTGAGTCCAAGTAGCTCTACTAAAATCATCTACAATGGTCATGAAATACTTAAAATGGTTATATGTTGGTGTACTGTAAGGCCCCCATAGATCAACATGAAGTAGCTCAAAAATGTGTGATGTTAGGGTGGTTCTTGGTTTGAAAGGGAGTCTCTCTTGTCTTGCCATAGGACAAATAGAACACATAAAAGGCTGTTTGGTTGAGAATTTTACAGGAATAGAGGAAATATTTCTCATTTTGACAAAAGGTACATGTCCCAATCTGTTATGCCACACAATATCTACATGGTTTTTAGCACATGGCTGAGTATTGGAAACATAAGACTTTGGACAGGTGACATAATTTGATGCATCATATGTTGAACATGAATATTTCTTATTGAGAATAGGAAGATTACATTGCTTTTTATCTAGAGAATGAACATGCTGTCCTTTATTATAGGTATTACAAGTATTACAAGGAATCATCTTGCATTCTGAACCATTATAAGAATTCTTCAAACAATTTGGACATAGGAAATAGAGACCCTCTTCTGCACTACCAATTACCAGAGGCCTCTTCATTGAAGGGGCCTGCATGAAACAAAAATTCTTGGTGAAACTTATAGTGTAATCTGTGTGTGCAGTCAAATTATGAATAGAAATCAAGTTATATTTAAAAGATGGCACATACAAAACTTTGTCTAAAATGATCATGGGTCCTAGTGCTACACTACCAACCTGTGTCACCTTAACTTTGTATCCATTAGGCAAGGCAACTAACAAGGGATATGGTAAAAGAGTAATGTTATGTAGTAGAGATATATTGAAGGTCATGTGGCTTGAGGCTCCTGAGTCCAGTATCCATAAGTCAGACTTGTTTTTGAAACATTTACATGACAGTTTTCCAAATTCAATAGAAGAAGTGCAAACTATGATACCTGCAAAGTCAGTTGATGATCCACTAGCAAGGTTTGAATTCTCATTAGATCCACCTTCATTCTCATTTTTCTTGTGGAACTGCTGAAGTATGTCTCGAACATGACCATATTGGTCTTTGGTAAGGTTCACACTATACATTTCTTCATCTGTTCTCCTCCCAGGGGCAAAATCTGGTGTGCAACTTGCATTTGCTACAACATCATTCCCAGATTCCCTGTTGTTCCTTTGGCTTCCCTTGCGAGGATTATTAGGCCTTGGAATCGAATTGTTTCTCTGATTTGTATTTGAACCAGCTGGATATCCATGAAGTTGATAGCACCTCTCAGCAAGGTGACCAGTCCTGTTGCAGTGAGTGCAAAATCTATCCTTGTATTGAAGCTGAGAATGGCCATGTGAGCTATTAGGGGCATAATTTGTTTTGTAGGATGAAGGAGGCCTGACATTTCCAGCTGATGGATGAGGTCTGATGTTCCCAGCTGATGAAGAAGGCCTAGTATTTCCAGCATATAAGGCAGTAGATTCTGCATTAGAAAAGCCAGAAGGTTTAATTTCCCTTTGGTGTTCATCTTGAACTAGTAGAGAAAAGGCCTGAGCCATATTAGGCAGTGGATTCATCATAAGTATACTTCCACGAATAACTGTGTACATCTAATTCAATCCCATGAGAAATTTGATTAATCTCCTATCCTGTTCTGCTTTGTGAGTAAGTGCCTTTGCTCCACAAGTGCAGTTGCAAGTGCACTGAGCTTTGGCATTTAAGGTACTTATCTCCTCCCATAACTTTTTCAGCTTGGTGTAGTAACCTGTAATGTCAAGAGATCCCTGCGACAAGTCATTAATTTCTCGTTGGATTTGGTATAACTTCGCACCATTTGTTTGCTCATACCTATCCTCCAATTCCTTCCACAATTCTGCAGAATCCTGAACATACTCAACACTATCAGCAATCTCCTTAGACAGTGAATTTAGAATCCAAGAAGTGACAATGTTATCGCATCTCTCCCATTGTCTGTGTGATGGATCACTAGATCGAGGACGTAAACAATCTCCATTGATAAATCCCAACTTGTTCTTCACTGAAAGTGTTCTCAGAACACTACGTCTCCATGAGCAATAACCTACTCCAGTAAATTGAACTGGTACCAGCATTGCTCCAGGGTTATCCGATGGATGTATATAGTAGGGATGATTGGAATCAATTGTACTACTAGTAGGACCTCCAGATTGGCCAGAACTTGCAGTGGTATCCCCCATGGATGAACAGATCCAAAAAAAAAATCCAGAAAACAGAGAAGAAGAAGAAGGATCTGTAAGAGACAATTGCAGATCGATCCACAATCAAAGAGCCAGAAACGAAGAAGAAGGACAAGAGGACTACAAGATGTAATCGTATACAAAAAAAAAAACTCAGATCGAGCAAAGCTCTGATACCATATTGAACATTACTTTGCATTATACAATTAGTTAGCTTAGTTAGTTATGAAAGTTAGTTAGAGAGTTAGTTATCACATGTTTTAAATGTGCATAGTTAGTTACAATTTCAAATCATCTAGATGCTTCTATGTAATCTATAAATACTCTACTAATGCATAAGATCAAGTTAAGCTTTGCATTCCACAAGATCATCTTCATTGTTTCTAAGTCTAGTTCTTGTTACTTGTGACTGCCATTGTTGTGGAGCTTCATTGTTGTGAAGCTCAAACTTCTTAATATGGTATCAGAGCTTTGCTCGATCTGAGTTTTTTTTTTTTGTATACGATTACATCTTGTAGTCCTCTTGTCCTTCTTCTTCGTTTCTGGCTCTTTGATTATGGATCGATCTGCAATTGTCTCTTACAGATCCTTCTTCTTCTTCTCTGTTTTCTGGATTTTTTTTTTGGATCTGTTCATCCATGGGGGATACCACTGCAAGTTCTGGCCAATCTTGAGGTCCTACTAGTAGTACAATTGATTCCAATCATCCCTACTATATACATCCATCGGATAACCCTGGAGCAATGCTGGTACCAATTCAATTTACTGGAGTAGGTTATTGCTCATGGAGACGTAGTGTTCTGAGAACACTTTCAGTGAAGAACAAGTTGGGATTTGTCAATGGAGATTGTTTACGTCCTCGATCTAGTGATCCATCACACAGACAATGGGAGAGATGCGATAACATTGTCACTTCTTGGATTCTAAATTCACTGTCTAAGGAGATTGCTGATAGTGTTGAGTATGTTCAGGATTCTGCAGAATTGTGGAAGGAATTGGAGGATAGGTATGAGCAAACAAATGGTGCGAAGTTATACCAGATCCAACGAGAAATTAATGACTTGTCGCAGGGATCTCTTGACATTACAGGTTACTACACCAAGCTGAAAAAGTTATGGGAGGAGATAAGTACCTTAAATGCCAAAGCTCAGTGCACTTGCAACTGCACTTGTGGAGCAAAGGCACTTACTCACAAAGCAGAACAGGATAGGAGATTAATCAAATTTCTCATGGGATTGAATGAGATGTACACAGTTATTCGTGGAAGTATACTTATGATGAATCCACTGCCTAATATGGCTCAGGCCTTTTCTCTACTAGTTCAAGATGAACACCAAAGGGAAATTAAACCTTCTGGCTTTTCTAATGCAGAATCTACTGCTTTATATGCTGGAAATACTAGGCCTTCTTCATCAGCTGGGAACATCAGACCTCATTCATCAGCTGGAAATGTCAGGCCTCCTTCATCCTACAAAACAAATTATGCCCCTAATAGCTCACATGGTCATTCTCAGCTTCAATACAAGGATAGATTTTGCACTCACTGCAACAGGACTGGTCACCTTGCTGAGAGGTGCTATCAACTTCATGGATATCCAGCTGGTTCAAATACAAATCAGAGAAACAATTCGATTCCAAGGCCTAATAATTCTCGCAAGGGAAGCCAAAGGAACAACAGGGAATCTGGGAATAATGTTGTAGCAAATGCAAGTTGCACACCAGATTTTGCCCCTGGGAGGAGAACAGATGAAGAAATGTATAATGTGAACCTTACCAAAGACCAATATGGTCATGTTCGAGACATACTTCAGCAGTTCCACAAGAAAAATGAGAATGAAGGTGGATCTAATGAGAATTCAAACCTTGCTAGTGGATCATCAACTGACTTTGCAGGTATCATAGTTTGCACTTCTTCTATTGAATTTGGAAAACTGTCATGTAAATGTTTCAAAAACAAGTCTGACTTATGGATACTGGACTCAGGAGCCTCAAGCCACATGACCTTCAATATATCTCTACTACATAACATTACTCTTTTACCATATCCCTTGTTAGTTGCCTTGCCTAATGGATACAAAGTTAAGGTGACACAGGTTGGTAGTGTAGCACTAGGACCCATGATCATTTTAGACAAAGTTTTGTATGTGCCATCTTTTAAATATAACTTGATTTCTATTCATAATTTGACTGCACACACAGATTACACTATAAGTTTCACCAAGAATTTTTGTTTCATGCAGGCCCCTTCAATGAAGAGGCCTCTGGTAATTGGTAGTGCAGAAGAGGGTCTCTATTTCCTATGTCCAAATTGTTTGAAGAATTCTTATAATGGTTCAGAATGCAAGATGATTCCTTGTAATACTTGTAATACCTATAATAAAGGACAGCATGTTCATTCTCTAGATAAAAAGCAATGTAATCTTCCTATTCTCAATAATAAATATTCATGTTCAACATCTGATGCATCAAATTATGTCACCTGTCCAAAGTCTTGTATTTCCAACACTCAGCCATGTGCTAAAAACCATGTAGATATTGTGTGGCATAACAGATTGGGACATGTACCTTTTGTCAAAATGAGAAATATTTCCTCTATTCCTGTAAAATTCTCAACCAAACAGCCTTTTATGTGTTCTATTTGTCCTATGGCAAGACAAGAGAGACTCCCTTTCAAACCAAGAACCACCCTAACATCACACATTTTTGAGCTACTTCATGTTGATCTATGGGGGCCTTACAGTACACCAACATATAACCATTTTAAGTATTTCATGACCATTGTAGATGATTTTAGTAGAGCTACTTGGACTCAATTATTAAGTACTAAGAGTAATGCATTGCAAAATCTTAAGAGTTTTATTACCATGATAGAAAATCAATTTGAAGTTACTGTTAAGAAAATCAGGACAGATAATGGCTTGGAGTTTGTCAATACAGAATCTACAAACTTTTTCAAAACAAAAGGCATAGTTCACCAGAAAACTTGTCCTTATACACCTCAACAAAATGGTGTGGTAGAAAGAAAACACAAACACCTTCTTGAGACTGCTAGAGCCTTACTATTTCAATCCAAACTACCTGTAAAATACTGGGGAGAATGCATTCTTTGTGCAACCTATATAATAAATAGGCTCCCATCCACTGTTTTGAACCAAAAATGTCCATATGAAGTTCTATATTTCAGGAAACCTCTTTATTCCCACATGAGAAGCTTTGGATGTCTTTGTTACCCTACTGTCCCTATACCTCACAGAGCTAAATTCGAACCAAGAACTACTCCTCACATATTCATTGGATATCCTCATGAGACAAAAGGATACAAAGTTCTAAGTATGTCCACAGGTAAAATACATGTGTGCAGAGATGTTATTTTTCATGAAAATGTTTTTCCTTTTAGTGATTCTTCTTCAAATACAATTGGTTCACCTTTTTCATTATTGCAATTACCTCATTTCATTGATATTTTAGATGATTTTAATAAGGATGGCACACAGGACACTCTAAATAGTTCAAATGGTCCTAATGCTACCTGTGACTTGTCACCTAATCTTGCTGTGTCTTCCCCTTCTATATCTCCTGCACCATCACATATTAACCAACCTAGAAGATCCACCAGATGCCATAAACTTCCAAAACATATGAATGACTATGTTCATTCTATACCTCTACTTAAGCCACCTGTTTCTCAAACTACAAACACCATCCCTTCTCTTCAAGTTCTTTTCTCTAATCACCACCACCTGGCTCATAGTGCTTTAATTCCTGCTAGTCAAGATGTTGTTAGAAATGTTTGCATTGACAGGGAACCAACTTCATATGAAGAAGCTGTCATTGATCCTGCATGGCAGGCTGCCATGACACAAGAGTTTGATGCACTACACTTAAACCACACTTGGGATTTAGTTCCACTTCCTTTTGGAAAGAAAGCTATAGGCTGCAGGTGGGTGTACAAGGTAAAACACAAGGCAGATGGTACAATAGAAAGACTCAAGGCAAGACTTGTGGTAAAAGGTTACACACAACAAGAAGGGATTGATTATACTGAAACCTTCTCCCCTGTAGTGAAGATGACCACAGTCAGGGCATTGTTGATCACAGCAGTAAAGCAAGGTTGGAATATGTATCAATTGGATATAAACAATGCCTTTCTTCATGGTGATTTACATGAGGAAGTGTACATGGAAGTACCACCTGGACTTGCTGTCCAATCACCTAATTTGGTATGCAAATTAAACAAGTCCCTTTATGGACTCAAGCAGGCCAGCAGACAATGGTATGCTAAGCTCACTGAGGCTTTATGTTCTAGGGGATATGCTCACTCCATGTATGATTATTCTCTATTCTACAAGAAGACACCAAACTCAGCAGTTTATGTGGCTGTGTATGTTGATGACATAGTCCTTACAGGAACTGATGTTGATGAAATAACAGACCTGAAAGCTTATCTACACAACAAGTTCAGAATCAAGGATTTGGGATTGCTTCATTATTTCTTGGGGATGGAGGTGCTTCACACAGCTCAGGGAATCATTATCTCACAGAGAAAATTTGTGCTTGACTTGTTGAAGGAGTATGATTGTCTAAATATGACTTCCTTGTCTTCCCCTCTTGATCCAAACACAAAGCTAAGAGCTAAGGAGGGCTCAGCTTTAAATGACAGTACTTACTACAGAAAATTAGTTGGAAAGCTTAACTTTCTTACAAACACAAGGTTGGATATTGCTTTTAGTGTACAGCACTTAAGCCAGTTCATGCAGGATCCTAGAGAGCCTCACTTACAGGCTGCTTTTCATCTTCTAAGATATTTGAAAACTGATCCTACATTGGGATTGTTTATGTCCAAAGATGCAGATTTTTCTCTAAAAGGCTACTGTGATTCAGACTGGGCTTCATGTCCAGATTCCAGGAGATCTGTGAGTGGATTCATTGTTCTACTTGGTGGGAGTCCAATTAGCTGGAAATCAAAGAAGCAAGAAACCATCTCCTTATCATCAGCAGAGGCTGAATACAGATCACTCAGGAAAGTAGTTGGTGAATTAGTTTGGCTTGGTCGATTACTTACTGAATTGGATGTTCCTTATTCAAAGCCTATCTCAGTGTTTTGTGACAGTCAATCAGCCTTACACATAGCCAAGAACCCTGTTTTTCACGAAAGAACCAAGCATATTGAGGTAGATTGTCACTTTGTAAGACATGTTCTACAACAAGGACTTATCTCATTACATCACATTTCCACACAAGATCAGTTGGCTGACATATTGACAAAGGCTTTAACAGGGATCAAGCATTCTTCCATTCTTGACAAGTTGGCAGTGTTGTCTTCACCTCCAACTTGAGGGGGGGTATTGAACATTACTTTGCATTATACAATTAGTTAGCTTAGTTAGTTATGAAAGTTAGTTAGAGAGTTAGTTATCACATGTTTTAAATGTGCATAGTTAGTTACAATTTCAAATCATCTAGATGCTTCTATGTAATCTATAAATACTCTACTAATGCATAAGATCAAGTTAAGCTTTGCATTCCACAAGATCATCTTCATTGTTTCTAAGTCTAGTTCTTGTTACTTGTGACTGCCATTGTTGTGGAGCTTCATTGTTGTGAAGCTCAAACTTCTTAATACAAACAATAAATAAACTTATAAGAACGAGAAGTTATATATGTATAGACACACACTTTCGAATACCAAAAAGTGGTTGAGAGAAGAGAAGTATGTAGGACTTAAAAAGAGCTCTCTTCCTTTCTTCATTCTCCTAATTTTGATCCTCACATAGTCACATTTTTTGTCTCAAAAGTCTACCCTTCCACTTTACATGAAGTTCTTAAGGAAAAGAAAGACATGTTTCCTACAAACCTCCTAGTTTTGTTCTGATACTGATCGAGTTGCACTATTTTTTATTTTAATTGATTCCACTTCATTTGCTTGCACGACTTCCCCTTTGCTTAAAAAAAAAAAAAGGCAAGTCAAGTAAGTAAGCAGTGGTCTCAACCTCTTAAATAACATTATAGGAAAAATGTGAATTACATGGGGATTTTCCTAGGAAGTAGTATGAAAATCCGCAGAAAATTTGTTTACCTCCAAATTTTTTTACTAATGCCCAGGAAAATCACATGTAATTCACCCTTTTCTTGTAGTGTAAGCAACACTATTACGAGTCCGTATCAACTTGATAAATAGAAAAATACAGGTCTTGGTTTTTGCTTTTCCTAAATAAGGGTCGGGAAGGGGAAATGGGGTTGGGAACTACAATGTGGAGGGATCGAACCCTCTCACCAATAAGATGAAAGTTGAGGTAGTCAATCAACTAAACTACTAAAATTTCCGGCAATTCTTGGGTTAACATATACTTATTTTTTAAAGTTAAATTAGTTCGATTTTTAATTTGTACAATCTCTCAAAAATACGTTAACCTTAATTTTATTTTCATGAAAAGTACGCAGACTTTACTAACGTGTTCGTCAAATTAACTTATGCCTTTGAGATAACAGCATATCTGCTTCATCATCCCAAAGCAGATATTGCAGTCCTTTTATCGCCCAAAGCAAGAATGCTCCTTTTATCTAGTGAGAACTGCAATATAGAAATGCAACACTTCATTTCTAATACAGAAGCTTGTTGTTATTGCACTTACTTTAGATATGATTTTAGGTTAAAGAATTTTTGTATTTTTTTAAAAAAAAAAATTCATATGCAAAGTATAATTTTCAATAAATCGTCATAAAAAGCTATCATAAATAATATATTCATAATTTCCTTATCTACACAAAATTGACTAAAATTCGTGAATACTTATATATTCTCTATTTAATTCTTCGATTGATTTTTAAATAGAATTTAATTACTTGAATGAATGAATGATATCGTGTTTGAATTAAAGTTAACTGGGAGAGGATATGATATTGTATTTAAATCTTAATTTAGTAATTCAACTTTTAAAATAAAAAATGTTATAACATTATCATGTCAATTTTTTTGTTCTTTTATCTGATGTCAACAAAATGTGAAGATACTATTTTCTTCTTAATTATTTTATTCAAGAGAAAATACAAATTTTTGCTCTAATCAACACATAATTCGTCTTTTCTAATTCTACTCGATTTATAAAAAAAGCTCATTTTAAGTTGGTGTTATACCCTAGTTAATGTATAATTATGTGAGTCATTAGGTATTGCATGAGGGGCCATCTTTGAGTCCCCTTGAGATTTTCCCACATTAGTATAGTAACTTGTGTACTTATGTCAAAAATTTTATTTTCCCCTTCTATAAATATACTTTTTTTCTCATTTAATTATATACACATTCAACACGAAATTTGTATATCGTATTTCTTATCGGAATAATCATGGCAAGAAAGATCTCTTAAATGAATAAAAATAAAATTTGAAAGAAAGTTCATAAAATATAAGATTTCTAAGAAGATCGCTTTTTTCAAAATGCAAAAGATATTATGTATGAAAGAAACAAATATTTCTATTTTCTGTGGAATTCAGATTGTAATTATCATTTCTTTCAGTTGAATTAGGTGAACCACTTATATTTTTAAAATCAGATGTTAAATCTATCATCGATCAATTTTTGCAAGTAAAATCATCAACTGAGTATTCTTCGAGTTGTAGGGTGACAATTGAATGAATTTGTGATCACTAAAAACATCACTTGTCAAATAGATATTGTCTCTTCTCATGTTTTTGTGATCACATTTTGTCATCATATAAATTAAGGAACCCTTAATTTATTGTTTTGCGAGCAATATCGATGAACAATCAATTCAATATCTTATTTATCAAATATAAATAATTCATCAACAATTAAAGAAATAATTATAACAATCTAGATTCCCCACAAAATTAAAAAATGTTGCTTTTTTGCATAAAACATCCTCAATTTTAGAAATCGTGATCTACTAGAACACTTATATCTTATGAATTTTTTTCACTTCTTTTTTGCATTTATAAGTTTTTCTTGTAATGATTATCACAAAAAAGACATATACATAACTTTGTATTGAATGAGTGTTTGAATTCAAGGCCACCTCAAAAAGTTTAGGAGTTCAAAGTCAAATTTCATAGAAGAATATTATTTTCTTGATTGACAGATATAAATTGAATAACTATAAAATATTCAGTAAAATTTTATAAATAAGATTTGAATGTACGAGAACCTTATGAAGTAAGCACATAAAAATATAATATATTATTAGAATAATAAAATCTTGCTAAAAATTGTGGGCCCAAAAAAGTTGAGGCCCCGAGAAATTGTTTTAGAGATTTTATGATCGAAGTGATCGTCCATGAATCTCAAACTAGAGTGCATACATAGAAGAACAACCATGCGTACTTGTATAAGGGAAAAAGAAAATTGAGACATGAGTGCACGATTTACTATACCGGTGGTAAAGCTCAAGGGGACTCACATATGAGCCCTCAAGCAGTATTAGAGAAGAGTTGGTGGTGGTGGTGGATTGTTTCTCCTGATTCATTCTAGATTTTGGCCCACAAATCTTGAAAAATATTTTTGGACGATAGCAAAGAAAGCTTAAATATAATCTCCGAAGTAAAGGACATGTATAGAGAAATAGAGAATGCAATTGAGGGATGAAAAATTATGAAACAAAAGAAGGGCTTTTGTAATTGGTGTTTGATGTCTTAATTTACATTAGATTTGATAAGAAGTCAAAATTAACCAAATCTACCAATCTTAAAAACCTGCAAAAAACAATTAATAGTATTAGCAAGAAAATTATTTTTCAAAAATAGGCAAATATATTTTTATTATTAAGTCAACTTTTGTGTGGTCAACATTCAAATACATTTTCTTCTCTCTATGCACATTAATATGTCAACGACTTAATTTCATACCATATAATCAATAATATTAATATTGATAGTTTAGATAATTTTGACTCATATATTAGTTGTAATTTTACCATTTAATTGGTTCTACTTGATTGAATTAGATTATTTCTTTTTTGAAAAATAATTGAGCAGAATTGTCCTTTTATCTACTGTAAATAAATGTAAGTTATCAGAAATTTTTATAAATGTAATGATTAGTGTCTCAAATTAAATTAAAATCTACTTAATGAGTACTCTAATAAGTTATTGCTCTTAGATAATTTGAATCATTTACTAGACACTTAAAAAACGATAAAAATATGATTCCCAAATGGGGAACATGTAAATAGAAAATATAGCTCTAGTAGAGCTAAAACAAGAAACCTAAAACGATCGGGTTTCGTCGTTATAAGAGTATTAATGGAGAAAAATCAGGGCCGAAAAAGCTTCTTCATAGTATTCAAATTTTTCCAATTTTGTCCAAATTTGGAGAAATTTAGAGTTATCAGGGTGTAAGAAAATCTGATAGCTATCAGGTGGAGTAAATGTGGATTTGATTACATAATCTGTTAGATAACTCGTTAAGGAATTTGTATGACTTTACGGAATTGAATTTGGATAAGTAGATCCTGGGTAACCGATCTTGGCGTTAAGGGTACCTTTTGAACATAGTGGGTTAAGAGTATGTTGTAAAATGGGAGAAATGAAATTTCCTTAAGGAGCTCACTGCCTCGCTTAGTGCCGCTACAGCGACGCTGCTACAGTGGGATTGGTACCACTGTAGCGGGCAAGGTGAAGATGGAATTAGAAGATTTTGAGATTTTTTCTGAGGGAAGATCACTGGTTCGCTTTGTGCTGGTGCAGCGACACCGCTACAGTGGGATGGGTGTCGCTGAAGCGGGATGAGAGGTTTTAAAATAGTAAATAAAATACTTAGACGACGTGTTACTAACTAGGATCAATTGTCACGTTCCGGCGTAAAAAAGGGGATTGAATTGCCATGTTGCGACATGTTAATACTTTGACTTTGGGTTCTGTGAGAGGACCAACTATGTAATGAAGCACGTGAATTGTGATGTTGATTCTTAAGATAGTATTGAATATGTTGATTTTTATGCATGTGTTATAATATTGTAATTGCTTGTTTATGTGATAGTTGTGTGATCCTACTAGTACACGGTGGTTATGTCCTGATCCGACACTTGCTCTTATTTTTGGTTGATTATAGGACATCTACACGCGACTATTGGCAGACCTCACTTAGGAGATCAGTGATCACTTTGAGTTCAAGGTGAGCCACATCGTTCGGGCTGTCATGAAATTTTCTTTAGTCTATGTCCACCATTTTCGGACTTAGACCTTGTTTTAGTTAGTTAGATAGTTCACTAGAAATTCTTGTTAGATTTGTTTCTCATTTCTAGTTTTGGTACATTTACTTTCAGATTCTACGTTTATCTTTCGCATCGTTTGTTAGTTATCAGATCTTTATTTAGTAATGGAGCCTTGTCTTTTGTTATTTAACTTGCTTCCGTAACCTAAATGCCTTAGTATTTTTAGGTTTATCATTTTAGTTGGTTAGTAGTGGCGGTTCTCCCACCAAGTTGTAGTGTGAGTGTAAATCACAACGGTCCGATTCATGACAAAACCATGACAAAAAAAAAACTAAAAAGGTCTTAATTCAGCGAAAATACTAGGATTTTTAGTTCTAATTTGTCATCAATCAGTATTTTATCAATTCTAGATTATTCTTTAGGATTTTATCAGGAAAAGCAGCCACCTTTTGTCTCATATATATAAAATAGGAGTGATTTTCGTTATTAAGGATTCGAAAACTTCTCATGATTCAACACACAAACACATAATTTTCCTCCAAATATGTCATTTGTGATGGTACCTATGTTCCCAATCAATAGGTAAGCAAACCAACCATATCTTACTAACTTTAACTAAGTAACAAGAAAAAGGTAAACACCGAGTAAAAATCTCTGACATTAAATTCTTTATAAACACGGATTGCGAAAAGCTAAGAATACCACCCAAGAATTGGTGTCATAAGAACAAGAGTTTCTAAAATATGATGTAAGTCTGAGCTAAAATGACAAATCCAACATAAGGAGTATCATGTCAGAATACTAAATAACAGAATCTAAAAGATATAGGGAGGTGTGGGTCATAGAACAGCCAAGCAGCTCACCACAACTCAAAGACACTCCAAGCTCGGACTCAGAAAGCTTCACGAGATGTGCTCGTACTCGGAATCAAATCTGCACCATAAAAGAGTGCAACAAGTGTAGTACGAGTACGAAACCACAAGTACCGGTATATCTCATTGACCGACAACGAAGAGTAGTCACGGGAGTTTATACAAGAAAATCAGTTATTTACTTACAAAAGTCTATAGTATATTTTCAAGTCAAGTTTCATCAAATATAGGTAATCAAATATCAAGCACTTCCCAACCACCAATAAAAACACATAATCATAAAAATGAAGGATGTCATGAAATGCAACGCACTATAATACCATTAAATGATATGTCTCAGAATACCCAGTGCTCTCTCAACCGTATATACATGATACTCCTCGAAAATACATCGAGATTTCAGGACCCATGAGGGACTCGCAAGGTCCATATACCGATACGGACAATCTCCACGTATTTGTGTGGACTATCTCAACGCACTATTATAAAATCAAACAATTTCCACAATCAGTCAAATATCAAATAATACATAACCACCTCAATTATCATAACTATACGGGTGTAATATAGAAAACACAATCACACAAAGAATTCAAGTCAATAATAAATCAGCTAATGCTCATATGCTTTGACATTCTCAGGTTTCAACCCGCATTCTATAGTAATAATTTTCCCTTTATAACACCGGTACTCGTACCTATGCCCGTCAGACCATTGGTACGGGATCCCCATCTTTCACCTTTATCGATTGTCTATTCCATTTTATCTTTAATTAGGAAAATATCCTTCAACAATTTTGAAAGTCTTAACATACCTTAAATGCCGAACCCGTGCCACGAATCCTCAAGATCTTTCCTTTCCTTTTCGCAAAGCTTCGGAATGTTCCCAATCTACTAATTATGCAATATTTGAAAGTAAGCGAGTTCATGTATATTCCTATTATTATATGTCTATCCTAGATCGAAAAACTCACTCATATCTCCAATCAAACTCCTATTCTTGATACAATTTATATGTCAAGAATCCTATTTGCTAAATTTCAAACCTAGTGTTAAGCCTCAACTCATCTAAATATTATGAATCTAATGATATTCATATAACACAATACCACCAAAATTGATTAGCTATATATCCATATATATTTAACTTCAAGGAATAATATTATATGAAAAATAAAATTAAAAAAATTGACCAGGGAACTAAACAGAATTCCAGCGCAGACATGTATGTTTGACAATGATTTTCCATTTTTTTTTTCCAATGATTATATCTGATCACTATTCAATTCAATGATTAACTTTGATAATTAATATAAATAATTTCCTCTTCCTACTCTAGTCTAAGAACGTAATCACCTTTCAGTTCTTGTAAAATCAAAAATTAACACGTTGTTGCATAATTCATCCCATAAAATCGATCATATTAATTAATTATTCATTTCATTAGCCTCTATCCACCTAATCTAACCAACCCATCCCAACAGTACTAACACAAAGAGCATCAAATCACTTTTTATTATAAGTAAAATATTATTTTGCTGCTATTACTATAGGTGCGTCAAACCACTAAATATACAAATTGAGTAATTTTGAAATGCTTATCAGAAAGCAATCATATCCCTATAGTAATTCGTGCTCCTTTCCCTAAATTTTTCACAGAGTTTTTATTTTATTTTTCTATTGTTTCTGATTAACGACTCATAAATTATTAAATCCTTTTTATTAGTTAATTTTATACATGGATCAAGTGGTAACTATTAATTATGGATGTAATCCACTAACTATTAACTATAATACTCATTTAATAAAATTTCATCAACTAGATACACATAGCTATCAAATAGTTTAAAATAGCCCTCAAATTTTTCAGAAAGAGTCAAAAAAGTCCTAGTTCTCAAAACGATCTAGCGGTTGTCGCAAAATAGATTATCATTTTTATTTCGTGGACTAAAATGTTGACTTCTAATCTTCCTTATTTATTTTATCCAAATAAATTATCGTTTTTCATATAATAGCACGTATTTGACATTACTGCTTAAAACAATTATATTTTCTTTTAATTTTTTTTTTAGAAAAAATAGCAATTTGTCTTTGCCTAATAATTTAAAAGGTATTATTGATAAGCAAATCTTCTTGTGCTAAGTATTCGTAAGAGACAAATTATGAAAAAAGATAAGTAACAATCCAAGTTTCAATATTAAAATTATTTTACAAAGAAATTAATTTAAATATTTATTATTAAAATTTTAGTTAATTTATTTTCTTAAATTAATATGTAGACACTAAAATTTTCAATTAATATTACATATAGATGAAAAAATATATGAACATAATAATTTAATTATACTTGAAAGTACCAAGAGAAATATTTTTTAAAAATCATTCCACAAATTAATTTAATGCATACGAATATTAACCACAAAAATAAATAAATATAAGGATAATATTGGTAAATGTGTATTTATAGAAAAGATAGTTTGGTCTAGAAAAAATAATTCTGTAATATACTTTTGCTTTTTTGAAGAAGCACAATTTTTAATTTATTCCCAACACTAGGAAAATTGTTTCTATTTTATAAAGCAGTTTTAATGATTAATCAAAAACCTCAATTTTTTCCAAAAAAAATAATTTTTTAAAATAAGTTTGGCATCCCAAAAATAATGTAAAAATAAAATAAGATTTTGTTTGGAATTGTTATTAAGAGGACAAAGCACTTATTTTGAGGGGAAAAAAGAATTTTAAAAAAGTTCAAGGTGCTTGGCCAATAAAAAAAAATAACTTTTAATTGGAAGCGAAAACATTGTTTCCATTGATGGGAATAAAATAAAAAATTTTGCTTTTTAAAAAACTAATGTAGAAATAGAAAATTATTTTCTTTCAAGGCAAAACTAGCACTGTCGTATATACATATTGATTATACATATTTATCAATATGTTCCATATATTTAATTATTTTTGTGGTTAATTTTCATATGTTGTGATTTAATTTATGGAATACTTTATAAATATATTTTGCTTTATATTATATTTAGATTATCATGTTAATATTATATCAATATTTAATTCATTTTTATGTATGTGTATAAAATTGATTGAAAATTTGAATATGTATACTTAACTCAATAAAAATAAATTTTTATGATATTATATTAAAAATAATTTTTCTGTAAAATAATTTTAATATTAAAAATACATTGGTACTCGTCTTTTTTTTTGTTTTGTAATTTGACTCTCAAAAATATTTTTTAAAAAAATATTAGTCAAATATGATATTCTTATTAAAAATACATTTCAAATGAATTAGTCAAATATAAATTATTATTTTAAAAAAAATAAACTTCAACAAAATAAAAAAATTTAACTGCAATATCAAATTTGCTCTTAACATCTTTTCATATGCATTGGATATGAACGTGAAAAATACAAATCTATCTATCTATCTATCTATCTATCTATCTATATATATATATATATATATATATATATATATATATATTTTATTTTATTTTCTCATTTTTTAGAACTTTTCTTCCTTTATAAAGGAACAAATATGTTAAACATATTAGTGACAATAATGTTCTTTTTAACACTTATAACTGACGTGCATATATATTAGAAATTGCAAAAGAAATAAATACATATTGATAACTTACATGATAGAATGTCAGGAGTTTTCTCTAATATTCAAAATAAGGTAAATAATCATAAATGGTTTTAAAAAGTATGGTAAAAGTTAATTACCAACTAATATTGATATGTTCACTGTTAAGAGAATAACAGAAGAATTGATGGTTTGATTAGCTCCTTTCTCAATATTTTATTTCTTTTATTGTGTTTTTAACATCTTCATTGTTTAAAATTTCCTTTCTTTATTTTTTAAATTTTCAGGAATATCAAATAATTTTCTTTGAACATGCACGTATCAAAGAGAAAAAAATTAAATAATGTATCAAATAAATAAAAGAAAAACCATGGAGAGAAAAATAACAAGCAACGAAAAAAGAAAAACAAAAACTACAAAGCTCAAAGAAAGCAAATCTAGAGATGAAGAGAAGAGATTTCATAATGGACAAAATTTCATCAACTTAGGGTCAAATAACAGTCAAATCAAGGTAACCATTATAGATATAAATTCAAATTAATTTTACGGAAGAGTTAATCTAATATTCTAATTAGTATGATATTTTATATGATTGCTTAACTAGAAACCGCTATTTTTTTTCTTTTCCAAAAATAATAATCTAAATTATATATCTATTTAGCTTAAGGATAAAAGAAATACAAAACTAATAATCAAGACTAAAAGTACGCAAAAATAAAATTATTAGGAACCTAAAATATGTTGAGAATCATATATTTCAAAATCATTCTACAATTATATATATATATATATATATATATATATATATATATATATAAAGAAATACTCAAAGATATTTACATTTAGCCTAAGAATAAAAAATAATTAGTAGCTAAGATTAACAAAAATGGACAACTTAACTTTGTCACTTCTTCTTGTGACGATGATAGAATGTGATTTCTTTATGAAAAGAGATCAAAATAGTATCTCATGATCATTCTTCAACATATTGATATAAAGAGAAAAAGATCATGTAACAAATGTTTCTCTTCTAAAAAAAATAAATTAAAAGGTTGTTGCACTATAATTTTCTACAAAAAGAGTCAAATTTGAGAAAAATCTTAAAGAAAAAATTATGACTGGTCCACAAGGCAAGAAGAATTATTTTCAGAAATAATCAAGTTATTTAATTGAATTCGTATTAAATAGAAGAATAAGGAAAAATCTATATTGAGAATAATAATTTGCAAGGATTTTAAATTAGTGCTCACATTATATTTTTCAATCTTTATTCTTCTAAATCCGTTCTTCTTTTTAATTTTTATCTTTAATTTTTTTGTTTCATTTGTCCCTATATATCTCTAATTGATGTTTGTTTTATTTTCTTTATTGTGATTTGTAAAGATCCTAAATTAGTGTTTATATATTTCTTTAAAAATTTTACTCTTCTAATTTCCTTTTTTTATTTATTTTTTTTTCCATTTTTTCCTATGTAAACCCTATAATAGATGTGGACTATAATACTTATTATTAATATATTTTATGATAATGATGTTCTCTCTAAGATTATGTTTTGGTAGTTTTTTTTTTTTTAATTATAGATATTTTTTTTAATTCTTTTGACAAATTTTTTTTTTTTAATTTTAAAAGAACATAAGTTTCACTTCAAATTTTTACAAATATCAAAGTTGATCATATTTTTTAATTTTGTTCATCAACAATTATATTAGTTTTCTTACTTCCATACCTTAATTTGATAATTAATGTCTTTTGTATCATTTCGTTAAATCATTTTTATAAAAAAAAATCTTTACTTTCTTTTATTTATTAATTACAAGAATTAGCTACTATAACTTTGTAAAACATATATTGATATATATTAAGGTAATTTGATTTTATTTTTTATTAAAAAATTAGATCATCTCTTCTGCTAAATATATATATACAATTATACTTATATCAAACAATGGATCTATAAATAGAAAATGACGACACTCTTATAACTTCAGATATTTATTTCATTTTATATTAAAAATAATGTTTTCTTTTATATATATTTTACAAAGTAATTGCTCAAAAAATTGTTTTGAAAGTTTATCATTTACAAAAAAAAATCAAATTTCAAAACATTTCATCATTAATGCTATTAATTGTTTTTATTTTTCTTAATTTCATCATTAATGTTATTTATATTATTTTCTTATGTGATGAATGGTCCACAAGACAAGAAAAATATTTAGAGAAGGAAACATATCATATTAAATTAGGCGTAGAATAAGTAGATATCTATGTTGTGAATAATAATTTGAGGACCCTCTAACATTATTTCTTACAATTTTTTTCTAAATCCGTTCTTTTTTTTTAATTTTTTCTTCAATTATTTTAATTCTATTTCTCCTTATATATCTTTAAATATAAATTAATGTTTGTTCTATTTTTTTATTGTGATTTGAAAAGGATCCTAAATTTGTGGTTAGATTATTTCTTTAAAATATTTACTCTTCTAATTTAGTTATTTTTTTAAAATTTATTTTTTTCTGTTTTTTCTAATGTACAACATTTAGTTAATGTTTTTTTTTATTTTCTTTTAAAAAACGACGTTCTCTCTTATATGTTTTTTTTTTTAAAAAAAATAATTGCTGAAAAAATTGTCTTGAAAGTTAATATATTTTACGAAAAATAAATCAAATTTTAAATCATTTCATCATTAATGCTATTAATTATTTTTATTTTTTTCCTTAACCTCATCATTAGTGTTATTTATATTATTTCCTTAAATGATGAATAGTCCACAAGACGAGAAAATTTTTTTAGAGAAAGAATCAATTTATTTATTAAATTTATATTAAATTAGCATAAGAATAAGGAGATATATATGTTCTGAATTATAATTCGAAAGGATCCTAAATTTGTGCTCACATTATTTCTTTCAATTTTTTAATCTTCTAATTCCCTTCTTTTAAAAAAAAAGTTGAACTAATTTCATTTTTCCTTATATATCTTTATCTTTAAATGAAAACTAATGCTTTTTTTTTTTTTTGATTTTCTTTATTGTGATCTGAAAGGATCCTTTGCTCTTCTAATTCCGTTTTTTAAATTTATTCTTTTTCGTTTTGTCTCATGTACAACATTTAACTAATGTTTATTTTATTTAATATATAAATTTTTTGAATTTTATTTTTTAATTTTAAAAGACCAAAGTCTCACTTTAAAATTTAATAACATATTAAAGGTGACGACATTTTTTTTTTAAAAAAAGTTGTTCATCAACAATGATATTAGTTTTCTTACTTCCTTACCTTAATCTGAATAATAATGTCATTTATATCATTTTCTTAATTTACCTTTTGTTCTTTTTTTTTTTAATTCTTTTTTACTTTGTTTATTTATTTATTACAAGAAATTAGTTAGCGTAACTTGTAAATATATATATATATATATATATATATATATATATATATATATATATATATATATATATATATATATATATATATATATATATATATATATATATATATATATATATATATAAACGTAATTGAATTTTATTTTTTATTAAAACATTAGACCATCTCTTATGCTAAAGATCTATACAACTATATTTAAACCAAATAATAAAGTTAAAAATAGAAAATAATAACACTCTTCTTACTTAAGATATTTATTTAATATGATCAAATTTGTTTTGACATTTTCTCTTAAAATTTGTCTTGAAAATTAATCTATTGTTTATTTTTTTAAAATTTTAAATCATTTAATCATTAATGCTATTTATTATTTTTATTTTTCTCTCAACCTCATCATTAGTGTTATTTATATTTTTTGTTTAAATCAATGTTTTCTTCTTTTTTGTTCTTTTACCTTTCTTTTATTTATTTAGTTCAAAATTTTAGTTATTGGTAATTGGTATATTGGTTTTGAGTGTTATCTTGCACTTCTATAAAATAAAATTTGTATTATGCCCAATTTAAAGAAAATAATTTATTAGAATATAAAATTATTAGAAGTATAATTTTCAATAAATTATTATGAAGCTATCATAAATAATGTATTTACAATTTTCTTATCAACACAAAATTGATTAAAGTTCATGAATACTTATAGATTATCTACTTAATTCTTCGTTGATTCCTAAATAAAATTTAATTACTTTAATTAATGAATGATATAGTGTTTGAATTAAGTTGACATGATTGGATATAATATTGTATTAAAAGCTTAATTTACTAATTCAACTTTTAAAAATGTTAAAACATTATCAAGTCAATTTTCTTTAAAAAAATAATTGTTTTATGATGTCAACTTAATGTGAAGATATTTCTTTCTTTTTAATTATTTTATTTAAGAGAAAATGCAATTTTTTGCTCTAATCAACACATAATTTGCTTTTTTATTTCTACTTAATTTATAAAAGTACATTTTAAATTGTAATTATACCGTGCGAACCACAGATAAATTTCCCCGTTGATGTATAATCATGTGAGTCGTTAGGTATTGCCTGAGGGGTCATCTTTGAGTTTTCTTGAGGCTTTCCCACATTGGTATATTAACTTGTGTACTTGAGTCAAAATTTTCATTTTTCCCTTCGGTTACTTTTTTTCTCGTTTATACACACAGTCAACACGAAATTTGTACATTGTATTTCTTATCGGAACAATCATGGCAAGAAAAAGCTCTCAAATGAAAAAAAAACAAAACAAATTTGAAAGGAAATTCATAAAATATAAGATTTCTAAGAAGATCGTGTTTTTCAAAATGCAAAAAATATTATGTAAGAAAGAAACAAATCTTTCAATTTTATGTGGAATTCAGATTGTAATTATCATTTTTTCAATTAAATTAAGCGAACCATTTATACTTTGAATTCAAATGTTAATTCTATAACCGACCAACTTTCGCTAGCAAAATCATCAAATAAGTATTCTTCAAGTTGTAGGGTGACAATTGAAATAATTTCTGATCACTAAAAACATGAGTTGTCAAATAGATATTGTCTCTTCTCATGTTTATATGATCACGTTTTTTTTCTTTCAATTGTCGTCATATAACTTGAGGAACCCTCAATTCATTGTTTTGCTAGAAATATCGATGAACAATCAATACAACATCTTAATTATCAAATATAAACGGTTTGTCAACAATTAGATAAATAAATATAACAATTTAGATTCCTCAAAAAATAAAACGGAAAAGGGCCTAAAATACCCTCGAAGTATTGAAAATGGTACACAATTACCCTCAATCCACCTATTGGCCCCCAAATACCCTTCACATCCACCTTTGGGTCCAAATTTACCCTTTCATTAACGGACCAAAATAAAAAATAATTAAATAATAATTTTTAATGACGTGACACTCAACCATTGGTTGTAATTTAATTATTTAAAATAATTTTAAACCCACCCATTTTAACTAACCCACCCATTACCCACCCATTTTAACTAAGAAAAGCTTCTCTCCTCCCTCCCTCTTTCCTTTCTACTGCTACTAAATACCAACAATTTTGTGCTTATCTTTCTTCATTCTCTCTCTCTTTGATTCACACTTTTTCCAACTTCAAAACACAAACAAAAGCTTAACTCCAAAAAGCAAACCACACTAGCATTATTGGGTATTGCGGCTGCATTTGCACAAAGGCATATGGCCAAATAGGACAAGGATTGCCCGTGGCTGCTTCCTTTTTAGCTATTGTTATGGGGCTAAACCACTTAAAAGTAATGGGTGAGTTTAGTTAAAATGGGTGGGTTTAGTTAAAATGGATGGGTTTAAAATTATTTTAAATAATTAAATTACAACCAATGGTTGAGTGCCACGTTATTAAAAAATATTATTTAATTATTTTTTATTTTGGTCCGTTAATGAAAGGGTAAATTTGGACCCAAAGGTGAATGTGAAGGGTATTTGGGGGCCAATAGGTGGATGGAGGGTAATTGTGTACCATTTTCAATACTTCGAGGATATTTTAGGCCCTTTTCCGAAAATAAAATAATATTGCTTTTTTACATAAAGCATTTTGAATTTTAGAAAATGTGGTCGACTAGAACAGTCATATTTTATGAATTTTTTTTCACTTCTTTTTGCATTTAAGACCTTTTTTTTTGTCATGATTATCAAAAAAAGACATGCTATATATATTTATATTGAAATAGTGATTGAATCCAGGGCCAACTCAAACTGTTTAGGGGCCAAAAATCAAAATTCATAAAAAAATACTATTTTATTAATTGACAGATATAAATTGAATAAATATAAAATATGCAGTGAGTGCATTTTAACTATAAGTACTCAATTTTTTTCCTTATGCACTCGTGTCTCAATTTTTTCCTTATTTGTGGACAAAAAAAACTGAGGCCCTAGGAGATCATTTTAGGGATTTTATGATCTAAATGACTTTATATGAATCTCAAACTAGAGTGCGTATAGAGAAGAACAAACATGCATACTTATATAAGGAAAAACATTGAGATATGAGTGCATAAATTACTACATCGGTGGTAAAGCTCAAGGAGATTCACATATGAGCCCTCCAGCAGTATTATAGAAGAGTTGTTGGTGGATTGTTTCTCACTATTACATTCTAGATCTTGGTCTATAAATCTTAGAAAATATTTTTGGACAATAGAATTTTTTTTTTTAAAATATAGTCTTCAAAGTAGAGGTCATATGTAGAGAAATAAAAAATGCAATTGACGGATGGAGAATCATGGAACAAAAGGACTTTTATAGTTGGTATGAGACGTTTTTACAAGATTAAATCTACCATTCTTTTATATATATATATATATATATATATATATAACACTAAATTTGGGTAGAAGTCAAAATTAACCAAATCTACCAATCTTACAAACGTACCAAAAACAATAAATTGTCTTAGCAAGAAAATTATTAATTACATTAGAATATATATGTCGATTTACATTAGATTTGGTTAGAACTGAAGCTTAATCAAATCTACCAATCTTACAAGCCCACAAAAAACAACAAATAATCTTAGCAAAAAAATTATTATATTAAAATAGGCAAATACATTATTATTATTTAGTTAAGTTTTGCCCGGTCAACATTCAAATACTTATATTGATTTTCTTGTCTCTATATACATTAATATACGAACTACTCAATTTCATATCATGTAGTCTATTAGTCTTGATAGTTTAGATGACTTTGACTCATATTTTAATTATAATTTGATCATTTCATTAGTTTGTCTTGGTTGAATGATATAATATCTTAATTTGTTCTTTTATCTGCTGTAAATAAATACAAGTCACAACATATTTTATCAATTACTGTTAGTGTCTCGAATTAAATTATAAAACAATGTGCAGTATAAGTAACAACACTCCGTAAAAACTTGATGACTTAGTTACATAAACACATACAGATGTAAACATAAATTGTAGTTCTTGATTTGTTTTTGTTTTTCAATCTTAATTACATAAACAAATGTGGAGGTAAATAGAAAATGTAGTTCTTGATTATTTTTTTTTTAAAAAAAGAAAAAAATTAGGGGTGGGGGAAACGGATAACAATGTGTGGAAAATCAAATCCTCACCAACAAGGTGAAAGTTCAAGTAGTCAACCAACTAAACTTCTAAGATTTTGCAATTAAACAAACTTCTTAAAGTTAAATTTCTTGCATGGCTAAATTAGTTTGTTACTTTATATTTCTAATCTCTAAATAATATATAAACCTTAATTTTATAATCGGAAAAATTACAAAAAGATTGTGCTTAAAACTTTAATTTACAATATAAAATATACTTTTCTTTATTTACAAAATTAAGTTTTTAATTACAAATATAGCAATGCTTAAATAATTTATGTTTTTTTGTTTTGTTTATTAAAAGGTTTGTTTGCTTATTTTTGGTACTCATAAGAAGATTTTTTTTCTTTCCATTATTCATCTCAATCATAAGAATATTCTCTCTCATATTATTCTCTTATCTCTCCTATTGTTAGTATCTAGGCAAAACCTCTATTCTTGATAATATAGTTGGTTCTTTTTCTAGTCTTGCTTTTCTGTTTTTTTTTTTTTTAAATCACCTCTAATTCAAGAACAAAATTATTTTTGTCATTGTGTTTTTATCATATTTCATGGATTCTACAGCTAGAAAGAGCCTTAGGTCAATGCTTCGATACAATATTATCAGTCTCATTCTATGTTCTAAATCACGTTTTGAGTTGAATACATTCACTCTATTCCAATAAGTGAATATGAGTTAGCATGCAAAAAAAGAAAATGAGTTAGAGATTAATGTCATCAACAATGAAATTTCTTTATCTATTACAACTAATTCGTCAAAGAAAAAAGTAAGAAGAAAGATGTGGGTGCGAATTCTCCCATTATTGCCTCATTATTGATTAGTTATATGTTTAAACCTTAAAGTATTCATAACACCAAATTAATCAAGTATATAAAATTTTTGAAGCATCATTAAGTTAATTCACATGATGTGCAATGTGGTGTAACCTATTCGTGTCAAGTTCAAATTTTAACAACTATAACAATTAAAAATAACTGGTGGAGTTATTGGTTAAAAGTTAATGGTGATTTGTGATTTAAAAATTGCAATATGTTATAGTGTATATAGTTTGATGTATGGTATGACTAATTTTGTGATGATACATTGATTTCAAACTATATAAAATGTTTATTTATAATTGTTGATTACTATTATTTAAATTCTTAAATTTTATAATTAGAACTATGATTTCACCTATCTTTTGACACAGAACATTTCTACGGTCCGTAAGTCTTTCTGCGGTTTGTAGAAATCAACGTTTACCCTTAATTTTCACTAATATTGCGACTTACCTACGATATCTATCTACAACTCATACATAGGATGACAGGATCATCCTGGTAAAGCATAAAAAGGATATTGGGACTTGTTTTGAAAAAAGAATATTTTTCCTTTTTCTACGGTTGTTATGCACATCATGTAGAAGCTATACACAACATGTAGAAGCTTTTACAGTCTGTAGATAAGACCTATAAAATCAGACTTCAGTGGTACCAATTTTTTCTTCTTTTTGCAAATTGAGGTGTTACAAAACTAGCCCAAACACAAAATTCATAAATATATATTTTAAAACAACAACAACAACAATGATTTAGTTTTTTACGATAATAACTTGGTTACCTAGTTTATGATTTTGTTTTTCTTTACTGAGATGAAGATTTTGTAGATTTGGTTTAATTTATATATACATTAATTATTAATTATTAAAAGTGAAAAGGTTCAAAATGCAATGGTTGATTGTCACTTACCGCTATAGTAAATTCAATTTCCAATTAATTAAATATTCACCATATTTATATTAATACTTTATAAATCTTCTATCATATCAATCATATTTATTCAAAATGTGGGCCCCAAACTTTAAACGGTTGAAAGACCAATTTGACCATCCAATAATCAATCGATTATTTTACTCTTTAATCCCTAACTATTTCTATATAATTTCTGTAGAAAAAAATAAGGAAAACTTACTAACCTACACTACTTTAATTTATCTAATTTCATTAATTCTCTGCTAATTTATTAAATTTCAAAAATTCCTTTTTTTACACCAATGATACTAATTAACTTTACACGTTGGAAATTTAAAAAGTTAAATTAACCTTCCCAAAGTTAGAAGTTACCATCCCAAGTAAAAATTGGTTTTTCCCCATAAATCTCCCCTTCCCCAATTTTCTCCCAAAATTTCCCCCCTAATTTTCAGTTACAATTATAAACCAAATTTGAAATTCAAAATATTCTATGGATTATTATCAATATCATCCGAATTTGACTCCTACATCATCATCCACATTACTATTTCTTCATTTTTTTTTTCAATTTTGCGTATTTACTGTGCTTATTGTTCAAAAAATTATATTGTTGATTTACATAATCAAATTCTATGTAGATCTGTGATATACAGTGGTTTCACGGTATTTTTAATGTTTTTTCTTTAAGTTTAGTATGTGTCCAAAAGCCTTTTTGTATTAATTTTTATGTAAGTTTCTCTTTATTTGCAGGAAATTTGTTTAAAGATGAACGCGAAAGTTTTTGAGTAAGAAATGCAAAAAAGTACCACCTACGGAGCTTGTGACGGTCCATCGTGCCTGTGACGGTCCGTAGGTGGCATCGTAGTGAAGCTTCTTAAGGAATATGGGGAAGTCTGACCAAGTGTGGGGTTACGAAGTGCGTGACGGACCGTCGTAGCCATTATGGTCCGTCCTGATGGTTCGTCGTGATGATCAGAGAAGTATTCCCAGTACCCAAATTCCAAAGAGTTTAAGTGTTATGGAATGAAGACCCTCGACGGACTGTTGACGTCAAGGGTAATGAAGAGAGCAGCAGAAAAATTTACAAAGTATGGGACGACGGAGTCCATGACGGCCCGTCGTGACCACGACGATCCGTCGCAATGTCCGTCGATCCAGCCGCGTTTTGACAGATCTCCAACAATTAGAGTCTTTTTTTATTAGGTTTTTGTTTTTTATAAATTGTAACGACCTGTTTAGTCGTTTTAGAGTTGCAGAACAAATTCGGGAAAAACTGGCTGAAACCACGGAGCCAACGACGGACCGTCGCAGGCTCGACGGACCGTCGTGGGTGTTCCGTCCCATGACACTTAGAATTCTTAATTTGGGTACTGAAAATCGACCCTCACGAACCGTAGCGAAATGACGAGCGGACCGTCACATCCACGACGGACGGTCGTGAGTTTCCGTTGCAAAACACTTCAACTTTTGAGAAATTGGGACGAAAGCGAGTTCACGACCGCCAGGGGCGGAGGCGGGACGGACCGTCCACAGGGTGACGGCCGTCACAGCCTCCTGGAACCTGGGATGTTGCGGCGGCCTTTGTGACGGACCGTCGCGATCCACGGCGACCGTCCACAGTCACGCGATCCAGGCAAAATAGGATTTCTCCACACGTTTTAAGGGTCGTTTTTGACTATTCTTTCCTTAATTATAAAGATTGAGGGTTTATATTAATAAGTCTAATTACTTAGGGGTTAAAAGAGGTAACCTTAAGTTAATTAGGGGGTTTTATTGTCCTCTTTTATTCTTAATTATACAATAATTAGGGTAAAGGGAAGAGGGTTTGAATAAAACAAAGAGAAAGAACAAGAGAGAAAAGGGAGAAACGAATTGAGAGAGAGTATTGATCGATCGAAGAGGGAAGAGGAATAACAAAGCTTGGGAGATTTCTTGTTGATTCCAATTCTTCGGTGGAGGTAGGTTATGGTTTATGTTACGATATTCGTAGTGAACTCTTAATAGTGAATATTATGTGTTGATATTTTTGTAAACCCTACTATGTGCTTAAGTTGTATGCTTGCATGAATATGAATGTGAAATTGTGATGAATTAACAAAGCATGATGAAGCTATTGAATCCCAAATCTTGAAAGAACCCTAATTCGCTTGATATATTATATAATGAGAATGATGATGCCTTAGTATAAAAGAAGGCTTGATATATTATATAATGAGATTAATGATGCCTTAGTATGAAAGAAGGCTTGATGAATTAGGGGATCGGGTGCCACGTTCCGGTACCAGGATAGAATATGGATCGGGTGCCACGTTCCGGTACCAGGATAGAATGAATATGAGGATCGGGTGCCACGTTCCGGTACCAGGATAGAATGAATATGAGGATCGGAGTGTCACGTACCGACACCAGGATAGAATATGGATCGGGTGCCACGTTCCGGTACCAGGATAGTATATGAGGATCGGAGTGCCACGTTCCGGCACCAGGATAGAAATAGAGGAGCGGAGTGTCACGTACCGACACAAGAGGAAGAAAGATAATGAATCTTGAAATATAATGAATATACTCAATCTAATGAACTTAATTCCCAAATGAGTATGGTATTGAGGCTTGAGTCCTCATGTGTGAACTCGGTTGTAATCATTGATGAACTCATGTTGTTATTGCTACATGTTGAGTATTGTAGTTGATTTGCATTATTATTGATATTTACGTTCCCTATTTTGAGTTAGCCGATGATATCTACTCGATGCGTGTGGTTGTCTTGACCCCCTACTTTTATGTTTTTCTTCTTTGTTATTTGTGTAATGCAAAGAAACGTTCCGTCAACTTCAACTCAACTGTAGATCTAGGTCTTCACTTCATCGGAAATTCGGGTGAGCTAATGCGTCTAGCTTGACTTGGTCTTCTTCTTCAAGTCTTGATGCCTTGAACTTCCGGCATGGACTAGCTAGTATTTGTTTTAGCTTCTTAGACATTCCTAGTTTAGTAATTTGAGATAGATGTTCTTGTGATGATGACTTCCAGATTTTGGGGATATTAATAATAGTTTTGAATTGTTTTATTAATGAGTTAAGTCTTCCGCATTATTTTCTGTTGTTATATATTGAAATGTTAAGGGTTAAATGGGTTGGTTCGCTCACATAGGAGGGTAGATGTGGGTGCCAGTCGCGGCCCCGATTTGGGTCGTGACAAACTTGGTATCAGAGCATTAGGTTCGTTGGTCTCATCACACAAGAACAGGTCTAGTAGAGTCTTAAGGAACGGTAGGGGGACGCCTTTACTTTTCCTTGAGAGGCTATAAGACTTTAGGAAAATTTCACTCTTTCATTCTTTCTTTCGTGCTACTACTTGAGTCCAATTGGTATCTAGGCGATACGAATTGGTATCTGACCATCTTCACTCTATTTCGCAGATGGTTAGAACTAGAGCCACGACCGCGCCAACAACAACACCGGCAAGACAAGAAACGTCTGAGCCAGCCACTGGGGCTGTGGCTCGAGGGAGAACAACGGCAAGAGGCCGTGGTAGAGGTCGTGGGAGGACGTCCTCTAGAGGAAGAGGACGAGCACCTAGCCCATCTGATACTAGGGCGGTGACTCCTCCACCGACTGAAGAGGTGATAAGAGAAGGGGAGGATGGGGTGAATGAGCAAGTACAGAATGAGGAAATGCCACCTCAACCTACCCCAGATATGATCAATCAGGTTCTCGCTTATCTTAGCGGGTTATCTGATCACGGTCAGGCACCTCCAGGGGTTTCTGCACCAACACCTCCGGTTTCAGAGGTACGACATGCGGCTACTATGGCTCCCCGCATGGATGCACCATTGGGAATGGGCACATTTCCACGTCGACTCATCGGGCCTATTATGACAAACGATCAACATGAACTTTTCGAAGTTCTTGAAATTGAAACCTCCAGTCTTTAAGGGTGCGTAATCGAGGATGCCTACGATTTTNNNGTTGATTGTCATGAGCTACTACAAAAGATGGGTATAGTAGAGAGGTTTGGTGTCGAGTTCGTGAGCTATCAGTTTCAAGGGAACGCCAAAATGTGGTGGCGTTCACATGTTGAGTGTCAATCAACAGAGGCACCACCTATGACTTGGGAATCATTCTCGAGTTTGTTCATGGAAAAGTATATCCCCCGGACCTTGAGGGATAGGAAGAGGGATGAGTTCTTGAGTCTGGAGCAAGGTAGAATGACGGTTAATGCATACGAGGCTAAATTTCGCGCACTATCCAGATACGCCACCCAACTCTGTTTCAGTCCACAAGAACGGATCCGCCGTTTTGTGAAGGGATTGAGGGCAGAATTGCGGATTTCGGCCTTACAGGTAGCGGCAGCGGCAAAATCCTTCCAAGAGGTGGTAGACTTTGTGATAGAAGTGGAAGGAGTGAAGCCAGACGACTTCACCACAACTTCGACATCAAAAAGGTTTCGAAAGGGAGGTGAGTTTAATAGTTCGTATACTAGAGGACAGAGCTCCGGAGGTTACTCAAGTCGACCAATCCAGTCTTCACTACAGACTGTAGTTGGGGGACCACCTCAGACCGGTCAACACTTCTCTGAGAGACCTATGCTTGACTCTAGAGAGTGTTATGGATGTGGGGAGACTGGACATATTAGGAGGAATTGTCCCAAACAAAGTTATAGACCCCAATAGCTAGAGGTAGAGGTGGTCATGGTAGAGGCCGTTATTCGGGAGGACGTGGTGGTCGAGGTAATGGTGGTCACCAAAGCGGCAGAGGTGATGGGCAAGCTGGAGCCACTACATCACAACATGGTAGGGCAACGACGCATTTAACGATAGGGCCCATTGTTACGCTTTCCTGGGCGATGCGAGCGGAGGCATCGATCTTGTCATCACAGGTAATCTTTTGATTTGTGATTGCATGGCTTCCGTATTGTTTGATCCTGGATCCACATTTTCCTATGTATCTTCCTCATTTGCTAACGGTCTAAATTTACATTGTGAATTACTTGACACGCCTATTCGTGTTTCTACTCCGGTGGGTGAGTGCGTGATAGTTAAAAAGGTGTATAGGTCTTGTTTGGTGAATTTTGTGGGAGCAACACTTATGTAGATTTGGTTATCTTAGAAATGGGTGACTTTGATGTAATGCAGGTATGACTTGGCTTTCTCGAATTTTGCGATCTTGGATTGTAATGCTAAAGCGGTGGCGTTAGCCAAGCTTGAGGCAGATCCGTTAGTGTGGGAGGCGACTACACTTCCAATCCGGTGCGTATTATCTCCTTTCTTGGTGCTCGAGAAGATGGTTAGTAAGGGTTGTTTAGCTTTCTTAGCACATCTTAGGGATGACACCATCCAAGTACCCTCAATCGAATCGGTTTCGGTAGTTCGAGAATTTTTGGATGTGTTCCTGCAGATCTTCCTGGTATGCCACGGATAGGGATATTGACTGCATTGATCTTGAACAGGTATCGCCCATTTCTATACCCCGTATAGAATGGCTCCCGCCGAATTAAGAGAGTTAAAGGCTCAACTTCAAGAGTTGTTGAGCAAGGGCTTCATTAGACCAAGTGCATCTCCTTGGGTGCTCGGTTTTGTTTGTGAAGAAGAAGGATGGGAGTTTTCGGATGTGCATAGACTACGGACAAGCTGAATAAGGTAACTATCAAGAACAAGTATCCTCTTCCTCGCATTGATGACTTGTTCGATCGGTTACAAGGTGCTTGTGTCTTCTCTAAGATTGACTTGAGATCCGGTTATCATCAATTGAAAATACGGCAACGGATGTACCAAAGACTGCTTTTGAGCGAGGTATGGGCATTACGAATTTGTAGTGATGTCTTTTGGTCTTACGAATGCCCCTGCTGCGTTCATGAGCTTGATGAACGGGATTTTTAAGCCATATTTGGACCTCTTCGTGATCGTATTTATTGATGATATATTGGTATACTCAAAGAGCAAGAAGGAACATGAAGAACATTTGAGAATGGTATTGGAAATGTTGAGGGAGAAAAAGCTTTATGCCAAGTTCTCTAAGTGTGAGTTTTGGCTAGATGCGGTGTCCTTCTTGGGGCACGTAGTTTCTAAGGATGGAGTGATGGTAGATCCATCTAAGATTGAGACAGTGAAGAATTGGGTGAGACCCACTAATGTGTCAGAAATAAGAAGTTTTGTTGGGTTAGCTAGCTACTACCGCAGATTTGTCAAGGGATTCTCTTCTATTGCTTCCCAATTGACGAACTTGACTAAGCAGAATGTTCCATTTGTATGGTCAGATGAATGTGAGGAAAGCTTTAAGCTTAAGACTTTGTTGACTACCGCACCAATTCTTACCTTGCCAATAGAGGGTAAAGACTTCATTGTTTCTTGTGATGCATCCTATTGCAGGTTGGGTGCAGTGTTAATGCAAGAGAAAAATGTGATTGCTTATGCTTCGAGGCAATTAAAAGTGCATGAACGTAACTATCCGACCCATGACTTGGAATTGGCTGCGGTAGTGTTTGCATTAAAGCAATGGAGACACTATTTATATGGGGTTAAGTGTGAGGTGTACACGGATCATCGTAGCCTTCAGTATGTCTTTACTCAGAAAGATTTGAACTTGAGACAAAGGAGATGGATGGAACTACTAAAGGACTACGATATCACTATCTTGTATCATCCGGGGAAGGCGAATGTTGTAGCGGATGCTTTGAGTAGAAAGGCGGGAAGCATGGGAAGTCTAGCTCATTTGCAAGCTTCTAGGCGCCCATTGGCTAGAGAAGTACAGATTTTGGCTAACGATTTGATGAGGTTAGAAGTAAATGAGAAGGGAGGATTGTTAGCTAGTGTGGAGTCGAGATCTTCTTTTCTTGACAAGATTAAGGGAAAACAGTTTGATGATGAGAAACTAAGGCGAATCCGAGACAAAGTGTTGCAAGGAGAGGCTAAGGAAGCACAAATCGATAAGGAAGGTGTTATGAGAATCAAGGGAAGGGTATGTGTACCCCGAGTTGATGATTTGATCAACACTATTCTGACAGAGGCTCATAGTTCAAAGTATTCTATACATCCGGGTGCGACCAAGATGTACCGTGACCTAAAGCAACACTTTTGGTGGAATAGAATGAAGCGTGATATTGTTGACTTTATTGCCAAGTGTCCAAACTGTCAACAAGTAAAGTATGAACACCAAAGGCCCGGAGGAACACTTCAGAGAATGCCCATTCCTGAATGGAAGTGGGAGAGAATCGCAATGGACTTTGTGGTTGGTCTTCCCAAGACATTGGGAAAGTTTGATTCTATTTGGGTAATCGTTGATAGGTTAACTAAGTCTGCTCATTTCATTAGGTAAAGGTGACTTACAATGCAGAGAAGTTAGCCAAAATCTATATCTCAGAAATCGTTCGACTGCATGGAGTTCCACTATCCATCATATCAGATAGAGGTACGCACTTTACTTCTAAGTTTTGGAAAACATTGCATGCGGAATTGGGTACTAGGCTGGACCTTAGTACTGCGTTCCATCCTCGGACCGATGGTGGTCTGAACGAACGATTCAAGTGTTGGAGGATATGCTTCGTGCATGTGTGATAGAGTTTGGTGGCCATTGGGATAGCTTCTTACCCTTAGCGGAGTTTTCATACAATAATAGCTATCACTCAAGCATTGACATGGCTCCATTTGAAGCATTGTATGGTAGGAGATGTAGGTCTCCCATTGGTTGGTTTGATGCATTCGAGGTTAGACCTTGGGGGACTGATCTCTTGAGGGAGTCAATAGAGAAAGTGAAGTCTATTCAAGAAAAGCTTCTAGCGGCGCAAAGTAGACAAAAAGAATATGCAGATCGAAAGGTTAGAGACTTAGAGTTCATGGAGGGTGAACAAGCCTTGTTGAAAGTTTCACCAATGAAAGGGGTGATGCGGTTTGGAAAAAGAGGTAAGCTAAGCCCAAGGTATATTGGACCATTTGAAGTGCTTAAGCGAATAGGGGAGGTGGCTTATGAGTTAGCCTTGCCCTCGGGCTGTCCGGAGTACATCCGGTATTCCATGTGTCCATGTTGAAGAGATACCATGGAGATGGAAACTACATCATCCGTTGGGATTCAGTTTTGTTGGATGAGAACTTGACTTATGAAGAGGAACCGGTTGCTATATTAGATAGAGAGGTTCGCAAGTTGAGGTCAAGAGAGATTGCATCCATCAAGGTGCAATGGAAGAATCGACCGGTTGAAGAGGCTACCTGGGAGAAGGAGGCGGATATGCAAGAGAAATACCCACATCTGTTTACAGATTCAGGTACTCCTTTTCGCCATTGTTTTTCTTCTTTTGATCGTTCGGGGACGAACGATGGGTAAATTGGTATCTATTGTAACGACCTGTTTAGTCGTTTTAGAGTTGCAGAACAAATTCGGGAAAAACTGGCTGAAACCACGGAGCCAACGACGGACCGTCGCAGGCTCGACGGACCGTCGTGGGTGTTCCGTCCCATGACACTTAGAATTCTTAATTTGGGTACTGAAAATCGACCCTCTGAACTTCGTAACGAAATGACAGAACGGACCGTCACATCCACGACGGACGGTCGTGAGTTTCCGTTGCAAAACACTTCAACTTTTGAGAAATTGGGACGAGAAACGAGTTCCTGACCGCCAGGACGGAGGGCAGGACGGACCGTCACAGGGGTGACGGGCCGTCACAGCCTCCTGGAACCTGGGATGTTGCGGCCACTGTGACGGACCGTCGCGATCCACGACGACCGTCCACAGTCACGCAAATCCCGAGCAAAATAGGATTTCTCCACACGCTTTTAAGGGTCGTTTTGTGACTATTCTTTCCTTAATTATAAAGATTGAGGGTTTATATTAATAAGTCTAATTACTTAGGGGTTAAAAGAGGTAACCTTAAGTTAATTAGGGGGTTTTATTGTCCTCTTTTATTCTTAATTATACAATAATTAGGGTAAAGGGAAGAGGGTTTGAATAAAACAAAGAGAAAGAACAAGAGAGAAAAGGGAGAAACGAATTGAGAGAGAGTATTGATCGATCGAAGAGGGAAGAGAAATAACAAAGCTTGGGAGATTTCTTGTTGATTCCAATTCTTCGGTGGAGGTAGGTTATGGTTTATGTTACGATATTCGTAGTGAACTCTTAATAGTGAATATTATGTGTTGATATTTTTGTAAACCCTACTATGTGCTTAAGTTGTATGCTTGCATGAATATGAATGTGAAATTGTGATGAATTAACAAAGCATGATGAAGCTATTGAATCCCAAATCTTGAAAGAACCCTAATTCGCTTGATATATTATATAATGAGAATGATGATGCCTTAGTATAAAAGAAGGCTTGATATATTATATAATGAGATTAATGATGCCTTAGTATGAAAGAAGGCTTGATGAATTAGGGGATCGGGTGCCACGTTCCGGTACCAGGATAGAATATGGATCGGGTGCCACGTTCCGGTACCAGGATAGAATGAATATGAGGATCGGGTGCCACGTTCCGGTACCAGGATAGAATGAATATGAGGATCGGAGTGTCACGCATCGACACCAGGATAGAATATGGATCGGGTGCCACGTTCGGTACCAGGATAGTATATGAGGATCGGAGTGCCACGTTAGGCACCAGTGATAGAAATAGAGGAGCGGAGTGTCACGCATCGACACAAGAGGAAGAAAGATAATGAATCTTGAAAGATAATGAATATACTCAATCTAATGAACTTAATTCCCAAATGAGTATGGTATTGAGGCTTGAGTCCTCATGTGTGAACTCGGTTGTAATCATTGATGAACTCATGTTGTTATTGCTACATGTTGAGTATTGTAGTTGATTTGCATTATTATTGATATATCTGTTCCCTATTTTGAGTTAGCCGATGATATCTACTCGATGCGTGTGGTTGTATCTTGACCCCTACTTTTATGTTTTTCTTCTTTGTTATTTGTGTAATGCAGCAAACGTTCCGTCAACTTCAACTCAAACGTAGATCTAGCCAGTCTTCACTTCATCGGAAATTCAGGGTGAGCTAATGCGTCTAGCTTGGACTGGGTCTTCTTCTTCAAGTCTTGATGCCTTGAACTTCCGGCATGGACTAGCTAGTATTTGTTTTAGCTTCTTAGACATTCCTAGTTTAGTAATTTGAGATAGATGTTCTTGTGATGATGACTTCCAGATTTTGGGGATATTAATAATAGTTTTGAATTGTTTTATTAATGAGTTAAGTCTTCCGCATTATTTTCTGTTGTTATATATTGAAATGTTAAGGGTTAAATGGGTTGGTTCGCTCACATAGGAGGGTAGATGTGGGTGCCAGTCGCGGCCCCGATTTGGGTCATGACATAAATAGTTGTGAAAATCTCATTTTTGGGGTTAGACTCTTAGACGGTTAGACTCTCATACGGTTAGACTTTTGGTGATTAGACACTTTTATGTTAGATTCTTTGTGAGTAGATTATTTTGATTATTATACTTTGGATTGTACACTTTCCTCTGGAGTTGATTGTTGGTGATTTTATCGATTAATCAAGTAAATTTCTGGATTTTATTCTTTCTCATTGAAGTAAGTGCATGAATTCTTATATCATATATATGAATATTGTGATTATGACTATGGGTAACTAAACTCCTTAACTAGGGTTGTGGGAATCATGGGTGAATAATAAGATAAAATCTAACTAAAATAACAATTCTAGAATAGTGTCTTGCAAGTATTGATAATTCTTTCGCTTAGAAGTCTTTAACGGATGACCAACTTTAGAACTCGCCTTAATGCTACTTGCCAGACTAAGGAGGTAGATAATATGAAAAGAATTATCAACATAGATTTAGTGTATACTATCTAATAGGCTAGTATTGATTGGTACGAGGTAATAACTTAGTTAAATATCGAATACAATGCTTAATATGAGGTAAAGGTAACGGTTAGTACAACAACACACGTAGCTGGACCAAGGTGCGGAGTGAAATTTTCTATATGCCGGACCAAGGATTTAGAAATACATAACTTATAACTTTGCATGTAAGATACTAGGAAAGAATTGTTATAGTTAGAATTATCAAGTTAGGAACCTGTGGGGAACACGTGAAGCGTAGTTACTTTTATTAATTGATTAAACTCCAACATTTGAATCTGTTAGTTGTCTCCTTTAGTTTAGCTAGTTATTTTCATTCATTTAGAAATAAACCCCCCCCCCCCCCTTTTATTGTCTTTGTTTTCCAAGGAAATAATTGACTAAATAGTAGTAATAATAGATTGGAATTAAGTCTGAACTAATTTCCTCGTGAGAACGATCCTAAAGTTGGTTCTTTACTTGATACGACCGCTTTACTTCTTATTTGAGAAGTAAGTTTGAGCATATCAAATTTTAGCGCCGCTGCCGGGGAAAGTAGCTTTTATCTTAACTTAAACTTATTAATATAGTTTAATCGATATTTTCTTGGTTTTACTTTGTTTATTGTTTTTTATTCTTGCAGAACTATCTTCCTTGTATGCCAAATACACAGAGAGGAAGAGAATCCTTATTTCCCTACGATCACGAGTTAGAGCGTACACTACGCAACATGAAACGAAACTTGGGTATCAATGATGATGATCCAAACTAGAACATCCCAACTCCGGTTGATGTTCATGGTCAGTTGTTACCCGATGCTCTGGGTGAAAACCAACAAAGGGGACAAAATCCCGCTCCACGGCCCCAAGAATACTACAGAGGCTATGACAATATAGCAAACTCCGATGGGCCACTTGTCTTGCCCCCTCTACCACCAGGCCACACCTTTGTGGTAACTAGTAGCCTGATACAAATTCTCACTGCCAGAGGTTTGTTTTCAGGGCTACCTTCTGAGGATCCACATGCCCATATAGCTAAGGGAAGGGCAGTGTGTAATGGCTGTGTAGAGAGGCCTGACTTGGACTTGGATGTAATAGGGCTAAGAGTGTTGCCTCTCTCACTGAAGGGAGAGGCTACTATTTGGTTCACTAAGCTCCCTTATAACTCAATTTTCACTTGGAACCAACTAAGAGACGTTATCTTAGCACGCTACTACCCGGTCTCCAACAAACTAAACCACAAAGACAGAGTTAACAACTTTGTAGCACTACCAGGAGAGTCAATTAGTAGTTCTTGGGATAGATTCACCTCGTTTTTGAAAAGCGTCCCCAATCACCGTAAAGATGATGAGTCACTGAAGGAATACTTCTATTGAGTACAAGATCATAATAATAAAGCGATGTTGGATACTATAGCAGGTGGTTCTTATGGGGAGTGTCCTTATGCTGAGATTGCTGAAAAGTTAGAGAAAATCTCCCGGAACAATAAAGCTTGGAGTACTAGGAAGTCAGATACTGGGAGAAATACCTTCACAGTGCAATCCACTCACAACCCAGCCACAGATGAAATTCCTGAAGAGATGGCTCAGATGAGAACTGATCTTGGGTTCATATTAAAACATGTCACTGGGGGGGTGCAGAAAAGAGAAATGTAGTCAACTACATGTCTAAACCACCATCACGAAATGATGAATTCCATTATGAGGAGGATTTCTATGCGGTAAATGAGCAGACAGGGGGTTCCCGACCGAGTTCCTAAGGCTCAAATCAGGAGAATTGGCGTTAAGGTCAAGGAAACCAAGGTCGGATCTATGGTAACTATAATCGTGAGGGTCATTATGTTCGAGCTGGAAAATACAACTGCGACAACAACTTCAACAGGGGTAACTATGGTAATAGAAATTATAGGAATGGGCCCTATGTCCCTCCTCAAAATCGTGAAGTTACTCTTACGGATGGTGGAGACAGTATGGCGCGAGTTGAGGATATGTTGCACAAAATGATGAGGAGGTTCGATGCTAATGATGAGCACATTAAAGATTTAAGGAGTGATTTAGCGGGTATTGGACAGAAAGTCGATACAGATGCAATTGGCCCAATTATCTGCGACTGTGAACACACGACAACCGGGCACTCTTCCCAGCAAACTGTCCAAAATCTGAAAAATGACGGACACTGTATGACAATCAGTACTCGGGGTGGTAAGCAGACCATTGACCCACCTATGGCGTCTAAGGAGAAAAAGGTGATAAAATATAATGATAAGGTGATAGAGGGTAGTGGTGAAGTAGAAGATAACACTGGAAAAGATGCTGAAGTGCCTATAAAGGTAATTCCCATGCCTAGACCCCCCCTTTCCTCAGAGATTAGTGAAAAAGATCGAGGATGGTAAACATCGACACTTATAACAATGTTGAAGTAGCTTTATATCAATGTCCCTTTGGTAGAATCTCTAGAACAAATGCCCGGTTATGCCACGTTTATGAAATCTTTGGTTACAAAGAAAAGATCGGTCACTTTCGAGGGTGATGATAGAATGCAACATTGTAGTGCTATTGCTACAAGATCTCTCGTACAAAAGAAAGAAGATCCGAGTGTGTTCACTATTCCTTGTACAGTCGGGTCATTATATTTTGCGAAAGCATTATGTGATCTAGGGGCAAGCATAAATCTCATGCCCCTCTCGATTTACAAGAAGTTGGGTTTGGGTGACCCAAAGCCCGCTGCCATGCGACTACTGATGGCCAATCAAATAGTGAAAAGGCCTATAGGGATACGCCACGATGTGCATGTAAAAGTGGAGTCGTTCATATTTGTGGTATATTTTGTTATTCTTTATTGTGAATTTGATTTTGAAGTGCTTATTATTCTTGGGAGGCCATTCCTTGCTACAGGTAGAGCCTTAGTTGATATGGAAAAGGGGCAGATGAAATTTTGGTTGAACAATGAAGAAGTGACCTTCAACATTTGTAGGTCCATGAGACAGAATGGTGAGCTCCAATCGATATCTGCTATATCTTACAAAGAAAAGATGAAGAAGGATTATGATCTAAAATGTTAAAAATGAGAGTTTATGGTTGGGGATTTGGTGCTTTTAGACAATTCTAGGTTGCGTTGGCTTCCGGCAATCTCAAGTCCAAATGGACTGACCCTTACTTGATTGCCCAATTATTCCCTCATGGAGCAGTTGAGTTAAAAACCAAGGAGGGAGTGCGGTATAAGGTGAATGGAGAACGGATAAAACTCTATTTTGGGCATACTGAATCAGAAAATGAAGTGATCGAGGCATACCATGTTGACGAAGACTGAGTAATCAAGTGTCCTCAGTCGTGCCATGACGTTAAATCAGGCGCTCGTTGGGAGGCAACCCAATACTTATAGTTTTTCTTTCTAGTAATGGTAGCATTTTCTACTAATGGGTATTAAATTTGCAGGCACATCACCCGGAAATTCTGCAGAAAATCACTCTGCAGCAGTCATTGACGGAACCATCGACGGCCCGTCACGAACGCGACGGATCGCCGCATGAATCCGTCGTGCCAGATACGTCTTTCATTTATTTTCAAAACTAGGGCACACGCGATGGAATCGATGATGGACTGTCGCAATTGTGACGGACCGTCGTGGGGGACTCGTCGCGTCATGAATGAGCGTACCCGACCCGACCCGGCTGGGAACTTTTAACAATTTCAACCTATAAAACCCCCCACCCCTTCATTTGAACGGTTCTTTCCCTGTTTCTCCCATTCCCTCCCTTTTAAACTTCCTATTTCCTACCTCTCTTTCAACTGATGATTTCCCCAAATTCCCCATTTCCTAAAATCCACTCTTTACTAGTCGGAGTCTGCTGCTGTGGTTCTCTTCTTGATCACCAAGTACCTTCCTCGCTTGTTTTTCTCAAATTCTCAGGTATGTGTCTCTGATTTCTACCCATTTACATTTGCATTTTTGTTTATAATTAATATTAGCCTATTTCTTATTGATGGGTTCATTCTTTAATACAAATTCTGTCTGACCTAGGTTGAGAATCCTCAAAATTGTCTTCTTAAAACTCTAGAAATAGGTGATTTAGCATTGCTAGTTTACTAGGTATTTGGGTTATACACATGTTAAATACTAAAAATTCTATTTGGGTCATTTGGGATGATTGTGGCATCCCCAGTTCTGTCACTGAATGACAAAACAAGACCCCGATGAAGGACCTTTGTACCCACGACGGACCGTCATAGGGTCCGTCCCAACACCCCCATCACCCCCATCACCTTGCTGTCAAATTTTCTCCAAGTGTCCACCAACGGACACCTGCGACGGACCGTCGTTACCACGACGATCCATCCTACACAACCGTTCTGGTTGTCAGAGACCCTTTTTCTAAGGGTTTCCTGCTTTTTTTTTCTGAGTGTCCTCTGACGAACATCTACGACGGATCGTCATACCAACGATGGTCCGTCCTGCACAACCGTCATGGTTGTCAGACACCCTTTTTTTAAGGGTCTCCTACTTTTTTCTAAGTGTCCTCTGACGGACATCTACGATGGACCGTCATACCCATGACGGTCCGTCCTGCATAACCGTTGCGACGGTCTGAGACCCCTCTCTAAGGTTATCCATTCTCTTTTCTAAGTACCCTATGATGGATATTGACGACGCACCATCATTGTCACGATGGTCCGTCCTGCTTATCCGTCATACTTGTCAAAGACTTTCCTTCACACGTCTCCATATCAACATAGTTGAAGTAAGACATGACGGACCCCACGAAAGTCCGTCGTACTCACGACGATCCGTCACCTGGTCCGTCGTGTTTCACTGTTTCTTTAGAAATGTCATTACATCTTGACTTTTTATTTATTTTGTTTTGCTTTTGATCATCTTATTTGCTCCTTCTCGTACTAATATTGATTCTTCACAAGTACTATCTATTATGACACCAAAACAAGATTGATTTTATGCACGTGGACGATCAAAGTCTGTCGCCCCGTCTGCCCGCTTGGTCATTGGCTCTGATGATGAGCGTGACCCAAGTGTGTGCCCCCAGGCACTGCCACTCCATCCCGAGCTGCATGTGCTGCCAGAGCTACACCCAAAAATGTGGCGTCCAGCGTAGTCACTGCCTCCCAGTCTGATGAGGAGCGCATACTGACCGGTGCACCTTCTGGGTCAGCTACTCTTGAAGAAAGAGCGTCTTGCTCCTTAGGAGTTTTGTGGTCGGAGGAAGCCTCCAGGTCTGCTGAAGTCCCTGCACCCGCCATAGCTGTACAGTCTTCCTTGTCTGGTGACGCTGACAGTTCTGAATCCACACCCGGATCACCGACTCGTGCTCTCACCCCGGTTGCCGATCATCCCAACCGGTGGTGTGTCGACGGGCAGTATCAAGTTTATTTAGTCACAAAGTTTCTGAATGATAAAGGAGTCATGACACAGACCCTTACATTGGAGAGGCGGGTCCTTACGAGAAGTCTCCCTATTATGGCAGAGATCCACAATCTCTTCATCAGACACCGACTGGAGTGGACAACGCATTCTTTAGGACGTTATAGTGAAGAATTGGTCTGAGAGTTCTATGCCTCCTACGTGTATACTCTCAGATCACAGATTGATAGGAGGGCTGCCCCCGCCAAATAGGCCCCACTTAAGCATGTCCGAGTACGTGGCATTCTGGTTGATATCTCCCTGCCTGTTATCCACCGGTATCGATACGACGAGAATGTTGATGCCAACTGGACCCCTCTCACCGCCGAGTTTTACTACCGTTGGCACATTGTCAAAGATGGACGATTCTTGCGTGATCCATCGCTAAGAGAGACCACCAAGAGGTGGATGGCCTGCACTTGTCTATTGGAGGGGGTGCTGACTGGGTAACCGAGCCGAAGGGAGCCATAAAGAAGGCTAACCTGACCTTCACGGCTAAGTTCTTATTGTTGATTGTCCGCCACTGCCTTTCCCCCCAGCTGCTGATAATATAGTCACATGGGATCGTGTAGTTTTGATGGAGGCAATGATAGCCGGGTTTGAGGTGGACATTTCTTGGCTTCTAGGCGGTCATGCACGAGAGGGATTTTAAAGTCACAACTACTTACCCTTTTTCGTGCATGATATTTTCTTTATGCAGGTCCGCAGGTATGCCCATCTGGCACATTGATCAGCTCAAGACCCCGCTGGGCACTGTTGATATCGGCCTCATCAGGGATAAGGCCAATGAGTTGGCTCCACGTAAAGGGCCCCGTCCAGAGTTTCCTCCACTTGGTGACAATCTGGCTGATACGGTAGCACAGGCTCGCACGGCTACACAGGCTGCTTCTGAAACCACTGACACTACCCCGATCGATTCTATCCCGAGTAGTAGCACTGCCCCGAGCTCCTCTCGCTCAACCCCTTTCCCCGCTCTGGTCCCGCTTGCTAGGGTTTGGAAACTAGAGGCACAGATGGATACACTTCTACATCACATCCAGCCTTGGATGCAGAGATCTAATGCTGAGGCAGAATAGAGCTTGGAGCAGAGAATGGTCCAGCACACAGAGCGGAAGATCGCTGAGGTTCCTTAGCGCTTGGACACTTTTGAATTGCGGGTGTTAGCCCGGCCAGACCCTCAGGTGGATGTGTCGACCATTCAGGTTGCGGTCGAGACTCTTCGAGCACACATTGATATGCCTAGAGGCTAGGGTGCCTGAATCTGAGGCCCCTTCTATAGAGCCTGTTGAGGACACAGTGATGGCGGCCTTATTCTCCACTTCTGAGATTCCACCACCTCCCCCTCGAGAGCATGCAAAGAGGTGTAAGGGTTGAGAGAAGGATGAGGCTAGAGCACGGAAGAAGGAGCTCCGTGAGATGGAGGCTGCGAGGAGAGCATCGTTTGCTGCTGAGGAGGCGCGTTGGATGAGGGTTGTTGATATACCGTGGTTTCACGGTATTATTAATACTTTTTCCTTAAGTTTAGTGTGTCCAAAAGCCTTTTTGTGCTAATTTTTATATAAGTTTCTCTTTGTTTTGCAGGAAATCTGTCCAAAGCTGAATGCCGAGATTTTGAGCGAAGAAATGCAGAAGAGACCACCTACGGAGCTTATGACGGTCCATCGTGCTTGTGGCCCGGTCGATGGGTGGCAGCGTAGTCTTTCTTTGAAGGAAGATGGGGAAGTCTGACCAAGTGTGGGATTACGAAGCTTGTGACGGTCTGTCGTGACTATAACGGTCCGTCCAGCAGGTTCGTCGCGAAGTTTAGAGAAGTGATCCCAGTAACCAGATTCCAAGAGTTGAAGTGTTTTAGAACAAAGACCCTCGACGGACCGTTGTGTCTATGACGGTCCGTCATACTTGTCGTCGAGGGGAATAAAGAGAGCAACAGAAGAAATCGCACAAGTATGGGACGACGGAGTCCACGACGATCCGTCACGACCACGACGGTCCGTCGCGAGGTCCGTCGACCCAGCCGCGTTTTGGCAGATTTTCAGCAATTAGAATCCTTGTTTAATTAGGTTTTTGTTTTTTTTAAATAGTTCGAAAAACCTCATTTTTGAAGTTAGACCCTCTATTGTTAGACATCATATTATTAGACTCTGGATTATTGACCATTGATTACTTTGAGACTTTGTGAGATTATTGATTACTTTGAGATTCTTGCAAGCGATTTTTGGTGATTAATCAAGCAAAATTTCGGATTTTAATATTTCTCATTGAAGTAAGTATATGAATTCTTATATAACATATTTGAATGTTGTGATTATGGCTATGAGTAACTAAGCTCCATAACTAGGGTTGTGAGAACCATAGGCAAATAATGAGATAAACCCTAACTAAAATAACAATTCTAGAATAGTGTCTTGCATGTATTAATAATTCTTTCATTTAGAAGTCTTTTTAACGATGGCCAACGTTAGAACTTGCCTTAATGCTACTTGCCGGACCAAGGAGGTAGTTAATAGGAAAAGAATTATTAACATAGATTTAGTGTATACTATCTAATAGGCTAGTATTGATTGGTACGAGGTAATAACTTAGTCAAATATCGAATACAATGCTTAATATAATGTAAGGATAAGGGTTAGGATAGCAACACACGTAGCCGGACCAAGGTGCGGAGTGAGATTTTCTAGATGCCGGACCAAGGATTTAGAAATACATAACTTATCACTTCGCATGCAAGATACTAGGAAAGAGTTGTTATAGTTATAATTTCAAGTTATGAACCTGTGGGGAACACGTAACCCTAGTTACTTCGATTAATTGATTAAAACCCAACATTCAAAGCTGTTAAGTGTCTCTCTTAAGTTCGTTATTTATTTTCACTCATTTAGAAATAGAAACCCCCCCTTTATTGTTTTTACTTTCCAAGGAAGTCATTGACCAAACAATAGTAATAACATGTTGAAGTTAAGTCTAGACTATTTTCCTCGTGGGAACGATCCCAACCTCACTAGTTGGGTTATTTACTTGACACGACCGCTTTACTTCTTATTTACGAAGTAAGTTTGAGCGTATCAAATTTTGGCGCCGCTGCCGGGGAATCTAGCTTTTAGATTAACTTAAACTTATTACTATAGTTTAGTTGATATTTTCTTGATTTTACTTTGTTTTATTGTTTTTGATTTCTTTTCAGAACTATCCTCCTTGTATGCCAAATACACGGAGAGGAAGAGAACCCTTGTTTCCTGTGACGGTCCGTCCTGCCACTTCTGAGTATGGTTATCAACAAAGGGGATAGAATCCAGTTCCACGGCCCCAACCATACTACAGAGGGTATGATAACATAGCAGACTCAGATGGGCCACTTGTGTTTCCCCCTCTACCCACAGGCCACACTTTTGTGGTAACTAGTAGCCTGATGCAAATGCTCACTGCCAGAGGTTTGTTTTCAGGGCTACCTTCTGAGGATCCACATGCCCATATAGCTAAGGTAAGGGCAGTGTGCAAAAGTTGTGTGGGGAGGCCTAATTTGGATCTAGATGTAATAGGTTTCAGAGTGTTTCCTCTCTAACTGACGGGAGAGGCTGCTATGTGGTTCACTGAGCTCCCATACAACTCCATCTTCACTTGGAACCAACTAAGGGATGTCTTCTTAGCACGCTACTATCCGGTCTCCAAGAAATTAAACCACAAAGACAGGGTGAACAACTTTGTGGCACTACCAGGAGAGTCACTTGGTAGTTCTTGGGATAGATTCACCTCATTCTTGAGAAGTGTTCCAAATCACCGTATAGATGATGAGTCACTAAAGGAATAATTCTATCCGGGAAAGGATGATAACAATAATGCAGTGTTGGACACTATAGCAGGTGGATTTTATGGAGAATGTCCTTATGCTGAGATTGCAGAAAAAAAATAGAGAAAATATCCTGAAATAACAAAGCTTGGAGTAATAGGAAGTCTGATACAGGAAGAAACACCTCGCAGTGCAGTCCACTCACAACCCAGCCACAGATGAGATTCGTGAAGAAATGGCTCAGATGAGAACTGAGCTTGGGTTGGCACTAAAACATGTCACAGGGGGTGCAGAAAAGATAAATGCAGTCAACTACTTGGCTAAGACACCACCCCCTAATGATGAGTGCTATAATGCGGAGGACACTTATGCAGTAAATGAGCAGACAGGGGGTTTTCGACCAAGCACCCAAGGCTCAAATCAGGATAATTGGCGCCAAGGTCAAGGGAACCAAGGTATGAACTATGGTAACTACAACCGTGAGGGTCATTATGTCCGTGATGGAAATTACAACCGCGACAACAACTTTAACACGGGTAACTATGCTAATAGAAACGACAGGAATGGGCCCTATGTCCCTCCTCAAAATCGTGAAGTTACTCCTAGGGATGGTGGAGATAGTATGGCGCGAGTTGAGGATATGTTGCACAAAATGATGAGGAGGTTCGACACTAGTGATGAACACATTAAAGAGTTGAGGTGTGATTTAGATAGCATTGGGCAAAAAGTTGATACACATGCAATCTCGATTAAACAGATCGAATTTCAAGTGGCCCAATTATCTGCGACAGTGAACACACGGCAACTGGGCACTCTTCCTAGCAACACTGTCCAAAATCCAAAGAATGATGTGCACTGTATGGCAATCACTACTCGGGGTGGTAGGCAAACCATTGACCTACCTATGCCATCTACTGAGGAAAATGTGAGAAAGGATATTGATGATATGGTAAAGGGTAGTGGTGAAGCAGAGGGAAGTAATGGAAAAGAAGCAGAAGTACCTATCAAGGTAATTCCCATGCCTAGGCCACCACCACCCTTCCCTCAGAGATTAGTGAAAAAGACCGAGAATGGTAAATACCGGCGCTTCATAACAATGTTGAAGCAGCTCTATATCAATGTCCCTTTGGTAGAAGCTCTAGAACAAATGCCAGGTTATGCCAAATTCATGAAAGATCTGGTCACCAAGAAAAATTGGTCACTTTTGAGGATGATGATAGATTGCAGCATTGTAGTGCTATTGCTACAAGATCCCTAGTACAAAAGAAAGAAGATCCGGGTGCGTTCACTATTCCTTGTACAGTTGGGTTATTACATTTTGCGAAAGCATTATTTGATCTGGGGGCAAGCATAAATCTAATGCCCCTCATAATTTACAAGAAGTTGGGTTTGGGGGATCCAAAATTCACTGCGATGCGGCTACTGATGGCCGATCGGACAGTGAAAAGGCCCATAGGGATACTCCATGATGTGCTAGTAAAACTAGAGTCATTCATCTTTCCAACATATTTTGTTATTCTTGATTGCAAAGTCGATTTTGAAGTGCCCATTATTCTTGGGAGGCCATTCCTTGCTACAGGTAGAGCATTATCTTATATGGAGAAGGGACATATGACATTTCGGTTGAAGAATGAAGAAGCGACCTTCAACGTTTGTAGGACCATGAGGCAGAGTGATGAACTCCAATCGGTATCTGCCATATCCCACAAAGAAAAGATGAAGAAGGAGACTGAACAGAAAAATGCAAAACAAGAGTTTATGGTTGGGGATTTGGTGCTTGTAGACAGTTCTGGGGTGCCTTGTCTTCCGGGCAAGCTCAAGTCCAAATGGACTGGCCCTTACCTGATTACCCAAGTATTCCCTCATGGAGCAGTTGAGTTAAAATCCAAGGAGGGAGTGCGGTTTAAGAGGAATATAGATAGAATAAAACTCTATTTTAAGCATAAAACATCAGGGAATGAAGTGATAGAGGCATACCATCTTGATGAAGTCTGAGTAATCAAGTGTCCCCAGTCGTGCCGCGACATTAAATCAGGCGCTTGTTGGGAGGCAACCCAATACTTATCATCTTTTTAGTAATGGTAGCATTTTACTACTAATGGGTTTTAAATTTGCAGGCACATCACAAGGAAATTTTGCAGAAAATTACTCTGCAGCAGTCACTGACGGAGACATTGACGGACCGTTGCGCCTGCGAAGGACCGTCGTATGCATCCGTCGTACCAGGTACGTTTTTCTGTTATTTTGAAACTAGGGCACACAGGACGGAACCAACGACGGGTCGTCACAGCTGCGACGGACCGTCGTCGGGGAACCGTCGCGTGATTAATGAGGTATACCCGACCCGACCCGGCTGGACCCTTTTTCAAAATCAGACCGTTTAAACTCCCCAACCCCTCATTTCACCCCCATTACTTCATTATTTCTCCCATTACTCTTCCCTTCTCAACTTTGGCAACCTATTCCTCTACCAACCACCGATCAGTGCCCTCTCACAATTCTCCAAAGCCATAAAGTGTTATCTACTAGTGGAAACTACTGCTGTGAGTGTCTATCTTGCCACCGAATACTTGTGCATCTATTTTTCTCACTTTCTAAGGTATGTGTCTCAAATTTATAGTCATTTATCTTGCATTTTTGTTTACTAGTTAGTAATAAGCTTAGTTCCTCATCGTATTTTGTTTATTTTATATGATTCTGTCTAACCTAGGGTACAAATGTTCGAAAATGCCATGTTTACCACCCTAGACATAGGTGCTTTTGCATTGCTAGTTCCCTAGGTAGTTGGGTTAGACACATGTAGTTCCAAAACAATACAAGGTTAATGTGGGTTCATCGGGGATGCTTAGGGTACCCTTAGTTCTGTCACTGTCATTCAGAACGAGACGCCGATGAAGGACCGTCGTACCCACGATGGACCTTCATAGGGTCCGTTGCAAAAGCCCTAGCACCCTGTCCTGACGGCCACACGTGACGAATCGTCGTACTCACGACGGTCCGTCCTGCACAACTGTTTTGGTTGTCAGAGGCCCTGATTCTAAGGGTCTCTCATTTTTTTCCCAAGTGTTCCCCAATGGACACATGTGACGGACCGTCGTCTTCACGACGGTCCGTACTGCACAACCGTTCATGTTGTTAGAGACCCTATTTCTAAGGGTCTCACTTCTTCTATGTGTCCTTCAACGGACCAATGTGACGGACCGTCGTACCCACGACGGGCCGTCCTGCATGACCGTCATGATGGTTAGAGACCCCTCTCTTAAGGGTCTCCATATTTTTTTTCTCAAGTGTCCTACGACGGACATTTACGACGGACCGTCGTACGTGTGATGGTCCATCCCACACATACCGTCATGCTAGTTAGAGACTCTCCTTCAGGGTTCTCTATATATACATAGTCTAAGTAGAACACAACGGACCTCACGATGGTCCGTCATAGTCACGACGAGCCATCACCAGGCCCGTCGTGTGTCACTGTTTCCACAACAATTACATATTATTTTCACTATTTTATTTCGTATGGTTTCGCTTGTCTTGTTTGCCACAACTCGTACTAATAAGTGATCCTTTGAAGTAACTATCTACTATGGCACCCAAGCAAGACCGAACCTACGCACGCAGGCGATCAAAGTCTGTCGCCCCGTCTGCACGCAAGATCATCGGCTCTGATGATGAGAGGGACCATGAGTATGTTCCCCCAGACACTTCCACACCTTCTCGTGCTGCACGTGCTCCCAGAGCTACACCCAAAAAGGTGGCGTCCGGCAAAGTCACTGCCTCCCAGTCTGATGAGGAGCGGACACTGACCGGCACACCCTCTCGCTCAGCCACAAATGAGGAAGGAGCGTCTGGATCCTTAGGAGTATCATGGTCCGAGGAAGCCTCTGGCTCTGCTGAGGTTCCCGCACCCGCCACTGCTGCAGCGTCGGCCTCGTCTGATGAGGCTGACAGTTCAGACTCTACATCCGGCTCACCAGCTCAGGCCCCCACTCCAGCCACTGACCAGCCCAACCGGTGGTGTGTCGACGGGCAGTTTAAAATCTACTCCGACACCAAGTTCCTGACTGATAAAGGAGTGATGACTCGAACACTCACTTTGGAGCGGCGGGTACTTACAGGGAGTCTCCCAACGATGCCGGAGATCCACAACCTCTTGACTAGGCATCGCTTGGACTGGACAGCACGTCCGTTGGGACGATACAGCGAGGAAATGGTCCGAGAGTTCTACGCATCCTACGTAGCGACTCTCCGATCACAGATCGATAGGCGGGCTGCCCCCGCTAAACAGGCCCCACTGGAGCAAGTCCGAGTCCGGGGTGTGCAGGTTAACATTTCCTTGCTAGCCATCCGCTGGTTTCTATACGGCTAGAGTATTGATGCTACTCGGACCCCCCTCACTGCTGAGTTTGACTACCGCTGGCAGAAAGTCAAGGATGGCCAGTTGTTGTGCGAGCTAGCACTGAGAGAGACCACCAAGAGGTGGATGGACCTGCACCAGTCAGTAGATGGAGAGGGTGCCGATTAGGTCACTGAGCCGAAGGGGGGCCATCAAGAAGGCCAACCTCACGTTCACAGCAAAGTTCTTGTGGCTGCTCGTCCGTCACTGCCTTTCCCCCACAGCTGCTGATAACATCGTTACCTGGGATCGAGCAGTGTTGATGGCGGCGATGATAGCCGGATTCGAGGTGGACTTCCCATTGCTTCTCCAAGCAGTCATGAACGAGAGGGCATTCAAGGTCACTACTACCTACCCCTTCCCCTGCATGATCTTTGCCCTTTGCAGGTCCGCAGGTGTGCCCATATGGCACGTAGATCACCTTAAGACCCCGCAGGGCACTGTAGACGTCGGCCTCATCAGAGACGAGGCCAATGAGTTGGCTCCACGCAGAGGGCCCCGTCCAGAGCTGCCCCCACTTGCTGATGATGTTTCTGACACGGTAGCCCAGGCCCACACAGCTACACAGGCGTCCACTGACATTACCCCGGTCGAGTCTATCCCAGGTAGTAGCACAGCCCCGAGCTCCTTCCGCACAACCCCTCTACCGGCACTGGTCCCGCTTGCAAGGGTCCAAAAACTAGAGGCACAAATGGCCACTCTTCTGCATCATATCCAGCCGTGGATGCAGAAGTCGATTACTGAGTCCGAAGAGCGTCTAGAGAGAAAGATGATGCAGTTTATAGAGCGGAAGATCGCTGAGGTTAACCAGCGCCTGGACGCCTTTGAATTGAGAGTGCTAGCCCGACCAGCCCCTCTGGTGGATGTGTCGACTCTTCAGGCTTCAGTCGATAGTCTTCGTGCAGACATCAACACGATCTTAGAGGCTAGGGTACCGGAGTCTGAGGCCCCTTCTGTCGAGCCTGCTGAGGACACCGTATTGGCGGCCTTTTTTGCTACCTCTAACATTCCACCACCTCCCCCTCGAGAGAGTGCCAAGAGGCGTAGGGGTCGAGAAGAGGACGAGGCACGAGCACGGAAGAAGGAGCGCCGTGATATAGAGGCTGCGAGGAGAGCCTCCCTTGCTGAGGAGGAGGCGCACCGACTGAGAGCATCTGAGTTAGCGGCTAGGGCGTCTAGCTCCCGCAATGTGGAGATAGCAGGAGGAACTACTGATGGTGCGGATGTTGCTGAGGACACCACTGAGGGTGTCCAGATTGCAGAGGACGTGGGTTCCAGGGAACTGGACCCACCATCTTGCTGATCGACGGTGCTTTGCGCCACAGGTTTGCTTCACCTACCACTCTTGTATTTATATTTTTATGCATTGGGGACAATTGCATTCCTTTTTGTTGAGGGTGGGGTAAATGGATAGTGAGTGTTAGGATGAAGTCTGAGTAGCCCAATTCACTATCCTCTTTTGGGGTTTTCTTGCCTTTGTTCTTTTTCCCCAAAAGACTGATTACTTTCTCTGTTGAACCGGCATGTTTATATCTTTTGTACATAGTTTAAGTCTGAAGCATGATGGCTAAAATGATATCCTGATACACTGGAAAATAATTCATGACTAGGCATAGTAACTGATAATTGTGTGTCTCTAAGCATGAAATAGAGTTACACCATTTCATTACCCTAAGTCTCAAATTCGAACTAGGTGTCTGATAATCTGGTATAGTGATGAGATGTCAAGTGAGTGTGAGGAAATTTGAATAGTCCACTATTGGTGCTGAGCTAGAACTTGCCTGGTTAGTCCTGCTAAAAGTAAGCTGTAATAGACAATTAGGAAAGGATCATAGGCCCTTATTCAATATAGCCCATTTCTATCCTAAATTAAAGAAACCAAATGAAATTTATCCTTCTTTGATCCAAATAACCTGAGCTTAAAATTTGACCTTTCTTTTTCACCCCAACTGATCTTTTCTGGGAACAATGTGTTGGCCCTGGTCCCTCCTTGGACATGTACACCTCAGCTTATGCCAAAAGCATAAGTTGAGGGTGGCTAATGCATAAACAACCTTCGTTATGGCCCTGACCCAACTTTGGGTATTGTGTACCTTGACTCATGGCAAAGCCATGAGTTGAGGGTGGCTACTATGAGGAATGCTCTGGAAAGTGGGGTTGAAAGAACAAAGAGAGAGAAAGAACAAAAGTAAAGTGACTCAAGAATTAGATGAAAAGAAAAGTAAAGAAAAAAAAATACACAAGAAATACAAGCAAGAAAAGAAGAGAGTCACTTACACAAATGAAGAAAGAAGAGAAAATAGCAAGGTGAAAGAATATGAGAAACTAGGCGAGATAAAATGAGAGACAGTGGAAGGTTTAGCCGATATGTCAAGGAGGGCAAAAAGTCACTAAAGTATACCAAAATATACCTTACCTGACCTCGAACCTATGTTACTAGCTAAAAAAGTCCTACCGTGATCCTAAGGGTTGTATAGCGAACTTAAGGCAGTGAAAATAAGGGCAAGCTTATGGCAAAAGGTATGAATGAGTGTGACTTTGTTCTGAGAGTGAGTGTTGAAAAGTAATCCTTATACTCAAACTGAATTCATTGTGTGAAAAAGGAGGATTTTGTTTTAAAGTGAGGACACTAGTTGCAATACCAGAATTGTTAGCACATCAGTGAGAAATTGAAGAGGATAGGTGTTAGTGCATGGTGAGTCTGTGTCATGTTCTGATACCACAAAATTCAAGCCTACTAGTGATAGCATGCATAGATTTTATGAGATTAATTGGGATTGATAGCCAAATGATTGCAAAGGATAAAACATGGATAGTAGTGTAAAAAGATTGTGTAGTGAGTCATAGTGCGTCTCTTGAGGACAAACAACGAATTTAAGTTGAGGGTGTTGATATACCGTGGTTTCACGGTATTATTAATACTTTTTCCTTAAGTTTAGTGTGTCCAAAAGCCTTTTTGTGCTAATTTTTATATAAGTTTCTCTTTGTTTTGCAGGAAATCTGTCCAAAGCTGAATGCGGAGATTTTGAGCGAAGAAATGCAGAAGAGACCACCTACGGAGCTTATGATGGTCCGTCGTGCTTGTGACGGTCTGTAGGTGGCAACGTAGTGCAACTGCTGAAGGAAGATGGGGAAGTCTGACCAAGTGTGGGATTACGAAGCTTGTGACGGTCCGTCGTGACTATGACGGTCCGTCCTGCAGGTTCGTCGCGAAGTTCAGAGAAGTGATCCCATTACCCAGATTCCAAGAGTTGAAGTGTTTTAGAACGAAGACCCTTGACGGACCGTTGTGTCTATGACGGTCCGTCATACTTGCCGTCGAGGGGAATGAAGAGAGCAACAGAAGAAATTGCACAAGTATGGGACGACGAAGTCCATGATTGTCCGTCGCGAGGTCCGTCGACCCAGCCGCGTTTTGGCAGATTTCCAGCAATTAGAATCCTTGTTTAATTAGGTTTTTGTTTTTTTTAAATAGTTCGAAAAACCTCGATTTTGAAGTTAGACTCTGTATTGTTAGACATCATATTCTTAGACTCTGGACTATTGACCATTGATTACTTTGAGACTTTGTGAGATTATTGATTACTTTGAGATTCTTGCAAGCGATTTTTGGTGATTAATCAAGCAAACTTTCGGATTTTAATCTTTCTCATTGAAGTAAGTATATGAATTCTTATATAACATTGAATTCTTATATAACATATTTGAATGTTGTGATTATGGCTATGAGTAACTAAACTCCATAACTAGGGTTGGGGGAACCATAGGAAAATAATGAGATAAACCCTAACTAAAATAACAATTCTAGAATAGTGTCTTGCATGTATTAATAATTCTTTCGTTTAGAAGTCTTTTTAACGATGGCCAACGTTAGAAATTGCCTTAATGCTACTTGCCGGACCAAGGAGGTAGTTAATAGGAAAAGAATTATTAACATAGATTTAGTGTATACTATCTAATAGGCTAGTATTAATTGGTACGAGGTAATAACTTAGTCAAATATCGAATACGATGCTTAATATGAGGTAAGTATAAGGGTTAGGGTAGCAACACACGTAGCCGGACCAAGGTGCGGAGTGAGATTTTCTAGATGCCGGATCAAGGATTTAGAAATACATAACTTATCACTTTGCATGCAAGATACTAGAAAAGAATTGTTATAGTTAGAATTGTCAAGTTATGAACCTGTGGGGAACACGTAACCCTAGTTACTTAGATTAATTGATTAAAACCCAACATTCAAAGCTGTTAAGTGTCTCTCTGAAGTTCGTTATTTATTTTCAGTCATTTAGAAATAGAACCCCCCCTTTATTGTTTGTACTTTCCAAGGAATTCATTGACCAAACAATAGTAATAACAGGTTGAAGTTAAGTCTAGACTATTTTCCTCGTGGGAACGATCCCAACCTCACTATTTGGGTTATTTACTTGACACGACCGCTTTACTTCTTATTTAAGAAGTAAGTTTGAGCGTATCAGTTGTAGAGTCAGCTGCTGAGGTATCTAGCTCAAGAGATGTGGCGATAGCGGGAAGCACTGCTGATAGTGTTGTTGCTGATGAGGACACTACTGAGAGTGTCCAGATTACAGAGGTAGTGGGTTTCGGGGAACCGAACCCACCAGCTTGTTGATGGTCAGCGCTTTGCGCCCAAGGTTTGCTTCACCTACCACTCTTGTAATTCAAATTTTTTTATGCATTTGGGACAATTACATGTCTTTTTGTTGGGGGTGGGGTAAATGGAAAGTGAGTGCTAGGGTGAAGTCTGATTTTCCCAATTCACTATCCTCTTTTGGGGTTTTCTTGCATGTGTTCTTTTTACCCAAGAGACTGATTATTTTTTCGTTGAACCGGCATGTCTATATCTTGTGTACACAGTTTAACTCTTAAGCGTGATGGCTAAAATGATATCCTGATAATATGAAAATGATGCATGACTAGGCATAGTAATTGATAAATGAGCATGACATAGAGATACACCACTGCATGACCCTTAGTCTAAAATTCGAACTAGGTGTTTGATAATCTGGTAGAGTAATGAGATGTCAAGTGAGTGTAAGGAAGATTTGAATAGTGCACTATTTGTACTGAGCTAGAACTTGCCTGGTTAGTCCTGCTAAAAGTAAGTTGTGATAGACAATTAGGTAAGGATCATAAGCCCTTGTTCAATATAGTCCATTTTTAGCCTAACTAAAAAAACCAAATGAAATTTATCCTTGTTTGATCCAAATGATTTGAGCTTAAACTAGACCTTTCTTTTTCACCCCAACTGATCTTTTCTTTGAATAATGTGTTGGCCCTTGTCCTTCCTTGGACATGACACCTCAGCTTATGCCAATAGCATAAGTTGAGGGTGGCTAATGCAATAAACAACCTTTTTATGACCCTGACCCAACTTTGGGTATTGTGTACTTTAACTCATGGCAAAGCCATGAGTTGAGGGTGGCTATTATGAGGAATGCTCTGGAAAGTGGGGTTGAAATAACAAAGAGAGAGAAAGAACAAAACTAAAGTGACTCAAGAATCAGTTTAAAGAAAAGTGAAATAAAAAAAATACAATAAATACAAGAAAGAAAAAAGAGAGTCACTTACACAAATGAAGAAAGAAGGGAAAATAGCAAGGTGAAAGAATATGAGAAACTGGGCGAAATAAAATGATAAAAAGTGGTATGTTTAGGCGATATGTCAAGGAGGGAAAAAATTCACTAAAGTATACCTAAATATACCCTACCTGACCCTGAGCCTATGTTACAAGCTAAGAAAGTCCTATCGTGATCCTAAGAGTTGTATGGCGAACTTAAAGCAGTAAAAATAAGGACAAGCTTATGGCAATTTGTATGAATGAGTTGTGAATTTGTTCTGAGAGTGAGTGTTGAAAAGTAATCCTTATACTCAAACTGAAATCATTGTGTGAAAAATGAGGATGTTGTTTTGAAGTTAGGACACTAGTTGCAATACCGGAAATATTAGCACCTCTATGAAAAGTTAAAGAGAATCGGTGTCAGTGCGTGGTGAGGCTGTGTCATGGTCTGGTTCCACATAATTCAAGCCTAATGGTGATAACATGCATAAACATGATGAGAATGATCGGTATTGATAGCCAAATAATTGTGAAAGATAAAATATGGATACTGTTGTACAAAAATTTTGTAGTGAGTCATAGTGCGTCGCTTGAGGACAAACAACGAATTTAAGTTGAGGATACTGATGTACCGTGGTTTCACAGTATTTTTAATGCTTTTTCATTAAGTTTAGTGTGTTTCCAAAAGACTTTTGTATTGATTTTTATGTAAGTTTCTCCTTATTTGTAGGAAATCTGTCCAAAGATGAACGCGGAAGTTTTTGAGCGAGAAATGCAGAAAAGACCACCTACGGAGCTTATGACGGTCCGTCGTGCCTGTGACGGTCCGTAGGTGTAATCGTAGTGAAGCTGCTGAAGAAAGATGGGGAAGTATGACCAAGTGTGGTGTTATGCAGTGCGTGACGGACTGTCGTAGCCATGACGGTACGTCCTGATGTTTCGTCGTGATGATCAGTGAAGTAGTCCCAGTACCCAAATTCCAAAGAGTTTAAGTGTTAGGGGACGAAGACCCTCACAGACCGTTGTGCCTGTGATGATCCGGCATACCTGCCCTCGAGGGTAATGAAGAGAGCAGCAGAAGAATTTGCAAAGTATGAGACGACGGATTCCATGACAGCCCGTCGTGACCACGACGATCCGACGCAAGGTCTGTTGACCCAACTGCGTTATGAAGATTTCTAGCAATTAGAGTCCTTCTTTTATTAGGTTTTTGTTTTTTATAAATAGTTGTGAAAACCTCATTTTTGGGGTTAGACTCTCAGACGGTTAGACTCTCATACGGTTAGACTTTTGGTGATTAGACACTTTTATGTTAGATTCTTTGTGAGTAGATTATTTTGATTATTACACTTTGGATTGTTACATTTTCCTCTGAAGTTGATTGTTGGTGATTTTGTCAATTAATCAGGTAAATTTCTGGATTTTATTCTTTCTCATTGAAGTAAGTGAATGAATTCCTATATCATACATATGAATATAGTGATTATGACAATGGGTAACTAAGCTCCATAACTAGGGTTGTGAGAACCATGGGTGAATAATAAGATAAAATCTATTAAAATAACAATTCTAGAATAGTGTCTTGCATGTATTGATAATTCTTTCTCTTAGAAGTCTTTAACGAATGTCCAACGTTAGAACTCGCCATAATGCTACTTGCCGGACTAACGAGGTAGATAATAGGAAAAGAATTATCAACATAGATTTAGTGTATACTATCTAATAGGCTGGTATTGATTGGTACGAGGTAATAACTTAGTCAAATATCGAATACAATGCTTAATATGAGGTAAATGTAAGGGTTAGTATAGCAACACATGTAGCCAGACCAAGGTGCGGAGTGAAATTTTCTAGATGCCGGACGAAGGATTAAGAAATACATAACTTATCACTTTGCATGCAAGATATACTAGGAAATAATTGTTATAGTTAGAATTATCAAGTTAGGAACCTGTGGGGAACATGTAAAGCCTAGTTACTTTTATTAATTGATTAAACTGCAACATTTGAATCTGTTAGTTGTCTTCTTTAATTTAGCTAGTTATTTTCATTCATTTAGAAATAATCCCCCCCCCCTTTTATTGTCTTTGTTTTCCAAGGAAATAATTGACTAAATAGTAGTAATAATAGATTGAAAATAAGTCTGAACTATTTTCCTCGTGGGAACGATCCTAACCTCATTAGTTGGGTTCTTTACTTGATACGACCGCTTTACTTCTTATTTGAGAAGTAAGTTTGAGCTTATCAATCTGAGTTCTTTATTGTTGCATCAAACTATTGTCATGACAAAACCAAGCTCTAGCGAGAAAAAATCATCAAAAAAAAAAAAATGCATCTACTTCTAAAGACCCAAGAACCCCAAAGAAAAGGGGTAGAAAGGCGGCTCCTCCTATTGTGCGACCAACATTATCAACGGTATGTAAACTTTTTTCAAATATACATCATAATTTTCACGTTGTTTCTTTAGAGCAAATTAATGTGATTTTAAATTATTAATTAATATGATTCATATTAAGTAGTACTTTTTAATAATATATGTTATCGAATTAATACCAAAGTTTTCATCTTCTTTTTTCTACTATGTTCAATCAATTGAACATGGCCATCAAGATACATAACAGAAAATCTTCAATTAGATTGAGCTGAAGTATAGCATAGTATCGGTTTAACGGGGTGAGATGAATACGTTCTACGTGACAAGTCGCGTTAGATCAAATTAAATGACATAATTATTTATGCACACTCAATGTAAGAGGGCATATATATAAATGTTAATTGAAATATATGTTGCATGCTACATGATTCAGCGTCGATAACTTTCCAAGGTTCACTCATAGATGGAAAAACTACTAAACTTATCTACTTTACCTATTCTCAATATTTCCCTACTCTTTTATTAAAATTAAAAATTTATTTTTTTACACTCAATGATACTTTACTTACTTTGATCTCAAAAACAAACTTTCGATCCCTCAAATTTCGCCCAATTCCCCCCCCCCCTCCCTAAAATTTCCAGTAAAAAATTTAAAGTAAATTTTAAATTCAAAAGAATCTTATCCTTATTCATCCAGATTAGAGTCCAAAATAGGTATATCATCTTCTCCATTATGATTTCTTCCTTTTTTTTTTTTTGCGTTTTCACTGTTTTTCCTTTTCTAAGAAATCCGTAGTTTTTCTTTTTAGAATTGAAACCTTCGAAGATTTTAGTTGTAAATCGTTGCATGAACCTATAGTCATGACAAATCCAAGTTCTAGCAAGAGAACTTTTGCAAAGAACAAACATGCATCTAATTCGAAAGATCCAAAACCCCCAAAGAAAAGGGTAGAAAGGCGGCACCTCCGATTATCGACCAACACTACCTACGGTATGTACATTTGTATCCCTATCGATCCTGATTTTTATATCTTTTTTATTAGTTTCATAATTGTTTTTTTATTTAAGTATCATTTATTTTAAATTTTCATTGCACTCATGAAACACATAACCTTTTTGATACTTTTATGTATTACACATAAATATTAATGTTTCATAGATAATTTTTTTAGTATCAGTTTGACTTTTTTTGATAAGTTATCTTTTTGTCTATTTATACAACGACTAATGAAATATTTAGGTATTTGTGTATCTTTTTGTCACGACCCAAAACCGGGCCGCGACTGGCACCCACATTTACCCTCCTATGTGAGCGAACCAACCCATATAACCTTAACATTTCAATGTGTAGCAACAGAAAATAATGCGGAAGACTTAAACTCATTAATAAAAACAATTCAAAACTATTATTATTATCCCCAAAATCTGGAAGTCATCATCACAAGAACATCTATCTCAAATTACTAAACTAGGAATGTCTAAGAAGCTAAAAATACATAAAAGCTAGTCCATGCCGGAAGTTCAAGGCATCAAGACTTGAAGAAGAAGATCCAGTCCAAGCTAGAAGCGTTAGCTCACCCTGAAGATCCGGTGTGACGAAGACTGGCTTGATTTATTGCTGAGTTGAAGTTGACGGAACGTTTGCTGCACTCCACAAATAACAAAGAAGAAAACATAAAAGTAGGGGGTCAGTACAAACACAAGTACTGAGTAGATATCATCGGCCAACTCAAAATAGGGAACAGTATATATCAATAATAAAGTAAATCAACTACAATACTCAACATGTAGCAAGAACAACATAAATTCATCAATAACTACAACCGAGTTCACACATGAGGACTCAAGCCTCAATACCATACTCATTTGGGAATTAAGTTCATTAGATTGAGTATATTCATTATCTTTCCAGATTCATTATCTTTCTTCCTCTTGTGTCGGTACGTGACACTCCGCTCCTCTATTTCTATCCTGGTGCCGGAACGTGGCACTCCGATCCTCATATTCATTCTATCCTGGTACCGGAACGTGGCACCCGATCCATATTCTATCCTGGTGTCGGAACGTGACACTCCGATCCTCATATTCATTCTATCCTGGTACCGGAACGTGGCACCCGATCCATATTCTATCCTGGTGTCGGAACGTGACACTCCGATCCTCATATTTATTCTATCCTGGTACCGGAACGTGGCACCCGATCCCCTAATTCATCAAGCCTTCTTTCATACTAAGGCATCATCAATCTCATTATATAATATATCAAGTCTTCTTTTATACTAAGGCATTCATCATTAACAAGTGAATTAGGGTTCTTTCAAGATTTGGAATTCAATGGTTTTCATCATGCTTATTTCATCAAAATCACATAATCATATTCATGCAAGCATACAATTAAGCATATAGACAGGTTTACAATACCATCAATACATATCATTCACTATTTAGAGTTCACTACGATTATCGTAAAAACCATAACCTACCTCCTGAAGAATTGGAATCAACAAGCAATTTCCCAAGCTTTGATATCCTCCTCAACCAATTTGATCGATCAATCCTCTCTCTACATTCTTTCTCTTTTGTTTTATTCAAACCCTCTTTCTTTTACCCTAATTATTCTATAATTAAGAATGAAAGATGGTAATAATGACCCACTAATTAACTTAAGGTTACCTATTTTAACCCCCAAGTAATTAGATTTAATAATAATAACCCTCAAACTTTATAATTAAGGAAAGAATAGTCCAAAACGTCCCTTAAAACGTGGGAAGAAATCCGATTCTGACTGGGACTACGCGACCTGTGACGGGCCGTCGTGAGTGTGACGGTCCGTCACACAGGTCGTCGTGACGATCGAAGATCATCTTTCGTCACGGGCACTGTGACGGTCCGTCACACCTGTGACGGTCCGTCCTGCCACTTCGTTACGGAGTTCAGAGAGTCGATTTTCAGTACCCAATTTCAGAATTCTAAGTGTCATGGAACGAAACCTCCTTGACGGGCCGTCGTGCCTGTGACGGTCCGTCGCAGTGTCCGTGGTTTTGGCCAGTTTTTCCAGAATTAAAAATCTGCTGCTCAAAACGACTAAACAGGTCGTTACAATAGATACCAATTTACCCATCGTTCGTCCCCGAACGATCAAAAGAAGAAAAACCAGGGCGGAAGGAAGTACCTGAATCTGTAAACAGATGTGGGTATTTTTCTTGCATATCTGCCTCCTTTTCCCAAGTAGCCTCTTCAACCGGTCGATTCTTCCATTGAACTTTGATGGATGCAATTTCTCTCGACCTCAACTTGCGAACCTCTCTATCTAATATAGCAACCGGTTCTTCTTCATAAGTCAAGTTCTCATCAAGCAAAACTGAATCCCAACGGATGATGTAGTTTCCATCTCCATGGTATCTTTTCAACATGGATACATGAAATACCGGATGTACTCCGGACAACCCTGGAGGTAAGGCTAATTCATAAGCTCCCCTACTCGCTTTAGTACCTCAAATGGTCCAATGTACCTTGGACTTAGCTTACCTCTTTTGCCAAACCGCATCACCCCTTTCATAGGTGAAACCTTCAACAAGACTTGTTCACCCTCCATGAACTCTAAGTCTCTAACCTTTCGATCTGCATATTCTTTTTGTCTACTTTGCGCCGCCAGAAGCTTTTCTTGAATAGACTTCACTTTCTCTATCGAATCCCTCAAAATGTCAGTACCCCAAGGTCTAACCTCAAATGCATCAAACCACCCAATGGGAGATCTACACCTCCTCCCATACAATGCTTCAAATGGGGCCATGTCAATGCTTGAGTGATAGCTATTATTGTATGAAAACTCCGCTAAGGGTAAGAAGCTATCCCAATGACCACCAAACTCTATCACACATGCACGAAGCATATCTTCCAACACTTGAATCGTTCTCTCAGACTGACCATCGGTCTGAGGATGGAACGCAGTACTAAGGTCCAACCTAGTACCCAATTCCGCATGCAATGTTTTCCAAAACTTAGAAGTAAGCTGCGACCTCTATCCGATATGATGGATAGTAGAACCCCATGCAATCGAACAATCTACGAAATATAGNNNTTGGCTAACTTCTCGGCATTGTAAGTCACCTTGACCGGAATGAAATGAGCAGATTTCGTTAGCCTATCGACAATCACCCAAATGGAGTCATACTTACCCAATGTCTTTGGAAGACCAACCACGAAGTCCATTGCGATTCTCTCCCATTTCCATTCAGGAATGGGCATTCTCTGAAGTGTTCCTCCGGGCCTTTGGTGTTCATACTTTACTTGTTGACAGTTTGGACATTTAGCAATAAAGTCAACAATATCACGCTTCATTCTACTCCACCAAAAGTGTTGCTTGAGGTCACGATACATCTTGGTTGCACCCGGATGTATAGAATACCTTGAACTATGAGCCTCTGTCTGAATAGTGTTGATCAAATCATCGACGCGGGGTACACATACCCTTCCTTTAATTCTCAAAACACCTTCCTCATCGATTTGTGCTTCCTTAGCCTCTCCTCACAATACTTTATCTTGGATTCGCCTTAGTTTCTCATCATCAAACTGTTTTCCCTTAATCTTGTCAAGAAAAGAAGATCTTGACTCTACACTAGCCAACAATCCTCCCTTCTCATTTAATTCTAACCTCATCAAGTCGTTAGCCAGAGTCTGAACCTCTCTAGCCAATGGGCGTCTAGAAGCTTGCAAATGAGCTAGACTTCCCATGCTTCCCGCCTTTCTACTCAAAGCATCTGCCACAACATTCGCCTTCCCCGGATGATACAAAATAGTGATGTCGTAGTCCTTTAGTAGTTCCATCCATCTCCTCTGTCTCAAGTTCAAGTCTTTCTGAGTAAAGACATACTGAAGGCTACGATGATCCGTGTAGACCTCACACTTAACCCCATATAAATAGTGCCTCCATTGCTTTAATGCAAACACTACCGCGGCCAATTCCAAGTCATGAGTTGGATAGTTACGTTCATGCACTTTTAATTGTCTTGAAGCATAAGCAATCACGTTCTTCTCTTGCATTAGCACCGCACTCCAAACCGAATAGGATGCATCACAATAAACAATGAAGTTCTTACCCTCTACCGGCAAGGTGAGGATAGGTGCGATAGTCAACAAAGTCTTAAGCTTCAAAGCTTTCCTCACATTCATCCGACCATACAAATGGAACATTACAGCTTAGTCAAGTTCACAATTGGGAAGCAATAGAAGAGAATCCTTGACAAATCTGCGGTAGTAGCTAGCTAACCCAACAAAGCTTCTTATTTACGACACATTAGTGGGTCTTACCCAATTCTTCACTGTCTCAATCTTAGAAGGATCTACCATTACCCCATCCTTCAAACCACATGCCCCAAGAAGGACACGCATCTAGCCAAAACTCACACTTAGAGAACTTGGCATAAAGCTTTTTCTCCCTCAACGTTTCCAATACCATTCTCAAATGTTCTTCATGTTCCTTCTTGCTCTTTGAGTATACCAATATATCATCAATAAATACGATCACGAAGAGGTCCAAATATGGCTTAAAAATCCCGTTCATCAAGCTCATGAACGCAGCGGGGGCATTCGTAAGACCAAAAGACATCACCACAAATTCGTAATGTCCATACCTCGTTCGAAAAGCAGTCATTGGCACGTCCATCGCCCGTATCTTCAATTGATGATAACCGGATCTCAAGTCGATCTTCGAGAAGACACATGCACCTTGTAGTTGATCGAACAAGTCATCAATGCGAGGAAGAGGATACTTGTTCTTAATCGTTACCTTGTTCAACTGCCGGTAGTCTATGCACATCCGAAAACTCCCATCCTTCTTCTTTACAAACAAAACCGGAGCACCCCAAGGAGATGCACTTGGTCTAATGAAGCCCTTGCTCAACAACTCTTGAAGTTGAGACTTTAACTCTCTTAATTCGGCGGGAGCCATTCTATGTACCCGCTTCAAGATCAATACAGAAGTCAATATCCCTATCCGGTGGCATACCAGGAAGATCTGCAGGGAACACATCCAAAAATTCTCGAGATACCGAAACCGATTCAATTGAGGGTACTTGAGTAGTGTCATCCCTAAGATGTGCTAAGAAAGCTAAGCAACCCTTACTAACCATCTTCCGAGCACAAAGAAAGGACACGATACGAACCGGATTGGAAGTGTAGTCGCCCTCCCACACTAACGGATCTGCCCCAGGCTTGGCTAACGTCACAGTTTTAGCATTACAATCCAAAATCGCAAAATTCGGAGAAAGCCAAGTCATTCCGTAATTACATCAAAGTCACCCATTTCTAAAATAACCAAATCTACATAAGTGTTGCTCCCCACAAAATTCACCAAACAAGACCTATACACTTTTTCAACTACCACAGACTCACCCACCGGAGTAGAAACACGAATAGGCATGTCAAGTAATTCACAATGTAAATTTAGACCAATAGCAAATGATGAAGATACATATGAAAACGTGGAGCCAGGGTCAAATAATACGGAAGCCATGCAATCACAAATCAAAAGGTTACCTGTGATGACAGCATCAGACGCCTCCGCTTCTGATCTCCCAGGGAAAGCGTAACAATGGGCCCTATCACCCGTCTGTCCATTGCCCCTACCATGTTGCGTAGTAGTGGCTCCAATTTGCCCATCACCTCTGCCGTTGTGGTGACCACCATTACCTCGACCACCTCGTCCCCCAGAAAAACGGCCTCTACCATGACCACCCCTACCTCTAGCTAGTGGGGTTCTGTAACTCTGGTTTGGACAATACCTCTTAATGTGTCCAACCTCCCCACATCCGTAACACTCTCGAGGTTCATGCATAGGTCTCTCGGAGTAGTGTTGACCGTTCTGAGGTGGACCCCCAACTACAGTCTGTAGTGAAGACTGAATGGGTCGAACTGAGTAACCTCCAGAGCTCTGTCCTCTGGAGTGAGAACCATTAAACTCACCTCCCCTTCGAAACCTTTTTGATGTCGATGTAGTGGTGAAGTCATCTGGCTTCACTCCTTCCACTTCTATCACAAAGTCTACCACCTCTTGGAAGGATGTTGCCGTAGCCGCTACCTGTAGGGCTGAAATCCGCAATTCTGACCTCAACCCCTTCACAAAACGGTGAATCCGCTCTTGTGGACTGAAACAAAGTTGGGTAGCATACCTTGATAAAGCACGAAACTTAGCCTCATACGCATTAACCGTCATCCTACCTTGCTCGAGACTCAAGAACTCATCCCTTTTTCTATCTCTCAAAGTCCTTGGGATATACTTCTCCATAAACAGAGTAGAGAAGGATGCCCAAGTCATAGGGGGTGTCTCTGTTGGTTGACACTCTATATGTGACCGCCACCACATCTTGGCGTTCCCTTGAAACTGATAGCTCACGAACTCGACACCGAACCGCTCTACTATCCCCATCTTGTGTAGTAGCTCATGACAATCAACCAGGAAATCATAAGCATCTTCAGATTCTGCACCCTTGAAGACTGGAGGTTTCAATTTCAAGAACTTACTGAAAAGTTCGTGCTGATCATTTGTCATTATCGGTCCAGTAGTCAGACGTGGAAATGTGCCTATCTCTAATGAGGCATCCATGCGGGGAGCCATAGTAGCCGCATGTCGTACCTCTGAAACCGGAGGTGTTGGTGCAGAAACCACCGGAGGTGCCTGACCCTGATCAGATAATCCGCTAAGATAAGCAAGTACTTGGTTGATCATCACTGGGGTAGGTTGGGGTGGCAATTCCTCATGTTGCGCTTGTTCATTCTCCCCTTCCTCACCCTCTCTTATCACCTCTTCAGTCGGTGGAGGAGTCACTGCCCTAGCATCAGATGGGCTAGGTGCTCGTCCTCTCCCTCTAGAGGACGTCCTCCCACGACCTCTACCACGACCTCTTGCCGCTGCTCTTCCTCGAGCCACAGCCCCAGTGGCTGGCTCAGATGTTTCCTGTTGTGCCGTTGTTGCTGCTGGTGCGGTCGTTGCTCTAGTTCTAACCATCTGCGAAATAGAGTGAAGATGGTCAGATACCAATTCGTATCGCCTAGATACCAATTGGACTCAAGTATTAGCACGAAAGAGAGAATGAAAGAATGGAATTTTCCTAAAGTCTTATAGCCTCTCAAGGAAAAGTAAAGGCGTCCCCCTACCGTTCCTTAAGACTCTACTAGACCTGTTCTTGTGTGATGAGACCAACGAACCTAATGCTCTGATACCAAGTTTGTCACGACCCAAAACCGGGCCGCGACTGGCACCCACATTTACCCTCCTATGTGAGCGAACCAACCCATATAACCTTAACATTTCAATGTGTAGCAACAGAAAATAATGCGGAAGACTTAAACTCATTAATAAAAACAATTCAAAACTATTATTATTATCCCCAAAATCTGGAAGTCATCATCACAAGAACATCTATCTCAAATTACTAAACTAGGAATGTCTAAGAAGCTAAAAATACATAAAAGCTAGTCCATGCCGGAAGTTCAAGGCATCAAGACTTGAAGAAGAAGATCCAGTCCAAGCTAGAAGCGTTAGCTCACCCTGAAGATTCGGTGTGACGAAGACTGGCTTGATTTATTTCTGAGTTGAAGTTGACGGAACGTTTGCTGCACTCCACAAATAACAAAGAAGAAAACATAAAAGTAGGGTCGATACAAACACAAGTCTTGAGTAGATATCATCGGCCAACTCAAAATAGGAACAGTATATATCAATAATAAAGTAAATCAACTACAATACTCAACATGTAGCAAGAACAACATAAATTCATCAATAACTACAACCGAAGTTCACACATGAGGACTCAAGCCTCAATACCATACTCATTTGGGAATTAAGTTCATTAGATTGAGTATATTCATTATCTTTCAGATTCATTATCTTTCTTCCTCTTGTGTCGATGCGTGACACTCCGCTCCTCTATTTCTATCCTGGTGCCTAACGCGTGGCACTCCGATCCTCATATTCATTCTATCCTGGTACCGGAACGTGGCACCCGATCCATATTCTATCCTGGTGTCGGAACGTGACACTCCGATCCTCATATTCATTCTATCCTGGTACCGGAACGTGGCACCCGATCCATATTCTATCCTGGTGTCGGAACGTGACACTCCGATCCTCATATTCATTCTATCCTGGTACCGGAACGTGGCACCCGATCCCCTAATTCATCAAGCCTTCTTTCATACTAAGGCATCATCAATCTCATTATATAATATATCAAGTCTTCTTTTATACTAAGGCATTCATCATTAACAAGTGAATTAGGGTTCTTTCAAGATTTGGGATTCAATGGTTTTCATCATGCTTATTTCATCAAAATCACATAATCATATTCATGCAAGCATACAATTAAGCATATAGACAGGTTTACAATACCATCAATACATATCATTCACTATTTAGAGTTCACTACGATTATCGTAAAAACCATAACCTACCTCCACCGAAGAATTGGAATCAACAAGCAATTTCCCAAGCTTTGATATCCTCCTCAACCAATTTGATCGATCAATCCTCTCTCTCTGTTCTTTCTCTTTTGTTTTATTCAAACCCTCTTTCTTTTACCCTAATTATTCTATAATTAAGAATGAAAGATGGTAATAATGACCCACTAATTAACTTAAGGTTACCTATTTTAACCCCCAAGTAATTAGATTTAATAATAATAACCCTCAAACTTTATAATTAAGGAAAGAATAGTCCAAAACGTCCCTTAAAACGTGGGAAGAAATCCGATTCTGACTGGGACTACGCGACCTGGTGACGGGCGTCGTGAGTGTGACGGTCCGTCACACAGGTCGTCGTGACGATCGAAGATCATCTTTCGTCACGGGCACTGTGACGGTCCGTCACACTGCGTGACGGTCCGTCCCCGCCACTTCGCTACGGAGTTCAGAGAGTCGATTTTCAGTACCCAATTTCAGAATTCTAAGTGTCATGGAACGAAACCTCCTTGACGGGCCGTCGTGCCTGTGACGGTCCGTCGCAGTGTCCGTGGTTTTGGCCAGTTTTTCCAGAATTAAAAATCTGCTGCTCAAAACGACTAAACAGGTCGTTACACTTTTATGTGTTGCACACGAACATTAGCTTATCTAATCTGTTTAAGTTTGAAGTTTTGTCGTTATTTTGTATCCCTACTCTTTCACTAATTACCAAAAAAAAAATTTAAAATTATTTTGGATACATAATATTGCGGACCAATACTTTAAATTAAAAAAGATGGATACATAAAATTTTAAATTGTTATTATCACTTTACTGCATAAAAAAGCGATCAAAAAAGGAAATTATAATTAACCCCACGAATTACGCAGATGTTTAACAATTCACCAATCAGTCTTCATAAACCTCTAACTCAATTAGGCATTTTTGAATTTCAAATTGTGAAACCTTCTTATTTTTCTTCAAAAAAAGTGTTAAAATTTGATTCTTTTTATGGCTTTTTTTTGTATTTTCTTTTGGTTTGGGATGTTGTTTTGGCTTCTTGAACCTTTGGTGTCAAGAGAGATTATTATTTTATATTTGATACAATTGCATCTATGCATAAGTGTGTTATGCGGTTCCAATGAAATCAATGTCGGACAGAAGTGATTGATCAGTTTTGAATTGTATTTTGAAAGAATTTGTCTTGCCAACAAGATACAAAAGAATGTCCAGTAGATAAAAAAAAAAAAAGAAGAAAAATCCACATGAAAAACTAACATCAAATATGAACTGTTATGGGCGATATGGACAAGAAGACGACAATCGCAGAACTTGTACTTTCTTCTGAATCTTGATAAATACTTGTTTGGTGTACTTTTTTTTTTTTCATATCTAATAATTTTAAAATTGTAATATTTCTTTCCACTATTACAAATGTTTACATAAAAAAGTACTTTTAGCTTACTAATTTTCGATCCAATAAATTGTAATATTAAGTTTTTCAGTTCTGGTTATATTTTTTATTGTTAATTTTTTATAAAGTGAATCCAATATACATATTGTGTATTGTTTTGTGTTTGATATAAAATTACTTTTTATAATATATGTCGTATTGGTTAAGTAATTAATGTATATGTAACTACTAATAAGTACTGAAAATACTATTATATTGCATTGATTTGTTTAATATAATGAATTTGATACTTAATTCTTTGAATTTTTTTATCAGATAATATAGTATCGAATGTTGTAAATGTACCAGATAAGAGTTGTGATGTGCATAGGATAAGAGACATAATGTTAACATACTAAATATATTGCAAGTTTAGAGGATTGAAACAATTTTAAATATATAGCATCAGATTTAATTTTGTGAGACACATCAATTTGTGATGTTGAAAGAATGATAAATAATAATTGTGCATCGTATACTTAATATACTTTTTTTTGGCTAATTTGTTCTAAACATCAATTTGTGTTATTGAAAACATGATAAATAATAATTGTGTATCATATACGTAATATATTATTTGACAAATTTGTGTCAACTTATAATATAGTATCAACTATAATTATTTATTTGGACCAAATTTATAAGAAACATAATGTTAAAAGGTACTAATATATTGAAAATTAACTGATTAGTATCAAATATAAAAATATAGTATCACGTGTTGTGATACATTCAAATGTTGTTATATAAAAAAAATCGTGTATCATATAAATAACAAAATTTTAAAAAATCTTGTATCTGCCAATAATATAGTATCAATTATATATTAATTATAATATACTCTATATTACAATTAATATAGAGTATAAAATACATAACGTATGAAATAGTTATAATAGACAAAACGTGACAAGTAACTAACAATATCAAATATTATATATTCAAATTAAACAATTTTGTTACAAAAAACTGTAAAACTTAAGAAAATGTAACAAACCCTCCAAAATATTAGGTAATGTATCTTAAAAATAATAAACATCACAAGTTGTTTGTGAATTGGTTCATAATCACTAATTTATGTGAACCTAGTCATCTTGTTGTTGTGGAGTGAAATAACTCTTTAGCTTTAGTGGATTATCGCTATCGCTAACATATCCCACCTTGACCTTGTCGGAATCGTACTTCCATAATAGTGTTGCATATCTTGTGTGAAGGTAGTCAACTCAGAAACCATTAGATGGATGTTGACTTCATCGCTAAAGAATTTAGCAAATGCAATTAGAAACATTCAACCATCCCTATAAATATTTTGAAGGTACATTATAAAAGTGAATTAAATTTTGAAAAAAAAGTTAATTACATGATCCTTTATAGTAGCTACAAAATTTTTTATTGTTTAGTTGATACATAATGATAATAATAGTAACTGATACTCAATACCACTTGATGATATTTCTTTCTGATACTAAATGAAACATTGAGACGCTCAAACTTACTTCTCAAATGAGAAGTAAAGCGGTCGTGTCAAGTAAATAACCCAACTAGTGAGGTAGGGATCGTTCCCACGAGGAAAATAATCTAGACTTAACCTCAACCTATTATTACTATCGTTTGGTCAATTACTTCCTTGGAAAGTAAAAATATAAAAAGGGGGGTTCTATCTCTAAATAAGTGAAAATAAACAACGAACTTGAAAAAGACACTTAACAGCTTTTAATGTTGGATTTTAATCAATTAATCAAAGTAACTAGGGTTTACGTGTTCCCCACAGGTTCATAACTTGATAACTCTAACTATAACAATTCTTTCCTAGTATCTTGCAATCAAAGTGATAAGTTATGTATTTCTAAATCCTTGCTCCGGCATCTAGAAAATCTCACTCCGTACCTTGGTCCGGCTACGTGTGTTACTATCCTAACCCTGATCCTTACCTCATATTAAGCATCGTATTCGATATTTGACTAAGTTATTACTTCGTACCAATCAATACTAGCCTATTAGATAGTATACACTAAATCTATGTTAATAATTCTTTTCCTATTATCTACCTCCTTGGTCCGGCAAGTAGCATTAAGGCGAGTTCTAATGTTGGCCATCCGTTAAAAAGACTTCTAAACGAAAGAATTATTAATACATGCAAGACACTATTCTAGAATTGTTCTTTTAATTAGGGTATATCTCATTATTTGCCTATGGTTCCCACTACCCTAGTTATGGAGTTTAGTTACTCATAGCCATAAACACAATATTCAAATCTATTAAATAAGAATTCATGTACTTACTTCAATGAGAAAGAATAAAGTCCGAAAGTTTGCTTGATTAATCACCAAAAATCACTTGTAAGAATCTCCAAATCAAACACTAATACACAGAGTCTAATAATATGATGTCTAATCTAGCAGAGTCTAACCTCAAAAACGAGGTTTTTCAAACTATTTATAAAAAAATAAAAACCTAATTAAAGAAGGATTCTAATTGCTGGAGATCTGCCAAAACGCGGCTGGGTCGACGGACCTTGCGACGGACCGTCGTGGTCACGACGGACCGTCATGGACTCCGTCGTCCCATACTTAGCAATTTCTTCTGCTGCTCTCTTCATTCCCCTCAACGGCAAGTATGACGGACCGTCCTAGGCACAACGGTCCGTCGAGGGTTTTCGTTTCAAAACACTTCAACTCTTGGAATCTGGGTACTGGGATCACTTCTCTGAACTTCATGACGAACCTGCAGGACGGACCGTCATAGCCACGACGGACCGTCACAAGCTATAACCTCACACTTGGTCAGACTTCCCCATCTTCCTTCAGCCGCTTCTCTACGCTGCCACCTACGGACCGTCACAAGCACGACGGACCGTCATCAGCTCCGTAGGTGGTCTCTTCTGCATTTCTTCGCTCAAAATCTCCGCATTCAACTTTGGACAGATTTCCTGCAAAACAAAGAGAAACTCATATAAAAACTAGCACAAAAAGACTTTCGGACACACTAAACTTAAGGAAAAAGTATTAATTATACCGTGAAACCACGGTATATCAAACATCATATATTCATTATATGTTATTTAAGTATCGTGGTTAAACTATTTTATAATATGATACACTATTCTGCAAATTACATCTCATCAAAATAATTTCTACTATATAGTCTGATAGACTAGTGACAATACATCGAAAAACAAAAAGAATCAAAATTAGAATTTTTGTATAATTTCGTTAGATTTAAAGCAAGGAACAAAATAATATGATAATTTATCATTGTTGTCAACATATCTAATTTTTTAAAATAACTCACCCGTGATGAAGTTCTTCCACATTTGCTTTAAAAGATGAAATTTCATTCTTCTTTGACTTCGTCTTTTAAATATTATGATTCGCCATTGTTAATGAATCTTACAACCTTTTGGATCTATTTTCAGCTCAATAATCATCATCGAAATCATAATGAGTTGATTAGATCTATTTTAATGAAAGTTTTCATCATCAAAATCAAATACACAAGACACCATACTACAAAGAAGGAGCAGAATTTATATGTATAAGAAAATTGTAAATAAAAACATTAATTTTTTTAATAAAAAAATGAAATCTGAAGAATTGGAAATAAAAGATTGATGAAAAAATAGTCTCACCTCTTTAGGAACTTGAAATTAATGAATTTGAGAGAGAATAGATTTATATTAAAAAATTGAGTGATTGATGTAATTGTTGATATATGGGAGTGATTTTAGGCGTAAAAATAGGAACAAAATCGTTGGATTGGAAGGGATGTGAATCGTGGGATTATTAAAGTATGTGTCCGCTCTAATTTAAGTATCGTTTTGTTATATTAAGTATCCCGATTAATATAAAAAAAGAGATTTTTGATTAAAAGTAATTTATCCCTTAGACTATGTGATTTGCCTAATTTTTACAAAAAATAAACTTAAAATGTAATAAAATATTTAGTGAAACACAATTGGACGAACTTTTGATGATTTGTATACACTCTCTTTTGTTTAAAAGTTTTGTCATGTGATACTTCAGGTGGAAAAATTTTTCCAGCATGCAAACTCTAAATAAATTAGTATTAGATTAAAAATTTAGTTAATGTTAAAACTATCTATGTATAAATTAATTTATTACAACATTGAATTCTATCATCATCTTCTTCACCTTCTTAGTCGTGTCTCATCTCTATCATGACATCAATATTTTTGACTTGAAAGCGAGAACTAAGAATTTTAAAGAAAACGATGTAAAATATATTTTAAAAAATTAATGTGTCATTAAATAGCATTGCTATATTTTTAGGTAGACGGAGATTTAATGAGAAAACACGCCTAAAAGATTTTTTGGACAAATATATGATCTAGTCAACATTTAGGTACATGTACTTCGCTAATCATTGTGTGATAAAGTTACAAAATTTGCACTATCAATAACTGAGATATGAAATTCAATAAAAGAAACTTGTGTATATATACACGAAGTCTATAAAAAGACACATTTATTACTTCATTCCACTTTAAAAAATCATGAATTTGGATTTATAAAGCATGCACAAAAACAACAGAAGTTTAAGGAACTTAAACAATGTAAGCATAGAATTTTAAAAGTTTTTTTGTTTTTGCTGAAAATAGAAATACAGAAGTTATGCCATAATATAAAATGAATGTGTTATATTAATATATCATTTGTATCTTCCTTATACTCTTTATAAACAATTCTTACTTCTCCTTACCATTCTTAAAAAATTATGTCAATAGAATTAGTTTGCATCTTTCACAATATCATTCGGTTAATTAAAATGTTGATTTTTAATCTTCCCTATTTACTATTTCATTAAAATAGCTTATCATTTTTTTCACATAATTAGAACTTGTTTGAAATTGCTACTAAAAACAACTTCTTTTAAAAATAAAGTAACATTTTAAAAAAGTGTTTTTTAAAAAATAAAAATTTGTGTTTGACTAATTATTTTAAATATATTTTTATAACCAAATTGGCTTTTGCAGATCACTTTTAAAAGTATTTTGTAAAAGTCAAATTATGAAAAAAGACAAATACGATGCAAATTTTTAAATTAAAATTATTTTATAGAGAGAAACTATATTTAATATTTTTTAAATAAAATTTTAGTTAATTGTAGGTTTTCCTTAAATTAATTATAAGTACATATTAAATTTTTTAATCAATATTATACCTAGATAAAAATATTGAATATGAGCAGAATAATTTAAATATACTTTAAAATATCAAGTAAAATAAATTTAAAAATTGTTTCACCAATTAAACACTACATACAAAATCAACCACATAAATAAATAACTACAAAAAATATATTGATAAATATGTATTTATGACATCAATTGTTGGTCTAGAAAAAATATTTTCTGCTTTTGCTTTTTTTTTTTTTTCAAGAGATGGAAATTTTTAGTTTCTTTTAAACACCAGAAAAATTATTTTTTCCTTTTATTAAAAACAATTCCACTTATTGATTAAATACCTTGATTTTAAAAATAAAATAAAATAAGTGTTTTTGGCCTTCCAAAAATAATGCCATAAAAAAAAAGAGTTTTTTCTGGAACTGCTTAGGAGAACAAAACGCTTATTTTGAGGAACTATTTTTTAGAAAAAAACAAATAACTTTAAATTGGAAGAAAAATAATTTTTTTTATTGTTGTGAAGAAACTTACCAATTTTGTTTCTTAAAAACAACATGAAAAAATAGAAAATTATTTTTTCAAGATCATAATATATATATATATATATATATATATATATATATATATATGTTGTAAATTAATTTTTGGGATGCTTTTTTAAAATTTGTTTTATTTGATATTTTTAAATATATTTAAATCTTCATTTTAATATAATATCAATATTTAATTTATTTTTCAATTTATATGTGTATGATATAAATTAAAAAATTTAATTAAAATCTTTGTAATATTATATTAATCAAATACAATATTTTAATCAAAATTACTTTTCGTATGAATTAATCAAATATAAATTGCTTTTTTTTAGTCTCACTTTTCATATGAATTGGTCAAACATAATTTTTTTTCAATATCGCTTTTCTGAGCAATTGTTTTGTTAAAGATGTTTTTAAAAATAACTTTTTTAGAAGCAACGGCAAACATGCTATTTTTTACATCTTTCATATGCAATAATATGAACCTGAAGAACACTATTAATGTATAATAGATTGGTCATTAAGTATAGTAACTTGTGTATTTATGTCATAATAATTTTTATTTTCCCTCGTATAAATATTTTTTTTAGTCTTTTCTCACTTTAATTCGATATTTACACATTCATTCAACAAAAAATTATATATTGTATCTCTTAATCATGGCATGAAAGAGTTTTCACATGAAGAGAAAAATTTGAAAGGAAGTTCATATAATATAAGTGTTTTGAGGAGATTGTGTCCTACAAATGCACAAAAAAAAAAAAAAAGGTGTGTAAGAAAGCAACAAGTCTATCTATTATGTGTGTAATCGAGATATATGTTATTATTTTTTTCAATGAAATTAGGTATACTATTTATATTTGATAAACCAGATATTGAATGTATTATCCAATAATTTGTTGAGACAAAATCTTCAAATGGGTGTTTTTCAAAGGATGATAATAAAAAGAATTCGTGATCACAAAACACGAGCTATTAAATAGATAATTTGTTCTCATGTTTTTGTGATCAAGATTTTTTTAGTTGACATTTTACTAGTTGAAGAACACTCAATTGATTGTTTTGCTTCAAAAATTGATGGACAATCAATTTAACCTCTTATTTATCAAATGAAAATGATTCACCTATAATTGAATAAATAATAACAACAATTTCAATTTTTTGTTGCTTGCTTACATAAAATATTCTTCATTTTAGAGAATATGGTCTACTCAGAAAACTTAGATTTTTTTAGTTTTCTTTCACTTCATTTTTTGCATTTAAGAGCTCTTTTCCCCCATTATTATCACAATAAATCGTACTCTACAGAAATTCTTATTGAATGAGTGTTTGAATACAGGGTCATCTCAAAAGTTTGAGGGCGTAAAAAGTCAAACGTCATAGAATTTTTTTTTGGTTGACATATATAAATTAAATAACTATAAAATACTCAATGAAGTTTTATAAATGAGGTCGAGAAAAGATAGGATGTACACAAACCTTTTGGAGTAAGCAACTGAATACTGTAAATTTTCAATAATATTTTTTGAATATATATATATATATATATATATATATATATATATATATATATATATATATATATATATGTATAGATATATACATACATATATACATATATGAAAATTCACATTTTTTAAATGCTTAATCCATAAGGTTTACGTATATCCTACCCTCTCTGGACCTCATTTATAGAATTCCATTAAGTATTTTATAATTATGTAAATTATATCAGTCAACCAAAAAAGAAGATTTTTCTATGAAGTTTGGCTTTATACCCCCAAACTTTTGAGACGACTGCGAATTACTTATTCGATAAAAAATTATGTAGTGTATATTTAATTGTGATAATAATGGGGAAAAAGAGTTCTTAAATGAAAAAAATGAAGTGAAAGAAAATTAAAAAAATATAAGTGTTCTGAGTAGACCACGTTCCTTGACAATACTTTATGTAAGTAAATAACTAAACTTCTATTTAGAGTGGAGTTGAAATTGTAGTTATTATCAAGTTGTAGAATGTCAATTAAAAAAAATTGTGATCACAAAAATATGAGAATAAACTATCTATTTAACAACTCATGTTTTTATGATTACGAATTCTTTCAATTATCTTCCTTTGAATGCAACGACCCGCTAGGTCGTTTTGAGTATTAGGACTATTTTGACTTTTTCTGAAAAATTTAAAGGGGGTATTTTAATTATTGATAACTACAAGTACCTAGTTGATGAAACTTTTATTAAATAAGTAATATAGATAATAGATTAGTGGGGTTTCACGGTTAACAAACTCTTGTTCAGAAAATAAAAGGGGTGAAGGCAGAAACTTAACGTAAGCGACGAACGAGAGGAAAAACAATAAGAATTGCTCAGGTGAACGCAAGCAATTTTCATTCTTTCTCAATTCTGCATATTAAAGTAGGTTGTCAGAGGGCATTAGATTGTTGTTATAATTATATTCTTATGTTGTTTATTAAGGGTGTTTTTTTTTGGTTTTCATGGGTAAGATGCAGTGTATAGTGAGTTGAGAATTTATTTATTATCACGGATTGGGATTTCTAGGGACGTTAGTGTGGTTATTAGGTGATAGTCTAATGAATTCCTAATCGCTAATGGATATCCCATGTAGTATTATATAAAGTTGAAATTTGAATACGGACGTAGTTTGAAATGTGGAATTTGATCTGCAAATTTTTCTCCCTTATAATATTTTTTGTATAAGAATGATGGGGGAAAAGATTGAGCCAATCATTGGGCAATGATTGCCAATGATTGGCATTTGACAAACAATTTGGAAAATTGTGACTTGTTACAGAATGACAATTAGGAGGAAAAAAATATATAAACAAACAAGGGTAATGTTGCAGGCTTGCGACTTATGTTGTGCACCGTTAATGGGTGGAATTATTCTTATTTTATTCATTTACAAAATTAATTTACTAGTTTTTGATGTATTGAGATAGGTAATTAATTATTGGATATATATTATATGATCTAACATTGAATTTTAGGGTATTTAAGAAATTAAGGTTAAATCCTTGGCTTAAAATTTGACAAATTGGCATATAAATTATATCAAGATTTGGCGTTTGATTAGAGATATGAGTGAGTTTAGGGTCTATGATATACCTATAATAATTTGAATGTCCTCAAACTCACTTACTTATGAATATTGCATCATTGGTAGATCGTGAACATTCCAAAACTTAACGAAAAGGGAAGGAAATATCTTGAGGATTCGTGACACGAGCTCGACACTTGAGGTATGTTAAGACTTTTAGACTTGTTGAAGGACGTTTTCCTAATTAAAGATTGAAAATGAAAATAGACAAAGGGGTAATGGAGAAAGATGGGGGTCTCGTATCAATGGTGTGACGGGCATTGGTACGAGTACCGGTGTTATAAACGGAAAGTTACTAGTATAGAATGTGGATTGTAATTTGAAAATTGCCAAAGCATATGTGCATTAGCTGATATATTATTGACTTGAAATTTCTGTGTGATTGTGTTTTATTTATTACACCCGTATAGTTGTGATAATTGAGGTGATTGCGTATTATGTCGATATTGATTGAGTGAGATGCATCATCATCCCCTTATTTTTGAAATAATATTGTATACATGCATTGACATGAGATTGAGTATAAGATGGGCACGTGGAGATCGTCTGTGTTGGGGATGGTAAGATGTTAAGATTGTAATTTGGGCACGTGGAGACCGTCCGTGCTGAAATTGTTTGATATTTTGATGGTGCGTTGAGATCGTCCGCACAGACACGTGGAGATCATCCGTGTCGGTATATGGACCTCGCGAGTCCCCCATGGGTCATTAACTCTTGATGTATTTCCGAGGAGTATTATGTATATACGGTTGAGTGAGTACTGGGTATTCTAAGACATACCATTACATGGTATTATATTGCATTGCATTTCATCACATCATTCATTCTTGATGATTATATGTTTCGTTTGGTGTTTGGAAAGTACTTGATGTTGATTTCCTTTATTGATGAAACTTAAATAGTAAGTGTAATATATATATATATATATATATATATATATATATATATATATATATATATATACTTGTATAATTTAAGAATTTATTTTCTTATCTAAACTCCCGTCACTACTTCTTAGTTGTCGGTAAATGAGACATATTGAGTACACGTGGTTTCGTACTCATACTACACTTGTTGCACTCTTTGTGGTGCAGATTTGATTCCGAGTAGGAGCACATCTCGAGGAGCAGTGTGAGTCCAAGATTGGAGTGTCTTGGAGTTATGGTGAGCTGCTTGGCTGTTCTGTGGCCCATACCTCCCTCTATCCTTTACTTATTCTGTTATTCAGTATTTAGACAGGATATCCCTTATGTTAGATTTGTCTTTTTAGTTTCAGACTTGCATCGTATTTTAGAAGCTCTTGTACTTATGACACCAATTCTTGGGTGGTATTTTTTTCAGTTTGCGCATTCGTACTTATAAAGAACTCAGTGTTGGAGATTTGGCAAATTGTTGTCGTTTCACTTATTAGTTAGTTAAGTTTGTTAAAATATGTTGGTTGGCTTACCTATTGGTTGGGAACATAGGTTCCATCACTAATCGTGATTTTGGGTCGTGACAAATTTGGTATCAGATCCCTAAGTTCAACGGTCTCAAGAGTACAAGAGCAATGTCTAGTAGAGTCTTGCGGATCGGTATAAAGACGTCCATACCTATCTTCGAGAGGCTATAGGACATTTAGGAAATATTCTGTTCTTTTATTCATTATCGTGCACACTTGACCTTGTAGAAATTCTAATCTTGATATCTCATTCTCTCTCAGATGGCGAGGAATCTTATATTGGCAGGTGGTGGTCAGGATCCTATCCCTGCGCCTACTTCTGGGAACACTATCCGAGGTAGAGGTAGGGGACGAGCTCGAGGTCGGGGTAGGGGCCGTATCGTAGCACCTGTGGATGGTCAAGTACCAGTAGCTACCCAGGGTCGTGATAGGACCGCATCTCCTGATGCAGAGGTTATTCATGGGGATGTGCAAGATCGTATCGAGGGGGATGGGCCAGCTTAGGCCCCACCCACTACTGTTGTCCCCCCTGTGCTTCAAGATACCTTGGCTTGTATGTTAGGAATCTTAGAGGGGATGGCCCAGGCGGGAGCTTTGCCTGTCATTTCTGATGGCTCACAGACCCGCGTTGGAGGTCAAACTCCAGATCCGATAGTTGCTCCAGATTTTCAGACTCCCAGGACTCAGCCAGCTGCCGCTATAGCTCCTCGTTTGGATAGTATGGAGTTTCCAGATATGACATCACATTTGGTGAACAGACCTTATATGACTATTGATGAGCAAAAGATGTTTGGGAGGTTCAGAGTAATGAATTCTCCTACTTATACTGGTGACTTAGCTGAGGATGCATAAAAATTTATAGTTAGTTGTCATGAGAGGTTGCATAATCTTGGATTAGTGGAGTCCCATGGAGTTGACTACACAGCATTTCAGATGACTGGCTCTGCTAAACAGTGGTGGAGGGATTATATTAGTAGTAGGCCATCTGGATCCCATCCACTATCCTGGACTCAGTTTACTCAGGTATTTCTATCCAAATTTGTTCCACGCAATGAGAGGGAGCGCAAGAGGGCCGAGTTTGAGGGTTTGCAGCAAAATGGTATGTCAGTTGCAGAGTATGAGGGTAAATTTTATGCCTTGGCTAGACATGCTTCAATGATACTTCCCACAGAGGCTGAGAGAGTGAGAAGGTTTGTTAAGGGGCTGATTATTCCGATCCGTCTAGGAGTTTCTCATGTTGCTGCTTCTGGTGTTCCATTCCAGAAAGTGGTAGATGCTGCTAAGGAGTTTGAGATGATTCGGCGTGAGGGATTTGAGTAGCGAGAGGGCAAAGGACTCATTATTCAAGTGATTATGGTGGTGCTCCGCCTAAGAGTCAGGGTTACTTGGGCAGAGATTGTCACCCTCAGCCCAGCAGACCCATTCATGCTGTTATACCAGCGTCTGAGGCTGGTTACGCTGGGCATAACTCTTCGAGCTCGGTGCATACTTCGCAGGGTTCATCTTCTAGACCTGTAGTTCGTGGAGGGCATTCTGGTCATTCAGGTTCCTCTCATCAGCCTGCGTCTCGTAGGGGCTGTTTTTAAGTCTGGTGATATGGGACACTTTGTGAGAGACTGCCCTAGGACCAGACGTGGTGGCTTACATCAGGGTTCTCAGGCTTTGACTTCCAGGGCTGCACAATCTCCAGCTAGGGGTGGTGCACAGGATGGTAGAGGTGGTTCTCATTCAGGTAGAGGTGGTTCTCCTTATGGTCGAGGTGGCGGTCTTGGAGGTTCACAATCTGATAGAGGTCGTTCTCACTGTTATGCTTTTCCAGGTAGGCGGAGGTCGAGGCTTGAGATCTTTGTTATCACGAGTGTATTATTCGGTTTGTCATCGATCGACTCTTTGTATTATTTGATCCAGGATCTACTTATTCTTATGTGTCCACATATTTTGCTCCTAGTCTAGATATATTATGTGAGTCTCTTGATTTGCCGATACGTGTTTCTACTCCTGTCGGGTGTAGTTGTAGATCGGGTGTATCGATTATGTACTGTTACCTTGATGTGGTATGACACTCATGCAGATTTAAAGGTCTTAGATATGATATATTTTGATGTGATTCTCGGTATGGATTGTTTATCTTCTTACCACGCAATTTTAAATTGTCATGCAAAGACAATCACTTTAGCTATGCCTGGAATTCCTATAGTAGAATGGAGATGTTCTCTTAGTCACCCTTCTAAGGGTGTGATATCATTTCTTAAGGCTCGTCAGTTGGTACAGAGAGGATGTTTGGATTACTTGGCCCACATTCGAGATACTAGTATTGAGACTCCTATGCTTGAGTCTATTCCAGAAGTGAGTGAATTTTCAGAAGTATTTCCAACCGATTTGCCAGGTCTTCCACCAGATCGTGATATTGATTTTTGTATTGATGTGGAGCCAGGCACTCGGCCTATTTCCATTCCTCCTTATCGTATGGCACCGGCTGAATTGATAGAGTTGAAGGAGCAGTTACAGGATTTGTTGAGCAAAGGTTTTATTAGACCGAGTGTATCTCCTTGGGGTGCTCCAGTGTTATTTGTTAAGAAGAAAGATGGATCTATGCGTATGTGTATTGATTATCGGCAGTTGAACAAGGTAACCATCAGAAATAAGTATCCGATACCTCGTATTGATGATTTATTTGATCAGTTGCAGGGTGTTTTAGTTTTCTCCAAAATTGACTTGAGATCTGGCTATCATCAGCTGAAGGTTAGGGCGGAGGATATCCCTAAGACGGCTTTTCGAACACCTTATCACCATTACGAGTTTTTGGTGATGTCTTTCGGATTGACTAATGTCCCAGCAGCTTTTATGGACTTGATGAATGGAGTTTTTAGACCGTATTTGGATTCCTTTGTTATTGTCTTCATAGACGATATATTGATATACTCACGCACCAAGGAGGAACATGAACATTATTTGAGGATCGTGCTTGGGATTCTAAAGGAGAAGAAGCTTTATGCAAAGTTTTCAAAGTGTGAGTTTTGGCTTAGTTCAGTAGCATTCTTAGGAAATATAGTGTCCAAGGAGGGTATCATGGTGGATCCTAAGAAGATCGAGGCAGTTCGAGATTGGGTCAGACCTGCTTCAGTTACTGAGATTCGGAGTTTCTTAGGCCTTGCTGGTTATTATAGACGGTTTGTAGAGGGTTTCTCATCTATTGCATCACCATTAACTAGATTGACACAGAAGGAAGTGACTTTTCAGTTGTCTGACGAGTGCGAGGTTAGTTTCCAAAAGCTCAAGACTTTATTAACTACTGCTCTGATTTTGACCCTACCCGTGGAGGGAGAGGGTTTTGTTGTATATTGTGATGCTTCTCGGATTGGTCTTGGTTGTGTATTAATGCAGAAGGGAAAATTTATAGCTTATGCTTCGAGACAGTTGAAGGTTCATGAGAAGAATTATCCTATTCATGATTTAGAGTTGGCGGCTGTTGTGTTTGCATTGAAAATTTGGAGGCATTATCTTTATGGTGTGCATTTTGAGGTGTTCATGGATCATCGTAGCCTCCAATATATATTCAATCAGGGAGATCTGAATTTGACGTAGCGGAGATGGTTGGAGTTGCTCAAGGACTATGACATGACTATTCTTTATCATCCAGGCAAGGCAAATGTTGTAGCAGATGCCTTGAGTCGAAAGGCGGTAAGTATGGGTAGTCTAGCCATGTTACAGGTCGAAGAGCGTCCTTTAGCTAGGGATGTACAATCCTTGGCCAATAGATTTGTGAGACTTGATATTTTAGAACCTCTTAAGGTGTTGGCTTATATGGAGGCTAGATCATCCTTGTCGGAACAGATTCAGGCTCAACAGTTTGATGATGGTGATTTATGTAAGATTAGGGACAAGGTGTTAAAAGGAGAAGCAAGCTGCAATTCTTGATAGTGAGGGAGTTTTGAGGATTAAAGGTCGTATCTATGTTCCTCGTACAGGTGATTTAACTAGATTAATCATGGAGGAGGCCCATAGTTCGAGGTACTCGATTCATCGAAGGGGGATACTAAGATGTATCGTGACTTTAAACAACATTATTGGTGGTGTCGTATGAAGAAGGACATAGTAGATTTTGTATTTCGTTGTTTAAATTGTCAGCAAGTGAAGTATGAACACCAAAAACCTGTAGGTGTGACACAAAGGATGCCTATACCTGAGTGGAAGTGGGAGTGTATTGATATGGACTTTGTGGTAGGATTGCCACGCACCTTGGGTAAGTTCAACACTATATGGGTCATTGTGGATTGACTGACTAAGTCTGCACACTTTGTACCAGTTCAGACTACCTATAACTCAGAAAGGTTAGCCAATATTTATATTCGGGAGATAGTTCGGTTGCATGAGGTTCCTATATCAATTATTTCAGATCGTGGCACCCAATTTAATTCTCATTTCTGGCAGTCTATGCGGAAAGAGTTGGGCACTCGGGTGGATCTTAGTATAGCCTTTCACCCTCAGACTGATGGTCAGTCTGAGCGGACTATTCAGGTTCTTCAGGACATGCTGCGGGCGTTTGTGATTGACTTTGGTGGTCAGTGGGATCAGTTCTTGCCTTTAGCGGAGTTTGCTTACAATAATAGTTATCATTCGAGCATTGGGATAGCACCTTTGAGGCTCTGTATGGTAGGAGATGTCGATCTCCAATTGGCTAGTTTGATGCATTTGAGGTTAGACCATGGGGTACAGATTTGTTGAGGGAGTCCTTGGACAAGGTCAAGTTGATCCAAGATAGACTTCTCATGGCTCAGAGTATGCAAAAGAGTTATGCAGATCGAAAGATTCGTGATTTAAAGTTTATGGTTCGAGAGAGGGTTTTATTGAAGGTTTGACCCATGAAGGGTGTGATGAGGTTTGGAAAGAAGGGCAAATTGAGCCCAAGGTATATTGGTTCTTTCGAGATTGTTGAGCGTATTGGTGAGGTGGCATATCAGTTGGCTTTGCCACCTAGTTTGTCAAGTGTCCATCCTGTATTTCATATTTCAATGCTTAAGAAGTATCATCAGGGTGGTGATCATGTGATTCAATGGGATTCAGTGTTACTTGATCAGAATTTGACTTTTGAGGAAGAGCCGGTCACCATTTTGGATAGGCAAATTCGGAAGCTAAGGTCCAAGGATATTGCTTCAGTAAAGGTTCAGTGGAAGCATCGTCCAGTGGAGGAGGCTACATGGGAGACAGATTCAGACATGAGGAGTAAATATCCTCATCTTTTTGATCATTCACGTTAGCTCTTTACTTTTCCCATTCGAGGACGAACGTTTGTTTAAGTGGTAGGTGATGTAACGACCTGCTAGGTCGTTTTGAGAATTAGGACTATTTTGACTCTTTCTGAAAAATTTAAAAGGGGTATTTTAACTATTGATAACTTTAAGTACCTAGTTGATGAAACTTTTATAAATAATTAATATAGATAATAGATTAGCGAGGTTTCACGGTTAACAAACTCTTGTTCAGAAAATAAAAGGGGTGGAGGCAGAAACTTATCGTAAGCGACGAACGAGAGGAAAAACAATAAGAATTGCTCAAGTGAACGCAAGAAATTTTCATTCTTTCTCAATTCTGCATATTAAAGTAGGTTGTCAGAGGGCATTAGATTGTTGTTATTATTATATTTTTATGTTGTTTATTAAGGGTGTTTTTTTTTTGTTTTCATGTGTAAGATGCAGTGTATAGTGAGTTGAGAATTTATTTATTATCACGGATTGGGATTTCTAGGGACGTTAGTGTAGTTACTAGGTGATAGTCTAATGAATTCCTAATCGCTAATGGTTATCCCATGTAGTATTATATAAACTTGAAATTTTAATACGGACGTAGTGTGAAATCTGAAATTTGATCTGCAAATTTTTCTCCCTTATAATATTTTTTGTATAAGAATGATGGGCGAAAAAGATTAAGCCAATCATTGGGCAATGATTGCCAATGATTGGCATTTGACAAACAATTTGGAAAATTGTCACTTGTTACAGAATGACAATTAGGAGGAAAAAAAAATATAAACAAACAAGGGTATTGTTGCAGGCTTGCGACATATGTTGTGCACCGTTAATGGGTGGAATTATTCTTATTTTATTCATTTACAAAATTAATTTACTAATTTTTGATATATTGAGATAGGGTAATTAATTATTGGATATATATTATATGATCTAAAATTGAACTTTAGGGTATTTAAGAAATTAAGGTTAAATTCTTGGCTTGAAATTTGACAAATTGGCATATAAATTATATCAAGATTTGGCGTTTGATTAGAGATATGAGTGAGTTTAGGGTCTATGATATACCTATATTAATTTGAATGTCCACAAACTCGCTTACTTATGAATATTGCATCATTGGTAGATCATGAACATTCCAAAACTTAACGAAAAGGGAAGGAAGTATCTTGAGGATTTGTGACACGAGCTCGACACTTGAGGAATGTTAAGACTTTTAGACTTGTTGAAGGACGTTTTCCTAATTAAAGATTAAAAATGAAAATGACGAAGGGGTAAGGGCGAAAGATGAGGGTCTCGTATCAATGGTGTGACGGGCATTGCTACGAGTACCGGTGTTATAAAACGGAAAGTTACTACTATATAATGTGGATTGTAATTTGAAAATTGCCAAAGCATATGTGCATTAGCTGATATATTATTGACTTGAAATTTCTATGTGATTGTGTTTTATTTATTACACCCGTATAGTTGTGATAATTAAGGTGATTGTGTATTATGTCGATATTGATTGAGTGAGATGCATCATCATCCCTTTATTTTTGAAATAATATTGTATACATGCATTGACATGAGATTGAGTATAAAATGGGCACGTGGAGATCGTCCGTGCTGGGGATGGTAAGATGTTAAGATTGTAATTTGGGCACGTGGAAACAGTCCGTGCGGAAATTGTTTGATATTATGATAGTGCGTTGAGATCGTCCGCACAGACACGTGGAGATCGTCCGAGTCGGTATATGGACCTCGCGAGTCCCCACGGGTCATGAACTCTCGAAGTATTTCCGAGGAGTATCGTGTATATACGGTTGAGTGAGTGCTGGGTATTCTGAGACAAACCATTACATGGTATCATATTGCATTGCATTATCACATCATTCATTCTTGATGATTATATGTTTTGCTTGGTGTTTGGAAAGTACTTGATATTGATTTCCTTTATTGATGAAACTTAAATAGTAAGTGTAATATATATATATGTATATGTATATATATATATATATATATATATATATATATATATATATATATATATATATATATATATATATATATATATATATATATATATATACTTGTATAATTTAAGAATTTATTTTTTAAATAAACTCCAGTCACTACTTCTTCGTTGTCGGTCAATGAGACATTTTGAGTACACGTGGTTTCGTACTCATACTACACTTGTTGCGCTCTTTGTGGTGCAGATTCGATTCTGAGTAGGAGCACATCTCGAGGAGCACTGTGAGTCCGAGTTTTGAGTGTCTTGGAGTTGTGGTGAGCTGCTTGGCTGTTCCGTTGCCCACACCTGCCTCTATCTTTTACTTATTCTGTTATTCAGTATTCAGACAGGATATCCCTTATGTTAGATTTGTCTTTTTAGTTTCAGACTTGCATCGTATTTTAGAAGCTCTTGTACTTATGACACCAATTCTTGGGTAGTATTTTTTTCTGTTTTGCGCATTCGTACTTAGAAAGAACTCATTGTTGGAGATTTGACAAATTGTTGTCGTTTCACTTATTAGTTAGTTAAGTTTGTTAAAATATGCTGGTTGGCTTACCTATTGGTTGGGAACATAGGTGCCATCACGACTCGTGATTTTGGGTCGTGACATTGAAGAACACCTATTTGATGATTTCGCCTTAATAAATTGTTGGATAGTAATTTCAACATCTAATTTACCAAATAATAGTATGCCTAATTCCATTGAAAAATATAATAACAACTATCTTGATTCCATATAGAATAGAAAGATTTGTTTTTTTTCTTACATAGCTTCTTTTTTTTTTGTAATTTGGAGAATACAATCTCCTCAAAACACTTATATTATATGAACTTCCTTTAAAATTCTTTTATTCATGTGAGAACTCTTTCATGCCATGATTATCTCAATAAGAGATACGATATATAATATTTTTTGTTGAATGATTCTTTTTCTCTTGGATAACCTAGAGTATTAATTTGATTCCTAAAATTTAAATACATCGACATAAATTGAGAGTACATCTAGGATTCAGAGATATAGAGTACATTCTCATTTACGCAATTTACAAAACACAGAGAAACAAATCATGTCATTTGTGTCCGTATTAAAGAAAAACAATGAAAATGCTATAATCAACGTAACTGATGTTGAGGGATTCATCAATCATACTCGAGGAGAAGATAAGAAGGCCTAGGGAAAAATTGAAACAATGAAAATGATAATGGAAACTTTGAAGAAGAAAACAGAATCTCTGAAGAGAAAATTGAAGATATAAAGATAGTACATCTTGAAAAAGAACAAGCACATGAAGCTTGAAAGGTCAAGGTGCACAAACTTGAGACCCAGTTGGAGCCTGCTCAAGCAACGCAAAAAGAGATTGAGAAACTCAAGAAACCAGCTCCTCGAGTGGTTAAATTCAACACTTAACCTCTACCTCTTCTGGCACATGCATAATTTTTTATAAGCGATGGTCGACATTTAAAGAAGAGAACAAATTAGAGGGAACATATATTGTCTCGTTGGGATATTCAGTTTTTTTTTTTCTAATACAGAAGTTGTTTTTACGTTTAGTGATAAACATGTAATAGATTTTCCTTATGTTTACTAAAATTACTTAATGAAATAATAAAATTAATAACTTAAGAGTGGCAAGATAAACTTTAGTATGTAATAGACTCTATTGTCAACTTTTATTCTAAAAAAATTGCTCCTTCTATACATGCCCTCCATTTTGGAGATCATATTTTAACTTTTTTTATGTCATCCAAACATTTATCCCAAATATATGAACTATTTTAAAATGGGTATTTTAACCAATATTATTAAATCTATATTCTCATTGTCCCTATTTATGTGACGGTTTGAAAGATCAATTACCACTCTAGGTTTTCGAAGATTAAAAAAAGTTAGTTTAAACTTATGTAGAGATTCTTCATTTTATTTATGTTAATTTCGATAAAGTGGTATTGATTATTTTTCTCATCCTAAAATAATGCATATATGATTTTGTTTATTTATTTGAAAGATCGTAAAGTGTGATAAATAAAGATCTAATTGTTGTTTCTAGGATGAAATTAGATAAAGAGAAGACCTAATTGGAGACTAACTATTAATAAAGATTTAATGGTTGTTCCTTAGCTTAGGATTGCTATTAATAAATTCATAAATAACCCTCCAGTCCTAATGAAAGTGTAAAAACTCAATTTCAAGTTTGCTATTCCAAATATTGATCTTCATCAAATTTGAATTTTTTAAGTCTTAAAATTAGATATTCTTCCTCGAAACTTATATCCATCACCTTAGGGGTCATGCCCTCCATGCCCACAAGTAAAAAATCACAATATAAAGTTGCAAAAAGGACTTTATAATCGATACATATCCACATACTTTAAATGACGGTATGGATCATTACATTTCTATTAAGAAGGTGGACATTATTATGTTATAGCTAATTTTAAAACTATATATGATGTCAAGAAATTTTAGAATGATCGATTAATTATACAAGTTACATGAATTTATTTAGAGATAGCTAAATATAGATTTGGGAATGGTGAAGTGCAACTAATACTTAATTACACATATAAGCACATAAAGCTGTGGTTTATGACCACAATCATTATTTGATATTCTTAAAAAAGTGTTACAACCTCTTGTTCTTATAAGTTTAATTATTGTTTGCTAGTAACTTTTTTGGCTAAAAAAATTAAAAATTTATGAGAAAATGCACAAGTACCCCCTTAACCTATGCCCGAAATCTTGTTGACACACTTATACAATACTAAGGTCCAATTACCCCCCTGAACTTATTTTATAAGTAATTTTCTACCCCTTTTCGGCTTACATTGCACTAACTTGAAAAAAAAAGTCAACCACCATTGGGCCCACAATAAAGTGCCACATAGGCCGAAAAGGGATAGAAAATTATTAATAAAATAAGTTCACGGGGGTAATAGGACCTTAGTATAGTATAAGTGTATCTATGAAATTTCGGGCATAGGTTGAGGGGTACTTGTGCATTGTCCCAAAATTTATTACAAATTAATTAGATCTAAATTTAATTTGATGCACTATCATTATTTTAAAAAAAATATGTCACATTATGTTTATTTACAATTGCATAAAAGGACAATTACACACAAAGTTCTTCCTAAAAAGTTAGATATTATGTAATTCAATTGAGACAAACTTATGAAATAGTCATATTTTTATTTAAAAAGTAAGTCAAAATAATTTAAACTATCAAGATTAATATTATATACTACAAGGTACATAATTGAATTGTTAACATATTAATGTATATAGAGATAAAGGAAATCACTTTAAGATATTTAAAGGTTGACGGGTAAAAGTTGAAGTAATAATGCGCTTGAATTGTTACGAATAACTACACACTCTTTAAGAAAAAATATTTAATTATATAAATTGAAGACTACTTTTCACTATTATCCTTTTTATTATTATCAAGTTGTTGTCCTAGAAAATAATAAGTAGCTAAGAACCTCATCAGAGAAGGAAGGGTAACTATGCATAAGGTCTAAAAAACTCTCTTGAACACAGAGATATTCACCTATTTTGGATTATGAAAAAAGTCTTAATAATTTACTGAATGTTGACTACAAGCTAATAACCTATTTACATATTTTATGATACTGATTTTCTTGCTAATTAAGAATATAATTCTAATAGATTTTTAAGACTGATAGATTTGATATCTCAATAATTTACTGAATGTGGACTAGAGAGTACAATTTATTTATATATTTTTAATGGTAATGATTTTCTTGATAATATTATGATTTGGTATATTTTTTAAGATTGGTAGATTTGAAATCATAACAATTCAATGAACGTGGACTATAACACTTAATTATTAATATATTTTATGACAATGATTTTCTCTCTAAGATTATGTTTTGGTAGATTTTTTTAAGTTTGATGGATTTGATTTATTTTTTACTTCTAATAAAATCTATGTAAATCAATGTATATGGAATGCTATTTATTATATTTCCAAGTTTTCTCTTGTAAAAACTCCTTATATCAACTATAAAAGCCTCTCTTTGTTTCTTAATTTTTCATCCCTAAGTTGCATTTTCTATTCTTTCTATACATAGCCTCCACTTTGGAAATCATATGTTAGCTTTCTTTTGTGTTGTCCCAAAAAATATTTTTTCTAAATTTTGTTGATTAATATCTTTAATGTAATAGTGAGAAGCAATCCACCAAAGCCAGAAACTCTTTTGTATGTACTTCCTGAGGTCCCATCAGGTGAAGTCAGCCAAAAATTCAACTAATACAAAGAACGCGGAAGTAAGATGTGAATAAAAATCTAATACCATAAAATACTGCAGAAAACACGGTCAACTTAATTAAATCTCAAAAAACCTGGTTGTCACGTGTACAAGACTCTAAAGTACTAATCCAAAGAAAAATACAAGTCTGAGTGACCTTGTTTCTAGAGTAGAACAAGATCATAAATATGAGTAATAAGGTCCCCTAAAAAGACAAGCAGCTACCTCACAAGCCTCCATAAGAAGCCTCAGACAAGGAGAAAAATATCACGAAGGCCTGAACTAGAAAACTACAAAAATGTAGAAACAAGGGGTGAGTACCAAACCACATGGTACTCAGCAAGTAAACTTCTAAACAAAAGCTAAGGGAATAAATACGGATATTCCTTACACACCAACCGAACATCCACAACTACAACCTACGTAAAATCATCACAACCTAACAATTCACAATTTACATAGCTTCCAACTCAAAAACAATCACTTACAAATTACATATTCCCAACAACAACTCAATATTCTTAAATCATAACTTTATTAAAAAGACACTCAAAATATCAACAACCAACAAGATCAAGTTCACCAAATAGAGAAAATCAATTATCAAGTCCTTTCCAATCACCAATAAAACACAAGATCATCAAGAATGTAGGATGTTATGGGATGCAATGCAATATGAAACCAATAAATGATATGTATCAACATACAAAGTACTCTCTCAACTGTATATACATGATACTCATAAATACATTCGATGTTCATGACCCATGGGGACTCGCGAGGTCCAAATACCGACACAGATAAACTCCACGTGTCTGTGCAGACGATATCAGTGCACTATCATAAAGTCATACAATCCCCAACATATACAATCTCCAGGTACCCAACTTATAATCATAATCAATTCATCGTACGAACGATCTGCACATCATACTCAAATGGGTGTCCACGTGCTAAAGTAAGTCTTCTCTATAAAAGAGTAACAATGTATATAAGTGAAATTTCTAATGTTCAAAATTTAACTTTAGATGTTAATTTTGGTTATAGAAAAATTCTATTTCACGGTCCATACCTCATTTGTACTTATTATTACCTATAATTATATATTAAAAGTAACACATATAATTTATTAAATCATCACAACACATACTGTAACGACCTGTTTAGTCGTTTTGAGCAGCAAATTTTATTTCTGAAAAACTGGCGGAAACGACGGACCCCACGACGGACCGTCACAGGCACGACGGACCGTCGCAGGGTCTCGTTTCAAAACACTTAGAAATTCTGAAATTGGGTACTAAAAATCGACTCTCTGAACTTCGTAACGGAATGGCAGGACGGACCGTCACAGCTGTGACGGACCGTCACAGACTTTTTAGAGAAATTGAGTCTCTGAAGTCTGTGACGGAGCAGCAGGACGGACCGTCGCAGGCACGACGACCCGTCACAGGCTGCGTAATCCCAGGCGAGGTTGGATTTCTTTACACGTTTTAAGGGACGTTTTGGACTATTCCTACTTTTATTATAAAGTTAGAGGGTTAAGGATTATAAGTCTAATTACTTGGGGGTTAAAAGAGGTAACCTTAAGTTAATTAGTGAGTTATTATTGCCATCTTTTATTCTTAATTATATACTAATTAGGGTAAAAGAAAGAGGGTTTGAATAAAGAAAATAGAAAGAACAAGACTAAGGGAGAGAAAGTCGAACGAGAGAGAAGAGAAAGAAGAGAACAAGGCTTGGGAATTTCTTGCTTGATCACTAGTCTTCGGTGGAGGTAGGTTATGGTTTTCATACTATTCGTAGTAAACTCTTAATAGCGAATGATATGTATTGATAGTATTGTAAACCCTGCTATGTGCTTAATTGTATGCTTGCATGAATGTGATTATATAATTATGATAATATTAAGCATGAGGAAGCTATTGAATCCCAAATCTTGATAAAAACCTAATCTCTTTGTTAATGATAATGATGCCTTGGTATGAGAGAAGGCTTGATAAACTAAAGTAATGGGATTGATGATGCCTTGGTAAGAAAGAAGGCTTGATGAATTGATAGAAAGAGATTAGGGGATCGGAGTGTCACGTTCCGACACATAGAATTAAGGGATCGGGTGTCACGAACCGACACATAGTATTAGGGGGACCGGGTGTCACGAACCGACACGTAGTATTAGGGAGATCGAGTGTCACGAACCGACATGTAGATTTAGGGGATCGGGTGTCACGAACCGACACGTAGATTTAGGGGATCGGAGTGTCACGTTCCGACGCATAGTAGTAGAGGATCGGAGTGTCACGTACCGACACAAGTGGAATATGGATAATGAATCTTGAAAGATGCTAATATACTCAATCTAATGAATCTAATTCCCAAATGAGTTTGATATTGAGGCTTGAGTCCTCATGTGTGAACTTGACGGTAATTGTTAATGATATAGTACTTGTTGTTGCTACATGTTGAGTATCATAGTTGATTTATGATATTACTTGGTATATACTGTTTTCTATTTTGAGTTGGCCGATGATATCTACTCAGTACCCGTGTTTTGTACTGACCCCTACTTTTATGTTTTCTTCTTGTTATTTGTGGAGTGCAGCAAACGTGCCGTCATCTTCGACTCAACAGTAACTCTAGCCAGTCTTCATTACTCCGGATATCAGGGTGAGCTAATGCTTCTAGCTTGGACTGGATCTTCTTCTTCAAGTCTTGATGCCTTGAGCTTTCGGCATGGACTAGCTTTTACTTGTTTTAGCTTTTGGAATACTCTTAGTTTAGTCATTTGATAATAGATGTTCTTGTGGTGATGACTTCCAGATTTTGGGGATAATAATAGTTATTGATTTGATTTTATTAATGAGTTAAGTCTTCCGCATTACGTTCTGTTGATATCTCTTGTTAATGATAAGGTTTAGATTGGTTGGTTCGCTCACATAGGAGGGTAAATGTGGGTGCCAGTCGCGGCTCGGTTTTGGGTCGTGACAAACTTGGTATCAGAGCATTAGGTTCGTTGATCTCATCACACAAGAACGAGTCTAGTAGAGTCTTAAGGAACGGTAGGGGGACGCCTTTACTTTTCTTTGAGAGGCTATAAGACTTTAGGAAAACTCCATTCTTTCTTTCTTTCTTTCGTGCTATTACTTGAATCCAATTGGTATCTAGGTGATACAAATTGGTATCTGACCATCTTCACTCTTTTCGCAGATGGTTAGAACCAGAGCAACGACTGCACCAACACCGGCCAGACAAGAAACATCTGAGCCAGCCACTGGGGCTGTGGCTCGAGGAAGAACAATGGCAAGAGGCCGCGGTAGAGGTCGTGGGAGGACGTCCTCTAGAGGAAGAGGACGAGCACCTAGTCCATCTGATGCTAGGGCTGTGACTCCTCCACCGACTGAGGAGGTAGTAAGAGAGGGTGAGGAAGGGAAGAATGAACAAGGGCAGAATGAGGAAATGCCACCCCAACCTACCCTAGAGATGATTAATCAGGTTCTGGCGTATCTTAGCGGGTTATCTGATCAGGGCCAAACACCCCCAGTGTTTTCTGCACCAACACCTCAGGTTCCGGAGGTACAACATGCGGCTACTATGGCTCCCCGCATGGATGCCTCATTGGAGATAGGCACGTTTCCACGTCTGACTACTGGGCCTATAATGACAAATGATCAGCATGAACTTTTCAGTAAGTTCTTGAAATTGAAGCCCCCAGTCTTCAAGGGTGCCGAATCTGAGGATGCTTACGATTTTCTGGTTGACTGTCATGAGCTACTTCACAAGATGGGTATAGTAGAACGGTTTGGCGTTGAGTTCGTGAGTTATCAGTTTCAAGGGAACGCCAAGATGTGGTGGCGATCACATGTTGAGTTTCAACCGACAGAGGCAACACCTATGACTTGGGCCTCATTTTCTAGCTTGTTTATGGAGAAGTACATCCCACGGACTTTGAGGGATAGGAAAAGAGATGAATTCTTGAGCCTAGAGCAAGGTAGGATGTCGGTTAATGCATATGAGGCTAAGTTTCGTGCTTTATCAAGGTATGCCACTCAACTCTGCTTCAGTCCACAAGAGCGGATTCGCCGGTTTGTGAAGGGGTTGAGGTCAGAGTTGCGGATTTCGGCCTTACAGGTAGCGGCTACGGCAAAATCCTTCCAAGAAGTGGTAGACTTCGTGATAGAGGTGGAAGGAGTGAAGCCCGATGACTTCACCTCGACATCGACATCAAAAAGGTTTCGAAAGAGAGGTGAGTTTAATGGTTCCTACACCAGAGGACAGGGTTCCGGAGGTTACTCAGTTCGACCAATTCAGTCTTCACTACAGACTGTAGTTGGGGGTCCACCTCAGACCGGTCGACACTTCTCTGAGAGACCTTTACCTGACTCTAGAGAATGTTATGGATGTGGGGAGACGGGGCATATTAGGAGAAATTGTCCCAAACAGAGCTATAGACCCCCAATAGCTAGAGGTAGAGGTGGTCATGGTAGAGGCCGTTATTCTGGAGGACGTAGTGGTCGAGGTAATGGTGGTCACCAAAACGGTCGAGGTGATGGGCAAACTGGAGCCACTACATCACAACATGGTAGGGGCAACGGACAAACTAATGAAAGGGCCCATTGTTATGCTTTCCCTGGGAGATCGGAGGCGGAGACGTCTGATGCTGTCATCACAGGTAATCTTCTGGTTTATGATTACATGGCTTCTGTATTGTTTGATCCTTGATCCACATTCTCTTATGTATCTTCCTCATTTGCTAATGGTCTAAATTTACATTTTGAATTACTTGATATGCCTATTCGTGTTTCTACTCCGGTGGGTGAGTCTGTGGTAGTTGAAAGGGTATATAGGTCTTGTTTGGTGAACTTTGTGGGGAGCAACACTTATGTAGATTTGGTTATCTTAGAAATGGTTGACTTTGATGTAATTCTGGGTATGACTTGGCTTTCTCCGAATATTGCGATCTTGGATTATAATGCTAAAACGGTGACATTAGCCAAGCCTGGGACAGATCCGTTAGTGTGGGAGGGTGACTACACTTCCAATCCGGTGCGTATCATATCCTTTCTTCTTGCTAAGAAAATGGTTAGTAAAGGGTGTTTAGCTTTCTTGGCACATCTCAAGGATGACACTACCCAAGTACCTTCGATTGAGTCAGTTTCGGTGGTCCGTGAGTTTTTGGATGTGTTCCCCGCAGATCTTTTTGGTATGACACCAGATAGGGATATTGACTTCTGCATCGATCTTGAACCGGGTACTCTCCCCATTTCTATACCCCCTTATAGAATGGATCCCGCCGAATTAAGAGAGTTAAAGGCTCAACTTCAAGAGTTGTTGAGCAAAGGCTTCATTAGACCAAGTGCATCTCCTTGGGGTGCTCCGGTTTTGTTTGTGAAGAAGAAGGATGGGAGTTTTCGGATGTGCATAGACTACCGGCAGTTGAACAAGGTAACTATTAAGAACAAGTATCCTCTTCCTCGCATTGATGACTTGTTCGATCAATTACAAGGTGCTTGTGTCTTCTCTAAGATCGACTTGAGATCCGGTTATCATCAATTGAAAATACGGGCAGCGGATGTGCCAAAGACTGCTTTTCGAACTAGGTATGGGCATTATGAATTCGTAGTGATGTCTTTTGGTCTTACAAATGCCCCCGCTGCTTTCATGAGCTTGATGAATGGGATTTTTAAGCCATATTTGGATCTCTTTGTGATCGTGTTTATTGATGATATACTGATATACTCTAAAAGCAAGAAGGAACATGAGGAGCATTTGAGAATTGTATTGGAAATGTTGAGGGAGAAAAAGCTTTATGCCAAATTCTCTAAGTGTGAGTTTTGGCTAGATGCAGTGTCCTTCTTGGGGCATGTGGTTTCTAAGGAAGGAGTGATGGTAGATCCATCTAAGATTGAGACAGTGAAGAATTGGATAAGACCCACTAATGTGTCAGAAATAAGAAGCTTTGTTGGGTTAGCTAGCTACTACCGCCGATTTGTCAAGGGATTCTCTTCTATTACTTCCCAACTGACGAACTTGACTAAGCAAAATGTTCCATTTGTATGGTCGGATGAGTGTGAAAAAAGCTTTCAGAAACTCAAGACTTTGTTGACTACCGCGCCTATCCTTACCTTGCCAATGGAAGGTAAGAACTTCATTGTCTATTGTGATGCATCCTATTCGGGTTTCGGTGCAGTGCTAATGCAAGAAAAGAATGTGATTGCTTATGCTTCAAGACAATTAAAAGTGCATGAACGTAACTATCCAACTCATGACTTGGAATTGGCTGCGGTAGTGTTTGCATTAAAGCAATGGAGACACTATTTATATGGGGTTAAGGGTGAGGTCTATACGGATCATCGTAGCCTACAGTATGTCTTTACTCAGAAAGATTTGAACTTGAGACAGAGGAGATGGATGGAATTACTGAAGGACTACGACATCACTATCTTGTATCATCCGGGGAAGGCGAATGTTGTGGCAGATGCTTTGAGTAGAAAGGCGGGAAGCATGGGAAGTCTAGCTCATTTGCAAGCTTCTAGACGCCCATTGGCTAGAGAAGTGCAGATTTTGGCTAATGACCTTATGAGGTTAGAAGTAAATGAGAAGGGAGGATTCTTAGCTTGTGTGGAGGCAAGATCCTCCTTCCTTGACAAGATTAAGGGGAAGCAGTTTGATGATGAGAAATTGATCCGGATTCGAGATAAAGTGTTGCAAGGAGAGGCTAAAGAAGCAAAAATCGATGAGGAAGGTGTGTTGAGGATTAAGGGAAGGGTATGTGTACCCCGCATCGATGATTTGATCAACACTATTTTGGCAGAGGCTCATAGTTCAAGGTATTCTATACATCCGGGTGCAACCAAGATGTATCGTGACCTAAAGCAACACTTTTGGTGGAGTAGAATGAAGCGTGATATTGTTGACTTTATTGCCAAATGTCCAAACTGTCAACAAGTAAAGTATGAACACCAAAGGCCCGGAGGAACACTTCAGAGAATGCCCATTTCGGAATGGAAATGGGAGAGAATCGCAATGGACTTCGTGGTTGGTCTTCCAAAGACGATGGGTAAGTACGACTCTATTTGGGTGATTGTTGATAGGTTAACTAAGTCTGCTCATTTTATTCCGGTTAAGGTGACTTACAATGCCGAGAAGTTAGCCAAGATCTATATCTCAGAAATCGTTCGATTGCATCGGGTTCCACTATCCATCATATCAGATAGAGGTACGCAGTTTACTTCTAAGTTTTGGAAAACATTGCATGCGGAATTGGGTACTAGGTTGGACCTTAGTACCGCGTTCCATCCCCAGACCGATGGTCAGTCTGAGAGAACGATTCAAGTGTTGGAGGATATGCTTCGTGCGTGTATGATAGAATTTGGTGGTCATTGGGATAACTTCTTACCCTTAGCCGAATTTTCATACAATAATAGCTATCACTCAAGCATTTACATGGCCCCATTTGAAGCATTGTATGGTAGGAGATGTAGATCTCCCATTGGTTGGTTTGATGCATTCGAGGTTAGACCTTGGGGTACTGATCTTTTGAGGGATTCATTAGAGAAAGTGAAGTCTATTCAAGAAAAGCTTCTAGAGGCGCAAAGTAGGCAAAAAGAATATGCAGATCGAAAGGTTAGAGACTTAGAGTTCATGGAGGGTGAACAAGTCTTGTTGAAAGTAATCGCCCATGAAAGGGGTGATGCGGTTTGGTAAAAGAGGTAAGCTAAGTCCGAGGTACATTGGGCCATTTGAAGTACATAAGCGAGTAGGGAGGTGGCTTATGAGCTAGCCTTGCCTCCAGGGCTGTCTGGAGTACATCCGGTATTCCATGTGTCGATGTTGAAAAGATACCATGGGGATGGAAACTACATTATCCGTTGGGATTCAGTTTTGCTTGATGAGAATTCGTCTTATGAGGAGGAGCCTGTTGCTATTTTAGATAGGGAAGTTCACAAGTTGAGGTCAAGGGAGATTGCATCCATCAAGGTGCAATGGAAGAATCGACCCGTTGAAGAAGCCACTTGGGAGAAGGAGGCAGATATGCAAGAAAGATACCCACATCTGTTCAAAGATTCAGGTACTCCTTCTCTCCCTTGTTTTTCTTCTTGTGATCGTTCGAGGACGAACGATGGGTAAATTGGTATCTATTGTAACGACCTATTTAGTCGTTTTGAGCAGCAGATTTTATTTCTGAAAAACTGGCGGAAACGACGGACCCCACGACGGACCGTCACAGGCACGACGGACCGTCGCAGGGTCTTGTTTCAAAACACTTAGAAATTCTGAAATTGGGTACTAAAAATCGACTCTCTGAACTTCGTAACGGAATGGAAGGACGGACCGTCACAGACTTTTTAGAGAAATTGAGTCTCTGAAGTCTGTGACGGAGCAGCAGGACAGACCGTCGCAGGCACGACGGCCCGTCACAGGCTGCGTAATCCCAGGCGAGGTCGGATTTCTTTACACGTTTTAAGGGACGTTTTGGACTATTCCTACTTTTATTATAAAGTTAGAGGGTTAAGGATTATAAGTCTAATTACTTGGGGGTTAAAAGAGGTAACCTTAAGTTAATTAGTGCGTTATTATTGCCATCTTTTATTCTTAATTATATACTAATTAGGGTAAAAGAAAGAGGGTTTGAATAAAGAAAATAGAAAGAACAAGACTAAGGGAGAGAAAGTCGAACGAGAGAGAAGAGAAAGAAGAGAACAAGGCTTGGGAATTTCTTGCTTGATCACTAGTCTTAGGTGGAGGTAGGTTATGGTTTTCATACTATTCGTAGTAAACTCTTAATAGCGAATGATATGTATTGATAGTATTGTAAACCTTGCTATGTGCTTAATTGTATGCTTGCATGAATGTGATTATATAATTATGATAATATTAAGCATGAGGAAGCTATTGAATCCCAAATCTTGATAAAAACCTAATCTCTTTGTTAATGATAATGATGCCTTGGTATGAGAGAAGGCTTGATAAACTAAAGTAATGGGATTTATGATGCCTTGGTAAGAAAGAAGGCTTGGTGAATTGATAGATAGAGATTAGGGGATCGGAGTGTCACGTTCCGACACATAGAATTAAGGGATTGGGTTTCACGAACCGACACGTAGTATTAGGGGGACCGGGTGTCACGAACCGACACGTAGTATTAGGGGGATCGGGTGTCACGAACCGACACGTAGATTTAGGGGATCGGGTGTCACGAACCGACACGTAGATTTAGGGGATCGGAGTGTCACGTTCCGACACATAGTAGTAGGGGATCGGAGTGTCACGTACCGACACAAGTGGAATATGGATAAGGAATCTTGAAAGATGCTAATATACTCAATCTAATGAATCTAATTCCCAAATGAGTATGATATTGAGGCTTGAGTCCTCATGTGTGAACTTGACGGTAATTGTTAATGATATAGTACTTGTTGTTGCTACATGTTGAGTATCATAGTTGATTTATGATATTACTTGGTATATATTGTTTTCTATTTTGAGTTGGCCGATGATATCTACTCAGTACCCGTGTTTTGTACTGACCCCTACTTTTATGTTTTCTTCTTGTTATTTGTGAAGTGCAGCAAACGTGCCGTCATCTTCGACTCAACAGTAACTCTAGCCAGTCTTCATTACTCCGGATATCAGGGTGAGCTAATGCTTCTAGCTTGGACTGGATCTTCTTCTTCAAGTCTTGATGCCTTGAGCTTTCGGCATGGACTAGCTTTTACTTATTTTAGCTTTTAGAATACTCTTAGTTTAGTCATTTGATTATAGATGTTCTTGTGGTGATGACTTCCAGATTTTGGGGATAATAATAGTTATTGATTTGATTTTATTAATGAGTTAATTCTTCCGCATTACGTTCTGTTGATATCTCTTGTTAATGATAAGGTTTAGATTGGTTGGTTCTCTCACATAGGAGGGTAAATGTGGGTGCCAGTCGCGGCTCGGTTTTGGGTCGTGACACATACAAAATATTATGGTAAAAAACTACATGTAATCAATGTGTGCCTCTTTAGAAGACAAACAATATATATTACCATATGTTTTAATATGTAAAGAATTAGGTGAGCCACGCCATATGAAAATTGGAGGTCAATGAATTTTCTTTCAAATGCAACCAATTTTTATCATTTAACGTTTAAAGTAAATCACTATGCCCATTTTACTAGAGTCTACTGTAATTGTAAATAAGTGAAATTTCAAAAGTTCATATTTTTGGCTCAGATGTTAATTTCTGATATAAAAAAACTCTATTTCACAATCCGTACCTCATTTGAACTTATTAATATCTAACATTATCAATTATAACTAACACACTGAATTTATTAAATTAACACAAACACCCACAAAAAAATTTTGGTCAAAAAATTACATGCAATAAATGTGTGCCTCTCTACAAGGAAAACAATCTATACTATAATTTATTTTAGTACGTAATGAATTAACTGATCGTGACTTACGAAAATTATAGGTCAATGAGTTTCTTTTCAAATACCACCAATTTTGTACCATTTAATTTTTAAAGTAAATTAGTATGACCATTTTACTGTAGACTAGAGTAATTGTAAATAAGTGAAATTTTGAACGTTCATAATTTTGTCTTTAGATGTTAATGTTGGATATAGAAAAACTCTATTTCACGGTTCATAGCTCATTTGATCTTATCAATACCTATAATTATCCTTTAAAACTAACACACACAATTTATTAAATCAACCAAATATCCACATAAAAATTTGGTGAAAAAATTATATGCAATCAATGTGTGATTCTTTAGAAACAAACAATGTATAGTACCATATCTTTTAGTACGTAACGAATTAGGTAATTCATAACATATGAAAATTGTAGGTCAATGAGTTTTCTTTCAAATGCCAGTAATTTTGCATCTTTTAATGTTTAAAGTAAATCATTATAATGATCATTTTACTAGAGGCTAGTGTAATTGTAAATAGTAAAATTTTGAACATTTATAATTTTGGCTTTCGATTTTAATTTTGGGTATAGAAAAATTCTACTTCACGGTTCATACCTCATTTGAACTTATTAATACCTATACTTATTCTTTCGAACTAATACATATAATTCATTACATGCAATTAATGTGTGCTTCGTTAGAAGGCAAACAATGTATACCACATATCTTTTGATACGTAATGAGTTATGTGAGCCATGACATATAAATTTTGTAGGTCAATGGGTTTTCTTTCAAAAACCACCGATCTGTATCATTTAATGCTTAAAGTAAATCGTTATGACCATTTTCTAGAAACTAGTGTAATTGTAAATAAGTGATATTTTGAACGTTCATAATTTTGGCTTTAGATGTTAATTTGGGTATAGAAAAACTCTATTTAATGGTCCATACCTCATTTGAACTTATCTATACCTGTAATTATCCATCGAAATAACACACATAATATTAAATCATCACAAACACCCACCAAAATTTTTTATCAAAAAACTACATGCAATCAACGTTTGCTTCTCTAGAAGTCAAATGATGTACACTACCATATCTTTTAATACGTAATGAATTAGGTGAACCATGACATATAAAAATTGTATGTGAATGAGTTTATTTTAAAATGCCACAAATTTTGTATTATTTCATGTTTAAAGTGAATCATTATTACAATTTTGTTAGAGACTAGTCTAATTGTAAGTAAGGAAAATTTTGAAAGTTCATAATTTTGGCTTTAGATGATAATTTCAGGTATAGAAAAACATTATTTCACGGTCTATACGCCATTTGAATGTATTAATACCTATAATTATCCATTCGAACTAACATAGATAATTTATTAAATAATCATAAACACCCATAAAAATTTTGATCAAGAAACTACATGTAATCAATGTGTGTTTCTCTAGAAGGAAAACAATGTATACTACCACATCTTTAATATGTAATGAGTTAGGTGAGCCATGACTTATGAAAATTTTATATCACTGAGTTTTATTTCAAATGCTACCAATTTTATATCATTTAATGTTTAAACTAAATCATTATGACAATTTTAATAGAGACTAATGTAATTGTAAATAAGTGAAATTTTGAACGTCCATGATTTTGGCTTTAAATGTTGATTTCGGGTATAGAAAAGCTCTATTTCATGGTCCATACCTCATTGGAACTTATCTATACCTCTTATTATCCATTTGAACTAACACACAGTTTATAAAATCATCACAAACACCCACAAAAATTTTTGATAAAAAAATTACATGCAATCAATATGTGCCTCTATAGAAAAATAAACAATGTATATTTCCATATCTTTTAGTACGTAATGAATTAGGTGAGCCATGAAATATCAAAATTGTAGGTCGTCAATGAGATTTTTTTCAAATACCACCAATTTCATATCATTTAATATTTAAAGTAAATCATTAAGACGATTTTAGTAGAGACTAATGTAATTGTAAATAAGTGAAACTCGAAATGTTCGTAATTTTGGCTTTAGATGATAATTTCGTGAAAAAAACTCTTTTTCACGGTCAATACTTGATTTGAACCTATTAATACCAATAAATATCCATTCAAACTAACATACATGATTTATTAAATCATCACAAACATCCTCAAAAAATTTTGGTCCAATAATTACATGCAATCAATGTGTGCCTCTTTAGGATGCAAACTATGTATAATTTCATATCTTTTAGTATGTAATGAATTAAGTAAGACATGACGTATGAAAATTGTAGGCAAATGAGTTTTATTTCAAATTCCACCAATTTTGTAACATTTAATATTTAAAGTAAATTAAATTGCCATATTACTAGAGTGTAGTGTAATTTTTAAATAAATGAAATTTTGAATGTTCATAATTTTGGATTGAGATGATAATTTCGGGTATAGAAAAACTCTATTTCACGATTTATACCTCATTTGAACTTATTAGTACCTATAATTATTCATTTGAACTAATACACATAAATTATTAAATCATCACAAACATCCACAAAAAAATTTGGTCAAAAAACTACATGCAATCAATGTGTGCTTCTCTAGAAAGCAAACAACGTATACAACTATATCTTTTAATACGTAATGAATTAGGTGAGCCATGACATATGAAAATTGTTGGTCAATGAGTTTTCTTTAAAATGCCACAAATTTTGAATCATTTAATGTTTAAAGAAAATCACTATTACTATTTTACTAGTGTCTAGTGTAATTGTGAACAAAAGAAATTTGGAACATTCATAATTTTCGCTTTACATTATTATTTCGGGTATAGAAAAATTCTATTTCACGGTCCATACCTCATTTGAACTTATTAATACCTATAATTATCCATTCGAACTAACACACATAATTTATCAAATCATTACAAACACCCACAAAAACCATTAGTCAAAAAATTATATGGAATCAATGTGTGCCTCTCTAGAAAGCAAACAATGTACATTACCATATATTTTAATGCGTAATGAGTTAGGTGAGCAATGATATATGATATTTCAGGTCAATGAGTTTTCTTTAAAATGCCACCAATTTTCTGCCATTTAATTTTTAAAGTGAATCATTTTGAACATTTTAATATAGCTAGTGTAATTGTAAATAAGTGAAATTTTGAATGTTCATGATTTTGCTTTTATAAGTGTATTCTGGTTATAGAAAAACTCTTTTTCACGATCCATACCTTGTTTGAACTTTTTCAAACCTATAATTATCCACTTAAACTAACACACATAATTTATTAAATCATCACAACCACCCAAATAATTTTGATAAAAAAAATACATGCAATCAACGTGTGTCTCTCTAGAAGGCAAATAATGTATACTTCCATATCTTTTAGAACGTAATGAATTAGGTGAGACATGAAATATGAAATTGTAGGTCAATGATTTTTCTTTCAAGTGCCACCAATGTTGTATCGTATAATGCTTAAGGTAAATCAGTATGGCAATTTTACTAGAGTCTAGTGTAATTGTAAATAAGTTTAGAACATCTATAATTTTTACTTTATATGATAATTTCTAGTGTAGAAAAGCTATATTTCACCGTCCATACCTCATTTGAACCTATTACTACCTATAATTATCCATTCTAAGTAACACGAATAATTTATTAAGTAATCAATAATATCCATAAAATATTTTGATAAAAAAACTACATGCAATCAACGTGTGGCTCTTTAAAAGGCAAATAATGTATACTACCATATCTTTTAGTATGTAATGAATTAGGTGAGCAATGACTCATAAAAATTTAAATCAATGAATTTTATTTCAAATGCCACACATTTTTTATCATTTAATGTTTAAAGTTAATCATTATGACTATTTAATTAGGGACTAGTGTAACTTCAAATCAGTAAAACTTTGAACGTTCATAATTTTGGCTTTAGATGTTAATTTCGGGTATAGAAAAATTCTATTTCACGGTCCACATCTTATTGGAACTTGTTAATACCTATAATTACTATTTCGAACTAACACACATAATTTATTAGATTATCACAAATATTCACAAAAATATTGGTAAAAACCGACATACAATCAAAGTATACCTCTGTATAAGGCAAAAAATATAAACTACTACATCTTTTAGTTCATAATGAATTAGGTAAGCCATGTCACATAAATATTGTAGGTCAATGATTTTTCTTTGAAATGCAACAAATTTTGTATCATTTAATGTTTAAAGTAAATAATTATGACCATTTTACTAGTGACTAGTATAATTGTATATAAGTGAAATTTCAAACGTTCATAATTTTGACTTTACATGTAAAATTCGAGTATAGAAAAACACTATTTCACAGTCCATAAATAATTTGAACTTATGAATGCTTAAAATTATTCTTCGAACCAACACACGTAATTTATTAAATAATCACAAACACTTATAACAACTTTCGGTCAAAAAATTCAATGCAATCAATGCGTGTCTCTTTAGAAGGCAACAATGTATACTACCATATATTTTAGTACGTAATAAATTACATGATCCATGACATATGGAAATTGTAGGTCAATTAGTTTTCTTTCACATGCCACCAATTTGTATCATTATAAATTTAAAGTAACTCATCATGACCGTTTAACAGGAGTCTAGTTTAATTGTAAATAAGTGAAATTTTGAACGTTCATAATTTTGACATTATATTTCAAATTCGGGTATAGAAAAACTCTATTTCACGGTCTATACCTCATTTGAACTTATTAATATATATAATTATCCATTCGAACAAACACACATAATTTTTTTAAATCATCAAAAACACCTACAAAATATTTTAGTAAAAAAACTACATGATATCAATGTGTGCCACTCTAGAAGGAAAACAACGTAAACTACCATATTTTTAGTACGTAATAAATTAGGTGAGATTTTTTTCTAATGCCACCAATTTTGTATAATTTAATATTAAAAGTAAATCATTATGACCTTTTTGCTAGAGACTAGTGTAATTGTAAATAAATAAAATTTGGAATGTTCATAATATTGGCTTTAGTTGTTAAATTCGGGTATAGAAAAACTCTATTTCACGGTCTATAACACATTTGAACGTATTAATATCTATAATTATCCAGTCGAACTTACACACTTAATTTATTAAATCATCACAAACACTCACAATAAAATTTGGTCAAAAAATTAAATGCAATCAATGTGTGCTTCTCTATAAGGCAAGCAATGTATACTTCCAAATCTTTAGTACGTAATGGATTAGGTGAATCATGAAGTATGAAAATTGTAGTTCAATGGGTTTTCTTTCAAACTCTACCAATTATATGTCATTTTGGCTTTAGGTATTAATTTCGAGTATAGAAAAAATCTATGGCATGGTCAAAATCTCAATTGAAATTGTTAATACCTATAATTTTTCATTTGGGCTAACATATACGATTTATTAAATCATCACAAACACCCATAAAATTTTTGGTAAAAGAAAAGTACATACAATCAATGTGTGCCTCTATATATGACAAATAATTTATACTACCATATCTGTTAGTACATAATGAATTATGTGTGCAATGACACATAAAAAAATTCAATGAGTTCTTTTGTCAAATGCCACAAATTTTGTATCATTTAATGTCTAAAGTAAATCATTATGACCATTTTACTAGAGACTAGTGTAATTGTAAATAAGTGAAATTTCAAATGTTCATAATTTTGACTTTAGATGTTAAATTTGGGTATAGGAAATCTCTATTTCACAGTCCATACCTCATTTCAACTTATTAATACTTATAATTATCCATTCGAACTAACACACATAATTTATTAAATAATTGTCACGCTCTGAGCCTACATCGTTATCGTGATCGGCACTCGAAGACCATTGTTGGCACCCAAGCGAACCCTTTCCTGGTCTACATTACTCATAGGTAGACTAAAATTAACTTAATCAAGAAATAAAGCATGTTTATAAGAAATACTTCATATAATATTCAGGCAAAAATGGCACTTAAGTCTCCTCAAGTAAAATACACTCCAAATTGAACTGCTAATTGTCTACAAAGCCTTTAAACTGACTAAGTTGGATGTTGGAAAACGCCACAACATCCTAAAAACTAAAATAGTAAAGCAAATGAAAATCATGTCCTCCGGAATGCAAGGAGGCTCACCATTAACTCTGGAGCTCAATCTATATCAATGAAGTGCTGCGTGCTGATCTTGATTACCTGCGTCTGCATCATAAAACAATGCAGGCCAACTGGCATCAGGACATTGAGTGTACGAGTATGCGAGTTAGAGTACTACACATAACTATGCAATATATGGCAATAAGAACATATGCAATGCATATATAAAACTGGTAAACACAATATAAACTCTTAGTTCATTTAAAATGAAACAATAATAAACTCAACTTTACTTATATATGAAAATAATATAGTTTCTATGGAAGTTTATCTAACCGACAACCACCAGTATGAGCCTAAATGATGATACATAGTCTCGTCCACGCCACAAGAACTATCATATACTTTGTCGTAGCATAGAACATCCTCAACCTAGTTGATCCACTGTCTGAACATACGTGATCATCTAAAATTATGACACATTAATACCTATGATGGAGACATGGTGTACATGGGGACTTCAGTTATCTGAACTCTCATTCCCACATCGGTGCTCAATACTATTCCCAAAATCTGCTTTAGCTCATACTTTTAATAAAACTTCCTTCCTTTGGGTTGAGATAATTTACTGAATCTTATAGCTTTAAAAGATCATTTTGGAATCAATGTTCCCCTCTTTAGTTCAAAACTCTTTTGGAACTTATTAGTTTCCTTTTAACTGAAATGTGAAACATTTATCAACCTTTAGGGAATACTCAGTCCCCCTTATAACTTTAGAGAAATGAACTCAATTCTTGCTCTTTACATAACTTGAAACTTTAACTCTTAGGTAATACTTACTTCCCTTATAACTTTTGAGAATTTAACACAACTCTTTTGTCTTTTCTCAACTTGTAACTTGAGTCTTAAATCCATGTTAAAATGATTGTTTAAGACTCTTTGAAAACTTTAAGTACTCACTTTGACTTACTTCTTAACTTTCAAACTTGACTCTTAACTCTTTCGACTTTGATCATAGGTTCCCTTGAATTGAATTATAGATTTAAGGATCACGATCTCATGTTTATAGATTATTTCATGATGTTTATATGCACTCTAGGGTGTTGAAATCAACTAGGAGTGAAAGGTACATAACTTAGGAACTAGTAGGAAAAGATACGTAAAGAACGGGGTCTCCAGGGGGTCTTGGCGCAAAGGCCTGTCAGACAGACCCTGGTTTGGGGCGCCATGGCTGGCGCTAGGGGTGTGCATCGGTCGGTTCGGTTCAGTTTTACATTTAATCGGTTCGGTTTATCGGTTTTCGGTTTTAAAATATGCTAACCCTATAACAAACCAATAAGAAATTTTTTATCGGTTTATCAGTTTTTGATGATATCGGTTCGGTTTTGGTTAACCCAATAAGAAAATGTCGATCAAATAATATATAATAGTACGTATGTTATAAATACATGTTACCAACTTACCGCCAAAACATAATAGAAAATTTTGAATGTTGATCAAATTACTAACATTCACAAACTTGCAAAAGCTATCGCCTACAATTACGAACTAGAATTAAAACTAAAATAAAATATTTCAATGAGACAATCTTGAACAGTTGCTTGATCCACCAGATATTCAACAAAGTTCTCACCAATTTCCTTACCAAAAAATCACATAGCCTTAAAAGCTAATATTGAATCTATTTATGTATTAAATTATGTATATTTAATATTGAGGAAGGGTAAAGTAGTAAATAACTATCGTCTTATTGGTTTATCGGTTTACCCAATAACCCCATAGGAAAAACCGAAACCGACCCAATAACCCAATAATTATTTTTTCTAAACCCAATTAAAAACCCAATAACCCAATAACCCAATAACAATAACCCAATAACATTTTATCGGTTCGGTTTATTGGTCGATTCGGTTTTTGCACACCCCTAGATGGCGCGACGCGCCAGTGCCTGTCAAGTAGAGCCTGCCCTGAGGGGCTCTAGCAGGCATGGCTCCCCAAGGGCTATCTGATGGGACGTCCTACTTTTCTTCTCCGGTTTTCATCTCTAAGCCTCATAAACTACCATGGATCCCACCCCAAATATATAGGATCCCTAAATACCTTATTACCCAATAGGTTATACCCGAAAACAGTCCAGAAGCATGAATCAAACCTACTAGAGATCAACTATAATTCAACCAACAAGAACTTCACAATTTTTTATCAAGAGCTTCAAGATCTTCATTTAAATAAACTCTAATTTGCTGTAGTCGAATTAAATTGGGGTGTGGTTGAAGGACCCAACACCAAATGATCTCATATTCCTCGATAAGGATCACCCCCGACGAAATCCATGTAATGATTTTGGCGTTTCTTGGACAATTCTTGATTTTTCTCTTCTTTTCTCTTTTCTCCCAAGCCCTAAGTGCTCTTAATTTTTGTAAAACTGATTTGGGACTTGATATTTACCCCTAAATAAACCTTAAAACGAATTAGGCAATACTAGGGTGGCAAGACAATTTTGCCCTTACTAAAATCAAGATTGGACTTTCCTCAGTCCAACAACCCAACTTCTGAAAGGTATATCTCCCTCATACAACATAGGATTTGTGCAAAGTCACGGACTTGGAAAGATATTCCCAAGGGATTTCCAACCATATAAAGAACACATCCAAACATCTGCTGAGGTGGAAGTTATGACCGTTTAAAAATGACCAAAACTCACTATTGATAGATGTAAATTTTCCAGATTTCCCTACTTATTTCCAAAAATAATTATTTTTGGTTTCTTAGCTTATTCTTAGTTAATTCAAGTAACGAGATGTTACAATAAATCCCCCTAGGGAACATTCATCATCAAATGAGAATTATTTCACTAAGCTAAGGGTTGTAACATCATTTAAGCACTCAACAAACAAAATCAAGTAATAGAATGCTTATACATAGCCTTAGAAAATGCTCAGAAGATAATTTAGTACCTTGATCTGCATTCTCTACGGATCCAAAGATATGTAGAAATCTATTCTTCATATCCTCCTCAGCTTCATAAGTCACTTCTTCAACGAATTGGTTTCTCCAAAGGACTTTGACTGAAACAATGTTCTTTGTCCTCATCTTGCGAACTTGACGATCCAAAATCTGAACCAAAATTTCTTCATAGTATAGGTCATCCTTAATCCAATACACTTATTGGTACTATCAATGGAGGATCATCCAAACACTTCATCAACATAGAAACATGGAATAGCGGATGAACTGCTGGTAACTCTTGGGGTAGCTCCAACTCATAAGCCACATTGCCCACTCTCTTGGTGATTCTATAAGGTCCAATATACCTGGGACTAAGTTTTTCCTTTTTACAAAACCAACACCTTTAATGGGTGAAACCTTAAGATACACCCAACCTTCCACCTCAAAATCTAACGACGTTCTCCTAACATCTGTGTAGGACTTTTAGAGACTTTGTGCCGTTTTCAATCTATCTTGGATTACTTTCACCTTCTCCATAGCTTGGTGAGCTAGATTTGGTCCTACGAACCCTGCTTCACTAACTTTGAACCACCTAATAGGAGATCTGCATCTTGTCCCATAAAGAGCTTCATATGGAGACATTTGGTTGCTCGAATGGTAACTGTTGTTATAAGCAAAATCAATGAGAGATACATGATCATCTCAATTTTCCATTAAGTCAATCACACGAGCTCTCAACATATCTTCTAAGTCCTAGATAATACGCTCTACATGTCCATCTGTCTGAGGATGAAAAATCAGTTATCAAATTCACCTTTGCACCCAAACCTTTAAGGAAAGATTTCTAGAATTCTGCAGTAAATTGTGCACCCCTATCTGAGATAATGGAGACCGGAACTCTATGAAGTCTTACCACTTATTGAAGGTACAACTTAGTATAATACTCAGCCGAATAGGTAGTCTTTACCGGTGAGAAATGGGATGACTTTGTGATTCTGTCGACAATCACCCAAATAGAATAACGTTGCCTTGGAGAACTTGGCAAGCCTGTGATGAAGTCCATATTAATCATTTTTCACTTCAATTCCGGAAGTTCTACATTCTGAGCTAAACCTTCAGGCCTTTGGTGCTCCACTTTCACTTGCTGACAATTTGAACACTTGGCAACAAACTCAGCAATATCTTTCTTCATACCTTCCCACCAATATACCTCTCTGAAATTAGGGTACTTCTTGGTAGAAACCGGATGAATGGAGTATCTAGAGCTATGAGCCTCCTCCAAAATCCTCTTGATACGCTCAAACTATACTTCCCTAAATAAGTATAAGCGGTCGTATCAAGTATAGAACCCAAATGTTATGTTGACATCGATTCCACGAGAAAAATGGTTTAAACTTAACTTTAATCTACGATTACTTCTATTTAGTCAAGTCCTTTTCGAAAATAAACAATTAAAGGGGGGATTTTGTGTAACAAAAGTAATTAATTAAGCTAAGTAAACAAGTAGCTCGTTCAAATATTTGATGTTTATCATATGATGAGAGAAACTATGGTGTAAGTGTTCCCCATAGGTTCGTTAGCAGTAACCCTAGCTATAACAAATCTATCCTAGTATCTCGCATGCAAAGTGGTAAGTTATGTATCCCTAATTCCTTGGTCCCGAAACTAGTGATTTAATTCCGCACCTTTGTTCGGCTACGTGTGTGTACTTTACTAAACCTTACCTTTTATCTCATATTAAGCATCATAATCGATGTATGACTTAGTTATTACTTCGCACCAATCAACACTAGCCTATTAGATAGTATATACTAAATCTACGTTGATAATTCTTTTGTTATTATCTACCTCCTTGGTCCCATATGTAGCAACAAGGCGATTTCTAACGCGTGCACTCGTCAAAGGGAATTCTAAACGAAAGAATTATCAACACATGCAAGAAACTATTCGAGAATTGTTATTTTAGCTAGTTTTACTTTGTTAATTACCATGGTTCCCACAACCCTAGTAATGGATTTAGTTACCCATGTTAGTAATTAGACAATTCATATTAATAAGTCAAGAATTCATGAACTTACTTTGATGAGATTGAAGAAAATCCAGAAAATCACTTGAATTCAATAAAATAATGCAATAAATGATTCCGAAAAATGAAGTATTTTCTAAAAGCCAATATTCAACAACCAATAGTACAAATCAACAAAATAACCCAGAGTCTAACCCTTAACAAGTGGTTTTTGGTCCTATTTATGATAAAAGAATACTAAACATAAAGGAAAACGTAACAAAAAAAACTATCCAAACACGTCTCGCGTCGGCGACTTGACTGACGGATTATCGAGGTAACGACGGATCATCGACACCTCCGTCGGTCCATACTGCAACTCTATTTCAACTGCTTTGTTCTCCAACTCTCTTTAACCATCAACGGACCAAGAAGACGGTTCGTTGACCGGACGACAGTTCGCTGATGGCCTTCGTTGCTCCACACTTAGAATCTTTTAAAATTGGTAACTGAGGCTCCCTTCCGTAGTCTCACACTTAGTCAGAATTCCCCTATATTTCCTTGACATCATACTGTCTTTTCTACATTTTTCAGCATATTTTCTACATTTTTCTACATTTGATGGCTCCATAGGTCATCATTTCTACATTTTTCATCATATTTTCAATGTTTTCATTCTGGACAGTTTTTCCTTCCAACACAAAGAAAAATACATTAAAACTACTTTAAAGAGGCCTTATACACGCACTAAACTTAAGGAAAAAACATTGAAAGTACCGTGAAACCATGGTACATCAACACCCTCAACTTAAATTCGTTGTTTGTCCTCAAGCGACACACTATGACTCACCACAAAAACCTATGTACAAAAGTATCCTTATTTTAGCTTTTGCAATCATCTGGATATAAATCTCGATTATTTTCATTATGTTCATGCATGACATTACTATTAAGCTCGCTCATTTGGATCAGACCATGACACAAACTCACAACGCACCGACATTTCTCCTCTTTTACTTCTCACCAAGGTGCCCACTTTTCAGTATTGGAACCCCATATTTCTCCAACAATGTGGCGAACCCCATAGTTCTCCAACAATACTTTGAAAAGCTTGTTGCAAAAGTGGGATTCCCCATCACTAATAATGGCCTTTGGGGTGCCAAATTTGGAAAATATGTTCTTTTTCAAGAACGTGGTGACACTCTTCCCTTCATTATTTGCTAGTGCTATGACTTTCACCCATTTTGACACATAATCAACCGCCACAAGAATATACTTCATCCCATGAGAACTCACAAAGGGCCCCATAAAATCAATATCCAACATGTCAAACAACTCAATTACAAAAATGGGATTTAAAGGGAGTTCTTGCCGTCTAGAAACACCTCCATCTCTTTGGCACCTATCACATGCCTTGGCGAACTGATGATCATCTTGGTGGATGTTTGGCCAATAGCAACCACATTGCAAGATTTTATGGGCTGTCCGGATACCACTATGATGCCCACCCACAAGCGAGGAGTGACTTGCCTCCAAAACACTCAACATCTCGACTTCCGGCACACAACGCCGAATAAGCCCATCGGCACAACTCCTATATAAATATGAATCATCCAAAAAAAAACTTTTTCACATCATGCATGAATTTTTTCCTTTGATGAAAAGACAAGTCCGATGGGACGATATCAGCAAAATTAGCGAACCATGTAATCAAGTCTTGAGAAGCGGCCAATACATGCTCATCAGGGAAAGTATAATCAATTTAATCCTTTTTACCCAATTCTTGCGTAGATCCATTCTCTAGTCGGGACAAGTGACTGGCAACTTGATTTTCGGTCCCTTTTCTATCTTTCACTTTAAAGTCAAATTCTTGCAAAAATTATACCCAACGAATCAACCTCGATTTCGCATCCTTCTTTGCCATGAAATATCTCAAAGCAGAATAATCAGTATCCACTATAACTCTTATGCCAAGCAAATTGGAGAGAAATTTCTCAAAAGCAAAGACCACCGCAAGGAGCTTTTTGTTCAGTCACAGTGTAGTTCTTTTTGGTTTCATTAAGGGCTTTAGTGGCATAGTAAATGGGGTGAAGGATTTTATACTTTCTTTGACCCTAAACTACACCAAGCGGAACCCCACTAGATATGGTAGTATACATTGTTTGTCTTCCAAAGAGGGATACATTGATTGCATGTAGTTTTTTGACCAAATCTTTTTTGTGGGTATTTGTAATTATTTAATAAATTATGTTTGTTAGTTCGAATGAATAATTATAGGTATTAATAATTTTAAATGAGGTATGTACCGTAAAATAGAGTTTTTCTTTATCTGATTTTAACTTCTAATGCAAAAATTATGAACATTCGAAATTACTTATGTGCAATTACACTAGCCTCTAGTAAAATGGTCATAATGATTTACTTTAAACATTAAATGATACTAAATTGGTGGCATTAAATAAAAAACTCCTTTCAATGTCTACTGTAAGAGAAAAGAGAAACTGATAATTTGAAAAGAAAAAAATTCCTTCTATTGAAGTGGATTTGTACGTCCTCTCTAAGAGATCTTCCATTCAAATTACAGAAATGAAAAAAATGATTAGAGAGTAATTTATGCTTTAATGATTCTTATATAACATGATAAGATTTATATTGATACTTATAATACTGATGATACTTACAATCATCACACACACACACACACACACACACAACACAACACACACACACACACACACACACAAACACACACACACACACACACACACCATTTTTAAAGCATGGGTAAAATATTTAACAATCATTACAACTCTTTATTACTTTTGGTATAAATACAATTTATAGTTTAATATTATATTAAATTAGTTCCTAATTAGCTGGCTTCATGTAAAAGAAATTTGAATAAGTTTTTATTTTGATTTTTTGATCTCCCGACTCTTGATGGATAAGGAAAAATATTTTATGCCAAAATAAATGAAATATAAAGTGGAAATTTTAAGAAAAATAATTGTTTGAAGAATATTATTTTTTAAAAAAATTATTGCCAAGTATCATATCAAGTCAGTCTTAGCGAACATCTATGAGTCTGATGCTTGGAGGTTTATCTGATTATTCGCTAGGGAGTATCCAAAGTCACTCTAGACAATCGATAAAACTATGTTAAAATTTTGAGGTCATTCCTCAAATTTCTTTCCCAGTTACATGTTTCGGCTTATCTTTAACTGCCGATGAGTAAATAATGGAATTTTTGAGATCATCTCAAAAATTTTGTCCCAGTTGCAAACTTCTTAGTGACATTAGTCTTGGTTGTTGATGAAAATTCTTCTTCTCGAGAATTTTTGAGTCCCTCTCAAAAGTTCTGTCCTAGTTTCTATTATAAAGAGAAATAGAAATCTTTTGTGAGATATTACCGAACCCTTGTGACGCCTACACATCCCGTTGAGGCAGGAATGAGGTCAAACATAGTTCCTCCTTAAAGGTTAACAAAAATAATAATCTTTCAAAGAAAACTGACCGAAGCCGACATAGGCCACCTACGTATCTCCTTCTTGAGAATTCAGGTTGAGCGTAGTTCAAATACAAAGAAATATCAAAAAGGATAAATGGGGTGATCGAGGCCGACATAGGCCTCCTACGTATCTCATTCTTGAGAATTCAGGTCAGACTTAGTTCATTATAAAGAAATATTAAAATGATAAATGGGTTGACCGAGCCCGACATAGGTCGCCTACGTATCTCATTCTTGAGAATTCATGTCAGACGTAGTTCATTACAAAGAGATATCAAAAAGGATAAATAGGGTGACATAGGCCGACATAGGCCGCGTACATATCTCATTCTTGAGAATTCAAGTCAGACGTAGTTCATTACAAGAGGAATTAAATTCTAAACAAAGCAATTACAAGCAAACAAAACGATTATAAGGAAATGATAGAAATACAAACTGAAGTTTCACAAATTATATCTCTTGAGAGATTCCGAGTTGATCAATTTCAGCCATGCTGTGCCATCCATCTCCAATAAGACAAAAGCACCTTCAGATAATTAGGTGCAAATTTTCCTTTGTACTCATCTTGATTAGGAAAAATACGTTTAAGTACCAACTGACCAATTTCAAAAATTCTGGCTTTGACTCTCTTGTGGAAAGCGCAAATCATTCTCTATCGATATAGCTGACCATGACAAACAACAACCATTCTCTTCTCGTCAATCATGGTTAACTGATCAATCCGCTTGCTGACCCATTCAACATTACTCAACTTAGCTTCTTGTATGATTCTCAAGGACGGTAACTCAACTTCAGCAGGTATGACTGCTTCTGTTCCATGTACTAGCAAGTATGGAGTGGCTCCAATCGACGCTCTGACGGTTGTTTGATAACCCAACAAATCATATGGAAACATCTCAGGCCAACCTCGCTAATTGTCAATCATTTTCCTCAAAATCTTCTTGATGTTCTTATTGGCAGCCTTCAAAGCTCCATTCATTTGGGGACGATAAGCAGTTTAATTTCAGTGAGTGATATTAAATTGCTCACATTATCTCTAATCAAGTGACTATTGAGATTTGAACCATTATCAGTAATGATGGATTTTGGTACTCCAAACTTGCATATCAGATTATTGAGAACTAAATCTTCTACAACTTTCTTGGTTACCGACCTGTACGAAGCTACTTCCACCCACTTGGTGAAGTACTCAATGGAAACCAAAATGAATCTGAGTCAGTTAGAGGCGGCTGAATCTATTGGACCAATGACATCCATTCCCCAAGCTACAAAGGGCAAAGGCAAACTCATAGCATTAAGTTCGTGAGGCCGCACGTGAATCAAATCACTGTGCACTTGACATTTATGGCATTTCTGTATAAACTTGCAACAATCATGCTCTATGGTCTTCCTTGCCAAAGTGAGTCCATTCATGTGCATACCACAAACTCGAGCATGCACTTGTTTAATAAGATTCGCAGCTTCAGCAACATCAATACATCTCAGAAGACCTAAATCTGAAGTCCTCCTATAAATAAATTCTCCACTTGGAATGAATTTGAGGGCCAAACGGCATATCAATTTTTTCTTGTTAAATGTCGCATTCTCAGGATAAATCCCAAACTCCAAGTACTTCTTTAAATAAAAATACCATGGCAAACTGTCTTGTTCCGCTTCAACATGTGAACAATGGACTGCTTGTTCTTTCAAATCAATATCAAGAGGGTCAATAAGATCAATATTAGGATGTTTAATCATTGAAGCGATGGTGGACAAATCATCAACCAACTCATTCTGCGTTATGGGAATGTGTCTGAACTCAATCTTGCGGAATCTCTTGCACAACTTCTGTACATATTGCACATGTGGTGTGATATTAGGGTTTTTTCACAGCCTATTCTCCTTGAACCTGATGAATTAACAAATCTGAATCTCGAATAACCAGCAACTCGTCGACGTTTATAACAATGGTCATACTCAAACCAAGGATGCATGCTTCATATTCGGCCATGTTGATCGTGCAATATTATTGAAGTTTAGCTGCTACAGGATAGCTCTGACCAGATTCTGACATTAAAACTGCTCCAATACCTCTTCCTTGGTGATTCACGCTCCTTCAATGAATACCCTCCAACCAGGATATGCTTCAGAAATATCTTCACCCACAAACGATACCTCTTCATCGGGAAAATATGTCTTGAGCGGTTCATACTCTTCATCGAAAAGATTTTTCCGCAAGATGATTGATACGTTAATACTATACTTCCCTAAAGAAGTATAAGCGGTCGTATCAAGTAAAGAACCAAAATATTAGGTTGGGGTCGATCCCACGAGGAAAATTTTTTAGACTTGACTTTAATCTACGATTACTTCTATTTAGTCAAGTCCTTTCCGGAAACAAATTATTAAAGGGGGGATTTTTTGTAGCAAAAGTAATTAATTAAGTTTAAGTAAACAAGTATGTAGTTCAAATTTTGTATGTTTATCAAGAGACAAGAGAAACTAGGGTGTGAGTGTTCCCTGTAGGTTCATAACGCAATAACTTAGCTATAACAACTCTTTCCTAGTCTCTTGCATGCAAAGTGGTAAGTTATGTATCCCTAATTCCTTGGTATGATAACTAGTGAAATTCACTCTGCACCTTTGTCCGGCTACATGTGTGTACTTTACTAAATCTTACCTTTTACATCATATTAAGCACCATAGCGATGTATGGCTTGGTTATTAATTTGCACCAATCGACACTAGCCTATAGATAGTGTATACTAAATCTCCGTTGATATTTCGTTTCTTATTATATACCTTCTTGGTCCCTCAAGTAGCAACAAGGCGTGTTCTAACGTTTGCCACCGTTAAAAAGACTTTTAAATGAAAGAATTATCAATACATGCAAGACACTATTCTAGAATTTTTATTTTAGCTAGTTTTACTTTGTTAATTACCCATTGTTCCATAAACCCTAGTTGGATTTAGTTACCGATGTTAAAAATTACACAATTCATATTGATTAGAGAAGAATTCATCTGTTTACTTTAATACGTTTGAAGAAAATCTAGAAAATCACTTGAATTAATCAAAATATTGTAAGAATCGATTCCGGAAATGTGAAGTATTTTCCAAAACTCAAAGTTCAACAACCAACAATACAAATCTAAAAAAAATTAACAAAAAGTCTAACCCAAAAAATGAGTTTTTTAGTCTTATTTATAATAAAAGAGTCCTAAAAATAAAGGGAAACCTAAATAAGGAAAACTTCTGTCCAAAATGCTTCTCAAGTCGATGACCTCATCGATGGATCGTTGAGGGAACAACGGACCGTCGACACCTCTGTGGGTCCATACTTCAACTCTTTTTCAGCTGCTATCTTCTCCATCATTTTGTTAGCATCGACGGACCCAAATGATGGTCCGTCAATGGACCTACGGTCCGTTATTGGCCTTCGTTACTCCATACTTAGAATCTTTTAAAAATCAGGTCTGGGGCTACATTCTGTTAACACCAACGGTTTGCCAGTCATCCCTTCCGTAGCACCACAATTAGTCAGAATTTCCCGATCTTTTCTTAGCAGCATAAATATTCAAATGACGATTGCCACCTATGGACCGCCGATGAGTCGACGGACCTTCGATGAGTCGACGGACCGTCGATTGCTCTGTAGGTCATCACTCCTGCAAAATTCAGCACAATCTTTATCATTTTCATCCTAGACAGTTTTCCTGCAAACGTAAAGAAAAATACATTAAAACTACTTCAAAGAGGCCTTAGACACACACTAAACTTAAGGAAAAAAGCATTAAAAGTACCGTGAAACCACGATAAATCAATGATAAGACAAGTCTTGTGATTTTATAGCCTTCTCAGTCAGATACAATTATCAAATTCATTCAAAAGCATCTTCTATTTAGCCAAATTTTCGATCGGCATCTCCTTCTGGAAGATATACTTCAAAGGGTCCATTCTGGAAATGAGATGTGTGGTATATCAAGACAAATAATGCGTCAATTTTTGGTATCCATGTCAAAGCACAATATGTTTTTTCCAAAAGAGTATAACGAGACTCGTATGGAGTGAAGTTCTTGCTTATGTAATAAATAGCTCATTCCTTCTTCCTTGTATCATCATGTTGACCAAGTAAGCATCCAAATGCATTATCTGAGACGGACAACTATAGCAACAATGGGCTTCCTTCTCACGGAGGCACCAACACCGGTTGGATTGGATAAATAGTTCTTGATAGCATCAAAAGAACTCTGACATTCTTCAGTCCACTTTGTCAAAGCATCTTTCTTCAACATCTTGAACATAGGCTCACACAATATGGTGGATTGAGCTATGAACCGACTGATGTAGTTCAACCTCCCTAAGAAACTGATTACTTTCTTCTTAGTCTTCGAAGGAGGTAACTCTTGAATGACCTTGATCTTGGAAGGATCGAGCTCAATAACCCTTCCGCTGACTATAAATCCTAACAACTTCCCTGATGGCACCCCAAAAGCACATTTGGCCGAATCTAACTTCAAGTTATACCGACGCAGACGATCATAAAAAATTCTTAAATGAGTCAAGTGGTCCAAATTCTCGCGGGATTTGATTATTACATCATCTACATAAACTTCAATCTCTTTGTGGATCATGTCATAGAAGATGGTCGTCATAGCCCTCATATAGGTAGAACAAACATTTTTTAGGCCAAATTCCATCACCTTGTAATGATATACATCCAACGGCGGAATAAAAGCGCTCTTTTCTGCATCTTCTTCATCCATCAGGTTCTGGTGATAAACTATGTAACAATCCACAAATGACTACATCTCATGATTAACACAATTATCGATCAGAATGTGAATGTTCGGCAGAGGAAAATTATCATTTGATCTGCTTGGTGATATATTCTTTAATCTTTAAAGTTAACTTAGGATTGAACTTCCGAGCCTTCTGTTTCACTGGACAGTACCCCAGATTAATCAACAACTTGTGAGACACCACATTGGTACTCAACCCTAGCATGTCGCTGACTTCCGAGATGAACACATCAATGTATTCAGTAAGCAAATGAATCAGATACTTTATTTGATCTTCATTCAAGTAGACACTGATTTTCACCTCTTTGACACACTCTTGGTCACCGAGATTCAATGTTTTAGTTTCTTCCAAATTTGGCTTATGTTGATTTTCAAACTACTGGAATTCCTCATCCACATATTTTGGTATCTCATTTTCCTCTTCGTATTACTCACCCTCATCATCACCTACCTCATTTAATCGTTCATCTTGTAACATGACATGAAATTAGCAGGTTTAAAATTAATATTACTGAAATCTTAAAAAGTTAGGGAAGTAAAATATAGAAAATAAGTAAACGGATAAGATTTAAAAAAAAATGCTTTCATTCAAATTGGAAAACAATGAAAACTTTTGCCATGACATATGGCCATGTTGCCTTTTTAAACATTACAGGGGAATTTCAAAATTCAAGTAATTAAAGAAATTTCAAAATGGAGGGTCTCGGGCCTCTTCCTAACTATCACCGATTTTCAAAACATGCCTAAACAATGTCCTTCTAGCAAGATGTTTGGGGAATCAGGATTGGTGTGGAGGTCCTATTCTACAGTTTCTCTCCAGGCTTAGCATCACGGATAATAGCTAGCTCTACCTCGTCCTGTACGACAGTGTCAATCTCTTTAAAAAAGACCCCAGATTCCATCCTAAGGCCATCACGATCGGCATACTCTCGGATTGGAAATGACTGGTATAATGAGGGATCGGCCTAGCAAATGCTTGATCACCACTTTTCTTCATCGTCATCCCATAATCTGTGGGGACGTACCCGAAACCATACCTTGCTCCTTAGGTGAGAACCTGAATAGGCTCGACAATTCCTTAGAAATTCCTTCCCAACCCAAAACCCGGCTCGAATCCACTCTGGAGAGTCACCGTGGCAATCATCTTGTACACAGAGGGCATAGGAAGTTGCAAAGCCAAATTATCACCAGTGGCATTAACTAGCTCCACCGTGTAGAATTTAGTGCCTCGAGAGACTTCGTCCATGATTGGTGCATGACCACCGGAGTGGCTTCCTTCACCATGAATAACCAATTCATGCTTCTTCCAGACAAACTTCATCAGCAGGTGAAGGGTAGAAGTCACAACCCCAGCCATATGGATGAAACACTTTCTCAAAATAAGGTTGTAGCTAGTGTCCATGTCCAAGACATTAAACTTTGTGTTGATCTCTACAGGGACAACCTGAATAACCAAGTTCACTGCTCCAAGTGTGTCTCTCTACACCCTATGAAAGGCTCTCACATTGACTTGGTTTTGTTCAAGCTTCCCCAAATCAAACCTTAACTGCCTCAAATTTGATAGCTGACAAATATTGTTCGTGCATTGAAATTGAAGTTTAGCTGCTACAGGATAGCGCTGACCAGATTATGACACTGAAACTGCTCCAACCAGGATATGATTCAGAAATATCTTCACCCACAAACGATACCTCTTCATCGGGAAAATATGTCTTGAGTGGTTCATACTCTTCATCGATAAGATTTTTCCGCAAGATGATTGATAAGTCAAATATATAATTTCCTAAAGAAGTATAAGCGGTTGTATGAAGTAAAGAACCCAAATGTTAGGTTGGGTTTGATCCTACGAGGAAAATGGTTTAGACATAACTTTAATCTACGATTACTTCTATTTAGTCAAGTCCTTTCCGGAAACAGACAATTAAAGAGGGGATTTTGTGTAACAAAAGTAATTAATTAAGTCTAAGAAAACAAGTAGCTAGTTCAAATATTTGATGTTTATCAAGTGATGAGAGAAACGAGGGTGTAAGTGTTCCCCATAGGTTCATAACACAGTAACCCTAGATATAACAACTCTTTCCTTGTATTTTGCATGCAAAGTGGTAAGTTATGTATCCCAAATTCCTTGGTCCGGGAACTAGTGAATTTCACTCTGCACATTGGTCCTTCTACGTGCATGTACTTTACTAAGCCTTACCTTTTACCTCATATTAAGCATGTATGGCTTAGTTATTACTTCTCACCAATCAACACTATCCTATTAGATAGTATTATACTAAATATACGTTGATAATTCTTTTCTTATTATCTACCTCTTTGGTCCGGCAAGTACCAACAAGTGAAAGAATTATCAATACATACAAGACGCTATTCTAGAATTGGTATTTTAGCTAGTTCTACTTTGGTAATTACCCATGGTTCCCACAACTCTAGTTGTTGCTTTAGTTACCCATGTTAAAAATTACACAATTCATATGGATTAGACAAGAATTCATGTACTTACTTAAACAAGTTTGAATAAATCACTTGAACTAATCAAAATATTGTAAGAATCGATTCCGAAAAAGTGAAGTATTTTTCAAAACCCAAAGTTCAAAAACCAACAATACAAATCTGAAAATTTTAAAAATTCTAACCCCTAAAATGAGGTTTTTAATCCTATTTATAATAAAAGAGTCCTAAAACTAAAGGGAAACCTAAATAAGGAAAACTTCTGTCCAAAACGCGTCTCGAGTCGACGACCTCAGCGACGGACCATCGAGGGAACAAAGGACCGTCGACGCCTCTGTTGGTCCATACTTCAACTCTTTTTTAGCTTCTATATTCTCCATCATTTTGTTACCATCAACGAACCCAAACGAAGGTCCGTCGATGGCCTTCGTTGATCCATACTTAAAATCTTTTCAAAATTAGGTACTGGGGCTACGTTCTGTTAATACCAACGGTTTGCGAGTCATCCCTTCTGTAGCCCCACACTTAGTCAGAATTAGCTAATCTTTCCTTAGAAGCATAAATCTTCAAACGATGGTTTCCACCTACGGACCCTTGACGAGTTGACGGACTGTCGATGGCTCCGTAGGTCATCACTTCTTCAAATTTCATCACAATCTTTAGTGTTTTCATTCTGGAAAGTTTTCCTACAAACACAAAGAAAAATATATTAAAACTACTTCAAAGAGGCCTTAGACACACACTAAACTTTAGGAAAAAAACATTGAAAGTATCGTGAAACCACGATATATCAACACCCTCAACTTAAATTCATTGTTTGTCACTATGACTCACCACAAGAACCTTTGTACAAAAGTATCTTTATTTTAGCTTTCGCAATCATCTGGATATCAATCCCGTTTATTTTCATTGTGTTCATACATGATATCACTATTAGGCTCGCTCATGTTGATCAGACCATGATACAGACTCACCACGCACCGACAACTCTCTTCTTTTATCTCTCACCAAGGTGGCAACTTTCGAGAATTGCAACAAATGTCCTTTCTTTAAAAAAATATACTCATTTTTTGTTACAATGATTTTTGTTTGACTATAAGGATTATTTTTTCAACGCTCAATCTCAGGACAACTTCTCACCTCATTGGTAGTTTGTCGGCCTAGGCTTGCCCTTATTTTCACTACTTTAAGTTCACCATATTAGACTCTCAGGATCACTATAGGACTTTCTTAGCTTGTAAAGTAGTCTCAAGGTCAGGGAGGGTATATTTCTATGCCTTTTAGTGCATTTTTCCCCTCCTTGACATAATTTCTAAGTGTCTTACCTTTTCGTCATTTATTCTGCCATATTCTTAATTTTCTTATATTCTTTTGCCTTTCTTCTCTACTTTCTTTCTCCTTTTGTGTAAATGACTCTTCTTTTATATATATATTTTAATTTTTTTTATTTTTTCAAAATTTTCACTTGATTTCAACTTTGCTTGAGTCACTTTTCTCTTCTTCTTTCTCTCTCTTTATTATTTCAACCCCACTTTCCGGAGCATTCATCATAATAGCTATCCTCAACTCATGGAGTTGACATGATTCAAGGTACACAATACCCATGGTTGGGTCAGAGCCAACACTTTGTTCCTAGATAAGATGAATTTGGGTAGAAAAGAAAGGTCCATTTTAAGCTCAAATCTTTTTGGATCAAGAATGATTAATTTTAGTTGGTTTTATTTTATCTAGGCTAAAGATTTGCTATCTTTGAACAAGGGCGTATGATCCTTCCTAATTGTCTATCACAGATTACTTTTAGCAGGATTAACCGGGCAAGTTCTAGATCAGTACCAACGGTGGAATATTCAACTTTCCTCACACTCACTTAACACCTCATGACCCTACAAGATTATTAGACACCTAGTTCGAGCTTTATATTGATGGTCATGTAATGGTGTATCTCTAGTCATGCTTAGAGCCACATGTTTATCATTCACTATGCCTAATCATTCAAGCATTTTCTTTAAATCAGGATATCATTTTATTTAGCTATCATGCTTCAGAGGTCATATCTATAATATGTACAAGAGATACTAACGTGCAAGTTCAACATTAAAAAAACTAGTCTCTTGGGGAAAAAGGACACAAGCAAGAAAACCACAAAAGAGGATCGTGAGTTGGGCTATTCAGACTTCACCCTAGCACTCTCTTTCCATTTATCCCACCCCAACAAAAGAGCATGCAGTTGTCCCCAATGCATAAAAAATAAAGAGTATGGTGGTAGGTGAAGAAAACCTGAGGCGCATAGCGCAGATGATCAACAAGATGGCGTGTCCGGTTTCCCGGAATCCGCTCCCTCTGTAGTAGGGACACCATTAGTAGTGTCCACAACAATAACATCACCCTTAGTAGTGATCCTCTCAACATCAATAATCCTGGATCTAGACGCCCCAACATCTACCTCCTGAGCCCTCATATGTCGGGCCTCCTCATCAATCAACAAGGCTTTCCTCGCAGCCTCCAACTCAATACGCTCTCTCTTAGTAGAACGAGTCTCATCATCCTCTCTAGATCGGTGCCTCTTTATATTCTCACTTTGCTGAGGTGATGGCGCAACAGTGGTGGAGAACAGGGCAGCCATCACTGTATCTTTAGCAGGCTCCAAAGATGGGGCTTCAGACTCGGGCACCCGAGCCTCTAGTATGGCATCTATATCTGCTCTCAGAATCGCCACAGCATCCTGGAGAGTCATCAAATCTACAGTAAGGGATGGCCAAGCGAGAACCCTCAACTCAAATGCGTCAAGGCGCTGGTGGACCGCCATAATCTGCTTCTCAGTCTTTTGGGCCATCTTCTTCTCGATGCGATCCGCTGCCTCAGCAATAGACTTCTGCATCCAAGGCTGGATGTGATGCATAAGTGTGGCTATTTGGGCCTGTAACTTCTAGACCCTAGCGATCAGGACCAGTGCTACAGATGAGGTGGAGCGGGAGGAGCTCAGAGCAGTTCTAGTACCCGGGATAGACTAAACTAGGGTGGTGTCGGTAGGATCTGATGTACCCTAATCAGCCCGTTAGACTTTCTCTATCGTGGCTACCAAGTTCTCACCGAGAGGATGCACCTCTGCTCGGTGCCCTTTGTTGGGAGCCAACTTATTGGACTCATCCCGGATGCGACCGATATCAACTAGGCCAATCGGGGTCTTGAGCACATAGATGTACAACGCGGGCACTCCAGTAGACCTGCACAACCCGAAAATCATGCAAGGGAAGGGGTAAGTAGTGGTGGCCTGAAAGGCCCTCTCATGAATGACAGCCTGCAACAGCTACAAGAAATCCACCTCTAACCCAACAACTATGGTAGCTATCAGCACTGCTATCCCATGTAACAATATTATCAATAGCAGTGGGGGAGAGGCTATGACGGACCAATAGACATAAAAATATGGCAGTGAATGTGAGGTTGTCCTTCTTTGTTCCTTCTTTGGGCTCCAACACCCAATCAACGCCCTCTCCATCCATGGAGATGTTCTGGGCTATCCACCTCTTGGTGGTCTCTAGAACCACTCTCTCATGCTGGAAACAACCATCCTTTATCAGCTCCCAGCGATTGTCAAACTCAGGAGTGAGGGGGGCCCTAATGGCATCAGTGTCAGCACCATATAAAAACCTGCGAATGGTGGGCAAGGATATATCCAGTCGCTTGCTGCAGACACGAACATACTCAAGTGGTGCTTATTTGGCGGGGTTAGCCTACATGTGCAAACGAGCCCTGAAAGTCGCCAGATGAGATGTGTATAAATCTCGCACCACCTCCTCCCCGTAACGGCCTAAGCTCCTAGGCGCCCACTCTAGACGATGGCGGGTGAAGAGGTCATGTATAGTTGGCATCGTAGGAAGACTCTTAGTACGAACTCGTCGCTCGACTATTAGATTCCGTGTCATGACCCCCTTATCGTTGAGAAGCTTTGCATCCCTGTATATCTGGTATATGACCTCGACACACCACTGATTGGGCTGATCAGCAACCGGTGCAGGGATGTCGGTCAAGGGTGGTGGAGTAGAATTTGCACTGTCAGCCTCATCAGACGAGGCATAGTGGACCGATGTAGGTGGAACAGTGGAACCATGGGAAGATGACGCTTCATCAGAACCAGAAGCCTCTAAGGAGCCAGACGCACCCTTAGAATCTGCAGCAGACCCAGATGGTGTGTCGGTCAGTATGCACTTCTCATCAGACTGAGAGGCAGTAACTATGCCGGACGCCACCTTGTTAGGCGTTCCTCGGGTGATCCTAGCAGCACGTGTAGGCGTACAGGTGCCTGGTGGCACGTATTCTAGGTTATTATCATCGTCCGAGTCTACCACCATCCGCTATGATGGGGCAACGTACTTTGAACGTCCTCTGGAGTAGACTAAGTCTTGCTTAGGGGCCATTGATACCTGTAGGAGATAGTTATTAGATTCAGTATGAACATCTGACACACCCAAGAGAAGCAAGACCAAACTTGGAAACACAAAACACAGTCAAGTTCAAAACTGCAGAACTGACCGACTGGCACAACAGACGGTCTATCGATGGGATGACGGTTCGTTGATGGGGTCCATCGGTGAACAGTTAAGCAAAAACTTTAAAAGCTGTAGGATTAAAGGTTCTGTTAGAGACGACAAACCTGCAGGATGGTCCATCATTCAAACGACGGACCGTCGACCACCCCAATGGGTAGACACTTAGACTAAAATCTAGGAACCCTCAGCAAACAGCGTTCTATTACAAACGACAAAACTGCAGGATTGTCTGTTGTTTGGACGATAGACCGTCGACCACCCCCGTGGAAGTCACTTAGACTAAAACCTAGTAACCCTCAGCAAATTACAGATGACGAATGTGCAGTCGATGGACCATCGACCACATCCGTCATTCCAGAGTTGCACAAATTTGGGGAGTGGCCATCGACGGACACCATCGACGGTCCGTCGATTGGCCGACGGTCTGTAGATCAGGGTCTCGTATTGTAGGTTAGAGACAGCCATTGTTGGACCCCCCAAAGAGAAATTTGCAATCAAAACAATACATAACAATTTCATATAGCATGTAACACACCATTTCGTCATTCCTAGGGCTTTGATTAGTGCAACTTTACTCTTAGATTCTCAAATACTCAACAAGCCCTAAGTCGGAAAACTACTCAACTACTAGTACAGTTCATTGAGACAAAAACACTCCTGAACCAGTTACTTTCCATCATTCTAAGGGACTAAGGACCCCTATTTTATAGTTTAAACAGGATTTTTCGTCCCCAAGTCAAGACCCACATATCAACATTATGAGTTCCAAACAAAGAACATAAAATCGGAACCAGATGAGAGAGAGACATACCTGTGTAATGTAGTGGAAAGACTATGTGGGTGAATTATTGCAAGTAAGCAACACCAAAAGAGTGACTGCGAACACCGATCGAAAAGAGGATAGAAAAAGATGGGAGTTTGGGGGATAAAAACATTAGGAATTTATGGAGATTTATGGAAGAGGGGAGATCTGAATGATTTAGGTGGGAGTAAATGGGTGAGTGAGTGGGGAAGTTTGAAGGGAAATGGGGAGGGAAATTGTTCCGAAAGGGTTTTGAAAAGGTGGGAGTACCTGAAAAGTTTGAAAATTAATATATAGTCCGTCGGGTCGGGTTAGTGGGTCAAAGGAACCAACGATTCCCCCTCGATGGATCGTAAGTCAGTCGATGGTCCATCGACTGATCCGTCAAATGTTCCCTAACTTAGAAAAATTTAACAATCAAACCTGGGATCTACGGACCTTATCAACGGTCCATCGTAGGGATGATATCTGTTGATTTGTCCTTCGATCATTGCACCAGACCAGTTTTTTGCATATTTCTGGGGATTCGGTCTCTGCACATTGAACACCCAATAAGCTAATCTTTTTGTATTTTCTGGACCTTTTTAAGAGACGGACCCTAGTTTACTCTCTAGCCAACAGTTCTAAAAAAATCATAAGTGACATTAAGTGTGAAAAATAGAAATAATGCAACTACGCCTATAAAATTACAAAAAACCTATTGTTGGCTAGAGGATACATATTAGGTTGCCTCCCAATCAATGCTTGATTTAACATCGCGGCACGATGCAGGACTCTTGATTACTTAGACTTCATCAAGATGGTATGCCTTAATCACTTCATTCGCCTTTTCAGCATGCCCAAGTTAGATTTTTATTTGTTGCCCGTTCACCTTAAACCTTTCACCCTCCTTATTCTCCAAATAAATCGCTCCATGAGGGAATACTTGGGTGATCAAGAATGGACCAGTCCATTTGGACTAGAGTTTGCCCAGAAACAAGCGTAGCCTAGCGTTGAACAAAAGCACCAAATCCCTAACAACAAAATCATGCTTCTTAATCTTTTTGTCATGGTACTTCTTTATTTTTTTTTTGTAGAGGGGTGAACTTTCATATGACTTCAAGCGAAACTCATCAAGCTCATTTAACCCATTCAACAATTGTTCTACTGCTTCATTACAATCCATCTTCATTTTCTTCATTGCCCACACGGCCTTATGCTCTAACTCAACCGGCAAGTGAAAAGCGTTCCCATATACTAGTGGTATGGAGACATACCTATGGGCGTCTTGTATGCTGTCCGGTAGGCCGAAAGTGTATCAACAAGCCTCCTTGACCAATCCGTTCTACTCACATTCACCAATTTTGCAAGAATCTGGTTGATTTCCCTGTTTGACAACTCAACTTGCCCACTAGTCTGAGGATGATACGGCGTGGCCACATTGTGGCGAACCCCATATTTCTCCAACAACCCTTTGAACAACTTGTTGCAGAAGTGGGATCCCCAATCACTAATAATGGCCCTTGGGGTGCCAAATCTGGAAAATATGTTCTTTTTTAAGAACGCGGTGACACTCTTCCCTTCATTATTTGCAAGTATTATGGCTGCCACCCATTTTGATACATAATCAACCGCTAAAAAAATATACTTCATCCCATGAGAACTCACAAAGGGGCCTATAAAGTCAATACCCCACACATCAAACAACTCAATTACAAAAATCGGATTTAAAGGAAGTTTTTGCCGTCTAGAAACACATCCATCACTTTGGCACCTATCACATGCCTTGGTGAACTCATGAGCATCTTGGTGGATGGTTGGCAAATAGTAGCCATATTGCAATATTTTATGGGCTGTCCGGATACCATATGATGCCCACCCACAGGCGAGGAGTGGCATGCCTCCAAAACACTCAACATCTCGACTTTCGGCACAAACACCGAATAAGACCATCGGCACAAGTCCTATATAAATATGGCTCATCCCAAAAGAAGTTTTTCACATCATGCATGAACTTTTTCCTTTGATGAAAGGATAAGTCCGATGGGACGATATCACTAGCCATGTAATTCGCAAAATCAGCGAACCATGGAATCAAGTCTTAAGAAGCAACCAATACATGCTGATCTGGGAAAGTATTATCAATTTCAGCCCTTTCACCCAATTCTCACATCGCATCCTGTAATCGGGACAAGTGACCGGCAAATTAATGTTCGGTCCTTTTCTATCTTTCAGTTCAAAGTCAAATTCTTGCAACGAAAATACCAAATGAATCAACCTAGGTTTCAAATCCTTCTTTGCCATCAAATATCTCAAGATAGAATGATCACTATACACTATAACTCTTGTGCCAAGCAAATAGGAGCGAAATTTCTCGAAAACAAAAACCACCGCAAGGAGCTCTTTTTCAGTCACAGTGTAGTTCTTTTGGGCTTCATTAAGGGATTTACTAGCACAGTAAATGGGTTGAAAGACTTTATCCCTTCTTTGACCCAAAACTATACTAAGCACAACCCCACTAGCATCACACATCATCTGAAATGGCTTACTCCAACCAGGGGAAATAATAATGGGCGCAGACATCAATTTTCCTTCAACTCACCAAATGCCTTAAGACAGGATTCATCATAACTAAATTTACACCTTTCTCAAGTAACTTGCATAGAGGATATAAAATATTTGAAAAATCCTTGATGAACCTTCGGTAGAAAACCGCATTCCCAAGGAAACTCCTCACACCTTTTACAGAGATGGGTGGAGGAAGTCTCTCTATAACCACGACTTTAGCTCGATCAACCTCTATACCCTTCTCTGAGATGCAATGGCCCAATACAATACCCTCTTTCACCATAAGGTGACATTTTTCCCATTTTAGCACAAGGTTGCAATCTTTACATCTTTTGAGAACTTCAGACAAGTGATTTAAAAAATGATCAAATGAGTCACCAAAAACAGAAAAAATCATCCACAAATACCTCAATGGTGTCCTCCACCATATCGGAGAATATGAGCATCATATATCTCCGAGAAATAGCCGGTGCATTACACAACCCGAAGGGCATCCTCTTAACCGCGAAAGTTCCATAAGGATAAGTAAAAGTGGTTTTCTCTTGATCTTCTGATCCAATAGATATTTGATTGTAACCCAAATAACCATCAAGAAAACAATACCATCCCTTTCCTGCAGGCCTATCCAACATTTGATCCATGAAGGGCATAGAAAAATGGTCCTTCTTAGTCCATGTATTCAATTTCCTGTAATCCATACACACTCTCCATCTGATCACTAGCCTCATTAGAATTAGTTCATTTTTCTCATTAGGGACCATAGTCACTCCCCCTTTCTTTGGCACACACTGAACAGGGCATACCCAAGTACTATCAGCGATCGGATATCCGGCATCCAACCACTTAATAATTTCCTTCTTCACTACCTCTTGCATATGTGGATTTAAACATCTCTGGTGCTCAATACTGGGATTATGATCGGGCATGAGTTGGATTTTATGTGAAGAAATACCGGGAGGTATCCCAATAATATCCGTAATAGTCCACCCAATAGCTCTTTTGAACCTCTTCAACACTTCAAGAAAACACTTTACTTGTTGCATATTCAAATTTGATGCAATAATTACTGGTAAAGTGTCACCTTTCCCCAAGAATACCTACCTCAGATAAGGTGGTAGAGCCTTAAGCTCCAATTTTGGAGCCTCTTCAATAGATATTTTCGCAGGTCGAGACTCGCGATGCTTCATATCCAAATCCAATTTCTTTGGTTTGAACCAAACATCACCTCGATCAAGTGCCGCAACCAATGACACATACTCTTTGGTACAGTCACTCTCAAAATTCATGATAATTGCCTCTAGTGCCTCAACACCAAAACTTTCTTATATTGTACCTCGTACGAACTCTCAACCTTAAAGGATATCGCAGATACCGATTAGAGCTCACCATTCTACCTCATGGACCTACAAATGTTGAAATTTGCTTCTTCATTGTTCAACTAAAACTTTATCTGTCTTTTATCCATATCAACTAAGGCACGGTCGGTAGCAAGGAACGACCTCCCAAGAAAAATAGGCACCTCAAAGTCCACCTCACAATCAAGAATAACAAAATCGACCGGAAAAATAAATGACTTCACTTTCACTAGCACATTATAGAGTATCCCAATAGGCTTCTTCACCGTTCAATCAACCATCGGTAGCCGCATCACAGTGGCCTTTAGGTCACCCTAACGCAACTTCTTGTAAATAGAGAGAGGCATGAGATTTATGCTTGCCCCTAGATCACATAATGCTTTAGAAAAGTGTAACAACCCGATTGTACATGGAATAGTGAAAGCACCCGGATCTTCTTTCTTGTGCACAAGAGACCTTGTATCATTATCACTAGAGTGTTGCCTCCGATCATCATCCTCAAAACTAACCGATGTATTCTTAGTGACCATATCTTTCATGAACTTGGCGTAACCAGGCATTTGTTCAATAACTTCTATCAAAGGGACATAGATGGAAAGTTGTTTCAACATAGTAATAAAACACCTATACTTACCATCCTCAATTTTTTTCACGACTCTTTGCGGAAATGGAGGTGGTAGTCTAGGAATGGGGGTCACTTTTTTGGGTGTCTCGACTTCTTTCCCCGAGTTATCTACCAACTCACCACTAACTTCCTCTACCTCATCATCTCATCTTTCTCATCTTCGACGCCAGACGACACAAGTGAATCCATGGTCTACTTACCCCCTAGAGTAGTGACTGCCATACAATGTCAATCATTTTTTGGATTCTGGACAGTATTGCTAGGAAGAGTACCCAGTTAGCATGGGTTCACAGTAGAAGACAATTGGTCCATTTGCAACTCAAGATGCTTGATTGAGATTGCATGTGCATCCACCTTTTGCCCAATATTTGCTAAATCACCTCTCAACTCTTTGGCATGCTCATTACTAGCATCAAACTTCCTCCTCATCTTCGACAACATATCCTCAACTCGCTTCATACTACCTCAACCATCCCTAGGAGAAACTTTCCCATTTTGAGGTGGAACATAGGGCCCACTCCAATCGTTTATGTTACCATAGTTACCCTGGTTGAAGTTGTTGTCGCGGTTGTAGTTGCCATCTCGAACATTGTGACCCTCTTGATTGTAATTTTCATAGTTCCGACCTTGATTTCCACCTTGGCGCCAATTTTCCTGATTGGAGCTTGGGCATTCGGCCAGAAACCCCCTGTCTGCTCATTCACTGCATAAGAATCGTCTTCATAGTAGTACTCATCAACCGGTGGTGGTGGTTTAGCCAAATATTTCACATCATTTACCTTTTCTGCACCCCCGATGACATATTTTAACACTAACGCAAGCTCAGTTCTCATTTGAGCAATCTCTTCATGAATCTCATCTGCACCTGGGTTATGTGAAGTTTGCACTGCAAAAATGTTTCTCCTAGTATTTAACTTCCTTTTGCTCCAAGCTTTATTATTTCGGGAGATTTTCTCTAACTTCTCAGCGATCTCTGCATAAATACGCTCCCCATTAGAGCCACCCACAATCGTATCAAGCACTTCTTTATTATTATCATTTTCCCCCCGATAGAAGTACCCTTTCAGTGACCAATCATCAATGCGGTGGTTTGGGACACTTCTCAAGAATGAGGTGAACCTATTCCAAGAACTGCTTATTGACTCCCCTAGTAATGCCACAAAGGCTTTCACCCTGTCTTTGTGGTTTATCTTTTTAGAAACCGGGTAATACCTTGCTAGGAACACATCCCTTAATTGCTCCCAAGTATAGATTGAATTGTAGGGAAATTCAATAAACCAAATTGAAGCCTCCACCGTCAGTGAGAGAGGGAACACCCTTAATACAATTACATCCATGTATAAGTGTGTCCTCTCTACACGAATCTTACACACCAACCTTAGTTTGGCGATGTGAGCATGTGGATCCTCAGATGGTAGCCCTGAAAACAAACCTCTAGCGGTGAGCATCTGCATGAAGCTACTAATTACCATGAGAGTATGACAAGGTGGTAGAGGAGGTTGGAAAAATGGCCTATCAGAGTCAGTGATGTTAACATTTCACCTATATTACTCTTGTGGGCATGGGGCGGGAGGTTGCTTCCTCGGATTCATCAGGGTTATCTACAATCACTCAATTATGAGCATCAACCGGCGGTGGAAGTTAAGGGTTGATCGCATCATTGACATAAGCAGTATTGTTTTGAATATTCATTCTACGAAGTGTGCGGTTTAGTTCTGGATCAAGTGGAAGTATTGGTTCTCCTCGACCCTATGTACTTGGCATACACTAAAGCTAGACCTGTGAGAGACAAAAACAAAAAAAAAAGAGAAAAGTAAAATTAGAAAATTGTTGACTAAAATTTGATAATGTGCTTAAAGTTAATCTAAAAGCCACTTTCCCCGGCAGCGGCACCAAAATTTGATACGCTCAAACTATACTTCCCTAAAAAGTAAAAGTGGTCGTAACAAGTAAAGATAACCCAAATGTTAGGTTGGGATCGATCTCAGGAGAAAAATAGTTTAGAGTTAACTATAATCTAAGATTACTTCTATTTAGTCAAGTCCTTTGTGGAAACAAACAAATAAAGGGGGGATATTATGTAACAAAGTAATTAATTTAGTCTAAGTAAACAAGTAGCTAGTTCAAATATTTGATGTTTATCAAGTGACGAAAGAAACTATGGTGTAAGTGTTCCCCATAGGTTCATAACGCAGTAGCCCTAGCTATAACAACTCTTTCCTATTAGCTTGCATCCAAAGTGGTAAGTTATGTATCCCTAATTCCTTGGTCCGACAACTAGTAATTTCACTCCGTACCTTGGTCCGGCTATGTGTGTGTACTTTACTAAACCTTACCTTTTAACTCATATTAAGCATGATAATGATGTATGGCTTAGTTATTACTTTGCACCAATCGACACTAGCCTATAAATAGTGTATACTAAATCTACATTGATAATTCTTTTCGTATTATCTACCTCCTTGGTCCGGCAAGTAGTAACAAGGCGAGTTCTAACGTTGGCCACCGTTAAAAAGACTGCTAAATGAAAGAATTATCAATACATGCAAAACTATTCTAGAATTGATATTTTAGCTAGTTTTCCTTTGTAAATTACACATGGTTCCCATAACCCTAGTTGTGATTTAGTTACCCAAGTTAAAAATTACACAATTCATATTGATTAGACAAGAATTCATGTCTTTACTTCAACAAGTTTGAAAAAAATCCAGAAAATCACTTGAATTAATCAAAATATTATAAGAATCTATTCCGAAAAAGTGAAGTATTTTCGAAAACCAAAAGTTCAACAACCAACAATACAAATCTAAAAATTAACAAAAAGTCTAACCCCAAAAATGAGGTTTTTAGTCCTATTTATAATAAAAGAGTCCTAAAAATAAAGGGAAACCTAAATAAGGAAAACTTCTGTTCAAAATGCGTCTCGAGTTAACGACCTCACCGATGGACCATCGAGGGAACGCCAGATTGTCGATACCTTTGCCGGTCCATACTTCAACTCTTTTTCAGTTGTATCTTCTCCATCATTATATTACCATCGACGGACCCAAACAACGGTCTGCCAATGGAACTAGGTCCATCGATGGCCTTCGTTTCTCCATACTTAGAATCTTTTCAAAATAAGGTACTGTGGCTACATTCTATTAACACCAACATTTTTCGAATCATCCCTTCCGTAGCCCAACACATAGTAAGAATTCCCCGATCTTTCCTTAGCATCATAAATCTTCAAAGGACGGTTGCCACCGACGGACTGTCGATTGCTCCGTAGGTCATCACTTTTGCAAATTTCAGCACAGTCTGCAGCATTTTTGTTCTGGACAGTTTTCCTGCAAAAACAGAGAAAAATGCATTAAAACTATTTGAAAGAGGCCTTATACACGCACTAAACATAATGAAAAAAAGATTACATTACCGTGAAACCAGGGTACATAAATTATCAACCAAGTCTTTTTTTTATCACCTTTGAGTCACATACACAATATAAAATTCACTCAAAAGCATCTTACATTTAGCAAACTTTCCGGTCGGCATCGCCTTCTGGAAGATATACTTCAAAGGGTCCATTCTGGAAATGAGATATGTGGTATATCAAGACAAATAATGCATCAATTTCTAGGCAATCCATGTCAAAGCACAATATGTATTTTTCCAAAAGAGTATAACGAGACTCATATGGAGTGAAGTTCTTTCTTATGTAATAAATATCTCGTTCCTTCTTCCTTGTCTCGTCATGTTGACCAAGTAACCATCCAAATGCATCATCTGAGACGGACAACTATAGCAACAATGGGCTTCCTTCTCACGGAGGCACCAACACCGGTTGGATTGGACAAATAGTTCTTGATAGCATCAAAAGCAGTCTAACATTCTTCAGTCCACTTTGTCAAAGCATCTTTCTTCAACATCTTGAACATAGGCTCACACACTATGGTGGATTGAGCTATAAACCGACTGATGTAGTTCAACCTCCCTAAGAATCTGATTACTTTCTTCTTAGTCTTCGGAGGAGGTAACTCTTGAATGGCCTTGATCTTGGGGGTCGAGCTCAATAACTCTTTCGCTGACTATAAATCCTAACAACTTCCCTGATAGCACCCCAAAAGCACATTTGGTGGGATTTAGCTTCCATTTATACCAACACAGTCGATCATAAAACATTCTTAAATGAGTCAAGTGGTCCAAATTCTCGCGGGACTTGATTATGACATTATCTACATAAACTTCAATCTCTTTGTGGATCATGTCATAGAAGATGGTCGTTATAGCCCTCATATAGCACAAACATTTTTTAGGCCAAATGCCATCACCTTGTAATGATATACACCCCAAGGCGTAATAAAAGCGCTCTTTTCTGCATCTTCTTCATCCATCAGGATGTGGTGATAAACTATGTAACAATCCACAAATGACTGCATCTCATGCTTAACACAATTATCGATCAGAATGTGAACGTTTGGCAGAGTAAGATTATCCTTTGGGCTGGCTTTGTTCATATCTCTATAATCGACACAAATTCTGATCTTCCAGTCTTTTTTCGCGACTGGAACAACATGGATAAACAAGTCGAGTATTGCATAACTTCCACTAATCGAGATTTTATCTTCTTGGTGATCTCTTCTTTAATCTTTAAACTTAACTTAGGATTGAACTTCTGATCCTTCTGTTCCACTAGACTGAACCCCAGATTAATCGGCAACTTGTGAGACACCACATTGGTACTCAACCCTAGCATGTCACTGACTTCCGAGACGAACACATCAATGTATTTAGTAAGCAAATGAATCAGATCCTTTCTTTGAGCTTCATTCAAGTAGACATTGATTTTGACCTCTTTGACACACTCTTGGCCCCCCAGATACACAGTTTCAGTTTCTTCCAAATTTGTCTTATGTTAATTTGCAAACTACTGAAATTCCTCAGCAACATATTACAGTATCTCATTTTCCTCTTTGTAATCTTCACATTAATCATCACCTACCTTATTTGTTTGTTCAGCTCGTAACATGACATGAAATTCGCTGGTCTAAATTAATATTACTGAAATCATAAACAGACAAAGTTAGGAAAGTAAAATATAGCAAATAAGTAAATGGATAAGTTTTCAAAATAGGATTTCATTCAAATTGGAAAACAATGAAAACTTTGGTCATGACAAAGGGCCATGTTGCCTTTTCAAACATTACAGGGGAATTTCAAATTTCAAATAATTAAAGAAATTGCAAAATGGTGGGTGTCATGCCTCTTCCTAACTTTCACCGATTTTCAAAATATGCATAAACAATGTCCTTCTACCAAGAGATTCGGGGAATCAGGATTGGTGTGGAGGTCCAATTCTATAGCTTCTCTCCAGGCTCAGTATCGTGGATAACAGCTAGATCTACCTCGTCCTCTATGACAACATCAATCTCTTCAAAAAGACCCCAGATTCCTTCCCCAAGGCCATCACGATAGGCATACTCTCGAATCGGAAATGACTTGTATAGATGAAGGATCGGCCTAGCCAATTCTTCATCACCACTTTTCTGCATCAACATCTCATTATATGTGGGGATGTCCCTAGACCATACCTTGCTTCTTGGGCGAGAACCTGAATAGGCTCGACAATTCCTTAGAAATTCCTTCCCAAGACAAAACCCAGCTCGAATCCACTATGGAGCATCACTGTGGCAATCATCATGTACATAAAGGTCAAAGGAGGTTGCGAAGCCAAATTATTACCGGTGGCATTAACCAGCTCTATCATGTAGAAATCAGTGCCTCGAGAGACTTCATCCATGATTGGCGCATGATTACCGGAGTGGCTTCCGTCACCATGAATAACCAATTCATGCTTCTTCAAGACAAACTTCATCAGCAGGTGAAGGGTAGAAGGCACAATCCCAGCCATATGGATGAATCGCTTCCCAAATGAATGTTGTAGCTAGTGTCCATGTCCAGGGCCTGAAACTTTATGTTGAACTCTGTAAGGCCCATCTGAATGACCAAGTTCACTACTCCAAGTGTGTATCTCTGCACCCCATCAAAGGCTTTCACGTTGACTTGGTTCTGTTCAAGCTTCCCCAAATCAAACCTTAACTACCTTAGAGTAGACAACGGACAAATATTGAGACTAGAACCATCACCTACCAAAACACTGTTTATAACCCTTACCAAATATATGATAGTGACATGCAAAACTTTGTTGTGCATCTTCCCTTTAGATGTCAAATCTTCATCACAGAAGTTAATTCGATTTCCTCGGATAACCTGGTTGATCATGGCCACTACATTGTCGTTGTTGGTGCCCACGGGCACATATGTATCATCTAAAGCCTTTTATCATGGCTCGCCTATGTAGCTGCAAACTCATTAATAAGGCCAAAACAGAAATCTGAGCCAGGTTTTTCTCCAAATTCTTAACAATTAACTAATCCTTCAGTTGTATCTTTCTCCATAATTCTTCAGCTTCACCTTCGCTTATCGGCCTCTTTCCTTGGTCCTTCTTTTTCCCTCCATGGGCCAACTAGTCTAGAGTATAACATCTACCAAACCTCGTCATACCTTGGTAAGAAGTTGTTTCAATCACAAACCTCGACCGAGTAGAAGTTTCTATTGGCACAAAGGCAACAACCTTTGCAGGTGTAAGAATTACAAACTCCTTTTTCTCCTTGATGCTAAGCAAAGACAAAACTCTTTCGAACTCATCATGAACAATCAGAACTATCGCCTTTGTCATGCCCCAATTGTTATCTGTCTCTATCATATTGATATTGATGCCCCAATGATTCAGCAAAAGATTACTGTTGGCGTTGGGAGCGACTGTCTGAAGGGAGACCACGTTCTGAACGATTAGATCCTAGATTGCTTGAGGTTAATAAAGTCCTCAGTATCATGTCCAATGCAATTAGAGTTATATGCACACGTTTGATCAAGTTTGTAAAATTGGGAGCGAGTATGCACCAACTTGGGTCCCACTGGATGGATATAACCTACCACAGTTAATCGCTTGTACAACTTTAATCAGATTTCATCAAGCGCAATAAAAGTTCTGGCAGGCTTTTTCTCAAATCTAAGATGAGGGGATTCATAGTTTCCTTGAGGAGGAGTCAGCAGACGATAATTTTGGACATTAGGATGGGGAGCTTGATATCTGGGATAGAGATTTTTCTGGTAATTTGGCAATGGAGCTTGGTAGTTTGGGGAGTTATTTTGGTAAACTTGAGCTTGATATACTGGTGGGGGCGCTCAGTAATTTGACTGTACGTTGGTGCACTTGGGAGCGACACTTTGGTAATGATTAGACAGAGTTTTGTAAGATGGGGGAGAATTTTGGTAGATTGTGGGTGGATTTTGATAGACGGAAGGGGGGATATTTTGATAACTTGGGGAGGAGTATTTTGGTAATTTGGGGGAGGAGTATTCTGATAATCGACTTGTTCATAACAAGCCTAATATGACTTTGTGAAGGTTGAGAATGACCTTGGTACGATGATGCTCTTCTCGGGGTCTTCTTCCCTTAATAAGAAACAACTGGCACGTCTTTTTTTTTTTTTTTAACAAGCCCGAGGATCCGGGCGAACCAACAAAACGGGCAATCTTCCCTGTTTTCAATCTATCCTTGATAGTCTCACCTACCTTGACTGTCTCAGCAAATTTTGCTCCAATGAGCAGCATGATTTTGTCATAGTATTCGTGTTCTCGAACCCGCAAAAATACTTCAAAAATTTCTTTTTTATACATGGGAGGCCGAACTCTGGCTGCTTACTTTTTCCATCTGTACGAAAACTCTCTGTAGCTTTCGTTGGACCTCTATTTTATCTTCTCTAAGGAATAACAATCAGGGACAATCTCTACATTTTACACAAATCATTAGATGAAGTCATTATCCAAGGCCTTACATTTGGAACCATTTAAAAAAGAGCTACAACAGGCACAGTCATACTTTAGTACAATATGCCACATATTGGCTTACAACAATAGTCTCAAGTATAAGGAAAGACTACGTGTCTTTATACATAAGCAACTACACTAAGATATAACAAGTGACACCATCCTTGAACTTTGGGGAATCACAAAAAACATGGGGAAAAGTCAAAGTCTTCTTGTAAATGCCTTGAACACCTTAATGGTCCGAACCTACATTGTTTGGGGGAAAAAGAGAGACATATGAGTTAGTACATCACACTTACTAAGTATGACTTCTATGTACAATTATCATCAATGCATGAGAAAAGGAACATTTTAGTCAAAATAATGCTTTCTATTAGTTTGACCCAACATGCCCATATAGTAGGACTATAAGTAAATTCAACATAATACAAACCCAACATGTAGGCAGCTCAAGCAATACACGTGAAAATACAAGAGTAGAATTCAATTACCCTATTCCAAGTTAAGCATCACATTAAGTCACCCACTTCATTCATACCACATAAGTTCATATTTCAACATGCCATGTTTTACACATAAGGGTCATACATATGTGTATATATATTTGTATGTATATATATATATATATATATTGAAAAGCATAACATATAATCAACTTAATCATAAAAGAACAGTACGATAACCATCTCTTAAGATCCCAAAGGTATTATGTGTAAGAGAAGTCCCATACCCTGCCTCACATTAGGTAGAAACATTCAAGAAAAGACCTAACAAGAGTTCATGAACTTAACTTGTTCATTTGTTTTATCATTATGTAAATAAGTGAAATAAATGATATTACACCATGTGAATTATATGGAATCTGGTGTTTTACTCCCACACCAAAAAGAGAAGGTTGACACTTGCCTAAGGTGTAACTATATGTACATAGTTATCTAGGTGGATCCACTAAGCTAGAGTATTATTTAGGAACATAGGTAAGGGTAAAGGATATTGTTACTAGAAACATTAACTTTCTAGACGTGGAGGTTTCCATCTCATGAGACAACACATATCTTGGTATTCCAAACTTGCTAAAGGTGAGGAAACACATGTGGCAGGCCGTACTTACTAAACGTGAGACCTCCATGCTATTTACATTCCCTTTCTGTGCAAAGAATTTATTCCCTTTTGTAATCATTTTTATTCATCATAGAAGTTCATATTAGTCTCTAATATACTATTATGTAAACATCTTATCATAATAACTCCTCGGTGATCATAAGTGTAACACTCTGGAAGTTCATGACTTAGTCTAGAGCCTCACCAAATAATATAAGACTTGAAACAATGTTTTTAAGCCTATAATAAGAAATTGAAACCAATTATGAGGTGTTATAATTAAAATGTCAAGAAACAACCATGTCGTCCGGAGACTAGTAAAATTTAGGCTAGTGTGCCTTGACATGTTTCAAGGTGTTTTAAGAGTCGGAATTGAATGAAATTTGGTAAAAAGATACTAAATATGTATTAGAGTGAGTTTAGGGTCTAAACGTCTGGGTACGACTGCCCAAGGATCACCCTAAAGAGCAGTCATTTATCGACTCTCCATCGATGGCATCATTGGTTTAAAACTATCCATTTTCCAAAAATGCCTATAAACGCACAACTTCTACTAAAGGTCGTTGACTGGATGATGGGGAGTCAAAGTGGGTTTGTCGTTTGGTTCCAAAGTCCAATGCCTAGTTTTTTAATCTATAGGTTAGTTTGTTTGTTGGTTAATTACTGAAATCAGGGTTCAGGGATGGTTAATTAATTTAGTTGGAGGAATGTATAATTATTACCCCTTATTAAACTAACATAACACCCCATAATTCCCAAACCCAATTCTATCCAAGTTCTCTCTACTTTCTCTCTCCTTTTGAGACGCATTGGTGACCAAGCTTCAAGGTGCACTATGGATCCAAAGACACACGATTTCACCATCAATTCTGAAGGAAATCTTAAGGTATGGAAGCTATTCACTCTTGGGATCTATTTTCCCAAGAGGCTCTTCAAAATTGGTTTCTAAAGATGACAAAATCATAGGTTTTCTTCAAATTTCTTGAATGACATTTTAAATTTATTAGATGTTGAATCCTTTTGATTATTATTGATATATTATGATTGTTTATGGTTTAATTATTGTAGTTCTTAGTCTTTGACCTAGATCTATGAAAGAATACATGATTGAACCCTTCCCTAACCCTAGGTTATGAATTGAGGGTTATCTTATTAGTGGTGATATAATTAACTTAGTTCTTGTATAGATTACTATTATGTGGTAATATTAAGTGAATTTACTGATGAATATTGTTGGATTACATTTAAGATATTGAAGAAGACTTTTAAGCCTTCTTGGTAAGGCTTTATGATCTAGAGTTCTTTACTTCAATAATATTTGTTTATACTTGATGATAATGATCAATTGAAGTATTATATGTAAATAGATTAAGAAAATTATGATATGATGAATGTGATGAAATATCATGAATATGTTGAATTGTTAGATCATATTAAGGGTATGATAATACAAGGTTGAATAAGAACCACTTGTATCCCTTATTATGATATGATGATCTCACTAATGATGGTTTGTGATGATAGGAAGTTCTCATCATATACCTAATAAGCTAATCATTATGATTATACAAGGGGTTAGTCTCATATGTCTTAAATTAAGTTTTGATGATCAATAATGACTTAAAGGATTTTGAAAAAGGGACTTTAGCTTAGCACCGAGTGAACTAGATATGAGAGGTGTGCCTTGCAAATTTGGAAAGATAGGTTCACAATGGTTCTCATGAGATGGGGATTACAATGCAATTGTGCATAAAGAGGGTCTCTAGTATGTCTCCTAGTTCGTTAAATATGTTGCCTTCGTAGGAATACTATCTTGTTGATCCACTAAAAATGCGATGTTCCTATTTTGATTCTGTCTTGGCAAGAAGAACACCGTATTTTGGTGTGGGGTTTCATGATATTGGATTCCATGTTTAGCTCACATAGTCTACTGCCGGTTAAAAGATTATTCCCACAAGTAAAATGAATGAATGACGTAATGAAGTTGAACACTATCTAGGCTGACTTAAAGGGTTATACTTAGTGTAGGTAGGGTTATGTGACTCTGTCTATACATTGCAAAAGTTGGCCTTGATAGGTGTCCTAGGGGGTTGTTCTCATATTATTATGTACTCATGATATAATGATATGTACACATGTTGACTCTATATGATGTTACTTTTATATGATGTTTGTTACATTGATGAACATGATATTGGCCTAAGTTTCTATAAATGAAGATGCTTACACATGATGATTATTTTACATGAAGCAGGACATCATTTATGATTTCATTTCTTGTTTACTTGATAATGTGGAGTTATGGGACTTCACATCAGCATTGCAGTAGTAGGCTTCAGATGAGATTATTAGTAAGGGTCTTGTATGATTATTTTATGAACTTAAGTACAAGAATTGTGGTTATCACTTTATGTTGAAGTTATTCATATTGAGATAACCTTATGATGATGCTATTCATATTGGTATGGCTATATGATAATGTTGGTCTTGTGTTGGATATGGACTTGTCTTATATGAAGTGATCTTTATTGACCTGTATATGCTCTGTGCATAAAGGCTTTTCAGATGTATTAGTATGTTCCTAAAGAAATGGTCCATTCTGGTCTTTAAATGGTTTTATGTGCATATGTTTCCATACATAGTACAAGTGGTTGTACTAACGCATATTCTTTATATTCTACTAATATGTAGGTTCGGACCGCTGAAGTACTCTGAGGCTAATTGCGAGAAGACTTGGAAATCTTTCCCATGTTATTGGTGAGTCCATAATGATTCAACGATGGTGCCCCTATCTAGTTTAGTAGGATTGTTATGTCTAAAGGCATTTTTTTTCTTCTTTTATCATTTGAGACTATTGATGTAAGAAAATAATGTCATGATTTACATTTAATGGCTATATCCAAATGTTGTATTTCATTTATATTGTTTAAATGTGATAAAAGATTTAGAATCTTATATGATATGATTATGCTAAACTAGAAGTCTATGTATACTTCCTAAAAGATGAGTTTATTTAAACTCTATATATTATATCTGAGAAGTCTAAATATACTCTATGTGATTTGTTTTAATTTTCCGCATTTTGACCTATGACATGTAATGGCGAATGCTACGGGATTGTCTAAGTCCTTTCCGAGGACGAATATATTATTATATCTGGAAGGTGCTTCCCGGTCATGCCAGTAAGTGAGAACATTCCTTTTACATTAGAACCACTAATCAAGTAAGTAAACTTGTCCCTTAGCTATTTATTATACTCATGATAAACAACTTTCAATCGTATAATAATCATGCTATAACATGCATTCATACTTCATAACTAACTCATGTGTCTAATGTTAAGGATAAGGAATAATTCTCATCAACATCATAACCACACATTAGACATAGCAACATTACTATCTAAGTAACTAATATTTCATAATTAAAAACAACAAAAAACCAATCAACAATACCTTCTTTCCTTTTCATGAACCGTTATACTTCCATTATCAAGAATACATAACCAATACATAAATAAGATAAATTCAAGAAATAATACATAGCAATTATCATTCTACATAATCTATACACTCATCATCTTCTGCAATTAACATAGAACTTTCAAGGTATAATGAGTTTAGGGAAGAACAAGGGTCCAAAGGGGGATCTCAAGTGATTACGAACTGTTAGGCATAATCACAAAGTTAATCAACAATAAAATATCATAATTCAACACAATTGAATAACAATTTTTTTTTTGAAAAGAGGACCAAAGTATATATTGAAACCCCAGTCTTGGGGTATTCAGAAATAATCTTTTGGTAAACCTCTTGGACAAAGAACCCCAAGAGTTTAAGAACCATACCTCAAGGATTATTTTCCACGAATCTGATTTCAATTACTTGGTGAATTCGTCCCTTCTGTAAGCTCTAGAGTTTCTTCAATGGAGGTTTGAGTTGGGAGAGAGAAACTAGAGAAAAGTTGGAGCTAGGTGGTTTTTGGGAATTTAGAGGAGTTTGGTTAGTTTAATAAGTTGAAACCCTTTTATAGTCCCTAACTAGACTAATTTAACCACCCTTAAACCCGAATTAATTATTTTATCAATACCCTTACCGCTCCGAACTTAAATGCTTTTGGTCAATGAAGTGGCATTCCAAATGATGGAACCCCGCCTACGGCGCATAGTCCAATCGGCGGACCGTACTTTTCATCATGGTTTTGGTAAAAGACTACTTTTAGGCCTTTTGGTGCTTAGGCTTAGTATCAACCAACAAGCAGTATTGACGAAGTGTCGTTCAAACGACAACTCATCGTTTGGTTTCGTGGTTGCATATTGACAAAAATCAATTTTGGTGTAAAATGTAGGGTCCTTGATTTTTATGGTCCTTGGAGAGCCGTACCAGGACGTTTCGACCCTAAACACACTATTTAACGTATTCTAAATTTTTTCACCTAGTTTCACTTCAATACGACTCTTTAAACCCCTTGAAACACACTAGTTCCATTTTCACTAGTCTCCGAAAGTCGTGGTCATTTCTTGACTTTTTAACTCTAAAACTTCTGAATTAGGTTGAATACATTAATTTAGGATTACAAACACTATTTTAAGGCTTTGTTCATCAAGGATTCTCTAGCTATGTGATGGAACTTCCGGAGTGTTACACTATCGTTTGGGTATCAACTCTAATTCAATTGCCAAAAACAATGTGGCCTAAGAACACCATATTCTCAAGCCAAAACTCACAATTAGAGAATTTAAACATAACTCTTTATCTTTCAAAGTCTAAAGAACTATTCTGAAATGAGTAACACGATCTTCCTCATTTCTTAAATAGATTAGTATGTCATCAATGAATATGATAACAAATCTATCTAGATAAGGTTTGAAAATTGTATTCATAAGGTCAATGAATGTTGCAGGCGTATTGGTCAACCCAAAGGACATGCCAAAAAACTCATAATGAACATAGCGGGTTCTTCTTCTTCTTCTTCTTCTTCTTCTTCTTCTTCTTCTTCTTCATCTTCTTCTTTTTCTTCTTCATACCCACAATCCAATCAAAATCCTCTCTTGATTGGGGTTATTAGGATTGACAATTAAACGAAACTAAGGGGTCTTCATGGATGGATGAATCCATGAATGAGCTTCACATACCGTTTATTAGAGCCATAATCAAAGCTCTTCTTCTTATTCTTCTTCTTCTTTTTCTTTTTCTTCTTACCCACAATGCAATCAGAACCCTCTCTGGATATGGCTTCTTTGGATTCACAATTGAAGGAAACTAGGGGGTCTTGATGGATGGAAGAATCCATGAATGAATAAACTTCACATACCTTAGCTTATAGCTTTACTCCAAGCTCTTCTTCTTCTTCTTCTTCTTCTACTTGTTCTTATTCTTGTTCTGTTCTTCTTCTTCTTCTTCTTCTTCTTCTTCTTCTTCTTCTTCTTCTTCTTCTTCTTCTTCTTCTTCTTCTTTTTCTTCTTCATCATCATCATAAAGGTTCAACTCAATCAAGAAGAATCTGAATCAATCAAGTCTAGTTCAATTGATACCTAGGTGATTTAAACATGATAAAGTAGCATACACTACAATTTAATTAAGAAAACAACCTTAGAACCTTCATCTAGTCACGAATTTCCTAAAATCACCATGATCACCCTCAATATAAAATACTAAAATGCTCCATTAAAACCTATTTAAAACAACATATAATCAGCAAGTAACCATTATTGAATGCTACCCACTAGATTGAAATCACAATTAAGGTTTACCCACAGTGCAATCACAACCCTCTCTAGATTAGGGTTCTTAGGATTAACGATTATCGGAAACTAGAGGGTCTTCAGTGACGAAAGAATACATGTATGAATAATCTTCACATACATTAGATTTGAGCCTTAATCCAAGCTCTTATTCTACTTCTTTGAGCCTTAATCCAAGATCTTATTCTACTACTTCTTCTTCTTCTTATTCTTCTTCTACTTCTTTTTAAGGATCAATTCAATCAGGACAAATCTTAATCAATCAAGTCTTATTAAATTCATAACTAGATTATTTAGATATAATTAATTAGAATACAGTATAATTGAATTAATAAAATCAACTTTGAACCTTCACCTAATCGCTAATTGCCTAAAATCACCATGATATCCTTCAACATTAAATACTACAATTATCCATGAAAACCTAATGATAATCTATAATAATCATATAAACATCATTGAATGCTACCCACTTAATTGAGATAACAATAAATCCTTACCCATAATGCAATCACAGCCCTCTCTATATTTGATTTCTTTGGATTCACAATTGAAGGAAACTAGGGTGTCTTCACGGATGGTAGAATCCATGAATGAATAAGCTTCATGTACCTTAGATTAAATGTTTAATACAAGCTAATATTCTTCTTCTTATTATTATTATTATTAATACTATTATTATTATTATTATTATTATTATTATTATTATTATTATTATTATTATTATTATTATTATTATTATTATTATTATTATTATTATTATTATTGTTATTATTATTATTATTACCCACAATGCAATCACAACCCTCTCTAGATTGGGCTTCTTTGGATTCACAATTGAAGTAAACAAGGTGGTCTTCATGGATAGAAGAATCCATGAATGAATAAACTTTACATACCTTAGATTAGAGCCTTAATCCAAGATCTTCTTCTTCTTCTTCTTCTTCTTCTTCTTCTTCTTCTTCTTCTTCTTGTTCTTCTTCTTCTTCTTCTTCTTCTACTCTTTCTCCTTCTTGTTCTTCTTACCCACAATGAAAACATAACACTCTCTAGATTGGATTTCTTTGGATTCAGAATTGAAGGAAAGAAAGGGGTCAACATGTATGGAAAAGTCCATGAATGAAAAAGCTTCACATACCTTTGATTAGAGCCTTAATCCAAGTTCTTCTTCTTCTTCTTCTTCTTCTTGTTATTGTTCTTCTTTTCATTCTTCTTCCTCTTACAAAAAATTCAATCACAATCCTCTATAGATTGAGATTCTTTGGATTCACAATTAATGTAAACAAGAGGATCTTCATGGATGTAAGAATCAATGACTGAATAAACTTTACATACATTATATTAGAGCCTTAATCTAAGCTCTTCTTCTTCTTCTTCTTCTTCTTCTTCTTCTTATTCTTTTTCTCCTACTTCCTCTTCTTACCCACAATGAAATCAAAACCCTCTCTAGAATGGGGTTCTTCGGATTTAGATTTGACGGAAACAAATGGGTCATCATGGATGGCATGAATGAATAAGCTTCACATACCTTAGATTAGAGCCTTAATCCAAGCTCTTCTTTTTATTCTTCTTCTTCTTCTTCTTCTTCTTCTTCTTCTTCTTCTTCTTCTTCTTCTTCTTCTTCTTCTTTTTCTTCTTCTTCTTATTCTTCTTCTTCTTTCCCAAAATGCAATCAAAACCCTCTATAGATTGGGATTCTTTGGATTCACAATTGAAGGAAACAAGGCGGTCTTAATTGATGGAAGAATACATGAATGAATAATTTTCACATACCTTATTTTAAAGCCTTAATCCAGGCTCTTCTTGTTCTTCTTCTTCTTCTTCTTCTTCTAATTATTATTATTATTATTATTATTATTATTATTATTATTATTATTATTATTATTATTATTATTATTATTATTATTATTATTATTATGATTTAAGTTTGAATACAGTCAAGACCAATATTAATCATTCAAGTCTTTTTAAACTCATACCTAGGTTACTCAAACATGATCAAGTAGCATAAAATACCATTGAATAAAGAAAATCAACTCTAAAATAAAATAAAATCACCAAGATCACCTTCAACATCAAATACTAAAATTCTCCATTAAAGCCTCATGAAAAAGAATATAATAATCGTATAAACATCATTGAATTCTATCACTAGATTGAGACAATCAAGCCTTACCCACAATATAATCACAACCCTCTCTAGATTGGGGTTCTTTGGATTCACAATTGAGGGAAACTAGGGGGTATTCATGGATGGAAGAATCCATGAATGAATAAGCTTCACGTACCTTAGATTAGAGCCTTAATCTAAGCTCTTCTTCTTCGTCTTCTTCATTATCATCATAATCATCATCATCATCTTCTTCTTCTTCTTCTTCTTCTTCTTCTTCTTCTTCTTCATCATCATCATCATCATCATCATCATCATCATCATCATCATCATCATCATCATCATCTTTAAGGTTCAATTAAATCAATACAAATCTGAAACAATCAAGTCCAGTTCAACCCTTATCTAGGTGATTCAAAAATGATCAAGAAGAATATAATATAATTGAATTTAGAAAATCAACTTAGAACCTTAACGTAGTCTCTAATGGCCTGAAATCACCATGATCACCTTCAACATCAAATATTATAATCAGATAAACATCATTGAATGCTACGAACTAGATTGAGATAATAATCAAGCGTTACCTCCAATGCTATCACAACCCTGTCTAGATTGGGGTTCTTTGGATGCACAATTGAAGGAATCTACAGGGTATTCATGGATGGAATAATATATGAATGAATAAGATTCACATAAATTATATTAGAGCCTTAATCCAAGATCTTCTTCTTCTTCTTCTTCTTCATCTTCTTCTTCTTCTTCTTCTTCTTCTTCTTCTTCTTCTTCTTCTTCTTCTTCTTCTTCTTCTTCTTCTTCTTCTTCTTCTTCTTCTTCTTATTCTTCTTCTTCTAACCCATAATGAAATCCAAACCCTTTCTAGATTGGGGTTTTTTGGATTCAAAATTTGAAGGAAACAAAGGGGTCTTCATTGATGGAAAAATCCATGAATGAATAAGCTTCATATACCTTATATTAGAACCTTAATCTAAGCTCTTCTTCTTCTTCTTAGCTTGAAGATGGATCTTCAATGGAGTTTCTTCTTCAATTATTATTGGATTCCTCTAATAATGTATGAAAGTTATTCATTTCAGTCTTTCTATCAACTTAAATTCAATTTCAAAGATGGTTTTCAAAGTTTTCAAAAAGATGAAAAAGTCAAATTTCTACTCTAAGTCTTGGGTTCTTGCATAAAATGTTTTTCAAACATTAATAGATGATATAATTGATGTATAATTTTTGTTTTCCAATGAAATTCTCCATGAACCCTTGACCTTCTCAAATCTCTCAATTTGACTAAAATATGGGTTATGTGATCATGCTTTGATATTGATGAATTCATGTGCAGATTGTTTTGAGCTTTTGATTCATTTATAGATTATGATTGATTGGTTTATAGTCGACTTCAATTTTATCAATTGAGTATTTTATATTCTTAGATCCATTGAATATTAAGCTTATTGAATTGATATTGACTTAATACTTATGAATTCTAGGGTAGTTTTCTATAGGCTATTGATTGATGATATAATTGTATTGAATTGATATCTAGGTTGTCTTAGATTAATTAACCTATATTGAATTGACCTAGATTCATTGAATATTATTGTTTCTGTATTGAATTGATATTCATGGCAATGGGTAAGGGCATATTGGTATTGAATTGGATGATTTAGCTTCGTATTGAAGTGGTGAGATGGAATGGGTGGTATGCTTCCCTAATTCTCTTAATATTATGTATATTTTTTGTATTACAATGGTGAGTAGTATGATCCACTTATGGTGGCGGTGCTATGTGAATTGATGTGACCTTGTCGGCATTACTTTATAAAGTATGATGATCATGGCCTTTAAACACTATTTGAAGTATTATGATGATTTGTGTGGTTGATTTATTTGATGTATGAGCATATATATCTACATATAAAGTAATGTTAAAGTATGTGTTCCCTGTATATAAATTAGGAGATCATGTTACACTATGACTATGTGTTCATGTGTGTAGTCTTAGAATTGATGCATGATTCTTCCTAATTGACTATATGAGTCTATGATGATTATATTGATGATTTTATAATAATGTATAGGATCACATAAAGATGACAAGGGTCATTCCTAAGTGTTTCAAAGAATGATATGGTATATGTGATAAACTAATGAATGTTGTGTCTTGTTTTGGTAGACTTGTGCTCTTTACTTGATACATCTATGAATGATATGTGAATATGAGATGTATTGATTACGTAGGCTTAGTTCACCCTTGTAATGCATGAATGAATGATATGAGAGACCTTAAATGATTTCAAGAGGGTCCTTTATGTGAAACCTTAAACTTAGTGGTAAGGTTATGAATGTTGAAGTCGAAAGCCGTAATGGTATCTTTCATGTAAAGGAATGGTGGACTTAAGGTTGATTGGATGGAACGACATCATATCATCCTTAGGAAAGTCATTATGAGTTTCTTGTCTCCATTGTAAGGTAGCGCTAGTGGACCTCTTTAGTAGGGTAAATGTGATTGGGTTATGAACTTGATATGAAACCCCTTTCTATGAACCTTTAATTTAAATTACTCTTGAGAACAAAGGCTAGCACTGAGTGAGTATGATAAGGGAAGTAAATCTAGTTAAAGGATGAGACAAGTGTACAAAGCACACCCTTATATTTCTTAATCATGTGCCTACATGGATGTGTCCAAGTTCTACCATTGGCAAGTACAACACCCTCATCAGAGAAGGTTAGAACTCTGGATTCCATGTCTAGTTGTTATGGTCTATGTCGGTTATTTCCTATTCTCATATATGGGATACCTACTAGCACCAGAGAAGTTCTATGAAGTTTAGGCAGTGGTATGAGACGCTATCTAGACATTGCATAATAGGCTTTGAAGGTGTTAATTAGAATCCGTTGGTCTTGTCCAAGACCATTATTTGAATGTCCTTATGTGATGAATGAGTCTTAAATGAACTAATGAATGTAATGACTTAATTTAAGAAAGTATGTTAAATAAATAAGTACTTATCTAGAGTAGTTAAGGGTTGTCTAGTTAAGGTGTGAAGAGGGCATGAAAATGGTCACTTCGTATCTTACCTAGATTAGCCTTAAGAATGATTCTAGTTAGGGAGGATGGTTGATTATGTAGACATTATATAAGCTTTAGGTAGTCTTAAGGATTATTTAGGTAATCTTGAAGAGGTCAATCATGGGGGTAATCTTCTTGATTTACTTAAGTAAGTCTTTTGATATCCTTTGGGGGGAGATGTCATATTATCTATGTGTTGATGTATTAAGTAAGAATGATTCTATCTTAGGTAGTCGATAAGATATCTTAAGTGTGTGTGTGTGTAAGGGATTGTATGGGCGGTGGCTTCACAACTCACTCAAGTGAACCTTAGAATAATCACCTTTGGTAGGAAGATCTCATGTCTATGTGCTTGGTGTGTATCTCATTATAGGTGGTCTCAAGGATCATTTAGGTGTTCCTAGAGAGGGTGTATATGCAGTCTCTCTTTATCTTACTTATATGAGTCTTTTGTTAACTTTTAGTGAGAGGATTTCATGCTAGAAAGTGTTCTATGTGAAGTGAATTTACTTAACTGTACAGTTAAGGAAATTCACTGTAACAGTGAATTTTCTCACTGTAATGTTTTCCTAAAAATGTAAATAATTGCTTAAATGATTTCTTATGTATTTATAAGGTATTAAATATTGTTCTTATGCTTATAATATGATGTTCTAATCAGAATTCATGAAAATCATGTTATTTACTAAATACCCCTTTTTCATGGTTTTTGCATGACATCAATACTTAGTGTATCTAATGTGCTAACCCCTACTTTTCCCTTTTTGACAAAAGTGTTGGGAATTGGAAGTCTTGATATGCCATGGTGGATAGATAGGTTTATAAGGGTTGAAGATGAAGTATTGGTGAGTCCTCATCGATTCGAAGACAATATCCTCATGTTCCTTTATGTCTTAATCTTTAATTTATGTCTTGTATGGGCTTAGTCCCAAGTGTTGTATGCTCCAAAGTTTTGATGGTTCAAGGAGATGCTGCAAAGGTTTAATGTTTTAAATGAAAGTCCTCCGTTGTGTAATGATTATGGAAAGAGTTCTTCGTGTGTGAATAAAGTTTTAAATTCTTACTCATTTAAGAATTTTTGTTATGTAGTGAATGATATGAGTGGATTTGATGAGACTTCTTGAATTCTCATTTGCCGTGTGGCGACACAAAGATGGTCTAACTTCTAGGGTGTACTTGCGGATTGTTACAACATGACCCCTATGATATGTATGTTTAACTTTGGTAGTAGCTATGGTTTCTTTCCATGACCTGATTGACTTAATATGATAGTTCCTAATCAATATGAAGTAGGTCTACTAGAGACTCCTAAATTAAAACGAAAGGGAATAGGGTAATTTCCAGATATGTTTAGTATGTGAGGTAGAATGGGATGCTTCACATGCATTGCACAAGTGTTCTTTGAGGTGGCCAGGGAATAGTGCTCATATGTTATGATGAACTTAAGGTCTTAATTAGTAAATTGGATTATGATCAAAATGACCAAAGATAGGTACTTAGCTTTAGTAGTAGTATGGGATGCTACCTTAGCCTTGCACAAGCGTACTTGGAGGTGGCTTGTAAAATAGTTCATTGAGTAAGAAGAACTTTGAGTTAAGTATGAACTCTTATAAGTTTTATGATTCTTTATTATGTTATTCATGCTATGTTTATGCTTTATCTCATATAATTATGTGTAGTATTGACTAACCCTTTGAGATATCTTATGTTTTGGATGATAGTTTCCATACTTAGTACATGTCGTACTAACGCATATTTGTGCCTAAATTCTAATCCAATGTAGGGTATTGAGGAGATTGAGTTGCTTTTAAGGGTAGATTTTCCAAGGCTATCAAGAACTCAAGATTGGTGAGTTCTCATAGCATTCGAGGACACCACCACTATGATGTCCTTTATGTTCTTTTCTATTTATAGATTTTTATGGGTTGTCACCCATGACTATTGTACTCACGATGTCATAGATGGTTTTTCAGATGCATTTTCAATGTTTTATGAAATAATTTTGCATTATGTTTTGAAATAAAACTTTTAATTCTGCACTCTTTTATTATATATGTAATGAATTATGTCTAAGGGCTTGTACAAGACCTGCGACAGGTCAAGTACACCGTCTTCTGACTTGAAGGATACTCTAACTTCTAAGGTGTACTATGGTTCGTGTAAAACTGGTATCAGATCATAATATTATGCAATGGTCTTAGGATGTATCAAAACCACATCTACTAGAGTCTTATTCACCTGTGTGAGTCGCGACACATCTATGAGTAGGAGGCTATGGGATGCTTAGGAAAGTTTTACTTCTTCATTCTTCATTCTCTGTTATTGCTCATCAGATGGTCTTTAGGATGTGACTATTAGAAAGGTTATGCTATAAGGAGTGAGGGAGAACGGTGGCCTGAAATGCCAATTATGGTTATGTGACTTGATAGAGTTGAGCTGATGGGTTATGATGTTGTTTTTAGTATGAACGAGTTTATCTATAAATTATGTTGATGTTTATAGAATTGGTTTAATATAGTGTGTACTACCGAGAAGGGGTGAGTGAATGGACTTCTCTAAGGAGGGTACAAGTGTAATTCACCATGGTTTAAGAGTCATCTTGGGTGAAGGATGTGTAATGTTAGTGATGCTTAGAAAGGAGTTAGCATAGTCTTGCTCCAAATGGGAGAATAAGGTTGTTATGTGTCCTTGATGTGCATAAGACGGTTACTAGAGATTCTCACTTTGAGTGGTGTAGTGAGTTGGAGAAGTTTAGTCACTATTTCTAGGCTCATGTGAGAGTATGAATGGTGCCTAGTAAGATTTCCTTAAGGAAAAAGCTAATAATAGAGAAGGCAAACAAGTTGCTAATCATCAAGTGGAAGATGGTCCTCCAAAGAGGAATAGATTCTATGCTCTCCAATCCAAGGGTGATCAAGAATGATTTCCTTATGTCCCTCTCCGACATGTTTTTGTTCAATGATTTATGGAAATGTCCAGAATTTCTTATGATTTTGATATGCTTTGTGATTTTACTTCTCTTAATGAAGATGATATGATGTTTGAGAGACATTTGTAGCTTATTCTTAAGTAGGGGATAAGGATCCTTTTTATAAGGTCTTCATCTGGTAATGTGTATCTATGTCTAGCTTGAAATTGAATTCTTTCCTTGTTTTTGGTAATGTGCATTTAGGTATAATGGATATACGACGGGCTACTAGTCTTGAATTGGTCTTTTAAGAAGTGTTTAATAAGGTGTCATTTGAGGACAAATATTTTCCAAGTGGGGGATATTTTAAGGACCCCAAGATGAACTAGGTGAATCTAGATCCTAACTTTAGTGTCTTAAGTTATTAGGTTTTAATAATGACTTATTTTTAATGTTTAGAGGTAGTACATGAAGTTTGGAAGAGCTTGTAGGTCAAATGTCCAAAACGTCCGGAAGCTAGTCTAAGTTGAAGTAGTGTGTCATAGCATTTTGTAGTGGAGTTTTAGGGTATGGTGTGGTTGTGAAATTGAAATTCAATGGTTCCTACAAGTAGAATCACATATAAAAGGTCAAAACGTTCAAGAACAACGCCCCGGGGACCACCGTAAGGGTCCCCAGAGAGGACTCAAAGGTAGGCCAAGAAAGTCGTCGGGTAGCTTAGATTTGGAGGCTGATGCGCCTCGTGCAGCCAGCAGCCAAGGGGAAATTTTTACCCTGCGACGTGGGGCTAACCATTATGTATCAAATTATTTTCCATAACCATGATGCAGAACTGACCCCGTGACGCGCAGTAAACTCCCATATTTGCTCGCGTTCGATTTCAAGTCAAATTAGAATTAGGTTAAATGGTTTGATAGTTGCAGGGGTCTTTTGGGAACCTAAGGGATTAATCATTGGCAGTAATTTTAGGGTTTTGAAGTGTATTTAATAAGTACAATAGCCATTTAGACTCTAGACTCCAAAATCAAAACCTCTCCATCTCCAAAACTTTCTCAAGAACATCATTGAAGAAAAAGAGAAATTGGGGGATGCTCTTAGGACCAATTCACCAAGGTTTCAAGCTGGGTTTAAGGCTCTAATATAAGGTATCTGGATCTTATTCTACATGGATTCTTCCATTCATGGATTCCCTTAGTTATCCCTCAATTGTAAATCCAAAGAACCCCAATTTGGGAAGGTTTTTGACTGCACTGTGGGCAATTCTTATTTGTGATCCCAATCTAGTGGGTAGCATTTAATTATGTACAGATGATGATTATATGATGTTTTGATTAAGTTTTCATGGTGAATTGTAGTAATTGATGTTGAAGGTGATCATGGTGATTTTAGGTGTCACGACCCAAATCAGGGCCGCGACTGGCACCCACATTTACCCTCCTATGTGAGCGAACCAACCCATATAACCTTAACATTTTCAAGATATACCAACAGAAAATAATGCGGAAGACTTAAACTTATTAATAAAAACCAATTCAATAACTATTATTATCATCCCCAAAATCTAGAAGTCATCATCACAAGAACATCTATCCTCAAATTACTAAACTAAAATGTCTAAGAACAAAATAACTAAAAAGCTAGTCCATGCCGGAAGTTCAAGGCATCAAGACTTGAAGGAGAAGATCCAGTCCAAGCTAGACGCATTAGCTCACCCTGAATTTCCGAAGGTAGCGAAGACTGGCTAGATCTACTGTTGAGTTGAAGACGATGGCACGTTTGCTGCACTCCACAAATAACAAAGAGAAAACATAAAGGTAGGGGGGTCAGTACAACCACAAGTACTGAGTAGATATCATCGGCAAACTCAAAATAGAAGATAATATATATCAAGTAATATCATAAAATCAACTATGATGCTTAACATGTAGCAACAAGAAGTACTATATCATTAACATTTACCGTTAAGTTCACCCATGAGGACTCAAGCCTCAATATCATACTCATTTGGGAAAATATGGGTTCATTAAATTGAGTATATTTACATCTTTCAAGATTCATTATCTTTCTTCCTCTCGTGTCGGTACGTGACACTCCGCTCCTCATATACTATCCTGGTGTCGGAACGTGACACTCCGATCCTCATTCTATCCTGGTACCAGAACGTGGCACCCGATCCATATTCTATCCTGGTGTCGGAACGTGACACTCCGATCCTCATTCTATCCTGGTACCGGAACGTGGCACCCGATCCATATACTATCCTGGTGTCGGAACGTGACACTCTGATCCTCATTCTATCCTGGTACCGGAACGTGGCACCCGATCCTCTATTTCTATCCTGGTACCGGAACGTGGCACCCGATCCCCTAATTCATCAAGCCTTCTCTTACACTAAGGCATCATCAATTTCATTATATAATTTATCAATCCTTCTTATACACTAAGGCATCATCAATTACAAGTGAATTAGGGTTTCTCTTTCAAGATTTGGATTCAATAACTTCATCATGCTTAGTTTATCACAATTTCATAATCACAATCATGCAAGCATACAATTAAACACATAGCAGGGTTTACAATACTATCAATACATATCATTCACTATTGAGAGTTCACTACGAATATCGTAAAAGAAACCATAACCTACCTCCACCGAAGAATTGAATCAACAAGCTATCTTCTCAAAATCCTTGTTATCCTCTTCGTTTCTCTCTCTCTCTCTACTCGTTCGTTTCTCCCTCTCTTTCTGTTCTTTTCTTTTTCTTATTCAAACCCTCTTTCTTTTACCCTAATTAATCTATAATTAAGAATGAAAGATGGTAATAATGACCCACTAATTAACTTAAAGTTACCTATTTTAACCCCCAAGTAATTAGATTTATTAATATTAACCCTCAAACTTTATAATTAAGGAAAGAATAGTCCAAAACGTCCCTTAAAACGTGGAAAGAAATCCGACTCTGACTGGGATTACGCACTCTGTGACGGGCCGTCATGCCTGCGATGGTCCGTCACGAAGGTCGTCGCAAGGACCAGAACCTCAGTTTTCACTAAGGAGTCTGTGGCGGTCCGTCACACATGTGACGGTCCGTCCTGCCATTTCGTTACGAAGTTCAGAGAGTCGATTTTCAGTACCCAATTTCAGATTTTCTAAGTGTTATAGAACGAGACATCTGTGACGGGCCGTCGCACCTATGACGGTCCGTCGTGGTGTCCGTAAACTTAGCCAGTTTTTCCAGAAATAAAATCTGTTGCTCAAAACGACTAAACAGGTCGTTACAATAGATACCAATTTACCCATCGTTCGTCCCCGAACGATCAAAAGAAGAAAAACAATGGCGAAAAGGAGTACCGAATCAGAAAGCGGATGTGGGTATTTTTCTTGCATATCTGCCTCCTTCTCCCAAGTAGCCTCTTCAACCGGTCGATTCTTCCATTGAACTTTGATGGATGCAATCACTCTCGACCTCAACTTGCGAACCTCTCTATCTAATATAACAACCGGTTCCTCTTTATAAGTCAAGTTCTCATCAAACAAAACTGAATCCCAACGGATGATGCAGTTTCCATCTCCATGGTATCTTTTCAACATGGACACATGAAATACCGGATGTACTCCGGACAGCCCTGGAGGCAAGGCTTATTCATAAGCCACCTCTCCTATTCGCTTTAGTACCTCAAATGGCCCAATGTACCTTGGACTTAGCTTACCTCTTTTACCAAACCGCATCACCCCTTTTATTGGCGAAACTTTCAACAAGACTTTTTCACCCTCCATGAACTCTAAGTCTCTAACCTTTCGATCTGCATATTCTTTTTGCCTACTTTGCGCCGCTAGAAGCTTTTCTTGAATAGACTTCACTTTTTCTAATGAATCCCTCAAAAGGTCAGTACCCCAAGGTCTAACCTCAAATGCATCAAACCACCCAATGGGAGATCTACACCTCCTCCCATACAATGCTTCAAATAGGGCCATATCAATGCTTGAGTGATAACTATTATTGTATGAAAACTCCGCTAAGGGTAGGAAGTTATCCCAATGACCACCAAATTCTATCACACAAGCACGAAGCATATCTTCCAACACTTGAATCGTCCTTTCAGACTGACCATCGATCTGAGGATGGAACGCAGTACTAAGGTCCAACCTAGTACCCAATTCCGCATGCAATGTTTTCCAAAACTTAGAAGTAAATCAAGCAGACTTATCTGATATGATGGATAGTGGAACCCCATGCAATCGAACGATTTCTGAGATATAGATCTTGGCTAACTTCTCTGCATTATAAGTCACCGTTACCGGAATGAAATGGGCAGATTTAGTTAACCTATCAACAATCACCCAAATGGAGTCATACTTACCCATTGTCTTTGGAAGACCAACCACAAAATCCATTGCAATTCTCTCCCACTTCCATTCAGGAATGGGCATTCTCTGAAGTGTTCCTCCGGGCCTTTGGTGTTCATACTTTACTTGCTGACAGTTTGGACATTTAGCAATAAAGTCAACAATATCACGCTTCATTCTACTCCACCAAAAGTGTTGCTTTAGGTCACGGTACATCTTGGTCGCACCCGGATGTATAGAATACCTTGAACTATGAGCCTCTGTCAGAATAGTGTTGATCAAATCATCGACGCGGGGTACACATACCCTTCCTTTGATTCTCAAAACACATTCCTCATCGATTTGTGCTTCCTTAGCCTCTCCTCGCAATACTTTATCTTGAATTCGCCTTAGTTTCTCATCATCAAACTGTTTTCCCTTAATCTTGTCAAGAAAAGAAGATCTTGACTCCACACTAGCCAACAATCCTCCCTTCTCATTTACTTCTAACCTCGTCAAGTCGTTAGCCAGAGTCTGAACCTCTCTAGCCAATGGGCGTCTAGAAGCTTGCAAGTGAGCTAGACTTCCCATGCTTCCCGCCCTTCTACTTAAAGCATCCGCTACAACATTTGCCTTCCCCGGATGAGACAAGATAGTGATGTCGTAGTCCTTCAGTAGTTCCATCCATCTCCTCTGTCTCAAATTCAAACCTTTCTGAGTAAAGACATACTGTAGGCTACGATGATCTGTATAGACCTCACACTTAACCCCATACAAATAGTGTCTCCATTGCTTTAGTGCAAATACTACCGCGGCCAACTCCAAATCATGGGTCGGATAGTTACGTTCATGCACCTTTAATTGCCTCGAAGCATAAGCAATCACATTCTTCTCTTGCATTAGCACTGCACTCCAACCTGCAATAGGATGCATCACAATAAACAATGAAGTTCTTGCCTTCCATGGGCAAGGTGAGAATGGAGTGCGGTAGTCAACAAAGTCTTGAGCTTCTGAAAGCTTTCTTCACATTCATCTGACCATACAAATGGAACATTCTGCTTAGTCAAGTTCGTCAATTGGGAAGCAATAGAAGAGAATCCCTTGACAAATCTGCGGTAGTAGCTAGCTAACCCAACAAAGCTCCTTATTTCTGATACATAAGTGGGTCTTACCCAATTCTTTACTGTCTCAATCTTAGAAGGATCTACCATCACCCCCTCCTTCGAAACCACGTGCCCCAAGAAGGACACTGCATCTAGCCAAAACTCACACTTAGAGAACTTGGCATAAAGCTTTTTCTCCCTCAACAACTCTAACACCATTCTCAAATGCTCCTCATGTTCCTTCTTGCTCTTTGAGTATACCAATATATCATCAATAAATACGATCACGAAGAGGTCCAAATATGGCTTACAAATCCCGTTCATCAAGCTCATGAACGCAGCAGGGGCATTCGTAAGACCAAAAGACATCACCACAAATTCGTAATGTCCATACCTCATTCGAAAAGCAGTCTTTGGCACATCCGCTGCCCGTATTTTCAATTGGTGATAACCGGATCTCAAGTCAATTTTTGAGAAGAGACAAGCACCTTGTAACTGATCGAACAAGTCATCAATGCGAGGAAGAGGATACTTGTTTTTGATAGTTACCTTATTCAGTTGTCTGTAGTCTATGCACATCCGAAAACTCCCATCCTTCTTCTTCACAAACAAAACCGGAGCACCCCAAGGAGATGCACTTGGTCTAATGAAGCCTTTGCTCAACAACTCTTGAAGTTGTGCCTTTAACTCTCTTAACTCCGCGGGAGCCATTCTATAAGGGGGTATAGAAATGGGGCGAGTACCCGCTTCAAGATCAATACAGAAGTCAATATCCCTATCCGGTGGCATACCAGGAAGATCTGCAGGGAACACATCCAAAAATTCTCGAGCCATCAAACCGATTCAATTGAGGGTACTTGAGTAGTGTCATCCCTAAGATGTGCTAAGAAAGCTAAACAACCCTTACTAACCATCTTCCGAGCACAAAGAAAGGACACGATCTGAACCGGATTGGAAGTGTAGTCGCCTCCCACACTAACGGATTCGCCTCTGTGCTTGGCTAACGCTACGCTTTAGCATTACAATCCAAAATCGCAAAATTCGGAGAAAGCCAAGTCATACCCTGAATTACATCAAAGTCACCTATTTCTAAAATAACCAAATCTACATAGGTGTTGCTCCCCACAAAATTCACCAAACAAGACCTATACACCTTTTTAACTATCACTGCACTCACCCTTGAGTAGAAACACGAATAGGCGTGTCAAGTAATTCACAATGTAAATTTAGACCATTAGCAAATGAGGAAGATACATAAGAAAACGTGGATCCAGGATCAAATAATACGGAAGCCATGCAATCACAAATCAAAAGGTTACATGTGATGACAGCATCTGATGCCTCCGCTTCAGATCTCCCAGGAAAAGCGTAACAATGGGCCCCATTATTCGTCTGTCCGTTGCCCCTACCATGTTGCGTAGTAGTGGCTCCAGTTTGCCCATCACCTCTGCCGTTGTGGTGACCACCATTACCTCGACCACCACGTCCTCCAGAATAGCGGCCTCTACCATGACCACCCCTACCTCTAGCTGGTGGGGTTCTGTAACTCTGGTTTGGACAATACCTCTTAATGTGTCCAATCTCCCACATCCATAACATTCTCTGGGTTCACGCATAGGCCTCACAGAGAAGTGTTGACCGGTCTGAGGTGGACCCCCAACTACAGTCTGTAGTGAAGACTGAATTGGTCGAACTGAGTAGCCTCCAGAACTCTGTCCTCTAGTATACGAACCATTGAACTCACCTCTCTTTCGAAACCTTTTCGCTGTCGATGTCGTGGTGAAGTCGTTTGGCTTCACTCCTTCCACCTCTATCACAAAGTCTACCACCTCTTGGAAGGATTTTGACGTTGCCGCTACCTGTAAGGCCGAAATCCGCAATTCTGACCTCAACCCCTTCACAAAACGGCGAATCCGTTCTTGTGGACTGAAACAAAGTTGGGTGGCATACCTAGATAATGCGCGGAATTTAGCCTCATATGCATTAACCGTCATCCTTCCTTGCTCAAGACTCAAGAACTCATCCCTTTTTCTATCTCTCAAAGTCCTTGGGATATACTTCTCCATAAACAAGCTAGAGAATGATTCCCAAGTCATAGGGGGTGTCTCTGTTGGTTGACACTCAATATGTGACCGCCACCACATCTTGGCGTTCCCTTGAAACTGATAGCTCACGAACTCAACACCGAACCGCTCCACTATACCCATCTTGTGTAGGAGCTCATGACAATCAACAAGAAAATCATAAGCATCTTCAGATTCTGCACCCTTGAAGACTGGAGGTTTCAATTTCAAGAACTTACTGAAAAGTTCGTGCTGGTCGTTTGTCATTATCGGTCCAGTAGTCAGACGTGGAAATGTGCCTATCTCCAATGAGGCATCCATGCGGGGAGCCATAGTAGCCGCATGTCGTACCTCTGAAACCGGAGGTGTTGGTGCAGAAACCACTGGAGGTGCCTGACCGTGATCAGATAATCCGCTAAGATAAGCAAGTACTTGGTTGATCATCTCTGGGGTAGGTTGGGGTGGCAATTCCTCATGTTGCGCTTGTTCATTCTCCCCTTCCTCACCCTCTCTTATCACCTCTTCAGTCGGTGGAGGAGTCACCGCCCTAGTATCAGATGGGCTAGGTGCTCGTCCTCTTCCTCTAGAGGACGTCCTCCCACGACCTCTTCCACGGCCTCTTGCCGCTACTCTTCCTCGAGCCACAGCCCCCGTGGTTGGCTCAGTCGTTTCTTGTCTTTCCGTTGTTGCTGCTGGTGCGGTCGTTGCTCTAGTTCTAACCATCTGCGAAATAGAGTGAAGATGGTCAGATACCAATTTGTATCACCTAGATACCAATTGGATCCAAGTAATAGCACGAAGGAAAGAATGAAAGAGTGAAATTTTCCTAAAGTCTTATAGCCTCTCAAGGAAAAGTAAAGGCGTCCCCCTACCGTTCCTCAAGACTCTACTAGACCTGTTCTTGTGTGATGAGACCAACGAACCTAATGCTCTGATACCAAGTTTATCACGACCCAAATCAGGGCCGCGACTGGCACCCACATTTACCCTCCTATGTGAGCGAACCAACCCATATAACCTTAACATTTTCAAGATATACCAACAGAAAATAATGCGGAAGACTTAAACTTATTAATAAAAACCAATTCAATAACTACTATTATCATCCCCAAAATCTGGAAGTCATCATCACAAGAACATCTATCCTCAAATTACTAAACTAAAATGTCTAAGAACAAAATAACTAAAAAGCTAGTCCATGCCGGAAGTTCAAGGCATCAAGACTTGAAGGAGAAGATCTAGTCCAAGCTAGACGCATTAGCTCACCCTGAATTTCCGAAGGTAGCGAAGACTGGCTAGATCTACTGTTGAGTTGAAGACGATGGCACGTTTGCTGCACTCCACAAATAACAAAGAGAAAACATAAAGGTAGGGGGGTCAGTACAACCACAAGTACTGAGTAGATATCATCGGCCAACTCAAAATAGAAGATAATATATATCAAGTAATATCATAAAATCAACTATGATGCTTAACATGTAGCAACAAGAAGTACTATATCATTAACATTTACCGTTAAGTTCACCCATGAGGACTCAAGCCTTAATATCATACTCATTTGGGAAAATATGGGTTCATTAAATTGAGTATATTTACATCTTTCAAGATTCATTATCTTTCTTCCTCTCGTGTCGGTACGTGACACTCCGCTCCTCATATACTATCCTGGTGTCGGAACGTGACACTCCGATCCTCATTCTATCCTGGTACCGGAACGTGGCACCCGATCCATATTCTATCCTGGTGTCGGAACGTGACACTCCGATCCTCATTCTATCCTGGTACCGGAACGTGGCACCCGATCCATATACTATCCTGGTGTCGGAACGTGACACTCCGATCCTCATTCTATCCTGGTACCGGAACGTGGCACCCGATCCTCTATTTCTATCCTGGTACCGGAACGTGGCACCCGATCCCCTAATTCATCAAGCCTTCTCTTACACTAAGGCATCATCAATTTCATTATATAATTTATCAAGCCTTCTTATACACTAAGGCATCATCAATTACAAGTGAATTAGGGTTTCTCTTTCAAGATTTGGATTCAATAACTTCATCATGCTTAGTTTATCACAATTTCATAATCACAATCATGCAAGCATACAATTAAACACATAGCAGGGTTTACAATACTATCAATACATATCATTCACTATTGAGAGTTCACTACGAATATCGTAAAAGAAACCATAACCTACCTCCACCGAAGAATTGAATCAACAAGCTATCTTCTCAAAATCCTTGTTATCCTCTTCGTTTCTCTCTCTCTCTACTCGTTCGTTTCTCCCTCTCTTTCTGTTCTTTTCTTTTTCTTATTCAAACCCTCTTTCTTTTACCCTAATTAATCTATAATTAAGAATGAAAGATGGTAATAATGACCCACTAATTAACTTAAGGTTACCTATTTTAACCCCCAAGTAATTAGATTTATTAATATTAACCCTCAAACTTTATAATTAAGGAAAGAATAGTCCAAAACGCCCCTTAAAACGTGGAAAGAAATCCGACTCTAACTGGGATTACGCACTCTGTGACGGGCCGTCATGCCTGCGACGGTCTGTCACGAAGGTCGTCGCAAGGACCGTAACCTCGCCACTAAAGTGCATGGCGGTCCGTCACACATGTGACGGTCCGTCCTGCCATTTTGTTACGAAGTTCAGAGAGTCGATTTTCAGTACCCAATTTCAGATTTTCTAAGTGTTATAGAACGAGACATCTGTGACGGGCCGTCGCACCTATGACGGTCCGTCGTGGTGTCCGTAAACTTAGCCAGTTTTTCCAGAAATAAAATCTGCTGCTCAAAACGACTAAACAGGTCGTTACATTAGGCCATTAGAGGGAAGATGAAGGTTCTAAATTGATCTTCTTAATTCTATTGTATTATGTGCTAATCTATAATGATTGAATCACCTAGATATGATTGAACTAGGCCTAACTAATCTAGGTTGGTCTTGACTTGTAAAGCTATAATGGAACCTATGTGATCATGTATGACTAGATTTACCTTCTAATGAGAGTGAAGTAAGCATGTAAGCGAATATAGATCATGTCGAATTGAAAGCAATAATCGATTATGGGTTGTTATTTCATTGATGCTAGGGATTTGAGGGTAAAGTAATTTTGAAGGGATTGTGAAGATGTTTTCTTTCTCTTCTACACTTAGACAGGAACACGATAGGTAAAAATATATGTACAAAAATTAGTCATAGTCATTGTCGGCCATTTGGCCAAAGTTTATTTTGTGTTCTTGTAAAAAGTCGTAAAGTAAATAGTGTCAGTAGGTCCTAATCATAAATAGTAAGAGTCAAGTTACTGTATAAATAGTAAAGGTCAAGTAACTGTGTAAATAGTAAAGGCCAATCGTCTTTTAGTAAGGAAGAAAGGTCATTATGTATGTGTATAAATAGAGGGTTTCCCCTCATAAATAAAATCATCAATCTTTCAATCAGTCTTCCACTACTCTCTTCTCTCTAAAATATACCTCTTTAACTCTTCCACCCAAAATTGGTATCAGAGCTAGCTAGTTAACTAATTAAGCTAATACCTATAGAGAAATCTGGAGCTACAAATATACAAAATCAGGTATACACTCTTAAATTTATGAGTAACTAAATAAATTTATTCCTGAAAATCTCTTGTTGATTATAATTGTTTATCATGACTTAATAATGCTCTAATAAGCATCTTTAGAAGGTTTGCTACAGAAATATTCTTCGAATAAGTATGCCCAGACTATGCCATCCTAAGGTTGAAATCGGTAGGCAAGAAGGCCGTTTAGGGGAGTAAACAAAGTTGAGGCGCTGTTAGGGTAACTAACCAAAGAAGAAAGCTGCAGTAGTGACTAGACGAGATGATTATTAAATCATTATTATTTCATAATAAATAAGTATAATCCATTAAGAGGTTGGAAGGAATAAAAATTTTAGCAAAAATGAATAAAATGAGTACCTATTTAATAGATGATGATGATAACTATAAGATATTACTACTCTATATATTAAAAGATCTGAGTACTGATATAAAAAGAGAAATTTATGACAAATTGGTAACATATGAGATAATAGAAATAACAACCCAAGGTTGGACTGAGTTAACCATACAAAGTATACAGGATGAACCTTATTATTATATGTATGATTTATATGATGATATAGATATAGACTAATGATAAATTACGAATATTTACAATATTGGGAAAAAACTATAGAAGTTATAGATCTACTTGAAAAATTACTAATTGAAAATTTATTCGATTATTTAAGAACTCGAGAAGTTGAACTGGTTTTTATTAATGAGTTTAAGTCTTCCGCATTACTTTCTGTCGATATTATATTGAAATGTTAAGGGTTAGATTGGTTGGTTCGCTCACATTGGAGGGTAAATGTGGGTGCCAGTCGCGGCTCGGTTTTGGGTCGTGACAATATATGAAGTATCAGATATAGAAACTGAAAATGGAGAAGAAAATTTAGATAATGAAATAGAAGAAGAAGAAATATAATGTCTGAAAATGAAATAATATCTAAAGAGAATTATGAAGATGAAGAATCATCACACCAAAAAATTATATTTGATAATACACTTTTTGTACAAATAAAAGGAAAAGAATTTGATTTAAGTGTTGAAAAAATACTTGACATACCTATACTAAAAAACTGGTTTAAAAGGCAGAAAGACGAATACTATGTAGTTAGTCAAAAAGAACACATCATAGACGGTAAATATACAAGCGGAAAAGCATATATACCTATAATAAGCAAACGAATAATAAATAAAGAAATACAAAACATAAAAAATAAAGAAGCTATCAAATATGTACATTTAGGAGGAACAGAAATACTAATAAAAGCTTGTTTTAGAGAAGGAATAGATACACCTATTGAAATATATTTAGCAGATGATAGAATAAAACATCCTATAGAAAAAAGTGTAATAAGTGCAGTTAAAGGAAATTTAATATACCAAAAATTTAAATTTATAATAAGTGTTAATTATACAGTAGCATTAACAGATACAAATATAGATAAACCATTAGTATATATTGGAAAATGTCAGGAATAGAGTTAGCACCAGGAAGTAAGGTATTCACAGCAAGATGTAAAAATCTATATATATTAACAACAAAACATAAAATAACAGCAAGAAATAAAATAGATAAAATAAAAATAGAAAATCCTTTTGAAAAAATAATTACACTAATAGATAATAATGACTATAGTTATAAAGAAATGGATACAGAAGAAGAATTGGAGATAGTAAAAGAAAGATTGAGTACCTCAAGTACATCAAATACAAACACATTAAATATGATAACTAGAGCTTCCTCATCAAGAATGAGTTCATCTAAAAGAAAATATGAAATATCACAAGATTTAGAAGAAATGACAATATATCATTATTTTATAACAGGAATAATGGACCAGAGAAAATATAAAATCTTGATAAACGCAGGACAAGAAGAAAATCATATAACAAGAGAACTAGTATTAGAAGAAGAAATCATGAAAATAGGACACATATGCCCTGGATTACCTAGTGAAATAATAAATACAAATGAAGAAACAACAGAAAAAGAAATAATTATAGGAGGAATTCCATTAAAAATACAATTTAAGATATATGAAGGAAATCATAATATCACATTAGGAATAAAATGGTTAGAAAAGGTTAAACCATACAGCATAGAAAATGAACAATTAACAATAACTTGTCAAAATAAGAAAATAATTATAAAAAGAATAAAATGATTAATGAAAATATTTATACTTGCAAAAATTATTGTAGAAGGATATCACAACAGATACTATACCCCTATGATAGATATAGGAGCAGAAGCGAATATATGTAAATATAATTGCTTACCAGAAGATAAATGGGAAAAATTAAAAACACCTATGGTAGTAACAGGATTTAATAACGAAGGAAGTATGATTAAATATAAAGCAAAAAATATAAAAATACAAATATGGGATAAAATACTAACAATAGAAGAAATGTATAATTTTGAATTTACCACAAAAGATATGCTATTAGGAATGCCATTTTTAGATAAATTTTATCCACACATAATAACAAAGACACATTGGTGGTTTACCACACCATGCGGAAACAAAATAGGAGCAAAAAGAGTAAATAATAAACAACGAAAACCTATGGAATGGATAAAAGGAAGTGAAAAAATAAACCAAGAAATGGAAAATATAAATAAGAAACAAATATCACAATTAGAAATAATTATATTTACAATAGACAAAGTTAAAATAATTAATGAACAACTAGAACAATTATATAATGAAGACCCATTACAAGGATGGGAAAAACATAAAACAAAAGTAAAAATTGAACTAATAGATGAAAATAGTATAATAACACAAAAACCGTTAAAATATAACTTTGATGATTTACAAGAATTTAAAATACATATAAATGAATTACTAGAAAAAAATTATATACAAGAAAGTAATAGTAAACATACAAGCCCAGCATTTATAGTTATAAAACACAGTGAACAAAAAAGAGGTAAAAGTAGAATGGTTATTGACTACATAAATTTAAATGCCAAAACTAAAACATATAACTATCCAATACCTAATAAAATACTTAAAATAAGACAAATACAAGGATACAACTATTTTAGCAAATTTGACTGTAAATCAGGATTTTACCATCTAAAACTAGAAGAAGAATCAAAACAATTAACAGCATTTACAGTACCACAAGGATTTTATGAATGGAATGTATTACCATTTGGATATAAAAATGCACCAGGTAGATATCAACATTTTATGGATAACTGTTTTAACCAGCTAGAAAATTGTGTTATATATATAGATGATATATTATTATATTCCAAAACACAAGATGAACATATAAGATTTTTAGAAAAATTTATACATATAATCAAACACTTAGGTATAAGTTTAAGTAAAAGTAAAGCAGAAATTATGAAACTGCAGATAGAATTTCTAGGAATACAAATAGATAAAAATGGAATAAAAATGCAAACTCACATAGTACAAAAAATAATTACTATTGATGAAAATATAGATACAAAAAGGAAATTACAATCATTCTTAGGATTAGTAAATCAAGTAAGGGAATATATACCAAAATTAGCAGAACATTTAAAACCATTATACAAAAAACTCAAAAAAGATATTGAATATCATTTTGACAACAAAGATAAAGAACACATAAAAAATATTAAAAAATTATGCAAAAAATTACCAACTTTATATTTTCCTGATGAAAGTAGAACATTCACATATATAATTGAAACAGATTCAAGTGACCACAGTTATAGAGAAGTACTAAAATATAAATATGACAAAGAAAAGGTAGAACACCATTGCAGGTATTGCTCAGGATCATATACTGAGGCACAAGCAAAATGGGAAATAAACAGAAAGGAATTATTTGCATTATATAAATGTTTATTAGCATTTGAACCATATATAGTTTACAATAAATTTATTGTAAGAACAGATAACACACAGGTAAAATGGTGGATAACAAAAAAGTTAGATGATTCAGTTACAATGAAAGAAATAAGGAGATTAGTATTGAATATATTAAATTTTACATTTACAATTGAAATTATAAAAACTAATGAAAATCTTGTTGCAGACTACCTATCAAGAGAAAAGAACTCAAACTGAACCAGATACAATAGAAGAAATACTCAAAGTCATTACTACACTTTCTACGAAGGTGGACAGTATGGGAAAAGAGTTACAAAATTTGAAAGCTAATAGTCAGCAGCATGACTATAAACATGCGGAGCTACGTCGATCGGAAGACGCTAAAATTCCAGAGCTACAAGGAGACGTTGGGAAACTCCCTAAAACCCATAACATTAACATTGCTAGTATTGCAGGTACAAGTACAACAGCTATGGAAAAAACTACATCAAAAAATACACACTTAAACAGCTTATTTACAAAACCATTTATTCCAAAGGCATAGATAGTAGATACCCCAGCACCACAAACATCTACATATGCAGCCAGCCTACACAAAGAAAAGAAAATATATAACCATTTATCCCAAACTTACATTGAAAACCTATACAAAATCCAAAACTTTTTAAATCTTAAACCCAAATCTACCACAACCACAGAAAAAACCCAGGATTATTTAACCCAAAAATTACAAGGCTATAATAAGTTAATCGCACAACCTAAAATCAATCCAAACTTAGTTAAAACCTGTTATAGTTATGGATTACTTAATACAGTATATAGATATGATGGTACAGAGATAAGTGGAATCCCGGAGATCCACAAAGCCTTTTTAATATACAAAAGAATTACAAAAGGAAATTTATTTTTTATAAAATTTTATACAGCACCAGCTGAGATACTTTATGATGAGATAAAACCAATAATCCAGATAGTGAAAATTGGATTAACGCGAGAAATGATAATACCGGAAGACATAGGGCAACAGCCAGAGATACCAAAAGTTGAGATACCCAGTTTTTATGCAAATAAAAGAATAATTGGGTTATCAACTATCATACAAGAATTAGCTAACAACTATCTACAAGGAAATGCTATATGGAGCTATTATTCAAGAGATCATTTAATGATATATGCCAATTCACGAGAGATAAGACAAACAGATATGGAGGAAGTCCAGAAATGGATTTTATCCTTATTAAAACTAGAAGCTACTCCAACAACTAGAGCACTAAAATAAGGATTCATCTCCGAAGAACTAATGACAAGATATTGCAAGCTAATTGGTCACAAATATCCAGACCATATATGTTCCAAGTGCAACCAAGGTGATGACATAATCCCAGACGTACAACTGGAGTAAGCTGAGAAGAAGAAGAAAAGGAAAAATAGACATAAAAATATATGTACAAAAATTAGTCATAGTCATTGTCGGCCATTTGGCCAAAGTTTATTTTGTCTTCTTGTAAAAAATCGTAAAGTAAATAGTGTCAGTAGGTCCTAATAATAAATAGTAAGAGTCAAGTTACTGTGTAAATAGTAAAGGTCAAGTAACTGTGTAAATAGTAAAGGCCAATCGTCTTTTAGTAAGGATGAAAGGTCATTATGTATGTGTATAAATAGAGGGTTTCCCCTCATAAATAAAATCATCAATCTTCCAATCAGTCATCCACTACTCTCTTCTCTCTACAATATTCCTCTTTAACGCTTCCACCCAAAATTAGAAGGCCGTTTAGGGGAGTAAACAAAGTTGAGGCGCTGTTAGGGTAACTAACCAAAGAAGAAAGCTGTAGTAGTGACTAGACGAGATGATTATTAAGTCATTATTATTTCATAATAAATAAGTATAATCCATTAAAAGGTTGGAAATAAAAATTTTAGCAAAAATGAATAAAATGAGTACCTATTTAATAGATGATGATGATAACTATAAGATATTACTACTCTATATATTAAAAGATCTGAGTACTGATATAAAAAGAGAAATTTATGACAAATTGGTAACATATGAGATAATAGAAATAACAACCCAAGGTTGGACTGAGTTAACCATACAAAGTATACAGGATAAACTTTATTATGATATGTATGATTTATATGATGATATAGATATAGACTAATGATAAATTACGAATATTTACAATATTGGGTAAAAACTATAGAAGATATAGATCTACTTGAAAAATTACTAATTGAAAATTTATTCGATTATTTAAGAACTCGAGAAGTTGAACATCTAGAATATATTATAAACAACGCTAATGAAATACAACGATTAAATCTACTTAAAAGGGAATATTACAGAAAAATATTTTATGAAGGATAATACAATAAGTAAAGAAACCAAAATAACAAGAACCAATATAGATAAAAAGGTACGAAAGATATGGAAAAAATTAAGACCCTTGTATATAGAATATGAACTATCGCAACTAGTCAAAACAGATAATGATAAAAAAGATCAATTGATAAATATAATTTTGAAAACAGAATACAAATATGTTCGTTATTTGAAAAAACAGTATGAACAACGAAATTTATAAACAACAATTAATAGAAAAAATAACGGAAAAAATAGCTGAAAAGGAACAAGAATTACAACATAGAAAAAGAAGGTTAGAAGAAAATATATTAGCAGGAGCATGTAATAAATCAATACTAGCACAAAGAAAAGTTATATTTATGATAGAATTAGAATTAGATTGTCTTGAATATGAATTACAACATAATATAATACATAAATTATAATGAACAAAGAAGAATTTGCAGTAGACGAAAAAACATATGAAAACCAAGACGGAATGATAATAAAAATAATATTTTCAAATTTAGGAAGAAGATATAAAAAAAATAGGAAATAATCTATACTTGATGTTAGAAAAAGAAACAGCAAAATTAGAAGATAGTTTACTTGACTATGATAAGAATAACAAAAGAAAATGAAGAAATAGACAAATCAAAAGAAATTGAAAAAATAAAAATACAAGCAAAACAAGAAGTACAATATTTAGAAGAAATAAAAAATACAAGAATAAGTGAATTAGAAAAGGAATTAGCTAGGTTAAAATTATTATATGAAAATAAGCAAAAACAAAAGGAAAAAGATAAAGAGCTTGAATTAACTAATGAAATAAAAGAAATGGAACAAAAATTAAATGAAGATATTGAGATAAATGAAGTAAATGAAATAAATGAAAATGAAAATGACCAAAAATCAGAAATAAGTGACATAAGTGAGACATATACAGAAATATTAGAAAAGACAAATAAACTAAAAAAATTAGAAATAAACACAGGAGATATGAATAGACCTAGTACGTCAAGAGTAAAAACCCCAGATAATAGTCCCAGAAATAGTCCTAGAAGTAGTCCTAGGTGGACACCACCAACTTATTATACAGAAAGTTATCAACAATCAGATAGAAATAATGCAATATGGAACAGTAGATTAAATAAAAATTGGATACCGAAACCAATAAGTGAACAATATAATTTCATAGACTTAGATTGTGTCACAGACATAAATAAAGCAATATTACTATGGACAGGAAATATATCTAAGCAGTTAATAGATAACAAAATAGAAACAACAAAAACACCGAGATACATAGAAAGAACATTCGTAGGAACAACAAAATTATGGATAGAAAATCTACCCTCAGAAAGTTTAGAAGTACTTAGGAATGATACGAAAATGGATGGATCCCCATCAGCAACAAATATAGATATACTAGACAAATATGAATCAGCAATAAGAAGTGAATTTGGAGGTATGACCACGGATATAAGAGAACAAAATAGAGAAAAAATAATAAATAGACAACTTATGACAAAATTAGCTATATGTAAAACGTGTTATATAGAAGAATATACTTGTGCATTCAAAGAATATTATTACAAAGCTAAATACAATTTAGACGAAGCAAAAGAAATAAGAAAATAATATTTTACAAAATTACCAGAACCATTTAGTACAAAAATAATAAAGGATTGGAATAATGAAGGAATGGTAGATACTTTAGGAGCTAGAATAAAATTTCTATCTCAATGGTTTACACAATTATGTGAGAACCAAAAAGAAAAATTAAAAATGGAAAAAGTACTAAATAAAAATTTATCATGCTGTAAAAATAAAATGGCACCACAGTTTGGGTGTACAAATAAAAAACAAAAATCCAAAAGATATAAAAATTACAGAAAAGACAAAACTAAGTATAAATATAAACAACCAAGACGAAGGTATTATGTAAAAAACTATAAAATGAAAAGACCATATAGACCTAAAAGAAAAATATCCCATGTACATGTTATAATTGCGGAAAGATAGGACACATAGCTAGAGACTGTAAATTACCTAAAATCCAAAAAGAAAACGAATTGCAGAAATAGTTATAGATGATGACAAATATATGCAAATAGAATACATAGACTATGAATTAAGTGAAAACGACAGTATATATGAAGTATCAGATATAGAAACTGAAAATGGAGAAGAAAATTTAGATAATGAAATAGAAGAAGAAAAAATATAATGTCTGAAAACGAAATAATATCTAAAGAGAATTATGAAGATGAAGAATCATCACACCAAAAAATTATATTTGATAATACACTTTTTGAACAAATGAAAGGAAAAGAATTGGATTTAAGTGTTGAAAAAATACTTGACATACCTATACTAAAAAACTGGTTTAAAAGGCAGAAAGAAGAATACTATGTAGTTAGTCAAAAAGAACACATCATAGACGGTAAATATACAAGCGGAAAAGCATATATACCTATAATAAGCAAACGAATAATAAATAAAGAAATACAAAACATAAAAAATAAAGAAGCTATAAAATATGTACATTTAGGAGGAACAGAAATACTAATAAAAGCTTGTTTCAAAGAAGGAATAGATACACCTATTGAAATATATTTAGCAGATGATAGAATAAAACATCCTATAGAAAAAAGTGAAATAAGTGCAGTTAAAGGAAATTTAATATACCAAAAATTTAAATTTATAACAAGTGCTAATTATACAGTAGCATTAACAGATACAAATATAGATAAATCATTAGTATTATATTGGAAAATGTCAGGAATAGAGTTAGCACCAGGAAGTAAGGTATTCACAGCAAGATGTAAAAATCTATATATATTAACAACAAAACATAAAATAACAACAAGAAATAAAATAGATAAAATAAAAATAGAAAATCCTTTTCAAAAATAAATTACAGTAATAGATAATAATGACTATAGTTATAAAGAAATGGATACAGAAGAAGAATTGGAGATAGTAAAAGAAAGATTGAGTACCTCAAGTATACCAAATACAAACACATTAAATATGATAACTAGAGCTTCCTCATCAAGAATGAGTTCGTCTAAAAGAAAATATGAAATATCACAAGATTTAGAAGAAATGACAATATATCATTATTTTATAACAGGAATAATGGACCAGAGAAAATATAAAATCTTGATAAACACAGGACAAGAAGAAAATCATATAACAAGAGAACTAGTATTAGAAGAAAAAATCATGAAAACGGGACACATATGCCCTGGATTACCTAGTGAAATAATAAATACAAATGAAGAAACAACAGAAAAAGAAATAATCATAGGAGGAATTCCATTAAAAATACAATTTAAGATATATGAAGGAAATCATAATATCACATTAGGAATAAAATGGTTAGAAAAGGTTAAACCATACAGCATAGAAAATGAACAATTAACAATAACTTGTCAAAATAAGAAAATAATTATAAAAAGAACAAAATGATTAATGAAAATATTTATACTTGCAAAAATTATTGTAGAAGGATATCACAACAGATACTATACCCCTATGATAGATACAGGAGCAGAAGCGAATATATGTAAATATAATTGCTTACCAGAAGATAAATGGGAAAAATTAAAAACACCTATGGTAGTAACATGATTTAATAACGAAGGAAGTATGATTGAATATAAAGGAAAAAAATATAAAAATACAAATATGGGATAAAATACTAACAATAGAAGAAATGTATAATTTTGAATTTACCACAAAAGATATGCTATTAGGAATGCCATTTTTAGATAAATTTTATCCACACATAATAACAAAGACACATTGGTGGTTTACCACACCATGCGGAAACAAAATAGGAGCAAAAAGAGTAAATAATAAACAACGAAAACCTATGGAATGGATAAAAGGAAGTGAAAAAATAAACCAAGAAATGGAAAATATAAATAAGAAACAAATATCACAATTAGAAATAATTATATTTACAATAGACAAAGTTAAAATAATTAATGAACAACTAGAACAATTATATAATGAAGACCCATTACAAGGATCGGAAAAACATAAAACAAAAGTAAAAATTGAACTAATAGATGAAAATAGTATAATAACACAAAAACCGTTAAAATATAACTTTGATGATTTACAAGAATTTAAAATACATATAAATGAATTACTAGAAAAAAATTATATACAAGAAAGTAATAGTAAACATACAAGCCCAGCATTTATAGTTATAAAACACAGTGAACAAAAAAGAGGTAAAAGTAGAATGGTTATTGACTACAGAAATTTAAATGCCAAAACTAAAAAATATAAATATCCAATACCTAATAAAATACTTAAAATAAGACAAATACAAGGATACAACTATTTTAGCAAATTTGACTGTAAATCAGGATTTTACCATCTAAAACTAGAAGAAGAATCAAAACAATTAACATGACATTCTGATTACCACAAGGATTTTATGAATGGAATGTATTACCATTTGGATATAAAAATGCACTGTAGATGTCAACATTTTATGGATAACTGTTTTAACTTGACTAGAAAATTGTGTTATATATATAGATGATATATTATTATATTCCAAAACACAAGATGAACATATAAGATTATTAGAAAAATTTATACATATAATCAAACACTCAGGTATAAGTTTAAGTAAAAGTAAAGCAGAAATTATGAAACCACAGATAGAATTTCTAGGAATACAAATAGATAAAAATGGAATAAAAATGCAAACTCACATAGTACAAAAAATAATTACTATTGATGAAAATATAGATACAAAAAGGAAATTACAATCATTCTTAGGATTAGTAAATAAAGTAAGGGAATATATACCAAAATTAGCAGAACATTTAAAACTGTCACGACCCAAAACCGAGCCGCGACGGGCACCCACACTTAACCTACTATGTGAGCGAACCAACCAACCTAAACCTCAACATTTCGATATACTATCAACAGAAAGTAATGCGGAAGACTTAACTCATTAATAAAATCAATTCAATAACTATTATTATCCTTAAACTCTGGAAGTCATCACCACAAGAACATCTATAATCAAATGACTAAACTAAGAGTATTCTAAAAGCTAAAACAAGTAAAAGCTAGTCCATGCCGAAAGCTCAAGGCATCAAGACTTGAAGAAGAAGATCCAGTCCAAGCTAGAAGCATTAGCTCACCCTGAATTTCCGATGTAGTAAAGACTGGCTTGAATCACTGTTGAGTCGAAGACGACGGCACGTTTGCTGCACTCCACAAATAACAAAGAAGAAAACATAAAAGTAGGGGTCAGTACAAAACACGGGTACTGAGTAGATATCATCGGTCAACTCAAAATAGAAGACAATATATATATCAAGTAATATTATAAAACCAACTATGATACTCAACATGTAGCAACAAAAAGTACTATATCATTAACAATTACCGTCAAGTTCACACATGAGGACCCAAGCCTCAATACCATACTCATTTGGGAATTAGATTCATTGGATTGAGTATATTAGCATCTTTCAAGATTCATTATATTTATTCCCCTCGTGTCGGTACGTGACACTCCGCTCCATATACTATCCTGGTGCCGGAACGTGGCACTCCGATCCTCATATACTATCCTGGTACCGGAACGTGGCACCCGATCCATATACTATCCTGGTGTCGGAACGTGACACTCCGATCCTCATATACTATCCTTGTACCGGAACGTGGCACCCGATCCATATACTATCCTGGTGTCGGAACGTGACACTCCGATCCTCATTCTATATTGGTACCGGAACGTGGCACCCGATCCTCTATTTCAATCCTTGTAACGACCTGTTTAGCCGTTTTGAGCAGCAGATTTTATTTCTGGAAAAACAGGCTGAGGCGACGAACCCCACGACGGACCGTCATGGGCACGACGGACCGTCGCAGGGTCTCGTTTCAAAACACTTAGAAATTCTGAAATTGGGTACTGAAAATCGACTCTCTGAACTTCGTAACGGAATGGCAGGACGGACCGTCACAGTGTCCTTGGTGAAAAATAGGGTTCTGGCCCTTACGACGACCTGCGTGACGGACCGTCTCAGGCACGACGGCCCGTCACAGGTTGCGTAATCCCAGTTGGAGTCGTATTTCTGGTTAAGTTTTAAGGGACGTTTTGGACTATTCTTTCCTTAATTACAAAGTTAGAGGGTTAATATTAATAAATCTAATTACTTAGGGGTTAAAAGAGGTAACCTTAAGTTAATTAGTGGGCTATTATTGCCATCTTTTAAACCTAATTATATGTTCATTAGGGTAAAAGAAAGAGGGTTGAATAAAGAAAATAGAAAGAACAAAAAGAGGGAAAGAGAAGCGAATTGAGAGAGGATCGAACGAGAAGAAAACACAAAGCTTGGGAAATTGCTTGTTGATTCCAATTCTTCGGTGGAGGTAGGTTATGGTTTTTACGATATTCGTAGTGAACTCTTAATAGTGAATGATATGTATTGGTAGTATTGTAAACATGTCTATATGCTTAATTTTATACTTGCATGAATATGATTATGTGATTTTGATAAAACAAGCATGATGAAAACATATTGAATCCCAAATCTTGAAAGAAACTTTAATATACATTATTAATGATGATGCCTTGGTATAAAAGGAGGCTTGATGAATTAAAGTAATGCGATTGATGATGCCTTGGTATAGAGAAGGCTTGATGAACGGATAGAATGAGATTAGTGGATCGGAGTGTCACGTTCCGACACATAGTATTAGTGGATCGGAGTGTCACGTTCCGACACATAGTATTAGTGGATCGGAGAGTCACGTTCCGACACATAGTATTAGTGGGACGGGTGTCACGAACCGACACGTAGAATTAGGGGATCGGAGTGTCACGCACCGACACATATAGGGGATCGGAGTGTCACGTTCCGACACATATAGGGGATCGGAGTGTCACGTTCCGACACATATAGGGGATCGGAGTGTCACATACCGACACATATAGGGGATCGGGTGTCACGAACCGACACGTAGAATTAGGGGATTGGAGTGTCACGTACCGACACATAGTGGTAGGGGATCGGAGTGTCACGTACCGACACAAGAGGAAGAAAGATAATGAATCCTGAAAGATGATAATTTACTCAACATAATGAACTTACTTTTCCCAAAAGAGTATGGTATTGAGGCTTGAGTCCTCATGGATGAATTTGATGGTACTTGTTGTTGCTATATGTTGAGTTTATAGTTGATTTATAATATTACTTGATATATATTATCTTCTATTTTGAGTTGGCCGATGATATCTACTCAGTACTCGTGGTTGTACTGACCCCCCCCCTACTTTTATGTTTTCGTCTTTGTTATTTGTGGAATGCAGCAAACGTTCCGTCAACTTCAACTCAGCAGTAAATCAAGCCAGTCTTCGTCATACCGGATCTTCAGGGTGAGCTAACGCTTCTAGCTTGGACTGGGTCTCCTTCTTCGAGTCTTGATGCCTTGAACTTCCGGCATGGACTAGCTTTTTAATTGTTTTGTTTTTCTTAGATACTCTTAGTTTAGTAATTTGAGGATAGATGTTCTTGTGATGATGACTTCCAGATTTTGGGGATAATAATAATAGTTTTGGATTATTTTTATTAATGAGTTTAAGTCTTCCGCATTATTTTATGTTGTTATATATTGAAATGTTAAGGTTTAGAATGGTTGGTTTGCTCACATAGGAGGGTAAATGTGGGTGCCAGTCGCGTCCCCGATTTGGGTCGTGACAAACTTGGTATCAGAGCATTAGGTTCGTTGGTCTCATCACACAAGAACAGGTCTAGTAGAGTCTTAAGGAACGGTAGGGGGACGCCTTTACTTTTCCTTGAGAGGCTATAAGACTTTAGGAAAATTTCACTCTTTCATTCTTTCTTTCGTGCTACTACTTGAGTCCAATTGGTATCTAGGCGATACGAATTGGTATCTGACCATCTTCACTCTCTTTCGCAGATGCTTAGAACTAGAGCAACGACCGCGCCAACAACAACACCGGCAAGACAAGAAACGTCTGAGCCAACCACTGGGGCTGTGGCTCGAGGAAGAGCAGCGACAAGAGGCCGTGGTAGAGGTCGTGGGAGGACGTCCTCTAGAGGAAGAGAACGAGCACCGAGCCCATCTGGTACTAGGGCGGTGACTCCTCCACCGACTGAGGAAGTGATAAGAGAGGGTGAGGAAGGGGAGAGTGAACAAGTGCAAAATGAGGAATTGCCACCCCAACCTACCCCAGAGATGATCAATCAGGTTCTTGCTTATCTTAGCGGGTTATCTGATCAGGGTCAGGCACCTCCAGTGGTTTCTGCACCAACACCTCCGGTTTCAGAGATACGACATGCGACTACTATGGCTCCTCGTATGGATGCCTCATTGGACATAGGCACGTTTCCACGTCTGACTACTGGGCCTATAATGACAAATGATCAGCATGAACTTTTCAGTAAGTTCTTGAAATTGAAACCTCCAGTCTTGAGGTCTTGAATCGAGGATGCTTATGATTTTACGGTTGGTATCATGAGCTACTACATAAGATGGGTATAGTGGAGCGGTTCGGTGTTGAATTCGTGAGTTATCAGCTTCAAGGGAATGCCAAAATGTGGTGGCGGTCACATGTTGAGTGTCAACCAACAGAGGCACCGCCTATGACTTGGGCATCATTCTCTAGCTTGTTTATGGAGAAGTATATCCCAAGGACTTTGAGAGATAGAAAAAGAGATGAGTTCTTGAGTCTAGAGCAAGGTAGAATGTCGGTTAATGCATATGAGGCTAAGTTTCGTGCATTATCCAGGTATGCCACTCAACTCTGTTTTGATCCCAAGAGCGGATTCGCCGGTTTGTGAAGGGGTTGAGGTCAGAATTGCGGATTTCGGCCTTACAGATAGCGGCAACGGCAAAATCCTTCCAAGAGGTGGTAGACTTTGTGATAGAGGTGGAAGGAGTGAAGCCAGAAGACTTCACCACGACATTGACATCAAAAAGGTTTCGAAAGGGAGGTGATTTTAATGGTTCTTACACTAGAGGACAGGGTTCGGGAAGTTACTCAGTCCGACCAATTCAGTCTTCACTACAGACTGTAGTTGGGGGACCACCTCAGACCGGTCAACACTTCTCCGAGAGACCTATGCTTGACTCCAGAGAGTGTTATGGATGTGGGGAGACTGGACATATTAGGAGAAATTGTCCAAAACAGAGGTACAGACCCCCAATAGCTAGAGGTAGAAGTGGTCATGGTAGAGGCCGTTTTTCTGGAGGACGTGGTGGTCGAGGAAATGGTGGTCACCAAAACGGCCGAGGTGATGGGCAAACTGGAGCCACTACATCACAACATGGTAGGGGCAACAGACAAACAAACGAGAGGGCCCATTGTTATGCTTTCCCTGGGAGATCTGAAGCGGAAACATCAGATACTGTCATCACAGGTAATCTTTTGATTTGTGATTGCATGGCTTCTGTATTGTTTGATCCTGGATCCACGTTTTCTTATGTATCTTCCTCATTTGCTAACGGTCTAAATTTACATTGTGAATTACTTGATATGCCCATTTGTGTTTCTACTCCGGTGGGTGAGTCCGTGGTAGTTGAAAAGGTATATAGGTCTTGTTTGGTGAATTTTGTGGGGAGCAACACTTATGTAGATTTGGTTATTTTAGAAATGGGTGACTTTGATGTAATTCTGGGTATGACTTGGCTTTCTCTGAATTTTGCGATTTTGGATTGTAATGCTAAAACTGTGACGTTAGCCAAGCCTGGGGCAGATCCGTTAGTGTGGGAGGGCGACTACACTTCCAATCCGGTTCGTATCGTGTCCTTTCTTTGTGCTCAGAAGATGGTTAGTAAGGGTTGTTTAGCTTTCTTGGCACATCTTAGGGATGACACTATCCCAGTACCCTCAATTGAATCGATTTCGGTAGTTCGAGAATTTTTGGATGTGTTTCCTGCAGATCTTCCTGGTATGCCACCGGATAGGGATATTGACTTCTGTATTGATCTTGAAGCGAGTACTCGCCCCATTTCTATACCCCCTTATAGAATGGCTCCCGTGGAGTTAAGAGAGCTAAAGGCACAACTTCAAGAGTTGTTGAGCAAAGGCTTCATTAGGCCAAGTGCATCCCCTTGGGGTGCTCCGGTCTTGTTTGTGAAGAAGAAGGCTGGGAGTTTTCGGATGTGCATAGACTAAGACAACTGAACAAGGTAACTATCAAGAACAAATATCCTCTTCCTCGCATTGATGACTTGTTCGATCAGTTACAAGGTGCGTGTGTCTTCTCTAAAATTGACTTGAGATCCGGTTATCACCAATTGAAAATACGGGCAGCGGATGTGCCAAAGACTGCTTTTCGAACTAGGTATGGGCACTACGAATTTGTGGTAATGTCTTTTGGTCTTACGAATGCCCCTGCGGCTTTCATGAGCTTGATGAATGGGATTTTCAAGCCATATTTGGACCTCTTTGTGATCGTGTTTATTGATGATATACTGATATACTCCAAGAGTAAGAAGGAACATGAGGAGCATTTGAGAATGGTGTTAGAGTTGTTGAGGAAGAAAAAGCTTTATGCGAAATTCTCCAAGTGTGAGTTTTGGCTAGATTCAGTGTCCTTCTTGGGGCACGTGGTTTCTAAGGATGGAGTAATGGTGGATCCATCTAAGATTGAGACGGTGAAAAATTGGGTAAGACCTACTAATGTGTCAGAAATAAGGAGTTTTGTGGGGTTAGCTAGTTACTACCGCCGATTCGTCAAGGGATTCTTTTCTATTGCTTCTCAATTGACGAACTTGACTAAGCAGAATGTTCCATTTGTATGGTCAGATGAATGTGAGGAAAGCTTTCAGAAGCTTAAGACTTTGTTGACTACCGCACCAATTCTTACCTTGCCGGTAGAGGGTAAAAACTTCATTGTTTATTGTGATGCATCCTATTCTGGGTTGGGTGCAGTGCTAATGTAAGAGAAGAATGTGATTGCTTATGCTTCGAGGCAATTAAAGGTGCATGAACGTAACTATCCGACCCATGATTTGGAGTTGTCTGCGGTAGTATTTGCACTAAGGCAATGGAGACACTATTTATATGGAGTTAAGTGTGAGGTCTACACAGATCATCGTAGCCTTCAGTATGTCTTTACTCAGAAAGATTTGAACTTGAGACAGAGGAGATGGATGGAACTACTGAAGGAATACGACATCATATTTTGTATCATCCGGGGAAGGCAAATGTTGTGGCGGATGCTTTGAGTAGAAAGGCCGGAAGCATGGGAAGTCTAGCTCATTTGCAAGTTTCTAGACGCCCATTGGCTAGAGAGGTTCAGAATCTGGCTAATGACCTTATGAGGTTAGAAATAAACGAGAAGGGAGGATTTTTAGCTTGTGTGGAGGCAAAATCTTCTTTTCTTGACCAGATTAAGGGGAAGCAGTTTGACGATGAGAAACTAAGGCGAATTCGGGATATGGTGTTGCGAGGAGAGGCTAAAGAGGCAAAAATTGATGAGGAAGGTGTTTTGAGGATTAAAGGAAGGGTATGTGTGCCCCGTATTGATGACTTGATCCACACTATTCTTACAGAGGCTCATAGTTCCGGATATTCTATACATCCTGGTGCAACCAAGATGTATCGTGACCTAAAGCAACACTTCTGGTGGAGTAGAATGAAGCGATATATTGTTGAGTTTGTTGCCAAATGTCCAAATTGTCAAGAAGTAAAGTATGAACATCAGAGGCCCGGAGGAACACTTCAGAGAATGCCCATTCCTGAATGGAAGTGGGAGAGAATTGCAATGGACTTCGTAGTTGGCCTTCCAAAGACATTGAGTAAGTTTGATTCCAATTGGGTGATTGTTGATAGGTTAACTAAGTCTGCTCATTTCATTCCGGTCAAAGTGACCTACAATGCAGAGAAGCTAGCCAAAATCTACATCTCAGAGATTGTTCGATTACATGGGGTTCCACTCTCCATCATATCAAATAGAGGTACGCAGTTTACTTCTAAGTTTTGGAGAACATTGCATGCTGAATTAGGTACTAGATTGGACCTTAGTACTGCATTTCATCCTCAGACCGATGGGCAGTCTGAGCGAACGATTCAAGTGTTGGAGGATATGCTTCGTGCATGTGTGATAGAATTTGGTGGCCATTGGGATAACTTCTTACCCTTGGCGGAGTTTTCATACAATAATAGCTATCACTCCAGCATTGACATGGCTCCATTTGAAGCATTGTATGGGAGGAGATGTAGATTTCCCATTGGTTGGTTTGATGCATTTGAAGTTAGACCTTGGGGTACTGATTTGTTGAGGGATTCCTTGGAGAAGGTGAAAGCTATTCAAGAGAAGCTTTTAGCGGCCCAAAGTAGACAAAAGGAATATGCGGATCGAAAGGTTAGAGACCTGGAGTTCATGGAAGGTGAACAAGTCTTGTTGAAGGTTTCACCCATGAAAGGGGTGATGCGGTTTGGAAAAAGGGATAAGTTAAGTCCAAGGTATATTGGACCATTTGAGGTATTAAAGCGAGTAGGGGAGGTGGCTTATGAATAAGCTTTGCCTCCAGGGCTGTCCGGAGTACATCTGGTATTTCACGTGTCCATGTTGAAAAGATACCACGGGGATGGAAACTATATCATCCGTTGGGATTCAGTTTTGCTTGATGAGAATCTGTCTTATGAGGAGGAGCCTGTTGCTATCTTAGATAGGGAAGTTCGCAAGTTGAGGTCGAGAGAAATTGCATCCATCAAGGTTCAATGGAAGAATCGACCGGTTGAAGAGGCTACTTGGGAGAAGGAGGCAGATATGCAAGAAAAATACCCATATCTGTTTACAGATTCAGGTACTTCCTTCCGCCCTTGTTTTTCTTCTTTTGATCGTTCGAGGACGAACGATGGGTAAATTGGTATCTATTGTAACGACCTGTTTAGTCGTTTTGAAGCGTGATTTTATTTACGGAAAACAGTCGAGGCGACGAACCCCACGACGGACCGTCATGGGCACGACCGACCGTCGCAGGTCTCGCTTTCAAAACACTTAGAAATTCTGAAATTGGAGTGCGAAAATCGACTCTCACGAACTTCGTAGCGGAATGGCGGGGACGGATCCGCAGGTGTGACGGACCGTCACAGGTGTGACGGACCGTCACAGTGTCCTTGGTGAAAAATAGGGTTCTGGCCCTTACGACGACCTGCGTGACGGACCGTCTCAGGCACGACGGCCCGTCACAGGTTGCGTAATCCCAGTTGAAGTCGGATTTCTGGTTAAGTTTTAAGGGACGTTTTGGATTATTCTTTCCTTAATTACAAAGTTAGAGGGTTAATATTAATAAATCTAATTACTTAGGGGTTAAAAGAAGTAACCTTAAGTTAATTAGTGGGCTATTATTACAATCTTTTAAACCTAATTATATGTTCATTAGGGTAAAAGAAAGAGGGTTGAATAAAGAAAATAGAAAGAACAAAAAGAGGGAAAGAGAAGCGAATTGAGAGAGGATCGAACGAGAAGAAAACACAAAGCTTGGGAAATTGCTTGTTGATTTCAATTCTTCGGTGGAGGTAGGTTATGTTTTTTACGATATTCGTAGTGAATTCTTAATAGAGAATGATATGTATTGGTACTATTGTAAACCTGTCTATATGCTTAATTGTATGCTTGCATGAATATGATTATGTGATTTTGATAAAACAAGCATGATGAAAACATATTGAATCCCAAATCTTGAAAGAAACTTTAATATACATTATTAATGATGGTGCCATGGTATAAAAGGAGGCTTGATGAATTAAAGTAATGGGATTGATGATGCCTTGGTATAGAGAAGGCTTGATGAACGGATAGAATGAGATTAGTGGATCGGAGTGTCACGTTCCGACACATAGTATTAGTGGATCGGAGTGTCACGTTCCGACACAGAGTATTAGTGGATCGGAGTGTCACCTTCCGACACATAGTATTAGTGGGACGGGTGTCACGAATCGACACGTAGAATTAGGGGATCGGAGTGTCACGCACCGACACATATAGGGGATCGGAGTGTCACGTTCCGACACATATAGGGGATCGGAGTGTCACGTTCCGACACATATAGGGGATCGGAGTGTCACGTACCGACACATATAGGGGATCGGGTGTCACGAACCGACACATAGAATTAGGGGATCGGAGTGTCACGTACCGACACATAGTGGTAGGGGATCGGAGTGTCACGTACCGACACAAGAGGAAGAAAGATAATGAATCCTGAAAGATGATAATTTACTCAACATAATGAACTTACTTTTCCCAAAAGAGTATGGTATTGAGGCTTGAGTCCTCATGGATGAATTTGATGGTACTTTTTGTTGCTATATGTTGAGTTTATAGTTGATTTATAATATTACTTGATATATATTATCTTCTATTTTGAGTTGGCCGATGATATCTACTCAGTACTTGTGGTTGTACTGACCCCCCCCTACTTTTATGTTTTCGTCTTTGTTATATGTGGAATGCAGCAAACGTTCCGTCAACTTCAACTCAGCAGTAAATCAAGCCAGTCTTCGTCATACCGGATCTTCAGGGTGAGCTAACGCTTCTAGCTTGGACTGGGTCTCCTTCTTCGAGTCTTGATGCCTTGAACTTCCGGCATGGACTAGCTTTTTAATTGTTTTGTTTTTCTTAGATACTCTTAGTTTAGTAATTTGAGGATAGATGTTCTTGTGATGATGACTTCTAGATTTTGGGGATAATAATAATAGTTTTGGATTGTTTTTATTAATGAGTTTAAGTCTTCCGCATTATTTTATGTTGTTATATATTGAAATGTTAAGGATTAGAATGGTTGGTTCGCTCACATAGGAGGGTAAATGTGGGTGCCAGTCGCGTCCCCGATTTGGGTCGTGACAAGCCTGGTACCGGAACGTGGCACCCGATCCCCTAATCTCACCACTTTCGTTCATCAAGCCTTCTTTTATACCAAGGCATCATCATTAACAAAGTAGATGAGGGTTTCTTTTCAAGATTTGGGATTCAATAGCTTCATCATGCTTATTTATTCACAATTACATAATCATATTCATGCAAGCATACAATTAAGCATATAGGAGGGTTTACAATACCACTAACACATATAATTCGCTATTAAGAGTTTACTACGAATAGCATGAAAACCATAACCTACCTCCACCGAAGAACCGAATTCAAGCAAGCTCCAATACTTTTCCTTTCCTCAATGCTTTCGAACCTTTCCAATCTAACAATTATATATGCATAATTTATGAGTTTACAAGCCTATAAATACTCATATTATTTTATGTCTAATCTAAACCCAACAACTCACCTAATCCTATAATCACTTTCTTAAAGTTTAAACCTAAGGGTAAGTCTCAGTTCTTCCAATTAGCATAATTTTAATGAAATTTAAGTAATTCAATACAACAATTATTTAATTACCTATCACAATATACTAAAACTCTTCTCAAAATTAAAATTAAATAGATAGTAAACTATAAAATTAAGCCACTGGTTGCGGAAACCAGTGGCAATCCTATACTGCAAAGTGCATTATCATGGCACTAGTTAATGATTTGCTTAATCATTACTTCAATTGAAAGACTTCAATATCCAAACAATATAAAAGAATTAAATAACATTCTGTCCAAAAATAGAACGAAACAGATATTCCCCTTTTTCCACAACTAACAAGACCATTATTACACCTAATTTATATACAGAATTCACCGTCTAATTCCACATCTATATATAATATATATATATATATATAACATATGCGACAGTTCCAACACCCTAATTTTCAAATATTAATTGTTTTTGCTTATAATTTGACCAATCATCACATCCTTCTTCTTAAACATACCATATAACAATCTATCCTATGATTACACTCTAATATTGAAAGCCGAAGGAGAAACGTTTCTACCTGAATTGCTTCTTCAATCTGTTTTTGACAATCGTGCGGCTCCCCTTCTATTTTCTTTTTCTCCTCCTTTCTATAGATTCTTTTTACCCTAATTATTATATAAGACTAATTATAAAAATAGTAAAAGTGCTCCACTATTAGTTTTATTTTTATTTCCTTTAATCTCTAACTAAACAAATTAATAAAACTACCCCTCTAGTTTATAATTATAATTATGAATAGTCCAAAATACCCATTTAGAATCCAACGAAAAATATTTTATGAAACACAAGGCTTTAACTCTCAAAACGACCAAAAGGGTCGTTACAATAGATACCAATTTACCCATCGTTCGTCCTTGAACGATCAAAGGAAGGCAAGGCAAGAAAGGGTAGTTGTCTCAAAAGTTCATCCGAAATAGTAGTACCCTTGGTCTTATATCAAAAGTGTTAAACAAATCAATTGAATATCTACACTTCCTTACAACAATGCCTTAAATGGGTCCATCTCACTTCTATAGGGATAATTATTGATGTATGTAAACTACACTAACAACAAAACTATTTCTAACAATGGATTTTTCAACTGATCTATTCTTCAACTAGACTTTGACACAACCATCTGAACAAATATTATCTAACATAACCAAGATAAAATTTTGAAGCAAAAGTGGCTACAACCATAAGTGGACTTTAACCAACTACCACACACTCATAATGCACAAACCGTCACAGATCTTATCAGGATTTTCTTTTCACAACACAATCTCATCACAAGCTTAAGTGATGAAAATATTAGCTTTAGACATCGATTACTCATCAAGGGAGAATCAACATATCTAACCCAGGGAAGAATAATATCAAGTAAACACCAACAAGGGATACACTTCAAAATGCAGAACCTCTAACATTACTCTTAGGCAATTGTAACTCTTCATAGCAGCTCTTATATAGATTCTCATAAGCAAGTTTGTGCGTATAGAACTACTGATATACTTTAGCTATTCCAAACAACACCAATTCTATCATAACTAAAATACAAAGTTTGCCAAAGGATTCTACCCTATCAAGAGGAAACAAGAGGATTTTTACATCCGATTCACCACCAGAAATCAACCCATAATCTGAAAACACGCGTGGACGTAGAAAATGAATCATACTCTAAATCACACCCGAAATGAAGTAGTTATTCACGTAAGAGTGTATATAACCAAGGTCGAATAACTTCAAATATATTTTTTTTCAATAGTTTCCATATCAAACATCTTCATTCATCTGACTCTATCTCTTTGATTTTCTAGCTACCCACAATCACCAATTTAGTCCCTATTATAATTGCACACATACTTACTTTATCGAACCCTACATCCACTGAAGTCGACACTTTTAGTAATAACAAAACATCATAACCACATCGATCATCTACCTTACTCTCAAACCAATATATGTTCAAACTATGGCTATCTCTCTTTCTATTTAAGCATTTCATGACAATTACGAGTTCCAAACAAGGCTACTAACATCATTTAAAATTTTATAGTACCTTTCCATCATGATACACTATTAAATCAAACCCCAAGTCAACCTCACACCACTTCCACATATCATGCTTTAACTACCCTTCTAGACCATCACATACCTCATGCCAACTCTTAGGAAGTTTCTTGGTCATTCAAATTATTATGTATCCTATTAGCTCATAACCTCTATTCACCATTAAATATCTATGTAATACATCATAATATTTTATGTAATCCCATCAATAGAGTAGTATTATTTCAACTCTAAATTCTTAATAACCATGTAGAATTATATTACACCTTATGCATCATTCTTAAGTCATCTATCCAAATTTGAGCAATCTAACTCCATGTAAAATACTAAATTCTTCATGCCTCATTGTTTGCAATTCAAATTAAAACTCAATCTTTATAAAAGTCGATGATAAATTCTAGTAAGTCTATATCGAACTACTTCACATCTCACAGTCATATCTAAACTCATAGGCAAAAATCAATATAACCATCAATTACAACCCATGGGTTTATACGAGAGGTCTTATTCCTTCACTTTTCTCAAATTCTTCTCATGGTGCAAAATTTTATTCGACCCTTCAATATGTCAATATTCTTGTTTCTTTAGATCACTCATCGATCTCATCTTTTTACCAACCACCCATGACATTTTACTTCACATTGTAAATCAAAACTTAGAAGGAAACTCTTTTTAGATCCTTTAACAATCAAAAGTAATAAACTTTATGATCCAAAACATGCATAAGTTCTTTCACATGCTTAATACCGATGCAATCAATCATTTATTACCTTAAAAATTCATACCTTAAAAAAGTATCACCAAGAATGCAGACTTATAATGAAAGTTTGATTTTCAAGTCCAATTGTGTAACCCAATACCCTTATGTATCTACATTTGCTTATAATTTGAAGACTTTTATAATTACCTTATCTTAGCTTATTTTTGATTGCCTCTCCATCAACCATACCATATGCTTCACTAAAAATCCAACCCTACTCATTTCTAAATTCAAAAGTACAACAGAACTTATCATCTCACTCAAGCTGAACGTCTGTACAATCCTCTCTTAAGTTCTATTCGAGCGTTGACCCAACATCTCTTAAAACTTGTCATACACCTACATTACTCACAAAATAGTAGAAAATCACAACCTTAGATACTCGCAAGTCTTTATTACATACAAAATTTATTTAACCAACAAATCCTAATCATATAATTTCATCCCAATTAAAATTTCTCACGAATTTTTATTTTCCATCATGCTCAGTTAACCCTTTTATCACCATGAAGTGAACCTTTTCCTCGATCTAACACTTTGAACTTAGGTAAACCAATCAAATTCAAGGGACTAACCCAATTTATATGCACTTTCTTGCTAAATCTTCAATTTATTTCACCCAACTATATCCACTAGGACTTTCTTTTCCTATAAGTTTGTCATTTTAATATCAATCCACCTTTTGAAGCTTAAGATAAAATCGTCAGTACTTATTCAGAACCCTCAAGATACATTTCACAACCTAAATGTGTTAATATTGTCCCAAAGATCCACCACTAAAATTTTCCTTTAAAATAATGCTCAACCACTAAAATTTTCCTTCAAAATAATGCTCAATCTAAGTTCCTTTAGTAATAAACTAGTTGGTTTCTCAAATGTGAATGCAACACTAAATCTTATTATCTGACCATGTCGTACAACTTGTAACTCCTTTAGTAATTAGTAATCATACTTGACATTCGACATACCTATTTCCACATAACTCTAGTACTGCCACACCGTGAAAGTCCGTTAGATACCTCACTGGAACACATCATACCTGTCCATAATATCGCACCCAAATAGCCCACATATTTCTACCCATTGAATAATTGCAAAACATTATCGAATATGTTCTCTCTCTAGACCAACAATTTGTTTTACTTCTCAGATCAATTCAATAACAAAATAACACACTTCCTAACTCTAACCAAGTAAACATCGATGGCTTTCTCTAATATACCCTCACTCTATAAAGTCATAATAGTGTCTTTATTAACCGACACTCGATATGAGACTACCACCACATTTTGTGATCGAGAAAATATATCTATTTCTAAGGACATATTTCTTTTCTTTTTGTTGTTGCTATTTCGACTTCAAATACTCTAGTAGTACCCATATTTGAAATAGAGTGAAGAAGTTCAGATACCAATTTGTATCACCTAGATACCAATTGGATTCAAGTAGTAGCACGAAAGAAAGAAAGAATGAAATTTTCCTAAAGTCCTATAGCCTCTCAAAGAAAAGTAAAGGCGTCCCCCTACCGTTCTTCAACACTCTACTAGACCTGTTCTTGTGTGATGAGACCAACGAACCTAATGCTCTGATACCAAGTTTGTCACGACCCAAAACCGAGCCGCGACTGGCACCCACACTTAACCAACTATGTGAGCGAACCAACCAACCTAAACCTCAACATTTCGATATACTATCAACAGAAAGTAATGCGGAAGACTTAACTCGTTAATAAAATCAATTCAATAACTATTATTATCCCCAAAATCTGGAAGTCATCACCACACGAACATCAATAATCAAATGACTAAACTAAGAGTATTCTAAAAGCTAAATCAAGTAAAAGCTAGTCCATGCTGAAAGCTCAAGGCATCAAGACTTGAAGAAGAAGATCCAGTCCAAGCTAGAAGCATTAGCTCACCCTGAATTTCCGATGTAGTAAAGACTGGCTTGAATCACTGTTGAGTCGAAGACGACGGCACGTTTGCTGCACTCCACAAATAACAAAGAAGAAAACATAAAAGTAGGGGTCAGTACAAAACACGGGTACTGAGTAGATATCATCGGTCAACTCAAATAGACGACAATATATATATCAAGTTATATTATAAAACCAACTATGATACTCAACATGTAGCAACAACAAGTACTATATCATTAACAATTACCGTCAAGTTCACACATGAGGACTCAAGCCTCAATACCATACTCATTTGGGAATTAGATTCATTGGATTGAGTATATTAGCATCTTTCAAGATTCATTATATTTATTCCCCTCGTGTCGGTACGTGACACTCCACTCCATATACTATCCTGGTGCCGGAACGTGGCACTCCGATCCTCATATACTATCCTGGTACCGGAACGTGGCACCCGATCCATATACTATCCTGGTGTCAGAACGTGACACTCCAATCCTCATATACTATCCTGGTACCGGAACGTGGCACCCGATCCATATACTATCCTGGTGTCGGAACGTGACACTCCGATCCTCATTCTATCCTGGTACCGGAACGTGGCACCCGATCCTCTATTTTTATCCTGGTACTGGAACGTGGCACCCGATCCCCTAATCTCACCACTTTCGTTCATCAAGCCTTCTTTTATACCAAGGCATAATCATTAACAAAGTAGATTAGGGTTTCTTTTCAAGATTTGGGATTCAATAGCTTCATCATGCTTATTTATTCACAATTACATAATCATATTCATGCAAGCATACAATTAAGCATATAGGAGGGTTTACAATACTACTAACACATATCATTCGCTATTAAGAGTTTACTACGAATAGCATGAAAACCATAACCTACCTCCACCGAAGAACCTAATTCAAGCAAGCTCCAATACTTTTCCTTTCCTCAATGCTTTCGAACCTTTCCAATATAACAATTATATATGCATAATTCATGAGTTTACAAGCCTATAAATACTCATATTATTTTATGTCTAATCTAAACCCAACAACTCACCTAATCCTATAATCACTTTCTTAAAGTTTAAACCTAAGGGTAAGTCTCAGTTCTTCCAATTAGCATAATTTTAATGAAATTTAAGTAATTCAATACAACAATTATTTAATTACCTATTACAATATACTAAAACTCTTCTCAAAATTAAAATTAAATAGATAGTAAACTATAAAATTAAGCCCTTTGGTTGCGGAAACCAGTGGCAATCCTATACTGCAAAGTGCATTATCATGGCACTAGTTAATGATTTGCTTAATCATTACTTCAATTGAAAGACTTCAATATCCAAACAATATAAAAGAATTAAATAACATTCTGTCCAAAAATAGAAAGAAACAGATATTCCCCTTTTTCCACAACTAACAAGACCATTATTACACCTAATTTATATACAGAATTCACCGTCTAATTCCACATGTATATAATATATATATATATATATATATATATATATATATATATATATATATATATATATATATATATATATATATATATATATATATATATATATATATATATATATAATATATATATATATATATAACATATGCGACAGTTCCAACACCCTAATTTTCAAATATTAATTGTTTTTGCTTATAATTTGACCAATCATCACATCCTTCTTCTTAAACATACCATATAACAATCTATCCTATGATTACACTCTAATATTGAAAGCCGAAGGAGAAACGTTTCTTCCTGAATTGCTTCTTCAATCTGTTTTTGACAATCGTGCGGCTCCCCTTCTATTTTCTTTTTCTCCTCCTTTCTATAGATTCTTTTTACCCTAATTATTATATAAGACTAATTATAAAAATAGTAAAAGTGCTCCACTATTAGTTTTATTTTTATTTCCTTTAATCTCTAACTAAACAAATTAATAAAACTACCCCTCTAGTTTTATAATTATAATTATGAATAGTCCAAAATACCCATATAGAATCCAACGAAAAATATTTTATGAAACACAAGGCTTTAACTCTCAAAACGACCAAAAGGGTCGTTACAAAAACCATTATACAAAAAACTCAAAAAGATATTGAATATCATTTTGACAACAAAGATAAAGAACACATAAAAAATATTTAAAAATTATGCAAAAAATTACCAAAATTATATTTTCCTGATGAAAGTAGAACATTCACATATATAATTGAAACAGATTCAAGTGACCACAGTTATGGAGGAGTACTAAAATATAAATATGACAAGGAAAAAGTAGAACACCATTGCAGGTATTGCTCAGGATCATATACTGAGGCACAAGCAAAATGGGAAATAAACAGAAAGGAATTATTTGTATTATATAAATGTTTATTAGCATTTGAACCATATATTGTTTACAACAAATTTATTGTAAGAACAGATAACACACAGGTAAAATGGTGGATAACAAAAAAGTTAGATGATTCAGTTACAACGAAAGAAATAAGGAGATTAGTATTGAATATATTAAATTTTACATTTACAATTGAAATTATAAAAACTAATGAAAATCTTGTTGCACACTACCTATCAAGAAAAAGGAACTCAAACTGAACCAGATACAATAGAAGAAATACTCAAAGCCATTACTACACTTTCTACGAAGGTGGACAGTATGGGAAAAGAGTTACAAAATTTGAAAGCTAATAGTCAGCAGCATGACTATAAACATGCGGAGCTACGTCGATCGGAAGACGCTAAAATTCCAGAGCTACAAGGAGACGTTGGGAAACTCCCTAAAACCCATAACATTAACATTGCTAGTATTGCAGGTACAAGTACAACAGCTATGGAAAAAACTACATCAAAAAATACAAACTTAAACAGCTTATTTACAAAACCATTTATTCCAAAGGCACAGATAGTAGATACCCCAGCACCACAAACATCTACATATGCAGCCAGCCTACATAAAGAAAAGAAAATATATAACCATTTATCCCAAACTTACATTGAAAACCTATACAAAATCCAAAACTTTTTAAATCTTAAACCCAAATCTACCACAACCACAGAAAAAACCCAGGATTATTTAACCCAAAAATTACAAGGCTATAATAAGTTAATCGCACAACCTAAAACCAATTCAAACTTAGTTAAAACCTGTTACAGTTATGGATTACTTAATACAGTATATACATATGATGGTACAGAGATAAGTGGAATCCCAGAGATCCACAAAGCCTTTTTAATATACAAAAGAATTACAAAAGGAAATTTATTTTTTATAAAATTTTATACAAAGACCAAATTTGAGATACTTTATGATGAGATAAAACCAATAATCCAGATAGTGAAAATTGGATTAACGAGAGAAATGATAATACCGGAAGACATAGGGCAACAGCCAGAGATACCAAAAGTTGAGATACCCAGTTTTTATGCAAATAAAAGAATAATTGGGTTATCAACTATCATACAAGAATTAGCTAACAACTATCTACAAGGAAATGCTATATGGAGCTATTATTCAAGAGATCATTTAATGATATATGCCAATTCACGAGAGATAAGACAAACAGATATGGAGGAAGTCCAAAAATGGATTTTATCCTTATTAAAACCAGAAGCTACTCCAACAACTAGAGCACTAAAACAAGGATTCATCTCCGAAGAACTAATGACAAGATATTGCAAGCTAATTGGTCACAAATATCCAGACCATATATGTTCCAAGTGCAACCAAGGTGATGACATAATCCCAGACGTACAACTGGAGTAAGATGAGAAGAAGAAGATAAGGAAAAATAGACATAAAAATATATGTACAAAAATTAGTCATAGTCATTGTCGGCCATTTGGCCAAAGTTTATTTTGTCTTCTTGTAAAAAGTCGTAAAGTAAATAGTGTCAGTAGGTCCTAATCATAAATAGTAAGAGTCAAGTTACTGTGTAAATAGTAAAGGTCAAGTAACTGTGTAAATAGTAAAGGCCAATCGTCTTTTAGTAAGGATGAAAGGCCATTATGTATGTGTATAAATAGAGGGTTTCCCCTCATAAATAAAATCATCAATCTTCCAATCAGTCTTCCACTACTCTCTTCTCTCTACAATATTCCTCTTTAACGCTTCCACCCAAAATTGGTATCAGAGCTAGCTAGTTAACTAATTAAGCTAATAACTATGGAGAAATCTGGATCTACAAATCTACAAAATCAGGTATACACTCTTAAATTTATGAGTAGCTAAATAAATTTATTCCTGAAAATCTCTTGTTGATTATAATTGTTTATCATGACTTAATAATGCTCTAATAAGCATCTTTAGAAGGTTTGCTACAGAAATATTCTTCGAATAAGTATGCCCAAACTATGTCATCCTAAGGTTGAAATTTCTAATTCACTTATTCTTGTATTTTTTATTTCTTCTAAATGTTGTACTTCTTGTTTTGCTTGTATTTTTATTTTTTCAATTTCTTTTGATTTGTCTATTTCTTCATTTTCTTTTGTTATTCTTATCATAACTGTTAAACTATATTCTAATTTTGCTGTTTCTTTTTCTAACATCAAGTATAGATTATTTCCTATTTTTTTATATCTTCTTCCTAAAATTGAAAATATTATTTTTATTATCATTCTATCTTGGTTTTCATATGTTTTTTCTTCTACTACAAATTCTTCTTTGTTCATTATAATTTATGTATTATATTATGTTGTAATTTATATTCAAGACAATCTACCTAAGAACCTAAAAGAATCAAGACATGATGAACTAGATTAGCTTGGAGATGAATTGTATGATCCCTTCTTGTGTAATAGACTTGGTGAGACAAGACCAAGGCATGATATATTGAGATGTGAATCTCATAATAGCTTGAGATGTTAGATCTCATGATAACTTGAGATGGTATCTCTCAAGGGTAGCTCCGGATTGTAAATCTCAAGGAAGGTTGAGCTGAATTACACATGGTATCTTGTGATGTTGAGTCTCATGGAAGCTTGAGTTGAAATACCCATGATAGCTTGATATGTTGAGTCTCATGGAAGCTTGAGTTGAATTACTCATGGTAACTTGAGGTGATGAACTTTATGGTAGCTTGGGATGGAGGAAGTAAGCTATTCCATGTTTAGCTTGTTGATGTGTCACAATGATGTTTGATCGTGGTAGTTTTGGAATGGTGATTCACATGTTAGCTTGGGATGGAGGAAGCAACATCTCCCATGATTAACTTGGCCTTTTGTTGTAAGGATACTTGATTATTTTAGCTTGGCTTGGTTAGGCCAAAACCATTTCATGGTATCTTTAGGGGAAAGTCCTATGCTCTCCTAATGTTAGCTTGACTTGCATGCAGGGTACATTTCATGGTAGCTTGATTTGCATTCAAGTTGCATTTCATGTAATAGTTTGAAATTAGTGTGTCATGATAGCTTAGCGTTGAGGATTCATGCTCCCCTATGATAAGCTTGTATCTACCTGATTTGTTGCATGATGGTTAGGATGGGTGTATTCTTTCTTTAGTTAGTTTGGTTATATGTTGAGATGCTTCCATGGTAGTAGGTCAATTATGACAGTAAGTTGATCTTAATAAACAAAAATACAAGACAAGTTATCTTGGAGTAGGATATTCTAGAGTAGTACTTAGTGTGGATAGTAGTATGGGATGATATCCATACATGGCACAAGTGTGACTTGAAGCTACCTATGACATGACCCCTATGATATGTATGTTTAGCTTAGGTAGTAGCTATGGTTGCTTTTCATGACATGATTGACTTAAGATGATAGTTACTTGTCAATATGAAGTAGGTCCACTAGAGACTCCTAAATTAATGTTAAAGGTAATAGGGTCACTTCAAGATATGCTTAGTGTGTCAGGTAGAATGGGATGCTTCAAATGCATTGCACAATGTTCTTTGTGGTGGCTTAAAGTCATAGTGCTCATATGTTATGATGAACTTAAGGTCTTAACTATGAAAGTGCATTATGATCAAATACAAAAAGAGGTACTTAGCTTTTGTAGTAGTATGAATGTTACCTTAGCCTTGCAGAAGTATACTTGCAGGTGGCTTGTGAATTAGTTCATTTGAGTAATAAGGACAATGAGTTAAGTATGAATTCTTATATGCTTTATGATGCTTTAGTATACTATGTTACTCATGTTATGTTTATTCTTCATCTCTTATGATTATGTCTATTATCGACTAACCCTTTGAGATATCTTATGTTATGGTATGATTGTTTTTATACTTAGTACATGTCATACTAACGCATATTTGTGCCTACATTATAATCTAATGTAGCTTCTTAAGGAGATTGAGTTTCTTTCAAGAGTAGAGTTTCGAAGGCTATCAAGAAGTGAATATTGGTGAGTCCTCATAGCATCCAAGGACACCACCACTATGATGTCCTTTATATTCTTTTCTATGTTAGACTTTTATGGGTTGTGACCCAAGACTATTGTACTCATGATGTCATAGATGATTTTTGAGACGTATATTAGAAGTTTTATAAAAATCATTCTTCCTCATGTTTTGAAAAATAAGTTTTAATTTCACACTACTTTTTTTATATATATGCAATGAATGATGTCTAAGGGCTTGTACAAGACCTTCGAGAGGTCAAGTACGCCTTGTTCCAACTTGAAGGATACCCTAACTTCTTGGGTGTACTATGGTCGTGACATTCTTTTCCTATGCCGTGAGGCAGTGTTATATAATGTGGAGCTTATTTTGCTCTAAATGATTCTACAGCCTTAAGATGGTCTATTTGAGATAAACTTGATGGAATCCCCTACGTGAGTGTAAAGGTGTGGTCGCCTTTTCAGAAAGACTTAGGTCGTCTTTCAAGAGCAAACCCATGGTGTGTCTGCATGACCATAAAAGATGTTAAGAGCAAATATGATATTGTATTTAATACTTTTTTTTAAAAAAAATTGAAATGACATTTCAGGAAAGTGATTTTTTAAAAAATAATAATTTGTATTTGACTAATTCATTTGAAATGCATTTTTGATAAGAATATCATATCTGACTAATATATTTAAAAAAATATTTTTGAGAGTCTAATTACAAAAAATTATATAAAAGACGAGTACCAATGCACTTTTAATATTGAAATTATTTTATAGAAATATTATTTTTAGTATAATATTGTAAAAAAATTATTTTTATTAATTTAAAGTATATATATACAAATTTTCAATCAATATCATACATATATAAAAGAAAAATGAATTAAATATTGATATAATATTAATATGATGACTTAAATATAATAACAAGCAAAATAAATTTATAAAGCATTCTACAAATTAATCAATACATATGAAAATTCAGCACAAAAATAATTAAATATAAGGAATATATTGATAAATATGTATATACCAGAGTGATAGTTTTTCCTTGAAAAAATAATTTTCTATTTCTACGTTAATTTTTTTAAGAAAGTGAAACTTTTAGCTTATTCCCATCAATAGAAACATTGTTTTTGCTTCCAATTAAATTTTTTTTCTGATTGGCTAAACACCTCGAATTGTTTTTAAAAAAAATATTTTTTTTCTCAAAATAAGTGTTTTGTCTTCCTTATAGCTATTACAAACAAAATCTTATTTTATTTTTGCATTGTTTTTGGGAGGCCAAACTTATTTTGAGAAAAAAATATTTTTTTTGAAAAAATTAAGGTGTTTGGTCAATTGGCAAAATTGTAAAAAATATAAGCAAATTTTCTAGTGATGGGAATAAACTAATAAATTTTTCTTCTTCAAAAAACCAAAAGTAGATCACAAAATCATTTTTTTATACCAAACTATCATTTCTATATATATATATATATATATATATATATATATATATATATATATATATATATATATATATATATATATATATATATATATATAATACATATTTACCAATATCACCCTTTTATTGATTTATTTATTTATTTATTTTTGTGGTCAATATTCATATGCATTGACTTAATTTGTGGAATGATTACAAAAAAGTATTTCTTTTGGTATTTTCAAGTATAATTGAATTATTATGTTCAATATTTGTTTTCATCAATATGTAATATTGTTTAAAAGTTTTAATGTGGGCATATTAATTTAAGAAAAAGAAAAAATTAACTAAAATTATAAGAAGAAATATTTAAAATATTTTTTCTCTATAAAATAACTTTAATATTAAAATTTGGGGATAATGCCCAAGTACCCCCTCAACCTATGCTCGAAATCTCAGAGAAACACTTATACTATACTAAGGTCCTATTACCCCCCTGAACTTATTTTATTAATGATTTTTTACCCCTTTTAAGCTTACGTGGCACTATCTTGTGGGACCAACGATGGTTGACTTTTTTTTCAAACTAGTGCCACGTAGGCTAAAAAGGGGTATAAAATTACATATAAAATAAGTTCAGGGGGGTAATAAGACCTTAGTATAGTATAAGTGTGTCTCAGAGATTTCGGACATAGGTTTAGGGGGTACTTGAGTATTTTCCCTAAAATTTGCATTGATATTTTTCTTTTTCATTATTTGACTCTTACAAATTCTTAGCACAAGAAGATTTGCTTATCAATAATAGTTTTTAAATTATTAGGCAAACATAAATTTCTATTTTTTTGAAAGAGTTTTTTTTTAAAAAAAGAAAAGAAAATGTAATTGTTTTAAGCAGTAATATGAAACACGCGGTAATTATGTTAAAACGATAATCTATTTGGATGAAATAAATAAGGAAGATTAGAAGTCAACATTTTAACTAATTGAATAATAGAAAACTTGAGAGGAAACTGGTGTGCATGTGTGTTGGATCGTGAGAAGTTTCACGCACCTTGATTCATTCCACAAGTTATATGTTACCTCACATCAATAACAGGCACCAGATAACTTTTTCTAACAAAAATAGGAGCGATACAAAGATTTACATAGCGATCTTTTTTTCATTGAGAGTTAAGCTTGAGATTTTGGTTCTCAGTCACTTCATTGATCACTAGGACATATCTTTGGGTGCACTAAATTATTGTTGTTAGTTCAATTTTTGTGCAATAAACATTTAAATACCTAAAATCATTTTCCTGTGTATATAACAATAATATGTTAATGTCTCAATTTCTTACCTTGCATCTATAATATTAGTCTTGATTGTCAAAATTATTTAAACTAATTTAATTTTTTTAGCTATAACCTAATCATTGTTTTATCTTGATTGAATTATATGATAATAAGTGTGTGGTTAAAGAGATTCTAAATTTTGAATTGAACATTTAGAAGCGTGGAATCAAAATAGAAAAGAATCAAAAATCGAGAAATAAAGTTATGGGAACTATTTTGAAGAACAATTCAAGTATTTCCAAGAACGCGATGTTCTAAAGATTTGACAAGATCCAAATAATAAATAGATCATGAATAGATATCTAAAGTCTTTACTTGATGTAACGACCTGTTTAGTCGTTTTGAGCAGCAGATTTTATTTTTGGAAAAACTGGCTAAGATTACGGACACCACGACGGGCCGTCATAGGCACGACGGCCCGTCACAGATGTCTCGTTTCAATATACTTAGAAATTCTGAAATTGGGTACTGAAAATCGACTCTCACGAACTCGTAGCGGAATGGCGGACGGACCGTCACGCAGTGTGACAGACCGTCACCAGACTTTAGTGAAAAATGGAGTCTGGTCCTTGCGACGAGCCGTGACGGACCGTCGCGAGCCACGGCTGACCCGTCACAGTAGCGTAATCCCGGTTGGAGTCGGATTTACGGTTAAGTTTTAAGGCACGTTTTGGACTATTTTTTCCTTAATTACAGATTTCGTGGGTTTATATTAATAACTCAAATTCTTGAGGGATAAAAGAGGTAACTTTGGATTAATTAGTAGGGTATTATTGTCATCTTTTACACTTAATTATATGTTAATTAGGGTAAAGGAAAGAGGGTTTGAATAAGAAAAATAGAAAGAACAAGAAGAGAGGGGGGGAAACGTACGATCGAAGAGGAAGAACACAAAGCTTGGGAAATTGCTTGTTTGAATTCAATTCTTCGGTGGAGGTAGGTTATGGTTTTCATACTATCCGTAGTAAACTCTTAATAGCGAATGATATGTGTTAGTAATATTGTGAACCCTTCTATATGCTTAAATTGTATGCTTGCATGAATATGATTATGAAATTGTGAATAAATAAGCATGATGAAGCTATTGAATCCTAAATCTTGAAAAGAAACCCTAATCTACTTTGTTAATGATGATGCCTTGGTATAAAAGAAGGCTTGATGAACGAAAGTGGTGAGATTAGGGGATCGGGTGCCACGTTCCGGTACCAGGATAGAATGAGGATCGGAGTGTCACGTTCCGACACCAGGATAGTATATGGATCGGGTGCCACGTTCCGGTACCAGGATAGAATGAGGATCGGAGTGTCACGTTCCGACACCAGGATAGTATATGGATCGGGTGCCACGTTCCGGTACCAGGATAGAATGAGGATCGGAGTGTCACGTTCCGACACCAGGATAGTATATGAGGATCGGAGTGCCACGTTCCGGCACCAGGATAGTATGAGGAGCGGAGTGTCACGTACCGACACGAGGGGAATAAAGATAATGAATCTTGAAATATGTTAATGAATTCAATCTAATGAACTTAATTCCCAAATGAGTATGAGGAGGAGGCGTGAGTCTTCATTTATGTGCTTGGTGTTGTGACCAAGGGTTTTGGTAATTGTAAATGTTGCATGCTAAGGATATTAGTTGATTTTATGATATTACTTGATACATATATTATCTTCTATTTTGAGTTGGCCGATGATATCTACTCAGTACTTTTGGTTGTACTGACCCCCTAATTTTATGTTTTCTTCTTTGTTATTTGTGGAATGCAGCAAACGTTCAGTCAACTTCAACTCAGCAATAAATCAAGCCAGTCTTCGTCACACCGGATCTTCAGGGTGAGCTAACGCTTCTAGCTTGGACTGAATCTTCTTCTTCAAGTCTTGATGCCTTGAACTTCCGGCATGGACTAGCTTTTATGTATTTTTAGCTTCTTAGACATTCCTAGTTTAGTAATTTGAGATAGATGTTCTTGTGATGATGACTTCCAGATTTTGGGGATAATAATAATAGTTTTGAATTGTTTTTATTAATGAGTTTATGTCTTCCGCATTACTTTACATTTGTTATATATTGAAATGATAAGGGTTAAATTGGTTGGTTCGCTCACATAGGAGGGTAGATGTGGGTGCGGTCGCGGCCCGTTTTGGGTCGTGACAAACTTGGTATCGAGCATTAGGTTCGTTGGTCTCATCACACAAGAACAGGTCTAGTAGAGTCTTAAGGAACGGTAGGGGGACGCCTTTACTTTTCCTTGAGAGGCTATAAGACTTTAGGAAAATTCCATTCTTTCATTCTTTCTTTCGTGCTACTACATGAGTCCAATTGGTATCTAGGTGATACAAATTGGTATCTGACCATCTTCACTCTATTTCGCAGATGGTTAGAACTAGAGCAACGACCGCACCAGCAGCAACAACGGAAAGACAAGAAACGACTGAGCCAACCACGGGGGCTGTGGCTCGAGGAAGAGTAGCGGCAAGAGGCCGTGGAAGAGGTCGTGGGAGGACGTCCTCCACCGACTGAAGAGGTGATAATAGAGGGTGAGGAAGGGGAGAATGAACAAGCGCAACATGAGGAATTGCCACCCCAACCTACCCCAGAGATGATCAACCAAGTACTTGCTTATCTTAGAGGATTATCTGATCGGTCGAGGCACCTCCGATGGTTCTGCACCAACACCTCCGGTTTGGAGTGCGACATGCGGCTACTATGGCTCCCCGCATGGATGCCTCATTAGAGATAGGCACATTTCCACGTCTGACTACTGGACCGATAATGACAAACGATCAGCACGAACTTTTCAGTAAGTTCTTGAAATTGAAACCTCCAGTCTTCAAGGGTGCAAAATCTGAGGATGCTTATGATTTTCTGGTTGATTGTCATGAGCTCCTACACAAGATGGGTATAGTGGAGCGGTTCGGTGTTGAGTTCGTGAGCTATCAGTTTCACGGGAACGCCAAGATGTGGTGGCGGTCACATATCGAGTGTCAACCAACAGAGACACCCCCTATGACTTGGGAATCATTCTCTAGCTAGTTTATGGAGACGTATATCCCAAGGACTTTGAGAGATAGAAAAAGGGATGAGTTCTTGAGTCTTGAGCAAGGAAGGATGACGGTTAATGCATATGAGGCTAAATTCCGCGCATTATCTAGGTATGCCACCCAACTTTGTTTCAGTCCACAAGAACGGATTCGCCGTTTTGTGAAGGGGTTGAGGTCAGAATTGCGGATTTCGGCCTTACAGGTAGCGGCAACGGCAAAATCCTTCCAAGAGGTGGTAGACTTTGTGATAGTGGTGGAAGGAGTGAAGCCAGACGACTTCACCACGACATCGACAGCGAAAAGGTTTCGAAAGGGAGGTGAGTTCAATGGTTCGTATACTAGAGGACAGAGTTCTGGAGGCTACTCAGTTCGACCAATTCAGTCTTCACTCTGATTTGTAGTTGGGGGTCCACCTCAGACCGGTCAACACTTCTCTGAGAGGCCGATGCGTGAACCCAGAGAATGTTATGGATGTGGGGAGATTGGACACATTAAGAGGTATTGTCCAAACCAGAGTTACAGAACCCCACCAGCTAGAGGTAGGGGTGGTCATGGTAGAGGCCGTTATTCTGGAGGACGTGGTGGTGGAGGTAATGGTGGTCACCACAACGGCAGAGGTGATGGGCAAACTGGAGCCACTACTACGCAACATGGTAGGGGCAGCGGACCAGGCGAATAATGGGGCCCATTGTTACGCTTTTCTGGGAGATGCGGCGGAGGCATCAGATGCTGTCATCACAGGTAACCTTTTGATTTGTGATTGCATGGCTTCCGTATTGTTTGATCCTGGATCCACGTTTTCTTATGTATCTTCCTCATTTGCTAATGGTCTAAATTTACATTTTGAATTACTTGACACGCCTATTCGTGTTTCTACTCCGGTGGGTGAGTCTGTGATAGTTAAAAAGGTGTATAGGTCTTGTTTGGTGAATTTTGTGGGGAGCAACACTTATGTAGATTTGGTTATTTTAGAAATGGGTGACTTTGATGTAGTGCAGGTATGACTTGGCTTTCTCCGAATTATGCGATTTTGGATTGTAATGCTAAAGCGGTGGCGTTAGCCAAGCACAGGCGGATCCGTTAGTGTGGGGCGACTACACTTCCAATCCGGTTAAATATCGTGTCCTTTCTTTGTGCTCGGAAGATGATTAGTAAGGGTTGTTTAGCTTTCTTGGCACATCTCAAGGATGACACTACTCAAGTACCTTCGATTGAGTCGGTTTCGATAGTCCGTGAGTTTTTGGATGTGTTCCTGCAGATCTTCTGGCATGCCACGGATAGGGATATTGACTTTCTGCATTGATCTTGAACCAGGCACTCGCCCCATTTCTATACCCCCTTATAGAATGGCTCCCGCAGAGTTAAGAGAGTTAAAGTCACAACTTCAAGAGTTGTTGAGCAAAGGCTTTATTAGACCAAGTGCATCTCCTTGGGGTGCTCCGGTTTTGTTTGTGAAGAAGAAGGATGGGAGTTTTCGGATGTGCATAGACTACCGGCAGTTGAACAAGGTAACGATTAAGAACAAGTATCCTCTTCCTCGCATTGATGACTTGTTCGATCAACTACAAGGTGCATGTGTCTTCTCGAAGATCGACTTGAGATCCGGTTATCATCAATTGAAGATACGGGCGACGGATGTGCCAAAGGCGCTTCGAACTAGATATGGGCATTACGAATTCGTAGTGATGTCTTTTGGTCTTACGAATGCCTTTGCTGCGTTCATGAGCTTGATGAACGGGATTTTTAAGCCATATTTGGACCTCTTCGTGATCGTATTTATTGATGATATATTGGTATACTCAAAGAGCAAGAAGGAACATGAGGAGCATTTGAGAATGGTGTTAGAGTTGTTGAGGAAGAAAAAGCTTTATACGAAATTCTCCAAGTGTGAGTTTTGGCTAGATGCAGTGTCCTTCTTGGGGCACGTAGTTTCTAAGGATGGAGTGATGGTAGATCCATCTAAGATTGAGACAGTGAAGAATTGGGTGAGACCCACTAATGTGTCAGAAATAAGAAGTTTTGTGGGGTTAGCTAGTTACTACCGCCGATTCGTCAAGGGATTCTCTTCTATTGCTTCTCAATTGACGAACTTGACTAAGCAGAATGTTCCCTTTGTATGGTCAGATGAATGTGAGGAAAGCTTTCAGAAGCTTAAGACTTTGTTGACTACCACACCAATTCTTACCTTGCTAGTAGAGGGTAAAAACTTCATTGTTTATTGTGATGCATCCTATTCTGGGTTGGGTGCAGTGCTAATGCAAGAGAAGAATGTGATTACTTATGCTTCGAGGCAATTAAAGGTGCATGAACGTAACTATCCGACCCATGATTTGGAGTTGGCCGCGGTAGTATTTGCACTAAAGCAATGGAGACACTATTTATATGGGGTTAAGTGTGAGGTCTATACAGATCATCGTAGCCTACAGTATGTCTTTACTCAGAAAGATTTGAATTTGAGACAGAGGAGATGGATGGAACTACTGAAGGACTACGACATCACTATTTTGTATCATCCGGGGAAGGCGAATGTTGTAGCGGATGCGTTAAGTAGAAAGGCGGGAAGCATGGGAAGTCTAGCTCACTTGCAAGCTTCTAGACGCCCATTGGCTAGAGAGGTTCAGACTCTGGCTAACGACTTGATGAGGTTAGAAGTAAATGAGAAGGGAGGATTGTTAGCTAATGTGGAGTCAAGATCTTCTTTTCTTGACAAGATTAAGGGAAAACAGTTTGATGATGAGAAACTAAGGCGAATTCAAGATAAAGTATTGCGAGGACAGGCTAAGGAAGCACAAATCGATGAGGAAGGTGTTTTGAGAATCAAAGGAAGGGTATGTGTACCCCGCGTCGATGATTTGATCAACACTATTCTGACAGAGGCTCATAGTTCAAGGTATTCTATACATCCGGGTGCAACCAAGATGTATCGTGACCTCAAGCAACACTTTTGGTGGAGTAGAATGAAGCGTGATATTGTCGACTTTATTGCCAAGTGTCCAAAATGTCAACAAGTAAAGTATGAACACCAAAGGCCCGGAGGAACACTTCAGAGAATGCCCATTCCGGAATGGAAGTGGGAAAGAATTGCAATGGACTTTGTGGTTGGTCTTCCAAAGACAATGGGGAAGTACGACTCTATTTGGGTGATTGTTGATACCCTAACGAAATCTGCTCATTTCATTCGGTCAAGGTGACTTACAATGCCGAGAAGTTAGCCAAAATCTATATTTCAGAGATTGTTCGATTGCATGGGGTTCCACTATCCATCATATCGGATAGAGTCTTGATTTACTTCTAAGTTTTGGAAAACATTGCATGCGGAATTGGGTACTAGGTTGGACCTTAGTACTGCGTTCCATCCTCAGACCGATGGTCAGTCTGAGCGAACGATTCAAGTATTAGAGGATATGCTTCGTGCTTGTGTGATAGAATTTGGTGGTCATTGGGATAACTTCCTACCCTTAGCGGAGTTTTCATACAATAATAGTTATCACTCAAGCATTGATATGGCCCCATTTAAAGCATTGTATGGGAGGAGGTGTAGATCTCCCATTGGGTGGTTTGATGCATTTGAGGTTAGACCTTAGGGTACCGATCTTTTGAGGGATTCATTAGAGAAAGTGAAGTCTATTCAAGAAAAGCTTCTAGCGGCGCAAAGTAGGCAAAAAGAATATGCAGATCGAAAGGTTAGAGACTTAGAGTTCATGGAGGGTGAACAAGTCTTGTTGAAAGTTTCGCCAATGAAAGGGGTGATGCGGTTTGGTAAAAGAGGTAAGCTAAGTCCAAGGTACATTGGGCCATTTGAGGTACTAAAGCGAATAGGAGAGGTGGCTTATGAATTAGCCTTGCCTCCAGGGCTGTCCGGAGTACATCCGGTATTTCATGTGTCCATGTTGAAAAGATACCATGGAGATGGAAACTACATCATCCGTTGGGATTCAGTTTTGTTTGATGAGAACTTGACTTATGAAGAGGAACCGGTTGCTATATTAGATAGAGAGGTTCGCAAGTTAAGGTCGAGAGAGATTGCATCCATCAAAGTTCAATGGAAGAATCGACCGGTTGAAGAGGCTACTTGTGAGAAGGAGGCAGATACGCAAGAAAAGTACCCACATCTGTTTACAGATTCAGGTACTCCTTTTCGCCATTGTTTTTCTTCTTTTGATCGTTCGGGGACGAACGATGGGTAAATTGGTATCTATTGTAACGACCTGTTTAGTCGTTTTGAGCAGCAGATTTTATTTCTGGAAAAACTTGCTAAGATTACGGACACCACGACGGGCCGTCATAGGCACGACGGCCCGTCACAGATGTCTCGTTTCAATATACTTAGAAATTCTGAAATTGGGTACTGAAAATCGACTCTCACGAACCGTAGCGGAATGGCGGGGCCGGACCGTCACAGGTGTGACGGACCGTCACAGACTCCTTAGTGAAAAATGGAGTCTGGTCCTTGCGACGAGCTTCGTGACGGACCGTCGCAGGCACGACGGCCCGTCACAGGTAGCGTAATCCCAGTTGGAGTTGGATTTCTGGTTATGTTTTAAGGGTCGTTTTGGACTATTTTTTCCTTAATTACAGATTTCGTGGGTTTATATTAATAACTCAAATTCTTGAGGGATAAAAGAGGTAACTTTGGATTAATTAGTAGGGTATTATTGTCATCTTTTACACTTAATTATATGTTAATTAGGGTAAAGGAAAGAGGGTTTGAATAAGAAAAATAGAAAGAACAAGAACAGAGAGGAAAGCGTCACGATCGAAGAGGAAGAACACAAAGCTTGGGAAATTGCTTGTTTGAATTCAATTCTTCGGTGGAGGTAGGTTATTGTTTTCATACTATCCGTAGTAAACTCTTAATAGCGAATGATATGTGTTAGTAATATTGTGAACCCTTCTATATGCTTAAATTGTATGCTTGCATGAATATGATTATGAAATTGTGAATAAATAAGCATGATGAAGCTATTGAATCCTAAATCTTGAAAAGAAACCCTAATCTACTTTGTTAATGATGATGCCTTGGTATAAAAGAAGGCTTGATGAACGAAAGTGGTGAGATTAGGGGATCGGGTGCCACGTTCCGGTACCAGGATAGAATGAGGATCGGAGTGTCACGTTCCGACACCAGAATAGTATATGGATCGGGTGCCACGTTCCGGTACCAGGATAGAATGAGGATCGCAGTGTCACATTCCGACACCAGGATAGTATATGGATCGGGTGCTACCGGAACGTGGCACCCGATCCATATACTATCCTGGTGTCGGAGGCGTGAGTCTTCATTTATGTGCTTGGTGTTGTGACCAAGGGTTATGGTAATTGTAAATGTTGCATGCTAAGGATATTAGTTGATTTTATGATATTACTTGATACATATATTATCTTCTATTTTGAGTTGGCCGATGATATCTACTCAGTACTTTTGGTTGTACTGACCCCCTACTTTTATGTTTTCTTCTTTGTTATTTGTGGAATGCAGCAAACGTTCAGTCAACTTCAACTCAGCAATAAATCAAGCCAGTCTTCGTCACACCGGATCTTCAGGGTGAGCTAACGCTTCTAGCTTGGACTGGATCTTCTTCTTCAAGTCTTGATGCCTTGAACTTCCTGCATGGACTAGCTTTTATGTATTTTTAGCTTCTTAGACATTCCTAGTTTAGTAATTTGAGATAGATGTTCTTGTGATGATGACTTCCAGATTTTGGGGATAATAATAATAGTTTTGAATTATTTTTATTAATGAGTTTAAGTCTTCCGCATTACTTTCTGTTGTTATATATTGAAATGATAAGGGTTAAAATTGGTTGGTTCGCTCACATAGGAGGGTAGATGTGGGTGCCGGTCGCGGCCCCGTTTTGGGTCGTGACACTTGAAAAAATAAATATCGAAATAAAATATTTAGATCTTGACTACTTACTGAGTAATTTAAATTACAAATAATATGAATCAAAGATATCACAATAAGAAATTATCTTATGCTATGAAAGTAATAAAGGTTTACAATTAAATTCTCAATATTATTATCAATAATTTCAATGTAATGTGTTCTTAATAATGAAAATCACTCCTATTTTTATGCATAGGAGTAGAAAATGGGGTTGCCAACCTAATAAAATCCTAAAGAATAATCTAGGATAGATAAAATCCTAATTGATGACAAATTAGAACTACAAATCGCAGTATTAGTCTGGAATTAAGATATTTTTAGGTTCTTTTTATCATGGTTTCTAGTTTCAACTATATTAGAACTATATTTTCTATTTACATGTTCCCTATTTTGGGATCATATTTCTGTCTTTTTTTAAGTGTCTAGTAAATGATTCAAATTCGAAGAGCAGTAACTTACCAGAGTAGTCATTAAGTAGCTTTTTATTTTAATTTGAGGCATTTATCATTAGATTTTTAAAAAAACATGTGATAACTTATATTTATTTACAGTAGATAAAAAGACAATTATGCTCAATTATTTTTGCAAAAAGTAAGAAACAATATAATTCAATTTATTTGAAAAGTGAAATAGTAAAACTAGAATTAAAATGTGAGTCAAAATTATCTAAACTATCAATATTATTGATTATATGATATGAAATTGAGTCGTTCAGATATTAATGTGTGTAGAGACAAGAAAAGGTATTTGAATGTTAACCATACAAAAGTTGACTTAATAATGAATATATATTTGCCTATATTATGAAAATAATTTTCTTGCTAAGATTATTAATTATTTTTTTTTGCAGGTTTTTACGATTGGTAGATTTGATTATTTTTGACTTGTTATCAAATTTAATGTAAATTAGAACACCAAAATCAACTATAAAAGCCATTCTTTTGTTCCATAATTTTTCATCCCTCAATTGCATTCTCTATTTCTCTATATATGTCCTCTACTTTGGAGACTACATATATGCTTTCTTCTTTATCGTTGAAAAATATTTTTAAAGATTTGTGGACCAAAATCTAGAATGCAATAGAGAGAAACAATCAACAAGCACCTACAAACTCTCATGTTAATACTACTTGAAGGCTCATATGTGAGTGCCTGATATACCGTGTTTTAACGGTACTATTAATACTTTTTCCTTAAAGTTTAGTGTGTCCAAAAGCCTTTTTGTGCTAATTTTTATATAAGTTTCTCTTTATTTGCAGGAAATCTTTCCAAAGATGAATGCGGAGATTTTGAGCGAAGAAATGCAGAAGAGACCACCTACGGAGCTTGTGACGGTTCGTCATGCTTGTGACGGTCCGTAGGTGGCAGCGTAGTGCAGCTGCTGAAGGAAGATGGGGAAGTCTGACCAAGAGTGGGGTTACGGAGTCCATGACGGTCCGTCGTGTCTATGACGGTCCGTCCTGCAGGTTTGTCATGAAGTTCAGAGAAGTAATCCAGTACCCATATTCCAAGAGTTTAAGTGTTTTGGAACGATGACCCTCGACGGACCGTTGTTCCTATGACGGTCCGTCATACTTGCCGTAGAGGGTAATGAAGAGAGCAGCAGAAGAAATTGCACAAGTATGGGACGACGGAGTCCATGACAGTCCGTCGTGACAAATACGATCCGTCGCGAGGTCCGTCGATCCAGCCGCGTTTTGACAGATTTCTAGCAAATAGAGTCCTTGTTTAATTAGGTTTTTATTTTCTATAAATAGTTTGAAAACCCTCTTTTTTGAGGTTAGACTCCGTATTATTAGACACCTTATTAGTAGACACTGTATTGTGAGACTTGGGATTATCATTAGACTTTTTGTGAGATTCTTGATTACTTTGAGATTCTTGCAAGTGATTTTTGGTGATTAATCAAGCAAACTTTCGGATTTTACTCTTTCTCATTGAATTAAGTACATGAATTATTATATAATATATTTGAATATTGTGATTATGACTATGGGTAACTAAACTCCATAACTAGGGTTGTGGGAACCATAGGCAAATAATGAGGTAAAACCTAACTAAAATAACAATTCTAGGATAGTGTCTTGCATGTATTAATAATTCTTTCGCGTAGAAGTCTTTTTAACGGATGGCCAACGTTAGAACTCGCCTTAATGCTACTTGCCGGACCAAGGAGGTAGATAATAGGAAAAGAATTATCAACATAGATTTAGTCTATACTATCTAATAGGCTAGTATTGATTGGTACGAGGTAATAACTTTGTCAAATATCGAATACGATGCCTAATATGAGGTAAAGATAAGGGTTAGGATAGCAACACATGTAGCCGGACCAAGGTGCAGAGTGAGATTTTCTAGATGCCGGACCAAGGATTTAGAAATACATAACTTATCACTTTACATGCAAGATATTAGGAATGAATTGTTATAGTTAGAATTATCAAGTTATGAACATGTGGGGAACACGTAAACCCTAGTTACTTTGATTTATGGATTAAACTCCAACATTCAAAGCTGTTAAGTGTCTCTTTCAATTTCGTTAGTTATTTTCAGCATTTAGAAATAGAAACCCCCCTTTTATTGTTTTTGCTTTCCAATAAAGTAATTGACCGAACAATAGTAATAAAAGGTTAGTTAAGTCTAAACTATTTTCCTCGTGGGAACGATCCCAACCTCACTAGTTGGGTTTTTTACTTGAAACGACCGCTTGACTTCTTATTTGAGAAGTAAGTTTGAGCGTATCAAATTTTCGTTCCGCTGCCGGGGATTATAGATTTTAGATTAACTTAAAATTATTACTATAGTTTAGTTGATATTTTCTTGATTTTACTTTGTTTTATTGTTTTTTGATTTCTGTAGAACCAACAACCTTTTATGCCAAATACACGGAGAGGAAGAGAACCCTTATTTCCCTGCGATCACGAATTAGAGCGTACCCTACGCAACATGAATAGAAACTTTGGAATTAATGATAATGATCCAAACCAGAACATCCCAGCTCTGGTTGATGTTCATGGTCAGTTGTTACCCGATGCTCCGGGTGAACACCAACAGAGGGGACAAAATCCCGCTCCACGGCCCCAAGCATACTACAGAGGCTATGACAACATAGCAGACTCTGATGGGTGATATACCATGGTTTCACGGTATTATTAATACTTTTTCCTTAAGTTTAGTGTGTCCAAAAGACTTTTTGTGCTAATTTTTATAAATGATGTCCGAAGCATAATGCGGAGATTTTGAGCGAAGAAATGCAGAAGAGACCACCTACGGAGCTTATGACGGTCTGTCGTGCTTTTGACGGTCCGTAGGTGGCAGCGTAGTGCAGCTGCTGAAGGAAGATGGGGAAGTCTGACCAAGAGTGGGGTTACGAAGCTTGTGACGGTCCGTCGTGTCTATGACGGTCCGTCCTGCAGGTTCGTCATGAAGTTCAGAGAAGTGATCCTAGTACCCATATTCCAAGAGTTGAAGTGTTTTGAAACGAAGGCCCTAAACGGACTGTTGTGCCTATGACGGTCCATCATACTTGCTGTCGAGGGTAATGAAGAAGAGCAGCAAAAGAAATTGCATAAGTATGGAACGACGGAGTCCATGACGGTCCCTCGTGACCATGACGATTCGTCGCGAGGTCAGTCGACCTAGCCGCGTTTTGGCAGATTTCCAGCAAATAGAGTCCTTGTTTAATTAGGTTTTTATTTTTTATAAATAGTTCGAAAAACCTCGTTTTTGAGATTGTTAGACTCTTAGATTGTTAGACTCTTAGATTGTTAGACTCTGTATTGTTAAATATCATATTATTAGACTTTCTGTATTAGTGTTAGATTTGGAGATTCTTGCAAGTGATTTTTGGTGATTAATCAAGCAAAATTTTGGATTTTACTCTTTCTCACTGAAGTAAGTACATGAACTCTTATTTAATATATTTGAATATTGTGTTTATGGACATTAGTAACTAAACTCCATAACTAGGGTTGTGCGAACCATAGGCAAATAATGAGATAAACCCTAACAAAAATGACAATTCTAGAATAGTGTCTTGCATTTATTAATAATTCTTTTGCTTAGAAGTCTTTTTAACGGATGGCCAACGTTGGAACTCGCCTTAATGCTACTTGCCGGATCAAGGAGGTAGATAATAGGAAAAGAATTATTAACATAGATTTAGTGTACACTATCTAATAGGCTAGTATTGATTGGTACGAGGTAATAACTTAGTCAAATATCGAATACGATGCTTAATATGAGGTAAGGATAAGGGTTAGGATAGCAACAGACGTAGCCGGACCAAGGTGCGGAGTGAGATTTTCTAGATGACGGACCAAAGATTTAGAAATACATAACTTATAACTTTGCATGCAAGATACTAGGAAAGAATTATTATAGTTAGAATTATCAAGTTATGAACCTGTGGGGAACACGTAAACCCTAGTTACTTTGATTAATTGATTAAAATCCAACTGTCAAAGCAGTTAAGTGTCTCTTTCAAGTTCGTTATTTATTTTCACTCATTTAGAAATAGAAACCCCCTTTTTATGTTTTTACTTTCCAAGGAAGTCATTGACCAAACAATAGTAATAACAGGTTGAAGTTAAGTCTAGACTATTCTCCTCGTGGGAACGATCCCAACCTCACTAGGTTGGTTATTTACTTGACACGATCGCTTTACTTCTTATTTGAGAAGTAAGTTTGAGCGTATAGAATTTTTGCGCCGCAGCCGGGGAATATAGCTTTTAGATTAACTTGAACTTATTACTATAGTTTAGTTGATATTTTCTTGATTTTACTTTGTTTTATTGTTTTTGATTTTTTTCCAGAACTATCCTCCTTGTATGCCAAATACACGGAGAGGAAGAGAACCCTTGTTTCCCTACGATCACGAGTTAGAGCGTACACTGCGTAATATGAATCGAAACTTGGGAATAAATGATGATGATCCACACCAGAACATCCCAGCTCCGCTTGATGTTCATGGTCAGATGTTACCCGATGCTCTAGGTGAACACCAACAGAGGGGACAAAATCTCGCTCCACGGCCCCAAGCATACTACAGAGGCTATGATAACATAGCAGACTTCGATGGGACACTGGCTTTGCCTCCTCTACCCACAGGCCACACTTTTGTGGTAACTAGTATCCTGGTGCAAATGCTCACTCCAGAGGTTTGTTTTGAGGGCTACCTTATGAGGATCCACATGCCCATATAGCTAAGGTAAGGGCAGTGTGTAAAAGCTGTGTTGGGAGGCTTGATTTGGATTTAGATGTAATAGGTCTCAGAGTGTTTCCTCTCTCACTGACGGGAGAGGCTGCTATGTGGTTTACTGAGCTCCCATACAATTCAATCTTCACTTGGAACCAACTAAGGGATGTCTTCTTAGCATGCTACTATCCGGTCTCCAAGAAACTAAACCACAAAGACAGAGTGAATAACTTTGTGGCACTACCAGGAGAGTCAGTTAGTAGTTCTTGGGATAGATTCACCTCATTCTTGAGAAGTAATCCAAATCAACGTATAGATGATGAGTCACTAAAGGAATACTTCTATCGGGGACAGGATGATAATAACAAAGCGTTGTTGGACACCATAGCAGGTGGATCTTATGGGGAATGTCCTTATGCTGAAATTGCCGAAAAATTAGAGAGAATCTCCCAGAATAATAAAGCTTGGAGTACTAGGAAGTGTGATACAGGGAGAAACACCTTCGCAGTGCAGTCCACTCACAACCCAGCCACAGATGAGATTCGCGAAGAAATGGCTCAGATGAGAACCGAGCTTGGGTTGGTACTAAAACATGTCACTGGGGTGCAGAAAAGATAAATGAAGTCAAGTACTTGGCTAAACCACCACCTCCTAATGATGAATAATATTATGCGGAGGACACTTATGAAGTAAATGAGCAGACGGGGGGTTTCCGACCAAGCGCCCAAGGCTCAAATCAGGATAACTGGCGCCAAGGTCAAGGGGACCAAGGTCGGAACTATGGTAACTACAACCGTGAGGGTCATTATGTCTGAGATGGAACTACAACCGCGACAACAACTTTAACAACGGTAACTATGCTAATAGAAACGATAGGAATGGGCCCCATGTCCCTCCTCAAAATCGTGAAGTTACTCCTAGATATGGTGGAGATAGTATGGCGCGAGTTGAGGATATGTTGCACAAAATGATGAGGAGTTTCGATGCTAGTGATGAGCACATTAAAGAGTTGAGGAGTGATTTATCTAGTATTGGGCAAAAAGTTGATACACATGCAATTTCGATTAAGCAGATCGAGTTGCAAATTGCCCAATTATCTGCGACAGTGAACACACGGCAACCGGGCACTCTTCCTAGCAACACTGTCCAAAATCCAAAGAATGATGCGCACTTTATGGCAATCACTACTCGGGGTGGTAAGCAAACCACTGACCCACCTATGCCGTCAGCTGAGGAAAATGTGAGGAAGGATAATGATCATGTGGTAAAGGGTAGTTGTGAAGCAGAGGAAAGTAATGTAAAAGATGCAGAAGTACCTATAAAGGTAATTCCCATGCCTAGGCCACCACCACCTTTCCCTCAGAGATTAGTGAAAAAGACCGAGGATGGTAAATAGCGGCGTTTCATAACAATGTTGAAGCAGCTTTCTATCAATGTCCCTTTGGTAGAAACTCTAGAACAAATGCCCGGTTATGACAAATTTATGAAAGATCTGGTCACCAAGAAAAGATCGGTCACTTTTTAGGATGATTATAAACTGCAGCATTGTAGTGCTATTGCTACAAGAACCCTCTTACAAAAGAAAGAAGATCCGGGTGCGTTCACTATTCCTTGTACAGTTGGGTCATTACATTTTGCGAAAGCATTATGTGATCTGGGGAAAAGCATAAATCCGATTCCCCTCTCAATTTAAAGAAGTTGGGTTAAAAACCACTGCGATGCGGCTACTGATGGCTGATCGGACAGTGAAACGTCCTTTAAGGACACTCCATGATATGCTAGTAAAAGTGGAGTCATTCATTTTTCCAGCTGATTTTGTTATTCTTGATTGTGAGGTCGATTTTGAAGTGCCTATTATTCGTGGGAGGCCATTCCTTGCTACAGGTAGAGCCTTAGTTGATATGGAGAAGGGACATATGACATTTTGGTTGAATAATGAAGAAGCGACCTTCATCATTTGTAGGACCATGGAGTGGTGAGCTCCAATTGGTATCTGTCATATCCCATAAAGAAAACATGAAGAAGGAGAATGAAGAAAAAAGTACAAAACAAGAGTTTATGGTTGGGGATTTGGTGCTTGTAGACAGTTCTGGGGTGCCTTGTCTTCCGGGCAAGCTCAAGTCCAAATGGACTGGCCCTTACTTGATTACCCAAGTATTCCCTCATGGAGCAGTTGAGTTAAAAGACAAGGAGGAAGTGCGGTTTGAGGTTAATAGAGAACGAATAAAACTCTATTTTGGGCATAAAGAATCGGGGAATAATGTAATAGAGGCAAACAATCTTGATGAAGGCTGAGTGATCAAGTTTCCTCAGTCGTGCCGCGACGTTAAATCAGGCGCTTGTTGGGAGGCAACCCAATACTTATAGTTTTTTTTCTTTCATTCTTTCTAGTAATGGTAGCATTCTCTACTAATGGGTTTTAAATTTGCAGGCACATCAAGTATACTGATGCATGTCTGAGCTAGTGATACACACCCGTTGTCTCTCAGTACGGGACCCATGCGGGAAATATCTGTCCATGCATCTGTCGCGGTGCATGACACGATCATCGATAATAGTAACCATCGCGGCGCGCGATACGTCCCTCGAAATATAGTATCCATCGCGGCGCGCGATACGTCCCTCGAAATATACATCCTCTCAAGTACTCATTCTTTCTCAATGCAAATAACACTTGTCACAACCAATGCCTCAGAATAATGCAGATGACAAGTTCACACAAATAATGAGGAGATGACCATTTTCATAAGACCGCACAGTTCACAACCACACAAACATGAAGTCACATAAACAATGATTCTACAAGCATTCAACCCTTTATCAACACATCACACATAAATAATTAATCACATTGCCTTTTGTTATCCCTTTTTTTCATCATTAGAATTAATCAATGTGGACAAGTCAACCCATCATCAATCCCGTTATTCCCAAATATATACCACAAGGAAATACACACATTTCATACACTTAACAAGAGTTTAAAATCCACTTGCCTCAAATAGTCAAACAATATCACTCCGGGACTTGAGCTTTCCCCTTTCATAAAGCTTCCAAATCAATGTATTCTATTCAAGTTCATATTCACAATAAGATTTCAAAATTTATAATATCCACATTATTATATGTTTATCCTTGACCGAACAATTCACTAGAATTTATAATCAAGTTTATAAATCTTTATGCCAATTAACATTTCAACTTTCATATTTTTCAAGTTTCAAACCTAGAGTTAAATTTCAATTTTTCTAAACAATACTACCATAATAATATACCATTAATTAATTTCTTGACTCACTATAAGAAAAACTAGTAAATAAGATCAAAGTTATACGCTAACTCACGAAACAATAATACGTTCCATATACCATAACTATTAAATCATTAATCTTAAGGGAATTTTATATACCATTTGACTCCATCATTAGGCAATCATTATCCTGCCTCCACTAACCCTAAAATCTAACAGAATTAATGGCTTTAATATTTAAAAAAAAAACATCTCTTCAACTCTTAATCCATCAAATTCATATTGTCATAAAAGATGTGATCCATTTAGTATATAATTATCTACAAAATAAAAAAAAATTAGCACTAGTTGTATTAATTGTTTGTAACCTGCCACCTGAGGTTTGTTCATCTCCTCCGCCATTTGTCTGGTCAGGTAAGTTTTCGTCCCTTCTCTCTTTTTCTTTATTTTATCTGATTAAAATAATTATGTATTATATGTGACAAACCCTAGTAACTTATTTTTGATAAATATGGATCAAATATTATAAGGTCTTAAATAAATTATCACTTTAGCCCATTAATTATTAATTAGGTCAATTATCTACAATTACTCATTAATTAATTAACTCAAGTTAAAAGAATAATAAAAAAAAATTAAAATGACCTACCAGGTCATTACACCTTCCAATTAAAAGTTGTTGTTTTTTTAAAAAATATATTTTTTTCTCTAAAAAAAGTGTATTTGTTCTCCTAATACCAATGCCAAAAAAAAACCATTGTTTTATTATGGCATTATTTTTGGGAGGCCAAAAATATTTACTTTGAATTTTTCAATTAAAAAAATCAAGGTATTTTGCCAATCAATGGTATTGCTTTTAAATAAAAGGAGAAACAGTTTTTCTGGTGTTGAAAAGAACCTAAAAGTTTCTTTTTCTTAAAAAAGCAAAAAGCAAAAGTAGAAAATTATTTTTTCTAGAGCAACACACCTTGTCATAATACATATTTACCAAATATATTTCTTATATATATTAATTTTTGGGGTTAATTTTCATATATTGTGATTTAATTTGTTGAAAGATTTTTATATTTGTGTTGTTTGATATTAATATTATTATGTTAATATTTATCTTTTTCTATATATATATAATATCGATTGAAAATTTTAATATGTACTTACAATTAATTAATGAAAAAACTAAAATTTACTAAAATATTAGTAATTAATATTAAATATAAATTTTCTCTATAAAATAATCTTAAATTAAAATTTTCATCGATACTTTTCTTTTTTCAAAATTTGACTCTCACAAAATACTTTTTATAAATGATCTGCATAAGCCAATTGGCTTATAAAAAATATTTTAAACAAGTAGACAAACACAAATTCCTATTTTTCAAATGCACTTTTCTAGAATGTTATTTTTTTTAAAAAAAAAAAAATTCGCTTTTAGTTGCAATTTTAAACATGTTCTAATTATGTGAAAAATGATAGCGTATTTTAATGAAATAAATAAGGATGATTAGAAGTTAACATTATAATTAACTGAATGATATTGTGAAAAATTCTATTCACATAATTTTTAAGAATAAAAAGCAGAAGTAAGAATTAATTACTAAGGAAGATACAAATGGTATACTAACAATAGCAATAGATAGCAACACGCCCACGATAAATAAATTATATTTTACCAACATTGATTATTCTATTTAATGTAACCATTAAACATAACATTCAATTCATATTATGACATAACTTCTGTAATTCTTTTTTTCAGGAAAAAAAAATCTTTTAAAATTCTATGCTTACATTGTTTAATTTCCTTTAAGTTTCATTTTTTATGCATGCTTATAAATTCATATTGTAACGACCTGTTTAGTCGTTTTGAGCAGCAGATTTTATTTCTGGAAAACTGGCTGAAACGACGGACCCCACGACGGACCGTCATGGTCACGACGGACCGTCGCAGGGTCTCGTTTCAAAACACTTAGAAATTCTGAAATTGGGTACTGAAAATCGACTCTCTGAACTTCGTGACGGACTTGCAGGACGGACCGTCACAGGCGTGACGGACCGTCCACGCACTGGTGGAAATTTGGGTCTACGAACCTTGCGACGACTGCGGGGCCGGACCGTCGCGAGCACGGCTGACCCGTCACAGGTTGCGTAATCCCAGTCTGGGTCGGATTTCTTTACACGTTTTAAGGGACGTTTTGGACTATTCCTACTTTAATTATAAAGTTAGAGGGTTAAGGATTATAAGTCTAATTACTTGGGGCTTAAAAGAGGTAACCTTAAGTTAATTAGTGGGTTATTATTGCCATCTTTTAAACTTAATTATATGTTAATTAGGGTAAAAGAAAGAGGGCTTGAATAAAGAAAATAGAAAGAACAAAGAAAGAGAGAGAGAATCGAACGAGGAAGAAAAAGAACAAAGCTTGGGAATTTCTTGCATGATCACTAGTCTTCGGTGGAGGTAGGTTATGGTTTCTCTTACGATATTCGTAGTAAAATTCTTAATAGCGAATGATATGTATTGATAATATTGTAAACCCTACTATGTGCTTGATTTGTATGCTTGCATGAATGTGTTTATATAATTGTGATTATATTAAGCATGATGAAGTTATTGAATCCAAAATCTTGATAAAAACCTAATCTCTTGTTAATGATGAGGCCTTGGTATAAAAGAAGGCGGGATGAAATAAAATATTGAGTTTGATGATGCCTTGGTGAGAAAGAAGGCTTGATGAATTGATAGAAGGAGATAGGGGATCGGAGTGTCACGTTCCGACACATAGAATTAAGGGATCGGGTGTCACGAACCGACACGTAGTATTAGGGGGACCGGGTGTCACGAACCGACACGTAGATTTAGGGGATCGGGTGTCATGAACCGACACGTAGATTTAGGGGATCGGGTGTCACGAAGCGACACGTAGATTTAGGGGATCGGAGTGTCACGTTCCAACACATAGTAGTAGGGGATCGGAGTGTCACATACCGACACAAGAGGATTAATGAATATGAGGAAGCGGAGTGTCACGTACCGACACAAGAGAAATAAAGATAATGAATCTTGAAAGATGTTAATATACTCAATCTAATGAACATAAATCCCAAATAAGTATGGTATTGAGGCTTGAGTCCTCATGCTGAACTTGACGCTAATTGTTAATGATATAGTACTTGTTGTTGCTACTTGTTGAGTATCATAGTTGACTTTATGATATTACTTGATATATATTGTCTTCTATTTTGAGTTGGCCGATGATATCTACTCAGTACCCGTGCATTGTACTGACCCCTACTTTTATGTTTTCTTCTTGTTATTTTTGGAGTGCAGCGAACGTGCCGTCGTCTTCGACTCAACAGTAATTCAAGCCAGTCTTCACTACATCGAAAATTCAGGGTGAGCTAATGCTTCTAGCTTGGACTGGATCTTCTTCTTCAAGTCTTGATGCCTTGAACTTCCGGCATGGACTAGCTTCTTATGTATTTTAGCTTCTTAGACATATTTTTAGTTAGTAATTTGATCATTGATGTTCTTGTGATGATGACTTCCAGATTTTGGGGATAATAATAGTTATTGATTTGATTTTATTAATGAGTTAAGTCTTCCGCATTACGTTCTGTTGATATATGTTGAAATGTTAAGGTTTAGATTGGTTGGTTCGCTCACATAGGAGGGTAAATGTGGGTGCCAGTCGCGGCTCGGTTTTGGGTCGTGACAAACTTGGTATCAGAGCATTTGGTTCGTTGGTCTCATCACACAAGAACGAGTCTAGTAGAGTCTTAAGGAACGGTAGGGGGACGCCTTTTACTTTTCTTTGAGAGGCTATAAGACTTTAGGAAATTCCATTCTTTCTTTCTTTCTTTCTTTCGTGCTACAACTTGAATCCAATTGGTATCTAGGTGATACAAATTGGTATCTGACCATCTTCACTCTATTTCGCAGATGGTTAGAACTAGAGCAACGACTGCGCCAACACCAACACCGGCAAGACAAGAAACGTCTGAGCCAGCCGCTGGGGCTGTGGCTCGAGGAAGAACAGCGGCAAGGGGCCGTGGTAGAGGTCGTGGGAGGACGTCCTCTAGAGGAAGAGGACAAGCACCTAGCCCATCTGATGCTAGGGCGGTGACTCCTCCACCGACTGAGGAGGTAGTAAGAGAGGGGGAGGATGGGGAGAATGAACAAGTGCAGAATGAGGAAATGCCACCCCAACCTACTCCAGAGATGATTAATCAGGTTCTGGCTTATCTTAGCGGGTTGTCTGATCAGGGTCAGGCACCTCCATTATTTTCTGCACCAGCACCTCAGGTTCCGGAGGTACAACCTGCACCTACTATGGCTTCTCGTATAGATGCCTCATTGGACATAGGCACGTTTCCACGTCTGACTACTGGGCCTATAATGACAAATGATCAGCATGAACTTTTCAGTAAGTTCTTGAAATTGAAACCTCCAGTCTTCAAGGGTGCGAAATCTGAGGATGCTTACGATTTCCTGGTTGACTGTCATGAGCTACTACACAAGATAGGTATAGTAGAACGGTTTGGTGTTGAGTTTGTGACTTATCAGTTTCAAGGGCACGCCAAAATGTGGTGGCGGTCACATGTTGAGTGTCAACCAACAGAGGCACCACCTATGACTTGGGCATCATTCTCTAACTTGTTTATGGAAAAGTACATCCCACGGACTTTGAGGGATAGGAAAAGAGATGAATTCTTGAGCCTAGAGCAAGGTAGGATGTCGGTTAATGCATATGAGGATAAGTTTCGTGCTTTATCAAGGTATGCCACTCAACTCTGTTTCAGTCCACAAGAGCGGATTCGCCGGTTTGTGAAGGGGTTGAGATCAGAGTTGCGGATTTCGGCCTTACAGGTAGCGGCTACGGCGAAGTCCTTCCAAGAAGTAGTAGACTTCGTGATAGAGGTGGAAGGAGTGAAGCCCGATGACTTCACCTCGACATCGACATCAAAAAGGTTTCTAAAGGGAGGTGAGTTTAATGGTTTTTACTCAAGAGGACAGGGTTCCGGAGGTTACTCAGTTCGACCAATTCAGTCTTCACTACAGACTGTAGTTGGGGGTCCACCTCAGACCGGTCAACGCTTCTCTGAGAGGCCTCTACTTGACTCTAGAGAGTGTTATGGATGTGGGGAGACGGGACATATTAGGAGAAATTGTCCCAGACAGAGTTATAGACCCCCAATAGCTAGAGGTAGAGGTGGTCATGGTAGAGGCCTTTATTCTGGAGGACGTGGTGGTCGAGGTAATGGTGGTCAACAAAACGGCAGAGGTGATGGGCAAACTGGAGCCACTACATCACAACATGGTAGGGGCAACGGACAAACAAACGAAAGGGCCCATTGTTATGCTTTCCCTGGGAGATCGGAGGCGGAGACATCTGATGCTGTCATCACAGGTAATCTTCTGGTTTGTGATTGCATGGCTTCTGTATTGTTTGATCCCGGATCCACATTTTCTTATGTATCTTCCTCATTTGCTAATGGTCTAAATTTACATTGTGAATTACTTGATATGCCTATTCGTGTTTCTACTCCGGTGGGTGAGTCTGTGGTAGTTGAAAAGGTATATAGGTCTTGTTTGGTGAACTTTGTGGGGAGCAACACTTATGTAGATTTGGTTATCTTAGAAATGGTTGATTTTGATGTAATTCTGGGTATGACTTGGCTTTCTCCGCAATTTGCGATCTTGGATTGTAATGCTAAAACGGTGACATTAGCCAAGCCTGGGACAGATCCGTTAGTGTGAGAGGGCGACTACACTTCCAATCCGGTGCGTATCATCTCCTTTCTTCGTGCTAAGAAAATGGTTAGTAAAGGGTGTTTAGCTTTCTTGGCACATCTTAAGGATGACACTACTCAATTACCCTCGATTGAGTCGGTTTCGGTAGTCCGTGAGTTTTTGGATGTGTTCCCTGCAGATCTTCCGGGTAAGCCACCAGATAGGGATATTGACTTCTGCATCGACCTTGAACCGGGCACTCGCCCCATTTCTATACCCCCTTATAGAATGGCTCCCGCGGAGTTAAGAGAGTTAAAGGCACAACTTCAAGAGTTGTTGAGCAAAGGCTTCATTAGACCAAGTGCATTTCCTTGAGGTGCTCCGGTTTTGTTTGTGAAGAAGAAGGATGGTAGTTTGCGGATGTGCATAGACTATAGACAACTGAACAAGGTAACTATGAAGAACAAGTATCCCCTTCCTCGCATTGATGACTTGTTCGATCAGTTACAAGGCGCTTGTGTCTTCTCTAAGATTGACTTGAGATCCGGTTATCATCAATTGAAAATACGGGCAACGGATGTGCCAAAGACTGCCTTTCGAACCAGGTATGGGCATTATGAATTTGTAGTGATGTCTTTTGGTCTTACGAATGCCCCTGCTGCGTTCATGAGTTTGATGAACGGGATTTTTAAGCCATATCTGGATCTCTTTGTGATCGTATTTATTGATGATATACTGATATACTCTAAAAGTAAGGAGGAACATGAGGAGCATTTGAGAATGGTATTGGAAATGTTGAGGGAGAAAAAGCTTTATGCCAAGTTCTCTAAGTGTGAGTTCTGGCTAGATGCAGTGTCCTTCTTGGGGCACGTGGTTTCTAAAGAAGGAGTGATGGTAGATCCTTCTAAGATTGAGACAGTGAAGAATTGGGTAAGACCTACTAATGTGTCAGAAATAAGGAGCTTTGTTGGGTTAGCTAGCTACTACCGCCGATTTGTCAAGGGATTCTCTTCTATTGCTTCCCAACTGACGAACTTGACTAAGCAAAATGTTCCATTTGTATGGTCGGATGAGTGTGAGGAAAACTTTCAGAAGCTCAAGACTCTGTTGACTACCGCACCTATCCTTACCTTGCCAGTGGAAGGTAAGAATTTCATTGTTTATTGTGATGCATCCTATTCGGGTTTGGGTGCAGTGCTAATGCAAGAGAAGAATGTGATTGCTTATGCTTCGAGGCAATTAAAAGTTCATGAACGTAACTATCCGACCCATGATTTGGAATTGGCCGCGGTAGTATTTGCATTGAAGCAATGGAGGCACTATTTATATGGGGTTAAGTGTGAGGTCTATACGGATCATCGTTGCTTACAGTATGTCTTTACTCAGAAAGATTTGAACTTGAGACAGAGGATATGGATGGAACTACTGAAGGAGTACGACATAACTATTTTGTATCATCCGGGGAAGGCGAATGTTGTAGCAGATGCTTTAAGTAGAAAGGCGGGAAGCATGGGAAGTCTAGCTCATTTGCAAGCTTCTAGAGGCCCATTGGCTAGAGAGGTTCAGATTCTGGCTAATGACCTTATGAGGTTAGAAGTAAATGAGAATGGAGGATTGTTGGCTTGTGTGGAGGCAAGATCTTCCTTCCTTGACAAGATCAAGGGAAAGCAGTTTGATGATGAGAAATTGATCCGGATTCGAGATAAAGTGTTGCAAGGAGAGGCTAAAGAAGTAACAATCGATGAGGAAGGCGTGTTGAGGATTAAGGGAAGGGTATGTGTACCCCGCGTCGATGATTTGATCAACATTATTCTGACAGAGGCTCATAGTTCAAGGTATTCTATACATCCGGGTGCAACCAAGATGTATCGCGACCTAAAGCAACACTTTTGGTGGAGTAGAATGAAGCGTGATATTGTTGACTTTATTGCCAAATGTCCAAACTGTCAACAAGTAAAGTATGAACACCAGAGGCCCGGAGGAACACTTCAGAGAATGCCCATTCCTGAATGGAAGTGGGAGAGAATCGCAATGGACTTCGTGGTTGGTCTTCCAAAGACAATGGGTAAGTATGACTCTATTTGGGTGATTGTTGATAGGTTAACTAAGTCTGCTCATTTCATTCCGGTCAAGGTGACTTATAATGCAGAAAAGTTAGCAAAAATCTATATCTCGGAGGTGGTTCGGTTGCACGGAGTCCCACTCTCCATCATATCAGATAGAGGTACGCAGTTTACTTCTAAGTTTTGGAAAACACTGCATGCGGAATTGGGTACTAGGTTGGACCTTAGTACTGCGTTCCATCCTCAGACCGATGGCCAGTCTGAGCAAACGATTCAAGTGTTGGAGGATATGCTTCGTGCATGTGTGATAGAATTTTGTGGCCATTGGGATAACTTCTTACCTTTAGCGGAGTTTTCATACAACAATAGCTATCACTCAAGCATTGATATGGCCCCATTTGAGGCATTGTATGGTAGGAGATGTAGGTCTCCCATTGGGTGGTTTGATGCATTTGAGGTTAGACCTTGGGGTACTGATCTTTTGAGGGATTCGATAGAGAAAGTAAATTCGATTCAAGAAAAGCTTCTAGCGGCGCAAAGTAGACAAAAAGAATATGCAGATCGAAAGGTTAGAGACTTAGAGTTCATGGAGGGTGAACAAGTCTTGTTGAAAGTTTCGCCCATGAAAGGGGTGATGCGGTTTGGTAAAAGAGGTAAGCTAAGCCCGAGGTACATTGGGCCATTTGAAGTACTTAAGCGAGTAGGGGAGGTGGCTTATGAGCTAGCCTTGCCCCCAGGGCTGTCCGGAGTACATCCGGTATTCCATGTGCCTATGTTGAAGAGATACCATGGGGATGGAAACTACATTATCCGTTGGGATTCAGTTTTGCTTGATGAAAATTTGTCTTATGAGGAGGAGCCTGTTGCTATTTTAGATAGAGAAGTTCGCAAGTTGAGGTCAAGGGAGGTTGCATCCATCAAGGTGCAATGGAAGAATCGACCGGTTGAAGAAGCCACTTGGGAGAAGGAGGCAGATATGCAAGAAAGATACCCACATCTGTTTAAAGATTCAGGTACTCCTTCTCGCCCTTGTTTTTCTTCTTGTGATCGTTCGAGGACGAACGATCGGTAAATTGGTATCTATTATAACGACCTGTTTAGTCGTTTTGAGCAGTAGATTTTATTTCTGGAAAACTGGCTGAAACGACGGACCCCACGACGGACCGTCATGGTCACGACGGACCGTCGCAGGGTCTCGTTTCAAAACACTTAGAAATTCTGAAATTGGGTACTGAAAATCGACTCTACGAACCGTGACGGACTTGCGGGGCCGGACCGTCCACAGCGTGACGGATTGTCCTGAACCACTTGGTGGAAATTTGGGTCTCTGAACCTTGCGACGACCTGCAGGACAGACCGTCGCAGGCACGACGGCCCGTCATAGGTTGCGTAATCCCAGTCTGGGTCGGATTTCTTTACACGTTTTAAGGGACGTTTTGGACTATTCCTACTTTAATTATAAAGTTAGAGGGCTAAGGATTATAAGTCTAATTACTTGGGGGTTAAAAGAGGTAACCTTAAGTTAATTAGTGGGTTATTATTGTCATCATTTAAACTTAGTTATATGTTAATTAGGGTAAAAGAAAGAGGGCTTGAATAAAGAAAATAGAAAGAACAAAGAAAGAGAGAGAGAATCGAACGAGGAAGAAAAAGAACAAAGCTTGGGAATTTCTTGCTTGATCACTAGTCTTCGGTGGAGGTAGATTATGGTTTCTCTTACGATATTCGTAGTAAAACTCTTAATAGCGAATGATATGTATTGATAATATTGTAAACCCTACTATGTGCTTGATTTGTATGCTTGCATGAATGTGATTATATAATTGTGATTATATTAAGCATGATGAAGTTATTGAATCCCAAATCTTGATAAAAACCTAATCTCTTGTTAATGATGAGGCCTTGGTATAAAAGAAGGCGGGATGAACTAAAATAATGAGTTTGATGATGCCTTGGTGAGAAAGAAGGCTTGATGAATTGATAGAAGGAGATTAGGGGATCGGAGTGTCACGTTCCGACACATAGAATTAAGGGATCGGGTGTCACGAACCGACACGTAGTATTAGGGGGACCGGGTATCACGAACCGACACGTAGATTTAGGGGATCGAGTGTCACGAACCGACACGTAGATTTAGGGGATCGGGTGTCACGAACTGACACGCAGATTTAGGGGATCGGAGTGTCACGTTCCGACACATAGTAGTAGGGGATCGGAGTGTCACGTACCGACACAAGAGGATTAATGAATATGAGGGAGCGGAGTGTCACGTACCGACACAAGAGAAATAAAGATAATGAATCTTGAAAGATGTTAATATACTCAATCTAATGAACATAAATCCCAAATGAGTATGGTATTGAGGCTCGAGTCCTCATGCGTGAACTTGACGGTAATTGTTAATGATATAGTACTTGTTGTTGCTACATGTTGAGTATCATAGTTGACTTTATGATATTACTTGATATATATTGTCTTGTATTTTGAGTTGGCCGATGATATCTACTAAGTACCCGTGCTTTGTACTGACCCCTACTTTTATGTTTTCTTCTTGTTATTTGTGGAGTGCAGCGAACGTGCCATCGTCTTCGACTCAACAGTAATTCAAGCCAGTCTTCACTACATCGGAAATTCAGGGTGAGCTAATGCTTCTAGCTTGGACTGGATCTTCTTCTTCAAGTCTTGATGCCTTGAACTTCCGGCATGGACTAGCTTCTTATGTATTTTAGCTTCTTAGACATATTTTTAGTTAGTAATTTGATCATAGATGTTCTTGTGATGATGACTTCCAGATTTTGGGGATAATAATAGTTATTGATTTGATTTTATTAATGAGTTAAGTCTTCCGCATTACGTTCTGTTGATATATGTTGAAATGTTAAGGTTTAGATTGGTTGGTTCGCTCACATAGGAGGGTAAATGTGGGTGCCAGTCGCGGCTCGGTTTTGGATCGTGACACATATTCATAATGTTTTTAAGTGGAATGAAGTAATTAATGAGTGTATTTTCATAGACTTATAATATAATAAAAGGTCTCGGAGTATGTGATGGCTTTTATTATGGATATATACAGAAGTTTCTTTTAATGAATTTTATACCTCAATTATTGATAGTGTAAATTTTCTATCTTAATTATCACACAATCATTACCAAAACACACCTAAATATTGACTGGATCAAATATTTCTCCAAAAAAGCTTTTAGGTGCATTTTTCGTTAAATCTCCATCTACCTACATATATAACAACTCTATTTGTTGAGACATTAATTTTTAATTTTTAATTGTTTTCTTTGAAATTCTAAATTCTCCACTTTCAAGTCGGAGATATTGATGCCATGATAGAGATGCGACAAGGCTAAGAAGGTGGAGAAGAAGATGATGGATGTTAATATTGTAATAACTTAATTTATACCGAGATAGTTTCAACATTTAACTTTAATTTTAACCTAATACTAATTTATTTAGATTTGTCATGCTGGAAAAAAAATTCCACCTGAAATATCACGTGAAAAAAATTTTAAATAAAAGAGAATGTATACACATCATAAAAAGTTCGTTCAATTGTGTTTCACTAAAAGTTTATTTTTAGTACATAAATTATATAAAAATAGTTTAAGATTAAAGAGTAAAGCAATCGATCAATTATTGAACAAGCAAATTAGTCTTTCAACTTTTTAAACTTTGGGGCGCGCATTTAAAATAAATTTGATTTATATGATAGATCCAAGATATATAAAGTATAGATACAGATATGGTTAATATTAATTAATTGAAAATTGTATTTACTATAGAGGTAAAATGACAACCAAATATTGCATTTTTGATATTTTCACTTTTATATATATATATATATATATATATATATATATATATATATATATATATATATGTATATATATGTATATGTATATGTATACATATATATGTATATATATGTATATGTATATGTATACATATATATGTATACATATACATATATATATATATATATACATATATATATATATATATATATATATATATATACATATATATATATATATATATATACATATATATATATATATATACATATATATATATACACATATATATATAAAGTTAAATTAAACTAAACCTACAAAATTCATCATCTTAGTAAAGAAAATCAAAATCATAAATAAGATAACTAAATCATTATTTTTTTATATTTATGAATTTGGTGTTCTAGTTTTGTAACACCTGAATTTGCAAAAGGAAGAAAAAAGTTTGTAGGACTGAAGTTTTATTTTATAAGTCTCATCTACAGACAGTAAAAGCTTCATGTTGTGGATGGCAACTGTAGAAAAGGGAAAATATGCTTCTTTTCAAAAGAAGTTTCAATATCCTTTTTATGATTCACCAGGATGGTCCCGTCATCCTATGTATAAGTTGTAGATATGTATGGTAGGTAAGTCTCAATCTTAGTAAAATTTTAAGGGTCAATATACGATAGGGGAAATCTTGGTCCTAGTACTTGTTCTATGGTTGACTAGTACGAATTGTAGAATGATATACGATCCGTAAGGTGAGTCAGTATTTATTTTTAAAATTCTTTTGGGTCTTTTCACTAAGTATTTTAAATCATTATTATGTCGTTTTACCTTCTACCGTAAGATCTATATAACGTTTCAACCCCAAATTTTACTAGTTTCTATTCATTCTCCTAAATTCCCTAAACAACTCACCGAATTCTCTCAAAACAAGTAGAAGAATAGTTAGGATTTTATTGAGGATTTGATTCTTTATCATTTTTTGGCCTAAAGGATCAAAATATTTGGGTATTCGCCCATGGAGTCTTTTCCTCCATGATATCCTAAGGTTTCTAAGTTCTCCCTTCATTTTCAAATAATTCATGTTAGGGTTTCAAATTCAATCCCATGGGTTTTTTTCAATTATAATTTTTGGTGATGTTTAATTGAAATAAGCTTGACCCGTGCACGATCCATGATTTTTTTTTATTAAGAACCCATACAAAAGTTATAAACTATGAATTATATATTCATGAAGATATGCATATTTTTAAGAAGTTGTTATAAATGATCTAATGATGCTTTGAGAGGAATGTATAAATGCTATTGTAAACGGTTTTCTCACATGTTATTATGAGCATGATTCTGAAAGGTATTTCTCACATAATGATTCTCATTGGTGAAAGTTTTTCTCTAGTAGCAATCTCTAGTCCTAAATGACCTAGCTTATCAATCCATTTTAGAAAATGATATGAAAGATTCTACCTTGGAAAGTATATTCCCCTTCTTTCCATATGAGGAATATACTGAATTATTCCATGATATATAGCTCTCATGGTCTTATTGTTGGTTAGAGCTAAATTCTCATAAAATGAATATGTTATGTTCAAGCTTTTCTTATGTCCTTCATGTTAATGTAATTTAATATGTTTTATGATTTTCATTTCATTCATTCTCTAAAAGCTATTAAATCTTTTATTGTGGTCATGCCTATACATTTTAATTCCTTTATGTTATATCATGGCTATGTTTATTCATATTGTCTTATACTTAGTACATCTCACGTATTAATGCATATTTATGCTTACATTATCTCATGAATGTAAGGTTCGATAATCCTGTCTCGCACAGTTGTGGCTAGACATCTAATAGGTACTTAAAGTGATTGGTGATTCCTCATGTTCCAAGGACCGAGACACTTTATAGCTTTATTTCTTTTTGTTTCTGTATGTGATGTATGAGTTGCGGATCATTCACTTTCGTTATATGACTTTGAGACTTATGTTAGACTTCCATTTTTCTATTTAACTCTTTTGATGTATAAAATGTTATCCTTAAAAGTGTTTATTTCTATTATCTTGTACAATTCATGCTCAGTTGCTCGTGTAGAGCTTCTCGGGGTCCCATACGTCATGTTACACGTAGGGTCTATTTTGGGTTGTTACAAGTTTTCAAACACCTTTATTAGTTTCACAAGATATTTGTCACTTCGCATTAACAACATATAGCAGGTAACTTTGTCCAACAAAACTAGGAAAAATGAGAAGATTCACCCAATGATTTTGTTTTCGCTAAAATTTAAACTTGAGACTTTGGTTCTTAACCACTTTATTGACAACTAGGACGTACTCTTGGGTGCACTATATTAATGTTGTTAGTTCAACTTTCGTGCAATCAACATGTAAATACCTTAAAATTATTTTCTTGTGTCCATACATTTATATGTCAATGTCTTAATTTCTTACCTTTATCTATACCATTAATCTTGATAATTAAAACTATTTAAACTAATTTAAAATTTTTAGCTATAACCTAATCATTTTATTGTTTTATCTTGATTGAATTATTTAATGATAATATGTGGTTAGAGAGATTCGAAATTTAGAATTGAACATTTTGAAGTGTGGAATCAAAATAAAAAAGAATCTAAAATTAAGAAATAAAGTTATAGAAAATATTTCAAAGAACAAGTCAAGTATTTCAAAGAACGTGATGTTCTAAAGACTTGACAAGATCCAAGTAATAAGATAGACTATCGCATAGATATCTAATGTTGTTACTTGATAAAATAAATCGAAACGATAAATTTAGATCTTGATTACTTACTGAGTAATTTTTAAAAATATTAGTATGCATCAAAGATATCACAGGAAGAATTACCTTATACTACAGTATGAAACTAATAAAGGTCGACAATTAAATTCTCAATATTATATTATTAATAATCTTAATGCAATGTGTCCTTGAGAATGAAAAACACTCTTATTTTTATATATGAGAAAAAAGGTAGTTGTCAGCTTAATAAAATTCTAAAAGAATAATCTAGAACTGATGAAATCCTTATTGATGGAAAACTAGAACTAAAAATTCTGAGATTTGTTGTTGAATTAAGGCCTTTTTAGGTTGTTTTGGACATGGTTGCTAGTATGAGTTCTTGTGAAACTGACTTCTATTTGGGTCTCACTTTGAACAACTTTAAGGTTGAACTTTCTAAACTAAAATTAAGAAATAACTAATTTAGTCAAGCACAAAATTAAACATTCAAAATTAAGTTTAAGTTTTTGTAGGTTTTAAGTGAGGTTAAGTCAGTTGAGATAGTAACTTATTAAAGTACTCATTAAGTATCTTTTAATGTAATTTGATACACAATCATTAAATTTTAAAAAAGTATATATGTGATAAGTTATATTTATTCAAAGTAGAAAAAAATATAATAATGCTCAAACATTTTTCAAAAATAAGTGTCACGATCCAAAACGAGTCGTGAGTGGCACCCACACTTAATTCCTGGGTAGGAAAACCAACAATTTAATCCCAACTTAAAAACTACACGCATAATGTGGAAGCTCAAAAATTTACTAAATATATTTTTTCAAAACCTGAAATTCATCACAACAAGGACATCTAATCTCCAATTACTAAGTCTAAGAGTATCAAAGACAGAAAAATAAATGAAATAAAATAATTCGTGTCCAAAAACTAAGGACATCAAGTAATGACCAACAGAATCAAACCTAAGCTCGAATGAATAGCTCACCCTTGAACCTGATATTCCGAAACTTGATAGAACTGAGGGTGATTCAAATTGGTGGGTACACTTGCTGCACTCCATATAAGAAAAACAAGAAAAAAATACAAGCAGGGCTCAGTACGAGGCAACATAAACTGAGTAAGTATCAATCGAACAACCCAAAATAGTAACTAATATACAAAGGATAATAGTATAAAATCAACTATAGTACTTAGTAGGTGAGAAGTCACAAACAACATGAACAAGTGACAACTAAAATAAGTACGTAATCAATCATAATATCAAGCACACACGAGGACTCATGCCTCCACAACACATTCGTTGGGAAATGGATTCTTTGAGATTGAGTACATTAAATTAATTCCATATCTTTTTTTTTCTTAATGTTACTGTGTCGGAACGTGACACTCCGATCCAATTATACCGTGGCGAAACATGACACTTCAATCCAAGAATACCGTGTCAGAACATGACACTCTAATCTAATTATACCGTGTTGGAACGTGACATTCAATCCAAATATATCGTGTCGGAACGTGACACTCTGATCCAATTACACTATTAATTTATCATTTATTATCAGCACTTTCAATTCATTGATAATATGTCATCAAGCCTTCTTTATTCAAGTCATCACTTCGATAAACAGGGTTCAAGAATATAAATGCCTAGGTCTCAGGATTTCTAACCAATCACAAAACATACAACCAAGCCACACGCAACCACACAATCAAGTATATAGAAAACTTCCCAATATCATTCAATGCATATCAATAAATATTAAGAGTTTACTATCAAATAGCATAAACAATAACCTACCTCCACTGAAGAACCAAAGTCAAGCAAGCTACTTCTCAAATATTTTTCCTTTCCTCAATGCCTCCGAACCTTTCCAATCTATTAAGCATATATGCATAATTTATAAGTTTACAAGCCTATAAATACTCATATTATTTTATGTTTAGTCCATAGCCGAAAACTCACCTAATTCTATCATTAATTTCCTAAGTTCAAATCTATGGATAAGTCTTAATTCTTTCCATTAGCATATCATTAATGGAATTGAAATAATTCAATACATTTAATATTTAATTAGTTATCTCAATATATCAAAATTTGATTTATTATATAGTATCTCACTATCAAACTTCAACTCATCACACATGCCATACACATATAGCTTTTGATGGATAACTAAACCAATCCAAACACACAAAATGTACCTACATATTAACTTACAATAGCTTATTTCAATTTGGTGCCACGCCTTCTTTATACGTTTCCCATCTTCCAAATACCCAATATCATAACTTTATAATAACTTCACAGCCATCATACCAATTCCTACCCCCATTGAAACATTACACATAACCATATTATATTTCCTCAAATCCAATTAGCCATTAGTGAAACATAATTCATATTAACAACACAGCTCTAACTTTATTCTAATTATATATGTATTTTAACTTAACTGTTACTTTTTCCTCCCCTATTTAACAATTGACGCCATCCATAATAAATTAGTATCTTAATCCTTTAACACATACTTGTCACGACCCAAAACGGGGCCGCGACTGGCACCCACATCTACCCTCCTATGTGAGCGAACCAACCAATTTAACATTAATCGTTTCAATATATAACAACAGAAAATAATGCGGAAGACTTAACTCATTAATAAAACAATTCAAAACTATTATTATTATCCCCAAAATCTGGAAGGCATCATCACAAGAACATCTATCTCAAATTACTAAACTAGGAATGTCTAAGAAGCTAAAAATACATAAAAGCTAGTCCATGCCGGAAGTTCAAGGCATCAAGACTTGAAGAAGAAGACCCAGTCCAAGCTAGACGCATTAGCTCACCCTGAATTTCCGAAGGTAGTGAAGACTGGCTAGATCTACTGTTGAGTTGAAGTTGACGGAACGTTTGCTGCATTACACAAATAACAAAGAGAAAACATAAAAGTAGGGGGTCAGTACAACCACAAGTACTGAGTAGATATCATCGGCCAACTCAAAAATAGGGAACAGTATAGATCAATAACAATGTAAATCAACTACAATACTCAACATGTAGCAATAACAACATAAATTCATCAATAACTTCAACCGAGTTCATACATGAGGACTCAAGCCTCAATACCATACTCATTTGGGAATTAAGTTCATTAGATTGAGTATATTCATTATCTTTCAAGATTCATTATCTTTCTTCCCCTTGTGTCGGTACGTGACACTCCGCTCCTCTATTTCTATCCTGGTGCCGGAACGTGGCACTCCGATCCTCATATTCATTCTATCCTGGTACCGGAACTTGGCACCCGATCCATATTCTATCCTGGTGTCGGAACGTGACACTCCGATCCTCATATTCTATCCTGGTGTCGGAACGTGACACTCCGATCCTCATATTCATTCTATCCTGGTACCGGAACGTGGCACCCGATCCTCATATTCTATCCTGGTGTCGGAACGTGACACTCCGATCCTCATATTCATTCTATCCTGGTACCGGAACGTGGCACCCGATCCCCTAATTCATCAAGCCTTCTTTTTATACTAAGGCATCATCATTAACAAGTGAATTAGGGTTCTTTCAAGATTTGGGATTCAAACTTCCTCATGCTCATATATTTACATATATACATATCATATTCATACAAGCATACAATTAAGCACATAGTAGGGTTTACAATGCTATCAACACATATCATTCACTATTAAGAGTTTACTACAAGTAGCATGAAATAAACCATAACCTACCTCCACCGAAGAATTGGAATCAACAAGAATTCTCCCAAGCTTTGATATCCTCCTCAATTCGTTTCTCTCTTCTCTCTCTTGTTCTTTCTCTTTTGTTTTCTTGTATTCAAACCCTCCTTCTTTTTACCCTAATTAAAAGTATAATTAAGTGTAAAGGAGGACAATAAAACCCACTAATTAACTTAAGGTTACCTCTTTTAACCCCTAATTAATTAGACTTATTAATATTACCCCCAATCCTTATAATTAAGGAAAGAATAGTCCAAAAACGACCCTTAAAACGTGTGGAGAAATCCTAAACTGCCTGGGACTGCGCAACCTGTGACGGGCCGTCATGCCTGCGACGGTCCGTCACGGTGGCCGTCGCAACCTCCCCAGGCTCCAGGTGGGCTGTGATGGCCCGTCACCCTTGTGACGGTCCGTCCTGCCCTCCGTCCTGGCGGTCAGGAATCCGTTTCTTGTACCAAATTCTCAAAAGTTGAAGTGTTTTGCAACGGGTACTCACGACGGTTCGTCGTGGATGTGACGGCACATCCTGCCACTTCGTTACGATGTTCAGAGAGTCGATTTTCAGTACCCAATTTCAGAATTCTAAGTGTCATGGAACGACACCTCTGTGACGGACCGTCGTGCCTGTGACGGTCCGTCGAGATGTCCGTAGTTTTGGCCAGTTTTTCCAGAAATAAAATATGCTGCTCAAAACGACTAAACAGGTCGTTACAATAGATACCAATTTACCCATCGTTCGTCCCCGAACGATCAAAAGGAGAAAAACAAGGGCGGAAGGAAGTACCTGAATCTTTAAACATATGTGGGTATTTTTCTTGCATATCTGCCTCCTTCTCCCAAGTAGCTTCTTCAACCGGTCGATTCTTCCATTGAACTTTGATGGATGCAATCTCTCTCGACCTCAACTTGCGAACCTCCCTATCTAATATAGCAACCGGTTCCTCTTCATAAGTCAAGTTCTCATCAAGCAAAACTGAATCCCAACGGATGATGTAGTTTCCATCTCCATGGTATCTTTTCAACATGGATACATGAAATACCGGATGTACTCCGGACAGCCCTGGAGGTAAGGCTAATTCATAAGCCACCTCCCCTACTCGCTTTAGTACCTCAAATGGTCCAATATACCTTGGACTTAGCTTACCTCTTTTGCCAAACCGCATCACCCCTTTCATAGGTGAAACCTTCAACAAGACTTGTTCACCCTCCATGAACTCCAAGTCTCTAACCTTTCGATCTGCATACTCCTTTTGTCTACTTTGCGCCGCTAGAAGCTTTTCTTGAATGCCCTTCACCTTATCTAACGAATCCCTCAAGAGATCAGTACCCCAAGGTCTAACCTCGAATGCATCAAACCAACCAATGGGAGATCTACATCTCCTCCCATACAAAGCTTCAAATGGAGCCATGTCAATGCTGGAGTGATAGCTATTATTGTACGAAAACTCTGCCAAAGGTAAGAAGCTATCCCAATGGCCACCAAACTCTATCACGCATGCGCGAAGCATATCCTCCAACACTTGTATCGTTCGCTCAGACTGACCATCAGTCTGAGGATGGAATGCAGTACTAAGGTCCAACCTAGTACCCAATTCCGCATGCAATGTTTTCCAAAACTTAGAGGTAAACTGCGTACCTCTATCTGATATGATGGATAGTGGAACCCCATGCAATCGAACAATCTCTGAAATATAGATCTTGGCTAACTTCTCGGCATTGTAAGTCACCTTGACCGGAATGAAATGAGCAGATTTCGTTAGCCTATCAACAATCACCCAAATGGAGTCATACTTACCCAATGTCTTTGGAAGACCAACCACAAAATCCATTGCAATTCTCTCCCACTTCCATTCAGGAATGGGCATTCTCTGAAGTGTTCCTCCGGGCCTTTGGTGTTCATACTTTACTTGCTGACAGTTTGGACACTTGGCAATAAAGTCAACAATATCACGCTTCATTCTACTCCACCAAAAGTGTTGCTTGAGGTCACGGTACATCTTGGTCGCGCCCGGATGTATCGAATACCTTGAACTATGAGCCTCTGCCAGAATAGTGTTGATCAAATCATCAACTCGGGGTACACATACCCTTCCCTTGATTCTCAAAACACCTTCTTCATCGATTGTCGCTTCTTTGGCCTCTCCTTTCAACACTTTATCTCGGATCCGGATCAATTTTTCATCATTAAACTGTTTTCCCTTAATCTTGTCAAGAAAAGAAGATCTCGACTCCACACTAGCCAACAATCCTCCCTTCTCATTTATTTCTAACCTCATCAAGTCGTTAGCCAGAGTCTGAACCTCTCTAGCCAATGGGCGTCTAGAAGCTTGCAAATGAGCTAGACTTCCCATGCTTCCCGCCTTTCTACTCAAAGCATCTGCCACAACATTCGCCTTCCCCGGATGATACAAAATAGTGATGTCGTAGTCCTTGATAGTTCCATCCATCTCCTCTGTCTCAAGTTCAAATCTTTACGAGTAAAGACATACTGAAGGCTACGATGATCCGTGTAGACCTCACACTTAACCCCATATAAATAGTGCCTCCATTGCTTTAATGCAAACACTACCGCGGCCAATTCCAAGTCATGAGTTGGATAGTTACGTTCATGCACTTTTAATTGTCTTGAAGCATAAGCAATCACGTTCTTCTCTTGCATTAGCACTGCACCCAAACCCGAATAGGATGCATCACAATACACAATGAAGTTCTTACCCTCTACCGGCAAGGTGAGGATAGGTGCAGTAGTCAGCAAAGTCTTAAGCTTCTGAAATCTTTCCTCACATTCATCTGACCATACAAATGGAACATTCTGCTTAGTCAAGTTCGTCAATTGGGAAGCAATAGAAGAGAATCCCTTGACAAATCTGCGGTAGTAGCTAGCTAACCCAACAAAGCTCCTTATTTCTGATACATTAGTGGGTCTTACCCAATTCTTCACTGTCTCAATCTTAGAAGGATCTACCATCACCCCATCCTTCGAAACTACATGCCCCAAGAAGGACACTGCATCTAGCCAAAACTCACACTTAGAGAACTTGGCGTAAAGCTTTTTCTTCCTCAACAGCTCTAACACCATTCTCAAATGCTCCTCATGTTCCTTCTTGCTCTTTGAGTATACCAATATATCATCAATAAATACGATCACGAAGAGGTCCAAATATGGCTTAAAAATCCCGTTCATCAAGCTCATGAACGCAGCAGGGGCGTTCGTAAGACCAAAAGACATCACTACGAATTCGTAATGCCCATATCTAGTTCGAAAAGCAGTCTTTGGCACATCCGTCGCCCGTATCTTCAATTGGTGATAACCGGATCTCAAATCAATTTTAGAGAAGACACACGCACCTTGTAACTGATCGAACAAGTCATCAATGCGAGGAAGAGGATACTTGTTCTTGATAGTTACCTTGTTCAGTTGTCTATAGTCTATGCACATCCGAAAACTCCCATCCTTCTTCTTTACAAACAAAACCGGAGCACCCCAAGGAGATGCACTTGGTCTAATGAAGCCCTTGCTCAACAACTCTTGAAGTTGAGCCTTTAACTCACTTAATTCGGCGGGAGCCATTCTATACGGGGGTATAGAAATGGGGCGTGTGCCCGGTTCAAGATCGATACAGAAGTCAATATCCCTATCTGGTGGCATACCAGGAAGATCTGCAGGGAACACATCCAAAAATTCTCGAGCTACCGAAACCGATTCAATTGAGGGTACTTGAGTAGTGTCATTCCTAAGATGTGCTAAGAAAGCTAAACAGCCCTTACTAACCATCTTTCGAGCACAAAGAAAGGACACGATACGAACCGGATTGGAAGTGTAGTCGCCCTCCCACACTAACGGATCTGTCCCAGGCTTGGCTAACGTCACCGTTTTAGCATTACAATCCAAGATCGCAAAATTTGGAGAAAGCCAAGTCATACCCAGAATTACATCAAAGTCGCCCATTTCTAAAATAACCAAATCTACATAAGTGTTGCTCCCCACAAAATTCACCAAACAAGACCTATACACTTTTTCAACTACCACAGACTCACCCACCGGAGTAGAAACACGAATAGGCATATCAAGTAATTCACAATGTAGATTTAGACCATTAGCAAATGATGAAGATACATAAGAAAATGTGGATCCAGGATCAAACAATACGGAAGCCATACAATCACAAATCAAAAGGTTACCTGTGATGACAGCATCGGACGCCTCCGCTTCAGATCTCCCAGGGAAAGCGTAACAATGGGCCCTATCACCCGTCTGTCCATTGCCCCTACCATGTTGCGTAGTAGTGGCTCCAGTTTGCCCATCTCCTCGGCCGTTTTGGTGACCACCATTACCTCGACCACCACGTCCTCCAGAAAAACGACCTCTACCATGACCACCCCTACCTCTAGCTAGTGGGGTTCTGTAACTCTGGTTTGGACAATACCTCTTAATGTGTCCAACCTCCCCACATCCGTAACACTCTCGAGGTTCATGCATAGGTCTCTCGGAGTAGTGTTGACCGTTCTGAGGTGGACCCCCAACTACAGTCTGTAGTGAAGATGAATTGGTCGACTCGAGTAACCTCCAGAGCTCTGTCCTCTGGAGTGAGAACCATTAAACTCACCACCCCTTCGAAACCTTTTTGATGTCGATGTAGTGGTGAAGTCATCTGGCTTTACTCCTTCCACCTCTATCACAAAGTCTACCACCTCTTGGAAGGATGTTGCCGTAGCCGCTACCTGTAAGGCCGAAATCCGCAACTCTGATCTCAACCCCTTCACAAACCGGCGAATCCGCTCTTGTGGACTGAAACAGAGTTGAGTGGCATACCTTGATAAAGCATGGAACTTAGCCTCATATGCGTTGACCGTCATCCTACCTTGCTCGAGACTCAAGAACTCATCCCTTTTTCTATCTCTCAAGGTCCTTGGGATATACTTCTCCATAAACAGAGTAGAGAAGGATGCCCAAGTCATGGGTGTGGCCTCTGTCGGTTGACACTCGACATGTGATCGCCACCACATTTTGGCGTTCCCTTGAAACTGATAACTTACGAACTCAACGCCAAACCGTTCTACTATCCCCATCTTGTGTAGTAGCTCATGACAATCAACCAGGAAATCATAAGCATCTTCAGATTCTGCACCCTTGAAGACTGGAGGTTTCAATTTCAAGAACTTACTGAAAATTTCGTGCTGATCATTTGTCATTATCGGTCTAGTAGTCAGACGTGGAAATGTACCTATTTCCAAAGATGCATCCATGCGGGGAGCCATAGTAGCCGCATGTCGTACCTCTGAAACCGGAGGTGTTGGTGCAGAAACCACTGGAGGTGCCTGACCCTGATCAGATAATCCGCTAAGATAAGCAAGTACTTGGTTGATCATCTCTGGGGTAGGTTGGGGTGGCAATTCCTCATGTTGCGCTTCTTCATTCTCCCCTTCCTCACCCTCTCTTATCACCTCTTCAGTCGGTGGAGGAGTCACTGCCCTAGCATCAGATGGGCTAGGTGCTCGTCCTCTTCCTCTAGAGGACGTCCTCCCACGGCCTCTACCACGGCCTCTTGCCACTGCTCTCCCTCGAGCCACAGCCCCAGTGGCTGGCTCAGTCGTTTCCTGTCTTGCAGTTGTTGCTGCTGGTGCAGTCGTCGCTCTAGTTCTAACCATCTGCGAAATAGAGTGAAGATGGTCAGATACCAATTCGTATCGCCCAGATACCAATTGGACTCAAGTAGTAGCACGAAAGAAAGAATGAAAGAATGGAATTTTCCTAAAGTCTTATAGCCTCTCAAGGAAAAGTAAAGGCGTCCCCCTACCGTTCCTTAAGACTCTACTAGACCTGTTCTTGTGTGATGAGACCAACGAACCTAATGCTCTGATACCAAGTTTGTCACGACCCAAAATGGGGCCGCGACTGGCACCCACATCTACCCTCCTATGTGAGCGAACCAACCAATTTAACATTAATCGTTTCAATATATAACAACAGAAAATAATGCGGAAGACTTAACTCATTAATAAAACAATTCAAAACTATTATTATTATCCCCAAAATCTGGAAGTCATCATCACAAGAACATCTATCTCAAATTACTAAACTAGGAATGTCTAAGAAGCTAAAAATACATAAAAGCTAGTCCATGCCGGAAGTTCAAGGCATCAAGACTTGAAGAAGAAGACCCAGTCCAAGCTAGACGCATTAGCTCACCCTGAATTTCCGAAGGTAGTGAAGACAGGCTAGATCTACTGTTGAGTTGAAGTTGACGGAACGTTTGCTGCATTACACAAATAACAAAGAGAAAACATAAAAGTAGGGGGTCAGTACAACCACAAGTACTGAGTAGATATCATCGGCCAACTCAAAAATAGGGAACAGTATATATCAATAACAATGTAAATCAACTACAATACTCAACATGTAGCAATAACAACATAAATTCATCAATAACTTCAACCGAGTTCATACATGAGGACTCAAGCCTCAATACCATACTCATTTGGGAATTAAGTTCATTAGATTGAGTATATTCATTATCTTTCAAGATTCATTATCTTTCTTCCCCTTGTGTCGGTACGTGACACTCCGCTCCTCTATTTCTATCCTGGTGCCGGAACGTGGCACTCCGATCCTCATATTCATTCTATCCTGGTACCGGAACGTGGCACCCGATCCATATTCTATCCTGGTGTCGGAACGTGACACTCCGATCCTCATATTCTATCCTGGTGTCGGAACGTGACACTCTGATCCTCATATTCATTCTATCCTGGTACCGAAACGTGGCACCCGATCCTCATATTCTATCCTGGTGTCGGAACGTGACACTCCGATCCTCATATTCATTCTATCCTGGTACCGGAACGTGGCACCCGATCCCCTAATTCATCAAGCCTTCTTTTTATACTAAGGCATCATCATTAACAAGTGAATTAGGGTTCTTTCAAGATTTGGGATTTAAACTTCCTCATGCTCATATATTTACATATATACATATCATATTCATACAAGCATACAATTAAGCACATAGTAGGGTTTACAATGCTATCAACACATATCATTCACTATTAAGAGTTTACTACAAGTAGCATGAAATAAACCATAACCTACCTCCACCGAAGAATTGGAATCAACAAGAATTCTCCCAAGCTTTGATATCCTCCTCAATTCGTTTCTCTCTTCTCTCTCTTGTTCTTTCTCTTTTGTTTTCTTTTATTCAAACCCTCCTTCTTTTTACCCTAATTAAAAGTATAATTAAGTGTAAAGGAGGACAATAAAACCCACTAATTAACTTAAGGTTACCTCTTTTAACCCCTAATTAATTAGACTTATTTATATTACCCCCAATCCTTATAATTAAGGAAAGAATAGTCCAAAAACGACCCTTAAAACGTGTGGAGAAATCCTAAACCGCTCGGGAATTGCGCAACTTTGTGACGGGCGTCATGCTGCGAGGGTCCGTCACGGTGGCCGTCGCAACCTCCCCAGGCTCCAGGTGGGCTGTGACGGCCCGTCACCCTTGTGACGGTCCGTCCTGCCCTCCGTCCTGGCGGTCAGGAACCCATTTCTTGTACCAAATTCTCAAAAGTTGAAGTGTTTTGCAACGGGTACTCACGACGGTTCGTCGTGGATGTGACGGCACGTCCTGCCACTTCGTTACGATGTTCAGAGAGTCGATTTTCAGTACCCAATTTCAGAATTCTAAGTGTCATGGAACGACACCTCTGTGACGGACCGTCGTGCCTGTGACGGTCCGTCGGGATGTCCGTAGTTTTGGCCAGTTTTTCCAGAAATAAAATCTGCTGCTCAAAACGACTAAACAGGTCGTTACAATACTACTAATTTATTCATTAATCTCTTTATTGGCAAATAATTACCCACCATTATCCATTAACTTGTTAACATCCATATTGTCAAGACAAGTTTCCAGCTAATCTCTTTTCAACCAAGTACGTATCCACTTTCAATTCTAATGTAACTTGTTAAGGGAAAAGGGTCTGATATACCCCTCAATTTTGTCATTTGGAGCTGATACACCCCTCGTTATAAAAGTGGCTCATATATTCTCTTACCGTTATACAAACGGCTCACATATACCCTTGCCGTTACAAAATGGCTCACATATACCCTTCTTTTAACGAAATTTTAAATAATTAGTTTTAAATTTATATTTATTACTTATAATTTTTTTAAGAAAAAATATTTAGTGGTATATATGATTCTTCTATAAAAGTTCAAGGTATATTTTAATTTTTTCATACATAAATTATTTTTTGACATCTTGTATTATAATTATTTGAGTTTCTTATTCTTATTTTATTTTTTCTTTCATTCCTTAGTTTAAAGAGAAAAAATTAAACTATTTTTTTGTGTGTATTGTAATTTAATTTCGTATTCGAAAAAAATTTTGGTCATCTACAGTAAGTTTTACAAGAATATTAGTGAAACATAAATAAATTTGATTATCAAAATATAATTATAAATTAGTCATTGAAACAAAAAAAAAGTCAAAAAAAATATGTTTGACGAGGATTAAATTTACTCATATGGGATTATATTATTTAGAAAAAAATAATAAAAATTTAGATTGAAAATTATTATTTTTTTCATTTCCATTAGAGGAAAAGGGTATATGTGAGCCATTTGTTTACAAGTAGGGGTATATATGAGTCACTTTCATAACAAGGGGTATATCAGCTCTAAATTACAAAGCTGAGGGGTATACCAGACCCTTTTCCCACTTGTTAATAAACTAGTATAAATCCTCACTTTTTTTTAAATTTAGTTTCTTTAATAATCATTGGGAAGTCAAAGTAATCAAAAATTAGTTAATAACCAAGACCTTATCCTCCAATCTCATAAACACTAACATTAAATACTTCTCCCAATTTCTTTATATACTCCCTATAATCTAATTAATAAAACCCTTTAACACAATAATAATAAAGAAATTAATAACCAACTTTAAATATTTATAACATAAATTTGAAATAAGTTTGGATTTTACCTGTAGTCTTGTTATCAAATTGGTCAGCGGCGCTAAGAACAAGAAGAAGAGGCGCATGCTGCCTGTCTTTGGAATTGAAATAATAACAACCCTTATTTATTTAACTAATTTATTAATTTTCTTAATCAATGATATATATTTGGATAAATTATATTTGGATAAATTATGGGTTAACAAGTATTCAATCCTACTAATTTTAAATGTTATATTCTTTAACCACAAACTAAATAAGTTATTAAAACAACCCCATTATTTCTACAATAGTAGTTATGAATTGTCCAAAATACATATTTAAATTATATTGAAAGAGTATATTATGAAATAAAAAGCTCTAATATTTAAAATGACTTAATGGGTCGTTACATTAGATACCAATTTACCCATCGTTCGTCCTCGAACTATTAAAGAAGGTGAGGGAAGAATGGGTAATTGTTTCAAGATTTCTTTCAAAATATTAGTATCCTGAATCTCGTATCAAAAGTATCAAACCAATCAACTGGAGGTCTAAACCTCCTCTCATAGGCCGTGTCAATACTCTTATGATAACTTTTATTGTATGTAAGCTCAACTAACAACAAAACTTTTTCCAAGTAGACTCTTCTACTGACATATTCTCCAACTAGATCATGACGCATCCATCATGACAAGTATAACCTAACATAAACGTTATAAAATTCTTATTCAAATATCGGCTACAATCAGAAGTGAACCTAAACTAGCCACCACACGTTCATAAGGCACAAACCATCATAAATATAATCAAGATTACATCATCACAACATAACATTTCCTCAATCTTGAGCTATAAATATATGATCAAGTAAACGAACTCATTTGATCCAAGGATGGAAATGATCAAGTACCCACCATCGAGTGATATACCTAAGCATACAAAACTTCTAACAATAGTATCGAAATGTAGGATCAGTAGTTATCATAGACAACCCTTAAGAAAGACAAAACTAGAACCATTGGTGCTCACATTTAATCACACATAGCCAAAACATGATATCGACAATGAGATAAATCTTAAGTGTATCAAACAACTTTAAATTTTCATGGAAGCAGTCCTATAAATTCTCATAAATAAAGTTGTGCGTGTAGAATCACTTGTATATTTCAACTTTCCCAAAAAAATATCAAATCTCCCATAACAAGAATGAACAAGTCTAACAAAGGTTTCCCCTCTACCAAGAGGAAAATCAAATAATCGATACATAACGAAGGTTGAATAACTCTAGATACTCCTTCCATATTGTCCATATCAAACAATTTTATTCATCCAACTGTATCTCTTTGATTTGTCAGCTACCCATGATTTCTAATTTAGTCCCTATTATAAGTGCACAAATACTTGGTTTATCAAATTCCACATCCACTGAATTCAACACTTTTAATACTAATAAAATATCCTAACCATATTTATCATCTACCTTAATCTCAAACCATCATTAGTATCAAAGTATTCTTATCACATACATGTTTAAACTATGACTATCGCTCTTTCTATTAAGCAGTTCATGACAAATACGAGTCCCAAATAAAGCTAATATAATTAATTCAAATTTTATAGTACCTTTCGATCGATATAATACTATTAAATAACACCCAAGGGCAACTTAATACCACTTCCACATACCATGCTTTATTTACCATTCTAAATTATTATATACCTCACTGTTTGTCGATCAAATAAAATTCCACCTTTATAAAAGTCGATGATAAACCCCTGGTAAGTTCTGTATCAAACTATTTCACATCTTATGATCATATCTAATCTCTTATGCGAAAATCAATACAACCTTCAACAACAACTAAGGATTCGTATGAGAGATCTTATTCCTTCACTTTTCTTTAATAAAATCATGACATAAAATTCTAAATATCTATATATATATACACACACACATATATATATATACACACACACACACACACACATATATATATATATATATATATATGTGTGTGTGTGTGTGTGTGTGTGTGTGTGTGTGTGTGTATGAAGTGATGTTTCTATTAATTATTTACTATGAAAAGTTTGACATTATCCGCTATATTTACCTCTTACAATTCAATGAATGATGACTATGGACTTTTATAAGACCTCCTAGAGGTCAAGTACACCATGTTACTTATAGGGGTTCTCCCCAGTTGTGGAAAATGTGATATTAGAGCATGAGTTTGTAAAAGTTGTTTAGGGTTAAAGAAGTCTCATATTGGCACATTAGTAGAGTCTCGTTCATTGGCAGTGAGTCATGACACATCTATGAGCGGGAGGATATCGGACGATAGAGTTTCTCTTCTTCATCATTCTCATGTCGTGTCATAGAAGATAACTCTATAAAATCTCTCTCTCTTATTCTTTCTTGTCTGGTTGTGTTTTAGATGTGAATTCTTGGATGAAATGGTATCTCTATGATTGAGGGGTAAGAGGTGAGTTTTTTTTTGCTTATATTGGTTTTATGGTTTGATGAGTATTCAAGAAGGTGAACTTTGGTATATGTTGATGTGATGCCCTTTGTGTCTATATATGATATCTATGTGAAATGGCATGTTATGTTGAGAAATGTATGTCATTTTATGGTTAAAGAATGTTAGGAGTTATTATGGTTAAAATGAGTCTCTTTTTTTGAATGGTGTGTTGCTATATGGTTTTGTATGATGATAGTTCTATGTTATGGGTTAGACTTGAAAGGCTTTTGGAATGTGTAAAATCATAAAGATGCATGTTACCTATATATGTACGTTTAATTGTTCAATATTGTCTTATATATGTGTAGTGTTCCATGTTGCCCTTTTGTATATGAGTAGTTCTTCATAGTTTCCTTGCTTTGATTGAAGTGTTTTGTATATGCTTTTTTAGAAGTGAAGGTACTGTGCTTTCCTTTTAGGGTGATGCTATGGGTTGGAATGACCTAGAAGTTACCTTGCTCTAGTATTGAAGGAAAATAGAGAGGCGTTATGGCTAAGTCTCCTCTATTGTTTCTCTAAGATTTCATGACCCTTTGTGTTTATGGTATAGTTGAGACCTTGTGTGGTTGAGTAGTATGACCTAACTTGAATGTTATGGATTTCCTTTAGGTAATGAGCTTAAGGGAAAGATGATGTTTGAGGTATTATCCATTGATTTAGTCAAACTATGTAGTATTCACTTTATGACTTGTTCTTCAAAAAGGACTATTTCTTTATGAAAAAATTTAGCCCCATCAAATATTTATATCTAATAATATTAATTAATGTATCATGATTGAGTATTAAATTAGCATAATATATATTAGTGATCATTCCTCTTTGAGGTGAGATTACGAGTGGACCCTCAATGATGTTGAACCTTCTTGTGTGATAAATATATAGGTTTATTTTGACTTGACTTTTCGGTGGTGTTTAATGGCATGAAGTGATTAGGCATACCCAAAATGGGGGATAAGGTGCTTAGATGGAAATGTCTAGAATGCCCTTGATGTTCCTATGTTGTGTTCCTCTGAACTTCTTTATGTTGGAAATCACTTTTGGTTGATATTGATAAACGTTTTGCTTAAGCCTACATCCCAATATTAGGGTTATGTGCTTAGTTACTAAGGTTTGTAAGATAAGATATTCTTAAGGTTGTGTTAATACGCTCTTAAGTGGGTTACACTATGTGGGGGATGGTGACGGGAGGTGTCAGTTTATAGATATCTCTATCTTGTCCTTTTGTTCTTACTTGAGATTTAAACTAATGAGTTCCAAGAAGGTTATTCATGATAGGAGTCTTGCATTAAAATATGAATTGCATGTTCTCCATATGTTATGTATGTTTGATTGACACTATGTTAACCATGTTATGAAGATGCTAAAGTACTCAAAAAGAAATTTTGATCAAATTCATGATTTCTCATGTTGATTGTGCATCTTAATATGCTAGTTTTGCATTTATCTTCATGAGATATGGTAAGAAACATGGTTGTAGTCACTTTTGATGTGTAATGCTTAGCCTTATAAGCAGGAATTGAGCCTTGTTAAAATTAAAAAATGTTGAGTCTCTTGAAAACTATGTGACTTTTATCACTTGGGAAGCATGATTGTAGGCTCACTCTTGAAAGGTGAAGGCATGTGTAGCTAGTGTTATGTGTGCCAATAAATTTTGAGATTTCCTCAAATTTATGGTTGCTTATGAAAGCTTGGTAATGCTATAAATTGAAATTTTGTGAAATGACTTTCTATTGTTGTGATGTATGTGGTGTGAATTACCATTTGGGGTTCACTGTGAAGAAAGTATGACGATGATTTGGTTAAAAATTGAGAAATTCTCATTTAAAATGAAACGACCTTTGTGCCTTGCTTGGATATGAACTCATGAGACATGTAAGTGTGTTAAGGGGAAGGAAATTCCTCCTTAAACATAACTAAGCATGGTAAAATTGAGTATGACCTTCATGGCATTAGTTGTAAATGATAAAGATCCTAGCTGATTTACTTGACTCAAGTCTATGTGCATTGAAGTATAAGTACTTACTTGTTTCTTGATTAATGTGCAATCTACCTATGTGTGATCATATATGATGAAATCTTAATAAAATGAAGTGTAATTACAATGTTATGATTAGGAGAAGGATATTCTTAATAAAATGAAGTGTAATGTGGAACCTATGTGTTTGATTCATTTTTAATGTGAGTGGAAAAAGCTCGTGATTGCTTGTGTTACATTAAGTGCAAATATCGTTTGAAATTCTATTCCTTGTAATTTTGGTGCATTTATTTCTAAGTAATGAAGTATTTATTTTTTTGAGCTACTATATGAGTCATTGAAGTCCTTGTTGTGATTAAAGTGTTCCAAATGTCATTCGAGAAGGAATGTTCCCAAGTGGGGGATATTGTAAGACCTCAAAAATGAACTAAGGTTCTTAGGATCTCAAATTTGTCTAAAAAGTCTTTGTAAATGTTAATTAAGTGTCCGAAACTATTTATACTTGATTTGATGTCATTTGGAGGTCAAACGTCCAAGACATTCGAAAGTTGATCTTTAGACGTGCTAGTGTGTGCTTGTACAATTTCCTTGATTTTATGTGTCATTTGAAGTCCAAAAACTGTAGTGGTGACCCTAGCATCATAGTATACATGTTAAGGGTCAAAACATTTGGGTACGATGTTATGACTAGCAAGTACCCCTCAGAAGTTAGGGAGAACCACTTGGATCAGGACAAGGCGTACTCTACCCTTTGTGGTCTTGTACAATCCCGTTAACTATCGTTCATTACATAATACATGAAAAGTAGTGCGTAATTTAAAACCTTTCACGACATTCAACATAAAAATTATTTCTTTGATAAATAATAAGAAAATATCATGGGCAAAAGCCAAAAATAAAGACATGACATAATATCTTAGGGACACGACCCTTTACATTTGAAAGAAATGCATAATAAGTCTTTAATAACAAAAACTATGAAAAAGAACTATGCCCTCGAATATATGAGGACATGCATAGTCTTGAGAGAATATTTCCCAAGATTTGCCTTCTAGACTTCAACCTTGCTTCCAAAACCTATACTTATAGAGTATAGAAAAGTATTGGGTTAGTACAAATAATGTACTAAGTATGGCATATGCAAAAACATGCAAATAGGGACATTTTTATATAAATATTCATTCATGCCAAATAAGTACTACCTTCATGAATGTAAAAGCAAAACAACATAAGAATCATCATTTAAAACTTAGAGAACGATTTCCATAATATTAAAAAAAAGGAACATCTTACAGTAAATTGCAGTGAACCATTTTTGACTTTACAGTGAACTACTCTAATCCCAAAACAGTGAACTCCCAAAAAGTAAGAGGAAGTGAACTGATTTCCCTAGGAATTTCCCTAGATAAGGTTATACTAAAACTCACCAAGGTAAGACTTGAAGGAAACGCCCATACACCTCTTTTAATACATACCTAGGTGATCCCCAAGAATACGTCGTCAAGGCTTACTCGCCTCGGGAGAACAAGTCTCCACTATATGACAAAAACATTAGAAAAACACTCAAACAACACACCAAGGCGCCCCTTTTGGAATGCCTACTCAGTGCAATGAGTAGATGGAGTCACATTCTACCACCTACCCTAAGTAGTACACTCTTTTAGAAGACTTAGATGATTCAATTCATATAAGACTCACGAAGACTCCCCTTTCGTAAAGCCTACCTAGTGCAATGAATAGATGGTGTCCCATTCCATCACCTACCCTAAGTAGTACAATCTTTTAGAAGATTTAGTACTTTTATTACTTTTGTTGGGGGTAGTTAACCGACATAGACCATGAGAGCTAAACATTGAATCTCAATACTTCCCTTATCGTAGAAGGGTCTCCCACTTGCCTAGAGTGAGGTATTTGCGTTTGGCTTTTACATGGCTTTACCAATAGTTATACCTATGCGGGCACATAGTTAAGGGATAAGGAGATTGCTACTAAGTAACTCAGTCTCTTTTCACAAGGAGTACTCATCTTAAGAGGTACATTGGAATACAACTTCTCAACTCACGAAGTGTAACCACCCCTTCATCATATCCTCTCGATGCCAAGTATAACTCCCTATGGATTCTCCAAATTCAATACTGAGTTCAAGGATAACTTGTTGACATCACATCTCAACTCATGAAGTATATTCATCCTCCAACCTACATTAGAATGATCTTGGGAATAGTGAGGTTTCTACTAAACACTTCTACTCAACTCACAAAGAGTATTCACCCCAAAACTCCCCTTGTTATTCAAATTCTTTAACTTCATTCATTCATTCAAAGTGTGAGTGTGTATACATGTGAGTACACCTTTCATATAAACATCATTTCATTTGAATTTCATTCAATACATGCTTAGACATTCATTCATCACATCACAGACTTTAACATACTTCTTATAATCATGTAATTTATTTAGGCATACTCTCTAGATTACTTCAAATAATAAGCTACGTAAAGTACATTTATCAAGAATAGAATCATTGTCATATTACTTCACAAAGAATGTCTTCAAGGCCTCATTCACAAATCACAAGTAGCTTCACATTCACGAATATACAAAGTAAACATCAGCACCAAAGGTAGATCATACCACTCAAGAGCATTTCATAATTAAAGCTAAACAAGATAAGCAACTTATCCTTTAATACAATATTTCATCATGAATAATAATTCCTTCCACAATTCATCATAATATAGTCCTTAGGGCAGTAGCTAAATAACAATATCATTAAAAGGAAACCAAAGCTCAAAGACTACAATATCAAGCTCATTCAACCCATTTCTTAAGCCAATATTTGATAAAAGGCTTTAACATGTTTTCATTGAGGTTTTAGCATTAAAATCACAAACTTACATTAGAAACATCATATTTGAATCATTGGAAACTTTTTCATGCAAGACCAACACTTAGAGTCAAAGATAGAAGAAGTTAGGGTTGGAATCTCATAGAAAGGGACTCCCCGAATGGAAAAGAGTTCAAGGATGAATACCGTACCTCATATTGTAGAAAACTCACTGATTTTGATGACAAAATCGACCACCAACAACCCTCCTAGCTTCTTCTTGACTTGTACCTTCTATGGAGTTTGAGAGTCTTTTAAGATAAAGGAGTTTTGGGTTTTAGGAAATAGAGACTAAAATGAGGTCTTAGGGTTTGAAACACTTTAATATACCTAATAGAGCCTAAAATATCTTCCAAGGTTCTTAATTGACTTGGGGTGAATTTACCAAACACCCCAAGTCAATACAAGAATGTGAAAGCATTTTGCAGTCTTCATAAATGGCTCCAACAAACGGACCGTTTATCCATCAACGGCCCGTTGGTGGGGTTCGTTTGTTGGTACTTAGCCTCATTCAAGAGCAGTCTATCCTGACTTCTAGGTCCAGTCGACCCCCATGGTCTACGGACCGTTTGTTGACAAACGGACCATCCCTTGGGTCGTCATTTGGTCACTGCTTGGCAGCTTCTTGCCAAGAGATGGGGTCCGATTCTAGGGCCTCTGGTTGGTCCTACGTGGGATCGTACCCGGACGTTAAACCCCTAAACTTAGTCTTCTAAGTCTTATTAACATCCCACACAAATTTCAAACAAAACGAAAATGTAAAACTCACTCAAACACATGAGAAGACAGAAGCACTTTTTAAGGCATATCTTCCGAAAGTCATGGACGTTCTTGGACATTTAACCTCCAAACATCACACACTTTCTAAGGACATCAATATAACTCACTTTAATAGAAAATTACCTTAAGAAAAATTCATGAAGCTCTAGTTAGCCTTAGTTCATTTTAGGGTGTTACATACTACTCCTTGGGGACCACCCTAGGGGGCCCGAAGGAAGACACAACCGTTGGACAAAGAGTCTATCCAAGGCAGCATGCAAAAACAAGAATGGAGGGACAGCCTCGCATCGCACAGCTGGCACTTTAGGTTCCTGTGCAGCGCTCACCCAACACGCACCCTACTGCCTCAAAAATTATTTGGGGCAGAATCAAGGGTGCCTCCGCGACGCGCAACCACTTCCAGATATAGTTGCATCGTTTTAAAGTCGGTTTTGACATGTCTAAAAGTCCCAATAAGTGTGGCAGTGCTTTGGAAACATGGGAGACGGTTATAAAATATTTTTGTGACTTATTTAACCCCTTTACCAATCCAAAATCCACCACCCATTAAGAAATCAAAATCCCAAATCTCTCTTCTCTTCCTAAATCCTGTCAAACCTTAGTTGGAAGGATAACTCAAGGTTCAAGTTAGGGGATGATTTTCATGGTTTCTTATTCAATTTCATTTGGGCTTCTTATGTATAAAGGTATGGTTATCCTTCATCCTTAGTTATCCATTCACCTAAGGTGTCAATCAAGGATTTTTAAATATGATTCAAAGACAAAAATTCCAAATTTCCAATCTAGCCGTGGGTTCTTTCCCAAATTGATTTCGAAAAACATGTTTATGATAAATTGATGATTATCTACTTTTTTAAAGATGAATTTCAATCCAATTTTATTATGAACCCATGATCCTCCGAAGTTTTCAAATTGGCCTATAATGTGGGTCTTGTGATCTTGATTTTATGTTAGCTGTATTATGTTTCAATTATATTGAATTGCCTATTACTATTGTTAATCGTGTTAATTGAATACGAATTGTTGAATAAATGATCAATGATGATCAAGGTGTAGGGATTGGGTAAACTTTTATATATTCCTCTACTTTCTATAGACTTGATGAAGTAGTATACCTAATGTGATCTTGAAACCATGATGTTTAAAGTAAGATTTCGTTTATTGAATGGTACATTTAGCTACTATTTTTCACATGTATTGATGTGGAATTATGGTAATTGATCAATGGTGATCAAAGCTTGGAGAAATTGTAAGTTGGCCCTATTCTCTCTACTTTTTTTTATAGAATTGCTAGATGTTTTGCCTTGTATGGCATTGTGTGGTATGTACCACTTATGGTGGCACTGTTTACCTTATTTTGATTCTATATGTGATGTGATCATGGCTTTAAAGTAAATTGTATCTGGAAAGTGTGGCTATGATGATCACACAATGTGAAGTATTATGCCTAGTCTCAAATGCAAATTCATTTTCTAGGTTATATTGATGATATTTCCTATACGTTTAAATGACTATTTAGGGATAGGTATGGTCTACATGATGATGTTTGAAAACTCATGTGTAGTATGATCCCTACCTATGAACCTCTACATGAATGTGTGATCTAAGCATGATTAGGTGTCTTAGATTTAAGTAACAGTGATGTCTTATTTCCTATTCTATAATGTGGTGTGTGGTATATGCTTGAATGTGTGTTGTTACCTTTTTATGGTTGCTGCCTTAAAGTTAGGATTGTTGCCATTATATGATCATGTTTACCAATGCACACACGCTCACATCTAATGCATTCTTACAAGTAGTTTAGCTTCATGGTGTCTAATGAAAGGATATTCTCATATGCACTAATTTCTACTACTATGCATGTAAAGTATATGTCCATGAAGTATGTATTGTAACTCTTAACTAAGATGACTTTGTAACACTCCGAAAATGACATGACTTAGACTAGAGCTTAATCTAATTATAATGATTAAAATGGTGTTTCCAAAAAAATATTAATCTAATAAGTTCATTTAGAAAAGGTTAGAGCAAAAGTGACAAAGACTAACCTTGACGTACAGAAACTAAGTAATTCGAACTAGTTCACGCTCCTATGTGGAAGTTTTGAAGTATCAAATGAAGTCAAAAACATGTAAAAATACCATGTATAGGTAGTTTGTTATACAAAGGTTCCAAATGTCCAGTAACGACACTCCGAGGACTACCCAAATGGTCTTTGTGGAGGACCCAAACATGGGTCGGCAGTCTTCCTGGCAGGCTGTGAACAGGCAGAAATGGAAGAATAGGCCGCAAAACGCATTCCTCACGAGGTGTTCTACCATAATATGTGAGGGGCAGCCTCACGATGCAAGGCTGACGCGCTCCTCATTGCCTCAACCAAAAATTTAATAAAAATGATGATATTTGGCCTAGCGACGCGCATCCACTTCCCATAACCGTTAAAGTCATATTTTTGGTAATTTAACTTCATAAAAATACTCAGTTAAGTGAAGTGTCTTTTGAGTAATTCATAGGACGACTATATATGGATATTAGGTCTGTTTTATACCACTTTTACACGTCCAAATCAGATTCAAATGAAAAATCTCCATCTCTCAAGAATGCTCTCCTTTCCAAACCCCATTAAAGAACATGAAGTGTTTAAGGAAGAAGACGAAGACATCAAGTTCTTCATCCAATATTAGTGGATTCTTCATCTTTAAGGTATAGGTTTTTCATTCTTGGGATTCCTTTCCCCAAGAGGTCCTTTCAATATAAATTTTCAAGAAATTTAAAATACTAGGCTTTTTTATCTACAAAATGGGCTTTCCTTCTAACCCTAGATTTATGAGTTTTGATGAAAAATATGTATTTCTATGGTTGATTTCACACGAATTGATGAGTATGTGGTCAGATATGTTTGAATCTCGTGTGATGCATGTTCTTATTTAGATGATTCTGACATGAAAACGTAGGGGAATTGAGACTAGAATGAACTCTTAAATTACCCTTTCCCTTATCCTACATTATACATTGATCTTGTATATGATTTGAAGATTTGTTATTGATTAATATATTTATTATTTTACTATGTTATTGTTATGCATGTTGTAAGTTGAACGCAAGATCTTGAAAAAGGTTATTGGAGCAAAAGATAAGTCTTCTAAAGTTGTGATTACTCCACAATGTTTATGTTAGCCTATAAATCATAAAGCTATGTTATGGCAGTATAAATAATGTTGCTATGGATATATGTTGGGCTGTGAATATGTTAACTGTGAGATCATGATAAGAATAAGATAATGCAAGTAATGATATTTTGTTGTATGATTTACACAATATGATTATGTTATGTTAATCACACACATGAGGGGTTGCAATGAAAAGAATTTCTCATCTAATCCTAAAGATCTCATGATCGCGTTTATACTAGGGTTAATCTCCTATGACCAATAATAAGTTTATGATAAAAGACAACTTAAAGGTTATTAAAGAAAGGGACTTAAGTTAAGCACTAATGAACAAGATATGAGAGATGTCATGTTTGCTGAACTCTGGGTCTCTAATGCATCTCCTAGTTCTTGAACTATGTTGCCACCATAGGATACGAGCTAGTGGATTCACTTGGAAAGCTACGTCATGCTTGGTTCTACTTTGGCCTGTAGACTACCTTTTTTAGTGTGGGGCTGTATATCACCAGATTCCATGTTTAGCTTAGATGGTCTATGTCAGTTAAGGTGAATGTTCCCTCATGTAAAATGAAATACAAGTAAATAAATGTTGACTTGGGTTACTTGAGGAGTCTACTTAGTATATGAAGTGGTATAGGACTCTACCTAGACATTGCACAAGTTGACTTTGAAGGAAGTCCTTGTAGATTGTTCTTATGTAATATGATAACATGAGAGATATATTTTTATGATACATGATTTTACTCTTATATATTGTTGTTCATTATGATGAATATGATATTGATTTATACAGTTAAATAAAATGATGACTACTTATGTTACAAGTTATATAAAGCATGGCTTTACTCATAGTCTCTAATCTTATTTACTTGGTTGTGTGGGGTTATGGGGCTTCACGTTACCATTGCACTAGTAAGTTGTGGATAAGATCATTGCAAAGTGTTTTGTATGTTATGATTATATTATCTATTAAATATGAAATGTTAACATAACTCTATGATAATATGTCTTTGATTATGACCATGCTTTATGTTGATGAAATCCTTAACTTATATATATCATATGACTTCGCATGCTTTCTAAAGAAATGATAAATGGTCTCTTTTTCATTCATGTCCTTAAATGTTATGTGCATATACCCATACTTAGTAGGTGTGGCGTACTAACCCCATTAGTTAACATTACTACAACCGTAGTTTCCAGCAATTGAAGTTTAAAGAGGTCGATTTGATGAAGCTTGGAACTCTTTCTCCAAGTCTTTGTAGGTCCCCATGTTCGGGGATGCTATCTATCGTGTTCTAGCTATTGAAGACATTAGTAGACTTTTAAGAATATTCTACTTCAATTTATGTTCTTTTGGTTTCTTTTATATTAACGCCTATATGGCAATGCTGACTATATATTGGCTAAGTCTTGATTTGCACTCCTTAGATGTTTTATATATATGAGACAAATTTTTAGAATATCGTATGTCATTATGAATGTTATGTATGAAGTCTAAGTATACTTCACACAGTACATAAAAGTTTTAAATTTCCTGGAATTTTTACTGATCACATGTTATGACAAAGGCTAAGGGCTTGTCTGAGTCCCCTGAGAGGACGACAATGCCGGTCTCATCTGGAGTACACTACACGGGTGTGACAAACTTGGTATTTAAGCATGAGGTTAAATATCCTAAGGATCAATATCTCACTAAACCGTATTAATTAGTGTCGTGTTCATGGTTGTGAAGCGCACCGCAACTATGGATGAGAGGCTATGTGATGCGAATGCGGGGGCTACACCCTAAGGCAATTGAAATGCTCCTCAAGTTCAAGCTGCTGCAAATGATCAAGTTCCAGTGAATCCTCGGCTAATTCTGATGGTGAGGTGAGGGAAGCCATGTTCCAAATGGTCCAAGCCATCACCACCCAAGCTCGGGATATTACGGCACAAGCTGACAAAGAGGTTGTTCCTCGAGAGAACAAACCTGCTAGTACTATGGCTTGTCGTTTAAGAGATTTTATGAGGATGAATCCTCCCATGTTCTTTGGGTCAAAAAATGAAGAAGACCCCCAAGATTTTCTTAATGAGGTCTACAATACTTTGTTTGCTAAAGGGGTGAGTGCTACTTAGAAGGCTAAGCCTGCTCCTATCAACTAAAAGACGCGGCTCAGACAAGGTACAATCAATAGAAGGATAGTAGGGTTTTAGGAGGTTGTCCCATGACTAGGGAAATTTTCAAAAAGGCCTTTCTTGAAAGATTATTCCCAAGGGATAAAAGAGAAGCTAAGGTAGAGGAATTTATCAACCTTCATCAAGGAGGTATGAGTGTTAAGGAATACTCCTTAAAATTCATTAAGTTGTCCAAATATTTTTCTTCTTTGGTTTCTAATGCTAGGGATGAAATGATCCGTTATGTAATGGCCGTCTTTGAAGAGCTTGAAGAAGAATTCCATGCAGCCATGCTTCATGACGATATGGATCTTTCTAGGTTGATGGTTCATGCTCAACAGGTTGAGGAAAGGCGTTTAAGAAAGAGGAATAGGGAAGCTAAGAAGGCAAAGTCTTTTGAAAGTTGTTTTTCTAAGAGTAGGCTTGATGTTCAAGCCAAGCCTAAGTGTAAGAAGAGGTTTCCAAACCAGGTTCCTTCAAATTTCTCTAAGAATAGCAATGATAGTGGTGCTAATCCTAAACCTCAAAACAGGAGAATTGTTGATCCACCAAGATAGACCAACTTATGCTAAGTTTGGTATAAAACATGTAAATGAATATCTTCTAGGGACTAATAGTTTATATGGTTGTGGCAAAGGTGCCCATATGGTGAAAGATTCTCCTAATATAAGAAGTCAAAGTAAGGAGAATAGCCAAACTCAACCAAGGGGTCCTAGCTCAGAAGCTCCAAAATGATCTATTTTTATGTACTTAAGGCTAGGGGTGAACAAGAAAACTCTCCTGACATTGTGACGGGTATGTTACAAGTTTTCTCTGTTAATGTTTATTCTTTGCTTGACCCAGGTTCTACCCTTTCTTTTGTTACACATTTGGTTGCTAGGAAGTTTGATGTACTTCCCTATGTTTTGATTGAACCCTTTTCGGTTTGTACCCCAATGGGTAACTCTGTAGTTGCAAAAAGAGTCTATAGGAACTTGTAAAGTTGTCCAATAGAGTTATTCTTGTTGATTTGGTAGAACTTGACATGTTTGATTCCGATATCATCTTTGTATGCATTGGCTCCATGATTGTTTTGATACCATAGATTGTAGAACAAAGGTAGTGAAGTTGAAATTCCCTAATGAACCCATTTTAGAGTGAAAGGGGGGAAATTCTATTCCAAGGGGTCAAATAATTTATTGTTTAAAGGCTTGTAAAATGATAGCCAAGGATTATTTATATCATGCACAGAGGGTTAAATATCTAGAATGTGCAACTCCTTTTATTGAATCAGTCCCCGTAGTGAGAGAATTCCTAGAGGTTTTTCCTAATGCCCTTCCAGGAGTTCCTCTCGAACTGAAAATTGAATTTGGCATTGACTTGTTACCGGATACGAATCCCATGTCAATTCCTCTGTATAGGATCGCTTTGGCTGAATTGAAAGAGTTGAAGCTCCAACTCAAAGATTTACTAGAGAAGGGTTTCATTCAACCTAGTATTTCTCCATGGGGTTCTCCTATTTTGTCTGTTAAGAAGAAGGATGGGTTCCTTAGAATGTGCATTGATTATCGCCAACTTTATAAGCTCACCATAAAGAACAAGTATCCTCTCCCTAGTATAGATCATCTATTTGATCAACTCCAAGTTTCTAGCTACTTTTCCAAGATTGACTTAAGGTTGGGATATCAACACCTTAGGGTGAGACATAAGTATGTTCCCAAAGCAACATTTCGAACTAGATATGGTCACTATGAATTTCTAATTATGTCTTTTGAGTTAATAAATGCCCCGGCGGCGTTTATGGACCTAATGAATAGAGTTTTTTGAGATTACCTCGACTCTTTTTGTGATTGTGTTCATTGATGATATTTTGATATACTCCAAGAAGGAAAATGAGTATGAGAATTACTTGAGGTTGGCCTTGCAAGTCCTCAAAGAACACCAACTTTATGAAAAATTTAGCAAGTGTGAATTTTTGGTGAGGTTAGTTGCTTTTCCTTGCCGTATTATCTTTGGTGATGCTGTAGAGGTTGATTCGAAGAATACTGATGCGGTCAGAAATCGGCCTACACCTTTGACTCCCACAGACATAAGGAATTTCTTAGGTCTAACAGGCTATTGTAGAAGATTTTTTGATGGATTTCGGCCATTGCTTCTCCTTTTATAGTTGTGACCTAAAAGAAGCTGAATTTTGAGTGGTCAAAAGCTTGTGATAAGGGTTTTCAAGAGTTGAAAGATAAGCTTACCTATTCTGGGTGTTAACCTTACGGGAGGGCAATGAAGGCTTTTTAGTGTACTGTGATGCTTCCTGAGTGGGATTTTGATGTATCCTCATGCAACATAGTAAGGTGGTATCTTATACTTCTAGGCAACTCAAAGTCATAAGAAGAATTATCCACCTTATGATCTTGAGTTAGGCGCTGTAGTTTTTGCCTTAAAATTATGGAGGCATTAGTTTTATGGTGTGCATGTTAATGTGTTTACTGACTATAAAAGTGTTCCGTATGTGTTTACAGAAAAGGAGTTTAACCTTAGATTGAGAAGGTGGTTATAATTGTTGAAAGATTATGAAATGATTGTCCTTTACCACTCCGGCAAATCCAATATGGTTGTGGATGCTTTGAGTCATACGACTATGGGTAGTTTTCTCATGTGGAAGAAGAGAAGAAAGAACATTTGAGAGATATTCATTTGTTGGATCACTTAGGTTTGCGGTTAGAAGATTCTCCAAATGGAGGTTTCATGGTCCATCAGAACTCCGACTCATTATTAGTGGTGGAGGTGAAATCTAAGCAGCATCTTGATCTACTATTGATGGAGTTGAAGGAATTGATACATGGTAAGCTGAATGAGTCATTTTCCCTAGGGGGTATGGTTTTCTTAGGTACCAAGGTAGGTTATGTGTACCCGATGTTGAGGATTTGAGAAGTAAAATTCTAGAAGAAGCTTATGGTTCTCACTTTTCTATACATCCGAGTGCCACAAAATGTATCATGACCTTAGAGAGGTCAACTAGCGACATGGTTCAAAGAGGGACAGAGCAGAGATTGTTTCTAAGTGTCCACATGCCCAAAGTAAATCTAAGCATCTTAAGCCGGGTGGTTTAACCCAAATCATGGATGTTCCAACTTGTAAGTTAGAACCCATCAACATGGACTTTGTTGTTGGGTTGCCTCGATCCCGAAGGAAAAATAAATTTATATGGGTTATTGTGGACACATTGACCCAATCTTTACACTTTCTTCATCTTAAATCTACTTATTCTGCTGAAGATTATGCAAGAATCTACATTAATGAGATTGTGAGTATTCTTGATATTTCTTTGTCCATCATTTTGGATAGAGGTGCCCAAATTAATTCTCATTTTTTGAAATCTTTCCAAAAGGGTTTAGGTACTTAAGTGAAACATAGTACCACTTTTCATCCTCAGATGGATGATCAAGTGGAACGTACCATTCTTTTACAACAATAGCTATCATTTGAGCATCTTCATGCCACCTTTTTGAAGCTCTTTATAGAAGAAGGTGTAGATATCCAATTGAATGGTTTGAGGTTTGTGAATCCTCACTACATGATCCAGAGATTATCTATGAGGTTATAGAGAAGGTTTGAATCATAATATATAGATTGAAGACAGCCTATAGTCGGCAAAAGTCTTATGCCGACAATAGAAGAAGAGACCTTGAAATAGGTGATCATGTCTACTTGAAGATTTCACCTTTGAAAGGGGTGATGAGATTTGGTAGAAAGGGAAATTTAAGTCCCTGGTATGTTGGTCCTTATGAGGTTTTACAACAAATTGAGAAGGTTGCTTATGAGTTGAAACTACCTAGTGAACTAACTTCGGTTCATTCGGTGTTTCATGTTTCTACGGTCAAAAAATGCATAGGCGACCCGATGTCTATTCTACCTATTTAAGGTTTAGGGGTGGATGATAACCTCTCCTATAAAGAGGTTCTGGTTGAGATCCTAGATCGCCAAGTCAAGAAGTTGAGAAACAAGAAGATTGCCTCTATAAAAGTTCTATGAGGTTGCCAACATAAAGTCCCGCATTCACTCCTTGAGGTTAGACATTCATATTAATAGATAAAGTACTGCATAATCATGAAATTTACTTGTTTTCCTAAGTAGGTGCATGTTTGGCAAAAGATTATACAAACTAGAGTTTTAAGAAAATGTCTTCATACTCTATTCTTGCACTTATGTGAATTATGTAATCATGTGTCTTCATGAGATTTTGTTGTTTTATTATTTACTTGAGAAGAATGATTGCATGATAACTCTTTCATGAATTTTGAGCTTATGATAAGGTTGAGAAGGAAATTCCTCACTATGTGTTATGAATATTGAGACCTTATATGTTACACGTCATGAATTGAGTGATATGTGTAATAATATGATATGTGTTAGGAGGGAAGACTACTCCACCTTAATTTTGTGCAAGATTTTACCCAAGCCTAATGGAAGTCAAGTCTCATTAAACTCAACCCCTTTCGCAGCATATTTTGCCTAACGTTCAAGGACGTTTTTCTTCTTTTTTGCCTTAGATTATTTTTCAGAATTTAGTAGGAAATCAACACACAAACATATGTTCAAACCCCACCTTTATATTTATAATCTAAATAATACAAAGGACTCACTCGTTGAACAACAATTTTGTCCAACTTCAACTTCGACTTCGACTTCAGGCACAATCACAAGTCGATTGTTGCCTTAGACACTTTTCTAAAACCCTCTCGTTTTATTCTAAGTTTCTTGATGAAATTGACTACTTAATATTACCTCATTCACCTTAGGATAACAATTCTATCCTCTATACTTAGCAAAAAACATTCAACACCAAGGTTTTCCATTTATAAACCAAGTGGCAGCCTTGTCTTTGACATTGCCTAGTGTTGTGACACATGCCCAACACTTTTCAAATGCTTAGCCTAATAAAATATAGTCCAGTTTACATCCCCAAAAAATAAGAAACATTCAAAATTTGACTTCAAAATGCATACAATTGATACAATGAATCTAGACATAAGTGGTTACAAAAAGGTAACCGCCGCATGTGTTTGGCATGTGAGTTTGCTGACTGGATTTAGTTTATTTGCTTCATTTTCCTTTAACATTTTTAACTCCAATACAATTTCTAAAAATTTTATATTCAATGCCTCATCAAAGAACACACGAATCCATATGCACATTTTCCATGCATGCACACCACCGACACCCTACCGCTGTCGGTGCCTTGCTTTGGCAATGCTAACTTTTAATCCACTATTCCATTTCTTGTTTTCTTGCTTGGTTTCATTCACAATTGAAAATGCTTCAATTTTGCTCTGCTCAATTTTCCCGCATTTGACCAGACCATGTGATTTTCGCATGCCAACTTTGTCCACTACCGAGGTCGGCCAGCACCCAATTCATGTCATGGGTTTTTGCCTTGTCAACGCCCATGTCATGCCTTTACAATGTTCTACCAACATATTTCGAAACCAATTGACCATGCCAACAATCTATTCACACAACACATGCTTGATTCCACACGCATTTTGGCCTTAGGCCAAGTCATTCATGCCAACGCTTTGCCACGCCCATGCATATGTCGAGTCACTTCGTCAGAGCCCTTACAAACTTCCCCCACCTAATGAAACTCGAAGTCCTCGTTGAGTACATCATTCATCTGAACCTATTTTTATTTCGTACAAGGAATACATCTTGTCTATCATCTTCATCTTAAACCAACGCCAAAGAATTCTTTTTTGACATTTCTGCCTCACTGTTTTTTTCCTTTTCCAATTCGGCAACAAGTATGGCATTCACTTTCACTTGCACTGGACTTTCCATTTTCAAATGAGGACCACAACAAGTAAAGCAATTCAAAACATTCTCTTCTGTTTTAGATAACAAGACTTCCCTTTTCTTGTTTTCCCCCTTCATTTTCCTTTTCGACAGCTTGGCCCTTCCCATTTTTCTTCAACTCCTTCCCCTTTTCTTTCTGTTTGAAGTGCAAAGAATCCCTTGGGTCGTTACACTCAGTGAAGTCAACCAACTTGTCTGCTACCAATGGCTGAATGAGGAGTTTGGACATTCTTTCTCCTTAACTCTCTTTGTGCCCATCCTTTCAGCCCGCTTATGAAATAGTGCAACTTGTCTTCTTCGACCATGTTGCCTATGTTCAACATTATGGACGAATATTCCTTCATATAATCCCTCTAGGTGCTTCCTTGTTTCAAACATGCCCATACCTTGCCTATAAAGATGAATTGATTGGAAGGAATTGAGTTTTCAATTCTTTCTTCAACATTTCCCACGTTTCAATTTATGGAAAAGTCAAACTTTCTACTTTACCAACCCTTGTTCTCCACCAAACATTGGCATCATCACTTAAGTACATTGTTGTGACTGACACCTTTTCAGCATTTGAATTTTTGTTGCCTTGAAGTAATTTTCGGTATTTCAAAGAAAGTTTTACAATTCCTTGGCACTTTTCACACAATTTTAAGTCTTAGGTTTTGGAACCTTCATCTTTACGGGTCGATTGTTTCTTGCAATGCCCATCGTAGAAGAAAAACTTCACCATGTATATCTTCTTTCTCCCTACGAACAACTTCCATCTCTTGTTGGGTAGTGTCGTGTTTGGTTGCATATTCTGCATCCAACATCAACACTTTTTCATTTAAAACTTCTTTAGTCAAGGTTAATTCTGCACTCATTCTTTGAACTTGAGTGACCAGATAAACCAAGTTCTCCCCATCATTTGTTGCACCAATAAGCGCTTCCAATCGTGTCATCCTCTCCTTTAGTTCAGCATTTCCCCCATCCATCGAGCAATCTAAGCAATGCTCTCACACCAATTTTTAGGAGTGAATACTACTCCAACTTAGTTTCGTGCAAGAATTTATCCCATCCTAATAGCAGTCAAGTCTTACTTAACTCAGATCATTTCGCCTATTCTTCTTAACGTTCAAGGACGTTTTTCTTCTTTTATTCCTTAGATTATTTTTCAGACATTAATAGGAAATCAAAACACAAACATATGGGAAAAATCAACCTTTATATTTATTATCAAAATAATATAAAGGAATCACTCGTTGAACAACAGTTCTGTCCAACTTCGACTTCGACTTCAACTTAAGGCACAATCACAAGTAGATTGATGCCTTAGACTCTTTTCTAAAACCCTCACATTTTATTCTTAGTAGTTTGGTGAAATTAAAGACTTAATATTCCCTATTTCACCTTAGGATAACAATTATATCCTCTATACTTAGCAAAAAACATCCAACACCAAGGCTGTCCATTTATAGACCAAGTGGCAACCTTTTCTTTTACATTGCCTAGTGTTGTGACATATGTCCAACACATATCAAAATGGTTAGAATAATCAAATATAGTTCATTTGAAATCCCCAACAGATAAGAAACATTCAAAATTTTAATTCAAAATGCATACAAGAGATACAACGAATATGGACACAAGCGGTTACATAAAGATAACTGTTGCATGTGCTTGGCTGTGATTTTGCTGACTAGATTTCTTTTGTTTGATGCATTTTCCTTCAACAATTTTGACTCTAATACAATTTCTAAACATCGTACAGTCAATGCCTCAACAAATCTTACATGAATCCATCTGCACATTTTCCATGTCTACGCACCACCGACACCCTATCACTGCCTTGCTTTGGCAATGCTAACTTTTAATCCACTCGTACCATTTCTTGTTTTATTTCTTAGTTTCATTCACAATTGGAAATGCTTCAATTTACATACACTCAATTTTCCCGCATTTCACCTAACCATGTGATTTCTGCATGCCAACTTTGTCCACAACCAATGTCGACTGGCTCCCAAGTCATGCCATGGGCTGTTGCCTTGTCAACGCCCATGTCATGTACTGACAATGTTATATTAACATATTTTGAACCCAATTTACCATGCCAACACTTTGCTCAGACAAATTGTGCTTGATTCTATCCATATTTTGTCCTTACGGAAAGTCATTCATGCCAACCCTTTGTCACGCCCATGCCTATGTCGAGTTACTTTGTCAGGGCCCTTACAATATGTATGGTAATGAGTTGTGAAGTACTACTATGAGCAATGAATCATGATGAATTGATGTTTTTGATTGGTTGGGCTTCTAGTGCAGAGCCTTTTCTACCCTCCAAAAGATTTTAGTCTTATTCCGGAACGAATGTTCCAAAAGGGGGGGATCATGCAACACTCCAGAAATGCCATGACTTAGAATAGATCTTAATTTAATTAATAATTTTTAAAATTATGTTTAAAGACCTATATTAATTTAATGAGTTCATTTAGAAAAGGTTAGAGCTAACATGAAAAAAAAAGACCTTGACGTCCGAAAACTAGCTAATTCGAACTAGTTGACGCCCTTATGTGCTGTTAAGGTTTAAAAGTGTCAAATGAAGTCAACAACTTTTAAAGGGACCATGGTAGGTAGTATATATTACAAAAGATAATGATACCCCAAGGACCACCCGAAGGTTCCTTGGAGAGGACCCAAACGTGGGTGGGTAGGCTGCCAAGTAGCCTGCAAACATGCAGAAACTGGAGGCACAGGTCGCGACGCACATTCCTCAAGAGGTGTTCTGCCACAATATATAAGGGGAAGCCTCACGACGCGAAGATTACACTCACCTCACTGCCTCAACCCAAAATTTAATAAAAATGACGGCATTTGGCTCCGCAAGGCACAACCACTTCCCAGAATCGATAAAGTCGTATTTATTTTAATTTAACTTCATAAAAAGACTCATTTAAGTGAATGTTATTTTGGATAATCCATATAACGACTATATGTAGATATTAGGTCAGTTTTAGACCACTTTTACACGTCCAAATCAGATTCAAATGAAAATACTCTCATCTCTCAAGAACGCTCTCTTTTTCAAACCCCATTGAAGAACAAGAAGAGCTTAAGGAAGAAGACGAAGACTTCAAATTCTTCATCGAATTTTCATGGATTCTTCATCTATAAGGCATAGGTTTTTTAACTCTTGGGATTTCTTTCCCCAAGAGGTACTTTCCAAATAGGCTTTCAAGAAACTCAAATATTAAAATTTTTACTCTACAAAACGTGTTTTCTTCCTAACCCTTGATGTATGATTTTCGATGAAAAGTAAGTATTCTCTATGGTCGATTTCACACTAATTGATGAGTATGTTCTCAGTTATGTTTGAATCTCGTGCGATGTGTTTTCTAATTTAGATGATAGTCACATAGGGTTGTCGTTACAACTTAATGACATGAAAATAAAGGATTGGAATTAAAACTTAAATGAACTCTTAAATTACCCTTTCCCTTATCCTATATTATGCATTGATCTTGTATATGATTTGAAGAGTTTCTATTGATTATGCTGTTGAGTATTTCACTATGCTATGGTTATGAAAGTTGTAAGTTGAACATAAGTTCTTGAATACGGTTCTTGGGAGGATGAGGTAAGTCTTCTAAAGTTGTAATTACGCTACAACGTTGATGTTAGCCTATAAATCATGATGTTATGTTATGGAAGTATGTATGATGTTGCTATGGATATATGTTGGGATATGAACATGTTAGTTGTTAGATCATGATAAGAATTAGATAATGCAAATCATGATATTATCTTGTATGTTTTACACAAGAGGATTATGATATGTTAATCTCACACACGAGGGGTTGCGATGAAAGGAAATCCTCATTTAATCCTAAAGAGCTAATGATCATGTTTATACAAGGAGTTAATCTCCTATGACCTATGATAAGTTAAATATATAAAACAACTTAAAGTTTATTCAAGAAAGGGACTTTAGCAAGCACCGATGAACTAGATATGAGAGGTGTCTTTTCCCTAGTAGGAAGGTAGGTCACAATGACTCTCATGACATTGAGGCTTCTATGTAATATGGAACTATGGGTCTCTGTTACATCTCCTTGTTCTTTAAATATGTTTCCACCATAGGATACTAGCTAGTGGATCAACCTAGAAAGTTATGTCATGTTTGGTTTTACTTTGGCCGGTAGACCTCCTTCTTTTGATGTGGGGCTTTATGACACCAAATTCCATGTTCAGCTCATATGGTCTATGTCGGTTAAGGGAAATGTTCCCTCATGTAAAATGAAAGACAATTAAATGAACATTTACTAGTGTAACTTGATGAGTCTACTTAGTATAGGTAGGGGTGTGGACTCTGCCTATACATTGCACAAGTTGTCTCTGAAGAAAGTCCTAGGAGATTATTCTTATGTAATATGATAACATGAAGGATATATAATTATGATACATGACTTCACTCTTGTATGATGTTAGTCATTATGATGAATATGATATTGAGTTATACGGTAATATAAAGTGATGACTGCTTATGATAAAAGTTATATGAAACTAAGCTTTACTCATGGACTCCTATCTTATCTACTTGGTTGTGTGGGGTTATGGGGATTCACAGGATCATTGCACTTGTAGGTTGGGGATGGGAACAATGGTAAGTTTTTTGTATGTTATGATTATATGATCTATTAAATTTGAAATGTTAACATGACTCTATGATATTATGTCTTTGATTATGATCATGCTTTATGTTGATGAAATCCTTAACTTGGATATGTTCTATGATATATGCATTAAAAACATTCATATAAATTATCACCCTTTCTAAAGAAATGATAAATTGTCCCTTTTTCATGCATGTCCTTAAATGTTATGTACATATACACACACTTAGTACATGTGGTGTATTAACCCCATTACTTTATATTACTACAGTTGTAGGTTCCGGCTATTGAAGTTTAAAGAGGTTGATTTGAAGAAGCTTGGAACTATTTCTCAAAGTCTTGGTAGGTGCTCATGTTTGGGGATGCCATCTATCGTATTCTAGCTTATGAATACATTAGCAGAATTTGAAGAATATTCTACTTCTATTTATGTTATTTTGGATTCATTGTATTAAGGCTTATATGGCATATTGACTATATATTGAATAAGTCCATATATTTGCACTGTTTAGATGGTTTTATATATGTGAGAAAGATTTTTAGAATATCGTATGTCATTATGAATTTTAACTGTGAAGTCTAAGTATATTTCACAGAGTACATAAAATTTTTAAATTTATTGCAATTTTTACTGATCACATGTCATGACGAATGCTATGGGCTTGTCTGAGTCCTTTGAGAGGACAACGACGCTGGTCTCATCTAGGGTATACTCTCTGGGTGTGACATACTTTAGAGGTGTAATAGTATGGATGAGGGTTTGGGACCTTGTCCATGCATTATTAATAGGATAGTCCTAGGTGGTTATCTATGTTTATGAATAAAGTAAAGTGTGAATATGTGTGGTCTAAAGGTGTTATGAGAAATGTTTGCTCACATGTATGTAAACACACACACATTTTTGATGATCTAGTCAATAGAGGGGCTCTTGGAAGGTCTTCTCAAAAGTACTCTAAACTAATGATGCTTCAGTACGCTATGTCCATGTGAAAGGGTTTCTCACATGATTTAGGTTGATGAACTCTCATCTATTACCTATGAGATAAGTATATGGGGATTCAATCTCCTAAGCCTGAATTTTAAATTTTAATAAAGGCTTTTCAATAAAGGAAACAGAGCATAGCACTGAGTGAACTTGCCAATGATAGGTGTTGGCTTTTTTGGAGAAAGATTCACCATTGCTTTCTCATAAGGTGTTGATTTCCCTTGGATACTAATTCACCTACGGTTCCCCATGGGGTGTTGACTTCCCTTGAGTAATATTCACTCATGGTTTCTCATGAGATAGGGAATCAAATTCCTATGGGCATTGAGAGGGTTCAATTCATATCTCTTAGTTCCATAAACTATTTGTGCCCTATAAGAATTAGCAACTCTTGGTTAAGGCTATAGATTCCCTAAAGTAAAATGGACAATGGAAGTAAACTAAGGACCATAAGTGGGATAACCTAAGGGGATGTTTCTTAGTGTAGGTGGGGGTAAAAGACTTCGCCTATGAATTGCACGAGTAGCTCTTGAAGGGAGCTCTAGGAAGGTGTTCTAATGTATATGACTATGTTTATACTTCTTATGGATGACATTGTAGTGTTCTCTATTTGTTGTGATGATATGCATGGAAGGATCCCGAATGGGCCTATGTGATTTGGTCTCTTCTTATGTGCATAATGTTGGTCTTATTGACTATATGATGAAGGTTTCACCTTGAATATGCATGATGTTTGGCTTACATGTCGAATGATGAAGTAACTACTTATGTATGTAGTTGACTATACTTGTTATGTTGATTTATGAAGTAAATAATACGATTGTGGTCTCTTTATAAGTGTACTAAGTATGTGTTAGGTTATGGGACGTCACATGTACATTGCACTACTAGGCTTATATTGGGATTATGAGTAAGGTCTTATGATGTCTATATGAATGATGTCCAAATATGCTATTATTGAGTATTACCTATTATGATGTTATTGGTAGTGTTGATTTCCATGTGGTCTTGAACTTAGTCTTATATGTGGTTCATGGAACATGTTGGTTCATATGTGAAGTATGTGTCTTAAGATATACTATGTTCTTATGAATGCCTATGTTTAAGTAAATGGAGGTTATGTGAATGTTCACCTTTGTGACCTTAAGGTGATGCTTGAGTGTGGGTAGTGGAATGAGACACTATTCATACATTAAACCAAGTGTTACTAGAGGATTACTTGGGTGTTAAAGACTTAAGGTAGAATACAAATTAATATGTTGAATATGATAAATGTGTTTTAAATGAATAATGTGCCTTTATGTGATGTTATGATTAGTGTACATGCTTATGCGAAGTGTATCAGCTATATTGTTATTATTATATCAATGTTTTAATGAAGTTTTACAAAAAGGCATGATGCATAGTTTTCAAAGTTAATGTCCACCTTCCATGCATGCTTTTCCACGGTTGCCATATTTAGGGCATTCTTGTACTAATACCATTCTTCTTTACTTTTTTACACAAAGTGTAGGGTATCGATGCTTAAAAGATGTCTTTAAAGTGAAGGGCTTGATAAATGTTTCCCAAGCTAAAGAAAGGGGTCCTTATGATTCAAAGATTTCTTATGTCAAGTTATTATTAAAGTTATGTGATAGATTAGTTTATATTTTATGTTATGAAGCGTCGTTTCCCTATTCTACTCTATTGATGTTGAGTCTAATTTGTCAAAACAGACTAAGAGTCCTTAACTATATATGATAACTTATATTTTATATATATATGAAGTAATGTTTTTTTATTATGATGTGCTATGAAAAGTCTTAAATTTTCCGCTAAATTTACCTATGACAATACGATTTATGATGACTTTGGGCTTGTATAAGACCTTCGATATGTCAAGTACTCCATGTTACATCAATACGGTGCTCCTTGGTTGTGACAATGGTCCACTCAACTTGCCGTTAAGTGGCTGTGAACAATGAGGCAGTAAGCTGCCAACTTGGGACAAATTTTGCCCACAATTTGTGTCCTCCTTAACGACCCTTTGGTTGGTTATTGGTGAGTTTTTCCCGGATGTTTCAAACCCAAATAAACTCATACACATGTTAAGGATATCTCACATGAATTTCACCCAAAACGAACATGTAAAACATTCTAAGACACACCAACACATTTCAAGGTTAAACTTTTGAACGGCATGGACGTCTGACCTATATTGTTTTAGAGGTGTTACATGGTAGGTCCTCATGTTAGGGGATGTTACATTTTCCTTTTTCTAGCTTTGTACGCATATTGTCTAAAGACATTGTTCATTACTTTATAATTTGATACATTTTTGTAATCATATATGGCGTATTGAAGTTGTAATGGCTAAGTCCAAAATTGTACTCGATTTTAGATAGTATTATATGAGACAGTCCTATTAGAATATCTTTTGTATATTATTTATGTTTTCTAAACGAGAAGCCTAAGTAAGATTCCTATCCGAGGAGTATATGTAAACTCTCTATGAGTAATATCTGAGAGGTCTGTGTAAATCTCACTACGTATATGTAAAAAAAATTAATTTTTTTTGTGTTTTGGCCTATGACATGTAATGATGAATGCTAAGGGCTTGTCTAACTCCTCTTTGAGGACGAAGACAACGATTATGTCATGGGAGTGCTCCCTGTATGTGACGCCATCTTCAAGCTTGTATAATTCTACCATATCTTGACCTCTTCGAGGACGATGACACCGGTTATGTCATGGGGGTGCTCCCAGTATGTGACACCATCTTCAAGCTTGTATTATTCTACCATATCTTGATTCATTTTAGGTTCTTAGATCACCTAGAATCCATATATGTGAGATAACTTTCTTCCCCTAACTGGTTCATGTCTAAGTGTAAAAAGCCAAAGAAAACATCATTACAATCTCCTCACAATGACTTCACCCCCAAATCCCTAGAAACAATGGCATACAAGAACTACAATCGGTTACTACCTTCAATCTATCATGATTCATGATCAATTACTAGTTAATTCATTAAATTAGGTCATTAGAAGGTAAATCTAGTCATACATGATTACATAGGTTCCATTCCATCTTTACAAGTCAAGATCATTCTTAATCAATTAAACCTAGTTCATTTCATATCATGGGTTCTTCCATCCATGAAGTCCCCCTACTTACCCTTTAATTGTGAATCTAAAGAAACATAATCTAGAGAGGGTTGTCATTGCATGGTAGGTATGGTTTGATTGTGTTCCTAATCTAGTGGGTATCATTTAATTATGTTCATATGATAATTATGTGATGTTTTCATGCAATGACAACCCTCTCTAGATTATCACAATTAAAGGGTAAGTAGGGGGACTTCATGGGTGGAAGAACCCATGAATGACCAATCTTCACATACCTTATATTAGATCCTTAAATCAAGTTTGATTCCTTGGTGCATTTTTCATAAGAGCTGCCTCCAATTTCTTTCTTTTTCTATAGTGTTTTTGAGAGAATTATTGTGAGAAAATGGTTTTGATTTGGAGTTTAGAGTCTAAATTGCACTTGTATTGTTTAAATACTCATAAAATACTTAAAACCACCTGAAATAACCATCCATGAATTTATTTGGACGTGGGATGAATTTCCCATTCAACCCTTCACTTGGCAGCGTGCATGACAAAAAATACAAGTACCAATCGACATGGGCAATCGATAGATCGTCGGTGGAATGACAGCCCGTCTTGCACCATCTTTGCTTTGGTCAGAGAGTAACTATTTGGGTGCTTAGATCCCACGTCTAAGTTTGGAACGACGCCCCTAATAAATGAGGCGTCGATTAGCATCGTCGTTTAGACACCGCCAAGGCAGTGTGCTGACATATTTTGGGTCCTCCTCAAAAAACCCTTGGGTGGTCCTAGGGGAGACGTTCCCGTACTTTCCATATACTAGGAACCTTCCCTATAAATTTGAGCTACCAACACTACTTAAAACCTCATGAAACATACTAAGACACGGCTAACTTCCAAACGTCAATGGATATTCTTGGACGTTCACCTCCAAACTCATCCAAACTCTATATAATTCCTCTTAACATTATAATTAACTATTGTAAGACCTTATAAGCTCATTAAACACTTTTTAGTCTCTTTCTTTACCTAATTCATTTTGGGGTCCTTACAAAAACACTCTAAAATAAACATCAAAATCCATTTCTCATTATTCAATAAATTTACCTACTTCAAACGTACAAGTGAGGATATAGTTCAACCTACTAGATTTAGTCAAGCTTTATCTAAGTCTTGCTAGTTTATACGGGGTGTTATAGGTAATCTCTCAGTTTTAGTCAATTATAGCTAGGAAGGAACCAATGGTACGATCCTATATCAAATATCTTATATAATAACACTAATTTATATTTGTGTAGTGCATGAGTGGAATGCCATAATACTACTCATGCTAAGTACATCTTTTAGGACCTCATACTAATAATTCTTGACTTGGAACCTAGTTCCTTTTTTTAACTTTTGAACACTATGAGTTACTCTCTGAAATACATCTCAGTTCATCTCTATTTTAAATCTTAGAACACTAGGAGGTACAACCTTATGCACATCTAAGTTTACTTTCAACTTAGATCCTATGAAGTACTTACTTAGGAATGTATAAATTAATTATTACTTAGAAAGTTATGAGATGCTCGCTTGAGTATGTCTAAGTTCCTTCTTCATATACACTCTATGATATACTACCTACTCTATGAGATACTACATTAACCATAAAGAGTTCATTTATGCTTTTTAACACTATGAGATGCTTGTCAATTATATCTTAGTTTACTGGATATGAAAATTTCAACTGGAAACCTACACTCAACTACGTGGAGGCTCACATATCATGAGACCTAACTTTGAGAAAAACCACACTCTACTATGTAAGAGTTCCCCTTTTAAGTGGGATAGTCCTCACATAAACTATGAGTGTTTCTCCTTTCAACTTGGAGCCCAGATCCTAGACTATGTGATACTGATTCTCATAGTCAATATCCACTTGGATACAAACATACACTTGAGGTTTACTTATTAAGCCTTGCTTACTCATCTATCATTGGATGATTGTCTGACAATCCATATTCAAGTGATTCTATCATTTTCAAGTTTTAAACATTTATAAAATAGGTTTGGCATGTAATGACTTCCATCATAACTCTACTATTAAAGCCTCTATTCTCATTTAGACTTAACCCTCAAATCCTTAGCATCAATAGGTAATCATATTAGCTTCACTATAAAGAAGTAACTATTATGATAACAAGACTTACTCTCAGGGTTTCTTTTTTAATCTCTTCTTGATACCTACGTTTCAAGGTATTCTGATCACATCTTAAATTACTAGGTGATTCTAGTCACATTCGATCATGGAGGTTAAAATTCAACTTTACTTGTCATGATTCATCATGTACAATATAGTCTAGTTAAATTAATGATTATATGATCCTCATTTGGATCAATTACTACGCATGGAATTGATTTAAGAAGATCATTTATGAACTTGCAATTTCACCTTTAATGGCATAAACCCACAACATATCACATTCATAAAATAGGTTGGGGTTTACAATAGAAATCACACGATCTCTTTATAATATAATAATTCAATGCTAATACAATCATTATTAGGTATTATCCACTAGATTGGAATCATATCTAAACCCTACTAACATTCTAGAAGAAACCCTAGCTAGATTGGGTTTGTGACTTCACAATTGGGGGAAACAAAGGGGGATCTATGGGTGGAAGAATACATATATAGTGAAGGTAACATACCTTGAAAAAAATTTGGGACATCGACCTAGGTTGCTTCCCCAACTTTATTTCCTCTTCTTCTTTCTCTTCCTCCTCCTCTTCTTCTTCTCTGGAGAGAGACTTTTTTGGAGAGAATTTGTGGTCTTATATGAATAAGTTAAAGATTTTAGTTTAGGGGTATATTAGGTATTTATAGGTGGTTAAATAACTAGCTAAACGATCTACCTTAACCCCTAATTAGTTACTAACTTAACTCCCAAACCTCTAACTAATAAAAACTAACTACTTAAAAATTGCCCCACCTAAGACTCTCCTACCCACGAATCGTTATGCACCCTTCGTGAGTTTGGTCAATGGACAAAAAATGCAGTTCAATACATTCCTTGACCCACGACCCCAACCCACGGGGCGTGGGTCCACCTACGGCCAGTAGGTGCTAAGCGTAGGAGGCTGCAAATTTGAAAGGTTTTTGGGTTGTTTTGAGGTCCTACTCAAGGACCACCTAAGGGTTCTTGGGGGGTCGTACCTTGAAACCCTGACCCTAAAATAATAATTTTTAGTATGTGAATTAGTTTATGAGTTTTAACCCTCACATAATACTCCAAAATCTTTTGAAAGGCTCTAGAACTCTCTAGTTCAACTTCCTAGTTTCCGGGGTGTAAAGGTACTAATCACTGATGGGTATGGTTAAGAGGATAGACATTCCACGCCTCTGAAGGCCTTGACCCACAACTGCAAAACACGAGGCGCGGATTCACTCACGCACAGTAGGTGGAAAATCATGTATTGCAAACTTAGACAGATTTATGTTGGCTTAATGGTCTTTCTCAAGGACCCTTTTGGTGGTCCTTTGGGGGTTGTACCTTGACGTCGTAACCCTTAAACCTAAATTCTATGTACGGGAATCAATTTCTTGATTTTTAATACTCATACCACACTTTAAATCTTTTACAAAGATCTCTAGAACTCTGTAGTTCAACATACTAGATTCTGTGGTAATACTGTTATCTTATGCACTCTAATGACAATTCCCGTAGATATATAAATCTCAACTCTTTCTTGATAAAGGGAATTTTCCATTGGGATACTTTGAAATACAAACTCCCCATAAAAGACAAAAAAGGATCAACATTATAGGTACCACTTGAATAAGAACAAAGATGACTATCCTATTTTTGGTGATACCTCTACAAGTAAATTCAATACCAGCTCGTACAAGGACACCCGTTTCAAGAGGACGTTTATTAATTGAAAGGCAATCCACGATAAACTTTAAATTGACGAAAGAATTACTAAAGAGTATGGAATTAGTATTGTTCCTAGATTACATTTTTAGGGTTTTGATAAATCTAACATAAATATTTAAAATATTGATCACATTTTTTGTCAAGGCCTTCCAGCTGAAAGAATCTGTAATTTTCATGCAAGGCTGCTAGGAATCGAAAATATGCATAACACTCTCAAGATTATATAACTTAGTTTGTGGAACTAGAAGACTAAACACCCCCAATTAGAGCTTGCATGTCTAAACCTCTACAACCTATCATCTGATTAAAACTCTGGCGAAAAGGTATAGCAATATATTTGAGGTTTCAAAGCCTTCCTTTCTCAGAACCAAAACTAACACCACTTACACTCTATTCAGGTTACTCAGAAGAATTTTTGTAAAGCGAGGATAGGGGAAATCTAGAATAGCCTTTGTCAAATATTTGTATGGACATCTATCAATGAACTTCTATTAGAGTCAAATGGCTCAATTAACCTAGCAATTTGGATTAATCTTTATAGTGATGGAATTTGCGTTCAAGGAAGTTGTGGTGGAGGATGGCTAATCAGGGAGATCCAAGGCATTATGATGTATGCTTTCTCTTTGTGTCTAGGCTGAGGTACTAGCAACATGGTTGAAGGATTTGCACTATTCTATTATCTTAAATTATGAGTCACTATGGGTTACAATAGCTTTGGGGAGAAACCTATATCATACTCTTAGCTAATTGCATAAACGGAGAATGGAAAACCCCTTGGAGATTAAATAATTAATTCAAGAAGCTCAACAAATAATTGAATGTCATGGTTTTATCATAAGTCATTGCTTCAATTAAGCCAATAAACTTTCTAATATATTAGCATTGGGAGTTATAATGTTGATGCATTACATTATTTCAACTCTTTCTCTTATATCCCAAGGGAAGTTAGGGAATCAATTAACACAAATAGATGTGAGGTCTCTTCCATAAGAATACAGCAGGTCAAACCTTTTGGTTTTGTTTATGAACCCTCTTTATCAAGGATTCAAGTTAGTAGGGTAATAGTTAGCTTTGACTCCCCCTCTATTGGTGTTAAGGGTGGAAGATTGGGTAATTAATATGGGTGTTCACTCATATTTACCCACTAAAAAAATTGGTTGGGTATTCAACTCATTTAAAAATGGATAAAAAAGAGTAATACCCAGATTACTCTTTTCAAAGTGAGTAGTCCAATGGATAAAAAGGGTAAAAGAAAGTTTTTTTAAATTTTATTTGGGACCGGGGGGGTGAGAATGGTACGGGGTGGGGTGTGGGGAGATAGTAGGGGGTTTGGGAGATTAGTAGGGGGTGGGGTGGTAATTTAAAAAAAAAACTGATACAAATGAATTAAAATTTGTGGGGGACTGGTGAGGGGTTGTAGGGCGAGGGGTGGTAAGGGGTATGGATGGGGGGCTGGTAAAGGGTGTGGTGGTAATCTTTTTAGAAAAATAAATGAATAAATTCAAAATTTTGTTAACTTTGTTTTTGGGATGGGGTGAATAGGGGGTAGGGGGTGGTGGAAATTATTATTATTATTATTATTTACATTTTTTTGGGGTGCGGGGGTAGGGTGGTAGGGTTTGAGTGAAGTGATAAAAAAATATTAATTTTTTATTTTTTAATTATTTTTATTAGATTTCTATTAAACATGATTAAATATAGATATCCATATTATCCATTCGGTAATTCGTTTTTACACATTAAAAATGTGAGTCGAATCAAGTAATTTATTCGTTTTTATTTAAATAGTTTTTATCGACTTATATTCGATCTGACACGCTTGTTTTCCACTCCAAATTGGTGTTAAATGGTAGAGTTTATCTAACTTTTATCTACCCAAAGATCTATTATTATGCTTGGTATGTCAAACTCCAAAATTAATTCTTTTAGATCAATAATTACTGGAGGCATATAAAAAAATGGAGTATCTATTATGGTATCTTTTAATTTATAAATCCATTTAATTAAAGACTTGTTGGGTATGTAGCAAGAATTGATGGGAAATAGAGGGAAGGAGAGGAATTTGAAAGGTTTAGAACTTAAAAGGTTGGGAACTTGAAAAGTCCTCTAATGCTTTATTGAAAAAGGCAATAGTCCCTCATCGGTAATGGAAAGGAAAATAGGAGAGTTTAAATAAATAAACACTCCTATTAATTGTTAAAAGGGTTGGAAAGAGGGACCCCCCTCGCGCCGTCGTCGTCGCTCGCTCGCTTGACCCGGCCGGCTTCGCTTCGCCGGCCGGCTTTGGCTTTGGCTGTGGCTTTGGCAAATGATCGAGAGATAATTTTTTGGACAAAATTTATTTTAATTATTTCTTAATTAATTTTAAATGGCCAAAAATTATTTTCAATAAATTAGTTGATAACCGAAATGTTTTCAACTTTTTAGTTAAAACCCGACCCGACTCGGATCCGCGCGAGTGACCCGTTTTAAATTTCGTTATATTCAAAATTTCCCGCCATGACTGTTCTGAAAGGTTGCAACTTTCAGGAACAGTCAATACCATTTGAAAGTTTGCAACCTTTCATTAATGGTCGTGTTAATTCTGAAAGGGTTGTAACCTTTCAGAATATATTCTTCTTGCCTATAAATACCATTCAGTCTTCAGAATATTTCCAACGAATTTTCTGATCTTCCTTCTTCTTAAAATCACATTTTTCTTCGTGTACTTTCCTGCTGTGGATTGATTCGCTGACAGTAGAGTTTTTTTGTATCTATACTCTACTGATTAAAATTATTTTACCCTGGGAGGTTATATTCCAAATCAAATCTCAGATACTAGAGGGGAATAATTTCCTTAAGGGGACACTGTGAATTCAGTGGACTTGATTTTCTTCCGAAAATTTCAATAAGAGTATTCCAGATTCTGGTACGTTTTTTACAGATTAAATTATTTTATTTCTGTTCATCTTATTTAGTGGTTATAAAAAAAATTCTCAGATACTTCGTGTTTCTGTATGATTTATTAGAACCAGTAATTTCTGATTTTATAACACAGATTGGAAACAATCTTAAGGAAATTATTAAATCTGTGTTTCTGTTGGAGACAAAAAATTTTGTGATTTTTTACTCCTTTAAGTCTGCAATTATATTTTTATTGCTTACTTATATTGTATCAATTTTGTTTATAAGAAATGGAAAACACTGGTGTTACAGTGGCTGTTGCTGCACCAACCCGACCTCTTGTATCACAAGCAGAGAAACCGGGTAAATTCACAGGTGTGAATTTTAAAGGATGGCAGCAACGAGTATTTTTCTGGCTTACCACTCTTGGTCTGCAGAAATTTACAAGTGAAGATACTCCAGTTCCTGCTGATGATATGCCAGACAAGGAAAAATTTATGATTGTTGAAGCATGGAAACAATCAGACTTCCTATGTAAAGGTTACATTTTGAGTGCTTTAGAGGATGACTTATATAATGTCTATAGTGCAATAACAACGTCAAAAGAGTTGCGGAATGCACTTGAGAAGAAATATAAGACAGAAGATGCATGCTTGAAAAAGTTTGTGGTCGCAAAGTTTTTAGACTATAAAATGACAGATAGTAAAACTGTTGGATCACAAGTGCAGGAACTTCAATTTATTCTCCATGATCTGATTGCTGAAGATATGGTAGTAAATGAAGCTTTTCAAGTGGCTGCAATGATCGAGAAGTTGCCTCCTTCGTGGAATGATTTCAAGAATTATCTAAAGCACAAGCGTAAAGAAATGAAGCTTGAAGATCTTGTGATTCGGCTCAAGATTGAGGAAGATAACAGAAATGCCGAAAAGAAGTCGTGTAAGAGTTCAACAATCATTGGAGTTAATATTGTTGAAGAAGCTCCTACCAAAGACAAAAAGAGAAAGAAGTCCAACGGGCAGAAGTCAGAACAGGCCAAGAAGAAATTCAAAGGCAACTGTTATAATTGTGGCAAGGCTGGTCATAGATCTTCTGATTGTCATGCTCCAAGAAAGGACAAAAACAAAGGCAAAGGCAAAAATCAAGCAAACATCGTGGAAAAAATGGAAGATGCAGATGACTTGTGTGCAATGATATCGGAGTGTAACTTAGTTGGAAATCCCAAGGAGTGGTTTCTCGACTCAGGTGCCACTAGACATATTTGCTCTGCAAAAGAAGCCTTTGCAACATACACTCCTGCTGAGTACGATGAAGATTTATTCATGGGAAACACAGCAACAGCAAGGATTGCAGGAACTGGCAAAGTAATGTTGAAAATGACATCCGGCAAAGTGTTGACTTTAAACAATGTTCTGCATGTCCCTACTATTAGGAAGAATTTAGTTTCTGCTGCACTACTCGTTAAGAACGGGTTTAAGTGTGTCCTAGTTAGTGATAAAGCTGTAATAAGTAAGAATGAAATGTTCATAGGAAAGGGCTATCTCAATGAGGGTCTTTTCAAACTAAATGTAATGGTTATTGACAGTATCAATAAAAATTCTGCTTCTGTTTACTTATTGGAGTTAAGTGATTTATGGCATGCCCGTTTGGGACATGTTAATTACAAAGCCTTGCGAAAATTGGTTAATTTAGAAGTATTGCCTGATTTTAAATGCGATAAGTCGAAATGTGAAATTTGTGTGGAAAGTAAGTTTGTTAAACATCCTTACAAGTCTGTTGAAAGAAATTCTAAAACTTTAGACTTAATTCACACAGATATATGCGATATGAAGTCAACACCATCTCGTGGTGGAAAAAAGTACTTTATAACTTTTATTGATGACTGCACTCGATTTTGTTATGTATACTTGCTTAATAGTAAGGATGAAGCAATTGATGCATTTAAGCAATACAAAAATGAAGTGGAAAACCAATTGAATCTAAAGATAAAAATGATTCGGAGTGATAGGGGTGGAGAATATGAATCTCCTTTTGCAGAGATATGTTTGGAATATGGTATTATTCATCAAACTATCGCACCTTATACACCACAGTCAAATGGTTTGGCGAGCGGAAGAACATAACATTAAAGGAAATGATGAATGCCTTAATGATCAATTCTGGTTCACCGCGAAATCTTTGGGGGGGAAGCCATTCTTACAGCTAATAAAATACTCAATAGAGTACCCCATCGAAAAACACAATCAATTCCATATGAGTTGTGGAAAGAAAGAAAACCCAACTTGAAATATTTTAAAGTGTGGGGGTGTTTAGCCAAGGTAGAGGTTCCTTTACCTAAGAGGGTTAAAATTGGACCCAAAACAATAGATTGTGTCTTTATTGGATATGCTGTGAATAGCAAAGCCTGTCCATTTTTAGTTCACAAATCTGATAATCCTGAGATTCATGTTAATACGATAATTGAATCAGATAATGCAGAGTTTTTTGAAAACATTTATCCGTATAAAACTGAAAGTGAGTCAACAAGTGAAAGATCTAAACGACCACGAGAAGAATCAATGGAAAATATTCTAACTAGTGAGGAACCTAGGCGAAGTACTCGACAACGAAAATCTGTTTCTTTCGGACCAGATTTTGTAGCACTATTGCTTGAAAATGAGCCTCAAACATTTAAAGCAGCTATGTCTTCGTCAGAGTCAACTTATTGGAAAGAAGTAGTCAATAGTGAGATTGAATCAATTTTAAGCAATCACACTTGGGAATTGACTGATCTTCCTCCAGGAAATAAACCTTTAGGATCAAAATGGATTTTTAAAAGGAAAATGAAACCTGATGGGACTATTGACAAATACATGGCTAGACTGGTAGTCAAAGGGTACAGACAAAAGGAAGGTCTGGACTACTTTGACACATATTCTCCAGTAACAAGGATAACATCAATTAGGATGTTAGTAGCACTTGCAGCAGTACATGATCTTAAAATCCACCAAATGGATGTAAAGACAGCCTTCTTAAATGGAGAGTTAGAGGAAGAAATTTACATGGAACAACCTGAAGGGCTTATAGTTCCTGGTAAAGAAAAGAAAGTGTGCAGACTTGTGAAGTCACTTTATGGACTCAAGCAAGCACCCAAACAATGGCATGCTAAATTTGATCAAGTAATGTTGGCAAATGGATTCAAGATTAACGAATGTGATAAATGTGTTTACATCAAAAATGTTATGAATCATGAAGTCATTGTTTGTTTGTATGTTGATGACATGTTAATAATGAGTAAAGAAATTGATGATATAAATGCTACTAAGCGCATGTTGTCCAACAAGTTTGATATGAAAGACTTAGGAGTTGCTGATTTGATCTTAGGGGTCAGGATTATCAAAACTCCCCAGGGACTAGCATTATCTCAATCTCCTTATATTGAAAAAGTATTGGATAAGTTCAATTGCTTGAATTTCAATGTAGTCAAAACTCCAATTGATTTAAGTTGTACATTTAAAAAGAATGAAGGTCAAAGTTTGATGTATATTATGAATTGCACACGACCAGATATAGCATGTGCTATTAGTAAACTGAGTCGGTACACTAGTAATCCGAATCAAACTCACTGGATGGCTATGAAACGTGTGTTGGGTTATCTAAAATGGACACAACATTATGCTTTGCATTATAATAAATATCCTGCTGTGATTGAAGGATATAGTGATGCAAATTGGATCACCGGGTCAAATGATGTAAAATCCACGAGTGGTTATGTATTCATACTTGGTGGAGGAGCTGTCTCTTGGAAATCTTCCAAACAGACATGTATTGCTCGCTCCACAATGGAATCTGAATTCATTGCTTTGGATAAGGCTGGTGAAGAAGCAGAATGGCTTCGGAATTTCCTAGAGGATATTCCATTCTGGCCCAAACCTGTCGGACCAATTTGCATACATTGCGATAGTCAAGCAGCAATAGGTAGGGCAGGGAGCGTTATGTACAACGGGAAGTCTCGTCATATACGACGTAGACATAACACCATAAGACAACTGCTCTCTAGTGGAATTATCACAATTGACTATGTAAAGTCAAGCGATAATGTGTCAGATCCACTAACGAAAGGCCTAGTGAGAGAGGCAGTTGAAAGATCATCTAAGGGAATGGGTTTACGGCTTAGGACAAGTCAGCATGACGGTAACTCTATCTAGCAGACTGGAGATCCCAAGAGCTAGATTCAAGGAGAAAAACAAAGTTGTGGCTGACGGTTCGACATTGTCAAATAACTCAATCCATTCTCATGATGAAGACAATGTTCAGGAAAAGGTTAAGACTTTAAGGCTTGTTAATGAGGTAATAAAGCTTAAAGTTTTTAATGATTTGCTAAGTTTGGTAGATTTGACCAAATAGTGTATCTACGAGATGACACGATTAGAAATCACCTATGTGAGTGTGAAGTGGAAGCCTCTTCAAAGAGAATTTATGTCAAAAGTCTATTCTCTATACACTCATGAAACCAGGAGGTGTTCATGGCTGAAACGAACACAACCGTAAGAGTCATAAACAGTAAAGGGTTAATTGTGTGACATATGGTTGTCTAGGTATACACCAAAGTTCGACGGTTCAAAGATATCACATCTACCGATTGACCGAGTATATCCGACATATGTTCACTACGGAAAGTCCAAGGGGAAACCTACTTATCCAGATACAATTAATCCTTACTTGTAAAGTACACAATTGTCTGTGCATTCCTATGTTATAACTATTCCCCATCAATGTGGGGGATTGTTGGGTATGTAGCAAGAATTGATGGGAAATAGAGGGAAGGAGAGGAATTTGAAAGGTTTAGAACTTGAAAGGTTGGGAACTTGAAAAGTCCTCTAATGCTTTATTGAAAAAGGCAATAGTCTCTCATCGGTAATGGAAAGGAAAATAGGAGAGTTTAAATAAATAAACACTCCTATTAATTGTTAAAAGGGTTGGAAAGAGGGACCCCCCTCACGCCGTCGTCGTCGTCGCTCGCTCGCTTCGGCTTCGGCTTCGGCTTCGGCTTTGGCTTTGGCTTTGGCTTTGGCAAATGATCGAGAGATAATTTTTTGGACAACTATTTATTTTAATTATTTCTTAATTAATTTTAAATGGCCAAAAATTATTTTCAATAAATTAGTTGATAAGCGAAATGTTTTCTCATTTTTAGTTAAAACCCGACACGACTCGGATCCGCGCGAGTGACTCGTTTTAAATTCCGTTATATTCAAAATTTCCCGCCATGACTGTTCTGAAAGGTTGCAACTTTCAGGAACAGTCAATACCATTTGAAAGTTTGCAACCTTTCATTAATGGTCGTGTTAATTCTGAAAGGGTTGCAACCTTTCAGAATATATTCTTCTTGCCTATAAATACCATTCAGTCTTCAGAATATTTCCAACGAATTTTCTGATCTTCCTTCTTCTTAAAATCACATTTTTCTTCGTGTACTTTCCTGCTGTGGATTGATTCGCTGACAGTAGAGTTTTTTGGTATCTATACTCTACTGATTAAAATCATTTTACCCTGGGAGGTTATATTCCAAATCAAACCTCGGATACTAGAGGGGAATAATTTCCTTAAGGGGACACTGTGAATTCAGTGGACTTGATTTTCTTCCGAAAATTTCAATAAGAGTATTCCAGATTCTGGTACGTTTTTTACAGATTAAATTATTTTATTTCTGTTCATCTTATTTACTGGTTATAAAAAAAAATTCTCAGATACTTCGTGTTTCTGTATGATTTATTAGAACCAGTAATTTCTGATTTTATAACACAGATTGGAAACAAGACTAATTAAAAACAAAAAATCAAAGTTGTCTGAAAACAAGAGGCCTATGAACTAGGATATATTTATATTTGTAAATTTTCATACATTTAAGGTATTCAGTTAGGTTCAGAAATTTATCATGTTATGCAGATTAATAAGATCATCCAAATTGTTCGGGCCAGTTATACACTTGAAACAAAATAGGTTCAAGGTTTTATTGAAAAAAATGATGCAAATTGGTTCGTTATATTTAAGTCCAACCGATTTAGTTGATTTTTCGTATTCTTTTGACATCCTACTTTTATTCCATACATGAAATACAAAATACATGTACGGTGTTAGTTGTGGGTCTTAACGGTACAGAATAAGCTTATGCGTCCAATAGAAATGTTCAGAGTATATCCTAAAAGTGAGGTGTAAAAGCTGTTATTTCTCACCTAATGACCATTTTCTGATGTAAAATTTACATTCGAGTATAACGAATCTAAGATGGTGGATGGAATTATGAAAAAAGTGCCCAAAGATGTGATTGTTTCAATAATTTTGAAATTTCCAGTGAAATCTCTTGTGCGATTCAAATGCATCTCCCAAAATTGCAAGGCTATCATACAATCATCCACTTTTATCAACCAGCATCAAAACCGCACAACAACTGCTACAGATGAATTAATACTATTCAAAAGGTCCATCAAACAAGACATCAATCAATATAAAACTATCTTGTCTTTTCTTTCAAGTGATGATTGTAATCAGTTCAACCCCATTTTTCCAGATCTAGATGTGACTTACCTACACTCTAATTATTGTAGTGATTATAATCAACTCATGGGTCCTTGCCATGGTTTGATTGCTTTGATGAATTTCTCTAGCACTATATTAGTTAATCCGTCTACAAAAAATTATAGGCTTCTCCCACCTAGCCCTTTTAATTGTCCACGAGGATTCCATCGATCCATTGAAAGTATTGGGTTTGGCTTCGACTCCATTGCAAAAGATTACAAGATTGTTATTATTTTATATGTTTATTTTGAAGGTCCTAGTGGATATCCTGAAGAAACAACGAAAAAGGTGAGGTTTATGAATTGGAAATTGATTGTTGGAGAGAACTTGATCATGTGAATCAACAGTTGCCCAGTTTGTTTTGGTTGCCATGTTCTCAAATTTATTTCAGGGGATCTTGTCATTGGATTGCGATCTCAGAGGTGGACCCACTGGTAATTCTTTCTTTTGACATGAGCAAAGAGATTTTTCAAACCATGAAAATGCCCCATACTTGTTATTTCATTGGTGGGCCACGTTATAGTCTAGTCATTTTGAACGACTTCCTAACATTGATTTGTTACAGCTATCAACAGCCTGCAATTGACCAACTAAATGATTTAATTGATATTTGGATAATGAATGATTATGGTGTATGTGAATCTTGGAGTAAAGAATACACAGTTGCAGGTCTTCCTATTGAATCCCCGTTATCAATTTTGAATGGTTACTTATTGCTGTTTCAAAGTAAAAGTGGAAGTTTGATGTCATATAACCTCAACTCTAATGAAGTCAATGAACTAAATTTACACGGTTGTCCTGGCACTTTGAGAGTTATAGTTTACAAGGAAAGCTTGATTTCCATTCCAAGAGGAAGTGAGGTTAGTACACAGGTTGAAAAGTGTTATTCTTACAATAACTTGTATTTATAAAGTTAATAAACAAAAACAGAATCAAGATGAAGCAGAAAAAAAATTTAAAATACAAGAATTAATCCGAGTCCACAGAAACTACTGTGTGTCCTTAAGAAATTTAATCCCCTCACTGTACCCAAGGTTATGGATTAATTTCTCCCAAGATAAAACGGATTAAACCTGTTAAAGAAATAGCGGTACCTCAAACTTCTTTAACTTCAACGAACTGAAGAACAGCAACAAGTCACACAGACTCAGTCGATCGACACTTTGATTTTATTTGAGAGAAAAATAAATGCAGAGAAAGAAAAAAATTTCAGTGATTAAAAAATCAAAAATTGACTTCCTTTTATAGCCATTTTCAGCAAGGAACATGTCTGTTCAGTGAAATCTGTTCAGACCCATTTTATCCAGAAAGTTGTGTCTTTTGGAAAAAATAACAACTTTTTGAAAAATTGTGTCTGTTAGGAAAATAACTACTTTTTGGAAAGTAACGACTTTTCGGAAAAGTAATGACTTTTCGGAATGTTACTGTTACCCGCAAATTTATAAGAGATAAAATTAACAGGATTTATTTGATTTAACAAAAATTGATTAAATAAATTTTGTCCAAAAAATTTATCAATCAATCACATCATTTGCCAAATCCAAATCCAAATCCAAAGAAATGACTTTTCATTTGCACTTTGCAAATGACTTTTCATTTTCTCTCCAAAGTAGTTCCCTCACTTTTGATATTCTCTCTTTTCTTTTCCCATTCACACTTGCTAAAACCCAACAATCCCCCACATGAATGGGGAAAGCTATTGTTAAAACATATGCATGAAAAAACTTGTGTGTCTTGTAGGTAATGGTTAATCGCATCTGGATAAGTAGGTTTCCCTTTAAACGTTCCGTAGTGAACATATATCGGATATACTCGGTCAATCGGTAGATTTGATATCTTTGAACCGTCGAGCTTTGGTGTATACCTAGACAACATATGTCACACAATCAACCCTTGAACTGTTCTTAGTTCTCATTGTTTTGTTCGTTTCAGCCATGAACACATCTTGGATAGTAAGTGCTTAAAGAACTGGCCTTACCGGATTCTCCTTGAAGCGGCTTACACTTCACACTTACATAGGTGATTTCTAAATGTGTTATCCCATAGATACACCATTTGATATTCCCTGTATCAAACTTAGAAACCATTAAAAAGTCCTTATGTCTTTATCCTGGTTATTAAACATTGTCTCATCATGAGAATGGACCATAAAATAATAATAATATTATTATTATTTTCCTTTGACAATGCTGAACCGTCATCAATGACTTTGTTTTATCTCCTTGAACCTAGATCTTGGGATCTCCAGTCTTCTAGGTAGAGTTACCGCCATGATTACTTGTTCTCGGCCATAGTCCCATTCCCGTCGATGATTTCTCAACTCCCTCTCTATTTAGGCCTTTTGTAAGTGGATCCGACACATTATCTTTTGACTTCACATAGTCAATTGTGATAATTCCACTAGAAAGTAGTTGTCTCACAGAGTTATGTCTTCGTCTTATGTGACGAGACTTGCCGTTATACATAATGCTTCCAGCCCTTCCTATTGCAGCTTGACTATCACAATGTATGCATATAAGGGCCATTGGTTTGGGCCAAAATGGAATATCTTCTAAGAAATTCCGGAGCCATTCAGCTTCTTCACCTGCCTTGTCTAAAGCAATGAATTCAGACTCCATTGTAGAGCGAGCTATACATGTTTGTTTGGATGATTTCCAAGATATTGCTCCTCCACCAAATAGTAAAAACGTATCCACTTGTGGATTTTGTTTCAGTTGACCCACTAATCCAATTTGCATCACTATATCCTTCAAGAACGGCTGGATATCTGTTGTAATGTAAAGCATAGTTTTGAGTGTCATCTAAGTATCCCAAAACTCTCTTTATTGCCAACCAATGATTATGATTAGGATTACTTGTGTATCGACTCAGTTTACTGATAGCGCAAGCTATGTCTGGTCGTGTACAATTCATGACATACATTAAGCTTCCCAATACGCTAGCATAGTCCAATTGAGACTGACTTTCGCCTTTATTCTTTGCAAGATGAAGATTTACATCAATTGGAGTCTTTGCCCTTTTAAAATTTAAAAATTTGAATTTTTCAAGTATCTTTTGAATATAATGAGATTGAGACAATGCTAGACCGTTAGGAGTTTTAAGAATTTTAATTCCTAATATCACATCAGCAACTCCTAAATCTTTCATATCAAACTTACTAGCAAGCATACGCTTTGTAGCTTTTATATTAGCAATGACTTTGCTCATTATAAGCATATCATCTACATATAGGCATAAAATAACTTCCTGATTTGGAGTATCTTTAATGTAAACACATTTATCACATTTATTGATCTTAAATCCATTTGACAACATGGTTTGATCAAACTTTGCATGCCATTGTTTTGGTGCTTGTTTTAGCCCATAAAGTGACTTAATAAGTTTGCACACTTTCTTTTCTTTACCAGGAACTACAAAACCCTCAGGTTGTTCTATGTAAATTTCCTCTTCAAGCTCTCCATTTAAGAAGACTGTTTTCATATCCATTTGATGAATTTCAAGACCGTATACTGCAGCTAGTGCAATTAACATCCAAATTGATGTAATCCTAGTCACTGGCGAATATGTGTCAAAATAATCAAGACCTTCTTTTTGTCTAAAACCTTTGACAACAAGTCTTGCTTTATATTTGTCAATAGTTCCATCGTCTTTCATCTTCCTTTTAAAGATCCATTTTGAACCCAAGGGTTTGTTCCCTGGAGGAAGATCAACCAACTCCCAAGTATGATTGCTTAAGATTGATTCAATTTCACTATTAACAGCCTCCTTCCAAGAGGTTGAGTCACTAGACAACATTGCTTCCTTGAATGTTTGAGGCTCACTTTCAAGAAGAAATGTTACAAAATCTGATCCAAATGAAGTAGATGTCTTTTGACGTTTACTGCGTCTTGGACTTTCTTCATTTTGTTCATTCTCTTTTGGTTCTTCTCTAGGTTGTTTAGTTCCCCCACTAGATGACTCAAGTCTAGTTTTATACGGATAGATATGTTCAAAAAATTCAGCACTATCTGATTCCATTACAGTATTATCATGAATATCCGGATGTTCGGACTTATGAACCAAAAAACGACATGCCTTACTATTTGTGGCATATCCAATGAATACACAATCCACAGTCTTAGGTCCTATTTTTACCCTCTTAGGTATAGGAACTTGGACTTTGGCTAGACACCCGCACACTTTGAAATATTTCAAATTGGGTTTTCTACCTTTCCATTTCTCATATGGAATTACATTTGTCTTTGAGTGAGGAACTCTGTTAAGTATCTGATTTGTTGTAAGGATAGCTTCCCCCCACCAATTCTGTGGTAAACCTGAACTTATAAGTAATGCATTCATCATTTCTTTTAAAGTTCGATTTTTTCTTTCTGCAATTCCATTAGACTGAGGAGTGTAGGGAGCAGTAGTTTGATGGATTATTCCATTTTCTAAACATATTTCTGCAAATGGAGATTCATATTCTCCACCTCTATCACTTCTGATCATTTTGATCTTTTTATCTACCTCTTTTCAACTTCAGTTTTATATTGCCTAAATGCATCTATTGCTTCATCCTTACTATTTAGCAAATAGACATAACAATATCTAGTGCAATCGTCAATAAAAGTTATGAAATACTTTTTCCCACCACGTGATGGTGTTGACTTCATGTCACAAATATCAGTGTGAATCAATTCTAAAGGATTTGAATTCCTTTCAATGATTTATAAGAATGTTTAGCATACTTAGATTCAACACAAATTTGACATTTTGATTTATTGCACTCAAATTTTGGCAAAATATTTAAGTTAATCGATTTTTAGCAAGGTTTTGTTATTAACGTGTCCCAAACGTTCATGCCATAAACATTTAGACTCAAGCAAGTAAGAAGAAGCAAAATCTTTATTCATATCAACTGCAATTACATTGAGTTTGAAAAGACCATCACTAAGGTAGCCTTTTCCTATATACATATCATTTTTGCTTAGTACTACTTTATCGAAACAAATACACATTTAAATCCATTCTTGGTCAGAACTGGAATTGAAACTAAATTCTTTCTCAATTCTGGAACATATGAGACCCTATTCAAAGTCACCACCTTGCCTGATGTCATCTTTAATAGGACTTTGCCAGTTCCTTCCACCTTTGCAACAGCGGAGTTTGCCATAAATAATTTTTCATCTGTAAGTGCTGGAGTATATGATGAAAATAATTCTTTGTTGGCACAAACATGGCATGAGGCACCAGAATCTATCCACCATTCTCTTGGATTTCCAACCAAGTTACATTCTGAAAGCATTGCACAGAGATCGTCCATTTCTCCTTTGGATCAGCCAAGTTTGCTTGATCCTTCTTTTTCTTGTCCTTCTTAGGATCCCGGCATTCATTAGCCCTATGACCATGTTTACCACAATTACCACAAGTGTGTGTGTGTGTGTGTGTGTGTGTGTGTGTGTGTGTGTGTGTGTGTGTGTGTGTGTGTGTGTGTGTGTGTGTGTGTGTGTGTGTGTGTGTGTGTGTGTGTGTGTGTGTGTGTGTGTGTGTGTGTGTGTGTGTGTGTGTGTGTGTGTGTGTGTGTGTGTGTGTGTGTGTGTGTGTGTGTGTGTGTGTGTGTGTGTGTGTGTGTGTGTGTGTGTGTGTGTGTGTGTGTGTGTGTGTGTGTGTGTGTGTGTGTGTGTGTGTGTGTGTGTGTGTGTGTGTGTGTGTGTGTGTGTGTGTGTGTGTGTGTGTGTGTGTGTGTGTGTGTGTGTGTGTGTGTGTGTGTGTGTGTGTGTGTGTGTGTGTGTGTGTGTGTGTGTGTGTGTGTGTGTGTGTGTGTGTGTGTGTGTGTGTGTGTGTGTGTGTGTGTGTGTGTGTGTGTGTGTGTGTGTGTGTGTGTGTGTGTGTGTGTGTGTGTGTGTGTGTGTGTGTGTGTGTGTGTGTGTGTGTGTGTGTGTGTGTGTGTGTGTGTGTGTGTGTGTGTGTGTGTGTGTGTGTGTGTGTGTGTGTGTGTGTGTGTGTGTGTGTGTGTGTGTGTGTGTGTGTGTGTGTGTGTGTGTGTGTGTGTGTGTGTGTGTGTGTGTGTGTGTGTGTGTGTGTGTGTGTGTGTGTGTGTGTGTGTGTGTGTGTGTGTGTGTGTGTGTGTGTGTGTGTGTGTGTGTGTGTGTGTGTGTGTGTGTGTGTGTGTGTGTGTGTGTGTGTGTGTGTGTGTGTGTGTGTGTGTGTGTGTGTGTGTGTGTGTGTGTGTGTGTGTGTGTGTGTGTGTGTGTGTGTGTGTGTGTGTGTGTGTGTGTGTGTGTGTGTGTGTGTGTGTGTGTGTGTGTGTGTGTGTGTGTGTGTGTGTGTGTGTGTGTGTGTGTGTGTGTGTGTGTGTGTGTGTGTGTGTGTGTGTGTGTGTGTGTGTGTGTGTGTGTGTGTGTGTGTGTGTGTGTGTGTGTGTGTGTGTGTGTGTGTGTGTGTGTGTGTGTGTGTGTGTGTGTGTGTGTGTGTGTGTGTGTGTGTGTGTGTGTGTGTGTGTGTCTGTGTGTGTGTGTGTGTGTGTGTGTCTGTGTGTGTGTGTGATAAAAATCTTTTTTATTCTTTTAAACTTTGTGTCAAGTTAAATTAGACCACTCTTAGCAAATCGGAATATTAATTTTATCACACTTATTTATTTTCAAGTATATTAATTACAGTCAAAATAAATGTGAAAATGATTAATTCAAAGTGTATTTTATATGAATGTAGGCATTTTCTTTTAATAATGAAGAGCAAGAAATTGATATACTACTTCAACATTTCTGCCGCAACATATTATTATCCATTATTTGTAGACAACATTTCACTCTGGAAATCTATGGAGACACCCTATCACACCAACACAACAGGGCAACAAATATTGAAAATCACAACATGGACGTGCTGGTAAAATTCTAATACCGTGTTAATAAAATGAATTTCAACATAACTAACATAAAAAACTAACTCAAAAGTAGAATATAAATATTGTCCAAAACAGAGTTACAGACCTCCAATGGTTAGAGGTAGAGGTGGTTATGGAAGAGGCCGTCATTCTGGAGGACGCAGTGGTCGAGGTAATGGTGGTCACAAAAACGGCCGAGGTGATGGGCAAACTGGAGCCACTACATCACCACATGGTAGGGGCAACGGGCAAACAAACGAAAGGGCCCATTGTTATGCTTTCCTTGGGAGATCGGAGGCGGAGACATCTGATGCTGTTATCACAGGTAATCTTCTGGTTTGTGATTGCATGGCTTCTGTATTGTTTGATCCTGGATCCACATTTTCTTATGTATCTTCCTCATTTGCTAATGGTCTAAATTTAAATTGTGAATTACTTGATATGCCTATTCGTGTTTCTACTCCGGTGGGTGAGTCTGTGGTAGTTGAAAAGGTATATAGGTCTTGTTTGGTGAATTTTATGGGGAGCAACACTTATGTAGATTTGGTTATCTTAGAAATGGTTGACTTTGATGTAATTCTGGGTATGACTTGGCTTTCTCCGCAATTTGCGATCTTGGATTGTAATGCTAAAACTGTGACGTTAGCCAAGCCTGGGATAGATCCGTTAGTGTGGGAGGGTGACTACACTTCCAATCCGGTGCGTATCATCTCCTTTCTTCGTGCTAAGAAAATGGTTAGTAAAGGGTGTTTAGCTTTCTTGGCCCATCTCAAGGATGACACTACCCAAGTACCTTCGATTGAGTCGGTTTATTGATGCTGTGAGTTTTTGGATATGTTCCCTGCAGATCTTCCTGGTATGCCACCAGATAGGGATATTGACTTCTGTATTGATCTTGAACCGGGCACTCGCCCCATTTCTATACCCCCTTATAGAATGGCTCCCGCGGAGTTAAGAGAGTTAAAGGCCCAACTTCAAGAGTAGTTGAGCAAAGGCTTCATTAGACCAAGTGCATCTCCTTGGGGTGCTCCGGTTTTGTTTGTGAAGAAGAAGGATGGGAGTTTTTGGATGTGCATAGATTACCGGCAGTTGAACAAGGTAACTATTAAGAACAAGTATCCTCTTCCTCGCATTGATGACGTGTTCGATCAGTTACAAGGTGCGTGTGTCTTCTCTAAGATTGACTTGAGATCCGGTTATCATCAATTGAAAATACGGGCAACGGACGTGCCAAAGACTGCTTTTCGAACCAGGTATGGGCATTACAAATTTGTAGTGATGTCTTTTGGTCTTACGAATGCCCCTGCTGCGTTCATGAGCTTGATGAACGGGATTTTTAAGCCATATTTGGATCTCTTTGTGATCGTATTTATTGATGATATACTGATATACTCTAAATGTAAGAAGGAACATGAGGAGCATTTGAGAATGGTATTGGAAATGTTGAGGGAGAAAAAGCTTTATGCCAAGTTCTCTAAGTGTGAGTTTTGGCTAGATGCAGTGTCCTTCTTGGGGCACGTGGTTTCTAAGGATGGAGTGATGGTGGATCCTTCTAAGATCGAGACAGTTAAGAATTGGGTAAGACCTACTAATGTGTCAGAAATAAGGAGCTTCGTTGGGTTAGCTAGCTACTACCGCCGATTTGTCAAGGGATTCTCTTCTATTGCTTCCCAATTGACGAACTTGACTAAGCAGAATGTTCCATTTGTATGGTCGGACGAATGTGAGGAAAGCTTTCAGAAGCTCAAGACTTTGTTGACTACCGCACCTATCCTTACCTTGCCAGTAGAGGGTAAGAACTTCATTGTTTATTGTGATGCATCCTATTCTTGTTTGGGTGCAGTGCTAATGCAAGAGAAGAGTGTAATTGCCTATGCTTCGAGGCAATTAAAAGTGCATGAACGTAACTATCCAACTCATGATTTGGAATTGGCCGCGGTAGTGTTTGCATTAAAGCAATGGAGGCACTATCTATATGGAGTTAAGTGTGAAGTCTATACGGATCATCGTAGCCTACAGTATGTTTTTACTGAGAAGGACTTGAACTTGAGACAGAGGAGATGGATGGAACTACTGAAGGACTACGGTATCACTATTTTGTATCATCCGGGAAAAGCGAATGTTGTGGCGGATGCTTTAAGTAGAAAGGCGGGAAGCATGGGAAGTCTAGCTCACTTGCAAGCTTCTAAACGCCCATTGGCTAGAGAGGTTCAGATTCTGGCTAATGACCTTATGAGGTTAGAGGTAAATGAGAAGGGAGGATATTTGGCTTGTGTGGAGGCAAGATCTTCCTTCCTTGACAAGATTAAGGGAAAGTAGTTTAATGATGAGAAATTGATCCGGATTTGAGATAAAGTGTTGCAAGGAGAGGCTAAAGAAGCGACAATCGATGAGGAAGGTGTTTTGAAGATTAAGGGAAGGGTATGTGTACCCTGCGTCGATGATTTTATCAACACTATTCTGACAGAGGCTCATAGTTCAAGGTATTCTATACACCCTGGTGCAACCAAGATGTATCGTGACCTAAATCAACACTTTTTGTGGAGTAGAATGAAGCGTGATATTGCTGATTTTATTGCCAAACGTCCAAACTGTCAACAAGTAATGTATGAACACCAGAGGCCTGGAGGGACACTTCAGAGAATGCCCATTCCTGAATGGAAGTGGGAGAGAATTGCAATGGATTTTGTGGTTGGTCTTCCAAAGACAATGGGTAAGTATGACTCTATTTGGGTGATTTTTGATAGGTTAACTAAGTCTGCTCACTTCATTCCGGTCAAGCTGACCTACAATGCAGAGAAGTTAGCCAAAATCTATATCTCAGAAATCGTTCGATTGCATGGAGTTCCACTCTCCATTATATCAGATAGAGGTACGCAGTTTACTTCTAAGTTTTGGAGAACATTGCATGTGGAATTGGGTACTAGGATGGACCTTAGTACTGCGTTCCATCCTCAGACCGATGGTCAGTCAGAGCGAACGATTCAAGTGTTGGAGGATATGCTTTGAGCATGTGTGATAGAATTTGGTGGTCATTGGGATAACTTCTTACCCTTAGCGGAGTTTTCATACAATAATAGCTATCACTCAAGTATTGATATGGCTCTATTCGAAGCATTGTACGGGAGGAGATGTAGATATCCCATTGGGTGGTTTGATGCATTTGAGGTTAGACCTTGGGGTACTTACCTTTTGAGGGATTCGATAGAGAAAGTGAAATCTATTCAAAAAACCTTCTAGCGGCGCAAAGTAGGCAAAAAGAATATGCAGATCGAAAGGTTAGAGACTTAGAATTCATTGAGGGGGAGCAAGTCTTGTTGAAGGTTTCGCCCATGAAAGGGGTGATGCGGTTTGGTAAAAGAGGTAAGCTAAGCCCAAGGTACATTGGTCCCTTTGAAGTACTTAAGCGAGTAGGGGAGGTGACTTATGAGTTAGCCTTGCCTCCAGGGATGTCCGGAGTGCATCCGGTATTTCATGTGTCTATGTTGAAAAGATACCATGGGGATGGAAACTACATTATCCATTGGGATTCAGTTTTTCTTGATGAAAATTTGTCTTATGAGGAGGAGCCTGTTGCTATTTTAGATAGAGAAGTTCGCAAGTTGAGGTCAAGGGAGATTGCATCCATCAAGGTGCAATGGAAGAATCGGCCGGTTGAAGAAGCCACTTGGGAGAAGGAGGCCGATATGCAAGAAAGATACCCACATCTGTTTAAAGATTCAGGTACTCCTTCTCGCCCTTGTTTTTTTTTCTTGTGATCGTTCGAGGACGAACGATGGGTAAATTGGTATCTATTGTAACGACTTGTTTAGTCGTTTTGAGCAGCAGATTTTATTTCTGGAAAACTGGCTGAGACGACGAACCCCACTACGGACCGTCATAAGCACGACGGACCGTCGCAGGGTCTCGTTTCAAAACACTTAGAAATTCTGAAATTGGGTACTGAAAATTGACTCTACGAACCGTGGCGGAATGGCGTGACGGACCGTCCGCAGGCGTGACGGACCGTCCGGACTCTTTGGTGGAAATTGAGTCTACGAACCTTGCGGCGACTGCAGGCGGACCGTCGCGAGCACGACGAACCATCACAGGTTGCGTAATCCCGATGCAGGTCGGATTTCTTTACACGTTTTAAGGGACGTTTTGGACTATTCCTACTTTAATTATAAAGTTAGAGGGTTAAGGTTAACAAGTCTAATTACTTGGGGGTTAAAAGAGGTAACCTTAAGTTAATTAGTGGGTTATTATTGCCATCTTTCATACTTAATTATATGCTAATTAGGGTAAAAGAAAGAGGGTTTGAAAAAGAAAAATAGAAAGAACAAAGAGAGGGAAAGAGAAATGAATTGAGAGAGGAGAAACGAGAAGAAGAACAAGGCTTTGGGAAAATTCTTGCTTGATCACTAGTCTTCGGTGGAGGTAGGTTATGGTTTTCACACTATTCGTAGTAAACTCTTAATAGTGAATGATATGTGTTAGTAGTATTGTAAACCCTTCTATATGCTTAATTGTATGCTTGCATGAATATGATTATATAATTGTGAATAAATAAGCATGATGAAAATATTGAATCCCAAATCTTGAAAAGAAACCCTAATCTACTTTGTTAATAATGATGCCTTGGTATAAAAGAAGGCTTGATGAACGAAAGTGGTGAGATTAGGGGATCGGGTGCTACGTTCCGGTACCAGGATAGAAATAGAGGATCAGGTGCCACGTTCCGGTACCAGGATAGAATAAGGATCGGAGTGTCACGTTCCGACACCAGGATAGTATATGGATCGGGTGCCACGTTCCGGTACCAGGATAGAATGAGGATCGGAGTGTCACGTTCCGACACCAGGATAGTATATGGATCGGGTGCCACGTTCCGGTACCAGGATAGAATGAGGATCGGAGTGTCACGTTCCGACACCAGGATAGTATATGGATCGGGTGCCACGTTCCGGTACCAGGATAGTATATGAGGATCGGAGTGCCACGTTCCGGCACCAGGATAGTATATGGAGCGGAGTGTCACGTACCGACACGAGGGGAATAAAGATAATGAATCTTGAAAGATGCTAATAAATTAAATCTAATGAACCTAATTCCCAAAAGAGTATGATGGGGAGTCGTGAGTCCTCATTGATGTGCTTGGTGTTATGACCAAGAGTTATGATAATGGTAAATGTCGCATGTTGAGTATTGTAGTTGGTTTTATAATATTACTTGATATATATTGTCTTCTATTTTGAGTTGGCCGATGATATCTACTCAGTACCCGTGTTTTGTACTGACCCCTACTTTTATGTTTTCTTCTTTGTATTTGTGGAGTGCAGCAAACGTGCCGTCGTCTTCGACTCAACAGTAATTCTAGCCAGTCTTCACTACATCGGAAATTCAGGGTGAGCTAATGCTTCTAGCTTGGACTGGATCTTCTTCTTCTTCAAGTCTTGATGCCTTGAACTTTCGGCATGGACTAGCTTTTATTTGTTTTAGCTTCTTAGACATTTTTAGTTTAGAAATTTGAGGATAGATGTTCTTGTGGTGATGACATCAAGATTTTGGGGATTAATAGATGTTGAATCTTCATATTTATTGAATTGGGTTTTGTTAATGAGTTTAAGTCTTCCGCATTACTTTCTGCCGATATTATATTGAAATGTTAAGGGTTAGATTGGTTGGTTCGCTCACATAGGAGGGTAAATGTGGGTGCCAGTCGCGGCTCGGTTTTGTGTCGTGACATGTGTGTCTATTTGTTCAACTTTATACAAGTTTAAGTGTCTACTTGTGCACACTCAAAATTGAAGGGCATAAATGTGATTCGAAACCAAGTTAAAAAGTATATTTATGTATTATGCCATTCGAAAATGACATGAAAGGCATATAAATTAACAATTAAAAATATTTTTTCTAAAAAACACATATAAAAAAGTTAGTTCGCTTTTTCAAATTTCATTTGTGTTATATAAATTGAAAGGAAAAAAACTAACATACGTTTGACCTGCATCGGCGCGGACACCTGATATTTAGTTTATATACTATTTTTGACATATTAAGAAAACATTGTTACTATTTTCTATTTTATCCCAAGCATCAATTACTTATTAACTAAAATCAATTACAAGACCTAAATATACATCAATAAATATGTCATATCTAGAAGGTTTTCTAGATTTACGTGAATCCATGTCCTTCTCTCCAAATCATATATAGAAATTTATTTATTTTTTTAAAAAGAAAAACTTTTTAAAAATTTAATTAGTTTGGTTCAGTATTCAAGACACACTTTTCAAAATAAAAAATTAAATAATTCATTGAAATTTGATAAAATTGAACCAAAGAATAGATAGTCCGTCTCTAATATTTAGAAATGCATGTTTTTTAAAAAGTAATTTTTAAAATATAAGTACCTGTTTTGCCAAAAGTTCTACTTAAGATATTTCGAAAAAAATTGACCTATGTCGTTTTGGCCTCATAACTGGGCAATTCTTTTTTTGCCAAGAATCCCAAGTTTCCAAATACTAGAAAAAACTAGTTTTTAAGAACTTGAGAAATATTTGAAAACTTTAAAAATTTAAAAGTTATCCAAAACTTTTATAGTTCATAAAAAATAGCCATCATTTATTACTTTCTACTAATATATCTATATGAATAATTTGTTACTATCTCATCTGTAAAAGTTAGAGTTTTCATTTGAATGATAAAATTAAGAAAAAAGAATGATTTTTTATTGATTGTAATCACAACGACAAGACATGAACAACTATGAATTAGACATGCCGATGAAAATAGTAGTTGCTTGTATTGTATTACATAATTTTTTGCGTAAAAATAAAAACAATGATGAAATATTCAATGGACATGAACAAGATGATATGATTATTGATGAAGATGACGAACAATCGACTTAGTGTAACAATATTATTCTGTCTTGTCAGTCACCTGATTTAAAGATGAAAGTTTATCGAGAAGAGATTGTTCTTAGAATGTAGGAAGATTGTATAAAAAATAGTTTGTTACAACCTCCTTCGGAGAGGTTGTTATAATTATAACCGAATCAACAACTTCAAATGTACATCAATGTATTGCTCTTGCCTATATTATTATGGGAAAATAACTTGTGTGTCTACTTTTTAAAAAGTAATTGCCATATTTGTCAGTATTATTTTTTTAACGATAAATGTCAATTTAATTGAATATTCAACTTCATATTTTTTCTCTCGCCCCAAAATTTTCCCACGCCCGCGATTGCAATTTTTTCTCTCTCTCGCGATTGCAAATTTTTTTCGGCGACTTTAATTTTCTCTCGCCATTGCAATTTAAAGGTTAGTGTTGAGTAAGCTCTGTTAGTTTAGGTTACTTGCACTGCAATCTGCGATTTTTGTTGGTCTCCTTTGCACTTTACTGATCCTTTAATGTGAGCTTGCCATTGTGGTCTTAAAAGTTTAATTTCTTCTTTTTGTGTGAATGTATGTTGCGATTTCGTTTAATTTATGTTTAAGTTACTTCTGTGACTTTTTGTTTGATGATTTATGTTGAGATTTCGTTTGATTCAAATTCCTGTGAGTGTCTGGTATTCAGTTCTCTTCTCTAATAAGTATGATCTCTTGTTAGCATTTGTGTAATACAACTTTAATTCAGTTTTAGTTCACTTGTCAGCATTTGTGTAATACAGCTTTAATTCATGTTTAATTCACTTGTTAGCATTTGTGTAATACAAATTCAATTCAGTTTTAATTCACTTGTTAGCTAGCATCCGTGTAATACAACTTTAATTCAGGTTTAATTCACTTGTTAGCATCTGTGTAATACAACTTTAATTCAAGTTTAATTCACTTGTTAGCATATGTGTAATACAACTTCAATTCAATTTTAGTTCACTTGTTAGCATCTGTGTAATACAATTTTAATTCAAGTTTAATTCACTTGTAAGCATTTGTGTAATACAGCTTTAATTCATGTTTCATTCACTTGTTAGCATTTGTGTAATACAACTTCAATTCAGTTTTAGTTCACTTGTTAGCATCCGTGTAGTACAACTTTAATTAATGTGTAATTCCCTTGTTAGCATCTGTGTAATACAACCTTAATTAATGTGTAATTCACTTGTTGTGTAATACAACTTCAATTCAGTTTTAGTTCACTTGTTAGCATCTGTGTAATACTGTTTTAATTCCAGTTTAATTCACTTGTTAGCATCTGTATAATACAACATTAATTAAGATGTAATTCACTTGTTAGCATCTGTGTAATTCAACTTCAATTCAGGTTTAGTTCACTTGTTAGCATCTGTGTAATACAACTTTAATTCAGGTTTAATTCACTTGTTAGCATATGTGTAATTCAACTTCAATTCAATTTTAATTCACTTGTTAGCATATGTGTAATACAACTTCTTTTCAAGTTTGATTCACTTGTTAGCATTTGTGTAATTCAATTTATGACTTATTTATATGCAAGTTATGATCACAATAGATACACATTTAATTCACCTGTTAGCATTTGTCTAATAAATTTTTAATTTAGATTTTATTAAGATTCAATTCAGTTGTTAGCAAAGTGATGCTCTTCTAGCAGATTAATCTATATGTCTCTCTCTAGTCTTTTAATATTAGTAATACACTCTTTAATGATGTGCAAAAAAAATATGACTAATATAGCAGTGATGCTTTACTTCACCAATGTACATGCACATATGGGAGATTTCAATTGGATGAGTTACCATGTCCACATGCTTTGGCCGTTTTAACAATAAAACACACTGGTTATGAGAAATATTGTTCAAATGGATCCCCTGCCAAATGAAAGTACATGGAACACACCAACACATGTTCTTGAAGATGTTGTACTTCCACCTCATCGAAAGAGACCTCCGGGAAGGCCAAAAAATAAAAGACATACTCAACTGAGAGAAGATGGATTCAAGAAGGCGAAAATTACATGCAGCAATTGTGGACAACATGATCACAACAGGAAGACTTGCAAAAATGTCAGGCCTTATGATCAAGAATAAAAAAATAATTTGTTTTAGTAATTTTTTTTAGAAGCTCATTGACTCTACGAATTTGGATCATGTTCGGTTATATGGTTTATATTTTTAGTTCCGCAATCTCGTGTTATTCAGTTTAATAGAATGCTTTCTTAGTTGTGCAATCTCATGTTATTCAGTTTACTGGAATGTTTCTATGTGTATAGTTACATTTTATATGATATATAGATGAAATGATATAGTTTACTGGAATAACCCAGTTGAGCTTGAGGCTTGGAAATGTCTTGCTGAGTACATTTGTCAGGTTGGGAAATTTGGGTGATGCTTGGTATGTTTTTGGTTTGTTAGTATTTGTGTAATATAGATTTAATTCAAAGTTTAATTCACTTGTTAGTATTTGTGTAATACAACTTTAGCTTAGGTTTAATTCCCTTGTTAGCATTTGTATAAATACAACTTTAATTCAGGTTTAATTCACTTGTTACCATTTGTGTAATATAGATTTAATTCACGTTTAATTCACTTGTGGAAATTTTAAGGTTAGTGTTGAGTATGCTCTGTTCACTTGAAAATCCGGAAACAATTACCATGACAACATCAATAAGGACACATAGAAGGAACAACTTCAAATAGAAGACTTACATATAAACAACACAGTTACCAACCATTGGTTTCACAACTCTCTAACTTTCTTCAATTTAAACTTTTAAGAACTTACATCAGAAGTAAGAATAGGCGTAGAACCTTTCTTGCAGTATTGCTTTCTGGCACTTCATCTTCAGATCGAAAACAAGCATAACTGCCTGGTTACTCTTACACTTTTCCAATATTTGGGAGTTCTACGTACAGTTGTAAAAGCCATCTATACAGTAAGTTCAATTAGTTTTGACGTGATACATAGATCGAGAACTTCCCTATTCATCCAACCAAGTAGTTTGTGAAAATTTGTAAAGAAAAGGGAAATAATTTCCAAAGAGAAAAAGCTGAAAAACTGAAATTCGCTTTATAGAAATGAAGAGAAAAATATGTTGTGGACTTACTCTAATAACAATTGAATGGAACCAAGTTACAGATTGAAGAACACATGCACTTCAAATAGTCGCAGGGCTGTTAGAAATCAATATTGTAGTTCATAAAAGTAGAATTTGGAACTTACATTCCTCCAGTGCATTTGTCAATTCGCCACCAGCATCATACATTTTTGACAAAAACTCTCCCTACAAAAATTTATTGATCATAAAATTTGAGTAATGATATCATGCTACATTTCAAGAAAGAAACTACTAAATGGAGGATTCTATAAACTACAACATTGAAACGATGAATTAAGAAATTAAAGTGGAATTAAGCAAAATAATTCATTTTATGCTCCTTAATTCTCACTAACTTTGTAACTCTTTCCTATTTTTCATGTACTTAAGAGGGAAACAATGATTGAACCAAAAGGAGAAATAGAAAAAATTATAACTAGTACCATGGTTTAGCTCTTTCCCTTATAAAGTATATTATCCTCATTGCACATGTTAAGTACAGCTACAAGCTTTAAGAAGTCCCATCAAATTAGTACACTTGTACTATTATTAGTTTATTATAAGAATACTAAGTGCATCTAGTATAATCACTCTCAAATTTATGCATATTTAAATTGGTGTATCTTAAAAAGTAAATGGCTTGTTACTGAATAGAGAAGCTTGATGTTGAAAACATTGAGAACTTGACCACCAGTATATTCTTTTCCAAAGATGAACCTTGCACCATACCAAAATAGCCAAAGCATAGCTGGAGTACATAATAGCAAAATGAAAATAGCTTAGTCTTTTAAAATACTTTTAAGAATTTCTTACAACTTGCTTCTCCCCTGAAAAAGATGCAGCACGAGGAGGAAACAAGATACATATCGTCTAGACGTCTACAGGTGAATATTTTCTGAAAAGAATGTGAAACAAAGATTTTTTGCTCCCAATATATCAGATCATGGGCACCAGACTAATTTAAACATATGACAGGAGCCAATTGTTTTTTTGACCACCATAAGTACTTCGTCTTATTTGTAGTTTTGATGATTTGACAAACTTACGAACCTTGTAAAGGTACCAGTTTCTTACTTGAGTATTGCAGGTTTCTTACTTGAGTATTGCAGGTTTACTACTTGAGTATTGTAGATGAAACAAACCCAGGGACCTAGTAGAGGTACCAGGCTCTCATGATGACGAGCCAGTTGACTGCCAGCTGGATACGGTACAGAAAGTAGGTGCACACTTCCCGATGGCGTCAGAAAGTGTGACATTTACAGCCAATGGCAAAGAAGGTTAGGAAAGTGACTTGTCCATATAAAAGTCACTTTCCTAAAGATTTCTTGGTAGTTTTTGCAACTTGAGAGAAACCTCTTCAAGAACATTTGCAAAGGCTGCTAGAAAACAAAAGGCAGAAGTATTCCAACAACAACAGCAATCTTTGGAGCTTTTCATATAGTTGTTTAGGAATACATTCTCTTGTACGCAAACTGTAAACCATTCCTGAATCTATAAAGGAATTTTCGTGTAGTGTTAAAAGTCTAGGTTGTCCAAGTGGGATAACTTAGTGGGTAGATAGTTTTCTACTTAGGATTGTTAAGCAAGAGGGACTATTGCTTAACTGTAAGATTGATAACTCTTTCATACGTTTGGTGTAATCGTGTTTTACTTTTGCTTTTGAAGATTAGTGAAAACGATTGAAAATCCTGTGAGACAGGTCGTGGTTTTACTCCCTTAAGCAAGGAGGTTTCCACGTAAAATCATTGTGTTGATTTTACTGCATTTAACTTTCTGTTTTATTCATTAGTGTAGTAAGGGACCTGGTCCATTACTTGTTAAGTGAAGGCATATATTCTATCAAGTGGTATCAGAGCAGACACTATCTATTTGGTTAACACCAAGGAAGTGATATTTGCTTTAGAATGGCAGCTCCACTTAACCTCGAAGAAGGTCAGTCGTCACACAGACCTCCTCGTTTCAATGGACATTTCTACATTTGGTGGAAAGTTAGAATGCACGATTACCTCATGGCTGAAGATAGCGAGCTATGGGATATTGTACTAGATGGACCATTTGTTCCGACTATGGAAGAAAAGGATGGAGAGAAGACTATTCTTGTTCCAAAGCCTAGGCAAGAAATATGACAAAGCTGACAGGAAAAAGATTGAAAAAGGTTTCAAAGCTAAAACTCTTCTTGTCTGTGGGATAGGACCTGATGAGTACAACAGAGTGTCAGCCTGTGAGTCTGCTAAGAAAATTTGGGACTGCTTGAAGACTGCACATGAAGGAACTGAACAAGTCAAAGAATCTAAGATTTACATGCTTACCTCACGGTATGAGAACTTCAAAATGAAGGAAGGAGAAACAATACATGACATGTTCACCAAGTTGTCTTCCATTAGAAATGAGCTGGGAAGTCCGGGTGAACCTATGAGCATGACCAAACAAGTCAGAAAAGCGCTTCGAATTCTTCCAAAGTCTTGGGATAGCAAAGTTGATGCCATTATAGAAGCCAATGATTTGAAGGTGCTGACTATGGATGCTTTGATTGGTATTCTGAAAACACATGAGATGAATCGAAACTACGATTTGTCAAAGAAGGAAGCCAAGAAGGACAAGTCATTGATGCTGAAGTATAAATCAGATGAAGATTCAAGTGATGATGATGATATGGCATATCTCATCAGTAGATTTCAAAAAATTGTGAGGAAAAACAAAGTTTATAAAAGAGGAACAAACGGTACTCGAAATGCTGCTCAAGGTGATACTTGCTACAAGTGTTGAAAAGCTTGGCACTTCATCAGAGAGTGTCCTTTGCTCAAGAATGAAAACAATGAACATCACAAACCAAGAAGTGACAAAGAGAATAGAAGGGACCTGGTACTCGGTAAGAGAGATCGAAAAGTTGCTGCTGATATGGTTGTCAAAAAGGCTCTTGCTGCATGGGGGGATTCCTCAAGTGATTCAGAAGACCCTGATGAGCCAAAAGATGTGTTCATGGTTGCTGTGCATGAGGAGGAAACTGTCTTCAATGAAATGTTTGCTCTCATGGCTCACACAGAAAATGAAGAAGAAGACAATCAGGTAACTCTTCTAGATATGAAAAATGACTTGGATAAATATTCTCTAAAAAAATTGAGAACTTTGGCAAAAGTCATGATTGATTCTGTGATAGAGTTAACATCTGAAAGAGACACCATGAATGCTGAACTTGACAGTTTAACTGAAAACAAAGTTAAACTTGAAGAGAAAATGTCAAGAATGGTGTGTCTAGAGTCAAATAACTCTGAACTTAAGAACCAGTTGAACCAGATTACTGAAGAAGCTGAAAAGCTGAATGGAATGTCAAATTGTTTGCAAGCTGAAATTCAAGAAAAATTGAAAAACTCTGAGAAAAACCTTGGTCTGTCGCTTGAAAAGAGTAACAAATTAGAACAGGATATTGTTAAACTTAAGGAAGAACTTGAAAAATCCCTTAAGTGGACCAAATCCTCAAAGTTACTGTCAAATGCAACAAGTCAGAGTAATTTCAATAAGAAAGGACTAGGAAGTTTGAACATCAGTCCTCCTTATATTCCTCACAGTAAGTATGTGTTTGTGTCTGACAATCTGATGTGTCTTCACTTTGGTAAGAATGGACATTTGAAAGGTGAGTGTGCTAGCTGGAGAAACTCCTGCGAAAGGTTCTCTAATTATGCTGAAAGGCAAAATTTACCAAAAGAGAGACCTGGTCCTCCAAAGCATGTTTCAACTCACAGATTTTCAAAGAAAAAATATGTCCCTGCTCCTATGTCCTTTGTTAGAAAGCTTCAAAATCTACCATATTGGACTAAATACAATCTAATCACTCCTTTGTCTGCCTACTGGGAACTCAAGCTGAAATGGGTTCCCAAGCTAAACAAGTGATTCTTGGTGCAGGTGAGTGAGAGGAGCAGTAGTCAATGTTGGTATATGGACAGTGGTTGCTCTAAGCATATGACTGGTGATGTAAAGAACTTCCTCTCACTCAAGACACTCCAAGGAGGTGGTGTCTCTTTTGGTGATGGTAAGAAGGGGTACATTTTGGGAGTTGGCAAAGTAGGAATATCTCATGAAGATTCAATTGACAATGTTTACCATGTGGATAGGTTGAAGTACAGTTTATTGAGTGTGTCACAAATCTGTGACAAAGGAAATGAGGTTAAATTTACATCTGAGAAATGCACTATGGTGAGTCTAACTACAAACAAGGTAATTCTCACTGCACACAGAAGTAAAAATATGTATGTGGCAAACTTAGAAACGTCTCATGGAGATGACTTAACATGTCTTAGTGCTCAGAATGAGAATGCTGATCTCTGGCATCGTAGGCTGGGGCATGTAAGCTCATCTTTATTGAACAAACTGATTTCTAAGGACCTGGTCCAAGGTTTGCCCAAACTGAAGTTTGCTGAAAATAAGATATGCGAAGCTTGTGTTAAAGGAAAATAGATCAGATCATCTTTTAAGCCCAAAAATCAGGTAACATCATCAAGAACACTAGAGCTGCTTCATATGGACTTTTGTTGACCCTTAAAGGTTCAAAGCAGAAATGGCAAGAAGTACATTTTGGTGATTATTGATGATCACTCAAGATACACCTGGACGAGATTCTTGAGATCAAAGGCAAACACAGCTGAAGAGTTGGTGGTATTCTTCAAAATGATTCAAACCAAATTGAATCAAGTTATTTGCAGCATTCGATCTGATCATGGCATAAAGTTTGAGAACTCAACACTGGATAGATTCTGCATGGAAAATGGTACGAGCCATAATTTCTCTGCTCCAAGAACTCCTCAACAAAATGGAGTGGTGGAAAGAAAGAACAGAACCTTGGTGAACATTGCCAGAACTATGATTATTGAATCAAATCTTCCTCAAAGTTTCTGGGCTGAAGCTGTTAACACAGCATGTCATGTTACCAACAGGTGTCTGATAAGAGCTATTTTGAATAAGACTCCATATGAGTTGTTCAACAACAGAAAGCCAATGCTGAGTTATCTTAGAGCATTTGGATGCAGATGTTTTGTGCTGAATAATGAGAAGGATGATCTGGGAAAATTTGATCCCAGAAGTGATGAAGAAGTGTTTGTTGGATATTCTTCATCCAGCAAGGCTTACAGAATATTCAACAAACGAACTCAATGCATTGAAAAAAGCATTCATGTTGGTTTTGATGAAGATGGAAGCTTGAAAAATGATGGATCAAATGATGATGATGATGTGATAAAAATGCTCAAATCAAAGAAGTCTGAAGGAGGTGAAGCTGATGCAGATCAACAACTGAAAAATGACTGTGATGATCAGAATCATAGTCTACCTGAAGAGGCTGCTGAGGTTGAACATGATGATATGGTAGCTGGTACTACTCAAAATTCCAGCCAGAGTACATCAGACTCCCCAGAAAATGATGGCACTCTTGATCAAGAAGAACATGCTGATCATCAAAATCAGTCTGCTCCAAAGTCAGGATGGAAGCATAGTTCATCACATCCTCTTGATAATCTCATTTCTCCTTTGAATTCTGGAATTCATACTAGATCAAAAACAAGAAATCTAGTTGCATTCTCAGCATTCATATCATCTATTGATCCCAAGAATGTTAAAGAAGCATTGGGTGATGCAGACTGGATCAATTCTATGCAAGAAGAACTCCATCAGTTTGAAAGAAGTAAGGTATGGTACCTGGTTCCTCGACCAGAAGGCAGAACAGTAATTGGAACTAGGTGGGTTTTCAGAAACAAGCTTGATGAAAATGGAGTGATTACTAAAAATAAATCCAGGTTGGTGGTGCAAGGATACAATCAAGAAGAAGGAATAGACTATGATGAGACTTTTGAACCTGTTGCCAGAATGGAAGCTATCAGAATTTTAATAGCTTTTGCTGCATTTATGGGGTTCAAGTTGTATCAAATGGATGTGAAGAGTGCATTTCTGAATGAAGATCTCAAAGAGGAGGTGTTTGTCAAGCAACCTCCTGGTTTTGAAGATGCAGAGCTACCAAATCATAAGTTCAGATTGAATAAGACACTATATAGTTTGAAGCAAGCTCCAAGAGCATGGTATGAAAGGTTGTCAAAGTTTCTACTGAAGATTGGTTTCAAACGAGGCAAGATAGACAATACTTTGTTCTTAGTAAAAAGAGAACAAGAATTGCTTATCATTCAAGTTTATGTGGATGACATAATTTTTGGAGCTACTTCAGAACATCTGTGTGAAGAATTCTCATCATTAAAGGGAAAGGAGTTTGAAATGAGCATGATGGGTGAATTAACATTCTTCCTGGGTCTACAAATCAAGCAATCAGCAAATGGGATTTCAATATGTCAGGAGAAATACATTAAGGATCTGCTGAAGAAATTCAATATGTTTGATTCTAAACCTATTGATACTCATATGGGAACAAATTTCAAGATGATAGTAGAAGAATCTGATCCTCTTGTGAATCAGACAATGTACAAGGGAATCATTGGATCCTTGTTATATCTGACTGCTAGCAGGCCTGATATTGTGTATAGTGTTGGAATGTGTGCCAGGTTTCAAGCATGTCCTCGTGATTCACACTTGAAGGCTGCAAAACGTATTCTCAGATACTTGAAGAAAACAGGGGACCTGGTTCTCTTCTATCCTGCAGGTGATACTTTTGACCTGCTTGGTTTTGCAGATGCTGATTTTGCTGGTTATCAAGTAGACAGGAAGAGTACCTCCGGGATGGCTCATTTCCTTGTATCATCACTTATTTCCTGGGGTACCAAGAAGCAGAACTCTGTGGCTCTTTCAACTGCTGAAGCTGAATATGTAGTTGTTGCAGCATGTTGCTCTCAGTTGCTGTGGATCAGGCAACACTTGGAAGATTTTAGAATTCACGTCAAAGCTATTCCTCTTATGTGTGACAATACTAATGCTGTTAGCATGGGAAAGAATCCAGTCCACCATAAGAGAACAAAGCATATTGATGTTAGACATCACTTTTTGAGAGATAATGTTGAGAAGGGAAATATTGTGCTCACATATTGTCCAACAGAGGAGCAAATTGCAGATATCTTCACCAAAGCTCTCAGCAAGGATCAATTTGAGAGAAATCGATTGAAGTTGGGGATGTTGATCTCCAAGTGATGCTATTAGCTTCCAACAGTTGAACTCCTTTGATGGTTAAAATTGCAGTGCAGGTATCCTTTGTGTGAATTTTAAATATCTGAACAAGATCCTTTTTGTACCTTCTGTAGGTATACTCTCAGTAAGGACCTGCTTAGCAAGGGAAGCAACTAGAACAACTGAGGAATGAAGTTTAACTGTGCTATGGTACCTGGTGCATGTCCAGGTTAGCATTTATACATTAAATTGAAACTGAAAAAATATGACCGTTGATAATGGCACGTGTCAGCCATCGGTTACTCTGACTGATAAGTCCCATCATTTCTGTCTAAATGACGCATCTAATCACGGACCTGGCACCTTTTTACTTTCTTTAAATACCCTTACTTCTTTTTGAAACTCTCATCTGTCTCTTAACTTCTTCTTCCTGTTCACAAGGGTTTTAGCAAAATCTCAAAAGGAAAAATTTGTCTTCTTCTTCTTCTCTTCGCTGTTCAAAGCAAACACTTTCTAGTGTGAAAACCATGTCTTCTCCTTCATCCTCTTCCAAACAGATGTTGAATGCTCTCAGTGAAATAGAGCCTCTTGCCTTCTATTCTCCGACCAATACACAAGCCAGACTTCCTCCTCCTTCAAGTTCTCAACAAGACACCCCTGATAACCCCTTTTTCGCCATAGATCTAAATAGTTCTGTCGTGCCTACTGGACCTGGTCCGTTTCAAGACATGTTGCCTGAAAATATGTTTGAAGGGGATCTACCCAAGCACAAGGCTTCTGAGTCCAACATATTGGCAGCGACTGAAGAGCTCGTGATTGAAAGCTTGGCCATGATGCGAGAAGAAGCAAGGGCAGAGCATACTGAAGTCTTGGAAAGGGAAGAGGTAAGACCCACTCAACCTATCTTTGATAAGACCCCTGATTTGGGCAGGTACTCTTCCTCTGACTCTGCAGGCGAGAAAAAACCTTTAAAATGGAAGGTGGAGAGAACAGAAGGGGAGAAATCTAGAATAGGAAAGGAGAAAGTTGTAGAGGAGGCTCCTAAAAGACGACCTACTACTAGGTCTGCCGCTTAGAAGTTGATGGCTGATGCCTTGAAGACGAATGCACGTTCTTCTGCTGCAGTTAGAAGTGCAAGAACTTTCAAGGTATCAAATTTTAAAATACCTGATGTTAATGTGGTTGAGTTGTCTGGGGAAGAAGTGGAAAAGAAAAATAAGAAAAAGAGATCAGAAAAGAAAAAGAAGGTTGACAACACAAAGTCAAAAGGGAAGAGATCTGAGAAAAAGAGAAAGCGGTCACAGGGACCTGGTTCCCAAGCCAGGAAAGTTGAGAGTGTCAACTTGTAGGAGGTGGATGACAACCTGAGAACCCAAACAGTCTTGGCAGGAAGAGTTTTTGATATGGGCATCATAACTCTTCCTGGCATGGATTCTCTGCACGATATGGTGGAGATTCAATCTTGGCTGCACTTGTTCGACAAAAAATCACCCATCCTCCATGAAGAAGAAGTCCGTGAATTTTACTACAATGTCCAATTCATGGAAGGTGGGAGCATCCTCACACGGGTAAATGATATTGCCATATCTTTGGATGATGAGGTGTTGAGCAAAATTCTCAGGGTGCCTAAAAAGGGGACCGGTCTGTGCTAGGCAAAACTTGCTCTTCTGAGTTTGCTTCTGTGATTTCTAAGACACCCACAACTAAGGTTGCTGGGATTTATAAGAAAATCATGAAGAATGAGTATCAGCTGGTCTTTGAGTTCGTCAACAAGGTGCTTCTTCCTCGCACAGAAAAGAGGACAGTCGCAACTGCTGATTTGTATGTGATAGAGATGCTGCGTAGCTTCGACGCCTTGAACCTCCCTGGTCTAATGCTTGAACATATTCACAAAACTGTCATTGAGAGGAGAGGTGTTCACGGAATGGGTTATGGATATTTTCTCACGGAAGTATTCAAGCATTTTCAAATCCCTCTTAGTGTTGGAAAAGTGGGGACTGTTAAGCAGACCATCTCTGAAAGTACCTTGGTTGAGTGAGAATGCATTGAAGGACGAGGCTATCCAAAGAGCAAAATGGCTCAACTTATTGATGATCAGGATCAGCTTAAGCACGAGGTTGAGGAGCTTACTGTGCGGTTAAGTGGTAAAGAGGCAGAGATTGCTCTACTAAAAGCAGATCTGCTTACTGCACAAAGTGAGGGACCAGGTTCTTCAGTGGTTCAAGCTCTGGAGAAAGAGAATGCTGAGTTGAAGGCGAAGATAACTGCCCTGCAAGAAAAGGCCATCAAGGATAATGATGCTTCCAATGTACGACTCACTCTTGTTATCCAGTCCCTGTCTCATCCTCCCCCCTCTTCCTAGACTGTTAATCAATCCTTCCATGTGTCAATTTTTTTTGTGTGACTTATCAATGTGTTGATGGATATTCAGTTTGTTTTTAATGTATTTATGTTATGATGGCATGCTAGTTACTTCATTCCTGTGCTGTTCTAATTATCTCCTCTTTTGCATGTTTTTGCCTTACTGATTAGTTGCTTTTTAGCTTTGATCTTGTTCAGTGTTTATGTTCACATCACGGGTTTACTGCATTTCTTTTTTATGATGCCAAAAGGGGGAAGTAAAACTGTGTGTAGCTAAATCAATGTAGTTAAATGATATTTCAGTGAGGGGGAACATACAGTGAAGGGGAATGTATAGTGAGGGGGAATATAAAAAGGGGGAACAAAGTTGGGGAAGACCTTAGATCATTGTTTCATTGTTTGTCATCATCAAAAAGGGGAAAAATGTTATTTGTAGTTTTGATGATTTGACAAACTTAGGGACCTTGTAAAGGTACCAGTTTCTTACTTGAGTATTGCAGGTTTCTTACTTGAGTATTGCAGGTTTCCTACTTGAGTATTGTAGATGAAACAAACCCAGGGACCTAGTAGAGGTACCAGGCTCTCATGATGACGAGCCAGTTGACTGCCAGCTGGAGACGGTACAGAAAGTAGGTGCACACTTCCCGATGGCGTCAGAAAGTGTGACTTTTCCAGCCAATGGCAAAGAAGGTTAGGAAAGTGACTTGTCCATATAAAAGGCACTTTCCTAAACATTTCTTGGTAGTTTTTGCAACTTGAGAGAAACCTCTTCAAGAACATTTGCAAAGGCTGCTAGAAAACAAAAGGCAGAAGTATTCCAACAACAACAGCAATCTTTGGAGCTTTTCATATAGTTGTTTAGGAATACATTCTCTTGTACGCAAACTGTAAACCATTCCTGAATCTATAAAGGAATTGTCGTGTAGTGTTAAAAGTCTAGGTTGTCCAAGTGGGATAACTTAGTGGGTAGATAGTTTTCTACTTAGGCTTGTTAAGCAAGAGGGACTATTGCTTAACTGTAAGATTGATAACTCTTTCTTACGTTTGGTGTAATCGTGTTTTACTTTTGCTTTTGAAGATTAGTGAAAGCGATTGAAAATCCTGTGAGACAGGTCGTGGTTTTGCTCCCTTAAGCAAGGAGGTTTCCACGTAAAATCATTGTGTTGATTTTACTGCATTTAACTTTCTGTTTTATTCATTAGTGTAGTAAGGGACCTGGTCCATTACTTGTTAAGTGAATGCATATATTCTATCACTTCGGCATAAGCATCTTGTTTACATGACACCATCCTAAATAGGATGATACACATTACTCCATCAAAAGTGGAGTTCAAGCCAGTAACATGTGACAGTAACCTCGCCAATGCATATCCACACAAGTATTACCAACCTTAAGCAGATAGATAGAAATTACCTATGGTGTAATGAACCATCCAAAAGTAATATGTTGTTTAGTTTTTTGAACAAAAGAAAATAGTGAAGGAAGTAATAACTTATATTAACAAATACACACATATACCAAAAGGAAACAACAACTAAAACAGAGTATTGAAAGAGAAGAAATAAATACACTTATTTTCAGAGAATGAAATCAATTCATAGATAATAAAACGTAATTAATAAATAAAATTTAATGAAAGAAGATTTAAAGCTTACGGAGCAAGAAGATTGATGAAGATGAAATCTATCGGCTGCCTTTCTTTTTGGATTTTCTGTTAAACACCTCATAGGTATGCCATCCATCCTCAACGATTTGATTTCAGCATATTGGTAGGGCACCAACAATTACAAGTTAATATACCCCATTTGAGAACAAAACATAATAGAAAGAGAGAACTTCTACAATTATTATGTTCGTGTGTTTGTGCATAGCAAGTGTTGAATTCCTATGCTTGGACTGACAAAAATTGAAGACAGATGATTCTAGAAGCACAGACATAGACCATGAAATTACCTTTTTTTCCCTTGGTCGTCCTAGGGTTTCATGTTTCTATATAGTGTATATATATATATATATACAGTATATAGTACAAATACAAATAGAAAAAGATACTAGATAATTGAAGGCTCGTTCACGAGCCCAATATAATCAATTATTTTTTCAATTTTAATTTAAAAAATTTAAATCAACTCACATCTTATATTATTATAGCTCCTATAATTTCCTACCATTTAAAAAAATTATAAAAATTCCCTCTCAGCTACATTCCTATCCTTTGTATACATCACTATCTCCTCGCGGATACATCTCTATCTTCTCTCGAATACATCTTTATCCCCTCTTGAATACATCTTTATCCTCTCATGGATACATCTCTCTCCTTTCAGATACACCTATATTCCCTCTCGAATACACTTCTCCCCTCTCGGATTCATCTACATAAAGTGTGTCTGCAAGTTTTCTAAATAGTATCACGACCGATGTTTTCGCATTTTTGCTGATGAATCTATGAATTTTTTCTGTAGTTTGTTTAAAATCACGAGTTCTAAAAGTATTTTTTTATTAAAATACTTCATGTTTAGTCAAATAAACATTACATAAATCAAAATGGAGTGAGTACAAACTTTAGATCAATTTTATATTTATGAAATTTATGTTTTTGTAACTATTTTGCCTATTAACAAAATTTAAAATGAAAATGCTAAAGTTTTTTCACATTTACTTTTATAGTGTATTTTTTTAATCAATATTATGTCGATAATATCAAAATTGTATTAAAAATAAGGTAATAAAGTAACTTAATTTTGAAATTCAAGCATATTGAGAAAACATGTATTTTTAAGTTGTAAATCATTCATAATCTAATATTTAATATGCTCCTTACTCTCAATGAATGACACTAACTTATCATAATTTAATATTGTAAAAAGTAGAAATCAAAATTAAAACGTACAACTCACTATTATTTGAAGGTGTTAATAGTCACTCGTTAGAGATATGTCATATGTTAATGTCACAATGAAACAACATGAAATTTATAAGAAATAATTTATTTATAGTTGAAAATTTTTATTTATGAAAAATGGAGTACAAATTATATATTTAAATATGTTTATGTCATATACATTACTACAAAGAAATTTCACACTATAAATTTATTTACTTGTTTTAATATGTAATTTATTTATTATGAATATTTACAAATTTGATGTTTTATGAAAAATTGGTAGGAAGATTTTTATATGTCTCATAGTAAGTAGTTCTTTACTTTACAATATAGAGAAATATTACTTAAAATAAGTTATTCATGTGTAACGACCCGCTAGGTCGCTTTGAGAACTAGGACTATTTTGACTCCTTCCAAAAAAAATCAAAGGGATATTTTATACTATTCAGTAACTATAATTATTTAGCTAACGATTTTTTGTAAAATATTTAATATAGTGATAGTTAATGAGCCAAGTGTGTAATTTATGTATTTTTCATTACCACTCAGTCATATAATTAAGTTAAGTTAGTGGGATACCCACTTTCAATGCTTAATTAGTTATTAGAAAAAAATAATAATAAAAGAAAAGAGGTAGAAGAGCAAAAGCAACGGGCGAACAGAGCGGCAGATTAGAAATCGTTAAGAAATTTTCTTCTTAAATCCATGTGTAATTAGGATAAAAGGATGATTCCTTGTTTGATATTTAATTATTATTGTTATTATGGTTAGTGAGTTATTACTATATTTATAGAATTTGTATGAAAGTTTGAGAGGGGTAAACTGCAGGTACTATTGCCGATTTTTGTTTTTAAATAAGAACAAAAAAAGGGTGATCGGATTGGTGGTTAAAAGTTTAACAAAAATAAAATAATAATTTCCAATCTAATGGATCCCTTACCAGTAAATTGGTTTTAATTGTTTGGGATTTTTGTTATTAAAATTTCTTTTTTCTTTTTTTTTCTTTTTGTTTTGTAAGGTTTCATATTAATTAATTGCCAGTGATTTCCCATTTGGTTGCTAGCGATGGTTTCCTTTTGTTTTTGTTAGAGTTTAGTGGTATACAGGGATGTAGAGCATAGGAAAATCTATGTTCCGCGAGTTGAGTTTTCATATTTGGTTCTAATTGGCTTATCTATATTATTATATTATTATAATAGTATAAAAATCTAGTTTAATTTATTGATATCGGTTATTAAATATTAGGTGTATATCATGTGAGTGCCATTGAATTTTAGGATATTTGGAGAGATTAAAGTTCAATTCTTGGCTTGAAATTTAGAAATATGATAATTTTGGTATATAAACTATATCAAGATTTGTAGCTTGATTAGAAATATGAGTGAGTTTTAGGGTCTATGATAGACTTATAATAATTTGAATGTCTACAAACTCGCTTACTTACGAATATTGCATCATTGGTAGATTGGGAACGTTCCGAGACTTTGCGAAAGAGAAAGGAAAAATCTTAAAAGATTTGTGGCACGAGCTCGGCATTTAAGGTATGTTAAGACTTTTTAGACTTGTTGAAGGTTGTTTTCCTAATTAAAGATAAAAATAAAAATAAAATAAATGAAATAGACAATTGGTAGGGGCGAATGATGGGGTCTCGTATCAATGGTGCATCAGGCATTGATACGAGCACCAGTGTTATAAAAGGGAAAGTTACTACTATAGAATGTGGATTGTAATTTGAGAATGCCAAAGCATACGGGCATTAGCTGATATATTATTAACCTGAAATTCTTGTGTGATTGTGTTTCCTTTACTACACCCGTATAGTTGTGATAATTGAGGTAGTTATGTATAATGTTGATATTTGACTGATTGAGGTGCACTATCATCCCCTTATATTGAAATAATATTGTGTACATGCATTAACATGACTAAGTATAAGTTGGGCACATGGAGATCGTCCGTGCTGGGATTGTGAGATGTTAATATTGTAATTTGGTCATGTGGAGACCGTCCGTGCGGAAATTGTTTGATATTATGATAGTGCATTGAGATCGTCCGCACAGACACGTGGAGATTGTCCGTGTCGATATATGAACCTCGCAAGTCCCGCATGGATCATGACTCTCGATGTATTTCCAAGGAGTATCATGTATATACGATTGAGTGAGTACTGGGTATTCCGAGACATATCATTTCATGGTATCATATTGCATTGCATTTCATCACATCATTAATTCTTGATGATTATGTTTTTATTTGGTGGTTGGAAAGTATTTAATGTTTGATTACCTTTATTGATGAAACTTGAATAGTAAGTGTAATATATATACTTGTATAATTTAAAATTTTATTTTTCTTATATAATCTCCCGTCACTACTTCTTCATTATTGGTCAATGAGACATACTGAGTACACGTGGTTTCGTACTCATACTACACTTGTTGCACTCCTTGTGGTGCAGATTCAATTCCGAGTAGGAGCATATCTCGAGGAGCAATTTAAGTTCAAGTTTGGATTGTCTTGGAGTTGTGGTGAGCTGCTTGGATGTTCCGTGGCCCACACATCCCTCTATATTTTACTTATTTAGTTATTCAGTATTCAGACAGTATATCCCTTATGTTAGAATTGTCATTTTAGTTTCAGACTTGCATCGTATTTTAGGAGCTCTTGTACTTATGTCACCGATTTTTGGGTAGCATATTTTTTTTTTAGTTTTCTGCATTCATACTTATAAGGAACTCAGTGTTGGAGATTTTGCTAATTGTTTGTCTTTTTACTCATTAGTTAGTTGAGTTTGTTAAAATATGTTGGTTGGCTTAACTATTGGTTGGGAACATAGGTTCCATCGTGACTTGTGAATTTGGGTCGTGACAATTTGGTATCAGAGCCCTAGGTTCATCGGTCTCACGAGTACAAGAGCAATGTCTATTAGAGTCTTGCAGATCGGTATGAAGACGTACATATCTATCTTTGATAGGCTATAGGATATTTAGGAAATATTTTGTTCTTTCATTCACTATAGTTCACACTTGACCTTGTTGAAATTCTAATCTCTATATCTCATTTTCTCAGATGGCGAGGACTCGTACACCGGCAAGTGGTGGTCAGGATCCTATTCATGTGCGTGCTTCTGGGAACGCTATCTAAGGTAGATGCAGGGGACGAGATCGAGGTCGGGGTAGGGGCCGTATTGCAGCACCTGTGAAAGGTCAAGTAGCAATAGCTACCCAGGGTCGTAATAGGACTGTACCTCCTGATGCAGAGGTTGTTCATGGGGATGTGCAAAATTGTGTCGAGGGGGATGGGCCAGCTCAGGCTCCACCCAGTACTATTGTCACCCTAGTGCTTCAAGATACCTTGGCTCGTATGTTAGGACTCCTAGAGGGGATGGCTGAGACATGAGTTTTTCCTGTCACTTCTGATGGTTCACAGACCTGTGTTGGAGGTCAGACTCCAGATCCTATAGTTACTCCAGATTCTCAGACTCCCAGGACTCAGCGAGCTGCTGCTGTAGCTCCTCGTTTGGATAGTATGGAGTTTCCAGATATTGCATCACATTTGGCAAACAGACCTTCTATGACCATTGATCAACAAAAGATGTTTGAGAGGTTCAGACTAATGAATACTCCTACTTATACTGGTGACTTAACTGAGGATGCATATGAATTTATAGTTAGTTGTCATGGGAGGTTGCATAGTCTTGGATTAGTGGAGTCTCATGGAGGTGACTACACAACGTTTTAGATAACTGGCTCTGCCAAGCAGTGGTGAAGGGATTATATTAGTAGTCGGCCAACTATATTCCTCCACTATCCTGGACTCAGTTTACTTAGGTATTTCTTTCAAATTTGTTCCACGTAGTGAGAGGTAGCGCAAGAGGGCCGAGTTTGAGGGTTTGCAACCAGGTGGTATGTCAGTTACAGAGTATGAGGGTAAATTTCATGCCTTGTCTACGCATGCTTCGATGATACTTCCCATAGAGGCTGAGAGAGTGAGGAGGTTTATTAAGGGGCTAATTATTCCGATTCGTCTAGGATTTTCTCAGGTTGCTGCTTTTGGTGTTCCATTCCAGAAAGTGGTAGATGCTGCTAAGGAGTTGGAGATGATTTGGCATGAGGGATTTGAGTAGCGTGAGGGCAAAAAGACCCGTTATCCAGGTTATTATGGTGGTGCTCCGCCTAGGAGCCGAGGTTACTTGTGAAGATGTTATCACCCTCAGTCCAGAAGACCCATTCATGCTATTATTTCAGTGTCAGAGGTTGGATACACTGGGCATAACTCTTCAAGCTCAGTGCATACTTCATAGGGTTCATCTTCTAGACCTGTAGTTCGTGGAGGGCATTCTGTTCATTCAGGTTCCTCTCATCATCCTGCATCTCGTAGGGGTTGTTTTGAGTGTGGTGATATGGGAAACTATGTGAGAGATTGCCCTAGGACCAGGCGTGGTGGCTTACGTCAGGGTTATCAGTCTTCAACTTTCAAGGCTGCACAATTACAGCTAGGGGTGGTGCACAGAGTGGTAGAGGTGGTTCTTACTCTGGTAGAGGTGTTTCTTCTTCTGTTCGAGGTGGTGGTTGTGGAGATTCACAATCTAAGAGAGGTCATTCTCACTGTTATGCTTTTCCGGGTAGGCCAGAGGCTGAGGCTGAGGCTTCAGATGTTGTTATCACAGGTATTATTCTAGTTTATCATCGACCAGCTACTTTATTATTTGATCCAGTCTCTACTTATTCTTATGTGTCCACATATCTTGCTCCTAGTCTTGATATATTATGTGAGTCTCTTGATTTGCCGATACATGTTTCTACTCCTCTCGGGGATTTTGTAGTTGTAGATCGGGTGTATTGATTATGTATTGTCACCTTGACGGGGTATGACACTCATGCAGATTTAAAGGCCTTAGATATGGTAGATTTTTGTGTGATTCTTGGTATGGATTGGTTATCTTCTTACCATGCAATTTTAAATTGCCATGCCAAGATAATCACTTTACCTATGCCTGGAATTCCAATAGTAGAATGGAGAGGTTCTCCTAAGGTTGTGATATCATTTCTTAAGGCTCGTCAGTTGGTACAGAGAGGATGTTTGGCTTACTTGACAGACATTCAAGATACTAGTGTTGAGACTCCTATGCTTGAGTCTATTCCAATGGTGAGTGAATTTTCAGAGGTATTCCTGACCGATTTGCCAGGTCTTCCACTTGATCGTGATATTGATTTTTGTATTGATGTGGAGCCAGGCACTCAGCCTATTTCCATTCCTCCTTATCGTATAGCACCGACTGAATTAAAGGAGTTGAAGGATCTGTTGCAGGATTCGTTGAGCAAGGGTTGTATTAGACCAAGTGTATCTCATTGGGGTGCTCCGGTGTTATTTGTGAAGAAGAAAGATGGATCTATCGTATGTCTATTGATTATCGGCAGTTGAACAAGATAACCATCAAAAATAAGTACCTGATACCTCGTATTGATGATTTATTTGATCAGTTGCAGGGTGCTTCAGTTTTCTCCAAGATTGTTTTGAGATCTAGCTATCATCAGCTGAAGGTTAGGGCGGAGCATATCCCTAAGACAATTTTTCGAACACGTTATGGACATTACGAGTTTTTGGTAATGTCTTTTGGATTGACGTTATGGCCATTACGAGATTATGGACTTGATGAATGGAGTTTTCAGACCGTATTTGGATTCTGTTGTTATTGTCTTCATAGATGATATATTGATATACTGACGCACTAAGGAGGAACATGAGCATCATTTGAGAATTGTGCTTGGGATTCTGAAGGAGAAGAAACTTTATGCAAAGTTTTCAAGGTGTGAGTTCTGGCTTAGTTCAGTAGCATTCTTGGGAAATGTAGTGTCCAAGGAGGGTGTTCTGGTGGATCCTAGATCGAGGCAGTTAGAGATTGGGTTAGACCTGCTTCAATTACTGAGATTTGGAGTTTATTAGGCCTTGCTGGTTATTATAGATGGTTTGTAGAGAGTTTCTCATACATTGCATTTCCATTAACTAGATTGACACAGAAGGAGGTGACTTTTCAGTGGTCTAAACAGTGTAAGGTTAGTTTTCAAAATCTCAAGACTTTGACAAATGCTCTAATTTTGCTACCAGTGTAGGGAGAGGGTTTTGTTGTATATCGTGATGCTACTCGGATTGGTCTTGGTTGTGTATTGATGCAGAAGGGAAAGGTGATAGCTTATGATTCAAGGCAATTGAAGGTTCATGAGAAGAACTATGCTAATCATGATTTGGAGTTGGCAGTTGTTGTGTTTGCATTGAAAATTTGGAGGCATTATCTTTATGGTGTGCATTGTGAGGTGTTCAGGGATCATCGTAGCCTCCAATATATATTCAATTAGAGGGATCTGAATTTGAGGCAGCGGAGATGGTTGGAGTTGCTCAAAGACTACTACATGACTATTCTTTATCATACAGGCAAGGCAAATGTGGTGGCAGATGCCTTGAGTCGGAAGGAGGTAAGTATGGGTAGTCTAGCGATGTTACATGTGGGTGAGCATCCTTTAGCTAGGGATGTACAATCCTTGTGGCCAATAGCTTTGTAAGACTCGATATTTCAGAAACTGGTCATCCTTGTTGGAGCAGATTTGGGCTCAACAGTTTGATGATGGTGATTTATGTAATATTAGAGACAAGGGGTTAAAAGGAGAAGCCAAGGCTTCAATTCTTGATAGTGAGGGAGTTTTGAGGATTAAGTTTCGTATATATGTTTCTCGTATAGGTGATTTGACTAGATTGATCATGGAGGAGGCTCATAGTTCAAGGTACTCTATTAATTCAGGGGCTACTAAGATGTATCGTGACTTGAAGCAGCATTACTGGTGGTGTCGTATGAAGAGGGACATAGTAGATTTTGTATCCTAGTGTCTAAATTGTCAGCAACTGAAGTATGAACACCAAAAGCCTGGAGGTCTGACACAGAGGATTCCTATACCTTAGTGGAAGTGGGAGCGTATTGCTATGGACTTTGTGGTAGGATTGCCACGCACCTTGGGTAAGTTTGATGCTATATGGGTCATTGTGGATCGACTGACTAAGTCTGCACGCTTTGTACCAGTTCAGACTACCTATAACTCAGAGAAGTTAGCCAAGATCTATATTCAAGAGATAGTTCGTTTGCATGGGGTTCCTATATCTATTTCAGATCGTGGCACCCAATTTACATCTCATATCTGGCGGTCTATGCAGAAAGAGGTGGGAACTCGGGTGGATCTTAGTACAACCTTTCACCCCCAGACTGATGGTCAGTCTGAGCGGACTATTCAAGTTCTTGAGGACATGTTGCGGGCGTGTGTTATTGACTTTGGTGGTCACTGGGATCAGTTCTTGCCATTAGAGGAGTTTGCTTACAATAATAGTTATCATTCGAGCATTGAGATGGCACCATTTGAGGCTTTGTATGGTAGGAGATGTCGATCTCCAATTGGTTGGTTTGATGCATTTGACATTGGGCCGTCGGTAAGGATTTGCTAAAGGAGTCTTGGGACAAGGTCAAATTGATCCAAGATAGACTTCTCATGGCTCAGAGTAGGCAAAAAAGTTACGCTGATCAGGAAGGTTCGTGATTTGGAGTTTATGGTTGGAGAGAGGGTTCTATTGAAGGTCTCACCCATGAAGGGTGTGATGAGATTTGGAAAGAAGGGCAAGTTGAGCCCAAGGTATATTGGTCCTTTCGAGATTGTGGAACGTATTGGTGAGGTGGCGTATCAGTTGACTTTGCCACCTGGTTTGTCAGGTGTCCATCTTGTATTTCATATTTCGATGCTGAGGAAGTATCATCAGGGTGGTGCTCATGTGATTAAATGGGATTCAGTGTTACTTGATCAGAATTTGACTTTTGAGGAAGAGCAGGTTACCATTTTGGATAGGCAAATTCAGAAGTTGAGGTCAAAAGAGATTGCTTCAGTGAAGGATGCTACACGGGAGATCGAGTCAGACATGAGGAGTAAATATCCTCAACTTTTTGAGCATTCAGGTTAGATCTTTTCTTTTTCCGGAGGATGAATATTTGTTTAAGTGGTAGGTGATTTAACGACCCGCTAGGTCATTTTGAGAACTAGGACTATTTTTACTCATTCCAAAAAATTTAATGGAGTATTTTAAACTATTCATTAACTACAATTATTTAGTTAACGATTTTTGTCTAAAATATTTGATAGTGAAAATTAAATATATAACATTTTTATAGTAATATTCTCAAGCTATAGCATTAGAATTTGACTTTCAATATATTACATTTAATATATCAAGTTATAACATAATATTAGAGAATAAAGGTTCATTTTAAATAATTGAAAATATTTATTTAAAAAAAAAAAGAGAAAAAAAGAAAAAATAAGTTTCTCCATTCAATTGGAAAGTAGCACATTTATGGGGTTTAAATTATTTTCAATTAATAATATATAATTAACAAATTATCAAATATTAAGGAATTCAAAAAAATTTAAGTTTATTCTGTTTCCTTAAAACGCTCAAATTAGTTGAAATCAAATTAAATTTTAATTTTATTCCTTTTTTTTCTCTATCACGTTTCTCTCTCTTCAATTGTTTGCAGTAATCTCATTTTTTTTTAGTGGTTGAAGTTATTTTGCTTTAAAAAAGATCGTAATTTATTGTGATGGACAACAACATATCCATATTAATTAAACATGGTGAAAGATGGGATCCGTTAGGTTGGTATTTATTATAGTTTACTTATTTGTTTTTGGTAATTTTGTTCATAATACAGTTTGTGTTGTTTTTGTTTCACAACACGTTTTGGTAGGTACCGTAGTAGCAACAATATGGTACATTTTAGACGTTTGAGTTTTATTAAAATTGAAAATTTGAGTAATATTTGTCTTCTGAAAAAATAAAATAAATGAATAATGCTGAGTTAATTTTCTAGTAAAAAAAGTCAACGAAAGTGATATTACAGTGTGTTAAATAACGTGCAAGGAAAAAATATTTATAATTTTTAGCGAATTGTATGAAAAGTGTTGTAAGATTGTATGATATTTGATTTTTTGTTTAATAATTTATATTTTGTTATTTGTGGATATGTGTGATACTAATAGATTTTTTGGTATGAACAAATCGAATGAAGTTGATAAACTTGATGGTGTTTGTATGAATTGCGTATTAGTAGGATATGAAATACGAAATGTTATTTTGTTGTGTGAATTATAATTTGAAAAGCACTGTTTTTTAATGTCATTGGAATTTGTTGTATGAAATGTGTATGAATTGGGTATGAAATGTGTAATAATTAGGTATGAAATGTCACGTATTATTTTATTTGTAAGAATTCTGAATTGTTTGTATAAAATTTTGATGTGTATTAATTGCTTTGTATTCTTGCTGGTCATGTAATGACAACTCTTAGGTACAAAAAATTGAATGAAGCAGATTTCTGTTCTGCTTTTTATAGCCTGAAAAATTTCAAAGATGCATATGTCATCCCTGTTAAACCTACCACCTTGCGACAGTATATAGTATATACCAAGTTATATTTCATAGCTTAAAATTGATGTCACCGGATCCAAAGAGATCAGTGGAAAGAAGATCACAACTTGAATGCTGGAAGATTTTGCTGATGTGAAATTCAAAAGGTCAAAGATTATTTGCAGTAGATGTCGCCAAGTTTGACACAACAAGAAGACATGTTCAAATTATCTTGTGCAAAAAAATGATTTCTAGTTTTCTACTTTTTGTTACACAATTTTTATGTTGTTTTGTCCGTTAGACACATGTTATGTTTTATAGAGTGCATTTATTATCATTAATATTTGAGTAATTGTGATTTTTGAATATTGTCCAACTATATATAACATTGAAACACACTTAATACCAATTTTATTCAAGTTTTATTCTAATACTAACTTTATTTTATGTCAACCATTTACATACAAGTATTCATCAAAATCCATACATAGTTCATACAAAAATCATACAAAGTTCATACATATGGATCCATTATTTTTAACATATCAATGGTACAATGAATCCCTAGTAAAAATATGTTTAAAATAGTGAATCCATATGGTATGAACTATGTATGTCGAAAGTATCCTGAAAATAAAATAGTCGACAATTGAAAAGACATATTCATACATGTATTTTCAAAAAAGAATAAACTGAATGTATAATATTTTTCATACTAAAAAGATAATAAATCAAAATGTGATGTCATGTCATGTTCATACAAGTAGTAATTAGACTTCATATATTTATCATCCAAATAAGGATACATTGACAACCTATTGATATATAGTATCATGAAAATTAAAATAATCAATAATTGAAGAAAGATTTATACATATTTTAATCATATTTGATACATATTTCATCCATTAAATGGTGCATTTTAAAATGAAAACGCTACTTTGAACTATTGAATGTAGATGGTATGATTTGTATATTACTAGTATCCATAAATTATATAAACCTATTTGTAATTCATATCAAGATGGAATAACTGGAAAAAACATATGATATAAAAAAATAATGAAATACTTACATAAACAAATTTTTCAAAATTTTAAAAAAATATGCAGTCCAAAAAAAGGTAGAAGGTGCAATAAAATATTTCTAATTTCTATTCCGTAGTCTTGGTGTAGGATAATTGGTTTTGTCCGAAACATGTTCTTTTGGTGTGTGAGGTCCACCATATTTGCTAGCAATTGTACCAGTAACTTCACTATCATTTATTGCGCCCTCTTCATTCTTTGAGTTTTCATAATGCCACAGTATTGTCGCATACCTTTGTCGATGATATGTTGCATCGATATCAATAGCAGACATATCAAAAACACCATTACTGATGTATTCAGCAAAAAGAGATGTGTACATACCATAATCGCCGTAAAAAATTTGAAAGAATAAATATTTTAATAACTAAATAATGTTGTCATTCTTTATGATATCAGTATAGTATAGAAAATACATACTTGGAACTATCTTCTTGTTGAGGAACATCCATCATATGCTTGATATCAAGTGGTTCGGATTGAGACTTGTGTTTATATTCAGGGAGATTGTTGACATACAAATTAAGCCTTTTACCATAAACTATGTGCTCGTCAAAAATAGTGGTATCATTGTTGCAAGTTTATCAATAGCTTCATTCAGTTTTGAGGAAGAATGAAGTGGGATGGTGTGAGGCGTGAGAAGAGCGTGTAACCAGTCATTCTCCCCTTCTATAATCAATTTTTTTGGATTGGCGCATCCGAAAGGAATTATAGTTTATATCATATAACATAAAGAAACAAAATGTAGTATTTTTCTTTGTCAGGCATCTCGTTAAGCGTAGATCAATGGAATGTACTGAGAGAGCATGCAGATAAAATTGACAAGGTTGTTTTTTAGAATAGCTTATGATGGGGGTGAGTTGTGAATAGGGTATGGGTGATTGGGTAACGGTAAAAAAAGAACATGATAAATTTAAATCCCTAAAAATATATAAACTGAATATTAGTTTTAAAAAGGTAACTTTTAAAATATATAATTAATAAACTAATAATTTAAAGAGGTGGTTTTTGAAAAGGTTACTGTAATAATAAAATTAAAATTTTAAACATATTAATTAGTGTCTAAATAAGATTATAAGTGATTTTTAACTAAATATAATTTTAATTGATATGTTATAACTCAAAAAGAATCTGCTATAAGTAAGAATTTTTTAAAAATATGTTTATAACCCGATATATAGCTTTAAATGTGCATATGGTGTTATTTTTATTATTTAATATAGTGGTAGTTAATGGGCCAAGTGTGTAATTTGTGTATTTTTCTTTACCACTCAGCCATATAATTAAGTTAAATTAGTGGGATACCCCACTTTCAATACTTAGTTAGGTATTAGAAAAAAAAAAAAGAGGTAGAAGAGCCAAAGCAGCGAACGAACAGACGCGGCAGGTTAGAAATCATTTAGAAATTTTCTTCTTAAATCCGTGTGTAGATAAGATAAAAAGGATGATTCCTTGTTTTTTATTTGTTATTATTATAATGGTTAGTGAGTTATTACTATTTTTATAGAATTGGTATGAAAGTTTGAGAGGGGTAAGTTGCGGGGACTATTGTCGATATTTGGTTTTAAATAAGAACAAAAAAGGGTGATTGGATTGGTGGTTAAAAGTTTAACAAAAATAAAATAATAATTTCCAATCTAATGGGTCCCTTACAGATATACCGTGGTTTCACGGTATTATTAATACTTTTTCCTTAAGTTTAGTGTGTCCAAAAGCCTTTTTGTGCTAATTTTTATATAAGTTTCTCCTTATTTGCAGGAAATCTGTCCAAAGATGAATGCGAAGGTTTTTGAGCAAAAAAATGCAGAAAAGACCACCTACGGAGCTTGTGACGGTCCGTCATGCTTGTGACGGTCCGTATGTGGCAGCGTAGTGCAGCAGCTGAAGGAAGATGGGAAAGTCTGCATGAATTCTTATATCATATATTTGAATATTTTGATTATGACTATGGGTAACTAAACTCCATAACTAGGGTTGTGGGAACCATAGGCAAATAATGAGGTAAAATCTAACTAAAATAACAATTCTAGAATAGTGTCTTGCATGTATTGAAAATTCTTTCGCATAGAAGTCTTTTTAACGGATGACCAACGTTAGAAGTCGCCTTAATGCTACTTGACGGACCAAGGAGGTAGATAATAGGAAAAGAATTATCAACATAAATTTGGTGTATACTATCTAATAGGCTAGTATCGATTGGTACGAGGTAATAACTTAGTCAAATATCAAATACGATGCTTAATATGAGGTAAAGGTAAGGGTTAGTATAGCAACACACGTAGCCGGATCAAGGTGCGGAGTGAAATTTTCTAGATGCCGGACCAAGGATTTAGAAATACATAACTTATCACTTTGCATGCAAGATACTACGAAAGAATTGTTATAGTTAGACTTATCAAGTTATAAACCTGTGGGAAACACGTAAACCCTAGGGTTAGTACTAAAACATATCACTGGGGGTGCATAAAAGATAAATGTAGTTACCTACTTGACTAAAGAACCACAACCTAATGATGAATGTTATTATGCGGAGGACTCCTATGCAGTAAATGAGCAGACGGGGGGTTTCCGACCGAGCGCCCAAGGCACAATTCAAAATAATTGGCGCCAAGGTCAAGGAACCAAGGTCGGATCTATGGTAACTATAACCGTGAGGGTCATTATGTCCGAGATGGAAACTACAACCGCGACAACAACTTCAACAGGGGTAACTACGGTAACATAAATGATAGAAATGGGCCCTATGTCCCTCCTCAAAATCGTGAAGTTAATCAAGGGATGGTGGAGATAGTATGGCGCGAGTTGAGGATATGTTGCACAAAATGATGAGGAGGTTCGATGCTAGTGATGAGCACATTAAAGAGTTAAGGTGTGATTTAGCAGGTATTGGGCAAAAAGTCAATACACATGCAATATCGATTAAGCAGATCGAGTTGCAAATGGCCAAATTATCTGCGACTGTGAACACACAGCAACCGGGCACTCTTCCTAGCAACACTGTCCAAAATACAAAAAATGATGCACACTGTATGGAAATCACTACTCGGGGTGGTAAGCAAACCATTGACCCACCTATGCCGTCTAATGAGGAAAAGGTGAGAAAGGATGATGATAAGGTCGTAAAGGGTAGTGGTGAAGCAGAAGAGAGAACTGGAAAAGATGCAGAAGTCCCTATGAAGGTAATTCCCATGCCTAGACCACCACCACCCTTCCCTCAGAGATTAGTGAAAAAGACCAAGGACGGTAAATATCGGCGTTTTATAACAATGCTGAAGCATCTTTATATCAATGTCCCTTTGGTAGAATATCTAGAACAAATGCCCGATTATGCCAAGTTTATGAAAGATCCGGTTACAAAGAAAAGATCGATCACTTTCGAGGATGATAATAGACTGCAGCATTGTAGTGCTATTGCTACAAGATCTCTTGTAAAAAATAAAGAAGATCCGGGTGCGTTCACTATTCCTTGTACAGTCGCGTCATTACATTTTGCGAAAGCATTATGTGATCTGGGGGCAAGCATAATCTCATGCCCCCCTCGATTTACAAGAAGTTGGGTTTGGGTGACCAAAAACCCACTGCGATGCGGCTACTAATGGCTGATCGAACAGTGAAAAGGCCTATAGGTATACTCCATGATGTGCTAGTAAAAGTGGATTCATTCATATTTCTGGCATATTTTGTTGTTCTTGATTGTGAAGTCGATTTTGAAGTGCCTATTATTCTTGGGAGGTCATTCCTTGCTACAGGTAGAGCCTTAGTTGATATGGAAAAGGGGTAGATGAAATTTCGGTTGAACAATGAAAAAGCAACCTTCAACATTTGTAGGACCATGAGGCAGAGTGGTTAGCTCCAATCGGTATCCTCCATATCCCACAAAGAAAAGATGAATAAGGAGAATGAACAAAAAAGTGCAAAAAAAGAGTTTATGGTTGGGGATTTGGTGCTTTTAGACAGTTCTGGGTTGCCTTGTCTTCTGGGCAAGCTCAGTTCCAAACGGACTAGCCCTTACTTGATTACCCATGTATTCCCTCATGGAGCAGTTGAGTTAAAAACTAAGGAGGGAGTGCAGTTTAAGGTGAATAGAGAACGAATAGAACTCTATTTTGGGCATACTGTATCGGTGAATGAAGTGATAGAGGCATACCATCTTAATGAAGGCTGAGTAATCAAGTGTCCTCATTCGTGTCGCGACGTTAAATCAGGCGCTTGTTGGGAGGCAACCCAATACTTACAGTTTTTTCTTTCTAGTAATGGTAGCATTTTCTACTAATGGGTTTTAAAGTTGCAGGCACATAACCAGGAAATTCTTCAGAAAATTACTCTGCAGCAGTCACTAACGAATACAGCGACGGATCGTTGCTCCTACGACGGACCGTCGCATGAATCCGTCGTGCCAGGTACGTCTTTATGTTATATTCAAACTAGGGTACACGCGACGGAACCAACGATGAACCGTCACAACCGAGACGGACCATCGTCGGGGAATCGTCGCGTCTTTAATGAAGCGTACCCGACCTAACCCGGCTGGGGTTTTTTAAAAATTCATCATTTAAAACCCCCACCCCTTCATTTCACCCCATTCTTTCACTCTTTCTCCCATTTCCCTCCCTTTTCAAATTTCAAAGCTCTCTTACAACCGATCATTTTCCCCAAATTCCTCAAAATTCATCATCTACTAGTCGGCGCTGCTGCTGTGAGTGTCTACTTGATCACCAAGTACCTTTCCCTCTTGTTTTTCTCAAATTCTCAGGTATGTGTCTCTAATTTCTACTCATTTATATTGCATTTTTGTTTATCAATTAGTAGTAGACTATTTCTTCTTGATATGTTCATTCTTTATCAAATTTTGTCTGACCTAGGTTAAAAAAATCCTCGAAATTGCCGTGTTAATACCCTAGAAATAGGTGCTTTAGCATTGCTAGTTTACTAGGTATTTGGGTTAGACAAATGTAGGTCAAAACACTACCAATTTGATTTGGGTTATAGGGGATGGATAGGGCATCTCTAGTTCTGTCAGTAAGTTACAGAATGAGAACCCGATGACGGACCATCGTACCTACGACGGACCGTCATTGGGTCCGTTCCAACCGCCCTAACACCCCACTGTCCAATTTTCTCCACGTGTCCACCAACGGCCACATGCGACGGTCCGTCCTGCACAACCGTTCTGGTTGTCAGAGACCCTATTCCTAAGGGTCTCTCACTTTTTCTTAGTGTCCTCCAACGGACACATGTGACGGACCGTCATCCCTACGACGGTCCGTCCTGCACAACCGTTTTGGTTGTCAGAGACCCTATCCTAAGGGTCTCTCTCTATTTTTCCAAGTGTCCTCAAAAGGACAAGTACGACGGACCATCATACCTACGACGGTTCATCCTGCATGACCGTTATGATGGTCAGAGACCCCTCTCCTAAGGGTCTCCATTTTTTTTTCAAGTGTCCTTTGACGGACACCTACAACGGACCGTCGTACCAGTGACGGTCCGTCCTGCACATACCGTCATACTTGTCAGAGACTCTCCTTCAGGGTTCTCCATATAAACATAGTCTAAGTAAGACATGACGGACCCCATGACGATCCGTCATACTCACGACGAGACGTCACCTGGTCAGTTGTGTTTCACTGTTACTATAGCAATGTCATTTTATTTTAATTTTTTTTATTTATTTTATGTGGTTTTGCTTGTCTTCTTTGCTCCTTCTAGTACTAATATTGATCCTTTACAGGTACTATCTACTATGGCACCAAACAAGATCGAGTCTATGCACGCGGGCGATCGAAGTCTTTCGCCCCGTCTGCCCGCCTGGTCATTGGCTCTGATGATGAGCGTGACCCTGAGTACGTGCCCCCAGGCACTTCCACCCCATCCCGTGCTGCACGTGCTGCCAGAGCACACCCAAAAAGGTGTAGTCCGGCGTAGTCACTGCCTCCCAGTCTGATGAGGAGCGCACACTGACTGGCACACCTTCTGAGTCAGCCACTAATGAAGAAGGAGCGTCTGGCTACTTAGGAGTTTCGTGGTCGGAGGAAGCCTTCGGATCTTCTGAGGTTCCCGCACCCGCCACCGCTGCAGCGTCGGCCTCGTCTGATGAGGCTGATAGTTTGGAATCCACACCCGGTTCACTAGCTCGTGCTCTCACCCCGGTTACTGACCAGCCCAACCGGTTGTGTGTCGACGAGCAGTTTCAAGTCTATTCCAATGCAAAGTTCCTGAATGACAAAGGAGTTATGACTCGGACACTTAAATTGGAGCGGCGGGTCCTTATGGAAAGTCTACCGACGATGCCTGAGATCCACAATCTCTTCACTAGACATCGACTGGAGTGGATAGCACATCCATTGGGACGTTATAGTGAAGAGCTGGTCTGAGAGTTCTATGCATCCTACGTAGCGACTCTCCGATCACAAATTTATAGGCGGGCTGCCCCCGCCAAACAAGCCCCACTGGAGCAGGTCCGAGTACGTGGCGTTCAGGTTGATATCTCCCTGCCTTCCATCCGTCGGTTTCTATGCGGTGAGAATGTTGATGCTAATCGGACCCCTCTCACTGCCGAGTTTGACTACTGATGACAGATTGTCAAAGATGGACAATTTCTGCGTGAGCCATCGCTGAGAAAGACCACCAAGAGGTGGATGGACCTGCACTTGTCCGTTGATGGAGAGGGTGCCGACTGGGTGACCGAGCCGAAGGGGGCCATCAAGAAGGCCAACCTGACCTTCACGGCGAAGTTTTTATGGTTGATTGTCCGCCACTGCCTTTCCCCCACAGCCGCTGATAATATCGTCACATGTGATCGAGCAGTACTGATGGCGGCGATGATAGTCGGGTTCGAGGTGGATTTTGCATGGATTCTACAGGCGGTCATGCACGAGAGGGCTTTTAAGGTCACAACTACTTACCCTTTCCCGTGCATGATATTTTCTCTATACAGGTCTGCAGGTGTGCCTATATGGCACATTGATCAGCTCAAGACCCCTCTGGGCACTGTTGATATCGGCCTCATCAGAGATGAGGCCAATGAGTTGGCTCTATGCAGAGGGCACCGTCAAGAGCTGCCTCCACTTGGTGACAATCTAGCTGATACGGTAGCATAGGCCCGCACGGCTACGCAGGTGGCTTCCACTGACACTACCCCGGTCGAGTCTATCCCGGGTAGTAGCACTGCCCGATCTCCTCTCGCTCAGCCCCTTTACCCGCTCTGGTCCCGCTTGCTAGGGTTCAGAAATTAGAGGCGCAAATGGCTACACTTCTGCATCATATCCAGCCTTGGATGCAGAGGTCTATTACCAAGGCAGAAGAGCGCTTGGAGCGGAGAATGGTCCAACACACAGAGCGGAAGATCGCTGAGGTTCATCAGGGTTTGGACGCTTTTGAGTTGCGAGTGCTAGCCCGTCCAGCCCCTCTGGTGGATGTGTCAACCCTTCAGACTGCGGTCAACAGTCTTCGCGCAGATATTGATATGATCTTAGAGGCTAGGGTGCTTGAGTCTTAGGCCCCTTCTGTAGAGCCTGCTGAAGACACAGTGATGGCGGCCCAATTCGCCACTTCAGAGATTCCACCACCTCCCCCTCGAGAGCATGCCAAGAGGCGTAGGGGTCGAGAGGAGAATGAAGCTCGATCACGGAAGAAGGAGAGCCGTGAGATGGAGGCTGCAAGGAGAGCCTCGCATGCTGAGGAAGAGAGGCGTCAGATGAGAGCAGGAGAGTTAGCTGGTGGGGCGTCTAGCTCTAGAACTGTGGAGATAGCGGGATGCACTACTAATAGTGTTGTTGTTGCTGAGGACACCACTGAGGGAGTCCAGATTATAGAGGAAGTGGGTTCCGGGGAACCGGACCCCCCGGAACCCACCAACTTGCAGATCGTCGGCGCTTTGTGCCCCAGGTTTGCTTCACCTACCACTCTAGTATTTCAATTTTTTTATGCATTGGGGACAATTGCATGTCTTCTTGTTGGGGGTGGGGTAAATGGAAAGTGAGTGCTAGGGTGAAGTCTGAGTAGCCCAATTCACTATCCTCTTTTGGGGTTTCCTTGCCTGTGTTCTTTTTCCCCAAGAGACTGATTACTTTTTCTGTTAAACCAGCATGTCTATATCTTATGTACTTATTTTAATTCTGGAGCATGATGGCTAAAATGATATCTTGATAAAATGGAAAATGATGCATGACTAGGCATAGGAATTGATAAATATATGGCTCTAAGCATGACATAGAGGTACACCACTGCAAGACCCTAAGTCTAAAATTAGAACTAGGTGTCTGATAATCTGGTAGAGTGATGAAATGTCAAGTGAGTGTGAGGAAGATTTGAATAGTCCACTATTTGTACTGAGCTAGAACTTGCCTGGTTAGTCCTGCTTAAAGTAAGCTGTAATAGAAAATTAGGAAAGGATCATAGGCCCTTATTCAATATAGCCCATTTTTAGCCTAAATAAAAGAAAACCAAATGAAATTTATCCTTCTTTGATCCAAATTAGTTGAGCTTAAATTAGACCTTTTTTTTTCACCCCAACAGATCTTTTCTGGGAATAATGTGTTGGCCCTGGTCCCTCCTTGGACATGTGTACCTCAGCTTATGCCAAAAGCATAAGTTGAGGGTGGCTAATGCAGTAAACAACCTTTTTAAGGCCCTAACCCAACTTTGGGTATTGTGTACTTTGACTCATGACAAGCCATGAGTTGAGGGTGGCTATTATGAGGAATGCTCTGGAAAGTGGGGTTGAAAGAACAAAGAGAGAGAAAGAACAAAAGTAAAGTGACTCAAGAATTAGTTGAGAGAAAAGTAAAAATTTTTTACAAGAAATACAAGCAAGAAAAGAAGAGAGTCACTTACACAAATGTAGAAAAAGGAAAAATAGCAAGGTGAAAGAATATAGGAAACTGGGCAAAATAAAATGATAGAAAATGGTATGTTTAGCTGATATGTCAAGGAGGTCAAAAAGTCACTTAAGTATACCTAAATATACCCTACCTGACCCTGAGCATGTGTTACAAGCTAAGAAAGTCCTATCGTGATCCTAAGGGTTGTATAGCGAACTTAAAGCAGTGAAAATAATGGCAAGCTTATGACAATAGTTATGAATGAGTGTGAATTTGTTCTGAGAGTGAGCGTTGAAAAGTAATCCTTATACTCAAACTGAAATCATTGTGTGAAAATGAGGATTTTGTTTTGAAGTGAGGACACTAGTTGCAGTACCGGAAATATTAGCACCTCGGTGAGAAATTGAAGAGGATAGGTGTTAGTGCATGGTGAGTCTATGTCATGGTCAAATTCCACATAACTCAAGCCTAATAGTGATAGCATGCATAAATATGATGAGATTAATCGGGATTGATAGCCAAATGATTGCAAAGGATAAAACATGGATATTGTTGTACAATGATTTTGTATTGAGTCATAGTGTGTCACTTGAGGACAAACAAGGAATTTAAGTTGAGGGTGTTGATATACCGTGGTTTCACAGTATTATTAATACTTTTTCCTTAAGTTTAGTGTATCCAAAAGTCTTTTTGTGCTAATTTTTATATAAGTTTCTCCTTATTTGCAGGAAATCTGTCCAAACATCAATGCGGAGGTTTTTGAGCGAAGAAATGCAGAAGAGACCACCTACGGAGCTTGTGATGGTCCGTCATGCTTGTCACGGTCCGTAGGTGGCAGCGTAGTGCAGCTGCTGAAAAAAGCTGGGAAAGTCTGCCCAAGTGTGGGGTTATTGAAAGCGTGACGGACTATCGTAGCCATGACGGTCTGTCCTGAAGGTTTGTCATGAAGATCAGAGAAGTAGTCCCAGTACCCATATTCCAAGATTTCAAGTGTTTTGGAACAGAGACCCTCGACGGACCGTTGTGCCTGTGACGATCCGTCATACCTGCGATCGAGGGTAATGAAGAGACTAGCAGAAGAAATTGCATAAGTATGGGACGACGGAATCCATGACGGCCCATCGTGACCACGACGATCCGTCGCAAGGTCTGTCGACCCAACCGCGTTTTGACAGATTTCCAGCAAATTGAGTCCTTGTTTAATTACGTTTTATTTTCTATAAATAGTTTGAAAACCTCATTTTTGAGGTTAGACTCTGGATTATTTGGTTAGATTCTTGATTAATTTTTAGACTCTTTGTTAGACTCTTTGTTCTTCAATTAATTTCAGTAATTGATTGTTGGTAATTTTTGTTGATTAATCAAGCGAACTTTTGGATTTTACTCTTTCTCATTGAAGTAAGTGCATGAATTCTTATATCATATATTTGAATATTGTGATTATGACTATGGGTAACTAAACTCCATAAAAGGGTTGTGGGAACCATGGGCGAATAATGAGGTAAAATCTAACTAAAAAAACAATTCTAGAATAGTGTCTTACATGTATTGATAATTCTTTCGCTTAGAAGTCTTTTTAACGGATGGACAACGTTAGAACTCGCCTTAATGCTACTTGCCGAACCAAGGAGGTAGATAATAAGAAAATAATTATCAACATAAATTTAGTGTATACTATCTAATAGGCTAGTATTGACTGGTACGAGGTAAAAACACACTTATACATTTGATCACATCATTAATTCTTGATGATTATGTTTTTATTTGGTGGTTGGAAAGTACTTGATGTTTGATTACCTTTATTAAAGAAACTTGAGTAGTAAGTGTAATATATATACTTGTATAACTTAAGAATTTATTTTTCTTATATAAACTCCCGTTACTACTTCTTCGTTGTCGGTGAATGAGATATACTGGGTACACGTGGTTTCGCACTCATACTACACTTGTTGCACTCTTTGTGGTGCAAATTTGATTCCGAGTAGGAGCACATATCGAGGAGCAATTTGAGTCCTAGTTTGGAGTGTCTTGGAGTTGTGGTGAGCTGATTGGCTGTTCTGTGGCCCACACCTCCCTCTATCTTTTACTTATTTAGTTATTCAGTATTCAGATAAAATATCCCTTATGTTAGAATTGTCATTTTAGTTTCAGACTTGTATCGTATTTTAGGAGCTCTTGTACTTATGACACCAATTCTTGGGTAGCATTTTTTTTTAGTTTTCCGTATTCGTAGTTATAAGGAACTCAGTGTTGAAGATTTTGCTATTGTTTGTCTTTTTACTTATTAGTTAGTTGAGTTTGTTAAAATATGTTGGTTGATTTACCTATTGGTTGGGAATATAGGTGACATCATGACTTGTGAATTTGTGTCGTGACATCATGTCAATTAACCATATTAGTTATAATATATTAGTATAATTTTTTTTTGAAAGAAATTATGTAAATCAATCTTCTAGGCCTTTTAAATCATTAATTTAGAATTACCTTTTAATCTAAAAAATCATTAGTTTGTTGTAAAAATAAAAATTTATCCTACATTTGCTTAATAAATATTTTTGGTTTAATGAAAATTTTATACCAAATAGAAAATAGGAATAATGCACAAATTCCTTCTCAACCTATGCCCAAATCCCAGAGACACAGTTATACAATACTAAAGTTTTATTACCCCCTTGAACTTATTATATAAATAATTTTATACTCCTTTTCGTCCTACGTGGCACTATCTTGTGGGCCCAGCATGTGTTGACATTTTTTTCAAACTAGTGACACGTAGGTCGAAAAGGAATAGAAAATTATTTATAAAATAAGTTTAGGGGGGTAATAGGATCTTAATATAGTATAAGTGTGTTTTTGAGATTTCAGGCATAGGTTGAGGGGGTACTTATGCATTTTTCCTAGAAAATAAATCTATAAGTGTAATATCTCATTAAAATAGACATATTATTAGTCTATATTCAAAAAAATTGAGAAAAAAGTGTGATTGAAAATGTGGGTCCATATTAAATATCACATCTTAGGATAAACATGACATTTAGGAAAATGTATTTGGTTGTTTGGTCATTTCAAATTTATTACCACTTTCTTGATATCATAATATAGAAACAAATATTCTAGAATCTGTAACGACCTGTTTAGTCGTTTTAAGCAGCAGATTTTATTTCTGGAAAACTGGCTGAAACCACGGACCCCACGACGGACCATCACAGGCACGACGGACCGTCACAGGGTCTCGTTTTAATATACTTAGAAATTCTGAAATTGGGTACTGAAAATCGACTCTCTGAACTTCGTGACGGAATGGCAGGACGGACCGTCACAGACTCCTTAGTGAAAAATGGGGTTCTGGCCCTTACGATGACCTGCGTGACGGACCGTCGCAGAAACGACGGCCCGTCACAGGTTGCGTAATCCCAGTTGGAGTCGGATTTCTGGTTAAGTTTTAAGGGACGTTTTGGACTATTCTTTCCTTAATTATAGATTTTGTGGGTTTACATTAATAACTCAAAATTCTTGAGGGATAAAAGAGGTAACATTGGGTTAATTAGTGGGGTATTATTGCCATCTTTTACACTTAATTATATGTTAATTAGGTTAAAAGAAAGAGGGTTGGAATAAAGAAACTAGAAAGAACAAAGAGAGAGAGAGATTGATCGATCAAGAGGCAGAGGGAATATCAAAGCTTGGGAAATTGCTTGTTGATTCCAATTCTTCGGTGGAGGTAGGTTATGGTTTTTACGATTTTCGTAGTGAACTCTTAATAGTGAATGATATGTATTGATTGTATTGTAAACCCTGCTATATGCTTAATTGTATGTTTGCATGAATATGATTGTGTGACTTTGATAAGACAAGCATGATGAAAACTATTGAATCCCAAATCTTGAAAGAAACTTTAATCTACGTTATTAATGATAATGCCTTGGTATAAAAGAAGGCTTGATGAATTAAAGTAATGGGATTGATGATGCCTTGGTATAAAAGAAGGCTTGATGAACGGATAGAATGAGATTAGTGGATCGGAGTGTCACGTTCCGACACATAGTATTAGTGGATCGGAGTGTCACGTTCCGACACATAGTATTAGTGGATCGGAGTGTCACGTTCCGACACATAGTATTAGTGGGACGGGTGTCACGAACCGACACGTAGAATTAGGGGATCGGAGTGTCACGTACCGACACATATAGGGGATCGGAGTGTCACGTACCGACACATATAGGGGATCGGAGTGTCACGTACCGACACATATAGGGGATCGGGTGTCACGAACTGACACGTAGAATTAGGGGATCGGAGTGTCACGTACCGACACAAGAGGAAGAAAGATAATGAATCTTGAAAGATAATGAATATACTCAATCTAATGAACTTAATTCCCAAATGAGTATGGTATTGAGGCTTGAGTCCTCATGGATGAACTTGGTGTTATTTATTGATGATTTAATGCTTGTTGTTGCTACACGTTAAGTATCATAGTTGATTTTATGATATTACTTGATATATATTATCTTCTATTTTGAGTTGGCCGATGATATCTACTCAGTACTTGTGGTTGTACTGACCCCCTACTTTTATGTTTTCTTCTTTGTTATTTGTGGAATGCAGCAAACGTTCCGTCAACTTCAACTCAGCAGTAAATCAAGCCAGTCTTCGTCACACCGGATCTTCAGGGTGAGCTAATGCTTCTAGCTTGGACTGGGTCTTCTTCTTCAAGTCTTGATGCCTTGAACTTCCGGCATGGACTAGCGTTCTATTTGTTTTGTTTTTCTTAGATGCTCTTAGTTTAGTAAATTGAGGATAGATGTTCTTGTGATGATGACTTCCAGATTTTGGGGATAATAATAATAGTTTTGGATTGTTTTTATTAATGAGTTTAAGTCTTCCGCATTATTTTCTGTTGTTATACATTGAAATGTTAAGGTTATATGGGTTGGTTCGCTCACATGGGAGGGTAAATGTGGGTGCCAGTCGCGTCCCCGTTTTGGGTCGTGACAGAATCTTTATGAATTGACAAATTTACCCTTGGCCGTCCTCAACTTGGCTCTTCTATATTCTACTAGATGAGTATGGGCCGTGATATCACGGGCCCAACAAAGTGGTTATTTTTTTAATTATTTGAAAATACACTCTGAATATAAAACATGTTAATAATATATTTGCATAAAATACTATTGAATATCGAATATAAAGATTTTATTTTGAATTTTATGCTCTGCAATTACAATTAATTATTAGTAAAGTATATGAATTCCCGCACTATCAAACTCCCTTAGTAATTAAGAATCAGCTTTATTTGATAGAGGAAAAGGGCAATGTGCTAGATAACACTGTTTTTACAATGAAAATTTTTACAAAATGTGATTGAAAATGTTATGTTATAGCCGTGATTCAACATTATTTGTCAATGCCAAAATGATGCAAAAATGAAAATTTTGGTCAGTAATGTTGTTACTTTTATGTAAATGAATGAAAGTCAGCACTAAAGAAACATGTTTATTTAAGAGAATTAAACTTTTCTATAAGGTAAAAAAAACCATTTTCCTGTCTGGAGTATGTAATGGGAATGATATGGAAAGAGATTTACCTTAGCATTAAGCAAAGCACCAATTTTTTTATTTAATATTTACATTGATACAACATTTCAAAAAAAATATTAATAAAGTGAATTAAAATAATTGAATTTTATAATATCAGTCAAGAATATAATCTAGGTAATGATCTGGCATTGTTATGACTTGACATTCTTGATTTCAAGATCTCTTTCATTTGACCTTGTAAATGTTCTTTGAGCTCCTTATTCTCAGTTGAAAGATTCCTCATTCTCAGTTGAAAGATCCAGGTGGATCTGCTGATCTTTGTTTCCTAAATTTATTGAGTCCATGACGCTATAAGGCTAATCGGGCTAACTTGATTCGTTTCTTGAACGAAGCTTTTGAGCTTCACTTGCTGAGTGATGAGAGTTTGTCCAGGGAAATTTTAATTATGAGCAAGCTGGCTACAAGCATCGGATGACAACTTCTCGTTGTTCAGCCCACTACATACTTTCATCTTTTCCTTTCCAGATAACCTTGAATTGAACTGCAATTAGTCATCAATGATAAATTTTTGACTAATCACCTAAATTTTAGAACAAAGCCTAAATAATATACCATATTCGTGAACATGAACTTGTAGTGAATTTATGTGTTTGTATTAAGTATCAAAATGCAAAGAAGCAAGTAATAAATTAAAGGCCTCATAGGGAGAATAAAAAAGGCATTCTCAATATACATAACTGTGGCATGGTATTCATTATAGCACCGATCTAACAAAGGCAAGGCACTTGGAAGGTTTTAGACAGAGATAGGCAGCTACTTCTGTTATGTCCAAATTCATCAAGCTTGTAATTTTCTCATTCGAGTTAATGGAACACAACATTCCCATTTGATGATGAATGATTCCAATAACCTAATAACTAAATTCGCATTGTATAAATAGCTTAATTCAATCGGTGACGGGAGGAGAATGTTATAAAAAGTTGCTTGATCCAACGGGGAGCAGTTATGCTCTCTTAACTTGTTCCTAGAGCACTTGATCGTCTTTAATTTAAAGTATTTGAAGAATTTCAGATAAGGTTTTGAAGGAAATGCACCTCTAGCAAATAAAGCATCTCAATAATTGTTGTGTCAAAATTTTCATGATATCTGGAGGCAGATAGGAGCTCTAAATATGTTGAACCGATGACAAAGTTAGCTGGTGTACTTCCGGAATAATCATTATAGACCTAACAATTGTCTATATCTTCTCGAAGGAATTTCGAGATAATAGACATTGGAGTGATACATAGAGAATGAAGAGTTAGAGTACTAATTTGGATCCAAACTGCAATCTTAAATAACCTTTAGCATACCCATTGATAAGAATAAATAGTTCAATTTTCAGAAAGTTTTCTTATATAATCTTCATATCACCTATGAATTTAATCCATGAAATTAGAGAACACATTAAATAGAATAAGGACATCAACCTGCAAAATGGGACGTAAAATTTAAGTTCGTAGAAAACTCAAAGAATTTTGTAGCAAAATTTGAAAGAAAATATGCCTGAATTCTTAACACTGAAAGGATAAAGACGGGATGATTTACCGTGGGTTCAATTTCTTGCATCAAATTATTCTAGAGCTGTGTGGATTAAATATCTAGCATCATGATTCTAGAGTTGTGGAGATATTGCATTTGTTTGTGTAAAATTATCATTTTGGCCTTCGCCGTTCTTCTTCACATTTCTATACTCTTGCCACAATCAACGATTAATTAAATTATACGTCATTTGTAACAAAAGATTAACGCATCTTTTTTGCTTTCTGATATTCTCCCTTTATATTAGTAAAGTAAAGATAAAATAAGCTTTCAATGCCACAAAGTTAATTTAACCAAGATTTAAATATATGCTTGAATTAATCAAAGGTTTATATATATAAGTCTCGTATGATCTATTCTATCAACATATGCATTTGCTACTGCTATTTCAGTATAGGTGATCAGCGATTCAGTTTTAGACAGAAAACTAAGAAAACTGTGAAGCCTGTTTCTGCTTTGCTGTATTGTTGATGGACACAATATGATCAGCACAACTGAAACACTAGAGGTGAAACAAAACATAGCGAAAAATATTGATTGTAATAAGAAGACCATATAAGTCGAAAAAATAAAATGAAAAAAGCTTCAAGTTTCTACAACTACATGATGGCTTCTAAGAGCCACAGTAAAAAAAAATCACCCAAAGTCATAGGCTTATAGACACATAAGAGAACTTGTATCAGCTAATAGATGGAATCTAAAATGACAACAAAATCAGAATGTTAACATCATTCTCTGCTAGTCTTCTGTATCATACAACCAGTTCTTATAGCCAACAAACATAATTGTCCTGCAACAAAGATACATAGTATCTTTCACGAATCGAACCAGGCGTGATACAATTACTTACTATTATATTCTTCATAAAAAAATCATTAGTTTTGCTCATTGTCACATTTATTTAAGGAGATTTTTTTAGTCAGGTGGCATCATCTATACAATCTGCATTTCTTATCCCTTTTATAGCATGTTTTTATTAAATTATAATCATTTTATGATTCCTATTATCTGTGTAACTTTTCTATGTTTTTCACTGAATATTTTCCAAGGAAGAAGGCATGAAAAAAATATTGAAGTAATGCTTGAATTGAGTATAACATTGATTAATGTTTAATGTGTGTTTATATGTTGAAACTTGATATTTATGAATTATAGCTACAATATATATCACAAACAAAAACTTACAACATGTACACCTGGATAATTTATAAAGAAATAATGGCAGGACAACAATACTTACCACACCTCAAAATATTACACAAAGGTACGAACGTACAAACCATAACAGACATCAAAAGGCAAGACAGTAGGATCAAAATTAAAATCCTATTGCATAGAAAGCGAAAGAACATAGTTATAAAGAAGCTAAACAAGAATTGATGAAAGTAAAACTTACATTGGATTCAAGTTCAGTCAAAGGATGAAAAGTTGTACTAAATGAAGCTTTAATACTATCATCAACATCTTTTAACACCTTTTCAAAACATCAAGAACCAAAAAGGTGTTGAGAAATGGAACGAATGTATTACCTGCTAAGTCTTCTTCAAGAAATGTGAAGGAATATTGATTGTATTGAAGTGTTGACCTAATAAGGGAATACATGGGAGATATATATAGAAGATATAGGAAGGAGTACTAATCCTAATAGGACTAGGATTAAGGAGTACTAATCCTAAGAGGACTAGGATTAGTACACAGTAAATACTAATATTATTTAATACTATTATTTAATACTATTTGTTACTATCCCCCCTCAAGCTGAGCTGAGCGGAAGCGAACGGAAGCTTGGAACTGAGGTAATCGTGCCGTCGGCTCGGGAGAGGCTTGGTGAGAATATCAGCCGGTTGTTCTTCAGTGGGTACATACTGCACAGTCATGGTGCCGGCCTGAACTTCATCGCGAACAAAGAGACAATCCGTATCAACATGCTTCATTCTGGTGTGTAGGACGGAATTCTTGGCCACACAGATGGTTGATTTGTTGTCACAATAGAGAGCAGGAACAGTGTGAGTGGCGCGGAGTTCGCGAATGTGACCCACAAGGTCTCAGCAGCAAGAAGAGCAAGGGCGCGGTATTCAGCTTCAGTCGAGGACCGAGAGACCTTGGGTTGTTTTTTGGTACACCAGGAGATCAGGTTCGGCCCCAAAAAAAATGAGAAACCCGATGTAGATTTTCTGTCATTTTTATCATTCGCCCAAACTGAATCTGAGAAACCCTAAAGCTCCAAGTCCCCGTGTCGAATGAGTAAACCACGACCAAGAGTGCCAAAAATGTACCTGAGAATGCGTTTTAGACAATGGTAATCATGTTCACTTGGTTGATGCATGTGCTGAGCAACTCGGTTGACAGCAAACTGGATGTCAGGACGGGTAATGGCCAGATACTGTAGAGCCCTAATGAGGCTGCGGAAGTGGGTGATATCGGCAAAGGGGGTGTCGGCTCCATTCGTAGACGAAGAGAATGCCATCGGTGTTGGTTGACTGGTGCATTTTTCCAGTCCAACTTTCTACAACAGATCTCGAGCATATTTTGACTGATGAAGAAACAAGCCGCTGTCTGCCCGAGAAACCTCCATTCCCAGAAAATAATGTAACGGGACAAGGTCCTTCATTTTGAAGGTAGTATGCATAGCTCGAGTGACATCCGGAATGAGAGCTGCAGTAGAGCCTGTAACAATGATATCATCTACATAGACAAGAAGAATAACTGTACCGTGTGCTGAATGTCGAGTAAACAGACTCATGTCGTGTACGCAACACGTGAAGCCGAGTCCCTGGAGGAACGTTTTCAAACGCGTGTACCAAGCACGGGGGGCTTGCTTGAGCCCATACAGAGACTTCTGGAGTTTGCAAACATGTTGAGGGAAGCGGGGATCAACATAGCCCGGTGGTTGCGTCATGTAGATAGTTTCATCAAGCATGCCATGAAGAAAAGCATTGGAAACATCCAACTGATTGATGAGCCAATTGTTGCACACGGCGAGTGACAGTACTAGGAGAATGGTTTCCTGTCGAATAACAGGACTGAATGTCTCGGAGTAATCAAGCCCATACTCCTGATTGTAGCCTTTAGCAACCAAACGAGCCTTGTACCTGGAAATACTGCTATCCGCATTGTGTTTAATTTTGTACACCCATTTACAGCCCACTGGGTACCGCCCATGGAACTTAGTTACTAGAACCCAAGTTTTCTGATCAGTCAAAGCCTTAAACTCGTCATCCATAGCATGACGCCAATAAGCATTTTTTTAGGCAACAGAGTAGGTTGTTGGTTCACTATCGAGAAGGGGCGTATTTGGTAGTATGGTAGCCTGAAAGGTTTTGGGTTTAAAGATACCGGCTTTGCCACGGGTTAACATGGGATGAGTATTGGGGAGTGGCACGGGCGGTGGTAATTCGGGGGTGGCCGGGAAGGACCCAAAACGGATCGGGCTGGAGATGTTATGGGTATGGGGTGGTTCGGGTTGGTTGTAGGTGTGGGTGGTGGTTAAGGGTGTATTGTGGGTGACGATCGAAGGGGTGATGAGGGGTGGCTGGGTAGTGGGTGGAGGTGTGGGGGAAGGTGGTAAGGGACCCTGTAAGTATGTTGGAAAAAGGGGAAGGACGCCAATGAATGATGTATTTGTGGAGAAGGAAATAGACTCATAGGGAATCTCATTTTCGACAAATTTGACACGACGAGATATGTAGACTTTATGAGTTTGTGGGTCAAGACAGCGATAACCCTTGGAGGTAGGATGATAGCCCAAAAAAATACAAGGACGGGATCGGGGTTGTAATTTGTGAGTAATATGAGGGCGTAGCCAAGGGTAGGCAAGCCACCAAAAGACGCGGAAGTTGGTATAATTGGGAAGTTCTTGGTAAAGGAGTTGATAGGGTGATTTGTTTGAGAGAGTGTGACTGGGCATTCTGTTAATGAGGTAGTTTGCGGTGGCTAGAGCTTCTACCCAAAAGGAGACAGGGAGATGAGATTGATGTAGAAAAGTAACCACCGTTTCAATGAGATGGCGATGCTTACGCTCAGCCACCCCATTCTGTTCGGGAGTGTATGGACAGGAGGTTTGATGTATAATTCCTGTGGATTGCGTAAACCGGCCAAAGATGTTATTGACATATTCCTTTCCATTGTCACTTCGAAAAAGTTTAACATGAGAATTGAATTGTGTTTTGACCATTTTTTCAAAAGTGACAAAGGTGGTGTATGCCTGTGATTTGTGTTTTAGTGGGTACAACCAAGTGTATTTTGTAAAATCATCCACAAAACAAATATAATTGCGAAAACCAGCAAATGAAGGAACAGCAGTAGGACCCCATAGGTTAGAATGAATAAGTTGAAAAGGTGCAGTTGTACGCTTCTCAGATAAAGTAAAAGGTAATTTATGAGATTTAGCAATTGAACAGGAGTCACAATTGTTTACATGAATGGAAGAAAAACCTAATTGAGACATTAAAGAATTTATTATTTGAGTAGACGGGTGACCCAGACGACTGTGCCACAACAGACTGTGGCCATCAGCCGAAAGAGCCACCGGAGCCACATGAACGCTTTCTGAAACTGGGTGGGCAGACGAACTTGTGCCAGGAAGAACGTACAGACCATGCTCACAAGGGCCCTGAAAAATCACCCTCTTGGTAGTATTGTCTAGGATTTGAAAATCATTAGAGGTGAACAAGAGTGAGCAATTATTTTCTTTTGTGAATTGGTGAACTGAAAGGAGATTGGATTTAATAGAAGGGACGTGGGTAAGATTACCTAGGTGAAAGATAGCGGTGGGGGTTTTAATGGTACCCGTGCCAGTGTGAGAAATATTAAGGGACTCACCGTTGCCAACAGTAATACCATTGGAGCCATGATATGGATTTGGAGCGTTAAGCTTGGATAGATCAGAAGTAACGTGCATGTTGGCCCCAGTATCCAACAGCCATTCAGAGGAAGGGCCGGCTTGAGATGCATAATTGGCACGGTTATCACTATTTCGGCTCTCCTTATACCGAAACCAGCAACGAGCAGCGGTGTGTCCTGTTTTCTGACAGATTTGACAAGTTGGACGATCCCGCTCGTAAGTGCCCTGCCCGCCACTGGAAGATGACTACCCGTCGCTGCCGTAGGAGTGCAGGCTGTTGTTGCTGCCGTGTTGCTGACCGTCATACGGCGGACGATCGCCGACCGCGCGCCTCGGCCTCATTGTTCTGCCGTAGCCGCCGCAGCTCCACTGCCGGCCGCCACCACGCCCCCCGCGATAGTTCTAGCTTGCGGTGAGGGCGGTGGCCGGCTCCATAACAGCGGCTTCTCGGAGAAGAAGTTTGCTCTCCAGATCCACGTTGATTTCTTCACTTTTTAGCCACGAGGAGAGAGTAGCCAGGTCAACGGGCTTTGGACTGATGCGAACCGCCTGTTTAATGGAGGAGTAAGCTAATGGGAGCCCCCGAACGACGCAGATGACGAGATCTTTTTCGGGGATGATTTCATTCACGGTGTCGAGGGCTGTGATGATGGTGGAGACCTCGTCTAAATACTCCGCCATAGTTTTTGTGCCTTTGGTAATTGTGTGGAGACGATCACGCAATTGAAAAGTATGAGAGTGGGAAATTGATGCATAGCGTGTTGCGAGGGCCGTCCACAGGGCTGAAGCAGTTGTGTAGGATCGGACGTGTTTCTGAACCGTGGGAGAGATGACCGCAATCAAACATGATCGGATCTGGCCATCCACGGCTTTCCAGGCGGCATGGGCCGGATTGGTTTTTTCTGATTTGTCCGTGGCGGTGATGACTGCCGGCGGCGGTTCTGTGCTTCCATCGACGTATTTGAGAAGGTAATTGGCCTCAAGGGCTGTAAGAACGGTGATTTTCCATGTAGGGTAATTTATGTCTGATAATTTTTCGGGAATCAGGGCATGAAGATGCCTGAGAAGGAGTTTAACGCCAGAAGGAAGTGAATCGAGAGGATCCACCTCGGTTGTCATGGCTGCCGCCGCCCAAGAGAAGAGAGGGAACGATCGGTGCCCTAAAGAGAGAAAAAAACCTAGAGAAAAGAAGATCTAGGTTTTCTGGCTCTTGATACCATGAAGGAATATTGATTGTATTGAAGTGTTAACCTAATAAGGGAATACATGGGAGATATATATAGGAGATATAGGAAGGAGTACTAATCCTAATAGGACTAGGATTAAAGAGTACTAATCCTAATAGGAGTAGGATTAAGGAGTACTAATCCTAATAGGACTAGGATTAGTACACAGTAAATACTAATATTATTTAATACTATTATTTAATACTATTTGTTATTAAAATGGTTGGAGTTTAGAATTTTAAGCAACTCCACAAACGAAGTCAGTACAACCCATGTCTAATACTGCTGCTAAAAAAATTAACTATGACACTTTCACATTGTCAACGTTATTGCCATCTTTCAATGCATTCCAAGAAAGGCAAGATCCAGAACAGTATCAAGAAATGGTCCAAATAGTGATTGGAATATGATATTATTTTAAGCAACCTCACAAACGAAAGCATAGCCTACCACCTCTAACAACGTTAGCAACTTCAGTTCTTTCTTCTTAAACAAATTGTATAATCAGAACTCATTGACACTGTTTTCAAATAGTATCGTAAAACTAATATCCAACTAACCATTAAAAACCATTTTTACAAGACATATCGACAGAACAGCCTGTAAACCCAAACATGGATACTAAAACAACCGCAAGTATGTTCTCATCAACACTTCTGCCTACATCTCAAGCAGCAACAACATTTAGTGGTCATAATTCTACCTCAGCAGTGTAGAGTAATTTGAATTAAATCTGTTCGGGACGTTTTTGAGTAGAGATCAGAAACTAATTGAGAGTTTGAATCAAAAGAATTTTTCAAATGAACAACAGTTATGATTACAGAACCAAAACAAGATCAAAGCTGAGCATTTCTTAAATTTGCTCCTGTCAGCTTAGATGCCATTTTGGATATATAAGTTTCCCTCTTTTGCTTTTATTCTTAGTTTTGATCTTGCACTTTTCACTGTGACAATAAATTTTTTAAGAAAAATCGTATTAAATCAAAGTTCTCTTCAACCTAAACTTTCAGCCTTTCCATTTATAGAAAATGATATGTCACCACTCACCATAGAATGAACAGAACAAACTAAGAAATTTAAGATGAAAATAGCGGGAAAGAAGAAAGATTTGAGCAAAAGTTGAGAAGAAACCATACCTCAAAATAGTAAGATATTCTTGAAAGTACTCCTCTGTTTTCTTGGAATACAAATCAAGTTTAACTCTCTTTGTGTAATCTGATATCTGTCCAATATGATGAGCATTCTCTATAATCTCAACTTATAACCAAGGAAAAAAAAAAGAGACACACAAAAGTAGGCGTCAGTAAATTTCATACATTCTAGAGCTATTAGAATTTAGATGTATGAAATATTGTCTACGAAATTCAATGAGGAAGGAGGAGTATACCCAAAGCCATGAATGATTACATGTTACTCATAACCACAATAAATATTAGATAGCCAGACAGAGTTCTGGAAGAGTGGAAATAATATATGGAGGGTGTCATTTTGAAAAATCATGAATTTGAAAACCATACAAAATGTTGAAGTCGAGTCAGCTTTATATATGCCTTACGTGATAGAAATGGATTAAAATTTCTCACTCTCTTTGCCCTTTACGTTTCACTTAAGATAACTTTTTTTCTGCATTCTTAGTACAACTTTAAGGTTTGATTTCACAAGTGTACTAGTCTTAATAGTATCAAGAACATCAGATATGGTGTGATTTTAAGTAAACATGAAAAACATTGAACGTAAATGGACTCTTTCTCTTATCACTCAAAGGTATATTTATTTTTCCACTTAAACACAAATGTAACGAAGGGTTGGAGTCCTTAAAAAACAAATGTATAAATTAGGAAGTCTATAATTTTTTGCAGATTTAAAAGAACTATTAACACTAATTATAGGCCTACAACTAAGAAAAACTTCCTCAAAAGACATAACAATTAAGTATAGACAACACCACATAGATTCTTATATTAGTTAAAATGGGTTTCGCCTCATTGGCAAATTGCTGGGAATCAGTTGTTGAAACAATCAGCAATTACACTTTTTAAGAATAAACCGACATATTGAAACACTTCGCAAAATCAATTCACACATATTTTCTTTACATGAATTGATGGTGAGAGAATAGAATATATAATAGTCCACAGTCTTGATCTGTGAACATATATGTGGACTTAAGGATACTTGTTATCAGTGCAACAAAAAATTACTCTCAAGTCTCTCAAAAAGCACAATAACAGTATTCATTACAAACAATAAGTTTAATAGAGCTAGTACTAACTATTATTAATTTATGCCATCATATTAATGATCAAGAACAGACAGAATTTTTTTTGATACACCACATGTTAATTATGGTCCAAGACAATAATTATGATGGACAGATTAGCTGAAACTTATGTATTGGAGGAGGTGATACGTATCTCGAGGAATAATGGATATGTGCGTGCAAATAAAAAGAATAGCTTTGATGTGAAATCACAAACAACAGTTTCCTTTCCATAAACGTAGATTTTTTGACAACTTCCATCACTATATTAGAAGCAACTCCTTGATTTTATTAAATACAATCACAACAATGTAATAACATGGCAAAACGTAGCTACTTATGATATTGCACATGATAACCTAAAGAAGAAATCATAAAAATTACACACACGAAATAAAATTTATACAAATTGATGATGAAATGGGAATTACTTGAAGAGTAGATATTAAGGGTAGTGGTCTCATTGTCCTAGCTGGATATATTTTGATAAAGTTGTTAGAAGGTGTAGTTAGTTACCATCAGTGTATAAGCATATATACTCTGTAGTGTATCTTTATAACACAATTCATTCTTTAGTAGTAAAAAGTTTCAGTTTCCTTTCATTGCTTAGCTCTCTCAAATGGCTAACAATGGTGTTTGAGAACTGTTGAATTCATCAATTGATACCTAACATTTTAGATCGTTTAAATGAGAAGATTGAAGACATATTCCTTTAAAAAAAAAGACTGAAAACGTAAACAAAATAAAGGAATTTAATGTTGAAGAAAGCAAAAACACGAGTTTAAGTTTGAAAGAGAACAGAAAAAGATGATAGCAATAAAAACTTCTCGAAAACTCGAACAGAATCCTAATCTAAGTTGGGACAGAAGATATGTCTTTCTATTTATTTTGTTGGAACAGAGGAGACTTGATTCTTCTAGAAGTATCATGGAAAAGTAAGTAAAATTTTTATCAAGCAAAATAACTTTTTTGCCCTTGGTCGTCCAAATGACATTTTTGCTCTTGATCGTTCATGGATGGCTCTTATATATAATCATAGATATTAATCATTTACCCTTGTATGTTAAGTTAAAAGTTATTTTTTACAGGTACTACATTTATCAACATAAATAAAAATATATTCTTTTTGGTTTTATGATTATTCTTATCGTTGAAGACTATTGTGTTTATTTTTAGTTTCTAAAAAATGATGTAACTTTCCTCTATTAATTTTATCGAAATAACCACCTTAAACTGATAAAATCAAAAATTACAATACGAAATAATAGTTAGTAATTAAAAACTTGTGAAATCAAACCAGTTTAGTAGAAATGTTTGCCTATTTTGATTTATATTTCTTGTGCAAATATGTCTACATTAAAAATAACAATATATTATTAATCCTCTTATATCTATATTATAATTTGAATCTTTCACCCATAGAATGACTTTGAATATACTTGGTTAATGTTTAATCCATGAATTCACATTATCTAGAAAGAAATGATGAGAATTATTCTGTCTACAATATGCAAAACTCGAGAAAGTTTTATGCTAATTTCGGGTGAGATTTGCATCTTATTTTTCAAAAGACTAGTAACTTTCCAAATTCTTTTACTTTTTCATCACATTTTATTTCTATATCATACTATTTTTTCTTAATCATTGATGGTTAAAATTTGCATTGAGTTACTTTGTTTCTACCTCTTCATGGTTGATCGGTACTTGAGATTTTTAATATTGCGCTCATATGTCCATTTAGTGTAAATTTTAAAGAAATTTCATAAAGTTTTTGTCCAGTTAACATTACTGTCACAATAATGAATCAATTTCTTTATAAATAATGCTCCTTTAGTCTTGTATATAATAAAGCTTGAGTTGTATCTTATGGCTTACCAAGATTTTCTTCACAATATGGCTAAAGTCTTGGATGAGGATTATCATTTGTTTCACCTATTGAGCTTTCTTCAAGTTTGTTTGGTCATATTGTCACAGTGCTTTCTTGACTTTTTTTTTGCAATCTTTATCTCATTTCTTATTTTTGTAGTTGATTCTTTACATTCCAAACATTTGGCTTTGTTATTTTCTTTAAAGTAGACATTTTTTATTAGCATAATGAATAGAAAAAATATTTAAAATTAAATTAAAATAATAGTAAAATAGAGTAATAATAAAATAGATATCACAATAACTCACAAAAGAAAAGAAAGTGAAGTAGTTAATAACAAATTAAGTTAATGGTAATAATAATAACTTAAGATGTTTCTAGAACTATTTAATTTTTTTGTTATTACTCTTAATAAATTTTTATTAGCATGAAATTACATTTTTGCCCTTGATCATTATTCACTAAAAGATGTTTCTAGAATTATTGATATCTTTCTTTAATAGATTTTTGTTAGTGTGAAATTACATTTTTGCCCTTGATCGTCCTCTCACTTCACCCAAAACCGAGCCGCGACTGGCACCCACATTTACCCTCCTATGTGAGCGAACCAACCAATCTAACCCTTATCATTTCAATATAATATCAAGTAAGTAATGCGGAAGACTTAAACTCATTAATAAAAACCAAATCAACATCTATTATTTCTCCAAAATCTGGAAGTCATCATCACAAGAACATCTATGATCAAATTACTAAACTAAAAATGTCTAAGAAGCTAAAAATACATAAAAGCTAGTCCATGCCGGAAGTTCAAGGCATCAAGACTTGAAGAAGAAGAAGACCCAGTCCAAGCTAGAAGCATTAGCTCACCCTGAATATCCGGTATGACGAAGACTGGCTAGAATCACTGTTGAGTTGAAGATGACGGAACGTTTGCTGCACTCCATAAATAACAAGAAGAAAACATAAAAGTAGGGGTCAGTACAAACCACGGGTACTGAGTAGATATCATCGGTCAACTCAAAATAGAGAACAGTATATATCAAGTAATATCATAAATCAACTATAGAACTCAACATGTAGCAACAACAAGTACTATAATCATCAATAAGTACTATCAAGTTCATCCATGAGGGCTCAAGCCTCAATACCATACCCATTTGCGAATTAAGTTCATTATGTTGAGTATATTATCATCTTTCAAGATTCATTATCTTTCTTCCTCTTGTGTCGGTACGTGACACTCCGATCCCCTAATTCTACGTGTCGATTCGTGACACCCGATCCCCTAATATGTGTCGGTACGTGACACTCCGATCCCCTAAATCTACGTGTCGGTTCGTGACACCCGATCCCCTAATATGTGTCGGTACGTGACACTCCGATCCCCTAAATCTACGTGTCGGTTCGTGACACCCGTCCCACTAATACTATGTGTCGGAACGTGACACTCCGATCCACTAATACTATGTGTCGGAACGTGACACTCCGATCCACTAATCTCATTCTGTCAATTCATCAAGCCTTCTCTATACCAAGGCACCATCAATCCCATTACTTTAATTCATCAAGCCTTCTCCAATACCAAGGCATCATCATTAATAAGGTATATTAAAGTTTCTTTCAAGATTTGGGATTCAATAGTTTTCATCATGCTTGTTTTATCAAAATCACATAATCATATTCATGCAAGCATACAATTAAGCATATAGACAGGTTTACAATACTACCAATACATATCATTCGCTATTAAGAGTCTACTACGAATAGCATGAAAACCATAACCTACCTCCACCAAAGACTAGTGATCAAGCAAGAATTTCCCAACCTTTGTTCTCCTTCCTCTCGATCGATCCTCTCTTTCTCTTTGTTCTTTCTGTTCTCTTATTCAAACCCTCTTCCTTTTACCCTAATTAACTTATAATTAAGAATAAAGATGGCAATAATAGCCCACTAATTAACTTAGGGTTACCTCTTTTAACCCCCAAGTAATTAGACTTATTAATATTAACCCTCTAACTTTATAATTAAGGAAAGAATAGTCCAAAACGTCCCTTAAAACGTGTAAAGAAATCCGATTCTGCCTGGGATTTGCGCAACCTGTGACGGCCCGTCGTGCCTGCGACGGTCCGTCACAAAGGTCGTTGCAAGGACCAGAACTCCATTTTTCACTAAGGAGTCTGTGACGGTACGTCACACATGTGACGGTCCGTCCTGCACTTCCGTCATGACGTTCAGAGACTCGTTCCCCGTACCAAATTCTCAAGAGTTGAAGTGTTTTGCAACGGGAGATCACGATGGTTCGTCGTAGCTGTGACGGCACGTCCTGCAGGTCCGTCACAGATTACAGAGAGTCGATTTTAATACCCAAATTTCAGAATTCTAAGTGTTCTGGAACGAGACACCCACGACGGTCCGTCGTGCCCACGACGGTCCGTCGTGGTACCCGTCGTTCCAGCCAGTTTTTCCAGAATTAAAATCTGCTGCTCAAAACGACTACACAGGTCGTTACAATAGATACCAATTTACCCATCGTTCGTCCTCGAATGATCACAAGAAGAAAGACAAGGGCGAGAAGGAGTACATGAATCCCTAAACAGATGTGGGTATTTTTGTTGCATATCTGCCTCCTTCTCCCAAGTGGCTTCTTCAACCGGTCGATTCTTCCATTGCACGTTGATGGATGCAATCTCCCTTGACCTCAACTTGCAAACTTCTCTATCTAAAATAGCAACAGGCTCCTCCTCATAAGACAAATTTTCATCAAGCTCATGAAAGCAGCGGGGGCATTTGTAAGACCAAAAGACATCACTACGAATTCATAATGCCCATACCTAGTTCGAAAAGCAGTCTTTGGCACATCCGCTGCCCGTATTTTCAATTGATGATAACCGGATCTCAAATCGATCTTAGAGAAGACACAAGCACCTTGTAGTTGATCAAACAAGTCATCAATGCGAGGAAGAGGATACTTGTTCTTAATAGTTACCTTGTTCAACTGCCGGTAGTCTATGCACATCCGAAAACTCCCATCCTTCTTCTTCACAAACAAAACCGGAGCACCCCAAGGAGATGCACTTGGTCTAATGAAACATTTGCTCAACAACTCTTGAAGTTGAGCCTTTAATTCTCTTAATTCAGCGGGAGCCATTCTATAAGGGGGTATAGAAATGGGGCGAGTGCCCGGTTCAAGATCGATGCAGAAGTCAGTGTCCCTATCCGGTGGCATACCAGGAAGATCTGCGGGAAACACATCCAAAAACTCACGGACTACCGAAATCGACTCAATCGAAGGTACTTGGGTAGTGTCATCCTTGAGATGGACCAAGAAAGCTAAACACCCTTTACTAACCATTTTCTTAGCACGAAGAAAGGAGACTATACGCATCGGGTTGGAAGTGTAGTCACCCTCCCACACTAACGGGTTTGTCCCAGGCTTGGCTAACGTCACAGTTTTAGCATTATAATCCAAGATCGCAAATTGCGGAGAAAGCCAAGTCATACCCAGAATTACATCAAAGTCAACCATTTCTAAGATAACCAAATCTACATAAGTGTTGCTCCCCACAAAATTCACCAAACAAGACCTATATACCTTTTCAACTATCACAGACTCACCCACCGGAGTAGAAACACGAATAGGCGTGTCAAGTAATTCACAATGTAAATTTAGACCATTAGCAAATGATGAAGATACATATGAAAACGTGGAGCCAGGGTCAAATAATACAGATGCCATACAATCACAAACCAAAAGATTACCTGTGATAACAGCATCAGACGCCTCCGCTTCAGATCTCCCAGGGAAAGCATAACAATGGGCCCTATCACTAGTCTGTCCGTTGCCCCTACCATGTTGTGTCGTAGTGGCTCCAGTTTGCCCATCACCTCTGCCGTTGTGGTGACCACCATTACCTCGACCACCACGTCCTCCAGAAAAGCGGCCTCTACCATGACCACCTCTACCTCTAGCTATTGGGGGTCTGTAACTCTGTTTTGGGAAATTCCTCCTAATATGTCCAATCTCCCCACATCCATAACACTCTCTGGAGTCAGGCATAGGTCTCTCGGAGTAGTGTTGACCGTTCTGAGGTGGACCCCCAACTACAGTCTGTAGTGAAGACTGAATTGGTCGAACTGAGTAACCTCCGGAACTCTGTCCTCTAGAGTAAGAACCATTAAACTCACCTCCCCTTCGAAACCTTTTTGATGTCGATGTCGTGGTGAAGTCATCTGGCTTCACTCCTTCCACCTCTATCACAAAGTCTACCACCTCTTGGAAGGATTTTGCCGTAGCCGCTACTTGTAAGGCTGAAATCCGCAATTCTGACCTCAACCCCTTCACAAAACGGCGAATCCGTTCTTGTGGACTGAAACAAAGTTGGGTGGCATACCTGGATAATGCACGGAATTTGGCCTCATATGCGTTAACCGTCATCCTACCTTGCTCTAGACTCAAGAACTCATCCCTTTTTCTATCTCTCAAAGTCCTTGGGATATACTTTTCCATAAACAAGCTAGAGAACGATGCCCAAGTCATAGGTGGTTCCTCTGTTGGTTGACACTCAACATGTGACCGCCACCACATTTTGGCGTTCCCTTGAAACTGATAACTCACGAACTCTATGCCAAACTGTTCTACGATACCCATCTTGTGTAGTAGCTCATGACAATCAACCAGGAAATCCTAAGCATCCTCAGATTCTGCACCCTTGAAGACTGGAGGTTTCAATTTTAAGAACTTACTAAAAAGTTCATGCTGATCATTTGTCATTATAGGCCCAGTAGTCAGACGTGGAAATGTGCCTATCTCCAATGATGCATCCATGCGGGGAGCCATAGCAGCCGCATGTCGTATCTCTGGAACCAGAGGTGTTGGTGCAGAAACCACTGGAGGTGCCTGACCCTGATCAGATATCCCGCTAAGATAAGCAAGAACCTGATTGATCATCTCTGGGTAGGTTGGGGTGGCAATTCCTCATTTTGCACTTGTTCATTCTCCCCTTCCTCACCCTCTCTTATCACTTCCTCAGTCGGTGGAGGAGTCACCGCCCTAGTACCAGATGGGCTCGGTGCTTGTCCTCTTCCTCTATAGGACGTCCTCCCACGACCTCTACCACGGCCTCTTGCCGCTGCTCTTCCTCGAGCCACAGCCCCGGTGGCTGGCTCAGACGTTTCTTGTCTTGCTGGTGTTGTCGTTGGCGCGGTCGTTGCTCTAGTTCTAACCATCTGCGAAATAGAGTGAAGATGGTCAGATACCAATTCATATCGCCTAGATACCAATTGGACTCAAGTAGTAGCACGAAAGAAAGAATGAAAGAGTGAAATTTTCCTAAAGTCTTATAGCCTCACAAGGAAAAGTAAAGGCGTCCCCCTACCGTTCCAAAAGACTCTACTAGACATGTTCTTGTGTGATGAGACCAACGAACCTAATGCTCTGATACCAAGTTTGTCACGACCCAAAACCGAGCCGCGACTGGCACCCACATTTACCCTCCTATGTGAGCGAACCAACCAATCTAACCCTTATCATTTCAATATAATATCAAGTAAGTAATGCGGAAGACTTAAACTCATTAATAAAAACCAAATCAACATCTATTATTTCCCCAAAATCTGGAAGTCATCATCACAAGAACATCTATGATCAAATTACTAAACTAAAAATGTCTAAGAAGCTAAAAATACATAAAAGCTAGTCCATGCCGGAAGTTCAAGGCATCAAGACTTGAAGAAGAAGAAGACCCAGTCCAAGCTAGAAGCATTAGCTCACCCTGAATATCCGGTATGACGAAGGCGGCTAGAATCTTTGTTGAGTTGAAGATGACGGAACGCTTCTGCACTCCATAAATAACAAGAAGAAAACATAAAAGTAGGGTCGATTACAGACCACGGGTACTGAGTAGATATCATCGGTCAACTCAAAATAGAGAACAGTATATATCAAGTAATATCATAAATCAACTATAGAACTCAACATGTAGCAACAACAAGTACTATAATCATCAATAAGTACTATCAAGTTCATCCATGAGGGCTCAAGCCTCAATACCATACCCATTTGCGAATTAAGTTCATTATGTTGAGTATATTATCATCTTTCAAGATTCATTATCTTTCTTCCTCTTGTGTCGGTACGTGACACTCCGATCCCCTAATTCTACGTGTCGATTCGTGACACCCGATCCCCTAATATGTGTCGGTACGTGACACTCCGATCCCCTAAATCTACGTGTCGGTTCGTGACACCCGATCCCCTAATATGTGTCGGTACGTGACACTCCGATCCCCTAAATCTACGTGTCGGTTCGTGACACCCGTCCCACTAATACTATGTGTCGGAACGTGACACTCCGATCCACTAATACTATGTGTCGGAACGTGACACTCCGATCCACTAATCTCATTCTGTCAATTCATCAAGCCTTCTCTATACCAAGGCACCATCAATCCCATTACTTTAATTCATCAAGCCTTCTCCAATACCAAGGCATCATCATTAATAAGGTATATTAAAGTTTCTTTCAAGATTTGGGATTCAATAGTTTTCATCATGCTTGTTTTATCAAAATCACATAATCATATTCATGCAAGCATACAATTAAGCATATAGACAGGTTTACAATACTACCAATACATATCATTCGCTATTAAGAGTCTACTACGAATAGCATGAAAACCATAACCTACCTCCACCGAAGACTAGTGATCAAGCAAGAATTTCCCAACCTTTGTTCTCCTTCCTCTCGATCGATCCTCTCTTTCTCTTTGTTCTTTCTGTTCTCTTATTCAAACCCTCTTCCTTTTACCCTAATTAACTTATAATTAAGAATAAAGATGGCAATAATAGCCCACTAATTAACTTAGGGTTACCTCTTTTAACCCCCAAGTAATTAGACTTATTAATATTAACCCTCTAACTTTATAATTAAGGAAAGAATAGTCCAAAACGTCCCTTAAAACGTGTAATGAAATCCGATTCTGCCTGGGATTTGCGCAACCTGTGACGGGCCGTCGTGCCTGCGACGGTCCGTCACAAAGGTCGTCGCAAGGACCAGAACTCCATTTTTCACTAAGGAGTCTGTGACGGTACGTCACACATGTGACGGTCCGTCCTGCACTTCCGTCATGACGTTCAGAGACTCGTTCCCCGTACCAAATTCTCAAGAGTTGAAGTGTTTTGCAACGGAAGATCACGACGGTTCGTCGTAGCTGTGACGGCACGTCCTGCAGGTCCGTCACAGATTACAGAGAGTCGATTTTAATACCCAAATTTCAGAATTCTAAGTGTTCTGGAACGAGACACCCACGACGGTCCGTCGTGGTACCCGTCGTTCCGGCCAGTTTTTTCAGAATTAAAATCTGCTGCTCAAAACGACTACACAGGTCGTTACAGATATTTTAAGGCCCGTGATACGAGCCCAATATAATTTCACTTACTTTGTTGAAAACATTACATATATTCACAACTTAAGATATTATAATCCTCTCTCGAATACATTATTATTTCCTCTCGGATACATCTATTTCCTCTCGAATACAAATTTATTCCCACTAGAATACATCCCTTTCCCGAAGTAATATGTCATTTGCAATGTATTGGACAATCAAATGAATGAATTCTAGAGGAATGAAAAATTTGAAATTTTGTAATTGAGAAAAGTTTTCGAATATAATGCAATTAGCCTCCAAATATATGAGATTTCTGTACTTTATACTTTTTTTTTCTTTAGAAAACAAATTCAATATATTACTTTATAATTTATTTCAAATGGTCATACGATATAAATGTGTCGTTTACAACCTAAATTGAGAAAGTTAAATTCTGAAAAATTATTTGCAGTAAGGAAATAGAGAATTGCGTTAGATTAAGAGTTAAAACATTTCGTGTTCAAGGAATATATAAAATGTTGATATCTTTGAAAAAATTCTTTGATCTTCATATATATTCACAAGTAGTTTCTATATTAAACAATGTTATTATCTTCGTTTTATGATATTTGCACCATGAGCTTTGCATCTGATAATATACTAATCATTGATCAATCAATTTTTAAAAATCGATTTGAAGTCTTTCAAATCTCTATTGCTTCAACTTAAGTATAATGTGTTTGTATTTGACTTTGTCAATGAATTTTATGATACATTTTTTTATTGTCTTCGGTAAATAGAAATACTTAAATAATTGATTTCTAACTTCACGACAATAAAAACAATCAAGAAAGCAACTTTATTTCTATATACAATAACAATTATAGTAATGTTATATTCTAAATATTGAAAGTATTTATTAAAAAAAAAATTTTAGCTCCACATATATATAAGGCAGCCAAACAATTTTTTTTAAAAAAAATAATATATGAATACTCATTTTAATAATAACACATATATTTTTTATTTTTAATATATGACTCCCTCCTTTTCGATTTATATGAACTTATTTTTTTCATTTTATTTCTAAAAGAAAATAACTTCTGAATTTTAATTTTTTAATATATCATATTTAAGATTGCAAAATTAAAATATATTTCAATACACTAAATTCAAATATACATATGAAGTTTAGTTTTAATTTTGATGTATTCCAACTAATATTATACTTGAAATATAATTATTAAGAGCTAAGTGTAATCATAATTTATTTACTTGTATATAATAAATAGATATCACAATAACTCATAAAAAATGAAGAAATAACAAAAATGAGGTAATACTAATAATAATAATTAAAGATGTTTCTTGAATTATTTAATTTTTTTGTTATCATTCTTAGTAGATTTTTGTTTGCAAGAAGTTAAATTTTTACCTTTGATCATCATTCACTTCATATATATTGAAAGATGTTTCTAGAATTATTTATACATGATAGATTTTTATTAGAATGAAATTACATTTTTATTCTTGGTCGTCTTTAATACAAATATTTTGTTAAGTTACTTTTAACATTTTTTTCTTTAATTTCAATCTAATATATATTATTAATTTTATCACGCTTATTTATTTTCAAGTATATTAATTATAACCAAAATAAAGATGAAAATAACTAATTCATGATAAATTAGTAAACATTTTTATAAGCATAATGAATAGAAAAATATTAAGAATTAAATTAACGTAATAGTAAAATAAAGTAATAATAAAATAGATATCACAATAACTCACAAAAAAGAGTGAAGTAATAACAAAATAAGTTAATGGAAATAAGTAATAACAATAATAACTTAAGATAATTGTAGAACTATTTAATTTTCTTGTCATCATTCTTGGTAGATTTTTGTTAGTGTGGAAATACATTTTTGCCCTTGATCATTATTCACTTCATATATAAAAATGTTTCTTGAATTATTTAATTTTTTTGTTATCATTCTTGGTAGATTTTTGTTTGCAAGAAGTTCAACTTTTACCTTTGATCATCATTCACTTCATATATAGAATGATGTTTCTAGAATTATTTATACTTGAGATGTTTGTTGTAATGAAATTACATTTTTATTCTTGGTCGACTTTAATACAAATATATCATCCTACTCATTTTTATTTGTAAAATTAATTTTTTATTTTTTTCTTTAATTTCAATCTAATATATATTATTAATTTCATCACACATATTTATTTTCAAGTAAATTAACTAGAACCAAAATAAAGATGAAAATAATTAATTCATGATAAATTAGTAAACATTTTTTATAAGAATAATGAATATAAAAAAAGTTAAGAATTAAATAAACGTAATAGTAAAATAGAGTAATAATAAATAGATATCATAATAACTCAAAAGAAAGTGAAACAATAACAAAGTAAGTTAATGGTAATAATAATAACTTACGATGTTTCTAGAACTATTTAATTTCCTTGTTATCAATTTTGGTAGATTTTTGTTAGTGTGAAATTACATTTTTGCCCTTGATCATTATTCACTTTATATATAAAAAGATGTTTCTTGCATCATTTATTATTTTTCTTAATAGATTTTTGTTAGCGTGAAACTACATTTTTGACCTTGGTCGTCCTCCCTCTTCACTCTTCGATATAATAGATTTTTGTTATCATTCTTGGTAGATTTTTGTTTGCAAGAAGTTAAATTTTTATCTTTGATCATCATTCACTTCATATATGGAATGATGTTTCTAGAATTGTTTATACTTGATAGATGTTTGTTATAATGAAATTACATTTTTATTCTTGGTTGTCTTTAATACAAATATATCATCCTATTCATTTTTATTTGTAAAATTAATTTTTTATTTTTTCTTTAATTTCAATCTAATAAATATTATTAATTTCATCACACATATTTATTTTCAAGTAAATTAATTAGAACCAAAATAAAGATGGAAATAACTAATTCATGATAAATTAGTAAACATTTTTTATAAGAATAATGAATATAAAAAAATATTAAGAATTAAATAAACGTGATGGTAAAATAGAGAATAATAAATAGATATCACAATAACTCAAAAAAAAAGTGAAACAATAATAAAATAAGTTAATGGTAATAGTAATAACTTACGATGATTCTAGAACTATTTAATTTCCTTGTTATCATTTTTGGTAGATTTTTGTTAGTGTGAAGTTATATTTTTGCCCTTGATCATTATTCAGTTTATATATAAAAAGATGTTTCTTGAATCATTTATTATTTTTCTTAATAAATTTTTGTTAGCGAGAAATTACATATTTGACCTTGGTCGTCCTGCCTCTTCACTCTTCTATATAATAAAAATAAAAAAATATGAAGTGAATAATGATCAAGGGCAAGAATATAGTTTCACGCTAACAAAAATCTACCAATAAAGATAACAAGAAAATTAAATAGTCTACAAACATCTTAAGTTATCGTTATTACTATTAACTTATTTTGTTATTACTTCACTTTCTTTTCTTTTGTGAGTTATTGTGGTACCTATTTTATTATTACTCTATTTAACTATTACTTTCATTTAATTCTTAATATTTTTTCAATTCATTATGCTTATAAAAATGTTTACTTTTTATATAAAAGTTTATCATGAATTAATTATTTACATCTTTATTTTGGTTCTAATTAATATATTTGGAAATAAATGAGTATGATAAAATTAATAATATATATTAGTTTGAAATTAAAGAAAAAAAAGTTAAAAAGTAATTTTACAAATAAAAATAAATAGGATGATATATTTGTATTAAAGACGACCAAGAATAAAAATATAATTTCATTATAATAAAAATCTATCAAGAATGATAACAAGAAAATTAAATAGTTCTAGAAACATCTTTAATTATTCTAATTAGTATTACCTCATTTTTGTTATTTCTTCATTTTTATGAGTTATTTTGATATCTATTTATTATATAAAAGTAAACAAATTTTTATTACGCTTAGCACTTAATAATTATACATCAAGTATAATATTAGGTAAAATCAATCAAAATTAAAACTAAAATTTATACGTATATTTAAATTTTGTGTATTGAAATATTTTTTAATTTTGCGATCATAAATATTCTGTATTAAAAAATTAAAATACAGAAGTTATTTTCTTTTTGAAATGAAATTAAAGCAAGTCCATATAAATCGAAAAGGAGGGAGTCATATATTAAAAATGAAATATAATGATTTGAAAACTTTAATTCTTCGTTTTAGTTTCTAATTTATTACATATTTGAAAATTACATTAAAAAGAAGCTTAAAAACACAATATAACAATTTAAGATACTTTTAGAAAAACATAATGAAATTTGACCGATTTCCTTATTTTTATTAAAACAAAAAAAAAGTTGTATGTATTGTTTGAAAATAACGTAAGAACTAAAAAGTACTATGATTCACAATAAAATGACAACTAAAAGTATGTGAGAACTATATAAGAAATTTCATTAATTTTCCTAAGATTACTTGTGTCACATAAAATGAAACAAATAGAGTAACATATATTATTCGAAAATGACATAAAAGATATATAAATAAACTATTAAAAATATTTATATAAAAAAGTAACATATAAAAAAATTAGTTCGCTTTTTCAAATTTCATTTTTATTATATAAATTGGAAGAAAAAAACTAACATACGTTGGGCCTGCACTGGCGCGAACACCCCTTGATGAATGCAATACCAAATCCTCATGTAAACATTGCTACACACCTCATCATCTTCCCCACTTAACCGTCTTGTGTGATAAGAATGTCACCAAACATTTTCCCAATAACTTTCTATATATTTACTTCCTCATCGAGGAATGTAACTTCTTGTCGCAGAACACTTCTTAAATTCAACACCCTTAGTAGCGCAACTTGTCGCTCTGTAGTAAGCGTCTAACAACTCACATCTACCAAACAAATAACACAAATTTTTAACAACTTTTGCTATTAATTCATACTTAAAAACAATCAACACAAACAACATTTAGCTTAGTTAGTTAAAACTTAAAAAACATTGCTGCTACACCTGAACCAATAACCAAATAAACAAGTTTTAATGATACCTGAAAAGCAACATTGATTAACAAGGAAACAAGGTTCATACTATGGTAAATTATAATTATTTTGCTATTGAACATACAGCCTAAGCAAAGTTGCGCAAACTCTTCATTTTTGTTGCTGCACCTGTGTCAACACAAGGTGGGTGCGGGAATACGTGTGGGATTCGGTCAACCCAAATTGGATACTTTGACCAGAGTCCAATGGACAAATTTGAGAAAAAATTGAGAGTTTGATAAAAGATAAAATAGATTTAAAACATGACATACCTTAAGTATTATAGTCCTTTTGTCTAAATTTAAGCATTTACTCTTGGTCAATATTTGTAGCTTCATGTTTCAAGCCGAATAGAGAGATACTAAGAATTCAACTTTTGATAGACAGTAGCAATGATCTGTAAGGAGAGACCGTACATACCACCCAGTTTGAATCCCACACACAAGCTTTTTCCTGAAATAAGCACCCATACTTCATTGCTATAATTATGAATATCTGATACTTTAAGTACAACACTACAAAGAGATATCGTGAGTGCCACTTTAGGGAGAGGACCTATATAAATTAGGAAAGCTTAAGTTGTGAAGTGTATTTATTTTTTCACATCAAATAACTTAGTCCTGCAATAAAATTTACCAGAGACCAGTGGTGCTTGGTCGAAGCACCAGTCCTCAAAGGATACAAAACCAATACCAAGGTAGAAAAACTGGAAAAAGCTACGAAGCCCAGACCAATTGGTTTATCTCTGAAGTAGGATGACTAAATTATTAGTCACAAAAATTAAACACCATTAGTAGATTAAAAAAGAGAACTTGAAGTACAACATGAAACGAAGTCTCTCACTAACTTTGCAGCTCCGCCTATTTTCATGTCCTTAAGAGAAGGAATGATCAAACCAAAAGGAGAAATAGAAAAACATATAAGTATTACCCTGGTTCAGCTCTTCCCTTTCCGAGTATATTATCCCCATTGCACATGTTAAGTACAGTACTACAAGCTTTGAGAAGATCTGTCCAATTATTACACTTTTACTGTCATTAGTTTATTATAAGAACACTAAGTGCATCTAGCGTAATCACACTCAAGCTTATGCATAGTTAAATTGTTGTATCTTAAAAAGTAAATCGCTTACTACTTAATGGAGAAGCTTGGCGTCGAAAACATTGAGAACTTGAACACCAGTATATCCTTTTGTAAGATCAACCTTGCACCATACGTCCATTACCAAATAGCCATAGCATAGCTGGAGTACATAACAACAAAATGATATTAGCTTAGTCTGTTGAAATGTTTAGAAGAGTTTTTGTTGAACTTACAATGTAAAGATGGATTGTAAGGAACAACCCACGAATTATCAATAAAGTGTCCTTTAATTTTCACACTTTTTCCTGTATTTCGTCTTTATAAATTGGATATGGATTTCTCCTTTAGTTGTTTGTTCTACAAATTCTTTAGGATACTTATTTTCACAATATCCTTTTTTTCATACAAGAATTTGTTGATTCGAATCACCACAAGGACCATGCATCATGTGTTGTGTAACAAGTGAGTATAAATAGGGAAGTCATTCCCATGACTACTTGCTACGATATAAGAATGAAAAATTCGTTTAGCATCTTGTCACTTATTGGTAGTGAATGAAAATCAGAATCAACGAGATAATTATAGAGCAACTTTCAAACGTGTAGTAGTAATCAAATAAATATGAAGATACAACACTCTTATGTGACTTTTTATGATTGATACTATATTAATTCCAAAATGGAACAAGAAACAGTAAGAATTGACTAATGAATCTAGACTACCATTTTCAGATAATAGATATTCACCACCACAGAAAACATAGTTTAAAACTGAAAGAGTTGGTTTTGGTTCTTGTGGAATCAAACTAAATGGAAGATGAATTAATATGAATATTTGGTAGGAAGATAATTAGTACAAAATACAAGTCAAAGATTGTATCTTGGTAGGTGAAAGTTAGGCAAATCATAAAATGGTTTGCTATCTTAACCTTGACAATTTTGACACATAGTGATGTCATGGATGACATCAATAGGATGAATTTATTCCTATAAATAGGTCGCTCTTAATTCATTTTCAAATCATCCTTTCACTTTCCTTCTCACCTTCTAAGGCATTGTGTTCTCTCTCTTGTAGTATTTCACTTATATTCCTTGTATAGTGAAATAAATATTGGTGCAGTTGTTCTTTGGTGGACGTAGGATCATTTTGATCCGAACCACGTTAAATATTGTTGTTCTTCCTTGTTCTTTAGTTTCACGTTTCCGCTAACAATTGGTATCAGAGCAAGGTTCTGTCTGAGTATGCTCTGTTGTTGCAGCACAGTCTGAACTTCCACATCAGAAAAGGATTACTTTGGTTTTCTGTAGTTCCAAATACATTGTAGTAGAAAAGGAAGAACAAGTAAAAAAAATGAGTTCCATGAAGTTTGAAATTGATAGATTTAGTGGGCGCAACAACTTCAATATCTGGAAAATCCAGATGATAGCGTTACTGCGGAGGGAAGGTTCAATCCATGCTATTGACGGAAAGTACCCCGATAAGATATCGGATTCTGACAAGGAAAAGATTGAAGGAGATGCATTGAGTGCAATCCAACTGTCCCTTGCACCTAACGTACTTTGTGAAGTGAGTACAAGTACCGAAGAGACGGCCAAAGAGTTATGGGAAAAGCTGGAAGGGCTTTACCAGGACCAGTCAGTGACAACAAGGATGTTGTTACAACGGCGTATTCATACATTTAAGATGGATTCAGGTACTTTGTTGCAAGACCATCTAGATGCGTTCAATAAACTTGTGATGGACTTACAAACTATTTGGAATTAAAAGGGCGAGGAGACACTTGCATGTTCTTTACTATTTTCATTGACTTCAAAATATCGTGATATTGAGAATTCAATGATGTATAGCAAACAACCTATTAAACTTGAGCAAGTGCGGCAAGCACTAAACTCTTGTGATGTGCGGATGCATTTTGAAGGAGACAAAAGTGACGAAGCTAGTGGACTCTTTGTAAGAGGTCGTACTAGCCAAAATGGAAGGAGCAAATCGAAGTACAGATCAAAGTCTCGTGTGAACAAAAAGAATGCGGAGTGTTGGGGCTGTCACAAGAAGGGGCACTTTGAACGAGATTGCCCTATGTCGAAGTCCAAAGAAAAGGCGAGTGCATCCATTGTTGAGAAAGTACATGATAATGATGATGATTATGTACTAACAACATCATGCAATAATGGAGTCTATGACAACAAATGGATCTTAGACTCTGGTTGTACTCTGCATATGACATTCCGTAGAGATTGGTTCAGCAGCTATGAAACAAGCAGAGGAACTGTATTAATGGGCAATAATGCAACTTGTAAAATAGTTGGCATTGGTTCAGTTCATGTTCGCTGCCATGATGGAATCATGAGGACTATTACAGGAGTCCGTCATGTTCCTGATCTAAAGAAGAATTTGATCTCCCTGGGTACTTTATATAAACAAGGCTATAAGTACATGAGTGAAGGAGGAACTATGAAAGTGACTAAAGGGTCTTTAGTCATGTTGAAGGCCAAGCTGGAGGATGGCCTCTACACACTTGCGGGAAGCACCATTATTGGCTCTGTAAATGCATCTACAGTGCAGTTATCTAATGATGACAAGGCAAAATTATGGCACATGAGACTAGGCCATATGAGCGCACGAGGATTGGAGATGTTGAGCAATCGCAACCTTTTGAATGGTGAGAAGATCAGGACACTTGAATTTTGTGAACACTGCGTCGTAGGGAAGCAGAAAAAGGTCAGCTTCAGCACTGGCAAGCACAAGACGGGAGGGGTGCTAGACTACATCCATTCAGATTTATGGGGTCCCTCTAAGCTTCCATCAAAGGGAGGAAAGAGGTATCTTCTCACATTCATTGATGATTTTTCACGAAAGGTTTGGGTGCGTTTCCTGAAGACAAAAGGTGATGCTTTTGAAGCATTTAAAGAGTGGAAGATTTTGGTTGAAAATCAAATTGAGAGGAAAATCAAGTATCTTCGCACGGACAATGGCTTGGAGTTTTGCAGTGAAGAGTTCAATGATTTCTGCAAGGTTCATGGGATCGCAAGGCATAAGACGGTCAGGCACAAACCACAGCAGAATGGAGTTGCCGAGAGAATGAACAGAACTCTTCTTGAGAAGGCTCGTTGTATGCTCTTACAAGCTAAGATGTCCAAAGTATTTTGGGCTGAAGCAGTTCATACTGCTTCTCATATTTTCAATCGGTCTCCAGCATCAGCGATTGACTTTAAGACTCCGAATGAGGTCTGGTCAGGTGAACCCTCTAACTATTCATACTTGCGAGTATTTGGGTGTCCAACTTATTATCATGTTAATGAAGGTAAGCTTGAACCAAGGGCTAAAAAGGCCATATTCGTAGGGTATGTTGATGGAGTAAAAGGGTACAAACTATGGTGTTTGTCTTTACTCAAATTTGTAGTTAGTAGCGATGTTACCTTTGATGAATCCTCTATACTTGATCCTCGTAAAGTTTCTGTGGAGTTATCTAGAAACGAGAACAACAAGCAGGTGGAGCTACCGGTGGAGCTTACCAAGAAACGGGATCAAGAGACTCAAAGTGATGAGTCAAAAGATGCAGAAGAACTTGCTTCCAATGAACCATACACAATTGCGAAGGGAAGGGACAAAAGGCAGATACGGAACCTAACGTCTTATAGAGCAAGAAAATCTGATTGCACAAGCTGGCGTCAGAGTGCGAGAAGAAGAGATTAAGGATCTCGAGCCCTCTTCGTATATTGAAGCAACTTCTTGCAAAGATGCTGCACAATGGCAGTTGGCCATGATGGAAGAGATGGAGTCTCTTCACAGAAATGAGACATGGGTCTTAGTTAAAAGGCCAAAGGAGATGAGGACAGTTGGATGCAAATGGGTCTACAAAAAGAAAGAAGGTATTCCAGAAGAGGAAGCTGCTAGGTTCAAGGCGAGATTGGTTGCAAAGTGTTTCAGTCAGAAGGAGGGAATTGACTACAATGAGATCTTTTCTCCAGCCGTGAAACATAGCTCAATTCGCGTGCTGTTAGCATTGGTTGCAAAATTTGATTTAGAGCTTCAACAGCTTGATGTCAAAACTGCCTTTTTACATGGTGATCTATAAGAGACAATCTATATGGATCAGCCTGAAGGTTTCCTAGCTGAAGGAAAAGAAGACCATGCATGCCAACTGAAGAAGTCTTTGTATGGTTTGAAGCAATCCCCTAGACAGTGGTACAAGAGGTTTGATGCATTCATGACTACACATGGATTTTCGAGGAGTGCATTTGATAGTTGTGTGTATCACAAGAAGATGTTTGGTAACTCTATGATTTATCTTTTGTTGTATGTTGATGATATGCTTATTGATGCTAACAACATCACAGAGATAAATATTATGAAGAAACTGTTGAGCAAGGAATTTGACATGAAGGATCTAGGAGTTGCAAAGAAAATCCTTGGAATGGAAATTTCAAGAGAAAATGGTGTTGTACATCTTTCTCAGAAGAGGTACATCCGAAAAGTTCTTGAAAGATTCAATATGGATATGAGCAAGCCTGTAAGTACACCTTTAGCTTCTCATTTCAAGCTTTCAGAGTTACAAATGCCTCAATCTATGGATGAGGTGGAGCATATGTCAAAGGTTCCTTATGCGAGTGCAGTTGGTAGCATTATGTATGCTATGGTATGCACATGTCCAGATATTGCCCAATCTGTAAGTGTAGTAAGCAAGTACATGGCAAATCCAGGAAAAAGGCATTGGGAAGCTGTCAAGTGGATATTGAGATATCTTAAAGGAGCTCCTGATGTTGGCCTAACCTTTCGGAAAAGTGAAGGTAATTCAATTCTCGGTTATGTTGATTCTAACTATGCAGGGGGTCTTGATCGAAGGAGGTCCACAACTGGATACATCTTTACTCTCGTTGGCAGTGCCGTTAGTTGGAAATCGACTTTACAGTCGATTGTCGCTTTGTCTACAACAGAGGCAGAATATATGGAAGCAACGGAGGCAGTGAAAGAAGCTATCTGGTTGAAAGGTTTGGTGGCAGAATTGAGTTCAGCTCAGCTTAAATCAATTCTGAAATGTGATAGTCAAAGTGCTATTCATTTGATTAAAAATCAAAGATTTCATGAGCGCACCAAACACATTGATGTCAGATTTCATTTTATTCGAGATGTCGTAGAAAATGGAGCTATCAAGGTTGAGAAGGTTATCACAGACGATAACGCTGCAGACATGTTGACCAAAATAGTCCCGCTTGCCAAGTTTGCACACTGCAAGGACTTGGCGGGAGTATGATGCAACTCTAAGAGAACAACTGCTAGGTGGAGCTGGTATGTTCAACAAAGGTTTGATTCTTCTTGTTTCTTACAATGGGATTGCCCAGTAAGCTTAGAAGTTTTGGCCGGAGTTGTTTATACGCATGCTTGGAACACAAACCAAGGTGGAGATTGAAAGAGTTGGTTTTGGTTCTTGTGGAATCAAACTAAATGGAAGATGAATTAATATGAATATTTGGTAGGAAGATAATTAGTACAAAATACAAGTCAAAGATTGTATCTTGGTAGGTGAAAGTTAGGCAAACCATAAAATGGTTTGCTATCTTAACCTTGACAATTTTGACACATAGTGATGTCATGGATGACAACAATAGGATGAATTTATTCCTATAAATAGGTAGCTCTTAATTCATTTTCAAATCATCCTTTCACTTGCCTTCTCACCTTCTAAGGCATTGTGTTCTCTCTCTTGTAGTATCTCACTTATATTCTTTGTATAGTGAAATAAATATTGGTGCAGTTGTTCTTTGGTGGACGTAGGATCATTTTGATCCGAACCACGTTAAATATTGTTGTTCTTCCTTGTTCTTTAGTTTCACGTTTCCACTAACAAAAACATAAATAAGGTGTCAGGCACTTGCAAAATTGTATTTGGCTAGAAATGTAGAAGGAGATCTCTCCCATGTAAATAGAATTAACGTTGAGGGATATGAATACAATATTTTACTTTGGCAAGAAGGAAACAAAAGGTTTGCACTAATTCTACCAAATCGGTAGATGACAGTGCATTAGCTTCTAATTAGATAACATTTCAAGCAGATAATTAATTATATTCAGAGAAAGGATTAGACGAAATAATTATTAACAATACAATCTAGAATTTCATATCATAAACTTTGAAAGCAAGAAGAGAATTGACAGAATATTGAGATAAAAACATGCATGAGTTGGATCACCTAATTAAGAAGGTGAACGAAAGGAAAGTAAATCTTCAAAAGTTTGGAAAAAAACAAAGATCATGGCAAGGAATGAGGTTAAATATGAAAACACACCTATTGATTCAACTATTAAATTAAAAAATTGAAGAGAATCAAGATATAGCTTGACCAAAAAATGAGAGATATACTAACCTCAAATTGGTAAAATCATCATTGGAAAGAAATACTACTTCCTTTGAGAGTAAAAATAAAGCAGTGTGGATGCTTCTGAAATAAAGTTAAGTATTTTTTTTCTTAATAAAGTGATTTGGGGATGTTGAGTGACACGTGCAACAAAATAATTGATATATAAATAAGTTAAATGACGAATTTGCCCTTGGTTTGGAGTAAGATATTTTATCATAAATATTAATCATTTACCCTTGTATGTTAAGTATAATTACAAATCTGCCATCAGTCGTTTTCCTCTTCATCTTTCTATATATACAAGATGAGCGTTGCCCGTGCTAAGCACGGGCCCAACGTTTAATGTTTTAATATTTTATATATTTATTATCATTTTAATTTACGATACATGCTTTATTTTATAATACGTTATTAGTCAAGTCTCGTCATTTATTTTTGTTTGATTACCTACAGTATCAAGACAAAACATTTCACCAAGATTTCTTAAGCAAGGTGAAAATCCCCTTCAATACTAAAACTTCAATTGGGAATTACTTTTATACATACGAATACTTGTTAGCCATAAAACATTGTGGTCACTTCTCTTGTACATTTTGATTTGAAACAATAGGATATAAAAATGATAATTTTGTCGTTAAATTAAGGACAGTATATATCAAAGTGCAGGTATCAACTCTGTTTGGCTGTTTTGTATTGGACTATTAGCATACTTCACAATATTAGATGACTGTTTTGTATTGAATTATTAGCATACTTCATAACATTACATGGTTAAATAACATTTTGTTCACAAAACAAATGCACTTTTTATTAAGCAAATTGACAGTATGAAGAAACTGATCATCGAGTGTAACGACCTATTTAGTCGTTTTGAGCAGCAGATTTTATTTCTGGAAAACTGGCTGAAACGACGGACCCTACGACGGACCGTCATGGGCACGACGGACCGTCGCAGGGTCTCGTTTCAAAACACTTAGAAATTCCGAAATTGGGGACTGAAAATCGACCCTCTGAACTTCGTTACGACATGGCAGGACGGACCGTCGTGGGCACGACGGACCGTCACAGACCCTTTAATAAAATTGAGTCTCTGAACTCTGTGACGGAGCAGCAGGACGGACCGTCGCAGCATCGATGGCCGTCGCATCGCGTAATCCCGATGCGGGTCGGATTTCTTTACACGTTTTAAGGGACGTTTTGGACTATTCCTACTTTAATTATAAAGTTAGAGGGTTAAGGTTAATAAGTTTAATTACTTGGGGGTTAAAAGAGGTAACCTTAAGTTAATTAGTGGGCTATTATTGCCATCTTTTAAACTTAATTATATACTAATTAGGGTAAAAGAAAGAGGGTTTGAATAAGAAAATAGAAAGAACAAAGAGAAGGAGAGGGAATCGAACGAGAAGAGAGAAACACAAGGCTTTGGGAAAATTCTTGCTTGATCACTAATCTTCGGTGGAGGTAGGTTATGGTTTCCTTTATGATATTCGTAGTAAACTCTTAATAGCGAATGATATGTATTGATAGTATTGTAAACCCTGCTATGTGCTTAATTGTATGCTTGCATGAATGTGAATATATAATTGTGATTTTATAAGCATGATGAAGTTATTGAATCCCAAATCTTGCAAAACCCTAATCTCTTTGTTAATGATAATGCCTTGGTATGAGAGAAGTCTTGATAAACTAAAAGTAATTAGATTGATGATGCCTTAGTATAAGAAAAGGCTTGATGAACTAAAGTAATGAGAATGATGATGCCTTGGTATAAGAGCAGGCTTGATGAATTGATAGAATGAGATTTAGGGGATCGGGTGTCACGAATCGACACGTAGATTTAGGGGATCGGGTGTCACGAACCGACATGTAGATTTAGGGGATCGGAGTGTCACGTTCCGACACATAGAATTAGATGGACCGGGTGTCACGAACCGAAATGTAGATTTAGGGGATTGGGTGTCATGAACCGATACGTAGATTTAGGGGATTGGGTGTCATGAACCGACACGTAGATTTAGGGGATCGGGTGTCACGAACCAACACGTAGATTTAGGGGATCGGAGTGTCACGTTCCGACACATAGTAGTAAGGGATCGGAGTGTCACGTACCGACACAAGAGGAAGAAAGAATATGAGGGAGCGGAGTGTCACGTACCGACACAAGAGAAATAAACATAATGAATCTTGAATGATGCTAATATACTCAATCTAATGAACATAATTTCCAAATGAGTATGGTATTGAGGCTTGAGTCCTCATGTGTGAACTTGACGGTAATTGTTAAGGATATAGTACTTATTGTTGCTACATGTTGAGTATCATAGTTGATTTTATGATATTACTTGGTATATACTGTTTTCTATATTGAGTTGGCCGATGATATCTACTCAGTACTTGTGTTTTTACTGACCCCCTACTTTTATGTTTTCTTCTTTGTATTTGTGGAGTGCAGCAAACGTGCCGTCGTCTTTGACTCAACAGTAATTCAAGCCAGTCCTTACTACATCGGAAATTCAGGGTGAGCTAATGCTTCTAGCTTGGACTAGATCTTCTTCTTCAAGTCTTGATGCCTTGAACTTCCGGCATGGACTAGCTTCTTATGTATTTTTAGCTTCTTAGACATTTTTAGTTAGTAATTTGATCATAGATGTTCTTGTGATGATGACTTCCAGATTTTGGGGAATAATAATAGTTATTGAATTGATTTTATTAATGAGTTTAAGTCTTCCGCATTACTTTCTGTCAGTATTATATTGAAATGTTAAGGTTTAGATTGGTTGGTTCACTCACATAGGAGGGTAAGTGTGGGTGCGAGTCGCGGTCCGGTTTTGGGTCGTGACAAACTTGGTATCAGAGCATTAGGTTCGTTGGTCTCATCACACAAGAACGAGTCTAGTAGAGTCTTAAGGAATGGTAGGGGGACGCCTTTACTTTTCTTTGGGAGGCTATAAGACTTTAGGAAAATTCCATTCTTTCTTTCTTTCTTTCGTGCTACTACTTGAATCCAATTGGTATCTAGGTGATACAAATTGGTATCTGACCATCTTCACTCTATTTCACAGATGGTTAGAACTAGAGCAACGACTGCACCAACACCAGCAAGACAAGAAACATCTGAGCCAGCCACTGGGGCTGTGGCTCGAGGAAGAACAGTGGCAAGAGGCCGTGGTAGAGGTCGTGGGAGGACGTCCTCTAGAGGAAGAGGACAAGTACCTAGCCCATCTGATGCTAGGGCGGTGACCCCTCCACCGACTGAGGAAGTAGTAAGAGAGGATGGGGAGAATGAAAAAGTGCAGAATGAGGAAATGCCACCCCAACCTACCCCAGAGATGATTAATCAGGTTCTGGCTTATCTTAGCGGGTTATCTGATCAGGGCCAGACACCCCGGTGCTGCACCAAAGACCTCAGGTTCCGGAGGTACAACATGCGGCTACTATGGCTCCCCGCATGGATGCCTCATTGGATATAGGCACGTTTCCTCGTCTGACTACAGGGCCCGTAATGACCAATGATCAGCATGAACTTTTCAGTAAGTTCTTCAAATAGAAACCTCCAGTCTTCAAAGGTGCTGAATCTGAGGATGCTTACGATTTTCTGGTTGACTGTCATGAGCTACTACACAAAATGGGTATAGTAGAACGGTTTGGTGTTGAGTTCGTGAGTTATCAGTTTCAAGGGAACGCCAAAATGTGGTGGCGGTCACATGTTGAGTGTCAACAGACAGAGGCACCACCTATGACTTGGGCCTCATTCTCTAGCTTGTTTATGGAGAAATACATCCCACGGACTTTGAGGGATAGGAAAAGAGATGAATTCTTAAGTCTAGAGCAAGGTAGGATGTCGGTTACCGCATATGAGGCCAAGTTTCGTGCACTATCTAGGTATGCCACCCAACTTTGTTTCAGTCCACAAGAGCGGATTCGTCGCTTTGTGAAGGGGTTGAGGTCAGAGTTGCGGATTTCGGCCTTACAGGTGGCGGCTACGGCAAAATCCTTCCAAGAAGTGGTAGACTTCGTGATAGAGGTGGAAGGAGTGAAGCCCGATGACTTCACCTCGACATCGACATCGAAAAGGTTTCGAAAGGGAGGTGAGTTTAATGGTTCCTACTCTAGAGGACAGAGTTCCGGAGGTTACTCAGTTCGACCCATTCAGTCTTCACTACAGACTGTAGTTGGGGGTCCACCTCAGACCGGTCAACACTTCTCTGAGAGACCTATGCTTGACTCTAGAGAGTGTTATGGATGTAGGGAGACTGGACATATTAGGAGGAATTTTCCAAAACAGAGCTATAGACCCCCAATAGCTAGAGGTAGAGGTGGTCATGGTAGAGGCCGTTATTCTGGAGGACGTGGTGGTCGAGGTAATGGTGGTCACCAAAACGGCCAGGGTGATGGGAAAACTGGATCCACTACATCACAACATGGTAGGGGCAATAGACAAACAAACGAAAGGGCCCATTGTTATGCTTTCCCTGGGAGATCGGAGGCGGAGACATCTGATGCTGTCATCACAGGTAATCTTCTGGTTTGTGATTGCATGGCTTCTGTATTGATTGATCCTGGATCCACATTTTCTTATGTATCTTCCTCATTTGCTAATGGTTTAAATTTACATTGTGAATTACTTGATATGCCTATTCGTGTTTCTACTCCGGTGGGTGAGTCTGTGGTAGTTGAAAGGGTATATAGGTCTTGTTTGGTGAACTTTGTGGGGAGCAACACTTATGTAGATTTGGTTATCTTAGAAATGGTTGATTTTGATGTAATGCAGGTATGACTTGGCTTTCTCCGCAATTTGCGATCTTGGATTGTAATGCTAAAACAGTGACGTTAGCCAAGCCTGGGACAGATCCGTTAGTGTGGGAGGGTGACTACACTTCCAATCTGGTGCGTATCATCTCCTTTCTTCGTGCTAAGAAAATGGTTAGTAAAGGGTGTTTAGCTTTCTTGGCACATCTCAAGGATGACACTACCCAAGTACCCTCGATTGAGTCAGTTTCGGTAGTCCGTGAGTTTTTGGATGTGTTCCTGCAGATCTTCCTGGTATGCCACCGGATAGGGATATTGACTACGCATTGATCTTGAACCTGCACTCGCCCCATTTCTATACCCCTTATAGAATGGCTCCCGCGAGTTAAGAGAGTTAAAGGCTCAACTTCAAGAGTTGTTGAGCAAAGGCTTCATTAGACCAAGTGCATCTCCTTGGGGTGCTCGGTTTTGTTTGTGAAGAAGAAGGATGGGAGTTTTCGGATGTGCATAGACTACGGCGGTTGAACAAGGTAACTATTAAGAACAAGTATCCTCTTCCTCGCATTGATGACTTGTTCGATCAGTTACAAGGTGCTTGTGTCTTCTCTAAGATTGACTTGAGATCCGGTTATCATCAATTGAAAATACGGGCAACGGATGTGCCAAAGACTGCTTTTCGAACCAGGTATGGGCATTACGAATTTGTAGTGATGTCTTTTGGTCTTACGAATGCCCCTGCTGCGTTCATGAGCTTGAGGAACGGGATTTTTAAGCCATATCTGGATCTCTTTGTGATCGTATTTATTGATAATATACTGATATACTCTAAAAGTAAGAAGGAACAGGAGGAGCATTTGAGAATTGTATTGGAAATGTTGAGGGAGAAAAAGCTTTATGCCAAGTTCTCTAAGTGTGAGTTTTGGTTAGATGCGGTGTCCTTCTTGGGGCACGTGGTTTCTAAGGATGGAGTGATGGTGGATCCTTCTAAGATTGAGACACTGAAGAATTGGGTAAGACCCACTAATGTGTCAGAAATAAGAAGCTTTGTTGGGTTAGCTAGCTACTACCGCCGATTTGTCAAGGGATTCTCTTCTATTGCTTCCCAATTGACGAACTTGACTAAGCAGAATGTTCCATTTGTATGGTCGGATGAGTGCGAAGAAAGCTTTCAGAAACTCAAGACTTTGTTGACTACCGCACCTATCCTTACCTTGCCAGTGGAAGGTAAGAATTTCATTGTCTATTGTGATGCATCATATTCGGGTTTGGGTGCAGTGCTAATGCAAGAGAAAAATGTGATTGCTTATGCTTCAAGACAATTAAAAGTGCATGAACGTAACTATCCAACTCATGACTTGGAATTGGCCGCGGTAGTGTTTGCATTAAAGCAATGGAGACACTATTTATATGGGGTTAAGTGTGAGGTCTATACGGATCATCGTAGCCTACAGTATGTCTTTACTCAGAAAGATTTGAACTTGAGACAGAGGAGATGGATGGAACTACTGAAGGACTACGACATCACTATTTTGTATCATCCGGGGAAGGCGAATGTAGCGGATGCTTTAAGTAGAAAGGCGGGAATCATGGGAAGTCTAGCTCACTTGCAAGCTTCTAGACGCCCATTGGCTAGAGAAGTTCATATTCTGGCTAACGACCTTATGAGATTAGAAGTAAATGAGAAGGGAGGATTTTTAGCTTGTGTGGAGGCAAGATCTTCCTTCCTTGACAAGATTAAGGGAAAGCAGTTTAATGATGAAAAATTGATCAGGATTCGAGATAAAGTGTTGCAAGGGGAGGCTAAAGAAGCAACAATTGACGAGGAAGGTGTGTTGAGGATTAAGGGAAGGGTATGTGTACCCTGCGTCGATGATTTGATCAACATTATTCTGGCAGAGGCTCATAGTTCAAGGTATTCTATACATCCGGGTGCAACCAAGATGTATCGTGACCTAAAGCAACACTTTTGGTGGAGTAGAATGAAGCGTGATATTGTTGACTTTATTGCCAAATGTCCAAACTGTCAACAAGTAAAGTATGAACACCAGAGGCCCGGAGGAACACTTCAGAGAATGCCCATTCCTGAATGGAAGTGGGAGAGAATCGCAATGGACTTCGTGGTTGGTCTTCCAAAGACAATGGGTAAGTATGACTCTATTTGGGTGATTGTTGATAGGTTAACTAAGTCTGCTCATTTCATTCCGGTTAAGGTGACTTACAACGCAGAGAAGTTAGCCAAACTTTACATCTCAGAGATTGTTCGATTGCATAGGGTTCCACTCTCCATCATATCAGATAGAGGTACGCAGTTTACTTCTAAGTTTTGGAAAACATTGCATGCGGAATTGGGTACTAGGTTGGACCTTAGTACTGCGTTCCATCCTCAGACCGATGGTCAGTCTGAGCGGACGATTCAAGTGTTGGAGGATATGCTTGGTGCATGTGTGATAGAATTTGGTGGCCATTAGGATAACTTCTTACCCTTAGCGAAGTTTTCATACAATAATAGCTATCACTCAAGTATTGATATGGCCCCATTTGAAGCATTGTATGGTAGGAGATGTAGGTCTCCCATTGGGTGGTTTGATGCATTTGAGGTTAGACCTTGGGGTACTGATCTGTTGAGGGATTCTTTAGAGAAAGTGAAATCTATTCAAGAAAAGCTTTTGGCGTCACGGAGTAGGCAAAAAGAATATGCAGATCGAAAGGTTAGAGACTTAGAGTTCATGGAGGGTGAACAAGTCTTGTTGAAGGTTTCGCCCATGAAAGGGGTGATGCGGTTTGGTAAAAGAGGTAAACTAAGCCCAAGGTATATTGGTCCCTTTGAAGTACTTAAGCGAGTAGGGGAGGTGGCTTATGAGTTAGCCTTGACTCCAGGGCTGTCCAGAGTGCATCCGGTGTTTCATTTGTCGATGTTAAAGAGATACCATGGGGATGGAAACTACATTATCCGTCGGGATTCAGTTTTGCTTGATGAGAATTTGTCTTATGAGGAGGAGCCTGTTGCTATTTTAGGTAGAGAAGTTCGCAAGTTGAGGTCAAGGGAGATTGCATCCATCAAGGTGCAATGGAAGAATCGGCCGATTGAAGAAGCCACTTGGGAGAAGGAGGCCAACATGCAAGAAAGATACCCACATCTGTTTAAAGATTCAGGTACCCCTTCTCGCCCTTGTTTTTCTTCTTGTGATCGTTCGAGGACGAACGATGGGTAAATTGGTATCTATTGTAACGACCTGTTTAGTCGTTTTGAGCAGCAGATTTTATTTCTGGAAAACTGGCTGAAACGACGGACCCCACGATGGACCGTCATGGGCACGACGGACCGTCGCAGGGTCTCGTTTCAAAACACTTAGAAATTCTGAAATTGGGGACTGAAAATCGACTCTCTGAACTTCGTGACGACATGCAGGATGGACCGTCGTAGGCACGACGGACCGTCACAGACCCTTTAATAAAATTGAGTCTCTGAACTCTGTAACGGAGCAGCAGGACGGACCGTCGCAGGCACGACGGCCCGTCCGCTGCATCGTAATCCCGATGTGGTCGGATTTCTTTACACGTTTTAAGGGACGTTTTGGACTATTCCTACTTTAATTATAAAGTTAGAGGGTTAAGGTTAATAAGTCTAATTACTTGGGGATTAAAAGAGGTAACCTTAAATTAATTAGTGGGATATTATTGCCATTTTTTAAACTTAATTATATACTAATTAGGGTAAAAGAAAGAGGTTTTGAATAAGAAAATAGAAAGAACAAAGAGAAGGAGAGGGAATCGAACGAGAAGAGAGAAATACAAGGCTTTGGGAAAATTCTTGCTTGATCACTAATCTTCGGTGGAGGTAGGTTATGGTTTCCTTTACGATATTCGTAGTAAACTCTTAATAGCGAATGATATGTATTGATAGTATTGTAAACCCTGCTATGTGCTTAATTGTATGCTTGCATGAATGTGAATATATAATTGTGATTTTATAAGCATGATGAAGTTATTGAATCCCAAATCTTGCAAAACCCTAATCTCTTTGTTAATGATAATGCCTTGGTATGAGAGAAGGCTTGATAAACTAAAAGTAATGAGATTGATGATGCCTTAGTATAAAAAAAGGCTTGATGAACTAAAGTAATGAGAATGATGATGCCTTGGTATAAGAGCAGGCTTGATGAATTGATAGAATGAGATTTAGGGGATCGGGTGTCACGAACCGACACGTAGATTTAGGGGATCGGGTGTCACGAACCGACACGTAGATTTAGGGGATCGGGTGTCACGAACCGACACGTAGATTTAGGGGATCGGAGTGTCACGTTCCGACACATAGTAGTAAGGGATCGGAGTGTCACGTACCGACACAGGAGAAATAAAGAATATGAGGGAGCGGAGTGTCACGTACTGACACAAGAGAAATAAAGATAATGAATCTTGAACGATGCTAATATACTCAATCTAATGAACATAATTTCCAAATGAGTATGGTATTGAGGCTTGAGTCCTCATGTGTGAACTTGACGGTAATTGTTAAGGATATAGTACTTGTTGTTGCTACATGTTGAGTATCATAGTTGATTTTATGATATTACTTGGTATATACTGTTTTCTATTTTGAGTTGACCGATGATATCTACTCAGTACTTGTGTTTGTACTGACCCCCTACTTTTATGTTTTCTTCTTTGTATTTGTGGAGTGCAGCAAACGTGCCGTCGTCTTCGACTCAACAGTAATTCAAGCCAGTCCTTACTACATCGGAAATTCAGGGTGAGCTAATGCTTATAGCTTGGACTGGATCTTCTTCTTCAAGTCTTGATGCCTTGAACTTCCGGCATGGACTAGCTTCTTATGTATCTTTAGCTTCTTATGTATTTTTAGCTTCTTAGACATTTTTAGTTAGTAATTTGATCATAGATGTTCTTGTGATGATGACTTCCAGATTTTGGGGAATAATAATAGTTATTGAATTGATTTTATTAATGAGTTTAAGTCTTCCGCATTACTTTCTGTCAGTATTATATTGAAATGTTAAGGTTTAGATTGGTTGGTTCGCTCACATAGGAGGGTAAGTGTGGGTGTCAGTCGCGGCCCGGTTTTGGGTCGTGACATCGAGAGTAGCTGAATGTTAACAAATTAGCAACTAACTTTTAGGAGTTGCTGAATCTGTATGCATAATACTGCTACGGGCTTGCAGACATGCTTTCAGCTGATGCTGTAGTTGGGAGCATTATAGGTATTTATAATGGACCTAAATTTAATGAGTTGCATATTTCACAAACAAAATTAATATTTCAATGAGAAAAATTAGTAATTCGAACACGTTATAGATGCCAAATTTGTTCATAATATATATTCATGTGAATGTCATACTACTGAATGTCGAAGTGACATACTTACATAGTTTAACATTTCCATATGTGGGAATGATAATTACATACATTTACATACTGTATAAAATTAGACAAAAACAGATGCCTCTTTCATGCTTGGATCTTCTAGATCATCTTTGATCAAAATCACCTGTTAGCGCAGAATCACATCACATAACCTATACAACACAGAATGAAAAAAATGTGGCCACATTAAGCTTCAACTAAGCCTCATCTTTGAAGCCCTTTTTCATGATTGACATAAGACATTTTATATAATAACACCAATATGAATAGAAGTATGTTATTTTTTTAACTCTCTCATAAATAGATCATTTAGCAAGATAATGTCAACCAGAATAGCATAAACACTACATTTTTTCGTATTGGAATATAATAGAGAATTAGTGAAAGAAAATAAGAAAGCCAAATGTTTGGAACAGTGGCGGATCTAGGATTTTAAGGTTGTGGGTGCTCTGAAGTGAAACTATAAAAAAATATGTGTTAACAATGAGATTCGAACCTCGGTACAACAACATTAAAAGAGTCTTAGGTACCCATCCTAGAACCATTGGGTCAACTATATGAATTATTCATTGGGTGCTCTATGTTAATTTTATACAAATACCTATCGATTTCTACATAGATATATATATTTCGTAACGAAGTTAATGGGTGCTCGAGCAACCGGCGGACACCATGTGGGTCCGCCCCTGGTTTGGAATGTAAAGCATCAATTACAAATGTATGAAATGAGATCTTAGTTAAAGATTAATATTATTTTTATAGTAAAAGATTGCAAAAACAGTCAAGAAAGCAAAGTGACAATATGACCAAACAAAGCTGAACAAATCTCAGTAGGTGTAAAAATGACAACCTTCATCCAAGATTAAGAAAATCTTGGTAAGCCATAAGATATAGCTCAAAATATTTTATATGTATAAGACTAAAGGATCATTATGTATAAAGAAATTGATTCATAATTGTGACAGTAATGTTAAAGGATTAATCAATCTGGACAAAAAATTTATGAAATATCTTTAATATTTACCTTTAAACTTGTCTTGGAGAAATTCAGTTCAAGAGTTTCAAATTAGATTTTCAACAGACAGTAAATGGACATATGATGATGATATTAAAAATCTCAAGTTCCGATAAACCATGAAGAGGTGGAAACAGAATAACATAACCCAAATTTTAACCCTTGTAGAGAAAGAAAAAAATAGTATGATGTACAAATAAAATGTGATGAAAAAAGTAAAAGAATCAACAGGGTTACTATAGTTTTGAAAAGTAACATACCAATAGTAGTGTTTGATCAAAGCCTATTTCAGAGTTTGGATCAATTTTATAGGGTCATGATAAGCCAAATATAAAATTACATAACTTGTGCAAAGTATATATTATATAGTACTAAGTGTCATTTGAAATTAGCATAAAGCTTTCTCGAGCTTTGCATATTGTAAAAGGATTATTCTCATCATTTCTTTTAGATAAGTTTTACTAAACAGGTTTGATTTCACAAGTTTTTAATTACTAAATGTTATTTCGTATTGTAATTTTTGATTCTATCAGTTTAAGGTGGTTATTCTGACAAAATCAATAGAGGAAAGTTACATCATAGGAGAAAGTATTTTCATTATGTTGATAAATGTAGTACCTGTAAAAATGACTTTTAACTTACCTGCTATCATAGGAGAAAATATTTTCAGTTTCCATCAAAGAACAGGAACATAAGACATCCACATAGCAACATCAGAAGCTTGCAAAATTTGGCATTCACTGTCAGCAGCAAAAAAGTGCAAAAACTGACTGCTTCGACAACAACAGCAAAAGTGTTTCAACTGAAATTTGAAACAATAAAAAATAATTTTTCTAGAGACTGAATTGAATTCAAAGAAAATAAATACAAAGATAAGTAAATCCTATTTCTATTAGTCAATTGCAAAGAAAAAGTTTTAAACAATGTACAAAACAATTTATATACCTTTTTTTTTTTCATGGGAGGATTAAATTTATTTGTGATGCTTGGATATTCTTTTTCCCTTGAATTAACATGCTCAATTGTGCGCTTTTTTCCTTCTGAAACATTGACTGTTGTAGATGCCATTGGTTCATGAACGACATCTTCTTTCTCAAGGTAAGACAAAATGGATAATATTGCGTTGCATCCAATTTTTTTTGTTAATAGCTTTTTCATTTGAATATTGAATATCTTTCCACTCAGTTGATCTTCCATATTTTGCAGCGATAATATTCCTTTCTGGTAAAAAATATTTGATTAATAATAACAAATTAAACAATAATAAGATATGCATTGATCATGAATTCTCAAATCAAAAGAAAAGTGGATAAAGAAAGAAAAGGGAATTACCCAAAAAAATTAATATTAAATTTATTTTAAAGGAAAATAAATATCTCTATGTTTATGTATTTACATCTGAACTCAAATTCAATACTGAAGGTCTTTCGACTAATAAGAGTTAACATGTAATTACAGTTCTAAAAATGGTCATACCTATTGTGGTAGGTGCATAACAATTTGCACAAAGTTCTCAGCCAACGAAAAAAACCTTGTATGATGGATAAAAGCCTAAAAATATATATACAATGATAATATTTTAATAAAGAAAGTTGACTGTAAATTCAACAACAAAAAGTGTAATTTTGATGCTGCAGAAAACAAACATGAACTTAAGATATGAAATTTTGTATGAAAAAAGTTCTTTATTTCAAATTCTGTCATGCTAGAGTTCTAAGCTTATAGAGCTACAATATGTTTTTCAAGTAAAGGAACTCATATGTTCACATAACATATGTACATTGGTTTGAAACTCTTAGAAGTTAGATAGTATATTATTCAAGATATCTTTTTTTTTCTTTTATAGTTCAGAATCGATACTTGAACCTTATGTTCAAGAGAAGAAATAAGAAACAATGAAAATATGAATTCACTACAAGTTACTTTATTATTATTTGGTGAGAAAAAAATATATATACCTTGACGAAGCAAAATTTCATAAATTTCTTCGGAAGTGAGGTGCAACATTTTCTCTGCAATTTCATCTGAAACAATAGCTGTTGCAAAACCGTTGTTGTCCTTAAAAGTAACTTCAAATTGACACCTGTTTTGATAATTAATGAAAAAATTTAAAATTAATGGTCAGTTAAGACATTTATTTGTTTGAATAAAGAAAATAAATAATCTTAATAAGTTATTAATAATTTTAATTTTGTAGAAGAGCAAATATACCTAGGAATAAGATGTGTGGATCGGTGTCAACTTGTGCAGTAGATTCCCCTTCGCACATTATATCTTGTGAATAATTGCTTGCAATTTGAGCATGCTAACACACTAAAGAGTTGTTCCTTACTTGCAAGACACAATTCAGCCTCAATATTAAATATATGTCCCTTCAAATTAAATATACCAAATATTATTCACTGTTAAATAAAAAATTTCCAAATAATCAAATAATATACTTGTTGTTCTTACCGGAGGTTGTGCTTGGATGTCATCCTCAAATGGAATTAACATAATAGAGCCTATTAGAGTTGTACTTTCATCTTATAAGCAAGTATCTTTGCTTCAATTGTTTTGATCCTATATACAAGTAAAATTATAAAAATTTATTAATGTTCGCTCAATGAAAGCACTTGTATCATTTTGAAAATTCTAAAAAGAATTGCAAACAAGTATATGGTACATACATTTATCAAAAATAAATAAGAATTCTACTATCTTCATTTTATTATATATGTCTCATAGAAAAATACTGAAAAAAAGAAATAAAAGTAGAATTTTAAAACTTTTTTATCGTAATAATAAAGAAGTATTTTATATGTCAAAATACTCTGGAAGTTCGATGCATTAAATAAAAATATATATTACCACGTCCTTAACTCAACAGCCTGTCGATATGGAGGATTGATTTCAATTGTATGCTCGTCAAACCAATGAATCTATTCGATGTTCCTACGTGCATTTGAATATGTGATTTTAGTTTCATCATGTCATATATTTTTCAAAGAAAAGGAAAAAAAATTATTTGCAGTTTTACTTGGGGATGATTTCGCAATTCTCCTAGCAAGAATGATCGGGTAATCATGAAGTTGGTTGAAAAGCTTAACTCCCTCATGATCAATAAAATCCTCCCAAAGTGTCAATTTTGTTGATTTTTTCCTGCATATGTTTCGCAGGACGTTATTAAACAATAAAATCATTAAAACAATATTATATTATAAATTATAAAAATTAAATTAGATTATTATCAACAAATTGCAGCATTGTTTGTGATATAAAAGTTAAAAATAGAGATGCACAAACAAAGAAACAATCCGGTTGAACAATGAAATTGATGAACTTTTTAATCTATCAAAGTACTACAGTTATTCAAAGTGATGGCCAATATATCCTGATAGTTAACGTAATATGAACTTTTTGTGATAAAATTAACCAAATTAAGATAAGTGTAATTTAGAGAAATTTAAAATTATTAAAAATTGCGATTAACAGATACTTAATCTCACTGATTGTGGATTCGGAAGAGAACATGAACCAGGAATCTGAATAAACTTGAATGTCATTAGTTGTTGATCAAAATTTAATCTTAATCTTTAAGAAATAAGAGTAAATCATACTACGAAGAGAAAGAAATCAAACAGAGCACTGAGTACAGTCGTGTTTAACAGACTATATCCACAATATTGGAGAGTGAACTTATCTAAAATAAAATGGGCAGAAACAAACCAGGAAGAAAATCAATGCTTATAAAAATTGAATCTGTACTTCACAACGACTCAAAGAAACGTGGTATTCAATGACATTCTTCATTAACAAAAGAGAGGGGAAGATGCACAAATAAATAATAAATAAAACTAAAAAAAAAAAAGAAAAAAGACAATCTTAGCAAAAACCAAAGAACACTGCTAAAACTACAGGTAAAATCTTAAAAATTAGGATTACCCATTTAGAGAAGACGATTACAAAAACAAAGTTACTGAAATTTGAAAGATATATGATAACTTTATTAAATACAAATATATCAACTACGAAAAACAAAAAGGAAAAAGAGAACTCTATTAACCAAAAAGAACATTTCTTTGAAAACAAGTAATAAGATACAAAGATAAATGACAAGAGTGATATTCTATATATATACTTACAGCTTGTCCATGACAATGAACTCTTGAAGTCGCTTTCCAGTTGTTGTCTTTGTTGAAGGACTGCCATTAATGACAATGGCAAGTACATCTTGCATTAAACAAAAATAGAAAAACAATAATTAGATCATGAGAACTATTCTATTATAATAACAATTAGATTTTATGTGAATAATAGTAAAAATAATTAAATAAATTTATAAATACCAAATTCAAATTCTTTGGATACTCAAAAGTGTCAAATTTGGCAATAGTCAGTCGTGTAGGTGGTGGTAATGGATCCTCTGGAGGTTTGACCTCTTCAATTGGTTCAACAATGGTGTTTTTGTCGAGTGTCAAAATGAATTTGTTAAGTGGATTTTCGTATCCAAGAGGTGAGACTTTCACATATACAAAAGATACCAAGTAAGTCTTGAAAGGAGCAAATTCTTTTTCAAAATATGTTATTAGTACTGAAAATGGTGGCCTGAACTTCATTCTCCTGTAAAAGAATTTGTTAAAAGTTTGGTTAGTTGTGTAGAATTTAAAGTTATCTTATTATTATTTTATATTATTAAAGTAAAAATATGAAAAAATGGATTATTTAGTTAGCTCAATTAAAGTCAAATTTTAAAATCAATAATATATTTTATTAAAAATAAATACCTCTTCATCTTGCAGAATGAAGACTTGATATTTTGTGGTTTTATCTTTGTTGTCCATTGGTCGACTTTTATCAACAGCTTGGACTTTACATGTCCAATTTTTCGTATCTGGAGTGATCATATTGATGGTATATCTTTCCGCCATGTTGCAATATATCTGCAATTAAAATACATTATAAGAGGATAAACTAAAGACAAATGTATAATGAAAGCAATATTATTAATAATATAAATACATTAAAAATATACATATAGGGTATGTAAGTTGTATATAAGATTTACCATTGCAAATTATTACACAAAGATGATGAAAAGACTTTTTCAATGATTTTATTATAGACAACATTATATGTTGAATGATCGTCATTTTCGTCAATTATAGGTGGTCTAATTAATACATTGGCATTGTTGGAACTTTTAGCTCTTGATAAAGCAACATACAATTGTCCGTGAGAAAAGAGAGGTTCGCATAAATATATACCAACTAAATCCAATGTTTGTCCTTGAGCTTCATTTATAGTCATGGCAAAACATAATCGTACAGGAAACTGCGTTCTTTTAAAAGGAAGTGACAATTTTTCATCTTCTGAATCATGAGTGGTATTTGTGGAATAAGTACATGAGTATTTTTAAAATCACCGCTAGATATTATTGCACTAATTACATGAGGTTTAAAATCATGACATATTAATCGTGTCCCATTGCATAAACCTTCACAGGGATTTAAATTTCTTAGTAACATAATCTGACAATTCTTCTTTAAAGCTAATTTGTATGGAGGTCACCAGTAGAATTTAAAGTGTGTAAGAAATCTTCATATTCACTTTGATCCTTAGGATCAATAGTTTCATCTATAGCAATATATACTTTTTCGATGTTTGATAATTGAGAGATCAACATGTCATTTATATCATCAACAAAATCATTTTTACTTGTTAGAATAGCACGAGAAGTAACAAATGAAGTTTTTGTACAACATTTGTATAATCGGGATATGTATTTTTAAATAGAAGATTTAGAGATTCTTTTTCAGAAGTAAAAGGAATAATGAGAGTATGAGGAATTTCAATTTTTCCATGGTCATTTGTTTTTTATTTTCCACTATCAATTCTCATTAAAAATTTACAAAACTCAGGATCTTTAGTTGCAAGCATATTTTTTGATGATTATAGTTTTTCAAGTTCGTTCCATATTTCAGAACACAATAACCATTTGCGAATAAAATCTTCTTTTTTTCCACTACATACAACAGGAAGAGTTTGTCAGAAATCACCGCTAAAAACAACTATTTTACCACCAAATAACGTATTTATTTCCATTAGATCTCTTAATAGCAAGTCAAATGCTTCTACCATTTTCTTTTTTGCCATTGAAATTTCATTCCACACAATTAATCGTGCATCTCGTATTAAAGATGTTAGTGAACTTTGTTTACTAATATTGCAAGTAAAATTTTTATCGACATCTGTAACGACTCGTTTAGTCGTTTTAAGCAGCAGATTTTATTTCTGGAAAACTGGCTGAAACCACGGACCCCACGACGGACCGTCACAGGCACGACGGACCGTCACAGGGTCTCGTTTGAATATACTTAGAAATTCTGAAATTGGGTACTGAAAATCGACTCTCTGAACTTCGTGACGGAATGGCAGGACGGACCGTCACATGTGTGACGGACCGTCACAGACTCCTTAGTGGCGGGGTTACGGCCCTTCGACGACCTGCGTGACGGACCGTCGCGAGCCGCGACGACCCGTCGCGAGGTTGCGTAATCCCAGTTGGAGTCGGATTTCTGGTTAAGTTTTAAGGGACGTTTTGGACTATTCTTTCCTTAATTATAGATTTCGTGGGTTTATATTAATAACTCAAAGTCTTGAGGGATAAAAGAGATAACTTTGGGTTAATTAGTGGGGTATTATTGCCATCTTTTACACTTAATTATATGTTAATTAGGGTAAAAGAAAGAGGGTTGGAATAAAGAAAATTTGAAAGAACAAGAAAAGGGAAGAGGAACGAATTGAGAGAGAGAGGATAAACGAGAAGAAGAAACAAAGCTTGGGAAATTGCTTGTTGATTCCAATTCTTCGGTGGAGGTAGGTTATGGTTTTTACGATATTCGTAGTGAACTCTTAATAGTGAATGATATGTATTGGTAGTATTGTAAACCTGTCTATATGCTTAATTGTATGCTTGCATGAATATGATTATGTGATTTTGACAAAACAAGCATGATGACAACATATTGAATCCCAAATCTCGAAAGAAACTTTAATAATGGGATTGATGATGCCTTGGTATAGAGAAGGCTTGATGAATTGACAGAATGAGATTAGTGGATCGGAGTGTCACGTTCCGACACATAGTATTAGTGGATCGGAGTGTCACGTTCCGACACATAGTATTAGTGGGACGGGTGTCACGAACCGACACGTAGAATTAGGGGGATCGGAGTGTCACGTACCGACACATATAGGGGATCGAAGTGTCACGTACCGACACATATAGGGGATCGGAGTGTCACGTACCGACACATATAGGGGATCGAAGTGTCACGTTCCGACACATAGTATTAGTGGGACGGGTGTCACGAACCGACACGTAGAATTAGGGGATCGGAGTGTCACGTACCGACACATAGTAGTAGGGGATCGGAGTGTCACGTACCGACACAAGAGGAAGAAAGATAATGAATCCTGAAAGATGATAATTTACTCAACATAATGAACTTAATTTCCCAAATGAGTATGGTATTGAGGCTTGAGTCCTCATGGATGAACTTGATGGTACTTGTTGATGATTATAGTACTTGTTGTTGCTATAGGTTGAGTTTATAGTTGATTTATAATATTACTTGATATATATTATCTTCTATTTTGAGTTGGCCGATGATATCTACTCAGTACTTGTGGTTGTACTGACCCCCTACTTTTATGTTTTCTTCTTTGTTATTTGTGGAATGCAGCAAATGTTCCGTCAACTTCAACTCAGAAGTAAATCAAGCCAGTCTTCGTCACACCGGATCTTCAGGGTGAGCTAACGCTTCTAGCTTGGACTGGGTCTTCTTCTTCAAGTCTTGATGCCTTGAACTTCCGGCATGGACTAGCTTTCTATTTGTTTTGTTTTCTTAGATACTCTTAGCTTAGTTATTTGAGGATAGATGTTCTTGTGATGATGACTTCCAGATTTTGGGGATAATAATAATAGTTTTGAATTGTTTTTATTAATGAGTTTAAGTCTTCCGCATTATTTTCTGTTGTTATACATTGAAATGTTAAGGTTTATATGGGTTGGTTCGCTCACATAGGAGGGTAAATGTGGGTGCCAGTCGCGGCCCCGATTTGGGTCGTGACAAACCTGGTATCAGAGCATTAGGTTCGTTGGTCTCATCACACAAGAACGAGTCTAGTAGAGTCTTAAGGAACGGTAGGGGGACGCCTTTACTTTTCTTTGAGAGGCTATAAGACTTTAGGAAAATTCCATTCTTTCTTTCTTTCGTGCTATTACTTGAATCCAATTGGTATCTAGGTGATACAAATTGGTATCTGACCATCTTCACTCTCTTTCGCAGATGGTTAGAACTAGAGCAACGACTACGCCAACACCAACACCGGCCAGACAAGAAACATCTGAGCCAGCCACTAGGGCTGTGGCTCGAGGAAGTGCAACGGCAAGAGGCCGTGGTAGAGGTCGTGGGAGGACGTCCTCTAGAGGAAGAGGACGAGCACCGAGCCCATCTGGTACTAGGGCGGTGACTCCTCCACCGACTGAAGAAGTGATTAGAGAGGGTGAGGAAGGGGAGAGTGAACAAGTGCAAACTGAGGAATTGTCACCCCAACCTACCCCAGAAATGATCAATCAGGTTCTTGCTTATCTTAGCGGGTTATCTGATCAGGGTCAGGCACCTCCAGTGGTTTCTGCACCAACACCTCCGGTTTCAGAGATACGATATGCGGCTACTATGGCTCCCCGCATGGATGCCTCATTGGAAATAGGCACATTTCCACGTCTGACTACTGGGCCTATAATGACAAATGATCAGCATGAACTTTTCAGTAAGTTCTTGAAATTGAAACCTCCAGTCTTCAAGGGTGCTGAATCTGAGGATGCTTACGATTTTCTGGTTGACTGTCATGAGCTACTACATAAGATGGGTATAGTGGAGCGGTTCGGTGTTGAGTTCGTGAGTGGAGGTCACATGTTGAGTGTCAACCAACAGAGGCACCGCCTATGACTTGGGCATCATTCTCTAGCTTGTTTATGGAGAAGTATATCCCAAGGACTTTGAGAGATAGAAAAAGAGATGAGTTCTTGAGTCTAGAGCAAGGTAGAATGTCGGTTAATGCATATGAGGCTAAGTTTCGTGCATTATCCAGGTATGCCACTCAACTCTGTTTTAGCCCCCAAGAGCGGATTCACCGGTTTGTGAAGGGGTTGAGGTCAGAATTGCGGATTTCGGCCTTACAGATAGCGGCAACGGCAAAATCCTTCCAAGAAGTGGTAGACTTTGTGATAGAGGTGGAAGGAGTGAAGCCAGACGACTTCACCACGACATCGACATCAAAGAGGTTTCGAAAGGGAGGTGAGTTCAACGGTTCGTATACTAGAGGACAGAGTTCTGGAGGTTACTCAGTTCGACCAATTCAGTCTTCACTACAGACTGTAGTTGGGGGTCCACCTCAGAACGGTCAACACTTTTCCGAGAGACCTATGCCCGACCCCAGAGAGTGTTATGGATGTGGGGAGATTGGACATATTAGGAGGAATTGTCCAAATCAGAGTTACAGACCCCAAATAGCTAGAGGTAGAGGTGGTCATGGTAGAGGCCGTTTTTCTGGAGGACGTGGTGGTCGAGGTAATGGTGGTCACCAAAATGGCCGAGGAGATGGGAAAACTGGATCCACTACTACGCAACATGGTAGGGGCAACGGACAGACAAATAATGGGGCCCATTGTTATGCTTTTCCTGGGAGATCTGAAGCGGAGGCATCAGATGCTGTCATCACAGGTAACCTTTTGATTTGTGAATGCATGGCTTCCGTATTGTTTGATCCTGGATCCACATTTTCTTATGTATCTTCCTCATTTGCTAATGGTCTAAATTTACATTGTGAATTACTTGACACGCCTATTCGTTGTTTCTACTCCGGTGGGTGAGTCTGTGATAGTTAAAAAGGTGTATAGGTCTTGTTTGGTGAATTTTGTGGGGAGCAACACTTATGTAGATTTGGTTATTTTAGAAATGGGTGACTTTGATGTAATTCTGGGTATGACTTGGCTTTCTCCGAATTTTGCAATTTTGGATTGTAATGCTAAAACTGTGACGTTAGCCAAGCCTGGGGCAGATCCGTTAGTGTGGGAGGGCGACTACACTTCCAATCCGGTCCGTATCGTGTCCTTTCTTTGTGCTCAGAAGATGGTTAGTAAGGGTTGTTTAGCTTTCTTGGCACATCTTAGGGATGACACTACCCAAGTACCCTCAATGGAATCGGTTTCGGTAGTTCGAGAATTTTTGGATGTGTTCCCTGCAGATCTTCCTGGTATGCCACCGGATAGGGATATTGACTTCTGTATTGATCTTGAAGCGGGTACTCGCCCCATTTCTATACCCCCTTATAGAATGGCTCCCGCGGAGTTAAGAGAGTTAAAGGCACAACTTCAAGAGTTGTTGAGCAAAGGCTTCATTAGGCCAAGTGCATCTCCTTGGGGTGCTCCGATTTTTTTTGCGAAGAAGAAGGATGGGAGTTTTCGGATGTGCATAGACTATAGACAACTGAACAAGGTAACTATCAAGAACTAATATCCTCTTCCTCGCATTGATGACTTGTTCAATCAGTTACAAGGTGCGTGTGTCTTCTCTAAAATTGACTTCAGATCCGGTTATCACCAATTGAAAATACGGGCAGCGGATGTGCCAAAGACTGCTTTTCGAACTAGGTATGGGCACTACGAATTTGTGGTAATGTCTTTTGGTCTTACTAAATGCCCCTGCTGCTTTCATGAGCTTGATGAATGGGATTTTCAAGCCATATTTGGACCTCTTTGTGATTGTGTTTATTGATGATATACTGATATACTCCAAGAGTAAGAAGGAACATGAGGAGCATTTGAGAATGGTGTTAGAGTTGTTGAGGAAGAAAAAGCTTTATGCGAAATTCTCCAAGTGTGAGTTTTGGCTAAATTCAGTGTCCTTCTTGGGGCATGTGGTTTCTAAGGATGGAGTAATGGTGGATCCATCTAAGATTGAGACGGTGAAAAATTGGGTAAGACCCACTAACGTGTCAGAAATAAGGAGCTTTGTTGGGTTAGCTAGCTACTACCGTCGATTTGTCAAGGGGTTCTCTTCCATTGCTTCCCAATTGACGAACTTGACTAAGCAGAATGTTCCATTTGTATGGTCAGATGAATGTGAGGAAAGCTTTCAGAAGCTTAAGACGTTGTTGACTACCGCACCAATTCTTACCTTGCCAGTAAAGGGTAAAAACTTCATTGTTTATTGTGATGCATCCTATTCTGGGTTGGGTGCAGTGCTAATGCAAGAGAAGAATGTGGTTGCTTATGCTTCGAGGCAATTAAAGGTGCATGAACGTAACTATCCGACCCATGATCTGGAGTTGGCCGCGGTAGTATTTGCACTAAAGCAATGGAGACACTATTTGTATGGAGTTAAGTGTGAGGTCTACACGGATCATCGTAGCCTTCAGTATGTCTTTACTCAGAAAGATTTGAACTTGAGACAGAGGAGATGGATGGAACTACTGAAGGACTACGATATCACTATCTTGTATCATCCGGGGAAGGCGAATGTTGTGGCAGATGCTTTGAGTAGAAAGGCGGGAAGCATGGGAAGTCTAGCTCATTTGCAAGTTTCTAGACGCCCATTGGCTAGGGAGGTTCAGAATCTGGCTAATGACCTTATGAGGTTAGAAATAAACGAGAAGGGAGGATTTTTAGCTTGTGTGGAGGCGAAATCTTCTTTTCTTGACCAGATTAAAGGGAAGAAGTTTGATGATGAGAAACTAAGGCGAATTCGGGATATGGTGTTGCGAGGAGAGGCTAAAGAGGCAAAAATTGATGAGGAAGGTGTTTTGAGGATTAAAAGAAGGGTATGTGTGCCCCGTGTTGATGACTTGATCCACACTATTCTTGCAGAGGCTCATAGTTCCGGATATTCTATACATCCTGGTGCAACCAAGATGTATCGTGACCTAAAGCAACACTTCTGGTGGAGTAGAATGAAGCGAGATATTGTTGATTTTGTTGCCAAATGTCCAAATTGTCAACAAGTAAAGTATGAACACCAGAGGCCCGGAGGAACACTTCAGAGAATGCCCATTCCTGAATGGAAGTGGGAGAGAATTGCAATGGACTTCGTGGTTGGCCTTCCAAAGACATTGAGTAAGTTTGATTCCATTTGGGTGATTGTTGATAGGTTAACTAAGTCTGCTCACTTCATTCCGGTCAAAGTGACCTACAATGCAGAGAAGCTAGCCAAAATCTACATCTCAGAGATTGTTCGATTACATGGGGTTCCACTCTCCATCATATCAGATAGAGGTACGCAGTTTACTTCTAAGTTTTGGAGAACATTGCATGCTGAATTAGGTACTAGATTGGACCTTAGTACTGCATTTCATCCTCAGACCGATAGACAGTCTGAGCGAACGATTCAAGTGTTGGAGGATATGCTTCGTGCATGTGTGATAGAATTTGGTGGCCATTGGGATAACTTTTTACCCTTGGCAGAGTTTTCATACAATAATAGCTATCACTCCAGCATTGACATGGCTCCATTTGAAGCATTGTATGGTAGGAGATGTAGGTCTCCCATCGGGTGGTTTGATGCATTCGAGGTTAGGCCTTGGGGTACTGATCTTCTGAGGGATTCATTAGAGAAAGTGAAGTCTATTCAAGAAAAGCTTCTAGCGGCGCAAAGTAGGCAAAAAGAATATGCAGATCGAAAGGTTAGAGACTTAGAGTTCATGGAGGGTGAACAAGTCTTGTTGAAAATTTCGCCAATGAAAGGGGTGATGCGGTTTGGTAAAAGAGGTAAGCTTAGTCCAAGGTATATTGGACCATTTGAAGTACTTAAGCGAGTAGGGGAGGTGGCTTATGAGTTAGCCTTGCCTCCAGGACTATCCGGAGTGCATCCGGTATTTCATGTGTCCATGTTGAAAAGATACCATGGAGATGGAAACTACATTATCCGTTGGGATTCAGTTTTGCTTGATGAGAATTTGACTTATGAGGAGGAACCGGTTGCTATTTTAGATAGAGAAGTTCGCAAGTTGAGGTCGAGAGAAATTGCATCCATCAAGGTTCAATGGAAGAATCGACCGGTTGAAGAGGCTACTTGGGAGAAGGAGGCAGATATGCAAGAAAAATACCCACATCTGTTTACAGATTCAGGTACTTCCTTCCGCCCTGGTTTTTCTTCTATTGATCGTTCGAGGACGAACGATGGGTAAATTGGTATCTATTGTAACGACCCGTTTAGTCGTTTTAAGCAGCAGATTTTATTTTTGGAAAACTGGCTGAAACCACGGACCCCACGACGGACCGTCACAGGCACGACGGACCGTCACAGGCACGACGGACCGTCACAGGGTCTCGTTTCAATATACTTAGAAATTCTGAAATTGGGTACTGAAAATCGACTCTCTGAACTTCGTGACGGAATGGCAGGACGGACCGTCACATGTGTGACGGACCGTCACAGACTCCTTAGTGAAAACTGGGGTTCTGGCCCTTACGACGACCTGCGTGAAGGACCGTCGCAGGCACGACGGCCCGTCACAGGTTGCGTAATCCCAGTTGGAGTCGGATTTCTGGTTAAGTTTTAAGGGACGTTTTGGACTATTCTTTCCTTAATTATAGATTTCGTGGGTTTATATTAATAACTCAAAGTCTTGAGGGATAAAAGAGGTAACTTTGGGTTAATTAGTGGGGTATTATTGCCATCTTTTACACTTAATTATATGTTAATTAGGGTAAAAGAAAGAGGGTTGGAATAAAGAAAATTTGAAAGAACAAGAAAAGGGAAGAGGAACGAATTGAGAGAGAGGATAAACGAGAAGAAGAAACAAAGCTTGGGAAATTGCTTGTTGATTCCAATTCTTCGGTGGAGGTAGGTTATGGTTTTTACGATATTCGTAGTGAACTCTTAATAGTGAATGATATGTATTGGTAGTATTGTAAACCTGTCTATATGCTTAATTGTATGCTTGCATGAATATGATTATGTGATTTTGACAAAACAAGCATGATGACAACATATTGAATCCCAAATCTCGAAAGAAACTTTAATAATGGGATTGATGATGCCTTGGTATAGAGAAGGCTTGATGAATTGACAGAATGAGATTAGTGGATCGGAGTGTCACGTTCTGACACATAGTATTAGTGGATCGGAGTGTCACGTTCCGACACATAGTATTAGTGGGACGGGTGTCACGAACCAACACGTAGAATTAGGGGATCGGAGTGTCACGTACCGACACATATAGGGGATCGAAGTGTCACGTACCGACACATATAGGGGATCGGAGTGTCACGTACCGACACATATAGGGGATCGAAGTGTCACGTTCCGACACATAGTATTAGTGGGACGGGTGTCACGAACCGACACGTAGAATTAGGGGATCGGAGTGTCACGTACCGACACATAGTAGTAGGGGATCGGAGTGTCACGTACCGACACAAGAGGAAGAAAGATAATGAATCCTGAAAGATGATAATTTACTCAACATAATGAACTTAATTTCCCAAATGAGTATGGTATTGAGGCTTGAGTCCTCATGGATGAACTTGATGGTACTTGTTGATGATTATAGTACTTGTTGTTGCTATAGGTTGAGTTAATAGTTGATTTATAATATTACTTGATATATATTATCTTCTATTTTGAGTTGGCCGATGATATCTACTCAGTACTTGTGGTTGTACTGACCCCCTACTTTTATGTTTTCTTCTTTGTTATTTGTGGAATGCAGCAAACGTTCCGGCATGGACTAGCCAGTCTTCGTCACACCGGATCTTCAGGGTGAGCTAACGCTTCTAGCTTGGACTGGGTCTTCTTCTTCAAGTCTTGATTCCTTGAACTTCCGGCATGGACTAGCTTTCTATTTGTTTTGTTTTCTTAGATACTCTTAGCTTAGTAATTTGAGGATAGATGTTCTTGTGATGATGACTTCCAGATTTTGGGGATAATAATAATAGTTTTGAATGTTTTTATTAATGAGTTTAAGTCTTCCGCATTATTTTCTGTTGTTATACATTGAAATGTTAAGGTTTATATGGGTTGGTTCGCTCACATAGGAGGGTAAATGTGGGTGCCAATCGCGGCCCCGATTTGGGTCGTGACAACATCGATAGGAATTTTAAATCGAGAATGAGCAGTTCGACCTCCAGGAAGAAGTGAAGCTGCAACACCAGAACTTGCAGTTTCTAAAGCTATCAATCCCTTATGTCTTACTGTAGCTGATAAAGCACGATATAAAAAACTTTTACCCGTTCCACCAGGGCCACCAATAAAAAATGCTCCAAATTTATTTGACAATACTCTATCAAGAATAATATTGTAAGCTTTTATTTGTTCAGAGTTCAATTTATTTTATAATAATAAATCTTCCTCACTAACGATGATATTTCTTTCATAATGAACTTCTTTAGCTTCTCTTGCTATTGATGAAGGTTTGATATATTCTGAAATTAGTTTGAATTCATTAATGTCACAACCCTTTGAATGAAGAATATCATTAATATAATTTAATACTTTATAACGTATTTCTCTTACATATATATTTTAACTTCTATTGAAATCTTCAAACATAGGTCTTTCAAATCTCTCCCATAACTCTCTAGTATTTGTTGGATTACAATAATCAATAACATAGCAAATAATTGTCTTAAACTGTATGGCATTTGATAACCTGCAGCTTCAGACATGCATTCTACCAAATTATTATCACAAAATAATAGTTCTCGTTTTTCAGCAGCTTCTCTAAATGAATTATATTGTACTCCATTTACACTTCACAGATCTTGATATGATTTTGGCCTCCTTACATTCATTAACAATAGTCTAAGATAGTATTTTTCTCCTTCGGTTGGATGACATGTCACTACACGCCCAATAACGTGACCTCGTTTACGACGTGTCCAAATTTTATCTGTTGTTGACCATACAAAATGTTCAGGAAACTCACGATATAATAAATTTAGGTCCATAGCTCTTTGTTTGATTTATTCATTAAAAAAATTCAGTTAACATTGTTTTTCTTATAATGGGATTATTTGCAATATTACTAATGTTGTCGGTACTTTTGAAGGAAACAAGTTGTTGTCCATCAAGATGTAGTTGTAGGTAATATACAGTTGGATTCATTTCACTAATAGGAAAAGCAAATATTCTCCATGCAGCTTCAGGTGGTGATACCTACCTAGAAGATTGATATTCTTTTATTTCATCTATCTCTACGTTTACATCATTAGTCTGTATATGAAATGTTATTTTATCATGCCCTTTGCAAATGTATTATAAATGTACTTAACAACTTTTATATCTGAACAAATCTCTACATTTATATGACAATTGAATTTACAAAGCAAATATGGATTGTAAGGAACAACCCACAAGTTATCAAGAAAGTGTCCTCTAATTTTCACAATTTTGCCTGTATTTCGTCTTCTATAAATTGGGTATGAATTCTTTCCTTTGGTTGTTTGTTCTACAAACTCTTTAGGATACTTATTTTTACAGCATCCTTTTTTTCATACAAGAATTTGTTGGGTTCAAATTACCACAAGGACCATGCATCATGTGTTGTGTAACAAGTGAATATAAATAGGGATATATATTTTCATCTAGTATTTCAGCACATACAAATCGATCATATGCTTCTGGAGTTAGTGATTCTCATTTAGTATGATAAGAAAATGAGCACGGGGAAGTCCTCGTTTTTGAAATTCTATTGTATACATAAATGCTGCTACTTTACCAAAAATATGCCTTTTAATTATATCTTTTTTCAATTCTTCTATTTTTGCTCTAAACATTCTACTAACCAGATCTGGCCTATTTTGTACCTCATTGGTTGATATAAGTTTTTATGCTATTTCAGGCCAAGAATGATTGCATGTTATAGTTAAAAATATTTCAAGTTTTCCAAAACGTTGCACAATGCAATAGCATCCATATACCGTCTACGCATATCTCTTGGACCTCCAGTAAAGCTAGGTGGAAGTATACGTTGTTTTTCTATATGTGAAGCTTCTCTTTTCCCCTTACGTAAAACATCCAAAATTTCGTCTAATACATCAGTCCTAAATAAAGCTTGATTAAAAGAAGCAAAGTCTAATCGTTGGCTTTCAATTTTTATCCATTCATCTACTACATATTGTTGAAATAATCTTCCTGCATGTAAGACAATATTTTCATTATCTCTTATTTGAAGTTTGTAACAATAATATTTACGACAAGAAATATTGTCTCGTTTATGCTTTTCTTTTAATATAACTTTGGCTTCGATGTTAAGTAATTTGTCTATTGAACACATATTTTTTATACTTGGTAGTTGTTCTTGTTCGCAATAGATTTGTGTTGGTGTTATTGAAGAACACTTAATTTTCTTAATATCACAGTGCTATCCACCTTGACCATATAGCAATGGATATTGTAATGGATCATAAAAACCGTGATAATAATGAACCATTTGACTTTTATCACTTTTTGTATGGATTCGAATATGTGGTGTAGGAAAATAATTAGGAATATCTTGTTCTACCCATATTCTTGCAACTTCTGATACTGTTGGTAAGTTATATATACGTTGATCTAAGCCAGAATCTTACTTAAGTGCAATATAAAAGTCAGATAGTTGTGGAACATCTACTAAAGATTATAAAAACATAGAGTATGGATTAATTTTTAATATTTCCATCAGAGTTCTCACAACAAATTCATTTAATTTATTTGAACATGTCATTCGATTTTTTAATTCATTTTCACTATCAAAGAAATATAATTGGAGATTTTCTCCTTTTTTGTCAATAGGAATCAAGTCGTTGATGAAATGATACATCTGACCTTAAACTCGAAAAGTATAAATACCATTATTTCTTTTTGCTAATTCTTTGTCATAAGTTAATCCAAGAAATGTGAAAGCAAATATGTTATCGTACGTTCTAATGTAAGTTGTAAAATATTTTGACAGCTCAATATTTTCCAGATAAAGGTTTTTTAATTCTATTGGAATTTCATGTGAAATTAATTGAACAGAACCATTGCTACAAAAAAATGCAGGTGGTTCATATTCAAATTTTATGGCTTTACACTATTGACAATTTGATACCTCTTTTAATTTCTTATAGTTAATTTCTGATAACATAGTACTACCTATTTCTGATAGGAGCAAAATGGTTTTCTCATAAGATCAGAACTTTCTGTAACTGAAGCAATGGTGGAATTAGAGGACGACGCAGTAGCCAAATCATTATTCAATGAAATTCCAGATATGTTATATTTTCTCATTTGAGCTCTCTTTGCTCGACGGCGTGCCAGAAGAATTTCTTTTTTATCAGGTGGCATCAATCTGTATAGTTTACGTCTCCTAGCATTTCTATCCGCATTTAACTTTTGAAAAGAATGCACATTTTTATGATTTCTACGAGTTGACATATTTGGGATTAAAATAATTACACAAAATAATTATCTGGTAAATAATAGTAATAATTTTAAATAAGAGATTAGTTGAGTAATACTTACCACTCGCCGAGAGACAAGTGAACCACGGGAGAAAATAACCACCGCAGCGAAGTCAAAATTCTGTAAATTTAATAGTTCGAATCATACATCAATTCTAACATAATATATATGTCTAAGAGAAAAAATAAAATAAATCCGAAAATGTAAGGTTGATTTAAACAACAAACTATAATAGTATTATTATATTTTATTATGGTCAATGAGGATTCATATAGTCGACCCTACATGTTTGAGACTTGGGCATAATTATTTTTATCATTATAATTGTATTTCAATAATCTTGATTGTTGAATTTTAGGTGAATGTATATTTGAGATTTTGATAAAGCTATGAGCTTTAGAGAATTCTTGTACTTTCAGCCTGTTGAATTGTAACTATCTTGATTAATTTTATGTAGAGTGTAATTTCTATAGACTGAATGAATAACGGAAGCGATGTTCTTCTTTTGTTAATAGCATGGAAAAGACAGTGACAAATATTCTCTTTTCCATTCCCATGTTCTCCTCCAACCACGAGGTTAGCTTTTGTCAACACCAACCAAAAGAATGCTATCATCATTTAAAATACATTTTTAAGTCAACAACTAAAGAAGAAAACAAACAACAAATAAAATTGGCAATATATTGAATACATTCTCTAAGATAGAAAAAAATGCAAATAACATAGAGCAATGAATCACGAGTCATCATGCATCACCCCTAAAAATCATTGCATATATAAAATTCACAAAGTGTTCTGGTGTCTCAAGTCAATAAGGTCTGTTAAATAAGGTATTAGTTGAGTAATACTTACCACACACTGAGAGTAAAGTGAAACACATGAGCAAACAAACAACTGCCGCAACAAAGTGGAAATTCTGTAAAGTTAATAGCACAAATCATTAATTAAATGTGATACAAATGCAAAGGCTTATTTAAACAACAAATCATACTATTGTTATTTTTTAATGTGGCTGGGATTCATATAGATGACCCTACATGTTTGAGAGTTTGGCATAATTGTTATTATTGTTAAGACTGTATTTCAAGATCGTTGATTGTTGAATTTTAGGTCTCTACAAAATTGTAATTTCAGAATGTCTTGCTTAATTTGGCCAAGATTATAATTTATATAGATTGAATGAATAACTGAAATTGATGAGGTTAACTTTTGTTAACACTAAGCAAAAAAATATTATCATTACTAATATATTATTTAAAGTCAACAGCCATAGAAGAAAATAAACAACGAATAGTTCTTAAAGATTGGGGACAAACATATAGCTCTGTTATATTTTTATATTTGTTACCAATTAAAAAGAAGTATCCATCTAAATTAAGGCTACAACATAAAATTCAGAAGAAAAAAATGTGCTACACAACAACACAAACAAATTAAGCTTGAGTGATCAATTACTGCCTATATAAACTCCCAAGACAATAAGGGACACCGATTGAGATAGATTCACTAAAGTAGTCTACTTTCAATAAATCATATCGACACCATCTTAGTAATGTGAATGTGGACACCAGATTTATATAGGCAAACTAAACTAAACTAATGTAAATAAAATGTTAAAAAAACATGCTAATCTAATTTTCTTGAAATCATAATTCCTAACAGATATATATGTATGTATATATAAGAAATGAATTATAATATCTCTTATTTTTAATGATTTTGTTGAAGAGATCAAGAGTGCTCTGATTTAGCAAATATTAAAGAATTAAAAAAGAACATACTCCCATGATAATTTTTAAACAACAAATTAAATACATCAGCAATATCATGACTATATTCTCTTAGATGGAAACAAAATGAAGATAACATAAAGCAATGAAAAAAATCTCAGAATATATCACGAGTCATCATGCATCACCCCAAAAAATCATTGCCTATATAAACTTCACAAAGCACTCTGGTGTATCAAGTAAATAAAGGTATGTTAAATAAGGGATTAGTTGAGTAATACATACCACACACCGAGAGAAAAGTGAAATACAATAGCAAACAACTACCCAAACGAAGTCAAAATTCTGTAAAGTTAATGGCAGAAACCATTAATTAAATTTGATATAAATGCAAAGGTTGATTTTGAACAACAAATTATAATATTATAATTTAATGTGCTCAAATATGATTCATACAGTGGACCCTACATGTTTGAGATTTGGGCATAAATGTTGTAATTGTTATTTATGTATCTCAAGATTGCTGATTGTTGGATTTTAGATATCTGCAAAATTCTACTTTCAGAATGTCTTGATTAATTTGTCAAGAGTATAATTTCTATATATTGAATGAATAACTGAAAGTGATGGACTTTTATGTGACTAGCATGAATAAGACACTCACAACTATTCATTTTTTCATATCCCCATGTTCTCCTCCAGTTATGTGGTTAGCTTTTGTCAACACTAAGCAAAAGAATGTTACTATTTTTAATATTTTATTTAAAGTCAACAGCCAAAGAAAAAAATAAACAGCAAAAGTTCTTTCAGATTAGGGACAAACATATAGCTCTATTATATTTCATAATATTTGTTACCACTTAAAAAGAAGTATCTATCTCAGTTAAGGCTGCAACATAAAATGGGTCACCAATTTTAAAGATACATTCACTAAAATAGTTTACTTTCAATGAATCATCTTGATATTATATTAATAATAGTGAATGTGTACAGAAGATTTATATAGGCCCAAAACCCAACTAAATTGATGTAAATACAAAATTAACATGCCAACTTTCTTTAAATTACTACTATATATATATATATATATATATATATATATATATATAAAGAGTAGGAACAAATTACCTGGATTTGAAATAACATGAGACTACACAAATTTGAAATTGGACTATTTGTTGAGAGGAGAAAAGAAAAATGAAGAGTTATTTAAAGGTTGAATGGAAATTTCTACATAGAAGATATTTCATAATATGATAAATATTCAGCCACGTGGTAAAAGAATAATGGGTAGGTAAATATTGCATCCCCTTATAATTAAAAAATAATAATAATAAAGTTATATATAAAATAAAAAAGAAGTAACAGTCTTGCTAAAAACCTAAAAATGAAAACAGTAGCCTACATCATTGCTAAAAGCATAAAAATGAAAGCAGAGCCTACACCACTCCATTTTTTATTGTGTAAAGCAATGTATATTTTCTTTATTTATGACACGTCTCCCTTTTATTGATGTATTTTATCTCATATATAATTATTATAATCACTTCCCCTATCTTCCCTTTTTTATATTTTAAATTTGAATTTTAATCCAGAAAGAAAAAAAATTATAAACACTTCTTGTACATATATACATCTCTATGTTTCATATTTATTTATTTATTATAATAATTATAATCATAAATTATTATTCATATTTTTTTCGTTAGAGATTTTGAGATTCACGCGAAATGAATAAACCTATCAGAAATTAAAATTCAGTTTAAGAAAATCTTAAGATATATATATATATATATATATATATATATATATATATATATATATATATATATATATATATATAAAAGGAGGAACAATCTTATCTAAAAGCCTAAAAAATCAAAACAGTAGCCTACACCACTGCTAAAAGCCTAAAAAGCAGGAGCCTACACCACTCCATTTGTTACTGTGTAAAGCAATGTATATTTTCTTTAAGACATGTATCCCTTTTACTGCTGTAGCACATCTCATATAATTATTATAACCACTTCCCCTATCTTTCCTTTTTTTATTTTGAATTTAAATATCAATCTAGAAAGAAAAAAATTTATAAACACTTCTTGTACATATACATGTCTATGTTTCATAATTTTTTTATTTATTATAATAATTATAATTATAAATTATTATTCATAATTTTTTGGTTAAAGATTTTGAGATTCAGACAAAATGAATGAACATATTAGAAATTAAAATCCAATTCAAGAAAATGAAGTTGAAATCATAGGTGCTTTTTCATATATAACCCTTTCGTTGCCATGATATTTGTTTTTTTTTTCAAACTTTTGAAGAATTACTTTCCTTTCTTTCATCTTCTCAATTTGGTGATCCAACTCATGCATGTTTTTATCTCAATTTTCTGTCAATTCTCTACTTCCTTTCAAAGTTTATGATATGAAATTATATATTGTTACTTATTATTTCTTCTAATCCTTTCTCTGACCATTTTTTACCAAAGAAAGAAACATACTTGAAGTTTTGAATTGCAAATTGATTAATGGTTGTTGAAAGAAGAGAGCTGCAAGAAATTATGCTTTAAAATCATGTTTGAGTAAGTCTTTGTGCTAGGGATGAATTGAAATTTTTTGTTTGAATAAAGACAGATGGTTCTACAAAGATGGAAGAGAAATGGATCTACAAAATGTTGCTATTGAAATTGAAATTTGTCCTTTTTTAATGTGTAATTACATATTTGCCCTTCTTGCTTTTGGAAATGAAATTTGTCCATTTGTTATTAATATAAAAATGACCATTATACCCTTGGTTGTCCTCTTACACTCTTGTATATAATAATAGTAATATATACTAAATATCATGTGTCCGCGCCAGCATAGCCCCAACGTACGTTAGTTTTTTCTTTCAATTTATGTGACATAAATGAAATTTGAAAAAGTGAACAGAATTTATATGTGTTTACTAAAAAATATTTTAAATTCTTAATTTATATACCTTTTATGTTATTTTCGAATAATATATGTTACTCCATTTTTTTTATTTTATGTGATACAATTGATTTAAGAAAGTAAACAGAATTTGTTATATGATTCTCACGTATTTTTAGTTGTCATTTTACTATGATTCATAGTACTTTTTAGTTCTTACATTATTTTCAAACAATATATGCAACCTTTTTTGTTTCGATAAAAATAAGGGAGTCAACCAAATTTCATTATGTTTTTAACTATGTTTTTCTAAAAATATCTTAAATTATTACATTGCGTTTTAAACTTCTTTTTCTATGTAATTTTCAAATATGTAACAAATTAGAAATTAAGACGAAGAATTAAAGTTTTCAAATCATTATATTTTTATATTAAAATGTTCAAATCTTTAAGACTCCACATATATGCACAAATTAATAGAAGGAAGCCAAACGATTTTAATGATATATGAAAGCTCATTTCAATAATAACACGCATGCACGCACGCACTCGCACACAGGCACACACACGCATTTCATTTTTAATATATGAACTTATTTTTTATTTTATTTCAAAAAGAAAATAACTTTTGAATTTTAGTTTTTTTATATAACATATTTAAGATCACAAAATTAAAAAATATTTCAATACAGAAAATTTATATATACAATTTTGATTGGTTCCACCTAATAATATACTTGTTATATAATTATAAAGAGCTAAGCGCAATCATTAGTTATTTATTTTCATATAATAAATACATATCACAATAATTCATAAAAAAATAAGAAATAACAAAAATGAGGTAATATTGATAATAATAATTAAAGATGTTTCTAGAACTATGTAAGTTTCTTAATATCATTCTTGGTAGATTTTTGCTTGCATGAAGTTATGTTTTTACCTTTGATCATCATTCACTTCAAAAATAAAAATATGTTTCTAAAATTATTTATTTTCGATAGATTTTTTGTTAGAATGAAATTATATTTTTTTCTTGTTCATCTTTAATACAAATATATCATCTTATTCATTTTTATTTGTAAAGTTACTTTTTAACATCTTTTCTTTAATTTCAATCTAATATATATTATTAACTTTGTCACATTAATTTATTTTCAAGTATATTAATTAGAGCCATAATAAAGATTGAAATATTTAATTCATGATATTTTATATAAAAAGTTGGTTTTTTTCATAAGCATGATGAATATCACAATATTTCATAAAAGAAAAGAAAAATAAAGTGAAGTAATAACAAAATAAGTTAATGGTGATAACAATAATTTAAGATGTTTCTAGAACTATTTATTTTTTTTGTTATCATTCTTGGTAGATTTTTATTAGTGTAAAATTACATTTTTACCCTAGATCATTATTCACTTCATATATAGAAAGATAATTCTAGAATAATTTATTATTTTTCTTCATAGATTTTTGTTAGCGTGAAATTACATGTTTGCCCTTGGTCGTCCCGCACTTCGCTCTTCTATGTAGTAGTAAAAGAGAAAAATATTCACTTCATATATAGAAAAATAATTCTAGAATTATTTATTATCTTTCTTCATATATTTTTGTTAGCGATAAATTATATTTTCACCCTTGATTTTTTTTTTCTAAAAACTAATAATATATGGAAGCTCATTTCAATAGTAACACATATATATTTCATTTTCACAAATTAATAGAAGGAATCCAAACAATTTTTAAGAAAAATAATAATATATGAAAGCTCATTTCAATAATAACACACATATATTTCATTTTTAATATATGACTCCCTCCTTTTTTATTTTATATGAACTTATTTTTTATTTCATTTCAAAAATAAAATAACTTCTGAATTTTAATTTTTTTATATAACATATTAAAGATCAAAAAATTTAAAAATATTTCAATACACAAAATTTAATATACATATAAATTTAAATTTAAATTTTGATTGGTTCCACCTAACATTATACTTGATATATGATTATTAAGAGCTAAGCGTAATCATTATTTATTAACTTTCATATAATAAATAGATATCACAATAACTCATAAACAAAATTAAGAATTAACAAAAATGAGGTAATACTAATAATAATATCTTAAGATGTTTCTAGAACTATGTAATTTTCTTATTATCATTCTTGGTAGATTTTTGTTTGCACGAGTTACATTTTTACCTTTGATCATCACTTCATATATAGAAATATGTTTCTAAAATTATTTATTCTTGATAGATTTTTGTTAGAATGAAATTACATTTTTATTCTTGGTCATCTTTAATACAAATATATCATCTCGTTCATTTTTATTTGTAAAGTTACTTTTAACAACTTTTTCTTTAATTTCAATCTAATATACATTATTAATTTTATCACACTAAATTATTTTTAAGTATATTAATTAGAGCCAAAATAAAGATTGAAATAATTAATTCATGATATTTTTATATAAAAAGTAGGTTTTTTTTATAAGCATAATGAATAAAAAATATAAAGAATTAAATTAAAGTAATAGTAAAATAGAGTAATAATAAAATAGATATCACAATAACTCACAAACGAAAAAAAAAGGAAATGAAGTAATATCAAAATCAATTAATGCTAATAACAATAACTTAAGATGTTTTTAGAAATATTTAATTTTTTTGTTATCATTCTTGGTAGATTTTTGTTAGCGTGAAATTACAATTTTTCCTTGATAGTTATTCACTTCATATATAGAAAGATAATTTTAGAATTATTTATTATCTTTCTTCATAGATTTTTGTTAGAGTGAAATTATATTTTTGCCCTTGGTAGTCCTCCCACTTCACTCTTCTATATAATAGAAGAAATTATCATAGATATTAATCATTTACCCTTGTATGTTAAGTATAATTACAAATCTTCCATCGGTCGTCCTCCTCTTCATCTTTCTATATAATACTAGGCCCATTCACGGGCCTAATATAATAAAATATCTTTACAATTTTAATTTTACACCTAAATTCACATATTATTATAATTCTTAAAATTTTATAGCATTTACAAAAATTACAAAAATCCCTATCAGATACATCTCTCTCCTCTGTTAGATACATAACTATCTCCTCTCGAATACATCTCCATCCCCTCTTCAATACATCTCTATCGTCTCTTGGATACATATCTCTCCTCTCGGGTACATCCATATTCCCTCTCAATTATATCTCTCTCCTCTCGGATTCATCCGTGAGCTATGTCTCTGTAAGTTTGCTGAATGACATTGTATCATGACCGATGTATCCGCATGTCTGCTGATACATCTAAATTTTTTATTTCTATGATTTTTTTTGTAATTTGAAAAAAGAGAAGAGATACAATGCAATTAACTCTTAAAACAATGTAAATTCTCATAAGTCACTTTCAGAAGAATGATGTATTAGTATATTTAATAATATTTTGACCTTTAATATACATTTTATTCTTAGTAAGAAGATTTATAATCATATCACATATGAACATCTATGGTGTTTTTGACCACGAGTTTTTAAAGTAATTTTTCTAAAAAAAAACAACTTAATTTTAAGTCAAATAAACATTATATAAATTGAAATGGAGCGAGTACAAACTTTAGTTAAGTTTTTTTTAAAATTTTTTTTGCTGTTTAACAAAATTTAAAATGAAAATGCTAAACCTCTTTCACAATTATGTTTTATAATTTTTTTTATCAATATCTAGTCGATTATAACAAAAATTTTGATATAAATAAGGTAATAAAGTAAATGAATTCTAAAATTCATGTATTGATATTAATTGAGAATATATTTATTTATAAATTGTAAAGCATTCATAATCTAATATTTAATATGCTTCTTACTCTAAACAAATAAAACTAAGTTATCATAATTTAAGATTGTAAGAAGTAGAAATCAAGACTAAAAAGTGCAACTTACTATTATATGAAGGTCAATCCGTAGTTTATCTGTTGTGGAAGTTTCCTAAGTATATGATATATAATACTGTAACAATTAATTTTACAGTTTACAACGTCAATATATTACTTAATAATCTTTTTCATATGTTCATATGATATAAATGCGTCGTTTATAATCCAAATTGAAAAAGTTGAATTCAACCAAAAAAATCTTAGCGGCAAGGAAATAGAGATTTGCATTAGATTATGAGTTAAAACATTTCACATTTAAGGAATATATAAAATGTTGATATATTTGAAAAAGTTCATCGATCATCATATATTTTGCAAGTGGTATCTATTTTCTACAAACTATCATCTTCTTTTTGTAATATTTGTACCATAAGCTTCCATATGATAAAATATTTATCATTGATCGATCAATTCGTAAAGATCGATTCAAAGTCTTTCAAATCTCTATTGCTTCAACTTATTTATAATGTATTTGTATTTTGCTTTGTCGGTAAATTTTATTATTGTCTCCGATTATAGAAATACTTCTATATATTTTGGTATTAATATTGAAAGTATTTATTAAGAACTTGATTTTTAACGTCCAGAACAATAAAAAACACTCATGAAATCAAATTTATTTCTATATACAATAACAATTATCATAATGTTATATTCTAAATATTAAAAATATTTATTAATTAACTCCACAAAAATAACAACAATCATGAAAGCAACTTTATTTCTATATATGATAACAATTGACATTATTCTAAATTGCATTAATAAATTTTTTTTGATATACATTCTAAATATCATATCGTAAAAGAAACTTTGAATCTTTTCCCCCCACAAAATAACTAATATACTTGGTTTTTTTCCATGTTATTATTTATTTTTTAACTTTTTTCTTTCTATATATTTCTCAAGCCCTTTTCTATTGACATTTTTATTTTTATTTTTCTTTATTTTTTAACTACTCATTTTTCTTTAGTTTGTATTTTAATATTTAATATTCCTTAGAATTTCAATATTAATTTTTTCTATTGTCAAATTTTCCCTGTCAGATAGTTTATCATATTTGATATAAGAAAATATTCTATATAAATTTTCCTTGTTAAATAGTTAAACATTGTTCATTCTTTTAGTCACGTAAATATAATTTTATATATCTTCAAATTAATTAAAATATTGATACGTCATTTTAAAGATTATTTTAATAATCAAGATACCAATTTAGTGATCATATTATGTAACAAATATTAAAACTATGTTTACGCAATAATTATTTAAAGTATTTTTAGGAACAAAAATATTAACTATTCAAACACATTTTATTTTAAATTAGTTCAAATTTTTCTTTCAAAAACATGTCAAAACAAGCTTAGCATTTATTATTGTTTGTATCAAGTTAATTAATAGAAACTCTTCATTTTAACACAATTATAAAAATATCTTTATGGGTCGATTTTTAAAGTTAAGACATGTATGAATTCTCCAAGATTTTCATTTTGGTCATTAATTATACAATTATTATTTCACACTTAAATAAGATAAAGATTACAACAATGCCATTGTTTAATAGATATTTTTGGTTTAATGAAAATTTCACACACAAAAAAAAAATCTTTAAAAAATGTGGGTACAAATTAAATGATAAATCATTAGGATACACATGTCATTTAAGAAAATATATTTGGTTGTATTTTTATTATAAATCTATTACCACTTTTTTGGTGTCATAACGTAAAAACGAATATTCTAGAATATTTGTGAAATAACAAAATTGCCCTTGGTCGTCCTCAACTTGGCTCTTCTATATAATAGAAATATACTTCTAGAATCTGTAAAATAAGCAATGGTGTCATTGATGCACTCAACATGAGTAAATTACATAAATATATAATTATATAATTGTGAAGAAGAAGAAGAGGAAGAGTGTAACGACCTGTTTAGTTGTTTTGGCAGCAGATTTTATTTCTGGAAAAACTGGCTGAGACGACGGATCCCACGACGGACCGTCATGGGCACGACGGATCGTCGAGGGGGTTTCGTTCCAAAACACTTAGAATTCTGAAATTTGGGTACTGAAATCGACTCTCTAAACTTCGTGCGGAATGGCACGACGGACCGTCACACATTTTCCACAGAAATTAGTCTCACGAACTGTGACGGAGCGGCGAGGACGGACCGTCGCAGCACGGCCAGACCGTCATCAACGTAATCCCAAATTTGGAGTCGGATTACATTAAATGTTTTAAGGGGCGTTTTGGACTATTCCTGCTATAATTATAAAGTTAGTGGGTTAATGTTAATAGTTTAATTACTTGGGGGTTAAAAGAGATAACCTTGAGTTAATTAGTGGGTTAATTCCTCGTCTTTTGTACTTAATTATATGCTAATTAGGATAAAAGAAAGAGGGTTTGAATAAGAAAAATAGAAAGAACAGAGAGAGAAAGGGAGAAACGATTGAACGAGAAGAAGAGAGGAAGAAGAGGAAAGCAAAGCTTTGGAAAGTAGATTGCTTGATCACAATTCTTCGGTGGAGGTAGGTTATGGTTTATGCTATTCGTAGTAAACTCTTAATAGCGAATGATATGTATTGGGTAGTATTGTAAACCCTTCTATATGCTTAATTGTATGCTTGCATGAATGTGATTATATAATTGTGATAAAATAAGCATGATGAGGCTATTGAATCCTAAATCTTGAAAAACCCTAATCTACTTTGTTAATGATGATGCCTTGGTATAAAAGAAGGCTTGATGAACGAAAGTAGTGAGATTAGGGGATCGGGTGTCACGTTCCGACACCAGGATAGTAATAGAGGATAGGGTGCCACGTTCCGGTACCAGGATAGTATATGAGGATCGGAGTGTCACGTTCCGGCACCAGGATAGAATATGGATCGGGTGTCACGTTCCGATACCAGGATAGAATATGGATCGGGTGTCACGTTCCGGCACCAAGATAGAATATGGATCGGAGTGTCACGTTCCGACACCAGGATAGAATATGGATCGGGTGTCACGTTTCGGCACCAGGATAGAATATGGATCGGAGTGTCACGTTCCGACACCAGGATAGAATGATGAGGATCGGAGTGTCACGTTCCGACACCAGGATAGTATATGGAGCGGAGTGTCACGTACCGACACGAGAGGAATAAAGATAATGAATCTTGAAATATGCTAATATACTCAATCTAAAGAACTAATTCCCAAATGAGTATGGTGTGGAGGCTTGAGTCCTCACAGATGTGGCTAGTGTTGTTGCAAATGATTCTTATGCGTGTTGCTATCACCTGTTAAGTATTTGTTGGTTTTATGTTATTATCTGATATATACTGTTTTCTATTTTGAGTTGGCCGATGATACCTACTCAGTACTTGTGTTTGTACTGACCCCTACTTGTATGTTTCTTTCTTTGTTATTTGTGGAGTGCAGCAAACGTATCGTCGTCTTCAACTCAACCGCAACTCTAGCAAGTCTTCATTACACCGGATTTCAGGGTGAGCTAATGCTTCTAGCTTGGACTGGATCTTCTTCTTCATGTCTTGATGCCTTGAAGTTCCGGCATGGACTAGTTTTTATTTATTTTAGCTTCTTAAGATACTCTTAGATTTAGTAATTTGAGGATAGATGTTCTTGTGATGATGACTTCCAGATTTTGGGGATAATGATTTATAAATTTTAGAAGTTATTCGATTGATTTCGTTAATAAGTTTTAAGTCTTCCGCATTGTATTTTGATCATTATGCTTGAAATGGTGGGGTTTAGATTGGTTGGTTCGCTCACATAGTAGGATAAGTGTGGGTGCCACTCGCGGCTCGTTTTGGGTCGTGACAAACTTGGTATCAGAGCATTAGGTTCGTTGGTCTCATCACACAAGAACGAGTCTAGTAGAGTCTTAAGGAACGGTAGGGGGAAGCCTTTACTTTTCTTTGAGAGGCTATAAGACTTTTTGAAAATTCCATTCTTTCTTTCTTTCTTTCGTGCTATTTCTTGGATCCAATTGGTATCTAGGTGATACAAATTGGTATCTGACCATCTTCACTCTATTTCGCAGATGGTTAGAACTAGAGCAACAACTGCGCCAACACCGACACGGGCAAGACAAGAAGCGTCTGAGCCCGCCACTGGCGCTGTAGCTCGAAAAGGAACCGTGGCACGAGGCCGTGGAAGAGGTCGCGGGAGGACGTCCTCTAGAGGAAGAGGACAAGCACCTAGCCCATCTGGTACTAGGGCGGTGACTCCTCCACCGACTGAGGAAGTAGTAAGAGAGGGTGAGGAAGGGGTGGATGAACAAGTACAGAATGAGGAATTACCACCCCAACCTACCCCAGAAATGATTAATCAGGTTCTTGCTTATCTTAGCGGGTTATATGATCAGGGCCAGACGCCTCCAGTGTTTTCTGCACCAGCACCTCAGGTTCCGGAGGTACAACATGCAGCTACTGTGGCCCCTCGCATGGATGCCTCATTGGAAATAGGCACTTTTCCTCGGTTGACTACAGGGCCTATAATGACAAGTGATCACCATGAACTTTTCAGTAAGTTCTTGAAATTGAAACCTCCAGTCTTCAAGGGTGCTGAATCTGAGGATGCCTATGATTTTCTGGCTGATTGTCATGAGCTACTACACAAGATGGGTATAGTAGAACGATTTGGTTTTGAGTTTGTGACCTATCAGTTTCAAGGGAACGCCAAAATGTGGTGGCGGTCACATGTTGAGTGTCAACCAACAGAGGCACCACCTATGACTTGGGCATCATTCTTTAGCTTCTTTATGGAGAAGTATATACCCCGTACTTTGAGGGATAGGAGGAGAGATGAGTTTCTAAGCCTAGAGCAAGGCAGGATGTCGGTTACTACTTATGAGGCTAGGTTTCGTGCACTATCCAGATATGCCACCCAGCTTTGTTTCAGTCCACAAGAGCGGATTCGCCGTTTTGTGAAGGGGTTGAGGTCAAAGTTGCATTTGACCTTACAGTGTAGCGGCTACTGACAAAATCCTTTCGAAGTGGTAGACTTCGTGATAGATGTGGAAGGAGTGAAGCGGATGACTTCACCATGGCATCGACATCAAAAGGTTTCGTAAGGGAGGTGAGTTTAATGGTTCTTACTCGGAGGCGGGGTTGAGGAGGTTACCCGGCCCGACCTATTCGATCTTCACTGCAGGTGTAGTTGAAGTCCACCAGACGGTCAACATTTCTCTGAGTTTGGTGGTTATCCCGGACCGTCCACTCTCACAAAGGCCGATGCTTGAATCAGAGAGTGTTATGGATGTGGGGAGGCTGGACATATTAAGGCGTATTGTCCAAAACAAAATTCTGAGACCTCCGATAGTTAGAGGTAGAGGTGGTCGTGGAAGAGCCGTCATTACGGAGGGCGTGGTGGTCGAGGTAATGGTGGTCACCAAAGCGGCCGGGGGTGATGGGAAAGCTGGAGCCACTCTGACACAACATGGTAACAGCAGGGCGGGAGCGGTGAGAGGAGGCCCATTGTTACGCTTTCCCCGGACGGTCTGAAGCGGAGACATCTGATGTTGTTATCACAGGTAATCTTTTGGTTTGTGATTTCATGGCTTCCGTATTATTTGATCCTGGCTCTACATTTTAATATGTATCTTCCTCATTTGCTACTGGTCTTAATTTACATTGTGAATTGCTTGACATGCCTATTCGTGTTTCTACTCCGGTGGGTGAGTCTGTGATAGTCGAAAAGGTCTATAGGTCATATCCTGTGGCTTTTGTAGGGAGCAATACTCATGTAGACTTGGTTATCTTAGAAATGGTTGATTTCGATGTAATTTTGGGTATGACTTGGCTTTCTCCGAATTTTGCGATCTTAGATTGTAATGCTAAAACTGTGACGTTGGCCAAGCCTGGGACAGATCCGTTAGTGTGGGAAGGTGACTACACTTCCACTCCAGTTCGTATCATCTCCTTTCTTCGTGCTAAGAGAATGGTTAGTAAAGGGTGTTTAGCTTTCTTGGCACACCTCAGGGATGACACTACTCAAGTACCTCCAATTGAGTCGGTTTCGATAGTCCGTGAGTTTCTGGATGTGTTCCCTGCAGATCTTCATGGTATGCCACCAGATAGGGATATTGACTTTTGCATTGATCTGGAAATGGGTACTCGCCCCATTTCTATACCCCCTTATAGAATGGCTCCCGCTGAGTTAAGAGATTTAAAGGCCCAACTTCAAGAATTGTTAAGCAAAGGATTTATTAGACCAAGTCCATCTCCTTGGGGTGCTCCGGTTTTGTTTCTGAAGAAGAAGGATGGAAGTTTTCGGATGTGCATAGGCTATAGACAACTGAATAAGGTAACTATTAAGAACAAGTATCATCTTCCCCGCATCGATGATTTGTTCGATCAATTACAAGGTGCTTGTACCTTCTCAAAAATTGATGTGAGATCTGGTTATCATCAACTTAAAATACGGGCAACGGATGTGCCCAAGACTACTTTTCGGACCAGATATGGGCATTATGAGTTCTTAGTAATGTCTTTTGGGCTTACGAATGGCCCTACCGCTTTCATGAGCTTGATGAATGGGATTTTTTAGCTATATCTGGATCTCTTTGTCATCGTATTCATTGATGATATATTGGTATACTCAAAGAGCAAGAAAGAACATGAGGAGCACTTGAGAATTGTATTGGAAATGTTGAGGGAGAAAAAGCTTTATGCCAAGTTCTCCAAGTGTGAGTTTTGGCTAGACTCAGTGTCCTTCTTGGGACACGTGGTTTCTAAGGATGGAGTGATGGTGGATCCTTCTAAGATTGAGACAGTGAAGAACTGGGTAAGACCTACTAATGTCGAGGAAATAAGGAGCTTTGTTGGTTTAGCCGGCTACTACCGTCGATTTGTCAAGGGATTATCTTCTGTTAGCCGCGGTGTGAACTTGACTAAGCAGAATGTTCCATTTGTATGGTCGGATGAATGTGAGGAAAGCTTTCAGAAACTCAAGACCTTGCTGACTACTGCACCTATCCTTACCCTGCCAGTAGAGGGTAAGAACTTCATTGTATATTGTGATGCATCCTATTCTGGTTTGGGTGCAGTGCTAATGCAAGAGAAGAATGTGATTGCTTATGCTTCGAGGCAATTAAAAGTGCATGAACGTAACTATCCAACTCATGATTTGGAATTGGCCGCGGTAGTGTTTGAATTAGCTCACCCTGAAGCATTA